>OX638310.1:164723040-167398724 GCA_951812415.1 Beris morrisii | reverse complement strand
TTCTTGAAAATGATAACAGATATCAAAATGATTTTTTTTTGTTAAAGATAACAACACTGTTTAAACACTGAATGAAGGAATTTTTAAAAAGTTGATTCTAAATATTTATTTTTTTTAGGTCAACAAAATTTTAAACTTTCAAAGCTTATAAGTCAATTAGTTTTTAGTATTTCTGAAATTCCTTCATTCAATAGCCTTAAATTTACTAAAGTAATAAGTGCATAAAGTTTGATTCAAATCGGTTGAGCTGTTCCCGAGAAAAAGGTACATCATTTTGTATGGAAAATCGGCAAGTGACTAACCCCCTTATCCCGTTTTTGCACTAATTGCACGATTAATAGAAAATCCATAAATTGGAGTATTTAAAATTATACCCATAGTATTTCACCATTTGAAAGCACACGAATAGGACCAAGTAAAATTGAAGTACACTTTAAGTTATCTACCATACCAGATCCTTATAAAAATTGGTGCTTCACAAATTCAGGTGTAAAACTAAACTTTTATGTGATTTAATTTAGGGAAAATTCAAAACAAGGTACTTTTTTATGAACAGATAATGCTCCATTGATTAAACGGAAGGGACAGAAGAGAACTCTGAGGCGGGTCTTGATTGACCTACATAGATTACCCCATTAACAAGCTGTTGTTGTAAATACCTCATTCTTCGATTGATCTGGCATTCCATTCGATGTGTAGAACTGGCAACCAGGTTGATTAGTGGCAACTTCCATGAATCGGCCGGATTTTGGATGTGATATCCTAAAATTTATAAATTGTATTCTTTTTCCTTAATGAATACCAATTTTCTTACTTTGCAATAGTTGTTGTCTTATTCCATTCCAAATTCACGCAATAATTATCATCAAATCCACCAAGAACAGTCTTTTCGATTCGTGGTCCCAACAAACCCAAAGTACGCAAATCAAATGGAGTATCATCGACATATTTTAGTTCACCGGTTGGAATCGAATCCGCATCAGTAATTGTATATTTATCAGCTTTAATTTTAATTAAATGTTCGTAAATTGCGCTACTTCCGGCATCCTGAAATAAATTTCGATAAACCGAAATGTTTTTCAAAATCTTGAAAATCTTACGTGTCCAGCCAAATTAAAGTACGAATGATTCGTAAGATTTACGACCGATAGCTTCTTGGTCGTCGCCTCGAAGTTAACGTGAAATCCATTATCCGAAGTCAATTTAAATACAATAGTTGCCGTCATTTCACCCGGAAATCCTTCTTGGCCGTCCTTCGAAACATGGGTCATAACCACTGTATCGTCCTTGATACAGGCGCTCCAGTTCGCCTTATTGAATCCCAAGAATCCTCCATGCAGAGTGTGCTTATTGTTCAAATTCTTACTGATTTGAATTTTCTTTCCGTCGAGAATGAAACTTCCATTCGCAATCCGATTGCAGACTCGTCCTACAGCACAACCAAAGTACGGATTGTTGGCACCCTGGTATCCTACGAATAAACATCAAGTCCAATATTGGATCAGAGTATTTCCACCCCAAATATAAAGAAGTATAAGGTTAGGGGTGTTCTGTACTCGAGTAATACCTTTCACGTTATCAAATCCCAGTACAATATCACCAATAACGTTGCAAGTATCTGGGGTCTTAATCGATGTTATCGTAGCTCCCAACGTGATAACCTTGTTGCAATAAAAATAGCAGAATACATTTTTTCCGGTTCAGCAAAAATTTTTGTTTGTTTTGTGCACTTACTTGAACAGTTGTGTTCTTATCATTCGAAAAGGTGAATCGGCGGACGTTCCCTTTGATCTGAGTAAACGGATCGGTGACTTCTCCAAAGACATCTTCAACAATTTTACTCGTCATTGTTATTAGAGTACTGTTTCGAACTAAGTTTTCACAAATTATTATTAGCGTTAGCGCTCAAGACCAAGTCACTGAATCGTTTAAACCGGAATAATACTGCTTATTTTATTTGGCTGTTTGTTATTGCTAGAGAAACGGCACGATAAGATAAGAAACGTCAACCACTAAGCTTATCTGAATTGTTACTATCTGTGGTTCTCTTAATATAAAATTAATTAGATGTGAACCATTGGTCTCCTATACATTTCATATATGAAACCACATGTTACTCATTCATATGTGTATTTATAGTACACTAAGATTGAACCTAATATATAAAACTCGTTTTTATGGAAGCTGGGAGCTTAGAAAAGTATCAAGCATCTTAAATCTACGAGAAATCTTTACAAACACTACTCTTAGGTTTCAGGCAGCTGGGGAAAACTTGACTTCTTTCAGTGTATGTAGCAGAAGAGAAGTTGTTAGTCGATAAATGCACCTCACAAAAAACATCACCTCTTTCAATTCATAGTGCGTAATGTTGATACTTTATCACCACCACTATCCCCAATTTTATTTCTCCCAATATTAGTAAGTCGATCATAGAGAAATGTTGAGATTTGGAGATTCTTAAAAAAAAAGCAATTCGATCTCATTGCATCAAAGAATTCGTGTATAAAACACCTTAAACCCGCTTAGCTGTTAAATATCTAAAAATCCGAATTAATTTCAACGAATTAAAGTAAATAGTCCACAGTAATAAAATATAATTGGATATTTTATCAAACCCAAGAGATATGGCGGAATTCGTGAAAAAGAATTCGTGAAAATTCGTGAAATGCAAGGCCTTCGGGGTTGAATATTGAAAAAATCTGAAATTTTTTTTAAGCTCCAGGTCTTAGAGCTATGGCAAATTTCGCGAAAACGTATGCAACCTCTGTCTACACGCGAAAATCGATTTCTAGGTACCGTTCTTATAAAAATAATAAACGTAGAAGTACA
Organism: Beris morrisii; assembly: GCA_951812415.1. Classification (NCBI taxonomy): domain Eukaryota; kingdom Metazoa; phylum Arthropoda; class Insecta; order Diptera; family Stratiomyidae; genus Beris; species Beris morrisii. Next base: position 167,395,895 of record OX638310.1, on the reverse strand, counting down.
ATTAATTGTTATACATCATCCGAACTAAGATATATGACAAAATTCCTAAACATATGCACCGCCGTCCAAAAGCCGTACTTCTTAAATTATTTGCTTGGTACATTTATCTACATACACGGAAAAAAAAGGTACATTGTACATTTCACCCATGTAGCTGCAAATATGTTCTGGAAACATAAAATACGTATTCCTTACACGTAAATATGTTATCATTACTATTTTCTTACAAATTCTGATGTACCTAGGAACAGTAAGAATTGTACTAATTTCCCAAAACACCAATGTAAATAATACACATAAATAGTTTTCTGGAATATCTAATTTGAATGTTACTATTGAAAAGTAATGCAAACGCTCTTCTTTGCGGTAGATTTGAATAAATCAGTTTCGACGCGTCTTCCTTGTAAAATAGTCAAGTGACAAGTGTGTTAACAACAACAATTGTGACAACTGCGAATTGTACATTTTTATTAATTAAAAACTGAGTATATTTAGCAAAAATAACAATTATATAGAATTAAGCATAGTATGGAAACAAAATAATCAATAAAAAATAGAAAAAATCAACTCAATATATGTCGTTTTTTTTTGTTATATTTTTAATCGATCTTTCCAACATGACCTTGTGCCATATTATACTCCAATAAAAAAGTGAAAGTGTGAAACTTATTACTAATCGAAGGACTGTTAAAAACGCAACATATTTCTAGAACATTTTCGTTGCAATTAGTACTATTCATTCATTCTCGTTCCTACATTTTCAGAACTATGAAAATGTTTCAAAATTTACGCTACATAACAAATGTTCTCAAAACATTCCATATTGTGGTTTTTACATTTGTACTGTGTTGGTTTAACAAATTCTCATCGTAGATATTACTATTTTTTTGTTACTCACATTTCTAATTGTATTCACCACTCTTTCGTTGTGAATTATACAAATTGCGAAATGTGATTTGTACACAAAAATAGTAATAAATACAATTAAATTGTTCTTATCACATTTTAATAACAACATTTTATAGTGGTGCTGAGAACTAAAAATGATGGTAGCTGAAATATCACCATCACAATAGTAACGAGAACCCTTGTCGTTGGCAGTTAAAAGTATTTCTTTTTTTCCGTGTACATGTGCGAAATTTCGACTTGCTGGCATAAGCCGGTCGTGATATAGAGAAAACAGCCCCAACTCCTGTATCTAGCTACTCCCTCATAATTTCGAATATATATTTTAATGTAACAACCAATTTTCAGTTTGCAATTATTAGCAGTTCTTGGAATATAAGAATCAGAATGTTTAAAAAAATTTCAAAATCAAATATTTAAAACCACCGCACCTTAAAAAAATCACCCGCAATACAAATTTACTTAGTCTACCCTACTGCGAAAACTTCATTATGATACGTTCTAGGATTTTCGTTCCTTCACTGGAAAGTAAAAAAAAAAATAATTGTAATTGCTTTTTTTGAATCTATTGCCCTTAAAATGTAAAAAGTGTATACTATTTTTTTTAAATATCAGGAAGATTATTTAAAAAATAATTAAATTAAATGAGTAGGTGCAGTAGTTGTTAAGTAATCAGCATACAAGAGTATCGCAAGTGAATATAACTAACGATTTCTCTAGGTGAAATAATGTTTGCATGTGAATACACTTATGATTCTTTGGTGAATCATACGGATCGGATCAAAAGCACGCTACCTAAATCACTTTTTTTAAATCTGGCGTTTTCTAAAAAAATATCGTATTTTTAAAATTTCGAATTAGAAAATCTCGCCGTTAGCAATATCACACCAATATGGCAAAATCTCGCGTTTTTTTAAACACAATTGTCTTTATTTCAATTTTAATAAGTTAGTTTTAGTTCTCAAAATAAATACACGGAGCTGCAACTAACAGCGCTGACGGTCTGTGTAAGAACTGAAGCCATAAAAATTTAATAAGTTATATTAAATAAAATTAATCTTCCTCTTTGATCGGAACGGTTTTCCTTAAGCCCCCTCACCACGACAAGGTGGGAAGATATTTGAGGGGGATGAAGATCGCGATGAGTATGAAATATAAAGCGTTCTGAAGTTATATGCCAGTACTTATAAATAAGTATTTTGAGGACTTTTGAGGAGCTTCTCCAACGAGTTGGTGGATTTTATTCAATACGGAACTAACCTTCATTTTTACTTAATAGTTTTAAAGTTACAAAAACAATAAATTCACAGAAAGGAAAAAACATAAATCCTCCGGCTGTTTCTAGAAACTCAAACTTTTGATGATATATATACACTTTGCAATACGAATCGCTGTTTTACACCATAAACGATTCGTTGATACATACCGCAAAGAAGTTGTCAATATACAATGAATTAGAAAAAAATCGCAATATAATTGTAGCTGCAAATTTCGATTTTCTAGATTAAAATAAGTCTTAATTTGTGAAAGATATCTAAATGAATGGCAATTTTTTTCATTAATTTACTTTCAGTCAAATGAGTAGCATAAATTGTTTTTTTCCGAGGTTTATTTCGATATGACGAACCGTTTTCGATGTATTAGCGAATCGTACGGTGCGTGTTGAATATTTTACGATTATTCATCGTGAAGAAGAAGAAAATGCGTATCGTTTACAATCCGACTTGGTGTAATATCGCAACCATTTGGTGAATATCTCACAACCACCAATTATTTAGTATTTAATAATATTATTTGGCAGTTGAGAGAAGCAATTCAGCGGCACGCGTCGCGCTCATCGCTCTCACTGCAATTCAAACTTTTGAGTAAATTTAAAACCAACCTGGCTAACGAGTCTAAGTCGTATAAATTGACTTTCATTTTAATTATATGAAAATTATATCAATATCACTATGAGATTTATCAAATACCGACCTAGAATTATTAATAATCAAGTTTCAGTATTATTAACAAATTTATTGCCGGACTAAATTCAGTCAGAAATTTCCTTGGAAACTATTCAGCCGTTTCTAAATGGTGGACATTATAGCAAGCCTATTATTGATGACACGGAAATTTATCTATTACCTATTTGTATGGTATCTACATTGAAGCTGTGATCTATATTTGCATTCTGATTTCCGGTATTTGTTTAAAACATATATATGGCAGTGTGCTTATATTACTTGTATGATATGATGTCATTGGATGTCATATGAGTTGTATGTTTATTTAGGTAGTCGATATGTAGGAGAGAATAATCAACGCAATCCAACTATTCGCTTCATTTGTAATTCAAAAAGCATACACAACAATAATATAATTCCAAATGTTGTAGTAGTGCCGGAATATTTATTCGATATTGTAAGTCAATTTACTTGGGTATTACAACAGAAGCACTATTCTATATTCTTGTTTGCTCCTTGAAAACAAGCAAGAAAGCGTCAAACTTATGTTATAGTAATATGGAACGTGAGCTTCATAGTCATCATATAGTAATACACTACAGCTACAACAATGGAACAAATCGAAATTTTTATTGTATTTTATTTTTATTTTTTATTTTTTTTATATATACATACATACGAGTAATACGTAATGTGTGTAGGGAAAAAGGAAAGCGACAGAGAAATATTCAAACAAAGTCCTCGAACAAATTGCGATAATCTTTAAATTCAATGTAGCGGAACATATTATTTCCGGTAGTACGGCCATTGCCGGCAAACATATTCATATGGCAGCATATAATTCCAACTATATATATGAATTGCGAAATTGTCGCACGATTTATCGTTTGTGGTCGGATATAATGGCCGTAAATTAAATGAAATTGAATCGTCTACACCTGTGTCCATTTAGTACATGGTATCACCTCTGATATTACACTAAAATACACTTTAGATTCATTCAGGCCTTAAACAGAAAATACCATATGACTTAGATCCGAAACCTACGTATCTTCTGGTAGAATAGATGTTTACCGAAATTTTGTTATCCAGGTTGATAGAGAAAAATTCTATCAGTTACACCTGTATCGTCCTTGCACTGTATAGATACTTCTCACTATGGAGTATGTACAAGATAAGCTCCTTAATGCTATTAAAGCTAGTTAATATTAAATTATCAGATAAAATAGAGTTGGGCACATGAAATCGATATCGTCTTTAAATCTCCGTTACGATATGCTACCGAAATATACTTCTTTCCCGAAACTTTTCTTAGAAGCTAGAAAATTTTACCAGAAGATACTCGCTATAATGTAGGTAACGCTCTACCTGATTTCAAAGTGAACGTAATTAATTTGAAAGTTTTGCAAAACCTGTACGGATGAGAAATGGCATATCGGGTGTAGTTTTCTTCGAACGTGCACGTATTATAGGGTAGGTGAGTCTGAGTATCCTTAAAGTTCGCTAGAACGAACAAGCTATTTTCGAAAGTTTCAGGGCAAGGTTATGCTCCATTGAAGTGCAACTTATGCTCCATCACTTTTTACTTTTATGACATTGGAGAGAACACTGGGATCTCGAAAGGGTATGGCTATTATTTTCAATACATTGCACTGATGAGGGCTTAAGATTATATATAAATTTTTTTTTATTTAGTGGAAACAACCAGATGTTTGGCAGTGTGTTGAAATTTTACAATGTGAATTTTATGGCGTAGAGGTGGAATCAGGTGAAAGGGATTAACGTACCATTCTGTGAAAATTGCCATAATCAGTTTTACTATGTAAAATCGGAACTAAGTAAAATTTTTTATTTTTTATTAAAAAGGAAGAGAATTAATTAATTCTTAAAGCTTAAAATTTTGATTAATATAAAAATTGGCTAACTTTTGATATTTTTTACAAAAAGTATGCCCAGTTTAATTTGAGTTTATCTTGTTTAAAGGATGCACTCAAACGTATAGAACTAATCGAAATCCTAAAGTAAAGCTCTTTCGGGTGGATATAAGAATGAAAAAGTGAGACAATTTCCTTAACTTTCTAGCAACTCGATGAAGACCGAACGGGATATGAATGGAGAATAAGTTTGCTCTGAAAGTTCTTATGAGTTGGCAAGATATTAAGAAAATGAAATTCCTTTATAATCGTTCGATGATTTGGATTGTAAGGAGTGGGCATATTTGTTGGCTTTTGTATCGAAACTCGTTCAGCAAAAATGTAGCAAAATCGATAATGCAATAAACTTTGAAAAAAAATTTAAAGTAAAATTTGATCATACATTAAGGAATTAAATACATCCATTATTAAAAGAAATGTTTTTTGATTTTTTATGTCTTAGAAGCAGTGACGTAACTAAAGCCAATTTGGTGGGCAGGTTTTTAAATGTTATGGTATGAGAGGAGAAAATTTTGATATTGTTTTTTGGTTTTTTTTTTCATTTAATTCCGAGAAAACCCGTTTTCTCGAATAGTCACGTGTCTCATATCAAATTAAAGGTGAAATGACCAGCTACTTAAAAATCAAACAGAATGAAAATCAGTTCAAAAATGAGGCAGTGCTGGCTGAAAATGTGGAGCACTAGAACCAGATAATTCGATTTGATTTTGTTTGAATGAATTTCGACTTTTTAAAATTTTTTCAAAAACCCTTGTGGTTTTTTTACATGTTTTGTGAAAAAATCAATTTTCCGAAAAACCGTTTTCTCGAATAGTCAAATTAAATTTTTATTATATTATTAAAATAATAAAGTAATTAAATGTGTGTTGCGAAATGCTCAATAAGTCGACTAAAACAATTCCATTTTTTTAATTGAAATTAAAATTGGCCTACAATTTTTTTGATAGGTTTTTCTCTTGGCAAGTGAAAACAAATCCTCTTTAAATATATTAATCATACCGCTGGCACAGTGAAAATAACTCGGAATCAGTCTACTAATTGAAAGCAATCAAGGAAAATACCGGGAAATTAAATTTATTTAAATCCGATTGTAAATTAATAGCTACATTGTGGTAGGGACTTTTAATTGCAGGCAATTTTCAAGCAAAGAAAAAATTGTCTATAAAATAGAGAACTTTTTTATTGATGTACCCACCGAACCAATTTTTTATTCGACCAGGCAACAGAATCATCTTATCCGTCGAATTCAAGTACAATCATTCGACAAAAATCTTCAACTAAAGAAATATTTTCAGTGAAACGAGTACTAGAATATTTCTGAGAATTTAACATCGCCGTTCATCAGATTTTTTATAGACGCAACCGTGACATAGTCACAATGGAACTATAAATCCAAGAAGATAGTAACTCGTGTTTCAGTAATACAACTTAATACAGTAATTTTTCTCTATAATTTTAAAATTTTATCTAAAAATAACGAACATGTTAGAATTAAATTCTAAAAGAATATAATGGTCTTGTTTTTTGTGCCGTCAAACCACTTAAAACTTTGTGGATGCCCCTTATTCTAAGGCCGCCCTTGTAATCGTATGTAATATATTGTCATAAATAAGACTACTAGAAGTTGTATTTTCACAGACAACTCTTAGAGTACCGGCAAACTAGAGATTTTTAATCGGGCGATAATTTAGTTTAATGGATAATGGCTATGCAGCTATATGGAAGCGCGCACACCAATCGTTTCGATTCGTCCAAACTATATGTATATTTGAATATGCAAGACGATTCCCTTTCAATCGAAGCCCCTGCTTATGGAAATGCACAAAAGCACCAGATTGAAAAATGCTTACAACCGGTTTTCTTTCTGCCTTTGGTGGTGTCTTGTATGTAACATGTAAATCTGTCTGGTGTGATACAGATTACAGCATTAATACTCTGCGAACGGTGAGAGGTTCATACGAGTACCAATTGACTGTGAATATCGGCCGAGTGGTTTAAGCAATGTGCGTATGGACATCGATTAAATATAGTTTAGTCGGGCAGTTAAGAGTGTGCGCAGTATGAAGTGATTAAAAAGTTGCCCAACTGTACGCTAGCTCTTACTTATACAATAGTTTAATTTCGGAACAACTTCAAGCATCAAAAAAAATACTGGTTCAATTTTTCAGTTCATAGTAAGTAAGTAATAAGAATTTTATCCCCAGTGGTCTAAGAAAAAAAAAACTACTGGAAAGGTTGGAAATAAATAATTGAAATTGTGATCCTCCAATTCGATTTCTAGTTTCTAAGGTATGCGAAATGCCTCGGCATCGTCAGGGCTTTTTCCGTATTTAAATCATTATCAATTCGGTTGTCCTGTCGGGGAGTATAGGTACTCATATATAAAAGAAATCGGATATCGATGGGCTGTTGGCATGATCCTTTATGTCATTTTTCATAAGTATAAAACTTGTGGAAATTGAGCTTTTATCATCGCATCAAAACATTTCTACCTATCTATGTATTTCCGCAAATACAATGCATAATACTCGTATAACTCACAGTCGTAAAAAATGCTACACCGAAAACGGGACGTATATCCTTTGGAGTTCTTCTCCTTGGAGTCCAACAAATATCCTCCGAAAAACCGACTAGGCGTTAAAATTCTCTAAATTAACAGAATACGTCTTTATTGTCCCATAGAGATACTTTAATAAAGTAAAAGTCCTTAAATACGTGGGGGTGTGAATAGACCGAAACAATACCGGGGCGTAACGTAACGTAGTGGTGCTTTTTGGGTATGGATGCAAAATAGAGGTTGTAAGGGATGTATGTATGCACAGAAGTGTAAACATGAAACATACGAGTATATGATAATATAAAGAAGGTCCATAGATTAAGCCAGGATAGTGTGACTCTGACAAGGGTTGGCCTGGTGCAGATTTATGCCTGGGGAACACTAATTATGAAACTAATTTTCCGCTTTATTGGGACTTTTATTTGATGAAAATATGACCATTACGGCTTGGTATAGTTCTGTGTGTTTGTACGGTGTACACGGTGATGTTATCGCTGAAATTGGATTGGGTTTGCTTTATATTAAACTCTATTGAAAATTGATTTAATAGCCAGTATCAATAATCATGTTTACTAATTAGTGAAATTGAGCAATTTATTTATGCATTCATGACGAGCTGAACATCTGTGTACAAAACAATTTCTTTAATAATAAAAATTTCTTTAATAATGAAATCTCTCAATTTTTCTCCACTCTTCGTAAACGATACATGCCCGATATTTGACTACTGAACTATCTGGAATACTATCAGTGAATGTACCCGATAATTAACTGGCACCTTAACCACGCTGTAACTAGCTGGTATAATTATATTTATAATTATATTCAGGATGACCTTTTGCACCGTTTACAGATTCCTTTGGCTTGCTTGCTCTAAGTTAATTTTATTTATTTTGCATGTTTCTTTTTTAGTTTTTTTTTAATTTTATTATAAGTTTGATTAATTTTTATGTTTTATTAATTTTTTAGGTTCTAATTTATATTAAATTTTAAGTTTATATTTTTATTAGTTTCAAATAATTTTTAAGTTTCTTTCATTTAGTTATAGGTTTCATTAGTTTCAAGTGCTTTCTTCAAATTTTAAAATTTTTTTAGGTTTAAGTTTGATCTAATTTTCAGTTTTAAATTTACTTTATTAGTTTTATTATTGTAAGGTTTAATTTTCATTTAATTTTAATTCTTTTGAATATGAACAGACCTTGTTTGCAGCTTTTAAACTGTTGAAGGCTACTTATTGCGGCAGATTACGTGTACATCCATTTCAGTATTACTACTTTGAAGATTTCTTTATCCAATACTACGGATAGAAAAACTAGTAAATATTCCGGGAAGGACTTTTCAAATACCAAAAGCGATAAATGGAAAGCATAAAACGTATTCGAAGCCGAAATCATTTCAGAAGGCAGATACCTGTTGAGGTCGGACTTTTTCAAAAGACTTCTTTCATATCCATAGAAACATTTTTTAGCTAACTCGGTAAATCGAGCAGTTCTATGGCTGAAACGAAGCAGTTCGGTCATATGTACTTTAATGACCTTCTTAAATGGTCCATTCATTTCGAATAAGAACATCGTAGTTACTCGAAATCGCATTATAGTCGGAAACTCCGAACAAAAGTCCAAACTAAATCTTTCGAAATTGTCTTCGTATGGATAAAATATAGTCGCTCTATCGAATATTAATGATGATGTGATGCTGAATTTGTCCACTTAAAGAAAATTTATGTCCTTCGATATGTGAGGGCGAAACAGTCAACTAACTACTCCCGTATATAGTCCAGCAGCCTATCCCAAGGAATATATCCATAACAAATTTATATCGGATTCGAATTTGTTCTTGAGTTGTCCTTGAACCGCTTCGACTTCATTGTTTTAGATGTCACCGTCACCGAATTTAACACATTAATTTATCAGATCAGATAGCCCGATCGACCTCCCTCCCCGGGTACAGGATAGTGTCCCTAGGCAGGTGAAAATTTTTCGATCCACGGTGTTGGCACGGCGTGTCAAGTACAAAGTACTGAATGTGGATACCGTTGGTGGTGGTTGTATGCCAACATAAATTCCATCAATGAAATTTATTAGAAACACCACGGGTCCTTGGTATTTGTTGCTCACGCTTCGTTCTCGCTTCCGATCTGTACTCTATAAAGGACTGACAGGACAGGTTCGTCTAAATCAAATGCAGAGTTCGCATAAATCACGGTTATATTATCCTTGAACAGGTAATAAATTATCAATGGTATCCTGCTGTCGAAAGCTTCGTTCCCGACGAAATTCTTGTATAGTACAGAATTCAAATTATTGCAGTTTGCTCCGTGAAAATTCATGAATTTATCGCTCCAGAAGGATATGTAGGATATATCGGTATCGGTATGTTTGCATAGTTCCGAGGAGAAAATTGATTTCACGAAATTGAGCTCTTCATTCGAGGAAATTTCAGTGGTCACCTGTATCCAAATCGGGAAAAGGACAGATTCCATTATCGATAGCGAATCTATCAGAATAACTGACGCTTTTCTAATATTTCATATAAATTTTATGCGAACTTAAAGTAGGGGGGTATAAGGTTAGTGGGTCATTGAAGTTTGGGGATGAGCCAAAAAATGAATTTGAATCATAATGCCGCATATTCGTATTTTATACATTACCTATACAGAAAGTTATATTTTTCTAATAGAAATTTTAGAGGTTTAGATACACTGTCGAACTCAGACCGACTCTGCAAAATACAACTTCCAATTTGATAATTTTCAACTTTGATTTTTACGGTGAATGAAAGTATTGAAGATTTATGGAGGAATGATAAGCTTCGTTTCACGTACATTAATTGCACAATTTCAAACAACTTTAAGATTACTGTATTCCTCCTCGTCCTTGACTGAAGTTAAAGCTAATTCCCTTTAAACCTTAATATTTAGAGCATGACGCTATACATAGGGAATTCCTGTCCAATCAAATTTTGAGTAGGTGTCTAGGTTTAGGTTGACTAGTATTACGACAGCTAATGAAGTCAACGAGACAGTAGATTTAACATTTTTTAACGGATTAAAAATATAATTTTAAATTTGTCTGTGGAAATATGACGAATAATTTTTTATAATGGATTTTCATCCAGACTGTCGAATACGAAATTGCTCTTGGAACAGGAATTATAGATAACTAAACAACAAATTTAAATAAATAAATGAAAATATACGTTGATAAATAATTGAATACAATATTGAAAGGACTATTTTTCCGGGTAAAATACCTTTCATTTTATTTTTTGTGTGACTTTTGGTCTCGACTGAGTCCTTCCTAACTGGACTCAGTCGAATCCGAACCGCTATTCAAAAAATAAAAAGTAATTATTTTGGACAGAAACCCAGTCTCTTTAAAATTTCTAGTGACTAAGGCATATAAATCAGTAAATATAATACAATTTTAACCGCGTTAAAACGTAATATAAACTACGCGATTATATTGCTATAGTACATATATGCGATGAATTCGCACACCATTCGCAATACTACACTTGGCGTTGCCGCGACTAGGTATAGAGATTATTCATTGACAATCGTAATAGGGCCCTAAAATTAACGGATGACATAGAACCTTATTAAAACCAATCAATCGATTAGAGCTAAAGGTTAAAAAAATTCAATTTTTAAACTTCACAAAAAATATATAATAGTATATTCTAAAGATAGAATATATATTATAAATATTTTTTTTTAATGCTTCTATAGTTACCAATCGATCAATTTAATCTGGAGTTAGTCATGAACAGGAATCGTTACTAGTCGTTTAACCTATAGGTTAAATTAAAAATCAACAAGTCAAGTGGCATCGAACGGCTAACGGTTTTCGATAGTGTAGTGTATGCACTTGAAGAAGTTGTGAGTTATCTGGAACCTCTATGCCGTAGTTTTTTCTGTTTTCTACAATTCATGAAAGCTTTACATCGAAAACTATGAGGGGTCAAACGGAAATACCGTGGTCAAACCCGAGGAAAATAGCGAGACTATTAGAACAAGTCCTTAGGACAGCGTGTCCTGGCATGGACTTTAAAAGGGTTCAACCTTCGAACTCTCAAGTCTCATCGGCTAAAGCTTCTTCTCGCCTGTTTATCGATTTTCTCAGCCACATAGTGGCTCCATTTGTCGATTCGAATGACCTCTCTTGCATGTGGGAAAAAAATGGTTTGCGCCCGTACTAGCTTTAATATCGTGTTATACGTGCTTTTAACTCTCGATTTGATTACAGCAAGCAGCTAACGTTTTTTGTTTGTATCAAGTTCTCGCTATTTTCACCAATTCTTTCTTGCGCTATTGAGTCTAATTAACGCAGGATTTAACGAAGCAAGAAACACATTAATACTTAAGTCCAAACTAAGACATTTGATTGCCTACCTGCAAAAGCTACCGCAGATTGGCTAGTGAATTTTATTCGATTTCGTTTCGAGTTCAATGTTTGAGGGGATGTAACGATTTTGTAGAGATTAAATTATGTTCACATTATAAAATTTCAAATTTGTGTAGAGCATCGCAATGCTTAAAATTACGACACCAACAAGACTCTTCTTTACACTAAATCCTGGGAAGTGATCAAGTGCCAGTTAGACAACACCCATCATTTTTGGTTATTTTTAACAAGGAACGCGCATTATTTTCATAAAATATAAATCATTTCGACAACTCCGTCTGGCGTATAAAGCAACAAATGCCTTTCCGAATCACTACAGGTTGTTCCTTCACGGAGAAAGAAATCAGAACTGTCGACCCTTGTGTTTGCCATTATGCTACCGGGCCCGTTATTATTTATTGAAAAGAAGAAACCAAACTGTTTAAAAAAAACCTTCAACGAAATACCAAAAGAAACAGCTCCACCTAAGCCGGCAATGAAAAACTAAAATTATTCCCTTCATCTTTATTTGTTTTTTTTTATTTTAAAGTGTTTTCCAGGGTAGTTAAAATTTTTACCCGTTTCTTTTTTGTTCTTACTTTCATAGCACATTAACTCCACATCATTTTTGATTCGATTTATTTAATTCTTGTTGTTTTTTAAATGAACTTTATATATTTTTTTCTTTTTTGTCTGGAATATTTAATATTTTGTAATTTCTTAGTTATTATACAAAATTGTATTCTATTGCTAAAAGCTATAAAAAGACACAAATAAATATAAATAAATAAATAAAAAAAAATACTAAGTTGCTTTTGTAATAAAAAAATAAATTTATTAAATATATAGAAAATAAGTGTGAAATACCTAGCTAACTCTAGCTACGGAAAGTTTCATATAATTTTCATTCTTTCCACTTTTTTTATTTTTATAATATAAAAATAAAGGAAAAAAAATTGTTTTTAATTATAGAGAATTTTGTTTTCAATTTTATTTTTTATTCTATTAAATTAACTTTGAATAGAAGCTAGCAATTGAATTGAAAGAAAATGTGTAAAAGAAAATAAACAGTTCGAAGAGAAGAAAAGAAGACGACGGGCAAGCATTTTTTTATAATTTAGTTCACATAAATTCTATAATAGAAAATATCATTGTTTTTAAGTGTTGTATATGTAATGGGACTTAAATTTACTCGTGAAGCAAATAATATAAAATAAATTAATAGTTAAAAATTGTAAAGCGATTTGATGTAAGGTGTTTTTTTACAACTGCAATTTCAAATACAAATCTACAGATATATATTTATAATTTATTTAAAAATGTAAACGGGAGCAAGATGAAGTTTTGTTTATTTAAAAATTGAGTTCTCTTTTTGTAAATAGAAGTGATTTTTATTATTATTTTTTTTTTACTTTTTGCACACGGTGTTTTCAAAACAGGCCTTTTATATTTGAATTAGCGTTTTTTTTCTATGAATAATGTTTTGTTTGAATTATCTGATAAGATTTTTAATCTATATGTGAAATATATGATTTGTTTTTAATATTAAAAGCGATGTGCTAAATATCATTTTGTTGCATTTTGTCCTAAGTAAAATATAGTCGTAAATTCAATTTTTGTTTATTTTATATTTATTTTTTTATTTTATATTTATTTTTTTATTTTTCAATAATTTTAACCACGATTGGTTTTTTTTTTAATATACAATTTTCAATAGAAACAAATTTCAAATTCCATTCATTTGAAATTGTCATGTTTCCATACGTTGCCAATAATTGAAATATATTGAGAGTGGGGAGTATGAATAAAGCATTGAATCAACTAAAAACGGGAGTACCTTTTAGAAGCAACTAAAAAACAAGGTCGGAGTACCGAAGGCACTTTGCAAAAAGATACTACCGAAAAGTAGCTTCAAAAATTTTGAAAATTTCATTATGCCACAAAAAAATAAAATTACAATAGACAGCAGTGGAATAATTGTTCATTTTTTTCATACCTTCTATTCCACCCCTTTTTTCATTTAAAAGAAAACGAGTTTTTTTACTACTTATAAATGCTTATAATCTTAAACAATATTATTTTTTTTCGGTTTTTATAATTCTTTGTGTTCAATTTACAATAGAAATATATAAAAAAAACGACAACACACATTTATGTTTTGTTTTAAGTAATTGCACTGTAAAAATAGAAAGAGAGAAACTAATAAAAATCGTACATCGAATTAATGAAATTAAAGAAGTTAGGGGTGCTGGAACATACTTAGTTACTTAGCTGTCAAAAAGTTTTATATGTATACACTTTGTATATTCCTTTTTCTTTCGCTGTTGCTATATGTAAATTAAATTAAAATTATATAGCGAGAGTGTATTTGGAATTTGCATTTTTTTTTAAATATTTCTGTTTCTTGTTCTGATTATTATTTTAAGGAGCGTTAATTTTGTGACATAACTGGATTAGCACCTATTGGTTGTCCACCTCGTACTCCGACTATATGACCCTGGCCGGCTCGAATTGGTTTGGCTGAAAATAAACATCATTTCATGAATATTGCGCAAAAGATGATTAAGATAAATTCCCCACTACAAGCTGATATATTCTCTATACAGGACTAGAAGCCAAATAACACTGAACAATTCGTTAAGGTTAAGCGTGCGACTATTTTTTAATTTTTGGAAGGCAAACGAACGCACTCGTGAAGTGGAGATGCAAACATAAAAGAGAAAAACGAAACGATCGGGAATTGTAACGATGCTTGAGCTTGATTTTCTGATTCAGTTTTTCTTGTAGGACAGAAAAAATGGAAGGACAGTTTGTTATTTAATTTTTTCCCCCGTACAACTAGCCCAGATCAGCACACGCGAGCGGTGGCTCGATAATCAGACTATAAACCATAGGCCTGAATAACAAAAAATTTCACGACGACTTAGCTATGGATAATTTTTTTTATATCGTCTGAGATGGCGGACTTTGCAGTTTCTGCCGACAAGTTTGAATTAAACTCGCGCCCTGGTCCTACACGACCTAAAACACAACGAACTTTTATAATCCGCTTTCAATTGTTGTTGTTCAAGGCCAAATTCGATCACTTTTTAACGTTCGTTATCGACATTAGTAATATTCTTTCTTTCTTTCTTCTCTTTGATATCGTTTGAGAAAATTTGTTAACGACGATCCCTTCCTTGTCTCTGAAGCTTCTAATTTCTATAGATTTGATTACGGGGAAGATTTGCTTCATACCCTTTCCGACAGTATACACTCATAATAATATTATCGTTCAAATCATCACGAAAAAACAAAGCTGTACTCGATATTGACTTAGCATTCGGCAACTAGTTGAACAGAAGTGGACGTGGTTCAGCTTATGGCCTAAAATTGTAAAGTTTGGACACACCACTCAATACGAAATCGACTGATATTCGAAAGTGCTTTTTTTCACTATACCGTTTATACCGATCTAACAAAAAAAATCACGGAACTTTTTAATTTTGATACCGAATTGTTTTGTATCGTTATGGCGGTACAAGGTGCGCTCAAAATATCGCGACGAAAGGAATATAAATTATTAAACTAAACAAAAAAAAGTAAAAAAAAAAATGCAGCCATATTTTCGGTACGAATTACGAAAAAAAAATTCATCTTCCAACCTCAAAAGTTCCTCAAAGACGTCGCTCATTGTAATTTTTTTCTTCAAATTCATGGCCTAGTAATCTTCAATATATTTCCCTACTCTTCCTCGAAGCGGAAAAGTATTCATTCAATTCAATTCTAACACACCAATCAAGGGGAAAATTGAATGCCCACAAAATATAAAAAAAAATCAAAAACAAATTTTACATTAAAAAAAACAATCAAAACTTACCAATTTGTGCTTGTGGTCCACGTCGAGCCAAATTCTTTTGTCTAACGGCTTCCTTAATACGATCAACTTCATATTGATAGCGTTTACGATCGCGCATTGCACCTTCCTTGGCCTCTTTCAGTGCCGTCTCTAACGCCTTGACACGTTCCATTGTCGTGCGCAAACGTTTCTCTAATTTTGGCAATTCACAACGTAAATCGGCATTATCCCGCACCAATTGCTTATGCACCTTCGTCAATTGTTCCAAATTATTTTCCAAAAATGAAATCTTTTGCTTTTGAGCCAACGAACCGCCATCATCTTCGCTATCTTCAGCGGCAATTGATTTTTTAATGCGGGCCTAGAATTTACGATTTTTGGGAAAAAAAATAAAAGCAAATTTAAAAACATAAAATGGATTCAAAGCAAAATTTTTTAACTAATAAAAGAAAAATATAAATAAAATAATTTTTGTGATATACCTGCAAGTCTTGGACGAACAATTTTCGTAAATTGTGTAAAGTTTGTAGTTCCTTGGAAACTGTATCTTCCAAACCTTTGAGATCTTTACGGGCTTGTTCGCGTCGTTCATTTGTAAGTCTACAGTGGAGAGGAGGGTAATAATAAAATAATTTTGTTTTAAAAACAAATCAAAATCGAATCAATCAAAAACTTAAAAAAGAACTAAATTATACATAAAAAACAGTTCAGATAAAACTAAAGCATAATAATTATCGTAATTGAGAACATGTGTGTTAAAGTTTTTCACAAAATAGTTTTTATTCTTTTCTATAATTTCTGTGTTGGTATTATGTTCATACTTCCTTACACTGCCTTTACGAAATTTGCAGTTAACATTTTTTGTCTTTTCATTAATAATAAATTGTTTAGATTAATTTTTTTGGAATTACGAATAGAATTGCATCCAACAGTTTTTTTTTCTTTCAAATTTTTGTTAACAATTTCGAAAAAAAAACAAATTTGTTTGTTTGGTTTGTCTAAAGACCGACAATAAAATATACAACACATGTTCCCACCTTTAGTTAATACTTGGAATGATAATTATTTTTAGTAGCACTTTTCTTTTATTGTTAAGTTTAATTATGTTGAATGTAACTTGTTCGTAAAGCCACATTTAATTTGTTAAATAAAACTAGATAGAAAATTGATTTCGTTTCGATTTTTTAGGCCCAATTGCGAAGTGAGCGAGAGTTATAGCGAAAGGTAATTATTAATTCAGTCGCGTCTTAGTTAGGTCTGAAGAAATACGATTGATGGAATTTCGATTAAAACAAAAAATTACTGGTCCTATGCTGCTGTTCACGTTATTACGGACTGCCTTAAATCTCGTCTACTTAATAGAGGAGATTAAGCAGGTGAAACGATGCAGTACCTTTTTTTGTAATATCGGATGTTTTTTATGATTTCAAATCCATTTACTTTAGAATTTTAGTCAGGTCCAAACCTAGGGACGACAACACGCTTCGGTCCTTCCTACTCCTAAAACTCAAACTGTTCTCAACTTCTTTCGACATATCGAAATTTAACACAACGAAATTAAAGCCGCGTGTTGTTCTTCGACAAAAAAAAAACGTCCTTTGGGAATATTCCAAGTTATGATTTTTTTTAAGATTTCATTGGATGAATATTTCAACTACACACAGAAAAGTCGCCTTTAATTTAGAGTACTGCTGCAGTCTGATCACTTGTAGATTGTCCAAGGAAATTCTCAAGACTTTGTCAATAGAAAAAATTGTATCGCCTACAAATTACAACCCAATGAAATCTTATCCCACTCTCCACCTTACCTAACCAATCTTTAATCGCAATTTGGGATCTACACTCGCTAGCTCTGAAGAGACAAATGAATCGGAAGCCAGGGGTTGTCCCACCTCTACGAGGTCTGACCAGACGCGCCCCAGTCATTCAAACTCTCGACTACAACTTATTTCGCCTGTTTAAATCCTAAGCATAACGAATCATTAAGCAATTAATTTTTCGAGCAATAACATTTGAAGCGGTTCGAAAAATAACACGAACCGAAGAAGAATAGAAAGCGAACTAAACCAGGTACGAATAAGTACTCAGAGCAAACTAATTCTACTCCATTTTGACTATTTATACATTTCACTAATTCGATTATAAATTTCTACTTTTAATGAGTTTTGTTCACGATTTTTGCTCAAATCTCTTTCCTGTCTTTGATATGAAGAAACATTTTTTTTTATCAAAAATATAAATCGTATTTCATTCTTAAACGAAAATTAAGATTTGTCATCGAAAATTAAAAAAAAAAGAGAAAAGAAAAAACTATCAACTCTATCCCATTATTGGAAAAATATAAGGCCACTGACTAATTTACACGTCTAAAATTTTCGTAACGAAAGATTAAATCGTAAAATTATTCTACAATTGAGGAGAGATAGTAAGGAGACAGCGACAAAAAGGGGAATTTAATTAAATCGCACGAATACTGCTAGAACCTTTCTACAGAACAATTAAATATTGCGGGCACTGATGTGTCAATAGGACCATGGCCAGCGAGAGCAGAATGTGTAGCTGGAGTGTGGGCAATGCCGAAAGGAATGCCGATAGGAATTTTCGATTATTTTGATTTGTTGTTTCGCCCGATTCGAGCGTATTATCATGGCTGGATTTCTTCTTGTGTACTTTCGAATTGGCAATTTCCTTTCGAAATTTACTCATACAGTCGCGATCGAATAGGGCCTTTTGTGCACGAAAGAAATCAAAACTCTGCGGTGGCTTTAGTAACATTTTGGTATTAGAAGGAATTTTAGTAAACGGTGTTTGATCTCGAGTTAATACTGACATGATATCTTGGAGTTTCGTCGATTTATCGGCTTCCTCTTGTTTGAGTTTATCGTAATCAGCGGTCATCTGTTGATGGGCCAACATGAATTTCTGATTAATGCTGGAAAAAATTATAAGAAAGATGAATTTTATTAAATCGAACAGTACACAATTTGCGTTACGTACTCTTTAAGTTCATTCATAGCCTCCTGTTTAGCGGAAATCTCGTCGCGAAGCTCTGCCAATTGTTTAGTATGAGCATCACGAAGTTCGTCCATTTGACTATCGAACATTGATCGTAATTGTTCGGCCTTTTGTTTCTCCTCGGCATTAACTGCCGAAACATGTTCGGCAGCTTTAAGCTTAGCACATTCTTCGCGTAACGAATCGATT
This sequence comes from Beris morrisii, assembly GCA_951812415.1. NCBI lineage: Eukaryota > Metazoa > Arthropoda > Insecta > Diptera > Stratiomyidae > Beris > Beris morrisii. The sequence goes on along the minus strand of OX638310.1, from coordinate 167,377,125 downwards.
TGTTCTTCGAGTGTACGTTTCTTGTTCTCCGATTCACGCATTGACTCCTAAAAGAGATAACAGACGAAAAGAAATAAAACCCTCGATCGACAGCGCCACAACAAAATAACTTACCTGCAACGACTTCATCCGGGCCTCGTGTTGCGAAATCAACAGGCGACATTCGCCCAAATCCTTTTCGTACTCGGACACCTTCTTATTCGAATCGGTCTGTTGCGATTCCAAATTATGACATCTTTGTGCGATATTCTTAGCTTCCGATTTCATTTTGCTAATGTAGAGTCGCGCCACCGTAAACTCTTCTTCGACCTTACCGCCCGAATCCGGTGTATTCATTTTCATGTCGCTGGTACTATCCGAGCAGAGAGCCTGTCCGACTTCGGACAGATCGCGCAATAAATTCGTTAGCATTTCGTTTATGCGTTTCTTTTGATGGGCCGACATGTCCTTGAGTTGTTGCAATTCGGACGTTGTCGAATGCAAAAGGGTCTGTTTCTGTTGGATTTCGTCGTTCATTGAGTCGAGATCTTTGTTTTTGGTTTCAATTTCTTGTGATTTTTGATCGTAATTAACAGCCAATTCTTCGAGAGCTTGTAATACTTCTTTTACTTCTTCCTTGGCGCTTTCATTTTCCTGTTGAATTCTAGTCATTTCCGATTGTAGGGTTTCATATTCGCGTCGTGCGTTCGCAATCAATTCTTCTTGATCTTCGATTTGTTCCTTCAATTTTTCAACGTATTGGCTCTGTTGATTGATCTCTTCGTCCTTGTCGTCCAATTGTTGATAGAGTCGTTCGCGTTCGGCTTCGAGACGAGTACGCTCGTCGGCACTGATCGATCCGATCATAGCCGAAATTCCACTGGGTGTAGCCGGAATAGGTGTGACTTCTTGCACTTCTGGTTCAATATTCGGTGTACTAGCCTCCATTATATCTTGTAGATTTATCTACCGAAAAAAACTAGTTATGAGTATTCAAACAACACTAACCTGTCTAAAACTTTTACCTGTTCTTCAACATTAACAGTCTCACCAGAACGCCATCTTGCCAATTCTGCCTCCAATTTCTCCACTTTACCTTTGAGTCGGGCATTTTTCTCCTTCTCCTTTTCGTAGCGTCGTTTCCATTCTTCGGCCGTGAGTTCCTCATTAACACAAACGACGTTCTTAACGGTCTTGGCACGTCGTCCAAAATCAAGTGTCGATTTTGTTTCCGATTCGTTAAAGCTTGCCGGCGAACAACAGATTACGATTGTCGTTCGTGCATTACCACCAAGAGATTCTTGTAAAATTCTCGTCAGTTTCGAGTCACGATACGGAATATGAGTTTTATTGCCATCGGCCAGTGCCGAAATCACATTGCCAAGTGCCGAGAGCGACTTGTTAATGTTCTTAGCCTCGTCGAGAACCGTACCTTCAGCACCGGTTTTCGATACTTTTTCCGAACCGGCCAAATCGACCAAGTACAATTTGCCGGACAATTTCTTTTGATTTTCTAAATTTTCCTGTTTAACGTTAATAAGAAATACTGAATGCGAACGAGACGAGTGTTCGTTCATGTCTGAAAGGGAAGAAAAATTTAAAAGCAATTCGTTAATGATCTCGATTCGCAATTCTTACTAGTGACGGCAATATGCCGATTCGACTTTCCATCTTCGATCACTTCAAAAACATCTTCCGGACTAGATACGAAACGTTCGGTAGCTCCTTTCACGTATGGTACACGATTTTTATCCTCGTGCACGCTCAAATTCACCTTGGAAACATCGAGCAAATCTCGAATTTTGTCCATGTAAATTTCATAGTAGGAGACTTTTATGTGAAATTCCAAATTCATTTCCATCGTGTAGATGTGATTGAAGATGTCGTTGACAATACGTGGAATGATACCCTGCTTGGTCGGGTCACCTATGACACCTTCCATCGTATGTGTTTTACCGGACGATGTTTGACCGTAGGCGAATATGGTGCCGTTGTATCCGGCCAGGACGTCCGAGACAATCGACTTGGCTGCCTCATTGTAGACCTTCTCTTGCGAAGCATTCGGCTTGAATACTTTGTCGAATAAATAAACTTTGCCCTGCGAAAGAGACGAATGGAATTAGCATAGTTTTACTGTAAGCTTTAATTAACCTAAGACATAGGGAAGGACGTTTTTGTCTAGCGGAATGAACCCTGTTTCCGGACAAACAACCGGGTCTTGTAAAAAATCATCGTGATGCAAAACAACCAGATGTTGTCTATCTTACGAAATCGTTACGCTGACATAGTTTTCACCGTCACACTTATTTGCATAATTCAATCTGTGACTGCAGTGGATCTAATGACTGCTGATCAGCTCACCCACATCAAACCACATAGCACACTACTTTCCTTGCGAACATAGCAGACTAGCGAATTGATTACATTTGTTTTGTTCCGTTTTTTTTCTTTTTGTTCTAGAAAAATATTAATGATAGTCACAAAGCCCATAAAGATAGCAAAAGCAATTTTTTAAATTTTTCTCGGTCTTGCATCTTCTCAATATGGTTTACACTTGAAATACTGCAATGATCAACCAAATTGAATACTACGCACACGCGATTCCCATTGTTGAGAGCATTCTTAAATTAGAGTTACGACATAACCGCAGCAGTGAACACGTCCTTATTGTCCGGAATTCATTCCAGCGCTGAACCGATTACCAAAACTCTCTGACTATTTTTTTAGGATTGACAGAGGCGTGCGAAGGTTGGAGTGGAAAACTTTAGATTGCGATGCCATAATTTTCGGCCATTTGACCGTAAAGTCGATTCAGTGTTTGATTTTTTGTGAGTTCTCTAAGTTCAGGGATGTCGCTGTTTACCATTTTTTTCCTTCATAAAGCTGGTCAAAAATTAGGGAAAAAATGGTTGAGTCAGACTCGACAGGGTGTTGCATTTTAAAAGGTGGAGGAGGAAAGTGCTTGGAAGAATAAAAAAAAGGAAGAAAGAAAACAAATGATGACGCATTTGGTGAAAACTAACATTAAAAAAAATCGATTCGAGAAAAATAAGAACAAATAAATTTCTGAGTCAAAAGAGGAAAAGAGGAAAAATGTAGAAAGGACCAAGGGTAAGTGCACCACCATTTTTATTGTGGAGTAGAAATTAGAGAAATGGACAATATCTCGCCAAAAGAACTTTTTTTAACCATCGATTTAAGCGAGTATACGCAGTCAGAATTTAAATTTTAATTTTTTCCATTTTCGTAATGTATGTACAGTGGATGCCGCTTATTATATCACTTTGGGACCGGCCATAAGCAATAACATTAACCGGATGATAACAATAGCCGAAGGGGAAAATTTTTCTCATTTATTTTCCTACGCTTGAATATAGATTGCTCGAAGCATCTAATATTTTTTTTTTATTCATTAAGTGTTATTTACAATTCTAGCTTCAATGTTTCACAAAGTTACAGAGAATATGAAATACTGTTTCCTCTTCCTCCTCATTCAGGCAGTTTCTACAGAAAGTCGTTTGAAAAGAATCACCGTCTTTTAGCATGCCGGATTATAAGACAGTGTCTGGTCAGGACACTTACAGTGGTGCTGATTCTCTCCCTTTTTAGCAAATTGAGTCTTGTACAGCGTTTTAGATCCAGCTTCGGTCATATCTGTCAGCTCAGCGCACCACTTCTATTAAACTGTCTCGAAAACTTACTCGAAGTTGAGCTCATTTTGTTGAACGAGATCAACATCAATAGTTTTCAGAAGACACGAAAAGATTGAAATTTCTCATAGTAATCTATGATATGTATCGCCTTGTGTTTACAGTGTTAAACCAAGAGCAATCATCTTTAATTTTGAGATTGTTTTTATTTTGCCTTTTTGATCACATTCAAGAAAAAAGAGGAGCGATTAAAAATAGTCACAAAACTTGTAATGTTGTATGGAAATCTGTCCCGAATGATAACATAAAGCGAATTTTTATTCCAATAAGCGATGAATTTTGGAAAATGGAACTAACTTGTTTTGATAACAAAATGCGGCTTATAACATTATCCGCGATTACTATAAGCGGCATCTACTGTATATATATATTTAAGTATATTCACAGAAAGTTTCATGTCAATCCGACAAGTATTCTCGAAAGTAAAGACGTCTCGGAGCGTTTGAAAGTGTTTTTGAAACTTTGAACGCGTTTTTCTCAAAACTGTGTTTATAAAGTCGGTGACCAAGATTTCTCGGAAACGGCAAAACCGATCAGTCTCAAATTTTTACACAAGCTTTATAAATGTATTTTTAAGTGATTAATCGAAGTTTTTTTCTCGCCGATAAATATTTCCCATTTTATAAAAAATTTAAGGCCAAAATTTTGATCGAAAATGGAATTTTTTTTTTGAGAAGCCGCCATTTTGTTAAAAATTAATATTTTGTGTATTCCTTCGATTAAGTACTAGATAATACATTATGCAATCGAAATCTTTTTTATTTTATATGATCCTATCCAGAGATATCTTGGTCACCACAAAACGTGTTTTTTTCTAGGAGTTCCCGGCAATCAGCTATAGCAGTTTTAAATATCATTATTTTTAAATTTAAATGAATAAAGTTAAAAGTTACCATAATATATATATAAATTTTTACGTTAATAAATTAAAATGCCTTTTCTGGAAAATTTCATGAAAAACCGCTTGTTTTTGGCCTCCTGACTGTGTATAACCCCTTAATTTAAAAAAGAACCTTCAAAGAATTAACTCCGAAATTTTCACCGCCAAAGGGCTCGAACAGAACCAGGAGGAAGAATTTCTTTGTTTATAATTTTTTCTCGGATTTTTATTAATACAGAAAGGGTTCATTTCATTTTTTTTTTCTTAAACAAATTTTTGTATTAATGTAAAAATTTCTAGCAGTTGTTGGTCGGTGCAATTGCTAAGTTTTTTGGTTTCTTATTGTTTCTGGTGCGTGTAAAGATCTTTCACTGGCGGATCCTAGGAGAAGACTGTCGGTAGGTAGATCCAATGGTTCCTCTTTCTCTGCATGAGTGGGTAGTTCTGTTGTTTTCGCGTAACAAGGACCGTGCTTTGACTGCCGGTATGAACCTTATGTGCGGTGTTTAGTTGTCACCACGCGAATATTCTAGTGTTCCTCATGTCTGATATTTTTTTCTCTTGCATGGCGAGGATCGCGTTCTTACTAGAGCTCACTTTTCTGAACGAAAGATGATGACAATCTTAAAATTTCCTTCATTTTGTTACGGACCCTGAGACATTTCATTTGAACAGAACAGAACTGGGAAATCATACGTTATAATGGGGCTTACAGCATATTTTTTTCAGTTCGGTTTCAAAGTCAACTTTTTTAAAAAAAAAAATAGCCTTCATGTTGACGGCGTTGTTTGCTCTAGCGATTGTGCCGTCAAGGTGCTTCGAGTAGCTTCCTTTCTTGTCAAGAATGATACGTTGTTTTCCGTTCGTTTTGCTCAATTTTACTTTATTATTTTTTAATAATAAAGTATTGTTATCGACCTGAAATTTCAAAAAAGTTTGCTACCCTGAAATTTTGTATTTACACGTTTTAGGACTAGTAAACCCCAAAAAAGCAAAAAAAAAAAAAATGTCCGTCTGTCCGCCGTAGACGCCGTACGCCGTACGCCGTACGCAAAATTGTTTGAAGGCGCGTAGCTCCCAAACCCGTTGAGATATTAAATTGAAATTTTTATGGTGGGTAGAATGGGTGAACCCCTACGACTGGTATATTTTTGGGGGGTGGGGGTACAAGGGGAGAGGAGAGGGGAGCGTTTTAGACGAAAAATTTTGGTTTCTAGATCTCAGGAACCACTTATGCTAGGAGGCTGAAACTTGGAACTTATATAGTACTATGATAATGGACTCAATTGCAAAAAAATGGTCGATATTGGTTAAGGGGTGTGGAAGTGGGGGGGAAAACAATGAGTTTTTAACGCATGAAAGCCGGGATTGAAACATTCTAAAATCGATATCTCCTGAACAATTGATGTCAGAAGATTGGAACTTTGTTGTTGTCCTAAGGGATACTTCCAGATTAGACAAGAGCTAAAATTTTTAAGAGGGGTGGTGGGGTGTGGGGGTGGGGGGTGAAAAACTTTGGATTACAATATCTTCCGAACTAATTACACCAGGAAGATAAAATTTAGTTTCTGTATATGGGCTTACAAGAGGAGTCTACCAAAACTAAATTTTTTGAGGGGCGAGGTGGAGCACGAAAGTGGGGGGATAGCAATTTCTCAAAAAATTTAATTTTTATATCTCAGAAACCGTATCAGATATGATCTTGAAAATTTTACAGGAGTTGGGGTCGATAAATTTCTAGTAGGGATAAAAATTTTGGTGGTGTGGGTGTAGGGGGTGGTGGTGAAAGGGGGTAGAAAGGAAAACATTCTGATTTTTATTTCTCAAAAACCATAATGAATAGAAAGCTAAAAATTTAGGATTATATAGAACCACTATGGAGACATCCTAGAAAAATAAAATTTTTGATAGGGGTATCAAGGTACGGGGGAGAGGAGTGGTTTTTTATATCTCAGAAACGGCTTATGCTAGAAAATTGAAACTTAGTACGTATATGTAGATGTGCTATTAGAGTAATTAAAGCAAAAAAAAAGTTCAGATTTTTATTGGCGTTCAGAGGTTGAGTCAAAAAAATGTCCGTGAATCCACATTTTCACGAATTTCGTTAAAACTTTTAGACATGTCAAACTATCAAAGCAATTTTACTTCTGCGGGCTATTTATATAAGCGCCTAGTAACGGTCTTCAAAATTTTTCGATATCCAACCCCTAAGGGGGAGTAAATTGGTTGTGTACATATTCACGAATTCTGATATATTCCTAAGGTATATTGAGATTTGGAGTTCACTTGTACTTCTATAAGCTTTAAACGTAGTCGGGAAAAAACCGATTTAAGTATTTTTCTCAATTAAACCCCCTGGGGGTATTGTTTAAGATTTCACTGATTCCGAAAATCTCTTAGGTTTAATGTGATCGAATTCGCTTTTACTACTATGAATTATTCTATTGATAAAAAAAATACGTAAATAAAAAAAAAAATCTGCCAACAGTCTGGGCGCAACTTTATTATTTTATGGGTAGAAGTCCGAAACGTGTTTAATGATGAGATACGGTGTTGGGTACTATGCGACTGACAACCTAAAAAATAACCATTAAGCTATTTGGAACGTTATTTTTTAGGTTGTCAGTCGCATAGTACCCAACACCGTATCTCATCATTAAACACGTTTCGGACTTCTACCCATAAAATAATAAAGTTGCGCCCAGACTGTTGGCAGATTTTTATGAAGCCTTTGCATGATCCGAACAGGATAGAGAAGCACTTTTTAAGATTGAACTCAAGTCTCCAGGATGTACAGCATCATTTTCTTGCCTCCAACTGTGTTCAGGGTTTCAATCAATCAGTTTTGTGTCAAACTATGTCATCCGTGAGTAGAATCGTGTCAATTCCCAACCCGTCGCCATTGGCATAGAGTTAATAAAGAGGTGAGTGAATAAGATGGGCCAACTATGGAACATTGTGATAGTCCTGCTTCTATGTCTGATTCCGGAGATATGACATCATTGGCTTTTACCCTTTTATCCTCCTCTCGGTTTTTGAGGAGCTTGAGTTGTACTACCTTGTAAATCAAGAAACTCGGTCCTAAATCGCGCGGGAGCCTACTTAAATCGCCAAATTAACGCTTGACCAATCAAGTTTTGGAAATTTTTTTTTCACTGACATAAGAGCACTGTTACAAACACTGACATCGTGGGTACGAAAAGCTATAGCCTTATCATCCGTGGTCCAAGGAAAGGAAATGCGATTTGAAACAGTCACTGTGCCTATTTCCCAGATAAAACAACACAATAAAGAAGATCGCTGTCAGTCGGGATTAAGACCGGTCTCATCTATCCACAATCTTTGATTTGATTTTGATATTGCGACCCCAACTCCACTGGTATCACAAAATTCCGCCCGACCTCCCCCACAAATCAAACTCGTTGCTTCATTTTTCGAATTCCATCGTTCGATTACAAGCTCGCCAGCAGCTGATAAGATTGCGTCTGCGGCCGAATGAACGATGAACTCATTCCTTAATAGAGTAAGTGGCCTTTCGAAACCAAGCAAAAAAAAACTCCACCATGGACAAGATCCGAACGGTGAAGAAGAGATGACCTAATCCCCGCCAAGAAACAGTTCTGCGCGCCTTCCTGGCCCAGCCCAACTGCTAATTTTTCTCACAATTAAACAAATTAGAAGTTTTGCTATAGGTATTTTGCTTTGCTTGCTCTCCGATTCAATTGAAAAGTGTAGACGAATTTCTGCAACGTGTTCAGCAGTGCCCGCACTGACTAATCGGCGGTAACAGGCAGCGACGACGACCCCACAAAGCGGAGGGGGGCTTTCTTCTGTCGTCATCGCCGCTTTCTGCCGAATCACATGCAACGCATTGTCTTGCCGGGAAAAATAGAATCGTTTTCGTAAAATATAAGAAGAAAAATGAAAAAAAAAAAATAATAAAATTTGCCTAGTGCGCTCCGCTGTGACTTGTTAAGACGTTTGGCGGCGGCTTGGCCGCAAAGTACGTGACTCATTTTTTCTACACGCACACAATTCGGTCAGCGAGCTCCACAAAAAAAACTGGGCTCTGTGCTAACGAACCGAAAGAAAGACGGCAAACAGACAGTCCGCTTAGAAGAAATTGCCATTAGGAGGCTCCGGAAAAAAAACAACAAATCAAGCAGGTGAGATGCTCGGCAAAAAACGCAGCGATGCCCCCCAGGTGGAGAAAACATGAGCACTGCTGCTCGAGGCATTTCATCACACGACACACCGCTTGAATTTTGGGGAAAAATCGATAGGTGGAAAACGGCTCGCTTCCTTTGTTATTTGCATGTTGGACGGGGAGGAGCGGGTGGCAAATTTTTCTATTTTTCTTTTTTGGGTCAAAACAAATCACACGGCGAATTGGTGCCAATACTTACTGCGATGGAAATGCAATTTTCCTCCGTATTGTTAGGAAATTTAACAATAAATTTCGATCCGGCCCGTTCCTCGCTGTCGTTGAGCGGCCGGAACCGACAGACAACTCTGATACTGTCCTCTGCCGGGATTTCACGTTCCGCCGACATTTCTGCTGCCCGTTAAAATCGAAACCCCGCGGAATTTCTTCTTAGTTTTCACACACGAAACGGGGAAAACAACAAACAAAACAAAAACTTTGTTAAACAATTTCCGCGCTTTTGATCGGACTTGTCGCCGTCGTCGTCACCCGGTGGGAGTTTTTATCGCGCGACGAAACAACAACCCCTCGTCGATGAAACCGTCAAGGAGAAGTGAGAAAAAAAAACTGAAACGCCACGAACAACTTCTTTTTTACACCACGCAAAAATTATGTAAAAGGGAAGGAAAAAAACACGACGAAATTATTTGGAGTCCGCGCGTACACGAGACGACCGAATTTATACGAAAGGTACGGAGCGCGGGCGGACGTTTTACTCAGCAAAACGGGCACAGGAACTTCTGCCGACCTTTTTTTTTCTCGCACTTTTTTCTGTCCCCGGACCAAAGCAAATGTCACTCACTGGCCGAACACTTTAAAATTGAATTTCTCGAACATTTAAACGGGCCGTTGTTGTTATCGCGACAATTTACACTTTAATGCCGGACGTGACAGCAAACGACAACGGCGGGCGAAAAATTTTCTCTTTTTCAACGATCTAAACTTCTTCGACCCCCGAAATCAATTGCGGCCATCTTGCCGAACATGAACGACACACGACACGCACACCAACGAAACGAATGTCAGTTTCGGCCGTAAAAGGTCTATGCTTGGAGCTTGAAGTGGTTGGTGTGTTCCTTGGTTTTGGTACAGTCCGGGCAAAAATATGAAAAGAAACGACGAAATTAGACTGTTTTGTTAATTTTAATTTAATATTTTGCGTTAATTTTGTAGCGTATAAGAAAGTATTTTATTCAAACAATTTTTTTTTTGAAAATCTTCAAGTATATTTTAGTAAGAAAATTTTACTACAAGATCTCTACCCACCTTTAAATTATTGTTCTTCTTAGAGTTTTGACATCTTCAATCCGCGTATACTTCTGTCAAAATTCTACTGGTGACTCTTCATCGTGTGTTGGTACGACAGTAAAATTAAAAGAAATCGCCAAAATTGGCAAATACAGCAAAATAAAAGGCAAGGCCATTGTATTCATTGCGAAAAATGGCCATGCTCCGGTTGCATGGTGAATAGTGCGAAAATAATGGGCGAAACGCTACTCGGTGGTGTTTTCAATTTACACGAAACAAAACACGAGCCCAGTCAACAAGTTTTGAACGATTTACGGGAATTGGTGCGGCGCTGCCAGACAAAATACGGCGGAAAAAAAGAACTGGCAACGGATCGGGATGATTTAATACGAGCGCTATGCAATGGCTGGGAAAAGGTACTGGCGCACGGACTTAAAACGCCGTACACGTCCGTTTTGAAGAACGTGCAGGACATCGTGGCGGGAAATAACAACGAGGCGCCGTCGTTTTGGCTATTTTCGCAGTCGCATTTAACCACGCACGAACGCGAACGTTTCGAGAACTTGCAGCATGTGAGTACTTTCGGTTTTCTTTTCGTTTTAGGAACGAAGAAGAAAGCGGAGTCCTTATCCCGCTATCTTGTCACTGAGGGCTGCCTATTTTCAAATAAAGAACTCCTTGTACCTGCATCGATTCAATCTAAAGGGCGAACTGGACTAAAAGGATGTCTCCATCGGTGTGGCCAACGAACGGTCCCATTTCTCCTCCCTCGGCAGGTCCATGAGCTCTTCATGGTCCGATTTTTCCTGCCTTTTCTAATCTTCCCCGACCAGACGCTCTATTCTCAAATCTTCCACAGCTGAGAGCTCATTCATTCCGTCGCCGATTGTTTCGGTTTCAAAAGCGACTCTTTCCGGTTGGCCAAATGTTACAGATCTCGGTTCCACATCTTCGCATTAGTCCCTGGGGCGCAGAGAATCCACCTCTGGGTCCCCGTGTTTTGACGGTTACTCTGCTCTGATTTTTTCTTTCTTCGAACAATTTTGCTTCTCGTTAAGTGGACAAAAAAAGACCAGTTGGACAGTGCGTTTGATTCACAACAGCTTGGCAATTTTATTATTTGTCTCGTTGTAAATTTTAACGATTGTGTGTTTGACCACGAACGAGTTCCGGCACTGCCTGAATGATGAGTGTCACTACGGCGAAACCCAGTGTAGGGATGTTAAAAAAATTTCGATATATCGAAATTGCGATATTTTTTGAACGATATATCGATAATATCGGCCGATATTGTAAAAAGCGATATATCGATATCGGACTCGATATTTTTTTAAGTATAGCATATTTTAGAAATCGAACGGGTTTTTTTCATTTAATCTGCATTTCTGATTATTTATGAGGGATGCCAGAAACGTTGAAAGTAGAAAATAAAATTTCGATCATGGAAACCATATCTGTCGAAACTAGGTTCAAGGCACGTGATATATACGGGCACATGCACGCAAATCTTCAGTTTAGGCGCCAAATTCAAATATATGTACGACGAGGCAACCAGGCAACTATCAGAAATAACTGATTGTCCCTGCCTCATCGTTGTCATCCGAAAGAGTTGCGTCGGCAATAAATATTGTGGTGCCAAATAATCGCAGTCGGCTTACTGGAGAGCATATTAAGGAGCGAGTATTCTTAACAACTGTCCCAGAAAAGTACTGGTTCTCATAAGCTTACATTTTAAAAATATGTCAATATATTGTTGCGAGCTAGGGGTTCGCCAGGATTTCAAGTGAAACACAATTCGCTTAAAATAAAAATAAGTGATAATTTTATTAATCCGCACTTTAATTCTATTCGCACAATAATTAGCACTGTATGGCAGCACTGCCCGCTTATTTATATCGCTTGACTCGATCACTTTCGCTCTCTACCAACACGGTCGCGTATACACGCTGGCTGTCACAGTCGACGTAATAAAAATTACTATCTCTCTCGCTGAAAGCTTTATCTGCTTTTATACCAGTTGTCTGTAGTCGAGACTGTTCTTGAATCTTCGCTCGGTGGTGTGTGTGGATGATAACCGAAAGCTTGAGATCTTTCCATTTGACCCTCTACGCTGTTCTAGTACATCGAGCGCATTCGAGCACATTCGATAAGAAGTGGGGTATAATCGTGTTGCTCCGCTCTCCTTATTTACTCAACTAGGCTTTTGATTGGGTTACTTTGCAGCTTAGGTATTCGGTTGTTGCTGTTTCCCTATTCGTAATCGATCGAGTTGCGCGGTGGCCAGGCTTACACGTAACAATATAATATTTCATTAATAAATAATTAAAATCAAGTTTGCTCTTAATACTTTTTTCGATTTTGCCCCTTTTATCCTTATTTCTTAAAAATAATATATTTAAAAAATAACAGTATTTCTATCCGGAAACTTTATTTCGATCAAAAAAGGCATTATTTTGATTTCATAAGTCAACAGAGAAGAATTTTCCGCTTTTCACCAACATTTCCTATAGTTCAATCAAAAAACTCTCAGATATTGAAATTGCAATAATAAAATTGAAATTGAATTTCAGACTTTAAAAATAGCTAAATTTGGCAACTGTGACCGAAGGCAACGAAATCAAATGTCATTTATTTATTAGCTTTCGGTTTGCTAAAAGCCGCGTGCGCCGTATTTTTTTATTAATGTTAATTTTGATGCAGCATTGGAGCTTATTTTTCATTGGAAAAAATATTCGATATATCGATATTTTTCTCCGATATATCGTCAGCCGATATTGATATTTTTTTCAATATCGATATATCGATATTTTTTTCCGATATTAACATCCCTAACCCAGTGGTCTCTGTAAACCAGAGGATCTAGCCTTATGTGCCACACGTTCAGAGACTGACTGATAAGAATTAATTCATATTTTTAAATTCCTTCTTCAGCCAACTGATCTGTAATTAATTTACTTAATTTTGAAAGCACGTTTCCTCCTACTTCAATGAAATTCTGATTTTTGTAGCAAGTTTACATTCCGGCTACTGACGAGCTGGAACAAGACAAACAACATGTAGCCCAAGGCTCTCAGCTACTAGTGGCGGCAGTGCCGGCCCAAGAAGCCAAACTGATTGAGCAATTTTCAATAGTTTTTCACATTGAATACAGCAATGCAAAATGTTGATGTATCTCACATGGCTTCGCTTAGAACCGTCCTGCGAAACGAGAGTTATTTGTTGCTACAGGTATGACATCATTCAAATTTAATTCGCCCTCATTATGTGTTGTGAACGGAAACCTTGGAGTGAATATTTTGTCTTGAAAAAGTCAAAATATTCGAAGGGAAAGGTAAGGTAAACAAACTATAAAACAAAAAAAAAACTTACCCCTTTTGTTTTTATTACACTTTTTTTTTTTATTTTTATTATTATTTAATATTTTGTTTTATAATTTTGTAGTCCATCAAGTCCTTGTCATGTCATGTTTAATTTTTAGTTATTTCATTAATTTCATATATCTTTTTTTTTAATATAATTAGATGTGGGTAAGTGGGTTTATTATATCTCCTTTAAAACGGACGCGACGAATGTCCTATCACATTTCCGAACGCGACTCGAATCAAAAAAAACTGATCAATCCGAAACTTCCTTTTCTTTAATATAATAATAATAGATTTAATCCCTTCATGCAAAATGGGCAACTCCCTTCAACTCAAAAAGTCGGAGAAGAACTCCCCATTTGGGCACACTTTCGCAGCTTAAAGAACTGGAGACAATATTGTCACACAGCTCAATGAGCTGGAAAAATTTTCACCGTATCAACATACTCATGCATGTATGTCGACATTGGGCTCAATGTCTAAAAATTTGTATACCTTAAGCCCACTTTTACTTTTCCTTTCCTGAACTCCACTCGTTATTTGTATATTCCACTCATATTTTTTCTATAAAAGCAACTTCACAATCATTCTCTTCTGGCCCAAATCAAAAATCTCTTTCTTTTCTATCTCCATCAGTGTTGTCACTTTACTACAATTGTAGCAGATCTGCTACACTTTCATTGCGTTTACTACGCCACTACGGTTACACTTAAATCTACTACAGTTTTGATGTCCCATATAGGGTTCACCAGCACTTACTACAGGACCATTGCTTGTGCCAAGTGCTGGCTGCCAAGCGTTGGGAGCCATCACTGGTTAACCTCTGGGCCATCGTTGATCGCCAGCGTTGGTTAGCGAACCAAATTCGTAATAAAAGGTCTCCACCTGATTTTTTAAGGTCAATAATGGTGGAGGGTATAGCTGCTATAAGCTTATGATCTAGGCTATGGTTAAAACCCCAAGCGCAGGCCTCCCTCAATTGCATAATTATGTGCGTACGATTTTATGATGGCACTCCTGTGCATTCTTATTCCTATTCATAGCTGGTATCCTATCTATTTATTTCCTTTTCTAGTCTATCTACATACTTTATCTACTTTGTCTACTCTACGAGGTAAAGACATCGTCAAGATTACGGATTGGGAGAAATTAAATTGTCTCATTTCCATCCCATCTTCTAGGTACTTTCCAGAGTGATTACTAGTACTGCAGGTACTTTCATCTCTCTTGGAGTTCCCACACTCTTAGGTCAGGAAATGAGGACAAAACAGAAATTAGAGTCAGAATTAGTTTGGGGTAGAAACGAACTGAATAAATATAATGATGAGAAATTGTAAAATGTTGGGAAATAAATTGTTTATAGCTAAATTTTTGAGAGCAGTTAAGTACTGGTGGACTATACACTAGTGGTCACTCTGACATTTTATGGCCAAGTTAATGTTCAGTAGTGACTATTCCTAGGATCTACTACACTAGGAAGAGAATCTACTACACTCGACAGGCATGATCTACTCCGGAAATCAGCTTATCAAGTGACAACCCTGATCTTCATCCAAAAAAACCTCCCTGACAAAAAAAAAACTAATTTTTCTCCTCGACTTTCATTCTTTTTTTCCAAATTCAAATTCAAAATTTTACAGGTTTTTCACTCACACGGGAGACACAACACTATGAAACGATGAATTCAATATTTCCATGTGATCTTTTCATTTTTCCTTCCAGAAAAGCATCATTCTGATGTTGGCTAGGCCTCTTATTTGCAGCCCATTAATTTTTGAGTTTAAGATTTAGCAAGACAATTTGAGGTAGTTTTTTGTAGGAAACAGTGATAGGTACCTAATTTGGCTTTCTGTTTGCTTAGGTGTGTAGTCATAAAATACCTTCTTAAGATTTGATGGTTTTTATGATGGGCCTGTATCACAGGTCTTTGTTCAAGCGCAGGTAGAGTGAAGCATTTAAATGTAAAGTTCCATGGTAAGGATTCGATTTTATGAACAGATTTCCGAGTTTTTAAAAATTTCCCCCAGATCTTTGGGTAGGCAAATGATTTATGTTAAGTCTGAACAAGATTATCTAGCAGTCTCTTAGAATCTGTTTAAATAATATCAGGTACCGGCTAAAACTCAACAATTTAAAAAAAAAATTTTTTCGTTCGTTCCGTTTAATTCCAGGTATGGACAAATCGTGGAAAAACTAAAGCATTAATCCGTTCAGCATTGAATGAACGTTCGCTAGAACGTTACATCCTCATATGGCTGAGCGATCCAAATCTCAACGAACTGTACGAACCGTGGGCATGTTTGCGTGATGCCGAAACCGTTAATTTACTTCCATCAATGGCAGCTGGACTCAGTTCAATTCTATTCGCTATAACAATCGATACACCAATCATAAATGGTTCGAAAACCGATTCACGTAAAACCGAGCCAGTCATCTATGCACCGCAGGCAGTTGGTCCATCAAAAAAATCGGTTGTAGTCAAACGGCAAATTGTTTCGTTCGATTCGAAGCCAAACATCGATTTAGAAGAGCCAAAATCCAGTAGTAGCAGTTGTAAAACAGAATTTGTCGATAATTCACCAATCTCAACAATTTACAGTCAGGAGAATTTTGTAGTCGAACCAATTGATGTCATGAGCTACATTACAAATCATGTCGATATCTTTCCCGACGATATCGAAGCCGTTCTATCCGAAGACGAAGCCCTACCGAAATGTTCGCCGAGTGTTTCGAATCTTACGGTCGAGGCGAGTACATCGTCGTGCCAAAGTGAAGATAGAAGTTCGGTTATAAGTTCGACGGCTTCGCTAGCATCGAAATACGATGTAACAGTATTAGAGGAGAAATTTAAAGAAATATCAGAACGATGTCGATTTTTAGAGGGTCGCGTTGCAGAACTTAGTTTGTATGATCGTATTTTTTTTATGTCGGGTCTATTATGACACCCGAATCGCAACAGTCGACTGAATTTCACATTTCAAATTCACTCGATCGACACTATTCGATTCACTCGATTTTTCTTTCGACTTGATGTCGACTGATCGTCACTCGGTCGAGTTTCGTGATTGCTGAATGTGAGTCATTTGATCGAGTCGAGTGTCATAATTGACCCAGCCCGTTTAACTCTGAACTTTAATTGAAATAGTAATTATCGCCCACAGAGAGAACTGTAACCTACGCCGTTTAGTTAACATGAACAAAGAAGCATTAGAATTTATCGTAAGCATACCGCGAGTAGTTTTGCTACGATCAGGATCACGAAAATATTATGCTTATCAGATTCACGTGAATTCAACGAACGGTCTCGACGAATGGACCACCTTGAAGAGATACAGTGAATTTTACAAGTTGCATCAACAATTACAGAAAATAAATCCAGCCGTTAAAGTGTTAGATTTTCCGCCAAAGAAAACAATTGGAAATATGGTAAGATTTTTGGTTTAGATTTTTGTGAAATGAATCGAAGGATCGTGCGACTGCAATAGAATAGAATTAAATCAATTCGGTTCACCAAATGTATTGACACAGATTTCTCTTTGTTTCAGGATATTTCATTTGTAGAGGATCGCAGACAGAGACTTCAAGTTTACTTAAGACATTTATTAGCCAGTTTACCCGAGATCGCATCGTGCACTACTCGAACCCAATTACAGACTACATTTCCATTTTTAAGGTAAAGACCTTCCGATTTTATTTTGTTGTGGGGTTTCCTCGTTTATTAGGAATATAAAATGTTTTGTTTAACTATCCGATTCTCAATAAAGTGGATTTTATTTTACACTGGGCGGCTTTTATTGCGAAGATGGGGAAAGATTTGATACAGCTTCTATTATAATTTTTTCTTTAGATCTTGTTAGGCTTCCGAAACCCCTCGAACAAATTAGAAATCAACGAGTGGATTTCAACATAAGATGTGACGATCACACGTAGGACGTTGCCGTCGAGGATCTTGCTCCAATCGCATCGACTAAAAATGATCATCTTATCTCTTCCATGTTCTTTTGCGTCCATGCAATAGCTCTTCGTTTTCGCCAAAGACTATAAATGTCGAGTTCGGAAAGACATCTGTTGAGAAGAAGTACAAAGTGACGGCCCCTCAGGTCGGACCCACTATTATATTTTTTTTTAAGCTTAAGCAGAAACAAAATGAATTATTGAAGATGGCATACAATTGCTTGTTATACCTGTCGTCCTCATCTCTAACTCTAAGAATCTGTCGGCATCAAGACATTCTCTGCACAGCAACTTGTTCTTTTTTTTCACGGTAAAGAACAGACCTCAAGTCCAGGTTGTATTTAAGCCACATTCACGTATTGTTATCTAGTTTCATAGTATTTTCGAGGATCAAGAAATTAATTAGTAATTTCAACTGAACATCGAAGGTTGCAGTTACCGGAAGCCAGGAACCAACTCACTATCAGAGAATTTTTTTCCAAAGCTTTAAACCCACTTGTAGTGGATAATATTCAGTTTGGTAACTCCGTTGGCTTAAGCTGACAAGTAAAGATTGCCGATCAGGTGTGCAGTTCCAAGCGTCTGAACGCTACATAAAATACGGTCTAATCTTTTGACTAGAACTTTTCATACTCATCTTTAAGAAACGGCAAACTAATTCAGTCGTAACAATCCGCAACAGCCGGGTCAAGCGAAGTGACCCATCATAATAATACCTTTGTGAAATGAAATATGAAAACATGTTTTGCGTACGACATTAAATATTCCCCAAGTCAAATTCAAATTGAGACCACCCTGAATTCTGTGATTTTTATTAGCGATATCTTTTTAGGCGGCTAGAACAAAATTTCAACTTGGATTCGATAAGATTGCTCGCGATAAGTTCTGTAATCTGGTCAATAAAAATACGGTGCCAATAATTGTGAGCAGCAAATTTCATGGTCAAAGTATCGGAACACTAAAACGTTTTCTAATCAGGTTTTATACATCTCATTCAAACTGGCTAAAGTGCCGATTGAAGCTGCGCCCTTTTAATATAAGCCCTGCAAAATTCAGATTATAAACGAAGAAAATTGTGTATTTACGTTACAGAGAAGAAGAGCTTATGATGTCTTTAAAAAATGTGAAAGAAAAATAATAGCAGGGGCCAATCTCGAGTGAGCGCCCTGTAAGAAAAAATATCAACAAGTTATTCCAAATTACAGTTTAGCAACATTTTTATTACGATACGCGTATATATGTGCCTCGTCATAATAAGGATTGGTTTCATTGCGTACAAGCTCCATCCAGACTTTTATTTTGTTTCGGCCCTCCAGAGGGTTGTAACCAGCCAATTCTATAAATCGGAATCAACCCTTTATTCATTGTTTTTGTTTTCAAAAACGTATTTCCAAACAAAAACTTACTCGCTTGTTCAATAGACGACGCTGCAAATAAATCAGCAACTGAAATCTTATTACCAGTAATAAACGTTTTCCCATCCAACCAGACGGTTTCGATCAAGTCCAAAACATTTTCGAGTTGTTTTTCAACTTCTTTTAACTTAGATGCTTCCGCTTTTTCGCCGGTCATAAGAGGAACTACCCAATTGAGAATGAAATACAAGCCAGTGGTTATATGGGTGTTATTGTGATGCCATTCTAAGTATTCATCGACTCGAGCACGACGTTGTATATGCGCAGGGTACCATTCATCTGAAATCCGTCCCTTGTGCGATTGATATCTGAAAGAAATTCCGTTAATCGTGGGGCCCATTCCGAACTATGCTGTATACCTTAAAATAGCAATACTCTCGGTCAATTTGAAGCCATTGTCATCGATAACGGGAAGTTTTTGTAATTTATTAACCGTATACTTGTACTCATCGGTTAATTGTTCGCCTGAAATTTCCAATTTGAATTTGATTCCGATGAAAATTCCTCGGTAAAATTTACTAACCTTTTCGTAATGCTACGAGCTTGCTCTCGAATGGTACGTTATTCAGTTTGAAAAGGATGTAAAGGGCTCTTGATGGCGGTGACATTAAGTCGTAATAATATTTAATTGGTTCGTCCATCTTCAAATAGCGAAGTAAAACTCAAGGAATGGAATCGCTGGACTAATGAACCCCTTTCTAATCTGCTTGTCACGAAAAAATTATAAATTTTCTTTCGTTTCGATAGGAAAGGTGCCGAAACAAACAAATAAGAGTATTGCCAAGCTGTAAATACAGATGGAAGTTACTTTTAAGATTTAAACCTGGGCGCGGGTATTTGAGAAACAAACAGTTAAATGCATGTACGTACCTAAAAAAAGAAAAAATGGATACATCGTCTTGCGAAGAGTCTGTGCAGCAATTTTATGGAGTCAGCAAGGATAAGAGACGGCAGGTCATATTTTTGAGAAATAGAGTGCCACTAAAGAAATCTCCGTTTGTTGTGTCTTCGGGCGCACTTTAAAGTACTCGGCTTGCATGCAGTGTCTAAGCAATCTTCATAGGACCTTGCGGAAAATTTGTATGTGTATTTTAGAAGATGGTCCGTTATGTTATGGTTATGGAAGCACTTGATAGATTGAAAGATTCCAGTGAAGCTTTCGGAGAGTTCCTATCCAACGTACATGATTAGAACTAGAGCCAAGTATAAGGAAACTTATCTGCATCTCCTACGAGATCCGACCGGAAGTTCAATTTCCGATACCACCGGCCATAAGCTTGTCCTTGTTCTACATTAGGGCTCCTTTAGTTGTCTACACATTTCTTTCGGTGAGAAATCCTAAAATGGCGTTCACTTCCATAACTTAAACAGAAGGAACCCCACCGGAACAGAAAGCCACAAGAATAAGGGATTATTTTTATACAAGTTTTACCGAAATCGGACCAAACATTCGCAGCTCTCAATAACTCCATTCCGTTATATTGCCATTAAACATATACCCAGATATTTCTCAGACCAAAATTTCAATGTGGTAACTCCGTTAAAGCGAACTTTGGAAGAATCTGACAAGTCGTACAGATTAGATTTGGTACTGTAAAGTGTAGATACAACTAGCACTCTGCACTATAGAAAAAGTAATAAGTTTAGTGAGCACATACCGGTAAATTAAACGTTCAACAAAATGGCAACACCAATAAAATTCTACTACGACTTGATGTCTCAACCATCCCGAGCCCTCTACATCCTGTTTAAACTGAACAAACTACCACTCGAGGACAATCCCATCGCACTACGAAAAGGTAATCCAAATCTATAAAAAAACAATAGACTTTGACCCTACTATTAACATATAACATATTAACATTTTTTTAGCTGCTCATCTTACTCCTGAATTCAAGGAAATCAATCGTTTCCAAAAGGTTCCATGTATTACCGATAATGGATTTCAACTATCCGAAAGTGTTGCTATCTTACGGTACAGACTACTTCTTAACTAAATAAAAACTGGACTAGGTACAGAAATAACAAAATTTCCCGCTTTCAGCTATCTTCATGCAAAAGATTTAATTTCGGATCAATGGTATCCCAAGCAAACGGAACTGCGAGCAAGAACCGACGAATACTTAGAATGGCAACATAACAATACTCGAATGGCTTGTGCTATGTACTTCCAGTTGAAATGGTTGCGACCACTGATGACCGGCAAGGAATCGAATCCAAAGCGATTGGCCGAATATAAAGAAAATATGGAAAAGATTTTGGATTTAATCGAAAATGTTTGGCTCGAAAAGAACAAGTTTATAGCGGGCGACACGATTAACGTAGCCGATATATTTGCAACGTGCGAAATTGAACAAACAAGTAATTTGTTTTGAATTTGTTTGATAGACATTAAAATTGAACGAAGTTTTTGGGTTTTATAGAACTTGCATCATACGATCCGGTTGAAGGCAGACCACGAATGAAAGTTTGGATGGAAGCAGTACGAAATTCTACGAATCCTTACTACGATGAAGCACATAAAATAATTGAAAAGATGGTGATCGCAACTAGCAAGTTGTAATTTTGGTGAAATAAAGATTGAAACTGGTATCTGTGTATCTATCTCCTTTCAATTCAATTTAAATAAACTAGTTCAAGGCCTCAGCATTTGAAAAATGCATGCTTCAATAATAAGCAATGAATGGGTCGGCTGGGGCATAGTTTTAATCATATTTTCCAGAGGAGAATTATTTGAAAAGTAGTACAAGTAAAATTGTTCTTAAGAGCATATTTAGCGAACTATTTAATATTTTCCGCCTATGATCTGCAACGCAAATGGTTAAATCTTATAAATCTCATTCCGCAAACTTCTGGCAATCTGCTGATTAAAACGGTAATGCCAAGTGTTAGACGCTTGAATGGTCAGAACTATCGCAAGTGTAATGCAGCGCTATCATTACCTCCACATTTGTACAGGGTCGTATCTAAGAATATCTACAAACATTGAGATCCAATTCAATAATTTCGGTCAGTCCATCAAACGAACTTGGAAATCAGCGCGACTAAACCTTTAATTTAAACAAAAAAAGAATTAAAGCATTCCAGACATTTGCCCAACTCAATTCAAAGGGGTTGAATGAAAATCTGTCCATAAAGAAACGATGCGGAACTTATGCTACAAAGCCCAAAAAATATTCTTGTCAGAGCCCCTATTCGATCAAAAAATAAAATTTCTTCGAATTAAAAATCATGAAATAAGCTCGAATCAAAATTTCGCAAAGCTTCTATTACGATACGCATATTTATGTGCTTCATCGAAATAAGGATTTGTTTCATTACGCGCTAGATCCATCCAAATTTTCATTTTATTCCGTCCCTCCAGAGGATTGTAACCAGAAATTTCTGTAAAAAATAAAATCAACTTTTTTCCAAACAACTTATCTGTTCAACTTACTCGTTTGTTCAATAGACGCGTCGTCTAGGCTGCAAATAAATCAGCAACTGAAATTCTCTCACCGCTTATAAACCTATTTCCATCTAAACAAACGTTTTCAATCAAGTCCATGATATTTTCAAGTAGTTTCTCAATTTGGCTAGCCTAGAAGCATCGACTTTCTTTCCGGTCATAAGAGGAGTTATCCAACTGTGCAGAAAATATAAGCGAGTAGTCAAATGGGTGTTATTGTGTTGCCATTCCAAGTATTCGTCAACTCGAGCACGACGTTGTATATCGGCAGGATACCATTGATCTGATATTAGTCCTTTGTGCGATTGATATCTGAAAGAAATTCGGTTAAACATGGTGCCCATTCCGATCTATGCTACTGCATACCTTAAAATAGCAATACTCTCGGTCAATTTGAAGCCATTGTCATCGATAACGGGAAGGCTTTGAAACTTATTAACTTCGTGCTTGAACTCATCCGATAAATGTTCGCCTGTATGTTCCAATTGAATTACTTTTTGTTTAAAATTTGTCACTATAACTTACTAACCTTTTCGCAATGCTACCATATTACTCTCAAATTGTACTTTGTTCAATTTGAACAGGATGTAAAGTGCCCTTGATGGTGGCGACATTAAGTCATAGAAATATTTTATTGGGTTGCCCATCTTCTTCGTTGCGCCAACTAATGAACATTTATCTACTTGTCAAAATAAAACTATACACAAGATTTCACTTTCGTTTAGATTAGTATCATAAAAACAAAGCACTGCCAAGCGATAAGGTCGGATGGAACTTTATTTTCAGATTTCAAGCTCGAGATCGCTGAGATCCAGATAAATGCAAGTCAATTAGACAGTTAATACTTAAAATAAAGGAAGGATCATGGTTGATCCAAAAACCGGTTGCTGGTTTTGTTCTTCCTACGACTTCATGGCTTGAATAGTCTTTTCTAAAAATACATGCGCTTCGTCGTAAGTTGGGTTTGTAGCCTCCTTTACGGCTGCCATCCAATTCTTGATTTTTGGTCGTCCTTCAGCTGCATTATATCCAGCAAGTCCTGAAATAACAACAATATTATCGCAACAATATTACATAAAGCTGACTCGAATCGGTATACTTGTCTGTTCAAGTTCACACGATGCCAGCACATCGGCAACATTAATCTGATCGTCAGCTAAAAATCGTTTCTTAGCCAACCAAACATTTTCGATTAAATCCAATGCTGTTTCCATATTCTTTTTTAATTCAGCTTGCTTTTTTGGTTCCGGCTCTTTACCGGTAAGCATCGGTTGCAAAAACTTGTAACGAAAATATGTGGTGCATCCAAGACGAGTGTTGCTTTGATGCCATTCTAAATATTCGTCAATTCTGCCTCGAAGTTTGCTCTCTTTCGGATACCATTCGTCCGAAATTAATCCATTTCGGTCCAGATAGCTGAAATGAAAGTTGCAGATAGACAGAATTTGCCTCAATATTAAGACACACTTACCGAAGGATGGCTACACTTTCGGACAATTGAAATCCGTTATCAACGATGCACGGGACCTTTTGGAAACGATTAACATTCTCCTTGAATTCAGGAGTTAGATGAGCACCTGGAAAAATAGAGTATCATCAACCTGTCGACTTAATAAAACAATTATTTTAATTGCCTTTACGCAATGCGACTTTGTTATCTTCGTACGGCACTTTGTTCAGTTTCAGAAGAATGTAGAGAGCTCTACAGGGCTGGGACATTAAGTCGTAATAGTATTTTATTGGAGCTCCCATTTTTTGCACTTTTTCACTTTTTCACCGGCTCTCGAGCAGAGTGTGCTGATAAATTTCATAACTTGTCAAATCTGTCCAAAGTCCAAATTGCTCCAAGCCGAAAATAACACATTTAGAGAATTGCCACACTACACACTTTTTAACGACCTTTAAAATCAATTTTTTCTGTTAATTATCTTTCCACGTTTTTGATTGTAAAAGAATAGAACATTATTATCGATTTATGTTGCTCCATGCTCAAGCGAAGAGATTTTAAGAGTTGGAATCTTCGTGTCCATAAAATTTGGGCAATCAGTCTTCCAACGTACACAACAGGAACAATTTTGTGGACCGCTTCCTCGATTATTCCCAAGACTTCAGGAGAACCTCCAGGCAGCCACATACGCCCTCTATTATTTATTTTATCTATGAATTAAAAATTATTTCGGACACTAATGCCACTCTAGCCGAGATATTCATTCAAGAGCGACAGCGTTCTTTCGAGCAGATCGCTGCTAGGTGGCAGAAAAAAATGCCTGATGATTAAAATTGCTAAGTCATATGCGTATGTAAAGACAGAATTCTCCAATTGACTGCTAGGAGCCACTGAATCAGCAAGACACCCTTAATACCAAGAAAAGCTGTGACAGAGATTTTTCGATCTTGAGCACCACCCCGTGTAACGCATTTTCGGTCGATCTTACTTTGGTGCATGTGTGCTGGAAGCTCGACAGGTTTGCGGTTATAGGGCATCCCTTGTCAGATCCTCTACCACTTCCTTGCTATCACTAATGTCCTCTAACTGTTGTGGGCCTGTCGGGCCACGATTTACGCTATGAAAGCCTCGCGTTTTTGTGTTTAAAATTGTGTTAAATATTTCAAACTGTCACAATTTCCAATAGAGATGGGTCGTTCAGGAGTGAACTGTTCCAAAAGAACACTTCATTGGAGTGAGTGAAGTAACTCACTCCTTTTGGTGAACTGAAGTTCCATTGGACACGTGACAAAAAACTTGACCGACCTTTTGGTTTTCATCATCTTTTAGATGTACTGACCTTTTTTTTTGGTCCTCATCATCTAGATTTACTGACGAAACGAAGGAACGAAGAGATCCGGAACTACTTCACTGAACTCGTTCCTTAATGTGAGTGACTCGGAGAGAAGTACTTGACTGATAGGAACTGCATTGCCCATCTCTAATTTCCAATACTTAAAATAATACAAAAGCCAAACACCTATGCCTCAGGTAGACTATTGATCGGCTAAAATCCAATGCGGGATAATTACCGAATATTGTAACAAGTTCAAATTGCAGTAATATTAAATAAATGGCACCGACCTTTTATGGGAACGGAATGCAAAAAGGCCCCCACTCTGCACAAAAGCCAGCGAAGTAAAAATTAGAAAAATTTTAGTGTGCTAAGGTAAGAGATTTAAATAGAAAAACAAATATTTCAGTTCATTACTTACCCCTAAACGGATAGTGTAATCTGATGGCGCTACTGCAGACATCTAGATGAAATGCTATCTGTTGCGATCTCATTCGTAAAAAATTGCAATCATTTTTCGTCCTGTTGAATTGTTAATAAAATGAAAAGTTATAATACCAACCTCTGGATATAATCAACACTAAAATTTCTCAACAAAACTTACCTGTGTCTCAAAATACCGTAGATCAACGTTCAAGCGCCACAATTAAAGACTGAAGTTTACTGTTCAATGTTTTTTAGGCGCAAACAATTCACACAACCTCAGTCCTTTTTTAACAAGAAAAATAGACGCGCAAAAATTTTAAATTCAGTTCAACATTTTATTTTAAAAAAATTTTGTAGATCCCTATAATTAAAAGAACAGTTTACCCGAAAAAACAACAATCTAGGAACTGCAAAAATTCCATGTAAACTAGTTAGAAATGTAGAGAAAAAAAAACAAATTTTTGTTCCGGCAAACATAAGAATACATTTTGGCAGTGTTCTTTAAAAAAAAAACAGATAAAATACGAACCAACGACTTATCCGTTACATTCTTAAACATACTTACGACTGAAAAGAAATACAAAAATAATAAACAATTTCCTATTTATCTTAAAATTATTGAGTATTAGTAAGAAAATGATGTTCGCCTCCGTGTTGTTGCTGCTGCTCACTAATACTACCCAGTAAATTATACCGCTTTCGAACCGACGGTAAAAACGAATTCATTCCGTTCAAATCGAACGGATTTGAATTTGTGCCACAATCGATCGTCAAATTGGTCAAGTAGTCGGCTTGAAAAGCTTGTCGTCGAAAATCCACGGGGCTATTTCGTACCCAATGATCACGCGATTCGAAATCCATCACGTTACTTTGAAACGGGTTGTTCCGTCGCAAGAATTGTGACGGCGGCAGTGTAGGCACTTCGAATGACTTATTATGTACCGACGATTGGCTACAATTGTGCGAATCGAGCGGTTGTGGTTCGGAATAAACCGATAAATGATCAACATCACCGCCCCGACCAATTGAATTCTCGCGCGAAAATAAACGATCGCTGGCGGCGCCGCCAATACCGCTGCCAGGCTGAACGGAACTTGTATGCGATTCGAAACCGGACGATTGAGACGAACCGCGCGATATACTCTCGTTCGATGTTATATTATTTAAAAAGTAATTTTTTTTACGATTATCGGGCTTGTCGTGATTGAAGAAGCCGCCCGATACCCAAGACGGTTGTTGTTGTGCCGCATAAGCTGTACAGTATATCGAATTGTTTCCGCCGCCGCGGAAATGCGATGGCGACAGTAGACTTTGTCGCGATGATGTTGAAGCGGCACGACACGGAACGAACGACTGATTCGGTATAGAACAACCGATTGTGTTATTCAAGGTATCGTCGTGTCGCGGCGAAGGCAACGAAACGTTTAAATTTCGATTGCAATTCAGATTTAGACCGTTTGTCGAAATACTTTTTGGCATCGGACTGAATGTGTAGCGATCGCTTATAATGCTACCCGCTTTACTGGCGAGTAGATGTTCCGTTGAGTAACTCTTAAATGCCGAAACCGGTGATGAGTACAAATTGAATGTAGATGAAGTCTTGCAACTGGACTGTCCCATCAGATGCGATGGACTAATTGATTCGTTGCTGCGATCGCTTGATTTGGACAAATTTGACGCTGTCTTTGTATACCGAACTGGAGTCGTACTCGTGCTGCTCTGATCGTGTAAGTAATCTTCGGATTGTATGCGATGAAAACTATTTGCAGTATTATCCAGGATACGATGTAGCTCGCTCGTTTTCTCGAACGATGGCAGTGATAGTAGAACAATGGCTAAAGATGCCAGAACCTATCAAATAAAATCTCCAACTAGTTAACAACGGCAAAAACAAACTCCAATTTCCACAAACCTTATAAATAAAATATTCCTCCGAAAGTCCATCTCGCAGTAGAGTACTGTACACGCTCCAAACTGCCAACAAATACGTCGTCCTTGTTACCACAAATCCGTCCAAAAGATTCATTCCGAATGCTAAAAACATGCTCCCAAATGGAATTCCGATTCCGACAATCGTGTCGATGTTTGCCATTTGTTTGTGAAAATCGATTCCGGCAGTAAACGACAACAAGGCGAAAATTGTCCGAACGAATAGTAAAGATTTTTCAACGATATGAATTTGTAAGGCAGTAGCACAATATTTCGTAAGGACTTTTGTAAGTGCCGCTAAATGTGTGGCAACGACAAAAATAATCGACGCCATAATCGGACCGTATGTTGTGTTCAAAATTTCACGATTAATTTTGAAATTTCCGATTACATTTATCCAATTGGTGATGGCCAGAATGAAGAGCAAAGTTGTGCTGACTAGACGAAAAAGTCTCTTCCTGGCGGAAACGTATTTATGCGCTGGTTTCGTAAACTGTTTAATTGTGTTTGGGATAACGTCGAATTTTTGCGCTAATCGAAGTCCGAGTACCATTTTTTTCTTTTCTGCTAAAACTTTACTTAGATTTTTTTCGCAGCGATGACACAGTCGGTAAGTCTCTTCCAGAGATTCCCTAAATTTGGAAAATAAAACGTAATAAATTTTAATGAGCTTATATCAGCGTAGAAATTTTAGTAGGCGCATCACACAGAGATTCTGACTGTTTTCAGAAAGTGCGAAGACCCACCATGAGCTAAGAGCGCTGCTGCTGCGGCCTCTGATACCTTCGTTAAAGCGGACCCAACCGTTTTTAATTGAGTTTGTCAAGGCGAAACTGTTCTTGATATACGTTGGTAAGTAATCTCGGTTTTTCGGGTATCGAACAGCCCTAGAGTCAGTGAAAATTATTGCTTCATCGTATGTTTCGGAGCGAATGGAAAGGGTGCGGGCAATGGTCCACATTTCAGCTGCTTGAACGCTGGTGTGGAAGACAAGGTCGAGTGGGTTGAATGTGAACTTTCCACGACTGCGTAAGATGTGGATGTGGTAAATTTTGATGCATCCGTATAAAGTTCTCGGCATCTGTGCAGGTTGAGAAGGAGGTCTCTGTGGATACTGACGTGTTCAATTAGGGATTTGTTTGTGAAGGCAGGAAGGACGCCGACCTATAGAAGGGTGTGAGATGAGCGTTCTTAGTAATTTGTAGTGAGGAAAATCGACCCCCAATGGTCGACATTTTTGAATGCGGCTCCACACTCTCGCCGAGACGTTTTATTCGGCTCGCCATAC
The DNA here is from genome assembly GCA_951812415.1 of Beris morrisii. Classification (NCBI taxonomy): domain Eukaryota; kingdom Metazoa; phylum Arthropoda; class Insecta; order Diptera; family Stratiomyidae; genus Beris; species Beris morrisii. The sequence goes on along the minus strand of OX638310.1, from coordinate 167,348,502 downwards.
TTCATATCGGTTCGTCTGTTTTCGGCTTTTGATTAGAGAAAAACGAGGCGAACGATCGACGCCGATGCATTAGGCTACTAAACTTAAGACTACGAAACAGGAACGCAGGGTTCCAGCTAGCCGCCCTCTTTACCAACAAACCACAAAACTTTTACCTACCTAAAAGTGTGTAGCTCCTGGGCGAAAGACTTCTCATTGTTCGGTTCGAATTCCGCCAGTTTTTCCACTTTTGTCACCTGATTATCGTTGCACGTCCGACAAAATCCATTATGCAGACTGTACGCCTCTTCGCCAGCCAGCCGCTGCTTCACAAATTGCTTTCGATCGTTTGTAAACTGCCCAAATATCTCGCGATTGTAGTCGCCGTCGTCCTTAAAGCCATTATACTGCCCGCAATGTGGACAATCCCAGCTGTTGTACTGCTCGTAGCGTACTTTAGTGTTCTGGTTGCAAAACCAGCAATTTACCAAAATTCTAAAATGCGATCTGCAATTTCAAGAAGAGAAAATTGTGTTAAGGGTGAATTTTTCAAGACCGTCCGCCGGCACTTGGGTTATGTTGCGATCGAATCAATAACCAAACAGAAATTCAAATAAACTGCAATGAAATTAAGTTCCTTCCATGTTTATTCTTCAAACCGATGCATATTCAACCCGAAGTAGCAGTTTCTAATTGTAATTCGCTTCGAACGGTGGAAATTTGCGCGTTTTTTCGCACAGCAGTCGACAAATACCGCACCTGATTTTCGTGTATAGTTTCACAACAAAAAGTACTCCGACAAATCCGATGAAGGTTAAAGATATGAAATTAGTCCAGGATGATAAAAAACGATCCATGACAAAGCCCGGCAACATTATCAAGCCATTAAATTAAAAAAGTTCCGAAAAAGTTAACCCCACACACTTTTGATTTTTAAAGCGAACACTCGGTCGCGCGCGGTCGGTTTCGGGGCCGAAATTTTGTTGTGGAATCTGTGGAACTTTACGAACTGCATTATCGAATTGGATTGTAAGATTTTGACAACTCAACGAATACACCACAATTTTAGAATTTTATTCAGAGCTAGATAGTAATTTATCTTCGTGATAATCCCATATATAATTTTATTCAATTAAAATGGGATTCGTTAGTTATAAAATAATCCAAAATTGGGTTTTACATTTTTTTTTAAAAAAACTGTATTACAATTTTTCACCTCGATTTCTAAAGTCACCTTTGTGGGAATGTTTTGAAAAGTGACATTACATCCACGTGCGGTCTTCGAAGTGTTTCGTGTTCAAAATTTGTGAGAAAACGGAATAATTGAGACGATAAAATGCAGCACGACGATGTAAGTGAAAAATTAGTGTGAATTTTGTTTGAGATAAATTTCTTGACGTGTTCTAAACTTTAAAATTTTCAGGTTGTCTGGAGTGTCATAAACAAATCCTTCTGCTCGCACAAAGTCAAGTAAGTAAATTAAAAGTTGCAATTTATTTGCAAGCTAGGCAAAATTGAATAGCAGCGTTGTCATTGTCCGGGCTGCAATATCCCTAAAGTGAGATGACCACCTAGTCGCTAATAAAAGGGCGGAATGCAATTAGAAAGGGGCACTGTAGAGCCGGTAACCCTCTTTAATTTTGACCTTAGCGTTTTTTATGTTTCTTTCCCATGCTCGCAACCATACGGTTCATGTACCTAAACATTTCGATCCGCATCCTACACAAAGGTTTCCCCTGTCTTAATGGGACTGGAAGAAAACACACAGCCGGTGCTGCTTACCCTAAAAATGGCAAATTGGCTCTAGGCCATGGGACTACCGCGCATACATCAAAAACAAAACGAAACAGTGTCCAGGATACGGACGGATTTAACGCTAAAGGCCGTAGGGTCAAGTCTTGTGGAGGAGGTTTTTCACTAGATTGAAATACGCAAAGAACGACGTATGGCCGGTTGTCCAAGAACAGAAGGAAGTCGAACGATAACGAAGAAAATTCGATCAAAAAAGCCAAGTGTGTGCCATCCAAAATACTTCGGGAGATAACTCTGCTCGAGAACAGAGTGTCGCTTCAATTCGATGTGATTTAAGTGCCAAACAGTGACAAGGCGGACTTCACTAGATAAAAAATTTCCTTTTGTTCTTCATTACACTTTGTTGCTTTCATCGCACAGAAAAATTAATCACCAGTGGGACAAAAAAGAATTATAGCTTGAGAAAAATCGTACTAACAGCATCAGCGAGCGTTTGAACTTTCCAAAAGCAAATCGACCTTTATTCAAAAGTATGCAAAAAATTCTACTCCCGAAACCATTGAAAAGGAGATTGAAGACCTCAATGATAAAATTCTGGGTGCAGCTTAAAAAATGTTCACTGAAAATGTCGTTTAAAAGCTACTCTCTGTAGTACACTCGCAGTGCAGACACGATCAAGGATGGGAATGCGGCCAGAAAGCTCAAACATCAAAATTATTCTAACAAAATTTGACCGAGTTTTTCTCCCGTAAGAACTTTGATTACACGCTCTTAAAACTCGATAAACGTGCTAACATGCCGAGGAAACTTAATAAACTGCAAACATCTTAGTTCTTCAGTTCGACAGTTGCAGAAACAAACTTTCTTGGCTGCCTATTCAGTTCCCTCGAGTCACGAAATCATCACGAGTCTATAGACATTTGGAACAAGCCAATCCTCGACCGGACCACATGTGCAAACCGAAGAATAGGAAACTTTATAGCTACGAAGAGGAGCTCAAAAATGTTTGCCCTGTTTCTATTCCCCCAAAAATGAAGGAAACCAAACTACTATCAATCGTAAGATCGTGGCATTCATGGAAGTGTTGTGAGCAGAGTTTAGTTTAGTATTATAATAAAAAAAATGTAAACGATCCTGCATTTTACTCCGTTTTCGAACCCCAACTTTACCAATAGTGAAACCTTAAATTTTAATATTGAGAGCAGGGCTTAGCGTTTAATTTTAATTTCTCTTTCGCTTGAACCTTTCAGAACCGACACACAAAACTTCTGCCGACATGAATACAATCTGACTGGTCTCTGCAATCGTTCAACATGTCCTCTAGCCAACAGTCAATATGCTACAGTTCGCGAAGAAAAGGGTATCATCTATCTGTACATGAAAACAGCTGAACGTTCTCATTTTCCAACGAAACTCTGGGAAAAGGTGAAACTATCGCGAAATTTCGAAAAAGCAATTGAACAAATCAACGAGAACTTAGTGTTTTGGAACAAATACATTTTGGTCAAGTGCAAGCAGCGGTTCATAAAAATCACACAGTATTTGATACGAATGCGAAAATTGAAGTTACGTCGACAAAAGCTGTTGGTGCCGCTATCGTCAAAAATCGAACGGCGAGAAATTCGACGCGAAAAAAAAGCTCTTGTTGCCGCTAAAATCGATAATGCAATCGAAAAAGAATTGCTGGAACGATTGAAGAAAGGCACCTATCAGGATATCTACAATTTTCCACAGACTGCTTTCAATAAGGCTCTCGAAGCCGAAGAAGTTGAAGAAGATGGCGAACAAGAAGCCGAACAAGATGCCGATGTCGAATTAGAGCATGAAATGGAATTGGACGAAGATGTCGAGAAGGAGTTGAGCATGGTCGATGAATATGTTGAAGATGATTCGGAAATTGATGACGATGATGATGAAGATGATGTGGATATTGCGTCCGACGATGAGGTAGGATTAGAAAAAAAATAAAGCGTTAGTGTTTTAGTTACTAACCTTTTTTTTAATTAAATTCCAGGAAAGCGATTCGGGAGAAAGGAAAGTAGCGAAAGTTGATAGCGATTTTGAATCATCGGACGGATCAGATATGGAGGTAAGTGTGAGTGTTTTGGTTTTGAATGTAATAAAAAGCAGATGTTGGCTCTATGAATGCACACGCGATAAATATCTTACGAGGATAATATTCGATTTCGGTTCGAGTGTAGGCGTGTTCTTTTGGGTCCTTACCACTGTGAAATAAGAGCAGGTTAGTGACGGGAAAATAACAAAAGTAGCTGTTTATCGACTTCTTGGATCAGCGAAGATGTACGCTTTTTCTATCTGAACTTTAAATTAGCCGTTGCGGCTGAAAAATTAAAAAGGGAAATTTTTTTTTATTTTTCAACGTTCCTTATAAAAAGTTTTTATGTCATTAAAAATAGGTTTTGTTTTTCTCTTTTTTTGTTACCAATAGCTTTCTTGTCTTCTTCATCCCCAATCTCTTTTTTTCCTCTTAGATCTTTCTGCTATTACTGAAGAGCAAATACCTTTGGGGGCCAACTCTGTGCGTAGGCCGGTTAGTTGATTTCTCAGAATTTAGTTTATCTTCCTCGTAATTTGAGATATGTAAACTGTTGCCTGCCTTCTTTTTTTTATTTACCGCTTGCCGTACCTATTTCAAAAGCCACCGTATTATGCTCTGTTTATCGTAGAACCTTTAGCAAGATAATCGATTATGGGGTTAGGCCACTCTAGAGGCTGAAAAAATAGGCCTTTTTGGGGATTTTTTTCAGAAAAACTACAAAATAAATCGAGATTACAAAAACTGGTGTTTATAATACATATTATTGACTATGTACAGTAATTTTTTTTAAGCGATTAAATTCAAAATGGTAGTCTGGGTGGCTTAGTGACTAGAGCACTTGCCTTCGGCGCACCTGGTACCAGGTTCGAATCTGCTTGGCGACAAGTAATTTTCGAGAATGGGATTGGGTGCCGGACTACCAGTTCACTCAGCTGTAAATGAGTACCTGAGTTAAAAATCGGGGTAATAATCACGGACGAGCGTGTGGCTGACCACTTCACCTCCTAGTGTTCCGTTGGTCTAGTAATGAAGTAACTCTAGCATTACCTCAAGGCCCAGGCCCAATTTGGACTGTTGTGCCATTGATTATTATTATTAAATTCAAAATGGCGGCTGTGCAGCGTTTTTGCGATGACGTCTCCGTTTTTCCGGGGTTCACGGCCAGACACCAAGCCAAGGAATTTTTTTAGATTATATATAACAACAGCTATAAGAGTACGTAGGATTTTTTCGATATATTGATTTTTGGCCAAATGGCGCACTTCTAAAGTGAAAGTGTAAAATTTGTCTATAAAATCGTCAGAAAATTGTTAATAACAAATGAACTATGCAATATAAAAAAAATCCTACGTACTCTGATGGACAATATAGTTTTAAATATATATTCAAAACTTCAAGTGAATCGGTTGGAAATTGTCTGAGTTATGTTTCCGGCCAGCTTGAAAAATGTAGTTTTGAGATAAACGCGTTTGAAGTTTTGAGTAGTAGAAAATCATGAATAATTTTGCAGGCGGCCTTGTACTAAAATTCGAAAACCGAGTCCTTAGAGACCTTTTTCAACCATAATCTTTTGGGACATAATTTTTGAAGTCCTAAGGGACCATTTAAAATAAAAAAAAAATCTATTTTTCGAAACCTCTAGAGTGGCCTAACCCCTTAACAAAATTTCTTCCCAATCCAAAAAAAAACTTGCTTAGATGAATTGAATTTCTGTGAAACCTTCTCCCCTTATTATCGACAGCAATGACTTCTGATGGATTCAGACTTACTGTATGATTCAGGTCTCATCGTCGATTTACTATTCGTGTAAAATATTCTTGCAGAGTGTCAAAAATTGATCCTATTTTCTGCTTGTAGGTTGCCGAGAGGTATGCGTATTTTCGGTACCCAACGGTTGCGGAATTTCTTCGAATTGAAATCTTCAAGGAGAATATTTTCAGCCCATTCTTTACTAATATCCGGGGCTTCCGCTATTTATCATACTGCTAGATCAAAACTGACGTACTCTTAAGCAGGATTCGAGTTGACGTTGATCAGCACAGTACATTTACTTTGGCCGGCTGAAAGCCACGCGGCCAGGCTGGGTATTCCCTTTTACGGATGAACAAAACAAAATTATCACGGTTTTTCCGACCTCGAGCCTTCTTTATAAGTTTCGTAACACTGTTCTTTTTTCTGAGAAAGGGTAGTCTTATCAGCCAGCCATTTTGCCTCATATGGTCCCAACCGAGGTTAATCGAAACATGCCTGTGAGAAATTATGTCAACACTGTGTTTTATTTATGCTAGCGTTTCTTGTATAATGATGTTATTCCGTGCTGCTATTTCATTCTAGTATCATTCGTCTGGTTGCTGATCGATTAGAACTGGTGGAAAAAAATCTTGCAAAAATTAACAGCAACAGCTAGCCAATAAATTCATCATTTCGTTTTTTTATGGCGTTGCAATCGATCCAATTTGTTGATAATCTGGATTTATTTCAGAAAATCGACCAATACGAAACTGTATTTAAATTCCGTGACATCATTTTAATTTTCGGCTACTGGTTTTTAGTCTATGATCCACCTCTTTTGCTTTCTAGTGACTGGAAGTTACATTAAATCACCAAAATTCGTTAGAAAAAAAGGTTGATGATCTTCTCGCTTTGACATTATTTTCGTAAACAGCCAGGAAGTGTGAAAAATTAATAATTTTTTTTAACGTAGTTCTACAAATTTTATCAAATCATCTGTGCGCATATTTAAACAACTAATTAAATCATCGTCTTGACGCTAAGAATTCCACGACTCTAAATTTTAGTTATTTTTCACGCCGCTTCCCATCTAGTTTTCTCGATTGATATTGCGTAGTGATCAATCACACCGTTGAAAAAAAACGCTCATTGCCGTTCGTCCGAATATAAACAAATCGACAAATATTTAAATATAATAGTTATCTCATCGTTGTTGGTATTGTTGTGCTATCGTTGTATGTTCCGTTGAAATGCAATTCATTCAACAGCTAGGTAAATCTTCTTTAAAATCTTTTCGATATTTTTTTATTGATTTTTTGCTCAACTAATTGCCTCAGTGTCCTCTGCAGACGTCGAGGTAAATCATGCTGCAACTTCAAGGGTGCAGCGAAAAGATTAAATGAATAAAACAAAAAATGTGACTTGGCATACGAGTAGAGCGAACTCTTTTACCTTGATTTTGAAATTGAACTTAGCTGCCAGATGAAAAGGATCATGTTTGTTTTTTTTAGTGAAAATTGATCTTGATCGTCACCATGGAAAATAAATTTCCTACATGTGTCTATTTGTTTTATCTTTTAAATTAATTACTCGTACCTTCCGAACCACATCAGCATACCGTTTTTTTTCTCGCCCATAAGCTTGCATTCAATGATAAGATCAAGAGGAGTCCAATTAAAAGATAAAACAGGCCTAGAGTTTAGTACTGGTAATTTTGTAATCGTATACATAATTAGATTCGCCGTTTCTACACGTAATTGCCGCCGTAGCACCAACTGCTCGAACAAAACGAACGTTTGAAATAACGATAAGTAATGTTGTGACGTCACATTGATAAACCGGATTTTCATGTATTTTTGCATAATGTTTTGCTCTTTCGGTTGTTTTTTTTAATAAATTCTTTTCTTGCTACACATCCTCGAAATTTTAGACCAGAATAATGCGAGATGATGTATCTATGTTTATTTTTATTTTACTCTCGCTCTCTTATGACCTTGACCATGAAATCACCTGGGTCAGGTAAATTGTAAGAATTGTAATTTTTGTATTCGCCCTGTTTTATACAGTGCTCTAGTAATTTACGGTTGTTGCGGTCGATCCGACGTGGTTCTTAATTTTTACGGAAATGACAAAAAAAACGCGCTTTTCAACAATTTTTTTTTATTCTCTAAAAATTTCTTGACCCAGTGAAGATCACCGTACTGATTGACCGGAAAGTTGTTATGTACTTCGAAAAATTGCGGCTTGCTAAGATGCAAGGTCTGCTCGCGTATAGTTTAGCAAATGCCAAGGTCTCATTATGAATTAACCGAATTATTATAGTAATTATGTTCTACGATTTGTTAATTAAACTGAAAGACAATAATTATTTATCGGTGATCGCAGTGATCGTATTTTGTTGTTGTTATTTTAAAACAGTAGTTGATATTGTCACACGAGTCTGAATTTACCTGTTTACTGTCTGGTCACGAAGGGTTCTGTGTAGTGTATCGATCACATATCACTAGCCGGTTACTTTTAATTTCTGTGCGATCGGTTTGACTGTTTGTTTATAGTCCGTCGTTGAAAAGAAGGCGTTTTTAACTGGAATACCTGATTGTTTTTTTTAATCGATTGCATCGATCTCAGCGATTTAAATCAAAAACAATTTGTGTTGTGATATGTTTTCTGTGAAAGATATTTTTTTTCTTCCTCAATTTATCACCATTTTAAGCCAAATTTGATTTTTATTTATATCGTTATCATTTGTAGGGGATTATTTTTTTTTATCGAAAATCACCTGTAAATGTGTTCTTTTATTTGATATTTTAATTATGTAGATTTCAAACTGTTGTGCTTAGAAAAATGTTATTAATTTCGTTTTACCTTAGGATATTGGTGCGACAGTGAAAAGTGCGAAAGAAGGTAGTTCGAAATCGAAAAAATCGCCGGGTACGAGTGCCGAAACAAGCCGGAAAATTGTCAAAGGCAAGAGACGATTGCGAAAGCCCAAAGTGGAAATTGAATATGAAGTGGAAACTGAAACCAATTCAACACGGCAAAGTCTCCATCACTGAGGTAGATCAATCAATTTTTTTCTGTTTTAATATTAAATCAAATTTTTTTTATTTGATCAATATAATTTTTAAAAATCCAGATGTTAATAAATTACAATTTTATACTGTGTACAAAACATGGTAACGAACCGAAATTTAATTTGTTTGCTTTTTTTCGTGATTAACTAAAATTTATTTATTTACTAACAAGTCTGGCAATCCAATGTCCGAAAATCTGAATTAACTTTTCCGCAATTTAATTTGTTAAGCTCTACAGTTGATGTGGTTTGTTAAATTCAACAGACTTTGTTATCAATTAGTTTGTTTTATCAAAGACAAAACTCGATGCTGTTTATGCATTTAGTGATAGCAGAGTAACTTTGTCAACTGTATTTTCAACACGAGGCAATGAGCGTAAATATTTGGTATCCAAACACAGCTTGATCTCAAATTCAAGTTAATTCACAGATCTTTAATTTTTATTTTTCGTCTGTTCCTGTATAAGGCATAGAACAAAAACAGCGCTATTTTTTCGGTCTACTGGTGCTCCGCCGTCGAAGTCGGTTTAGCCTTTACCGTTTTAGTATAAAGTACTATCTGCTGGAGATTAGTACTTCATCGAGTACTCCAAATTGTACTTTGAGATCCTATATAGGGAGTGGAACTACGCCTGAATTAAGTGAGCGGAGAGCCTCGCGTACTTATCTTCCCATCTAAGATAAGAACTGACAAATGTTTTTGTTTTCGGAGAAGGGAGACCGGGCCTACCTAGTTACGCCAATGCTATTCAAATTTATTTCTTGCGCCACGGGAAGTGGAAAACTTTAAACACCATCCCACATGGTCATAACTTTTAACCGACCTTTTTATTTGATGTAAACCTCAAAAAATGTTCCTTTTATGTTCTACATAAAAACATGAAAATTTATTAGTGGTGTCACTCGCTACTCGTGCAACTATAAAATTGAGTTTGACCTCTAAAACCTTTTTGTGTTATGCAATTATATAAACAACATATGAAAGAGTAAGGAAATTAAGAGTCGGAATCGTCATGAAATTTAATTAGCATCGTTCCATTACTTTGAAACTTAAAATTATAAAAATTTACATCGTGTTTGCAATGTACGCATTTAACTGAATTTTAATGTGTCTACGTGAAGTAGATCTCTTTGAATTGCATCTCGATAATTGTGTTTGCTTTTTAGTCGTTTTATTTGCGACATTACAAGAAGAACTTTGTTCACAATATTAAGAAAAAGATTTATTTTTCATGGACTTCGTAATTAAATTTTGTTGTTCAAAGGAAGCTTTGAGGAAATACTAGGAGTTTAAAAACGACGTACGAAAATTTTTTTGAGCTATATTTTATTTTTTTACAGCTGAGGAAATAGTTTAGGTTCACTTCTGGAGCTCCTAAAAATCCCTTCCTTCACTCCCATGATCAAATCCTGGCATCGGGCCTGCACAGCTAAACCAAAACCACATATTTTTCATAATGCGATTATTTCTGAAACAAAATGTACCACATTGTGTACGTTTCCGCAACAGTTTTTGGTCACAGATTTTAATGCTATTATTGTGCGAGTACAATGGCAACTACGAAACTTATCTCTAAACAGATAAGTAAATCAAACCTCGGTTCTTAAACCAAAATCACGCTGATAATTTTAATATCAGTTTATAGAGATTCTGGTCATGGGTGTTTTTTTGGCGGTTCATTATGCAACAATAAAACTGGCGCCAATGTATAAATGCATTGGAGGGGGTAGGTAGCTAGAAAAGATAGTGTATCTATAAAATGATTGCTTTTTAATTACTCGAAATCGCAAGCACCGATGGTTTCAAGAGCTTTTCAACATAAAATAGTCGAGTAACGATTGTTCAAATCAAAGTATTGCCAGAAAAATAAAAAAATAAGTTGGGGAAGGGTTCAACACTAGAAATATTTTGTTTCTCTTACCTCATCATTGGGTAATTTTATTGCTCTACTGAAACGCTAAATTGTAGCATATTGAAAAGTTGTTTATGAGGGCAGTGGGGTGCTAACTATTTAAAAAATCGAGTCTGATATTACAAGAACTATTTGCTATAGGATCTTGGAACTTATACAGCACATTCTTTCTAACTAAAAAAAATTGCGATAGGAGTGGGATAAGTGAGTGCGGGTGCACTTTCTAAAAATATAATTTTTTAACGGAGGTTGAGCAAAAAAAGTTATCGGTGAAAAGGAGGGGGTATTTTTACGAATTTCTTCATATCTCTTAGGTTTCCTGAGGTACCGAATTCTTTTTCACGGGACCTGAAAATGGTTTTCAAGATTTTTGGATATTCTGCCCCTAAGGGAGTGTTAGGGGGTTGTATACGTTTTGATGAATTCCGACATCCCAACACATGATTACTTTACCGACGTCGTGTAACCAAGCAAATGTAGTTTTTTGGTCGTTTAACTCGTTTTCTAAACGTTAAGTCGAGAGGACGTCTGAACGGAACCCAAAATGGATTTTGTACGTGAGAAGATTGCGAATTTTAAGGGAACACACAAGGCTCCATTTCTTCGGGGTGATAAAATTTGCCCAAGTTACGGGCGTCACAGTTAGGAAGATTCTGTACACATGAGACCCATTTCGCGCTCTACGACCCACGAAAGCCCGCCGACGACGCAACTAAAAACACACCGCGCAAACTTAAATTTCAAAAACGTTTTTATTCCTTAAAAAAAAATTTAGAAGTAATTTACACGGCCGTTCGGATCACACACGACCCTCTAGAACTTAAAAATATGTTATACTGTTCCGCCCGATCCGCCACGCACTCCACTACGTCCAGGAGAAAGTGGAGGTGAAATTAAAAAACTTAAACAGGTGTAAAAGTGCTTTTCATCGTAAACGGAAAAAGGAGACGAAAAAAAAGAAAAATCAGTCCGTACTTCCGGCCGCCTGTCGCAACAGCACGTAAATCTTCTCCTTGATCCACTCCTTGTTGTACGGCGCGTAGGTGTTTGTCGACTTCTGGTAAACGAGGCAGCTAATGTCGGCCAATTGATCGACAAAATCGAACAATTGGCTAATGTCGTAGGTGATCGAGGGCGTGTTGGGATTGCGACGCTTCAGGTGCTCCTCGTAGATTCGACAGACGCCTTCCATACACTCGTTGACGCTTTCGTAGTCGCTGTAGGTGCGCGTTTCGGGACGAATGCCCGGCTGGACGAGAAGAATTGTGTGCGACATTGTCCCAACGGTTCGATGAGCAATAAATTTGATTGCCCGCGGCGGTGACGATGGTCCGATTTGTTTACGCTACGTTCTTACTTTCTGTCGAGCGAGAGAAGAAAAAAATGGATGAATTTTTTTTGAGGTTAATTGCCGCGGAAGTTTTCCCAAAAATTCAGCGAGCCGAGAAGTTTCTGGATGCGGATAATTACGACTGGTGTTTTAGCTTACTTTAAGTTTGACTTTGTGTTTCTTTTTTAAAGTCAGACGCGTGAATTCCTCTCGATTGTAAACACTTTCTGAACTTTTACTGGCAGCGAACGCAAAACAGAAAACTTCATCGAGCTAGACGACATTTAAATGCGATGGTTATGCCACCTGGTTTCTCGTGGTGCGTTTTCGCCGCTGTCAGATGGTATTTTTTTAGATTTCGCGGTTGTACTAAGAGTGGTTTAAATATGAATTCGGAGTTTTGTGGTGAAAAGTTTTCGACAAAAATTAATTTTTCCTCTGGAATTTACAGTAAATTTTCACATTCAGAGCAAAAATACACTAGAAAAAAAAGCGGGAAAAACTTTCACTGATAACCACCCACTTGAAAATGAAAATTATCATTTTTTATTAATAGTTCATGTCCATAGGTTTATTTTTTTTGCGAGGTTAAGCTAACACTTTAGTGTATTTTACACTTTCAGTATGTCTGTTCTTTTTGGCTACACCTTCTACACTTTTCTACACTAACTTTTGAGTGAGTGCAGAGAGGTGAAGAGGGTGAATGAAAAAAGAACAAACCTAATAGGTTTGTTCTTTTTTCATTCATCCTCTTCACCTCTCTGCACCAGCTCAAGAGTTAGTGCAGAAAAGTGTAGAAGGTGTAGCCAAAAATAACAGACCTACTGAAAGTGTAGGGTGTAGATCGAGCAAAAAGAACGGGTTAGTGTAGAACCAGCTAAAATTCCGAACTTTTTTATTTGCTTTATTCTTTCACTTCTATCAATGCAAACTTATTGCTATTCAATATTCTTGCATGTATTCATTCAAAACAGTAGTTTCACAAATTCAAAAGGTCAATTTTATCTGCATACAGCCAGTAATTTTGACAGATGGTAAAGAAGAAGAAAAACTAGTGAAGCTACATATCAACAATATGCCGTGAAAAAATAGAGTATAAAAAAAAAATAGAAAGAAAGAATGGTGAAGGTTTGTTTTGTCATGGTGCGTGATTCTTGGCTAACTAATACTGTTGTTGTTTCCTTTTTTTTTCTTTTTCTTTAACCCCGTTAATCTCTAGTGTTACATGTTACATTTTTGTTAGTTTTTAGTTTTGTTCTTTTTTTTTTTTTTTTTCTCTCTTTTCATCATGTTTTTCCAAATTTCTTTTTTTTTATTTTTATCCTTGGATTATTCCGTTAATTCTTTTTTTTTTCTTTTTTATCTTTGTTATTATAATTATTATTATTATTATTCTTTTTTTTTTTTTTTCTCACCTTTCTTATTATATTAATTTTTTGAATTCTTTAATTTAGGTGGGTGTGTCATTTTGTGTTACCTCTAATACCAGTTCACTGTACTGACTGAGGAGCACTTATGCCACATCAAGTTGAGCCCAATGTCAGCATACAGCATGAGTATGTTGATATGGTGAAATTTTTCCAGTTCGATGAGCTGTGAAACTGTACTGCCTCCAGCTCTTCGGACTGAGAAAGTGTGCCCTAGACATGGGATTAATTCAGCCATTAAAAAAAAAAAAAGATGTTACACCTGCTCCCGACCCAGTGTAGGAAAGTGTACACTGAGTAAACTACACTCGACAAAAAGAACAGCCACCTCTGACGTCACACCGACAAAAAGAACAGCATTAGGGTAGAAAGTGTAACCTAGTGTAGAAAGTGTATGCAAAAAGAACAGACCTCATTTAAACCAATTCCAATCGGTTATACTCTCCGCTCGACCTGAAATCAAAAGATAACGCTATTTAAAAACTTGAAATTTTCTTGCCACTTTAATGTGAGCTGGACCTCAGAATGACATTTCGCATGGCACCAGCATTGCTATATTCAAACTTTTTATGCTCCGACTACTTTTTGCGTGCGCAGTGGGTGGTTATCAGTGAAAGTTATACCAACAAGCGTTACCCCTAAGTCACAACGGCAACGCAGTCCGAGGCAGTCTAGCTGTCAAAAAGTTGAGCGCGGTGTATTTCCATTGTGGTAGTCACAACGAACGTAGACGAAGGCAGCCTTACGCAACCATCCAAAAATGTTCGTCAACTCTGAACTTTTCCGTAGCCTGTAGTTAACCTCGAAATCGACAAGTGACTTTTTTATCTTTAAAACATCGAATCGTTACTTGATATGACCGGACTGAATTAAAATTAGCTTAAAAATCGTTTTTAATTGTTCGCTTCTTCGTATGCACGAATACGAACGCTTTCTGGAAAATTTGAAAATTATTCAATACTCAAGCTGACGCAGACAGTGAATAGTTATCTGACTTGCTTATTTATTGGCGACGTCAAGCTGCGTCGCGCTGCCTCATTCTACTTTGTATGTGACTCAAGCATTAAGGTGCGGGGTCAAAAAAGATTTTCTGTTCTCTGCAAAATTCTCAAACGTTTTGACAGTTGGAGTTTCAGTTGTCCCCATTTCTTTAGTTCACAGTTTAAGGGAATATCGGGTTCATGTCAGAAAATTTGAGAAACAATTTCTTACGCTGCGTTCAAATTTCAATCGTGGCTTTCTTTTGCGTGCATTCCTTTAATTACGCCAAAATACCAGGAAAAAATACGAAAAACTCGTGGCTTTCTTGGTTCACACGATCTGGCAACCCGTCACCGATTACCAAATACGATGAGGTCACCCACCTCTGATCAAAAAAAAGAACAACAACAACTGACCTCACCGATGATTTGCTATTTGACGTTTCATCGACGGTGTAATTTTGACGTTTTGCTATTTGTCAACATCGTGCGGCAACTTGACTGCGCAAATTCTCGTCCTTGTCCGTTTTTTTGCATCGTTTTTCGTTTATTTTCGTGTGAATTCAGTAACTTTCGCGCCAAATTTTTCTGGGAATCCCCGAAACTTGCTATCGCTATCAAACGTGAGGGAACACCTTTCCTTATCACCGGCAGTCGATGACCTGTACGATTCGATCGGGGCCAATTCAATTGTATTTTAATCGCTACTGGCGCGACCCAGAGATAAACTCGTAGCCTAGAAATGCCGGCTTCAACGAGCACGTGCCTTTTGTTTTTGCATTAAAAAATCGAGGAGGGAAATAAGAAGGAAAACAAAAATAGAAGAAAATTACACAAGTAAAGTCCGCCCACCGCTTTCATATCGCAATTAAACGAGGCGCTTCTTTTTCCCCGCGCTCGCGTAATCTCAGCGCCGGCAGCGGTGTGAAATGAGCTTCGAGATAACAATCGGAACTTTTCCAGCGTTATAAAGGTTATTTTTTTTATTTCTATCATTTTGTAAGCGTGTCGACTGCTAGCGATGAGCACGGAAGACGCCAGCTTTGATTTTGTTTTGATTGATTTTCTGATGAGATTTTTTTTTGTTTTTATGTATTTTTTGTAGATGCCCATTGAGAATGGTGCGCTTCGTTGCATATTTCACGGCCCACATCTTACGGATCGTGTGACACCAGCCGATTTTGTGGCCTACGAAGATCCGAGTCCCACGGTCATTTCACTCGCGTACCGACGATCGTCCCTGCCAAGGTAAGTGAGGTGGAGAGCGTGACGACCACGTTTGGTGGTGGCTTTGGATGGTGCACTGATGCTTGTGATTAACATTTGAGTTTTTTCCTTACACTAACAAACACACTATGTGAAAAATGAAAGACGATGCACGATCAACAGATCAAAGTAAAGAGCAGCAAGCAAACGAACTGAACTACGCTTAGAGTTGGCTTTTCAATAAACAAAAACACTACTAAAAATTGTAATTCTTTCGATGCTTCCAACTATCGATTTCCAGCCTAACCTCGACTTTCTTCCTCCCACTGTCCTGTCCTGTTTCATTCCCCTGCTAAGTTGTCTTCATGATGTTCTGTTACAAAAAAGAGGACCCTGATGAAATTTGTCACTACCCGGCCACGTTCAAATGAAATGCGATTTTTTAACGAGGAGTAAAAGTTACAAAAGCTTAAGTCAGTGCGGGACTTTAACCCGCGAAACATCTCCTCAGTCGTACGGATGGATCCGCCCGGAGACAGCGTTAGGTTTTTCATCGGGAGGGCGTCAGAGCATTATTGCTAAAACCGTCAGTTATTTTCTGTCTAGCCAACCGTGCATGCTACTCATGCGCTCAAAACGGCGAAGTCGACATAAACCTGGCTGTGATCGGTATACCCAGTTTTCTGGCGTGTCGGCCAATCAGGCAGTGGGTCGTGACTGCAATTGCCTGATCTAGCGCAGAGCCTCTCCATCCGAGTTCATCCACATCCTCGTTGGTCGGATCACAACATATCCGTTATATTATATTTAAGCGCGTACATAACACAAAGTTTATCACTGCACAGACTCCTTAGCTGTTCGACTAAGTAAATTAAAGCGTACAGATTCTCTTTAAGGTGTAGTTTCCTATCGTCATATTTCGGTCGACTTGCATTTCCTTTCTCGTTTGGGTCATGAATTCGGTTTATTGCTTATTAATCCATATCCCAACTTCCTTAGCTGATGATTCAAGGTTCTTCAACTTCTCCTTACCGTGGGCTATCGATCGTGCATAATATTTATGTCGTCGCTGTATGCCACTTTTTGAGTGGATATAAATAGCAGTGAACCCGTGGTGTCAATTGGTATGTTTCGACGACATATTGCTTTTTTATTTTGGCATAAGCTTCTGTGTAACTCATCGTTATTTTTGTCTTTCGGATGAGTTTTGCCGGGATCCCAAAGTCCTTTATTATGTGCTTCCTTAAGGTCGATATTAAATTCCTGGCATTTTTATAGCACTTGTTCTACTGCAAATATTTGATCAGTTGTAGATCGTCCGACCCTAAAGCAAACTTGGTGTTCTTCGATGATATTGTCAGTAGAGGGTTTAAGTTGTCGTTCCATTTTATTTTCGTCAGAATTTTGTGGAACGGGAACAACAGTGAGATGCCTCTGTAGTTTTCGTAGCAGAGTTTATTTCCTTATATAGACGTATTATGTTCCGTATTAGGTTCCGCCAGTATCACATCATTTCCAGGAGCCTTGTTTAATTTTTGGTTACTCAGGGCTACTTCGACTTCGAACTACTCTAATGCGTCTGGATCTTCGTTTGATGTTGTCCAGGTTGCTGATGATGTTTCCTTCTTTGTCTTTGCAAGGACTGATTTCTGGCTGTATGTACGCTGCTCATGTTTCATTTTTATTTAAATTATCGTCAAGATTTCTAAGTTTTTCGATATTAAACTTTCGTTGTTTTTGTCTGTCATATTTCTCTTTTTTGGCTCGTGTTGGTCATTCAATGTATTGTTTGTAAGCCTGGTTTTTGTTGTACTACTGCACTCGTTATTGAACCAGTCATTCCGTTTTATTTTATTTTGGCAACTCACGTTTTTTCCATCCACAATTATTCGGCCGTCAATGCCACGTTTGTCTGGGATGTGATATCAACGTGACGCTCTAGCGCTAATGCATATTCGACCGCAACTATGTAATCTTTCAGCTTTGTCAGTTGTCACATCGAATGATACCCGGTATCATTTTGTATGGCCCTTGCTTTGCGGTAGCGGTATTTTGCACTGACAAAATAATGGAGTTCTGTCGTCTGTTATGCTGGCGGTAACCAATTTTTCTATCAGTGGCCTATTTGATTAAAACTGTCACCTAAGGAAACGACCACGTTATTTTGAAAATGTCGCGATAGATGAAGCAATAAGCAATTAGGCTTCTGTCCGCAGTGAAATCTTTCAAACGTGGTCCATTGTTATTAGTGATGTGGTGTAGACTTTGTTTTCCAGTAGTTGGTCTATGGACGTCCTCCCGCCCAACCTTTGCGTTAAAGTCCCCAATACGATTCAGATCGAAAGTTCGTTGTAGGGTACTTTAGAAGTCATCCTTAATTGAATCATTCTTGTCTTCGGTTGGAGCACCACAATTAATCAGGAAAAATGTATAGTTGGAAAACGTCTTCAATTTTCCACTTCTGCCAGGTAGGAGATTGTAAAATTTCCTATACGAGTAGCACTCAAACAAATGTCTTTGGAGTTTTCATCGCTCTGAATGCTCCTTGGCCTATCTAGGAACTTTAAAATGTTGAATCATACATTCTGAATTTTTGAACCCCAAAAACTCCCTCCACTAAAATTATTTCAAAATCAAAAAAAAAAAAAGCTAGATATTTTGAGAAAAATGTTAATAAAGGGCCAGTGGAAACTGGAACAGGGACGAATTAATTTTCGAAAAAAGGTTTTCACTTTTAAATTTTTTTTAAAAAAATTGCTGGAGGTTATATCAAATTTGTAAATGAAATAAACCTAAACTTCTTGACTAAAAATCTTAGTTATTGGCGCTTCATCTTTATAGTGGCTGTGAATTTAGATACAATAAAAATTAATTTCTCTAATGGTTCGTTTTATTGGACGTAGATAGGGATTTTGGGTTATATTAAACACAATAAATTACAGCTTAGGAATCTTATGTAGGTTTTAAAGACGGGTTAAATCTAGCAGTGAACTCCTAAACGAAATTGTTTATTTTTTTTACGATGCTATTTCTTGAGTTAATGGGCAAAATTGGAGCAATTGAATCTTCGTAAGCAAAGCACATTCAAATGGTGAAAAACCCATCAATTTAATAATCGTATGAAAAATACTCGACGGCCACAACTGCCAGCTCCCCAAACACACTACTAAAATCGCTGCTCTTTCACTAGACACCGAGACGGACACGTTGTCGTTTGTGGATTATTTTTAGACCCCGTACGGGGGGAAAATATTGCGGAAAAAGTAAAAAAATCTTAGCGTACTAACGAAAAGCTTTCGTCCAAAGGATTGTAAGATCATCTCTCCACTAGATTCGCAATTAAGAAATAATTAAGTGATAAAATTCGATTATCAGGCGGAAGGAAGTACGTCGTCGGTTCGTAGTGTGCGACAAAAAAAACCGCTAAAAAATCGAGCAAAATGTGACGGCGATCAGAGCGCGGACGAGTGCTGCAATTAAGTTTTAAAACTTTGTTGACAAACAAAATTCGAACGAGTGCGCTAAAATAGCGAGAAAATGAGCAAAATGTCACCCAAAGTGCCGCTTAACTTTAATAATTTTGTTACGTAAAAATAGACGACATAGTCGCTAGAATTTGCTACTGTCTAAAGTTCTTTCGCCCCGTAACTAGCTCGTTAGAATTCAAGTGCAACCTTGTTTGGTAGTCGAATAATGAAATATTCTATACGCGTCCAGCTATTTTATAAAGTGAAGTGCAATTTGTACCGTGCTGATGCACCATTTTCTTCACAACATTCACCACAACATTCATCATACTCATCATAACATTCACGTGTAAGTTCACCAGTCGGCTGATGTTTTCTTAATGTCGTTGACTATTTTATTAATTCAGGTTTACTGTTGAACCTCTGTCATAGATTTGACCCCTTGGTGTTTATATTTGAGTCATGTGCATAGTTGATTTGCATTTTTTCAAGGTGTTCAAGTTTACTTCGGAAAATTTTTGATCAATAAATGTTAAGAAATTCACATAAAAAAATTGAAGGGAAAGAACTGTTCATTTTTGAAAATTTCACCTGAATATATCTGTGTCCAGATGTATGTAATTTAATCCAAAAGCGTGGCGAAAAAGGACATCGCCAGTAAAAGTGAAGACTTCTGTACCCACAACTCACGGCGTTTGAATTGTTTTTGCAGATGCTTCTGCACACCTGTGCCACTTTGCTGTCTGACTGTCCTCGGGACTATTCTTTTATTATTCTCAGAAAATTATGTTTTGTGTGTTTGTGTTGGGTCTTTCAGTACTGAACATTTAAATTGTATATTCTGAAAAACGCCCGAATGAATACCGTCCAAATTTAATTCGGATTTGTATATATATTTTCAGTACAGAATATCGTCAGGAAAACTCCAGAATTTCTGAACTCCCAGTTAGGATGTAGCTCTCTGCTTCAATATTTTATTTAAATTTGAATTGCACATGAATTAAAATTTGAAAAATGTTTGAATGAATACCGACCACACTGAATTCGGATTTTGATATATATTCAGAAAATTCGTCAGAAAAACTACCAAAATTTCCGAACTAATTTTTTTTAACAAAATTTCAGTTGGTCTCTGTACATATGACAAAATTTATTGTATACTAAATTTCAGTACAGGAGGAATACCTATATTCGATATCAATTCACTTCCTGATAACAGAATTTAGTCAGTATTCCGCTGAAGTTCGGCATGTTTCAGTATTGGAAGGAAAAGATTTGAGTTCCGCTGGAGTACCGATGTGTTAATCGGATTATTGGCAGACTTTTTCTTTTTCCGTTTTCCTCACTTTTTAATTATGCCCAACAATTTATGGTAATTCAGTATTTCATCTAGATTCTACAGACTTCTGCGTTATCGTTACACCTGTTATTTTTAACCTGAAGCAATTAATGCAAGTTTTTCACTCTTTTGTTATCTCCAACAACTTACCGGAATTCAGTATTTTGTCTTCTACGTTATCGTCACTGCTTATTATTCTCTTGCACTTAATTGAATCGAAGGAAACTGGAAAAGTTAAAACTTTAAACATCAAAAACTAACAAAATCAAAAATTCTTTTCTCGAATCAAATTAAATTTTACTTCTCCCTGGTTTTGCGTTTCGTTTTCATGTCCTTGTTTCTGTTCTCGAGTATTTACTCGTCGTGCAACGAGCATCATGAGAAGAACTTCTTATTGCAATCATTAAAGTTTCTTATGAATATGGAAATGTATGAATGGTGGGTGGGTGGCTCTTTGCAATGCAGTCTAGAAAAGTTTTCGTTTCATAGAGCATTTTTACGCGCAGCAAGGAAGGCCAAGATTAGAATGACGCCACCAGTCGGTCGATTTTAACTGCTTTCAAGTTTTATAATTAACACTGAAATTACAAAACTCGTCGGTGGTAGACATAATAACAAGGACGAAATTGATTCAGAAAAGTTTTGAAGATAATCCACCGTGCAAAAAGAAAACTACTTTAATTTAATTATGGCAATTTCCCATGGCTGTAAGGAGGGCAATATTAAGAGAATAATATCAATCCTGTGACGGAATTATTAAAAATGATCGTTCTAGACTACTAAAAATAATGAAAAATTTCTGTGTTGGCATTTTAAATTTTTATATTTTTTACCAAATGAAAATACTCTTAAACAATTCGAACAGCCTGAACTTTCAAAAAACATGCAGTTTGAACAAGGTTTGC
The DNA here is from genome assembly GCA_951812415.1 of Beris morrisii. Classification (NCBI taxonomy): domain Eukaryota; kingdom Metazoa; phylum Arthropoda; class Insecta; order Diptera; family Stratiomyidae; genus Beris; species Beris morrisii. The sequence continues at coordinate 167,327,341 of OX638310.1, read as the reverse complement.
ACAGGTCATTCTTTCAATTTCTGGGCCAACGTAACTATCCACATAGTACCAGTATTTCGACAGAGCTATTTTCCTATTCCAGTACCGGAACATACAGTTCTCCAGCACAACATTTCCAGTACTGACTGAATTCCGCTAAATTTAATTTATTCAGTAAATCAGTATTACGAATTATAATGTAGGTCGAAAAGAAAGGAAGGAAAAAATCGGATAAGTCCATGTACCTACATATTTTTCGACATTATGAATATATTCATTATTACTATGAACGTGGTCATGAAGAAATTTTTATGAACTAATTATTAATTATAAGTTGGTGATTTCTGATAGCGCTTACGTGTGAACGTTTGCAACGTGATGATCATGGAAATTATTCGATGATTTTGTTCATTGTTTCAAAAATTTTTTCATTAATTCAATTACTTTGTTTAATGAAAGCCAACTATGGTATACCGATGAAAAGTGGTATTCAATACCTTTCAGATAAGGCTTGAAGGTAGAAGATTTCAGTATTTAAATGAAGCACTCTATGAAACTGTGAAGAAAATTCAACGGGACATCTTAAGGCTAACGATATAATTCCTTATTTTTTTCTCTTATTTAACCTGAGGTAATTGCTGTATAAGTTTGTCCTATTGACTCTGAATTAAGCAGTATTTACTTTCAGCGGATATTTAACAAATAATCGCCCTCTATTAAACTAGACCTGGAAAGGGATTTTCTTTATTTTATCTTTATTTTTTATTTTCTTATCTTACCCAAAAAGTTGCGATGTTATTGGCTATGGTTTCTTTTGCTGGTATATACGAGTACATGAGATCGGCGATCACTGGAAGCTTCTGAAAAAAATCAAAGCAATGAGCTCTACACATTGGATGACCTTGTCCTACCCAATATACCTACTTTTATGGTGCATTTACACTCAGCGTTTGAGGCGAGCCTCTATCCCCACCAAAAAATCAACCAATCAGATGGCTCGTGGAGTCGCAAGAGTCTAACATTCTTCAACTTTTTCTCCGACGCACGCTTCCATATGTGTACACACATACAATGAACTGTGGCAGCATGCACTTCGCAGCTCATCGTATTTCTGTCGTTTCGCACTTATAGGCAAGTTGTGCCGCAAAGGCATGTTGAGTGTAAATTGCTTTTAACACGGCAAAGAACACAGCCGACGAAAACCGGTTTGCAATGGCCTGATGGGGGTAGAGGCTCGCCTCGAGGCGAGCCTCAGGGGTGAGTGTAAACGCACCATTAAAGGATACTTAGCCAGTCACGAAATCAAAGTCCTCTGAATTTCGGGGCCTGCATATAGAAGGATCTTATCTTATCGCCCCATCCTTATGGGGCTTAGTCATTATCGTTATCGCAACTTAGAAGGTTATTGAGTGCCTTCCTGAATATGTTCTTGATATCTATTAGTACGGACTCGGTTACTAGCTTCCGGGTCATCGTATAGTACGTAATCAAAATAGACAATAAATTCGATTCGATTTCCTTGAACTTATCCCTTCTGAATGTCACGTGTAGCGGATGAACCTTCCGCAATTTCAAGCTGATTAAAATTATCGAATATTGTGATAGACCGGGTTGTTGCAACTGGCAGACTGTGTCGAAACACTCCTTCGATTTCTACAGGTTGCCGATGAAAAACTGACTACACAATGAAAATTTAATGCAGGATGGAAGCGGGGGAGGACACAATACATGAAAATTCGAACTTGAAACTATGCGCCCAACTTTGGATGGGTAGAAGGCACGGGTGTAGGCGGGTAATTCTATATTTCACTAATCGAATTTATTCTAGCGGAATCACTAGAAGTGCAGCAAAACCGAGGTGTCTTGTTTTCCAGAAAACTTAAGGAAAATTCATTTTTTCAGTTGTCGCGTGCTAAGTGGCCCGGTTCCGTAGTACCTACTCCAGTATCTAATTTTCCTAGATAATTTTATCTATTTAATTATTGTGGCTCAAAAAAAAAACAATTATCTTGTGTTATTTTCGTTTGAGATCTGAATATCTGTTGCGTGTCGTAATAGCGAATCAGTTCGATATAATCGGATCGTCTTTATGGATATTAGTCACATTTCCACGATTTACCGGGTGAACAACTCTAGGTGATTTATAGTGGATTAGTCGGTGTGGAACGCAAAATCTACCTCTGATTCATCGCCTTTTTTCGTGTTGTACAGTGTTCAGTTTGTGATACAAAACGGTCGTCAAATTTAATTTAACCGAAATGCCGACTTCCGAAGATCAGGACGATGATATAGAAATTGAGGATAGGTACGAGTAGATTACAAACTTTAATTTATTTCTTAATCGAAAATTTCAGATTATTTATTCAAATTAAATAAAATATCGCTTTTTTTCCACCACTAAGAAAATCAATATAAAAATAATCGAGCCCTTCGTGTAGCTTCCGTACAAAAGTTGTTAAAAAAGTTGTATCTGTAACTTATGAAACAATTCCAATCAATCTAAATAAATCCAATAAACTAGCGGCATGTCTATTGGTTGGTTTTGTTTTCTTTTTAAGCTTTCTAGTCCCTAAAAAATGATTCCTTATAAAAACTATGTTTCTATTATTCTAGCCTGAAGAGGCAAACTTAGAGTCTTACTCAATGATGAGGGCTTTAAGCTACACACACAGGCTCATTTTTGCCCCAAAAATTATCAACATACTTGCAACACAAACCCCAAAGGGTTGCTCAATGGAAAAACAGTGAAAATTCCGTAAAAATTTTAACCACTTGGTTTCACAAACGTAATTTTTGAATTGTGAAGGAAGTATGGACACGACGTGTTTTAAAAGACAAAGTGAATATTTTATAAATTTACGCATGAAGTCAACCATATGAGAATGAAAAAGAAGATCAATTATCATTCAGGGCAAGATATTGTGTGTAAATCGTGGAAGAGATTGGAAAATTTAGTCTACATTGATAATACAGTGTTGGATTTAACTACGATCAATACCGAGGCAGAATTTGTGAAGGATCTCCAATCGAACTTGAACTGTTGTTCTGATTGATATAAATCGAATCTAAATGTAGATGAATTATAACTCCAGTAGGACCACACTTGCTCGTAACATAGGAACTAATAAATACTATATCCCTGATGCGAACATTGTCAGTGACATACCCTTATTTGTGCCACATTCCGTGGTGTTATTGTCTTCTTGCTCCATAAATCATTCAATCTTTGAATTGGTGAAAGCACTTTACGATAATATTCTTCATCGAATATTTAAATTCGTATGATTGCTCCCGGTACTCGCTTCATTTCCGCCCTTTCATTATTCTGAAATCGCAGTCCTTCTCAGCCTTCAAACTCCCCAAACCAACCCCGAATAATACGTCAAAAAACATTAAATTTAATTTTTATTTCAAAACATGTTTTTCCCCTTTAAAATACATCTACCTACCGCATCTTTACACCGAAAATATGATTAATACTCGTGCGAAGGATGTGGGATTATCTGTCTCTAGACTAGGAGCTAAGAGTTTACACCGGAAACGTTGAAAAACGTGCCAAGTGTCCTTATGGATCAGGTGATTATTAATTTGTTTATGATTAACAAAAATTTCACGAACATCCCCTCAATTTTTCTTTTGGGAAATATTTAATTGGTCCGTAGGCGAAAGGTATGCTACACGAAAATGCTTCCTGCTCCCTTATATTTCTAAACGCAAACAAGAATTTCTAAATGCGTTTGAGATGAAAGTCTGTGTCGCAAAAAATAGGGTATTAACCCAGGCAAAGCACGGACGTATTAAAGAGCTTACCTGTGAAAAAAGGGAGTCCCGAAAGGTTAAAATAGATACGAAACATACACGACTTGCTAATTATTGTCAGAGACAGCCAGTAAGTAAAAGATATACGAAAAAGAGCAGAAAAAATCAATGACTTTATAGCGGGTAAGAAATGTAGATGAGTTTCAAGAACATTAACTTAATTCGTTAAAGACCCTAAGTCGTCCTATGAAACTTGAAGAATGGGTTCTCAAGCTCATAGGCAAGAGCAAAACAGACAAAAAATTTTAAGTTGTCGCGGTAAATACTAACCTTTTTGTTTGTTTACCATTAGGTTAGTCAACAGGAAGACAGGTTTTTGAACTAAAATGATTAATTTAGGTAGACAGTAATGAAAATAAATATCGTGTATCCTCTGTTTCGGGATAGAGAAAAAAAATTTATATGAACAACCTATGGAGCCGTTTTAAATTTTTTTCGTTGTTGACGGCCAAGAATATAATTTTTGTCAATAAACCCTTACTTTTGGTAGTAATTCTTACAATTCGTTTCCTCGATTTTTCACTGTATATTATTTAAATTTAATTTAAATTTATGAAATGAACCAATTTTGAAGGCTCTGCGATTTATGGATTTTTAGGTATGATTGAAATAGCTCTTGCACTTTTTTTAAGTTTACATATCTACATTCTAGCGTAAGTGGTCTGAAATCATTGTCCCCACCCTAAAAGAGTTACCATTCTACACACCATTCAAAAAGTTAATAACTCAAGAGGATTATTAGCATCAAAGGTGTTTTCGTACAAGATGCGGAGTTTTTTTTAGAGGCAAATTTTCGGGAATTTTACTTTCTTTGAAAAAATGTTCCTATCTGTACTATAACTGAAAGCCAATAGCACTGCACTTTGTACCTACTAAAGCTTCACTTTTGTAAAGACTGTATAAAAATGCCAATAGGGATTAAACCGTTCTTGTGATAATTAAATTCTCATAAAAGAATCAATTAATCAATTTTTTTTAAAAAACATTTTTGGTCCGTCGACCGGAATCAGTGAATCTTGAATATTGAAAATTATACACCTTCTCATAAAATAATAGTTCGTTTACTTTCACTCGTTACATTTGTGCGTTACACCATTCACACTATTTTCTACTACTTCTGCTATATAGTTGTAACATTTATAAAAAATTTAAATTTAGGCTAATAATTGTCACTGCAAAATTTGTACAATCCTGATTTTGAATTTCGATTGCATTGCGCAATATACTAAAGTCGATATTATTAAATAAGATCAGGGGAAAGAAAATAATACGTCCATGCCTGACCAGGTAGTACCTTCATGGCCAACCGGCTTTAGAGAATCTCATAAAAATTTCCATATATGGTATAATGGTACCTTGAAATGTTAGTAAAGCTTCGGGTGTCTGTCTTGTGGTGCTTCCTTGGCTTTCTTTTGTTGCGATACACAATGTGTTATTACTAAGAAGGGCCTTTGTTGGGGATTTAACCTATCCGGTTGGCTTAAGTACGGAATTATGTCGTCCAGCTATGAATTTTCGTGACTGACTGAAGGCCAAGAGGGAGAGTACTGAATCGGTAGTCCGAGGGCGTTAGTATAATGTAAACAAGCTCATATGCGATATAATTGTGCGTCGTATAAAATAATGCACAGCTTTAAATTAGCGCCTTGCTAGCTATTTAAAGTCCTTGTACTTCGCTACATAATGTCTCATATTATTCCTTTAATTAAAAAAGACAGAATTAATCCAGAAGCTGCCTTTTGTTCCGAATGTCTTCCTTTCAAACAGGCTTCATTTCGGCATTAAAAGGAATCCTGGCGGAATTTCTTGCCGTAATTAAAAGAAATTCTAGGTCCCGCGATAATAGAGAACTTTTTGTTGTTGCTGTTGTTATATTTCCAGGTAACGTACTAATTCATCAAAGTGCCATAATTATATAATCAAATGTTCACTCGGTCCTAAGCCGAGAAGGATCCCCAGTGTCTAAATTGAGTTTTACTTCTGTTTAAATATAGCTGGCAAGGAATTGAGCGATGTGAGGAAGCCTCTTTTGGTTACATCCCAGGAGACAGACATGTCCTATCTTTGTGTTGATATTATCCATAACGATGCGACTTAATGTCCTGACTTTCTGTATAAGGAGTGAAATACCGAAATGAAGATCGAATACGAACGTCTTTAACGACAGAATCCAGATTAATATGTAGAGTATATCACTGGAATGGGGCGCGGAACTTGTTGCACAGTTCCGGCCCTGCACGTTCGGAATCCTCGTAAGGAGTCCTTACAGAATACTATGCTATGAATTTTATTCCGGAACCTTGCTGTTAATATGAAAATTCGCTAAGCGGTCCGACATGGATATATTGGGGAGAAAATCCTAGCACTTTAGAGGTGAAGGATGCACTCGGAAGGCTGGGAGTTTGATGCTGCTCGCATGACTCCTACATGAATACCTCGTGTATGAGTTCCACAAAATAATCGAGGATGCAATCATCACTGGCTGCCGTCGCTGTACATGACGGTAGCTGGCGGGATACGAGTTATGGTTCCATGATGGGTCATGATGCTGACATCAATCCAGCTATCGTGGCGTTTCAACGACAACGGTACAATTGAAATTGCATCGTCCTTACTCGTACGCGTTTCATATAACCTAGTAGTATGTAGTTAGCTTTATCGTGTAGCTAGAAGTTGCAATTAACCAATGTGTTACGATGCCATGGTGCAGTAGTGATAAATTATAGGAAAATGCTTGGTCCTGTCATCAGGGATTCTGTAACTTTTTTGGAAAAAAAATAATAAACATTTCTGATGGAAGGTTAAGCGTACATCGTTGATAACGTATGTGACATTGACTGACATGGTAGCGGATTTAACATGGATATTATTGGTTTTTTGAAAATCCTATTAATAGCTCTTCTTTATCCGGGGGGGGGGGGGGCATTTTTGGACAATAACTATACGTTCTTCATTTAAATTTTTCCTTCACCTTCAGTCAGCATTAGTAAGAATTGAAACTAGGCACATAAGTTCTCGATGCTGTAAGACGTTGAGCGTAGGATGTTGTTCAAATGTAGGTATATGGTACCAAGAGGGCATATGCAACAAAAAATAATAATTGTGAAAAACAAAAATTTCCTAATTCATTATTGAGAATTGTTTACATATCGTCATGACTAATTCACTTCTTTAATTTTCTTCTCGATTATTTGTCACCATTTATTTCTTGGAGACCCACGGATTCTGAATCTGAATCCCAGTGATTATTCTGGACTGCTCAGCCGCCTTTCAAAGGTTGTTATTGAAGATATCGTCTGACCAGACCAATCCCAAGATGCGTCCAGTAAATTGGCCAAATTCAATATACTTTCCTATTAAGTTGGCATTCCTTGGGCAATCCTCTTTTATCTTTCATGCGTCGATATGCGCTGTACCCAATAAATTAATTTTCAAATATCCAGGAAAAATGTAAAAAGTTACCTGAAAAACCTGGAATTATGAATGAATTTTTAAATCTATTTTCTGTGGCCACCCTGAATTCTTTCTATGCAAAAAATTATCTTGGCATCGTTTTACAATTCAGAAGCGATTAGTTGTGTTTGAAGAATCGTTTTTTAAAATATCGTTCCCAAAATTTAAAATGTCGTGTTTTTAAACTCTCGTGTTTTCAAAATGTCGCGAATAAAAATCTGCTTTATTTTTATTAAATCGAAAAGCGTCGAATTTTTAATTTCATGATATTTTATTTTTTTGATATTAAAGTGAATTTTTAAGTTAACGAGATTTTGAAATACGTGATTTCTAAAAAATATAGTGTTTTTTTAGAAAACATGAGATTTTAAAGGTGAGACTTCCAGTCGCGTGTTTTACAACCGATCCGGATTCAGTAAGAGTGAACTAGGAATCGAAATACTAAAGTCATAATTTTTTATTATTTATTGTTTTTATAATTCATAAAGGTGAATTAATTAATAATATTGATAATTTTTTCATTTTAATATTTTTCAAATTCAGCTGATGCAATTAACCCCTTCTGATTTAGTAATATCCTCAATAATTTTAATAAAATCATAAAAAAAAATCAATAAAATAATTTTAATGCACTAAAGGGCAGAAAAGTGAAAACCCCTTGTTGCACCAATGGCTTCAATTTAAAATATAAGTTTGGTTTGACGCCTCTAAATCATGTTTATCGATATTCGAAAAGAAACCTATTTTCCTTTTTAATATCCTTGCCATGCATAAATTCCGTTTTCGAATTAAATATTAATGTTAACCTTTTTCTCTTCTATTTTCAGCACTGAGTAAGTACCTACATTATTTTTTCAATATGGTGCGTACAAAAAAAAAAGAAACGAATGTATTCGATGTGGCAAAACAATTTCGTTATTGGATAATCTAAATGCGGAATACGGAGATCAGCCCAGATTCCAGGAATAGAAAGGAAACTCCATCCAAATACCACCTTCATCTGGTAATTCTATTGCGCGCCGAAACATATACAAAGCAAACTGTTTTCTCATTTTCATATTATTTGTCTGCCGTTTACCTGAAAGCTCAGGAGAAATTATTCTAATAGCCCAAAATCCATAAATTTCCTTTAGCTTTAACATTAACTCAAACAACCACTTCCATCACTGGTGTAACACGTCAACTAAAAACAAGTAAAAAGCTCGGATTTTCTCAATGGAAATTCGAACGCATGCGTTTTTATAGACGCTCGGAAAATTTATATGATGAATAGCTTCGATTACGGAACCGTGAGTGGTTCTGTGTGCCCCGTTTATAGTCCTGAATTTAAGCCCACACTCTTGGTCGATTCCATAGGAGAAACGAGGGGATGGACACGTAAATTCTACCTGGCCAGATCCTGCCACTCGTCCTTCAGGAAGCTTCCGAACTCACATAACATCGTATGCCTTTATTAGTGTTATTTCGAAAGTATAAGAACGATTTTAATCAGGTTCTCGGTTTGCAATAATACGTGGTATTCTCCGATATTCGTCCGGAAGCGTATTATTTCTGTTCGAGAGGAGATAATGTCAAAAATATAATAGACGAACTCTATCGCATCCTTTTGTTTTCCATCAGATCGGTTTTCATCCAATCATCGGCTTTGTATTATATCATTTAAGGTACGAACCATTTATGAGGAATACATTTGAAAAATGGAGACATGGTGGTTGTGAGGAAATGAGGACGACATCCATATGTGTCCATATTGATCACTTCGCTTGAATCGATTGAAATTCAGCGTACAAAGGATGCAGGAAATTAGACTCCTGTTGCTTGCATACCTAGTGATAAAGGAACAATTGTTAAAGATGGCATTGTGAGGTTCGTTCGATACAGCAAACAGCAAAGGTCCTAGAATAGATCCCTGTGAAACACTTCGCCTGACTTAAATCTATCAATAGAGGAACTCTTGTTAATTCTTTAGAACAGCTATCAACTCTACAATCTTGCTGTAGAAGATGTTTTTTTAGGTTGCCTGCCTAGTGTGCGATCTATAGTAGGGCTTGGGCCAGACAGCGGAAAATTTTTTTGTTTTCATGTTTGTCAGAGTCATAGTATGTAGAGTGCGCTGTATGTAATTCTCGACTGGAGCCAAGACGACTTGATATTTGTCAAAGCGAACCGTAACAGTTGAGAGTATGACAGATGAAAAACTTTTATTCGAAAAGTTAGTAGTGCAGGTTAAAGAGTGGATTCCATCTCTTTGCAGCTGTATGAAAAAATGACTATGATTGCTTATTCCTATCGTGTTTAGACGTTCGTGCGCTCTGGCTCGGTCAGAGCATGACCACATTGCCTTAGATTCGCTTCATTTGGAGTTAATCGTTGATGGAGAGGTGAGCGCTTAAAAGTTAGGAAGCTATTTAAGCGATTTGTAAGTTAGTTTTTTCCCTTAATTTATTTCACATTACGCTAAGAAAAAAAAATCAACCGTACCATAATCTGTTTCTATTCCCTGAACTTTGATTTTACTCTCTAAAGCAGATAAGAAAAATACTGTCCTGATTGCACGGAAAAAAAACTTTTTAAATTCAATTAATTTACACGCGCCGAATATTTCACCTCCTTTTTTTTTGTTCGGCGTAGACAGAAGTAGTAAAGTTCATTATCAAGTATACAAATACGTTTGTTCATTTATAACATATTCCAGTATATGGTTGGCCTCTATGAAAATATGATTTCCGCTTATAATCCGGAGGGATGTGGAGCAAAGCTCGGAACCACTTGTTGCAAAGGTTGCTTTTTCAATTCGATGTTATCTCGGTATTACATCGAAAATTCCGGGGCTTTTGTCCTGATTTCGAGAAATGTGAATTATTAATGAAAATTCGGGCTTATTTATTTTTACTTAAGTTGGTGTCATAGTAAGTCACTTTTCTCGGTTTAAGCCGTTATTAGTTTTTAAGGGTGTTGCCGAAGCAGTCTATGACTAGACAATGTATGGCTAATTGTAAAGTGGAGTAGAATGCATAAGAACTTCATTTAAAAAAACCCAGTTCAATGAGTTGGTCCATTTCAAGACATTTTAATTTAGTGACAGTTCACCAAAAAAGTGAAAATTTTAATATTTTTGAAGTGAAAAGTAACCTGAAAGCAGCTGAAAATCCGACTCGTTTTTTTACTTCTGAGCTTTAGAAGGATTTTTAGAAACAATTCGCTTAACGTCCACAAAAGTGAGTATGTAGCGACTTAGGTGCATTCACGTTTGTGAAGATTAAGTGAATCATTTTTAATCATAATTGACGGGCTTAGAACCAGAGGGGTGCAAGTGCGATTCAAGTAGTTTTGAGAAAAGTCATATCAAAGTCTTTTAAGTGTCAAAAATTATGGCTAAGCCCTACCGACCTGGTTGGTCGGTTTTCCTCTTAAGGACCTAGTATTCTAAAGCCCGCAGCGGCGCCTAAAAGAAATATATATAATTTCCCGAGATATACTGTTTAACGTGGTCTGAACTCGTGAAACATTGCACTTGTACCCCTCTGGCACTGAACTTTAACGTATTTCTATGTATTTCATGTTATTATTTTTGGAATTTTTTTTGGCAGGTAGATTGAGTGAACCCCTACGAGTGGTACTCCTGGGGAAGGTTTGTTAGGGGGTGGTGGGGGAGGCGTTTTAGACGGAAAATTTTGGCTCCTAAAAACTTTGGATTATAATATCTCGCGTACCAATTACGCAGTAGATATGAAATTTGGTTCGTGTATATACTTGGCAGATTTTTTGTTTATTATTTTTTAATAATAAGAGGGAGTAGGTGCGTTTTAGATGGAAAATTTTGGTTTCTGGATCTCAGGAACCGCTTACGCTAGGAGGCTGAAATTTAGAACTTACGGAGTACTGAGATAGTGGAACCATTTGTGAAATGGTTGAGAGCGGTTGAGGGGTGTGGAAGTGGGGAGCAAAATAATGCGTCCGAAACGCTCCAAAGCTGGAATTGAAAAACATTCTAAAATCCATATCTCCTGTACGGTTAATGTCAGAAGGGGGTGGATATGGACAATATCTTTCGTAGCAATTGTACCAGAAAGATACAATTTGGTTTCTGTATATAGGATTACCAGTGGAGTCTACTGAATGTAAAATTTTTTAGTGTAGAGGTGGAGCGTGGAATCCTCCACTTCCACAGCCATTTTTCAAAAAATTAAATTTTTTTATCCTATGAGCCGTAGCAGATATGATCTTTACAGGAGTTAGGACCAGTTGATGATGCGAGTGTAAGGGGTGATGGTGGGAGGGGGTGGAAATGAACAAATTCTGATTTTTATTTCTCAAAAACTGCAAATGATAGAAAGCTAAAAAATTTCCAGCTGTATGATCATAGTGGTGACACCTCAAAAAAATAAAATTTTTGATAGGGGTAGAAAGGAACTGGGGTTTGGGGTGGTTTTTCATATCTCAGACACGGCTTACGCTAAAAAGTTGAAACCTTATCTATAAGAAGATGTGCTACTACAATAATTAAAGCAAAAAAAAGTCCAGATTTTCATTGGCGTACAAAGGTGGAGTAAGAAAAATTTCAGTGAAAAGGGTTGTTTCACATTTTCACGAATTTCGTTAAATCTTTTAGATATACCGAGCTATCAAATTAATTTTACTTCTACATCTCTTTATATAAACGTCTGGAAATGTTTTCCCAAATTTTTCATATTCAACCTTTCCGATATATTTCTTAGGTCGATAGCGAATTGACTTTCACTTCTAAAACCTTTAAATATAATCGGGGAAAACCCAATTTAAGTATTTTTACGATATTAAAGCCCCTCGTGGTGTAATATATTGTACAAGTTTTCACGAATTCCGAAATTATTTTGAGATGGAATTCGCAAATAAAATAAAATTAGCTATGGTCGGTACCGAGTTAAGTAAATACGAATAAGTCCAATGGAAAGCTTGAAAATTTATTGCAATATTGGCTTTAACAGAAAACCAAATCGTGATATCAAGAAACAAAACTTAACAGTAACAAAGCTTACCATGATCGCTAAATACAACTCAGTGCAAAAAAAAAACCAAGAATAATTTGATTTGGGCCGTTAAAAAGGAGCCCTAGTTGCACTTGTACTCCTCTGGCTCGTATCATTGGTACTTTTTCGTTTAGTATTGGATTTGTTTTTTAACAGATAGCAGCCTTAAGCTACTCTTGCACCTGTGCACCACTGGTAGAGGACAGCAGACAGCCTAAAGAGACATTTATTGCTATCAACTCAATTTCCGCGAATTTGTCACTTGGACCCCTCTGGTTATAAGCCCGTCAATTAAAATGCATTAGAGAATGTGCATTACGTTATAGCTAGAGTGTCAACTCTAAGACCCAGGTGAATTCAATTTTCAAGACGAAATTTGCTTTCGAAGAATTGAATTAATTTGCTTTGTTGATTTGCTTTCGAATCGTTTTTGAATAAAAATATTTGATGGGATGTTTTGAATCGAATAACTTAGGAACTTATATTATGAGGATCTTAACAATTTTAGTTATCAAATCCAGAAAATTAATTAAACCTGAATTTTGAGTGACATTTCTATCCAAAGAGTGGATTGATTTTAGTAGTGATAATTTCAAAAATATTTACAATCTTTTAGACTTATCGCAATTATTAACCAATCATGGAATAGAAAGTCAAGACTAGATGGAATACTGATTTGAAAGAGAGTCAAAGACGATATTCAATACATTATCCAAAAAATGATTTATATATAATATTTTTTATTTATATAATATCATTTGTGAAACAGTTCTTAGAATATAAAGTTGACATCAAAAGACGACTTTAAGACTATACAGGGAGTTTGAATTGACTTAGAGTACCTATAAATTTCACATAAAAGTACCCGAATAAAGTATTTTTTTAAAGCAATCAGAGCCTTGTATAGAAGAGTGCAATTCTTTATCTTAAGGTTGCCCTTAGCTCGCAACCATATACGATTTTCGGTTCTACTCGCCCAATACACAAAAGATTAAGATATAGTATTAGCAAACCAAAAGATTCATAGCTTATTGACAAAAATGACTGGGGCTTGGATATGTCCAGGCAGTTTTTCCTTGTTGGGCATGATTCGCCATCATCTCGTAATTCTATCGTTTTTTATGAAAGTTTGCATTTGTGGTCCGATCAAAAACAGTTTTTCGTGCAGATCCACAAGAATAAGTTTCTGTAGTGGACACAGTGTTTTGATGTCCGCAAAAAAAACTGGAAAAAGGGTGAAAAAAAGGACTTTTCGTACAAGTCTCCCAATATCAACAAAACGGGGAAAATCTTAGAGAACAGGACAACCAATATCAACAAAATGCTAAAAAAGTGTGTTACCATTTGTTGCACAGGAAGGTATCCGAAAATTTTTTTCTTTTTCTTTTCTTTTTTATAATTTACCCTGCGGCCACACTCGCTTGAACGCTTCATTCAATGAACGCTTCATTCAATCAATAATGTTAGGTGTACCGGATTGTAGCAGTGCAATATTCGATTCCCGGGAATGTTAAACAATTTTCGATGTTTTGCTATTATCTCTTAAAAGTATCTATAATTGCAGTATTAGAAAGAATCCATGCATGCGCACCGCCAAGCAAAAAGTTCTGAATGGGAACTGCATAATTTTCCTCCATGTTTCTAAAGTGCACTCTATTGGCGAACACAATCACAATTCAGCTAATCTGGTATAGTCATCAAAAAATCAATTATTCTGATGTAAACCAACTGCAGGTAATTAGATGTAAAAATAATACCAACTTATTCTCTATTCTTATCTGTAAAGCTTGTCTGACAATATCCGCAGAAGTTGCGATATAATTCAGCTCTCGAAATCTGAATAATATCCTCTTCGTTCCGTAATACTTTGCTTTATACTACCCTTCTGTCCGCATATAAAGTGTGAATAACCTCTTCAGGTATTCATGGAGATGTCTAGCATATCACCTGTATAACGTAGCCAATATCCATTCCTGTCGACCCTTCTATATTTTACCTGCCCTGCCCGAGGTGTGCACCATTCGAATTGCAAATGTTCGAATTCAATAAATGTATAGTTACGCGCATAAAACTATGTATGTCCAGGTGCAAGTATAGTTGCATCCCCCAGTGTATTCTCATTGAGTAATTCCCCATAGCCACGTAGGTCCTTCCTAGAGTTTTGTAGGACTCCTCGCCCAGCCAGGCCACCTTATCGTGCGAACATGATAGCGACCTAGTGCAATCGGGTTTTCTTTGTTGACCGGCTAAAGATTGCTAATAATATGGTAACGGCCATCAGGAGGCATCAGGGTAACGTGGCCACGCTATCATCCCCTAGAACAATTTGAACTGTCGTCCCATTCAACCCCCCTTTTCAATGTGGAAAATTGTAAGAAGCTTTTTTCTTTTTCCGGGAACAGTTCCAGCTTTTTTGGGGGAGTAGAGTACAGTGGGTCTAGCGTTTCCCCACGTTTAGGTACTCCAAGTCTTGGTGGAGTCTTGCTGGGTGGTTCAACGAATGCTTCTTCAGGTTCAGTCCACTTATTTCTCTCGACGAGCTTTGCTGTTTTTTGGGCTAAGTGCAGTGCTGTTTTATGACTACCTAAAACGTGTGTGTACTCTAGCTCCCATAGAGTTTTAGTCTAGCTAAAAAGGAAGAAGCACTTGTAAGCTGTCGAGCTGATTCTGAATCTTATACGTGTTATTTTTTTCCTCCGTCGTCTTATTGTTCAGTGTTCAAAAGGTGCTTCATGTGTTTGCTACGCGACTGCCTGTCGTATGCACTTCATATTCGCGAATTGTAAAAAAGAAAATCTTTGTTAATATTTGTTTGCCTCGCCTCGCTAAAATTCCAAGTATCCGGAATTTGTGCTAAAGTGCAAGAAAGCTGTACGGGAAAATGTATCCTGTTTTATATGTTGCATATAATTGTGGATAGTGTGCATAGTGACCGGTGTAATCTGCTGTTGCATTTTAGTGTTGGTAATGTGTGACTAACGTGTTCAGATCTTCCTTCGCTAATTCTTTTCAAGAGCCTTTCTTCGACGGCACCTTGAAAATTGTTGGCCTTAAAAACGTAGGTAGCATTTGTATAGATGCGATTCGTTTCATGTCGGCGGAAAATTAATGGAAATAGAGTGACAACGGAAAGTAGAAACTTTTCAGTGATGCACTCAGCAGGGACACATCTGTAGGAAATATTTCTTGTAATGTTCATGCTTTCAAAGGAAATTTTTCACTAACTTTTCTTTTGTCGGATTCGTATGAAAAGAGTCCTTGGTTAAAATTTATTTTAATATCTTTGCGACCTAGTTTTTAAGCATGAAGGTAGCAATTGCATTTCAACATGCAGTTTGATTTGCCTAACAAAACCTCCATACAAAAGTTTTTAAAAATTTTTTGCATTCAACTTTCGGAACTCACTATAACTCAGAAAATCTTTAAGAATCTCAAACAAAACAGTTTCGAATAAAAAGTAAGGTCGTAAGTTCGATTTGTTTTGTTCCGTCGGGTTGCTACCATTCAAAAGTTCTTGAATAAGGTACAGTTGCACTTATTGTACCATTAACAGAAAACCACTAGAACCTATGAATTTAAAATGTTGCTCCCTACAATTTTTTCATCATCTTAAAGTACGGGAACAAAAAGAAATAAAGTCAGGGCCAGTGTTTCCGTACAAATGTCCTTACAAATTTGGCGCTTGCATTCGTTATAGTTCAAAAATATATTACACTACCAATCTTATATATAAATAATGATGTTTTTAATGAATAAATGAAACATACCACAGACGCGGTATGCGCCAGGAAATCATTTTTAAATTGTAGAAAAATATACAAAAAAAGGTAAAAGAAACGAAATTAGGTTTTCAGTGATGTACGCAGTTGGTGACAAACTGTCTCATCTCAGACTTTGGCCGAAAATAATAAAGTTAAGTTCAAATAACTCTACAGATAATACAAATATTTAAACAGCCTGTAAATTAATTAAATTAAATTTCGATAAAATCTCTTTAACTCCAATTTTGCAAGATATTTGTATGTAAGCGAGTATAAGGAATCCAGTGATTTGTTACTTTTTCTTATTATTAGAACGTTGATGAAAAAGTTTCGTTTTCTCCACCTCAACGTATTTTAAAGTTGTTCGGCTCTTTATCGATCTGAAGATTTAAAGACGTTTAAAGAAATCTACGAAACAGCAACAAAATCCTAATCTTTTTATATGAAATTCAGAAAATTTCAGCTTTGTAGCTACCAACTTTCAAAAGATATTGCATTGTTCCAAGTTCTCAAAGACTATTCTGTGATAGCGACTTAGAGATGAAAAATGCCTTTACCATTTTCAATGTTATATCTAGAAGGAGGACTGTTGCCGTAAGCCGAAGTTTCCATGCAAAAGTGTTAATCTTTTTTTAATGACTTTCGTAGGAATTGACTGAATTAATGAGCAGATTCATCCGCACTCACTTTTCAGCCAAAACTGAACGATTTAAAAATGTAGCTGTTGAAAGCACATTTTTTTAGGACATTTGTATGGAAGGATTATCTTCATTTATATCATGAAGATCCTAAAATATTATAGTTTCAAATTCTTATCGTCCTTCAGAAATCATGCAATAAATGTAACCATATTTAAGAACTTTTGTATGGGAGCTACGCAAAGTAGTGCGATTTTGTTTACTAACAAACTCTTTATTGTTTTTGTTTACAATAGTATGCGAATAACATCGATTTCGGCAAGTATATTATGAAATCTGTAGTGTTAAAAATTTGGTTATGAAGTTCATTCAGATTTGGACGTTGTTATGACATGAAAAAAATGTTCAACAAATTTATTTATAAGAAGATGTGATTTACTTGAAATTTGAGAAAAGTTTGTAATAATATTTCTTAGTTTGAGGTTAGTAGATACAAAAATCTAAAATCAAGGTGGCGTAGGGAAGCTTTCTTACTTTAGTTGTGTCCATTTATTTACAGCTATTCCAGTTGAATATTTTGAGATTTTGATGTACAATAGTCAAAGTAACATATGAATCTCGGAAATTATGTGTGCCCTACAAGACCTTCTGATCGGTACAGTTGATAGACCCCTTGCGAAGTCTGAATTTTTTTATACCGCTACTACTTAAAAAAACATAAAATTTAAAGTTTTTTTTATGAAATCAAATATCAAATATCAAATTGCCTTGGTTACTGATTTCTTACGTTAGATTCAAGATTTCAATTGTAAATTCAAATTTTAATTTTGCTCAACTGTCTACCCCGAGTTTTGTCCTGTCTATTGTCTTGATGTCTTTAACCCAAGAAAAATATATAATTCTTTACTCGTATCTATGTTACTACGTTCACTATGTCTATGTTACTCCATGCTGATTTTTTGCCATAGGGTTGTTAGTTGGTTTCGTGTCTTGTTTAGCAGGGCGAAGGGTTTGATTTTCTATATTTTATATGTGAGATGTATACAAGGTGAAAAAATTTAGTTAAGTTAGATTGAAGCTTGGTGTAGAGAATATTACTTTTTCTTCCTGTTTAGGTTGTTGTTCGTAATTAGTGTAATAGATTGATTAATCATGCTGAAACACCATAAAGAGCAAAATATCCCGTGGTTTTTAATGTATTCACCAAGCAAATAGCGCACCTTGTGATACCTTTTGCATGATTATTTGCAGCAAAAAAACAAACATTTTTCCATTTTCTATGTGAGACTGTAATGTGAAATGTTATGAAATAGGACTTTTATCGTACGTATAGGTATATCATCTTTTTTCCTCCTAATAACTTTGCTACCCTTAATAAGGTGCTGATATAACCACCAATTATAAATAGAAACTTTCCAATTTAGGAGAAATTTTCGCCATAACATTTCAGGAAAATTTCTAACCTATGATGAAATGTTCAGAATTTGATCTTAATTGAATTGATGATTACCGTTCCAAAAACAAGCCGAAACACCTTGTCGAGGAGTTAAGAAGTTAATTAAAACCTGGAATCCAATCAGAAAGTCGACTCGTGACTCGTATCACATATGATTTTCACGAAAATTCCATTTATAATACCTGAAAGAATTTTCTTTGTATTTTCCGGCCAGCTACATGGCACCTTTCAGTACGAGCTGTAGCAATAATAACGAGCAAATTACACGAGAAGTAATTTCGAGGTGCATTAATTAAACACTTAAAATGATAAAAATAGAATACGACTATAAAAATAGCAATTTAAATTGATGGGGGGCACATACTCGCATAGTCCGGGTCCAATTCTAAATCTTTAGTTTAGCTTAGTTTAGATTAGATTAGACGGTTGTGCACTATGCTAATATGAAAGATCGGGCTTTAATCGTATAATAGACGCGGATAAGGTGGTTCGAAATTAAATTAATTGCTATGGTAATTAAGGCGAATATTACTACGCTGGGCGTAATAACGTTAATCAAATGGAACATGCTGTAATTAATTTCTCGAGACGTCGCGAATCGAAATGATACTTGTCTCGTGCAAGACATCGACATCCTAGAAATAAGATCAAAGCTTCTCTGTAACCCCGTCTAAAGACGTCTCGTACACACTAAGTCCTTAATTCTTGGGGAGAAGCCTGTCTTCCTGTAATTACATCCTAAACTTGTTTACCGTCAGCAACGAATAGTTGACGATTTCAATTTGCATTTTACTTAAGCAGAGAGCGAGATCAACTCAATCAACATTTCCGTTTTATTGTGTCTGTCGAGTTTGTTTACCAAATTAATTATCAATTTGTTTGATATAATAGTCCGGTTTATCTGATGGCACAAAGGTCCATTAATTGGTGTATAGCTCTTGTTCTGTAAAATTTACATTCTCACTATATTTTTTGTATTCTAGTATAATTTCAGATTGGGTAATCTTGTATGTAGGTCAAGTTAAAGAAGCTAACAACTTATGTTGTCAAGTTAAGCTTAATGGGTAATTAACCTATTGCGTAGGGCAAAAACTAGTGCGATGCTTGGCATGTGTTCGTTTCCATCCTCATCCAGTGCAAATCAAGCTACATGGAAAAACAGCGAAGAATCGAGTAGAGTAGCCACACCACTGACTTCAGTAGTATGGCTACTCTAATCTGGATAAAATGTTATGATTAACGCATATAATGCGCTGCCAGACATTTCTCCGTGACATTTCTCTCTGTTATCAGCTGATTGGGATATAAAAAAATATTAATTCACTAGACAAAAATTTATTGATTGCAGATTGTATTGTCGAAAGTACTCAGAATATACTCGTCACTCTGAAATATCTTATTCAGTAAATATAGCCATATACGCCATCTAGGTATGAAAGTTAGCTTTGCCGCACAACGCCATCTGGATATGAAAAGTGAAATTTGTATCGAGCACAAAAGAACGTACCTAATATTTATTTTCGGTCTTTAAGTGATTTAATAGAAGGACGTATCAGAAGCCTCATTGTCCGTTGTCGATAGCTAAAAGTTATTACCTTTAAATCCGTCTAAATCCTTAGAACCTTTACCTGACCCTTTTTTTCGGATTTTGTATTTTTATTTGCAAATCCTGGTCTGGACTACTACCTCTTAATGGAATTGGACTTTCTTAGGACAATATTTGTACAATAACGAGAAGGAAAAACTTAAGTACCTACCTCCATATTCTTTGTGAATCCGACAAGGCTTTTTATTATTAATCCGGTAGGTTTGGTTTATTTACCGCCAGGATATCTTGTACTACACGGATTGGGATGGAGATTGTCGCGAGTTCTAGTAGAGAATAAAAAATTCACCTATCACGAAATTGATCTATCAATGTAACGCCTACCAGACTAGACGTTGTAAATCTAAATGTAAGACGCTTTTAATTTTCTTCCAAAAGAACTCATCATATAGTGTCTCAAGCTACAATCGTTCATCCCTGGGAATCGGCATGTGCTGGAACACGTTTGTATGGTATTTGTGATTAATATTTCAAACATAATTTCCATTTCAAAGTATGGTTAAAAGATCTTGTAACATGCTTTTTGTGCCCGTGATCAACGATCCTTGACACTAAGCTCGGCTTGTATTCCTGAATCTTTTCCATACATTTCATAAATGCCAGAGGTTTTTAAGTACCATCCATCAGTAAGAACCATTCAACTTGTCGAATAGAACACTGAAATTGATAGGAAAAGCACTTATCTTGACAACCGGAATTAATTCAAATTCATTCAATCAAGTGCACGCACTTGTAGGTACGTGGAGTTCCATACTTTCATGAATTCCGGTGTATCAACGAGGCATGGCTTTGAGAGTGCAATAGTAGAATTTTTTTTGTGCAGTAGTAGAATTTTTTTTTTTAAATATTGGAGAAAATTTGGAATGGGAAGAAAATTCGTGACGATTGGAATAAAATATTGACGCAAAACCGTATGTGACTTCAGAACGAGACGATCAACAATATATTCATCTAATCAGATCCTACTGGGCAAGTTTCGGTAATTCGACGTGCACCAGATTTTTGTGTATTTTATATGAAGCTTGACTTTGAAAATATTAACAATGCTCGTCGAAATAATCTTGAAGTGTTGGCTAATAAAGGAGATTAGACTGTCGAATCAGGTACAAAAAATCTTCCAACAAGAATTTTAAGAGCATATTCTGAAGAAGTCTGAATATATTGAAAGTGACTTTTTTATGGCTCGCTTCTGTACGCTACTGCTTCCTTAAAAAATTATATTCAGTTTATTTCTTTTCCACAATTATATACACAAACCAAAATTGAACGTTTATCTCTTTCCGTTACAAAATATAAAAATGGTAGCATCTAGATTTCGACACTAGAGTTATTTAGACGTATTGCATCGCCCGCACTTCCGAATGCTACGATGCATTTTTTATACTTTATTATCACTCCTACCGTCGACTGTGTCTACCAACTCCGGATTTTTCGATATATCACAAAATCGTATGAAAAAAACACCTTCGTGTATGTCGTGTATACGGCGGACAGACGCGCAATAATTTTTTAATTTCTTGAAAATATTAAATTGTAGGTTAGAAATTTTGGAAATTTTTGATCAATCACAAAAATTAATTATCATAATAATAAAGTAAAATGGTTTGTTAATTTGTAGATTACGATGAGGTGGGAGAGGGAGCGATTGTTAGACGATATGACTAAATACTGTTTGTGGCAGTCCAAAAAACATCGCACACCTACTAGTTATTAAACAAAAATTTACTTTTAGCATACTCTATAGATCAATAGCATTCAAAGAAAATATGATGTCAAAGAAAATATGATGTTTCTTTGCATACTTCCATATACGAGTATGAGTCAAAAAAGTTGTGTATTATTTGTTAAAGAAATTATCTAAATTTTTTTTTTTAAAATGTTCTGAATATTCGAGTATACATACCTACCCCCGCTGTATGCTACTTCTAAGATTATTGTCAATATTTTGTAAAACAATATTACAAAAATAACTGCCATAGCTGCGAAAGACCATCGCAAGATGCGTTTCTAATCTCGATTTTATAATGTGCCCACATTTATTTTAAATGTGAAAAAAGACAACAAATAATATTTGTTATACCTATTTGTTGTACGTCTATTTAATTTAGCAAAGAAAATACAAATGCTACTCTACACAGTAAACTATACCAAAATAGATTAACAACCGAGTACAACATATTAAAGACAGGCATCCACTAGGGCGGACGGGCCGCATCGCAAAAATCCGCCTGCCATACTTTGTTATGGAAGTGCGTTCACTAAACGAGACTCGCGACGGAACGAAGTACGTAGAAAAAAAAATGCTCGCCGCACCGTTGCGATGCGGCCCGCCTCTAGTGGACGCCTTAAAAGTGTGCCATAATCAATAAATCAATGGAACTCGATTGTGCTTTATCTTTATCAACGTAGGTCCACTTCTAATATCTGCAAAGTTTGAATTATTCAAGATTATTTTCGGTAATCATATTCATGCCCCTAACTCATGTTTCATATATACAGGGTGTCCGGTACTCCGTGGACAACCTTGTAAGGGGTTATTCCTTGATATATTTTGAGACAAAAATTGTTCTACAGGGAGGGTAAATTTTCAATATCCGTGGAGATACAGGGTGGTCAATAAAAGTGTTTCGGACCTGTACCCTCACTCACTTAAAACGTTATATCTTGAAAACTAATAATCAGAATTTAAAGTGTTATAGTTTGTTTTTTAGGGAATCGAATTACCTTTTATTTGATGTAACAGTTGAAATTGTAACTGCTCCCGATTTTGAGATATTTACTTCAAAACACAAATTTTTGCTACCTCAACCCTAAAATTCCGTGATCAAAGTAGTTTTTCTCAGAAAACTCCATTATAAAAATGTCCAGAAAGATGTCAGCAGTTCTGAACGGTTCCCCGCGCTCAATTGAACTAACTAGAGATCTTAAGTTGCTCCTCCATATGTGGTATACATGTGTAGCTCCAATTCGCAAAGCGCATTAGTTGATAGAATATGGATCGAGAGTTCAGTTTAGAAGACCGCTTTATTGGTATTTATTGGATTGGTAGATAGATTTTACTTTATTATTTTTTAATAATAAAGTATTGTGATCGACTTGAAATTTCCAAAAAATTAGCTATCCTGAAATTTTGTATTTTCACCTTTTAGGACTAGTAAATTCCAAGAAAGCAAAAAAAAAAATGCCCGTCTGGCCGCCGTAGACGCCGTACCGATAAAAAACTTTGGATTACAATATCTTTGGAACCAATTGTACCAGAAAGATAAAATTTGGTGTCTGCTGTACCCCTGCACAAGTGAATTACGAAAGTGGGGCGGTAGCCATTTTTCAAAAAATAAAATTTTTATATCTTAAGAACCATATCAGATACGATTTTAATAATTCCAGTAGACCTCTAGCAAGGACATTTTGGGATTTCGAGTGTAGAGGGTAATAGTAAGAAGGGGTAGAAAAGAAAAAATTTTGATTTTTATTTCTCAAAAACCGCAATGGGTAGAAAGCTAAAAATGAACGAGAGTATAGAGCGACTAGAAAAAAAATGCACCCCTTATGGGTGTACATTTTCACGAATTTCGATATATTTCTTAGGTCGAATGAGATATCGAATACACTTCCACTTCTAAAGGCTTTAAATATAATTCGGAAAAAAACCGATTTAAGCATTTTTCGGTAATCCCCTGTGGGGTGTAAGGTTTTTTCATCTCGAAAGGGGTGATGAGGGAAATTTTGAATTCTTCTCAAAAAAGGTGCGGGCACAATCGATATGATAACAATTTTAAAAACAACAATCGAGATAGTAAATAAGTGTCGAAAACTGTTCACAATTTACTTATCGGAAATATCGAACTCTGTCTTATCATGCGTCTAACTTTACACGACTTTACAATTAGCACACCACATAACCACATAACCACCTATGAAATCGAAATGCAATGACTTGTTCTACAAACCGAGGCATTTTAGTGAAAATCTTTGTTACAAGCTACAGTTTGTGGTTGTGTAATGTAAACTACTCGTTGCATCTTCTAAGTACCTCTATGACAACTTCAATTCGGTCTGAATAATAATAGAATGTTTGTGTAGAGGATTATCGATGTGATTTGGTTCGATGCATCGTACGATACATCAACCCTATTGACTGGAATCATACAGGGCAGAACTAGGAAAACCAGGGATCTAAGTACCAGCAAACTAGAGCATTGCCATATAGGATTGGAATGTGGGATGGCCCCGTACTATCAAGGACTGAGTTTAATACTACACATAGCGAATGTGACGTGACATATTCGTATTTAAAAAAAAAATTCTTATGCAGTCGAATGTGAACTGAAATCGTAGAAGAAGTTTTTGATCTCAAGGATCCGATGTATGTATATGGAATTTCAATGACGTTTTTCAATAGAATCGACCGTAATACAAACAAAGGATCAATAGGGATTTTCCCGACGAGTGCATCATAGCCACTGCACTTCTGAGCTTCTTAAATCTTGCTTCTTTATCCAGAGGATGGGATTGAAGTGTTAGTTAAACATTTTGCGACGAATTGGGATTAGGGGGTTTTAAGATGGCCAATCTGCCCGTGTCTACATCACATAACCGACAACTCTATCTCCACATAATGTCTGGCGACATATAGTGCTAAAAGTGAGATCTAGTTATACAGCAACTATTGTCGTTGTTTCACAACCTCTTAGGACGATTAGAGGTACGGTAAACTTTATGGCTCTCCAAACAATTCTAGACTAACCACCATATCTTCTATGGGTTTGAATTGTTAGCCATACACAAGTAACGAGTTTATAGTACTTCAGTGGAACCAAGGACAGTGCACCCTAGTCGGTCTGTCTGAAAATCCGAGACAGGAATATGCGCTTTTTATTTTTACGCTATTGTTCTCTATTGTTCGTTTGTTTCTAAAGGTGAAAATTTAAACGGGCTCGAGGAAATCCTTCAACTTGGTCTAATTAAAGATTTCTTTTTGATCCTTAAAATTCAACTTATCCTTTCGACTATAAGGTTCAAATTAAGGAAGAGTTTTTTTTGTTCACGTTACGTTAATGAAGAATTCAGGACATGAAACGAAATGCTCGTTAAAATTAGAGTGAAGGTTCCCAATAGAACTCAAATTTGTCATACATTTTAGATACCATTATAACAGTTTAGCACACCTGATATCATGATTCTGTCGTGTGGCCTCAATACAAAAGGAAGCTACAGTAAAATATAATGTTTAGTTCGCTAGAGAGAAAAATCGAGCCACTCTTTAGTTGTAGTTGAATCTCGTGTTCCCGAATGTCGGCTTGAATTTGAATGGTTAATGCTATGTTAATTGTAATTTTGAGATTGATTAGTTTTTCAATAGTGAGGAGGAGTAAAAGGAGGATAATATTGAAATTCAAGCGAATTCGTCTAGTTGTCATACCAAAGTCCTTGTAGAAAATTGCACAGTCAGCTTCTGCGATCCTCTTTAACTAATGAAATTTTGTTGCCAGGAAATAAACATTGCCGTAAATCAGCTCTCAGTAAAGATCACGTTCGTTCGTAAGCAAAATTCACTCCTTACTTCGAGTAGCTCCCATACAAAAGTTCATGCTAAAAACGACAGTTGTATCGTTTTTTTGCACAAGTTTTTGTTTATATATGTAATTAGGGAGTGGATTTTATTTACCTTTCCGACTCCTCCAGAAAATCGAAATGTTGCAAACGTTATAAATGTTCCTAAAATACGTGGTAAAGTCCATTTTATATCAACTTCAAAGCATGTAAATCTTAATTGGGCGCTATCTATCATGACTGCGAATATGTTGGTTTTCAAAATACTACAAAATTATTTCCAATTTTTCGCCAACTTAAAACGATTTTTTTTTTTAAATATTTCCTAATTTTTTAATTATTTATTCTAATTTACTTCTATGAAAGTGTTTTTTTTTTAAATTGTTTCTGTATCGCGTCTTTTGGCTAAATGAAGAACAATCAGCGCAAAGTGAAACTGCTTGTAAACGTAACACAAGCAAATGAAAAACAAATTTTCTTTCGAATCGACAAGTGAATGGAATGAAGAAAATGAAAAAAGTTTTATCGAGTGTTTTTCTTTTGGTTTAAAGTGCGTGCTAAGAAAAAAAGTTAATTTAATGTAAGAGTTTTTTTTTCTTGAACAAAGCTCGAAAATAATCTTCGATAGGAGACGAGCCTTTTTCTTGCTAATTTTGTTTAAAATAAAAAAGGGGTATGAAAGCGAATTAACAAATTTAAATCCCAAAATCAATTCTAATATCAAAATAAAGATAAAATAATAAAATCGTTGCTGTTTCTTTCGATTGATGTTCTACTACAGTTGAGTTCAATTGTAAGAAATCGATACAAATGTGTTGCAGGGAGGCGCTATCGCCTCCAATGGGATGTCTACCAAGACCTTGCTAAAGGTAAGATTCTCCTCCATTTTTTCCTCGTTTTTTATTTCTTTATATTGACTATTATTTTGATTGTAGTACAACCCTACCGATAAGAAAAAAAAATGATAAGTTGATAAAGTGTGCTTTCAGTATCGGAATTCTTCACCTCTTTTATTTTTTGCTGTTCGAAAGGGATGTTTCTCTCTATGGTAGGAGCAAGGTGTGAAAATATCCATGTGTACTTTTCTCGGGTATATCGTATCGGTGTACGACTATGTTACCTATTTGCATATTTCACTGTTATACCTTTCTACTACCGGGTAAATACCCCCTACCAACCATAATAACAAACACACGCACACAATTTCGTAATAAAGCTGCCAAGGAGTATGGATACTGTCTGAATATATTACTTATTTGGCGAAACTTCACAAAGTTACAGTTTTGGTATTTCATTATAATTAGTTTGGTTGTTCTTTCGTGTACGACCCGTTTAGGTCTCAGGAGGATTGCATGGCATTTTACCTTTCATATGAGTAAGGGATGTATAATGTCGATTTGTATGTGAATTTGGGAGAAAATTCAACCAGTAAAATTCCTTTTTTTTTCGTCGGAAGTTTCCATGCGTGCTGTTTCACGTAACACGTAATTTTAATGGTAATTTGTTGTTGTCTTTTTCGTTATTGTTATTATTATTTGAAACGCGTGAGTATTTATTTTTTGTTGGCGTTTTTATTCGGCGTTTTTTTATTTCAATTTTCCCGGAATGTTAACGGAACAGTAGAGTTAAAATTCAAATAAGCGACTAAATAATGGAAAAAGTTTTACGAAAACGGGATGGGCGATGTTAGACCTGGGGGTATGTAAAATGAATATAAACGCCTACTTTACACACAATAAATAATGGAACTTTGCTTTTATATTACAGAACTAAATTTCAGAGTAATATTTTCTCATTTTTGTAGGTACTGCAATTCAATGCATTAATTACGGCGATATATCCTTTTTTTGGTTACGATGTGACCCGCTTTGGGGCATAGAGTACCAACATTGCTTTTATATGAGGCAACTTCAGTTTTTAATGTAATTTATGTTGACCGCGGGTGATAAGCCCATGACCTTTTATCGCTCTGTATAGTCATCAGTGTTGAATCGGGGTGGAAGTAGTGGTATCGTGGCACCCTTTTTGTAAATTGGACCCCCGAGGGATTTTCAAATATACGAAGCATTATGCCTGCCCATTACGTAACCAGTGGTAGTCAAATGATAGCAACTTAAGAATAATAATAATTTCTGTAAAGTTAATAACATTTTGAGACATATCTATAGTACCATGCAGACAACTTAAAATCATTACTTCAAAATCAAAAATAAAGGAAAAGATATTGGGAGTTGTTGAGATCTCAGGAAAAATCGGAAAGACAAATTAAATATGGCGTGCCACACGGATCGTATCTTGAACCTTTAATTTTTTTTAAATTTTTGTTTTACACGCGGATGGCATTAATGATTAGAAAAATCATTAAAATTGTTAATTTAATTCAATGCTATGACATTATTTAAAACAATCTCAACTCAGTTATTAATTAGCCACAATTAAATAAACAGGGTGATTCAGAATCTCTTTTCTAAAATCCTCTTTTCTAAAAATCCTTGTGGAGTCACTAGCGTTAAATAAATTGCGATAAATAAATTTAAATTTATTTACTACACCTACACTTTTTAAGTTATTTTGTATGAAATATTTGATTTTACAATAATTTTAAACTTATCCCATTTATTAAAAGAGATACAAATAAAATTGAATTCTTTCTGATTTTTATTTGTAATTTATGTGTTTTTTTTTACTTAATCAATAAAAAAATTTAATATTTAATAAAAGAGTAATAGTTTTTGAGGTTATATATCGTCACCCTTATGCCAGAGGCACGAAAGTGCAAATTTTTCACTTTTGCATTAATGTGGTTTTGTTTTACAAAATGGTTCAAAGAAGTTATGCCAGAAGCACGAATGTGATATCTGAAGTGGTTTAACGAGCAATAATCAGGGGAGATTGAAAGCGTTTAAAAACAACGATTTTTAACAACATTTTGAACTTTCAAATAGCTTTAACTCAAATTCACTGATTTGCACTTTCGTGCCTCTGGCAGAAGGGTGAAGATATGATCTTAATAAATAAATTTTAAAATCAACGCATCGAGAACACTCTTACTATACTAACAAATTTAGTTTCTTGATTTTTGTTTTAATTCAATTAACAAAACTACTTTCCATTTTTTTCTTAATTTATTATTTCATTGAACACATATCTACACATAGTTCTAGTTAACTACGACAGTTCCTTCACCCCAATTATGACTCTTATTTTTTTTTTTACTACATAATAGAAAATGAAATAAAAAAATGACATTATTACCCCACTCCAAATAATATAGCAAACAAATCGAAAAAAAAAAAATATTTCTCTTGTAATTGATTAATGTCTCAGGTAGAAGTATAGGTACTTACATATACACAGGGCAATAAATCATAGACAAAATCAGAAAAAACCAATGCGATTGAGTATTGATAAGTTGGTCAATATTTAGACTTGACGTATTATTCAGGCAATTCTTATTAGTTATTATCAGGTCAATAATTAGCAGCGGTAATTTGTTGTAAATGTTGTCGACAAATTGATGAATTCTATTTGAAACTACCTTTCTTGACACATATATTTACCTATTTTGAAATTGATTAGTTAATCTAACTTATACTTAATGATCAGAAATAGAAATGAATTTATATTTTTTGCAAAGGTAAATGTGTGAAGTTATTAAATTTATCAGTTACCATGAGTTTTGTTGATTTAACACGTTCAGTGCTAGCAACGAGGCTCCGAGTTTAACGAAAATGTTGACTCTTTAAAATAACGTTGTCAAAATTTTTGGCACTGATCGTGTTAAGTTAAACTGTATCACATGCTGTCAAAATTAAGAATATCACATAAAAGTATTTGACGAAAAATTTAATCAATTTGACTATTAAACCATTGACTGACTGCAATTGCCAGTGGAAATAGTCAAATATTTAACATGGTAGCATACAGGCTTTGACACCCAGACATTTTTCCAAAAATTTTGACAATGCTATTGGGTTAAAATCCGTTGGCTAGCGCGTGATGGGCAGCGAAAGTATTAAACAATTGGAACTTGATTTATCTATCCTCCTGACTGATACTGCCAAATGAGAATGGGTCCTCATTCTGTTCTTACCCATATTTTTTACCCGTAGCTCCTCATTAACCCAATTCATTTGATCACGATTTCAAGGAAACTGAAATGTTTTAGTAAGCTCTAAAAAATTTATCAGCCTGAAAAAGGGAGGGTCATGAAAAAACACTTTACATCTAAACCTTATTTTGAACGCTTAAACGATAATCTTGTACCCTTTAGTTACGCAGGGTTATACTTAAAACTGGTTAGTTGTGGAAAACGTTATTTTATACTTTAGTCTGGCAGGACCACATAAAATATAGTTTCTGTCGAAGATCAACTAAACTTTGAAACAGCTAAACAGCTAAAATCTGTCGTCTTTAGCAATAAACTGATCATTTGTGCGAATTTTCGCTGAGTTTGTCATTCAGAACTGTTAAGATCTTATTGGATTTGTCTAGAATATTGTGTAATTGATTCAGCGTGTTGTGTTACAGGGGCTTATGTCACAGTATTAGATAAAATTCCTCTCGTATAATTGGATTAGAACTAAAACTTGGCAATTTTTACTTAGAGACAACAAAAATGGTCATGCTTTTGTTCTGTGCTGTACTACTTCAACAAGTGTTAGATACTTACATCGTTACTGGTGTCGTAATATCATATGAAACTTAACCATCCAGACGTAATTAGATCAAGCGTCAAAAGCGAACATTCTTGATGACAACGCGTGGAGACGTTGAGATGTGACTGTCTTATCGGATTTGATTTCATGTGGGCAGTAACAACCTAATCCTTGAATTTGTGAAGAGAATTCATTCAATTGTGTCCCTTGCCGTCCAATGTATAAAATAACCTGGTACAAGTGGAATAAACATTTTGCCATCTTGCAGGACCAATTTTCAGTATTCTCATCTGGACTGTCAGGACTGAAAAGGGAGGACAAGTAAACATTTAAAAGGTTGTTTTGAATCATTCAACTTGATGGACAGGCAGAATAAGGACAACGTCAAAATATCTAATTTCTATTTCGCATTCTACGTTCCCAATTTTCATACGATTGGCCATTTTTGCGCTTTGCTTTTTCCACCCGATTGCATTTCATATCACAAGAAAAGCGTCTGAATTCGAAGTAAAATTCCTGTAATTCATTGATGTGAAAATGGGCCTTGTGCAAACATTTAAGCAGATTAGTGAGAATATAAACAGAGATATTCTACCCTTCTGCGCCCAAAGGATCTCGTTGGGATGGGCTTTTGCGGATTCGAGCATTTTCCGGTGAAAAGCCCTCGAAACAATCTTATCGTCTCTTCGCTGCGACCGAACAAAAACAAACCGCAAAGGTCATAGACATGTTCTCATCGTCGTCTTACCATCTGCTTCAGCTCCCACACTTATATAATAATCAATACCTGCCGATGCCTAGTGATAGGTAGGAAAATGAAAACGTCACCATTATACCAACCCCATTCCCTTAAACTAAGAAGGTCTGGCACGTCGAGCGTTTTTCTTCGATCTTGAAACTCTACTCTATGTCTGTTGGAAACTCGACGACCGACCACCTCTTCTGTCCTTAGGTCCTAGTTGGGAAGAAAGAAAATTGCGGATTACGGCAAACGAGCTCTAACCTAATAGTCGATGCATAATTGGAGCCAAATAAGAACCTTTCAGGGTATTGATGTTTCTATCCCCTAGCCTTCATCCCTTATCCTCCATCAACTCGTTTTACCACCTAACAACCCCCATTCATGTACATCATGGTTCGATTCGGTATTCGGTTTGGTTCCTTATAATGAAAATGCAAATATTGGTTGTAGCGTCATTACACGGAAAATGATTCGCTTGAATGATTCGGAAGTTTGCAGGCATTTCATGAATCCTTTGATGGCCACTATGGTTATTTTTATTTAAACATCATCAAAAGAAAAACTGAGGTATTCAGGTGATGCGCACTTTCGTTTCGAAAGGGATATGGGGGCAATACGATGAAAATCAAAACTAAGATTATTCATTCCTCTTTTTCCTGTGATGTCTTTAGACATAATCCCTGCTCTCAAGAAATACAGGAAGCAAGCAAATCGATTTTTAGATTGGACTAGGCTTGAATGGATCTAAATTATATTCCGTAAGCATAACGTAAAAAGGTCAATTATTCCAGAAAGGAGAAATACGATCAACAAAAGAGCAACAGTTTTTCTCCCGAAAAATTGACCACGTACGTTGAGCAATAAAATTGGCTAATCCATAGAAACAACTGTCCTGAAATTCAGATTCAGATTACGTCGATTCTTTCTGAGTTAATATTATTCTTATGAGTCTTTTGGTAATTATTCACAAGAATGGGTGTTAGTTATAATGAAACTTTTGCAAACGGATAATTTACGTAGTCTACAAGAAAGGGGTGTCCTCCAGAATGTTTAATACATTTTATAAAACTTGATTCAAAACACGAAATTGTGTCTGGCATAACATAAATCACACTCATACTGCACATATGTCACAGCGTTTTCTATGCATGTTCTAAGGACGAAACAATAACAAAAATTTCTGTAGAATACAACTAGAAGTTATAAAGTAAGGGAAACCAAGTCATTTGTCCTTTTTCTCGAACAGAACCGGTGCGGACATATTCCATTAGTGAATATATTTTGTCATAGGTGGAGAGTCCAAATAGCAATTTGTGGTCTTTTCAAAGTCAAATTCAATTTAAGGGTTCATTCTTGTGGAATGGTTAAAGGCTGGTCTGTAAATATTAGTTTCAGGAAAATTGTGCTAAATCATGATGAAAATTGAATTATTGAAAAAGGACAAAAAATTTGGGCGAAAGTCGAGCATGAAATTGGTAAATAGGAATAAAAATCAAATCGAGAAATTGATAATAAATACGAATATGTTAGCAAAGTGACAAATAATTCGGAAAATGATCAGAAGTTGACCGTATATGTGTGTGTTGAAAAATTTTCCTAAATAAAAAAGAAATATGTTTGTGTATATGGAAAATTGGCTTAGAACAAGACGAAAGGAAATTGATTACAAATGGGCCATAAACCATGGAAATTTGTACGATAAATAGAGCGAAAATAGACAGGAAAAAATGTTCGTGAAGTTTGAAATTTGTAGAAAATTCACGGAAAAAACACTGACAAATTGTGTATAAATGAGCTGTAAATGAACGAAATTATCTGGAAAAATGAGAAAATAAGGACAAGAAAAAAATGACCGTACAGAAGCATTTTTTGCTTTCGGTTTCTTAAACAATGTGCAAGAAACAATTAAAGTTTTTTTGTACTTACTAACTTGTAACTAACTACCGGCTTTCATAAATGTATCTCAACTATATAATTGTTGATAAGGATGCTCTTTTCGTAGGTCCTTCGGACCAAGTCCAGCACAATTTTCAAGCGGCCTTTCCAGTGAAAACTTTTCACCCTTTGTTATACTCAATGGGTTCAAATCGCTTTGTATATAGTCGAGTTGCACCTTTCTTTTAGTCGAAAGAAGCGTTTTAGTAGTCTTTCCTCAAGATTGGTCTAGCACCAACGATTTTTTTTTTACAAAGGTTTCAATTTATCTGCTTTCGTGGTCTTTTGTTGAGTCTCTTTTATAATCCGATGGCGTAAATATTATAATGTTATGATGGATCGGAAAGGCAATTCAAATGTTCAACTTATTGGGTCTTTCCAGATGGTTCGGTATGTTCGAATCAATTTCTCATATTTTTTTAGAAGGACTCTTGTAAGCGTAAATATCCATCCACTGACACTGTTATATCGAATTTGACAGGGCCTCAATTATTTGCGAGTGCATTAGTCTTATAGAAGTTCGAAGATTTGCATTATTTTGACTGTCAATTTAGCGGAATTCACACATTGTAACCGTAATAGCCTGTTTAAAATATGTTTAATTTCGAAAAAAACTTCACTCCCACTGCAATTATTGTTAACAGTAAAAAAATATTTAGTCTCGCTAGCAAATTTTCGACATACGAGGGCGGTCCGACAAGTACCTAGCCTATCGTGTAGTACATTCTCGTAGACGGCTACTGTCAAAATTTCAGCCGAATCGGACTCGTAGTTTTCTTTTGACCGCGTGTGGAAGCGGGCGTGTCCGCGAATTTTAGAAAAATGGAAAAAGAGCAATATCGGTCGGTGATTCGATTCTTGTTTTTGGAAGGGAAATCGCGCAGCGAAATCAAAGAGCGCTAGGATGCTGTGTACGGTGACTCTTCTCCTTCGATGGCGACTGTCAAAAATTGGTTTAACGAGTTTCAACGTGGTCGCACGTCGGTTTTTGATGACTCCCAGGTGCCCCGAAAACGGCTACCACGGAGAATAACGTGACAAAAATCCACGATCTCGTATTGGCAGACCGCCGATTGAAGGTGCGCGAGATAGCTGAGACAGTAGGCATCTCAAAAGACCGCGTGACTCATATCCTGCATGAAATTTTGGGCATGAGAAAGCTGTCGGCGCGATGGGTGCCGCGTTTGCTCACTCCGGACAACAAGCGCAACCGTGAGACCACTTCAGAGCAGTGTTTGACGCTGTTTAAGCGCAATCCGAAGGAGTTTCTGCGTCGTTTCGTGACCGTCGAAGAAACATGGATCCACTGGTACACACCAGAGACCAAGGAACAGTCGAAACAGTAGACTTCACCCGGCGAACGTGCTCCGAAGAAGGCGAAGGAAGACTGTCCTATCGGCCGGAAAGGTGATGGCCACCGTTTTCTGGGATTCACAAGGTGTGATCTACATCGACTACCTGAAGAAGGGCAAAACGGTCACAGGGCTCTACTATGCCGAATTATTGGGCCGATTCGACGCCGAATTGCAGAAAAAACGGCCCCATTTGGCGAAGAAAAAAGTGCTCTTCCACCATGACAACGCACCGGCTCACACCTACGCCAAATTGGTCGAATTGGGCTACGAACTAGTGCCCCATCCACCGTAATCTCCAGATTTGGCCCCGTGCGACTTCTTTTTGTTTCCAAACTTGAAAAAGTCACTCGCCGGGCAGAAATTTGAGTCGAATGAGGAGGTCATCGCCGCCACGGAGGCCTACTTTGCAGACCTCGAGAAAACATATTTTTCAGACGGGTTAAAGAAGTTGGAGTATCGCTGGGTCAAGTGTATCGAGCTAAAAGGAGACTATGTTGAGAAATAAATCGCCACTTTTCCAAAATTTTCGTTTTTCTTTTGTAGGCGTACTTGTCGGACCTCCCTCGTATTAAAAAAATTCATTAAAAAAAATATATTAAATAAGTAAAGTAAAGTAAGTACTCGTAAGTCAATCGCATAGTAACCTGTCCCGCATCTCAGCGGACTTCTACCCAAAAAAATAATTAAATTGCGCCCAGACTATTGGCGGTTTTATATACTTATTTTTTTCAATTTCAAGTTAACCCTCAAGGGGTTAAGTATCAAAAAATTCTGAAACCAATTTTTATTCAATTACGCATATAGAAACCTACAGTAACTCTAATTCGTTACAAGAAAATATATAATTTACAACAGTAAAAAAATTGCCTAAATATAAAAAGGACGTAAAGGAACAAAAATGTTATTAAACATTTTTTATTATATTTATTTTATATTGGAATAGTAAAAGTAAAGATTTTTTTATTGTGATATGACAAAATGTTATTGTTTAACAGTGTTTACTGCATTAATTGTTATTTATTAAAAATACCTACAAATTTAAAAAAATATGATAGAAGTTTGAAAACTAAATCAAGTAAAAAAAATAAAAATAATTTTTAATAAAAATTATTACTGTACAGTAAAATGGTTTATTATTATAGAACAAATAGAAGAAATAAATTTATAATCTATTAAAAGTTAATAAAGTAGATAACCTCGGTGCTTTAATTATAATTTATATTTTTAAATATTTTTTTTAATATTTAAAAATGAAACTAAAGTTGAATTGAAACAAACAAACGATAAAGATAAGACCTAAGTCAAAGTAAAGTGTCTATATACAACTTTTTTTTCTTCAAAATATTGCACTTTGTAAAATGCAGAAATTTTTGAATAAATAATTCCTTTTATTTTTAAAATATGAAAGAACCACGTCAAGATTTAATGATGAAAATATTTTACTACTTCCTTTATTCTTCGGGATCAGTAAAAGTGCCCTTTTGGCTAGCTCCTTGGGAAAAATTGTTGTTATTTTGAGGCATAGAAATTGAAGCCTCGGTGTAGGAAAAGCGATGAGATAAAAGGAGACTTTCGGAAACAATTTCTTTGTATATGTTGTTACCGTTTAAATGTACCTTACTTAATTGACTGCGTTCAAAGAAAAGGTATTTTTATGAAATAATTAGCACGACAGCAAAATAAATGACTGGAAGAATTAATTAATACGGAGTTTCTTCGGGAATTAGAACCGTTGAAAAAGGAGGACGGCTGACCCAGACAATTCTGGATGCCATGGTAGCCATATTCATTTCTTTTTTTTAAATCTTGAAGATACGTATTCCTTTTTTTATCTCATTATTTTTAACTTACAGATATATTTTAGTCTTTGTGCGCAATTATCCGTGTAATTGGACAAATTCAAGAATATCATTTTATCATTAGTTTCCACAAGCCGATTTGTATGTTTAAAGTATTTAAAAAGAGTTTTGTTTTTTTATCGATTTTCGTTTGGAGACGTTTTTCTATAAGGTCAAAGCATTTTTCACTTTATCTGAAGCTTCAACAATTTAAAAAGTAGACCACCGTAGAAGAATTAATAACTTTATGCTTGTATATTTCGACTTACCGGTGGTACTGTGGAAAAGAAAAGACGGCTAAAGTTATTTTTTTGTACCCATTTAGTTAGATATCCAGAAAATGTAGAAATTTTTCCAAAAAAAAGAACGACTTTCAAATCTCGAGAACCATTTTATTATTTCCTATTTTCTTTTTGAACTTTTGCCTTTGAGTACAACTCTGACAAAAATCAAATATTTGCTTATCCATATCTCTCACTATATTCCTTATATTAAACAACTTGTTATGAAAGTTGTCGAAAAGAAAACTTTCTACTAAATATCATTATGCATTTTCTTTCGCAAAAATCAACTGTTAAACTTCCACTTTGAAATATGCTTTTAACGAAATGTTTGAAACATATTTGTTTTTACGAATCCAACTTTTCTAAGTACATATTCTTCAGATACCGGAAAATTAAAATTGGTATGGATGTCATGAATTTGCATATTAAAATTAATAAGCTGATTAAACTTTTATACTTTAGCTTAGCATAGGCTTCGGGTAGAATTTTGCTTTTTAAACTTTTCTTATAGCGTAAAAATTCGTTGTAGAGTTGTGTAGATTCGTAATGAGTAATCAAACTAGTGGTTGTTGGCCGGTAATTCGTTTTCTACATTTTGTAGTGTTTCAAGTCTCCAAGCTCTGCAAAAATGTCGTCACATTGATTCAGAGCCTCCTGTTGGGTAAAAGAAGATTGCTGAGCTGTATTGTGTTTCAAAATGAAACATGTAGATGGGGTGAAGTTTCGATTTTATTATATCAATCGATTGGGGTTGTCAACTTTACATGTAATAAGAACATTAAAAAAAACCTTTCCCAGCCGATATTACTTTCAGTTGTTTCAAAAAAAAAAGGAATATCCGAACACTTTAACATAATGCCTTCACCTACAATGGCTGTCGCGCTATTAAGGTTGTAGAATTATTTCTATATATTTCCATAACAATAGATAATCCCAGTCGTGCCTTCATTTTTAACAATAGTATAACAACTACATGACTTTTCTTTTACAACATTATGCGACTAGACATAATTACAACATTTTCCATGTCGTTGTCTTTCTTCCATCTACGACAAAGCAACATAAGTAGCACAGGGAAAATTATTATATTCACCTCCAGTCTACATAAATGCCTGGAAAACTCAGGAAGGAAAAACGAACAATTTTCCTATGTGTTTTTTTGTGTTCGTCTTGTTAAAACGGATTTGTTTTCTTTTGTTTTATAAAGTTGCAAAATTCTATTCATGTTTGTTTTCTGAGCAGGTAAGTTGTAGGTAACATGTTTTCAAGGTACCGAAAAAGATTTTTAAAAAATCGTAATTACTATATACTTACTTGCTGTATCAGATTAATGAAATTTTCTGGTTAAATTATTTCTAATTTGAAATTTGTAATTACCTTTTCCGTGTTGATATAATCCGCGCCGAGTTTTCAGCATGTCGCGAATAATGAAAATCGTATTATCTCACATTATTTGGAAATAATTTGAGAGTACGATGTTTAAGAGCTGTTGTGATGTGGTCGATAAAACAGCTACGAGTAGTTGATAAGTCCTTTATCCCTCTTGTTCTATAGTGCTACAACAGTCCCGGATAGTTTCCCTTTAATTGTTTCCTAATAATATTTCTTTTTGATTCTAACAATTTTTTAGGTAGGACCGTTAATTTCTGGCTTATTATTTAACTATGAATACCTATATTTCTGTTTAAAAGGCAATTACGTTTTACTTGTAAGATTAGCCACCTTGAATATTTGAGAAAAAAATTTGCCAATAGTCTGTGCGAAACTTTATTATTTTTCGGGTCAAAGTTCGGGAGCGGTCAACGTCGGAGTATATCATCAATTGTTTCGAGATTATTAGATTTCTTGGAAAATTAATTTTGTTCTTAAAATAAAAATGTTTAAAATAGAGATTTTTAACCGATTAAACATTGAAGAAGTCCGTGAATACTGTTCGAGTATTATGTACACTCAAAGCCCATAGAAGTAAAAGCGAATTTGTTGCCTTATCGGACTTAAGAGATTATGACGAATTGTTAAAACGTATACAAACCCATTACATCCACTTCGGGTTTGAATTTCGAAAAAATTGTGAAACAGGTTTTTAAACGATTTCATAAGGAGCAACTCTCATAAGACACGAGAGATTTTGAAAAATTTGTGAAAACGTAGGCAAACAATTCACACCCCCTCGGTTCTTGAAATTCGAAAAATCGTGAAATTGATTTTTAGGTCATTACATCAAATGCCGTAATAACCAATTTTATATCTCATCAGAACTAAGGGATGGGGAAAATTGTGTAAGCATATGCAAACCCTTGGGGGTTGAATATCCAAAAATGGAGAATTGGGTTTGTACGCAATTATATGAAAAGTCTGTGAATGTGAAAAGCGGTCTAATATCTCATCAAACCTAAGAAATATGTCGAAGCTTTGAAAAGCATACAACCACCTTACACCCCTTAGGATTGAATATCTAAAAATAGTGAAATTGACTTTTTGGCGCTTATATAGGAAACCTTAGGAAGTAAAAATGAATTCGATATATCATCAGATATGCAACCTCATTACACCTGCTTGGGGGTTGAATATCCAAAAATCCTGAAAGAAGCTAATAGATAAATATGAAGACAACACAAGAAAGTAAAAACCAATTCAATTTCTTATCACTTCTAAAAGATATGACGAAATTCGTGAAAACTGATTCAACCCTGTCATACCCTCTTAGGAACTGAAAAAGGCAAAAACTTAAAAGCTGGTTTAAGGCGATTATTACGCAAGCCCTTGAAAGTGAAAGATATTCTATATCTGATCAGACCTGAGGGATATGGCGGAATTCGTGAAAAAGTATACAACCTCCTTTCCACCCCCTTAGGGGTCGAATTTCAAAAAATCCTGAAAACACTTTCTAGGTATGTATATGAAGAATCCGTGGAATAAAAATT
Source organism: Beris morrisii (assembly GCA_951812415.1). Taxonomy (NCBI): domain Eukaryota; kingdom Metazoa; phylum Arthropoda; class Insecta; order Diptera; family Stratiomyidae; genus Beris; species Beris morrisii. The sequence goes on along the minus strand of OX638310.1, from coordinate 167,288,331 downwards.
AATTTAATATTTAAAAATACCTAATAGATATGACGAAAACCGTGAAAATATATGCATTCCATTTTCACTGAACATTTTTTTTGCCCCCCCTTCCGAACGCCAATGGATATTAGAAATTTTTTTTAATCTAAATTACTTTTCTAGTTGATTTACATATATGTACATACAGAGTTTCAACTTTCTAGCATAAGCCGTTATATAGATAGGAAAAACACCCCCCACCCCCGTACCATACTACCCCTATAAAAAATTATCTTTTTCTAACATGCTACAACTATAGTTCTATCTAAATACCAAGTTTCAGCTTTATATCATTATAGGTTCTCGAGATATAAAAATCGGAACCCTTTTCTTTCCACCCTCCTACACCCTCACCCTCAAATTTTTTTCTGCTAGGAGTATATTAGGCCTACTTCTGGTAAAAATTTTAAGCATCTATCTTACACGGTTTTTGACATATGAAACGTGATTTTTTAGAAAAATTCGTATCCCCTACAATTTCATGCTCCACCGCCACCTTCAAAAATTTTACTTTCAGTAAACTTTTTTTGCCAACTTTTATACACAAACCAAATTTTATTTGTCTAGTGCATTTGGTTCGTGAGATATCGTAATCTAAAGTTTTTCACCCCCCACCCCCGTACGCCACTGTCCCCACGCAAAAAATTGTATCCGATCTATTCTCCTAGTATACCTACAGATATTCATTAAGTTTCAATTTTGTGACGTTAACTGCTTAGGAGATATGGATTTTAGAATGTGTCGATCTCGGCTTTTTTGCGTTTCGGACGCATTATTTTTCCCCCCACTCCCACACCCCATCACCCATATTGACAAATTTATGCAAATGGGTCCACTATCAAAGCTCTATATAAATTCCAAGTTTCAGCCTCCTAGCATAAGTGGTTACTGAGATCTAAAAACCAAAATTTTCCGTCTAAAACGCACCCCCTTCCTCCCCCCTTATACCACTATCTACCCCTTAGAATTTGGTCACTTCAAGGGGCCTACCCAGTCTATTTATAAAAAAAAATTCAATTTAATATCTCAAACCGATGGGAGCTCCGACCTTCAAACGATTTTGCGTACGGCGGACAGACGGACTGAAAATTTTGTTTGCTTTTTTCGTGTCTACTAGTCATAAGGGTAGAACATTTTTTTTTTTAAAAAATCGATCACAACACTGTATTATTAGAAAATAATAAAGTAAAACGGTCGATATATAAATATAATATAAAAATTTCATTTCGGCACCTGTACGAGGTTCAGCCAAAAATGAAATTATGTAAAATATTGCGCTGTGCAAATATGAATTAATATAATTTTGCTGCAAGTTACAATTGAAACGAAATTTAGTATTCGGCAGAATTTTTTAATAAGAAAATTCTGATAAAAGGACTCAATCGAGTTCAAAACGTCACACAAAATAAAATAAACAGTATTTTACCCGGAAAAATAGCATTTTTAAAAAATGAGTTTATTAATTAATTTTTTTATATTTTTTATCCTTTATTTATTAATAAATGAATTTTCTGAAAATACTAGTTTTCCGCGTAAAATACTGTTTATTTTATTTGGTGTAACGTTTTTTACTCGATTGAGTCCTTTATCCTTAACTGTTGTGTTTGATAAAGGACTCAGTCGAATGCGAAACAATATTTTACCTGGAAAACATTCATCAAACCAAATTAATATTCTTTTTACTGTTTCCTGGATGAGAAAGTTTTACAAAAATGAAACTCTCTAGAACGTAATGATCAAAACAAACATTCAGACTCACTACACAAATAAAAAATTGTTCAAAATATTTATTTTTTATATAAACTCACTACAAAAAGAAAAAATTGTTTAAAATATTTATTTTTATATAAATTATAAAGTGAATTGATGAAAAAGTTTTCAGTATTTTCTACCGGACTGTTAACATACAATTCGGTACTAGGTATGTTAATTTTATGCGATTTCGGAACGAATTAAAATGCATAGTTCAACTAACTTATTTGCATCCGTACATATAGCGAAATATAAAATGCATGGAATTTTTTTAAGCTCTACGTAAGGTAGTACTTATTTTATTCGGGAATTAATTCGTTTTAATGCTTTTTTTTTATTTAAAAAAAAAGAGGTTTAACTCAATGAAAAAAATGTTCGACAGAGACTTCATACAACAACTTTTCAATTCAAGCAGATACATATCGATCGTACGAAACAACGAAAATATTCTACATTTTTACGCATCAATGCCTTCGCCCTATGGACAGAGAAGACTGTATATGTTATAATTTAACAAAAAAACATACAGCAGTCATGATCGGCTGCAAGCCAATCGTATGATACTCTAGATGAAATACTGAACTCCGATTTATATTGTAGTTGGGGCGAAAGTAGAATTACGTGTGTGCATGTTGTATGTCCTTTATTAAGGACTCCCATTAGATTGCTACCGAAACCTAAAAGACAATATTCAGTGTTTAATTTCATATCTTGAACAGGGTGAGTCACCGAAAAAAATTTTCTTTTTTGAAGGACTTTCACATGGAAGGTGCAGAAAGGACTCACTCGATTTCTTACATATTTATCCTTTTCCTTGGAACCTTTTAAAAATTAATGTGTACAAAATTTCAAATTCCTAGCTTGAAGCGTTCAAAAGTTATCGGAAAATATTGCTGAACACGTGTCTTAAGGATTTTTTCTATGGAAGGTTCTGGTACCTTGGAGGATTTCGCTGACTAGTAAACTCGAACTTCGTTTTCACTCAAAACTAATTTGTACAAAATTCCGAATTCGTAGCTAAAAGATTACTTGAGTTACAGTGAGTTTCGTAAATTAAGTGAAGACATTTTAACAGGATATTTGTATGGCAGCTACACGAAGGACTAATAGGATTTTCTTCATAATCGTATATTCAGTTCCAACTATTGTAAAAATAATACATACAAAATTTCAAAGGCGTAGCTTAAACCCTTCTGAAGTTATCGACCAATATTCTTGAACACGTGTTTTAAGAACATTTTGTATGGCAGCTACCCGAAGGATTTTGCCCGTTTACGAACTTAGCCTTACAAATTCAACGAAACATCCAGATTCAAAAGTGCAAGATCCTAGGTGAAAGCGTTCATGAGTAATCGTGCTAACGGACAGACGGACGGACGGACGTCAAGCGGATTTGGAGTTTTTGGCCACAAATAAACAAAAAATAATATATAACTTTTTTTCGTCCGAGGCTTGGTTCTATGCGTTACAAACTTTCGGGCTGGATTAAACTTATAATACTCTATATGATTTCATCTAGAGTATAAAAGTTTAACAAAAGTTTGACCATTTTTACTATTTGTTTATGTTAGAGGTACAAGGTCAAGAGGAATAACCAAAATATACATGCGTTATATTATCTTATATTTAAGAGGCCCTGACCTTCTAACTCTTTGGGTACACAACTAAGTTACAGTGAAAACAAATCTAAAATGTGATTTTATGATAATGTTGTAAGAAGTGATATTGACCTTAATTTTACCCCATTTTCCAATAAGCTGCTTTTATACAAATCAGTTTTTCTACCAATCCTCATATATGCAGCTCCGGTTTGGGCAAGTTGTGCTGAAGTTCATTGTAAAAAATTGCAAATAATTCAAAACAAGTGTTTGAGATTATATTAAATGAACTCTGGCACATGTCTACTCGTCTTTTACACAAAAAAGCAAAATTGAAATTAATAAATCCGATTATTACAGAAATAGTAAACAGATTTAAAAACCTATGTGGAAATAGCGACATCTCCACGGTAGCTTCCATTTATGAACAAACTAATTAATGAATTATTGTTATTTTAAGTTTCAGTTTTTTTTAGTTTTAGTTCTTAGTTTAGTTTTTGTTCTTAGTTTATTTTTTAGTCTATCAAAGGGTTTTTTAGTAACTTTTCCCTAGAAACTATTGCATTATGTATTCTTAAAGGTGCTCTTACACGAGCGATAAAAATTGCTCAATTTGCACCAATATTCGTCAATTTTGACGTCATAAAAATATGAAGCAATACACATCAACAATAGCAACAGGCGACATGGATCAACTTTTCATCAACTCGTTGCTGAATTGTGGTGAGCGATATTGACCACTAACTAGTAATTCGGCAATAAGGGCTTACACGAGCAATTCAGTCTATGAACAATACGAAAGCAAACTTGACAAACAAATCTAAAACTGTAAATAAAATTTTGGAAATATTTGAATTCTAAGCCGTTATAATGGTAACTGGACAAGTAAATGCAAAACTCGAAACAAAACTTGACAATTGAATCACCGAACGAGGGCAATTGCTTGGAATTTTCCAAGTCAGTGCAAATACAGCAACTATAGAGCGAGCAATGCAATCAATCTACGAAAACATTGCCACATTGTCGAAATATTGACGCAAGTAGCATGATGTTGCCCTGTATTGCTCCATTAATCGCTCCACTAGTTTTGGCAAAAGTCGTCGGGCAATCAATTGCTTGAAAAATTACTCGTGTAAGAGCACCTTAAAAGTGTACGTATAATTTTTATCTGCTCAGTGCTTACTGTCTATACCAAAGTTGTAAAGACATTACGTATAAACTCTAAATGAAAATTAACTGAAATATCGAACTGTATCTAAATTTAAGAAATAAATATATCTATCTATCTATCTATCTATCTATCTACCCCGTTTTTCGAGACAAATGGAAACCCTCTCCCAAAGTATATGCAACCAGAAAGAAACAGTAATAGAAAATTCTACGTATAATTTTTTGTACCAGTTGTCCGCTGCGTATTTGCGCTGGTACAGGTATATACTCTACAAAAGCGAGTATAACCGGGATTAATATATTAATAATATCATTGTCTACCAGTCGTCCGCTACGTGCTTGCATTGGGAGAGGTATTGCACCCTACAAACGCAAGAGTAACCGGGGCAAGCATCCTATTATATTAAAGTATATGAGCAAATAATGGACCATATGCAGAGTTCGAGTGCGTTCAGTCTCGCTTATGTTATAAGAAAGGAATATAAAGAAAATTTATGCGATTTGGTCCAGTTGCGAAAAAAAAGTTGGTGGAGTCAAAATTCATCGATATTCTATCAGATTCATTTAGGAAATAATTCTGACATCCAATATATCCTAATCTATAAATGCTTACACAACCGCTGAAAGATTTCCCTAATTTCTTTTCCATATTATTTTCATTGTGACATTCCATTTATTCGCTTATAAAAACAAACTTCCAATATCTCAAGTGAAAATCAAGATTTGGGCATTAAATTAATACCAAACATTTCGTACTATATTTAGGAGTGTGTAGGTTGGGGAGGTTAGGGGTCCTACTATACACGAACAAATAATAAACACATTACGTTCGTAAATAATCTGTCACCGAAAAAGACAGATTTATCCAAGCTGAAATGCCTTAGCTAAGGATCCGATCTTATGGTACCTATTCAACGTTAGATTACGACACCGACATTAAAAAACACATCTTCGAAAATGAAGGTATCGGCTGCCTACTTGAAATGTTTGTACGTTGTATTAGGGAAACTTCTCTAAACTTATCCAACTCTGATAAATGTCGCTATCAAGTCATTTATCAAAAACCTTCTTTAGTCGTACCGAAAAGAAGCCTCCCACCAAATGTCCTTGGTATTAATTGTGTGATGGCATCTCGAAGGGGGCAAGTAATAAATCAAAGCCAAACTCATATCCAGAAGCTTTTATCAAAATTAATATTTACTTATGTACCCCCAAAAGTATGAAGCGGGTGGTAGAGAAGGTCGCAAGGTTGCAAAAACGTACGGGTGTTGTGGTTATTGCCCACTTTTTAGACCGCCAAGAAATACACACCAATAAATTTTTTTCAACAGCCACTTCCGCAAGTCAAACACTCATAAATCGTTTAAGTAAAAACCACAACCGGCGTATTTGCCTCATGTTATCAAATCGATATGGAAATTGTTGTATCATGAATATAACGACCAATTAGAAAAAAATTAATTGTTTCCATGATTTTCATTTCTCTCGCACATTTTGACCATAACGAAAAATCCATAAGAAAACTATTAACTTAGATAAAGGAGTTACGTGAGAGAGGGTCACGGAATGGCAGTTTATGGTTTATCTAAAAATAATTTTTTATCGACTAACCATGGAAAATGAGAAGGAAAACGGCCGACAAATGAAAGTTGTGAAAAACTGGGGAAATTGGCAATTTCCGGCACTTTTAAGAGGTCAGACGGATGTTCTTTACACTGTTCCGGTTGGTTATTATTTTTAAAAGTAACACACACTCATTGAGTAAACCGGCAGTTTATGATGCATTTTCCGAAAAGATGTTGATGCCTATGATGAATGAGTCTTGCATTCGAATTATATTGTTTATTTTCGGTAAAGATTTATAATTTTGTGTTTACGTTCGGAAGAATTACGACTGATCAATAATATTTCATAAACAGAAAACATGAATTGAGAGTTCCGTTACGGTTTTACATTCGATTTCACGATATTTTTTTTAAGAAAAAAACATCGCAATTAAGATTCACGCCACCCTCTAAAATTAGTTCCCTGACTTTTCAAATATATAAGAAACCGTATTAAACGCTAAACGAAGCAATATAATTGCCCTCATCAATGAATGTTAGTAGCCTCTCAAATTCATAATTCTTAAATAGCCGCAGCAGTCGACACGGACATCTAGTAACGCTTTCATATTCATATGTACACACGTACATATCGTCCGAAATACTGCCCTGTGTTATATATGAAAATTTTAGCCAATACATTGTTGCCAAAATTGGTTGGTGGCGAGCCGAGCCACCCTCCGCAGTCTATCCAGTATCTTATAACACCGCTAACACTTTTACAGCCAGTATTTTTGGGGTCTACTTATACGGCTATTTCAAAACTACAATATATTTTTACAGATTTTTTTATTGGGATTTTTTTTTTTTTATTTTAATTTTTTAAATTTTTAATTATTAAATTAAATCTTTTCCCATATGTATTAAGGTTTGATTGCAAACCATAAAATGTTATAACCAAAAATTATTATTATTATTTTTTAAATATAAATCCAAATCTTACCATTTTCCTGTCAAATAGCGAACAAGTAAAACTAGAGACAACTTTATCTGTAGACCTACTTTAAATATGGGAGTTGTATCTTAACTCGATCCGAATATTGTAATTACTTGTATTGATGGCTGCTCTTGGTCGAAAAGATCCCATGGGTGTTCTAAAAAGGTGTCCGTACACCCATGGTAGTTTTTGGAACAATCCCATTGAAGTTCCTTCACAACCACAGGTGTAGTGTACAGGTACACCCAAGCGTGTAACCCAAACGCCGATGGGTGTGGCGCTTACGCCCATCGGTGTAGCGTTTACACCCATAAGTGTGTTTCGAAACACCCATAAATATAGATGTACTATCATGGGTATTTCTCGAAACACCCATGAATATAGTTGTACTGTTTCTCGAAATATCCATAACTGTGGGTGTACTACCATGGGTAGTAGGAAACACCTATAGGACCTTGTTCGACCAAGGTCATGATTTGTGCAAATTCTTTTCTGCATCTGCTGAGCCGTTTTCAAACTCCAACAAAACAAATACACCGACGAACTGTTAACTTTTCGACCGACTTATTTATAAGATGTCCAATTTGAGCACAACATGATCGAGTGAAGAACAGGCGCCAAAGTCTATCGTGCCGTACTTTATGGCTCTTTGATTTCGTGTAAATAAACAATTTTTGAAAATGATGCATTTGCTCTTAAAGTGTACGATCTCCATACATCTCCGAAAATAGGAAAATCAACAAAACAATGAACCAAATTTTCCGATAAACGAAAATATTATCATTCTAAATTTATAACTTGTCGAATAGAACGAAGAAAAGTGCTCTTTTTCGCCATTCGAAAACTGTCTGTAAGAAGAAGGATGAAAAGTACGGATAAGATATTTGTTTTGAAATTATCAAAAGTACTAAAACTCAGGAGCACTATCAACCTATTGCCAGTTGAAATTCCATTCGAAACAATAGACTCAACCCACCCAGGGATTCCGCTGACGTCGGCATCGACGTCTTAAATCTAAGCCCTCAACCGGCGTACCGACAGCAAAATAAGAGTCGCGTCAAGGGGGGACGGCTAAATAGATATAATGGAAAATTCGTAAGTGTCGTTCAACTCTATAAATAGACTTAGGATGCAAACAGAGGAGGTGGATGGGACTCACTTTTTACGCCAACTATTCCTGTGCATCTTTTCGACTAAATTTAGAAAATTTTATGTACAGAAATAAATTTAAATTTAAAGATAAAGGAGGCAGTGTGCGGTATCGACTTCATTATTATTCTATGCGCAGTGGAATTTCACAGAATTCATGACGATCATTACCAAGAAATGAGTTCGGCGTTAAGATGAGAAATTGTTAACACAAGGATAATTTGTGATGAGAAATAATCATGTAGACCCCAACCCCCCAAGCGCGTATTATAGTATACTATGGGGCGTCTGGCTATTATTTTCGGTATTATTGGATAATGAGGAAAACCACAAAGATGTTCGTTCCTCGTCTTGAACGAGATACAGCTGAATTTCGACTGTGGGTATTTTTTATAGCAACGATTTTTTGATGGTGTATATAAGCAATGAAAAAGTCCAATGCTAATCAGAACATGACTTTATTATCACGTGAAATCAAAATGTATTTGAACTTATAAAAAGAACAAAAAAAATTCATGATAAGTTATTTGTTTACTTGGCGAGCATTCTTACTTTTCCATTTAATTCACAACATGAGTCCCATTGAAATATTTTCATAATTTTTTAGAAGATCACTGTACAAAATCCTCGCCTGAAGAGGACGGTAATCAGTTAGTTTCAAATTGAATAGAACCAATAAAAAACTTCACAGGGAAAGTCAGTTGAACTTGATCCGAAAGTCAGTCAGTTCGTTACATGGTTGGAATTTTTTACTCATTAGAAGGCTACCAATAGATAGATGGCTTGGAAAATTCAGAGTCAATACGACAAACATAAGCAGCAAGTAGTTTTTTTTACAGAGGTGTACCCAAATTGAATATAATGGAATATATATTTTTTCTCACAAATACTAACAATATAAAAAATGTATAGATGCTTAAATATCTGTTTTGAATTTTTCTCCTTCCGAGTGGTTTGGATGGGCCTTTGTCCTAAAATACTTCCTTCCTTAGAAAGTTTTTAATTATTTCTACTCCTCATTAAGAAAAAATGGTCTTCGGATTTCATTGAACAGGGTTTTCCTTTTAGACGATACCTACAACAAATATGTCCAAAAAAAATTACAAACACGAAAAAAAAAATACTTAAGAAGTCTTCTGATGAGAAGATACACAAAAGTTGAGCTGGACATTTTACCATAAACTCCTCTACTCAAAGTCATTTTAGATTTAGATGTGACCGCCATGGTTCGTATTAAAGTACAATCGCGTTAAAAAAAACTGTGACACATTTTATATTGAAACATGTTTCGTGAGTATTTTAAATATATTTTTCTCCCGGTCTTGTCTAGGTTTTTTCGTGTTTTCTCAAGATTTTCTTTGTAATCCGCTCAGTAGTTGCTTTTTCTTCTAGCGTAAAAAATTCTTTCATTAATTATTTTCGTGAAATGTTTGTAAATGTATTCAACCCCTTTTCTTCTATTTAGGGTCCAACTTCGGAAAACCTCGAAATGAATTTTTACTTGTTTGTATTTAGAGCCTGTAGAAATAAAAACACCAATTCGACAGCTTATTTCAGTTAATAGATATGGTTGAATTAGTGCAAATAAAAATTCAACCCCTTTTGATTTGGGTGGGGTTGAATATTGAAAAATCCGAAATTTTTATTTTGGCGTTTGTGCAAAATGGACGTGGAAAACGAATTAAATATCTCACCAGACCTGCGAAATATGCTCGTTGAAAATTATTGAACCCCTTCTTACACCCTTGGGGTTAAATAGCAAAAAATCTCAAATTAAATTTTTGCGCGTTTATACAAAGTGCACGTAGTTTTCAAAACTAATTGCATATCTTATCAGAGCTAAGAAATATACTTATGTTCACCGAAAAAAATTCAACCCTTCTTTACACCTGGAATTGAAATTGAATATAAAAAAAATATCTATTTTATGAATTTCAATGAAGTGCACGTAGATGTAAAAATTAATTAGATATCAGTCGTAAAGAAATATGCTAAAATTCGTTGAGAAGTATTCAACCCCTTTTCATTCCTTTAGAAAAAATCGCAAAATTTCTTTAAGCATTTCAGTACACGTAGATGTAAAAACCAAATAAATATTTCGTCAAAAAATTATTCAACCCCTATTCAACCTTTTGGTGGTTGAATATCGAAAAATTGCGAAATTGGTTTTTATTCGCTCCCATAAAGTGCACGAATATCTTCTCATATCTCACCAGATTTAAGAGATACGACACATAAACTCTGGTAAACACACTCAACCATTTTTGCGATATCTTATCAGACCTAAAAGATCCAGATTATGTCGTGAAAATATTTTCAACCCCTTGCATCCCTTTTTTATCTCATTGTTACGCCAAATTCCGTGAAATGTTATTACAGTTAAACTTGAATTTATTATTTTTGTTTAAATATCTCACATTTTTAGGCTTACTTTCTAGTAAAAAAGGATTGAAATTATTATTTTTGTTCGATTGAAAGCACATTTAAACGAAAACAAACACTTTGTTTAGATTAAGATTGAAGCAATTTAAGGGCGGTGTTGCTTTTATGATCGGGGCTGTACGTTTCAAGCCCCAAGAAGGAAATCCATACATGTATTATAGTATGGGCAGAAGGGCTACAGCACGCCTTCACTTTTATGTCCCAGAGCGTTGGCTATCTATTTTTAGACTCGTATCAAGCGGGAAAGCTGTCCTTGGTTATATCGTAAATTTCCTTACGTAAGTTGATTGTGTGCGCTCGAGGAGTGAATGTCCTGTAACGAGGAAGTAGGTAGGTATATATGTGATAGGGTTACCATATTGCAGTTTTCACTATAAATTGAATTCGAATCACTGCTGCGAGACAATATGATTTTATTGGAAATAACACGGTTGCAAAATGAGACGATATGTGGTTTAGTAGGAAAACCAGTAGTCTTTCATCATAGCTGGATTGAATCGTGTTCCACAACTCACAAGGTGAAATTGTTCCAGGAAGAAAAACTTCATCGTCCGTTTTCACTTTGATCTAATGAACAACTAGGAGGGTTGTAGTCCATGCCATGCAATTTTCAAAACCATTGTGGTGGTTTCCCATTTTCTGTGGAATATAATCTGTAAAAGCTGTTCTATACTCGAAGCGGGATGACCAGATGAATGCCTGTACTTTTATCGAAATTTGATCCAGTCCTTTTTGTGCCGGCTCTGGATTACATGTGCCATAGACTAATTTCCACAATTCATTTCGAAATTGAAATCTTTCGCTATGTTCGAGTAATTGAACACGTGACCTCTAATAGCAGGATAATAGCATTTTTGACGTTATTCGGGAATGGGAGTGTATTGTATTGTTTGTTAGGAAGGATGTTTTGCTATGGTTTTCGGGGATGGCAGCTTTTAGTCCTGATAGCCATCGATACGGCCTGTTAGAGGACATTAGGAATGGAGTAGCGCTTTAGGTCATCATTGATAATTTGGTCTTTGTGATTATTATAAGTGCGTTGTGATATCGAGTATCTTCTATACAACAATGTAACCGATAATGGAAATGTTATGTTTGACATTAAGTACACTAGTTTCGGCATTGTATAAGCCTAAAGTATATTTGATTTGCTTTATTTAAGGACGTCAGTATTCAGCGCAAATCTGCAAATATTAATTTCATCATACGCTGAATTCTAGGTGAATCTATCGAATGATATAAGTTTAATCCAGCCCCCAAGAATTTTAACGCATAAAACGAAACTTCGTTGGAAAGATACCAAAACTTTAACTCCATTGCTGTGCGTCGGTCCAAAAATACGATAACGGAATAACACAGAATTTGTAAGCTTACTTCGTAATCGGGCAAAATCGACCTACAAAATACTTTAAAATTCGTTCTCACGTCCTACTCCAGCCTAAACATTTGAAATTTGACGTACGTTGATTTTCCAGTAAAACAATCCATATAAAAGTCCTTGAAAAATTTGTCCATGTACCCTTCGCAACAGTATACAACTCCATAAGTCGGATAGTCAAGACGTTGAAATTTCACAATCAGTAGTTTTTATAAAAAAGTTAGGTCGAGTTCGCTAGTGAGCAAATTCCCACAATCCTTGATTTTCACACGATTAAAAAATATCTGTGAACAATTTTGAGATTAACTTTTCACTATTGGAATACAAGAACGAAACTATGTAAATTAATACTTCTTCAAGTAGTTAACCCTTTGTCTACCGCAAAAAAACTTTCAATAACTACCGCACGGGTCCGTTGGACCCATATGAAATTTCAGGTGTTTTTCTCTATTTAAACATATTTACTTTATATATTTTAGATATAGATAGATTTATTCAAAACAATTTTTACATAATGTAACAGAATGTTCTCCGCATACATGTTGATTACATTTATAGCATGTTGTTTTAGTTTTTCGATCTTTTTTAGCACTGCATATATTGCATCGTTTTTTCTTTTTTGGAGATTCATATACTGTGCTGGTGCTTGGTACCGGTTCACCAGAATTTTCATTATATTGTGCCAACTGTTTTCCCAATTCTATGATAAAATTCCTTCTCTTACGTAACTTTTTGACACAATTCCTATTGAGAAATGACCACACTATGTATGCATTCATAACGCTAATATCGATCATATTATAAAAAACAATCAGTGGCCATCTTCTAGTTTTCCTTTTCACGCTGTATGTCCTTGTCATTTGGTCCATGCTGTCGACCCCATCTTTAGTTTTATTATAGTCTAGAATTATTTCAGGTTTCTTTTTGGGTCCGTTATCGATTTTCTTGTCATTATGTAATGTACTAAGTAATGTCACAATTTTTCCTCTTTTTGGGCAGTATGAAGTTATGATTTTATCGTTTTGAAAACCAAAAAATGTGGAAAAGACTTCACGGTTTTTGGGATTTGTGAAGCAACTGGGCCAGTCCGGTTTATTTTTTCGGATTGTTCCTATAATACTCAGTTTTTTTGATAGTAAATAATTAGCAAGTGACTACAAAGTAAAAAAATTGTCGCAAGTTATATTTCGTCCAGAGTTTTCGATCTCCTTTACCAATCTCTTCACCACATTTTCGCCTTGATTTTTTTCTCTCTCTTCTCCAGTTTTTCCTACATAAATCTCTAGCTTCCAAGCATATGACGTGACGCTATCACAAATTGCCCAAAACTTGATACCATATCTTCCTGGTTTTGAAGGTATATACTGCCGGAATGGACATCTTCCTCTAAAAGTGACCAATTGTTCATCTACGGTCATACTCCAACCTGCAATAAATCCGTCTTGTAGGTGATCGTTCCACATTTCGAAACACTCGCGAATCGGTTGTAATTTGTCTGTTGATCTTTCTATCCTTCTTGCTGCTGCATTATCAAATCTTATGACTCGAAGTATATCTTAAAATCTAGTACGGCTCATAATATCGTTGAAAATTTTTCGTCCATCTTTCTTACTCCACAACTGAGATATCTCTTCGTTTTTTGATTTATAGACTCCAATAAGTATTAGTAATCCAATAAATTTTCGCAATTCATTTTGGTCAATTGGTTTCCAGTTATTTCCAAAGATATTATATCCTTCTACATTCGTTCATTTGATAATAGTTTCTAAGAATGGTCTTCTAAAATAAATCAAAAACGCTGAAGTTATACTATCAACTTCTCGGAGGACGTATCGTGTAGGTCCTGATTTTTCTCGCAAAATATTATGCTGACCTTGTCGCCCCTGCTGAGGATTGACAGGATTTTCGAGCCATACTTGTTGATTCTTAGATATAAAAGTTAAATTTGGTTCGCTAATGGTGTTCATTACAACGTCGTCGATTTCATCTGAGTCGGAATCACTAGAGTCTGAATTTTCCTTGTCCTGTGCTAAAACTTCGATGTCTATTTCTCCATCGTCATCCGATTATACATATTCACTGTCACTGTTGTCTTCAACATCACTCATCTCATTCATAATTGCCTCCAATTCTTCGGGCTTCAATGGTCTTCGCATATCCATTTTTTCAAAAATTTAGAAACTAAAATAACTAGGTATTATAAATTTACTAAACAACTAAATTATATAAAATTTTACTACCTGATTCAATAAATGATACAGTAATTTACTATTTTTATAAGCACATAAACACTAGTCACCTTACGGAATTCCAAATTGTACTGAACACCGAATTTATTGACACTACCTAACTCAATAAATGAAGCAGTAATTTACTATTTTCATAAACACATAAACACCAGTTACTTTACAAAAGTCCAAACTGTACAGAATACTGTATTTATTCGTTGCTGTTACTCAAACAGCGTGGAATTCTCTGAAATGCATTGGCATACAACTGATTTTGTCTTATATGTAACACTGGGTCCAATAGACCCAGATGGTAGTTCCCGATGGAATATTTATATATAAAAAAGTAATTATTGCAAAACATTAACGCAATCAAAAAATTACAAAAGGCATGTAAATAAACAAAGTCAAGCAGTTACAGAGTCCAAAAGTATTAGATATTGAAATGAGAGCACAATAAAATCTCATTCGGGTCCATTGGACCCGATCGGTAGACAAAGGGTTAACCATACAGATGTTCTTAAAAAATCTATGCTTGCATTCGTTCAAACTTGTGACTCGAGAATATGTTGATTTAAACCTCGAATTTTATGAAATTCAGTTTAGGGCAAGAAGAAAAGTTAGATGTATTATCGAGCAATGTCACTCTCCTCAGTCTGCCCAAGCCGTTTAAGATCTGCTTAATTCAAAATACCTCACTCGAGTGAAGACGAAATGGTTTTGTAAGCAGTAGCTCTCATGGGTAAAGAATTTGACAGAGTGAAAGCAAAACAAAGATGGAATGAGATGCTTTTGTTGGTTTTTTCCAAACGACTATATTACGCAAAGAGAAACTTCATCCTTCATTCTCATAGTTCTTTAAATTTGTTGTTGCATCAACGTCGTCCCAAAATCTCAGATGGATCCAATCGCAACATACCAGATTTTTCTTGTAATTTAATTTTTAGTAATTTTGCAGGCCTCTTCTTTATTTGAATTAGTTTTCGAGGCATTTTCTCATCATTCGAAAATGAAGGAAACGTGTTCTTTCGTAAATAGAAATTTATGCTTACAAACAATTGAAGTCACTAGAGATATGCTAATTACTTTCCTATTTCATTATTTTCTTTAAAAGGTTAAGAGAAGTCCTTTGTCTAAACCCCCAGCGGGCTACTATATATACAAAGGTAGTCTCATTATCGATAGCTAACAGATGCGAACCAGTTCTAAAAGGATTCGCAAGAATTTCGCTCCATATCCGGCCTTGTGAACTCCCAGCCTTAAGGGCAACTTGATGGCGTAAGCAATTCAAATCTATGGACAGAGTGTAACAATTGAATTCAATAGAAGCGAAAAAAGAGCCCTAACAATAGGCGTGAATCGTAAAGGTGAAACTAGTCAACTTGAATAGGGCTTACGTGGCTGGAAAAAGTGGATTCCCCCAGGTCGCAGGGGCTAGCAACTAACAATAACTTTGGCTTTTGTCAACGTGTTTTTCATATACTCGCATATAGTCACCCCTAATCTCGTCTCTATATTTATGCATAACTGCCATTCGATTGCGGAAACTGATGAATTGTTGCTCGAGGTGTTTCTGCATTTGGTTGTTTTGTGTGCTCTCATGCTGACAAATTAATTTTCTATTTATGTTCCCAAGGTGCTATGCTCGAATGGTGGCATAGTTCTATCTATGAAAGTCCCCTGCAGAAGCACTTTCAGCAAACATTGCCATAGCTCAGATCAGGATCAGCTCTTCCGTTGGGTAGGGCAAGGTAACAATAGGACCAGCGTTACCGTTTTACTACATATGTAGCAGATTTACTACCTTTTTTTAATTTTAAAATTTACTGCACAACTATTTCAAGTCATGAAACACTACGTTTTTGTGATAATTCTCGAAAGTTAAATTGAAAACAGAAAAATGCAACGCACAAGAATGTAATCCATAATTATTTTACATTACTATATGTTAATGTTATTGTACTATTATTAAAAATCGGTTTCTACTACCTCTTTTTTGAAAAAGGTAGCAGATACCCCAAAAAACCGCCTCGCGGTAACACTGAATAGGACAGATACAATGCTCAATTTTTGTGTAAATTGAAGAGCTCGAGATTCTTTCTGATAAGTAGAAATCTTCGAAACAGCTTACTTCCCGATAAAGTCCAACTCTGGTTTATATTAGCTTGTTCAGTGTTCTGTTCAATTCTTGGTGTATGACTGCTCTCATTCCGGAAAACGAAAATCGTTTTGCTTTTGATAGTTCACACTCAGAAGAGCTACGACAAAGGCATACACCTTTAATTCCATCTTCTCAAACTTATCGTTAATTAATAAGTTCGCCTTAAAATGATCAAAACAGATGTGGGCTTTGTGGGACAAGTGTGGATGGATTATGAAAATTTTCATTAGATATCGTATTAGAGGATTAAAGCAGATCCTTAACCTCTGAGCTCCATCCCGACTATTTCTCGTTTTTGAAATTTCTCTTAGATGTGGCATTTTCCGTACGCAACCTTCATCATTTCTCATCATCTGTTCTGTCTAATCTAATGCCTTTTCAAAGTCGAATCTTCCTCCAATTTGAATTACTCCTGAATTTGCTATAAATGTGTAAAAGCTTTGACTTTGACACCATAAACACAGTCTTCTACTCAAAATTTTGCAAATTTTTAGGGGAAGTAGGTGCAAAATAGGGTTGATCAAACTAATTTTTAACAGTTGGATTCAGCCGTTTTTCTTAAACGAATTTTTGATGAATTTTGAAGATACCACATATTTTTCGTCTAAAACGATCCTCCTCACCTTCCATCCACACAAAAGATACCAGTCGTAGGGCTTCACACAATCTATCCACCAAAAAAAATTCAACATCAACGTTTTACATGTTTTACTTAACGACTACATACTTGTAATGCTTTTTAGTTAATACCATATAGCGGATCCGTTTTGCCCCGTCTTACCCTACAGTTATACTTATTTCTATCCGTTAGTGTATTAAGGTCGTCGAAAAGTAGATGTGATTATAAAGGGTAAGGGTTCCGAAGATGTTCATAGCACGCAATAATTGGAAATTTCTCGCCACATAATTTTATAAAGTGAACAACTTCTCTGCTATGCAAGAAGAAAATTCAGACAGCCGTTGCCGAAAACCTTTCAGGTTTCCCAATTATCCATTTATATTTTCATTTAAAATTCAACGAAAATCGAAAGTTGAGGTTGTTTTAATTCAAACTGAGGGAGAGGGTGATTAAAAAAACCTCGCAAAGAAAAAAGAAAACCGGCACTGAAAACTTTTTGAAAAGGAAAAAGTGACAAAAACAATTTTCAATCGTACTTACCGAATTTGAAGAGATACGAGTTTTTTATTTAAATTTTTTTCAGTTTTTATTGCCCGAAGGTCAAAGTCCCCAATACTAGGGAAAAAAGGGAACCCCTTCTAAGTTTCCACCCTAAAAACGAAGGAACTTCTACAGTTCACTAAAAGTAAACAAATACAACAATTTTTGATTAATAGCCGAAAATAGGTCTCCATCCCTACGGACATCTTAGTCTATTTCCAATGTGAAATGTTCGCTTAATTAATATTTGCAATGAATTATAAGCAACAAAATTGCTGAGTTTTTAATTATTAACAAGGATATCGGGCGAGAGAGAGGGGGGTGCCGATGTAAAACGCATCTCCGTACTCCGCGACCTAATACACTTCATTAATTTCGTTCTCGTTATGAACACAAATCAAATAAAGTGGAAAATCATTAAAAAGAAAAGAAGAAAATATGAAAAAATTACTCTCATCTTTTCAAGAAAGAACATCCGCCCCCCATTCTATCCCCACCGAAAAAATTGCCTTTATGCTATTCGTCGAAAAAAAAAGATTCTATTTTGTTTGCCACTAAACCCTGATAAATTTTCTTAATTAATGAAAATTTATTACTAACAAAAAAGAAAGATGTCCGTCCACTTGATTTATCTTAATTGCGTGTACTCTTGGCCGCTCGCTAGTAAAGACGAACGAAACTTCATCATTCGGACAGAAGTGTATCTACTTACGCATATTTAACTACTCTCTGTACAAAGGCACAATTTCCCTCAAGGGAAAACCTCCCGAAGAAAAAGATACAGCCTTCAGTAAAATTGTGTACTTTTCTGTATTTGTACGACGGTTAGGCCTAGAAAGGTTCCACAAAAAAAGAGAGAAAAGAAGTATGAAAAATTACCTTTTTTCATAATAAAGGTATGACGATAAGGTCGGTCTGCGTTTTTTAAGGGTCAAAAATGATTTTAAATGGATGATAAACTTTGAATTCGCCATAAATCATACGGTGATATGTGTCCGTGAAAATGTTTTAGAATATGGTCCTATTTTGCCATTCATCTTTGAATATTGCTAGATATTTAGCAGCCACTTTTATGCTATTCTTCTAGTTGAATAGAATTCAATGTCCTGGCCAAAAAAGATACAGTTTCCTTTTGGGCCCGAAAACCTTCGCACGGATCCAGTTAACTTCAGAATCTACCAGTTCTGCGAGATTTTTTTGAGATATCGGCAACAACTTCACATTCATAAGGACACAGTGCGTCATTGTTTCTTTATTGTCACATGCTCCCGTGGAAGCTTACATCTACATCCTAGAACTCCTTCTAAAAGTCAAGATTAATCCTTGCCTGCCCTAGCCTGAGGACAACTATAGCTCTTTTGGACTCCTTATAACAGAATCTTATGCGAAATGTCTATCATTTTCCCAATTCAACTCTTTTTTATACTCTAGATGAAATCATATAGAGTATTATAAGTTTAATCCAGCCCAAAAGTTTGTAACGCATAGAACCGAGCCTCGGACGAAAAAAAGTTATATATTATTTTTTGTTTATTTGTGGCCAAAAACCTCAAATCCGCCTGACGTCCGTCCGTCCGTCCGTCTGTCCGTGAACACGATAACTCAAGAACGCCTTGACCTAGGATCTTGAAATTTGGAATCTGGATGTTTGGTTGAATTTGTAAGGCTAAGTTCGTTAACGGGCAAAATCGTCCTACTCCTTCGGGTAGCTGCCATACAAAATGTCCTTAAAACACGTGTTCAAGAATATTGGTCGATAACTTAAGAAGGGTTTAAGCTACGACTTTGAAATTTTGTTTGTGTTATTTTTCCAATAGTTGGAGCTAAATATATGATTATGAAGAAAATCCTGTTAGTCCTTCGTGTAGCTGCCATACAAATATCCTGTCAAAATGTATTCACTTAATTTACGAAACTCACTATAACTCAAGTAATCTTTTAGCTACGAATTCAAAATTTTGTACAAGTTAGTTTTGAGTGAAAAGAAAGTTCGAGTTTACTAATCAGCGAAATCCTTTTACTCCTTCTGGTAGCTGCCATACAAAATGTCCTTAAAACACGTGTTCAAGAATATTGGTCGATAACTTCAGAAGGGTTTAAGCTACGACATTGAAATTTTGTATGTGTTATTTTTCCAATAGTTGGAGCTAAATATATGATTATGAAGAAAATCCTATTAGTCCTTCGTGTAGCTGCCATACAAATATCCTGTCAAAATGTATTCACTTAATTTACGAAACTCACTATAACTCAAGTAATCTTTTAGCTACGAATACGGAATTTTGCACAAGTTAGTTTTGAGTGAAAAGGAAGTTCGAGTTAATTAATCAGTGAAATTCTTTTACTCCTTCTGGTAGCTGCCATACAAAATATCCTTAAGACACGTGTTCAACAATATTTTTCGATAACTTTTGAACGCTTCAAGCTACGAATTTGAAATTTTGTACACATTAATTTTTGAATGGTTCGAAGGAAAAGGATAAATATGTAAGAAATCGAGTGAGTCCTTCCTGCACCTCCCATGTGAAAGTCCTTCAAAAAGGACATTTTTTTTCGATGACTTACCCAGTTCAAGGTATGAAGTTAAACACTGAATATTGTCTTTTAGTTTTGAGTAGCAATCAAATGGCAGTCCTTAATAAAGGACATACAACATGCACACACGTAATTCTACTTTATCCCCAACTACAATATAAGTCGGAGTTCAGTATTCATCTAGAGTATTATACGATTGGCTTACAGCCGATCGTGACTGCAGTATGTTTTTATTTCAATTTCATTGTCATATTTATTATTAAATTTATTTTAATATTTTTATTTAATTTTTATTTATGATTTTATTGTTTTTTACTCTTATTTAAAAAATTTTAAATTTAATTTTATTTTGTATTTTAGTTAGTCTTATTTTTGATTTTAATTTTACAAATAATTTTCTCTTTGATTTTAATTTTACTAATAATTTTATTTTTGATCTTAATTTTACTAATAATTTTATTTTTGATTTTAATTTTACTAATAATTTTATTTTTATTTATTATTTAATTTTTATTTTTATTTTATTTTTATTTATTATTTAATTTTTATTTATTTATTTATTTTTATTTATTATTTTATTTTTATTTATTATTTTATTTTTATTTATGATATTTTTTTTTTAATTTGGTTATCTGGAACACAAAAGCTGTTAAATATTGTTATTCAGAAAAAAACCCTCTATTTTTTCTAATTGCACATATTACAGTAATCTTCTTACATATTCTGCACGAAAACTGCAGAATGAGTACCGCTTGAGGGATCAGAATTT
The DNA here is from genome assembly GCA_951812415.1 of Beris morrisii. NCBI lineage: Eukaryota > Metazoa > Arthropoda > Insecta > Diptera > Stratiomyidae > Beris > Beris morrisii. The sequence goes on along the minus strand of OX638310.1, from coordinate 167,267,428 downwards.
TACAATGTTTTTTTTTATAGTAGTTAAGAGTACATTTCCAGAAATGCAGACATGTAGTCGCTCTACTTGTACGAGTAATCTTTCGAATGTCCTGGTATTGTATTTTGAATATTTTTCTCCAACTTCACCCTTTAAAATACTTCGTACTTTAACTTTACTATTTTTTAATAATAAGGTATTGTCATCGACGTGAAATTTAAAAAAAAATTTGCTACCCTGAAATTTTGTATTTACGTTTTAGGACTAGTACCTACACCTCCAAAAAATCAATCTATACATAAACTTATAAACATTAGAAAACTTTAGATTCGAGCTAAAATAATCTGAAAATTTTATCTAGAATTTAAACATTTTAAATGGCACAAATTTGATTTAATATTTTGCCATTAACGCGAACAAATGAACGAAATTTCGATCTTACAGGTGGAAAATATCATAATTCCCATGTGTTGAAACAAGGGCATACTATTAAAATCATACATGCTACTAGCGGCTGGCTCTGGAAAATAGTTAAGTATCCTATATAGTATACGATTTTGAACAGAGCTAATTAGGATTTTGAATTTCGAACAACTTTTTCCACTTTAACCCCATGTTTATGTATCTACTCACCATATTCTTACCTGGGAAGTGAATATTTTCTTCCCCTACGTAATTATACCGGGTTGCAGTTAGGAAATATTATTGCACGTCTGTGTAATGTTAATCTGCTTATGAGTGTGTCTGAACGAGTTTCATCCTAATTACAAAATTGAGGTTTTCCTGTAATTTCTTCGTTACTTTGAATAAAATCCTCGTATAGTTTTCGTAATAACCTCCTCTGCAACTTGATACTACTACAGTTATTTACTAATAAATATTAGTAAATATGTGGGTGAAATTAAAATACGGCTCTCACTGTTTTAATATCCCAACTTAAAATTTAAATTAGATTTCTCAATGTGGAATTACAGTGCGAGCGCGTCGCATATTAGTAAATATGTGGGTGAAATTAAAATACGGCTCTCACTGTTTTAATATCCCAACTTAAAATTTAAATTAGATTTCTCAATGTGGAATTACAGTGCGAGCGCGTCGCGCGTCGCGCGATGTCACGATCGCATCGCTCGCGCCATATCGCGACACGAGTTATAGTGAGCGCGGTGAATTGCTTCCCGCAACTGCAAATAATATTAACAAATACAAAAATATTTTGTTGGCAGCCTGCAAATATTTGCCTTATTCATGTTCCGATATTTATTAGCCGTTCGCCGACTATTTTTGTAAAAAGTGTGTGAAAAGTGTCAAAAACGAAATTAAAAAATTGACTATCAAAGCTACGTGATTAGAGCGATGCGATTTCACTGTAACTGTTTGAATTCACTTACATGCATTCTAATCAGCTGTCATCGCGTCGCATTGGTTATTATATTTTAAAAATGTTTGCAGTTTAAATGTGATAGAAATTTTTATTTTTAATGACATGATGAATTAAATTTTTCAAACTGGCCGATTCTAAGAACTCTCTGAATTTTAATGATGTTTGCAATTTTCATGCAGAATTTTCGTTCAGAACCATTAACTATTTGGTTTTTATTTTGTAATTGGAAATTTATTTAATTATAAACCCATCAACTGCTATCAATTAAGCCCGTATTCATCGTTTTTAATGAAAATATCAAGCTCGACAAAATAATCACTATTTTCGAACTTTTGCTATTTATTGAATGCCACAGATTGTATTCCTAGTTGATAATCTACTTTCGTTCCGTGAAGTATTTTTCGATTTTAATTTCGTGCTTAAATTGTTATTTATGGAATTCACCAATATTGTATAAAATGCTATTTTAAGCTCCTTTTATTATATATTGATATCAATTTTTTGTTTATCCTTATTGGAGTCGTATAAAAGTGATCAAATATTGTTTCCGCCACATTTATTTATTATCTGACATATGTACCTATACAATTTTATATCCATTTGTAATGATTTTCCAATATCTCATAATGGGTATTTATTTATAGAAGCATTGTTTGACTTTATTTGTTTTAATAATAAAGGGTTGTGATCGACCAGAAACTTCTAAAAAATACTACCATAAAATTTTGTATTCGTGTGCTTTAGGTCTAGGCAGAACCCAAAAAATGCGCGAAAAAATGACCGGCGTCCACCGTATACGCCGTGCGACATGTTTTGACAGATTTCGTATTTTTAGAAAATGAACAAAAAATCTAAAAATAATTTTTTTTATTATTTAACCTATTCCTTTAATCGAAAAGACAAGAATTATTTGTGTGTCTATTATATTTTAATAACTGCTGGTATTACAACATTTTAGTTTAAGACAAGTTTTTTGTTTTACTCTGTGGAAAAAAAATTTATAGCCTCATTATACATGTGATACCGATATTTTTCTAGAATTGATCAGGTTTTTGGATATACAAAATTTGGAGTCAAAAATTTGAATATGCACTTTAATATTAATAGACACGGTTATTTAAAAAAAATCAGTTTATCATGATTAAATTTTTTTTTTAAATTTTGCTAATATCACTAATAATGTTGCCTTTGGATATAATTTTTTTAATTGAAGTTTAATTTATAGACGTGTTGTTTTTTATGGTTTCAAAGAGCAACTTGGTATTCAAAGAATTTTTTCTTATCAGATATTACTAAAATTTTGATCAAAGAAAGATTGTGGTTTGACATTCACTTGCTTCAAGAAAATAATATTTGGATGAATTTTCAATTTAACAAAAAAACAACTATTCGTTCAATTTGTATAGTTACTTTTTTTCAAAATCAAGGGATTATCCGAATCACTAGCTATAAGTTCTAAAAAATATGTTTGCGTTCTCCCTAAAGATCGTCAAATGACTGTTGTGCCTAGTTTTGGTAGATTAATTTTTAAAAAATAAAAATTAACTTAACAAAATAACTCAGTAAATATCTTTCTATAATTAATTTTTCAACAATTTTAATCTTCCAGTTTTTATTTTTTTCATTATTTTCATTCACTGATTTTCAACCCATGAATTCTTTTAGTACTGGACAACGCTAAATGGTTGTAAATGTATATTAGTTGCAAATGTTTATTAGTTGCATTGGTGACTCCGACGTAATTGGGATATGAAATCTTTTGACTAGATTATAATTATATAGGGTGCGAGAAAACCCATTTGAATATTGCTGGAATATTAAACCGTCGTTGGTACATACGAGGGCGGATTGATAATGACGTGGAAAAATCAAGAAGGAGTGGACAGGTAAGGAATTCGTTATTTTTTTTTACCTGGACCATCCTTAAATAGATTACCTGCAAAGTTTAAGCCTGATACCTAGTTTAGTTTTCGAGAAGCAGCCGTCTAAGCAAGTCGACTTACAAAAATTGTTGAAAATGGATAAAAGTGAATTTCGTGAGTTGATTAAACACAATTTTTTAAAAGGGAAAACAGCTAAAGTCACCAAAGAAAAATTAGATAAGCATTATGGGGACTCTGCACCATCGATCCAAATGATTTACAAATGGTTTTCTGAATTCAAGTGTGGTCGTACGAGCACACAAACCATACCAAGTCCAGGTCGTCCAAATGAGGTCACCACGCCAGAAATGATCGATAAAATCCATGATATCGTGATAGAAGATCGTCGAGTAAAAGTGCGTGAGATAGTTAACGTAGTAAGTATCTCATTTGAACGTGTTTGGAATATTTTGAAAAACCATTTGGACATGAGAAAGCTATCCGCAAGATGGGTGCCGCGTTTGCTCACAATCGACCAAAAACGCACTCGTGTGACAACTTCACAGCACAGTTTGCAACTGTTTCAACGTAATCCGAATGAATTTGTTCGTCGATTCGTAACTGTTGATGAAAAATGGATCCACCACTACACTCCAGAAACCAAAGAACAGTCAAAACAATGGATGGAAGCCGGTTAAAGCGCACCGAAGAAGGCAAAAACCGTTACATCAGCTGGGAAGATTATGGCGACAGTTTTTTGGGATTCCAATGGAATACTATTCATCGACTACTTGGAGAAAGGAAAAACAATAACAGGAGCATATTATTCTGAGTTATTGGTTCGATTGGATGCTGAAATCAAAGAAAGACGGCCTCATTTGGCGAAGAAAAAAGTGTTGTTTCATCACGACAACGCTCCGGCTCACAAGTCCGCTGTTGCAACGGCAAAACTGTTTGAATTACGGTACGAAGTGCTCCCTCACCCACCGTATTCTCCAGATTTGGCACCCTGCGACTTTTTATTATTTCCAGACTTGAAAAAATGGCTTGCTGGAAAGAGATTTACCACGTATACTGACGTCATAAGTGAAACCAACGCCTATTTTGAAGGGTTGGACATATCATATTATTTGGAAGGGATCAAAAAATTGGAAAAACACTGGGCTAAGTGTATCGAGCTAAAAGGAGACTACGTTGAAAAATAAAATAAATTTTTCCGGATAAAATTATATTTTCTCAATTTTTGCACGTCATTATCAATCCGCCCTCGTAATATATATTACACAATATCTTGTTTTAATGGAATAAGTATTTTTTTTTTTTTTTAATGTTGCATTTTTAATGCCAACTTGTTTTCATTTATCCCTTATTTAATTACTATTTTCTTGTCAGTTTAAATTTTTGTCGGACAGAGCAAAAAGATTGATTCATTCATTTCTCTATACTAAGTTAAAATTTAACGTTTTTAAGTGACTGACGCACAAAATGTTTTATTTTTTAAAACTGGCTACTTAAACAGTTCATGAATTTAAACATCCAATTTAATTACGTTCTTTAAAATTGAAATTAATATATAAATGTGGTGACGAATTGATTTTATTTGTTCTGCTTCGGGTTTTCATTAATTTCGAAATTGACTCGAATATTTCACTTGGTTTTATATACTAATTTATTAAAGCCACATATTCATGCAACCTTCCTAATGAACTATATAAAAATTATGAAATTTATATCTTTTCCAATTCGCAATGGGTTTGAGTAGGTTGATCATAAAATTGATTCTATGAATCGAACTGAATTAGTATTATATAAACGGTAAGGTTGATTTAATTTCTCTTTGATATGGGAATTAACTTCTCCATAATTTATAGATTTCAACTTGTTAAGGCCGGTTTACATGTCGGTTGCAAATAATTTTTACTGAGATTGTGTGGGAGCTAGCTTATCGAATTTTCAATGGAGTAGAAGCAACCACTACAAAAAAATGTTGGCACGCACACATTGATAGAAATATCGTCAATAATTTTTACTGGATATATCTCTGTTCGTTTCACTCCTGATCAGTTTCTCATTAGAGATTTCCTTCTCCCTCACAATCTCAGTAAAAATTACTTGCATTCGACATGTTAACCGGCCTTTATGTGCATTTAAATATTTTGCTGCTAACGTCGAACATTCAGCAATATTATCCCTTTAACCCTAATTTGAGGTAAAGTGATCAAAACAACAAAAATAAGTGCTCGATAGATGGCCTCGAAATAATATTTCGATTGAAATATTCAATATTTCTGGTCAAGTGGATTTGACTTAATCGAAAATGTTGACATAAGTTTAAAGAAATATTATTTCGAAAAAATATGATGAATATAATTTTAGCTTATTGATATCAGTTTATAGAAATATCAGACAAATTAAAATTATATAGTTATATTTTACTGGAGTACGGGGTTAAACAAAAATACCCTAGTTCTTGTCTCACTTACTATAGCTTAGTACTGACTAAGTTTCAACTTCCGAACGTAAGCCGTTTCAAATATATGAAATTTTAAAGTTTGTGAATGTGGTAAACTTTTCATCTTTCACCAAAAAAACATGGATTTTTTGATATTTTCTGCAAACTAATGTCAATATTGTATTATAGATTATAGATGGTGGTTAATGTTTGTGACATTTTTATTTTTTTGCAAATTGAATTATTTTTTTGAAATTGAAATTTTATTTAATAATATTTTTTCTTACTTATTAACTTTCGGAAGTTTTTTGATTTTGAATAATCTTCTGAATTTGTAATTTTCCCAAAATTTTTAATCTATTTTTATTTTTTTGAATGTAATAAAAATCATGAAAATATTTTGGCTAAAAAAATCAATGAATAAATTTTAATTGCATGAATTTACGGCAAACTAAAATAGATGGATGGCACAGCAACTACTAGTGAAAAATGATTAATTAAGATTATTGGGCGGAAAATTTCAAAACCATATAGAAGCCATTAATAACAGCTGATGTCAAAAATATCATTATCCATACGGAAAAGTAAATCAGCTATGTCTAAGATCTGAACAAGAAAAATTGTTACAACTTAATTTTGTAGAATTCAACGAATAAGACTGTTAGTTGAGTACATCGTATTATGCTGTTTCCTTACAGGCAATTTTCATGAATTATTTAGCAGAAGGATGCTTTCACAATATTCGTCGTTTCATAATTTTTGACGGTATTTTCACTCCATATATGACATCTACAATTTGCTTTTATTTTTCGCACGACATACGAATATGTAGAGAAATAAGCAGTTAAAGATTACGAATGAACCATTTCGTAAAAAAAACTCTATCTGGTCCTAATTTGGTTCACGAATTTTTTGAATAATAAAATATTCAGGCCTCGGATACCAAAACATGTCATTTTCTTTATTTAAATTTTCACTTACGGAAGAAGTCCTGACAATGTAGTCCTAAGCGGAGAAAATTGTAGTCCTAAGAACCTTTTTTCTTCTTCATATTTTTGTTATCTCATATCCGTTCCAAACAATAATGAAAGTGTCAGTTAAACGGAATATTATTCGAAGAAAAGGAAGCAATTTCTTCTTTTTTTTCCCAGGACACAGCATGAAGACTGAGCAAAAAAAAATGGGAAAATAAAATAAGGGAAGTTATTGCAGTATTACAATATAAATATCCACATGGATATTTCGGATCGCCCACCATATGAGCTTCAATTTACAGCGGTGTATGTCCTCGAAGCTTGATGGCACACATCACGAAGGATTTTGATATATCGATATATCAGAAGCAAGCGTGATATGCTATCACATTACGGCCAAGGAATCGGAGGGATGAAACGTTTGGTATCCGAAGGTGAATGGAGGCGCAGCTGTTGCAGATGCCAAATGTCACGATAGAATTTTTTCCGGAAAACAGAACTACCATTCCGTAGAAAAAATCGCACGTATGCGACAGATGGAATTTTAAGCCGTCGAGGCGCCTATTGTATTGACGTCGTTCAAATATCACGTGACCATTTTTTTTATGGCAGTTGGAATGAGAGTTGGGATTTTTTCATTTGTGGACATTTCGGTCTGTCTGGGAATATTAGACCAATATTTCTGTACTTTATAGCGATTTTCATGGCAATTGTTCTCATGAACTGGCTAACGTAATTCTCCCAAGGTCCCAATTTACTATTGATCTCTGTGTCATTGCCCGAAATCTTTCAGACGTTCAATGAAAAATTAAGTTGTTTAGTTATTGTTCCACTGTTTCTAGAAAAATGTCCTTCCTTTTATATCTCAAGAATTGCTTATGCTAGTGAGTTGAAAATTAGTAGATCCATATAAATTTATATTTTTTTGTAGGTAGCATAGAAAAACATTTCAGAGACATATCATTTGTCGGGAGTCATTGATAATGATAATGATTTATGATATTTTATTATAATTATTCTTACAATTTTGAGTTCAGACGATTCCATCCGTAAGAAATTCGTGATTTACAACTAAAACATTAATAAATTATTTAAACAATAAGAAAACGTTATACTAGTTAAATTAAAACCATTTAAACTTAAAGTAACCTAAATTAAGGCGTTGTGTACGTTAAATACGATTTTGTTAATATATGGCTATTTTCAAGTGAAGTTCCGCTCTAATAGCTAAAAAAATTAATAAATAAAATTACACCACTTTATTGGTTTTTAGATCAACAATGTAAACATAATTCAAAACTGTATTAGAAAAAACAACTACAGTGAAATCCGCTTATTATGACTTCGCTTATAATTGACAAACCGTTTTGAATGACACAACTGCGCCAAGAAGTTTGGTTTTCATATAAAAAGTATGCATTTTAATTTGCATAGAATTACTTCGGTTAATATAACCGCTTATAATGACGCATTTTTATACTTTAGATGAAATCATATAGAGTATTATAAGTTTAATCCAACCCAAAAGCTTGTAACGCATAGAACCAAGCCTCGGACGAAAAAAAGTTATATATTATTTTTTGTTTATTTGTGGCCAAAAACTCCAAATCCGCTTGACGTCCATCCGTCTGTCTGCCTGTCCGTTAGCACGATAACTCAAGAACGCCTTCACGTAGGATCTTGAAATTTTGAATCTGGATGTTTGGTTGAATTTGTAAGGCTAAGTTCGTCAACAGGCAATATCGTTCGGTGACTCACCCAGTTCAAGATATGAAATTAAACACTGCCGATATTGTCTTTTAGTTTCAAGTAGCAACATATTTCAACATACAACATGTACACACGTAATTCTTATTTATCCCCAACTACAATATAAATCGGAGTTCAGTATCCATGGAGAGTATCATACGATTGGCTTGCAGCCGATCGTGACTGCAGTATGTTTCTTATAATGTTTGTTTATTTCTTATAAATTAGTCCGATTATTATGACGTTCATTGTCAATTGTTTTTCACATGGACTTACACTCCTCATTTTTGCTATAAATTATTTTCTGGTCACTATTTTGTTTAGTGCAAATTGTTTGTCTAGTGTTGCACTTTGTGCATCAATTGTTTTATTTTCACGCGAAAAAGCCTTTCCAACGTTTTCATAGGACCTAAATTGTTCATGCTCTTTCAACGTCTACTTTATATGACGTCCGGTTAGTATGATCTGATTGCGATTTCCCTTCAACGTCATTACAAACGGACTCTACTGTATTAGAACAATAAACCTTAAACATTTTTTAAAATGCGTAACACCGAATTCTTTAAGTGCATTTAGTACATATTTCTTGAATGATTACAATATCTTTTTAATTGGTATGTCACGAAAAAAAATCTTAATGAAACAAATTTCCAAAATTTTAATTTTTTTTAATAATATATAAAGTCAAACTGCAGAAATTTTTCATGATGTTCAAGACAGAAATTTCATATAATTGGTATATCTAGAAGTTTTTTTTTCGAATAATTTTGCTCTATTATTTTTATAAATTGCGTGTTTAACTTCCAGTAAGTTTTTATTTAATCGAAATAAAAACATTTTTTTTCCCCATTTTTCATTATTATTGAAGCTAATATCGTAATTTCCATTAGCAGTTATATTTGAACGTAAATCGTGTTTTTACATTTTCAAATTAAAATTGCAAATTTTCATTCGTTTTTAATTTTCTGAAAATCAAACTAGATTTTCTTATAAATTTTTATTGTTTTTTGCTCTAATTGAAATAATATATTTTTTATTAAAGAAAATTATTTTTCACATAATTTTGGCATAAATCAAAAACTTTTTGTAATTTTTTCTCACTTGTATTTTCGCAAGTTTTATTTCCCTGTAAATCTATCAATTCTTTTTCTTCACTTTTCTTTCCGTAAAGTGAATTCAACATTTTCCCATGCGTTTTATAAGTCTACAAATTAAAATCAAAATTTTATCAATTTCTTTATTTTCTCGCAAATCGATCCCTTACTTTTTGGCCTCAAATTTTTCATAAATTTTTAGTAATTTCAATCAATTATTTTTTGGAAAAATTAAAACTTTTATTTTTTTACGGTTTTTATTATTCCGTAAGCTATTATAATTCTTTAAACCCGTAATTTTTGCGAAAATTAAAAACAAATTCTTAATTATTTATTTTATTTATTTATTTATTTTAAATAAAACATAAAAACCATTATTAAATTCTTTCAGTTCAAGCAAGTAGCGTAGATCAACATGCACATGTACTGCCTTTTGAAATATTTAATTTTTATGCGATATGTATTTTTACCTATTATGTACTTCCAAAATGTTAATCGTAACTCATACATATGTATGCTTTTGTAGGTAATAATACGATTCGTAAAAAAATAAAATTAAGATGACATTTTTATAATGGGGTTTTCTGAGAAAAACTACATTGATCACTGAATTTTTAGGGTTGACGTAGCAAAAATTCGTGTTTTCGAGTAAATATCTCAAGATTGGGTGCAGTTACAATTTAGACTGTTACATCAAATGAAAGTTAATTCGATTCCCTAAAAAACGAGTTATAACACTTTGCCTTGTGATTATTCGTTTTCAAGATATAACGTTTTAAGTGAGTGAGGGTACCGGTCAAAAACACTTTTCTTACCACCCTGTATCTCCACTGTTATTGAAAATTGACCCACCCGGTAGAACAACTTTTTTCTCCAAATATGTCAAGGAATAACCCCTTACAAGATGGCGGACGGAGTGCGAAACACCCTGTATATTATTTTGTGTTTATTTGTGGCCAAAAACTCCAAATCCGCTTGACGTCCGTCCGTACGTCTGTCTGTCCGTCCGTTAGCACCATAACTCAAGAACGCCTTGACCTAGGATCTTGAAATTTTGAATCTGGGTGTTTGGTTGAGTCGAGTTTACTAGTCAGCGAAATTCTTTTATTCCTTCTGGTAGCTGCTATACAAAATGTCCTTGAAACACGTGTTCAATAATATTGGCCGATAACTTCATAAGGGTTTAAGATACGACTTTGAAATTTTGTATGTGTTCATTTTCCAACAGTTGGAGCTAAATGTATGATTATGAAGAAAATCCTATTAGTCCTTCGTGTAGCTGCCATACAAATATCCTCATTTAATTCACGAAACTTACTATAACTCAAGAAATCGTTTAGCCACGAAGTTTAAATTTTGTACAAATAAGATTCTAGCGAAAATGAAGTTAGGCTTCGTTTGTCAGTGAAATTTTTTTACTCCTTCGAGTAGCTTCCATACAAAAAATCCTTAAAAAGACGTGTTCTAGAAAATTTGTCGATGGCTTTACAACCATTTAAGCTACAAATTTGAAATTTTGTACACATTAATTCTTGAATGGTTCCAAGGAAAAGGATAAATATGTAAGAAATCGAGTGAGTCCTTCCTGTACCTCCCATGTGAAACTCCTTCAAAAAGGAAATTTTTTTTCGATGGCATACCCAGTTTAAGATATGAAATTAAACACTGAATATTGTCTTTTAGGTTTGAGTAGCAATCTAATGGCAGTCCTTAATAAAGGACATACAACATGCACACACGTAATTCTACTTTATTCCCAACAACAATATAAATCGGAGTTCAGTATTCATCTAGAGTATTATACGATTGGCTTGCATCCGATCGTAACTGCAGTATTTTTTTTAATTGAATTTAACTAAAGCAAAAACTACAATTTTTTAATACTATGATACTAAATATACTTTTTTGTTTTAAAGATATTTTTTTAAAGATATATTTATTTTCGACACTTTACAGTATTTTTTCTGCTTAAAGTATAATAATATTAAAGTCTTTTCGATACATGTGTTTATTTAAGTCTTTACAAAATTATTAGATGACTAGCATTTAATAAAAATATGGTAAGATGTTTGCAAGATCACACATTGACCAATGTACAGACAAACAGAAAATCGTGAGCTTGTTTATTTATAAGAGAACATTATGTTCACTTTTACGTTACTTGTACGCTTCTCCTTAGTGATATACTGTGAGGCTTATAAACTTATATTAAATGAAACAAGAGATGTGATTCTATGTCTCAGAAAGAGTGGGTTTTATATGGAAAAATAGAATAAACTAGCTATACATTTATTAGTTCTAAGGACATTGTTGAGTATATCCTAAATCCTTGCAAACCGGAAATCCGCTTTAAAGTGTCCGTTCTTTAAATATATTCGAAAGAATACGTAGGTAAAGTACAAAGGTCAAAAGAAAAGCAATAATTTCGGAGATGGTTTTTCAAAATACTTTTCCATTTCTCTTTATTTAGAATATCAACGAATTTTATTAGCATTTATCCGAAAAGGTAAACCGTTTGAAAGCTATTAGGGAATGGAGGTACATACATGCGGTGAGAACGAGGATAACACAGAACAGCAGGAAGAAAATAGGATCAACTTTGATCCCCATTCTTGTAATTAAAGTAAAACATCAGAAATATTGTTGCCTGTATTGTCGTCGCCGGTTGACCTACCTCCCGAAACTAGAGAAGAAGAAACCCGGAAATCCCAGTTCCCAGATATGCTGGCCAGGAGAACGAAACCTCCAAGCTCCTTAAGACGATAATCTACTTGAGTAAAACAATTACGTCAGACAACGTTTACGTCCCTACTGAATCCAGCCATAATTAAATGAACGTAATTACGTCGAGATTTGACTACGTACTTCGTCTTCCATTCGGCAAGGCTTCTATTAGGTCAGACAAACTTTTTTTTTCTATCCTTGCAATTAAAGCGCAAACCCCGAGCAGTTTAAACTTGTTAATTAATCCGCCAACTGCAGAAACGTGCGAGGGTGTGAGAAAATGGTAAAATTCGCAATCAAAATTTCAAACTTTAATGTTCGGATTATTTAGCTAAATGCCTGATACGAATTCCATTTCGCAATTCTTTCCGGTTGAGGTGCTAGCGACGAGCCTTTATACATTTGCCTTGGGCTTAAGCATATCCTGTCCGTTGACTGTATGTTGGGCGATAATATTAATAAAAAAAGAACCACCCTGATGTAAGGTCATATCAAATCGTTTACGTCCACGAGATGACAGAAAAATATGACCCACCTTTTCAGAAAATACCAAGGGATGAAAATCCTTGAACGCCCCAAACCTTATACGCTACGGCCCTATCATCATCATTTTAGCCCAGAATACAAGGATACAGAAGATCTAAGGATATCAAGAATAAGAAGCAAAAAAAGGTGCTTGCCGGACGAAATTTATCGATCACGCAAAGAATGTCCTGCCTGGTGGCTGCCGTCGCCAAAAAATTGGAAGCATCTCAGAAATGCTATTACCCGGTTTTTATTGGATCCCCAGGTATGGTGGAGTGTCCGGTAGGGACAATATTTTTCTGCCCATCTTACTACCTTGCCTGGTCTTCTTACTGTATTTACTGTATATACGTAGCTTTTATCGAATACGAGGACACTATATAAAATGCTCCTTTCCCCTGTATTAAGCTCTACGTATCCTTCCTACTCGGTCGTATAGTGTCCGACTAAATGGGATACGGATACTCATTAAAACTCAATTACGTACGGAAATAAATACACCTACACGTCGTCCTGGCGGGTAGTTTTCTCTCTTTGGCTGTCGGCCCAGTGAATAATTGAAAAAATAAAGAAGTTGACTAAACTAATCCACATCCTTCCTTGCCGTAAGGACGAAACAAACTAAGCTTGTGTACACTTTGTGCGATTAATGGGATCGAGGCGTTTTAAATTTGCATATGTGTAGACAATTTGCATACATAATTATGGAACTAGTCCATATGGGTTTCTATGCCACACCATCGGCAAATGTTGACTAATTTAATAGATTTGCGCATATGTGTGTGTCCGAATGCAAACAGTCGAGGCTTTTAGAGCTGATTCTGCGGAGAAATAAATTCAAGTATACAACTACCGAATTACTAGCTGCTAGCGCCTAAGTTGTGATTGCTAAATTTTTTTTGGTTTTTGGTTTGTTCGCGAACGAATGAAATTTAGTTCAAGTTATAAGTCATGAACCACCAGTTAACTGAACTGACTGTCTAGTGAACTAGACTAGACTAGAGCCAACCCACAAACACCATCACAATTGAATGACTGACTAACTAGTGAGTGATAGCGGAACGGCTGATTAGAGAAAATAATAGAGTAAGTGAACAGTTGAAATGAAGTGACTAATGGCTAGTGAGTGACTATTGAATGGCTGGTTAGAGAGTTAGAAAAGAGAAAAGATGAAATGAATAGTTCAATTAAAGTACTTCACTGAACTAACTCTTTAAAGTGAATGACTAGTTGAGAAGTATTGAATTTGTTTAAAGGCTACTTCTTCGAGTAGAGAAAAACATGTAATTTTGCTAAGACATTGGAAAACTATTTCAAGGAAATATCCTGTTTCCCATGTGGTTGATTAGAAATGGATCGCCATGGATCTATTAGGTAGAGGTGGAATTCTTTCTCATAATTCAGAATTATTTTCTTTCCCGACATCAATGAAAGAAAGGGGTTGTTGCGTTAAAATGCAACGACTATGCCTTGAACGCACCCATGACAACCGACCAACCGCACCCAACTTAGGTCGCAATCATTTTGACGTTTGAAGCGTGACGAGACCAAGTTGGGTAAGAAAATATAAAAATTAAATTAAATGAATTCTAACGTAGACCTTATCCTAAACAGAAACAAAGAAACAATAAATTATAGTCTAAATTAAATTTCTAAATAAAAGCCGAAAATCAAGAAAAAACAAAGACTTGAATTTAATAATAAAACCAACAGGGGTTTATTTCATTTGACTTTTTGATTTGACCCCATTTTTTACATTGATTCGCTGGTTATTCGACTTAAATCTCTTAAGCCTAACCCTGTTCTCTGACTCGAGCTGAGTAATGTTGCAACTAAAATAGTACATTAATAATAATTGTCCAAGTATTTTTTCGTTTCATGCAAACACACAGATTACCTGTAAATAAATTGTTTGGTTTTCTCCGCACAAATTACATAAAAATTGGCAATAAAAAAGAATAGCTACAATTACAGTCTTGTAACGTGTCAAATTTCAATTTTATGAGACAGCATAAAAATCCAAATTGCGCTTAGTTGTTGTGAGATATGCTAAGAAAAACCAACCCCTACCAGAAAACGATGAAAATGACATGCAGGATTTTTTGATATATTCCAGAAAGCAGTGGGGTGTGAAAAGAGAGTCAATGATTAGATAAAATATTGCCGTGAATTACCATCATTTTATTGGGTTATAAAAAAACACAGCATTGAACATAAATAGGAAAGAAAAACGTTTGCTGAAAATGTCCTTCAGGATATTATTGTAATCTGCTTGAAAGGAAGTAAGACAAGAAAAATCATCGATCCGAAAACTGTTCTACGTCTGCATATCCATCTAGAAAATGACGTTAAATAAGCTTCTTTCTAAATCGATAATCGATTACTTCTTCAATCTATTCAATAAAATGGGATGGGATTGAATATTTGGGGATGTCTTCTATAATTATTCGCTATATTCATCCAGAGAGATAAATTTGCTACGTAAAAAGCAATTTGGTAAATACTTAAGGACAATACCGGGTATTTATCTTGGATTTTAACTAAATAATGGGTAAATATCGAGTAGATACAACAACTTACGAATCAATTGATATAAGGCTGGTTTGATATAGTTCTATGAAGGTAAATTGATGTGTTGGCATTGAAGTAAACATTTTGACTAAAAATAAATTTTAAATAAACTATGTTTGTTCGGCTTCGAAATCGAAACCTCGTTTGTAATAGTCTGGGGATAAAAATAACCTGAATTGTGCTATAAGGCTAAGTCACACCTTCTTCAATTTCTGGTAACAATTACACTTATCTGTTGCGAAAGATCCCGTAAAGTTCAAAATTTAAAATTTTTCTCAGCAAAATCTTTCGTTTTTTATATGTTGGCATAAGAACAAATACTGACAAAAGCAACTTAATCCTTGGCATAGATAAGTCCTTAAAGAAATTAATGCCTGCATTCATCCAAACTCATAACTCGATTTCGCGTTGACCTATAAATCTTAATTTTGAAAGGATTATGTCAAGGCTAAATTGCTGTACTCCTTAATGTGGCTCCCATACAACATTTCTTAAATTATGTGGTTTCATTTATATCATTTAGTCTGTATCAGTTTTGAGTATACGGTACTCAGAACTAGCAATGATAAAGTATCATACGTCCTAATGGAATATGCTATTCCCATCCCTTTCGACAACAAGTAGCGTCTTCTCCAGTCGGAGAATATGTGAAAGGGTCTTCAGAGATGACTCTGACACAGAAAAACCAAACCAACCTTTAGAAAATATTCGTTTAAATTAAATCTTAAAAAAAAATTTTTTTTTTCTTTAAGCTTTTATAAACTGCGAGTTTCTTGCAGATCTTTTGAGTATAAATGGGTGCAGAGTAGTTGGTTTTCAAGTAAATTAGCACACAAGCTGGGATCCTGATGTTAAAAGCGAGTGGGAGTGAATGACGCACAAAAATTAATGCTTTTATGACTTGAAAGTACGTACTACATTCGTACGAGTAACTTCATGTTCACTTCTTGTCCATTGCATTATTAAATTGTTCACGTTTAAAATTTAATAAGCGTGGAAAACTCTTCGTAATTAGTTTCACATGTAAACCATCCCCTTAGTCGCCTACATACGGTATTTTACTCGTATGTAGTCTGTGGAAATATGCCGGTTCTGATATTAGCTTTTCATAATTTATTGCTCTGCCAGGATGCAGCACATCGCGTAAAAGGACCATAGATTCAAGTACATTTCCTCATACTTTTCACTACCATGGAAGCATTTTCAGGCTACAAATATCCATCAAAACTTATCTTTATTACAATGAAGCGTTTACGCAAATTATGAAAAACTTTTCAGCATAATCAATGCTTAGTGGTTGAACAATGTACTTAACCGCGAACGCTTAAAATTTAAATTACAGCCCGTTTTTTTCGCTATTTTAGGTATAAGTAATTAAGGTGCTCAGTGTAGTTTAACGAATCTGGTTAATATTTTACATACTGTCTAGAGTATTGTATTATTAAACCGCCAAGAGCTATCTGCCTTAAATGAAAACCATCCTTACACAACCATCGAACCGTACCCACCACCCGCCCCCATCCTATTCTTCTAACAAATAAGAAATTGAAAGCAGAAAATTCAAAAAGTAAGTAGCTACCTCCATTTACCTTAGCCATCAGGGAATACATCATATTGACTCTTGAGAAGATTACATAAATTGTGAATTTCGTTTTATAACTAACCCTTTTTTTCCCCCCACCCCCACCCTCACCCACTGTACACGCTTACTTAGTCTCTGAGTGACGTCAGTACACGCATAGAAACCCATCGATTAATTTATACGGGAAAGTTAAAAGTTTCGCAACTTTCTTTTGAGTGTGGGGGTACGAGGGTGGAGTCTTTTCGGTTTTTGATATCTCGAATTTCCAAAGAATTTCTTACGTTTTCTCCGAGGGGTTGAATGAAAATAAGAATTGACTACGGACTCGGGGGTCTTAAGCGTCTCGGAATGGAATTTCCATTTTAAAACGAAAAACTTGAAAACCCATACTTTTGGCATATGAGCATAAAGGAATTCGTCATACTACCTTCGGAAAAGTTGCCTTGGTTTAGGGGGTCGGGAATACTCATGAAATATTAATGGGGTAGGCCAGAAAACAGGGAAGAGAATAAGTTAGTAAGAAGGACTATAACAAGAGTATATCCTGTTTTTGCTTACATTTATCGGGAAAATTATTTGGAAGACAAAAAGTAAAACGCATTCTGGACAGAATTTTATTATTCTCGAGAAGATATTCTAAGTATTTGGGTATTTTTCGGGAAATTATCGTTGATGTCTCCCTGCTTAACGAACCCGCCTCTTGTCGCATCTGTACCTCTGTAGAAGATTTTCAGTTTGTTCTGGATGTTTGTATATCGCAATGGCTTGAAGGTCGTCCAGCCAGTTTTTATTAATTAATTTAATTTACATACCCCTTACTCGTCCGTGATTCACAAAATGTACAGCCCTCAACGAAGTCATTGAATTTGTGACCAAACAGTTACAAGTGCCAAGGTCCGCAAGGAAATATAAATAATGTGCCCATTCTTTGCGATTTGTTTATGTTGGGGTTGCAACAATCGGAAATTGTCATCGATGTTTTGTTGAAGCAAGTAGTAGGTACTTATAGGTAGTTGGAGTGCCCAAATTAAATTTTTCGAAACTCATGACAAAAACGCTCTTTATCTCGGGAGCTATTAGTCATACGGGGTTCAACAAAAACTGATAATAAATTGTACTTATAGGTAGTTGGAGTGCCCAAATTAGATTTTTCGAAACTCATGACAAAAACGCTCTTTATCTCGGGAGCTATTAGTCATACGGGGTTCAACAAAAACTGATAATAAATTGTATGCCCTAAAAATTTGAACTAACGTGTTTTTGCTCTAAAGTAAAATATAAACAAGATATTCACAAAAACCGGCTTACACTGCCCCAATAAACAAAAAATATATTTTCGAAAAAAGTTTCAACTTTCTAGCATCAGCCGTATGTGAGATGTAGTAGTCCAAAAGATTTTAAATGAAAGATACAACTTATGCCTACGCTCTTGCCCTGATTTCGATTCGGTATCGAACTACGCAATTCATCAAATTTTCCGACAACTTGCCTAATACTATTATTAATGAGATACTTCTGAATCTACCTATTTCTTTGATTAACCAAAATTCTCCTCCCCCAGCAAATTAATTATTCTAAACAATGGCGGAAAAAAATCCTTGGTTATCCATCTCAAAGATTGCGTGACTTCTCATCTAAATACTTCTGAAAAGTAGTGCAGAACACCACGACAGAACGTAACATCAGACTCGTACTTATCATGAATAATTTCCATTCCTGACATTCCTCTAACATATTATCCTGAAAGTTCGTTCTTATGTTCAAAATGTTAACGTAATCGGGACGTTCCTCCTTTCCTCTCACTTTGATAAAACGAACCATTTTAAGCCCGAACGTAAAGCCACTGCGGTATATTTTCCCTACACTTGATTTTAAGATTTCATAAGGCAAGAGTTTTGGAAATGACATCGTAATCCTCTACTTGAAGGATATAAATTTTTACTCATTCGTATGCTTGTTAAAAACTCGACATATACATGTAGTTTAAAAAAAAAATCCTTTAACGCCAGCAACAAACAAAAGCTGACATTATGAATACAACAATGTATGTTGTGAACATTGCTGCCGGATTCTACGTGCACTATACGAGGATGTGTGTGATGTGTTGTTCGCCTTTTTTTTGCTTTTTGTCCGGTTGGTGGGTAGGGGCGGTGGGGTTGTAAAGGGTAATATCTGGACGTGGTCGCTTTTATATCTGTATCCGGAAAATTTTCGAATTCGTTATCCTTGCGAACAGAGTACATTAAAAATTGTTTTCATCATTTCATTGAGATACCTTCTCGGTACTATATCATCTTCTTATCCGATTTCCTTTTTAATTCAAAAATTTATGAGAGCCATTCGCAGGCTGTTGCTCTGTTTTCGGGAATATTACGGAGCAAATGATACATGAAAAATTACACAAAAAACCGAATTTTGCTTCTGGCAAAAAATAATGATCATCCGATGATGGATCATTCGATAATGGGCTGGTATGTTTTTTTTTATGAAATGATACTTACCAGGGAAGAGTTCCATTCGAAATTCAGACATGGTACCAATTAAGGATAAAATCAAATTTCATATGATTTATTTAAAAATAGAAAGATTAATAAAAAAAAACTTGTTTGCAGAGTTTTAATAAATTATTCATTGATATCTAGCCTCTGTCATCCCTGACTGTACGCATAACGCTAATTATTAAAATACTAAAAAAAAATAAATTGATTAAGTAAATAAATTTACAACTTTTACGAAGACTATATTTTGTTTAAAAATCTTTCCTTACAAAAATATTCCTACTGAGATCTATAGATTTCATGGTGCTCCGCGTTTTAGATATTTTTTCTGCTTCAGGTAATTACTATTTTTTTGCTATATTATTAATATGTCATTAATTTATTTTTAAGTTTACCAAAACTTAATATATCAAGTATCTACTATAAATTTAAGAATTTTACGATTGTCTTCTGTAAAGATCCGAAAAATATAGTGTGTACTTTTTTTTCGATAAATCAAAAGTACGCCTATTTTATAGTGCCCTTTTCTCTAAATTTTAAAACTTCTACTGTTCATTTCAATGATAATATTAATTTCTTAATGCCGGTTTGGCCGTAACATATTGTGTTGTTTAATTTATTTTGCAATAGCAATCCTATAAATAAATAAATAATTTTTTAATAATTATTGATTCGTATATTTCCTAAAAGATTTTGCTTATTTTTACAACTATGGATTAAATAAATTATTGTATAATATACTTAAAACGTATTTAAATACTTTATTATTAAAAAATAATAAAGCAAAAGTAATCGCAGAATTTATTGATCTGTTTAAACCCCCAGGATTGAATATCCGAAAATTCTAAAATTTATTTTTTAGATAATTGCATACATAAAAAGTTCGTAGAAGTAGAAATCAATTCGATATCTAATTAAACGTAAGATATATGACGAAATTCGTGAAAAACTATACAACCCCGTCACACCCCTTTGGAGTTTGAATATCAAAAAATACTGAAATTATTTTATGGCGATTATATTTAAAGAATGTGAAAGTAAATCAGTTTGATATCTCATTAGAACTAAGAAATATAGCAGAATTCTTGAAATCGTGTATACACCTTTACACGCTCTTAGTGATTGCAAATCAAAAAATACTGAAATTATTTTTTATTTAAAAAGCTCGGGGAAGTATTACTTTACATATACTACACAATAATGGACAATATTTACAAAAAAAAATTATTTTGAGTACCAATAACAAAAATATTTTATTTATAAAATATATTTGTGGGTTAACTAATTAAATAAATTCATTGAAATTTCTTCATTACTCTTAAATAATTTATATTAATTCTTTTGTGGCAGTGCGAAAAATTGTCTAAAATAAAATTCACTATAATACAAAATCAGAGTAAAAACCGAATTAAAATTTTGGGCAAAAATTGATGACGTACTCGAACATTTAAAATTAAGATCAGATTTAATTTTGATTTTTTATTAACACGATTTGAACTTGTTTTAGACTGTTTTTGAAAGTACTAATTTTTATGGAGTGAAGATAATTTTAAAATTAATTTTATATGCGTGAATCGGTTTAAGACTTAGTTTGAATAAATCTTTTCACTTAATATGCAATTGGTATCGAACGAATAATAGAAAAATAAATCGTGACCCCGTTTTTTGAAAAACCGTAATTAAAATTCCAAGAAAAATTCCCATTCCCATTTAAGTTCTAATTTAATTTTCCGTCATATTACAATTTTCTTTCAAATCAAAGAGAAAAACGATAATTTTTTTTTCGAATCGCGATTTCAAGCTTTTCCACATTCATCTAAATGAACCTACATATTAACAAATCCGCTTACCGAGGGACTAACAAAAATATCCTTCTTTTTTTCCTACGTATTCAAATTACACATTGCTGATGTCATAAGGTAAAGGTATGTTCGATGGCACGTGTATTTCAGAGATTATTGATTCCTTAGTTTGAAATTTCATATGGCTTTTCTTAAGCTTTTAATAATGGAAATAAAAAAAAAGGAAATTCGAGCAGCATAAAATGGTGGGCGAAGAATGGCACGTTTATATGTTTATTATTACACGAAAGATTTAAAATTGTTTTACATGAGAGAAATTAATATTTTGAGATTCCATTTCGGTTTTGAGAATTTCAAAAAAGTATTTTCGATAGGCCGCCTACGTCTATTTGGCACGCTTTGTTTCCTTTATTAATCCCAGTTTTAATGAAAAATCTCCCAACAGTATGGGCGCAACTTTATTATTTTTCGGGTAGAAGTTCGGAACGCGTTTAAGATTGATGCGGTGTAGGTTACTATGTGACTGAAAACCTATAAAAATGGGTAGAATGGGGTCGCGCTAGAATACTTACGCCGCTGCCACATATAAAATATGAATTACATAATTGTGTCATATTCCGGGAGGCAGTCTAAGTAGTAGTATAATACTACGTAGTTATTACGTGATTAGGAGGTTTTTCGTGATTTGGTTTTGGGCCATTACATGAAATCGGAAATGCGTTCATAGGCGATTATATAAATAGTCTGTGGAAGTGAAAACCAATCTAATATCTCATCAATCCTAAGAATATCTTGAATATCTAAAAATCCTGAAATTAACTTTTTGACGATTATATAGGAAGCCATAAGAAGTAAAAATGAATTCAATATCTCATTAGAACTAAGAAATATGTGGGAATTTGTGAAAATACGTGCAACCCCCTTGAACCCACTTTGGGGTTGAATATCCAAAAATCCTGAAATGAGTTTTTAGATATATATAAAGAAAGCCCGAGGAAGTGAAAACCAATCCGATGTCTTATCACTCCTAAGAGATATGACGGAATTCGTGAACCCGTTTATACCCTCTTAGGGGTTGAAAAAGGAAAACATTTGAAAACAAGTTTTAGGTGATTATTAAACAAGTCCGTGGAAGTAAAAAGTTATTCGAATCTAATCAGACCTGAGGGATATGGCTGAGTTCGTGAAAAAGTATACAACCCCTTTACACCATCGTGGGGGTCGAATTTCAAAAAATCTTGAAAACACTTTCTAAGTATTTATATGAAAAATCCGTAGCATAAAAATGGATTCAACAATTGGAAAGACCTAGTAGATATGATGAAAATCGTGAAAATATATGCATTCCATTTTCACTGATCATTTTTTTCGCTCCCCTCTGTATGCCAATGTATATTTGAATTTTTTTTCAATCTAAATGACTTTTCTAGTTGACTTACATTTACATACCGAGTTTCAACTTTCTAGCATAAGCCGTTCTATAGTTAGGAAAAACACCCCCCACCTCCGTACCATACTACCCCTATAAAATGTTGTATTTTTTTAACATGCTACTACTATAGTTCTATCCAAATACCAAGTTTCAGCTTTATATCATTATAGGTTCTCGAGATATAAAAATCAAAACTTTTTCCTTTTCACCCTGCTAGGGGTTTATTTGGCCTACTTCCGGTAAAAATTCTAAGCATCTATCATACACTGTTCTTGAGATATGAGACGTAATTTTTTAGAAAAATTCTTATCCACTTCCACTTCCATACTCCACCGCCCCCCTTAAAAATTTTACTTTCAGCAAACTTTATTTGTCAACCTTAATACAGAAACCAAATTTTATTTTTCTGGTGTAATTGGTTCGTGAGATATTGTAATCTAAAGTTTTTCACCCCCCACCTCCGTACGCCACTTCCACCACTCAAAAATTTGTTTCCGATCTATTCTCCTAGTATGCCCACAGATGTTCATCAAGTTTTAATTTCGTGACATTAACCGTTCAGGAGATATGGATTTTAGAATGTCTCGATCTCGGCTTTTGAGCGTTTTGGACGCATTATTATTCCCCCCACTCCCACACCCCTTCACCCATATCCTCCCTTTTTTTGCAAATGGTTCCACTATCGATGCTCTGTATAAATTCCAAGTTTCAGCCTCCTAGCCTAAGCGGTTACTGAGATCTTAAAACCAAAATTTTTCGTCCAAAACGCTTCCCCCACCTCCCCCCTCACACCCCCACCACTCAAAAGGTGGGCACTTGAAGGGGTCTTCTCAGTCTATCAACAAAAAAAAATTCAAATTAATACCTCAAAGGGTTTGAGAGCTATAAGCTTTCAAACGTTTAGCGTACGGCGGACGGCGCACAGATGGACTGAAATTTTTTTTTGCTTTTTTGGTGTCTATTAGTCATGAAACGTGGAAAAAAATTTTTCAGGGTAGCAAATTTTTTTTTTTTAAAAATCGATAACAAAAGTATTGTTATGTATTATTAAAATAATAAAGTAAAAGTGCAAAGATGGTTATACAGAAATATGTACTTTATTATTAGAATGTTTAAAAGAAAGCATGGTTCGGAATATTGCTTAGAATAGAAACGATTAAGTTTGCTATTTATCAAAAAAAAATTTACCTTACTTTATTATTTTCTGAATTTTAAAGTATTTTGTTAGACCTTAAATATTTTATTTTCACGTTTTATAGGTAGACCCCAAAAAGACAAACAAATTTTTTCGAATTCAGCTACCACACAGAAACATTCTCGGACAAATTTAAACCCTTTCGATTGCCATAACAAGGCACTTTGTTTCATCTTCAAGAAAAGGTCACAGTTTCCTATTTTATTTATTTAGTCTACTTTGTGTTCTTTATATCGAACACTTGAATAGGTCACTATTTATCTAGAAGAACAGAATCTGGTGGAAGCGGAATGTAAAGTGCTCGTTAAGTTTTCATTACGAAAAATAATTAGACTTTGTGCTGTAACTATGGCATTTAGCTAAAAATTCTTATCACATTTTTGGGGTATTTTATGCGACAGAAACTTTTCCATCCTAATTGTTTCGTTCGTTCACTTTCTTATTCTAATAGCAAGAAAATTATTGTATATCAAAGTATTTCGTTCGAATTGAAAATTTCAACCTTTTTTGATTCCATGGGGTTCAATTATCAACCAAATCTAAAAAAATGACTTGTTTATGACATGTTTTGATGGATTTATTTAGTTGACAACAATTCTGTTTTTTCAAACCCAAAAATTGGAATCTAAATCTTTTAAATGGGAAATTGCTAAAAAATATTCTGTTTTTTTGGACTTCTTAAAATAAAGCTAAAAAATACTCTGGGTTTTTACAATTGTTTTAATGAATTTATTTATTCAG
This sequence comes from Beris morrisii, assembly GCA_951812415.1. Taxonomy (NCBI): domain Eukaryota; kingdom Metazoa; phylum Arthropoda; class Insecta; order Diptera; family Stratiomyidae; genus Beris; species Beris morrisii. The sequence goes on along the minus strand of OX638310.1, from coordinate 167,242,867 downwards.
TTGACAATTGTTTTTCAAACCCAAAAATTTCATTCTAAATTTAAAAAAAAAATCCCTTGTTTTTTTAGACTTGTTTTGATGGACTTATTTAGTTGACAAAAAATTTTTTTTTCAAAATCCGAAATTTGAATCTAAATATTTTAAATGGGAAATTGAAATGGCCCGTATAATATTTTTTAAGATTTGACTCAAATGTAGTGTTTTTTCGGAAACGAAAATTATTTGGATTGTTTAAGAGCAACCAACATTCTAATTTTTTTATGACGTGACTGCAAATGTTTGAGTATATTTTTTTTTCAGTAAAAACTACCTGCAATTTATTACTAGTTTTCTTGAAGCTATGTACTTAATAAATTTTATTTATTTATTTATTGTTTATTTCACTTATTTTATTTATTTATTTTATTTTATTTATTATTATTTTATTTATTATTATTTTATTTCATAACGCTGAACATTTCGCATGTAAGTAAAGTTATCGTAGATGCAAATATTCTCTTAAATTTTACATTGTAGCGCGCGATTTATCATTGTAGCGCGCGATTTATCGTTGTAGCGCACGATTTATGGTTGTAGCGCTCGATTTATGGTTGTAGCGCTCGATTTTTTTTTCATTGAAAGTACACTGAGAGAGATTGTTAAAAGGTTCAAAATTATGATGCGCATAAAACAAATGAATCTTGTCATACCATAAAATTAACGTAGTAATGATGAAATATCCTCGCAAAGTAGCAAATTTAATTGAAATCGCATTAAAATGATTGGCTTGTTTGTCGTAACTTTTCTTTGATGGATTTTCGTAGGTCTGTTGCAATACTTAAGTAGTCTCTCTTATGTGAGATGTTAGGTCGTTCCTCGCTTTTATCACACTACTGCGAATAATGGTGGCTCCCACCATGACGAAGCATGTCGAAGCTTTGCGTTTATTCCTTTTATGGTTTTATGTCTTGTATTCCGCCCTGCGATGATCCTGCTTCGTTATTTCATTCCTTGCAAAATATTTTTATTGACCATTTCACTTACTCTGCTACTCTGACTACGCGACGTTACAAAGATTGAAGTCTTGTAGTTCATTCGCTTATTTCGTCCTAACGTCACGGCAAGGACATCGATTCCAATACAAAGTAGCAAAACCTCTTATCTTGGGACTGGTGCTGCTCAATGATGTAAGAAAACCAATGACCGCGGTATCGAGGATTTTGATCCGTCAGGATTTCGAACGATGGATGATTTCCAGGTAGGCTTTAATCCAAAAATGAGTCTCTGCAGGACCCTAGCTCCAACAACTCTGAATAATTAGTCTGTAAAGAGGAAAGGAATCGAAAAGTCGAATATATTTCGATAGGTTGAAAGGATAATTCTGAAGCTGATCTCTCCTTTGATAGAAGGTATGTACTATTCATAGGACGAATCCAGGCGACTCAGTGGCTTTGTGTAGTTCTATGGAAGCAGAATGTGCGGAGAGGTTATTCTTAATCGTTCGCCATCTTATGTCTACAGGACCTAACCTCTGATACGTGGCTTATATTCCCTTTTCGAATACGATCTCTGGGCTAAAGAAAATATTATCCATGAATGGTATAGGTGGCTTATCCTTCGAAGGATATGTTTGTCTATCGATGTAGGGTATCCGTGTGGTTTTTCACATATCGTTGCTTTTCACATCCTCGATTCTGCTTATTCAAGAATTACTATTTTTTTCGGTTTCTTGCTTCGAATGGCTATGTAATTTATGGGTTTCGTCATCGTGTGTCCTGGCTGTTGTTCGAAAATTTATAGACACTTCAAATCTATTTACCGATGATTGACTACTTCTATTGAGTGGTGATTGGATAAAGAAATAGCCACTGAGGCTGAAATACTGGCTTTGTTAAGTGACACACTGGAGATGTTGACAAATCTGTTTTTAATAAGGTCGATGGACAATACGAGATAGGGACATCAATTTTTTTGCAGAGATCTGGTTGCTGTGGAGAGGTAATTAGAGTGTGAGACCTTCACGTTATTGTTGGCTTCTATTAATAATAAATATATAATTGAGAATACTACTTCTTTTCCGGGTAAAATACTTCTTATTTTTATTTTCTGTGACGTTTAGGACGCTTTTTATAATAAAAAAACCGTATTAAAAGTCATGCAAATTGGAATTATAAAACAGGAAAAATTGGTTTCCTTCCTTCAGAATATTACAAACTAGAAAACTTAAATTCGGTGTGTAGGTTGCATACATAAGTACATATCAGATGTCGTTGCACTTTTTGTTAAAATTTCGCAAAGTTTTGTGATGTTTTTTAAAGTTCTCGATCAAATTGAGGTTCTTCTTCTTTTTCACGTGTAGAGGATCTTGGTTGGCAAGGTCTCGACATTTTAGCCATATCTTAAAGGGGGAACCTCCTTTACATGGTCGAAAAATACATGATTTTACGAATTATTTTCTCAGGTATAACAACTCAAAACGCTTTAAAATTTTTATGACAATTTAATGCACAATTCAAGAGCACAGTGTAATTTTTTCACATTAAAAAATCGATATTTAATTTAAAAATGGATGCCTTGTTAATATCGCCTCGCACACTCTAGCGTCCTTAATTTTGATCTAAAACAAAAAATCAAAAAATTTTTGTAAAGTTTATGATACTAGCTTCTAGATGACATCGAGTATTTTAAAGAAAAAGATTGAATTCTATGTTTTTACAGTTTTAAATTTAAAGGTATTTTTCGCTAAAAAAATCGACTTTAAAATACGAAAAAAATATGTAAAAAATTGTTTTTCGAAAAACAATTAACGTCATCTAATAGAGCCATCTAAATGAGCCATCATAAAGCCAAATCGGTTCAGTACAATTTTCTCCATTGTGTACGCAAAATCGAAAAATGATGTTTCGAGAAAAACGCGTTTAAAGTTTTGGAAACATAAAAATACTATATACTCGTCACCCGACCCTTCCGCTTTATGAGCTGTAACTCGTAAACACTGCAGATATCGACTTGAAATTTTTTCAGAGAATAATCTTGAATAGTTTAGCAATCGATTAAGACTATTTTCAAAAAATCGATTTTTTTGAGGAGGTCTCCTCCCTCCTCAATCCTTCGAATGTTGCGGAATGAATTCCTTATTGTTGTCTAGTATCTATGACCAAAATCATTCTACTTCTTGCTGTTAAATAGTAGTTGCTGAAAGACGTAGTTACACTTCATGTCCGATTACCGGTCAGAGAAGCGTTTCTTATGATCTGCATAGGAACAAAATGAACCTAGATATCAATGAAGTCATAATACAGTTCTGTAGTGTTTTCGCCGTCAGGGTCACCAATTTATGTTTCTCTGGAAAATTGTTTGTTAAGATATGAAACTGTTCAAGCAATTACTTGGACAATATTGTCTGAATTTAAAATCAACCGAATCCATGCAAAGTACGACTGGGAGATCCACGACGATTATTTACAACCGGTGGGACTGAACGATAAATTCTCCGTCTTGAAGACATCAGATGACTTCTCTCCAACTCCTGTTCAGTATTATACTTGGAACGCTCTAAAGACTATTCTCCTTGAAATAACCCGACTTATAAAGTGAACTGAATCGTCTGAATGCCAGATATCAAAACGTTAGCAAACCGTTTCATTGTTTTCCTTTCAACTTTACCACTTTGCTACGAATGAAACATTCTCTTCGGGATTGAAGTGACTTTCTGTCTGATATATGTATGAATGAATTTCAACTCCGATTGAACTAGACCAGAGTAAAATCTGTCCCCATGGAAATATGCTCGTTATCAAACGAACCATATCGAATTGACTCCTAAAACCTCGGTGCATGGACCCAGACCATTAGAAGGATGGGGATAGATTGTTCTAAGTAAAGTACGTTATTCTTGAAATATTCCTTTTTGGTTTTTTTTTTGCCATGGTTCACGTCTCCTTTAGCTTCTAAAGCGTTCGTCCTTAATTCATGTCATGAATATATATATGGAAAAGAAAACATGCTTTCCACATGGAAACGTATCCTGTCACCCTCGTCTATCTAAAGTGAATTACAGATTTCGAGGAGTGGTAAAGATGTGCGCCACGTGAAATTGTATACTCTGATTTCAAACACAAGAGCCTAGGCGTACCCATTTTTGCCCTTTCTATTACGCCCGCTTCCTGTTCGACGCTGAATAAGCATTAAAATAAGGAAGAAGAAAAGCTTGCTTCAAGAACAAAAGGAATCGTTCTGAATTTTCCCGAATACGTGTCGCATGAGCACGAATTTGTCAAGACTATATCCTTACGGTTGACATAGAAAAACAACTTCGCCATAACGCTCTATACTGCATCATTCATCTCGACAGGATGGCGTCGGAATAGGATGTAACAGGACGAGCACGTAGATGCGATTATCTTTAGCCACTTGTTTCTCCTTGACTGATATGCATCCGAGCATATTTTTCGTACTACTTGTCTTAAGGACGAACCTATAGAATACAGCCGTATTTGAAAGTAAGTCATGAAGAAATGTCCTACCTTAATCGCAGAAATATCCTCGAAATGTTGGAATGAAGATTGTATAGCGTTAGATGTTATCCGAACTGGTGGTATTTTTTCCCGAAATATCTACAATGGGGCCAGGAAGTGGAGATAGGGTCGGAGGAATTATGATTTTCCCTTCATAAATTAGCTATAAAATGAAATTAGGGTTCTTTGAACCGAATGATGTCATGTTTACACCAGCCAACGTCACGAGGTTCTCGTTTCGAAGAGGACAAGTTTGCCAGATTCAAGATTTCGATTATGTGGAGACAATGTCCTTTAAATGGCCTGGAATGTATTAGTAAGGGAATAAAAATGGGATGTCCTTCAAAGGGTATTAGGAGTTCATGCGAATACAATTTTTACAGTAACAGAGTAATGAAAGTTGCTGTCTGGTGGGTGAATCCTTCTCTCATTACTTATCCCAAATTTATGATACACTATTTCTATGCTAGTTATACATACACAAGTTTTCCAACGTAGAGTCAAATGTCCTTTATTTGCATTCTAAGAATGTAGGACCGAATATATTACATGAATATTTGAAAGCACGTACTCGTAGATCCAGACCAATACTCAGGATTGAGCCTTAACAAGCAGTGCTATTGCTACTCGATGGCTTGTTACATCATACTCGTAAGACAACATTTTTTTTTTTTTTTTTTTTTAAATAATTCCAGTTAAAACTCAATCCTGACTTAGTATGAATTTCTTTAAATGCTGTTCGAAAATCAACAGTGAATATAGATTTAAACGGCGCCCAACGTAGGGTTAGTTGTAAAATACTGAAAAATTTGCTTAAGATCACTGAAATTCCAACAGTCTGGATGCACTTTTAATATATTGTTTGGCTGAAATTTAGTAGGAGCGCACACTCGAGTCCACCGCAAAGATATTTTGGGGCCACTGGGCGTGTATTGTCCCTTCCCGTGTGTTTATTCTCTAGATGAAATCTGAAAGTATTTTAGATTTAATCCAGCCCAAAAGCTTATAATGAACCGAGCCTCAGACGAAAAAAAGTAAGTTGGGGCCAAAATCCATAAATTCGTTTGCTAATCGTCTGTGGGTCTATCCGTCCGCTCGTCTGTCTATCCTTACGCACGACAATTCAAGAACACCTTTACCTACAATATTGATATTTTGAATCTAGATGTTTTTTCGAATTTATATGGCTAAGTTCGTTAACGGGCAAAATCGTACAGACTTTTTTCTTATTTTAAGCTCTATTAAACGTAAAATACAAGGCTACAATTTTCGATCACAAAACAAAAACTCTGCGGTCATTTGAAGTACTCGCTTCTAAATTCAGAGGACTTTGGATTTATATTATTTTCAGATACTTTCAGTCGTCTTCGACTTCATGTAAAAGCCTAGTAAAAATTAACTTTATCAGCGATATTTCTGTGTAAGGATGAGATTATTTAAAGTACTGGACGCTAAACTCTAAAGAATTTTTGCTTATATCTAATTTTTTTTAGAAAATAAATCAGAAAATTTATTCCTTACTTTACTAGAGATAGAGAACAACAAAATGCGTATTTCCTAATCGATTATGTTATGAATCTAAAAGTGTTCCACTATCTCGTAGAGAACCTCGTAGCAAAACCTGATCAAAGCCGAACGTCTCAAAATGCTTTTTAATTAATTGATTGCCTTTTACGTCAACTCCAACCTTAAACGCTTTCAAAGAAAATTAATTAAAACGCACCAAATGTATTTGCTCTTTATTAAATGAAAATGGCCAGAAACGTTATTAGTTTATGGCTAACTACACGGCTATACCTACATTTTGCTTCCTCTGTAGAAGCTCTTCAAATGGACCACCACTACATCATCTAAATTCGTTGTAGTCCTCGATAGTTTCGGTACGAATCGGCCAAGTTCTTGGATATTTCATCATGTGGTACTCAAGTGGTCAAGTCCTTTAAGCTATTGATCAAAACTCAGCAGGATTGCAAAATTATAGCTTGAAATAAATCATACGCCATCAAGAAGGTACTGACCAATCTTCCATTCAAAATTAATAAAACATTTTAACCTTAAGCTAATTAATTTCGGGTTGTCTAAATATTGAGAAGGGACATATTTTTTGGTAGACAAGGAATCATCAGTGACAAACAGAAGGGATTGAATAAAATATAAATTATTCTGGACGTTGAAAAAGTTACAGATTTTGAAAAGAAGATTATCTACGTTTCTTTGAAAATATGACTTTTTTCCCGACTAGATTAGCGAAAAAAAAATTAATCAAAATAGGGTTACCTATTATAGCAGTGACAACTATGTCCTTGCCTTTTTCTTCGGTTTTTCACTTGTCAATTATGAAATATTTTACCGAAAGAAGGAAGAATGATAAAAGACAGACTCACGAACTTACAAATTGATGACGCTAAGAATCAAAATTGATTTATTTAAATTCCTTGATAACCGATTCAGCGGTGGATCGAATTTCGGTCGATACCAAGGTGAATGTAGCCACTGCCAAAAACATTCGATGTTTGGAATGTGTTTCTGTGTGTAGAGTGAAAATGTTAAGCATCGCGATGTTGAACCTTAAACCTTTTGGACTTACAACACGATCAAAGGGCTAGAAATCCTGAAAAATATGAAATTTTTATACTCTAGATGAAATCATATAGAGTATTATAAGTTTAATCCAGCCCAAAAGTTTGTAACGCATAGAACCAAGCCTCGGACGAAAAAAAGTTATATATTATTTTTTGTTTATTTGTGGCCAAAAACGCCAAATCCGCTTGACGTCCGTCCGTCCGTCCGTCCGTCCGTCCGTCCGTCCGTCCGTCCGTCTGTCCGTGAACACGATAACTCAAGAACGCCTTCACCTAGGATCTTGAAATTTTGAATCTGGATGTTTGGTTGAATTTGTAAGGCTAAGTTCGTTAACGGGCACAATCGTCCTACTCCTTCGGGTAGCTGCCATACAAAATGTCCTCAAAACACGTGTTCAAGAATATTGGTCGATAACTTCAAAAGGGTTTAAGCTATAGTTGGAGCTAAATACATGATTATGAAGAAAATCCTGTTAGTCCTTCGTGTAGCTGCCATACAAATATCCTGTCAAAATGTATTCACTTAATTTACAAAACCCACTATAACTCAAGTAATCTTTTAGCTACGAACTCGGAATTTCGTACAAATTAGTTTTGAGTGAAAAGAAAGTTCGACTTTACTAGTCAGCGAAATCCTTTTATTCCTTCTGGTAGCTGCCATACAAAATGACCTTAAAACACGTGTTTAAGAATATTGGCCGATAACTTCAGAAGGGTTTAAGCTACGACTTTGAAATTTTGTATGTGTTATTTTTCCAATAGTTGAAACTAAATGTATGACTATGACGAAAATCCTATTAGTCCTTCGTGTAGCTGCCATACAAATATCCTGTCAAAACGTCTTCACTTAATTTACGGAACTTACTATAACTCAAATAATCTTTTAGCTATGAATTGGAAATTTTGTACAAATTAGTTTTGAGTAAAAACGAAGTTCGAGTTTACTAATCAGCGAAATCCTTTTTCTCCTTCTGGTAGCTGCCATACAAAATGTCCTTAAGACCCGTGTTCAACAATATTTTTCGATAACTTTTGAACGCTTCGAGCTACGAATTTGAAATTTTGTACACGTTCATTTTTAAATGGTTCCAAGGAAAGGGATGAATATGTAAGAAATCGAGTGAGTGTGTCCCATGTGAAAGTCCTTCAAAAAGGAAATTTTTTTTCGATGACTTACCCAGTTAAAGAAATGGAATTAAACACTGAATATTGTCTTTTAGTTTTGAGTAGCAATCTAATGGCAGTCCTTAATAAAGGACATACACATGCACACACGTCATTCTACATTATCCCCAACTACAATATAAATCGGAGTTCAGTATTCATCTAGAGTATTATACGATTGGCTTGCAGCCGATCGTGACTGCAGTATGTTTCTTAACTCTAAGTGTTTTGGAGTTTTAATTTTCAGTATTTTTTTTTATTTTAATTTAAGCTCAAATTATATAATTTTGTTTTTTTTGTTTTGACGTATTGAATATAACTTCGTTCTTTTTCGAATTTCGTAATTTTTTGCCCATATTTGACTTTACACAATGGGAAAAAAGAAACCGGGATGAAAAAAACATGATTGAAAACTTCAACATACATATGTAAATCGTATATTCTTGTTCACCTCGACCAATATAAACTGATAGCAATTACAGACTTAGTTGATTTCATTAAACTTCCTTGGTTGGTACTCGATTGTCCATGTCCAGTTCCACTGCTGTATAATCGCTTCAGCGGTGGATTGGATTTTGGTCGAAAAGTACGTGGGTATTGTCGATACTAACATGTTGTAAATATCTTTCGCTCTGCAATAGTGAGCAATATTCTATGGTCGAGAGTGTTAAATTCTGTGTGCTCAAAATCCGGGAAAAGGGTTCCTGTTTCTTTTTCTTCAGTATTTTGAGTTTCAGGTTTTTTCATTTAGGCTATTTCCGAAGTTTTCAGCTTCGGTATTTTGTATTAATTTTTTATTAGGTTTTTAATTCATAATATTTTTTGTGATTTTCAATCTGGGGGTGTGATTGTCAAGATTTTGAGTCTTCGGCTATTTTGTTTTTTATTTTTATTTAATTTTTTTCGAATTATTGGACCATTTAGATTTTGAACAATGGAAAAAAAGAAGAAACAAGGAAGAAAAAAAGCAATCCTAAAAACCTATACGCAAAACATGTATCCTTGTAATTAGTTTCATTGAACTTCCTTGTTAGGCTGTTGATTGTCCAATCTCTGTGTTTTAATGACCGGTACAGCGGTCGATAAATACAACAGTATTGCCGCCCCAAGCAACTATATCGCTTCTTATGGCATGCAATATTCGATGCTCGGGAATGTTATGCAACCGGTTCGTAGTCTTTCGGTGCTCGAGAGTGTTATGCTACCGGTTCGTAGAGTTTCGGTGCTCTCGGTCACAAAATAAAATGTCTCCAATTGGGAGGAAAATATCTCCGCTTTGAAGGGTTCATCCAGTAACACCATCCTAAACTGACGAATGTACTTATTTTCTTTCTCCCTAGGGAGTCATCTCTAATACATAGATGGCGCCGCACCAGTTGTTCGACGCCGAATAAGAACCAACCCCCTTGTCAATAAGATAAACAGCAAATGCTGCCTTAAAAAGAACTAAAGATGCTGTTTTTGCATTAAATGTAGAATTGAATGAAGCTATTTCTTGAAGCTTACACGTCACGATTCACTCATAATATTACAACAGACATAACCGTAAAGAACGACTCATGGGTAGTTTTGTAAATGGGTGTAAAACGACATAATGTCCTGCTATTTTCCGAGACTGAAAACCTATAAAAGTGTCATGTGCATCTAATTTTTCCCCGACTTTAATATCTCATGACATTAAAGATTAAATTTGAAAGTTTTTACGTTTCTTATATTCTTTTTTTTTCTTTTATACTATCACTTTTATGTGTTCGTCGTTGGAGCAATATAATAAAAAGAAAAGTATCCGGAAAACAGAACAGAGTGGAAGAAACATGTTCCGCAAAATGAATTTTCCTACCCCAATATTAGGATTTGTTTGCTTTGACGTCTAGCTAGGAATTATAGCTTCCCCAAAGGAATCGTTGTGTTTTTTAAGAGAGATAAAATCGCCGTATCTTTACACTATTCATTTTCTATCATTTTTTTATCATTCCTTGCCCTAGGACAGAAACGAATTTCAATTAATGTTCGCCATTTACGTACACTTACATTTTATTAAATCATTTTTCGTGGAAGGAAACACACGCTAGAATGTACTATGCTGAGAGGGTATACATTGTGAAAATCAAGCTTAATATCGTATACAATAAGTTCCATTTCTCTACTCTGTAAAAATAAGATTGATTATTTTTGAACGACTCGATTGCTGACCACTGCCCCTTCCGCTGTGCATGTACCCTACGTTCCATCGTTCATATGTGAAAAATGATTGAATCGCGTGTTCAGATCCTTTGAACGTGATTTTCCTACCCTTTATTACATTTTAACTTGCTCTAAAATCTTCACCAATCCTTTTTGAAAATCCTTTCACCCTCTCACCGCCCACACCCCCCACATCCAGTTTCTATTTAGTAATCGTGCAATCGCATTAAAAATTCAAATCACTTTTAGCCCTTATTTCTGTATAAAAAAACGTGCACGCAAAAGTAGCAGTTAGCACGATAGAAGGGCCGGCAAGATAAAGAAAAAAGTCCTTAGACACGGTGCTGTGCATGGCGGGGCCGATAGCAAACGAAATGTCCCAAATAATAAACAATGTAAAATGAAATCATAACCGACAGGGCAGGTGAATTGTAGAAAATTTGATAAATTACATTTTTGCTTTTATGAGCCTCCAAGCCCCTTCTCTGCTGTATGCTGATTGGGCGTAGGTGAAATGTTAAGCCAATGATTTATGTCCTTTTTTACGTCTTTTCAAATATATGCGAATATTCGTGTTTTTTTACCTGTTCGTTACTTTTCACGGTTGATACTGAAGTTGATGGTGTTGGAAAGGGGCAAATTGAAAACACCCCTAACTACAATCGCTGAATTTCATGTTTTTTTCGAATTTATAGCGATGAGAAATGATTGGCTGATAGATAACTCATTTGACAGGCAGACAATAATACAATGTATCTTTTTCCATAACGGCCGTATGAATTTGAAACAAAAGTTGACGGGTTTTACTTTATTTTTGTTGATCTCAAGGGGGGGAAATAGATAAAATGTTTGTGACAGAAATTTCATTTGGAATAGACAGATTTATTGTGAATTGTCTGTTCCCGATGTTTTTTCGTACATATCAAAATCAAATATTAATTTTTTATGAACGATTTCGATTGAAAGTTCTGTGAACTGATAAAGGTTTTTGAGTAATTGGAATCGAAGTTGTTTAGACTTTGCATCAAGTGAATGAATGGGTGAATGCGTTCTTAGCTTATAGTGTTACTACAAAAACTACCACAGTTTGGGCGCAACTTTATTATTTTTTTGATTGATGTCCAGAACGTGCCTAAAAAATAAACGTTGAAAATAGCCTCCTGGTTCATTTTTGGGGTTATTAGCAGCATCCTGTCCATATAAATTCTAAATTTGAAGTTCCTCGCGTAAGCGATTTCTGAGATTAAGAAACTAAATTTTTTTGTCTAAAACCCTTCCATCATCCCCATCCTCTTACACACTACTACACCGACAAATGATTGCATCCTGATAGGTTGCCCTACCTACTGTAAAAATTTGAAGGCAATTTACAGTGGTTCTCAAGTTCTAGGACTTCAAAGCAATCTGCGTACGGCAGACAGACGGACTTCTATTTTTATTTTGGTTTTTTTAAGTCAGTCTATTGTTGTACTATTAGTAAATAATAAAGTAAAATGCATTAAAAAAATACGTTATTCTGCTCACCTCATCTTTCCAACTGGATGTGAATATGGTCCTAGGACTCAACTGGTGCTGATGACAAACCGCTACAAAAATTTCCCAATTTGTCGATGGATCAAAATGTCTGGAGGCGATGTATCCTGGAGGCCACAGCTCTATTTGGGGCTATCGCGCCATCGATGATAATTGAGGGTTGAACCGCACTGTAGCATCTATTTCGAGTTTAGCATTATATTTCTTTAGTAAATATAATTTAGTCCAAGTCTGTCGTCTGGTTCCTAAGCTATGATGGCACAAACATCCAGACAAAAACAATCGTTCACAGATTTATTTATTTGCATGTGCAAATGGCAGCAGCTAATATACAACCCAAAATATTTGAATATAAAAAACATATACAACTGTATTATCACTACCAGTCCGGTATTACTACAAATGATTTCATAAAGTGTGATCCTGTCTGACTTCAATGCCAATTTTATGCATCAGTATTTTCAAATTTTTTCGAGATTTTTGGTTTCAGGTTTTTTGGAGTGTCTGGCTTAGGTATTTTGTGTTGTCTTTTATAAATTTTAATATTCAATTTATTTTTTTGTGATTTCCAGAACTTTTTTTTAAAATTTTTGTCGGGATTCTGGAATTTGTTTTTTTTAGTTGGGGTTTTTGGGTATCAGTATTTTGTATTGTATTTGTTTTTTTTTTTTTAATTAATATTTATTCATAATTTTGTATTTAATCAAAGTGCTATTTCCGGATTTTTGCGTGATTTTGTGTTTCTGTAGTTTTTGCGGGGTTTCTGAGTTTCGAGTTTTTTTTTAAAGCACAAAAAACGTGTAAATTTCGAAACTGAATATTCAAAACTGTTTGGTGCTAAGGAGCTTAACAAAGAAATTTTTCGAAAACTTTTGGATTTTCTTCTTTTCTTCCTTCAATTTTTTCTCTAAAGTCGAAAGTAAGGCATTTATTCGGATTAATCCAATGAAAGAAAACTCAGGCTGTATTCAACTTTGAGATGCAAAAAGTAATCCTTTACATGATAATTACTCGCAATATCCTGTATTCTTGAGCAGTAGCATTTTGGTTTTTTGAAAAGTGGAAGGCGATAGGTTATTCGGGCGAAGTCGGATATTGACGTCAGTAACGTAAATCCAATATTTCAGACTTTGTATTATTTGTATGATTAGGAGAAGTTCTTATCCATTACACCTAAATAATTTCGTATCCAGACTCTTAATTTCGTTTCGCTTCAACACAAATCGATTACTACTGCTATGAATATTATATGTAATTTCCGGAACAAAATGATTATTCAGATTACCATAATTTCCTTTCATTAATTCTAATGTTTTCCGCTATATAACGAGTTCCACGATGTGAATTTAGATTGCGGGGGTAATAATTGTTAAAACTGCGTACAAAGAATTATTATTTATTGCCCAATTGGGGACCATCGTATTGCTGCGAAATAATCATGGTCGTAATTTTCCATCAATAAAAATAATTATTTGTTTTGGACAGTATCTTTGCTGGAATCTTAATCTAGGAAACTTGTTGCTATACCCGAGTTCATACAATTAGATTGTTGCTTCCGTAATACATTAAGGAAGGTTCAAAGAGTGTTTGATTCACGGTATAACACTACCTATTTCTATCAAAACAAAAACTCGATACCCCTTTAGAATACCTTCAAATAAGCCAACAAGTTACCACTTTCTACCAGCGGGTTTTCACTTATAAAAATTCGAAAAATTAATTAAATAAAATATGCTTAAAAAAATTCCCTTCGGATAAAAAATTAATTCGTTAACAGAAAAATAAATAGATAAATAAAAAGAAACGAAAAAGGAAATAAAAAAATAATAAGAAAATAAAAATAATCAATGAAAGGAAAATTACTTAAAAAAAAGGATTGAAAAATTATAATAAAGGCGTATAAAAATTGTGATACTCTTAAAATATCTAGATATTATTTTTTTTATGTTGTTAATTGTTTCCTAGCCTTTTCAACATCCTAGGCTCTGGCGTTTTACCACAAAATACTCTCCTTTCTTATACCCTGCTCTCAAAAACTATTACCAAGTCATTCAAGCGGTCTATCCTGCGTAACTACTGGAAATATTGAAAGTCCTATTTTCGAAGCGAAGTAATTTTCTTAGTGCATATAACTTTCAAAGTTTCAATTTTGAAGCGTAAGCCGTCCTTGAGAGAAAAAAAACATTAGCTGTTAAGAGTATGCAAAATTGCAAAATTTCTGTGTAGCGTTCACAAATAAATGGCACATAGATGAGAGTACCTATGCATATAAAAGTTTAAAGTAGTTTTCAGCGAATCACGTGCACGCTTAAGACGCTGTGTGGTTTTAAAAATAAGTTCGTTCGATTTTATAGTGTCAGCAACAATATAATTTCGAATAAAACGTACTTAGCCCGAAACTTTTACAACTTTCGTGTGTGGCTTTTCGCATTTCCATTTCGATATGCGAGTATTTCGATGGCACATCCACTAGTCATGCATAGCTAATAGCGTTCGGAAATAGTTACAATCCCGTCGATACGATTCCCATACAACATTTAGCAATTTTCCGAGGAAAAACCATTCGATTTCACTATACCCATTATCCTACATTTTTATAGTTTTATATAGTTGTTCTATACGACTGGATAAGACGAATATGGTTAGTTTTATCGCATTTCGTATTATGGTAGCAGCACACTTAAAGTTATTTTCATGATTTTATATTGTTTCCGTTCAGTCGATTTGAATAAACTGAAAGCACACTTTGTTCGCATCGAAACCATATTGTAACTAAAAATAGCGAAATTTCGATGGCGTATAAAAGATAATGTTAAGTTTAATAAATATACAATAAGAAAATGACAATAAAATAGAAAATGATATGATAAACTTGTAATAAAAACGACTTGGATATTACTTTCGATACATTTACAGTGGCAAGGCGATACCAAACGGCTGAAATGGATTGGAAAACACGTTGGAGAGAGGGCGTGTAGCCTCCATTTAAGGAGGCGAAAAGAACCCATCGTAGCCTCTCAGCATTATGCATCGTTTGCGTACGACATTTACGAGGTCACGAACTCCAACCGGGGCTGAAATGAAAACTCAAAGTAGCCTCGAAGTACCTAAACAGGTCTGAGAAAAAAAAATTTTAATTTTAATTTTAACTTGTATTTGATTTTATGTCAGAAGGTTGTGTGTCAATTGTTTGGTATTTTTTTTTTCAGTTTAAGATGGATACTGATATCGTTTAGAAACTCATTTACCTTATATTACCACGATCCAGTTCTAGATTGCTCTTCTAACCGATTCGGATGCCATCTATTGGCAAATATACACAACATTATTATTTATATATTTTGAAGAAAGTATAGCTCTAAGGATTTCAGATTGCTACATTTATCAGTGGATTGATTTATTGTGGACTTCATTACAGGACTTTTAGACTGTTTGAGCAATTTAACTTTTGTTAGATATGTTCTTCTTACAGGATTATCCTCATCCCCTATACTCATAAGTATTTTGTTTGCTCCGCCTCTCGGAAAGTTTGCATAGTTTAATATTAATTATTATCGAAAGACTAGCGACCTAAAGTTTATAAGTTCTTAAAAGAAAAATTCAACGCTGGCACACAGCCTTAAATTAAACTTAAAAATTATTTATAAGTTATTGTTGCATGACCTTTTTGTACTTATTTGTTGTAAGATGTTTTCGATTTTTTTGATGTCGTTATGTTGTTGCGGCTTTAAGCAAGCTTCGATTTGCTCAATTAAAGACCATAACCTTATTACTGACATAATTACCCATATGTGTTCACTTCAAGGTCCGTTCGGCCTCGTTCGATGAAATGCAACTAGAGCCGCAACGAACGACGCAACTCCTCAAACATCAAGCGTCGGCTGACGAGCGTTCTACGGGATTTCTTCAAGTGCCTCAACAACATTCGCAAAGATCGCGAAGTTTCGATTCGGCAGGTAGCGACGATTCAGGAACGTTTCTGGAAGTACCGCGGCGTTTCCAGAAGCGTCGATCGTCGAGTACTAAGACACCGCCGCCCTGCGTCCACTGTCAATACCTGGAGGAGTACGAACGTCAGGTGAGCGCCGATCAGCGTTTCTTTATCGATCAACATGAAGTCAAATCGCTAAGCTATAGCGATCCATCAACCAGCGAAGATGAAGGCGTTGAAGACGAGAGTCCAAAGTTCGGTAATACGCTACTCCCGCCGCCTCTAGCATCGCCTTGTAACATAACATTTACGCTATCGCCGACGAGTAGTAGTTGTCCGCCGTTTCCATCGGATATCGAACTGATCGGTTCACCACCTGTTTCACCAGTTTTCTCACCGTCACCAACGATCGAACTGCCACCGATCACGTTCGACGAAGCACCGCCACCGCGTGCACGCCGAAAATCGATATCGCGCCAGGAAGCGATCTTTGTCGAACCGACGGGAAATTCGCTGGAAAATGTTAGCGCTGAAGAAAAAGATCCCGATACGGACGAGGAGAAGGCTGTAAAAGTGTTGGCGACTCCTCTGGACAATGTCCAGGACATCTATTTGGCTGTGCCCGATCTGAAGCGTGATCGTGCTGCTTCGGTCGATTCGTGCTTCTCGAAAGTATCGTCGGCCGGCAAAACGGAAGAACTGCAGCCGCCTGACGGAGTGTTCTTGGACGTTCCCAGTGTAAATGCGACGCGATCGCGATCCGTTGATATTGTTTTACCGACCAATGAACAAGCACGATATAAGGCCTTGGCGCTAACTGGAGCTGGAGCATCATATGGCGATGGGTATGTTGAGAAAATGTAATTTTTTTTGGTGTTGTACACGAAGGATTTTTGATCCTTTCGAAATGGAAAAATCATTTGACTTATTTAGGTGTAACATCTTATCATTCTTTAAATTTAACCCATTCTGTACCAATATAAATCAAAAATTCTGAAATCGGTTTTTAGGCGATTTATCAAAAGTCATGTGTAATTAACAAGCAATTTGATGTATCATAAGATCTTACAGATATAGCAAAATTTGTGAAAATTTCTACAACCCCTTTAGTTAAGTTTCGAAAAATCATGAATCTCGTTTTTAGGCGACTTCGTTTAAAGCCTATTTAAGTAAAAACTAATTTGATATAAGATATATGGCAGAATTCGTAAAATTTTTTACAATAACCCCTTAGGGTTGAACTATCATAAACTCCTGGAATCGGTTTTAGGCATTTATTTGAATTCGATATCACCGCAGCACAGTCATCTATTTTACCTTCCAGTTCAGTGCTTCGTCATGAATTTGTTTGTGGCAACTTCCACTGTAATGAGCTAGATTCCAGTTTAATTCTGATCCATGCCTGAAGACCTTCCTCTTGTAGCGTTAGAAACATTTTCATGCTCCTTACAAACCCAATAAGCGTTCCATACGGAAAAACCGACTCAAATAACAAATTTAACCTTATGAATATGCAATTTGATTGTAGGATAACAAAATATCAAAAAGACTCTCGTTAGACAAAGACGACTTTAAATATATTTACATTTTCTGTACTTCATCAGTTGCTGTGGATCTAACAAAAACAGGGCCAAAAATCCGAAACCAAGGCGCCCAATGAAGTCCTTCGTCGAACTTCTAGCAACGATTTTACCTATGTTCCAACGATTTTCATACTGTACGTTCCTTCCACTTCCATCCATCGGAACTCCGTCAATATTTGGTTTACGATTGACTGCCTTAAGGTACATATTCCGTTCCTTCAAACTTTGGATATAAAAGGGCAAAAATCTTTACGACTTATAGCAGCACGGGGGATGAAAAATAGGACGAACTTCGTTGTCGTCGGCATCATAATTCCAAGACAGAACCTTCCGCCTGGACGTCTTTAAAATGACGAACACGAACCAAACGCGGCAAGGAAAACATTATTCCGTTGTGAATTCTAATCAGGAACAATAAGATTATAAATCTAAGCCACAACCTCTTCATCAGTCCTTCGACATTGGGCTTAATTCCGGAATCGGGGGTTGCTATAAGTAGCCTGAAGCCGGCAAGGAAGCAACCGCGAAGCTTCTGTTACGTAAAGCGGCCAATGTAACTCTAAGACCTTAATAAGTCGTTTCTTTTTTCGCCAGGACATAAAAACCTGACCCATTAAGAATATCGAAATAAAGTAGGTTCAGATCTAGTGCCGGCTTGGAGACTACTCGATTCGCATAGAAGCAGCAACAACAAAATTTGGAGCGTCTTTGTTGGACGGACCTTTCTCAATTTGGCCTTATTCTCGATGTGGGGCCAGAAGGGAGGCTTTCCGTGTCCCGGAAATAACAAAATAGTCTACACGTGTCCTTTCCACGTTGCCTCCGCAACTTTGGGATAAGTAATCTGCCATCAACGTTTTCAATGAGGAAGCCGCTGGATTTTCTCAGCTTCCGCATCATATAGGCTGCATCAATCAGAAAAATAAGGATCCTGGAGGATAGTGGGCGTATTGGGATTGGGTGGTGGTCCGAAAGCGTTTTTCGGGTGGTAGATTAAGTGAAAATAGCTAGGAAGATTGGTAGCCAGAAGCACTCGGGAAAGTAGGTACCCTATACACACCCCCGACATACTGAAAGCTTATTAATGGTCCAATTGAGTTTACTTGTAGTTTCATTACGATGCATTACTTCCTAATACGAATTGAGTGTGCGGCATGTAGGTTAACTGTCAGCCATATCGAAAATAGCGTATAAAGTTCTGCTCAGCAGCATATCGAATCGAGAAGGGATCGCTATTGCCACCATCCCTTACCAATATCGTGCTCATGTGTCGAAATTTCGTCCTACATAGTCTTCTGGGGTTTCTTCTATCCTGGCATCCGTGCGACAGACCGAACTTTAAGTGTTCGTCGAAATGTGTAGTGTGTATGTGAGAAATTCAATTTGTCAACTTTAGAGATCCTTAAAGAAAACATTTTTGTCTCGACGAAAGCGGTGTCATCGAGTTCATGGCGAAAGTTTTTAAATGCCGACGAGCTCTTATTTAAAAAGTCGCTAGACGTATTCAAAGTCGATGAATTGTGTGCGTAATTGCTTTACTTATTCAAAAACCGCTTAACGTAACTACCTAAATTACGGAAGTATTGTGTATTGAACGGTTAGAATCTGGTCAGGTTTCGCACTCAACAGTTGTAAAGTGATTCATTACTTCCTTCACCACATAAAAAAACTTGGAAGGATAACATTCGAAACATTTCTGTATTACGTTCTTAGATACTGGTGTTCCAGTAGTGTTAATTTAAATTGAATACGAATTAAGTTCTGAAAATGCCAGAATAAGTACCGTCAAACTGAATTTGGAGTTTGATTAATCGAATATCTATTTTCAGTACTGGATACCATTAAAAAGAGACCCGAATTTCCGAATTATTTTTTTTTCTGAGTCAATTCCGTATTTCAGTACTGGATAGTGATACTAACTTCTTTAGAAATTTATATATTCATAGAGACTTGGAATTCGTTATATTCGGACCAACTTTAAGTTGAAAATTGCTCAACCTCTAAAAATTTAACATTTCGTAGGGTTTTCGTTTTGTCTTCGTTTATTCAAAGGGTTAATCGCATATGTTTTTCCTCTCGATTTTAACTTTCATTCGACTAAAAATAAATCACCTCAAAAATGCTTACCATTGCAGTATAAAGCCCTAGAAATTATCCTCGTTCGGAACTTGACTTAGTTTCATTCTGCCAAATTTGAAATCTTTCCAAAAAAAAAACAAACAAGCAGAAAAACCTTTTCCAGCTTATGGCCATAAGAAAATCAATTTGATGCATCGGTCTCCATGCCAACTTTATTTTCCTCGATTTTGCCAAGTAAAAGTAGAAACCAGCCGATTGAAATAAAATCGGATGAAAGTCGTTTCGGTCTTTTTTTGTTGGATCAGCTCAACTTTGAGATTTCGAGGAGTCCTTTTCACTTTTTTTTATTGTAAACTCATCTCGAATCGTTTTACAAAAAGCCTAAAAATCAATTCTCTGAGTGACTTCCTTCACTCTTCAGTGATTAGCTTGGCAATTTTCCCGGAAATTTTCACCATAATCTACTGACATCCCTTTTCTTAATCCTTAAAACGGCTCGGGCGGAATCCGGGCCTTTTTTAAAAAATTGTTAAAGGTAACATTGTCCTGGTTTCTATATTAGGACCAGTCTGACGTTGGCGTCCTTAAAACTGGATCCAAGGAAGGTAAATGCTTCAGTTCATCTGAAATAATTAATAGATCATAAAGGAAGTTTCGACTAGATTAAGGGTCAACTAAAGTTCCCGGATAGTTTCCAGGTATCTAGTGGGATAGTGGGAGCTTGCGGGTGGTTTACACAAGTGCAATTTGGGAATTGTGTCCTCGGGTAGAGGTCTAGAGCTCACTAAATGCAATTTGAAATTCGAAACTTAACGAGAAACCGTTTGCCAGCTGGGAACTTCGAGATTAATAAATTAGTTTGGCCGGGAGTATCTTGGGAGTAATTGCAGTTTAAATGAGTATGTACTTACTTGTTTGGGGGTTTTGTGGGTGTGGCCGTAACGTGCGAAATTTGCACATTTGTTAAGGGGGCGTAGGAAGCTTGGACTTACTTTTCTAAGATTTATTTTCAGTTTTCCGGGTAGTGAATGAATTGCGTACATTTTCATTTGGGTTGTGGTGCAGTAATAGCAATATTTAAAGTTGTCAGCTGTTCAAGGAGTTTTCTTGTATTTTTGACCGCATAAGAGCTGCTGTTTTTTTGACCGCATAAGGACTGCTATTCTTCAGCCTTAATTAAACCAAGAGATCAATCAATTTAATATCTACTATTGATTTTTTTTACTATTTACAAACAACAAATATTCGCTAAAGAAATTATACTCTACGGAATCCAGTCGAAATTACGCAATATCTAATTTAATTAGTTTAGCGAAAACTGCACGTCCATGCATAATTGCACGTATGTATACAACGGAACGCTACTATTTTTAAGTTCGTTACCCAACAATGTCGAGATTATTATTAAAACAAATAACGAATTATTTGAACTACCGACAATAAAGATATAGTGCCTAACTAGCGTAAGGATTTAGAGAGGTTGATGTAATTTATATGGTGCAAGGTTAGCAGATTCGATTTGTCGTCATATTTTTCGGTTGCTGCTTTTTTATCTTATCTCAAATAACAAAATTCTTTTTAATATGTACAAACATACTTAGCTCTATATTGGAATTAAGAATGCTTTCAATGTTGAATGATGTTGTGAGATTCCCAATTTTTTTTTAATTTTTCTTTTGTTTTTTTCAGCCCCCTCTTCTTCAACACTAGAAACTTAAACTTGAATTAAATATTTTCAAAAAATTTAAAAACTTGTTTAATTATCATCAAAAGTGTTTCATGAAGCGTGAATTTTCTTACAAATAACGAAAATAGAATAGTAGTTTAATGAAATTTGTAAACTTATAGAAGCACGACTTTTCCATGTCTTCACTACAATTGTTTGCTAAATTTATTATTAATTGATCTATTCAATTTGCAAATGTGTTACACAGCCAAATTATGTTATTAATAAATTTGTCAACAGAAAGTGTAACTTTATTATTGTTTGGGAGAACTTGTAAAGTTTAAAGAAAATGGGATCAATTCATCTAGAACATGAGAAGGATGAAATACGATATGATTGGTCTGATATAAAACTCAAGGGAATAATGAAATTTATTTGATTGGGTACAATAATTTCAAAATATTCTAAAATGTATTTTGGACATTCGTACACTACTGTTCCTCTAGTGTACCTCCCTACATATAATCAGCAAGTTTCAACTTTGTGGCATGAACTGTTCAGTTGAATCAAAATCCTTCTAATAATAACTTTAAACTCTGCGAACATTGTTTAACTCCACTCCATATTCCAATTTTACAATTAGTATTACCAGAAGTATAGGAATTATATCCACATAAATTCCAAATAAAATATCTAACCAAACCACCTACTTTCAATTTCAGTGCGTAAACGGTTTCTCGGATTTGAAAACTGAAATTCTTCGTCTAGAAGCCAACTTGTTAACATTTTCAGGTTGGGCTACTTGTAGACTGAAAATTTCGAAAATTTGAGTTATTTTTATTTTTATTTTTTTGGTAAAGGACTCAGTCGAGTCCGAAACATCACGCAAAAATAAACAATAACAGTATTGAACCCGCAAAAACTTGCATTTTCTATTTTTGTTTTATTTAGCTACTGAGAATTTGGGCTATTTTAGGCTACTTTATATTAAACTGAATTATAGAAAATTTGAAGCAATTCGACACGATAACAGATTGTTAGAATGTATGTTAAAGAGTGTAACCAGTTTTAGTGATATCACATCGCTCCAATTGCGTTGCTTAAAAATCGAATTTGGACTCCCTCACTCTCAGAAAACTTGCCATCTCTGCCTCCATCGGAAAAAATCATATTATTGCACAAACATTTTTATTCAAAGTACTACTAATTCTTAAGTTGAGACGACAAGCCACCGGTTTTGTATAAAGCGCTTTGAAGCCAAAAACACGGTGAAAAGTGAGACAAAACAGGATCATTATATCAAATTGTTGTTGTTTTAGCGTATGAGTGAGTGAGACAAAACAGGAGCGTTATGTCAATTTGTTGTTCTTTTACGTGCAAGTGAATGCGACGACGTCCGCCTTCAACTCTATCGCTGCTTGTCATCTCCAGTATAATTGGACAATAAGTTGGAAAATATTTTTTTCCGTTCGGCAATAACCTTAAAACAAAAATCCAAAATTTAGGGATAGGAGACTTTTTGGAAAATGTATAACTTTCGAGTTGCTTTGATTCAAAATTTCTTGTGCTTTTCACCAGTAATTCTGTCTATTGTGTCTATTGTTTTCTATTTTCATTATGGAAAAATTACAAACGACATTGTTATAATGATTAAGCTTTCACAGCTTCTTACCCCGTGTCATCTTATGGTAGACCTGTGCTCTTCAGGAGTTTTTGGTACGAAATTTAATTTTCTAAAATTTTGTTTTTATACGATTTTACCCTATCTTGCAGAGTTTATGGAATTTTACACTATTTTTTTTTTTTGCAATTATTGTTTGAGCCTAAACAATTAAACGGCGCTGGTTTCTATATCTTTGTTGTTTCTTAAGGTGGGGGACAGCGGACACCAAACCCCCATTCCAGTCGAGCCTGCACACTCTACCTGACCTTTGACGTCATTTGCCTTTTAAATGCGCAATCGTAAGTCAAGACTATGACTTCATGTCCTACTAACTGATAAGATAGATAACATTTTAGTTTAAGATGAATTTTAACTCACCTGAAATCTTCGAATACTGCTCCGAGATGCTGACATCAAGCTCCGGGCTACCGCAGAGTAATAAGACTCACCTTCGTTTAATCAGTTTACACCACGTTTCCTGTGAAGACTAATCTGTGAGATTTAAGACCCGGATTTGATTACAATAATAAAATAAAGAAAGGAAATTCACGAATTTTGTGCAGTGACTGAATCTTTTAATTTTCTGGTAGATAAACATGTGAATTTTTTTTTTTAGTAAAAAGTGTAGTTAATTGGAAATAAATCGTGGGACATCGACAATTTCTAGTTTTTTGTTATTCAAACTTCCGAAAAAAAAACCAATTAAATGTGTGAATCTTCAAAAGAATTATTGGCACCATAAATTAGCGTTGACAAAATCTTACTAAATTCCGTCTTTCTTTTGGTACAATTCCGTTTTTTTGGAACTAGGTAAACCATAAACACACGTACCAGTGCGAATTACAAAAACGTAAATTATTATAAAAAGATAACATGCATCTTATTTTTTTTAGTGTTTATCTTTCAAGTTGTAATCTTATCTATTTTATTTTTTGAAATATAATTAGTGTCTGTGCAAGGTTGCACTGAACAATTATTGAGAAAGTTCTACCAACAATTTAACTTATTATCATACAGGGTAATTTACGCGCTCTTACTGTTTTAATATTTGTAATATTAACAGGAAAGCTAATGCAATTCATATTAATATTTATCTTTGGGAGTGTGGACAATATTCTATTATTTTTTTCTACCATCAGATAGAAAAAAGAAATTGTTGATCTACTTAGTGACGAAAATTGTGAAGAAAAAACCTTTGCTAACAATTTTGTTGTCAACTGGATTGTTTTTGTTCCGTAACTCCAAAATTCAGTTTCAGAATATATTCCAGGAACCTTTTTCTGAAGGCATGTAAACTTGATATTATTCTGCGCAATATAATGAAGATGACTAACTACGAATAAATACCACAGTACAATGATTAAGGTGAAATATGTTGGACTTATCGTGCGTGTTACCTGTATTTAGTCGAAACCGTTGCGTGAAAAATTTTTCCATTCGGAGTCAACAATAACAACAAAACATGATAATCTCTGCGTACGCATGAAGAATTTTATCACAGTTTAAATATTTTCCAAGAATTTTCCAACTTGTGCTAGATTTTTTTGCATTTACGAACGTATCGACATTGGGGTGAAGACCTTGACTCGAATTTTGGAAAGTTTCTTTTTGAAAATTTTTTGTTAACTTTACTATCCCAGTTACAAGCACGCCCTCAGAAATATATGACCAGTTGACGAAACTACTCGATTTCGGACAATAAATATTGCAAACTAATCTGTAATACCCAGGGCCGCCCAAAGCCATTCAAATTTTGATTCTCTGTTTAGTTAGGACCAAAATTCTCCAAATTGAGTTCTTATTCTCAGTATTTTGCAGACAATTGGATTATTCTTAAATTCTCTTTAGAATTATTAGAGATTTGAGTTTTTATTAGAATATATTTTTATTATTAGTTCTTAGAGGATGACCTTTACCCTTCACATATTTCCACAATCTACCGGTATATACCATAAATAAATTTGAAAAAATTTTGGTTTATGGGTCGAACATCATGGAAAAGGGTTTAATAGAATTTCATGATATAAGTATTTTTGTTAAGGGCGATATTTATGGTAGGTTAGGTTGTTCTTTTTTTTATTCGCTAATCATTCGCGCGATAAGGAGAGGGGGATTTATACATGGAGAAAAAAGAAGGGTTTTTAAATATACCCTTTAATTGGAGTTCTATCGAAAAAGTTAATATGTATAACAAAAATTTAATGAAAAAATTATTTGTAAAGTTAGTCAGGCCCTAATGAACGATACTTCATTCTTGCTAATTCAAAAAATAATATAATAGATTTTAAGTGGATTTACTTTAGCCCTTTTTCTGAGATTCGCTAAAACGACCCAAAAATTCCAGCCATTTTTGGCTACCGATCTTCGTGGTATTTCACCTTGTTATATTCTCACCGGCTTAGGTTCGTTTTGAAAATAGCCGAGCAGCTTCTTCGCCAGTTGTACGATTTGTAGAAAGATTAGTGTCTCTATCGCAAACTTCCTGTTTATTTTCACAATGATCTAAAACTTGTTACCGAGCGAACCAACTGTCCGGAAAACTCCTCAAATCAATCTTTTCCATGTTTTATTTGCCAAACGAAATTGTATTTCGTGTTCCTGCCATATGTTGTCTACCATATCATGTTCGTACTTCCAGGAAACTTTTCTAAACTACAATAATTTGATGTTCGGTTTAGGACACTCCAGGCCAAACTGGTTCATTACTCCTACAACTTTGTTTTTTTTTTCTTGTACTTTATCCACCGGATAGAGCATGATTTTTATCTTTGGAAAAGCCATGTATAATTCAACCCAACTTGCCAAATATCTGAGATAAATTCCCATATGATACAAAGGATCGGTACAAATTAAACTCTACTTAATAGTTGGACACAAGTTTCGTGTACGGAATCAATCGCAGTCCTTTTGTGATTTTGGACAGCATATTGCGAAGCGTAGGGCATCAAGCCAGTAACCACAAATTCCTTCTGCTACTCGAACAGAACCGCATTGGATAGGAAACTACGAGAGAAAGTTGAGGGTACTTTAAGTAAGGAGTTTGGGGCACGTATTGCCGATAATGACAACTTTTGCCGCAATATCTGGTATTTCGCGGGCAACAACATATTATTTGGCCTATCTCGTTAACGACTCCTTTCGGTTTCAATCAGACCACAACTGCTATTTCAGCAAATCGATAAAAGAAAATATTCTTTCCCCAATAAATGCTCACTCTAATGTTGTAGACAGGTTTTTCCGTTTTGTATTTATGGTGCCATTAAACTCTTCTTTCCGTACTTTAGTTTCGGCTGATTCTCATTGTCCTTATGACTATCAAGTACTTGCCAACAAACAATTGCGTCTACGATGAAGCTGCGAATGAAAAAGTGATTTGGTTAAGAAAAATTATTAAGACTATGATAACAACCGGTGATGCGGTACATCTTTCCTATAAAAACTACTTCAGCAGTGAAAAGATGAGTTTCGACAAGATATCGTCGCATACAATCAGCCACGAAACACAAACTCAAAGCTTCAGTGAAATTCAAAATCAATCGCGAAAATCGATTCACGTACGACGTCCTTCATTTTCACATCGTCGAAAAGTTGCCTTCCGACGAAAGGATAATCGATTAACACATCCAGCCATTTATGCAGCCCAAAGACGCAGGTAAGGTATACCTTTATAGATTTAGTGCAGGTGTGTATGAAAGAACTCTAGACTATAGAAATGCTACTCGAAAGCTCTGCGGCATCCTGCGAAAATTCGATTCGGGTCCTGGCTCCGACGATAAGGCTGCAAGATTCTACGTTCCCTCAAATCTCTGAGGATAGAAAAGGAGATTTGCTAGCTGCAAATCCTTGAAGCGTGTGAATGCACTCACAATCGGTTCAGTTCTCCCTCTTCTGAAACTGTGGCTAACACTTCAATGTGTCTGCTACAAATTCACAACGAGAAGTATGTTTACGAAATGTTCCGGGTATTCGGATTCGTTTAAGGTTGTGATAAAATTCCGATAAAATTGGAGATTTAGTTGTCCAGGTGATAGCTCCTTTCCTTTTAGGCAGGATCACGTCCGATTGCAGGATTAGTTTCGACTTTGTGTTCATCCTGAAGCCTTAGTTCTGCCGATTTGCATCACCTTTCCTATTTTAGAACAAGCACGTTTTGAACACAATGTTGGATTTAATTTTAACGAGTCATAGCACCTAAAAAGGGGTTTTACTACTTTTCTGTTAACATTAACCACCTTTTTATGCTTTGCAAGAATTTAGTGTGGAATTTATGTTACTCCCTAAAGAGGTTGTTGATGAAGTGCGATATAGTTGAAATTGAAACAATGTTTGTATTAAGATTGTACTAAATAGTTGCTTGATTAAGTGTAGATTAAGAAAGTTATTTCTCGTAACGTATGTTTACGACCTTATCGTGTATGACGTAAACGTTTCGTGGAAGGGAAGCGCAGCAAAACGACGAGTATTTCTCATAAGTAAGAGATTTATTATATTCTAGTTTTTATACTCTACTTTTAAGTATCTAGTTGATGTTTTTGACAACTTTGAGAAATCTTACAAGTTTGAGTCCAATTCCAAGAGATCGAAACGCTTGAAAGGAAACCTCGGATGAAAACAAAAATCTTCTAATTTGTGATTATTTACGTCATAAAATCAAAAATCTGTCTGTCCAAGCGCGTTGACTACAATGTTGACAAAACAAACTTTCCTTGGTGAAAACCATTTCATACCACTTTCATTTAGCTTTCATATAAAAGTACCTAAAAAAAATCAGCACTAAAATAGCAAACGAAAATTTTGAACACGGTCATTTTCTTTAATTTATTTGTTGCAGATTGAAAAATTCCACCCACTCTCTCAATCAACCACAATACAAAAGTACTACAAAAATTGTCTGAACTTCACACAGAGCGCACGAAATTACCATTTACTATTTCTTTTTGAAAGCCCCAGAAAAATTACATCCGTTAATTGTACAATTTTAAGTATCTTGAAATAATAAAACAATTTGTGTAAATGGTCGCAAATAAAAATATGAAAAACTAGACCAAATTTTGCTTCTGATACATAAATGTGACCAAATAGTCGCCTAAAAAACTTCTAATTCATATTTCTTACCGGAAAGTTACCGAATTAACTTTTGAGTCATTTTCGTAATCAAGAAGTTATACAAATTACTATTTAGTCATATTTTGAACCGAAAATGTTTCCATATAACTTTTAAGTTAAACTCGTGACTAGAAAGTCGCTGAAATAATTCTGTAGTTATATTTTCTATCTGTAAATTCGGATACTTTTCCAT
This sequence comes from Beris morrisii, assembly GCA_951812415.1. Classification (NCBI taxonomy): domain Eukaryota; kingdom Metazoa; phylum Arthropoda; class Insecta; order Diptera; family Stratiomyidae; genus Beris; species Beris morrisii. Next base: position 167,214,687 of record OX638310.1, on the reverse strand, counting down.
ACTGATTTCACATTTTCATAGTAAGATTATCACTAGTTAGATGATGAATTTAGGGACATTATTACGATCGTCAATTAAACTCTAACTGGAACTTTAACCGGAAGTTTTGTATAAAAATCTGTCAGTTAAAGTTCCATTTAGAACGTAACTGAACATCGTAGGAACGGCCCTAAGCGGTGCAATTGCCACGCACCCGTACATTACAATGATTTTATTGGCCACAATATTAAGTGATCAGTGTCAATTCTAGATTTATTATTGCAATCAGTAGTTAGTAGTGGAGAATTTGTTAACTATTACTACTGAACAAATCTAATTTCCTTCTCATTAATATTGCATTATAGTTTTTTTTAAGCTTTCTTGATATTTCAAAGTTAACTTTTATGTCTGATTCGCGAACAATGCAGAACTTTTTGGTTTGCTACTTAGACTGTTCTGGATTCCCGGATTAAGAGAAACTATCGAGGATACCAAGGCCCCATTTAATTTGTATCGTCCCGGTGCTAAAACGTTGGTTTACCGGTTTTATCCCATTTTAAGATAGCTGCTTATACGCGTCATCAGCACACTTTTTCAATACAAAGAAGTAAATCAGTTTTCTCAGAAACAAAGCTGAACCTAAACATGGATTTCGTTGAAATTAATCTGCGGATCAAAGCTCAGATGTTTTCAGAATTTAAACCTTTCGTGTATCATGTATGTATCGCGTCACAAAACAACGTATTAATTTCCTTTCGCCGAAATATCTCTTCAATTTACCAGACAAAAGTACTGAGAAACAATTAAGCAGGTAATTATCCTTAATGGAAGTTTCAACGGAAATATGGCAAACAACCTCGATGAAAATAATGTCTGGAGGCTAAAAATTGCATGTTAGAGAATTAGGAAAAGTCCTTCGACCCAGTAACTACGATCTAACAACTTATGAGTCCTTTTTCGGCCATTCGTTCAGAATACTAATGCGATAGCATCGAGAACCATTTCCACTCAATAGCGAGTCACTGGCTACTTTACACCTCGTACTACAATAGCATACTTGAACCAAAGTTGCAAGGAACGAAAAAAGGACGAGAAGACCTCTAAACCTCTCTAAATCACAGTTTAATTACAATAATTCAGGGAATTCCCATTAGGTGAAAGCTCTCTTTCTGATTGGATTTAGAGCTTGTTGGGAAAAACCCGTATCAGTTATTGTAATAGTTTTTTCCCGGAAACACTAGTTCGACCTCTTTGCGCCATTGACAATCGGGCAATTTTAATAAATTTATTTATTTTTTTCTCGGAAAACCGACCCCGGCTCTCCTTTCCACATTTCTTTCGATATCGCCACTATACACTTTCCGTAATGGAATCCTTATAAGCTACATACTTATAGGTACTCGTCGGAGACAGTACTGTACTGGAACGAAAAAACGGAGCATTATAAGAAGTTTTCCTCTTTTTTTTCGGAAAATTCCCTCTGAATCAGACCATTTCCTCTTCAATTTGTTTCCCTTTCCTTTGACCATTTTCATTGAATTCAGTTTCATGTTTCGTGGTAGTTCTAACCCGAGGATATTCAATTGCGGAACTGAAACCTTTCTCGATATCAGAGAGTCCTTTTAGCTTTGAATTTCATAGTTAGCGTATTATCGCAATGGATTATGTGGGGGAGAAGGGGTTGGGAAAAAAAACCTACCCGTTCGATTTAAAGGACGACTGTATCTCTTGGATTGAAGAGTAGGAGGATTGTGGGTGGGTTACACTCATAATTGGTAGTTGCTTTCAAACGTCCGGAACTAAGTTAAAAATGCTTTCGGTACGACATGACCGAGTTTTGGTCCTCTATGGCTCTTGTGAGGATTATTGAAGCTATTGTGGCCAGATTACCCGATTAAATAATTGAAATTAAAGGATTCGGAGAAATTGAACGGCTTCGTCAGTCCTATAATGTAATGACGTATTCGAATTGATTTTATGGTAAGACGATTATTAATGCGATTAGCTTCATTGCTACAGTAAGCTTCTCTTTGCAACGGAAAACCTAATGGTTTATTATCCAAATTGAAGACAATCATACAGGATATCTAACAAGCAATTTTATCGGTAGCCTAAAGAAAAAAACCCGGGGTTCGTGAGTTCGAAACCCAGGAAATAGTCGGATTATCTCTGAAGATTACTACAGTTAATAATGGAATTGAAAAAAATCGGTCCCAAAGTCAAAATCCTGAATACGCCTAAAGTCGGGTTGCTACTCAAGTTTTACGTTGCTGAAACATCGAAAAGACTTATTAAATTTTTTGGGCCCTAATCCGGAGCGCAGTTAAAGTCGAATTATCCTATCACCGCACCCTACTACCCCTAACAATAATATAAGAGTTTCAAAATTGAAAAAAAAAACATTTTTCTTCACGCCCTCACGTACTCATAATTATAATTATTAAACCCCCCCCCCCCCCCCCACCTTTCGAATATTTCACCACTGAAAGGTATGGATCTAGTCACAATTGAGAAAATAGGAAGATTATATTTTGATGGGTTCTTGATGCACCTTGAGCATAATTTTCGTGATGTCACTTATCCAATAAAATAAATACAAAGTTTTAGCTTTCAACCATTAGCGGTTCTTGAGATATAAAAATCAAATCTTTTTACTTTCTCCTTCCATCGAACTTTAGCTCCTCATATCCTTACTACCAAAAATGTTGATGATGTGCAGGTCAAGCTACCGAGCGTATGTTAAGGTCATAATGGAATAATTGAAAATAGATTGCCATTTAGTTGCACAAAAAAATTATAACCATACTTCTTGCCTGCACACCAAGTTTAAATTTTTTATCTGGAAGATATCGCGTAATCTAAAATCTCTCTGCGCTTTTGACCCTGTTCAAAAAGTATTGTCAAAAATGTTTGGCTTAAAATCTGGTAGTCAAAGTTTTTTAAAGGTCAGCATACCGCATGATTAAGAGTGAACATTTTTCATTTCGTTATGATGAGAAACTATACTGATTCCTCCAGCCGCACAGAACAGGGTCGTAAGGTAATGAACTTAAAAAAATTGCTCTAACATTTTTTAGTTATACTTTTTAGAATAGTAGACCGAACAAAAAAAAATACAACTCTGTCTCAATCATTCAATACTTTTGTTGAAATACAGAATTCCTCATTAAGTTAAAGATCGAGCTAAAAACTAAGTCGGAATTCGATTCTGACCGCTTATTGATCGAAAAGATCTCAACTGCCTCTCGAACCTTGAAGGAGAAATTAATCAAATAAAATTGAGCTTCTAGTATATTGTTACGTGTAAGCCTGGCAACCGCGCAACCGTGCAACTCGATCGTTACACATAATGAAAACAATAACAACCGAATACCTAGTTGCAAAATAACCCAATCAGAAACCTGAAGTAAATAAGACGAAACAACACGATTGTATCTCTCTTCTTATCGAATGCTCTCCAATGTACTAGAATCCAATTAGAATCAAAGTCTTAATATCTCAAACCTTCTACATACACCACTGAACGAAGATCGAAATCGAAAGCTCTAAAGCTTTCGAGAAGATTCCACACTGAACGAACATTCAAATACATCCTAGACTGCAACCGGCTAGTATATAAGCAGGTGAAGCTTTCAGCAGAGACTCAGTAATTTTTATTACGTCGACTGTGACAGCCAGCGTGTATACGCGACTGTGTTGAGAGAGAACGAAAGTGAACGAGTTAAGCGATATATGGTATAAGCGGGCGGTATTGCCATACAGTGCGAATTATTGTGCGAATAGAATTTAAAGTGCGATTAATAAATAATCACTTATTTTTATTTTAACCTAATTGTGTTTTACTTGAAATCCCGGCGAACCCCTAGCTCGCAACAATATCCTTGATGAGATGTTACTTGAAATCCCGCCGAACCGCCCTTTCTTTTGAACGTCATGGCCTCAGAGATCAAAAGGATGAAATTCAATATGTTTAAAAACTTGATTTCCATCAAATTTGATGAAGCACTTTATCGGTGAAACTTAGAAACTCCCATTAGCTTCTCAACTCTTGTCTCATTGACTTCCTCAATTTACCGTCTATCGAACATGAAAATTTCATATATGAAGCAGCCAGATATTATCCGCAGTAAGGATTCTATTTCACGTGGAAATGAAGTTTAGATAACTAGGAAAATTACCAGGTACATGCGGGCATGCTATGAACATAATTTGGGGGAAAAATGAAGATTGAAATTTCTTCCAAGTTCGGCACAAGTACATGGCAATTTGAAAACGATAATGAAATTCAAAATGAACGAGGAACAAAAAACAACCCCCGAGCAAGAAGCGAACAAATTTTGCGGTTTAATTGAACAATTAAGTATGACAATTTCCAGAAGATATCACCACTGAGACGTTCTCTAATATTCGAAGTCACAGCGAACTGATGTTTTTCCGATAAGCCGAATTTTCTCCATCGTCCTTATTAAATTCCGTTTTATCGCGAAAAGTTTTCGCAATTCTTGTTCGCACGTCAAGGCCATTGGTTGGGGCTGGTAAGCTGTGAATTGTTTTATTTTAATTAACGATTTAAATTAGTTTAAAATGAAGCTGTACTGGAGAAAGCATTAGTCATGTCAGGGTGGGTGGTGCCGGGCCATCGGAATCAGGACAATAGTGTGGCAAACGCGACTGGCAAGGATATTCGCCAGATGGCAAGAGTTATGCGACTCATTATTTTAAAATGTGATTAATTATCGACTTTGGATATTTGTTGGAACAGATATATTGTGAGATTAATCGGAAATGCGATGGGTTTCTGAAGTCCTTGTACAACCATTTTTTTAGAAGTTTTCGGTTAGTTAATTAAGTGAAATTAGCTCGCATTTCACAGCAAGATTTCAGTATTCTGCAATAATTAAAATTTAGTAGAAAGGTCTACTCAAAGTTGGGACAAATCAAATTATAAGTAAATTTCCAAAATTTTATGAATCGAAAAGGCTTCTGGAGATTAGAATAGTTTTTCTGCACGTTTTCGGCCACTGTTTCTTCATTTTTGAACGGATTTTAATTTTGTTTGCTTTTCCGGGTAGCTTCAATTTCGTTTGCGTATAAAATCGGAAAAATTTTTTTTCATGAAACATACGAGCAACTTTTTGAAACAATTTTTTTAAAAATTATCGATTTTGACGCAGGATGGCTTAAATAAAAAATGCTGGCGCAATTACATTTAAAAAAAATTCTCAAAATTACGTCTAGGAAAGACCAAATTTATTTTGCCCTGAAATTCTAGAAACCTATAAATATCGCTATGCAAAAAGCAGTTTGCCTACTTCTTTCAGTACCATTAAATATCCTTAAAAATTTATGTTTTATTTTCGAATCTTACTTTCTAGGCAACTCTTGATAATTTTAAAATTATTTTGTTATGTTAGGTACTTAATTAAAAAAATTATTTGACAGGATTTTCAGGCAATTATTGATATTAATATATTTGAAAAATGGATCACTATTTCACGAAAAAAGCTTAAAATTATTTGAAATAGTTTACAATCTGATCAAAGAACTTTATTGGTATTCCTCATGCATGTGAGTAAAGTGTAAAAAAAGAAACACAAACTGCTTTAATATAGGTTCAAAAAGCATTAATTGAACAATTTTTTTTTCAATAGTAAAAAATGTTGTGACACATGTTAAGGCTGCAATGAAATTCTTCGAAAATTGTATCTTTAGAACTTGTTTTTATCCTTTATTTTGAACTTGGATTAAATTAGCCTGAAACATCAGTGGATGTTTAATCAGATGTTAGTAATCCTTGAGTCACAAACGTATTTCAATTCAATATGATTTAATCGTATTCACTGAGTGCGGTATAAACGCAGTCTATGCTGGTTATAATATGATTTAGAAGGGTAGGTATTTTTTTTTAAGCCAGCAACATAGTTACGTATTGTGGGTGATTGGATTCAATTCTAATGGTGCGTAAAACTATGCCACAACGCCTGAATACGTATATATATTTTAAATTCATCGATAATTCGCATAAATACTCCCAAATCAAAATTTCTTAACTCGTTTTCTGTTCAAAACTCATAAAATTAAAGCAATTTCTTCCACTTCAGAATAATCTCTTCCGCCACGCAACCGGCTTCGTAACAATATCAGGAAAATTGTCTACTTAGGAAACCCTTAAGCACATCAAACAACCTTTTTTCCTCGTCTTGGAGAAAAGATTTCCCGGGAAACCGGGATGCCCTTAAGGTTGGCTTTTTTCCCCGGTATTACATACATATCCTTTTATTTTAGCCGGAACCAAAGGTAAATTTGTTGCGCACGAGAAAATCAAGAAGCTACCGAATTTTATCCGTCTTCGTGTATTTTTTTTTTTGGAATGTTGATTCGGTTGAAAAGTTCAAAAAAGAAAGAATTCGGCCGAGTGAAGGTGTCGTAACAGACAGGAAAGAAAACAACAAGAAAAAAAAGGGAAAAACTTTAGGTCAAATGGACCCTCCGGCGTCTAAGATGCTTCCTTAAATATTAATTAAGTTCGTCTAGTTGTATGCCCAGTTGGCCATCGGAAACTAACGCCAGAACAAAGACGTTTTAAGTAAAGCCCGGTAAAATAACAATTTGGTTTGTTTTCTCAAAAAAGTCCGATCAAATACAGTAAAACTCTGGAAAAATCAACTCCCTTTCGAAATGTTTTTTTTTCAACAACATTATAGGAAACGGGGGAGCTAACTTTTCCATTAGTGATATTATAATTTTATGTTCAGAACAATTTGTTCGGATTGTTTCTAATTGTTTTTCTTTTTTTTAAATTATAGAAAATCAAGCGGTACAGCAAGTGGAGCTTCGCGACCAATACGAATCGTCCCAGACTGGAGTGAAGCTGCTATCAATGGCGACCATTTGTGGAGTCCAACATCAGCCTCGGGAGATTTCTGCTGTATTCCAGATGAATGTCGAGTGAGTGTCTTTTAATTTAATTATGCACTTAAAAAATGGTTTCTAGGGGACTATTGGTCTTATTACAGATATTGTTGAGATAAACTTTTTAGTGTTTCCGAGTTCTTCCATGGGAACAATCAAATTGTAGAAAACGTTGGGTTCTATTAGTTTTCCAATCTTATGGTACAAGAGTTCGTAGCCTGCTTCACATTTGGATTATCTCGCAAACATATTATGGGTCTATTAATCAACCCATATTTAACATTTGTGACTCTCTTCAGCCTACTTGCTGCTGGGACTGCCATCTGTGTTTTTATTTTGAAGTATAAGTAGTATGCTACAGTGTGGTTGGATTTTTAAAAAAATTGTGCTATTTAGATATTTGCACGTACGAAATTGCATGCTTATCTCATGGTATTGAATTACTGTTTATGTGTTGGGGCTGCGGCGGACCAATTTCTTTAAAACACTTGTATGGTGGGTAAATGTCGGAATAGATGGAATTAACCCATTTGATTTCTTGTACTTCGAACTGTTGAAAAATCAAGGCGTCTTATACGATTTGTGTATCTTATTACATTCCAAAGATATATCTCTTAAGGACTTTGGTATGTGAGCTAAAAAGTATTCAATCGAATTTAAGAGATGCGCGCTTGTGGTTACCCTAATAAGACACTGTGAAATGAGTAAGACGTTTATAGAATTAATGTCTTTGAGACTAGGTGAAGACGTAAAACGATGTTGTAACTTTGTCAGGATTAGAAGAATTTCGAGCTGACTCTTTCAAATATTCTGGAGAAGCTTTATTAGAACTTTGGAAGGGAGGCGGGCGTCAAATTGTGCCCAATTGGCTTCTGTGATAAAAAATAATAAGCACAAACTTAAAAACTAATTTGAAAAATTTGACTGAATTTTTCGTCAAATTTTTTTAGTTAAATGTTTGACTCCATGGCATTCAATTATTTTTTTCGAGAACGAATTTAATCAAAATACCTTAAGCGAGACTCATGTTGTTATGACACTGGTTATTTTTCGCGCTTCAAAGCGGCTAGAAAATCCAAATAAAGAGAGATAAAAACTTTAACATACAATTTAGACATTGGTGTGAGAGAGACAGTCCGAACAGCTAAAATATCAGAAACTGTCAAAAAAAAGCCGCAACATAGCGCATTCGAGCAGTGTTTCGCAACATTCGCGCAGTTCAAGCCATGAAAAATCGACTGGAGGCTAGATTTTCCAGCCGCTACACGCTTTTTTGACAGTTCGTTATGTATAAATTATGGAAATTGTCATGTTATGTTGTGAAACGCGCTAGAACCAGTGTTTTTCATAACAAATCAGTTGTTAATTTTGTTTACTAGATGCCGCTAGCGCCGGAAAGGGGATTTTAATCGGTAATCTCTTTCTTTTAATGTTGTTTGCCTTGTCGCACGATTGGTTTTTCCTGCGCTTGTTTCAAGCTTGAAAAATAACCAGTGTCATAACAGCATCAATCGCAGACTTAGAAATCCCTCAACAAATTTATTTCCACATTTTCCAGAATTATTCAAGTAAAGCAGCATCCTCTTTAAAATCATAAAATCTACAAACAAGAAGCTTCCATCAGGAGATATGCGTCTGGGGATGGCGGGTGTATTCTGTGGAACTTCTTAAAATAAGACGATCTTGTTATTTTCATTTTTCAGAATTTCCACGAACTGAACAACACAATTCTTGGAAAAATTCAATTTTTCTATCTGAATAATTTCGTTTCTTTTTGCTGTTTTCAGAAAAGTGGACAACGAATGAAATGCGCCGGATGCCAACTCATAGCTCACCTGAACTGCATTCCACTTGTTAATGTGAAGACCCAGTTGGCATGCAAGCCGACATTTCGGGATGTTGGAATACGACAGTATCGGGAACAGACTACAACACACCATCACTGGCTTCATCGCCGAACGGAAAAATCGAAATGCAAACAGTGCGGAAAGGTGAGTACTAATTAGAAATTAGAAGAGGTAGAACGTAGCACCTGGTTCAAATGGACATGCCATAAGCCTTCAGAAGAATGAAAAAACCCGTGCTCTATTCCACCCAGCAGGTGTCTCTTATTGACTGCTAACTCTATGGGATATTTTCCACGACTTTCTTTTTCAAACTCCGTGTCCACTCTCGCTTTGTGTTCGTGCATTCTGATCCAGAAATATCTCCAGAAAATAGCACACATATCTTTTGATTCGTTTGAATTGAAAATTGACCATCTTACAAACTGGTAAAACTTTTACCTGTATCTATTCAAAGGGTAGTTCTATTTGGTGCGATATTCCTATACTCGTGTACGTGCTGGAAACCCTTCTGTAAAGACCGATTCATGCGCCAAGGATTACGGTTTGCTCGATATTCTATCGTGCGGACATGCTAGCTAGCAAGCAGCAAGGACGACTAGCAGAATGTTAAATGGGAAAGTTCATGGGAAATTCTCGGAAAATAGAAGCCTTTGAAAGCCATCGCAATTCACCTTCATTTCGAAAGTATAATTCATATCTCCTTTTACCATTTACCTTATAGATATTATGCTTGATCTTCTGATGGTGTGGGAGGAATGTGAGTGTCATCGTTCAGTTTTATCTTTCGAATACGTTTTCAGTATTTCGGTCTTCATCTTCCTTTTTTAGAGGATGGGCTGATACGGTAACGTCGACTTTAGTCTTTTCCATTCAAGCATTTACTTTGGGGACAGCATCAAACACAATGTTAAAGAGCCTTACAATATATTTTCTAAGCTGGAAGCATATAGTATTGTAGAAAAGTTAAGGTATTTTTGAGATAAGCTATACATACAGCTTGTAATAGATTCTATTTATGGAGTAAGGCCAACAATTTTCTCAAAAAACACAGTACGGAAAATTTGAAACGCCAGAACGAATACTGTTTAACTGAATTCGGACTTTGTAATAATACTGCATTTTCGAATTAATTTTTTCTTGATATTTTTCCACAACGGAGCTGGTTTTATTTATACTGAACGGTATTCCCATGAGCTAGTTCTGAACTAATTCTATTTTTCAGTACCAAGGCAGAACTGTAAAAAATAATAAATTTTTTTGGAATTTTTGACGTTTTGGGGTTGGTGTTGCTGTGTATATTATAGTATTTATTAAAAACAAAAAAATAAATATATACAAGAAAATTTAGTGAAACTTGACTCCAATGGATTTTTATCATGTCTTCTTAAGGTTGCTGAATTTTTAAAATTATTATTGTATAACATATCCTTTCTATGTAAAGATTGATAAAGAGGAGCAACTACAAATTAACGAAATTCAATTGACATCCTAAGACCTTCAATCATCCAGGTGCCTAAATCTACAGTAGAACAGCTTCGTAATTCCCGGAATTAGAAGCTTATAACACTGTAATTGGTTGATGCAATCGATTCCATCAGTAGAATTCTTGCAGATGCAGTTCCAATGGCATTACTGATTCCGTTAGAAATAAAAAATGTCCTTAAAATTCAACAAAAAAAAAACACAATTTAGACCCTGGATGACTGCAATAATTGATTGAATAATCCGCCAAGAGGACGTACACCCTGAGGCTTTTATTTGTCGATGTGGAAAAGGGTTCGATATTGTTCGTCGGGAATTCAGTAGTACGACGAATTATTGCAGGATACGATAGAGCTATTGTGACGCTTTGAAATGCAAATTGCTTTTGATTCGTCAGGATATAAAAGGCACTAGATGGAAGTGACATCTTTTTGATTTTTGTCCTTGTCTTTCCGGGAGCAGAAGAGGTCTACAATTTGAAAGGCAAAATTTATCCTTTTATTAAATAGTGCTATATAGCAAGGAGGTTTTAACTTTTTGACCGACGCTGAACAATCTAGGGATACAAAAATCATAATGTTTTCCTTTCGGTTCTGCTCTACTCTTCTCATCATATACCCAGCAACAAATATTACACTACACACTAAATTGTTTCTTTAAATATTGATATAGTTTTTTAACGCCCTTAAAAACTCGATTTCCAAACTACTGTAAACAACTTTTTGATATAATAATGATACAAAAGTGAATAAATAATTTTGTTAGCTCACTTTTTGTCTCCCATTTCATTCTTTATATACTAAAACCCGGAATTTATAACCTCCTTCTTTCTGATACCGAGAAACTTTGGCATACAAGTCCTAGCGAATCTTCGTTGTTTGCTAATTCATGAACTTTTGAGTAACAAATGCGTGACTATAAAATCAAACTTGAATACTCGATTGAATGAAAACTAAACCCGAGGAAAAACAAGCCGATGGAAAATAATGTCAACAATATTCAGGATTTTACAATATCATTAAAATGGAGTTTTAAATCCCCTGAAGATGTTTATTCTCGTACCTCCCAATTCCTAAATGTATACAAATTTAATTTCTCCATTTCACCAAGAAGAAATGCAGAAATTCGCATCTACTCCCACATCCGATATTCAGATACGAAAAGCAAAATGAAAATGCCCATAAGCTAAATAAAATAAAGAATGAACTGATGAAAATGATCCTTTAATATTTAACTTTGAAAAATTCAAAAAAAAAATTGGATTCCTCTCACTCGAAAAAGACCTGTGCCATTCCGCTTGGGGACACTAAATCCAATCAATATATCCGTCCATTTAAAATACACCACCTGTACGTAATGTCCGACTTGTGAAAGGAACGCAGGAATTTTTCATCTAACGCTCTGTTTACTTAATTTCATTGACGTTCAATCCCTGATAAAAATAAATCCTGGGAAAATGGTCGACAGGACCTTATACGGCACAACAACAAAAAAATCAAGCACACGCTATTTATGCTTTTTCCTGTCGATTTTCACAAATTATGGGCAATTCTTCCGGACACGGTTGCCCAGCCCAGGGGCATAAAGTTCAACGCGCTGTACAATATCTCAATTCGTTCGTATGTCCTTGCTAATTGCTTCAAAGCTCCCCAATTTCTTTTGTAGAATTTCAGACTTGGAAAGGATAGAAGCCGCGTTCGTCCAAAGGATCTGTGGGGATTCGGTGCGAAATTGCCTTAGTAATGGGCCCGGCGAGTAGCTGATAATTTGTTACCGAATGGACGGGGGAGACACGTTGAGGCTGATTGTTGATGGGGAGTCCCCGTTTAATATGGTTATAGGATCCGCGTACAATTACCCCTGTCTACAGTTACTAATCGAATTCATTTAGTTAATTTTGTCACTTTAAGGATTATTTTTTATGCTGTTTATTTGATACGAAATCAGATCAAAGACACCGCTACCCTTCTTCAGAGTTACCTCCTTTTATTTGCTATCATCATCTCATTAATCGAAAGGGATTTGTCTCGTGTGCGAAAGGATTTTCTTTTTCAAAAAGTTATCGAAAGCAAGAATGGCACATGTAAAGTTTTTGGGGTTTTTTTAGACAATTAGTGCTAATGCTTTTGCCATTTACTCAAATTTGTCATAGGCTTGATGTTAAGGTAATGTAAATACTATTTCCTAAATTACTTTACAGAATAAAACAGCTCCTAGAGTTTTTGAAATGTTTAAAACGACTCCAGTAAAAGGATCTGACGGTCGTTGCATACACCTACAAAAATAAATCAACGATGATTGGCCCACCTTTCCAATTTGTTAATGTCAGCACTGCAAGCTTTACACTTTAGGAATTTTTAACAATATTTGTTAAAATAAAATAAAAAAAAAACTTATTCTTCATTTAAAGTTCAAATTAATTAAAATTTTTATTTAGTTGAAATGTTGTGTATATATTTATAAATAAATCCGAACCATATTTTTTGGACTTGAGTGCTTGAAACATGAAATGAATTTAATATTTTATGGTAATTTTTTAATTAACATTAAATTCTAAAAATAGGAGAACCTTCACAAGCCTGTTTTTTCCTATACAGACGTATATGAAAAAAAGCTGTTGCCAGGCTATGTGTCCTGTATGTAACTGTGTATTTTTTATAGCAATCGTCCTGTGCGCGCTTGCACTAGTCATGGAATTTTTTATCGTTTAACGGCATTGCATTGCAGGAACGAACTGTTCACAAAAGAATAATAAAACAATGTTTTCTAAATTAACAAATTTTTTAAAGAGAAAAACTTTGAGGCAACTTTTTTAGTCCACAGTGCACAAATATTATTGTGTTTTTTTTTTGTTAATATTTGTTCACGTTTAAAAATTCTTTTTTTTTAATTTCGGTATTTTTATTTAATATTTCTTTATGATCAATTTCGGGAGGCAATCTTCTGACTTTTATTCTTTCGTATTCCTTAAATGGATTGAAATAAAAATCTGAATTAATCTGTGAATCATTTTTAATTTAATTTTTTTTGTTTCAATTTATAATTAATTTTAATGTCTAATTTTATTTACAACATAAAAAAAATAGGTACGTTCAAGTACGGTAGTAGTTTAACGTTTTTTGGTTAATATCTTAAAGAAAGAAATAACGCTTATGAAAATCTTGTTTCATAAAAAAAAAATATACTCAAATTCTCTAGAAATGTCGACTATCTGTTGTCGAGTCTGACTGCATATCGTAAAAATTTCGTATCGCAAATTTGCGACCTAACCGGCTTGTGGTGTATGAAATTTCGGTCGATATGTACATGTGTATTGCTAATTACAATCATTAATTTGATCAGAAATTTTCCATTGCATATATCGTTCTTGCATTATTGGTGATACGTGTAGGTGGTGTATTGGGTAGATTTAAACACAGCGAACGACCGTTAGAATGTTGAACTTAAATTGGTAGTTATGAAAATATGCGTTCTCATTCGTATTCCATAGCACAGGTCAATTGAATCTTTTGCCTTCTCTCCATATGTTTCGCTGTTAAGTTTTCAATATTTATGTAAATTTCGTATTTTAATAATTTTTCATGTTCCAGGCGATGCAAGGTAAACTGTTCGGATCCAAGGAAATAGTGGCACTATCGTGTGCCTGGTGTAAATGCGCATATCATAACAAGGAAGCGTGTTTTAATCCCGAAAGGATAGGGGAAGAATGCTCCTTAGGTTCGTATTAAACTTTGATAAGAATCTTATCTTTAGATTTAGATACACATCTGCAAGTAGTTGCCATAATTTCAGATCACGTACGTATTTACTTAAGGTTCCTTTTTTTCATTTATTTTTATTCGATTCATTTTCTCCGCGCAAGGACTAAAACACAAAACGCTATTTCTCCTGGTGTATTTTTTGTTTACTTCTTAAAAGTCCTTCTCTCGACTGTGTGGACAAGTAACAAAAACAAATCCCGAACCCAAGGACTTACTTAGTCCTTGCTGTATAAAGTTTTATTCCTAGTTCAAGAAAGTTACGACTTCTTATTTGGTTGTCGAGGAAGAACCAAAGTTTTTCGCTTTTGTTCTTTAAATTTGAGATTCGATCGAATTGAAAATTGGAATATCGAAATTTGCCGTTGCGATTTCCACTTTAAAAACTTTTCTCTTCTATTTTCGAATTATAAAACTCAATGGACTTGTATCCATGGGTAGTATAAAAAAGAAAACAATTTTTTTTTAAGTTTTTCAGATGGAGGCTTTTCTCGATTTTATTGTTTATCATCATAAAAGCCATTGAATTTTATGACCGTAATGTTCTTGTTAATCACCTTCCCTAAAGTGAACGAGCTTATAGATCAATTGAAATTGTTTGGGTTCGTGATAAAAACAAAATTTAAAATAGATTTTTGGTGAAAAATTGCTGTCTGAAAAGTTGTCGGAAAATTGATATGATGAGAATGAATGAACTCGGTTTGGTTTAAATAGTGCCATAAAATTATTTGAGTCTGTTTTTGTAAAGAAGTTCAAGTCTGGTCAGTTGGGAATATAATGGTGAACAACACGAATTTCATTGATGAAAGAAATCGGGTCATTGTAACATTGCTTTTCTTCGATGAACAGCTTCCTCTTAAGAGGACACGGGCCTTCCTTAATGATCCTTTAACCTGAGTTTCCTCTATCTCCAATTGAATGTGTTTGATTCCTTGATGATAAGGACGACTAAATTCCCGTCTAATTCCACGGGTCTCTTGCCTTGACCGAGTTCATGTGATAGCCATAATCCATCTTCCACTGGAGTAGGGTCAAGTCTTGTGCATATTCGGCTCCGATAGCCATCAACTCCTGGTTGCGACTGGTAGCTGGTGGAAAACATCCTCTTTAAGAATATCCAATCAAATTAAAATTTCCAAAACGCTTCCATAAATAGTCAACTCCATTTAAATATTAATTTGGTTAGTAGCACTTTCAACTCCCATTATGATGCTCTTCATTACACACCAAAGGCTCAGAAACCGTCCGAACAATTCATTCAGTGCACATAAAACACAAAATTAACTTGTAAACTCTTCAGAATAAGGTCAACTTTCTTTCCATGCTTCTTCTTCTTCTTACGCTCCTTAGTTCACCTGGTAGTAAAAACTTTTAATTAGAAAAAATTATGAAACTGTTTACTAATTTAACGCCTTTTGTTTGCACTAAAATTTTGAACACCAACTTTTTTTAGGAGAACATTCCGGAATAATAGTGCCTCCATCGTGGATAGTGAAACTTCCCGGCAAAGGTAGTTTTAAATCATCGTTGCGAACGCCTAAGAAGAAGCCTTCAAGTAAGAAACGAACAAAAGAAAAGGAAAACAGGGCCTTCATCATAAAGCCGATACCAACGGCCAATGTAACGCCCGTAATTGTTTTCATTAATCCAAAGAGTGGCGGCAACCAGGTAAACTATACGAAAAGTTTTTTCTCGGAGAAACTTTTTGTTTTCATAATATACAATCGCTTAAAGTAAACTTTTCACATTTTCCATGTTTTTCCAGGGTGTAAAACTTCTACAAAAGTTCCAGTGGCTTTTAAATCCCCGCCAAGTTTTCGACTTGACGCAAGGTGGTCCTAAGATGGGGTAGGTTCCTACGCTTTTCTGTATAACCGTACAGAAAATTGTTTGCCAAGAGTGCAACAAATTATTACGAAATCGAATTAATCCCGGTTTTTTTTCACATATCCTTCAACAGGTTAGAATTATTTCGGAAAGTTCCACAACTTCGTATCCTGGCATGTGGAGGAGATGGCACTGTCGGTTGGGTCCTATCGATTCTCGATCAAATTAACATTCAGCCAGTACCGGCTGTCGGTGTCCTTCCGCTCGGAACTGGAAATGATTTGGCCCGGGCTCTAGGATTCGGAGGAGTAAGTTGATTGATGGGCGTCTTTTTGGTTTCATTAAGATCCTTATTAATATTTCGGCTTTCTTAATTAGGGCTACGAAGATGAGCCGATTGGAAAAATTCTCGATAATATTGCCAAGTCGGACACCGTTTTGCTGGATCGATGGAGCCTAAATGTGGTGCCGAACACCGATGCCGAGGCCACTAACGAGGGAAAGGAGACTCTTCCGCTTAATGTTGTTAATAATTATTTTTCGTTTGGTGTCGACGCTCATATTGCCTTAGAATTTCACGAAGCCCGCGAGGCGCATCCGGAGAAATTTAATTCACGCTTAAGAAACAAAATGTTCTATGGTCAGGCTGGCGGCAAGGACTTGCTGCAACGAAAATGGAAAGCACTGGCCGACTTTGTGACGCTTGAATGCGACGGTCAGGACTATACGCCGAAACTGAAGGATCATCGAGTCCATGCAATCGTATTTTTGAATATCGGCAGTTACGGCGGTGGTACTCACCCGTGGAGTAAAACGTCCGGAACATCGGAACCTGCAACGGACGATGGCCTTATCGAAGTTGTCGGTCTGACAACATATCAGCTACCACTTCTTCAAGCCGGCGGACATGGAACAACAATATGCCAATGTAAATCGGCAAGAATCGTTACAACAAAGACAATCCCTATGCAAGTAGATGGCGAAGCGGCTAAACTGAAGCCATCTATCATTGAGCTCACTTTACTCAATAAGGCTCTGATGTTAGCTAAGAAGAAAGGCGGTAGAAATCCAGTCCAGTAAGTCGACACGTGTAACCTACAGCTGCCATTGAAGAAAACTTTAATTCGCAATTTTCTCGTTCACAGCTTGTCCGGCATGGAAGCACTTACTTTCAGCATTCATCGAATAACAATGCCCGAATATGAACAACACCATTACGACAAGGAACTGCTCAAACAGTCGGCTCAGAATCTGGGCAATATCGTAATTGAACAAGTCTCTGATTTAGAACAAGTCCGAAATTCAATCAATCAATACTGTGGGGAGACGTCAAACTTTGCGAAATTATCACAAGAGTGGTGTTTTGTGGATTGTAAGTATAAGGCCGATCGCGAACTAATTACATTTATGAAATCTCTTAGAAAAACAAAAAAAAAACAATCTTGGTCGGGCCTCTTTGATGATATTTCTGTAATCGTTGTATCGCTCGACTCGACTTTCTCTCAAAACTCCGCAAAATTTATGACTTTTCGTATACCGGTAGCTCACACGCTTTTGTTCTTTTTCCATTAATTTTTCTAGCCATATTCATAGTTTTATTGTTATATCTGACGACCTTAACTCGACCGATTCACCACGTTCGTCGTGCTTTGGGGGCTTGCAACAACCGCCTTGACTAAATCCCATTAGAGCAATTGGAACAGTTAAGTACAACCCAGTACATCCCCGAAGAGCTTCAAATTCAAAGTCTTTATAATTGAAATTTTAATTTTTGATAGTGCTGCACACTTGCGGGAGTCGCTCCATAAGTAACTTGTTTCGCATTTTATACTGATGCTCTTAAATCCTAAAAAATCTCTAGCTATAACTTATAAATAACTCTGATATCGGCTGGTTGTTTGACATTTTTTGAACACAATCATGTCGAGTGAAAAATGAATAAAACTGCAATTCATAGTGTGATTCATTTTTTTTCTGTTCCCTCTCTTTTCACTTCTAAAACTCTTTAGTTACAACTTACAAGTCACTCCAATTTCAGCAAAATAAGCTACGAGCTTCATGTTAAGTTTAGTTTTGACTGAGTATTGAATTTGTGAGTTTAGAAACGCGGATTAAAGTGGGAACGCTTTCAGCAATTCTCACCTGAGCTGCCCACGTTATCATTTTCTACCTTTCGTAGCACTAAAATTCATAGTTTTTTGAGCGAAATGTTCATCGTTATTTTGTCATCCCTTTGAAAAAATATTAATAGTTTTAAACAATGTTTTCAGCATGTACAGCCGAGCGTTTCTTTCGAATTGATCGGGCTCAGGAGCATCTCCATTACATAACTGACATAGCTAGTGATATTATTTATGTCCTCGATGAGGAGTGTGCGACAATGCCTCAAACTCCAGATACCGATGGATCATTTGCTGCCTTTCAGAAGCGTCAAGAAATCAATCATGGCGAACTGAGCAATCACCACCGAAATAGTTATCGTAAGTATTTTCGTTGTAAATATTTTATTGATTTATATCTTCTGTTTTTTGTCTTTTCTTTTTTTTTTTTTAAATATATCAAAAGTGATAGTGTTTTGCTTTCATTCACCATTTATTTTGTCAATGTTCAAATCATTTTTCTTTTTTTTCATTTTTAAATCTTCCCCGGTTTTATAGTTTTGCACTATTAGTTTTTAACTAACTCTTAGAGGATAGAAATGCATAAATAAACAATAGAAAATAGATGGAATGCATTCACAATTATTATAGTACATGAAACATAATATTAACTATAAACAGCAGCCTTTATTTTGTTACGAGTTGCAATTAACAATTGCGGAAATTGCAATCATTTGTGGAATGGTAATTTGATACAAACAGACTCAGTTTCAATAGTTACAAGTATATTCGACTGCAGATTACTGAAACAATATCGGGTATTTAACGGGTAATACGACCTTTATATAATATGAAATCCTTTATAATTTAGTCCGGTGTGTTTTCAAAAGAATTAATGCTGGGGTTCTATTGATTCCGTTTCAAACTGGGTAAAATCGATGTCACGAACAAAAGTAGAGATGTTTAGAGTTAGTAAAATTGAATTAGAAAAGTCCATGAAAAAGCGATGCAGGTCATTTATAACAAGCAATTGGTTCTGTACAGCTATTCAATTGATCGGAGTTTAGATTGTAGCGAACCTTTGTACTCAATGTTTTTGTGCAAACGGCAAAGGATTGATATAATTCGGTAGATAATTGTTCAGTAAACCAAACATTTGCCAACAATTGAGCACGGGTTTTGAAGGCAATGCTTCCCATATGCGAGTTATGCTTTTAAACATACCCACAACCTGTAACATATGCTCAGTAGCACTATGATAATGATTTTGTAGTAGGAACTAACTGAGGAAGCTGAAAAGGATTTCGTTGCATATCACAGATTTAATGCTTTATAATGTTAATATTTCACTTATTCATGCGAAGCCTGACGTCAAACAAAATGAATCAATGAATGCCTGACTTCGATTCGTAATATTAAAACCAAATTATTAATAAGATATTTCGAGAGATTGTTCATAAAATTAAAATCGGTGTGCGCCTCCGTTTGTCTGTCTGTCTATCTTCTTGCACGATAATTGTGTTGAGTTAGGACAATATTCTTGTTTTGTATTCAAAGTGCCAGATTCGTTTGTGAGCAAAATATCTCCCTATACCAAACAATTCCCATACAAAAGTAATTGAAAGATGTGTTCGCAAATTAGGCATGATGGGAACGTATTTGGAAGGAATTTCGAATTTGCATAATTTGCCATTGCAGCCGCCCAATACGCCATGGCTTAGATGAACAAAACATAAAGAAGAGAAGAGAAGAGCTCAAAATCATCTAACACCTACTATTGCACTATCCTACGCGACTTAATTTCCTTTCGCTACTGTTTTTATACTCTAGATGAAATCATATAGAGTATTATAAGTTTAATCCAGCCCAAAAGTTTGTAACGCATAGAACCAAGCCTCGGACGAAAAAAAGTTATATATTATTTTTTGTTTATTTGTGGCCAAAAACCTCAAATCCGCTTGACGTCCGTCCGTTCGTCCGTCCGTTCGTCCGTCCGTCCGTCCGTCCGTCCGTCCGTCCGTCCGTCCGTCCGTCTGTCCGTCCGTGAATACGATAACTCAAGAACGCCTTCACCTAGGATCTTAAAATTTTGAATCTGGATGTTTGGTTGAATTTGTAAGGCTAAGTTCGTTAACGGGCAAAATCGTCCTACTCCTTCGGGTAGCTGCCATACAAAATGTCCTTAAAACACGTGTTTAAGAATATTGGCCGATAACTTCAGAAGGGTTTAAGCTACGTCTTTGAAATTTTGTATGTGTTATTTTTCCAATAGTTGGAGCTAAATATATGATTATGAAGAAAATCCTATTAGTCCTTCGTGTAGCTGCAATACAAATACCCTGTCAAAACGTCTTCACTTAATTTACGGAACTTAATATAACGCAAGTAATCTTTTAGCTATGAATTGGAAATTTTGTACAAATTAGTTATGAGTAGAAACGAAGTTTGAGTTTACTAATCAGCGAAATCCGTTTACTCCTTCTGGTAGCTACCATACAACATGTCCTTAAGACACGTGTTCAACAATATTTTTCGATAACTTTTGAAC
Organism: Beris morrisii; assembly: GCA_951812415.1. Lineage (NCBI taxonomy): Eukaryota > Metazoa > Arthropoda > Insecta > Diptera > Stratiomyidae > Beris > Beris morrisii. Next base: position 167,194,235 of record OX638310.1, on the reverse strand, counting down.
GCTTCAAGCTACGAATTTGAAATTTTGTACACGTTCATTTTTGAATGGTTCCAAGGAAAAGGATAAATATGTAAGAAATCGAGTGAGTCCTTCCTGCACCTCCCATGCGAAAGTCCTTCAAAAAGGAAATTTTTTTTCGAAGACTTACCCAGTTCAAGATATGAAATTAAACACTGAATATTGTCTTTTAGGTTTGAGTAGCAATCTAATGGCAGTCCTTAATAAAGGACATACAACATGCACACACGTAATTCTACTTTGTCCCCAACTAGAGTATTATACGATTGGCTTGCAGCCGGTCGTGACTGCAGTATGTTTTGTCATTATAATAAGTCAGCAGTAAGTAAGCAGCCTATCGCTATACCCATATACCTTATGTGACTCTAAATAGCTGTAGACTATCCTACTAAGTGATGGCGCTGCCATCTGCTGCAATTCGGCTTGCGTCTCTGGTAGATCGCATATTTTTTGTTCAATTTTTGCACTCCTTGCTTTTAAATTGTGGCTGTTATTCGTCTGTTTGCTGTATCCAATGGCTGAAGATGAGAAAACCTATAATTCAGAACCATTCTATTAATAAAAAACTGGGCAAACACTAGCAGAAACTTAAACAAAATCAAACTCAACCAGAAAAATACGCTATTCAATTAGAAGTTTACCTCATATTGACCTTTTTAAAACTGTTTCATAAAAACGCTAATGGTTGTAAATATGGTAGCCACGCCGAATCATGCCTTTTTTACATTTTATAGTATTTAAGGATATTGCCTTCTTTTCTTTCAGAACTGCGATACTAAGCCAGGCGAAACCGAGACGCAATATTAAGTCAGAAATTTGGCAGCAAAACTGCCATTTCGATCCTTTCTTCTGTACAATTAAGTTCAAAAAACTGTAACTACAGTTGATTTTAAACTTTTAAAAATTTGTAGAATTTCAAAATGTTGCCTGGTGAAATAAAACCACTAAAACTCGAAACGAATTTCAAAAATTTGAAGAATGGAAAGAATGAAACTCGAATGTTTGTCCAGTCCATTCTTATGTTTCACTAGTAAGATATTAGCAAAAAGTTTTATAAAGTTTTAAATTTAGTGTGTAAAATATTTTTTTTAATTAATGTGATCAAAAACAATCTTAATTACATACGTGAGTATATGAGTAAGAATTTTGCTTCGATATTCATTATTTTTGCTTTTTGAGCAGCCTTTCAATAACCTTGAATGCATATTTTTGAAATATTTATACACTTCAACTCAGACACTTTTCAAACTACGAGGGCGGATTGATAATGACGTGCAAAAATTGAGAAAACATAATTTTATCCGGAAAAATTTATTTTATTTTTCAACGTAGTCTCCTTTTAGCTCGATACACTTAGTGCAGCGTTTTTCCAATTTTTTGATCCCTTCCAAATAATATGATTTGTCCAACCCTTCAAAATAGGCGTTGGTTTCACTTATGACGTCAGTATTCGTGGTAAATCTCTTTCCAGCAAGCCATTTTTTCAAGTCTGGAAATAATATAAAGTCGCAGGGTGCCAAATCCGGAGAATACGGTGGATGAGGGAGCAATTCGTACCGTAATTCAAACAGTTTTGCCGTTGCAACAACGGACGTGTGAAACAACACTTTTTTCTTCGCCAAATGAAGCCGTTTTGCCTTGATTTCAACATCCAATGGAACCAATAACTCAGAATAATATGCTCCCGTCATTGTTTTTCCTTTCTCCAAGTAGTTGGTGAATATCATTCCATTGGAATCCCAAAAAACTGTCGCCATAACCTTAGCCGATAGAACGGTTTTGCCTTCTTCGGCGCGCTTGAACCGACATCCTTCTATTGTTTGGTTTCTGGAGTGTAGTGGTGAATCCATGCTTCATCAACAGTTACGAATCAACGAAAAAATTCATTTGTATTACGTTAAAACAGTTGCAAACCGTGCTGCGAAGTTGTCACACGATTGCGTTTTTAGTCGGTTGTGAGCAAACGCGGCAGCCATCTTGCGGATAGCTTTCTCATGTCCAAATGGTTTTTCAAAATATTTCAAACACGTTCAAATGAGATGTTTACTACGTTAACTATCTCACGCACTTTTACTCGACGATCTTCTATCACGATATCATGGATTTTATCGATCATTTCTGGCGTGGTGACCTCATTTGGACGACCTGGACTTGGTATGGTTTGTGTGCTCGTACGACCACACTTGAATTCAGAAAACCATTTGTAAATCATTTGGATCGATGGTGCAGAGTCCCCATAATGCTTATCTAATTTTTCTTTGGTTACTTTAGCGGTTTTCCCTTTTAAAAAATTGTGTTTAATCAACACACGAAATTCACTTTTATCCATTTTCAACAATTTTTGTAAGTCGACTTGCTTAGACGGCTGCTTCTCGAAAACTAGACGAGGTATCAGGCTTAAACTTTGCAGGTAATCTATTTAAGGATGGTCCAGGTGAAAAAAAATAACGAATTCCTTACCTGCCCACTCCTTCTTGATTTTTGCACGTCATTATCAATCCGCCCTCGTATGGTTCGTATTTTTTGCAATTTTAGAAAGCACTAAAAATAGGAGGAACTGTACATAGAAATATTGGGAAAGAAATCATATTTAGTAATGCAGTGAAATGTCTTCTAGATTTATTATTTGTCTTTAATACCTTACCTATTCTGGTTTGGTTAAGCAGCGCTTAATCTTGCTCTAATTAAATAAGAGAAACATTTTTTTTTTAATTCCTAATCTACTCCCCGAGAAAACATATTTTTGTCTATAAATTAACAAGGTGTTTTGTTTTTTGTGATTTAAAACGAACCCATAGAAATATGACAGGAACCAAATAATATAGCAATGTTACGAAAGCCAGAAGCCACATGGACGAAATCCTGTCAGAAAAAATTCAGTAATTCGAAAATCCTAAAAGACAAAAACCTGCAAAATGAAAAATTTAAAACGACAAAATCATTCAAATATTGTAAAAGGCGGGAACCAGAAATTTCGAAATTTATTGGAACGAAATCTAGAAATTCAAAATCCAGAAACACATAGCTTTTGTTTTCAAATCTAGAAAAATTAATTCTTTCTTCTGTATTTTGATTTGGAAACTCAAATATTTATATTTAACAATAAAAATTATTCAACTGAAAGATTTCAGCTATACTAACTATAAAAATCTGCCAACAGTCTGGGCGCAGAGTGCTCGGAACGCGTTTAATACTGCGATACAGTGCAGGTTACTATGGGAATGAGAACTTAAAAAAATAACTTTTTAAGTAGCCTTTTCATTCAAGACATTAAAGTGTTCTACAAAATTTTTAAAAAGGTTTATAAATAATAGTGTACGAAACGAAAAGAGGGACTGCTCTCAAAGCCTTATTCCTTACTTAACTATTATAAATAAAATAATTGGTTTTATCTTGGAACCGTTTCCGAGACCACAACAAAACTCCGAAATCCAAAATCCAGAAAAATCCGTTGAATTATAGACCACTTGGAATTTTTTTCAATTTCCGAATTTTGATTTTCTAGACCTTTAATTTTTTGAATTATGTCTTGGATTTTCAAATTTCCGGTTTTTGTTTTCCTGGATTTTTGAAATTTTAGTGGTTGTCTTTCTGGATTAATACATTTCCCGATTTTCGAAATTTTCCGGATTTCGTTTTTCACAATTTTTCAATTTCCTGATTTTTTTTAAGCGTTTCATGGTTTTTAAATTTTCTGTTTTGTCTTTTTGGATTTTGAATGTCTGAAATTAACGTTTCATGATTTTTATATTTCCGGTTTTTGTCGTTTTTGTGGCTTTCACAAATTTTCTGAATTTTGTCCATTTTGTACACAAATGTTAAGGAAAAAGGACATCTATCTTAAAATGTCTTCGTGCGAAAATACCACATTCAGATTTTCTATCGCCAATGTTTCTTGTCTAGGTTTGAGCAATTTCATAAAAATATTTAAATTTTGTTACTTCGAAGCACTTTCACTAATTCACCTCCATTCTACTAACGTTTTTTTTAACATTTTTTTCCCGCCATAATACTTTGCACATTATTTTTGTCGTTATCAAGAAACAAGGTTATGTTCAAAAGTTCCACTCACATAATTATTTTTTTTTGTTTTCCCCCACAAAAAAATTTACCCGAATAGTAAATCAACAGAAGTCACTACAAAGAAGCATAACCGTTGATATAAACAGCAAAATTAATTTCAAGAGGTAACAATTAATTATTTTCGTTTCCATTTATTTACTAAGAGTTAATACTTGTGAAATAAAAAAAACAATTTGCATGTTTTTTAAAATACGCACAATAACGAAATTTACAGTAGTCGTTTTCTTGTAAACAAGTCAAACGATATTTTATATTTCTTATCTAATACGCTCTAATCTAATCTGCTTTATGATCCACTCATGCATTTTCTAAAACTACCATTCATCAATTTTCGCATTAAATATTTTATTTGTTAATATTTTAAATTTTTAATACCATTGCATGGCATTCAGCTTTAAAGAAAGATTATTCAGCCTAACAGAAGATGCCTTTGGATTCAGGTATATTTATTTTGGTGTTTTGCTTTGTGAATGTTATTTTAATGTGCAATAAAATACTCCCCACTATTAGATAATATCTAAAATAAATAAATATATTTTAATTATTAACTTTAAATAAAAGGAACTTTATTGAAAAAATATCTATTTCTTTCTTTTTTCACAGCAACCTATTAGAAAAGACATCGGATTCAGTTCTGCTGGCTGCCCAACATGGAGATCTCAATATGGTAAAATATTCGATCTAAATTAAAAACAAAAAAATGTTTTAAGGAAGGCTCTTTTCTTATTGTTTTTAGATCCGGTTATTACATGAACAAGGATACTCGCTACTTGCTATAGATTCGAATGGCCAAACAGCCCTCCACTATGGAAGTAAATTTAACAACAAGGACATTGTAAAATTTTTGATATCTTTTGCACCTAGCTCCATCATCAACATGGTGGACAATTCAAGGTGAGACTTAAAAAAATTATAAACAAGAGCCTAAGGATAAAATCACAAATTTTTGGACAGGAAAATGAGTGACAAATGTTGCAAAATGTTTTTGTGCAATAGTTGCAAACTTACTTACTACTTACTTAGAACACGACTTTATTTTTTTTTGTCGTATATTTCTTCCGTTAAACTTCTCCGGCAAGTTTTGAATTTTGAAGTGATATCGGACTGTAGACTTCTAGTCTACACTGGAATTATAATCACAGTGTATATCCTTTAAACAATGGGGTGAATCAATTGGAAACGGTGTATCCTGTAGGCATATGCTTGCACGCTCACACCAGGCTAGCGAAGCCAGGGAAGCGTGACCTTACCTTAGCGATGAAGATTTCAGCGACCATAGTTCAGGCAGTAAAGAGCTCACTCCATGGTTATGTTTGACTTGTTCTAAGACCGATCGCATCATCTAGCTGAAAACTACTTCTCTAGGTACTTAACGACAGGATTCTAGCAGATATACTCGATAGGTTTCTTTCGCTCCGCAAAAAGCGGACTTGCATTAATGATATATATCTTAAGTTTAATTGTTCAAAGATTGACACATAAAATTAGTGTCGAAGCACAGAGTTTGTCCGTTCTGTGGCGAGTGCATCTTAAAAAAAGAAGGGGTGACGAAGTGGAACCCGTAGGTACACCATTTTTAATAGGCTAATGTAGCGATTTTTTTGCATTCAGAAAGAATCACTTGGAATTATTTCATGCGTCTGATTCAAATTACATTCGTAAGCTACTGAGGCGCGTGACTTCGTGTCACTGTAACTATGTACCGTAATAGGATAATACAAAATTACGCAGTCAATATCGCAGTGGTGACCCCGACTACCAACTCCTTTTACTACATTGTATTCATCTATTTTCCAATTTCCTTTACAGAGGTCAAACAGCATTACATATAGCAGCAGCACACCAACGCCGTGATATTAGTGTTATGTTAGTAGCAGCCGGTGCAAGTCTGGCAATGCAAGATCATCAGGGCAATACACCAATGATGCTCGCCTTCAATGCTGATGCCCATGATTTGGCAACATATCTAGAAAGTACGCCTAAAAATTTTTAATTCTTAAGTTTAATTTTTAAAACCTTTTCTCATTAACTTAACTTAAATTTCACTGCAAAAGAACGATACTAACAAAATATCCTATTTCTATTTTTCCAAAAAAAAACACTAAAAATCTAATTTCAAATACTCGTAACAACTAACTCTCAACAAAACAACAAAAAACATTCCACAAACAAATCTGCAAAAATATACAAAATACATATATAGGTCAAGAAAGATTCTTACGGATGGATTGTCAAGCGACTATATAAGTTCGTGAAGACACTTAAAATAAGGGAAGATATTCTTACCCCTAAAAAAAATAAAACAACTACAACCATTTCTACTGTATTTGCAACACACTTTCTTAAAATCATTCAACGATTACGTATTTAAGGTGTATACAATTTGCGTAAAAGTTTTGTGATCAATTAAAATACGTGTTTTTTTTAAATAATGGAACAAAATTTTGAAAAAATGGAACAAACAACAAATTTAGGAATTTATTTTCGAATAGAGTCTACAAATTAAATTATTCTAGTAACTATCATACATAAGTAAAAAAATATTTAAAAATAATAGAAACAATTTTTGATCGGACCTAAAGTAATTTAATGACGAATATATTCAAACGAATCTTTAGAAAACCTAAACAAGGCAATTTATTGTTACTAGCTTAAGCTTTAACGTAATTTGATAGTGAAAATTTCAACTATATATTTAATATTATCTGTTTTGTGTTGTCATTTTTTTTTACTCTTTTTGCACTTTTATTTTACAATCGAAATTTTTATTTTCATGCAATTTATCTCATATAAGTGTTTAGTTGGTCGTCTTAAATTTATTTATAAAAAAACAGAACATTAAAATCAATTTTAGAAATTGAAGAGATTTAATTTTTTTTTGGAAAATTTAACATAAAACATATCAAACGATTTTCAATCGAATTATTATTTCGTTTCGAAATTTAAAGTTGTTATTTTTACTTTTAGAAACTATGATATTACAATATTGTTTTTGTATATTGTCTGACTGCATTAAAACGTTATGACGCTGCAAAAATTTTAACCAAATAGTTTTTGCATCATCATTACAATGAAAAACAAAACGCTTCACTTACTTAATGCAGTTATAAAATATTTTACTTCTCATCGAATCTAGCTATAAACTTCTATTTAATAACAACAAGTCATATGTGACCTTATCAAAAATTTCTATAAAACTGATATTTCTAAATTAAATGAATAATAATAAATAAATATTAGAAAAGAAAAATGCAAAGACAAGCATTATTATAAATATAAATAAAATCTTCGTATAGAAAAGCATTACTAATTAAATAATTAATAATAATACACACAAAAATGATAATTATAAATAAAAATATTTACAATATATTTTTTTACGAATCCACTTGTAAATATTTGATTTAACGTAAATTATTGTAAAATAAATTAATTTCAGTTTTTCTGGTCAATAATATAAATTAAAAAAAAAATAACTTATTCAATACCACTCCTCTCCCTCCCCCGTTAGCCGATAAGAATGAAATACAAAAGTCAATTATACATGTTAACTGAGAATTAATTTTAAATTTACGTTTAAAAAAATTAAATCAACCTACTCATTAATAATAATTATAAAAAATATTTGTAAATTTAAATTAAAATATTAAAAATCAATCCTTTTACTAATTAAGACAATTTTAACGTACCCGAGTAGGCATACACTGTTAAGAATTTCAATTATTAAATAGATCGTTGGGCCTTATGCAAATTTTGAGCCCCTTAATTTGCATATGGCCAAGTTCTAACAATAATTATAAAGTAAATTTAAATATTAAATAAAATTCGCAGTTTCCTATAATCTCTCCCAAGCGGATTTTTTTTTGTAGAAAATAATAAGATTTCATACGATTTCTGTCGTTTTTTTTCTCCAAATTATTTGTTAATTTTGTGAATACAATTTTTTTCCGATGATAAAAAAAATGTAATTATAAACAATTGAAATTTTACGATATTATTAATTTTAAAAATTGAAGAAAATAAATGTATTTATCGACCAAAATTTACTAAATTAATTCTCTCAAATTAAAAATTTGTAAAATAATAAGAAATTAATTAATAGTGAAAAGAAGTAAATAATAATTGTTGGCATATGACAATCTCTCTTTAATTAATTCAAAAGTATTTAATTAATTTTAATATTAATAATGGTGGTAATCAAAAATAACATTTAATTAAGTCTAAAATTGTACATAATTGAAAATAACCTTTTACAAAAAGGAAGAAACACAATCAATTCTCTTTGAGTCGTTCCAAGATTTTAAATCTTCTAAAATATAGATTTATTTATGATGGCATGAAAATTATAATTTCGATTGTAAACCGTTTTAAATCGTCAGTGTTAAATTGGCGCAGGGTATTAATTTGTTTTCGATACTATCAATGGGCCTATTACTCAATAAGAAACAATTTAAAAATTTCCATAACTATTGTAAACATGAGCCGGGGATGTAATATTTTTTCAATTACAATTGTTGGGTAATATCATTAGAACAGAGTCGTGGTTGCGCTAATTTTAAACATTGATCGAACCTAACTACAAAAATTAAAAATTTGCGGAAATTCAAAATATTCCAATGTTTTTTCAAATTTAAATTGCGTATTGATCTGAGTTCAAAAAGAGGTAATGCTATTTAGTAACATTCCAGTACTACTATCCCTTCCGGAACCTGCACGAATATTGTAAATTTTTTTTATTTATTTATCTATTGTGAGGTTGGCATTTGTTCTAGTATTTAATTTTTTTGTTATTATCCTATGGCCAGATTCAGGTCTCCTCCTCCGATCTGAAATTTCTGACGGAGCTCTGCTACATAGTAATTTTTCCGGGGTTTAGATATTAACCGAATTTCCAACTGCAGTAATTTAATGATAAATATTTCAAAATCTTGAATCAGCCGTGACGCTAGTAATTGTAATTTATTAGATTAGTGCATTATGGACACATTTCAACACAACAATATATTGGGTTCCGGATCAAAGTTTTTGTACTACTAAGTGGCTAAGAATCGCTTTCATGCTAGTCAGTTAGTGTCCTCTAGTTGGTGTTAACTTTGCAGTAGTTTTTCACAATTACTACTCTAACACCGAAAACACAATTGTGCTAAAGTTTGGCTTCAATTGGTGCTCTGCTCACTCATCATACGAATATCGTGATTTTTTTCTTCGTGTGCAGCTGTGCAGTTTCAAATCAGAGCTTAAAACGAAATGTCCATCGTTATTTGGTGTCTAACTCTTCCCATCTAGCCCCTGATTCCATCCCTCCTTTATTAACTCTTGTTTATGGCGTATTTCCTCGAAATAATTAAGAATGACAATATTTGGTTGATTGTGTTATTTGTAAAAACGTTGGCTTATTCCTCACCTCGATACACTCTTTATCTTGAAATGGTTTTTTTTACAATATTACCTACCCGTATCCCTGGTTCATTGTCCATTACACACCGAAAACTCAAACTTTAAGGCAAACTGCGCCTTTTAAAATAAGAATATTTTTCCAAAATTTGATTAACTCTGTAAAATAAATCCTTCGAACAACGAAAAATAAATGCAACACTCTTTGCACTAGATAAAATTATTTTAAATAAATCAAAAAATATTTCATCGGACAGAACAAAAAATGTTTAGTACTTTTTAAAAAAGAAGAAAAGCAATTTATAGATCTTAAAAAAATTTAACAAAAAAAAATTAATTCGACAAAAACATAGAAATATTATTCTTTATTGTACAGAAAAGCTAATTTTAAGTGGATGATTTTTATAATCCAAACCTCACGAGACTTAAACAAAAAAACTACCGGTATTCCTAATATTATCCTCAAAAATCTGTCTGAATTTAATCATATACATCACACTCTCCTTAAAAAAGAAAAGAATTTAATACAAAATAGAATACATGGCATGGCTTAGCATGATCGAAATTAAAACAAGTAAATAAATCGGCTAAAGGGTCCAAATTACATGATGGAAAACCAAAAATATTTACCAGTTTTATCCTTGTAAAATAAATTCAATTTTCTCTAATACACTTTGTAAAAATTACGGGATATTTTTATTGAACTCAAAAACTTTTTAAGTGTTTAAACAACTTTCCCAATATAAAAACTATATAAAAAAAACAATAATTGCAAATTTAAACAGACAGAGCGATAAAATATAAAACTCTTAGCTAAGAAAAATTAAATAAATTGCAAATTGAAATATTAATATTGAAATTATTGAAAATTTAAATTTATATAAATTATTATTATCTAATATACACACTGAAACAAAGGTCTTATGATATTCTTAGCTGTTTAGGAGGTAACGTAAATTTGGATGACATGTAAAAAAAGAAAAAAAAATTACAAAACAAAATTTAAAATTAGGTAGAATCGTAAAATCTATTTCTCTTTTTTTATTGAATTGTCTATGACGAATTTATCTCACTTATAATTCATTGAAGCAAACATTAAAAAAATATTATTATATTTTTTCGGTATTCATACGATAAATTTTCAGCAATAACTAACTATACTAAGTCGTGTGAACTATTTATGTACGTGCGGGTAAATTTCAAATTAAAAACTTTGTTTTCTAGTCCCATCTTCCAGCAACATATCGTCCCGAAATAGACCAATATAGTTATCACACTTCCGTAAAAACGAAAAATACATTTTCATGCTTCTGCACTAAAAAAAATTTATCGAAATTAATTCGAAGAAGTAAGGACCAAAAAGTCACTTATAAAAAAATACAATTGTAAAAAATTTAAATAAAAAACTGTACTTTGTAAGTGAAATATTAAAAAGCAAAAGAAAAACTATTTCAGATATTCACGAAAAAAAACTATTAAATTCAAAAATTTTCGCCATTTTAAAATAAAAAATATAAAAACTGAAAAAAAAACACACCCACTTACATAAAACTATCTACAACCTTGCAAAATATATAAATTTGTTAAAGTAAATTTAAAAGAAAAGTGACACTACTTAAATAAAAAAAACCGAAATCCTATTTAGATATATTTATTGATGATCGTTATTTAAGATAAAAGGAAGAAGAAAAATAGCAACATATTGCAATGTCACATGGAAATGAAAATATTGCAATGTCTATGTGGTGTATTGCATTTGTTATTGTTATTGTGAAAATTATAGTTTAGTATTTATGTTCTAGGTCAAGCACCAATTACTTTAGTATTTTTTCAATTCGCGTGCCTGTTTGGTATATTTGAAACTGCGTAATTACATTTGGTATAAACAATTAGGCCATTTAGTTAATACCTTTGACTACTGTTCACCATAGTCCGTCCGTATTATGCAAGGGTCCAAATGAATTAAGGCCAACAGGGTTCAATACCGCTCTAATCGCAGAGATTTTCTTCCTATATTTTTTTATCCCCTTCCCAATTAATACTGGCATTCATCACGGGTTTTTTTTTATTACCGAATTTATTCTTAATCTTTAACAATGATCTTGTAACGTGCTAAATTCAAATTTATAATATTATTTTTAAAGCACTCCAATAAATTATAAATACTATAAATTTCCCAATAATCATAACCCTTGCAATATATCAAGAAATTATAAAATATAAAGACCATTCTTTAATTTAAATAATATAAAAAATAAAAAAACAAGAAACAATTTATGCGCATACATTACTTTTAAAATCGCGTTAAGCTATAAACAAAAATAAAGACTAATCGCACTGCAAGCACTGAGGAATTTGAAATTGAATTGAAATAAAAATGAAAAAAAAACATATAATATACCAAAGAAATTTATTGAAACAATTTAAACAAAAATGGTAGAACTTAAAAAAAATTACTTTATATATGTATTTTGATTTTGATTTGTGCATTAGTTATAATTTAATTGAACTAATCTCCTGTTTTAAATTTTAATCCTTTCTCCTTAATTTTCACTCCCAAATTTTTTTACTAACATTTAATACTAATTCCATTTATACTCTCCCGATATGTGAATTTTCTTTGTTTTTTGTGATCTGTTCATAAATAATGTAATATAAAATTTAAATTTAGTCTAATATATTTACGACTTATCTTGTTTTACCTAATTTAAATGTGAAATATTAAAAAAAAAATCTACAACATTCCATTATAAATTTGTTTGTTTTTAATGTTTTAAGCATTTTAATGTTATTACTTATTATATTTAAACTAAGATTACTATTATGATTATATTGTTGACATCGTTTTCCTAAACAAACAACTAAATTATATTGTTAAGTGTTCTATATTTTATTTAGAATGTATTTTAAAAAAAATCTCCTTATATTTTAGTTGTTATATTTTACTCTTTCGTCGGTTAAATTAATTTATTTCAATATTTAGTTTATAATATTATAATAACAGAATGATGAATGAAAAAAGGAAATATTATTAAAAAATAAAAAAAATAATGCAATTTTCAATCTAAATGAGTAATTGTTTTATTTCAAGAAGGAAGGTTCTTACGGCAGAAATCGGATGTAGTTTAGATACAAGGATTTAGAAAATTGGGTTGGTTTGGAGCTTAATGAAATAACCAAAGATGATACTATTGTAGCCTAACGTTGGTGATTTTCCAGTTAATGGTGGATATTTGGTCAGAACGGAATTTAAGTGGTACACCATCGTGGCAATTCAATTATTATTTTTTTTATACTCTAGGTGAAATCATATAGAGTATTATAAGTTTAATCCAGCCCGAAAAGTTTGTAAAGCATAGAACCGAGCCTCGGACGAAAAAAAGTTATATATTATTTTGTGTCCAGTTGTGGCCAAAAAACCCAAATCCGTTTTCTGTTCGTCCGTCCGTTTGCACGATATCTCAACAACGCGTTGGCCTCGGAAGTTGAAATTTTGTCACCACCTGAAAAAGGAAAAAGTAGGGCTAATATTGTTAATGAGCGATATCCTTCCACTCCTTCGGGTACCTCCCATACAAGAGTCCTTAAAACACGTATTCACAATTATTGCTCGAATCCTTCAAGTTAGGAACTTGAAATTTTGCATACTTAAAGTTTACAATGTTTGAAGCGAAAGTTGCGAATATAATGCAAATCGAATAAGTCCTTCGTGTAGCAGCCTACAAAAGTCATTCAAAATTTATGCAAGTTTCAGAATCCACTATAACTCTAGTACGTTCAAAACTTTACAGGAATTAGTTTTATATCAAAAGCAATTAGCGCCATCCGTCGACTCCTTCGGGTATACAAATGTCCTTAAAACACTCACCAATATTGAACGATAACTTTAGAACGCTTTAAGTTACGACTTTGAAATTTTGTATACGAGTATGTTATAATAGTCGCAGCTGAAAATGTTAATATGAAAAATATACTATAAGTCCCACATGTAGTTGCCTTGCAAAAATACTGTAAAAATGTCCTAACTTAATTTATGAAACTCACTATAACTCAAGAAATCGTTTCACCATCCATCGAGTAGCCACTATACAATAGTTTCTACCTGTAAATAAAAGGTCATGCAATAATTGTATGTGCACTCCTCATTCTTTTGATATATTCCCAACTAAAATGTAAATCGGAGTTCAGTATTTCATCTAGAGTATCATACGATTGTCTTGCAGCCGAACGTGACTGCGTTATGTTTTTTTGGTAAATTGGGCGAATCACTTTAAGTGCTGAGTGAAGGAGTGGAGGTGGAGGGAGTGTTCACCAGCAAGTTAAAATTTGGTTTGTGTATATAAGTTTATAAGTGGTGTACGCTAAATGTAAAATTTTTGAGGAGGACGGTAGAGCACGGAATTGAAGGGATGCTAAAATTTAAAAATAAAAACTTTTTATATGTCTTTTGCGTTTTCAGCATCGTTATAGACATGCCAGGTTTCAACTTTCTAGCTCAACCCGTTCCTGAGATACCAAAAACACCCCAAATCCCGTAGCTTGTTTCACCCATCAAAATTGTTTTAAATGGTCAACCTACAGTTTTATAGAGAATTTTTTTTTTCCCACCTCCTTCCACCCTCACCCCCTATATCCACACGCTTACTTTTTTTCTCTACTAGACTTTTTTTTTTATTAATTTTGTCTTATCTTGTAGGTCTGGCGAGGTATCGAATTAATTTTCCTTCCACGTTTTCACGAAATCCGACATATTTTTTGGTTCTAATGCGATATCAAATTCACTTTTACTTTCAAGGGCTTTAAATATAATCGTCTCAAAACCAATATATGAACTGCATAATATTCAACTTATAAGGGGGTGTAAGGTAATTGTGTAAATTTTCACGAATTTCAACAATTTTTTAGATCTAATGAGATATTCGCTTTTACTTCCATGGACTTTAAATTTAAATTTTTTTGCGATATTCAACCCCTAACTCCTTGTATTTAATTTTTTTTAAGTCCTGAAGACAAGTTTCAACGTTTTATATTCATTTGTTCGAGATATTGTAATCCGGTACTGATAGAAAATTTAAAGTTGTTTTGGAAGTGAGACTTAGTATGAGAGGCTCAGAGTGAGAATGAGAGGCTGAGGCTGAGTATGCGAGATTGAAAATTTAATCTTGGATGTAATGTGGAGCTTTAATTCTAGTAACACCCTCCTTAAATATCTTCTGGTAGTGGTAGTTGCAGTAACGGTCCACGAACGGTTTGTGCTACAAATTTGGAACTTGGTTCATATATGGATTTATATCTCAAAATTGTAACGACTCTTTTCCGGGGTATGCTCATCGGGAGCCAGTGTCCGTTACAAAATATTTATTTTATTGATTGACTTCACTTTATTACGCTAATTGATGACATATAATTGGTTATTTGATTTCCTTTGGGTTTTCTCCTTGCTCGCCTCCGCGCGTCTGCTCTCTTCGCCTTGACTCACTCCTGATCGCCGCCTCTGCTTAACGTGATTTGATTGTAATCCTACGGGTACGATTCCACTCGCCTTGCCTCGACTCTCTCTGCTCTGCTCTCTCTCTGTCTTCCTACGTACCCATTCTGCTGTTCGGTCTATCGCTGCTTGGTTGGCTTCGTTGCTTGGTTTGTTGCTACCTGGCTCAACGTCGCGTGGTCCTTCGCTGCTTGGCTCATCGCTGCTTGGTCTTTGCTCTGTTGCTCGGGGTGTCTCTACCGAGCCCAACGTCGCGTCGTTCTTCGCTGCTTGGCTTTCTCCGATGTTTGGCCCTTGCTTTGTCTTCCCTGTCTTCGTCCTACCCTGTCTTCGTCCTTCCCTGTCTTCGTCTCTCTGTGTGGCTTCTGCTTCGTTCGTCTCGGCTGCGCTGTGTCTACTGGTCGTGGTTCTGGCAAAGTTCGTCGTAGCTTGTCGCAGCTGGATTTAGCCCGACTCCTGGCACGACTCTGCTTGCCTTAATTTGACTCTGTTTCTGATCATCATCTCGTCTTCGCCCGCATGATCCGCTCGTCTTGGCTTCGCTGCGGTCATCTTGGCTTCGCTGCGTTCGTCTTGGTTTCGCTACGTCCGTCTTGGTTTCGCTGCGTTCGTCTTGGCTTCGCTGCGTTCGTCTTGGCTTCGCTGCGGTCATCTTGGCTTCGCTGCGTTCGTCTTGGCTTCGCTGCGTTCGTCTTGGCTTCACTGCGTTCGTCTTGGCTTCGCTGCGTTCGTCTTGGCTTCGCTGCGTCCGTCCTGTGCTTCGCTGCGTTCGTCCTGGCTTCGCCGCGTTCGTCTTGGCTTCGCAGCGTTCGTCCTAGCTTCGCTGCGTTCGTCTTGGCTTCGCTGCGGTCGTCTTGGCT
Organism: Beris morrisii; assembly: GCA_951812415.1. Taxonomy (NCBI): domain Eukaryota; kingdom Metazoa; phylum Arthropoda; class Insecta; order Diptera; family Stratiomyidae; genus Beris; species Beris morrisii. The sequence goes on along the minus strand of OX638310.1, from coordinate 167,178,392 downwards.
TTGCTGCGGTCGTCTTGGCTTTGCTGCGGTCGTCTTGGCTTCGCTGCTGTCGTATTGGTCTTCACTGCTTGCGTCGGGTGCGTCGCTGCTGTCGTTTTGGCCTTTGCTGCTTCGTCTTGTGCTTCGGCTTGGACTAGACCTAATTGACCCCAGACTTTCAAAGAGGAAGTGCAACTTCGCTAGCCTTATCCCGTCTGAGGGTCGCTTAGGACGACTGTCCGGTCAGTTTTCAATGTTGCTAGAAGAGGAAGTGCAACTTCGCTTGCCTTCTTTGCAGACTTGATCACTGCCACCGAGCTCCCCTTTTGGTTGACTCGTTCACTATATATTTAGTGACCAACATTCGCTGTCCGTGAATTATGTTATGGAACAAATTTTGTGTGGGAGAAATTTTGCCTTTTTATAATTCGCGGCTGGAGTATGCTTGCCTCGGTATATAGTCTCGCTGGGATTTCATATACTTGTCGGCGGGTTCTCTGTCGCATTGCGTCGCCTGGGACGTTTTTGTGATCCCGCTGACCTTTTCCAGGTATATTCCGAATTTTTCTCCTTTTCAGCTTTTGTCGTGTGTCTTTTCAGATTCTGTGTTTCATGTTTGATGTTCTGAGCTTGTGTTGTATTCAAAGTTCTTAGCTCTTGTGTTGTATTGGTAATTCAAAATTCTTAGTTCTAAGTTTAATTTGTGTTGTGTTTGTAATTCGATTCACTGTTACATGTTTTAATTCAATGTTTGTGTGTGGAAATTTCACATGGAAATTTCCGTCCTCACAAAATTTAGCTACATCAAAAGAGCTGCCGTTTGCTTAGAATAACCAAAGACAAGTCTATGAGATTCGTTCAGAAAATTGGTTTTAAGCCACATGATACACTCGTAGAACACTAGCTTGAAGGATGCACATATCACAACATAAAAGCGGATCTACAATAATATTTTAAAAAATAAAATGTTTTTGATATCAACAACTTATATACGTAATGCATCGGCATTAGTCATTTTACAAATTTTAATAATTTACTAACTTTGAATTCTTTTTTTTAAACCAGTGCATCAAAAATCAATCGGTAGAAAAGTTTAAGTAAGAAAGCTCGAAAGGAACGCATATCTCCTCAATTCGTATCTGGCAAAAATGTCTAAAAATAACCGATCTAGCGATGCTAGACTCTAGTCTAGAGACTCGGATTTTCAACCGCGAAATCCGAAAGTAGACAGTGAGCCAAGAGAATACCGCCGTGCCGCAAGAAGACGCTCGTCGAAGCGATTTATTCGAAAAGAAGGAAAAAAAGTATTGGGGAATTATTGGGACATTCGGCAGGCCACCTGTGGCGCTCCTGGATATCGTCCGAATCGAATCAATTCACATCCCAAATGGTGCGGTCAAGGGCAACATCCAAATGGATCTGGATCTCGTTCGTAAGTGTTCTTCTCCTGCTCGTTGTTCTTCCGAAATCCATTGATGGATTCAAGCTGAAAGATCTGTCCGCGCATGATCAGCAAGATGGAAATAAATCGCCGCGTAAAGTGCCGCTTCGAAGTGTCGATAGTAAGACGTTACAATTTCGGAAAATTGTTAAAGTTATTAAAGTTGAAGATGACGACGAGGACGACGACGACGGTGAACTCGAAAACGAGCCCGAAATGAAATTCGAAAAAGTTAGAAGAGCCGATTTGGACCTGGCCGAACCGATCTTCAAGACGATCGCAAAAGAAGACGAAAAGGATGAGGATGTGGTCGTCGACGAAGCAACCGAGAAGCTATCGTTCTCGATATTATCGCTGTTAAATCTTTTGGGAATCGGGACAAACGATGCCGGTCAAGAATCGAACAGCATTATAAATTGGCTGAAAAGTATGAAGCGGAAAGAAGCTGTAGCTGAGAAGCCTCAAGATCATCTGGACGCTGCATCGAACACAAGCTTCTTTGAAAATTGGATAGACTACTTGAATCGGTGGCCTTTTAACTTGGTGATTCAATTCGAAGTGCCGGAAGTGGATGTAGCAAGGTCGAGTGGAAGTATCAATGAAACGGGGGGTCACAGCAAGTCCGAAGTCCCAATCAGTCAGGAGCAATTCGACTATCTGTTGGATCGACTGCCCAGCTTTATTGTGGATCCCGATACTGCGGAAGAGGTCGAGTGCAAGAAGGCTCTTCAGATCTACGGTAGGCAGCTGCGAGGTCAGAAACTCTGGACTCTACAAAGTAAGTAAGTTGGTGTGGGACGTGATAGTGATCTTACAGTTTTTCTGTTCTATGTTCTAAGTGATGGACTCGACTGGAAAAATACCTTCTGGGATTCTTCGCGGTAACATCAACCAGTTTGGTGACTTCGATCAGTGCACTCATATCAGAACTCTTGTGAAGATCAGCACCGATCAGTCAGTTCGAATTAAAGGCAAGTATTGCTTGGCACATATTGACGTAGAGCTAGTGGACGACGGACTGAAGCTGCCAATACACATGGCACTTGGACGAGGTCTGTTCAAGAGCCATTTTCAAAATGTGAGCGTCCTCCAGGTTAGACTAGACTTCCGCTACTAATAACGAAATCCTTTCTAGCCGTCGCACTTTGTCCCGCGCTACACTACAGCCAATTGGGGAGTGTGCGTACCGCATGCTTGCTCCCCGAATACCGTGAAGAAAATGTTGGAAAACGACTTGAAAACCTTAAATGCTTCCGGTGTTTACTTTCATATTGACGTCAACGAGAAGGACTGCTACGTGAGACGCAGTCAAAGTATTTTGCATTTAATTTTGAATAATTGGAAATTGAGTTTAACTTTGTACGAGTCCAGCTTCTTGAACAAAACTCCCAATTTAATTTTGATTTTATTTTTTCTTAGAGGATTCTATGCTTCATTCTTGATGTTAGCCATTTTGGCCACAACAATCGAGTATTGGAACATAGTCAAGCAGTTTTTAATTAGAAATATTAAGACTTTATTCAAAACGACGAAACCGAATCTGGAAAAAGAATCATCGGTGGATGAACAATCCGCCGACGATAACGACATTCCAGAATTAAACGAAACAGACGAGGAATATTCCAGTAAGTGTTGAATCAAATCCCAAATTCAAATATTAACAAAAAATCTTGGGGTTTCTCTTTTCAGACGCAAAACTTCTCAAACAAGCGATCTTATCGTTTTCATTTAAACGAACTATTACGCGTCTAATTACGCATTCTGAAGAAGAAATAGTTGCAATAAACGGTTTAAAAGTCCTTGCAACATTTATGATGTACCTGGTTTTAAAGTTTCTTATGCTGGGACATTTACCGATAACGAATCGCGATCAGATGGTTAAAGTTTTAAGTCAACCTTTCAGCATTATGCTGCGAACGCCTCTGATGTATTTGGACACTTTTCTTTTTATTAGCGGTACCATGTCGGCATTTCGAATGTGCAAGGAAACCGAACAAAAGTCCAGCATTTCGGTGATGAGGAGAATCGTTGGAAAATTGATCAGGTAAATTAGTACTGAACACCCTTAATTAGTGTCTCAGAATTTATTGAGTTGGTAAATACTCCTTGCAACCAACCCCAAAAAACACCCATGCTGAACAGCTTCGATAGAAAGGATTGGACTGAGGAATGCAATGCCTCAAATACCACCAAAAAGGCCAAGGCTCCAAATATCAACATAGTTGCTTTTATTCCCCCTGGAGGTTATAGAATATCTAGACTAATCACGAGAAAAATCAAAACTGTTGAGTTTAAATAACTTGGAGCAAATGAAGAGTTGGACTAGGCCTAACTTAGACTATTACGTTTCTTAGGCCCATTATTACAATCGTCAGTTAAACTCCAACTGGAACTTTAACCGGAAGTTTTATATGAAAATCTGTCAGTTAACGTTACAGTTAGAACGTCGTAGGAACAGCCCTTAGTAATTTTTAATTTTTTTACAGGTCCTTACCAACACTTTTTGCGGTTCTCTACTTTCAAACTTGGATTCTGCCACATTTGGGATCAGGTCCACTATGGAGCAACTTGGTATCACACAATACAAAATTATGTGAACAAAATATGTGGCGGAACTTCTTCACCGTACAAAATGCTATGAACTTGGAAGAAACTGTGAGTATCGGTTTTTTTTGTGAGAGTTCTTATATTAGAGGGTAGTAACAATGCTCTAGACTCGATACCCTAGTGTGAGCATCTATACCATCCGAAATATCGTGGGTGCGAATCCCAGTCATGGAATAGTCCATTTCACCCAGTGTTTGATTTAAATTATTTCGAAAAAAGCCTCATATCTCAAGAACGTTTCTGATTTTGAGCGTCTTAAGCTAAAGTATTGAAAGTTAGTACCTATAAACATATGTGTTACAGGAGCGTGGGAGTTTATTGGAAAACATAGCGTGAGCCTAACTATGGTATATCCAAATTTTCCGTGAACCATCTGAAAGGCAATGGGCTTCAGAATATTTTTTTAATTATAATATTTGTTTTGGTGTAAAATACTCGCAAATGTTATGGGAAACGAGTTAGAGATTCCAAGTAGCATTAAACCACAGTCCAACAGTTTTTAACATTACACTTTTATTTTTAATGTCTAAACTTTCCAGTGCTCGCCGTTCACGATCCAGCTTGCTGTCGATTTGCAGCTATTTCTGCTAACCCCACTAATAGTTTGGCTGTACTACAGTAATCCGGATGTTGGTCTAAGCATTTACGGAATCATGCATACAATTTCCGTAGCGGCGCGATTCTCTCGAACAACAACCGATCGTCTTTCACCAATCCTCTTTCATGGAATGAAGTTAAGTTTCGAATATTTTCCATGCGGAATCCTTTTATCGTTTCTTTTGATCAATTTTCAGTGTCAGTCAATTTTATCGGACAGCAAATATCGTCTATTCATCCCCAATACAGCGAGCCACCCCCTACATATCGGGTATTGGAATGGGAATTCTTTTGAAATCGATCGAAGGATCTGTTCAAATCCCAAAAGTAACACTTTGGAGTGGATGGCTGACTGCTATTTGGAGCTTGATATGGTGCTTCTGGTATCCTTCGCATAGTACAAATGTTGATTTTATTTATGATCCGGCCGAAATGGCTCCGTATGCTTCGTGGGCACCTTTGTTGCTGTCTGTCGCACTAGCCTGGTTCATTTACACATCCTTCACAGATAATGCTCCTAAGATGTTAAATTCACTCCTGTCTTCCAGAGTTGTTCACTTCCTTAGTAGGATAGCGTACCCGATGCAAATTGTGTCCTATGTAGTGATCATTTACACAACCGGAGTAACAAAGGAACAAACTCGATTCGATGTCTTCGAGCTGGTTGGTGATCTTTATTGAAGAGTAAATTCTAAAGTCTTATTGATTGATTTTTATGTTGTAGGTAAATTTTCGGGAAATTCTTGTTATAATAGCGGCCTCGACTATCCTGGCCGTGATATTTGATCTGCCAATGCAGAATATACGAAAGCTATTGATCGAGTTTGAGTTTCCCGAACAAAAACTGCAAATCGAAGCAATAGAGGATACCGTGGATAATCAAATTTCGTGGATTGATGATCGCAATAACGACGATCGTACTGTAGATCAAGATCAAGAACACGAAGAAGAAGAAGTGGATCAAGATCCCGAAGAAGAAGTGGATGAAGATCAGCTAGCCAGAAATTCAAGTAGTAATGATACCTGGATTCCAGACAAGGAAAACTTACCAAATCGATACAATTTAGAAAAGATCGAGAAATTAAATGGAAATACTGAATTCAAGTGGAAAACTTTTCAAGAAACACCCGACGAAAGTTGGCGAACTGAAAGGTTTGGTTCGCTAAAACGATCCCAGGTATAATGATCAGTCCTAATCTTTTTTTTTAGTGATCTCGATCAGCAGGATTCCAGCAACGAAACGAATCATTTAACAGACGAAGATGAGCATCTCGACGAACAGGTCCAAGATCACGAAGAAGACCACGAAGAAGGACACGAAGCTGGTGACGAGGACGAAGAAGAAGAGGACGAAGATCTATCAGAATCCGATGAAGTAATCCGGCGTCCAGTTTCCGAACAAAATTTTCGACGAAGAATAGTCGACACATGGAACCTTGATGAAGACTAATAAAAGAAAAAAAATCTTACTTAATCTTAAAATTTTTCCATATTTTCCTTTGAACCGTTTTATTATAAATTCGTTAAAAAAAATAAATAAATAAATTTACAAAAAAACTTACAGCTCTTAAGACCTAACTTTAACTCTAATATTTACAATTTTTTTTAATATTTTATTCTAATGTAAACAAAATTTAGGCTAGTTCATTTGATGTGTTCGGTGTACGAAGATCCTTTTCATTGGTGATGGGACTCCTTGGACGATCTTGTCGCAAAAATATTTTCTCAATTCCATGGATTGGTGATTCGAAGAGTAAGCAAAGTATGAGAGCCAGTAAGAATGTGAGTGCATTGTGTGATGTTACTTCGCCAAGCTGGAAATGATTGATAAAAAAACGGATTCGGAACACTAACTTTGCAAGATGTTTTAATATTAACCAAAACAGAAAATATACTTACAAGTTTGATTCGACTCGTGTAAACGGGGGTCCTAAGAGTGCCCAGTTGATACAACTCAATCAGGCCATTGGACAGGTACGCACAATAGGTGAGCCGACTCAACGGAACAAATACACCTGAAGATAGGACCGACTTTAAGAATCCCGCATTTCCCGTACACACACTCAGTACTACCCATCCTGAGAAGAAACTCCAACCGACACGATGTAATCCAGCATAGAGTGAACTTTCTAGAGAATTAAACGGCCTCATAAAGAATATTGTGATCGAGAACATCGAGCTCAATCCAATTATTAAGGAAAATATCCACAGAGCCACTACCACCTTGCGCGGTATTTGAATGCTCCTTTCTTGGATGTAATGCAAAAGAAATCCAGTTAACAGTCCGAAAACATATGCAGTTGCTCTCATATGTGTTTTAATGTAGGTTCTAGAGAAATAGCTGTTCGATGATATATCGGTTACTTCACTAAAATATTAAAACTAAATTAGAATCAATCAGGACAAATTAAAAATGGTGATTTACTCGGCAAACCCTAACAGGGTTGGATCTAAATCCATAGTGTAGGTGATTGCAAAGGGTAGTATAGCTGTTAGGACAACCACCGACGATAGCGCATATATTCCAACTTTTCGATTCTTGTACAGCAAATAGATCACGCTTGGTGCCAGGACAAACAGTTGCGTATCAGCCGAAAGGTACCAAGATTGGAACATACACTAAAATATAAAAAGCGTGAAATCGCATACAACAGGATCTAAACCAGTCCAATTACCAAATTTTCAGTACCAAAATAATTATTAACATACAGCAAATTAAGCCACCACGATTTTTCGCACCGTTTCTGTTCCAAGGTGATCCGTTTCTTCCACAAAGGACCCGATCCGATTTTCGGTAACCAAGTGATGTAGAAGGCAATCACAGCTAAGTACGCAGGAGTCAGACGAATATATCGAAAGACGTAAATAACAAGGACATTGATTTTTCCCTTTCGACGTTCGAGCTCCTTGAGAAGAATTCGGCAAAACAGGAAACCACTCAATAGAAGAAAAGTATCGACAAAAAGTGGCGAATTTAGTAGAAATCCGTTCTGAACAAGCTTTATGTCGTGCGCGAAAAACCCAGAATTTAACACCGGTCCACCGACAATAAATAGCAAGGTATGTCCGCAAAGAATGCACAGCATTGCAAGTGCTTTGATTCCGTTGATTGCATTCATGCCCAGTTGATCGTTACTCGGTTGGACCAGTTTCTTTAAGTTTTCTGCAAGAAGTCCAATAATTAATCGCATTAAAAGTGAAGAGCAATTTTTTTTTAACCTACCTATTGCCGAAAAAGATTTCATGATCATTTCGAAACATCCGCGAGCTGGTTCTTTCAGTGAAGATCGTCGAGTTAGTAAATAAAGATCGTAAAATGTACTGAAGATCACCATAAGCATGAAGCAAAGAATTACGCAGCTACGGAAAAAAAATTAAAATTGTAATTTTTTATTTAATAGATCGAAAAGGAAACGACTCGATCATTTGTGGCGTTTGAAAGATCCTTCAATATTTCACGGTCGATCCGTACAATTCTCATCGATTTGCTCTGGAGATCATACGAAAACGAAAGCAAACCAGTCAGCAAGGCGATCTTGTTCGGAATATGTACCGTACTTATATAAATATACTGCGCTGTAGATCATGTAACCTGTAAGCTACGATCATGAAGCAAAATTACTAGTCGGAACACGTAAATCTTTTTAATACGGAAGATTTTGCCCTATAAGGTCGAGATCTTCTTCATCATTTGTTGAATTAGTTAATAACAATTTCATTTCTGAATCTACTCCAGCCGTCTTCATCTCGATGATGATCGAAACAATCGTGTCGAACAAATAAATTTCTTTGGCATCGAGTTTCACTATTAACCAGAATCTCATCTCGAATATAAACTTCCGAGCAGATCTAAGTTCTAAGATAGCGAATAAATTTCATTGCTTTTAGTCAATTAAATTTTAGATGAACAGAAAATCATCATTTAAAAATAAAATTAATTATTTTTATTGGCTATGGACTTTCAATGAATAAGATCGTTTTCACCAAAAATTTTAATCGTCAGAGGTCACGACGCAATTTTAGAAATTTTCTCAATCTGTTTTCGGATTTGAGTTATGGGCTCCAGCACGTTTAATTTAAGCCATCACTCGTCAAAATCGGATTTTTTTAAAAAAATTGACCAAAAACTTGCCAAGAGGTAAAAAATAAATATTTTTTTTTTTTCGATTTTCGCAAGTGGTGGCGCAAACGAAAGGGGAGCTCAAATGCTGCCTGGAGATTTTGCCCTGAGAAGAAAAGTTCGTTTATTAAAATGGTCATGCTCTTGGGTAGAAAGTGTTTAATGGGATGCAGGATTCAAACACAAATTTTGTATTGGTGGTTTAAACTCTTCTTCAATTATTGTGCTACAACGACACTGACCACTTGTTTTAAGGACTTTTGCATTCTGAATTATCTTGATTTAAAATAGACCCACTGAGAGTGATTAACAGTTCCGTTTCTTAGACAACGCTTAAGACAATCGATCAACAGAAAGAAGAGCCTACGCTCTTATTCAGAAATCATCCAATGTATGTGACCTCTCATACGTTTAGAATTTCATTCTGCAATTTTCAATTGCTACCGGCTAATAAAAGATACGTGGTAATTATCATAATTTGTGCAATGAACTTTGATTCATTATCATATGTGTAACGGCGGTTAATTACGAGTAAGTTCACATCATTACAAATCTGTTAATTGTCTTAAGCAGCTCCCTCGATTTGTAATGCATTATTACAGTGGTAAGGTCACTGTACAGAGCAGTTAGTTAATTTTTACGTAAGCTTCAAGAATTATAAAATCAACCTTTCGAACAAAATATTCCCAGAGTCGCACACCTGTTCCGGAAGATTTCATCAACAATGTCATTCTTTAGACTTAGGGCAGTAATTAGAGTTAATTAAATCTGGAAATGATATGAAGAGCTTAAGTAATTTGTATGCTTTGAGTATCATTGGATTATTATAACAATCTTTTTTTTTTGTCAAATACCAGCATTGGTTAGTTATTAAAGGGAATTATAGGGCTAATGATAAGTTTACGAATTTAATAGTCAAAATCGCTTACCTGTAAATAATCATTCCTGTGGTAACATCGAACGCTTCCTCGTCATCGTAACAATTTTCATCGCTTACCTTTACCTCATAATTAAGTAAGTTTTTCATAAATAATTGAATATCATCGGATGTACAAGATTTTGGTACACAAACAGCCCAATGTACTGTAGTCGAATTAGTTGGCTGAAAAATTTCAACGAAAAATTAGAAAAATGATTATTGTTTCATTTAACATCAATTTATCTGGTAATATCTTGAAGAAAAAAACCACGACTTTTTTGAATTTCAGATTTTTACTTTTCCATCAAATTAAAATAAAAATCTGCCAAGAGTCTAGGCGAAACTTTATTATTTTTCGAGTCAAAGTCAAAGAGAAGCGCTTAAACTCGGGTGCGACAGAAATGCTTACGCCAATGCACCCTTAACGCAGGAGTTACATTTCTGGATTATATGCCATTATTTATAAAGCAAACCAATTCAATGTACAAGTATTATCGGTGTACAACCCTTTTATATCCTTTTAGTGGCTGAAAAGCAAAAAAAGCTGAAAATGTTTTTACGCGATTAAATAAAAATTTCGTAGAAGTAGAAGTTATTCGATATCTAATCAAACCTAAGGGATATGGCGAAATTCGTGAAAATGTATACAGCAGCCCCTTTATATTCACTTAAGGTTTGAGTTTAAAAAATTCTCAAACGGCTTGTAAGCATTTATCTGAAGAACCCGTAGAAATAAAATTAATTCAATATTTCAGAAGACCTAAGAGATATGACGAAATTCGTGAAAATCCATGCACCCTATTTTCACTGATAATTTTTTTTTACCTCCGTACGTTAATCGATATATTTATTTTATTTACCCAAATTACTTTTCTAGTGCGTCTACATATGCCCACTTAGTTTCAAGTTTCTAGCGTAATCCATTCCAGAGATTGGAAAAATACCACTCTCGTACTTCCCAGTCCCTACTAATAATAATATTTTTAGAACGTGCCACTACTATATCTCTAATTAAATCTCATGTCCGCCAATCTCACCCCTTACACACTGACTACCATATTTTTTTCTATGCCTGCCTCCAGTATAAATTGTAGGATATAAGTTCCAAGTTTCAACTTCTAATCGTAAACGGTTTCTGCGATTTGTAAACCCTTTTTTTCGCCTAAAATTCTTTCGTTTATCTTCTAAAAGTACCGGAAATTAATAAATTTTCTGGATTTGTCTCGGTTTAAAATGCAACACCTAGCCGAAATCACTACTCCGGAAAATATAAAATATTATAAAGAGGAACTAATTGTTCTGTCCGAATAAATTAAAATTGACAAAACAAAAATATTGTGCAAAGAGGTTTGAAGAGTTCATTTTTTAATAATTTTTATTTGGAAGCTGTATGAGGGAGTTGAAGGATTTTTTGTTAAAAGAAACTGTCTTAAAGAAATATAAATTAAAGAAATTAAGGAAGTTTAAAAATTTGAAGTAACTTACAAAAAATAATCTGGATTTTAATGCAAATATCGGTTAATTTAAAATTCAATAAACTTATTACTCCCACAATTTATAAAGAAATTTAATAAATTTGTATAAATTCTTTTAAAACATTTCTTTTTCATATTCCAAATAAAAAAATAATCTCATGGGAAGATTGTGTGTTAAAAAGAGGTCAAATTTTGAGTTTCTATGTAGGTTTGCGCATTTTAGTTCACCATAGTGAGCGATCATTTCCGATTCCCGATCCGTCGCGAACTAGTTCGCTCTCTTAGTTCACTAGTTCGCGGGAGTTCGGTGATGAGAAAGGCAGTGAAGTTTGGAACGACTCGTAGTCGTCATTGCGGTAGAGAAAGTGATGAGCAGAAAAAAGGTCGTCTGGTAGAATGTGATGAGCAAAAAAAAAAGGTCGTCAGTGTAGAAGTGTACTGTAACACTGACTTTCCAAACGGGAATGAATGAATAGAAACGAACTAGGAGCGGGACTGACTGCGAACTAGTTCGTTCATTTCAGTTCTGGGAACGCTCTTTTGAACTAGTTCGTACGCGAACTACACAAGCCTATTTCTATGTACGATTTTAAAAAACGAATTAAAAAAAACCACCGAGATATTCAAATGTTAAATAAAAAGAAAGGTTTTAAAAGTTAAGAGTGTGATCTTTCATACCTATCCCGAGAATTTATAATTATACAGAAGTGTATTTCGAAATTTTGCACATAAAAGAAAAGTTAAAGTAAAGTTTAAACAGAATAAGTTTGACTCGGTAAGTGCGTTGGTTTAGTCATATGCCCAGAAAGGGTCAAGCAGGAAATTCATTATATTGGAACGATTTGAAATCAGAGCACGTTCGACATTACAGAAACTAGAATATAAAAGTCCGTAACAAGATCTTACACTCACGCTGTGTACAAATTCTCAGTATTATATTGGCGTAAGGAAAAATATTAAGTTATGCGATATGCCGCCTTTTAGTACCTGCCTACCACATCTTCCGGTTAACAATACCTACAAGATGTCATTCGTTTCATATCAGAAGAAAATAAACACCATAATGATGTTCATATAAGAATAAAACCCAGAAATCTGTTTAACTTTAAGATACGGAAAGCCATTCACAAACTTGACCTTCAACGAATGATTAGATCTATCTATCAAATCCAATTGCGCTACCGCTTTAAATGTCCATTTCAGATTCCGAGCACACGATTTACATAGTTTCTCGGAAACTCAGGTACAGGTAAGACGCCCGCTACTTTGCCATTGAAGACATATTTCTGATAAATGTTAAAAATAAAATTGCACGCTTACAACATTCCCGGACCCCCGAAAGGCATACAAATGAGGCTTAATGGGGCTTCGCGACTCCATGCCAGGGGATTACTGGGGCACACTCATAAACGGTGTAATGTAATAAACATGTCCGTATTTTGTCCATTACAAATCTAAAGACGCAACACCGTACTTACACTAGACTTGTTATTTTTAATCGAATTGCATAATCCCATAAATGCTTGGACGTCGACGGTGAAAACAATTTTCATTTTTATGACAAAAATAAAAATTTTCTATTACATTTTAAGTAGGAAGGTAGTAGTTAAATTTGAAATCTCACCTGATAATTTCTAGACGCAATCGAGCGTACCGTAAGTCCAGAAATCGTTACATCAGCCAGGCAATATTTCGGCATTACTATGGGATGGCGTCGCTGATGTCCATCATCCGTAATTGCAATAATTCTCTTATGACTGTCGACGCACTCATCAAAATTACCAAATTGATAGAGTGAACCACTTTCAACGCCGACCGCTACTTTCACCGAAGAATCGTACACTGAAAGATACAAGAGAATCAAAAAAAATTATTTAAACTACTGACCGTTAAAAACTGCAAATTACGTCATCAGTCCAACATACTTAAAGTAAAATTGCTAAATATTACATGTTGCACCTGCCCACCTACTTAGCTGGTACCTTGAACAGATCACTCATAAATTGGGTACTGTAAATCATATGAAACCGAAACTCGGTCTACCAGTTCCGGTATTATTTATCCTTTTTTCGGAAATTTTGAATTTTGATTCAAGTGTTATGTAAGTCCATGATCCGACCGACCGGCAATCATTTAAAGCGAAGAAACCAGCCGTAAAATGTCGTACTTGGACAAATTACATATGTCGGTCTGCTTATTTCGTGCAATAATCAGACAAGTCGGCAACATATTGAATCATAAATTCCACACACGTTTCAAAGGAATTTGAATAATGGAAAAATATTAGAACAACAATTTTTTCATACGGTTTTCAATAGAGTTAAATCAGCACAGGGTCTAAAAAGGCTTGTTCTTCCACTACATTTTTGTGAGTAGTGAAACATCCCAAAAAATAAATTCTCTTTGAATATCTCTGGTGTGGTGTGATCCTACACTTTCCGTCACATGTGCAAACCCCAGAATAAAATATAAATTTTAGTTTCTCTCTCTCTCTCTACACCAATATAACACAAACTCGATTATTCCCAGCTCAGTAATCCGCCGCTCGATAAAATTCAAAAATCTAGAAGGACTAAATTTTGAAATATTTACCAAATATTTAGAATTCAAAATCGAGATACAAAATATTGGGATCGAGTATGTTGTAAGTATCTAAACCCCCTCATATGTGGAAGGCTCCTCAAGAAGTAAGAACCCAATATTTTCTGGTTTCCATTCACCTCATTTCAGAATTATGCAAGTTTTGAAAACCAATGACTTGCACGACAACGTTCCAGCGCATGAAATCAGTTTTAACCTGTGATTTAAAAACAATTCAAATAGTTGCAATGTTCGAAATCCATTTATTCAGCGTGTACCGGCCAGTGAGCGCTTCAATACTTCAAAGGCTAATCGCCAGCAAGAATTCTAATAGTATACAATCAATGGCCTTAATTAATATCCACATATGAAACAAGATCGAACATTACTCTCGAGATTTCCAAATTTGAAATTTCAAAGAAAACTCGTTTAGCCGTTACGAAACTTAATTTCAACTAGGGATTAAGTGTGCATAATATGCACAGCTTGAAGACCACCTTGAACTCTATTTAGTCGTATCGTGTTCTGTGTATCACTGCAACAGCTAGAAGCTGGAAAAATTGTTAGTTCTATACTCGTATGATTTGAAAAATTTAAAAATACAAGTGCAACTATTTGCTCACTTTAGTGTAGAAGAAACAGTGCTCAGAGGATCGATAAAGCGCATCCCAAGATCGTACGAATATTTTATTTACAAAGTACCGCGCTCGCTCAAGTTGTAGCCGATAAAGCGGTTAAGGTAAGCGGTACGTTGGGAATTACCTGACCGTTTTATTTGCACTAAAATCAACCGATTAGCATAGCTAAAATGCTAAACTTTCGCATTCTCTGCGATATTTTGATAAACGTGATCACTTGGAATTATTATATTTTTCTGGACAATTCTATATATTAATTTTGTGAATAGATATTATTAAAGTAGATTTTAGATGTTATTGGCAGTTTGAAATATTGGGTATTGGGGAAATAATAATGAAATTGTCGCAAAAATATATGTGGAACGAACACTAAAAAATATGTAATATTTTTAGCTTAAAAAAGGGAGCTTTCCTTATACCAAAAACCATTTATGCTACACAGTTGAAACTTAGTTGTCACATAAAAAAAATATTTTAAAAATGTTTTTTCCCGAGAATGAGGAGTTCCTGCAGTGTTTTAGATAAAGATGAGGTCAACCGATTTCGAAATTGATTCTGTAAACCAAAGCCAAGAAATCATACTCATATTTAAACGAACTTATATTATAATTTTAAAATCCCCAATTTATTGATATGTTATTAAATATTTTTTTGAACAAAAAAAATTACTAAGTAAATTAAAAACGAAGCGGATGAAATAAACTTCGTTAAGATGAACTAAGTGCATTTTTCTTATTTAATTTCGTATTAATGAGATTTACTGTATTTACAATGTAAAATAGAAAATTATGATAATATTATAAGGCAAAATTAAATGTTTTTATAATGATTTAGTGACTTTTACTACTATTTACTAACATCGTCTTTTATTAGCTACTCAGATCCAGAATTATATTTTTCATGAAGCATAAATCTTTTTATTCCATTTATTTATTATATTTATAATTAAAATTGTGATAGGAACTGACGTTATTCCTGTATTATTACGTTCAATTTTATTTCTTCGATAAAAACTATGCAAATAATTACGATTCGATAAATAATAATTAAATATAGCTCATGCATTCAATAAATCAATGCGATAATTTACAATAACTACAATAAAAATTGTTAAAGTGTGTAAAATATTAAATAAATAAAATATCTAATGTAAAAATTACTCAAACATTTTGTACTGGTAGATGTTTCTATCGATGAGACATGTGAAATAATGCTAATGTTGTATTTATTAATACCAAAATAGCGAAATAATGTGACAGAGACTAGCCCGCCCCAAAAGGTGATGAACAAAATTTCGAAGAAATTTGAAATTTGTTTGAGAGAAGTTCTCCAAGAATATTTTTAGTGTTTACCTAACTGATTACAAAATTCAACGAATAAAACAAGATTTATCAGCTTATTAAATAAATACTACGTTTCTATAGTTCCGAAATTAGATCAATTGAAATTTAAAAATATGCACATAGTATTTAATTATACCAGCTTGATCACGTGTATAAAATGAGCTGTGATTAAATTATATTATGATAAAATTATTTACAGAGTATTTTTCTACTAATAGCCGAAGCTGAAATAAGTAAATAAAAAAATCCGTAGTGTTTCCATACACTATTTAAATATTTGAAATAAATTCGGCACCTACGATTTAAAAATATTTGCAAAGTTGTAAAAAATAAATAAATAATGTTTATATCGACCGTAAAGTCATGATCAAGGTAGCAATGTCTCAAAATTTTCATAAAAGTAATCCAGGAAAAGAATTAAAAAACAAATTCTAGAAATATGAAATTTAGGAAATTTCAAGAAAAGTGCATTACAATAAATTCCATTTGTTTTTAATAGTGATTTATTTATGTGTAGACCGTAGTCCCTAAAGCCGGTAAAAATTCCACAAAAAAATAAAATAAAATACAATTATAGAAATTGGGGCGCAAAAATATCAATAAAACTGAAAAAAATTTAAAACATTAATTAACAATTCAATAAACTAGAAGTGAGTTAATATTAATTAAAATACAACATTATATGGTTATGGAACCATTGCAAAGTATTGAAATTGACCAATGCGGATTTGCTTGTATAGAATTTAAAATTTTGGAACAAATTTCGGACTTATAAAGTACAAAAAATAGTTTCCAAAAAAATAAAATATAAAAAAAATTATATTTTTTTTAGTCAAGATTTATTTTAAAAAAATGTCTACACTCATAAAAATTATTTCTGTCCAGTAAATTACGTATTAGGGCACAACACTTTTTTAATTGCTTAATTTAATTTAATAGAAAAAATGCTTGTCTTGTTTACGCAATTTGAATTAAGAAAATTTAATTGTTGGACGTTTATTTGAAGTAATAATTTTTGTGGACAGATTTGGATTTAAAAAATCAAAAAACCTACCAATTTTTATTAAATTCAATTCAGTAGAAATGTGGAATATTTTTCTCCAATAGAAATTGGGGATGAATTTGATTTTTGATTACAAAATAATTCATAAGACCTTTGGTTTGGTTATGGTGTTGTACTTTATAAATATTTTAATTTATTGTACTTTATAAATATTGTAATATCGGTGTTTGTTTTCGAGCTCAGTTTATATTATAGATTATAAAAAAAATACGTTAAATCGATTATGTCGTGGATTAGATTACAAAAATATCTTTTTTAAATAAACAGTATTTCCGGTACAATATATTTTATTTACTATAATTCCTTATATTATTATTAATTTGGAATGCCACATGCCCATATAGTACAATAAAAATATTAGAAAATGAAAATTATTACAATTCCTTATTTCCTAAGCGCAACATGCTTCTTTGTTTACTGCCTTTTTTTACAATTATTTGCCCCCCCCCCCCCACAATTATTATAATACACTTGTTTTTATTATAATTATTAGCACAAAAGACTTGATAATTTATTGATCTTGCTTAGAAAATTGAAAATACGCAAAGTACTCGTAATAATGCAATTGTATTAAATTTCTTAAAACTACCATTATCTTCGAATGCAACTGTTTTTGTAAATAAAAATTGTTAGGTAATATGAATATTGGCCGGAAAACAAATTTATTTAACGAGGGTATAATTGATTGGACGTATGAGTGATTTATGTCGCTGTAAAAAATATGCTGACAACGAGCCAGAGCATTACAGTACCTACTAGTGTTATTGCTTTTGTTTAGCAATCAAAGATGATATATTTGTCACCTTCAATTAATTTTTTTTTTACTTACGGTAACAGAATTTGAAATTAATTTTATTTAAAATGTAACGCGAAAAGCCAATAATTGTTAGCTATGAAATTGATCGAATTTCCGCTCGTCTGGCTACATAGGAAGCAGTCATGGGTATTGAGAAAACATAAAAATGTTATAGGATTTAAAAAAACAGCTATCTTTAATTATTTTAGCAACAAATTCTAGTAGGTGGGTTATATGAAATTAAAAATTATAATAAAAGTTTTACGCAATAGGTATCAATAAAACTTGAGCCCTGATATAATGTGAAAACACTCGAATATGTAAATTAAGAAAACTTTTACAAGTATCGTTTTGTGTTAACAAATAATAATCTTAATTAATTTTCATTACCTACTAGTTTAATAATGTTTTTTTCTAATGCCAACTGGATTATTGTATATGCATACAAAATATTTTTAATTATACAAGCCTTTTTTAATTTCATTTTATACTGACAAACAATCTCTTTAAAAATTTAAAATTGTAAAGATTCCACTTAATTAAATTAATTTTTGGACAATATTATTTCGTAATAATTAATGCGCAATAGATACATTACTTTTACGTTATATTTTTTTTATGAAGTAGGTACTAAGCGAATAAACAAATGTAGCATGTACTTTTTATACCGTAATGTTAATAATTTTTGTATTCAAAAATATTTTTAATTTCATTTACGAAAAAATTTTAATTTTTAGAAGTTTCAATCAATTTTAAAAAGTTTTCATAAATATTCGAAATAGTTTCATTTAATTTGAAAATATTGTGCTCGACCTGAAATTAAAAAAAAAATCTACCCCTATATTTGATTTAATTGCGTTTTAAGGCTACCCAATAAAAAACATATTCGACATATTCATATTCGAAATTTATATAATTGTCCTGAATTTAAGTAAATTAAAAAAGAATTTTTTTTAATAAAGGTTTAGTACTTTTTGCGATTAGTATGACACACCGAAAGAAAAATCATTGTTTGAATCAAGTATGATACATTGTTAACCAACTATTAGTCTAAAATGTTCATATCAAATACAAACATTGTTAAACTGAATAAGGTTACGTATTTAAATCAACTAATGAAGCATTGTTAATTGCAAAATTTTTAAATATCACGAAAATTGATTGATTTTAACATATATGTGATTCTTTGAAATACGATTTTGTTTTACATTAAACATTTCATTGTCAGAATAATTGTTAAGCAACAAGAAATATGTTAAGTTGAATATTACTCCTGTTTACCACGTTTCATCTTGATCTAACACGAAAATTATCAACTGAATACAAACATTGTAAGCATACAATAATAAAATATTTGAAAATGGCAATTTTCTGTGACTGACCAAGCAATGTTCATTGTATGCTAAACGTCAAAAACAGCATAAATCAGAAACATTTTCATTCAATTGTCTACAATTGTAGTTAAAAGAAGTGAATTTTGAATTGATAATTAAAATTTGTTTGGGTTGTTAATATACATTAACTTCGAAGGTGAGTGAATTTATGTGTAGTTTTTTGGTTAATGTGTACCATATTGCTGGAGTTTCATTGATTGGTTTATCATAATTTAGTTTCAATAGTGTTTTTTCTAGATACTCGTAAGCCCTGAGTTCCATAGTTTGTACCTAAACGAGCAACATTGTCTAATCGCGAGTGTTGCTAAACAATTTTCACAGGAAAAATTTCTCGAAAGGTATTCATTTTCTTTTGATCACGTCTTTGGTCACAATAACTGTAAAAAAAAATTAAGACCAAAGGACGTTATTATTTGTAACTTGCTGCACGGTATAGTTCCACCTTCAGTACGACAATCGACTTCAGATGCAGATGTATCCAGGAAAAGAACATTCTACAAAGCTACTATAAAGGACTTACAACAGTCGTTAATTTCGTCGTAATTGAATCGATGATTTAAAATTAGACCGACTTACTAAGAGTCTATGAGATCAAGGTTTGAGTTTACAGCCAACTATTTTGTTTCAAATTAATGAAAATGATAGGACCATTAACGGAAATTCGGGCATTTTGATTCAAATTTAAATATTAAGTTCTTAAAAGTTATTACAAAAACATTGATTCTTGTAAAAATTTAACTCTTCCTTATGGCATAAAATTCAGTTTAATGTTTTGAATTGAGAACTGTTTCTAAAGAAGGAGTTTCGCCAAAAATTTTGAAAATGCCTTCATCTGACAGAATACTTAATACGGATATTTCGTGTTGAGATTGGTTTGGTTACCTTTGTCACTGATATTTGAATATTCATTGCATTCGGTTTTGACTTATGGTAAAAAATTTTACAAACACAATATATTATATTTCAATTCGTATTTGTAATCAATTGGATGGGCCTGCTATTAATTTATATTCAAACCCTAATAGCAAGAAGTATACGTTTATAAAGTTTTTTCAAGTCCCTCGAAAAATTACATTAATAGAATATAGATGTAATACAAATTAAAATTTAATATACTTTAATATAATGTATACACAAACATTATCACTATGTATCTATGTGCAATTATATAATTTGGTGATAAAAATAATTTAAGGGGAGCTATGTATTTTACTCAGTTTTTCTGGAAACTACAGGGCAGACTTTATCAGTATTGGACATATATATTATATTTTATGTATCTAATAAATTATTTATCTTTAATGTAAGTAACGACACAAATTTTTGGTCTATCATGTTTAAAGGAGGAAAAATGGAACTGTTTAACGATAAATATTTGTGCTTAAAGTACCACTGCATAATATTTCAGGAATCATTAACGTGTTTCACTAGCATTGATCATGATAATTGAAGCACAGAAATATTTTATTTATTTTGAATATTGATACTTGTACTCAAATATGAACATGATCATTTAAACACAAAATTGATAACGAAATTGTTGAATCAAATAATGATAGTTGTAATGTTTTGAAAACATAATTAACTATTAAACCATATTTGAATTAACAACGTTGCTTATTTGACGCAAAATCAAATAAGGTTTGTATTTGATTTTACCAATGAATTTCTTTCGGTGCATAAATAATATTATATAAAAATATATTTTAGGCTAAACAAGCGGCTTCTGCATTTTGAGTGAAGAAATTAAAAATATACGCGGAATATTTTATATTTATTTTATTCCTGTAATTACTGCAAACAATTACTCAAAAACATTGAAATATGTGTTGCAGGCCGTCGTTACAATAACAAAAAATAAATAAAATGGTGCACATTACCAAGGAACTATATTTTTGAGGTCGAAGATTGATAACTTTAAAGAGGATGATGACTAAAAATAATTTAGAATATTTGAAATGTTATTAATAGACGTCTATTTTTCATCAAGATTCGATGTAAATACATAAAGTAAGAACTCAACTCAATTTCTCTAAAAATGGCTAAAAATTTAAAAGGTAGTTTTTGAGGAAGTGCTATGCAATAGTTACATGGTTACTTTTGTATATCTCCTATAAATAGAAAATAAATAACCACACAAGATTCTTTCAAATTCTATCTATAAACCGCAATAGATTCCAATATTCGTGCCTTGGGTGGAATAATGACGAAAGTGTTAAAACCCAAGAAAGTGAGTAATCGCAGTCAAAGTTTGTTTAAATTTCTGAATAGTTTCTTCTTAAAAGGTGCAGGCGGATAAAGAAATGAATTTTATGTTAACTATTAAATTACTTGAGTCATTGTAGAAACTGAGAGAAGGCTCGATATATAATTTACCGAAAAACTGAAATATTTTATTTTTTATCAAAATTATAATATCAGCATTATACTTACTTGATATTGCCCATGGTACACTATCCAAAACGGCCCACAACGTTGTATTCAAATCTTTTTTACACTGCACATTTTTTACAATTGCTGAACTTTTTAGAATTTCTTCAAAATTCCGATTACCGATAATTGGCGCAATTTTCAAATCATTTCGATAATTTTTTGTAGTGTCCACCGAACGTTTTATTGATGGTTGAATATCATCTCGGACTTGAGAAAAACACACCTCAACTAATACGACGATCAGTACTAAGAAAGTTCTTCGAAATATTCGAAACATATCGCAATGCAATAATTCCACAATAATTCTCTGTGTACCTTAACGAGTTTATTCAACACTTGCAAACTACTTACTTAATGGCTATAATTTGTAATGTCTCTTAAGAATTCCTTTCAAATGTCGACTTAACTAATACGAAAGTTGGCAAAAGTTCAATATAGGTATTTACGAAAGGTGTTAAGCGAAGCACATTTCAATTTCAAGCAAATTGCTTGATCGGTTGTCTTACACTAACTGAAATTGAAAAAGTGCTAAAGCCAAGCTTGGCGTTGATCTTTCGCTTTCAATTTCAGTTGGGACACCGCACGCTCAAATCGCATATCACATACTTCTTTTGCCATGTAACCATGTA
This sequence comes from Beris morrisii, assembly GCA_951812415.1. Taxonomy (NCBI): domain Eukaryota; kingdom Metazoa; phylum Arthropoda; class Insecta; order Diptera; family Stratiomyidae; genus Beris; species Beris morrisii. The sequence continues at coordinate 167,156,378 of OX638310.1, read as the reverse complement.
AACGATATGTCGGTGACAACCTGATAACTTGTGCAATTATATGGGGATACTCGTAAAGGTGAACGCTGACCACACTTAGCTACAGCTAATTGTTCTTAATGCTTAGGTTGTGGTTAGTATTACATTTAATTTTATGGTACTTTTCAGTCTTTACTTACGATTGTACAGAAATAGTCACATACTCGTATATACCTGCACAATCTGCGATAAAGAGTAGCTTTAAAATCCATTTGATCCTAGTCAAGCAATTGTAATTATTGTTTATTATTTTCAATTAGCGCGGTTTGAAACTAGATTTATGTTTATATGATTTAATCAATTTAATTAATGAATAATGCATTAAATTTAATGATAATGGTGGAGACACGGAAAGTTCGACTTTATTTTTTTTAATTCAGGTTGAAAAGCCCAGGTATTAAAGCCGACTCTTGAAGTAGTGACCACTGGAAATAACGACTGCAAGGTACAGGGTGTATTGGTATAAAGTGGCAAATTTAGTAAAACACACGCCCGTTTCCATACCAATTTTCCTTCTATTTATAGCAATAACCTTCGAAACGTTAACGGCTTTAAAATATTTTTTAAATTTTTTCACCGTTGAAAAGGAAGTAAATTGAGCTTTCATAAAAGCCCGTTGGTTGTTTTTCCTATAACGGTAAAGTAAATTTAATAGCGAGATGGAAATTTTCGGTTCACTCTCATTTAGCTAAAAAAAATGGTTTGTTCACTAAAATGATTCTCTTAGTATTTCAAAATCATATTTTGTCACCTTTAATTCAAATATAATTTTATCACGCTGGCTTTACTGCTTTAGAAGTTATTCACATTTAACTATAAATATCTCTTTTTTTTAATGAAGTGTAATTAAATGTTTGTAGTTTAGGCATGCAAAGTATTGCGATATGTAATTTTTTTTCTTGATTATATAAAATAATTGTTGAATTTAAAAAATGATTCAGATTGAAACAGTATACCTTCGAATAAGCTAGAATAATAAATTTACCTCCATATGAAAGGTGACAAAATAGGCTTTTCTAATACCGGTTCATGGGCCCGTTTTTCAATTAGTTGTGTAAGACCTATTAAGGAGGTGCCACCTACCTTTAGTATAAGGAGGCGAAGGCAAGAATGTTACTTAAATTATAATTCGCGATAATGAAATTAGTTTCAACATCGTCTATATAGAATAATCCCAAGCAATGCCACCAGCTGTAAGGGTGTTTCGGATTTAGGCTTGATACACCCTCTGCCGAGTATATGCCATCCGATGACGAAACAGCTCCTTCGGACCCAGTCCAACACAGTCTTATAAAAAACTGGCCTATCCAGTGAAGGTTTTCCAACTGTTATGCCCTCAGGGACAGCGAATAATCAACAGTCGGGGATTTCGTGTTGGGGTTTCACACCAGAAACTCCACTGATGCCAGAAAACAACAAAAAACTTAAACAAATTTGCTTCTATGGTAGCTTCTCACCATGAAAAATTCCATTCTTACCTATTAAGGAACTTATTATTAAAACTAATTTACATTGATAACAAGTCGAGACCGAACTAACGTTCATACGTTCTTCAACAAATAAAGAAAAATAAAAATTCACTAAAATATTAGCAAATTTAAAAAAAACACACATGAATTTCACGTTAAATATTTAATAATCGAAATTCCAGATTTTTAGAATTTGTGAACAGCATAGTTTGATTTATTCTTTATTGTTAAATCAAAAAAATAACTACTTAAAGAAAAGAAATAGAAAAATGTTTATTCGACAATTTTAGTCACAAATTGTAAATAATTTTATTTTGAAAACAATTTGACAATTTTAAAAATAAAACTCTTGTAGATTGTTAATATAAAATCACTAGTCTGAAATGTAACTAAATATTAAATTGTGGTTACCGAAAAATTTTTGTTCCATATAAACTCGAAAAGCTTTCCGATGGCGCGAAACTTCAGTCCAATCTTCATCCAGTTTTAAGACATGCCCAGAACGGTCCTAGTTTCCTGTCTTATATTTATATAAACCATATAAGCCCACCAGCTAATTCTATCGGATGTGAGTGCCCTACGTTGGGCGCCAATATATACACTGCAACCTATATCCAATTTTATTTCTATGAACATCAAAGCATTTATTAGACCGAGATAGTAACTTTAATGATCCACGATATACTTATTATAATTCGCGTATTATCGTAGAAAAGGAAAATAAATACCTTTTCCGACTTTCAATTTATTATTTCAATAATATGTATTATAAAGGGTTTTCCAATAAGGACTTGACAACTTTTTTTCAAAATAAAATGCAAACCATTTGAGATATTTCAAAAACTTTATTATCGGGTTGAAGTACAATCAAAACATTTATGAATGGAACTCGACTTCGTTCATATGGCCACCGCGGGCACGTTTGCAGCGGTCGATTCGTTGGACCCAATTTTCGATGACTCGGCCACACATTTCGGCCGAAATGGCTGCTATTTCGTGTTCAATGTTGGCTCTGAGCTCTTCCAACGTCGTCGGCTTGTTGGCATAGACCAACGACTTGACGTGGCCCCAAAGAAAAAAGTCCAGAGGCGTTAAATCGCACGAACGAGGCGGCCAATCGACTGGTCCATTTCTTGAGATAACACGCTCATCAAACTTACTCTTCAATAAATCGATTGTAACGTGTGCTGTGTGGCTTGTGGCACCGTCCTGTTGAAACCACATGTTGTCCAAGTCCATATCTTCCAATTCGGGCCAAAAATAATCGGTAATCATGGCGCGATAACGATTACCATTCACAGTAACGTGACGATCATTATCGTCGACGAAAAAATATGGCCCTATGACGCTGCCAGCATGCAAACCGCACCAAACAGTTATTTTTTGTGGATGAAGTGGTCTTTCATGAAGCACATGTGGATTTTCACCGGACCAATAACGCATATTTTGCTTATTGACGAACCCACTGAGCCAAAAATGAGCTTCGTCACTGAAGATGATTTTGCGATGAAATTGATCATCTTGGCGCATCTTTTCCAGAGCCCAATCGGAGAACGTACGTCGCTTCAAATGGTCCATCGGCTTCAATTCTTGAGTCAGCTTGATCTTGTATGGGTGTAAACCAAGATCCTTACGCAAAATTCGCCATAACGTGGTCTGGGCGATGCCCAACACTTGAGAACGCCGTGGAATTGACTGATTTGGATCATTTGCTACGGACGTTTCAACGGCAGCGATATTTTCGACACTTCGACCAACCCGTTGTCTCACTGGCACGGCAACATCACACAACGAATATGTAGACTCAAATTTTTGCACTAAACTTGTTACTGCCTGTCTACTAGGGCGAGAATTACGACCGAAAATCGGAGTTAACGCTCTTAAAGTAGCGGTCACCGACTCCGAATTTCTGTAGTAAATTTTTATAATTTGCAGACGTTGTTCCTTCGTGTACTTTACCATGATAAAAATGTTAAGTTTACTGAATAAATTGACAGTGACAGTTCGATGATTAGTGAAAGGGTGCGTTCACAAATTGAATTCAAAGTTGTCAAGTCCCTATTGGAAAACCCTTTACTTCCAAAAAACTGTTATGCTCTGATATATTTTATTTTCACGTTGCAGTGGTACTAGACTCTAAAGGGAACACATTAACCACTTCATATTCGAATAACTGAGAAATATTTTTATGTAGTGTGTAAACTGAGTACTGGCAGATATTTAATTTTGGTACTAAGTCATCGAGAAGGCCTTAGTCGGACTTGGGCTGGAGAGCTTGTTGATCACTTGTCTCTGATATAAATGTTGGGATCATGTAAGAAAGAAATGAAATTACATTTTATTATATATTTTTGTTTTGTTTTATTTTAAATACAACAAGTTGAACGTTTGTTTGTTTGTTTTTTTTTATTCTTGTATCCGTTTTTAATAATATGTATTTTTGTTTTGTTTTTCTTTGTTTTTGCTTTTCACTTTGCTGTAAATTACAATTACAAATATATGATAAGAATACAATAATGATAGAATAATAATATATTTTGTTTTGTTTATTAATTCTTCTTTTCGTTTTTTTTTAATAAGTTTTTGTTGCTTTTCGTTTAATAAATAAATAATTAAATAACTAAAACGAAAAAGAAAATAAAATAAAAATAAATCTTTTTTGTATGTTTTGTCTTGGAACTTATTACATAAAATCATAATTTTAATATTTTTTTGTCAACTAAATATTATAATGTATAATTTGTTTATATTTTATAAGAATAGTATGTATAATAATTATTACTTTAGCAACATAATAATTTAATAATATAATAGAAAAAGAGAATAGAGAAAAGTCTGTTTAAAACTCTGCTTTGTGTGTTTGTATATTACTAAATTGTTTTAATTTTAAAAGTCATGAGTATGTCCACGCAATGTTATCATTTTTATTGCAAACAAAAAATGTAAAGGATTTCTTGTTAACATCCAAGAAAATGTTTGATATTTTTGTAATGATCAAGTCGAGATGGGACAGGAAATCTCATTTTTATTTTTTGTTGGAAATTATGAAATTATTGTATGGTTTGTTTGTAGCCAATGATTTCTTTCCAAAAAATATTTCACTTTAATGAAATGCAGTTGCGACGTTTTTACTTTAACGTCGTTTCGAATTATGTCCTCACACCGATAAACACTGCTTTGGAAGGCAGAATGCACTCGCTAATCTTACTATCGAATTGAAGTTGCTACCGTCTTTGAATTGTAATGACTTGGTTAACTATTTTTCTTTTCAGAAAGCATGGCAAAAAGTAATTTAATTCAATGTTAACAGTAGCCTTTTTCGAACTTTGCAGCAAGGGTCGCAATCTCCTTTGCTTTTATGGAAAAAATACTCATAATTTTACTGTAGAACTAAATTAGACTAATGTTAAAAAATATTCTATAGCAAAATATGCGTTCTCTATATCAAACCCGATCAGGAATTAAATTACCGACGGAAAATGTCTAAGATTTACACACTTGCTTTACAAAAAATGAGATGTCCTATTTCCATTCTATACTTTTGTCATTTCGAATTACAATTAAATCATTACATAGAAAAAAGTAATTTTAATACAATTTGCCATTTCTGTTTTCGTTTCGTGTTTATTTTTTCTTTTAGAGATCACAGTTTATCGGAGAGTAACAGCAGCAGCGAAAATTCGAAAACAAAACAAAACATTTTCCTTATTAAATTGTTTTTCATTTTGATTGTAAAAACACAATTAATTATTGTATGTCTTTTTGTTTTTCTACACCAAAGAAAACTATCAAATAAAATTTACATTATTTCATGTCACATAATAATATGCATAAATATCATTTGAAACGAAATCCGTTATTATGTGCTCTTAAAATCTATTTGAATAAAAATTCATAGAACAGAAACTAATTGAAGATATCGAAATCTTCTCATTTAAATTTGTTTTATAGAATTATTTGCGTCGTGTTTGATTGACATTGCCCTCGAAGAATTAAATTAATATTAAAAAAAATCCAGTCTATAAAAATTTTAGTTTGATGTTTTCAATCGAAATTTCAAATTATACTTTGCAAATTGTGACTATTCGGGATTTAAATTGAATTCACCGCAAAATTAGTCTCGAACTGGCATCCCGATTTTAAAACACTTTACTTGGGATATTTTATAATGACTAATATTAATTAAAATAAGATATATATAAAATTAATTTTATGATTTTTAGCTCTGACTGAACTAGAGACGAAAAAAACACACGATGAGCTTTGCTTCATAATTTGTCTGTTAACGGAAGCGCTTAAATAAAATCAGTTCGGCTGGTAAAACTAATGTTTGTTTTGTCAGAAAAAAATTATTATGAAATCAAAGCGAGATCATCTCATCGTCTAAAAAAACCAAACTTGCTTGCATAAATCAACTATCAGATGTGCCGAGGACTCTTCTGTTTGGTGAATTATTTTTGTGTTTTCATTTTAACAATATTTCGGAAAATTAAAAATACAAATTTCTTGTTTCTAATTGAACGGAAAGTAATTCTTAAAAGTTATCGATTCATTATAATATATAATTTTTTTTTTCTTCATTTTTTTGTTTTTTGTTTTTATTTTTTCCTTTTAATTTGCATTGTTGTGTGTGTGTTTTCATCAAAAAGGCATGCTAAAGTAAAGGCCCACATCGGGGGCCACTCTCAAACTCTATAAATAACGTGGTGGCCCGGAATTATATGACCCCTGCGGCGCTTGTCCTGGACGGTATCCTCCATCGAATGGGGAACCGGAACGCTGATTAAAATGATGATAATTGCTCGGTGGCAGTTGATGCTGAAATAATAAAAAACGATATGTAATTAAAACTAACATCACATTAGGTGAAACAATTTTTTAAATCTCCCCTCGGAGCCTCGATAGCACGGGTCTACTATTACTGAGATTGTCCAATGTAGTCATAAGCTTAAAATAAACTGATATTGGAAACAGTATCCAATCCTCAAAAGATCACTGATAATGCCCCTATGACAAGGCAGCGTTCTGTCGCACTTCGGTTACTTTGCGACTCCATAAACATTTTTGGATACAACATTTCATTTTTCTAGATCGTGCGTCGAACGAATGGACGCATATTAAACGAATTTGGTTGTTTTCTGACCGAAAAAATGTCCATATAGACCTTTTTCATTAAACCTATTAATTAAAATTGACTAACAGAGCAAGTATCCATCCTGTGATAATTTTAAAACAGCAATACAAAACAAAAAATTACCTGTATTCCTCGCAATCCAATTGGTCCAGCGGCGCCCATAATATGACTCGGTCCGTCGCCTAAATCCAGCTGTAAACTATCGGGTGGTTCACCCGATAAATGTAATTGTCCAAGTGAAGCCGTTGCCATTGCGACATCGGGCATCATATCGGAAAGATGTCCTTCGGGACAAGCGTTCGTATTATCGTCATTATTCATTGGCGGAAAACGATAATCTCCTTCGGTTATAATGGCCGGCAATTCGGGCCGATGCGTTGATAATCGACTGAAATTCTGATGACTTAAATGTTGTCGCGGAAAAGTCATATTACGACTGTAGCATGGCGATATATTTTGTACTGTTGCATCGTTAGCCATAGCTGGTGACGGCGGTGGAGTCTGATCCTCTTCCATTTCGTCGGCTTGAATAGTCGCTACCTCATCTATACATTGGTTCATTGAATTTTCTAGTAAATCGGCTACAGCATCAGGTAAATTGAATTCGCGAACGACACGCAATCGAATTTGCCGATTGATTTCATGTTTCGATGATAATGGCAATAGAAGAGCACGCTGACACATCGGTGACTGTCGAAGTTTATGCTCGCGTTTGATCATTGCCGCCATTGTTACGTTGTCGGGTGCGGGAATTGCTGCGGCGGCAGCTAGAACATCAACACTTTCCGTTCCGGCATTCATACGCGACACCATGTACAGGGTGTCTGGTATGTCAGGTAAATGACGTGATCTGCGCATTCGTAAAAGTTCTACGTGATGTGAGGATGCCATTCGATCCTCGAGTAGCGCTTTTATTTCTTCAAAGTATGGCATAAATAATCGCGGACGAACGAAAAGTCCTTGATTTTTTCCGCCGCGTATCCATGCATTTACACGTAAATTTTCTCGCTCGTCGCCAATCATATGTGACGGCGGTGTGCTGACTAAACCGCGACGAATTGCTTGACAAAGAATATCACTATTTGGCGGAAGAACATGATCCATTCGAACAAGTGGTAATAGTTCTGATAAAATTTCTCTTAATTCTACGTCACTAAGGTCCCGTTTCTTAACGCCTTTTCGTGTCACCGAATGAGCAGTGTGGCTCAGTAAATTCGGTTCACGATCCTCCATGCGTCTAATTAATTCGATTTCGCCCCATTTAAGAACTGCTTGAAGCACTTCCAGTTCTGAAGCTTGCAAAAAATTACTCTGAAGTGCACAAATTAACTGGGTTTTGTCCAACTGATGAAGCACTTGAGATCCAACAACGGCCGAAAATTCCTCACGTAAATATTGACACGCCTGACGAAAAACCCAAGCCGAACCGTGCGGTTGACTACCCCATTTCAAAACGGTCGGTAAAGTCTCAAGCGTTAGCCATTCTAAAATCAAATCCTCACATCCTTGTGCCAAAATATCCAACTCTAAGAATCGCCCGATTTGATAAAGTTCCATTGCTTCTTCGAGTGTTGTCGGACGAGCTCGTCCCGTATGAGTCAAAGCGTGCACCTCGCCTAAACTTCCGGCACTGCTACCACTGCCTGCTCCGCGCAATATTAAAGTCAAATCGACAGTATCCAAGTAGATAGCGTGCAGTAAAACTCGGGCATATCGTTTCGGAATGACACTTTCATCAAGCACAATCCGAGTTGGAACGTGTAATGCCCGCTCGGCATATTCTTCGACATTTCGGGTCCGTCGTTGAATCAAATTACGAAAGAACGGCGATCGAGCGCTAAGAATAGCTTTGTGACATTGTAGCTCCAGTTTCGGACGAAAGCCATACTCTGAACTTCCCGAATCTGGCCGATGATAATCGTTTCCTTCGGACGTAAAAACTAAAGCCGCGTCAGCATAGTCACCGGTTTCCAGCAAATAGCGAAGATCATGCTCCAAGGGATTCGGAGTGCCAAAATCGTCGCCCAGCTGTCTTAAAATATTAATATCGATGGTTGGATCATGGGGACATAAGTCGCCCGTATATAAATAACGTAACAACGACGAAAACATTTGAACATCGATTGGTGATGACGGTAGTTCTAAACATATTCGAGCACCAAAGCCCGGACATCCAGCCAATAATTCCCGAAAATATGAACACCGGGCAGATAGAATAGACCTATGAACGGGAAATACAGTACCACGAAATACTAAATCACAATCGGTACAGGTTTTCAAATCGAATAGCGTCGATAGATCCTGTTTAAATGTTGTAGCAGGCGGCCGAGCCAATTCTGCTTGAACGGAGAGATCTTTTAGTGCGGCCAATGCTTCATATTCTTCGCATAGGGCCGCTAATTCTATAGGACTCCAGTCGGAAACAAAATCACGTAAGACGCGAGCATGATCACAGGCTTTCGATGAGCGTCGTCGTCTTATGAATTTCCGTTTTAATGTTGCAAAGCCAGTAACACGTTTTCGTCTTTGTTCCCTATAATGCGCTCCGCTCGATGTCGGTTGCATTCCAGATGTTGACGGAATCGCTGGACAGTCGGATGAGGTAGCCGCCCCCATTTTCTTATTAACGCTGTCAGCTCGCCAAAATTAGTTATGAAATATTAGTATTATTGCATAATTGCCTTTAGTAATCTGAAAAATAAAAAAAAAATCACTAATAAGACGTTTATAGCTGGTTTTAATAAACAAAACACACGCATCCAAAATAATGTGGGTTCGCACGAATGAATAAATCAACGTTCCACTCGTGACAAGGGCTACAGCTTTCCTTTCCTTTCAAACAATGTCCATTCCCAATTATCCTTTTATATACCCTCCACCGATATGGCAAGAATCAATTCCGACAAGAATAAAAATCAATGTTGTTTTTTTTTGCTTTATGATAGATTTTTATCAATCATTTTTTATGAACATCTAGTGAAGAAAATAAAACTTTAGAAGCAAAAGTTAACTCAAAAAACTAGTCTTTGTAACGCCCTTTTTTTTGTACAGCAAGGTAAATGAAAACGTGTCGATCGTGTTAAATTTGCCATTTCAGTTGTTTCGATTCCATTATTTTCCTCTGTTTTTAGAGTCTTCGGATGAATTGCTTCACGGATCGAGGGCGAAAATTCTTTACAACGCCGACATCAATATTGTTTGTAGATAATCGCAGATTGTTGAAGTATTTCGCAACACAACCTATCGCTTTTACCAATTCGTGAAGGGTTAGGCGATAAGCTAAAAACCCATTCTTGAAAAACTCAGATCAGATAAAGAGACGGTAAGGAAGAGATAAGTCGTACTGCTGCTTAAGCTCAGTATTATCGGGATCGATTTTATTGTTCATAGTTTGTAAATACATGCCCTCTAGGGGTGCATTTAAATGTGGAACTGAGTTAGCCTGTTCCTTCTCATCAAGTACCGCTGTTTGTAATTGTGGTGTGTTGCAGGAGCGTTTCTGGCCATAGTTTAAAGTTGGGCGACAGTAATTCCATCACTGACCGGTTTACAGTAGGTTGTTTCTCACTCTCAGTGAAGGATCACACCAGCAGTGTTTACTTTTGGGGTTGGATCAACGCACATTCATTCCATCGAAAACTCCGCTTAGGTCAAATATCTCGGCATTTTAGCTTTCCATTCCAAGTTCGAATACTGATTTCTTTGAGTTAATTACATTGAACCCTTTGGAGTAGTCAACCATTGTCCGTCGTCGATAAACGACCTACGCGTTACCGTTAAAGCCATCTGTATCCTGTTTCAATTATCATTTAAATGGCTAGGCACCGATTGATGGAGCCATTACCCAGTCCATTTGCCTTTTCAGGACAAAACCGACCGTGGATGTGCAGCACCCCTTCCACAAAGCAAGGGCAGACAGCAATGTTCGAGGACATTAGCGTTAAAGGCCAGATACCTATTTGTCCCTTTTCACAGTTTGTCGCCACCACAACTAAATGTGAATTGGATTGTCATCTTTTAAATTCAGCTCGCAACAGTGCAGAAGGTAGAGCGGACTTTTATGGGATGGGTGGCTGCCACACATCCACAGATCAACCCACTTATCAAAACGATTTAATGTAAAAATAAACTTCCGTCGGAGATAACAAAATAATAAAAAAAACTGCTACAGCGGTCGAACGGACCAGCACCAATACTCTGCACTCGAGTAGCTCGCAAATCTTGAGACATCGCATAATTCCACTGAAATCTCGAACTGAATAAATTACGAACAGAAATTAATCAGTCAACGCCAAGTCCGCAGCAATATAATAAATTTAAATAATTTAAGCAGAAAAAATGCGAAAATTCCATTGCGCTGATTTGACATTTTAAAATTTCGAAATCGAGCGCGACAATTCACCACCCGACTGCACAGTGAATCGCATCGGACAACACAGTGAACTTTTCTTTTCTCGCCCGTCTCGCTCAGCGCGAGAAAACTTTCACAGCAGCAGCGAGCGAAGACGACGACGACGAAAAAAAAATCTACGACGAAAGGATCCTTGGACCGTGAATATGTCAGGGGTCGATTATTGCAACGAAAAAAAATGAAAAATCTTCGAATTGAAAGGGGGCAGTACGCTCGAAACGTTTCACTTCGCACAAACACACGCAATTTTCGTATCTAGGGCACTCGAAACGGGCGCCCAATTACCTTAAATCGCGAACATCTTGGTGGCGACCACGCAGCATCTTCGCACACACCACCGATCGCTTTACGACATTTTTTCGCCCGTTAAAATCCGTCCGTAGCGATGCACTTCACTTGCATACTATTCGCGGACGTTTCGTTGCACTCCGCGAATCGTTTTTTCACCGATTTTCGATAAATTTCACGCTTTTCGAGGAACATAAACACCCTCGGAACGATGACAGAAACAGGTGTACATCAGACGTCAAAACGACCTAGAGTCCTAAGCGAAACGTACTAAAGTAAACATGGCTGTGTTTTTGCTGAAGAAAAAAACCAAATCTTTTTTTTTGTAAGCAACTTTCTATTTTGCTGCATTTCAGAACCGATTTTTACGTGGAGGGGAAGCAAAGGCTGTTTTATTTTTAGTGCCGATGTTGTTTACGTTGTACACGAGTTGCTCGAGCGAGGGTTTATTTCGACGAAATGTACACGGTCGAGTGGTTGATTTGCGTTAATTGTTGGAAAAGGAAACTTCTACTGCACCTAATTATCGTTCTAGGTAATTATTCCGGACCGACTTATTGATGAAACACTTGCAAGTTGTGCATTGCTTCGCGATCGAGTGCCACATTTCATAGCACTGCTTCAAATTTACATAAAAATCACATCGAGATGATTTTGCCAACGTCCCGGAACCTGACAACACTGCAAACTTCGCCCCTTATTCAGCGCCTCTTCGTTCTCCGCTGGCAAACGTCAATTTTGACCGCCAGACGGCTAGGTTTGACATTTGTCCGTCGTTTTTTGCAAATTCCCAGCAACTTTTACTCGAAAATCAGAAAAAATCAATTCTATCAAATTTCTTAACAATAAACACGAAAAATTAACGCATTTTCCCCACCAAAATTTTAAGTCCTTCATCACGTCTCGGCTCAGATGTTAACGTTTCTCAATCGCCTGACGCTTTCTAATGGAAAATATTCGATCCGCGAATTGTCCAGTTCCCGGTCGTTGCGGTCTGCGTTGCCGCAGTTGACGCCGTACGATGTGAGTCTTGATTCCTTGTTTGTTTCGCTTAAGTTTTAAATGAAAATTAAGGAAAACTGTAAATCCGTTTCAGGTGAACTTAATGCTTCGCGAAAATGAGTATACGCACAGTTTTACGGAAGGTTCCGTCAAGGGCTACGACTCGAATCAGCTGGGCTCGAATTCGCCGATGGAGGATACGCGGACCGAAGCGACCGTCTTAAATGAAAAAGGTAAGCAGCTTTTCGAATGGTTACACGAATTACATTGCATTCGGATGGAGGCTGGTCTGTGAACTTTTGTTCTTACTTTTGTAATTTAATCAGTCCACTTGGAAATGCAGAAACATAACCTTCTCCGTTCGCCGTTTCATCTTCCTTAAAACCCAGCAAACATGCATTTTCCAGCGATGGTAGTAAGACGAAAAATACAAAGAACAAACCATTCCAACACGCCTGAAATTACGACTCGAATGGCATAAAAAATTTACAACAAATTACGAAAGGATAGCAGTAGCTGTGCCTTAAGGAATGAATATAAACAAAATAAAAATGACAAAAATAACTCAATAAAGGCGAAACCGGTTTACTGAATCCTATCACCTTACCTCTCCTTGACTCCTTGGCATCCGCCCACAACATTAATTTGGAGTCAAACGGCTGAATACAAAATTTACAAAATCTCTAGATTAATGAATAAGAGTATTAAAGCTGCTTACAACCTGTCCCATTTTACTCACTCTGAGGAACTTCATTTAACTTATAAATAGTAGGTACAATTAAAAGATAAAGTTAAAGTAGGTAAATTCAGAAGGATTTATTGTCTATAATTTCCATCAAGCAGAGTAAATATACAAGAGTAAGGCAGTATATAAAAGACCAAGTATTTAATCTTTATTAAGGACTAATGTGACTGTTATATCCTGACTTCGCACAACCCTAGCGCTGTATTTTTATTTATTAAATTTTAATTCTGATCTATACACTTTAGGTTATTTATTCGGCGTATTTGATGGGCATGGAGGAGCGGCATGTTCTCAGGTGGTATCCAAGAGGCTGATGCGTTACATATCAACTGCTCTCCAAAATAAAGAAACACTACGAAATTTCACCGCACAGAGAGAAATTAAAAGCCAATCATTTTTAAAATGCCACAATGACAAGGTTAGTCATTTCACCGAAATAACTATTATCCAAATATTCCAAACTTCTAAGAAATATTTTCTATTCGTAGGTAGATTTTGTAAACGAAGTTCGGTCGCTTTATGAAGAAAGCTATAAAGCATTTGTGAGAAAGCTTTTAATGCAAACCGACCTACCTGATCGCATTGATATTATAGAACATGCCTTTCTCCATTTAGATAATGATTTATCGAAGGAAGCGCTCGATTATCCGAGTATAAGAACGATGGCAGTTGCCATGTCAGGTGAATGATACAAAATTAAATTGATTTTCATTTGTAATTTCATCATCGTTTTATTTCAGGTGCGGTTACATGTGTCAGCTTAGTCGAGGGTCGAAATTTATACTTGGCCAGTACGGGTGATTGCACAGCAGTGCTGGGCTCCGTAACGGATAACGGAGAATGGATTGCAAAGAAATTAAATCACGAACACAATACCGACAATATTCAAGAGATCCGTCGTATTCTCGCTGAACATCCAGCAGCTGAACGAGAAACGATAATCCGAAATGAACGTTTACTCGGCCAACTGGCACCGCTACGAGCCCTAGGAGATTTCCGATACAAATGGTCGAACGAAATCCTACAGCAAGTTGTTGTGCCGCAATATGGTCAAATGAGCGTACCACCAAATTATTTTACACCGCCGTATCTGACTGCACGGCCCGACGTTACCCATCATATTCTTAAGCCGAAGGATCTTTTCCTAATTATTGCCAGCGATGGTCTGTGGGACTTCCTATCACCAACACAAGCTGTAGGACTTGTCGGTGAACATATGACAGGAAAAGCATTCCTGCAGCCATTGAAACTTACTAAGAAATGCGTTACATTGCTAGAAGTAGCGGAAATATTGGAACGGAGAAAGTTAGTTGGGCTACTCTTTAAAATGAAAAGCTTGAAGAGAATTCTAATTGATTTTAATTTCAGAGCGGGTCGAAAGAAAAAGCCACTGGATAAAAATGCCGCTACGCATTTAATACGAAATGCCTTGGGTGGTACAGAATACGGTATTGAGCATTCAAAACTGGCGCATTTGCTGTCGCTACCGCAAGACGTTGTTCGTTTATTTAGGGACGATATTTCAATAACGGTTGTCTATTTTAGTCAGGATTATCTGCAGAAATCGCCTTTATAGTTCTAATGTTCAGTGTGTGAAATGTCAATATTTTTAACTGTACGGAGAAAAAATCTAAGTCATTGTTAATACTTTTGTTTTTTTGCTTAGCTAAAGCATTATTTGTTGCATCTTTTCTTTTTTACGTTTATTTTTTTCTTTAACGTTCAGATTTCCAAGTACAATGGATTGCCAATTGGTGCAATATAAAGAAATATTTATTTTTGAAAGTTGTTTGTTATTTATTTTTTATTTCTATTAATAAATTTGAATAAATAATTAGTTTCGCATAAATTTGTCAGTTTAATTTCATAACGGTGTCGGTATATATTAACTCTGCATAGTTCCACTTGAAGACAATTGTTATTGTAATATCCTGTTAAGATTTCGATAAAATTAAAATGAAAGTAAGTAAGCACAACTTGGAAATATTTCGTCGGCTAGAAGTGAATGTGAAGCAACCTGCTACTGAATCATCGAAGAGAATTGGGTAAGTTTCGAAAAACAATTTTTTCTCATATTAATTTATTTAAATTCTTTACCGTTGGTGCAAGAGATTGTTGATTTTTCTCAAATTGTCTTTCATATTTAAATATTTCATTTAATACTAATCGTACTAAAGAATGCTCTCATTTTTTTTAAAAAATTGGACTAAACATTTTTTTGAAAAAACTACTTTGATCTTTTAATTTAAAACCAATCCCGAAAAATGTCAAACGATTTTCTTCACGGCCAGGCTAAAAAAAAAGTTTTTGAATTTAAAATTTTAACAAGTTTTTTGTCGTCAAAAATAACCGTATCTAATTATAAAATATCGTTACAGAAATTTTAAACGCAATTTTCAATAATTTTTGTTTTTCTTGCAATAATTAAAGCTATAAAATTTAGAACATTACAAGAGCTATTCTAACAATGTACAATCGATCTTATTAAAAAAATAAAAATTAACTCATAGTACTAATCCCAAAAATCGCCATCTGAAGATGCTCGTTTTCCGGTCGAGATATTGCTCATTGAATTTGATGTATCCGTCGATTTGTCTTTACTACCTTCAATATTAATTCTACTTTGAACTGTGGATTGAGGAACTTTTAAAGACAGCGAATTTTTAAGAGATAAATCGCGATTTTCTGACGACGATTTAGAATCACTCAGTATAATTCCATCTAACGTTTCATTCTTCAAGCACAATTCGGACGATAAAGGCGATTGATTTTGCTTATTTTCAGCATATTCGGGGGAAGTTACTTTGATTGTGATTTTATCATTTCGTGAGGTTTTCGGCGTTTTCTTAATTCGAAGAGGACTTGTACTAGCATTAAGAAATTCCGGCTTGGACGGATTTTTATCGATTTTCATATTCGGGGATTCTTTAGTTTTCCACGATTCTTTTACGAGAATTTCGGTTTGTAGTGTTCGAAATGGATTTTCAAATTTTGGAGAATTGTTTTGAGGACGTTCTTCTTGGGACGAATCCTTTGATGCGGTTAGTGCATGCTTTGGATGGATATTTTCATTATTTGGTAGGCTAAACTGTAATCCCGTTTTTGCCCACGTTTGTTGCTTTAACGGCGTTGGTCGCTTCAAGTAGCATTTATTTAAAATTGATTTTTCATATTGGTAGTTATCCCATATTGTTGAAATGCCGGCATTTAAACGATTTTTATCGGTCTGTTGTCTTTGCAGATAGTCTTGAAAGCTGCGATCTAGTTGATTGCTTTCATGTTCGAGCTCTTGGATTCGGAGTCTGAAAATGTTTTAATTATGCTCAATAAAAGATATAAACTTAAATAGGCACGTTTACTTGGCGCCAAATATAATGTGTTCGATATTCCGCTCCTGTTCGGCTATAGTTTTGGCCATTTCTTCCAGCTGAGGTTTTATATCAATTGTCTTCTCAGTATACTTCCGTTCTATCAAAATCGTTGGCGGTATTAAATTCTCAGTTTCGTTTTTTTCTCTGAAAAAAAACAGTTTAATACTTCGAATTTAAGAAGCACAAATTATGTTACAAATTATATTCGTTTTGATTTATTGAGTTCGGATCTTTCCTCCTATATGAAGCCTTAAACCGCTGATCAGGATTAAGTTCAGCGTAATTTTCTACATTAAAAATAGGTTCGTTCTCTTTGTAACGAATTTCACTTGCGGTAACCTTCTGCAGCAAGTCTTCATGCTTCTTATCGAGTTCTTCGAGTTTTTTCTCAATTAAATTTTTCACCTTTTCAGCATGCGCATCTGTAGGCGAATGATTTTCTAATTGCTAGGAATAAAACAAAATTCATGCAGTTAGTTATTTCAGTAGAATATTTCGACCTCTTACCTGCAATAATTTCTGTTTGTATTTCAATTTAATGATGGCCTTTTGATTTAAAAGTTTCTGATCGAATGCCAGCGCTAGTTTTTCCTTTTCGTTTTCGAGTGTTTGTCGCAATGAAGTCTCGATCTGAAAAATGTTAATAATGGAAGAAATTTGTTTTCCAAGTGATCCTATAACAAATTTTACTTTGAAAAAAAAAATAAATAAATAAAATAATAAACAAAATTAATTATTAAAAAGCAATAAAGGCTTTCCGTATGTTTAAGCCCGATGAACCATCGAATTGGATTTTGTTTCAAAGGAAATTAAAATGAATGTTGCATGGATGTTTTATGTTTTCACAACCCGATGATATAAGACAAAAAAAAACAGCAGTTGAATAAATTACTAGAAGATAGCCAAGATGATTACACAGGCTTTTGGGTTCACAATGCTACCGAGTATAGATACAGGCACGACCATTACACAAATAGTACTGCAACTTGTCGTTTTCAGAAGGCAATTTTTTTTAAATCTTTGCATTGATTTCTGTGTCATTGTTCAAAAATAGGTAGAAATAAAAATGTAAATAATCTCACCTTGGCCGTAAACTTCTTTCCACTTTTCGAATTTTTCAATTCTCTAATCCAATCGCCATATGATTTTTCCTCACTTCCGCCTTTCTTGTCCGGAAATTTTGTCCGATCGGTAAGATTTCGTGAGATTGTCTCGAAATTATCGGCACATTTCTCCAATTGCTGTGCCATTTTATCAACCGCTGATATTATAACCGAAATCTTGCGATTTTTACGTTTCGATAGGGACAAAACTCGTAGATTTTCAGAAATTTTCTCCAAACTACGATTCAGACTTTCGATTTTCTTCGTTTGATCAGATCGCCGCTTCAGCGATCTCGTATCGATTTCTCGCCGCTCTAATTGCTCCAAACTATTAGACATCTCTTTCACTTTCTTCGATAGTATGATGAGGTATTTGTTCAAGTATCGGAAGTGAGTGTTGTAGAAACTACTTTGTAACTTTCTTTGGGTCTTTTCTTTGTTGGTTTTTATTTCGTCCGATTCTGGTAAGGGATCGGGTTTTTTCTCTTCGGAATTAACAGCAAACTTTTTGAAAATGTGCTTAAAAATTAGATAAAGTAATGATTCATTGTCCTTAGTGGTTGATTTATTCAGATAAAGCGCGATTATAGTATCACGAAATTGCTTAGACATATCGACGGCGATTGCCTCAAATATCTCCATCAAGTCGGCTTTATTGAAACGGAATTGTTGATGATTTTCAAAATCCGGAAGGGTATTTCGATACGGAACTTCTGTTGAAAATACCGAAAGTGAAAAGTGGCAGTTTTGTGCGTACAGAAATTCGGCAACAAGAGTGTTCAGCGCCAGGATTAAGGGCGATAGAATCATTCTGTTTGTTCGGGAATACTGTGCGAATATCTTGCGACCTAAAGCAAACGGGAGTACAATGTTTACTAACATACAGAAAATAAAATAAAACGAAACCTACCTAAATTGGTTTTATTGAAATTGTCGATAAGATCCTTTCTGAGTTTTGCCTGCAGTGCCCGAGCCACTCCATCTTCTTCGACCCATTGAAGGAAATGATTTTTGAATTCCGGTTCGGGCAGCTTATGGATTTCATGAAGATTAACATCCTTTTGTTCCATAGTTTTCACTTTATAAATTCACCTAAACTGAATAGGACAATGTTTGACATAAAACTGTTTAGTGTTTACAACGTCCCCGCGGCGAACAGGATTCCGTCAGTTTTTCCATTGTCATACCAAACAAAAGTCACTAGACCATGAAAAAATTTTACGCATGCCTGAGCACAGGGCAACGGTCACTGTGGCAAGTAAACGAAATTTTTAAATTCGAATTTCTTTTGTCACAATTTGGGTAAAAATATAACTTTAGTTAACGACAGGGTTATAAAAACTGCAAGATAATTTATGTTGCAGTCACTATAGGCAGCAGCCGATCGTATGGTACTCTAGATGAAATACTTAACTCGATCTAACTTATTACAAGGGGGGGTTGAAAAGTGAGAATGGTTGTATACTATGCCACAACAAGAAGAATTGCAAAAATTTTTCCCACTTCTGTACCTGATACTTTCGACAAATCAAAGTATAGAGATTTTCAGAAAATGTGTTCTCCTGTTATTACACAAAGGATTTACCGCAAGTTTTCACGACATCCGTATGGCAGCTACTCCAAAGATTTGCTAGACTCTCGTGCAATATTTATAACGAGGCATTTTTATCGCGAATTTTTTTGACTATATGACTAATGGATTTATTTTCATCCGCGAGATGAATGCACAAAATTTGCAAAAAAATTGTATGGATGCTACACGAAAGATTCTTAATATTGAATATAAAATTTCAAATTTCTAGTTGTAGTTACGTGAGTTATTGTAAGTATGGATATAAATTAAGACTTTTTTCGTCCTAGGCTTCGTTACCAATTATCATAATCTAAAATTTTAAACACCTTTGTATATCAGAACCTTTTCTAAATTTCCTTTTCATTTCATTTTGCGCCCGATTTGATAAGCTAATTGATTCTTAAATTACCTTTTTAACACGGTATCATAATAATATTTCATTTTAGTATTATTTTAATTAACATTGTATACAACTTTATGGCTTGCAACTAAAAAAAATACTTTTAATACTTTTTATACATAGATTGTATGTTTATTAAAATTTTCACATGACTTATTTACTAACATTCTAAAATTACATGAAGTTATTATTTCTAAGCTCACAAAATACTAATTGTACGTCGTTATTCATATAAATGCGACCCTATAATTAAATTTAATGCAAGAGGATATCACATACATGGGTATTTGAAGGTCCTTCTTGAACTAAGCAATTAATTGATATAAAAATCTAATAATAAAGTATTTTAATTATTTCTGGCATTTTGTGTGCATCGCATAATTATGCTGATACATTTTTAATGTTCAGTAAAAAATTATAATAACTTTTTCGTAAATGAAAGTTCACAGGTGTGCGAAAGGTAGTCGAAAATATGAACACGAATTATCTGCTCTACATGCTTTCTCTTTGTCATATGAACTTCTAAATACATTATTCAGAATGTAATTATTCTGTACCCGCTACACGTCCCGGGGGTCATTAAATTTACGACTTGGGGAGAAGTTTTGATGAGCGTAGCGAATTCTAATTGGCTATTAAATCAAAAGGGAAGTAGTCAAAAACATGCTTAATTTATAATTACAAACTATAACAATATTTATTTAAATCGCTTCATGGAATACATACGACTGTTTGAAAAAAAAAACTTTGAATTACTAAGACTTAATTTTTTTTGTATTCTAAATTATTTTTCCTTAGTATAAAAATGTAATCGAATCCAATTATTGCTAACAATTATACTTACAGTAATACTATTGTTTTGGCAGTTGTATATTTTTCTAAAACATTTACATTGATTTCTTAATGCGTAAATAATAATCAGACTATTTGATTTTAAGATTATCTTATTTATATATTTGTTACCCTTACACTTAGAGCTAATGTCAGGTTTTACAATTAATTTAGAATCATCACGATATTGGTAAAAATTAAATTTTAGTACATAAAAAATTTATTTGATTTAATTGTAAAGGAAAACAGTTCAATAAGAAAATGGCAATAGTTGAATAATAGTTAAAATGTTTTTTTTGTATTAATATCAGTAATCAGAGTTTTTAAATCGTTTTGCTCTTCGAAATGACCGCCTGATTGTTATCTAAACATCTGGTCGATATCAATAAGGTAGGCGTAGAAATCTGCTATTTGATAAACTCGTCCAAAGTACAGCCCTTTCCATTCAGAGGACGTTAGATTTTTATTTTTTTATTTTCACACAATGTTTCGTATTGAGCAAATGAGCGCCTGAATGTCCCCAAAATTATGGTCAATATTATAGAGATTTAAATTTTTAGGTAGTGTTAAGTGTTCAACCTCGGTCAAATATTTTATTCTTGGAATGTATCACTAGAATAGCTGTTTATAACAAACTTTCAAACTTCTATTATTACTTGTTCTTGAAATAAAAAAATTTAAGTTAAAAAAATTATTGTTTGAAGTAAGCAGACGTAAAAATGGAGGTCGTGAAAACATATTCAACCCATTTTCACACCCAGCGGGTTGAATGTTTGAAAAATCGCTAAACTCATTCTTATGTGATAAAAAGAGGATCATGTGCAAGTAAAACTAATTCGATATCTCGTTAAGCCTAATACATAGATATCACGGAACTGGGGAAAACGTATTCAACCCGTTTTCAACCCCCTTTTCCGACCTCATCTAAATCTGAAGTTATTTTTTCAGTATTTTGACATGTATGTTTATGGTTCAAGAACAAGCTGTTCATGAGATAGAAAAAATCCGCTGGTCTCCTACTAACCCTATCAAAAATTTAAAAATGCCATAGCCATAAAAATTACTAAGTGTTTTTGAGAAATGAAAATCAGACTGTTTTCTTTCCACCGTGTCCTATTTTTAGCCTCAGCCTTTGAGATTTGAGACGTAATTTACGAAATAAATTAGTATCCGCCATACCCACTTCGACATATTCGTAAGGGCTGTTTAAGGGGGGTTTCCTCCCCTCAAAAAATCAGTGTTTATATTCAAGAGCTCTAACACCGATATTGTCTGATAAATTTTTAGTACGTCCTTAAAAAAATTATTTTTAGTTAAAAAAAACCCTTTAAATGAAACCGGTTTTATAGTTCTCTGGCAAGGATCAACTGAAACCTATGATGTGACTCTAATCGTCCTCCTGGTTACTACCACCCCTTAAACTGCTGTCCCATTAAACACATCGTATCCCATTCCAACTTCGAAAAGACTAGCGTGCGATTTTCTCCTTTCCCTTTCAATTTTGTCCAAATCGAAGGTTCCATAAGCGCCTTGTTGTCGCTTAGGCTCCTCGTACTGTTGCGATTGTGGTCTGAAGAAGTTCTGTCGCGAATAGTATCCTGTTTGATCGCCGGAATACCGAATTGTCGATTTCGTCGAGAAGCTCGACGGCGACGTCGGTATTGCCGTTGGCCATTGTACTTGTAAGTTATTGCAAGGCTTTCTCGGCTCGTAATTAATCGAATTAACTTCATCGAAACTCTTATGCAACATATTTTCGGAACTATAGAAGTTCTTGGGTCCTTCGAAGCCCAACGAATGGCGATGTTCTCGCGGCAACATTCTATTGTCCGGCTCGAAGTTTCGCTTCATAAAGCATCGGGGCAGAGTCCGACTGTGATAGATATTCATATCTCTCGAATTACTCTTGTTGGTTAGGTAATGGTCGGGATAGTTGTTCCATTGATCCGATTCGCATCTATCTAAATCGAAAAGGCTTTTCGGATAGACTTTGTCCAGCGGTCGTAGCGACGAGTTCGAGTTTCGTTTGTGCGGCTCCATAAACGAACTTCGTCGGTTCTTTGCCAACGTTGCATAATTGTCCACTATGAAGATGCTCTCCTCCTCGTGGTCAGTCGGATTGTCCTCGATATAGTAAATATCCTTGGGTTTGGGTCGCATGCCTGCCTTTCGACAGAACTCGTTGAACAATTCATCCTTGGATTTTCGACCCTTTGACAAAATGCTCCGAGAGAAGCCGCATATATCATTTAGACTATCCTTGGAGGATTCGTCGTTGGTTTGGTTCTTCTTATTTCGCTTCTCCAATGTCGAAGTTTGGTAATTATGAAGAGCAGAACCGTTGTTAGTTGTGTGATTGTTGTTGGAGAAGATATCGGTAGTTGTTGAAACGCTTCGCGTCAAGGGAAACTCCTGCGGCAAGTCGAACGGTGAGAAAGTTGGTGCCGGTTCGGTGTAGAGTTCGTTAAGACTTTTGGCCAAATTCTTAGAATGAATTCCACATTTTTGCGCCTTTTCAAAGTAGTATCTGGAAAGACAACGATAATTACTTAGAAGTTGCAAATAGTGAATGTTATTAAATTTAATATTTCTGAATCAGGCAGGAAAGTTATTTCTTCCCATACTTTGAAATACTGCAAATCAAAGGTAAGGTGTGTCCCCACATAAGTCTCCAATCCTTCACGGATATATTGATTTATGTAGTTGTTTTCGGAATTTTTTTGTTGTTTATAATTAAGTTCTTGAACCCTATTCTAGGTATATTTATCTACTTACCTTTGTTCAGCATCCGAATAGGACAAAATATTTGTCGATTGAACCGCATGTTTCTTACAGGTAAAACCTCCTCCTGCTCCACTCCTCTCATCATACGGTCGCAAACTTTGTCGACTCGATGTCTCGATATCGACAATCTTCTCATGTCCCCCAATAAACGGTAGACAAGGAATCGTCTAAGAAAAGAATAATCGAAAATGAATCGAATGTAAATAGAACTCCAAACCGGAAAAAGCCCTTTTTTCACGTACCTTATGATGCCCAACTTGCTGTAGACTTATGTAGAGGAAAATATTGAGAACGCCAACAAATTCCGTCGAAACAAAGCCAAAAACGTACAGGAAGAAGCTTTGTCCATACGAAAACATGTACAGGGGTGGCTGAAGCGTTGACTTTGGTCGGAGTTTCGAACCAATTTCGGCTTTGAAAATTGATATGTAAACAATCAATCCGATCAGCATCAAAAGACCTTTCAAATAACACGAAAAACGGATGAAATTTAGTTGGAATTCCGCTTTACTATTCAGTAGCGGAAGTACAAGGCATACAGTACGTACCTGATACTATGAAGAGAATACCGGACGCAAAATAATAAAGACAGTTCTGATGGGTACAGGTCGCAACCAGGAATACAGTGAAACTTATCAAAAGAAATATCGCCGAGATCAAAAAGAAGGGTGCTGATTTTGTTATGGTATCTGAAAGAAAAGAGGAGTTAGTTAAAAAAAGTTGTTGTGCTTCCAGTGTGCATATTGTCTTTAACCAGTTGGCTGCATCAACTCAGATACGTTTATCATATATTCCAATAAATTTTTTTTACCAGGAAGGAAAGGATGAAGAAATTAATTAGCTGTAAAAACTGTATAGCAAAGTTCAGTTTTTTTCTTTATCTGATTTCTAGTGTTAGTTGCTACAACAAATATCATACACCTTTACGATAGGTGAAGATAAATTGAATTTTAGATGAAGAATATGTAACGCATGCAAAAACTTTATTTTTTAGGCAAATTGTTAATAAGAGATGTTTCACGTACGTTCTACTTAGATTATTCATTTACGGTCCACCTAGACGATTCACTTATGAGTAACAAAACAGAACACTCATTGAATCACATAGGAATCGAAAGTGAATAAACAAATATTCCACTCAGGTGAATCGTTAGTGATTCACTTGAAATGCTTTTATATTCCTGGAAGACTATACAAAAAGTTTGACATAACGTCTATATGTATTCCAAAAATTTAATTAGTTGAACGGTTTTCACACTATCTCCGCACAAACCGCAAAACTTTTATAAATTTTATTTGTATGGTGTTAATTTAAATAAAATATTTTTAAATTCTACTTTTTACTCGAACCGAATTAGTGTTAAATTCCAGTTTACAGACTAGCTGAATGATTTCTTGATTTATAGTACGTTCCGGAAATTCAATGCATAACTTTTTCAAAGACTTTTGTATGGATGCTACACGATTATATTCTTAATAATTTCTTTACCCGTAACTGCTGCAAAATTAAAGCATACCAAAGTTCAGATATCTTTGAGAATTTTTTCAATAAAAAGGATACGGGAGTATGTGAAAATGTTGAAGAACTGAATTCCATAAAAAAAATTATTTCACGAAAAATGGAATAAAAATTCTTTATGTCCTTTAACTTCATGTACTCGTATCCTTACGGGTTCCCATCACTTCAAAAATCATCTTAGCTTAGTTTGTTCTCATATTCTTTGGTACCGGGCCAAGTTAATTGAAATCGAGTATTTGGTTGATTTCTTTTATCGGTTTTTGTGGTCCATTGGCAAAATACCAATAACATCACCCTGAAAGAGGGAAAGAAACTGCTAGGAGGCAACCTCGACTTACAATTATGCACAATTACAGCATATCAGCCGCAGAATAGGAACCACTAGAATACTGCATTTGGTCGTGTACATCATGTAGCATAAATGGATAGCATTGAAGTCTATTTACTAGATGGCAAAAAGTGCAATCAATTGCAACATGAATGCCAACTGAGAGAACCATAGGTACTTGTATAAAATTTTTGCATGTTGTAACATATGCAGCAGATACAGAATGTCCTGGCATGAACTGACCTACATATAATGATGCTTCTATGTTGCATTGTTTGTGCCTTTTGAGTTTAGGTCAAACCTTGAAATATTCGCGGAAATAAATGAAAGTATGTTGGTATAGTTCATAAACCTGGAACCACAATTTCTGACCACTGATGCTGATCCTATCGAGCTAAATATACTAAAAAAATGTTTGTTTTGATAGTAACCACAAAACATTAAGCTTGGTTGGCCACCTTTGCTTTTTAGGTGATATATTCGTGTTTTAACATCACAATTATGGTTCAGTTCAAATTTGTTTAGCCGAATTCATTTTGAATCTAGTGACCTTTCTCACTGAAAATTCTTCATCTATTACACTCGCAATGGCTTCGTTTCACTTCGTTAAGCACTCGTCGACGTTCTACTCCAGTCGAGGACTATGTGTGGTGGACTTCATAGACCGCTCTGATACCGAGAAACACAAAACCAAAGCCAGGTTAGCTTTTTTGGGAGCTCATGAAAAACAGCATTCTCTTCCTTTTCCATTTATGCCATCTTAGATACGATGTATGCAATGCCAACGTTGTAAAATATTTATACTTTCTGGACGATGCTCGAAATTTCGATATTTATATATTTTACATGCATAGCCACCATACGAAAGTACTTAAAAATTTTGTACATTTATCAAACATATGACAGTTCAAAAACGATTTGCGGATGGAAGTTTAAATTTCTCATTTCTTTTGCTCCTTTTTTGAAGTAGTTCAGAAATGTTAATTCTTTTCTTCGTATTACTTTTTGTAGAAGTAAATTTACTTAAATTGATGATCTTTAATACGTTTTTCGGTATTTAATTCCTAATGCTCAATACAAATTGATAATTTAACCGAGATCGTGATGGCTAATATTTTGGTCGTTTGAAGAGAATTAGGCCGAATGGTCATCTGCATTAAGAATGATCCGTGTACCCGAGGCATTAGCCTAAATAACCTATACGAAGGAGAACGGAGCCCTAATGATAGAGATACAAAATTCATTCGGCTCATAAATATGAGGGGCTAGAGAAATCACACCCTAATAATAAGTAACTCCGAAAATAGATTTACAATAATGAATGATCAGGACGATGCCCTATGAATCTATTTCACATCAATAGAGTAACCTCTTTAGAAATTTACCACCCAGTCTTTTAAAGAGCCTTCTCACCTATGGATATGTGTATAATCAATCAATAGATACAAGCAGGTATTGTAAAAGTATCTGCAAGTAGGTAGGTAGGTACCTACTTACACTGCCTCATATCCTTATGCTCATCACGTTCGTTTTATTTCCGCTCCAGTTTCCATACAAAGTACATGTAGCCGTTTGCTATAATATGGCATTATTTTATAATACACGTACTGTATGAAATATAGTAGCGTTTAGTGTTGGATAAGGCGCACGAAATCGTAATTTCTTAGGTGCAGTAAATATTTATTGAACTAATCCCAGGTCTAAATATTTTAATTAACCATAACAAACTTAATAAACCCCAACTATACGAGTATATGTACAGGGTTAATTTTCATTGAGATCCCGACAGTTTAGGGTAGTATTTTCTCGATAATTCGTGCAGAAACATCACAACCCCCATAGTATCCTGCTTTATTACTAACTTAACACCTTGGACACGATATTGCCACTGTTTACTGAGCGTATAAACATCAAAGCGAATTTCACCCCTTCAAATGATATGACACACATAAATTTTCATTGCGACCACCCCTAATTAAATTATTCACTTAAATATGCCTTTCCGGGATATTTTCACCCCACAACCCAACTATTGCCCGATCGGAAGCCGAAGTCTCGTCCTCATCGCGCTTCAATTCATTAAAATTTATCCGACTTGGAGCAGAAGCGGGGGTGGGTTCTTCTCCTGGTTTCGTTTTATATGGCATGTTTACCCTTTACAACTCAGTTTGCGCCGCGGACAACTTCACATTACCTTTTCTTTTCCAACAGTTTTCCACCTGTTACCATATGCACGAGAAAATTTTATTCGACGAATTCGAAGGAACCTTTCATGTGGAAAATCGTACAACACTTTTATATCCTTGCGATCCTTTCGTGTAAACGGCGAAAACTTGGCCGTCCATTAGACGATACTTTGCCGATTTGATTGCATATTACGGTTTCCGATTCCGGTTCTTGGGAAAATATATAAACTGAAACACCTGAAATCCGGAAAAGGTGCTACTTTATATATGCGCCCAGTCGAGTGCAGAAGGTACAGCCAGGGTTATTTTTGGGGAGGTTGTTACACTAGCTTAGGATGGATATGAAAGTTTTGCACTTCATTAAATTTAGCAGAACTAATAGCTTGGTTTTTGTGTGTAGGACTTTTAAATTGGAGCCAGATGTATTTTCGTGCTCATTTCTAGTTGCGAAGGATCCTCTTGAGTGTGCAGACTGAACAATGTACTTAAGATATGAGTACCATTTTTCCCCCCTTCATCTTACTTATTTTGAAGCATTCGATGGATAAGTGGATGTACCTCTTGTAGCTTTTTGTAATCATAAGTTCAAGATGATTCCACTTTACTCACACAAATTATGAATGGTTTCTTTTGGCGAGACTCAATAGGTTTGGAGTTTACTACACTTCATTCATCTGAGTTGGTGTGTTTGTTACCTTTGTACATAAAAAAATAATTTATGATAATCGATATTAGTACACACTCGCTGGTGAAGAATTTTCCTAACACCCCAGAAAAAAACGTACTTATCACGATTTTTATAAAATCCATACTAGCTTACTGGCTACTGAGGGCCCCGTAAGAAGAACAAAGTAAAATTGAAGATGAAAAATAGTAAAAAATAAAGAAGTCGTAAAAGTAACGATCAATTCAATAATAAAAATCTGGCCTTACAGATGTATCGGAATTCGAGAAAGCATATTCAACTACTTTTAACAACTCTGGGAGTTGGATAATCGAAATTCGCATTTAGGTGTCTGTATAAGGAGTTAGTGAAGGTAAAACCCTAATCGATATCTCATCGGATCTGGGAGATATGGCGGAATCCGTGTAAACGTCTTTGTAATTGATCAAAAAATAATAACGTTTGTGTAAATAGTCCGAGAAAATTAAAACGAGTTCGAGATTTCATCATACCGAAGAGATATGACGTGATTCGTGAAAACAGTTTTGTTTCTTTCAGTCCCAATATATTGTACTAAAGAACGCCTTCATTATTACGTAAGACCACTATTAAGAAGAATATTTTTTTGGTCTTTGGCCTATGGTTACTATAAGTTCGTTTTATAGCCATGTATTCCCACCGATTTCCTATAATATTCAAGTTAGCTATGTTCCATTATGAACACAAAGGGATGCTGTACTTATTATAAGGATCCTATCAGCTACTAATTCAAGCCGACCACATCAACCCCATGTTTCATCCACTTGCCAGTTAACCACAATAAACCACAATATAACGTAATGAACCCCAACAATTTGAACCTAACACAAATCGGCTTCCCTTCGTGATTCGATGACGATATTAAAGAGGTGAACTAGTTTCCCCACAACTTGTTGGTGCAAAGCTTTGATTGAATTGTTGCAGTCCTGATTTAAAGTTGTCACCCTAATGAATTGAATCAGCTCAAGAGTAACTACTATGGACTGTAACTACCACCACATTTTGTGTTGGGTTGAGACTCAATTATCCTTAAAAGTTTCAAATAAGAACTTAATAAAACTACATTCCTGTAGTCGATTCGGTCCCATTGATGAATATCCTGGAACTTTGTACTTACATGGGACAGCCAATGTTGAATCGTGCGGATCTGGTCGGTACTCTTCTTTCGGAAAATAATCGATTTTTATGCAATTGTAAGTCTCCACACCTGTAAATAGAAAAATTCCGTTACAAGTCATCAGGTCCTCTCGACGACAGTGTGTAAAACGGATTTAAAAAAAAAAACCCCTCGATTCATCGATAAAGAGTAAAGCTCGGCAAAGTGCATAGAAAACTGAGTTCCGCTTTTCTTCTTGTACAATAATTCGATCTATATCCATCCACTCCATTGGGTGTGAACCATAAACTGAGGTATTCACAAGGACTCGACATTTTAGTTGGACGCAATTAGATTTTCTTCGAGGAAATGATTTTCTTCGTCTTCAGAAAACGGAAGCTATTCAGAAACACAAGTCGGACACTTTTCTCCAATTTTCTTAAGCAATTTCGACTCCTCTATATATTTCTGTCGGTTTTGTAATTTCGTTAAAATAAAGAGAAACGTTGTTTTGTGTTGCAACGATTTCAATGATTTTCAGTCTTTTTCAGTCTTACGAGGAAAAAAAATAGAGAAAAACGCTCAAATCCTTACCTTGAAGCGTTGAGCAGAGTATCCACAGGCTAGATTTTGTGTATTTCGTAATGAATGCTCCATCGTCCTTCGCGTTAAAATTGGCCGTTCCATTGTAATTGACATTCGGTAGCTTCTCTTCGGTAAAGAGCCACTGGGGTCCTGCTAAAGCAGCAACTACGATTGCAACTGAAAAGCTAAGGGAATTAATTTAGATTTTAGAGATCGAAAGATAAAAGTGCAGTGGCGGCTCGCCATATGAGGCGAGTGAGGCTGAGCCTCATCATTTTACAGAGGAAAAAGTCATCAAGTTACTAGTGGTTTTTTGTTTTGAAAATGTTACTTAATGACTTTCCGCAGTAAACTTACTTTACTCATATAGTTTTAGTCCGACAAAGTCGTGTTTTAATATTCCAATTCAGCCTCACTTGCTAAGAAAGATACGAGCCGCCAATGTAAAGGCCACGTGATTATTGAACATGTAGATCATTGTCCAACTGACCTATTAAACAATATTATATTAAGGATTCCATAGTACAAAGGTAGAGGTGAAGCTATTCTCCCAATGTACAGAAACTTCCTTCAGACCGTCCTTCCCAAGCCAAATGAAACTAGCAATTGCCCTAAGGGAGACTTAAAACCAACTAAGCTTCAGAATATAAGATCCTTCTCAAATGTATTTCCAAAAAGAAACTGTCATCTCCACTACTGTAAAAGGTTTTCCTTGAACTAACTGAAAATAGTACGACATGTACAACATGGACCTACGCTTCTCCCTATACCTAGTTTTCCTTACTTTTCAACAATATTCATCCCAAATTATCCTTTCATTTCCATTCCTCTCGGTTGGTTGGCTAGCAACCTATCCTCGGAAAAACATGAATGGGGACGATAGAAATGTCCAAAATTCGATCGGAGAGACCAAGACCAGATAAAGGACATTTGTAAAAAAAAAAATTACAGTACTGAATATTTTAAATTGCTAATTTCACGGATTCTCTGTAGTTTAATTAAATTATAATTAGGGAACACGAGATTTAAGGACTTTTGTATGGCAGCTACTTAAAGGAGTGCGACCGATTTCCCTCACTAATGAACTCGACCATAATTTTTACTTGAAATTAATTGTCATAACATTTACTAGTATTTCATCTCGCTCGACTTTCTTTATATCCATTCATTCTTCTCACACAAATTACTTGTATATCATACTAATGTGTGTCTAGTTTCAAATTAATCGGCTAAAAAGTATTTTAAGGACTTTCGGACGAAAGCTACTTGAAAGAGTGGGACAAATAAACTAGAGATTCCGTCACATGCAGTATAAAAGAGCAGCACTAATTTATACTCACGATCAGTTGATTAATAAAGGCACCCGATTGTAAATAAAGTGTTAGTTGTTCTGAAGGAGTAAATTCGAATATCCCTTGGTGAATCCCTTGTCCTAGTATAGACAAAATATTGGCAGTCCTTCATCCCTCGAACAATATATATATAATCCTAATGTGAAATCAATTGGTATATTTTGTGATCAAAAACTCTACGAAAAAGCAAACGTTGTATTACAAGTCCTATTTTTGTGCAAATCTTTTTGCACTTTATTTGAATTTAAATGGGAGCGAAGCAACGAGAATATTGAAATATTCCTTCGTTTTACTGGAAATGTATTCTAGTGTGTAAGAAATGTGGGAGTGATTCTCAATTTTTGCACATTAAAATAAAATATGAAGCTGCACCGTAGAATGGATTTGTGACGAATTTTAAATAAAATAAATAAACAAGATCACAAGGATTTTCAAACAAGGTCGGTCATATGTACTTTGAAGAAGCCGAAGAAAACCATTTGCAAACAGTCCCTGGATTGAAATCCCAATCAAAGGCTTATGGTGGGTCGACCCCATATTCGTGGTGACAAACAATCGGGTTATTATTAAAATCTGGAGATAAAGGATCCAATCTACTGTATGTTCTATGAGCCACATTCGAAACATTAAATCAGACATGAGAATTTCCAGCTCAACACCCTTGCGTCTAATGCTATTCATTGTCATCCCAAATTTAACATTTTTTTTTTTGCATAGTTTGATATTCGAGTAAAGTCAGGATGCAGCAGAATTTACTACGCTGTTGAGGATTGAATATGTAAAAATCACGAAATTAAAAAAAGCCCATGTACCGATATCTCATCAGACCTAAGAGATATGGCAAAATTCGTGAAAATAACTACGAGTCCTTTTCACCACCTTAAAGAATAAATATTGTAAGATTCTGAAACCAATTTTCATTCGATTGTGTAAGAAGCTCGTGAAAGTGTAATTGAATCCGATATGTGATCAGACTTAGAAGATATAACGGAATTCGTGAAACATACGAAATGTTTTGACTCTCTCAGAGGATGAGTTTTTAAAAAATTCTGTAGTAAATTTTTAGGGATTTTAAAAGAACCCTACGCAAGTAAAAACTAATTCGGTATTTTTTCACACTTGCAAGATATGACGGAATTCGTGAATGAATATAAATTATTAAGTTTTAGACTATTGTATAAGACTACTCGTAACAGTAGATCTCATCAGCAGACCTAAGAGATATGGCAAAATTTGTGAAAAAATAGATATACGAATATCAAAAAAAGCCTGAAAATAAAATTTAAAGCTGTTGTATATGAAGCCTGAAGAATTAAAAGATACATTGGAATTCGTGAAAGCATATTCGACCCATTTTCACTATCTTTTTTTTCATCACCTCCATACATGAATGAAAATCTGAAATAAGATAAATTTTTTCACCCTCACCTTACACAAAATTTTGAATTCCACTCACTTCCCTCGTACACCTTTTTACTTAGATACCTTTTTTACCCTTTTGCTTAGATTCCAATAAGGTTTACTTTGAATTTAAAAATGGGCTCCCCAACTCAGTTCTATCGAATGGCTGTTGTAATGAACTTGGACAGATTTACTAAAAAATTTCTACATTCTGGAATGAGCGGCCACTTAAATGTAGGTAAAATTATTTGTACTTGACCACTTCTACCTCTAAACCGACGATATATGAACCAAACATCACAAAAAGTTGAAACTTCGCGAGAGATGCAACTTTTATTTTATAATCACCAAATTTCAACTTTTTCGCATCAACCGTCCAGGAGTTATCAATTTTGAACCCACTCCATTACTCCGCTATCATTTTACTGTATCAACTTTTTTGACTGAAACCCTTCCATTGTCACCTCGCTCTTAAGGATTTCACTCCTAACAGACCCTTATTTAGTGTGCCTACTTCGAAAATTACATAATAATACTTTCACCCGTTTTTGGGATGTGAAAAAAGCAAATTTTTTGGAAATTTTGTATCGATCAAAATACTTTGTTATTAGAATAATAGCGCAAATAATATTCCATCCCATTGAATTTCTTTCAAATTAAAATCGACCCAAAAAACGCACCCTAATAAAATGCACTTACCTTGCAGCTACAGGTGTTACAATCCACAGAAGATATCCGCCTCGGTCATCTCGTTCGAAAGTTCTAAGATTTTGCCGATTCGTAGTGGAAATCTTTTCACTAGTTGCCGCGTCGAACGAATTCAAATTGTTCACCGAACCGTTATTGCATTGAAATCCTTTGACGCGATTACCAACACTACTATTACTGTAATTGTTCGTAGCACCCGAGCATCCTTTCTCCTGATACGCTCCCGAATTATTCCGATATGCGCCAACTGTTCCACCAAATCCCTGGACATTATCCGGGAAATTTGTTATCGAATCTGGACTTGTAATGCCGCCCATCAGGCCAAGTCCAACTGCATCCGAACTACTGCATCCTGTATGCAATTTATCGTCCAGCAAATTAACGCTAGACACAGAACTCACACGAAACACATTCGGTATCGAAGGATAATCCCTCATAATTTTTTTTTTTGGTTTTGGTAATCGTCCTTTCAATATTGTCCACTACACGAAATTAAATCCTTGCGATAAACATCACGTTGCACGCAAATCGACGAAAGTCGAGTATCGAAGACATGAAGGAGCCGTAGTCGTCCTGATTCCCGAGAAAGTTTATGTAGAACTGAAATTGGTTAGAGATTGGAGCCACGTTGGGACACGATGAACGATGTGTCAAAGCGGCTGGGATTCACACAGTCCTGGAAGCCTGGATGACACGCAGGCGTCAGGAATCAGAAATAGGATAGCTTCGAAGGATAACTTATCCTTGTACTGTGCTAGCGACGGAGTTTATCGGTATTTATCTCTACGAGCGCTTGCTAGGAGCTACGCATCCTGAAATAGATCCGAGATATGTAAAGCTGCTTTGTAGCAATCAAATTGGATATAATTATGTAAGGATACTACAAAGGGATGACCACTACTATGCGGTGATACATCCCCTGTTCGTGAATCGATGGAAAGACAGAGAGTATTAGGTCGGTCCCTTCCGTACATATTTCATTAATGGCTCATGAATTTTAGTTTGAACTCGGTTTGGGCAGCGGTATTTCGGTATTTGATCTGTCTAGACGGGGTTGAAATGGGTTAGTATGTCCATAACTTCAACCCTTATACTTAATACTGTCGCGGCTATAATCCAATAGAGCCTTAGACCTAGCCCGCTCCAGAAGAAATCGTGGATCTTAACTTAATGTTTAAAGCAAATGTTAACCAAATTTAGTTCAATGTTTAACCTTTATTCGTACTATGCTCCCCCTTAAGCTTGGCTCCCTCAAAACATCTTTTCAATCTCAAGTAGACTTAAATGAGTATCTTCTCAACGTTGCGGTGCTTCGAGTACTCTACAGAGACACGTATGTATTTTCAGATATTAACCAAAACGTGTTTATGTTTAAGGGGTGGTAGAGTCAGTAACGCGTTAACACAATTATTTGGAGCATTGCAAGCGAATTGTAGAGATAATTTCCTCGAAATTGGATAACATGTTTTGGTTTTAGTATCACTCGTACCACTATTAAATTTGATTCGCTACGAAAAGGAAACAAATAGGACGCTGTAGGGACTGTGATGGTTTCTAGTCTAATTTTCGATGTCATTCAATCCTTGATAAAGATCTTAGATATCGCTTTGTGTGTTTTAGCGTTTAAATCTAATACTTCCTATTTTCATTAGATTGGTTGTACATACTCGTGTATCCACCAATGGCGTATCCATGGAGCAAACACGTTAGACGATGCATAGCTCATGAACCCCTTTGAGACATAACTTAAAATTTTAGTTATAATTGCGAACCTTTCGGGTGGTTGTTAGGATGGGTTTAAACAACAAAAAATAGTTCCTACCTAATTGCGTTCGCTAGAAAGTTGAAACGTGAAATTTATTACCTTTCGGACCTACACTGAAAATACCTTTCTTCGTTCATCGGTCGGGCCTGCACCGAATTGGTGTTTCGCTTGAATTAATTCAAATTATATTCACTAGAGAAAACATAAGATGCTTGATTATCCCACAATAGCTATAAAAAAATTAAATATCCTATCTTACAGACTACTGTGATAACGGGAACACTATAAGCTTTTTATACCATTGTATTACTTTATTATTTTTTAATAATAAAGTATTGTGATCGACCTGAAATTTCAAAAAAGTTTGCTACCCTGAAATTTTGTATTTACACGTTTTAGGACTAGTAAGCACCAAAAAAGCAAAAAAAAAAATGTCCGTCTGTCCGCCGTAGACGCCGTCCGCCGTACGCAAAATCGTTTGAAGGCGCGTAGCTCCCAAACCCGTTGAGATATTAAATTGAAGTTTTTATGGTGGGTAGATTGGGTGAACGCCTACGACTGGTATATTTTCGAGGGGTGGGGGTATAAGGATAGAGGAGAGGGGAGCGGTTTAGACGAAAAATTTTGGTTTCTAGATCTCAGGAACCACTTATGCTAGGAGGCTGAAACTTGGCACTTATGTAGTACTATGATAATGGACTCAATTGCAAAAAAATGGTCGATATTGGTTAAGGGGTGTGGAAGTGGGAGGGAAAACAATGAGTCCTTAACGCATGAAAGAAGGAATTGAAACATTCTAAAATCGATATCTCCTGAACAATTGATGTCAGAAGATTGAATCTTTGTTGTTGTCCTTAGGGATACTTCAAAATTAGACAAGGGCTAACATTTTTAAGAGGGTTGGTGGGGTGTGGGGGGGAAAAACTTTGGATTACAATATCTTCCGAACCAATTACACCAGAAAGATAAAATTTAGTTTCTGTATATGGGATTACAAGAGGAGTCTACCGAAACTAAATTTTTTGAGGGGGGAGGTGGAGCACGAAAGTGGGGGGACAGCAATTTTTCAAAAAATGTAGTTTTTATATCTCAGAAACCGTATTAGATATGATCTTGAAAATTTTACAGGAGTTGTGGTCGGTAAACTTCTAGTAGGGAAAAAAATTTTGGTATTATGGGTGTTGGGGGTGATGGTGAAAGTGGGTAGAAAGGAAAACATTCTGATTTTTATTTCTCGAAAACCATAATGAATAGAAAGCTAACAATTTAGGATTATATAGAGCCACTATGAAGACATCCTAGAAAAATAAAATTTTTGATAGGGGTATCAAGGTACGGGGGAGAGGGGTGGTTTTTTATATCTCAGAAACGGCTTATGCTAGAAAGTTGAAACTTAGTACGTATATGTAGATGTGCTATTAGAGTAATTAAAGCAAAAAAAAAGTTCAGATTTTTATTGGCGTTCAGAGGTTGAGTAAAAAAAATGTCCGTGAATCCACATTTTCACAAACTTCGTTAAAACTTTTAGACATGTCGAGCTATCAAAGCAATTTTACTTCTGCGGGCTATTTATATAAGCGCCTAGTAACGATCTTCAAAATTTTTCGATATCCTACTCCTAGGAGGGTGGTTTAGTGGTTGTGTACATATTCACGAATTCTGATATATTTCTAAGGTATATTGAGATTTGGAATTCGCTTTTACTTCTATAAGCTTTAAACGTAGTCGGGGAAAAACCGATTTAAGTATTTTTCCCAATTAAACCCCCTGGGGGTATTGTTCAAGTTTTCACTGATTCCGAAAATCTCTTAGGTTTAATGTGATCGAATTCGCTTTTACTACTATGAATTATTCTATTGATAAAAAAATACGTAAGTAAATAAAAATTTTTTATTATTAAAAAATAATAAAGTAAAATCTGCCAACAGTCTGAGCGCAACTTTATTATTTTATGGGTAGAAGTCCAAAACGTGTTTAATGATGAGATGCGGTGTAGGTTACTATGCGACTGACAACCTAAGAAATAACCAGGAGGCTATTTGGAACGTTATTTTTTAGGTTGTCAGTTGCATCGTAACCTACACCGCATCTCATCATTAAACACGTTTCGGACTTCTACCCATAAAATAATAAAGTTGCGCCCAGACTGTTGGCAGATTTCTATAAGATTTAGAAATAAAATTTTTACTTTCACAAATTTTAAATTCTTAATTTGTCTCTCCTGAAAAATGTACATATATATATAGTTTTAATTATCTCCTTCTTACATCAGAATTCCCAATTACTACACTTGACAACTTCGCGGCTCTACTACGGTACACGTTTACTTTTGAGTCAAACTCGCTTTTATACTGCATGTGCTGCGTCGCGATACTTGTAATACATTCAATGGTGTGTGTGTGTGGAATAAACGTGATAATGCTTCAGCGCTCAGACTGAAGAAAAGGCGATACTTGACTTGAAACAAAGCATTTTCCACCCACTCAGTATAACAAGGGATGAAAAACTTTCACTGTAGAGATCAATTAGAAATTGTTTTTTTTTATATAATTTTAGAAAACTATTTTACTAAATTTAGCAAACGAATTTGATGTGAGTCTTAAGATGCGATGTGAATAACTCCCAACGGACAATATTAGCTGTAGACTGAAATGTCTTAATCTCTCTCTAGGGAATATTGCTAAATATGTTACAAGCTACTTACTTCAAAAGTTTGTCCTGCCAATAGGCCAAATATGATCAGAGTTTTTAATTTCACTTGCCGTCCGGTAGTTGTACCTAGTTCTGAAAAAAAATCTAATATTCAGCCCATTACAAAATGTATGGTAACGATGATGAAAACTCCGGTCAACAACACTTCTGGATCGAAAATTGATGTCGGGGATTGTAATTCTCATTGTTTTGGTCACCATTATCGTTACTTCAACGGTCACTGCTCTGAGAAAATTGTTGGTTTGATTCCTCCACGATATGAATTAACCCGGAATACTTGTAGTGCAGTTCTTTCGGCCGTACACTAAAATATAATCTTGATTAACCTCAATCTTAAAGTATCTGCTTTCCCTGGGATTTTTCTCCACCGATATTTGTCGTTCAACTCTCTTCTTTCTATAAAACATGCAAGTAGAAAACTTCGACGCTACAAACTCCAGAATTAAAAAAAAATCTGTAGGTACATCTTAAACTGAAGTTGCAGTTTGTACCCTCCAAAATATAACATTCAAGAGATCATAAAAAATATTCACCGACTCATTAGACCTTAATATTAAGATAAATACATATTAAATAATAAATTCATTAAAAGGTTATGCGGTCGTTTTAGTCAATCTATTAAAAAATATTCAAAATCCATCTGATGTTCCCGGTATTATTTTAAATACTGTTCGTCTAAAAAAAAACTCCCTAGAAGCTAAGATCGACTAAATTTTGACTAGTAGTAATTTTGTTCAAATTAGTATTTTTTAAAAATGAAAATATTAATATTTAATATTACTTTTATTGCGTATAAAAAATGTGAAAATAGTTTTCTTCTTAAGGTACTAACCAGATTTTGTTCTAAATTCTTTCAACTTGTAGCAAAAAAAGAAAAGATAAAAAAAACAATGATTTTATCTACATCAAACCCTTTTTTTGTATTTGATCGTTTCATATTATTTACATAGTATAAAATATTTTCTTTTATCTACATCATTAAATACAGAATATTATTATTATTAATATTTAAAATGAAAATTACAATTCAGTTTATTAGGAAAGTATTTTAAAGCACTCTATGGATTCGTTTTATACAATAAAATGTTTTAGTTATTCTTTAATCGCTGGAATGTAACACCTCCTAGTAGTTACGATACGGTGGCGCTTGCGTAGGATAGCTACGTGGATATGCTAAATCTGAACTAGATCCTGAACGACCACTCGACGACGATGAAGATCCTCCTTTATTTTCACTGAACAAACCACCGAATGACTTCGAACTAAAAAGGTCGCCCAATCCACCAAGTCCTGCTCCCGAACTACTACTACTTGAACCACCGTATCCACCGGAATTACCTCCTCCAGCTCCGCTCAGAAGACCGCCCAATAAACCTAAGCTACTGCCACCACTGCTGCCGCCCGACGAACCTGAATTTCGGAGGATATTGCCAAGGAAGTCCAGAGTTCCACTACCACTGCTTCCACTACTGCTAGGTGCGCCACCACCACCTCCACTATAACCGCCATATTGCGGACCCTGATTGTTCATGCCACCACCGTAACCACCTGATGGTGCATATGCACCTCCATTGCTTCCTGCATTGCTTCCTCCACTACTTCCTCCACCACGAAGCTTATTGGAAATTTGTCCAGCAAGAATACCGGTAAGTGCTTGACCAACACCTGGACTTGATAAAATGTTCTGCAATCCCGACAATATTCCGCCCAACGAACCAGAACTTTCTCCTTGCTTATGCGACGATCCACCTGAGCTACTTGGAGGTGGTCTGTAGCCACCACCACCACCGCCGCCAGTATTACCACCATATCCTCCATAGCCACCTGAATTACCACCATTGCCTGTATTTCCACCGTATCCTCCAGTATTGCCTCCATATCCACCACTATTACCACCGTTTGGTGTATATCCACCACCGGAAGGATAACCTGGCGGCACGTATCCACCACTAAATCCGCCACCTCCTCCTCCATTATTCGCTGTAGGATATGACGGAGCAGGATTCGAGTTGGGAAGTTGAGGATATAGACCACCTGGGTAACCACTATTACCACCAGAACCACCACCAGCGGAACTACCACCAGAGGACGGATAAGCCGGAGGAGCTGATGGCGCTGACGGTATATTTGAATTCTGAGATGAATGCGCTGATGATGAAGCTTCTGCGTGTGTAGTAATTTTGTTTTTTTTTCGATTGGTTTTTTTTGTTTTTTGAGAAAGTCAACGAAAATATATAAAAGAAAATAAAACAAATAAAAGCCATTAGAATGTGTTAAAAACAATATCAACACAGTATCAAAATTTAAATTAATAGCCAAAAATAAAAACCATAATGTACAATTATAATGGACAGAAATAAGTACTTAATTGCGAATTGTTTATCATTTTGATGAATGATAAAGCGTGCGTAAGGCTTGTTGCACATGCGGACGGAATTTATTTTACATTTTGATAAAGTTATAATCTATACGTGAAGTCATGAAATTATGCTTATTAGTTAGTTTGCTGTAGGCTAACTTGTTGCTCTTTAAGTTATACATACAATAAAATTTTTGATATGTGGGTCCTCGGTTTGTCAAGTAGTCAAGAATGAGTGAACCCAGAAATATGTTCAAAATAAAGTTCGTTATGACCCTTCTGATGAGCTAATGGACCAAATAGCCTTATTCCCTTTCTTTCCGTTTTAATGCCAAGATAATTTTCTTGATGAATTTCATCATGAATACTGTGAGACTTTCATGAAGAGTCATGATGATATGCATCACGAATTTCATCATAAATGTATTGCCTTAATTAACCTTTAACGTCATGATTTTCATCACGAATTCCTGAACAAATTCAATAGGTAAATTATAAAATTCATGATAATTTTCTTCATGAAATTCCGAAAGAAATTCAACAGGAGTTTCATCATAAATTTCATGACATATTCAATCAGTAAATTTCATGATGGTATGATAAACTGATGAATCTCAGATACTGGGGTATCCTATTGATCCAGAGGTCTAAGGGTGTGTAGTCTACCCAGTTCATAGAAATGATGGTCTGTTAACTAAGGTAAGAAGCTTTAAACAGCACCAGCGATTAACCGCCAACACTTTCCCTGAAGACTTCATACTTCCATAATGCTAATTTATTTTTATTTTCCATTTTATTACTTAATTATCTTATGAAAAATTTATTTCTTTGATTCAAGTTATCATCAAACGAATCTCTTAATGTCGCAACGTCTGAAGAAAACAGAGCAATTGATTTGAATTATGGATATTTCATATTCTAGGCAAAAATCAATAAGAACTGTGTACAACGATTGTGAACAAAATTTTATGGGGGAAGATTTTTTATAATAGGCGATTTCATAGTGAAATCACAAACAACTTTAAAGGCGATTCGTTTAAAATATTCCCGTATTCTACCATATAAATTTTTAGTTCTCCATTTAGCACTAAGTGTAAAGCCAAAATAGTCTTCCGCTTTGATTGGGGGATAGGCTAAGATATTATATCCGGAAAAATTAGCAGTGCTGCGACTTTTCATACAAAAAAAAGGATTGAAAGAAAATCATCTTGGAGGCTAAGACCCGACTCCCAGACTCGACTTGGGTTGTAGCGCCGACCAGTTTTTGGACTGAAGCTACTAGAACTGAA
The DNA here is from genome assembly GCA_951812415.1 of Beris morrisii. Taxonomy (NCBI): domain Eukaryota; kingdom Metazoa; phylum Arthropoda; class Insecta; order Diptera; family Stratiomyidae; genus Beris; species Beris morrisii. The sequence continues at coordinate 167,115,246 of OX638310.1, read as the reverse complement.
ATTTGTAATGTGATATTTTTATGGAATTATTGGTCATGTTATCACTGAAACCTACTAACCTAGTGAATTGGGGTCAGAACCTATGCCACATGCTGCGTACGCCTCAGCTATCACGATGTAAAAGCGATTACTTTTCAATCAAAAGGTGCGTACTAGAAGGTTTCATATTATCCCCTGTGCTTGTTTCTTTAATGACTTCGAAAAGCAGAATGAAGTTGCTAGGTCACTAAGCAACAAAGGATGGACAAAAATGGCCACATAAGGTCAATACTCAAAGGTTCTGTCGTCAAAACAAAAGATTGGGGCAAATAATGGCCGAACAGAAATTGGGCGTTGTCAAAAAATTTAAATGTGTCTGATCTAGCCACTTATCTAGCGTCAAATACGCTTACTAAAATCCAAAGATCGTAGCTAATCTCACTTTAGTTAAACTGAAGAAATGCGCCACAATGCGCTTGATAGAAGAACTAATCTTTTGATAAATGGCTGCTTAATGTGTTCACAAAAGATATTGTACTTCCCCTTAAATTATATCATTCCAACTTGTTTAGCGTCAACATCTTCCGAGATAAAGACAAAAAAAAAACGCATGACAAATAAAGAAGAATGTCGCACCTTCTTATAAGAACAAGTTACGACTCACACGCCAAAATATCAACGACAATGCTGAAAAGTAAACATGGTGGGCAAACAAATGCTTATTTACTCGTTAGAAATTACCAGTAGATAAGACTATCATTGTTTTATTTCGCTTAAATAGGAAAAAGTTTTAATTCACACCTTTTTAATTATAAAGAAAGGGTAAAATCCTGAATTACTTCAATAGATTAGCGCGATAGTCTACCAATCCAAGGGTCATGGATTTCAACCTCATCAAAGGGCAATGTTCCAAAGTTGGTCAAATTGGAAATGGAGAACAACCAAAAAACTAAGAGTGATTTCAAAACAATTACTGAGCGCTTCAGGAATTTTTAGCCGCAGTTTGTTTTGGCTTTTATCATTTTGGCAAATTGAGATTACTCTTCAAAATTAAATAACATTTAGAAATTGGTTCGTCACAAGTTTAAGCTAGGCTAGGTCTTATGCAGTTATATCTGAGCCTCAGATATGCAACCATTTCTCGATTTACCAATACCTATCGGATTCATTTTTAATTTTTTCAAATGAAACAATAACAATGTATAATGCAGGATAAGTTTATATTGTAGATCAGCGTTAGACGACACATTGAAAATTCTAGTCGGAAAATTAATGTCAGTTAGATAATAATTCACGGAAACAAATTCGATTATTGGTTAGTATAAACCGTCTCGAATGCCACAAAAACATACAACCCGAACTGGACGAAACAAAGGTAGCGAACTATGTATATCAGTCGGGAAAATCACCGCTCTGACGCCAAAAAACAAGCAAAGTACTTTTAAAGCTACCTTTTTTCGGTAACTTAACCATGACAAAAACTTTCTCGTTAAAAAGAAAATTTCTGAAAATTAGTCTAACTTCGAATCTATACTAGACCCCATTTTTAAGTCTCACAATGAAATCCTGCCGGTGGACACTCATGATTCGAAAATCTGCCGTACTGAATTCGACGAAATTTATCCAAATAGGTGACCCCGATACCGCAGTCCCCACAATATCAATGCTGCTCGAAGTGATAGAAATAAAAAGATCAATAGAAAAATGAATGAAAAAGAATTATGATTGATCGGAAATAATACAGATACACATTATGAAAACATGCAACATTTGCATTAATTACAACTAAGCATAGCTACATCAATTCAAAAAAGAGTCATTTAACTGAAGAGAGCAACAAGCTAGTTAAGCTTTGGCCATACACTTTAATACTAGAATTTATTTTAAACATTGATTTTCTCAGACTATTGAAACATTTCGATTAATTAAAGAACGCGATTTTCATTAAGATTATTTTATGATAAAAAGAGAGCAATAAAAAAAAACACACGTAAATACAGCCACACAAAACTGAAATGTTAACTCAAAGGTCAGCATTTAAAGGCAGTGCGCATTTTATCAGCATCAGTAAATCGAATATTAAATTTTAGTAAATGTAACAACAAGACACATACACGGGATCATAAATGGCTGACCTCTACTTTGACTATGTGTTATGGAAATTACACAATATTTTGAATTTGAATTTAACAGATAAGAGAAACACACGCAAATGTGTGACCGATTCACTATATTTATTTTATACAATACTAAAAGACTATTTTTTTTCATTCGCATAATATGCAATTTTGTATATTTACAAAAAGAACAGAATACAAAACACAGAAACGAAATAATGAAGACGAAAAAAAAATTTGTTCAAAACAGTAGAAAAAGAAATGGTTTAAAAATGCATAAAAAAAACATACAAGAAATACATAAAAAGAAAGTAGGGCTGACATCCTAGAAATGATCCTTGAAGGATTTCGCCCGACCATACAAAGCCTGACTACGTCATATGATGAAGAATGATAGTAATGAGACCTAAAATTGGAACAAAGAAGCCCGAAGTCGTCCGTCCAGACGAGTTCCTGCGCCTATCTTGCTTATTATACAGGAACTGATGGAGCAGGCTTGGCTCCCTGGTGGTTGGCTGGGGGTTATAGTAAGAATGTGGAGGATGTCCGAATATAATCGGTGGATTGTAAGGATTTTGAGGATTCTTTGGCACGTATGCTGGATATTGGGGATACTGTGGATAGAGCGGATTACTTGGTTGGGGAAATTGTTGAAATGGCGGTTGTGATGTGGGCTGATGATGCGGAAAGATCGGTACATTAGCGAAAGGTTGTTGGCTTTGCGGTGCACCGAAAACATAATTCGGATTAACTTGTTGTGGATTTTGATTATTGTATGTATTAACGTTATTCGATGATGGATTTGACGAGGATGAGAAACGTGTGTTTTCTGGAGCAGGATTTAAACTTGCACCGCCTAGAAACATGCAATATTTGAATATTTCTGTACATTATATCAACAAAAAAAATATATATATTATATTTATTAGGTATGTATGTATGTTTATCACTGTGTCCATTGTAAGTAACTTTTCTTTTCTTTTCTTTTTTTTCAATGATTTTAGAATCGATTACGATTACGTGAACGACGAGGATATTGATTGTAACGGTTGTAAGGGAAACGATTTTTACCAGAATTTGTTTGTCCACCACCCGCTCCTTTCTTGCATGTTGGATAGGTACCGCATTCCTTTCCGTCACGTTGTCCAAAGTTACAACTATCCTGTGCCATTACACACATTTCGCTTGGCAAGCATCCGATATCGGAACATCCTCGTCCGTATTCTGAAATTATATCGCATTGTTAAAGACAATTTTGAAAGGAGCGATGCCATTTTTTTTTGTGTATACTTACTTGAGTATGAGTTTACTATTGAGACCGCACATAGTAATATCAGAAGGCATCCGATTTGTGAGGGATTCCCCATTTTTGTGTGTTTCTGTAAGAAAGAAAATATTTTTGTGTTTTTGTGAACAAATCTTTTTCACTAAAAAAAAGTTCACTTTGGAACCACTACGAGTATACGATAAAGTTTTGTAGTACGATCAAAATTAAAGGAGATTTTCCGGTCTTCAAAATCCTTAGCCAGTGAGAGATGCTCATTTATGTTGTTATTTAACCCATTTCTATGGCCATGTTGTTTTCTTGTTCTCAAACGTCGTGTTTACGACAAAACAGTGAGGATACTACAGAAGGATGTTCTTTTGATATTGGTGACCCTCGTCAAAACATCTCTTTTGATTTTTTTCACATTGTTGGAACATAAGTACTTAATTAATTTTTTGGTTTTAAGAAGTTGCATCTTTTAATTGTGTTAATTGTGGTGGATTGCATGGTAGCTGGGGAGAGAGTGACTTCATATCCTAGACACACGGCCATCTAAATTGACAATTTAATAATTACCAATTAAACTTAAGCCAGCAATTAATGTGCTTACACATGGCCCTTCTACTAATGATCAAAAAGAAGATATGCCATTTGACAGTTTCGAAATGAAAAATTTATGAAATGTTTTCTTGCCATATTTTCAACAGAAGATGTTCACCGTTTTGACGTTGGTTTTATTTACTTTACTTGAATGTTTCATAGATGAATACCTCATTGCATCAGTCACACTCATATCAATTCCAAAGTAAAATGATCAAATCACTTCAATTATGAAAAACTCCAGTCACTGGTTGATTCATACAAAAATATTTAAATTTCACATACACACAGAAGCAATTATCTAGAGATTAAATCGAATCAAATAATAAACATGCTCGACATTTTTATCATTTTCAATGGTTTCAAAGAACAACATCATTTTCAAGTTTAAACAAATATTAAAAACTGCTCTCGGTAGAGCTAAAAATAAATGGCCGGTAACGTCAACAATTGGAAATTGTCGGGTTATGTCTGATGCCGTTACGGAACGGCACATATCCGTTGTTGGAATATAAATAAAAAAAAAAAGAAATCCATAGGCTAAATATCAACATGAAGTGAGAACTGAAAAGGCACTTAGAAATTTTGCAAGGCACAAGCACATTTGCAGGAGCATCCTAGAATACAAATGAGGACGACCCGACCCCCGTACTACACACAATTCTAGTTACCATTCGTATGGTACGTAGAGCAAATAAGGTTTTTTGCTGGCCAATATTCTGGGGCAGTGTTGCACTTAAGTTCATTTGAAGTGTTACTCTAGAAAATTTATTTCCGATTCCGGTCGAATGGCAGAGATTTATAATTTAGTTGCGATAATGTTCATTAGGTATATCATGAAAGATGTACGCTATCGTAATGGAGATAAGATGCAATTAAAGACGTGATATACCTATCATTAATAATTGTCTATCCCATACAATTGACACATACGCCTATTAGTGTTCATTAGCAGAAACAGATGTACAACAATGTTGACCAGTAATTATGTACTTGAATTCAATTTTGTTTAAATTTTCAGAAACGACTTCAACTAAATTAGCCTTTCCAATGAAATTTGACTGGGTGCTTTACAGTGCTAATCTATAAACAGAGAAGTCGTAAATTCGAATCCTACCTAGTCAGTGACGTGTTTCATCTGTAGTCCAAGTAAAAAAAATTAGATTTGAAACTGTAACCGTCTTCAACTCCACTTTTAGCCAATAACTCCTACTTCTTGTAACTCCTTCTAATTTTCAAAGCCCTTTCATAAGACTCTAAAAATTCACTTCAGTACTCTCATAAGGGGTCATAGTATCATTTTTGTAATCATATTTATCTGCAAATCATAACTAAGTTATATGTTTCGAACACATTACAAAATAATATATGTATAAAATAAAACTAATAATAAAAACATAATGATAATAAATTAATTAAATCAAAAAAGATAATTTAGAATAAATAACACTTCTAGGTAAATTGAATTATAAATAAATTCCTGGTCGCATAAATATGTTGATGTTGTGTGAAACAATATTTAAAACTTAGTTTTTTAAGCGGCCCTTACCAATTAATCTTATAAATAAATACAGAAGCTACTAAAAATTATACTCTTATAATAGTTACTGACAGGCGCGAAAGCCAGGGGGGGGGGGTCAACCCCCCCCCCCCTCCCGAAGTGATGTAATTTAGAACTTACAACTAAATGTAACTAATACGCGACGCGTAAATTTGTCTGTAAACCCTCCCCCTGAAATAATTTTCTGCGTTCGCGCCTGGTTACTGAAACTTTATAAAAAAATAAGGAAACATTATAGTGCTATGCTCTCACATAAATACTAGCTATTTATAAGAAAAGTATACTCTTATGAAGAGGTGTGAAAGTGAAAGAAATGTTGGTCTGAGAAATACAAAAATTAAAATGCTTTTAAAAATAGTATTAAGATTGCAATATACGATTATAATTTGGTTTTAGTACCGAATTTGCTTGTAATTGACATTTTAACTGAATGACATTTTGTTTAAGCACTTCATAGTACAGTTAAAGTGATACAAATTAAAAAAAAATTAAAATTAAATAATAATAATATATTAGGGTGATCACGTTAGAACAATAAACCCTTCAATTCCAATTTTTTTTAAGATATTAGATTATTTTGGAGCGCATTGTTCGGCACCCACTTCCAGATGGCACTCCTCCTTCAATTAAATTAATTTTAAGTATGACACCACTAATAAATATATCCACATTTTTCAACTGTCCAGCGTTAATTATTCCTGAGATATTCAAAAAAAAAAACTTTCAACAATTTTCTGCCTCACACCACATCCGTAAAAGTCGATTCCAAATAGGGGACTATCCAATCAATATATCTACTTCGAAAATCTTAAATTTAAATCTTGTTGTTGAAACGAATGGGTGTGACAAAATTTTAGAGTAGCATTTTTTTTTAATTTCAGGTGAATAAAAAAAAACAAATAAATTAAAACTTGGTACATCAATAAAAGACAACATACAATTTAACTAGCGTTAAACTTGTTCCTGTTTACTTTCTATTTAAAAGGCAAACTTCCTAAGTCCAGTTAAAAAAATTTACCTACATATATGTATGCACAAAGTTTCAACTTTCTAGTTCCAGCCGTTCGTGATATAAAATTTTCAAAACTTGCAACGAAATTTAAGGTTTACATACTTCGGTGTCCAGATAACGAATCTTCCAATATTTCTAAACGTTGTATTAAATTGCACTCGGGTCGTAGAAATGCAATTCAGTTTATCTATAAATTTGGTTTATATAATATAATTAATTAGTTCCAATTAAGTTTTTCTTAGCAAACTTACCCAAACACAGACAGGCAAAATGGATAATTAATGACTACTTTGTTAATCAAATACATAAATCAAGTGGGCCAGAAAACCGGTTTCGTTAAAGTCTGCTCGATTCAATGCTAAATTTTAAATATTCATCACAAAATTTGGATTTTTTTTCCTCATTTAACTATGTATGTCATATCAATCTTCTAAATTTATTCCATGCAGCATTTAATTTTGTTTGACTTTTTAAGGAAAAAATTCTGCATGAATTGTCAAAGCAATTTTTAGAGTTGAGTGTGTACACAAAAAAAAACTGCAGTAGAGTGTGGTAGTCCTTATAACTAGTTTTTTCCTCACTAGAGCCTCTTTTTTCATATTTGCACACAAACCACTCTAATCTATTGAATTGATGTTGCTGTTGTATGTGACGATATTTCGAATTAAATCACTTAATGGAAGTTGGAGCAGGGATTTTATAATTTGGTTCACTTTTATGGAAAATTGCTTACTTATTACCATTCAACTCTTAACTTGATCTAGCTACAGATATTCTTAAGGAGTGTTCACATTTACTCGTCAGTCGCTATCTTAGAACTGATAAGTTATCTACGTGCTTATATTTCCCAGTACCCTTCCATTTCTATAAAATCTCTTTCCGCTCTTTTCCTCCACATCGAGGAAGGAACAAGTATCAGAGACATACAAAGGTCTTTAAAAAATTGGTGCTTCCATTATTCCAAATTCACGATTCGAGAACATGGTGGATATTCAGAATTGCGTTTAGGGCAAAAAGCAGAGAATTGACTTATTAATAAGTAAAACTGCTTTACTCTTTATGGTAACTTCCATACAAATGACCCCGTAAAATACGTGGTCAAACTTTTCATAATAAATTCACATCACGATAAGAAAATAATTCGAATTTTACGTATCCGGTATTTCCAGGTACAATATTCAAAATGGAAGCAATTCTCCTTCCTTTTAAATATCTTTAATGAAAGAGTGTCCTTAAAACTGTTGCTGGCGCGTGATTAAAATCGGAGTTCGCAGTATTTCATTTAAAGTATCTTACGATTGACTGCAGCGGATCGTGACTGCAGTACGCTTAAGGGATTGATTAAGAGATACACTCAAGCCGAACTCTACTGAATCCGTAGTTGGTATTTTTAGTGGGGATTTACGGGACGGATTGAACAACAAAAACAAATTTAAGCCTCGTAACGAAACCACAATTTCAACCCTTCTTGATTTATTGTACCTTGTGGAGATAAATGTGACAACATTTTTTCTACAACATTTGTATAGTGAAAGTGTGGCTAGTTTTGTGCTATTCGCATTACGATTCCGGAACTTTCAAAAATTTCAGATTTCAAGATAGATTTATTAAAGACTTTTGTATGGTAGTCTGGATTCGGTAGATTTTTCCGAATAATGAACTTATATAAATTGAATTATAAATAAATAATTTTTCAGCACTTACAATGATTTTTTTTTTTAAAATCAAACTATCACTAAATTAGCATGAATATGTCGTATAAGATTTAAAAAAAACCACTTGACAAATCACTTCTAATGGCATGGAAACTCTTTGACATGTGAAGCCATTCAGGAAAACACCTCGTTAAGCTAATTTTATACTTTCAAGTCTATAGAGAGTCACTTAAAGTAGATTAGCACCGGTTCTTGAAGCGAGTCTAGAATTCTAGATAGACCTACCTCTCTATCCATTCATTACACCGATAGCTTAACGTTGTCTTGGCCTAAATTTTGATTTCTTCATTTCGTAACACCATACCCGACTTTGTCGGGTTTTTTTTTCGAAAAAAAAACTGTCGATCGATCGGCCTTAATAAGTCCCACGTTCATGCAAAAATTCTGGTTGACGAAAAGAATGTCTTCAAGCCCCGGCCAATCACGCAAGACGACATATCCACCTTGTTGAAATTGCGTGCAATACCTTTAAATTATATTTATATGTGTTTTGGTCTACCGTTTTCGTAAGGTAACCGCCAACTCATCCTTAAGCTCGTACACGAAAGACCTTTCACATTCAATTTCACCGTGCAAATATGATTAGAATCAAATCGAACGAATCAAATTTTTTGTGCAAACGATTCTCTACCACGAGAAATTGATCCGTTTTCTTATATGTAATAAAATTCGATTTTCTCTTCATATCCTTTTGTTTGCGTTTCTTTCCGACTAATACCCAAAGGTTCCGGAGATTCGTTTTTACCCAAGAAGCTAGTGTATAAATGACACAATGAAAGGATATCAAAGTTGGAAATTCGTTTTTTTTCTTTAAAAAAAGGTGAGATATCTTTCTTCCAAAGGTGATACGGATCATTATTTCGTTTCGAAAATATTTAGCTTGAGAAGTGGCTTGATTTGCACCCAGTTTACCTTTTCGTTCCTGACTATTCCATCTTTTTGGTCCATGATAAAAACAACTCAATTATTAGTAAGCTGATGATTCTCAAAAGGAATTGTAATCGGATTGACTCCAGTTAAATTAAGTTTCCGATTATATTTGATTTATATAATGGGAAAATAATCCACAGATATTGAACTTTTGGTAAAGCGGATGTACTTTTTAAGTCAAGGTGTCTACCTGGACATTAAATGAGTTATTCAAAGAATTATGAATTTTTTTTACCCAAGTACCCAGTACAAATTTCCATTTTTTCCAACAGCATACATATTTCAAATTCAACTTTATCCATACATGCAATAAATCTGTGAGGACAAATTTTTCTGTATTTTTCAAATGTTCTTAAAATATTTTGCAGATAGTTTTAGGAGTCGAAGAGAATTAAAAATATCGAATTTAGAAACACATTTGCGCACATTTTATAAGTCGAGAAATACTGAATCGATTTTGAAAAAATGTTGTACACATTTTGTAGAAGATATATGGCAAGTTGAAACTTACAACTTATATGTAGATATACTAGGGAAGGTTAGAAGTAGAGAACATTTGAGGAAAGCATTAGCATCTGCGGAAGTGAGAGCGATACAAAATATCTATGCAATAGTTCTAGGCCCGGAGTTCAGATCTTCCCCATTTTTTTAACTCGTGAACTCTTAAAGCTGGAAAGATGGAAGTCGTTCATAATACGCTTTATATGCAAAATGAAACCGTTCAAGTCAAACAATTTCGTAAAACCACTCCTTTTCCATTTTTTCGACTAAGCGCAGGTGAAAAAGAAAATTTAATTAAGTCTTTTGTGTAAAGTGATTTTATAGAGTAATTGCCTAAAAACTTTACCGCCAAACTAATATTTAACAGCCCCCGAGCGAAAAAGGAGCTTGCAGCAAAAAGATATATATAAGTCATGGAAGTATATCAAACTTAATTTTAAATTCATTTTCATAATATATTCAGAATTCTGTGAAATGGAATAAAGGTAGACTACCAAATTTCTGGAAAACTAGGCCAAGTAGGACACAGCACATATAATGGATAAATTCCGTTATTTGCATAAGTTTATAGGAGTCACGGTTAAATAATTGAACAATAAGGGGATATTTTTAATTTGATTCTTGTAGAAGAATTAATTAATTTAATTGAAATTAATTATAATTCTTTAATGTGGTTTTTTATTCAAATGTAGTTCCTCTTAATTTGCAAACGAAAATTGATTTTTAACAAATAAATCAAATTGGCTTTAGCTATCACAGATGGCGGTTAAGTGTAACAAAAACGTGATGTATAGTACCGTCTTTTACCTACACCTCCGTCTTATACTTTAAATGTATTTTTTTTTTAAAATACATACTCTACGTAAATATTATTTAAAATTACATATTACGTAATGTATTTTTCAACTTTCCAGCGTACACCGTTCGCGCGGTTTGAAAATCTGAAGGTTTTGATTGCAGTCCTGGCAACGCTTTGCTTTTTCCACCCAACCTACATTTTTTAATACTTATCCCCCAAATTTTGCATTTTCAATTTTCAAATTCAAAATTCCATTCCGTCATGTAGTTCCCTTACAAAAGTCCTCGAAATACCTGTTCACTAATGTTGGCAGATAACTTCAGAACGCTGCAAGCAAGGAAAATGACAAATACAATTTGTGATATTTCCACGAATTTATGAAAATGGCGGTTAAGTGTAACAAAAACTTGGATATTAATCGCATTTCAACGCTAACCCGAAAAATAATTAATCTTCGCCCATACTTTTTGGGAAACAATTACTGTATCGGAGCAGTCTATGAATACTATGAATACCGGGTCGTTTTCTCAATTCCCGAATAATCCAAAATGTAGGACAAAAATTGAAGTAAAATTTTTCATGTGTACATCAAATTAATGTTTAATAATTTGGGCGAATTTATAAACATTAATTTTATCCGTGAAAACGAGATTTTGACAAACGAAATTTTGAGGAAAAAAGGGATTTTCAAAACGGAATTTTGGGAAACGAGATTTAAAAAAACCGGATTTTGAAAAATACTATTTTTGACATGTAATTTAGGGAAACAAAAAAATGAACCCAACCCGAATTGAATGATATCCGGTAGCTTGTAGCTTACAAGCTACGAACAAAGAAATTTTAGCCACATATCTACGACCCAAACTCGTAACCCATCGCTTTAGCTGCGCTGCCTAAGTGCGAAAATTTTTAAAATTTATTAATAAAAAAAAAGCAAAACAATTCGTGACAACATACCTAATTAAGTTTTTATATTTTTCCTTCAAGCCAATCTAATTAATTTTATTTCAATACAGCCATTGTTGTAGAGGCACAAGCCTGATCACAAAATTATTACTACAAAATGTACATGTAATCATATGGTTCACGATAATAATAAATTTGAATTTGAATTTGATTTAATTAAGTTTTTTCACCAACTATCGCATAAAACCAAAATTGGGCATAAGAAATATTGAAAATTCGTGACAACATATTCAATCCCATTTTAGGCATTTTGTAAATATAGTTTAAAATTAAAAATCAAATCGACGGCTTGTCGGGTATATTTTGCCCCCTTTTAACTTGGATCTTGAATTTTAAAAAAAAAAACAATTCTTATACGAACGAATATACAATATAGGGTAGACTAGGTAAAAAATGCACCATTTTTCATTTACTCCACATCTCCGTAGAAAAAAGAGGAACTTGATTAATTTTTCTTTCTTTGATTGATCAAATACCTTGCGAAAATATTGTATTAATAATAAAGAGCAAAATATAAACAGATCTTGAGCATAATGTAAAAGAACATCGTCAGTCCAAATGGTGCAATTCTCCCATCATACGGGAGAAATGCATCACATTTAAAATATATAGCCAATCCAAACCAAATTAGTTGAAACAAAAAAATAAAATATATTTACAAAAGTAACAAACAATAACGAACTAAATAGTAAACATATTAAACATTTTTCGATTTTTATACTAATAAAAAATAATAGATAAAAAAATAAATAAAATATAATATAAATAATAATAATTCAATGGTTTTATATAAGTTTTGATAAGTCAACGGATATTTAAATTTTAAAATTTGATTGCAATTCGGTCATTTTAATATCACCAAGATTTATGGCTATGAATTCAGGCAAAAGAGGCATAACAATCTGGTGCATATCTCCCTATATGCTCGTGATGCAATTCTACCGATTCCGGTCAGATGGATATTATTATTATAATAATTAATTAAAATACACCTTAGACTACACGCTATATATATGCCTACCTAGAAAGGTTCACGACCAATAATTTGTCCTTAAAAAAATATAGCATATATAATAAAATTTAGTTTCCTTTGCGTTTTTCTTTTTCTCCGAGTAACCGTTCGGAATTACTCTCTATTTTAACGATTACTGAACGTGATTGTGTTGGATAGGAAAGAGAAAGAGAATACCTTCTCTGCTCTGTAGATTTTCCTTACGGGCGAGCGCCAATGGCGAGTGGTGTATTTCTACCACTGGTGCAGGGCTACCCATTCTACCCTACGTACTTCCAAAATTTTATATGTTACCAAGTTTCGCTGAATTGCTGTAACTCGAACATTTTATCATGGGAATTGATGGTTCGAGTTCGGTAAGTTCTACTGTATTTCTAGAGATACATACTCGTATATGTACTGACTTAATTTCGCCTCTATTCCAAATAGATAATCGCATACATAATTGCGGTTCAGTCTACAGCCAACTTTATCGTTATCAAAGTCCTACACAATGTCCTATTTCTCTCTCGATGTACCTACATACCAGTATGTTAACTATTCCTACAAAAAGAAATTGCCATTGTCTAAAACACTTCACTCGAGGAAGCTTTCCGAAAATTTGCGAAAATTGTAGGGTAATTTCTGTATGATTTATTGCTTTTAGCGTCACGAAAGTTGTAAAACTCGACGAACTGAAGTACACAAGACTATGCAGTAGTCGTCTCTAACAAAGTTCTTCCCTCTTGCTGTGAAATACCGATATCAATTCATCTTGTCATTACTTATACAAGTACACTACTTGTGCATATCGGAACTTAAATCTAGGTCAAGATACAAGGCTTCGAACTGGATCGCAACCAGAAAACTTTGTTCTCCGGTAAAGTTTAAGAAATTGAATCTATTTTCTCGTTCCTGATCACCTGACCTCAACATATTCTTCACAGGGTTTATGTCCTAAAACTATGCCAGCTCCGTAGATGCACCTGGTAGTTCGGTACGTATCCCGGATGATAGATATCAAAAATGCACACAGTAGTAGCATTGCATACGGAATAGAACGGCAGAAGAAGTCATTCATTAACAATAGAAGATGCTTGGGGCAAGTCCTTAAAGAGTTTAGGGACTTAGACACATGTTAGCAAACTGGAAGGTTGAGTAGAGACCTCAAACTCCTATCCACAATGTCCCATAGAAACCGGAAACATAGGAAAATATTCCTTCGAGATTGTCGAGTTTATTGTTCGCTGTGTGTGCAACTACTGTACCGGATGTTTCTCTAGGTTTCAAGCACTCGTAGTCATCCACCCTCAACCCCTCTTCCCATCCACCCGCGCACTTAATTTTCCTGAAAGTTTAGATGCAATGAGTCTTTATGCTGCAGGTGGATAAGAAAAGGTAAAAACAACATACGTAGGCGCACAGTATGAAATATTGTCGTGGATTAGACGGAGCAGAAGAACAAGGCAGGAATTCTGCTTTATTGTTAAATTGCATGTGTTAAGACTTTGCGCGAAGTTTTAATCATCTCAAGTGGATTACGAGCGCACAGCATGTATATGACACAGGAGGTATTCAAGTCGAATTAAATTCCAGTAAATTGCCATAGTCCAGACTATCCGCGGAAATAACTTTAGCTCAGTTCTACGACGTTGAAATTGAAAACTACTGGAAAACTTGGAACCGACAGAAAAGTAGCATCGATTTGCGCCATCCATAATACGACGTCAACTTCATATTTTCGAACAGGAAGATTACGACGACGTGACGCTATCGAAGCGATAGTAGTTTTCGCCCTTGACCTACGGAGCTATGATATAACGCTCGAATCGTCTTAAAACTTCTGAATCCGGAACTGAGATCTCCGAATTCCGAACTGCAATAACTACGAGTAGGGTAAGGGTAGGTGCTTGTATGTTCAGTACAATGAATATATTTTTCTGGAATTATATTGCGCTTCTCATTGCTTCGGACCCATCATGGCGCCATACCATAAATAGAGCTCGAGCTCATACTGTACGTTCCGGTTAATAGAGCAGAAAGTTGTAATTTGTAATTCTGCTGGAAGCGCTGTTGTTCTAGTTTTTTTTTGATTTATAGAGCAAATGTGATGCGAAAGATTAATAATTATGGTCATTATAAGATCTCATTATTTTGCTTGGATTAAAACAGGATTTGAGGATGACAAAGGGTCGAAAAACTTGTTTGGACTTGTTTCTAAAACAAGATAAAGTTCAAAGTTATAATAACCAGTACCGACGTCGGCACGACGTTGTTTAACCAAGCAGTCGTCTAATTCCACTTTTCCAAATACTCTACTACTTTACTACTTTCTAGATACGTCTTAGTCGTAACTGGGGTTTATTTCACTTTTTGTTCACGGAAAAAATCTTCAGTTGACTAGAAATAAAAGTTGGTTATTAAATAACAAAACAAAATCAAGCTATTCTTCTAATATCTTGAAACTTAAATAAAAATTAAAAGAAGATATCTTACAAATTAATACGCTCATTATTCTAAAGGAAAGTAAATTGTTAATTTAATAAGTCTTTGGAAATCACAGCTGTATCTACAAAAAATATTTATTTGAGCAAAGTTGGCTGTGCATATGACTTTCTGGCTACGAATTCAAATTAAATGTTAAGAAAGTTCTTGGTTAAAAATATTACTACACTTTGTAGTTGGAAGTATGACTAAAGCTAGTATTACACTGTTTGACCAAGTGGTTAAATTGCAGTAATAAGCAATGCGAAATAGCGAATTTGACCGAGCGGATATTGCGAGAATAATTGGAATTCGCTATTTCGCATTGCTTGTTACTGCAATTTGACCACATGGTCAAACAGTGTAATACTAGCTTTAGTTACTGGGACTACGGTTTGGTCATATTTATGTATTGCAAGTAATTTAATTTTTTAGGGGTCGGTGCATAGTTTTGCCGAAGTTGGCACGGGTGGAAAATTGCAATCCTTTTATGTTATAACAATTGCTGTCCACTTCCAAAATGGAATTCCTCGGTCTTTTTTGCGAAAAGCATTCATTTGAACAGCGCGTCGAAATTAGGGGATGATAAAAATTAATTTTTTTATACATTCATATTCTGTTTTTTGAGCAAAGTCTTTCGATTTAAATCAAAAGTTAATAAAGACTTATTACATGACTTATTAATTAGTGATTGCATATACGAGTTCCGATCAGAACGATCAGTTGATCCAACAGGAGCGATAAAGCTTTTGATGTGAATGAAATTCCGTTTGCTCTGAAATGATTAATGTTTAGCAAAAGTTTCTAAAACCGTTCAAGCAGATCTCCACGGTGATTCATATATCACTTTTTTTGGACACCTCCACTCATCTGCTCTGCTACTCCAGGTACGAGTATATACCATCCAAACGACGGCCTGATTGACCTCTAAGAAAATGGTCAACGGAAAATAGGCATAAGAATTTCTGGTGCAGTGTAATACAGACCATTCCAGAAAACGGGAACCTTCAGATCTTATTAGCCAGCTCCATGAACTGCGCACTCCCCTTTCTACTCCATGACTGGATGATGAATATTTATTTGATCGACGACTCGATAGAATGTCAAGTGGGTGTGAACAAAAATCTCGAAAAGAGGTGACGTGAAAATAAATGACCCAAGTAATGCTCACTCCGTTAGTGTTCCCAAAAATAACTTGGCCATTCATTTAATACTCCAAAAAAAGAGTAGGTATCAAAATCAAGTTATTTTTGACAAATTGAGATAAATAGCCTACAGAACAAAGAGTTATTTCCATGTTGCGCTTATGTTTGCATTTGGAGTCAATAAACAACTTGAGAATTTCCATCCAGGGATGGACATTTCAATAGGTATTTATGAGATCCAACAAAGCCAATCTCCCATCAGTTCATCACGCTCAATGCTAATACTGCTGTAACTCCATTGAACGTAGTTCCGATCCGAAGAAGCTACTGACCCATTAAGCCATCATGGAGTAATGCTGATGCCGGAAGTTTGTCACAGCTTCCGGAAAGACGATTCTTTTGGAACTTTTCCAACAGTTTTCGGAATCGCATTAGGAAGAATCGCACACAGAAACGGCTCTGATTGAAATCTGTGATGGATGCAGTTTAGTCCCTATCTATGCAATTTTCATCTGGATTCTGTTCTGGATAGGTGCAAATAGTGCTCAAAGGATATGAAGAGGCAAGTGCGTAAGATGGATTGAAAAAATCACCAATTTACCTGTAAGAACGTGTAATTATCGTGTTGTCAACAATTCTGGCTAAAAGTGTCCGTGACTCAACACATTCGGCATTCAGTCCGGTAATGTTTTCAGTCCTATTAATAAATAAATTTGTAAAAATAGAAAAAAAATATGTTCGCGTAGCATAAAAGACAGTCGCGTTCGCTTACAAGAAGACATGAAAAGAAGTCGTAAAGAAATTTGGCACGTCTCATTGGACACGTTCCAAGGCTCCACGGTTGCCTTGATATGTTTCGATTCCTCGGCGCGATGTTAGCACACTGGCAGCCAGCAAATATCCCCGTCGTCCGGACCTGTGTATTGATTTGAACTCACCAGGTGGGGACAAAAAAAGAAAAAAAAGGTACAAACGTTCCGACCACAGTGAAAACGTGGAAATTAAATTTTCCACCGTTGGCAAAAACACCTCTTCACCCTCGCCCCCACAGACACATACACAAGGGCGGAATTTCCATGAACCTGTCAAGATATCATTTCAGACTATCTGCCAAACTGCTTTTTGTGTTCGGCAAGGAAAAAGGGCAAAAAGCGGCACAAGGAAGAAGTGCACGAATCCGACTGTAAATGGGGCGGATATGGAAGCATCCTTCCATCCTCTCCTCGCTGATATTTTCTGCATGAATTTGCTGCAATCACACAAGTTCGAGAAGTGCTAAAGTTGCTGTTTTTTAATCGCAACAACTTGACCTCTTCGGTTCACACCGTATTTCAATTCCGTGACATTTGCGGTACTTGCCGAGATTTGACCACACAATTGCCATCGCACCAATATTTTCAATTGACCTTACACGCGACGTTTGCATGACTCGAATCGATTGTCCAGATAAGCCGTCGTATTACAGCTTTTCTAGCTCGAGAGGGTTGTAGCTAGCTGGTTGGCTGTAGTGCATCGCAGCATCCGGGTTATTCCATTTCCGAGGACGTACGTATAGTACTCTTACTATGTCAGCAAGTTTTTTTTTAATTGAAGAACACTTTAGATGAAGTTCTGCAAGGTTTTGCTTTTTTTTTTCATTGTTCAGAAATTTTGTTAAACAATTCGATTTGCAGAACTAAAGTTGATCGTACGAGGACTCGTACGTAGCAATCGTGGTACGTTTGTGTTATTGTCGTTTAGATGGTTTTTATCTCGAGGTTGGAGGATTAGGATTATAGTCGTCCTTAATTAGGTCAATAGTGCAATTTTTTTCCGGAATTACAATAAGCTGGTAAACGATAGTAAAGGACATGATTCTTGAACACCACAGTCCACCGATAACAACATAGCAGAGGTCACGAGAGAAGTATTTATTATACTCGTAGGCACTTCCGATAAAAAAAATGCATAGCCATGATGGCGCCAACTGTCGCATCTTGCACAAGTAAAGCTGTCCGTAGGGATTTCGTTTGTATTACAGAGAGCTCTATTAAAAAAGTACACCCTGAAAGAGGTCGAAAGGATAAGAGGCTCAGCAATGTCGACCACAAACACCCCTAGTTTCACCCACTCTCACATTTGAAATTAAGCAGATATTAGGCTTGAACTCTAGTGGATACTGTCTCTTGAGAAAACACCTAAATTATATGAACCATCGGAATTCCTGACCATTCCTTGTTAAGAAATACTCCGCTCTATTGACAGCGTTGGAATCGAAATGGAACTATTGGGTCAATCCACAAAGAAACGCCAAAAGGACGAAATTCAGTAGTGTCACGAATTTCGTCCTTTTGGCGATTTTTCATGGAATCGCCGATTTTTGTTCGTTTAAGCTTTGTATATTCGGTGATTTAGTAAAAAAATTATAGTTAAAATGTTTTTCTATGTAATTATACTCTAGATGAAATCATATAGAGTATTATAAGTTTAATCCAGCCCAAAAGTTTGTAACGCATAGAACCAAGCCTCGGACGAAAAAAAGTTGTATATTATTTTTTGTTTATTTGTGGCCAAAAGCCTCAAATCCGCTTGACGTCCGTCCGTCTGTCCGTGAACACGATAATTCAAGAACGCCTTCACCTAGGATCTTGGTATTTTGAATCTGGATGTTGAATTTGTAAGGGTAAGTTCGTTAACGGGCAAAATCGTCCTACTCCTTCGGGTAGCTGCCATACAAAATGTCCTTAAAATACGTGTTCAAGAATATATGAATAATAGCCGATAACTTCGGAAGGTATTAAGCAACAACATTGAAAATTTGTATGTGTTACTTTTTCAATAGTTGGAGCTAAATGTATGATTAGAAAAAAAATCCTATTAGTCCTTCGTGTAGCTGCCATACAAATATCCTGTCAAAATGTCTTCACTTAATTTACGCAACTCACTATAACTCAAGGAATCCTTTAGCTATGAATTCGGAATTTTGTATAAATTAGTTTTGAGTGAAAACGAACTTCAAAGTTTACTAGTCAGCGAAATCCTTTAACTCCTTCTAGTACCTGCCATACAAAAAAATCATTAAGACACGTGTTCAACAATATTTTCCGAAAAGGATAAATATGTAAGAAATCGAGTGAGTCCTTTCTGCAAAAAAGGACAAGTTTTTTTCGGTGACTCACCCAGTTCAAGATATGAAATTAAACACTGACGATATTGTCTTTTAGTTTCAAGTAGCAACCGAATGGGGGTTCTTAATAAAGGACATACAACATGCACACTCGTCATTCTACTTTATCCCCAACTACAATATAAATCGGAGTTCAGTATTTCATCTAGAGTATCATACGATTGGCTTACAGCCGATCGTGACTGCGTTATGTTTTTTTTTTGGTAGTTTAGTGAGACAGAGACAGAGTCCTCTTTGAAAATTCATATCTTCGTAAATTTTTATCAAATAATAAAATTGGGGCTTATTTTAGAGAGGGTGGTGGCAATTTTTTCAATGATTATGATTTTGTCTTTTATATCTCAAAAATACAACCCTTAAATTTTTTTTTTTATTATTTTTTCTTAATTAATTTTATTTTCAAAAAATATCGAAAAAATCATCTTGACTGTTTTTTTCGATCTCGTTCTCTTTGTGAGCCCAAGTTGATTTTTAAATAATTTTTAAAAAACAGCACAATAGTTTGTTTCAAATATAAAGGACAAAATCATGGTTAAAAATAATTGATATTTTTTCGCTTATAATTTTTGTTTTTTTATTTATTCAAAAAGTGGAAACTTTTATATTCTCCTAAAAAAAAGGGTAATAACTTTTAATTGGCTTTACTATAGGTCAATGGGTTACATCTGGTCCCACGAACTAAATGTTTTAAAATTAAATCCAATGGTCTAGTCATTGAATATAATTTTATGAATATAATTGCCTTCTTACACGCTAATATTAAAAAAATTATAAAACATACTGCAGTCACGATCCGTTTGCTATTTGAAACTAAAAGACAATACTATCAGTGTTAAATTTCATGTTAAAAACTAGGTGAGGCGACCAAAAAAAAAATACCTTTTTCAAGGACTGTCACATAGGAGGAAGGATTCACTTGATTTCTAACTTATTTATCCCTTTACCTGAAACCATCAAATTTCAAATTCCTAGCTTGAGGCATTCAAAAGTTATTCGAAAATATTGTTGAACAGGTGTCTTAAGGAATTTTTCTTTGGAAGCTACCGGAGGGAGTAAAAGGATTTCGATGACTAGTAAACTCGAATTTTTGTTTACTCAAAACTAGTTTTTGCAAAACTCTGAATTCGTGGCTGAACGATTAGTTCAGTTAGAGTGAGTTCCACAAATTAAGTGAAGACATTTTGACAGGATATTTGTATAGCAGCTACACGAAGGACTCATGGCATTTTCTTTATAATCATACATTTAGCTGCAACTTTTGGAAAATCAACACATACATTTCAAGGTCGTAGCTTAAGTCGTTTCAAAGTTATCGGTCAATATTCTTGAACACGTGTTTCAAGGACTTTTCGTATTGGAGCAACCCGAAGGAGTAAAGAAATGTTTCCTCAAAACTAATTTCTTCAAAATTTCAACTTCGTGGCTGTTATAAAGAGTCCCGTAAACTGAGTGATATTTTTTTAAGTTTTTTGTATGGCAGCTACTAGAAGGACTCATGAGAACTTTTTCATATTCCTCCCTTTACAACTATTGGAAAACCAATGTATTCAAAATTTTAAAGTAGCTAAAGGCATTCCGAAGTTATTAACATTCTTGAACACGTGTTTTAAGGACTTTATGTATGGTAGGTACACGAAGAAGTAGGACGATTTTGCCCATTAACGAACTTCGAATTCGAACAAACATCCAGATTTAAAAATGTTAAGATCCAAGGTCAAGGCGTCCTTAAGTTATCGCTCGCACAGACAGACGGACGGACAGCAAGCGGATTTGGAGTTTTTGGCTCCACATAAACAAAAATTATTTACAACTTTTTTCGTCAGCGGCTGGGTTGCATTAAACTTATACTACTCTCAGATTTCAACTAGAGTATAAAAAGAAATAAAATTTCCGTATATCCGACGGATTTAGTTCACCTCATTCGGGGTTCGGGTATGAGGTAATAGTCAATAGTTCACATATTATAATATCTTAGCAATAATTGAAGCATGTATTAAGCTAGTATTACACTGTATGTCACGTTGTCAAATATTTCACTGTTTTCCCTGGCAAATTCTGTTCAATTTTTGGTCACAAGGTCTATTTTGAAATAATTTGACTGAACTTTTCATTAAATATTTGACAGCACGGCATACTATTAGTCTGTATCGGCTTTACTAAGTTGAAATTTGGAACTTACAACTAAATACACTAGAGAAGTATTACAAAATTTAATTTAACAGTGTTAAATTCGTTCGTCAAACTGGGTTGATTTAAACAAGTCCTACAACAATTTTAACTTGTTTTAAACCAAACATTGTGACTTATTAAAGTTTAAAATTATCGTAGATTTTTTTAAAATTTGATGCAATTCTTCAGTACCATTTGAGAGCTGCTTGTTGTACTCAACAGAAAGAGAGAAAGTTTTTGACTCTGTGATCAAATTTAGTTTTGATTATGTTTTTAAAGAAGGAGACTTGAGTTCTATTCAAAAAAATTATATATAATATTTTATAACTCTATTACATGTGTACCGAACACCACTGGATTTTTCAGCTGATTCTGATTTTTCCTATTCAGCTTATATTGATTGATTTTGTATGGAAGAATATGACAGCTAGCAAACTAATAACTAAAGTCCAGACTATAAACCGGTATCTATCGAAGGCTTTTCAGAATAAGAACTGTTTCCGGTATAAACACGTATCGTTTACGAGTAAATCAGTATTCACTTTAAAATCGTAAAAATTTCGCGAAACACTAAGCTAAAACTTAAAGTTTGCAAAATCTTTCAACACATGAATACATCTTTGGATGTATGTTTGCCGACTGCACATACCTGGCAAGGTAACTATGTTAAATGTAAACAAGATGGCGATATTTCATAGACTCTATAAATATGTAGCTATGTATACCTGTTCCTGTCCAAGCAACACAACAAAATTAATAACAGGTGATTCCATGTGGGCACGACGCACGAGGTGTTTGTTGCTTTATAATCAACAGAAAAAAGTCTACGTAGAAAGTAAAGTTTAATGCGTCATTTAAAGCGAACTACAAATAGCATGGCATTGCCACTGAATGTAATGTGTACCGACTTTCAAAAGAAAATATGAACGACAGATCGAACTAGATAGCAGATGACTTCATTAACTTTTCGCTGTACAAGAAATTATCTCTGAAAAAAAACCATGCGCAATTAGCTAAAAAAAACACAAATTCAGATTACCAAGAAATTTCTTAAAGAAAAAATGGGAAAAACAACGAAACTTCTGCTTATTATTGAATTGAAGCGATATAAAAAAAACTAGTGGACCTTGAGAAAAACAACACCGCAAACGAGATATCGAAAGCTAGCAGCTCGCTTAGCTTCTTCGATTTAGCGGCTTAATTCGCACACGAATACAGACTCCTCTAATCGACGACAAGATCAAAGGCAATCTTGTGCTAAGATGTCTTTACTTTAGCACACAATACCCGCCACTATCTCACGCGCAATGTAAACAAAGGACGTGCCAGTCGTCAGAATGATTAAGGCCATAAATCAGTCGATCAAAGTAACAAATCTCTGGAGATTCTTCCCTAGGGGAAGCCCCCGCAACCTATTGTAGGAGTCATCACCAATAGAAAGATGCCAGACGAGACTATCGGATTATCATAAATAGCAAACTGTCGACATGCCAAGCAAGAGATCAAACCTTTTCCCCAATAAATAACAAAATCGAAAAACACGCAGACGTAGTTCTATTTTTAAGAAGAAGGAAAAAACATGCCGCGCTTCCTTGAGAAAAACCCTGAGAAGCTGCCAAGACCATAGCAGGTCAACAGCTCCGCCTTTACCGAATTATAATGTTGCCATTATGTTCATATGTCGCCATAACCACGCAATAGTTCCAAATCGGTGACTCGTCGGCCGAACACAATGGCACGAAACGAGTCACCAAAATATCACCAACTATGTTTTATACCGTTTTCAAAACAGCAAGCCTTCAGAAGGGTCAAGAAGCACAAAATCAAATAGCTCCCTTATTATTTAATAAAGAAAAATTTAATCCGATTAAAAAAACGGTCACTGTTTTGTTGTTATCGAGTACAAACCTAGAGTATTCCCTTGTTCGTGGTGGGTCCAGTCCAGCGTTTCGATTTTATTATTAAAGAGTCACGCAGCGATTGTCACCCGATTATCGATGCCAATAATATTGGAAAATGTCTTAACGAACTTAACGTTGAAGAAGTCCGACACAAACTGAATTGCTTCCGAAAGCTCTAAAGTCGCCGATGAAACTAGACTAAACTATGGTGTCATAGCCGCTCGAGCCGCTGCTCGTTGTACTTAGCATGGAGATTTTTCTGGGAGCAACTATATAAAGTGAATCACTAGTACACACAATTTAATACCCATATCGCCGT
Source organism: Beris morrisii (assembly GCA_951812415.1). NCBI lineage: Eukaryota > Metazoa > Arthropoda > Insecta > Diptera > Stratiomyidae > Beris > Beris morrisii. Next base: position 167,091,624 of record OX638310.1, on the reverse strand, counting down.
ACGTATAGCGTTTAAAAGCGAACCATCTGTGCTCCTTCGTTATTCTCGCGTTAAGCTGTAGAGGAATCTTCTTGTAACAAATTTCACTCCCGAAAGCTCCAAGGTGGCTGTACCAACATTCTATAGAATCGAGAATCTACAATCTACTACACATTCGTTCCCCAAGTATTTTTGCCATCCGTTCCTTGGCAATGAAAATGGGCGCCATATGCGCTCCGCCAATATGTTTTTGGGGGGCTTCAATGTTAGAGTTACCGTCTCGGTGGAGCACCTTTGTTTGATAGCTAAAAATACTGAAATTAACTGAGTACTAGTTCAATCCCAGCCTGCACCCAGAATTCATCCTCCGCTGAGTTCCACGAACATCAAGAATCCTATCGTAACATTTTAGTATACTCATAAGTCCGTTAAATAGTAATTCATACGGGACTCCGTAAGTGACTATGTTCTGGATCCCGATTCCGATACAGTGCTGCAATTCCGTAAAATTCCCTTTATTGGTTTTTGCATATGAGTTCAGAACAATAGTTTGAATGGATTTCTTTTAATTACTCGATCCCAGTATTTCTAAGGAGTTCAGTATTTTTGTTTAAGTATTGTAGAATACCTTTAGTGAAGTGAAACCAAAAATTAAATATGTATTATGAAATTTTCCCTAAATACGAGTATTTTCGTATTCATACTGCCTGAATTATAAATATTTTGCTTTTATTATCCAAATTCTTCTTACATCCTCAATAATTCCAATGCCATATCTACATCATGCAGACTTGAACTCCGAACCGTCCCACTGTGAATGCCAATCACTCTCTCCTAGCTATCGACTGCTTTGCATATTTGGATTCTAATAATTTAACAAAAATTCAGAACTGATACAGTACTGGTACAAAGGCAGTGATGAAGAATCCACATACATATGTCATTTGAAACGATAAACAAATTATGAAAACTATTGCTACTTGGTACCAGTTTGAATGTACCAAGAAGTTTTTCCGAAAATTGAATTTAAGTTAAGAGTTGAAAAAAATTAATCTAATAGAAACTGCAGCAGAATTGGAGTTGGTAATTTGTTAATCACCTAAAAAGGAGTCATAAATGTTTTTACGAATTTCGTCATATCTCTTGTGAGATATCGAATTGGTTCATTTTCACGTTCTTTTTATTACACTATTAAAATACAATTTCATAATTTTTCGTTATGCAACACCCAATAGAGAACATATTCTTCTACACTTCAACTTTAACTGCATTTAAAAGTATAGATGCGCCCAGACTGTTGGCAGAGTTTAATCCAGCCCAAGAGTCCATCTATGATACAAATTCAATTGTTTGAAAAATTGGTGACCGGTGATACAGATATTTACTAAAATCCGGTAGTTTGCTGGCCCAGCTTTAGAAAGTAATTTTCTTCCGATGGTACATGTATGAATATAGGCTTACAAGGGATATACTAAAAGAACATAATTTTTTAGGGGCTTCAGTTTTTTGTATAAACTTGTAGCAAGAAATTGAGAAAATTTGTAAGTTTAAAAAACATACAGTGGTGAGGTTTATGTTGATAGGAAAGGAGCGGAAGGTCCTTAAGGAAAATCTACCAATTTTTACATACAGAGGACAATTAATCCTAGAAATTTGAAATATTCGCCTTGAGAATGATTGTTGCATATTACTATGACCTTTTTCAGCGGTAACACTGGTTACGAGCTATTGGAACAAGCTTTTCTCCAAACGATGCCGACCACGTGTAGATTTCTGTTTTCACAGAGAATCGCTACTATAATTTTGTTTGTGTTTATTCGCTTTGCTTTTTGTTGCTATTGACCAGAGCGTATTTTTCAGATATTTCGATTCTGCGTACAGACCACGAAAGACGAAAAGCTAAGTTTAAGTTTACACGTAGAATGAAGGTGGAGACGGAGGCCGTGTACGAAGAGCGATACACGGGCCAGGTATAATGAAATGATGCAAATTAACCGCTCGAGGGATTGGGCAACTGATACTGAATGCGATCATTGCAACCTCGTACAAGGACTATAGAGGGCTTTTTTTACATCGTCGCAATGCGTAGTGTATGGTTAGGACATGGGGTTTAGGGCTTAATGGTTGCCCACAAATTAAACTTTACATAAGCCAACGACACCTGGAAACCGGTGAACAGGTCAAGGTCGTTTGGGTCGACCAGAATCATTGTTGCTTGTGCTTGTTTTAATTTGAATAAATAAATAGTCGGTGTAATACGTACACGTATGGTACAGGTAGAATACAACATGTACTTCAAACCAGGTCATGCAGGAAAGTGGTGTATATGCGACAGACATTGACATTGCTGGTGAACTTGCGGACTTGTACCTGAAATTCATTTTCACAATTAAGTTGATTGATACGAATATTGATTTCCAGGTTGGTGATTTTTGTTTCTATGGCGATCTCTCGTGAATCCGACCTGAACTTCTTAGCTAAGCCACCTTCATCCATGTATCAGTTGCCTCACAGCTCAAGGAGTGCTCCGAGGAAGATTGTACCGTTTGTTTTGTTATTCATTCCAATCCTTTAACAAGTATTTGTAGTACTACAAGTACTCGTATGTCGTACAGCTCCGGTATCGTTCTATTAGAGGAAACTACGGAGAGATGCCCCACTTTTCGTTTTAGTACTATATTCGCAAAACTATTAAGACCAATGTCATAAGCTTTATACAGCAGCTGGTTTAGTTCATAATAAAGAGTAATAACCGTTTTCTTATAATTTATATAAATAATCCTAAATATTATAACAGATTTTGCAAGCCCCTCATAAGAAGGATAGATGCCTAAAGCCTGGGATAGATGCCCCGATGCGTAATCGAGCATATAGATGCTCTATGGAAAAAAGGCAGTACATTTCTAAATTTTTTAATCTTTATTAAGCAGCAAGATGGTTTTAAGACTTTTATCACTTTTGAGTTATTGGTATGACACAATGAACCAATTTTTCATCAATTTAACTGAAGATAAAAAATATCAAGAAACCTAATCAGACATTCATGTTAAATGCCGAGGTAATCATATATTAAATAAATAAACATACAAATTTGTACTTCAATAAAATATTAGTAGTAAGCAAAATTTGTAATACCGTAGGCACAACATTATTTTTTCGACTTAGAACTAATGTACCTAAGATGGCTCAAAGGACAACTATCCTCTCGGAAAACGAGCCAACTATCCTTTTCGTGGATAGATGCCTCCTCAATTTTAAAAGTATAAAACAACATATTCAGCATAGAACTCGCTTTAACGTACACTTAACATTATACTATAAGTGACAAAATTAAATGCATAAAAATTTTACCTGTAAAAAGAAATTAACTGCACTTATTCAGAACAGCAAAATAATTGTTTGATGAATTTTTAGACGCGAGAATATTCATGTCCTGAAAAAAAATGATACATTCGCTTCGCATGAACGCCGTCATCAGACAGAATGGGCATAAACGAGAGGTCGCAATATATTACAAAGTTGATGTGATTTTGTTTATGGAAGTTGGATCTTTTAGAACTGGGGCATCTATCCCAGTGAGGCATCTATCCTGAGTTTACCCTACCTGAAACTTGGACTCGCATCCTTATGCTAGATCCTTATCTTAAGGAGACATAGTATAAGCTTTAATTTTTTTTCACGTTTATTTCTCAAACAAAACCGCTCTTGTAGAGTCGGATCTTAAGCCTCTTACAAAGGTGTAAGTATCTTACCGGGTTTGGGAGGAAAAAAAATTTCAAGGATAATTTTTATTCGTATTTTTTTTATATTGCGACAAGCTTCCTCTTTAAAATAAGCCCTATTTTATTATTCTAGGATAAAAAATAACCAGAGATATGAATTTTCAAAGAGAACTCGGACACCATTTTTGTGAAAACTTTAACATACTATAACTAACAAAAAAATGAGATAGAAACAAAAAAATGAAATTATATTTTTTTTTCACTAGTTATTCAAGTACAACAATTTTCAAAAGAATCTGCGATGGTAAGATCACAACTTTGGCGATTCTTGGTGGCATGACCCAGGTATAACCCTTCAAACGCGTTTGAGTCGGTACTGTGTACGGCGGACAGACGGACCTTTTTATTAGTCCTAAAACGTGAAAACACTACAAAATTTCAGAGTACCAATTTTTTTTTTAATTTCAGGTCGATCACAACACAGATTGAAAAAATCTGCCAATAGTCTGGGCGAAACATTATTATTATCGGGTCAAAGTTCGGGAGCGGTCAAAGTCGGAGTATATCATCAGTTGTTTCGAAATTATGAAGTTTCTTGGAAAGTTAGTTTTGTTCTTAAAAAAAAATATTTAAAATAGAGATTTTTAGCCGAATAAACATTGGAAAAGCCCGTGTATGGTAGACTATTCGAATTTCGGTATATTATGTACACTAAAAGTCCATAGAAGTAAAAACGAATTTACTGCCTATTCAGAATTAAGAGATATGACGAATTGTTAAAACGTATACAAAGCCATTACTTCCACTTGGGGTTTGAATTTCGAAAAAATTGTGAAACAGGTTTTTAGACGATTTCATAAGAAACAACATGAGACACGAGAGATTTTAAAAAATTTGTGAAAACGTAAGCAAACTCTTCACACCCTCTTGGTTCTTGAAATTGGTTTTTAGATCATTACATCAAATACCGTAATAACCAATTTTATATCTCATCAGAACTAAGGGATGGAAAAATTTGTTAAAAACATATGCAAACCCTTGGGGGTTGAATATCCAAAAATTGAAAAATGGGTTTGTAGGCGACTATATAAAAAGTCTGTGGAAGTGAAAAGCGATCTAATATCTCATCAATCCTACGAAATATGTCGAAGCTTTGAAAAGCATACAACCCCCTTACACCCCTTAGGATTGAATATCTAAAAATACTGAAATTGAATTTTTGGAGCTTATATAGGAAACCTTAGGAAGTTAAAATGAATTCGATATATCATCAGATATGCAACCTCCTTACACCCACTTGGGGGTTGAATATTCAAAAATCCTGAAAGGAGTTAATAGATAAATATGGAGACAGCACGAGAAAGTAAAAACCAATTCAATTTCTTATCACTTCTGAACTTCGTAATCTAAAGTTTTTCACCCCCCACCCCCGTACGCACCTGCCCCACTCAAAAATTTGTTTCTAATCTGATCTCCTAGTATATCTGCAGATATTCATTAAGTTTCAATTTCGTGACGTTAACCATTTAGGAGATATGTATTTTAGAATGTGTCGATCTCGGCTTTTTTGTGTTTCGGATGCATTATTTTCCCGAAACCCCCACTCCCACACCAACAATTGACAATTTTTATGCAAATGAGTCCACTATCAAAGCTCTATATAAATTCCAAGTTTCAGCCTCCTAGAATAAGCTGTTGCTGAGATCTAGAAACCAAAATTTTCCGTCTAAAACGCTTCACCCACCTCCGCCCTCACACCCCCACCCCTCAGAATTTGGTCACTTCAAGGGGCCTACCCTACCTATTTATAAAATTCAATTTAATATCTCAAACCTTTTGGGAGCTACGAGCCTTCAAACGATTTTGAGTACGGCGGACAGACGGCCGAAATTTTTTTTTACATTTTTCGTGTCTACTAGTCATGAAACGGGAAAAAAAATTTTCAGGGTAGCAAATTTTTTTTTTTTAAAAATCGATCACAATACTGTATTATTAGAAAATAATAAAGTAAAAAGAAAAAAGTAAAATCAACCAAAGATCAACAGATTTTTGGAAATCGGTCAAAGTCAAAATATAACACTGGTTTTAGAAGAAAAAATGAGTTCTAATACAAATAAACAAAGTGACTCGATTTTCATATCTCTTGAGCCCCATTTACTAGAAACTTGAAACTTAGTGTTATATCAGGCGAGTTGATATTGGAGGATAAAAAACTTTTTTTATCTAGGAAAATGGAAAAGGATAAATCAATTGAGTGTAATGTCCATTTTCTATACCGGATCATTTTAAAAATTCTAAATTAATATAAATAAAATACTTTATCGATTTTAACTACGGTCAAATATACGAGTAGGTGTATCTTCGCATTTCTGAAGTTTACTTATAACAAACTGCCCACTTTCTTGGCATTGAAGAATTTGTGCTAAAGACCTTTCGCACTGTGCGGACGAAGTGAGTTTCATAATATTGCAAAAAAAATACAAGAAAATTTCGTCCTGGCTCCCATCTTTTGTCTTTACACGAACACTGACTATAATCAATTTTGATTTGGTCAAGATTAATGGTAGTCCCTGCCCCACATAAACAGCCAAGAATCGTTTCGATAATAATTCGCCGGTCTTAAAGACAAACCGAAACTACTAGAGAAGACCCACGTCCTTTTCGATCCTTGTTATTTGTTTTAGTGAAAATAAATAGCTAGTCCGTAGTCCGAGCGCCTTTCTGGAGACGTTTGTTCTTGCCAAAAATGCAACCCGGTCGTATGTGTCTTTTCAGTTAGAAGAGTTTCATTTTATATATGAAGTGCTCGTTGTACGGTCACTAAACTTCGTACAATTAGACATTCAATTTATTCGTCTTAGGCTTCCAGCTTCTAATGTTAAAGTGGTTTACGGTTTCTATAGTGTTATATATCGTTACAAGAACTGGAAGTTTGCTGGAATATATCCGTAGGAATGTACGTGTTTTCTTGTAATTTTTAGACATTTACATATTTGTCTGTCACCACATGTATCTAGTACCGAAATTACCGCCTGACTGTCTTCTAAAATCATGTACAATGAGGGGTTTTTGTTTTTCTTCCGACACTTTTCACTCATTTACGACCGCATGTACTCGTATGTAGTACCTGTGTTCTTGTGGTCTATGGTGATATTGAAAATATGCATTACACCACGTGAACGAGTTAGGTTACCAGCACACCCCTTTTAATAATTTTAATAACCTACTGTTGATATATTTTTTAAAGATTTTGCTAACCGCGCTGGTTAGAGCTATTGGTCGGTTAGTAATTCGAATTTTAATTGGAACCACATTTACTAATGGGAGAAATCAGTGCTGTTTTCAAGCAGTGTTCTTTTGCTGAAATAGTTATTTACGGCAACGCTAAGGGGAGCTTAAATTATTGTCTTTAATATTTTCAGATCGTTGGATTTGAGTTCCGCTAGAACGTTTTCCATTTCATTGGAATCTGTTGAATAAAAAACATTGCATGCTATAGGACAGCCCCTCCGGAAATTTCCCAATTTGCTATAGGTTTTAAGAATCTTTGCTAGGGTACATTTAAAACGTTTGGGATTAAAGCATGATTTCTAATAGGTCGGACTGGCAAATCTAACTCGTTGATTAATTTTTTTACAAATTTTTACTATTGGTAAATCGGTTGCTCCTTAGTCACTCTTATCATTTTTGTTTCTGATCATTGGGATCTATCAATGTTTTTATATCATTTTTTTTCTATTTACTTTAATGTGTCATATGATCGTCTTCTTATTTTCATGTTAATTTTGCAAATTTCATGATATAGCTTCAAACGTTTGAATTTCCTGGATTTGATTTTGTATTTTGTCATCTTGACTTTAGCATTATCAATTGTAAGCGTTATTACTTCATGGCAAATTTCGGTCATTCTGTAGAGTGGAAAAAATAAATTGAGTTACCAAAATTTTTTCCTTTTGATAAAGAAGAAAGACTTCATTTCCTGTGTGACTTCCGGTAGGAGCATTATGCAATAACGTTGCTTGTCCACAAGACCCATTTCTGAACGATAGCCTGAATCTTTCTACTTTTTTTACTTCAACGAGTTTCCTTCTCGATTACTCGTTTTCATGTTTTTTAAAGTTGTTGTATTTTTTTTTAATTTCACTTAAACCGTACTTTACAAAAAAAAATTCAAATAAATTGCGCCATCAGTTCAGTGGCGTGCTTCATCATTAAATTTAGCGAAGGAACAAACCACTGTTTCAGGTCCACAAAATGTAGACAATTTTTGAAGTAACTGTCAGTTCTGTCAGTCCATTCGCCAATCTTCAGTGTAGAATTTCCTTGCTTTAAATCAAAAAAGAATAAAATATCACTTTTCGCACAGTGCACAAAACTACAGAATCTAAATTAAAACCCGAAAATCTTCACGGTGTCCCGAACAAATAAACCGGTACGCTTTCGTCTACGTGCAACTAAAAATTAACCTTGAAACCATGGAACCGATGGCACTCGGAAGTCCGACAGGGAGCCCCGCAACAAGTCCGTTTTTGCCGTCGTTTCTGATGGGCGATTCGAACGTCCCGTCGACTCCCCGAAACAACACTCTGTCGCCGACAAAGGGTAGAAGCTTAGCGTTCGGAGGTAAGACAACGCACTATTACCGGCTTCTTCAATAAACTCGCTGGTTTTAAAATTACAGCGACATCGCCAACATCGCCGCAAGATTTCAACCGATCAACACTTGGCCAGAAAACTTTGTTCGGCTATCAACAGACACCGCCAATGCACAATTACACAGGGACGCCTGTTCAAAGTCATAACACGAGTATTTCCGGACCGCCCACTCAGGTACATTGCAAGATTCGGTTCTTAGCTGCGAGGCAAGGATATAACATTGTTCTCTTTCGATTCTAGGGGCTTTTTGATTCGCTCCGATCCGAAATTAATAGCGTCCAAACGCCGACACGGACATTCCAACAGAATGCATGCGGCCCGCTAAGTGGTACGCCGAATGCAAATCGCTCCTATAACGATTCCATGCTGAACCAATCAAATTTCAATGCATCCAGGTGAGAGAATTATTTTACTAAGCTGTATCCGCACGACTTCATTGTTTAATAGTTGTCTTGGAAGAACTTGTTAAATGCCAGGTTTTAAGTTCCTGCCATTCCTAACAACAATAAGTTTTTGCTTTAAACTTGCTTTTGAGAATTGGAAGAGCAGGTCAAAGCTATGGGAAGATACGGGGTTCCGGTGATTAGGCCGTAGTGGGAAAAAGAGGGCAGTAAGTAAATAGACTGTAAAATTAAAATGTGAGTCCCGGAAGTCAGTAAAGTTTGTCAGTTGATCATGGCTTTGTGTGTGTGTGGGGGGGAAGGGGGGACTGCAATAATATCCATTGTATCTAGTACGGCGTTGGATGGAAATTTATATATATTTAAATACGCGATGGCGATAACATCGCTAACACTTCTGAAGTAGAAAAGAAAAACTACCACCGACTTACACTCGCTGCATCAATGCTATGACCGTATAGTTTGCACCTTAATATCAACTCTTTGGTCCAATGTGTAAAGTGCGACCGTACCGCTCTGTTGGTCTGTGCGGTTGCATTCATCACCCAAAAATAGCCGGCTTTCTAAAAAGAAGTCGTACGGAAACCCGTAACACTAAGGCAGTTATATCGGGAGACTGCCTCTTTGGTACACACGGGCAGCGCTTAGGCGTTCGATATGACTTCTGCGAGGAAGAAGAATGAAGAGCGTTAGAGGGTTGTGAGGGTCCTCAACTAGCCAGATGTAGGTTCAAAACCAGGCAGCTAATTTTTCTGTGTCGGAGACATAGCTGAAAGTCGAATAGAGGACTAGCCAAATGTATTCACAAATGTGGCTGGTTTGTCTAGCTATTTTCCTCTCTACCACTACGTAAACTCCCTATATAGGACTTCATTAAAGTGTCACGGGTAAGCTCACACAATGGATCAACCGAATGGGGCCTAAGTGAGTCGATCAAAGGTTTATATGTCTGCCACTCCAACCTAACCCAATAAAAACCGTAAATAATTTTTTTTCTTACAGAATAACATCACCGATGTGCAATTTAAACTCCAGCGAATATCGACCGAATCAAAATTCCACGAACATGATGAGCGCGTGTACGCCACAAAAACAATCCAACTTTTGGATCACTGTCTATGGCTTTCCTCAGCTCGCAACATCAATGATCCTCTCACATTTCTCGCAATTCGGAACAATCATAGACAAGATATTTCCGCCAGAGGGTGGAAATTGGGTCCATTTGAAATTCTCGTCACGACTCGAATGTGATAAAGCGCTCAACTATAACGAAAAAATTCTGGCCAATAATATTATGGTGGGCGTGACCCACTGTAAGGATTCCAGTATTGTCGATAAGGAGAATTTCAATGATAATAGCCAGTAAGTACAGAATTTCAGCCTGATTTTTTTTTCGTATACACAAATAAAAATGTTTGTCTTATAGAGTGTGTCGTGTTCGTCCCTTGACGCATATCGCATATAAAAGTGCACAAAATGATACGGCCGTTTGTCCAAGTCCGACTGCACCACAACGAAGCTCAGGAATCGTTAATAAAGCAATGGATTTACTTTTTGGATGGTAGCTTTTATTCAATTTCTATTCGAATCATTTGTTCCGTCAATTTTATTGTTTTTCTCCGTATCTTCCGAAAATTGCCAACGTAATTTTGCGAAAAATTCGTGGCTTGTGTAACTAGGAAATTAATTTGTAGAAATCAAGTTCGAATGCTTTATTAAAAAAAAAAACTGCACTGATAATGTTTATGGCAGAGTAAAAAAATCTGGTTGGCTTGTGTTTAGTTCGAATTTTAGTTGATTATTTTCTTTTTTTACAGTTACAATAAAATTAACTTTATCATTCTAACTAAAAAAAAAATTGTTCTAGGATTATTTATTTGTTATTCGAAGTATAAGTAAATCATATTGAGGACTCGTTATGTTCATTTTCCCTCCATTCAAACAGTTTCGAAGTGTGATTAAAATTTTTCATAACTAACTACCGTACTACCCTACCTTGTAATGAAATTTAAGAACCAATTGTTTTCTTTACTGTAATAAGAATGAAAGAATTTAGCAATAAAAATAAAGTTAAAAAAACAGTCTTTTCAGTTTCATAAATCTATTTAAAATATCTTTTAAAATGAAGACAGATGCTGTGTGTGTGCGCGCGCAAAATATAGTTACAATGAAATCAATATAAAGGACACATTTTATATTTGGCATTAGATATATTTTCGATCTCTTTTTTAAAACGTGCATGTCGTAGCATCTGAGTGTTTGTCAAGAAGAAACCGGGATAACATTCCAACAAACTATTTCTTATACTTTTTTACAAATTACTGATCTCTTTCGATTTTTTGTTGTTTAAATATATGAAATCAACAGCTCATTATCCGGAAGTTGTAAAAAATAATAATTAAAAAAAAGGAAAAATTAATGATATTCGATTTAACGTTTTTTTATACATAGAAATGAATTTCTTTTGTTTCGTTTTTTTTTTATTTTGGCTCAATTAACGCTGTTGCAATGTCTGTCATTTTCGGATAGTGAATATCACGGCTATCGAGTTTCGATTGAGCCCAAAGAATCATTTTTAGGAGGTACATTATTTTAGGGCTTGATTCTTCTTGGTGTTCCATTTTAAGAATGGCCGAATTTAGTTCACTAGCAACCTGAAAAAAAAGAATAAGGATGGATTATTTTTCATAAACAATTTCAACGTAATTCAAATTGTTAGGCTGTTCCTTTGTGATATAATTTCCAAATCCAAGCGCCTTTCGAGTCAGAAACGAACGATTTAGCGACAAAACAGCCTTTTTTATATCTTAGATACGGTATAAGGATGGAATTTCTTAACTAATTTGTGATTGCAATAAAATAAATATGAAAAACTAGATGTCTTTTATAAATCTACAGAATTCTAGGAGTTCAAAGGGCTCCTAAAAAAGGAAAAAACTTTCGAGATTCTAATGGAGGTCCACGAGCTGTAACTTAGTCGAATAAATTGCCTGTTGTAAGATACGTAAAATAACGAACGTATCGCAGTATCGTCCAGAAACGAAATTTTTATATTCGCAACTTAAAATCTGTACTCTCACCAGAAGATCGGATATCACATTTTGTAAATTTTGCACCAGGCACGAAAAACAGAAAATATTTACGTTTTCTGTTTTTTTTGCATGGACTCAGATCAAATATTTTTTTTTGTAAGAAGAAAAGAGGGTAAAAATGTTGTCGTGTAAGGTCGTTAGTATTTAAGCGTTAGTCATTAAGGAGGCAACAGACTTTTTATAAGATTTTAGATTCTTAGAAGAACATCAAATGGTTAAAAAAAAAGTTGTTTTTAGATGTAAGAAATGAATTCTGCAAAAATCACAGTAACTCATTTTCACAAAAAATGAGACAACCTTCCTCCCGGTTATAAAGTACAGAAATTTAAGCAAATGAGACAGGCGAACTTTTTCGCAGTTAGTGACATAAATTTAAAAATAAATTGTCAGACTTATTTGAAAATTTAGTTGAATGTTAAGAATTAAAAATTATTTTTGTTATCTTCATGAGTATGGAACTTGTCTCAAAACGGAGCAGGCGCGTAGCGCGGAACTTCGTAAGACTAACATTAAAGTTTATAGGGTCGCACAGACGACATTCCGATTGATCTACAGATTTTTGTCTCTGCAGTTAGATCGCTCGTGTGGAACGTCACCTTGCATCACATCGCAGACGGACGTAAAAGTGACGACCGGAGAATTGTGGGCACGAATAACAGATAGACTCCGAACTGAAAAAAATGCTGAAAAAATCGTGGATCACCAAAACATAACGAAAAAAATGGTTTGACAACGAATAAAGTGATGCATTAAACAACAAACAAAACAGCTTAGGCGATATAATAACAAAAGACAAAAATAACGAAAATTTAATAACGACAAACATATAAATCTTGGTGATAAAAAAAAATAAAAATGTAAATGCAAAAAAATCTGGACTACAAGCCACAAATCAGTCTTTGAAAAGAAAAAGAAGGGAACCAAAATTCAATACGGGGCACCTGCAATAAATGGATTACCGGCGGAACTGATGGAGTAAAAAGTTTAGACAGGCGAAGAGATACCCGGCCATTGGTGTGTGCAAAAGCATATGTCAATACCCAATAGTACCATACAGAAAAAGCAATAGTTTGGCAACACAATTATTTTGATGGGAGGATTCATTCGATGCGAATAGCAAACCGCTTCTAAAGTTCTTAAACTGGATCGAGATGACTGACGACTGTGTTTTCTGCAGTATAAGGTCTATTACTTCGTTTTGAGTACATTCCGAAATCGAGTGTTTAAATTTCATTGAATGATCCAGGAACCGACCTGACCTGAAGGGCCAGAGGTTCAGAAAAAAATGCCGACCAGTTGCTGCTAAAGGGACTAAATATACCGACCACGGTAAAGAAGAACTTAGTCAAGAGACAATTTTTTGGAAATACGAGGAAATAGAACAGCAAAATGAAAATTCAAGGGGATGGTCCACTGTCCTTCAGTTTCTGTGGGTCAAAAGAGGACAGGAGGCAGCAATAGCGCTCGATTCTTGGCTCATTACTTTTCGTTAGGATCGATTAACTTGAATTTCCTTCTCAATTGTTCGGAATACTGTAGACCAAGAATTTTACAAGGGTGGAAAAAAGTCCAAACGGTTTTCCAGACATGCCACTCGGTGCTGAAACTCGGCGGTAAAGCTACTGAACGCTAGCAACCCAAAGCCTCCAGACGAAGTAACCGACACCTACACTCCGTTTCCAAATTTAAATATCGGCCGTCTACTGTACGGCAAAGTAAGAAAAAAAGAAAATCATTCACCTTTTGTCTGTGCGATTGCTCCAATAAATCGGCAAACGGACTATTTTGTGGCTTCTCAAACGCCAGCAACGCGAGCGTTCGTTCCAACTCGGCTAGCGCTTCGGGAATACTTTCACCCGCTTCCGAAAGTTTTGTCTGCGCGAACGAGAGCGCCTCTTCGATTTTTCCAGCCCTGAAACGAGAAAAACACCCGTCAAATCATCGCACCGAACGTACGGCCTTCGCAACTACACACCTAATTAATTCGATCAGTTGCAGCTGCTGCAAGTGAAAGAACAAGTACCGATCGTTATCCAACAGTTCGGGATGCAGTTGATTCACCAGATGCGTGGCCTCCTGCACCCGGCCGTTCTGAACAGCATCGCGAATTAAAATCCGCTCGTCCAGCGTATTCAATTCCGTGCTGGGCTCGAGTCCGGCTTCGATCTGGAACTTCTCAGCAGCCTCTTTAAAGCCTTCTGGTCGCATACCACGTGAAACGAAAAAGGACACTTAGTGAATTAGATAATCGGCGAACAGCATTTAAATTACCTGTGACCAAATAATTCATAATCAGCCGATTCATGTCGGATTGCCGGAACTGAAACTGTGCGAGTCGACCGAGCCATTCTTCTTTCGAGATGCCGCGCGTATCTCCAGTTTTCTCGTTCAAACTCATCGTGACGGGACAATCACGGAATTAATAGTGCGGTGCTGTATAAAGTGGAACGGTTGTAACAACAAAAGACGGAATTAAAGTCAATAAAGACAATGAAAAACGCTAAAACGACAGATCATAAGTCACAAACTCGCAAAAGGAAATTTTCTCTCTGACTGGCATTGAAGAAGGAAATAAAATAATAGTGAAGTTGGAGACAGGTGCACGGTTGTGTGGAGAGTTCTGTGGACGTGAAAGCCGTCTTTTTTTCGAAAAGACGCACTGTACCAACACGAGAACGTTGAAAATTAATTTTTAAAATGACAGTTTGTCTTGATTTGTTTACAGATCTAGTTGAACAATTTTAAGCAAAAACTTCTATTAAAAAGTTGCAATTTTTCTGAAAGTTATGCTCAAATAGTTTCTCTTTACGATGGCAACGAATACCGATTACTTATTGTGCCGGAGCGAGTCTACAAAACGTGAAATGCGCGAGCACCCACGCTTGATGTCGATCATCAACCAGCTGAAAAACGAATTTTCGTCGTACAAATTCACTGTGTATCGATGCGCCGCCAAACTACACGCCCTACAAAAGGCCTTGCACAGTAAGTCGAAATACTAATGCATAAATACCGTGAAGAGTTCTGAACAAAATTCCTTTTCAGCTTCGGAAATTCCGTATAAGCTGGTCTTGTCGGTGCTCGAGCGTCACCGCCTGAATCGATCGGACGAAACGATTTCCGTTCGTCCCGCTCAACTTACGCCCATAATTCATGATGTTTTCTTCGCCTGCGATAAGCTGGGACATTTTGCACAGCACACTGCTTTCGACTTGGAAGTTACGACTGCCGTTCTGGTCAATTTCTTTTCGGAGGTTTTCGATTCGTAAGTATGCGGGCTGTGGGGTGTTTCCATCGGGAGCAACTCCAGGCGAATTTAAATGTGGAGTGAGATTGGGGCTTCAATTTTGGAAATTGCATGAAAATTGTCTATAGTAGCCAATCAATGGGATCAAGTAGCAGCTATGAGCTTGCTAAATTTGGTGAAAAAGCAAATGTTGTTTAAAGCGATAATTCTGTTCTACTACTTTGAGATGTTTGGAAGGAAATAGTTTTCTGGACTTGCCTCCTCGATCCACTTGCAGAGAGGGTGGAGGCGGACCGATTTGTAAGCTACACCACTAAGAAGCATCCGTGGAGTTGTAAAACTTTACACTTATTTCATCTTCTCAGATTTCCCTTCTCTGAATGCGCTTAAACTTACGATCGCGTACCTTCGAACAAAAGACACCACTGCGTACATATTTACAAGTGCTACAAAAACCCGCGCAACACACCACGAACGAAAACACAATTAGACCTACGAGGAGTGGAACCGGCGACTACCCATGTCGATCTGCTGCATCTTGACCCCAGCATCGCCATATGAACAGTAGGAACAATGCGACGCACCTAAACTTCGCAATAAACCAAAGGAAGAAAGCACACCAGGCCTCGGCATTTAAACCGCGTCTCAAGAGTTCAGAGCCCGACTGAAGACAGGGAAAATAGCTGTTGCTGCCCAGGTTCACAAAGCAAATTGTCGGTCATTCTAGCCGCTTGTCGTGTTTATTTACATTTTTTTTATTATGAAATAATCTCATGTCAAGGGCACACTTCTTTAGCCTTAAGAACTAATAGGTTCTGATACAGAACCGATACAGTGCAGTGAAGAGTCCAAAGCCCGACCGAAAAAGGGGAAAACAGATGTTGCTCGAAAAATTTCTAGCTGACATAAAATTGGGAGTCGCTCAAATTCGCACTCCACTTTGAAAATTAAACAACGAACCTGTGAATCGATGCTCAAAAAAACTGTAACCGGGTCGCACTTTGTGGAGCTGAATTGGAATGTTGTATGTCTTGCCAGAGTTGCAATGCCGTTTCCGTTACTCGAGCTGCCACCAAGCCTTAGAACGGAAGTCAAAATATATCTTGTGTGTCATATTGCTTCGCACCGACATTCCTTTCTTTACATACAAAGATCAAACTTTTTGGCATAAGACGAACGACTAGAACAAAACACGACTCACCACACAGTGTTTGAGACTCTCGGGATATGAAAATCAGAGTGTTTCGCTTTTCACCATCCCTCATTCGTTTTACCACTACCCCTTGAATTTTCGTGTGGTAGGAAGGTCTATTGGGTCGACCTGCGGCATAAATTCCAAAATCGTATCTCTAAATTTTTTGAGATATGAAACTATTTTCTACAAAAATTCATGTGATTCCACTCTCTGTGTTCTAGTAAACAAGAGTGTTAGCAATTAATCTATCAAGAGCAGCGCTACTAAGGGCCGCACTACATGGTCCGTTTTTTTCCACTCCGGAAAAAACCGATTCGGGACAGCTTCGACTACACGGCGTCCGGAATAAAAAGCTTTCATTCTACTGCGAGCAAGCGTGGTGTGAGGAATGCGTTGCAGTCTGTGAGTTCTGTTATGGAGAATTATACTATGCGGTTGACAACCTAAAAAATAGCATTCCAAATAGCCTCCTGGGTATTCCTTAGGTTGTCAATCGCATATTAATCTACACCGTATCTCAGCATTAAACGCGTTTCGGACT
Organism: Beris morrisii; assembly: GCA_951812415.1. Classification (NCBI taxonomy): domain Eukaryota; kingdom Metazoa; phylum Arthropoda; class Insecta; order Diptera; family Stratiomyidae; genus Beris; species Beris morrisii. Next base: position 167,074,791 of record OX638310.1, on the reverse strand, counting down.
TCTTCTTCTTTCTAGCATTAGCCGTTTCTGAGATATTGAAAACCACCCCCGTACCTTGGTACACCTATCAACAATTTTATTTTTCTGTGGCTCTATATAGTTGTAAATTTTTAGTTTTCTATCCTTTGTGATTTTCGAGAATTTTTTCATTTCCACCCCCTCCCACAATCACCCCCTACAACCACATCCTCCGGTTTTTCGGTTGGATTCTCCGCTAGAGGTCTACTGGTCCTAACTCTGTAAAATTTTCAAGATCATTCGCCGTGTCGGAAGAACAGTGACGCAACTGCAAAAAATTCTAATTTTTTTCTGAGAAACAATATCATTTTTGACAATTGCCCACAAGCCATACGAGCTTAGTAATAGTTACTATAGACAGCTTAGATCAAGAGCACGTTCGTTTAAAACAACGGGGAACAATTTTATGCAAGAATAGCAAAACCACAAAATATTGAAATGTGAAAACAAAAAATTTTCAAAATTGCAGTTGCGTCACTGTTCTTCCGACACGGCGGGTATGGTTCTTGAGATATAAAAATGTAATTTTTTGAAAAATGGCCCCCATTTCCGCGCTTCGTCTCCCCCTCCAAAGTTTTACATTTACTAGACTCCACTGGTCATTCTATATACAGAAACCGAATTTTATCTTTCTGGTACAATTGGTTCGGAAGATATTGTAATTCACAATTTTTCACCCTCCACCCCCACACCCCCTTTAACAACTTCAACCCTTTTCTAATCCCCTAGTATCTCTTAAAACAACCACAAAGTTTCAACTTTCTGACATGAATCCTTCAGGAGATATGGACTTTAGAATGTTTCTATCTCAGCTTTCAAGCGTATTGTTTTTAACCCCACTCCCACACTCCTCAAGCACTATCGACAATTTTTTTGCAAATGGGTCCATTATCATAGTTCTACATAAGTTCCAACTTTCAAAACCCTAGAATAAGTGGTTCCTGAGATCTAGAGACCAAAATTGTTCGTTTAAGACGTTCCTCTGAATCGACCATTTCGATTAAGCACAGCTACTCGAGTGACAAAATCACAAAATCGTCGAGCTCATACAACTTTGTATGTTCTTGAAATTTAATTCCGTATAGGTCGAAAAATTCCTGATCAACCGTCCGGAGAAACCTGTGCATGCTCAGGTTTTTTCCCCGGATGACCGTTTTACCGGAGTCATGTAGTCGACGAGCTAAAATCTCATACATTTCTAGGAGGCATGGTTTTCATTCTTTCCGGAAAGCGGAGCCTATTTTCTCCGGAGTCGAAAAAAAACGTACCATGTCCGGGCCTAATACTTGGGGTTTGAATTCATTCTGGCTTATCAGCCGTGGTCTAAGAGAAAAAATTATATTAGTTCCTCAGAACAGCGCTGATACCTACCTATGACCCGGAAGGGACTCCTTCTGGGGCATACGTGACAACTGAATTGACGACAACCGCAGAACAGCACTGGTCTTATAATCGTGCTGTATTCGAAACTTATTTTTTCTATTCACCTTCTTGGATTTGATTAGATTTGATATTTCGCGGACCGAGTGCATATAGTTTGTTGTCAAGTGAATTACTTTCAATTCGGCCACATTATCCAGTGGTTTTTATTTCATAAATTTTATTATCAAAAAAATGGAAATATTCCTTACTATAAACGCCGAAAGTCGTTATCAATCAGCTGATAACTTGAGAAAAGTGGAATTCTACTGACAGAGCTTTCCCCTTCGTTAGTTTGCCCTATCGCCTGTGTGGTGCCTGTCGCAGTGTCTACATCACAAAACACGTCACCGTTTCGTCAACTTTTTCCATATTAATAAATGGAAGTTATGGCACTATTGTGATAAAATCCTCTTAAACATTCCACGTAACTAAATTGAAATCATTCCTCGTCCGAGATGACATCAAAACGTTCCGAAATCCTACTCTTATTCGACGTAGACGGAACTTTGACATTCCCACGGTCATTAGTGGAGCCCGACTTCGAGTCGTTTTTGTACGAGAAAGTGAAACCGTGCGCCACAATCGGAATCGTTGGAGGTGCCGATTTAGAGAAGATGTTCGAACAATTGAACGGAAAGCGAATTTTAGAAGAATTCGATTTCATATTTCCGGAAAATGGCCTGATACAAATCGAAAATGGTCGAGAAGTCGGTAAGCAATTGATTCAGGAACATTTGGGTGAAGCGACACTGCAGCGATTTATTAATTTCGTACTGCGCTACTTATCCGAAATGGTTTTGCCGATTAAACGGGGCACATTTTTGGAATTCCGTAACGGCATGATGAACATATGTCCGTTCGGTCGGCAATGTTCGCGCAACGAAAGGAACATTTTTGCAGAATACGACCGCGTACATGGAGTACGAAAGCAAATGATCGAGGATTTGAAGAAGGAATTTCGAGATGTTGACTTGACCTATAGCATTGGAGGGCAAATTAGTTTCGATGTGTTTCCACACGGTTGGGATAAGACGTTCTGCTTGCGCCACGTTACACAGGATCGATTCGATTTTCGGGAAATTCATTTCTTCGGTGATAAAACTGAACTGGGTGGAAATGATTATGAGATTTTTATAGATCCGAGGACCATTGGACATAAAGTCGCAGCACCACATGAAACTCGTAGAATTCTCGAGGAAATGTTTGAGATTGTCGAGGTGTAGAACATTCGAAATTTTTTTTTATACCGAAAAAGACTTAAAGTTTATAAGTTAGCTATAAATAAAATAATTCAAATACATTTTCTGGCTGTTTAAATTCGACATTCTATCGATTTCAGAACCCGAATATCACCGATTAGTCTACTAGAAGTCAAAGAAACATTTCTGATTCTGTGCCAGGTGAATTCATTGGACGAACTAATCGCGGAGTATTTCCTCTTGGCTGCCGATCACAATAAATGCATTTCGAGATTCCGACTGGAATCGGTTTTGAAGATATTGGCAAAAATACTTTCGTATCTTGGCGAGTCAAGTTCGTACGGCGCCCATACGATTCCGGAAATTGTTGAAAAATGTTTCGAGCAGGTATTTTTTTGTTTGGTTTCTCTTGGATGTTTTGAATCGACACGACTACTTCTAATTACAGTGTCCCGGCATGAACGGCATCAACGAGTATCAGTTCAATTGCTTGTGGAGTACAACATCGAATCGTTTTATGATTTACGCTAATCTTCTTGCCCTAGTCAAACGGATGAACGACACCGAAAATCTGATACACAATACGTCCTGTATATCATGTCAGTTGCCAAAGATTATTGGAATTCGTTTCAAGTGTTATACGTGCCGGGACTTATCCTTATGCATGAAATGTTTTTCGGTTGGATTCGCCAACACGAAGCACAGCTTAAATCATCGTGTTTATGAATTTTACTCGGACGTAAGTAGTTTGCTTTTATTTGCATTTATTTTTAATCTGATCTTAAAACTTTTACAGGACGTACCATCAAAAAAATGGACACATTATCTAACAAAACTGTGCAATATTGTTTTTCGAAAAAACAATCAAACAGTAAAGCAAAAAGAGCCGGAAAGTGGTGATAGCAATAAAAGTACTGTAGAGACGGTAGAAAACAAGGTGAAGATAGACGAATCTGTTCAAATTATAAAAGTCGAAACGAAAGGAACACAATGCACGAAAGGTTCAGGTACTGAGATTAACAAAACTTTGTTATTCCTTGCAAAAACTACTTCTACTTTTTAGATTCTGTGATAGAGCCAAATATTCTAGATCGGGGTCTTTTGGAAAAATTGACAAACATCATCACAACGCTTTTCGAACAGAGAGAGTAAGTTTTTCGCGTTTTATTTCTTACAGAAAAAGAAATAACTAGACGATTTTTGTCATAGAAAATTGGAAAAACGAAAGCGGTGCTTGGAACGTTCGAGTGATAAAAGTAATTCGATTTGTGATTTACTGAGTGACCAAGAAAGCATACTACTGACTGTTATCGATCAATTGAAATTCATTTTGGTAAAACTATAAACTATTTCTAATATACAACGAAAATACTGATTAATTGTATTCTAGGAAAATTCGCAGTTTCCCATACTTCCGGTATCAAGCACGCCCAACAGGGTTTTCGGTTACAGAAGAATACCGGCGGATACATCAAGCCCGCTTACTCGATCGTGTAAGTTGTTTTTACAAAATGTTTTCTGTTTTGTTTGTGTTTCAGTAATTGAAACGATCCAATAAAAAGAAGCAAATTTTAGAAAAAAATAGAGATGCAACAGAGGCTGGAAGCATAGATTTAATGATTTAAATCCTAACAGTTTCCTAAAGCATAGAAAATTGCTTGTCGTTCATATCTTTCAAAGCCAAAATCCACTCAAACTCAATCCAACAAAATTATTAAATCTGATTAAATCAAACTAACTTTTATGTCTTTTCAATTTATTCTTTCAGTGCATGGCGCTTCGATCAATAAAAGCTACTTGGAAGCTAACAAATCGGACTATTCGATTAGTGAGATGAGTACATGGTTTCACAATAAGCAATTCCTGCAGCGAAAACCGCATCAACTGCTTAAGGTTATTGACGAGACAACGTCCGTCGAAACGGACATGTTAAATTTTCGCGATTTACTTTCGAAAGTGAAAGAGATTGTCGATGATTCGTATAGCGATAATAATGAATTGGCCGAGGCTACGTACCATTTAGAAACGGTTCTTGATAGTATAATACGCGACGAAGAGATGAAACGACATGTTGCGCCTTGATTTCCATTCTAGAATGTTTTTATTTTTTCGATAATTGTACGTTAATTCAAGAGACAAATACATTATATATATTTTTTTATTTTATCCTTAATAGTTTTTATACCTTCAAATAATTTCTACATTTTAGTCGTATGCACAACGCATAATTTTCCTGTAACAAATCAACTTTATCACTTTTCGGAATAAAGTTCGGAACACAATTATTGAACTGCCACTATAAAAAACAATATCTTCATGGTTTATTTTTTAGGAAGGGTAGCCGCGTAACTATATGGTTGGTAACTCGATTTAAACAGCGACATGGACTCATATCCAAAAACAATTAATTCAGTGTTTTGAAGGTACCAGCTAACGGCTGTACTTCGACGTTACTGCGTCCAGGACTTTGACCGAAAATATAAAAAAGTAGTGTTGGCAGTTTTTTTATTAAAGATAATTGAATAGTGCAATTACATAAACGTACCAATTTTCCCTTTTCCGGTCGGTATCCTGGAAGTTAAGAGCACCTTGGTCAATTTTAGTAAATTGAGCAATCCCCAGAAGCGTGGGACACGATATCTCCTGGTCAAACTGAACGAATCCTTTGTTCGAAAGGTGATCCAGATTTTTCAGAGTATGATACGGTGGATTGTTGCCTATCTTAACTACGTCATGTTTAACTCTTCTGCAGAAATTGAGAACTAAGTCATTCTAAGAAAATTGTGGGCAAATTAACACAACAGAAATATTAAAATCTGCACACAATCTGGGCACAATTTTATTATTTTTCGGGACAAAGTCTGAAAAGTGTTTAAAGTCGAGGTGCGATCTACGGAATTTATGAACCCCTTTACGCTTTCATAGGGGTTGATTATCAAAATATCATAAGGGGTAAGGGCTCCCCTTAAGGTTTTGGAAATTAAAAAATTCTTAATTTTATTTTTATGCAAGTACCTATATGAAAAGCCATGGAAATAAAAATCAATTCATATCAAATTGAACATTGGAAATATTGCGGAATTCTTGACAACCTCCTTTGAACTAACCGTTGAGTCTTAAAAAATAATGAAATCATTTCTCTGAATAGAAAACCGTGTCCTTTAAAAGCACTGCCTAACCGCTGTTTTAGTCACAACCTGCTTAATAAATAAATATATATTTCCAACGAAATTGGTTTCTCACCATCGAACCTTGCATCCCAGGGCCTCCATGGAACTCTGGTAGTCCTACAAACAATCACAAAGTTTCCATGGCTTGTGCCATGAGTCCTTCAGGAAGTGTAGATTTTAGAATACCTCGATTCAACTTTCGATCTTTACTTGAAACTTGAAAAAAAAAACAGTTTTTTCAGCGTAATACATTTCTTTTTAACCGAACACTGTATTATTGAAAAAATCAATTCTTACTGTTACGACCCCCTTCAAAAGATGTCGTTGGACGAAGAAAGAAAAGGTAGTCAAAACTACTGGCGTTACGGTAAAGGCGAAAGGACTACTAGATAGTCGTTTTCTAATGAGCAAGGGATTTTGTTTAGACCTTCAGATGTTTTGTAAAATATGTGTGTGACATACATATACGTTTTTTCGGATAAAAATGAATAAAAGGCGAAAAGCGAATTGTTGTTTGATTCATTGTTTTATTTAACATAAAAATCATCCTTTAACATTACATTAAATCTAAATATTTGAAATTCCGCGCCCTTTGAAAAAAGATTTTCCCTTAGCAGAATCTGCACACAAAGTGCATTTGAATACAACGTAAAACTCACGTGCTGAAGAACTCTGCAAAGCGACGACTTGCAACAAGAAATCGACTTCGCCGGTAGTCGAAGCGAGACAGAAACACAACAAAAATTAACGACTTATCGCGTAGTATCGCATGGTTTAGATGTGTGAGTGAGTGCGCGCGACTTTCATACGTCGTCGCGTTGCCTTCTGTAAGAAAAGCAAATTGAAACGAAACGTGAAAAAAAACGCTGTCCAAGTCGAGAAATTAAAAAAAAATTTTAGTGAGCGATGTGACGGTTTGAAAATTTTCTTTCAAAACGCTCGATTCCATCTAAAGTTCGTTGTGTTGTCCGCTTTGTGTTAAGGCGCGGTCCGCCTTCTGTGAACGCAAAAAGAGCCGAATCACGGCCCGTGGGTGTAGCGAATCAAAGCTGTGCGTTTGCCCATAAGAGGCAAGTTGCCTCGACCAGAAATCCGAAAATTAAATCAAAGCCCGCACAGAGGTTGCAATTACGGCCACTTTGACTTGAGCAATTCGTGGATTCGGTGATTTTTTAACGCCCCCGGCAGACTCATTAACAAACCACACCACCGGGACCCAAATCGATTTTTTTTCTCATTTCGGTCGTTTTGTCGGTGAATTACTCAAGAAGCTGCTATTCATCTAAACGGCACGGCACGATCGTGCAATTTAAATCGAGCGTAGAAAGTTTGCGCTAATGACTGAGCGCACACGAAACAGAGCACAAGAAGACGATTGATTACAAAATAAAAAAAAAAAATAATTAGTCGAATCGACTGCGACGGTAAGCAGTGAAAAGAAGAAACGGCACCGTCAACGGTAAACGGAACCGCAAGACGCTCCCCGAGCCAGCCAGCAAGCATGGTAAGACTTTGTTTACAAACACAATTAAAAAAAAACAGCAAAGTTTTTTTCGCTGCCACCGCACACTTTCACTTCACACAAATGTCACGTTTTTGTTTCCACCGATAAAAACATCTCGCCTCTTTTATCTTATCACCAATTTAAACACCGTAGAAAGATTTCCGATTAAAATTCATTTTGTTATCAGATTTCATCGGTTGTGACACGAAGCGGCGCTCAGAAAGCAAAAATTCAGACGCGGGCTACGCACAAAGCGGTCGAATCACGTAAGCCCAGTGCCGCGTTAATCGAAGCTAAAAAGAAGGCAAAAATCAAAATGATTGCAGAAAAAACCAACGATGAGGTCCAAATTAAGGATATCTTTCAGAACGTAAGGTGGATTTTGTGGCCGGATAGTGCGGAATTTTCAAAGTGGCTTTCTCGTTGCAGGCTGTCAATTCGATGAACTTTGTACGGGGCGAGACTGGCGTCATTTACGACGAGACTATGGCGGAGCACCGGTGCCTTTGGGACAAAGACCATCAGGAGTGTCCGGAAAGGTTTACCAGTATTTTAAAAAGGTATGAGTTTGGACGAGTATTGGCTTTTTGGTTTCGGTCGGGGTGCGGAGCCCCTGTTGGTTATTTCCTTCGATTTCATAGTGTTTTCTTAAGATTTTGTATTACCACTGACCAGCAGAGCTCACTCGTTCCTAAAATCACTGTCATTACATTCTTTCCATCTTGCTAATTAATTCTACACTTTCAGGAGCACCGAACTTAAATTGATCGACCGATGTAAGCGTATTCAGCAAAGAAAGGCCACGAAAGAAGAAATTCTGCTGAAGCATACCGAAGAACAGTACGAACTTTTAAAATCGACGTCCGGAATGACCGACGAAGCGTATCTGGAAGATCTCTGTTCGCACTATGATTCCGTATTTATTCATCCTGTAAGTTATTCCGTTGAACTTGAAAATCTTTCTCGAGCTTTACTTTGCCCATTTTCCAGAGTACATTCCAATTGTCACTCCTATCGACTGGGTGTACAATCGACTTGGTCAACAATATCGTAAGTGGGAAACTACAAAATGGTATGGCAATAATTCGTCCGCCTGGTCATCATGCTACGAAGGCGGAGTACAATGGGTTTGTCTCTTGATTGTAATTTTGTTGGCTGTTGAAATACAATTTCTGTTTTTTCAATTTAGCTATTGCTTTTTTAATAACGTTGCTATAGCAGCTCAACACGCTCTGAACAATCTGAAGCTAAACAGAATTTTAATAGTCGATTGGGATGTTCATCACGGACAAGGAACGCAACGACTGTTCTACGACGACCCAAGGTATTAAAAAAATTTAGCTGTTTATTAATGTTTTGTTTCTTTCAATTGGTTTTCTTACCATTTTCAGAGTTCTCTATTTTTCGATTCATCGATTTGAATATGGGAGATTTTGGCCGAATCTGCATGAATCGGATTTCGACTACATCGGTAGCGGGAAAGGATTAGGTTATAATTTCAATGTACCGCTCAATAAGATTGGTATGACAAATGGCGATTACCTGGCTATTTTTCAACAAGTTTTAATTCCTGTGGCCGTTGAAGTAAGCATATCTTTAGATTAATTAAGTCGATTTGCATTATATCGCTTTGAAGGTTCATGAAACTAAAAAGACAAAATTTAGAAAATTCCTTGGGCTCTTTAAAATGAAAAAAATTCTATGCGTTGTGGCCTAGGTTCATTCATCTCCAAAGCGACGATAATTGTGCTTTAATGTATGCAAATCAAGAAGATAATTTTCGTAGTGTGAAATAAGTGGCCGGCTGAAAGAAATGAGAACATGTGCCGCAAACATAATTAATTCCAGTTTCAGTTCTCACAATCCTGTACTGGCAGACATGTGAGATAGAAAAATCAGGATTACGGGAACCAACCTGCCAGCTTGACAAACCGAAAGAGCATTTCTACTGAATGATATCTCACAGTGCCATTTGACCACTAATACATTTGTTATCCTCATGTTTTTTTGTTGTATTGTTTTGGTCATCGTTCTCTCAATTCTGCTTCTTTTTTGGCTTTTCTTTCCGTCTTGAGAGTAATTGTTATAATTTGATGTGTCATTTGTAATCTAAACTGCCATGGTCTTGCGTTGCTTCGCGACATGCCTGTTAAGTCAAAGCATTTTTTGATTTGATTCTATGCTTGTTTTTTACGAAGTGGTTTTCCGGTCAAGTTTGAAGCGTTGTTGATCAGTTCCCCGCTGTATACTAGGCGAGAAACTGCTGCATATCTCGCAAAGTGTTTTCTCACTCTGCTGGCCTTGGCTTCAAAATGAACTCGTGTCTTTCAGCTGGTCCTTATCAAGAATTGTCTTGTCTTCGTCGTATATACGTGTCTTTTTTTGTTATTAGTTTCAGCCTGAACTTATTATAGTGTCGGCTGGTTATGACGCAGCATACGGATGCCCAGAGGTTAGTCTGTTACTAATTTTGAAATTGTTTTCTTGTTTTTAGTTTTGTCCCGAACTTGTAATTATTAGTGCCGGATTTGATTCGGCCTATGGCGACGACAAGGTAGAGGAAGCAAATCGCTACGAATATCATTCGAGACTGTCGAGAAAACTCTTTTAAAAAATAGTATTTGCTCGTCAAGTATTTTTCGTAATATTAGTTTTACAATTTCAGGGTGAAATGGAAATAACTCCACCGTTTTATTCGCACTTACTGAACCCCTTGTTAAGTTTGGCAAACGGTCGGGTGGCTGTTGTTCTTGAAGGCGGCTATTGCATAGAATCGCTCTCAGAAGGTGCATCATTGACATTGCGAACACTTTTGGGCGATCCTTGTCCATTGGTTGAATCTCTCGATCCACCATGTGATAGTATTCAAGAATCAATTTTAAATTGTATATACGTGCACCGACAATTTTGGAAATGTTTGCATCTTCAAAAGACATACTCGTTGGAGGAATTGAATAATATTAATCCGCAGCCCGATTTGCATAAGGTCGTGCAAGTGTTCGAGGGCGAAGAAGTCAAGGCTGATCGATACGAGACACGATTTACGTGTCCGGTCCGGAGTGGATTAGAATCTCAGAGAATAGCAGACCGTTTGCTTCAATTAAAATTATGTAAGATTGTTTGTTTTGAACCGTTTATAGTTTGCCAATTAAACACTTTCCAATTCCATTTTAGCAACAAAATTGAATAGCCCAAGTACACGTTTATGTTTCGTCTACGACGATCTAATGATGGAACATGAGAACTTATATGAACAGTGAGTCTAAACATTTTCGTTTATCGTAAGTAGTTTTAATTTTAACTTCGTTTCAGTGGCCACCCCGAACAACCAGATCGAATTAAAAAAATTAAAGACCGCCACACCGAATACGGACTCTTCTCGCGCATGAAAAAACTCGAATCTCGATATGCTACCACGGACGAATTGTGCTTGGCGCATACAAGGGCACATGTGAATTTAATGAGACGAAGCGTTGAGCGTACCGAATTGCGGGAGATCGGTGACAGCTACAACTCGGTTTATTTTCATCCAAAAACGTTCGAATGTGCAACATTGGCCGCCGGTTCGGTACTGCAAGTGGTCGATAATGTCTTATACGGAAACGCTCGAAGTGGAGTGTGCATCGTACGACCACCGGGACATCATGCTGAAACCGATTTACCACATGGTTTCTGTATTTTCAACAATATAGCAGTTGCTGCACAGTATGCAATTCGTGATCACGGACTAAAGAGGTTTGTGCAGTAGAAAACTAAGTTGTAGGATAGTTAAATGAATTGAAGATTTTAATGTGCAGAGTTTTGATCGTGGACTGGGACGTTCATCACGGTAACGGCACTCAACATATTTTCGATTCGAATCCGAACGTACTGTACATCAGCGTACATCGCTATGACCATGGAAGTTTCTTTCCGAAAAGCAAAGATGCCGATTACGATGTGGTCGGAAGTGGTGCTGGCGAAGGTTTCAATGTCAACATACCGTGGAATAAAGTAAATTTGTTCAAGTTTGATACACTCGCTTGAGTTTAAACGCGTTTCTTCCCTAATTTCAGAAAGGCATGGGAGACATGGAGTATGCAACCGTTTTTCAAAGTATCATAATGCCCATTGCCTACGAATTCAATCCCGAATTGGTATTAGTATCGGCCGGTTTCGATGCAGCAATCGGCGATCCGTTGGGCGGTTGTAAAGTAACACCCGAAGGCTACGGACATTTCACACATTGGCTTTCGGCACTGGCGAACGGTAAAATAATTGTGTGTTTAGAGGGCGGCTACAACGTGAATTCTATTTCGTATGCGATGACAATGTGCTCGAAAGCATTGCTCGGTGATCCTTTGCCGCCTCTTAATATTTCCGCCCGATCAATACTGAGTTCGAGTTGCATTGAAACAATACAAAATGTATTGGATGTGCATCAGAAGTATTGGACATGTTTGAAATTCAATAAAAAATTACTTGACTGTACGACTTACAAAACGGCGGACGATCCATTAAGTGGTCTGCTTAATAATTTGAAGATTAGGAAATGTGCTGATCGAAATAACTGTGATGGGAGTAGTTCGGGGCGAAGTTCAGATGAAGGCGCTTGCGGCGGTGGAGATGCTCAGCCGGGACCGAGCAGACCACCAACACAAACTTTAACCGAATTTCTCTCGGAAAATATCCAGGTAAGTTCGAAACTTTATTAAATCGATTTTAGTTGATCACACAATCGTATTTTTTTGATAAACTTTACTAATAAATAAATAAAAAAAAATTAGGCGTTTGCTAACGAAGAAATGTTCGCGATTGTACCTTTACGAGATTGTCCACATTTATCTGATTTAAATCCAGACGCTGCTCCACAAAGTAAGAAATATTTTACGAGGTTTCCTTATTGTTACAATCGGCATGTTTGCTTTTCGTTTAGTGGTTCGTTAGATTATTGCGTTATTGCTTTTATTTTTAAATATTCGGAGTTCATGTGTGAAGTGTTAATTGTCCGAAATTGTTTTGGTGTTGGTTGATAAATAGTGAAAGCTTGGGATAGAGATTGGGATTGGTTGAATCTTGCGTTATCATTGAACCGATTGCTGGCATATCTATGATTTTGATGCATGCAACATTTTTGCGTTTGTAGGTAGCAACTGATGCGTTTTTCATTTGCTAAATTAAATTTTCATTTTGAATTGAATTCTTACTTCCTACGTTAGAATTTACAAATCAATTTTGTAAGTATGGTAAATTATTTTTTAACTATTGCATAACTACATGAATATCAGGGAAACGATATTTAATTAAAAATTTCCAGCAGAAATTTAAAAAAAAAATCGGATTACCCAGTAATTAGGACGTAGAGGGGATTTTGGGCTTGGTGACTGTCGGTCCTAACTATATTAATTACAAAAAATATTTGATCGCGGCAGTTGATCTGATAGTAAAAAGCGTTTCTAAAAAGGTTCACTGGGGTCCCACGAGCCTTTTCTGTGTTGTGATGGACAAGGCCCCGTTTGCCCCTTTGTTGTAGTCGTTTTCAACGGCTTCCTATCGAAGTCGTTTTTACATGGAAACAAGAAAATGACGTTGACGTACTAAATTGGCCGTCACAGTCAGTCAGATTGAAATCAAATAGAAAAATATTTGGCCATTGATAAAGTTCCAGCTCCGAGGGAAAGAAATTTAGATCGTCAAGAAGTTATTTCGATAGATTCGTGGTCTTTATCTCTAGATTATGCTAAAAAATTAGTCGCAAATGTGCCCCGGAAGTGCCATGCAATTGTTAGGCGACTGGACAACTTATTTTTGTGTATTTTTTTTCAATGACCTATTCCAAATATATAGTTTCAGATTTCGCCGTACATGCTTTGTCGAACAGACTGTAACAAGCTAAAGTTTTCCACAATGAATTGTTAGGCTACACCTCGTATTTAATGCAGGTTTTTTACTGCCATGTCCTCAATGGCAAAAGCCATGCCAGATATGAATCTCAGTATCTCTCTCCTCTGACGAAACTGAAAAAACAAAAAAAAATTTATCTTCTATGGTGGCTTTACCATGAAAAATTCCATTCTCGTTTTCCAAAGTTGTTTTGTTCACATGGTGCCGTCGATTGAATTAAATTTCGCGTCGAAGCATAGTTAGATTGGAATTGAATGTAATATATTGTTGCGAGCTAGGGGTTCGCCGGGATTTCAAGTAAAACACAATTCGGTTAAAATGAAAAATAAGTAATTATTTATTCAATCGCACTTTTAATTCACAGAATTATACTCGCACAATAATTCGCACTGTATGGCAGTACCGCCCGCTTATACCATATATCGCTTAACTCGTTCACTTTCGTTCTCTCTCCACACGGTCGCGTATACTCGCTGGCTATCGCAGTCGCGTAATCAAAATTACTGTCAGTTTGCTGAATGCTTCACCTGCTTATATACTACCCGGTTGCAGTCTAGGATGTGCTTGAACGTTCGTTCAGTTCTGGAATCTTCTCGAAAGCTTCAGAGCCTTCGATTTCGATCATCGTTCAGTGGTGTGTGCAGAAGATTCAAGTGAGCTTGAGATCTTCCGACTTTGGTGGTTCATGTACAGGGTTCTAGTACATTGGAGAGCATTCGATAAAGAAGGGAGATAGAATCGTGTTGTCTCGCCTTATCTTCAGCTAGGTTTCTGATTGGGTTATTTTGCCACTAGGTATTCGGTTGTTGTTGTTTTCATTATGTGAAACGATCGAGTTGCACGGTTGCGGGGTTGCCAGGCTTACATGTAACAATATTTTATTAATACCGTAATCCAATCCAGGTACGTAAATAAATGATATATTAATGCGCTTAAGCTTCCTTAAACATTAACTAAACAAGCCTAAATTTGTTTCGCCAGCACGTTTTATAATAATGCCTTCAATAATTTGGTTACACAATTTTCAAAACAATTTTTCTTCTCATTTGATTCAGGAATAAAAACATCAACACCCTGTGCAGACTGTAGTTCACCAATTGAAAATTGGATTTGCCTTCATTGTTTTCAAACTTACTGTGGCCGATATGTCGGCGAAGATATGCTCAATCATTGCCTACAAACGGAACATCCTTTAGCCTTAAGTTATAGTGATTTATCAGTTTGGTGTTATCCGTGCGAAGCTTATATTGATAATCCGCTCTTGTATAAATACAAAAATTTAGCACATGTCGATAAATTCGGCGAAGAATTGATTTGGTCGTACGGCAACGATACGTTATTGCTCAATGATGCGCCCAACTGATATTGAATGAAAATTATTTTCATGTTTTATTTTTTAGTTTTATTTTTGAACAGCTCAATGTTTCGATAACACCATGTCTTCATAACGCTATTTACTATCACTTTATATTTTTCGTTCTGTTTTCTATTTATTTCGAACTTTTCTTTTTTTTACTTTAACTAATGTCGAGTACTGGAAAGCCAAGAGAAATATGTAAATGCTTATTATTAACATAAACAAAATTAACCAAAGAATAATATACCAATTTGAAATGAAACAATCAGTTATTAATACAACATGTCGGAAAATAAAACCCAACTGTATAAACTAAACTAATTTAACAATGTATAAATGTAAAATGAACAGTCCGCAGACTACGCAACATGTAAAATAATCTTAGTGAACTAAATCGATTGAATTTGCATAGTTTAATTTGTTTATAGTTTGTGTTACTTTTATGTAGTCCAATTCGAATAAAAATTTATGTATACATACGTTAACTGTTAACTTTACCCAAATTCTGTTTTTCATTTCTTTTACGAGTCTCTTGGGAATTCTGAATTGAAAGTCTAAACTTCTTCAGTTCGTGTGTGAGCCCCGATGGGACCAATAGTGTACACCTTCAATTAAAACAAATTGAAATTTTGTTAAATGTATTGTCTTTTTCAATTACACTAAAAATTCAAGGCGTGCTTCAGTTTCTTTGTGTGCAGCAATAATTTTATTTGTACTCAACTGCAAGACGGGCTGTCGGTGTTCGCTATTCCTCCATCCGGCAGGCGACGAGACATTTTGTTTGTTTTATTCTAACTTAATAAAATGTCTTCCATGAAACGCCGGTTGCTGGAAAGATGGTTGGAGCTTAACATCGACTTGCGCTATATTTTTGGAACCAAAGCGAATGAACCAAGCGTACGACTTGATGGAATGTATTATACAAAATATTGCTGATGGATTTTTGTAAGGATACCGAACTGGCGTTCCACGGATTGGTATGGAAGAACCAGTCTACAAGGACGGCAAGCTTCACACTCTTACTGGAGGAAGCGAGTTAAGCTTGCAGTTCTTGATTTTTCGGAAATTTCAGACAAATCCCGCTAGGGATTCTGCCCATTTGGGAATAGCCACTGCCACCAGCGAGTGGACCCTCTAGTGTCGGCTTTGAAACGAATTCGAGTATCGGAACGTAATACCTAATTGTAGCTTTGTTTTAAATCGAGTCCGGTCACTCCCCTTATAGAGTACTGCTTAATAACCACAATATACACTGCAGTGACGAAACCTTGGCTGGATAAGATATAACTAGATTTTTACTGTCATTTGAACAATAATAATAATAATTTGGAAAAGTCAACAGACACATAATAGCCTACCACACCATTTTACCACTAATTAATGTCGTTTCAGCTGTGCAATCGCATTAAAGGGAGATCCCCCAAACACTTTCGATGTCGTACAAAAATATGCGTAAGCATTTGATCAAATTTCGTTTATTTTACATCAAAAATCCTTACTACTAAAACTAAACACTTTTGCGTTTAATTTTTTTCTTTTTCTTAGGCAGTTCCGTGTCAATAGTCGACTTATTAACTTTATTCTTCAATCCTTTACGCTCCTTTTGCACACTCTTTTCTTCAATAGTCTCGCCTTCCGAACACGATTCTTCTTGAAAGCCATTACTTAAACGAATTTCTTTCTTTCGTTTTTTGTTCTTTTGCGAAACTTGTTCATCGTTTGATTTACTACTGGCGGCTGATTTGTTGACCTTTTGAGTCTTGCCAAGCTTTTTTTCGATCGCTATAAAATTATCGTCATCCGGCGACTGATTGTCTTCTTCGATTTCAACTATAACATTACCGACAGATCGAATTTTATTTTTTGGATTTAATTTCGGTTTTGGTGCTACGATTTCTTTTTCGGCTTCTTTAGTTTCTAATTTCAGAAGGTAGTTGTCGTCGAATTGGGTAAGATCGAGTAAGGCTATGCAAGTCGGGCGGCATCCTATGTTTGTGGAAGTTAGTTTCGCAATTGTGTTTTCTTCGAGATCAACGGTCCAGAGGCAAATTTCACCGGAGCTATACAAATATTTTTTTCATTTATTTTGATCAGAATTATTACAGTAAAAATGATTTGCTTACCTTGATGCAGTCGCGAGAATCTCATTAACGAATGCAACACCTTTCACTCTCTGCTTGTGTGCTTCATGCAGTTCCGGCTAAAATAACACAATTAAATTTTTCCCCTTTTAAATTATTTATTTGAAAAACCGTACCTTGTCGTCTGACTCGATATCGACTATCATAAGATTTCCATCTTCTAGTCCGACAATAACTTTCGCTGCATTAAGCCAACACAACGATATCGGTTTCGTTTCGCAGATGATCTCCTTGATAACGCCAGCAGTTTTAATGTTCCAAATTTCTAAAACACGCATTCCTGTGATCGTGAAATGATCACCATCCGGCGACCATGAAATACAATCGGGATTCCGTCCCAACATCGTTTTATTCTTTAGATTTGTCGTGTAGGCTAGACGTCCCTTAATCAGGTTCCAAGTACGAAGAGTTAAATCGTTGCCAAGGGTGAGTGCCAGTTTGCCAGATGGATGGCAACTTATGTGTGTTACCGGCGAACCTGCATGGGCTTTTTTCCATACAGCCTCCGTTATCCAAGATCCCATACGTATGGCCGTCATTTTACCGTCGTCGCTACCTGTTAGGAGATGTGATCCATCCGGGGTTATTGCTATGGCGTTTACAGTTCCTTCGTGATGCATTAGAACCTATAATTTGATCGGAGGTGAATTATTGGTTTGTCACTCGGCAAGAAGTGTGGATTTAAATCAAGGAAGACTTTGAGGTTGTGTGGCAATACGCCCGATTTTCAACTTCGGGGCATTAGTCTGGTGACCCACATTGAATAAAGGCGAACTAAACTCACTAGTGTTCAATGAAGTGCAGCAATAGACACCGTTGGTGCCATGCGGTCATGCCTGATTTGTAACACTCGTGAAATGGCCATCGAACGAACTCTTTTCCCCCAAAGAGACAGCATAAAATATCCAGGGTCTCGCCTTCTGGTGTCAGAAGGTCAACAAAATTGACCATCTGGCCAAAGTTGACCGTGGAGAAAGTGCCTCCTGGGGATAAACTTAAAATTTGAACAACGAAGCCGTCTCTCCCATAGAAGCTCTTATGCACGTTGCTCCAGCTTGTGCCGCCCCAACTGAAAACCTGGATACGTGCTTCAATGAACTGTTGCCTGAAGCTACGCCAAATTTCACTTGCATTCACGTCTTTGACGAGAAATCGATTGGGTAAAAATCAAGACAAAAAGTGGATACCATCGGAGATCTGTCAGTACGTCGCTCAGTTCCCATGGCTATCAGTTTGGACAGAAAGGGAAACAGACCCACCCTTCTCCGTTCTTTTGACCCCTTTTAGAGTCCCAATCACCTCAACGACAACGTGATTGAGTCCTTAAAGTGGCGCGTTTTTTCCTGATTTACCTGCATTTCCTTTCGGGCTTTCATATCGTAGATAAGGACACGATCGTCGGCTCCTCCAGACGCTAAGTAGGTCTGGTTTACGGCGACACATCGAACCGAGGCTGTGTGCGACCTTGTGGAAAACGATTGAGTGAGTGCCGGCTTGTTTTCCTGCAAAAAAAAATAAACGGCGACACGTCGATTATCTGCCCCGAAGGTCTGTACTTTGATATATACTTACACTTCGCAAATTCTCCACCTTATAACCAAGCAGGAATTCTTCGTAGGTCCCGATTATTATTTCAACTAAATTTGCCATTTTCACAGAGAACTGGAAGCAATACAAAGTACTTGCCCCTCGGAAATGTCAAATCAATTGTCAGGTTATGTTTACACACCACGGGCCATGCCCGGCCATGCTCACCGATGACAGTTGGTCGGCGAGTTCGGTTGTGATCTCGGATAATTACAGGACCAAAATCTCTGCAAAAATTAGGAATGTTCTGAAATGGACCGGACCCGGTGTTCCATTTCCCAATTTGACGCCGGTGAGTGGTGACAGTTGTGTTGTTTGTGTTTTCGTGTTCGCGCCGTCGATTTGTTTTTCATTTCGTTTAAAAATAATCGAAAAGGTTATGATAAGATATTAACGATGATGCGAATTTCCGTTATATTTTTAATTTTAGTACCTGTTGTTGTTTTGACAGAAAGCAGTGAATATCAAGGTGAGAAATTGAACTTCGAAGTCACTCTAACCTGAAAACTAGTTTCGCGTTCGATCAAACCGCCTTTCCCGGTTTTTGGGGGTTTTCTGCGAAGTTGTGAATTAAAAATTGTCTGCGAGTTTTTAAGGGCATTAAGAGTTTGCTCAGAAATCTGTTGCAATTGTTTGAATTAAAAATCAATCTAGGCTTGTGGAGGAGTGGCGCCTTAAGTGGACATCGGGCCGTGCAGGAACATTCCTCTGTTGGCTTTCGGGAAACTAGCGCGGACGTTAAATGAAATTTTTTTCTTTCTAAGCTGAGCGAAGCGACCATTTTATCAGCCATTTATCCATGTGCCTTGCTCCAGTGAGCGTGACACCTAATTAGAAGTTACCAGGGCTTAGCGACACGCTGATAACGAATCCCCGAAAAACACTTTGTTGTACAGCCGCGACAGACCACCCAAGTTGGGCGAAGGCACGACCGAAATGTCTCAAATTCAGTCAAAATAATTCAAAATTCAAGGCCTCACTTAGTCTAGCGTGCCAGGAAAAAAATCGTTACGTACCAGCGTTTGTGTGGTTTCCCTGTAGTTTTTTTGTTTTACTTTGCCCTTTTGAATCTGATTTGAAACTGTTGGATTCAACTCTACGCGACCAGTTCTTTGTCATATCTGTATTGCTCAAAAATTCAATTTAATTGTTGACTAGATCTCAAAATCGATTCAGTTCAGTTCCCTTGTGCTGAACAGTTTGGCTTCAGAACTAGGTCAGTACCTTTCCTGTACCTTCATAATTTTATGCTTTCTCCATTTGATTTGTGTTTCTGCCTTGAAGTGAGAGTGAGTCCATAATGTACCCAAGGTAGAGCTCCTTTTGGTCAGTCTTTCTATGTCGAATGTACCAAGTACTGGTACTTGTTTCTCAGCATCTTTTTTAATTTCTTAACGTCGTTCCATAGATTAAAGTCGGGACTTTGAGCTAATCAGTTCAAAACATTTTTGTTTAGTTTTTGAAAAGCATTCTTTTATTTAGACCGTTTTGGGCGAGGAGAGCATCGTCAGGGTTCGGGCCGCACCGAAATTTCCAAAGAATTCAAAGCACTAAAAAATCAACAATTTTTCTTTTTTGCCATTATTATTGAGAAATTCCCTTCTTTTCAGCTATATATCTCGAACCGGGGGACCTAGTGCCGTATCAACCGGAATCCAGACGAATTGGATTTTTCGCTAGCGATCTAAAAATCTACTGCTACCGAGGATGCGAAAAGTCACTGGCGCATATTTTCCAAACAGTGCAGCTACGACTGGAAATCGAAAACGATGACTTCACGCAATATGAAGGCGCCACTCCGGAAATTGTAAAGGAGCATCACACCGCGCAGAAATCGATCTTCTCCTTTAGTCTTTTATCGACGAAAAAAACTCTTCTCAAGTTGAATCCGTTCAATCAGACATGTGTCGGACTCGAAACGGTTCTGTCATACCGGCTCCGCTTACAGCTCATCAAGGTGGACTTTTGGCGAGTGATCCAAATCTCAATTGGCATATTGATGTTTTGGTATTCGGCGAAATTGAGTCAGAACTCGCTATTTTACTACCTTTCCGGAATATTGTTGGGAATCTTTGCTTCGTTCATGGTTCTAATCTATCTGGCGAGCAAACTGGTACCGCGCAAACCGATGATGTACGGTGTACTGGTCGGCGGATGGACTGTAGCAATTTATTTCGGTCAGATGTTATGGGAGAATATACAAACGATTCTGGTCACCTATAAGACGTACGTCTTTTGGTACATTCTAATAACTGGATTTACGAGTTTTATTGTATGTTATCGTCTCGGGCCGCCAAAAAACAAACGGAGTCGAGATATCATCAAATGGGGACTTCAATTGGCTTCGTTGGTGATGATTTTCTATTCGAGCGACTATCAAGAAGCAACGGCCGCTATCAATATTCTTGTTGTACTGTCCTATTATTTTCCGCGATCGTGGCTATACAGGGCACGTTCGATGTATGCCAGACGGTTTCCGCCCAAACCGAAACTATTAAGCGATACGGAATATTATGAACAGGGTGTACGCGAAACAACTAAAGCACTGGACGAATTGCGTAACTATTGTAGCAGCCCGGAATGTAAACAGTGGCGTATCATGACCAAACTGAAAGATCCGATTCGTTTTGCGTCATTTATGGAAGGATCGTCGCATATCTTAGACGAAGAGATTCTCGACTATGAAACTTCACGTATCGATGTAACCGATTCGGATTTGAGTGAAGACGACGACGATCGGGAGAATAATCAAGAAATCAGTGAAGATGAAGGGGATGCGGGCGGGACTGCTTCGAGTCGAATCATTAAAGTGAACGATAGGAAAAATGATTCGCGGTCGAATGGAAGTGTGAGACACATGAGTTTTACTACAGTAGCGAATTCGACACCTTCGACAAGCCGAGATTCACGCGTTTTGTATAGAAGTTATCAGAAGGAGTATAGCGACGAGAACTAATTTGTATTTTTTTTTTAATGTTTTTTTTTCTCATTTTTTTTTATTAATAACGAAATTGTTTGTGTTTGTACTGATTTATTAGTTAAGATTTATAAGGAAATACATTTAAAAAAATATTCCTGTGTTTCGTCAATTGTGTACCTACTTTTAAAAGGGACTGCTTGCTAAAATCAATAGGCTTATCAAATCCGTTGCGATATTTGAAAAATGATATTTGAAGCATCAGCAGGGCCCAGAGCGCCCAAAAGAGTACATCTAGGAACTGAGATTATCCGTGACCTAACAAAAAAAATGGTGATATTAAAAGCAGTCACAAGGCCTCCAGGAAAGGCCGAAGGAAAGACCTCTTGGTCAACAATCATAAATTTTTCCAAGTATTTTGAACGCGAAATGTCGGAGCATAATCCGGTGTTCTGGTGCTTTAAATTCTTAGAAAAAAAAACAATTTATTGGTTTGTGGCGACATTTGAGAAAGGCATTTAGTGCCTCCTTGAAGAATCGGGCACTCCATCTGTCCAATGGTGACTACGACTGAACGTGATGGAAGGACAAAAAATCTGTCCAGTCGTTTTCGAATTCTGTTTGTACAACCGTAGAAACAGTCATAAAAATTTACTTCGAAAAAATACCGAAATTTTCAAAATAAAAAACAATGGCGTTTAATAATTTAATTATTTTTTTCTTTTTTTTTTCTTTTTTTTTCAATTTTTATTAATTCATCTTTTCTGATAACAAATTTTACAACCATTTTTAGAACATTTTGCATTTTATCTTTTGCTCGGAGTGTGATGTTGAATGGATCGCATTTTAGATTGATAATTTAAGCCGAATAGTAAAAATATCTTAACTCAAATTATCATTTATATTATGAATTCTATTCTATTGTGATGGTGTTGCTTTTATTTTAGTTATTTTGTTTTTCCAAGTATTTATTTAGCGGATTTTTGCTCGTAATATTTAACAGTAAATTTTCCTTTTCTTTTGTTCTATAGCGAGTTTGTGTTTTATAATAATTCTTAGTTTTTGTTTTCTTTCTTATTTTTTTTGTATTTAACAATTTCCTACAGTTCATTTCGTCCTATTTAAAAGGGTTTATTAGTTTTATTTAATTTGCGTTTGCATTTAAGGTTGATTTTAACGATTCTTGTTTTAAGGGAATATTTGATTTAATTTTTTTCTTTAGATTTATTTTAACTTTAGTGTTAAGTTATATGTTTAAATGTTTCGTTTTTTTTCATTCTCGTAACGTTGCAACTAGTAATCGCTTTAATTTAGTTTAGCGTTTTTTTGGTTTGATATATTTTGGATTTTTTTGTTTAACGTTAATTTTTAATTGTTTAAAGTGATTAGTTTCTTGTTTGTTTAAATTTTCAATTTATTTAATTAATTTATTTTCTATATATTTAACTTGGGTTTTTACTTTAGTTTTTATTTTAATTTCAATAAAATTAATAATTTAAAAATCGTTTTATTTAGTATATAAATCTATCGTTCGATCGTCTTTTTTCCGAGTTATATTTCTAAATGATAAATTTAACTACAGTTTTTTTTGTTTTGTAATAATTATATTAGTCTAGTCATAAAAAATAATTCATTTAAAAATTTAACGAATTCTTTGTATTAAAATCCATAATGCGTTTTTTTTATTCTAGAATAATGTTAAGCCTTAAGTTTAGAAAACTTAAAAAAATTCTTTTGTTTTTAGTTAGCATTATTTTAACGTTGTTTTTAATCTATTTTACACACTTTTGTTTTAATATATTATTTTTAAGCATTTATTTTTTATATGATGTGAAATTAACAAAGCGTTTAAATTAATACTTAACTATCCTATTTTTATGTTAAGTTCTCATATTTACATAATATTTATTGACATTTTTACATTTGAGTTTCCTTACTAAAATTATATTTGATTTAGATATTGTTGCTTTACTTTCTTTTTGAATTGTGGTTGGTTTTTTATACAAGAACCACAAATTGTGTATAGGTAATAATGTTTGTTTGTACTTAAATAAAACTCGAACTTAAATAGGTGTATGAATTTTTTAAAGGTATATTTTGTGATCAGTTTTTTTTTTAAATAAATTCGATTTCGAGAAATGTATTTTTCAAATGCTATCTGTTCAACAAAGTTACAGAAAAATACAGTGAATCAAAAAACAACAAAAAATAGAGGTATCTTAAGGTACCGCCTTTTTACCTTACTAGTAATGCTTCCTTTTACTATTGATGGAATGCTTTACTTTAGTAAGTCATACTGGTAATGCACGGTAAGCTGCTCCAAGGTCTTCTGAATTGACAGGTATGTAATTTGCAAGATACTAGAATAAGGAAGTTTCGAAGCACGTTATTGGACAAAGTTTTAGAGGACATTTGCTAGTACGTAAATGCTCCGACTCCGACGACTGGAATTATCGGAAAATGTACAAATCCTGTGTTCTTTGAATAAAGAGGTTTGGACTTTGAATAAACTTATTCAGCTCCAAAAATTTGGATGCCTCTGTTATATGCCAGCACTTCAGAGGTCATTCAGGAGATCATTTCGCTTTTACGATAATGGGGCTCGGAGGCGATTGAAAGTGTTTGAAAAAATTCAAATGAAATCGAGATCGTAGCCAGGGTGATTTTTAAATCACCCCTACCCTGGCGATGTTCGAATCCTTTAGGATTCGAATATCTTCCCCAATTTTTTACACTCTCAAAGAAAATACACATCTTTTTTTGGTCCTTACATACGTAAGGATGTGTATCCTTTCCTGTATATCTCCCTTTTTTCAGACCTGGGTTTATTTTAAAGAAACATAAGAAAAGATTACATTTTTTGCTCGAACCTTACCCGAAATTTTTTCAGGCTACGGTCTTGAGTCCAATGTCTTCCGAGTCGAGTGGCATGCACTTTAAATGATCTTACCCAAGAAAAATCTTGATGTCTCTGTTATTGGTCATAATTTTGGTAGTACGCGCATGACGTTGGCCAACCAATAAAATAGTATGAATTGATGATTTAGTTTAGTTTTTAGTTGATTTAGTTTGAAGTGATTAATTTATTGAGCCCTAAAATATTGGTCTTAAAAAATTCCAAATCGAATATCCTCTGAATAGAAATCTTTAAATAAATTTATTGATCACTAAACTTTCTAAGTCTCCGTTATTTGGCATAATTTTGAATAGAATATTCAGGCTGACATTTTGATTGAACATACATCGGGTTGAAGAGGACCGTAAGTGTCTAATAAAAAATATAAATTTAATGTCCTCTGAATTGAGAGATTTGTGCTTTAAATAATCTTAACCAGTTGCAAAAAATTTGATTTCTCTGTCATACGCTACAATTTTAGAGGGTGTCATATCGCTAGACAGGCACGAAATTGATAGCGACAGGAAATGTCTGAGAAAAAAAAACAATTTCATAATCCTTAGTATCACGAAATGAAATTGAACAATAGCAAAATAACAACTGGAATAAATCTACACCAAAATGAATGTGATTTTAACATAAGATTTGAAAAATGCAATTTTCGAAACGAAAATTGAATTTCAAAAAGTTTATTATGATTATATTTATGAAAGTACATATGCTGGAAAGTTTTGAATAGTTGTTGTTGTTATTAGGTTATATATTGTAGGTGGTGTGTTTAATCTGATGATGTTATTAGGTACCTAAGTGTATTTTGAAGAAACTCTGTGTATTGGGTTTAAATAGTTTAAGAGTAAGTTTTAATATAAGTAATCTACAGTATCATAAGAAGTGCTTGTTTTTATTCTCTTTGAATTAATAAATTATTCAATTTTGATTTTCTCATTGCTACGAATGCTTTTAGTTTATTTTTCAGCCGAAAATTTCTTAATTGAAGCAAGATTATGTTTTATTTAAATACTATGTTGATTTTATAAAGATTTGTGTTGAGCTATTGTTTGTTTTTTTTTTTTTTGTAATAAGAGTTTGTAGGTATATGGTGTTACGAAATTTCGATTAAGAAGTGTATATTTAAATTTTGATTTTTATGGTTTTATGTTCTTTTCTAGAGTTTTTCTTTTATTAGTTAGAGATATGATAGTGTTTAAAGTTTTTTATATATATATTTAATTAAGAATTATTAAATATCGTTCTTTGTTTTCCATTAAAATAAATGAGATGAGATTGGTTTTTAGTTTTATTGAAAAAAGGTATAATAAATAGGAAAGTGGATGTTTAGTTTGTTTTTTTTTTGTTTTGTATTTGAAGAAATTTCGATTGTCTGTGTGGAAACTAATTTCGTAACTATAAATAATAATTAAAATTATAAAAAAAATTAATTGGACCTATTAAGAAAATGATATTGGTTGTTTATCTTTTACAAACATTCAGTTTATTTTTAATACAAAAATTTGTTTTAAATATTTACGATTATATTTTTTGTTTTTAATAAATTGAAACCATTTCAATTTTACCCTTTTTTAGTTGTTTTACAATTTGTATACTTTATATTTCTCAGTAATATTTGTAGTTTTTGAAATTTCGTTTAATATTTTTGTTGAAAGGAGAATAAAAAAAATAAAAAATAAAATCGATAAATATGTTTCTGTTACGGCAGTTTATTGGATTCTGTTTCGAACATAGCTATAATATGAAGTTGAAATTATTTCAGTTCATTGAAGCTAAATAATATTTAAATATTATGTTAATGAGCTGTATAAATGTTACGGCATGTTGATAGCTTGTTTTAATCGCCTAACTTGAGGTAAAGTTTGAAAGTTATATTTCCGGTTTTATGTATAGATATTTAATTATAAACAATAATTCCATAATGATAATTAAATAATTACTAGCCATTAGTCCATTAATTGTAAAACAGTTTTTCCGTTTCAAAAATAAAAACAATTTATTGGTATCCCTTAAGAATGTTTACATGAGTCGCCTGGTAACTGGAATCACTAAATCAAATCGTAAAATAGAGCGATATATTGAAAGTTCTGCACAGACATAGGGATGGTCTCCAAAAACCGTACAGTTCACCAAATTTAATTTAATTTAAAATCCCAAATTTCGAAAATGGAAAAAAACTTCTAATTCTAAACGATAAAATATGGACTGATACACGAAGATAAAAACTGAAGAAAAAAATCTTTGTTTTTCATGAAAACAGTTATAACAACAAAAATTGAGAACAAATTTAAAATAAATTGGAAAAAAAATTTGTTTGGGCTGTTTTCGCTTCATATATTTTGGGTTTTCCGAAAACGATAATCTTAACTCCTTAACTGTTTGTAATTATTATATTTTTTGTCATACAAACATGATTTGATCAAGGATTCAATTGATTAAAACGACTCCCAAATAAAAAATGTAAACCATATATGGATATAAAGGAAATTCTGAAATCATTGCGATATTCCCACCTTGACTGTGTCCGGAATAATTGGTTCCTTCACTTACACCAACCCTCGGTTTGACCTCTTGACAAAATTCACCACTGTGACTATAGGTTTAGTATATGAATTCTTCACTTTTTCTTAAGTAAGTGTATATTTGTTTAAGAATTACTTCTTGGTTGGATAAAGCTCTAATATCCTCAATTCTTATGAAATAAACGCCCAATGTGGTCAGTCGCGTTCAAGTAAAATCATAAAAAAGTGTTACACCAACAAATTCTTTTCACATCATTGACGAAAACCTTTAATCTTTACAAACGCAACTATTTTGGCAATATCCCTTTATTACAGTTTTAGTTGAAAGATCGCTTGTCTGGAAGCTGTTGAGGTGATATGGCCTCGATCCGATTTTTTTTTTGGAATTTCGATACTTCAATCTTTCTTTAAGTAATTTCAATGAGCACGAATAGCCCTTGAATTATTCAGGCTAACTCTCTAATGAGTAGAATAAATCCAGAATTAAACAGGCTCTGATATTCACAGTAATGCTATTTAGAGAATTTAGTGTATGTTGAAGGGGTTTTAAGGGGGTCGTACTATGTGCCGGGTCAGAAAAATCTTTTTTTTTTGACTAAATTACTTCCAAATCATTCCTAGAATATGTATGTAAAGGAATTTCTCCGAATTCGAAGTCGCTTTTAAGTAATAGCTGTATAATGCAGCTGTTAGGAGCTCGTCCGGGCCACCACCTATCTTTAATTGCGTTTTTCTCAAAACCGCATTTTTCAAATTGGCTGCCACGATTTAAAAAAAACCACTGAACCGATTGCGCTGAAAATTGAATAACATGTTCAGCGGATCCCTAGTTACAATTGGTAGCAGAATCTTAGCGATATCTGTTATATTTTTTTTAGCTGAAGCTAAACTCATCGAAAAAAACGTGAAAATTTAAAAATAAATTTCAAATTTAGGCCATTTTTTTAATTTTCAAAATTTTGACTTAATTCTGATACCAGTTATAGCCACAGGCCTATAAATGAAGTATCAATTTAATTTTTTGATTTCAGATGAGGAGGACAGCCGGAATCATGGCAGCCATTTGACACTTTCAAGAGCTCTATACGCGAAAAAAAAACAATATTTCTCCATAAAAAAATTTCTAATGCTTGTTGAAATAGGAACAAATATGTGGTAAAACTTTTCAGAATGGGTAACTCATAATCTACAAAAAAAACAATTCCCGAAAAAAACGGGAAAAAACTGGCCGTCACATAGGACGACTCCCTTAAGCGGCTTAAGCGATTATTGTTTCATTTAAATTAAATAATACCTATCAATGGTTACGCCGACGTTATCTTTGTTCGTTATCATATTCATGTTTACCTCTTGACCACTTAATGAGTATGTAGAAGTCCTCGGCTCCCTAGTGGCTTCTTTTCTAAGAAAAAAATGTTATAAGAAGCGCTAATAGTGCCTGAGTAGAGCACTGTTTCTATCCAATACCCCTGATATTTGCTTATTGACAATTTAGCTTAATGATTAAATTCCAATCCTAAGAATTTTTAAAAGAAAATTCAGCGAAACTAAGTTTACAATTAATGGACTTAAAATTAGCTTGATACGATTTTTCTTATACCATTCATAAAAATTATTTTATTTTTCGCATTTATATTATCATTTTTTAGAATCGGAATTTTAGCAATTTTAATCATCTGAATATAATAAATTTCGAATTTCTTTTTTTGGGCATTCTATTTTTTGAGCTGAAAATAAAAATTGATTAGTTATGAAACAAAGCATACATACGAGTAGGTACTAAGAAGAAATATAATTAAAAAAAGAAAAATTTAAATAAATTGTGTACATACTTAATAAAATTCTGACTAGGTATTTAATTTTTTTTATAATTATTGTAACAATGAGTTTACTTTTACTATGCAATTAATTATGTTAAGGAAGACCGTTTAACAGTTGTTTATTGTTTTTTTTTCTTAATCAAATAATTATATCTTTTTTCTTTTTCTTATTTTTTTTTTTTAGTTAAATATTTCGAATTTACAAATTATATCATTTTTGTTTTTATTATGAGAATACATTCGCTTTAATTTTATTATTAAATTAAATTTATTTTTTTTATATTAAATACGGCTAATTATTGGCTAACTCTAGGGATGTGTGTATATAATTTTTAATAACTTTTTTTTCCTTAATTTTTTTTCATTTTTATATTTAAAATAATGTCAATATGACATATATGTATGTGTATATTTTGTTTTATACCTGTTATAATATTGAAAAGTCTCGACTTCACTTCTTATTTTTTAATTTATTACTTAAAGCAATTCATATGTTATATATATTTTGTTTATTTTAATATAAATATTTTTTTTCCATAAAAAATCTTATTCGCATGTTTTTTTTTTAAAAAAGAAAAGAAAAATCGTTGAAATAATTACGTATAATTTTTAACAGACAACAAATTTTTATTTTTATAATTTGTGTAGAAATTATCAAATCCCGTTGTTTTAGGTAGTTTTCAGAGTTCTTTGTGTGTGTATTAAAATAATATATTTTTCCTTCTTTAAGTTTTTTTTATTATATTTTATTTATTCTCTATTTTATATAGTTAACTTTATTTTAATGGTTTTTACATGTTAATTGTTGTGTTTTTTATTCTTATTTATTATATTAATATTTAATTTTTGTTTTTAATTTAATTATTTATTATTTAGATTATTTTGTTTATTTGAAATGTCTTATGTGAAACTTAATAATATGCAAATGCTTCGAAATATCCAGAAATTATAAGTGCGTGCGTTGTTTCAACAATGGTCTTATTCTCAGAACACAAGATGTTAACCAAATAAAATTGAAGTCAAAAGAAATAAACCAATAATTACCGTAGCAATAATTAAAAAAATCATATTTATTATATTTATTTCCTATATAAATGTTAAAAATAAAAATATTATTATTTTTGTTATCACAGCATTTACGTGACATATAATACAAATGTTTGTAATAATTTTTTTTCTTGTTTTTAATTTTAATAATTTGTTGTTGTTACTCTTTTCATTGTTTATTAAGATCTAGCTGAAATTGCTTTATATTCGCACTGCCATTTTGGTATTTTTTGTTTTGTTTTCTTTCTCTAAAAATATTTGTTTTCTATTAACATAAGATTTTGTTACATTTCTTATTTGTTTTCTTCTTGCTTTTAATAATTTACTTCATGTGTGCGTAACTAACAATTTAATATTTGATCTAGGCACATTCTAATTTTTTTCCTTATATGATTTAATTAAGGTTATTTAATTTAAAAGGAAAAATCATAAAAATATTTTCGAATTTATATCGTGTTTCGATTAACTTTGCTGTGTAACATATTTACATAATTTTTTTCACAAAAATAATCTGTTATAAATTTTGTGTAGACGAAAACATAATTATAATTTCTTGAAGGAATACGACTAGGTAAATTTGGATTAGTTTACTTTTAATACGTAGGTACAATATTGCGGTTATTAATTTATTTTTGATTGCACCGTTGAATTTTGCAATAAATGCACTTATTGTTTTATTTTTTTCCATCTTACTTTTAATTATTCTTCATTTT
Organism: Beris morrisii; assembly: GCA_951812415.1. Lineage (NCBI taxonomy): Eukaryota > Metazoa > Arthropoda > Insecta > Diptera > Stratiomyidae > Beris > Beris morrisii. Next base: position 167,044,586 of record OX638310.1, on the reverse strand, counting down.
CTTTTTAATTAACTGTTCCATTAATTTATCACGTAGGCTTGAATCATTTGATTTTAAAAGAAATATTGAATTCAGGATTTTTCCTGCGTCCATACGAAAATTTTTTTAAGAGATTTTTTTTTAATTAAATTTTGTTATTTTAAAATCATTGCCTGAACATTTTTTACCGGAAAATTAAAATTAATGGTTACTAAGTGAAATAAAATCCTCGTGTTCATGTTTTATTGTAAAAAAGGTTGCAGAGAAGAAGGTTGCAAGGTTGTTAATACGAAATCTATAGAATTTTTTACTTGAGCACAGTTCAATTAAGGTGTTAGGATAACAGAAATGTGAGCGATTTTCCTTAAATCAAGGCTTTAGGTTTCTGGAAGCTAAACTTAAACTTAAACTTAACTTGCAGAGCATTTTTTTCTTCATTAAAAATCCCGAATTTTAAAACCATGTTTCTTTTGAAAGTAGTCAGAAAAATTGTTTGGCAAAAACCTGAGTATTTTCGAAATCGGTCTTTATCGGGGCAGGAAGAAATGGAACTAACCTTATCTAAAGGTCTATTTTTAAAATTATTAATTAAATTGAGAAAAATACTGGCTCAGCGAATCGAAATTTTAATTGGCGTGGAAGTTTGTCAAGCGCAGTTATTGAAGGAGTCGTCTAGAATACGATATATCATGACCAAGGAACCTAATGTTCTGGGATACTAAAGAAGGAGAGATGAAAGTTGGACGGAATCTAGCATAGAAAATCTGGAATTTCTCGATTTAAGTCTCGAAACTAATCTTAAGCGTCCACCTATTTGTGGGTCTACCAGAGGAGTTGTGTCCTCTAGAAGCTCTTCATTTGAACATCAATTGGTGCGGTTGTATCTTACACACGTTTTGAACATGAAAGGACAGATACTCGTTTAAATTTGTACTGCACACATGAAGCGACGAGTTACTCGCGTGAAGAGGAAAAGCTTGTCTTTAGTACTCAACTTTAAAAAACAGGTTGAATAGAAGGAAAAACAAGTGTTTTTGAGGTCTTTTAGAAAAAATTTTGGAAGATAGTAAAATGAGTCAATTTCATTGTAAATGAAAATATAAATTAATGAAAATCGGTATTTTATCACAAATCCGAAATTTTGTGGTTGCACCAAAAGTGGTCCAAGATTAAGGTAGTGTGGAAATTGTGCATTACGTATGAATTTTGTTCTATAAAAGTAGCATCTAAGTAAAATTTTTGCGGGTTCTTAAATCACTATTTCAGCCGCGAGGTGCGAAAAAAAGAGGGTAATAAAAACTGAATTTTGTTTAAATCTTAAGGAACTTAAAATAAATGAAAGATTAAAGTTTCGGTTAGTTTGAGAATTTGCGTCGAACAGATAGTGAAAGAATATTTATTGCTTGCTGAAAAATTATTACTTACCACCGTCAAACCCGCACAGACTTTCTCCTTCATAAACTAGTTGATTTTTTCAAATTAGTTTTTAAATTTCCTGTAGGTGTTTAGGGGCTATAAAAAAATAAATATTAGTAAAGACCTTGCAATAGAGGTAACACTTCCATTTTGAAGGTCGAGGCTAATTATTTTGATGATAATTTAATGCAAATGATTATTTTTAATTTTATTTTTTTTTTTAAATTTTCCGTTATTTTTAAGTATTTTTGATTGCTCAAATAGCAAATATAAAAACATATTCAGGCAAGACTTGATATATATCCATTGAAAAAGAAAATATTATTATAATTACCATAAAACCGAACGAACCAATTCTGTTGAATATAAAATAAAAAAAAATTTATTTCTACATATTATTAGCTTATTATTTTTTCACATTTTTGTAATATAATTAAGTTAATCTGGCAGCTAGTATAGCTTACTAAATTAAGCCAAGTGTAATATGAATTTGAATTCTTTTCTGTCTTTTTTTTTGTAAATTACTTTTTTCATATTCTTGTTATGTTTTCATTTCGTTATTTTCCTTTATTTCAATTACGCATCATTATGTTTTCGTTATCAATACCACAATTTAGCCGATTTCGCTTACTAATTACGCTAATATTAATTAAAGTTCCTATGTATGTAGGTAATATATTTTATAAACAATTTTTTTTAATTTACGTGTTTGTCTTTTTAGTAAATATTTAACGAGTGTTTTGCGTTATAATTAACCTAAATACTGTTTGTCCTAAAGTTTTTCAATAATTGCTGAAAAGATGTTTGTTTTTGTTCTAATAATAATTTTTTTTTATTTTTAAATTTGTATGCCGGTTTGTTGTTAATTTTTTTTAATTTTATTATAGTTCTCGCGGTATTTGTGGGTGTTATTTTTGGGAAATAAGAAAAGTAAAAATTAAGTTTAAATATATTCAATGGATGTTTCAGTCAGCAGTTTGATTTTCTTTATAAACTAGTAAATTACTTAAATGCCATTATTATTATTTTGCTCTGTTGTTGTTGTTGTTTTTTTAATAATTTTCATGTTCTTAGTTAATTTCATAGTTATTTAATGATAAAGGATTTTTTTGTTCAATTCATTTACGAATTTGTTGTTTTATTTGATTTTTTTTGTCCTCTGCTTTAAATTTAATAAATTCGTTTAATTATGGTAATTATAATTAAACAAATAACAGGAAATATAATACGCTTGATATAGCCTTGTGGTTGTTACGACACGATAAAATGGGGTGCCGAAAATAAAACAGCGAGTGTTGCAATTATTGTGAAGAGCGTGAAAATGATAAGGCACAAACGGTCGACTACCATTGCGGCAAATTTCCAATCACGTGTAACATCACTGTGTTCGTCCTCTTTTTTTAACTGAAATATAGGCGATGGGGGTTTTGGTCGGGATTAGACAATAAATTATAGGCCAGATGTATGTACCTGATCTGTAATCCATCGGAGCTCCTTGAGGATAAGTGCTAATTCATATTCAGCTGATGAGCTTAAGCAGGTGTGTGAAATGGCTTCGTGCATTCGAGCGTCACTTACAGGACCCACACTTCCTTCGTCACCTTGCCTATGGGACATGTAAAAGTTGAATAAATAGTTGAAAAGTTTTGGTCATAAATTAAACAGAAAAGTCAACTGATATGAATTGCTATTTAAAAAAAAAATTTACATTTTAATTTTATTTTTATTTTTTTTATACTCTTTTATGCAATAAATTCACAACTGGTTAATTATCCTATATACTGTTGCGAGCTAGGGGTTCGCCGGGATTTCAAGTAAAACACAATTCGTTTAAAATCAAAATAAGTAACAATTTATTTATTCGCACGATTATTCGCACTATATGGCAATACCGCCCGCTTTAATATCGCTTGATTCGATCACACGCAATCGATCGCTTTCCACCAATACGGTCGCGTATACACGCTGGCTGTCACAGTCGACGTAATAAAAATTACTATGTCCTCGCTGAAAGCTTCACTTGCTTTTATACTAGCCGGTTGCAGTCTAGGATGTACTTGAATGTTCGCTCGGTGATGTATGTGGTTGGTTCTAGAAAGCTTTAGAGCTTTCGATTTCGATCTTCGTTCGGTGGTGTATGTAGAGGGTTCTAGTGAGCTTGAGATCTTTCGACTTTGATCCTCATTGGATTCTAGTACATTGGAGAGCACATTCAATTAGAAGAAAGGTATAATCGTGTTGCTCCGCTCTCCTTATTTACTCAACTAGGCTTTTGATTGGGTTACTATGCAGCTTGGGTGTTGTTGCTGTTTCCCTATTCGTAATCGATCGAGTTGCGCGGTGGCCAGGCTTACACGTAATAATACTTATGTCAGGAAAAGGAGTTGGGATGGAATTTTGTAGTTATTTTTTATATGCATGGCGCTATAGCCCTCGAATTCTGCTAACATTTTATTTTATGCTTCCTTCTTCAACAATTTGTCAACTCTCAAAACTAAAGAAACTGAAATCGTAAAAATCGGTAGATTTATTCCAAATTTCAAAAACACTTTCCAGATATTAAAATTTTTTTTAAGATATAGCTTTAAAGTTTTCGTACTAGAAAGATATTCTTAAAAGGTTTTGATCAGTTAGAAACCAAGGAGAAATAATGAGTTGAGTATTTTTTACTATTCCAGAAACGGTTTAAGCTAAATAGTTGAAATTTAGTTCAAATATATTTGTAACTATACTGCTAAGAAACTTCTGTTGCAGTCCAATTTTAATACCATCCATATCTTCTTAAAAAATTTAAGGGCTCTTTGATTTTGATTGCTTCATAGATCTTCTAATACACTGATTTTTTGTGAAATGTTTAAATTCTAGCTCGCACTACTGTACACCAAATGTATCAACATTAAGAAGTCCAGTGCGCCAATAAAGGAACAGTAAGAAAGGAAATTAAAGTGGACATGCTCTTTGAAATGTAACACTTCCTACTTGTAAGGGTCGGGGAGGGTTGTTCTATCGTACAGTTATTTCCTTTTCCCGTGGCATAACTATGCGATTCACACATAGCTATAAAATTCAACTCGACATTTTAGGGTTGAAAAGGTGAAAATTTATTACCTGTAAACGGTGCGATAATACGTCGGCTGGTGTGGAAGGGTGGCGCTGGTGCAACGATGATTACACCGAAAATCATCGTCGATGTCTAGAACATTTGCTAGAAGTGACTTTGATGACCTGAAAATAAAATGAAAAAAAAAGATAGAGAAATAGAACGAGTCTAGAAAATTTTACGGGTGGTTAGAGTTGGGTGGAAGTAGCGGTTGAATAATTTCCAAAAGGTAGACAGAAAGCCGAGACACGGATAAGATAGATGACCTCAGTGAGGATTTATGGGCTTAGCCACGTTCACGGTTAAGTGTATTTTTTCTTACCTTTCTTTTAATTCGACATTTTGCAATTGTTGTTTTTTCTCGGCCGACGATGAACCACTTGGGGGTGGTGGACAATCGTACGTTTCTTGACCCGGCCGACTCATACGGAGTATACACGGAAGCCAGTATAAAAATACAACACGTATCTGAAAGAGGACAAAATATCCTTAGTGAATTTCGACAAAATGATAGTGTGCACTTACCCATTCGGACATTTCATGAGTTTCGGGATTTCGATGATGATAATTTAAAATTAGAATAGTTGACACAACCGACGACGCCACCATAAACATTATACAATTGAAATAAGTTCCTGTAATCAATTAAATAGAAACTTATATTAGAACTTATTAGACTAGATAAGAAAGTCTTCTTCTGCCAATAGCAATTTTAGATACTGCCATTGCTGTTTCTTTCTGAAAATGAATACCGACGGATCAATATCTATTGTCAGTATTGCATACCGTCTGAGAGAAACGGAAATTTTCGAATTTATAACTTTTTCTGTGGAGCAATTTTATTTAACAATATTGTATTGGAATTGGTTCAGTACTAACAAGCTGGTTCTGAAGCAATTACGAGTATGTGTTTCAATACCGAAGTAGAGATTCACTATCTATTTATCGACAGTAGCATACTTTTACATCAATTCATTTAACTATAATTTAATAGTTTTGTCATTCGGGGCATATTAGTTTTTATACTACTAAAAAATCACACATTTGTACACTAAATTTAAAATTCTTCAGTGACGCTTTTTGAAATCATTTTTTTTGTTACTCAGGAAATTTTTCTGAATTAATTGACGATTTAGAACTCGTTTTATCATTTTTGTTCAATGCAAAAAATTTCATATAAATAATTTTTCAAAAGAAAAAAAAATGTGGTAGAACGAAAAAATTTAGTCATAATTTAAAAAAATATTTTGAAAAAGGTATGTGTTGTATGTACGAGAATGTCAAAGACACAACACCTTTCACTACCGCGATAAAAAAAAATATTTTTATCAAATATGGGACTACACTCGCCAACGAATTTTCAAAGGTTTGTCGTTCCTTTGAATTTGCATACCAACTTACATCCCTCTGATGTAGTTACATCCGTTTGAAAAATACTCACTTCTCAAAGGAACTTCAATCACCAGCTTCAGAGACAACGAGTACGTGATTTAATTGCATAAAATTACTTCGCAATTAAAGATCGTATAGGTAGTAGGTAATCTTTGATACAGTTTAAGACGATTTTCCAGAAACATCTCAACTGTGCTAAGTAGAAAGCAAATTGCTTCCCTAAAGTTGTACGAAGTACTAGAGAAACTTTGTCAAATGCAATTTTCATAAAATCAAATTTTGCAAAATTGTCTGGTTGTTTGACAAAATTACTTTACTTTACTTACGAAGTAATGCGACGTGGAAAAGGTTTTGATGAATTCGCCTAAAGTAATTTGTTAACAAATCTGATTAAAAATTTCGGGCAGTATAAATAGTTCCTATGTTAGTACAAGTACGTACCAGCGACAAGTTTTAAATTGACTACGATGAAATTCTATTCAGTTTGTTGTATATTTTTCACTCATATTTATTTAGTGTTGAAGTTTAAAATATTTATTTGGAAATGGGAACTCCATGGGCAAATAGACATCGAGTTTCAAGTATTGTCCAGAAGTTGATTTCAACGCTTTTCAAATATCTATGAGAGCTACTCCAACAAGTCGTTTAATTCTGTAATTTCTGTAATGCTATTTGCAGGATTTTCATGAACCAATTTAGTAACTACCTCAGCGTTCTTAAGAGTAGAGGAAAGGTCACTTGGACCTTAGACCATATATACTTTGGTCTTGAATAAAATTTGAATCAATTACTCAGGTTTAAAAAGGTTCTCGGTCTAACTGATTCTAACAATTACTTTATTATTTTTTAATAATAAAGTATTGTGATCGACCTGAAATTTCCAAAAAATTTGCTACCCTGAAATTTTGTATTTACACGTTTTATGACTAGTAAAAAAAAAAAGCAAAAAAAAACGAAACATTTTAGTTTCCAGATCTCAGGAACCACTTATGCTAGGAGGCTGAAACTTGGAACTTATGTAGTACTTGGAAAAAAATGGTCGATAAGGGTTGAGTGGTGTGGAAGTGAGGGGGAAAACAATGAGTCCAAAACGCTTGAAAGCCGGGATTTAAACATTCTAAAATCCATATCTCCTGAACGATTGATGTCAGAAGATTGAAACTTTGTGGTTGCCCTTAGGGATACTTGAAGATTAGACAAGGGCTAAATTTTTTAAGGGGGGTGGGGTGTGGGGTTGGGGGTGAAACACTTTGGATTACAATATCTTCCGAACCAATTGCACCAGGAAGATAAAATTTTATTTCTGTATATGGGATCCCAAGAGGAGTCTAATGAACGTCAATTTTTTTAGGGAGGAGGTGGAACACGAAAGTGGGGGGATAGCAATTTCTCAAAAAATGTCATTTTTATATCTCAGAAACCGTATCAGATATAATCTTGAAAATTTTACAGGAGTTGGGATCGGTAGACCTCTAGTAGAGAAAAAAAATTTAGTGGTGGGGGTGTAGGGGGTGATGGTGAAAAGGGGTAGAAAGGAAAAAAATTCTGATTTTTATTTCTCGAAAACCGTAATGAGTGGAAAGCTAACAATTTAGGATTATATAGAGCCACTATTGAGACATCCTAGAAAAATAAAATTTTTCATATGGGTAACAAGGTACAGGGGTGAGGGGTGGTTTCTTATATCTCAGAAACAGCTTATGCTAGAAAGTTGGAAGTTAGTACGTATATGTAGATGTGCTATTAGAGTACATTTTTTTAATTTTACTTCTACGGGCTATTTATATAAGCGCCTAGTAATGTTCTTCAAATTTTTTTGATATCCAACCCCTAAGGGGGTGTAAAGTGGTTGTGTACATATTCACGAATTCTATACCTATATTGAGATTTATAATTCACTTTTACTTCTACATACAAGCTTTAAACGTAGTCGGGGAAAAACCCGATTTAAGTATTTTTCTCTATTAAACCCCCTTTTTAAGAAATAAGTTTTGAAGATGGCAGTGTAGCAGGTTTTTTAATTTAATTATCATATAAATTTCTCCTCATAACTCTAGAAGACTTCTAGATACAGCTTTACAATTTTTTTTTACAGCCCTAGCACTTTTCCGAGTGTGGTTCTTCTTAGCGGGAGTTTGAGAAGGAGAGACTAGTAGACTAAAGAAGAGTGTTTGCGAAACAGGCTTATATGCGGCTATTAACTCGAAAAATAAACTAGAAAACTATTTAGAAATATGTTTTAGCTTCTCGACTTCTAACGCTCTCCGGAATTCAACCGAAACAATAATAATATTACGCTTAGATTATAGATTGGTTTTTCTTCTTAACTAATCTGAAATATCTGTTGATGCATATTTTCAATTTATGCAGATTGTAAACATTTTCATGGAATAAAACAAAATTTAGCATGACAACTATTTGGGTAAATATTTCCGAAAATGTTTGTTAAGTTTCAAATGGAACTCTGCAAACGGTGTCGTATCCATTCACGAAATTCTCATAACCAACTCAACAAACACCAGAAACTTTTTTAAATGGCACACAACCACATGAAAATTCCTCAATGCCTTTTCCGTCCAAGTAGTGGTTTTCCATTAAAACTTTAGTCGGAACAGGAAAAAAAAAAGAAATTAAATATTATAAAAGTTTCTGTGCATAAACCAACATGCCAGGTAAGAGTCTTCTACACACAAGTAGATTTAAGACCTTTCTTTAAATCAATGCTAGATTTTGAGATAAAGTACTGCAGATGTTCACTTCAGACCACCGAATTACCTGTGTACACCTACTATCATAACATAGCATACGCGAACCCATTTAAAACCCAATCCTCGAACCACTTTTAAATCAGTTTCCCTTTGTTATACTCAAGTCGTTGCCTCTTATGCACCTCTGATCCAATTATAAATATGAAAAAAGGGAAACAAACACCACATGGATCCACATTTTAAGTAAAAATTTTGTTAAAAATGTTGCAGTTGTACGCTTCAGCTATTTCTTCATCGTTTAGTTTGGCGCTATGCAAATAAGTAAGGACTCTGCCGTTTCTACAAAGTAAGGAACAAGGATGGCGGTAAGGAAACTTTTTTTTTAAAGAATAGTTTTAGCAAACAATGACATTGCAAATAGCCGTTGAGTCGCTTTTGTCCATAGACGACGACTGCGAAGCTGGTGCTCGGAGAGTATTACATCCGTTTCTTAAGTCATTTTCTTCATTTAAGGGTTAGGATCTGCAAAAACAGGACGTATATATTAAAAAGAGAGTGCACAAAAGAAAAATACACAATTAGGCTAATGCGCTAAGAATTATGCAGAACGCCATTCAGTAACTCTGTGTAACGACTATGGACTTAAGTGTTCCTGTGATAAAATCTTAATGACTATTAGTGGAGAAAGCCACTTTTATTTACATTGAAGATCTGCAAGTATAATGAATTTATGTTTACATCGTTGCGAATAAAAAATCTGCCAACAGTCTGGGCGCAACTTTATTATTTTATGGGTAGAAGTCCGAAACGTGTTTAATGATGAGATACGGTGTTGGGTACTATGCGACTGACAACCTAAAAAATAACGTCCCAAATAGCCTCCTGGTTATTTTTAGGTTGTCAGTCGCATAGTACCCAACACCGTATCTCATCATTAAACACGTTTCGGACTTCTACCCATAAAATAATAAAGTTGCGCCCAGATTGTTGGCAGATTTTTTTTATTTATTTACGTATTTTTTTTATCAATAGAATAATTCATAGTAGTAAAAGCGAATTCGATCACATTAAACCTAAGAGATTTTCGGAATCAGTGAAATCTTGAACAATACCCCCAGGAGGTTTAATAGAGAAAAATACTTACATCGGGGTTTTCCCCGACTACGTTTAAAGCTTATAGAAGTAAACGTGAATTCCAAATCTCAATATACCTTAGAAATATATCTTAATTCGTGAATATGTACACAACCACTTTACACCCCCTTAGGGATTGGATATCGAAAAATTTTGAAGATCGTTACTAGGCGCTTATATAAATAGCACGCAGAAGTAAAATTGCTTTGATAGCTCGACATGTCTAAAAGTTTTAACGAAGTTTGTGAAAATGTGGATTCACGGACATTTTTTTTACTCAACCTCTGAACGCCAATAAAAATCTGAACTCTTTTTTTGCTTTAGTTACTCTAATAGCACATCTACATATACGTACTAAGTTTCAACTTTCTAGCATAAGCCGTTTCTGAGATATAAAAAACCACCCCTCTCCACCGTACCTTGATACCCCTATCAAAAATTTTATTTTTCTAGTATGTCTCCATAGTGGCTCTATATAATCCTAAATTGTTAGCTTTCTATTCATTATGGTTTTTGAGAAATAAAAATCAGAATGTTTTCCTTTCTACCCCCTTTCACCATCACCCCCAACACCCACACCACCAACATTTTTTTCCCTACTAGAAGTTTACCGACCCCAACTCCTGTAAAATATTCAAGATCATATCTGATACGGTTTCTGAGATATAAAAATTGGTATCCCCCCCACTTTCGTGCTCCACCTCCCCCCTCAAAAAATTTAGTTTTGGTAGACTCCTCTTGTGATCCCATATACAGAAACTAAATTTTATCTTCCTGGTGTAATTGGTTCGGAAGATATTGTAATCCAAAGTTTTTCACCCCCCACCCCCACACCCCACCACTCCTCTTAAAATTTTTAGCCCTTGTCTAATCTTGAAGTATCCCGAAGGACAACAACAAAGTTTCAATCTTCTGACATCAATGGTTCAGGAGTTATCGATTTTAGAATGTTTCAATCCCGGCTTTCATGCGTTAAAGACTCATTGTTTTCACCCCCACTTCCACACCCCTTAACCAATATCTACCATTTTTTTGCAATTGAGTCCATTATCATAGTACTATATAAGTTCGAAGTTTCAGCCTCCTAGCATAAGTGGTTCCTGAGATCTAGAAACCAAAATTTTTCGTCTAAAACGCTCCCCTCTCCTCTCCCTTTGTACCCCCACCCCTCGAAAATATACCAATCATAGGGGTTCACCCAATCTACCCACCATAAAAATTTCAATTTAATATCTCAACGGGTTTGGGAGATACGCGCCTTCAAACGATTTTGCGTACGGCGGACGGCGGACGGCGTACGGCGTCTACGGCGGACAGACGGACATTTATTTTTTTTTTGCTTTTTTGGTGTTTACTAGTCCTAAAACGTGTAAATACAAAATTTCAGGGTAGCAAACTTTTTTGAAATTTCAAGTCGATCACAATACTTTATTATTAAAAAATAATAAAGTAAAATGTCGATAATAATTTTGAGATGCGTCAGTTTGTTCACTTTATCGTAAATTTGCATTAACTATCAAAACAAATTTAATTGTTAACACTGCTCAACAACAAAAATCATCAGATATGTGGATTCTACCGTATGTTTTTTACACTAAATACAAATCCCTTCTCAGGTGTTTTCAACACCCTCCATTTTTTGTTCAAAAGGAATATCGGTATTTCTGCTGCCGCCATTATCTAGCTAGAAATAGTTGAAACTGGGTTTGACAGCGCTGCGATTTATTTTTTCATCACAATATTCACTGCCACATATTTTAAATAACTTGCTCCAAATGAAATATGTAATAATTTTTTAATTTAATAATTTTTTTTTGGTTTTAGCTGTAAAATCTTACAAAATGAATTAAAAATTTTATAAATTTTTAAAGGACAAATCCATCACTTCAGGGCGATGTTAACATTAAGATTTTGAAATCTTTTTGCCCACATCTGGCAATGTGAATCAAAAATGTTCTTCTAAAAAATTTATTTTTGTTTTTTCGTTCTTATGATACTTAGCATGTTTCAAATATCCCAATTTCCAAATTTTCCCGCATTGTTGGGAGTTAACTTTTAAATATATTTTTTTGTATCTAATAAAATTAGGGTGTGCTTAGGAGATATTTTTCAGTAAAATTAAGTATCGACATATTTATAATTTTTTTTTTTCGTTCAAAATTTTCCAGAAATCATGAAAAAATGGATGTTAAAAAAATGGGGATAAGGGGAAAAAACTGTGTTCAGTGCAAAAAACTATTATAGAGTAATACATCCATATCTCGATTGATTTTATAAGACCTAATTTTGTTGATCAGTGTAAAAAGGGTATTGGAATTTCTGTGGTGAAATATAGTTTGATTACAGGACTCTCAGTTCAAACGACATTGCATAATAGTTTTTTCCTTATACTTTCACTTGTCTCCAACTCTATGTATGTACTACCGAATTTTTGAATACAAGACCAGTCATACATTCCCGAACAACCACTTGCATACGTCTGCCACTTCATGAATGTACATTCAAAAAATCAATTTTTTGGTAAATTCAAAGAAGTTACTTTTAAATTAAATTGGTTTTTTTTTAAAAGATCTTACCTAGAAGAGGCACAGCATCTGATGTAGCCGGCATTGTTTCAGCCACCATATTTAGGAAGACTGTTAGCGATAAGAGAATCGTAACTCCTGAAATTGGAAATAAGAAAAAAATTGAAATTAAGAATCATGTAAGTCCTGTGCAACATATGAGCAATCATTTAAGTTTTTTTTTATTTTCTTTAGGTAAGTTTGTGATCGCATGAAAACTAGTGTGCATGTCCTTCCTTCGTACCTATTTTCCTCCTTTTAATTTAACAATGCTTTCAGATTTCACATAGCTTCCATATAAAAATCCCTGCAAAAGGTGCGCAAACTTCAGCCTTAATTCACGATAAAAATTTAAGTTCATACCTAAGTTGTTTTTATATATTTTAAAATGCAATATTTTTTAACTTTAAGCTTTAAACTATTTTTATTAGGACATATTAGATTAGATAATAATATTAATTTTACTTGTTTATATTTTAAATAATATTTACTTACCATTTTTAATTATTGGGTTAGGTTCTTAAATTAAATATTATTTAGTAATAACTTTTTGATCCTATTTTGAATTTTTCTAGTTTTTATTTTTGGTTTTCTTAAGTGAATTAAACATCCTAAAGTTTTTTAAGTTTATGTTATTTACATGTTTTAATTTTTTTGTTTAATTTTATTAAACTTTTATCTAGTTTTTGCTTCTAATTAAATTTTTTCTGTTTTTTCTGTAGTTCTAGTTTTAAGATAAGAGCTTGATTTTATTTTTATTATTCATATGTATACTTAATATGTGTAAGAATAAGTTTTATTTAATTTAACATCTCATTTGGTTGTAAGTCTTAAGGTGGAATTATAGTAAATCGCATCGCGCGCGTCGAAAGTCGAAAAGCAGAAAGGATGCATAGGTTAAAAGCAGGAACTACAGCAGTGTTTTAGTTAAAACTATGGTAACTACATAAAGTTCACTCCAACCGCTTTGCAAGTAGGTACTCGTACATACAACGGAAAAGAGTACTGCACCAGTACTAAGTGCAACGTAAGAAGAAGACTGCATAAATTGCCAAACTTTTACTTTCAGCTTCGAATCTTCTCGCTGAAATCTGTTGGCAGAGTCCTCGCGCTGGTGTTAACAGCTTCTCTGTTCCCCAGACTGTAGCAGAGGAAAAACTATTTTTCAGTACGAAATATGATTTCATAGCATCAAAAAGTAATCTACGCTAAAAAGAAAACTTTCACCATATTCTCGAGCGACGAAGGCCAACATTAAAATTCATGAAGTGCAAGCTGGGAAAAAAGTCCTGGCCCCTAAGCAGGACCTTTTCCCTATTTTCGCGCCAAACTACATTTAAATTTCGATATTGTCACCTCGAAAGTTTTGTTCGCCAAATGGCCAAACGATAGAATGCAGGTGCTAGCGAATTTCCACAGTGGAAAATGAAAATGCCGTGATGAAGGTATGGTATACAAACACGTAGCGCATTTTACAGAGAAAATTGAAAAGATTTAGTAGACGCTATTTGTGTGAGACGGCGTCTTAAGATGTCGAAAGGAGTCTAAAATCTAAAATTTAATCTTGCATAAAAGGACGGTGAAAAAAGGATCTCATTGGAATGTTCGTCTAGTCCGCGTATATACAAACACGTGGGGGTTAGTTTGTCGTCTATATCGCTACGGAATATTTGAAATTTAGTTTTTCTTACATTCAGAATTCTTTTGAATGTTAGATTTAAGCCGGGTGAATGGCAAGGATGCGACGTACTGTGTGTGTCGCTGTATCTGCAAGAAAAAAAAGAAACGGGAAGCTTTTTTCATGAAAGGAATTTTTCAACTTGGATTACTTTGCAAGGACGATATGCCCACCTATGGCCATGTTCGCTATACAGGGCGAAAATTAAGCTAGGTGTATGAATAACTAGAAAGGAATATCAACTCTGCAACAAAGATGTGTTTGCCATTGGAAGAATCCTACGAAACGTATAATGTAAACTTTTCACCATTTTGCATCCTTTTCTTCGCCCACCAAAGTCCACCCCCAGTTTTGCATGTATCAAGAATCTGTCCGGGGCTGCAAGAAAAACCCTAATTTGCATGCGAACTGCATATTGTGGGGATCTGTTTACTGATGTGCTTGCGGATGTGCGGCTTATCCACCATCCTTAGAGATTTTGAAATTCAAGCCGAAAATTGCCTGTAGCTATTAGCAACTATTCCGTGAATAAATAGAATCGTTCACTGACGACGACAGTGATAACAATCTTGGATAGAATCTTATTTACCTAGATTCTGTGAAGGGGAGTGGGACCGGGTGGAACATTTGTTTAAAAGTTCTGGCAAGAATGGGGAAGTCTTCTTTGAAGTTTTAGGATGTAAACAAAAGGCAATTCCAATTTCGACTTTTTATGAGAACTTTGTTTTCGAGCGCAAATAAAGTTCGTCTACATAAATGCATTATTGTTACTGGAAATTGCGTACATTGTAATGCAATCGATTGTGCTTTGATTAGATTTGATTTTTATTATTCCATATTACATTTTTTTTATATTTTAAGATATATTAAATAATGCGATGCTCAGACCCTGCGGCCTTTTCAATTCGTGATTATTGTTTAGTTTTCACAAGAAGCTAATGAGTTACAATTTGGTGATATGAATAATGCGAGGAAAATGGGACGATTGTTCTTTATTTTATTGTAATTGACTTGTATCTTATCACTTTTCTGCATATGTGTTTCAAGTATTTACATCGCCAGGTTTCGGTAGCTAGATTTAAAAATTTCAAAAGGCGTTTACATCTCCTTGAAGAGGTTTGTTTGACATTCCGAAATTTAGAAGCCCAACATTTTTAATTTATTTTACTCTTTTCTGAAATGGAAAATTGACAAACTGCCTTTTTATTTAAGATGAACATGAACATGGTGAAATATAAGTATCAGGGCTATCAAGGATCAAGGTCGGTTTGAGTTGATTTTGAGCTGGACTTCCACAAAATTCAGTCACTTAAAGAGATTTTAAAATCGCTTAAATGTACTGTAAATCCGGTAGATTTTCTAAAGGTTTTGTCGAAATCTCAAGAAATCTCAAAATCAAGTTCGAAACTGATAAGTCAAAAACTTATATCTCCTGAACGGTTCATGACACAAAGTTGAAACTTAGCAATTAGGTGTATTTTTTTAACTCCTTCAGTACAAAGAAAAATAGAAGGAAGGCCAAAACAAATTGAGAGGTAGTCCAAATGTGAAACTTATAGGCAAAGGTGATAAAAAGTCACAACAACCACGCCCTCTTAAAAACAGCGTAAAATCAAAATGTGTAATCTTTTAAATAAAGTTTTTCATCTTTCTTTCGATGATTTCAGTAAAAACATGTTCTTAGTTGGACTTAGAGTTTACAGGAATCCTGGGAAAGAACAAATCTATCTAACGGCTGTACAATAAATCACTGCGTCTAAACTGGAAATTCTAATTCTACCTTTAGCAAAATTAACGTTGTGTGTAATTTCCATTTGAAAATCAAATTCAACCTTATACAACACGCACACATACACATTTACATGATGCGTAGCAGAGGAGTTTAATGTTTATGGCAAACACCAACAACATTGCAACAAACAAATCGCGATTATAATCTTAGCGTGTGGGAGCAGAGGACATTGCAACCCTTATTTATTGCTGGTGTCTGCAACTATCGCTTTAGTGCTATTTGCGGGGGTAGATGGAGAGGGAGCGTGTAATGGGGTGTGTGTGTGTAGTAGATAGTGTCCTGTTCATTTTGTTGTTGGCTAGCAAGGCTCTATTTTCCAAACAATTGTTTGTTTGTTAAGCCACAGGCAAACATTAATTAAACATGAGCAGGACGATGCGGAGTACCAGAACAGATTGCAAGGGAGGGCGCGAAATAATCAAACCCTTGCAAAAAAATCGAAGTACCGAAATGACAGGGCGCAAAATTTAAATGTATAAATAATAATAGACAAGAAAAAAATTCGAATAATTGTTTAATATGCAAATTGAGGATGGAAGGGGTGGTTTTTTTGCAATAAAAAAAAAGTTATTGGTCAAAAATTGTTAAATTGGTAAGATAAAATCAACGATTTGCGTTTGTTGAATATTTTATTAAATCGTTTTAATATGCAAATTTGAAATGAATCTTATTGTTAATATTATATTTTTTTAAGTCAATAAAATATTGATTTAATTGTTTAACCTCGACTAATTTAATAAAATTGGCATTATTGTGGTTGAAATTTAATTAATTTTTATTTTTCGGAAATTTAAAAAATATTTTCACAAAACCGTAATTATTAATTTGGTGTCATAATACGAATTTACCACATTTGATAATAAAGAATTAATTGATTTAATTAATTTCTTAGTAATTTTCAGTGATTTTCAAACTTCCAAATCCATCAGATTGTAAGCACCTTTAGATTGGAGACTAAGTTGCATTCAACTTTAAAATTTCTAGGATAAACTGTTCTTGGTAGAAAAACATGCCTCACATCCCAACCAACAGAAACCTCGACAGTAAATGGAGCCAGTACTGCATAAAGTAATAATTATTTCAATAAATATATTTATTGCTTTTATAGGGTAAATTGGGGAGAGACGCCTTTTAAAATGTTTTTTTCTTATTTGTTGCCAAACGACACAACCAATGTAAAATATCAAGTATTAAAATAATTGGGTTATCAAGTTTAATTCGGTAATTCTAAAAGGCTTAAAAAATTGAGGTAAATGAAATATATGTGTTTTGGAAACCACACTTTTCGAAATCTCTCTGGAATAGATTTGTCAAAAGATACCGCGTTGTGTACTAGCGGAAATTACTTAAGTAGATAACGCGACATCTCTTTCTATACCTCTACATACAGATAAATATATTTTTATATTAGGGACGTTTTATATTTTCAGATTTTTTTTTTTATTTAGTATATCTTATTTATTCAAATATATTAAAAAAAAACTTGGTAATTACACTTTTTGCAACAAAATTATTATTAATCTCTGAGAAGATGTCTATTGAATTAAGCTAGTATTACACTGTATGCCGTCAAATATATGACTAAATGCAGTCAAATATTTGACTAAACAAATTTGACGAAACGTTCCGACAAATTTTTGAAGAGTTTTTAGACAAAAAGTTCAGAAAAATTTTTTCTTTCAAAATAAAGGAAAAAAATATAATGTGGGGAAAAAAATTGACGATATGATATAGTGACATGCAGTGTAATACAAGCTTTAGATTGCAAAATGGAAAGTGCACTAAGTACTTTAAGTCTGTTTTTATTTATCATAAATAAGATCTTAAATATCAGTATAAACAATTAAAAATTAACTTACCGAGCGAAAGTTTTTCACCAGAGTCTGGTGGCAGTGTAAATCCTAGAAGTGCCATCGAGGCAATTAAAACACACGGTACAATTAAATTGAAAAAATAGTATAAAGTTTTACGACGAATTAATATTGCGAATGTGATATCGATGTACGGTTCGGGGCAACAATTATAATAAATTTCGTTGCGTTTACCAGGAACACCTGAAATAAAAAAAAACACGAACTCAATAAATTGGAATTTACATTGTACAAGTAAAATGTGCGAAAGTGCAAATTTTTAAATGGACTGACCTAAAAGTTCCCATTCGCCGTTTGTTATGAAACTGCTTATATCACCGCCCGATTCATCCTGAAGCTGAAGATCGAGCTGTAAGTAAAACAAATTTTGTGTTAATTTAAATTCTTGTAAGTGGTGAAGAAGTTGTCCTAAATGTTTTATATATTTTAGAGGATTGACTTATTGACTTAAACTTCTCTGCTTTTTCGAGAGAAACAATAGATATCCAGGAATGACGCTTGGTAAAATAAAATGCGATTTATCGACCTTTGCCCACATACCTGTACCGCATCGGTACTCTATCAGTATCCATCAAAAACCCTTAAGAAATGGATGCTTGCGATTGCCCAAACTGACGACAACTCGACAGTACGTTGTGCTATAAATCTAAAATTTTATATAATTCAATTCAAGATATGAGCAAACTGTGGATACTACTCCTTGTGGTAGCTTTCATAAAGAAGTTCCTTAAACTTGTTGTAAAACCCTTTTCATAATAACTGAAGAATATGATAGAAACAGAAAATTTTCGATATCATTGAATTTTTTTGATCCTTCTAATTTTCAATTATTTCAAACATTTATTTCTCCAAACTCTACATAATTGTAGGTATATCGAAATATTACTGATATCAAATTCTAGCAAGGACTCAAGTTTCGTAAACCGAAAATGAAGTGCATATTGTAATACTCTGTATTCGGAATAAGGAGGTGCCGTGAGCTAAATAATGTTCTATTCTGCCGGGGGTGGTAGCATACGAGTACTAACTTATGTGCAGCTTAATTTGATTCTGAATATTTCGCTTGTTGTGGAGGTACATGTATTCGTGGTTATTTTCTTACGATGAAACGTACGCGTATGAACACGCGGCTATGGTAAAGCAATTTAAATACATTTCGAAGATATTTCCCGAATTTTAGAACTCGAGTTGGAGCAAGGATTGGGACCGCCCGGAGTTTAACTTGAATTTAATGTCTGATTATTCGTTTTAATTAGGCAAATTTCTAATAATGTATGCGTTATATTATTGTATGCATTTTGGTTAGAAACTTTTGTATGCCATAGGTTTGAAAGTTTGTTGAAAATATTACATTTTGGGAAAGCGCAAGCTGCACATGTGGCTTTGGATAGGGAACGCTACAAATCTTCATTTCTATGAATTTCTATCTAAACATGCATTGATAAGTTACAATTAGAACATGGTAATAAATTGCCTGACTTGGAGGAGGGAAAACGGGCTTCGCGAACACAAAGCTGTATTTTTACAGTGTGCCAAACTAAATTCTTCAAGCACCACTTGATCAGGTGTGATTATTTTATACTATGCCTTGCATGCTGCTGTCGGTACTGAACCTGGTTACTGATTGGCCGTTTTTCGACTTAAAGGTGTAACATAAAGAGTTACTACATACAGCAGTTTCAACATGTGGACATAGACCAGGTTCAACATATGTTTTTTTAGGATTTCCCTCAAGTTATTTACTGCACTTGAAACTAATGCGCATCTGCAGTCGGAGCGAAGGTGAGATTTTCCATCGTTACATATGGTTTTCATACAAACACTTTCAATAATAAGTTTTGACATACATTTGGAATGAAAACCAAGAGCAAAACATTGCCCTGTAAGCGAATATGGACTAATTTGACGATTTTATAAGCACGGATTAACGGCAGACATTAAAAATTTCTTTTTATACAGACTTTTCTTAATTGCGCTAAGCAAGGACCAATTTTGAATGAAATTCGTTGGTTTTCGACGTAATCCGATTGGAGCAATGTGACAGATTTGATGAAACGACTTAGAGCGGTATTATGAGAAAAAAAGGAAACTTTGTCCCATTAACGAGTACATCCAGCAGTTTCAAAGAAGTCCTTTACCATTCGAGGTTTTTCTTCCTTCTTTCCGGACGCTCTCAGTCGGTGTATATATTCCGCCTTCAAGTATCCTACGAGAAATTTTCTTTAGAGGCTTGCAAACTGGATCATCAGCTTATGCAGTCCATCCATTAGGGATGAGATACGTTTAGCTGCTTTCTACAGAGTCAGCATAAAGGCTTAGAAAGGTGAAAGTAAGCCGACGTTATAGTGCTACTTATAGGAATATTTTATGGATTTTTTCTATAGACTTATAGGCTGACACGGCTCCTCATCCTCAACTACACATAATCATAATCCGTATCGCACTAGCTGCAGGTATAGGCAGCTAGGATATACTCGTACGTTTTTCTAGCTACTATAGTATCAAGTGAGTGCCATATATGCCTACGACGATGTCTCAAGTTATTCGCCTCGAGCCTTGGACTTTATGCTTGTGTCCTGTGTGCAAGATGAATTTCATTGTGTTGAAGCATTTGCCATCCCATCAGCCTCTTTAGCCAATTAATTTGTGTGTTTAGTGGGACAATTAGATTTGCGGAGGCTTGTTGCAATTATAGAGTCTTGGCTTTTTAATGCAGATGCTGTTTGGAAAACTCTGAAATATAATGGACAAGGATGAGATAATTATCCAGAAACGATTCAAGTTGACAATAAGAATGAATTAAGTAGATATGACTTTGCAGTATCAGAGGAAATTGAGGTAAGAAATTATAAAGGGATTGCTTTCATATCTTTGCAAGTTTTTATAGTTTTTGGTGGCTTATTTGGAATTTCTATATGGAACATTAAGATGTTAAAAGTCATGGTAGCCAAGGGAGAATGTCACTAGTTTTTCCAAGTAATGTTTGTAGGTTTTCGATTCAAAGTTAGTCATGGAGTTTGATCTGCTAAGAATATGAGTGCTCCTGTTATAAGGTTACATATGTTGATGATGTACGTACATTAATATTCCAATCAAAAAAAAAATCGTTGATTACTTAGATATAAGTCCCAAATTTCAAATTCGTACATATATATCGTAAGTTTTTCCATGAAAACGTCTGCTGGTTGCACATCTAGTCTCAACCAACAGAAATATCACAAGGTATAAATATCTTGCACACTAACACCCATCCTTCATACGATCAACATTCACACCCAAAACTACCTTGGCGTACCTGGAATAATGTTCAAGTTTCTATATGTGCAAAGTTTCACCTTTTTAGTATAGCCAAGCCGACTAAGAACTGCAAAACTTACAAGAAAATTTGTAAAATCATTTTTGAGATATAGCGGACATAATGTCCGAAAAACTGTTCTTTTTCTTTTCTTCGCACTCTTCTGAAAAATTTTTTTTTTCCAGATTTAAATTCTATTAAACTTATTATTTATATTTTAATGTCCTTGCTCCGCGATAGCTAGTTATCGTGACCTTGAAACTACAATCTCTATCACTATCGCTCGCGATATCTGAAATCCAAATTTAATTATTACAACGATTTTTTTTAGTTGAAGGATTTGCTTGAAGTTTATTAAGTTTTTTTAGTTTTAAGCATTTTTTTTTATTTATAAGTCTAAATAGTTCTGTTGCCTTTTTTTATTTATTTATATACTGTTTTTTTTTTGGAAATTTTATTAATTTTATTAAGACTCAATTTCTTAGGGTAAATTTTTGTAAGTTCTATTTACAAATTATTTGTTGCAGTTTTTTTTTAAATTCCATTGTTTATTTAATAAATTTTATTTATTTTTATTTTTGTGTTTTCATTTTATTAATTTACTATTTATTTTAGTTAGTTTCAACTTTTTTGGTAGTCTTATGTTTTAATTCATATTTTTAAGTGTTTGTTTGTACGAAGTTTTATTTGGTTATAATTTGAACTTTATTATTTTTTAATAATAAAGAATTGTGATCGACCTGAAATTTAAAAAAAATTTGCTACCCTAAAATTTTGTGTTTTCACGTCTTAGGTTTTAGGACTGGTAAAACGCAAATAAGCAAAAAAAGGCCGTCTGTCCGCCGTACGCAAAAGGCTGTAAAGTGATTGTATATATTTTCTCGAATTTCGATATATTTCTTAGGTTTAATGAGATATCGAATTCACTTTTAGGTTTAATAAGATCGAATTCGCTTTAACTTTTATGGATTTTATATATAAAGATTTAAAAACTAATTTCAGGATTTTGTGGTAGTCACAGTAAGAGGATGTTAACTGATTGTGTACGTTTTTACAAATTCCAACATACTCGTATCACTTATGTAGGTCTGATGAGATATCGAATTGTTTTTTAACTTTAACGGGCTTTCTACAATAATCACCTAAAATTTTTTGATATTCAACCCCCTAAAGGGCAATGTCGATACTTTACTCCCTAATTGGTCACTAGTCCATTCAATCGACCGAATGAATTCATTTAAATTTCCTATAAAAGAATTTTTTTTCCTCTCGAATGATACTAACAATCGCTCCAAGCTGACCTTTCGAAATACTCAAAAACGTTTATTTACAAAATAGAATCGATTTAACTAGCTCGATATCTTGAATTATCCGTAAACGCGGAGCTAGAAGGACGAGGTAGGATGATGCTGGTAAATGTTATACTGCAGTTAGGTCAATATGCAAGGTCTTCGGCAAACTGTCATTGGACTATGTCCTTAAACCAAATCACGTTTTTGATATACTAACTCGGAACGAGGATAAGAAAAATTCAAATCACATGAAGGTGAATCCTTTCAGTAAGTCTCAAGATCACGTCCGTCGGAAGCATGAGTCTCCTTTCACCTTGAGAACAAGTTTCAAGTATTTTTTTCCTGCTCTTCCTGTGCAGCATGCTTCCCACCCCCGTGCCTCTTTCAACCCCTTATAATGATGTTGGTATGTTGGTCGCAAGTTCTCGGCTATACTAATACCGAGATTTATGTTGCTTCCATCCAGAAGATATGTGAATACGACGTATAGTATACCCTTACCTCCAGTGCGCTAGGATTTCGCATCATAAACATGCAGGCAGGACTGCAAACTGTGTCAAAAAATTGACCCAAATTGCCTCTGATGGTGCAGTCTATGCAATCTTTTTCTGCTTTACGTTTCTACCTTTTATATTTTTGCTACCTTGCTGATTTCTCCTTTTGAAGAAAACCGCTCCATTTAATTCCGGGGAGGAAGACCCTATTTTTTTCTATGGTAAGTATGTCCAGTTGTTACCATTTCCGGGATAAGGGTGTATAGAAGGAATTTTTTTTCTTACCGGATGGTCTACATATTTACGTTTCATAGATTTCTTATTCCAGAGGGATGAACGAAAAAAAAATTGAATTTTTGTTCGCTATTCGGTTTTTCATTTTGAAATCAATTTTTCCACATGCACAAGGATTAGACCTTCGTATTTTTGTAGGATTGCAGATGATGGAATTTGAGTTATAGTTGGATAAAACTACACAAAAGCATAACTCCCATCGTGCATAATTTATGGATGGACATTGAGCTGTAGCATACCTGAATTTGAATTATGTTAATGCCGACTTGTATAGCGTCCAAAGTTTATGGAGTTACTTCGATATCCTGGCAGCTTTCATCGGGTTTCTATTAGAAGTTTACTTCTGAGCGAACAGTACATGGACCTTTTCAAGAGTAGTTGACCCTTGAGAGTATTGGCATTTTATGCCATTTTATTCAAGGCTTTTAGTTTTTCAATGATTGGTTCTTTATTTAATATGGAAAGTAGAGTTGAAATCTATCCATTTTCTAACTGGACGTGGATGGAAGGAGTTTCGGAAATTTTGGGTTACCGCAACAATAAAGGAAATGGAGTGGTTAATTTATAATTATCTATACTATTCATTCAATTCCTACTGCAATAGATTCTCATTTCTAGAGGCGCTGTTGCATTGATGAATGTGGTGGTGGATGGTTTTTATACCCTAGATGAAATCTGAGAGTATTATAAGTTTAATCGATCTTAAAAGATTGTAACGCATGGCACGGAGTCTCGAACGAAAAAAAGATATATATTATGTTGTGTTTATTTGTGGCCAAAAACTCCATATCCGCTTGACATAGGTCCGTCTGTCTGACCGTAAGTACGATAACTCAAGAACGCCTTGACCTAGGATCATGAAATTTTGAATCTGGATGTTTGGTCAAATTTGTAAGGCTATGTTTTTAACGGGCAAAATCATTTTACTCCTTAGGGTAGCTGCCATACGAAAGTCCTTAAGACTTGTGTTCATGAATATTGACCAGGACGTCATGGCCCGAATCGGAATGTAGCACCATAGAAGTATAAGGACTGTGATCCCCCAATAATAAAACTGTTCTGCACTCTCAGTTTGAGGAAAGCTACACCCCTTCGTCACCTGACTTTACTTCTACGTAATATTTCGATATGATAACACTCCATACACATTTGCTTATTGGCTCGGTTTGGATTGAATTAAAACCTTACTTTAGTAGACTATCGGTAAAGGATACAACAAGTTCTTAAGGTTAAAATAAAATAGATTTATTTTATCTTCGAAAACTGCAGTGAGTTTCCACATCGTATAGTTTTGAAATTTGGATCAAAAAGGACCAAAGTCGTTCAATTAAATTAATCAAGATTCTCGTACATTTCAGAAGTAGAATGCTCGAATGGATTCTCATCGAACCGTCCATTCGGAAATATGACGGAAGTTCTGTAACGTTCCCTTCCATTTTGATCAGTGGCGAATTGAAGTGAATTCATATAGTGAACAGATTAAATCCTTGGAAAGTGCATTTTTAAAATGAATTCTTTTCTTCCTCTTGAGAAAACTGCATGAAAAATCGCTTTGTGAAAGATTCCCTTAATGCATCGCGGCTAAGAAATTTTTTATTGCATTTCTTATTTATTTTTTTCATTTAAGATATTGTTTGCCGAAAAAAAATGTACATCCTTTTCGTGTACAATCTGTTCAACACAATTTTGAATAAACCATTTAAAAAAGCTGCAGACTGCACAGTAACAAGGAGAGAAGCAGCAGTAAAATGCAAACTCTCTGTCAGGATATTATTTTTCTTTTTTTTTGAATCTCAAGTTAAAATCCTTTAACAATGTTTGAAATTACAAAATCGTCCGGGACAACAGATGCTTGAAATGAAAAAAATAAGCTAGTTCTTACCAACTAGCAAGTGGTCCCGAATGGACAAGGACCAAACTGGCATTTTTCTATAATGTATATACAGGAGCATATGCTAGAAAAGCTAGAAAAGCGATAGTACGAGTAGCGAACATAAATCAGAAATTGTACGTGATTGGATGTGGTGGGTTTTAAAGGTTTTCGTTAGCAGCAAAGAATGGCGAGTACTTAGTTGGGGTTGAACCTGTCCAATAGACAGTTCTTTCGCATTACATGTCTCTACGGCTTAATCGAGAGAACAATTTTTTGATGTAATGATCCTTTCGAAGATGAACCCGTCCATTATGTTGGTATATATGAAATTTGGGAAACAGGATATGGGAAGGACTTGATGAAGTTGTGTGCTCATTAAGTAGGGTATTAGGATGATGAATTCGTTTTGTGATGGTGAATGGATTTAAGTAGGTTGTATGAAACATTTCGCAGACGTGAAGCCATGATAAAAAAGAATAAAATTTTGTCTCACTGAGGTATCGAAGGAAAAATTTCGCGAAGATAATGCCGACTTTTCAAAGATGACAATCTTCAATTGCAAGGTCAAGCTGAAAAACGTTCTCAAGTAATCGCCAATAATTGAACTTAGTTTTGAATTTTTCATAGAGAAAGAAACTTAGGAACGGAAAACTGTCAGATATGAAGTGTTTGGCCATCGCGCTTTTGTCCTATTCCATTTGTTATAAACTTTAGGCATGAATTACCTAAAGTTTTCATCTACAATATAAAAAAGCTATAAAGAATAAATTGTATTAATGACTCTTTGTTCAAGAGCATTGTTGTACCATATGTCCCGGGAGGTGTAATGTGAAAACTGAATGAACATATTTATTTGTTATTATGAAACTGAACGAAAATCTAGGCTTCAACATACACCTTTAAAATGTGCCCTACTACGGCTGCGATTTTTTTTAAAAAATAGATACTCTCTTAAAATCTTGCTCACATATAGCAAGATCTATCCCTATAGTTTTTCACGTTTAATAACGATGGTCTGCCAACAGTAGCGTGTGGGCAGAAGAAAGGCCACGGAGCAACGTCACCACTATGAGAATGGGCGCCGTATCAAAAGTCATAAAATCCAATAGGAGGTAGTTGCAATTCAGTGCAATCCATTGCAATCCCTTCGTATTTCGGAAGGCATGGCGCATCTCATTCAGACGCATACCCACCTACACAAAATCCTGGGGGCATCCACTGCAGTAAAAACAACGGAAAATAGAGGTAACAAAAAAAAAGGAAAAAACTGCACTAGGATGAAAATTCCTGACCCCATAAGCGTTCGTTGGAAAATGAACGTGGATAACAGATTTTCAGGGCACGAGCGATGACGCTACTGACGATGATGATGTAGGCGAAACGAGCTCTCATTATGCGCTTATTGCAGTCCTTCAAGCCACAACTCGTCCTCCAGGCTGAGGCAAACTATTCGAGCTTGCCGAGTCGTGATGCAAACCCTTTTGTCCATTTCCGAATATCGGAAGGCACCTTTTCCATACCCGGCGGCGGATCTATTTCAAAACGAAATCTCCTCGAATTTGAATAAAATCGGAAAAGTGAATCCAAGCCATAGCAAAAAGTGCATATTGCTGCACTTAATTAAGCACTTCTCCAGCAGACCTGTGAGTAGAAGTGTAGCGAAATTTCAAGTCCAAGACTTCATTAAAAAAAATTTTCAGTGGAAAGCTCTCGTGTAATTCTACTGGCAATGCCCCAGTTACTCATTTTCCAGATTTAACAAAGGGTACTATGGGGAGTTGTTTTCGTATCCTCTTACTGCCCTTTAATAACTTTTCAAATATTTAAAAGGTCATTGAGCACTCTCCACTAGACCAACACCGAACGTGACCTTTTTCATTTTTTTTACTTAAGCTGCGTAAAAAATGGGGTTCGAAATTTCGGAAAAGGCTAGAAGAAGAACAGAATTTGCGGTGAAAAATTTCTGCTTTTTTGCGTTTAATCGGTCACAATCAGAAGGTTTTATAGGGTTATTTATGCGATAAGCGAGTGATAAAAGTCTTGGACCCGAAGGCATATTTTGTCACCAGCCCAGTAGCCTCAGGATTGTTACTTATCCTTGGGATAATTCTTCGTGAAAAGTGGAACTCACTTCTAATACAGAAGGACTGCAAAACCTTAACCCAAAATAAGAAAGAAAATGAATGTGAAAAGATTAAGGGTTTGCTTTAAGTTTCGAGACTTCATTCTCACCACTCGGCCGCATTCAAGTGAAGATAAGTGGGAACTTTTCATTGCTTCTGATTTCAAGATTTCGGGAACTTCCACTAGTGCTGCTGCTTCTTCTAGTTGGCCCCCATGTCGTCTTTCACACGTTTAAGTAGAAACGAACATTTTCCAAACATTTCCCGAACATAGTGAAAATTCGGTATCCTTACGGGCGTGTAGTTAGTCGGGACAATTCAAGTATCGGCGGTAAGAACGAAGTGTGTCTTAAGTCGGGAGAAAAATGGCCAAGGAATCCTTTTAAGGAGTTGCTGCTATTTTATTGAGCGAGATCGAAACGAACTGGAAGACGCTTTCTGAGTTTTCTTCCCGGAAAATACAAAGGACAAAAATCTATTTTACAGATTTTTTTTACAATTTATGGTAACGGGTGTAAACGAATTCCGTACAGGGATGCTAGTGCTTTCACTTAGAACGCTGTAAGAATAATAGCACCTAACACACATATCTATTTTCTTTACTAGCAAACGTAATTTCTAGTTGGAAAGTGCAGAAGTGCTTTTTGGTGAAGGTATGAGGAGCGTAATGTCTGTGGAAGGTTAGAGATAGTTGCGCTGATACTCGTATGTTGTTGTTTGGGGTTTTCTTCATTTTGGTAAAGAAATTGAAAATGAGAGAGATTTTCAGGCTGCATTTTGTGCATTATTTAAAGTTCGTAAAATTCACTTTGAAAATTTGAGCGCATTCCTCCCTCTTTTAGTTGCAAATTTCAATTACTCAAACTTATTTGAAAGCGAGGAAACATCTAGGCAGGAAAGCATTTTTGTCGATTGTAAATCATGTTGATTTAGGTTTTTTCACTCAATATCCATATAATATATCGGTACTCCAGCGGAATTTGATCGGAACTCGTTTTCCCTTCAAGTGCTCAAACATGCTGAGCTCCAGTGGAATATTTTTATACTCTAGATGAAATCATATAGAGTATTATAAGTTTAATCCAGCCCAAAACTTTGTAACGCATAGAACCAAGCCTCGGACGAAAAAAAGTTGTACATTACTTTTTGTTTATCTGTGGCAAAAAACTTCAAATCCGCTTGACGTCCGTCCGTCTGTCCGTGAACACGATAACTCAAGAAAGCCTTCACCTACGATCTTAAAATTTTGAACCTGGATGTTTGGTTTAATTTGTAAGGCTAAGTTCGTTAACGGGCAAAATCGTCCTACTCCTTCGGGTAGCTGCCATAGAAAATGTCCTTAAAACACGTGTTCAAGAATATTGGTCCATAACTTCAGAAGGATTTAAGCTACGTCTTTGAAATTTTGTATGTGTTATTTTTCCAATAGTTGGAGCTAAATGTATGATTATGAAGAAAATCCTATTAGTCCTTCGTGTAGCTGCCATACAAATATCCTGTCAAAATGTCTTCACTTAATTTACGGAACTCACTATAACTTAAGTAATCTTTTAGCTACGAATTCGGAATTTTGTACAAATTAGTTTTGAGTGGAAACGAAGTTCGAGTTTATTAGTCACCGAAATCCTTTTACTCCTTCTGGTAGCTGCCATACAAAATGTCCTTAAAACACGTGCTCAAGAATATTGGCCGATAACTTCATAAGCGCTTAAGCTACGACTTTGAAATTTTAAAAGTATAAATATGTAAGAAATCGAGTGAATCCTTTCTGCACCTTCCATGTGAAAGTCCTTCAAAAAAGAAAATTTTTTTCGGTGACTCACCCAGTTCAAGATATGAAATTAAACACTGAATATTGTCTTTTAGGTTTGAGTAGCAATCAAATGGGAGTCCTTAATAAAGGACATACAACATGCACACACGTAATTCTACTTTATCCCCAACTACACTATAAATCGGAGTTCAGTATTTCATCTAGAGTATCATACGATTGGCTTGCAGCCGATCGTGACTGCTGTATGTTTAGTATTGATGATTGATCGTATTCTGTTGTCAAGAACTGATTTAACATCGAATGTAGAACAAATTTTGCGATACCGCTTCTGTAAAGAATTTTTTTACAATAGCGATTTAAAAAATAAATGTTTGTTTATTAATCATTATATGAGTCACTTTTGTTACTAAATTATTTCAGCTTTTACATAGTTTCTTCAATGTTCAGTCAACAATTAAACTCTAACTCTCTATCATGGCTGAAAACTTCGTCGTGTCGTAGATTCGAACTCAGGCCCACATGCATCTGAAAAGCAACCCTCAAGGTATCTTATTGGAAAATTTTTCAATTATATGCACATAGTTTCAATCCTTTACAAGTACTGGATCAGTACTGACTTTAAAAAGTCGCAAATATCAATTTATATGAAATTATACATTACAATTTAATGTGCCAGTTTTTAATATTCCAGATCATATGTAGAATTAAAATTTTTTTCTAGTTTCAGATTAGTCTTGTCAGAAATTTAAGTTTGCATAAATCGGCTATAAAATTTTAATTTAAAAGTTCGCTTATTATGAGATTATAATGAAAACTATAAGTTCGTGACCGCCAAAAATATACCTTCGTTTTTTGGAGGATGGAGGATGGAGGATGAAGGATGGAGGATGGAGGATAGAGGATGGAGGATGGAGGATGGAGGATGGAGGATGGAGGATGGAGGATGGAGGATGGAGGATGGAGGATGGAGGATGGAGGATGGAGGATGGAGGATGGAGGATGGAGGATGGAGGATGGAGGATGGAGGATGGAGGATGGAGGATGGAGGATGGAGGATGGAGGATGGAGGATGGAGGATGGAGGATGGAGGATGGAGGATGGAGGATGGAGGATGGAGGATGGAGGATGGAGGATGGAGGATGGAGGATGGAGGATGGAGGATGGAGGATGGAGGATGGAGGATGGAGGATGGAGGATGGAGGATGGAGGATGGAGGATGGAGGATGGAGGATGGAGGATGGAGAATGGAGGATGGAGGATGGAGGATGGAGGATGGTGGATAGAGAATGCAGTAACGAAATTAATAGGAGTTACGGGAGCAACTGGAGTAACGGGAGAAATGGGAGCAACGGAGCAACGGGAGAAACAGGAGTAATAGAGTAACGAGATCAACGGAAGAAACGGCAGTAACTGGATCAACGGGAGAAACGGGAGAAACAGGAGTAACAAACGTGAGCGTAGCCACGGTACGTGGCTAGTAAAATATAAAAAAAAAGAATAAGTTGAGAATACAATTTTCAGTAATTTGTATTTTGAGGAACATCGTGTAGCTCCCGAGGTATAATTTTTGTATGCACCCTTTTTCCATTTTTCACTTAATTATTTCAGTAATACAGTATTTAACATTAAATATGCATCTTTTGAAATTTATTCATTTTCAATTTATTAAATTTCATACGACTCAAGTTTCTGGAAATATATTTAAAAAAAAAAGTTTGCTCAACGAGAAGTATTTATCTCTTCGGAAAGTCAGAAGTAGCTAGTCCTACACAAAAACTGTTTACAATCAAACTGTAAAAAATCAATTATTTTTATAGGACCGAAAGATATCAGAAAGATTCTTTCTTAGTTGCACTTTATTAAGAAAAAAAAAAATTGCTCGATTGGTAAAATGAATTATATTAAAGGAAGACAACTTTCAAAGTGCTAAAGGTACCAAGTTTGCATGGAAATCACATGGAAGAAATTTATTTCGTCATATTTACAGCAGAAAAATTAAAATTTTTTTCTTTTCTAGTCAATAAAAAATTGTTTTAGCCTAGTCTCTTCTAAACTTCGTCAATATAAAAACGTCCAATATAAATAATGATAAGATAAATAATGACCAATTTTTTTAAGAAATGAAGTCTTTAGTTCGATGGCAAGATTTATGAGTCATAGTTTAGTGATAAAAACAAGATGAAGTTAGTAACTAAACGGAATCCCTTCATCCTGTTGGAGAACTTTCAAAAAGTCCTTATCAGAGGCTAGAATTGAACTTAAAATTTCGACATTCAAAATTTTGTACACTGGAATATAGTATATAATCCTTTTCTTGTCTAAAACCGCTGTGTGCTGCAAATTAAGAAAAATTTCATTACTGAAATGCACGACTCCCTGAAACCATGAATGAAATTTTTAACCAACCATACGGGGGTCACGTTACATTTCTGGACATCTTTCTAGCACAATTGTTTTCCTATTACTTAGTCTAAGCAACTTGTGCATAAGTATGTCATCCCAACTCAGAATCACCCTGTATACTATCCAAAACATTATTATTGTATTCAAAAACGTTTGTGACCTGAACACAGTATCTCAGTCGACATTAATAAGAGAATTACTGTTTGCTTCTGTTGCTCTGTTTCCGCGATAAATAAAATGTAAATACCGCAAAAGCTGTTTTTGAAATAAGTTAAACAGTGAAAAGTCCTTCGGTTCGCAGTCAAAATAACATCCGATTTATCGTCGAAACTCTTGCTGACAGTAAAATTCATTGTCGGCACTCGCCACACTATTTCGCAAACAATCCTCCAGCTTTAAATGGGTCTTGGTTATTTGGATGGTGTGTCGCATATATGAGTGCTAAGCTACATAACATATGCTACAAGAAATCCACACAACGAAAAATAAGGAGCGACTATAGTGGTATCGCGCTGAACACTAAAATGCATTTGGTGCTGCCAGCAAGGACCTCGGTTTTTCGAAAGGATCAGAAGAGAAGTTTTTAGCTTGTGGTAAACAGGCGCTGAATGTTAATTTCGAAAATGTCTCTTTTTGGTATCGAAAATAAGGGCACTTTTTCAATTGACAAGCGAACAAAACGATTAAATCACTTTGCGGAAAAGGATAACGCTAGCCACACAATCCAATGTACCCGTGGCGGTAGTACAGGCCCTTCTTAGTACAAATCCCGGTACTCCCGTCCGGATGCTGAGCATTTCCGAGCAACATGAAAACATGTGAAAAATCGAAAATTTTCGATAATTTATGGAAATTAATAAATTCGTGAGTAAATGGACAGGACATGGTGGCACACATGGTATGCATCGAATTCTGCAGGCGAAATGCAGCAATTGGCCTGGTAGGTATCCTTTTGTTCCGGCGATAATTGGTCCGACTGCAATTCTCATGTTTTATGCATAGTGGTGACAACTAGTGCTCGAGGATGCACATCGCTCGTGTTTGGAATCTTCGTCCTTTCGCAACGCATCCAGAGTTTTGTCAAGCTGTTCCGACACAACATCGAGGTATTCGAGTTGTACAGTTTTCTGATTACTCACACTTACTAACTACATGCATGACATTTGTCATGCTTGGAGGAATTTCTCGAGGATTTTGGAACTATTTTCATCACTGGGGATATGTGCAACGAATGCGATATCTGCAAATTATTGAACCACGTTAAATGTATTTGTGTAAGAATTTGTTCCCGGTATTTATCGGCAGCTAGCATGTGCTCGCTGTTTAAATATTTTGATTTTGAGAGTACCAGCTGCAAAATGGAATACTCCTTATGAATTTCATATGATGAAACCTTGAAACAATATTTGGATCAAACTGGATAAATGGAATATGTATACTCCGCTCCGACGCATCAAATAGTTCAAGTATCAGCCAATGAATTTCGTTGTCCCTAAATATCCGATGAGATTTTAACTGAAGATTGTGATCAAAGAAATCTATTTTAATTTTACTTTATTATTTTCTAATAATAAAGTATTTCTTTTTGTAGCCCCAAGCCTGAGTGGCACTGTCCGAAATATGAGGAGAGAAAGTATTTAGCTTTCTGGAATGCCATCTTTGTTTTCATGACTGATATTTTTGAAACTCGGTCTAACATTAAATTTTTTTTTATAAAAATATCATTTTTATCCCAGAATTAAGTAGTTTTATAATGGTCCTATTTTCTATATCCTACACCCACATTCGCCAATGGGAAGAAAATGAGCCCCGAATCCTTATTCCACTTAAGGCCTGATGGACCACTGTCGAGGAAACATACGCGCATTTGCTCAGGTAGGAAGGAACCATATCGCTGAAGCGTGTGTGGTTTGGGCAAGGTTTTAGACGAAAAATTAAAATATATTTCGAACCAATTACATCAGCCTTTTAAATGTTCAGATTAGACGGATGTGGGAGGATTGCAATTTAAAAAATCATATCTCAAGAACCGTAACAAATTTTTTAACATACATAGGTTAGACCCAGTAGACCTGTAGCGGAGGGGTGGAGGTGAAAGTGGGTGTGTAGAACGTGAGGGTCAGAATTATGATTTTAATCTTGAGAATTGCTAAGGATAGAAAGTTAAAAATTGATTACTAAATAGAGCTATAATGAAGGCATCAAAGATAGATTTTTGATAGGGTAAGGTTAGGGGTTTTTCTATATCAGGAAGGGCTATCAAGTTGAAAGTATATTGCGGACATTTTTTGGGTGCCATATTGCGGTCCACTAGCATTTTCTTTTTAATTTCAGGTCAATCACAATACTCTATTATTAAAAAAAAAAATGAAATTTAATTTGGTGGTTGCTATACGCCAACAAGCGAATCTTGGTTTCTATGGCAGTCACTGTCCGCTCAATCTAGCCTGAAAAAAAATTTGATCTTAAAAGCTGAAAGGTTTTGGGACTTACGAGCTTTCAAACGCGTTTCTACAGATGGACAAAATTGTTTTTAACTTTAATAAACGACGAAGTAAACAACTGAGAAGTATTGAATCGGGTATTCGAATTAAATACACACCGTTGAGTAAACCCTTTGAGATATACTTAGGACCCTTATTACGATCGTCAGTTAAACTCCAACTGGAACTTTAACCGGCAGTTTTGTATGAAAACCTGTCAGTTAAAGTTGTAGTGTCATCTGTGAGAATTGGTGTGGATCAATTAATGCAGTTGGCATTACCGTGATCCACTCCAGTTCCCAAAAAAAAAAGTGAGTTCAATGGTGGTTGGGGTTTTGGAGAGTTTTTTGGGTCTGACAGCTGGCTAGGAATTAAGGTTAGGTTAAGTTTTGAGTTAAGAGTTTTTTTTTTTGGCGCGCTCGGGCAAAAAAATAAGAAGAAAGAAATTTAAATTAAGAAAAAGTGAATTTAAGTTTTGGCGGGTTCGAAAAAAAAATTAGAAAGAATGAAGGAAGTTAGTTAAGTATTAAAGAAAATAGAGTTCAGTTAAGTCTTGGCGCGGGAAAAGTTTTTTGGCGCGATCGAAATAACTTAAAATAAAATGAGAAAAAGAAAATTATAAGTTAAGTTTTGGTGCGCACGGGCGAAAAGCATAAGAAATGAGCAAAGAAAGATAAGTTAAGTTAGATAATAAATAGAAAAATGAGAGGTTAAGTGAAGTTTTTATGGCGGGTCCGGAAAGAAAAAAAGAAAGGAGAAAAGTATCAATAAGTGAAACCCCCGCGTAGCTTTTCCAGCTTACCGAATTGCTTAAAACCGAAACTAAAGTCCTGCAAAGAAAAGAATTCGCGCACGTAGAACTCGCGTTCAGTTTTCCTCGATTTATGGCCGAGTTTTAGTTACTTTAAAGTAAAAAGTGCCCTAAACGATGGTTCGGCAATATTAAAATAAAAAAATTAATTCCTCGTTGCGTGTGTGTTGGTGGTGCGGAGTTGTTGTTTACAATGGCTCGCATAAGTTTTCGGCCACCGTATGAAAAGAAAAATTAAATGAAAAAGCAAAAACAAATAAATAAATTAAATTAAATAAATTAAATTAAAAAATGAAATTAAATAAATTAAATTAAAAAATATAAAATGAATTAAATTAAAAATTAAAAAAATATAAAATGGATTAAATTAAAAAATTAAAAAAGTATGACAGACAACTAAAAGGACAGAAATTGGCGCAGACAGATAAAAAAAATAAATAAAAATTAGAATATAACTTAAACAAGCAACAAACAATGAAAAAAGGATAAAAAGGTAATTTTTTTATTAGTCTATGTTTTTTTTTCTCTTTCTTTTTTTTTGGTTTTGTTAGTATATAGCTTTCTCTTTGTAAACATGGCTAAATAAGAAAGCCTGTAGGATGGATCTTCTCATTTGAAGACCTTCCGCCCCCTCATTCCTCTCTTTAGGGGCCATACATATACCATTCTTTCAAGGATCAGTATGGCTATGGTAGGGTGGGCTAGACGGGGCATAAAAACAGCGCCAGTCGAGTTAAAGGGAGTTTTCTCGGTCTCTCATGACCGATTGGGAATCTTATCCCAATTTTATCACCAGGGTAAGTCGGCGTGAAACTTTTGTTGTACAGGCCATGGGTTTTATGGTCTGAGGTGCAAACAACGTACCCCCCACAGCCGCAGCTAGCCCGGAAGCCAGCAAGCACGTCGCTCCAGTTTGCACTTCAACCACCAATTCGGACGTAGGTGGAATTGGACCCCTGTTTCCCGAACCCCAACCTTCCCTTCGGTTATTTTGACTTTTTTAAGTCGAAATAACCACTCCAAGGCCTCCGTTCACAACAAAGTTCCAGTTAGAGCGTAACTGAACATCGTAGGAACGGCCTTAAGTGAATATATTTTTTCCTAAGAAGCTTGATTCGTTTGCGCGTTGCTGTTCATTGCCTTGTAATATTACAAATAAAAGTTGTTAATCTACAAATAGCAACATCTTTTTCAGATTTTTAGTAGTAAAATTACAATTAAAAGGAGATTATCTCACGGTTCAGGCAAATTTATAATAATTTTACCCTGATCGCCTAAGTCTAGTTAGGCAGACAGACAGTAAATTTAGGGTTTCTTCCAATTACAGATGTTGTAAATATTGGAATTTTCTTTACTGCGTTCAATTTGTGTTATTACTTTTAATATAATTCGAATATTTGCTTACAAAAAGATAAAAATTCCTACACCACAGTTAAAATTTACATAAGAGCTGTAAAAACATCAAAAATATTTTCTCAATTTGTATTGTATTATGGAAATTTGACATAATAATAGACTGTTTCCTGGTCGAACAAATCTGATAGTTGTTTTCTAACACCCATACTAAGGCAACTATAGTTATAGGTGTTCCGAGAAACATCTATGTTTCGAGAAACAATATGGTAAAATACACATAGTAATGGGTGTTTTGTGAAACACCCATGGTTGTCGTAAGAATACCCATGAGTGTCGCGTGAAACACGCTTGGGTGGTGCCGTACCCATGGGTGTTAGAGAGTAATAGTACAATAATTTATTTATTATTTTCATCAAAGGAAATAAATTTTGTAGATTAATCAAAAAAAACACTAATGGTCGTTGAGAAACCCTTTGGGTGTACAGTGTACACAGTGTAGTTACTGAACTCCATGATTAACTCTCATGTGTTTACGTATAGACACCCGTGGTGGTTGAGAAAATACCGATTTGCCATAAGTACTGTCTTTTTAACGCTTCACTTGGATTTGTTGGATCAGGGTTACATGATAGTTACCTTAATTGAAAAGATTTAGAAACTAACTTTATGTGAAACGGAAATCTAAGTGTCTCTCATTGCAAATTATAAACAAAACTGAATGAAACAAGAACATTTCGAAAATTTATTTTCCCTTATACTTGGCTCAGGACACAGCTCATAGAACTTCAAGCATGAAAACATCTCGTAATTATTGCCTTGAAATTGTCCGAAGGAAATTGGGCATAATCCAACTTTCAACAATATTCGACACGAATCCTCAATAAATTCGCCATTACATTTCCAATACTCGTTGAATCTCAAAATTCACAGATGTCTACCGAGTAATTAGAAATTAAACCCACTCCCCCCTCTCCGAACCACGCCAAGCCTAGAATCGAGTACAGTTCTTGTTTTGAATCAATTTGGCGGGCACTTTTCGAAATTAGTTTTCGTTCACATCGTGTCATACATCACCGCCTTTTGTTTCCCGCGGGCTATACATGGACGGCAGTAAGGTTTTTGGCCGATTTTCAAGAAAATTTTCGAATCTTTCAAGTAAAGCCGAGTATCCAGTTGAAAGAAGTTGGCCAACGTGGTGGTTTCACAGTCAGGACCATAAGATAGCTCATCGTTGAATTCGGAACTCGTGACATATTTCATTCGCTGATTGTTTCCTTTTCTGGTTAAGAAATTTAATGCTTTTCCGGAAGGTTTTTAAGGTAGTGCAGAAAAATTTTCCGTAATGGAATGTCCTGTTTGATTTATTCGAAGTCGAAAAGAGCCAACCACCGTGGAAATAGACAAGCTAAGACAAGGAATAGCAAACAACTTGGTTTGTATGTAAATATCTAAAATCAATTAAGGCGATAGTCTTCTTCAAGTCTTAAGAACTAGCTAGCCGGCTCTTTTAATATTTGCAAAACTAAATTGCTTTTGAGCAATTTCCCTCGCAACAATGATTCCGAATGTACCTGAAGTTTAAGGAAAATCTTGAAATCTTTTCCGGCAGGCGATGAAGATTTATTTTTTTTTCTAGCTCGAGAACTGGCGAACGATGTCAAATACAAACGTTCGTGATAAATCGAATTTGAGAAAATCTAGCCTTAAAGTTTACTGGTAAGACAAGAAGAACTGGTAGAACTAGGTCTGATTGTCCTTCGGACAAGATGAAGAGATTTCCTGCAGAGAAATTAATTTCAGTTTCGAACGTTTGTTTTAGACTCGAAGCATGGAAAATCCTTTACAAAGGCGACCTCATAATCTCTGCTTTCACAGAATTTAATTGCCAATGTCAATAGCAAATTAGCTTGAAAAGGACGTTTCCATATCGCTGAGGAAAGAATGTGTACTATGAATTTAAAATCGACCTTGAATGGGTGGTGTGTTTGTGTATTCTTCTTGCCAGTGAGTTTCAGAATTTAATCTTAGCATTTTGATTTATGCACCTGATTTGCAGGTTGATGCGGTTGCACCTGTTTTTTTAACCCACCCCATGACAATACAAAGCATCTACCTTTCCTCCGGCGTTGAATGTCGTTTCAACGTTGCAAGCAAAAATTCCGTAAATTGAATTAATGGGCACAGAATTTTCTTTTTTAATGGACGTTTTGATGGAAATGGGCCAACATACATATGAAAGTATTGAAATGAATATGATCCACTATGCTAAGGGGGATGCCGGGAAGGATGGAGGAGGAGGTGACGGGTGGTACTAGAGCGTGCGGTTAGAAAGTCGCAATGCCGGTATGAATTTTGATAGATGAGATGAACTGCGGATTTTCATATGTTTTTATTCCGCAATGAATTAGTTAAAGTGACATATGAATGAGAAAATTGAATAAATTTTCAAATTAAATTAGGCATTTTCTTACCTACATTTGGCGCATTGGTGACGGAAATGTGCTAATGATGAGAAGGCAGTCATAGAACCCATACTTGACATCTTTAAAACTATATTGATGAAATATCTTTTTTTAGGGATTCAGTAAAGTATCCTGCTTTTGGAATTGAACCCTTTATGCGATTACTTTTGCGCAATTCTACCTTAAAAAAGTGCATCAACACGCGAAGTACGATTTTTTTTAAGTTTCTGGTCAAATTTCGACTCTTGAGCTCTTAGTTTTTAGTTAACTCTCTACTTTTAATAGTCACTACTTTTCACTATTACTCTCTATACTTATTTAAAAAAGCTAACAACTTTAAAGTTTCACTTATTAGCATGGTGTTACCAATTTTGAAAAGTTACTAACATTTTGTTGTTTTTGTCCGGAACGCGTTTAATGCTGAGATGCGGCCTACGATTCAATAAAATATCCAAAAATTCTGAAATCGATTTTAAGGCGATTCGATATCTCATCGGACCTAAGAGTTATGTCGGAATTCGCAAAACGTACTCAATCATTTCACACCACCGTTGAATATCACAAAATCCTGAAGTTAATTTTAGCACGATTTTATATATATAAAGCCTTTCGAAATAAAAGCAAGTACTACATCTCATTAAAACATTTCTTAGAATTCGTACGAAGGTGCACAACCCCCTTAAATCTCCTTGTTGTCTGAATATCGAAAAACGGCGATAATATTTAAGACCCATAGAAGTCAAAGCGAATTCGATATCTCATTAAACCTAAGAAATGTGTCGGAATTCGTGAAAACGTACACAACCCCTTTACACCACAACGGGGTTGAATATCAAAAAATCTGGAAAACCGTTTCTAGGCATTCACATGAAGAGCACGCAGAAGTAAAATTAATTCAATGCCATGACAGACTTAAAAGATATGATAAAATTCGTAAAAATTCACGGACAACTTTTGGCCCCACCTTCATACGACAATGCAAATCTGAAAATTTTTGTTGCTTAAATTACTTCAATTTTCTAGCTTAATCCTATCCTGAAATACAAAAAACCACCCTCACCCCCATACCTCGCTTTCTGTATAAACAATTTTATTTTTCTAGGAGGCCTCTATGGGGATCTCTATGATCTAAACAGCTATATATTTCCATGGCCTTTCACTTAAAAAAAATTTCGTCTATGGTAAAACGCTCTTCCAGGAACGAATCGGCAAACATGTAATATAAATTGTTAAATTGTTTCATTTCGGACGTGTGGTAGATTATTGCATGATTTTCCCTTCTTAATTTCAGGTAAATTGAAATTCGTTCAAATAGGAATTATACAACATTTTCTCAAACAACTTTGAATAGCTCCAGCATCCTTGATGGCTAGTCCGAAAAAATACTGTTGCATCAGTTTTTTTAAGCCAACGAATTTTTTACTAAATCTACACGAGTAGGTATACGCGGCAATAAAGTTGATGAGAATGTTCGCAAACCAAATATTCATTTCTTTATCAACTCATCGATTCCTTCACCAATCGACAAATCAACATACATCAATAACTTTGAAAGAATTTCGCAGCGATTAATCGAAAACATAATACAGGGCTCATAATGGATTTTAATCCTAAGAAGCTGGAATTTATTGCTCTTGTATGTTCATAATCCCAGTGATGGCAATCATCTCGAGAGCGTACCAACTGGAGTTCAATTAATTTCAATTAATTGAATCCTTTGAGCTTTGAAAGCTTTATGGTAACGTTCATAAGGGTCAGCGAGAATTGAAGGATTCTCAAATTTCCGCACTGCTTAACGCCGCTCATCGTTTCCTGGCGTTCTCGCCTTTTCAAATGAAATTACCTGCTCAATGGAGATTTACTTGGTAATTAACCGCTGCAATGATTTACTTTAAGGTAATTTAAATTATCGGTCAGGAGACTACTTTTTAAGGACAATTTTTTTGAATTGAAAAAATTGCGAAACTCGGTGATGACCTAATATGAAAAAAATTTCTTTTAATAATATTTTTAATTGAGTGCTGATGGCTCAGTTCGTCTGGAATGGAACTTCAATTAATTTTAGCATCAACGCTGGTCTTCTGGTTATGTATCACTCTATTAATCGAAAGTATTTCAGTTTATAAAGCTTTGGAGCTTTAAAGCTATTCAGCGATGACTATAATTTCGGTCGATAAGTACGTGTGCAGTACACACACTGTGGTTATTTATGTTAGTCGAATTTTAGGCAATATATTCGATGTCTTGATATTTTGATACCAATCGACCATTTGATTTCAAATACCAGTCAGTTTAATTGTACTTGACGTTGCACTGTTTCAATTCATCCCGAACTAATTGCCAGTTATCTTATTAGTTCTTCTACAAAAAATATATTAGCAGTCTTTTCATTATACGAATTTCCCCGATAGCTATTTGCATCCTAAATTTTCTGTTTGCTCTACAAACAAAACGCCATTCATTTCGGGATAATTCTTTACGTCAGAAGATTTTTGCTTGTTTTCCGCAGAGATTACCATTAGGAAGTAACTCCTTATAAACGAAAAATAAAGTCCAAGTCCTGTAAGACGAGGAACGGGACGAGTCCTCCGGACTCCGTGCACGAAGTATGTCTTTGCCAGTAAATGAAGTCTTTCCTGTAAGGACATTGTTTACAATTTCGTTTAACTAGAACGCGTACGTTGACAACGTCGAGGACGACGGCACAGCTCAGTTTATCATTCCTTTAAGCATTGAACATTATTAATGTCAGAGTTGCCAGTCTTTATTTATATTTTTTCGTGCATACATTTTTCATTTGGGGAAACAAAGTCCCCTTCGGCTATAGTTCATTTTTCCTGTGCATAGCGTACATTGGGGTCCTGGTTGTGCATAAGGAGCTGACTAAAATGAACATCTTAAGACCTTAAAAAATATGTTCGCGAGCCCAAAGACAAAAGGTATTCTTCTCAAATATCACCTACCTAGTTCGCAACACACCTTTAGTCCTACATGCCAACGTTACTGAGGAATCTACATATCTATAGGATAGTCTAACATAAAAAAGTCGTTCCAGCTAGTGCTAGCATGGGATAGTCGCAAGGGAACGAGATCCCGGTATTTTCTTTCCGATGTCGTCACGATGAAATATGAATTGGAATTTATGCGGTGAACATCTTGTCTCATCAAGTCTTAAAGATGAGCTTGGTTAATTGCTCTTTGTTCGCTTCAGTCCTTACGGTTGGTTATGTGAGATGAATGAGAAGATAATTATGAAAATAGAAGCCACCAGCTCTAGACAATGTTCCACTAATTTATGCATTTTGGGGAAAATCCTTTTGAATTATATACCGTACCCATGTACCGTCATGAAGATGATTTAAGACTATACATCTTAAGTCCACCGAATTGGATACTGTTCATGCCGGCGAAAATTGAAGCCATCCGGAGATTTTTATTATGTGCCAAAATTTAATTGAATTTCTGGAAGTGAACCTATCTCCTCTTAGTGCAGTGCAGATTTGATACTTGAGTCGAACTAAGAAAATGCACTCAATCCAGTGAAAATATGATGATGCCCCTCTTTCTAAGTACTTCACAAATAATCGCACTACTGGGAACGCTTTCAGATGTCCTGAACTTCTTGATCACTGCTCGATCGCTGCTTCCAATCAAAATCGCACTCTGAACACTTTCGCGAAGTACTGACCGTCAACTTACTTTACCGTAGTAAAAACTGAAACTCTGTAAAAGCTCTCGGCGCTTATATATTGCATGTGTTGAGTCGAGAGATTTCGATTTCGACTCGCAAGAAGTATCTTTTGTATGGGAGAAGTGTCGAGAGATTTCTACGCTGGCATCTGCTTTTCGTGTAAAACAAGGCTCATACTAGTTGACCTATCGGGCATCAAATTACTTTCAC
The DNA here is from genome assembly GCA_951812415.1 of Beris morrisii. Lineage (NCBI taxonomy): Eukaryota > Metazoa > Arthropoda > Insecta > Diptera > Stratiomyidae > Beris > Beris morrisii. Next base: position 167,002,391 of record OX638310.1, on the reverse strand, counting down.
AATGACTTGACTGAGTTAACTTTTACCGCATACGACTAGGTGCTAGCATCATTCAGTCTGGAATCAATTGCATACCAACTGATTTATGTAGCGTGATCCGATTCAGGTAATCTGAGGTGAAGAAGTCAGCTGCAAGAGATTAGTGTGTCAACTGAACTCTTCGGGTTCATCATTCGGCGTTCATTATAAAAATCCAAACAGGTTCAAAAGTAAGCCAATTAAAAAAATTAGAAGACCTATTAAAAGTTACTTCCTTAACACTAAACTTAATAGATTTATTTCACCCTAACTTTCGGAGCTACTAGCAAGAGTAGAGAATCACGCCCATTTAGAAACATCTTCGCATCCTTAATTGCAACGAGAAAGTAACATTTTATTTGCTGTTCTGATTACAACATCATTCCCCAAGAACACACATCACCCCTAGTGCCCAGTAAGAAGATACCTTCAAAGTTGATCATCAGTCGTAAAGTTTGCGAGAAGCCATAACATAAAACTCAGGAAAACGCTCTAGCAACAGCTCTGAACGACATGGTTAAGATTTCAAGAAGTAGTTGTTTGGTTTGAACGACATAAGGATGCCAATTATCTTAAATAATAGAGAGGCATGTTCTCCATCGCGAGGTATCACCTCCTGTACAACAAACATCTAGAGTACCTGATGCGACTGAAAATTTCCTCCAAGGACGAAACAATGAAATGGGCTGTGATGGTCCTCGAAATTGTGCACCGTTCCTGCTATCACAAAACTGAAATACCCTCCGCCCCCACCTCCAAACATTGTTACAAGGACGGGCTCATTATTTTTGCAAGCATCTTTCGTGTTCAATTCATTTCGGAATTTCGAGTGCATGTTGAAGTTCTGCGATGGTCATTACATCGTCGGGCAACTATAAATCATTGGAAATCAACGTGATTTATAGTTGTCCGAAAGGATAACTCGTGATACATCACCATTAGTGAATGTGCCCCTGGTTTCCCTATGTGTCCTGTTGGCACGAATGAAATGACGATGCAAATCACCCCAACCATATGGGAAGGAAGGGATGATTCGAGAATGGTTGTATTTGACTTGTTGACCTATTAAGGAATTATTGATTTTCTTTTCAACGAGGTTCACTTAACTTTATTTTGATCAACAGCTTATGTTGATTATTGTGGTCATCGCGAGATTTAGGATGAACTGAAAAATTCCGCCAGCAGAAAGATAAAATGAACGGATCATTTAGCGATTGCTTCCTCTCAAATACAAAAATTAAATTTTGACAATTAATTAGAATAAAACGGACATGCAGTTAAATAAATTGCAGGGGAGTTGAGATACGCCTTCTATTGCATTATATAAATTGAGGTAGGGTGGTTTTCGTAACGTTATGCCAAATATCATCAATACCGATTTTGCACCGATTTTGTGTTATTCAATCGAGATATGAGATATCCCCTTAAGCAATTCCTCGTTATGCACATATGTGTTTCAGCTTACAAAAAACGAAAGGTCTTCATTAATCCTAATTTCCAATTACAAAAAATTTCCACTGATAAGAAAACTTGCAATAGGATAGTTGTTACCTGGCAAAAAGAAGTAGACGATTTGACCGATTTTTTCTTTCTGAATTGTCGAGTCAGTGGACAAAGTATGAAAGGGCTGAAACGACAGAACTGTTCTACAAAATTTAGCACAATAATTGTAAAAACGCTGGCGGTTAAGGCTATTTCTTTTTGTTCTTCCTTCGACATTCGAAAACTCGCTTGAAAAAGCGAGATAACCTTTAAAAAACAAAAATTTCCACGAAGCGACTCAATTCTGAAATCAAGGATCGGAAATACCCTCCCCATCCCACTCCTTGGATCAGCCACTCAACCACCAAACTGTCATGGCACGCATACGCAATTTGTTTTAAACAATTTCAAAGTATCGAGTTTAATTTCGGTTTCAATTTCAGTTCTCGCTTCTAACAAATGTCTTTGAAAAATTGACCGATAGATCCAGAACTCGTTTAGATAAAAGTATAAAAATATTCATACCTGGGCAGAAGGTGCATCCTTAATGTCCATCAATCATTAATGCCCCTTTATGTATGCGGCAAGGTATCTGAACATTTAGCCTAATGGCCATTAGACGAGTATGTCCTAAATATTACCGCTTAGGATTTAGGCTAAGTGATCAAGTTTGATGAACATTTAGGAAATACATGCCGAGAAATTACTGTATACATTTTCCTTCTTGAATCTGAGAGGATGAAGAAATTTGTAAGAAATGAATCTGCAGTTGCAATGCAAAAAACTATTGTTTTTCAACTCTATTCCGGGACAAAGGGTTCGCATCTATTGCTTGAGGCGCTGAATTATTTTCTTATCTTATCACTTAAAAACTGTTTTTTTTTTTAAATAAAACTGTCATTATTTGGATCAGTAACAGAAGTTCTGTGTGCAGGCAATTTTCTTATTGCCAACTTAAGTCTAATTGTTAGTTAGTAAATTGCCAAATCGGATGACTATGTGTCCAGCTAGGAAGCGGTTTAACTACGAAGCTTTAGAAGTTAATACATTTTTCTAGTTAAACGCACATATAAGAAGTAAGGTAAGGTATTTAACTCGGAAACGTTGTTAGCACTTCTTTTTAATTTTTCTCTTCGTTGGGAAGCTTTTGAACTTTTAAACGATAATAGATGGCGTTCCAAAAATGAAATCATTTTTTTTTCAAATACGTTATCTACCTTGCAGGTATTTATCAAGTATGAGAACTTGATGGTAATGTGTTATGCATAGCAATCACAAAATTTAAATCACAAAAAAAGAGGAGACGGTGAGCGAACATGTTGACCCAAATAGACCACGGCCATATAAAAGAATTGACAAAATTTGAGCTGACAATGACAAATGTGCCAAATGATGTCACGATAAATTTTCAGTTTTCATTTTACCATCGAGAAGCGCGCAGAATTTTACGAGGATGACAGCGTAGAAGAGGAAAGCTAAAAAGGATCCATTCCCGGCTAGGAGTATTGCAAGCAGTACAGTAACTACATGTCTATGTCGTGTTATTGTCACATTAGCGTCTGTGTCATCTGATGATGACTGCATCGAAAGTCATTAGAGTGATTGAAAGTCCTGTGTATCTGCGATACAAGCTGAAAGCGGAGAACTGCATTCGACAAGGACGAAGACTGCAATGTGCAATCAATGCAACTATCAGGACAAAAGAGGGTGAACTCTGTACAGACAAAATAATTATAATAAGACGTGCAAATAGTTGAACTTAATCTGGGACTGGGCATAGCATTGGCGAAAGGGTTGCCTTTTACAAAATGCTTTGCTTTTGATAAGTTGATTCGTTCAAGTCATAATTCAACTCTCCGCTGCAGTTTTTGTGCGCTTGGAAGCAAGTTTTAATGATGTTCGGGCGAGGCTCGGAGGTTAAGTTGTAAGAAAATATTATGAAAGTTTCGGAACAAATGATAAGAGTTGAAATGAATTACGAGGAAATCATTGGCATAGCGACAAGCCATAGTTTTATGAACTTGGCAGCATGGAGTTGAGTTCGAGAAGTCTTTGATTTTTTTTCATAAATTTCATTTGGTACTGCACACATCTCCTCATAGTCTTGTTTTATAAAAATGCACTTGTGAAAGTGCTCAACGCACTGTACTCATTGAAGAGTTCTTGATAACGTACGCCTCTTCAAAACCAATTTTTCTTTATTGAAAATTCTTTCTAGTGTAATTACATACCAGTTCGAAATTTCGCCTGCCATTCCTGAGATACAAGAAAAATTGAAAACTCAGCTCCTATTAACCTTATAACAATTTATTCTCGAATATACTTCTTAAAAGTTCAATACAATTGCAAAGTTTTAACTTTCTACCATAAGCGGTTCACGAGATTTATAAATAGGAATGTGTCATGTGATAAAAAATAATATTCTAGCATTAACAATTATTTTTGAGTGGGTTTGGAGATATGCTTTTTTTTCAAATATCTCAGGAAACTTTTATTTATTTCTGTATATGAACTTTTTAAAATATTGTTATATGCATACCATGGCAATCCGGACTACCTATCAATGACATCGTAGTATCCAGAGACAGCATGCCAATATACAATTAGAATTGCGTCGAAAGCTCTGCGCACTTCTCGCATGTTCTGTACACTTCCTGTATGTTCTACACTCACCACCGAATATGCTGGGTATCTCTCAACTCAACAAATACAGTTTAAGCGCAGCAGGGTCATACCATAATTAGAACCAACATTAAGAATTCTTCAAGTCTGGGTTGTTTTTCGGTGTCGATGGAGTCTGGGAGGACTCCCAAATTAATTTTCCGACTCTAGAAGATGGTGAAACAGCGCCTCGGGACCTATTCGAACATAATTTTCAAACCGGCCTTTTCAACGAATGTTTTTTAACTGTCATGTCTTAAATGGCAGTAGCCAAGGAAGCAATCGATTCCAGTCGGGAGGTTCGTGTGGAAGTTTTAACAGAGTTTTATCTCTTGTCTTCTAACCGACTTGTCTTGTTCATAGGGTATGCATGTGTACTTTAATACGTTCACCAAATTTCTATCTAAGTGGTTCTAGGAATTTATCGAGCAAAATTTTATTTCTGTATGAAAACTGGTTTTTACTTTATTATTTTCTAATAATACAGTATTGTGATCGATTTTTAAAAAAAAAAAATTTGCTACCCTGAAAAAATTTTTTTTCTCGCTTCATGACTAGTAGACACGAAAAAAGCAAAAAAAATTTCAGTCCGTCTGTCCGCCGTACGCAAAATCGTTTGAAGGCTCGTAGCTCCCAAACGCTTTGATATATTACATTGAAATTTTTTTTATGAATAGACTGAGTAGGCCCCTTGAAGTGACCAAATTCTGAGGGGTGGGGGTGTTAAGGGGGAGGAGGTGGTGTGTTTTAGACGGAAAATTTTGGTTTCTAGATCTCAGCAACCGCTTACGCTAGGAGGCTGAAACTTGGAATTTAGTTTTGATAGTGGACCCATTTGCATAACAATTGTTAATATGGGTGAAGGGGTGTGGGAGTGGGGGTAAAAATAATGAGTCCGAAACGCAAAACAACCGAGATCGACACATTCTAAGATTCATATCTCCTAAACAGTTAACGTTACATAATTGAAACTTAATGAATATCTGAAGGTATACTAGGAGAATAGATCGGAATCAAATTTTTGAGTGGGGCAATGGCGTAGGGGGGGGGGGAATTTAGATTACGATATCTCACGAACCAATTGCACTAGAAAAATAAAATTCGGTTTGTGTATAAAGGTTGACAAATGAAGTTTGCTGAAAGTAAAATTTTTTTAAGGGAGCGGTGGAAAGTGGAGGGATACGAATTTCTGAAAAAAATGACGTCACACATCTCAAGAACCGTGTGAGATAGATGCTTAAAATGTTTACCAAAAGCAGGCCTAATAGACTCCTAGCAGAAAATAAAATTTTGAGGGTAAGGGTGTAGAGGGTGAGGATGGGGAGGGTGAAAAGGAAAAGATTCCGATTTTTATATCTCGAGAACCTATAATGATATAAAGCTTAAACTTGGTATTTAGATAGAACTATAGCAGTAGCATTTTGGAAAAATATAATTTTTGAGTAATAAGAAATTGATTTTTTTTTTATTTTCTCTTGTTGTCTTCATATTTATCTATTAACTCCTTTCAGGGTTTTTGGATGTTCAACCCCCAAGTGAGTGTAAGGAGGTTGCATATCTGATGATATATTAATAATAATTCATTTTTACTTCCTAAGGTTTCCCATATAAGCGCCAAAAAGTCAATTTAATTATTTTTAGATATTCAATCCTAAGGGGTGTATGGGGGTTGTAGGCTTTTCAAAGCTCAAACATATTTCTTAGGTTAGATGAGATATTAGATCACTTTTCACTTCCACAGACTTTTTACATAATCGCCTACAAACCCATTTCTCAATTTTTGGATATTCAACCACCAAAGGGTTTGGATATGTTTTCACAATTTTTTCCATCCCTTAGTTCTGAAGAGATATGAAATTGGTTATTACGGCATTTGAAGCAATGACCTAAAAACCAATTTCACGATTTTCCAAATTTCAAAAACCAAGGGGGTGTGAAGGGTTTGCTTACGTTTTCATAAATTTTACAAGATCCCTCGTGTATCATGAGATATCAAGTTGCTTCTTATGAAATCGTTTAAAAACCGGTTTCACAATTTTTTCAAAACACAAACCCCAAGTGGATGTAATGGCAAAGACTATCTACAACAAGACGGGACACTTAATACACATGCATTTTTTGTGTAAAAAAACCAAAAAATCATTGCATAAGCGGAACAAAGAAATCCGATTGAACAATTTCAATTCCGTATTCTTACGGAAATTCACATGCGAAGAAAAGAGTACGCTAATATGCCAAAATGAATGATTACACATTCGCATCTGTGTGCATCGTTTTTCTCAAAGCACGTAACAGAACGCATTTTTTGCGGCTGTTCTATTCTCAAGTGTTTCAGCATACAAACTTATAGGAACAATATGAGAAATGAAATCACACAAGCACAGCTGAGCTCTGTCTGCACATGATTTGATGTAGGGATGGGAATCGATTGCTCAACAATCGATTGTTGCAATATCGATTATTTTAAAATGTTCGATTAAGATCAATCGATTAATTGATGGCTTCTAATCAATTAATCGATTAATCGCGTAATTCGCAAGTCCCAGGGTGTCGTATATGTACGTATACGTAGACTGTATAGGTATCTTTGACTTGAAATATCTAGGTTCATTATACTCGTACGTTTAACATTAGGATTGTCATACATATTGTATATTGTAGCGGTAGCGGTAAATGTACATAGAAAAGATATTAATATATATATGCATATTAATATATACGAGTATATGAAGAATTTTTCTATCTTCTGTGAAGCTAAATGTCCGTTCAATTTCCAAATAAGTTCATGGCTTTGGTTATGAAATAACACGTTCTACATTTGCGGATGAATGTGGGAAGGTCAAAATTTTAATTAATTATTTAACTAACATAATATTACAAAAGCCTTCTGATCACCTATCTGGACACAGGAAAGATCTTGCCAAAACACTTCTATATCTTCTTCTACATTAGAACTATTGTTTGCAAATAATTATTATATTTAACAGTCTAAATTCATCATCGAGTTTGTGTAATTTATAGTCTTCAACAATAATGTCCTTTCAATGAAAAGTTCTCACTAAAATATAATAGGAAATCGGCAAACAGTCTGGGTACAACTTTATTATTTTATGGGTAGAAGTCCGAAATGTGTTTAATGCTGAGATGCGGTGTAGGTTACTATGCGACTGACAACCTAAAAAACAACGTTCGAAATCGCCTCCTGGTTATTCCTTAGGTTGTAAGTCCCATAGTCACCTACACCGCATATCAGCATTAAACACCTTTCGGACTTCAACATATAAAATAATATGGTTGAGCCCAGACTATTGGCCCATTTTTTTAAAGTTTTAATGACTCTAGTAGCACATCTACATATATGTACTAAGTTTCAACTTTCTAGCATAAGCCGTTTCCGAGACATGCAAAAACCACTTACCACTAGGATGTCTCCATAGTAGCTCTAAACAGTTTTCAATTCTTAGCTTTCTATCCTTTGCGGCCTTTGAGAAATTAAAATCAGAATTCTTTCATTTCCACCCCCTCCCACCATCACTCCCTACACCCATACCCTCAAAAATTTTTTTCCGCTAGAGGTCTACTGGTTCTAACTCCCGTAAAATTTTGAAGATCATATCTGATACGGTTTTTGAGATATAAAAATTTAATTTTTTGAATAATGACTGTCGCCCACTTCCGCGCTTCACCTCCACTCTCAAAAATTTTCCCCGCCACTCACACACCCCTCGACTTCTATCGACCATTTTTTTGCAAATGGGTCCACTATCCACATACATAAGTTCCAACTTTTAGCCTCCTAGCATAAGTGGTTCCTGAGATCTAGAAACGCATCCAAAAGAGGGGTGGGAGTGATACCACAAAGATACTACTCGTAGGGGTTCACCCATTCTACCTACCATAAAAATATCAACTTAATATCGTTTTGCGTACGGCGGACATGCAGACATTTTTTTTTGCTTTTTTGGGGTTTACTAGTCCAAAAACGTGAAAATACAAAATTTCAGGGTAGCAAATTTTTTTGAAATTTCAGGTCGATCTCAATATTATACTTTACTATTAAAAAATAATAAAGTAATAAGTGCATTCAATTTTACTGGGAAAGGGATTTAGAATTTTGTTATAAAGTAAGTAGGTATAATAGAAAGAGCTGTCCAGTTAGTAAGTAAGGAGATAAGCATAAAAGTAAGTAGATGTAGGTACTTACTTTTAGCTAGAGTTGACTATTCAGTTCCGATTTTGAGACCGGAAGACACAGCAAGAGTAAAATAATTCCTATAATTTAATATAGGAAGCAATTTTCTCAACGAAGTTTTGCTTGCTGGGTTGTTATTACCAAACGTGTGTTGCTGGATCTCTTCATGAATTCACAATTTTTTTCTATTGCAGCTAATTTCGTAGTAAAATATTGCCAAATCTGTCGTACATCGAATCTTTTTACTGTTGAAATTTGTTCGATTAATTAACGTTAACTAATCGATTATGTCGATTAATCAACATCACTCATATCGATTGATAAAATTGATTTTTTTAGAAAAAATAATCGATTAGTCGATTAATCGAATCGAAATCGAACAACCCTAATTTGATGTCAGTTTTTTTTATAGGCGTTCTGTGCGGATGTCATTATATTGGTGAATGCGACTCGTTATCAGTTTTTGTCTCTTCTTTAATCATCCATCTTGCTATTGCTATCTACTTCCCTCATCTCATTAAATAAAGAAACCAAGGTCAAATTTTTATTCGAAAGATACTGCATAGTGTCCCGTCTTCTTATGGTTAGTCTTTGGTAATGGGTTTGTATACGTTTTAACAATTCGTCACATCTTTTAAGTCTTAAGTCTGATAAGGCAGTCAATTTTTCTTCTATGGGCTTTTAGTGTACATAATATACCGAAATTCGAATAGTCTACACGGACTTTTTCAATGTTTAATCGGCTAAAAATCTCTATTTTAAATATTTTTTTTTAAGAACAAAACTAACTTTCCGAGAAACCTCATAATTTCGAAACAACTGATGATATACTCCGAATTTGAACGCTCCCGAACTTTGACCCGAAAATAATAAAGTTTCGCCCAGACCATTGGCAGATTTTTTTTTTAGTCATCGTATTCGCTGAGTTTTAGGATGCAATGAAAGTTGTTCGACCTTTACAGATGTTTTTCCTAACGGCAGTTCCATGTTTTCCATACCAATGAATGTAATCAACACAATCTCTTACTCCAGTTCCGAAGTGGGTTTATCATTCTTCAAACAGCCCAGATTTTTGCTACAATCCCCGGTATGAGTTTGTTATCGCCTAAACAGAACATGGTTCTATAGCGGGTAGTTAACATAAATAAAGACCAATCGTGATACCTCACACAATATCTGATGATGTGACACAATCGGGACAAATTAACTTCACCACCTGTTCCACGCTTACATCCTGATTTCGAAATGACTGCTATGGAACAAGGAGTGTCTTGCCTGGAAAACTACTTGTCATGTTTCCTTCCAAACAATAATCGACGTGCCTTGATCCATGTGTGGTTTTTTCCTATCTTTCTTTACATTCTTCTCTCTTCGCCGTACAGATATCACACAGGATATACGTTACTATAGCCATACGACTAAGCACGATATGTGGCATTTTCAAACACGGATCTTTCGCATTCCTGGCGATGATAACTGCAGAAAAATAAAGCAAACGTGGAAACGACGTGCCTTAGCAAAAATACTCCTTACGAAATCATTCCATGACCCAGAAATCTAAGATTTTGTCTGCGTAGTCACGTAGAGTGTGCCGCATATGTAGCCCAAATGTGAGCGCTCCATAGCCATACGAGGAAGTAATAACAGCTCGAATTAATTTCGACACGTTGTTCCATACAAATTTCGCCTCCTTATCTCCGAAACCAAGACGAAGAGTAATTTCTTAGAGATTCCGAGATAGCGAGGATTCTTGCCATTTCCAACGGCAACAATTTAATGAGCTCACGAACAAGATTTCCTATCGCACAACGAATAGCACTTACACGCCACCCCCGCTCGAGACTAATAGCACTCCGGGAATTTTATGATCATCGACAGCTTTGATTACACAACGACGTGTCGTTTTTATTTACGACACCCCGACACCAATTTTCCTTTTGGCGCATTGCTTTTACCACTTTTCACAAGGATACAAAAAAGAAAATTTGGGACAAAAACAAAGCTGGGGGAAAATATTGAAAATTTTCTAACCTGAAATCCATCGTAAGTCCACGAACCGAATTTCATTTCGCATCGTTGATCGTCGAACGGGAACCATGTGATGTCGATTTTACATGTCGATTTGAAAATTCCTGGCGGAACGTAAAGGCAGGACCCGTTGTTCCTGACGACGACATTCGTAGGATACGTTCCGTCGAAGCCTTCGTCAGCGCTGGAAAATACCAAAAAAAGGAAAAAAATTTATGAGTAAAAGATTTATGTTTATGCTTAGGGAATTTTGCTATGTTTTCGGGAAATATGATGGACGACCCGGCTATAGGACACCAGGCAAACAAACACGATAGCTCCTCCAGAGCCACCGGATTCAGTTACGATCCTTGTCGACCGGACAAAATAGCCCTTACACACTTTTCCGACAGCAAAAATTTTTCCGGATATTTTGCTGACCAGCTAGCTCCCCACGCTACTCCCACTTCGACGCTACTATTTCGGTTGTCGCAAATATTTAGGACAAACTGATAAGGGTACATAGACGATTTTTGTGGGCAATTTTAGGCGGTCCCGTGCTGTACCAGATGGATGCCGGAGCATTTTGGGCGGTATTTATCCCTTTTATGATACTGGATACCACTAACCGGGAATTTAGAGAGACCGAAGCGTTCATCAATTATTTTGTCGAGGTTCTGGTTTCCTGATTTATTAGAGACAAGATGTGAATGATGGTACGACACTTCGCAGATGTACTCGTCCTCGACTTCGATTCGTGTGCGTTTTATGGATATTGATCTTGATGAGGTACATATTAAACATACTCTCCAGCAGTTTAGATGTTTATTTTGTGTTGTTCACGCTTTAGTAGCGGGTGTCACAGAGATACTGCAAACATTAGGAATCTGTGTATGTAGCGAAAATGGGTATTCCCGGAAGAATAGTAATGACGGAGTTGAATAAATTTTAAATCTTTAAATCTCTTGTACCTAGTTCTCGTTCACAAGGTGCAATCTTCAGTCTTCAACAAATGGAAGACCTTTTCCATTCCTTCAATTTGCATTTGTATTGTTGTGATTTTCTTCATTTTTACTCTCTTGTCTGCAATTTTTGGAAAACGTGTCAAATTTTAAATTTCTAGATTGTCACATTTGTAAGTTATCGCTCAATATCCATGAAGACGTTTTTTAGGTTCTTTTACGTGCGATCCCATTCAATTTTTATGTAATTTAAATTTCGATTCTTCCGTTTACCAGTTGAAAGTGGCTTGACATTTTTTTTTTAAAAATCGGTAGCCATTTAGACAAGTTTCAATTAGAAATTACGAATACTCCTTCAGATTCGTTCTTGTAAGAACCAAAACATCAAAGATGTCCATTTTATCGGCATAGAAACGAAAAAGTAATTTTCTCGACTAAGCCCCTGCTCGATTTATAGTACATCTTATGTGGTACTCATAGACACAGTCAAGGATGTCGGAATCCTTTTCAAGCGCTCCAACTAGGCTAATTGCAGATTCGATAAAATAATTCAAGTTGTGAGCAAAAGTAATTTGCTGAAGAGCTTCTTTGCCGTTTGCAAAGGAATTAAAGTCTGGGTCTGGCCATTTTCTTGGATGTAGCAAGCAAGTTAAAGAGAAACAGCAGGAGCAGCCAGTCATACTTTCGTGCGAATTTTTCTTGTTCTTGTTTTCGTCGTGGCCTGTCTACGTTAGAAAAATGTTAGAGATGTTTTCCCAAGAAAGACCTTGACATTTTTTTCTGAACTCGCTTCTTGCTGGCCAACTTAATGACGTCCTCTTTGTAGATGTCTCCTCGAGGAAGAGTCTACTTCGTTTCTTCCTTCGCATTGTTTCAGATTGAATTTCTCATTTGAATTGCAAAAGTCGTCTAACGTCGAGGTGTTTGCAGTCTAGTGGGGAATCTGTGGTTTGATACTTACCCAGGATCTGGGACAAGTTTGAACAGCCCTCCTTTTATTAAATTCCAGAGGATCGATCGTAAGTAAGAACTGCAAACTTCAATTAGGGGTGGCTGCATTTTAGTGAATTTGTTCGAGTTTGTAGTGCAGATTTTTTTCTTACTAACTATTTTGGTGCCATGGTGTGTTAGTGCTGATTTCTCCTCAATTTTTATAGGGCTTCGTAGGTTCAAAATGTTCCTTAAGCCAAAACCTGAGCGTAAGAGGCTTCAATTAGCTGAATTATTAATTTGCCAAGTTCTACAGAGAATCCTTCAGTTAAGGATATCAAGCAGAAATGATTAATATACACCAACCTACTTAAGATCAAAACTATATAATCCAAGGAAACTTGAATTTTTCTTACAAAGGAGATATTGTCACAAGAGGCACTTGCGATTGCGATTAAAGTCAGTATTTCTATATTTTCGCATAAACTTAGGAGTACACAAGATCTTCGTGAATTATAAACAGCAAGCAAGGCTTGCTTGCTAAGAACCAATTACTCGTATGAATGTGACTTTCTACCGAGATATCTTATGAAAACTTGTTCATTGGATCAGAATGTATGAAAAATTGTTAGTTGGCTTGTTGAAAACCAGATAAATTACTTGATAGAAACAGCGTTTCGTCATGTTTTTCTGTTTTATAAATGTATAAAAATGCCGATAGTATGGCTGTGACTTGCCATTAGGATCATCGACCTATACACAAAAAAGACGTTACATCCTGTGAAAATTGGAAGGAAATTAGTGAAGGTATTATTGAGATATAAACCATAATATCTTCTTACATCAAAAATCTGCACTATGATAGCGACAGATATAGCAAATTTCGACTTTCATGTGATATAAATGTTTAGTATTGCCAAGCGGGGTTGGGGGTAAAGCACATTATGACTTCGGTTCGTATATACATATTGCTTTCCAAGCGGAGATTATTTGGAATTTATACCAAGGCCATTTATACCCAACGCCAGCGTTTTCCAGGCGGAGATACTGGAGATCCGGGAGGCCTGTCGGACTTTGCAGAAAGACGCTACGCCAAAGCGATATGTTGAAATCCTATCTGACAGCCAAGCCGCAATCAAGGCCTTAGATTCGGCTACCACCTACAGCTACAGCAAGATAGAGGGTAACGAGCGGGCAGACGAATTAGCTAGGCAAGGTTTTGCTCTTCTGGGCTCTCTCGTAGAATCCGTTCAGGCCCCACTAGGGACTGTTAAGCGCCAAATATCCACCCACTTTCTCACAAACGCGAACTCCAGATGGAGAGGACTGATCAACTGCGTCATATCTAAGAAGATATGGCCATCCTACTCCCGGAGCAGAAGAGATGAACTCCTGATCAGGAGCCGGAGAGTCACGGAAGTCAAACCGGGTCACTGACCAAGCGGTCAGACTGGGTTTTCCCTTTAACATTAATTGCCGCAGGTGTGGGGATGCAAATAAGAGGGAAACTGTTATCCACCTTCTTTGCGAGTGTCCCGCCCTAGCTAGAGCAAGACTTCGCGCACTAGGCAAACCCCTCTTCAATAACATTGATGAATTCTCGAAAAACAAGATAGGAGAACTGATTAATTTCTTGAACAGCTCTGGATGGATATGATAATCCATTCAAGCCCCAGGTCTCTGTAAAACTATGTATCTACTTCATCAGCCCTCAACGACAAGGTTAAACGAGTTGTGGTATCAAAACAGCACTTCCTGCGCTAATTGGGCCCTGTTTTCGGCACCACATAAACCAAACCAACCAAACCTATACCTAGGAGTAAAAAAAATTGATTAACATAAGGGGGTCTAATTGTTTTCACGAATTTTGTCTTATCTTTTAGGTCGAAATATTGAGTTAATTTTACTTTCCCCAGCTCCTCAGATACGGGCATAGCATTTTTCCAGATTTTTTTTACGTTCAACCCCTAAGGATAAGTAAAGGGGCTGAATAATAAAACTAACGAATTTTATCAAATGCCTTAAGTGTGATGAGATATTGTATTGGTTTTTACTTCCACGGACGTTTACCATAATCGTCTTAAAAGGTTCTTCTGTTTTTTTTTATATTCAACCCCTAGCGGGATGAAAGGGTGTCTACACATTTCTACGAATTCCTTCATATCTCTTAGGTGTCATTAGATATCTTAAACAAATTATTTGTTTAATGCTTTACTCGTATTGTTACTGATTTCTGTTTTAATTTATAATTTTATCTCTTTAAAATATTGATTGCACATTAAAGGGCAAGGAGCTGGGGTTCGGTACATTAATTCCTAAAAAAAATCTGGGTTATAACAGAAATTTGCTGTTTCATGGACGGGTTGAGCAGATTGATACTGATACTTTTTAATACTTGTTAGCCTATTTCGGGCTAAAACTGCTCGAATTTAATTTTTTGTTCTGTATCGGAATGTTATAAAGTCACAACTGTGGATTGAGTTGCTTCGCCTGTTTCGACTCCCACTTTTTTTCACGTAGGTTTGACCTACAATGGAACTGGTACATGGACCTGCCTCATTCTCACCCACTCTCCCTTACACTGCTACTATTCCAATTCCATGTTGATACACGTACCTTTATAGTGTCCGACTTTGCACTTTAGCTGATACGAGAACTATCTGATACTTGGATCCGTTTTGATTGTCCAGTACTCTGAGGTATCAGTGAGAAAGTATCATATTCATTAAACGTTACTCATCCCTAATTCATACTATACAGTGGCTGGACAAAAATGCGGGAAGGGTCACTATTAATATGTTAAACAAATATGCTTCTGATATTTCGAAATGTAGAAAGCCCATCAAAAATTTGATATCATATTACTTTGTTTATTAAAATGAAGCAATTATTTAAATCCGCAATAAAATATGTATAAGCTAGAGAAAAAGAAGAAGAAAAACGCCCAAAATATATTCGTACAGAGATTACATCTAGCCCCAATTTCGAAACATACGAATTTTTTTTTAAATATTTCTCATAAGATTTCTTTCGGAACAGGATAAGAGTTGTAAAGAACTAGAAAGCCCACGACACGATAAGGCATAGATTCAACGAAATAAAATAACAGGCTCGTAAATTATGGTCTCTCGGCTGAATACAAATAAAACGATTTATTAGAGTCCTGTTTATGACAAACTTCGTTCCTTACACAGGGCATAGGATAATATCGGGAACAGCAGTTTCTGGCCTACACCTTCTGTATTCGAACGCATATAGGACTACAACTCAAGTTTGTATAATGTTCCATAGGGTCCTACTTCTATATGCGCCTTTAAATCATGATGAATGCCTTTCTCATGTTTGTGTCATAAGACAAAATGTAAATGTGCGAAAATATCTTAGCCCTGAGCTCTGTTTTTTCACTACATTTTGAGTGTGTTGCGTTGTCCTTACCGCATACTTCTTCCGATATTTTGGATTGCGGGACGCATACGTATTTTGGAATTATTATGTTTTACGGACAAATTATGTGGCATTTATTTTATTAAACTCAAGTAAGTCGTGTCTTGAATTGTCATCTATTAACGCTTTTGAAAAATCTTTACAAAAAACAATTTTTTAAAGATTCTAATAACTGTTTTGCTTGGATGAGTTGTCCCAGTGGCGGAGCTATGGAGCTAGACCGTCGCTCCATGTGTCTTCTACAAATTTTTTTTTTTTCAATATCTAATTTTCAATCACATAGGTTCACTAAAAAAAGATCAGAAAAATACTTCACTCGAGTGAACGCAAAAAAACAGCTGCTATGATTTGTCATGTCGCGATGTAGGAAAATATTATTAGTGGATGTAATATTTTTGGACAATACACAGAGTTAGTGGAGGCAATGTGAACAAGTGTTAATTATGTTTTAGGAAATTCTTCCTGTCGATATTTTTTGTGAAATAAATTGATTTTTTTTAAGTTGGAAAATAAATTTTTAAAGTGCGTTGGCGAAGTGCAAACAACCACAATCAAAATCTTGTTCACAAAGAGTTGCAGAGATCTCAATATTAATCTTCCTCGAGTGAAATATTTTGGAACACTGCGGTGATAATTTCGTCATCGTCGCTTAATACGTTCACTACTTCACTCGATTGACAGTTCATCTTGGCGGAATTCGTTCAGTTGATATAAAAAATACCTGATAAATTTTGTCTAGTTCAGATTTGGGTATCAAATCCTCAGTACTTTAACCTTATGCAGCCTTCTAAAAGAGTAGATAATTCAAAATTTGAGTGTGTCCCAAAGAACCAGTTTTTTTTAAATTATATTTCGTCTTGTTAAGTAATCCATTAGCTGAATCTAAAAGTTACATAGCACCATTCCCAGAGCAACCAAGTTATGCTACCATGACAATTGCTCGGTATGTTCCAGGTAAATCTCAAGTGTTAATTAAGGACATTACATTGCTCTTATTGAAGTTGCGACAAGATGGGTAATTTTTATCTCATTGTCTCAAGGGTTCACTTACGACTTGTACGGGTGCTCCGTCACCTTACATGCCGACCCCCATATCTCCGTTAAATCCCAAATGTCGTCAATTAATTTGCTGAACCTTGCAAAACGATATGGTGTGATAAATTCTCGTGTAAAATGGATCGATGTAGTTTAAGTCTGGGAGTAACATCACCATTTATCACAGATGTCGATTAGAGGTCGCACGCGGCTCGTTAGCCAACCTTTAAGATTTGCTCGTGCCATTTTACAAGGAAGTTATTAATCATGTCGACGAGGTAATTTTACTTCTTTTTCTTTCGCTCTATTTCACTTGAGTTAATTTTTTTCTTGCCGGTTTATTAAATTTTTTTTTTCGACGGGTATAAGAGCAGTTGCTCCCTGCTACTTCTACAGTAAAGTCCTTTTTGGTCATGTACGAACTATAAGGAAGTATGTATATGCTCGCGGATGCGGTACTAAGACTGAGATTAATGAAAAGTACTATGAGTTTTAAGCTTTTTACCTGTTATACATGAGTACGTCGGGCTTCCAGAGTCGATGCGGTGGTATTCGTAAGTCTCGCACACCACCGTATTCACTCGAGTTCCAACGCAGATTCATATCGTTCCATTCCTGTAAAGAAGAAAAATTGAAGCGTTTAGTATTAAAATAAATGTCAAAGTGAAAAATATATTAAGGTGGTACCTATTCACTTAACGGTTAATTTCCGGATATGATATCCTTTAATCTTTATAGGTGCCTATATTTTGTTACGAGTGGAAACAAAAAGCACCTAGCTACCATCGTAATTTTTTATTCATAGTTCAATGCTAATATGATCTACATTTGTGACCAATTATAAATCAAATCAATTATAATAAATGAAACCGTGGGCCATAATGACGATAACAAAAATATTCGTACACCCTGGAATCATTCTCGAAATTTATATTAATCAATTTTGTAGTTTCCAAATTTTGCGGTTTGCAATAGTTTGAAAAGTAGTCAAAATAGAGAACTGGCTGTTTATTCCACCTATTTGCGTACTTTAGATAGTGGTTGAATTTCAACGAATTGGCGAAAGGAAATGTATAAAAAATATTTTAAATTTTTTACCCCAAATAATAAAATAATTCTGTGTGTATTAATAAAACCATGTGCAGATATGATAATAGGATTAGTAGAAGAAATATCCAGAAACGTGTCGATTACTGGTAAATTTTTATCTATTTTTAAAACGGAGTCAGTGGATTCGGCGAGTTTGAATAATAAATTTTAGCTTACCCCACGTTGGGCGCCAATTTTATACGATTTTTACTCTTTAATAGTTTAACCTGAATACGGAAAAATTTACATTTAGAAAAAAAAATGTTTGCCTACTTTGAAGCGTTTTGATATTATCGTCCAGTACTTGTGAACATGAGTTGTGAGAACTTGTGTACTCGAAGGAGTTTGAAGATTTTTTAGTTCTAGAAATTCGATTAAACATGTGCACAGAAAATTTATATCGTGTTTTGGCATGCGCTGAGACAAACAGTAAGTAAAATTGGGGGTTTTGATTAAGCTACCACGAAACAAAAATAAACTTTTCGGTGTTCACATAAAATCCATACTGAACTTGAAAATACCAATATCCATCGACAATAGTATTAAGACCACAGAAAAAAACACAATTTTTATGCCCCAAACATATCTGAAATTATCTCATAAACAGCCTGTCCAAATGACCGCCTTTTTATTGTATTGTATATTGAGCCATAATAAATTGCCGCAACATTCAATCTCACAAAAGGCCCAGTTATCTCTTCATATAGCAAAACTCGACGAAGGATAATTCAATTAGATAACCAGAAGCCCATTAATAACCTCCTCCTCGAATAGCACTAAATTGATAACAAAAGCCCTTTCACGACTCGATAACACAATCACCTGCGTCCGCAAAAGTTAACAAGCTCGTAAACGAGAACGGACTAATTTGTATCCCGATTGTGAGTTATACCCAAAAATCATATCGTTCGAGACCTCTAGGAGCGCATCATTAGCCGCGATATAGGGGGTGTGAATTCCCGAATAATAAAATAGTATTGGCACAAAATTTCGCCAATGCAATCATCCAATTGGGCGGCTAATAGGTCGAAATCAGGTCGGTCTACAACATGCGAATGCGAACTATTTGCTCGATGGATTTAATCGAGTTCGAGAACCCCGGACGTTATGTTCCGAACAATAATTATGCTCGAATCGAACAGGACATAGCCTCATCGGTATGGAGATTAGCTTAAACGGTGATGTAAATAGTTAGTCAGAGCGTAATACGGGGGTGGTTTTTGTGTGGTCAAATGTCCAGCCATCGCCTAATCTCTCGATGCTCGTTATAATTTTCGTGATTAGGTTTAGCTGCCTTATGCGTCACGTGCTGGACGCATCCTCATCCTCGACAAACATGAGATAATACGATGTCCAGGATATGGTGGAACTGCTGATACGACTAATGGACCATGAATTTCGATAGAATCAATATTGGAGCCGTTCGGGAACGAATACGACACGTGATGGAGTTATTAAGTGGGTACTTCTGTTCGTTATGGTTTTGATATTGGAGCTACCCTCCTTTGACCTTCTTCGCCCACCCATCCCCTTCCAAGCGTCAAGCAAATTAATTTTCCGGCTATTTGCAGGCCACCTCATCCAATACTCTGCCATTCAACCGAATTTATATCCAATATGTGTATAAAAAAACCATATGTGGTGTATTGGAATATCCCGCGAAGGAATCATTTTGATTGCGGTTTATGTCTTTATTGTATGCCCACTTTCCCATCCGATATTTGTCTAACAATCCAACATACAAAAAATAGGGGCAAGAAAACAAATGGAATGGATTTCTATAAATCACTTACGAGCTTTCAGACCATTTGATGAACAAAATCAATTTTTTCTGGTCCAATTGATGCGAATGTAATTTCGAAAGATTGTTACTCTGTTACACCTGTTCTGGATTTATGTTAAAAGTACGAGTACCTCGTACCTCATGTGCCTCGTATATGCGAGTACTGCCTTGCATTTTTTTTTGTGTACTTGGCTGATTGAATTTGGACAGTGATAAAGGATAGCATCAGCTGAAGGAGGACCAGGAGAATTGTTCTGATAGATTGGTGATTCGAACTGAAATTTTATGATGAAGCTCCGAAAATCCTGGAAAATTTATTTCAATCTTCGTTTAACCGGCTGAAGCCCAGGTAGGCTCCTGTAATTGATCGGCATATTGAAACAGTAATACTAATGAATTATGATGAGACTCGAATTATTTCATGATTATTTTCGAGAGAAATTTAAATTGGAAATGTGCGATACGTAGATATTATCCTTAATATAGAGCGAATTGATATAATTATAATTTGCTACATAAATTTTGCAAATCATTTATCCAAATGTTCAAGCTGCCATTTATTGAGATTGATTGGACTGAAGTATTATGTAATGTATACATTTAATTACGGCAATATTAGTCAAGCAGGATTAGTAGAATTTAGGTCAGGCGAGTGATTGTGAAAACCAATAGTGCTGACCACGTTTTGCAATCCAGTTTAAATAATTTATTTGCTTTCATTCTGTAGTTGATTTAAAAATTTATTTGCTCACCCCCTTAGGGGTTGAAAATCGAATTATTTTTTTAATAATAAAGTTTTGTGAGCAACCTGAAGTTTAAAAAAAATACCTTCCCTAAAATTTTGTTTTTACATGTTTTAGGGGTAGTAGATCAAAAAAAGAAATCCAACCGTCCGCCGTACACGCCGTATGCAATAGTGTTTTCGGCATTGTAATTCGACAATAACCAAAGATGTATGCTTCAAATTTTCACAGTGGTTGGAGTGGGTGGTTCCTTATTTGGGGGTGCAAGGGGAGGAAAAAAGCAGGGTTCAATCAAAGTTTTAGACGACTGGCGGTAGGAATATGAAATGCGTTCGGGATCGGGGGTTTACAAATTGTCCCGATTGCACAAAAGTCTCATAGTAGTCTAAACATTATATCATGGAAATCATTACAGTACAATATTGAAATTTATAACACTTGTGGATAGAAAAGAAACTAAGGAGAATAGCGGTCTGTGTGTATGAGGGGTGGGGAAGGCAGCGATAAGCTTTACCTTTTCATATATCATGAACTGTTTATGGTAAACAATTGAAATTTCGAATTTTGTAGAAGTCTGCCAGATGAATTTCACAGAAATATTATTTTAAGGGGTTGATGGTGAAGAGGGTGAAGAAATGTATCACGAGAAGGAGTCTTCATATTTGAAAAACCCTTTGATAGATTAACGTGAAATTTTTTCATCAGGTACACTGATTAAAACTCTTTTGGAAAAATGTTTAAGGTGAAGGGAGAGGAATTAAATGATTTTGATATTTAAAAAACAATCAATTTGAAATTTAATACGTAATTATTAGTGAGTTAGTACGGGAGAGGCATATCTCAGGAGCTAGGATGCTAAAAAAAATTTAAAATTTAGAATTCAAACGTAGTTATGGAATATTATAATATTATCGGAAATTTGGAAAGAGTGGGGCTTGTGGTAAAAAGCTGTATTTCGTGCAATTTTACCCATATTTTTGGAAACGTTTGTCTTTCAAGTTTTAATATTTGTAGATTATGTTGATGCCTAGTAACAGTTCACTCTTCCACGTTATTATCCTTCTTGAAAAGTTTATTTTTAGTAAACTTTCCTAGTATCTCTACAAACAATCGCCAAGTTTCAATATTGTGGCATAAACCGTTCAGGGGATATGAATTTTAGATTATCTCAAATTTAGAGTTTGAGCTAGGTAGATACATTGCTTTCTGTCCACTATCGGACACCATCGCCTATAATATCTGCTATGCAATTTCCATGTAAATTTTAATTTATATGTTTCTGAGCGGTTTTCGAAAAGTTGAAATCAAAAATTATTAAAAGTTTAACAGAAAATAAGCCAAATTCAGGACGTGGCCACAGAACTGTACTATAGCAAGTGGAAGAACAATCAAAATATTATTTTATGCAAAATTTGAGCTATAATATTCTTTTTTAAACTTGTTTTGATAAACTTGATAATAATTAATTAATAACATTTAAACAAGAAATGTTTTAGAATTTGGTTTTTCGGGAATTTATGTATCACGATTTTTCGTGTTTCGGTATTTTTAGCTTCGATATTTTATTTTTAGTGATTTTATGCTATGCTTTTTGGGATTTCGTGTTTCGTGATTTTTAGGTGTCTTAAATTGTGATTGGCTTTGCAATAACGCAGAAGCTACAGGCTACTTCAAACTAGACGAGGCGGTACTAATAATCGCTATGTTAAGATTACCTTCAACGATAAGATCTGTCCAAGAGCAGTAACAAAGTGATGAAATTTTACATAATTAGGAAAAAAGACAGATTCAGGTAAATGCTCTGGTATGCAGCTCAATTTCTGAAAAATTTAATTTATTGTCTGAAATTAGCTGCTATTGAATTCTCAGCTTCCACCGAACTGCAATCAATTCCATCCATCCATTCCAGCATCCGTCCATTTAATTTTCTGTCCATTAAAAAAAAATAATTCCTTATCTGCACATAATATGGAAAATTCTGCAGTATAAAACTTGCTCCATTCGAATCAAGTCTTCCTTGACGGTATAAAGGTGGATCATTAAGTGGAAAATTCTATTCTCTAGCGATTTTGCTGTTTATTTTACCGTGTCTTCTTTGTCATCTAAACTCCAATTTTGTTCCTCATTTCCATTATAACGTTAGAGCGATTTTTCCATTACTGTAGTAAGGTAAAATTTTTTCATGTCGTCCTGTTTTTCGTACGGAAGAAGTCTTTCATACGCCGGTATTAAATTCAAACATACAATACTATGATATACATACGAGTACATTGTAGTAGTATAATAATAGTATATTGTCTATTATAATGTGGATATAAATTCAAAAATTAATTACAAAATTTGCGATATAGCACAAGTTCGATACAATTTAATCCGTAATAGAAACTGCCAGTTTTTAATTAGAGTAAACGCAATAATCCGATGGAAAGGAAATTATGCGATCAAGGACTTAAACTGAATTATTTTGTCCTGACTTGCAACATTTTTTTATTGCCAATAAACACAAATGCGCTCATTATTTTTAATACGAAAGTTGAATTGTACGGAGTAAGCCTGTATTTAATTCACATTAGTCAGTTTGAAAAGAAAAATATCGCTAAAACTATGAGTGAAGTTGTACTATTCTGTCATAGCTTATAAGTTTCAAAGTTCTAAGATAAGCCGTTCCCGACATTAATGAAATTAGTTTTTAAAAATAAAGTATTTTAACGATAACGATAATCCTATTAAAACACACTAGGGTTATTCAATAGGAACATAGCAATTTTGTATTTAAATAAAAACAGAATAATTGAGAAAATTGCCAAACGTTGGTCGTTCGTGAACTTCACCATAATCAAAATGTAAACCTTGACTGAGGTTTTGACATTCACAGACCGACAAAAAAGAAGAAAATACAAAATTGTTATATACTTATTGAATAGCCCTTTGCATAAGAATTAGTTAAAATTAGAATCATAAAAAAAGGGAAAAGAACTAAAAACACTAAATTTATTAAAAATAAAAAGCCACAAACTGAATGAATTTTATATTGAAACAAAACTAGAAACATACTGCAGTCACGATCGGCTGCAAGCCAATCGTATAATACTCTAGATGAATACTGAACTCCGATTTATATTGTAGTTGGGGATAAAGTAGAATTACGTGTGTGCATGTTGTATGTCCTTTCTTAAGGACTCCCATTAGATTGCTACTCAAAACTAAAAGACAATATTCAGTGTTTAATTTCATATCTTGAACTGGGTAAGTCATCGAAAAAAAATGTCCTTTTTGAATGACTTTCACATGGGAGTTGCAGGAAGGACTCACTCGATTTCTTACATATTTATCCTTTTCCTTGGAACCATTTAAAAATGAACGTGTACAAAATTTCAAATTCGTAGCTTGAAGCGTTTAAAAGTTATCGAAAAATATTGTTGAACACGTGTTTTAAGGACATTTTGTATGGCAGCTATCAGAAGGAGTAAAAGGATTTCGCTAATTAGTAAACTCGAACTTCGTTTTTACTCAAAACTAATTTGTACAAAATTTCCAATTCATAGCTAAAAGATTACTTGAGTTTTAGTAAGTTCCGTAAATTAAGTGAAGACATTTTGACAGGATATTTGTATGGCAGCTACGCGAAGGACTAATAGGATTTTCTTCACAATCATACATTTAGCTCCAACTATTGGAAAAATAACACATACAAAATTTCAAGGTCGTAGCTTAAACCCTTCTGAAGTTATCGGCCAATATTCATAAACACGTGTTTTAAGGACATTTTGTATGGCAGCTACTAGAAGGAGTAAAAGGATTTCGCTGACTAGTAAACTCAAACTTTCTTTTCACTCAAAACTAATTTGTACAAAATTTCGAATTCGTAGCTAAAAGATTACTTTAGTTATAGTGAGTTTCGTAAATTAAGTGAATACATTTTGACAGGATATTTGTGTGGCAGCTACACGAAGGACTAACAGGATTTTCTTCATAATCTTATCTCCAAATATTGGAAAAATAATACATACAAAATTTCAATGTCGTAGCTTAAACCCTTCTAAAGTTATCGACCAATATTCTTGAACACGTGTTTTAATGACATTTTGTATGGCAGCTACCCGAAGGAGTAGGACGATTTTGCCCGTTAACGAACTTAGCCTTACAAATTCAACCAAACATCTAGATTCAAAATTTCAAGATAGTAGGTGAAGGCGTTCTTGAGTTATCGTGCTAACGGACAGAAAGACGGACGGACTGACGGACGGACGTCAAGCGGATTTGAGTTTTTGGCCACAAATAAACAAAAAATAACATATAAATTTTTTTCGTCCGAGGCTTGGTTCTAGGCGTTACACTTTTGGGCTGGATTAAACTTATAATACTCTATATGATTTCATCTAGAGTATAAAAATGTTGGTATTAAAATAATAAAATAAAAAACTAGAATTACAATTAACATCGAAAACAAAAAAAAAACACTTAAAAGCACTTCATGCACACTAAACTTAAATATGGATAAAAATAAATTATTTTTTGCAGTTTTTGAGTTTTGCCTCTAGTGACAGCAAAATTTCAGCCAAAATATGTTAATTAGCGGAAAAAAATCTAATTTTTTATTATTTATAATTAACACCTCTATGTGATGGAGTTTACTGGCGTTCAATGAATCTTTAGATCTAGTTCAACACAGTTCTTTCCAGTAAAGGTGTTTCACCTGTCTTACCACGAATGATATTAGTCAAGGAACCGTTCCGCCCAGTCTTGACTGATTTCAAAATCTGCTTGACATAAGAAAAACATTAAAATTTCTTGAACTTAAATATTACTTAAAAATAAAAAAGTTTGAATTAAAATTAGGAATTTAAGAATTGAACTAAAAAATTACATTTTTTTTCATTTTTTAATCAAACTTCACAAGCAACTATGAAAACACCAAAAATTATTAAACTTAAATATAAAAATATTGTGAAAATTATTATTCAAAAAGGGAATAAAATTTCAAATAAAATAAAACTAAACTACATTTATTAAAAATTTTTTAAAAATTAGATCCAAACAAAAAGAAAATGAAAGTAGGGAAATAACTAACTTAAATTAAATAAAACAAAAATTATTTAGATTAAAAACTAAAAACGGAATAAAATTTCATTTAGATATTTGGTTCTGTGACTGTTTTAGCAGTAGATACATATTTCAATTGATAAACAAAATTTTTAAATTGTTTTCTAATTTTTGGTTACATCTTATATTTAACAAATCATACAAGTCGCGTGGCGTTTAAAGTTCATGAATTATTTGTTGATAGGAAATAGTATCCATGAGGTCGAAAACTTTTAGTATTGTATTGAGATTTTCGTTTTCAATTTAGTATCATGAGAAATAATGCGACGAATTAATAAGGTTTATGTTTCTGAGCTAATTATTTTTTTGAATTAGTTTTTGCTGGAAAAAAAATTGTGGGTGACGAATATATATAAAAATAAGGATAGCTAATGAATGAATGAATAGATCGACGATAATGCGGCCGCTAAAAGTATTTGTACACTTTAAAATCATTATTATCCGCAAAAGAATATGTGGTAGTTTTGCAATTATTCGGGTTATGCGATCCGGAGTAAAAAGGTATGCATTATTTTTTCTGAAAGCTTTATGTGATGTTAGTAGTTAGTAGGTGCTGTAAGTATATGCCAGGAACTGTACGTACTAATAATAGGAGTAAGGAAATAAATTTTGGCGTATATTTGGAACAATATTTTTTGGTAAATGTTAATGATACTGACAAATTTAAATTTTTAAATATATCCCAAGATTTCAGTTGTTCACCCAGCCCCTTAGGTTTATTTACGTGAGTATATGGATGAAGTAAATTATACCGATTTTTATTACTTTATTTTATTACTTACTTTTTATTGTAATGATGAAGTATTTTATTTTACCTTTATTTTATTATATTCTTCGATGAATTTTTTTAAATAAATTATTTATGCAATTTGGTAATGTATGACGCTAAATTTACAAAAATATTAAAAAAAATTGTTCTATAAAAATTATTTTATTCTAAAAAAATTTGTATTCTTGGTTTATTACAAAATTATTATACAATAAAATATTTCAATTCAAATCGCAAAACAATTGTGTCGATTGAACGCTTGATCCGAATGAAAGTTAAAAAGAGTAACACCGAATTTTCAGTACTTAAAGTGTTGCTAAAAATTCATCGAGAAAAATATGTGCTAAAGAAAATATAAAATACCGTCGTAAACCAAAGTTTATTGCTTGGGAATATCGCAAAGAATTCTGGCCACATTATAAAAACAAAATTTATAACAACTCTTCTCGCTTGCCTTGACCTTTAAGCAATTATGATTTTATTATGGTTCCCCGCGGTTTGCCCGACCTGTTGCTTAGCTCCTTATAGAAAAAATCTTAAGCAATTCTCTTGAGCAGAAATAAAACCGCACCCCGAATACTCAACTTTCACAATCATAAGTCGCTTATTTACCCGAATGGACAATATCGCGAAAGTTTCCAACATAAAATTTGAAACAAACGCTAGTACATTCGATAAAAAAAAGGGTTCTCCAGGGTCCGCCGACTGAAAAGTGAAAGTTTTAGTAGCACACCGTCCGTGGAATCTTCTGGAACGGAACTGGTTAGATACCGACTACTGAAACCGTATCCAGTTTACCAACAAAAATTTCAGCCGAATTCATTCAATGGTCGGTCGGCCTGCATCCTGTTTTCAGGATGTGGAACTATTCTCTCCCCGACAAGGATCAAATCACTTGAGACAGCTTCCCAGCTACCGGCTGAAAATAAATCTCAATGCTTAAATATTTTAGCATTTTGCGGACGGGAGGTGAAACACGATGGCAACTGAAGTGACTGAAATGTCAAGGATAATGTTTCAATCTGTTATTGCGTGTGCGAGTTTTAATAGGATGTGAGATGTGATTTGACTGCAGTAGATCCTGAAAGGCTTAATCGAATCCAATTTTGGAGTGAATTCAAGAATTTACCGGGAACGATGAAGTTGACAGGACTAAATCAATCAGACGATATGAATTCAGCATAAAATGGGGTAGTAGTGTAATTCCGAATGATTTCTAAGTGAGCAAGGGATTCGGGAAGAACTTAAATTTATTCTAAATATTCAAGAAAATTAAAGGAAAAACCACTACCTCTTAGCAGGGAATTAAGGTAACATACTGTGTGGGACCTGTTAAAGAAGGCAAGGTAAGCGAAAAATTAAACACGTTGAATATCAAAAAAAAAATCTGAAACCAATTTTTAGGCGGTTTTATAGAAAGCACTTTAAAGTAAGAAATAATTCGAAATCTAGTCAGACCTGAGTGATATGTCGGAATTCGGAAGAACGTACACAATCACTTTACACCCTCTTAAGGGTTGAGTGTCGCAAAATGCTGAAACTGATGGTTAGATTATTATATAATATCTGTGGTTACAGGGAATAACTTGGTAAGTCGAAAAATGGTAAAATGGGATAGGTGTACTGTGGTCATCTCCCAGGACTTATACGCACTGTGAAGAAGATATTGTTATTTGTTATTTGATCACATTGATGTCAATAAAATTAATTTTTTTCACAAAAACTGGATTTACAGGAATAAGCAAAAAAGTGCTGCTCTGAATTGGTTCGTTTTTAGACTCACCGATATATTCCCTGTGACCACAGATATGTAAAGCTCATAGACGTAAAAGGAAAAACGACCTCATTAAACCTAAAAGATTTGACGGAATTCGTTAAAATTAAACAATACCTTAAATCCACTAGGAAGTTGAATATCGAAAAATGCTTAAATCACTTTTTCCGCTTATATTTAAAGCCTTTACAAGTGAAATCAATCATTTCACACCTCTCTAGGGGTTGGTTATCGAAAAATTTGGAAAAATGTTTCTACGCGATTATGTAAAGAGCTGGACAGGATATAAAGATATTCGTAAAAATATAAAAAAACACTTTTCACGAACAATTTGTTTGCGCCACCGCCATACGTCGTTCCTGAGATACAAAAAACCATCCCACACTTCTGTACCTTACTATCCCTATTAACAATTTTATTTTTAGGGATGCCTC
Source organism: Beris morrisii (assembly GCA_951812415.1). Lineage (NCBI taxonomy): Eukaryota > Metazoa > Arthropoda > Insecta > Diptera > Stratiomyidae > Beris > Beris morrisii. The sequence continues at coordinate 166,973,965 of OX638310.1, read as the reverse complement.
TGTAGTGGATCCATAGAGTCACCAATTTGTAGGTTTCTATCCTTTGCGGTATTTGAAAAATAAAAATTAGAATTTTTACCGTTCCACCCCCTCTCACCATCACTTCCTACACCCGCACCCCAACAAATTTTTTCCTCTGCTAGAAGTCTACTGGGAATAACTCCTGTAAAATATTTAAGACCATATCTGGTACGGTTCTTGAGATATAAAAATAGATTTTTTTTGAAAAATTGCTATCCCCACAGATAGACACATACCTTGTATCAAGCTCGGGTTTTAATTAATTATTTCTTTTTGAAGGGAGTTTTAGTTAAAGAATTGAGGGCTTGGATATTTATGCAAACTAGTCCAAGACTCCTGTATTTCAAATTATACTTTCGCAATAGCTTCCAATATTTTGGAATACATCCAAAAAGTACGCCCCAGTGCGATCTTTGACTGTAGTTTTAAAATGCATACTGTTATACGAGGAAGTGCTCTGTAAGTTAATGCTTTTGTTTGTTCTTAGGCCCAAACAAAGTTATTTAGGTCATAAATCTCCTTAAAGTTATTATTATTGTCGGTTATTTTGCGATATTGTTGCACATAAACAAGAAGCAATGGTTTGGGTGTTTTTATCTTCCGTTTTCGTTCATGGCTATCATTTTCTTTCTATTTGCTGAAATTTTAGATTGTGTTTTTTTCATTGTGATTTCTCTCCAGTTCCTGGTTTATTTATAATACAAAAATTGTACAATCCTTCCATGAAACATCTGTTGTAGATGCCATCAGTATCCTCTACATTTTATGCCAGATAATGTTTCTTAATCGGAACAATTAGTCCATAGACCGTTGCTCACTTTTCGCGGACGATATATATATACATAAATAAAATGTCTTTAGACATGAAATTACCTTTTCCACAAAATTGAACAAAATGCTCATTAAATCCGACAATGTCGAGCGCACGGTACGGTGTACTTTCCGGAACAATGTCATAGTGAGCGTTGTTTCATGTTTTTTAATCCAACACAAAAATGCCAACGATTGCGCACGTTTAGCAATTACATTCCTGAGCGAAAAAAAATTCGAAAAAAATGAAAACTTTTCACAAGAAGTTTAGGAAAGGCGGAAAACATCACCTGTACAACCAGCACCACTAACTACTCCTAAATTTTTGGCCAGATGTCCTCGAATAGCCCGTGGACGGGGCAATTTTTCGGAATTCTGTGAAATGAATTTCAGTTTATTGGGGGGTTATTTCGTGGTGGTGACCATTCGTCCCGGGCAGGTACGATTAACTTTCCCAAGGATCCAAAGCCATTTTCAACTGTGACCAATTGAATTGAAGGAGAGATCAGTAAAAAAGGGTCGAATTGCATGATGGAACTCTGAAATCGATTTGAAATTTTAAGACAGCACTTTACTTACCAGCTTCAGCCATATGTTTGTAATGAGGAGCTGATTTTTCTCGTCCTGAAATCAAAGAAGAAAGAAAATGAAATCGATTAGTCCTATGTGAAAAATTCAAGGAACAAAACTTTTTAGAGTACTAAGTTACAAAATGTCTTCGGTGCTTCCAGCACTAAAGATCCACCGATAGTCTTCCATACAGAAAACTTTCTAACCCCGCTTTCGCCACTGCTACCGCCCCCATTTTGAAAACATTCTTCTGTCGATTACAGGAGCAACTTTTTCGACACATTTTTGTCGTTCCAGGGAATGAACGTCCACCAGGACCGCAAGAGGATACAAAACTAGCTCGAATCCAGTCGAATAATTCTAAAAGCATCAAGGACTCAAATGTGAAAGTTGTATATACATGGGCTGCCGTACTGTGCGCGTCCTTTGTGATAAGACGGGAATGTAATGCCAGAGGATAGTCGAGGGCGCTCATTGTAAAAATAATGAAATCTCGATAACAATAAATCACACAACCCGAAATCAGGACTAGAATCCAAACCAGAACTGAAACCAGAACCGAAACGAGGATAATCACAAGTTTTCAAGTTCTAGTGAAAAGGATACCACAGTAAAGCTGGGAGTCGGAAAAGTTTTGTGGTATTGTTTCTATTATTTTAATTTAAAAGCCAAAAACTGTATCGAACTGAATGAATGGTTTTCGTTGCGCTTTGATTTCCGCACCGGCTATCAGAATTTTAATTAAATAATTGAAAAGCAATAATTTTTGGCTTGAAATAGCAAAATAGAAACTCGATGCGATTGTCTTTTAATGGAATGCACTCTTGGTGGCATTACGCTTTGATGTTGTTTAACAGATTAGGAAATTTTATAACTCTTTATTGAATTTATGCGATTGTTGGAGAATGTTTAGTCCAATGGTTGCAAACCATCGAGGAGTGGTATATTTATTTCAATGGGAAATAAATAATTATGTTGCGGCTGCTACTAAAATCTGGTTTTAATTTGTTAATTTAAAAACATTAGATTACATTTTTTTTGTGTTCTCACTATTTTTGTAGCTAAAATTGAATGAATTAGTGAAATTTCGATTGCCAGTGAGTTATCTCTTTGTATAAAATTAACTGGAAATGTTTAATTTGGTTTTTAAAATTTGCAATGTTATTCGTTTTTCAACTGGTAAAACCTAAAAAAAAATTATAATTATTACATTTAGAGAATAGAGAATAGGAGTTCAAAGCTTCAATGGTTCTTAAGAATTATGTTTTTTTATTATTTATAAGATATCTCAGATGAGATATCGGATTGGTTTTTATTTTCTCGGGTTTTCTCTAAAAATCGATTTCAATGCTTTGAATAAATTAGTGGTTGAAATAAGTGTCTGTAAAGAGGGTTGTATAAGTTTTCACGAATCCCGGCATATCTCTTAAGTTCGATATGATGTCTAATTCGTTTTTACTTCTACGGGCTTTTTACATGACCAAACGGACAGACGAACAACATTTTTTTGGGTTGACTAGTCCTAAACCCTGAAACTGTGAAATAACGGGGTAAAAATTTCAATCTCAATATTTTACTATTAAAATGAAGAAAGTAAAAAATCTATTTGGGCGCAACTTTTTCAGTAATTTTGAATATCTAATAATTTTTTTTCCTGAATTAACACTTTTTTTTATTAAATTACAATTGATGTAAAATTATTCGAAAATTTTACTTCATTTTCAGAAATTATTTTGTATTTTCGCAATCAGGATTTTTTTTGTTTAGTATGAGTTATTAATAAAATAATTGAATTTCTGAATCTAATTTTTTTTAAATTGAACATAATTTTCGAGATAAGTATACTTACAAGGCGATGTCCTCAATGGACACAAAGTTCAAACAATGAAAACAACTAATTGAAATTGTTTGTTTTTGACCAACTAATTTAAATCAAACGAAAACTTTGAAACTAATTTCAAAGGCAAGGACCTCTCGACCACCCTGCTTTAAAACATACCCTAAAAATTTCAGCAACCGAAAATAATCGATTACTCCCCATCATTATCGATGAATTCTCTGGCTTCATCATTGGAACTAATTTCGAGCTCATTACGATTCCGTGCATCCTTAAAAATTCCTTTCCGAAAATAGACGAAACGGAAAGAAAAGACAACATCAAAGCGATTTGGTCAATAAAATTCGTAAAAAATTGCCCTCACGTATCACTCGGAATTCAATTAAAACGGTCATGAACGCTGCAGTAACATTTCACTTAAGAAAGTTTCATCAACACTCCACTGCTATAGATTTTACTCCTCAAGCCGACCGATTCCCACAAAATCGGTTTCGGCAGTTTCTGAATTATCGCAAGAACTTTAATTGGAATCAGAGGAGCACCGTAATCGCATTACGTAGCAGAAAATAGCCGAACTAGAAACCGATATATAAAATCAGGATCGCCATGGAGCGTCCTTACAAGGAAAAACACACAAACGGTGTAGTGAGCCAAAACTTTCACCAGAACCTTTCACCAACATAAAGTTCGAGCAAAACTTCATTTAACTGCACCCAACAAAAGTTTGTGGTGCTTTGGTCACCACCGTAAAGTGGCCCATGATTTACTCAGCAGAAATAGAACAAACCTAGATTCTTTCTTTTTTTCTTAGGCGATGCCAAGAAACAAGGATGTCGAGGAAGTAAAGTCCTTGAGCCAAACATAATCGGGGCAACCAAAAAAATAAAGGGATGAGGTCGGAGTTAATCCCCACAAGATATGGTGACGCCACTTTCATACTCATAAAACATCATCAATCATCGACAATGTCCTGGACTATACAAGGTGAACCTCCTGAACCGGTGATGTCTCCTGTTTTCAGTAACATTGTAATAGTCCTTCGGTGCGAGGACTTAAGGAATTGCCATCGTCAGTTTTCAGTTCACTTGATGTTATTTTTTTATGGAGTTTTCCTTCGACTTTTCAATTCGAGTGAAAGATTTCGAAACACGAAGATGAATTTAATGCGTTCCGGCCTTCTAGTGTTTTGTTGGCTCGAATGGCGACGATTTGTTACAGAAAATTTATTTTATTGGTTTATTTCTCGTTATTATTATTACAATCATATCGGAAGGAGAGACGATTTTCGGTATAGCGATTAAATTTACTGGTTCGAATGGATTCTTCTTCCAACCTTTTTTTGGTTGAGACATTGTTTTCAACGTTTCGACCCCGAACTCCAGTTGTGGTCCATTTGTTTTTATTTATTTATTTCGATCTGGGGAATAAATTGAGATATACGAGGATACGATGAGGAAACCCCGGGAAATAAAAGAAATGGGATGGCATAACTTTTAAGAAAACGATAATAATTTTTCGATTTTTGGCCATGATTCCAAAATTCCTAACGATGAATTTTAAAAAAACGTTATTCGGGTCAGAAGGCGCCAAAGGCTCTCGTCCATTGTTGATTTGTGAGCTACGCGCCTTCACACACGCTTCACACAGACGGACAATTCTTTCCTTTTTCTGGGGTTTACTAGTCCTAAAATATAAAAATACAAAATTTCAGTGTAGCATTAGCTTCGGAAAAAAAAATTGTTGTCAATTTCGAGCAGCTTCCATACAAAAGTTTTTGAAAATATTATGCATCATTCATCGAAAAGACACTGCAATCGAAAAATTCTTGAATCAGTTTCGAGAAAAACATAAATCTGAAATCCTTACATTCGACTAGCTTCCATACCAAATTCCTTAAGAGACTTCCTTCCACGATAACCAGAACACCAAAAATGTAGTTCAGCATCTGAAGCTAAAGGAAGAAAACAGGTGAAAAAGTCCTTCGTTAAGTTACCACACAGATATCCCTAAAACAGAGATGTTTGTGTTTGCTCGACCCAGTTTTCTTATATGTTTGACTTGTGAAGCTTTTCGCCAGTCACCGGGTATATTTTCGACTGCCCAAATGTTCTCGACCATTTCAAGGACGAAACTACGCAAACAATGCTCAACTTTTTTAAAAGTTCTGCCCCTATTCCTTCTGTGGGTTTTTGTTACGCAGAGCAGCTTCCATCAATGGTGATTCCAATGATCCTAACTCCTCCTGCGAGGATTACAAAATAAATGTCCTTGCTCAAAATATCAAACCATATGCCCCTTAAGAAGAGAATAGATCACTGCGTTATTTTCGTCAAATTACGTTGTGCGACAATGACCCCTTCTTCACACACATCACTCTTCAGAAAAATCAAGTATGAATTGTTCTTTGAAATCCTTTTTAAGACTTGTGCGAAACAAGGACACCATCTCTAATGCCAGAAAATCCAATATACCAAAGAAACTAGCAAGCAACTATATCGCTAAGGACGTACTCGTATAAATGCCAACCGCAAAACCTGGACAGATTTTGCTGTGACATTAACAGCAACAAGCTGTCCTGAAACGAGCCTTACCGGGTTCTTTGCACCTTCGTCATGGAATCTTCTATCCACTTGACAATAAGAGGAGTTGCATTTGGTTCACTCACCATGAAAAGCCTGAAAACAATCAACTTTCTTTGTATCCCTCTGATTAAATATACCCGTATAATAAAGTCTAGTCAAACAAACACCTTACCTTACAATTTCTATTCATTTTCCAGCTCATCGTCTATGCGAAAGTTTCCGTGATCCCTTCATAGGATTCGAAATGAACTCCTTTTGATAAAAAATTCACTTGAATGGCTCGAAGCTAGAAAAAGTGCATCCACCATTCAACCACAGTTTCTCCAACATTCGCCACATTGAAAAGAAAGTCGTGAACTTTAAATCTAGCCAACAAGCAACCCCCATGCCGAATGCAAGGTGAACTGAACGGTGGTGCTGATGGAGCCTGTAAGGAGTCAACCCCCAAGAGAATCGGGTACGGGAGGAGTAGCGGGGGTACAGGTGACTACCTATGAACCAAACAAATCTCCTTGGAATTCAAACAGGTACGTCCGGGTAAAATGGCTTTTTGGTGTTTTGCACTTAGAACATGGCACTGAGCTCTGAAAAGAAAGAAAATCGAATTCCCTGCGGGGGTGGAGAAGAACTCTATTTTTTTTGTCGTAGGGGTTGGCGTCGACGTTGTCGTCAACAGTAGCAATGCCAATATCAACGTTTCGCTGGCGGTTATTTGAATGCATGCTACGTGCCTAAGCGTTTCACGCTGAAAAAAATTAATCCTGACAGCGATTAGTTTCACACCAGCGAACATTTAACGAGCTTTGTTACCTGGGAGCAGCCGATATCACGAGCTTAGATGTAATCACGTGAGAGCAGATGAACTGAGCTGCCCCTCATCATAGACACGCGTCCTTCACAAATACTCACATGCCACGAATTAGCTTGTAACCAGATTTCACGTCATGATAGGCCATAGGGTGATAGGGGTGGTGGTTCTCGGAGGCAATTACCTACGCCGATGGACTTAACTTTGAAGACATCTTGTGCGTATTTGCCTGAGTGTGTGTAAGGGAACTCACCTGTTGCTCCTTATCAGATTGCTTCAAGTTGTATATAGCTGGCGTGGCACGATTCCTTTCACTCCTGAAAAGTGTGTTTATTTTTGGTTTCGAGAAGGAATCGTCGGCTAGGCAGTTTTATTATATCATCAGGAAGCCTTTTACCACAGAACTGAAACCCTCTCAGGAGGTCCTGGCCTAGGTGGGGATCTAGAATAGTGCGAATTGGCAGCAGTATCCATAACGATATTATCCGTGCGTATTGTTTGGATTCGAAATTGCTTGATATGCTCTTTCGATGTTTACAAACTACTGATCCTTAATAAATATGCCGGAGGAATACAGGATAGGGATAGCGTCATATCTGACGTAATAATCCATTAGACTGTGATAAGCTGATAAGGTTCAAGTTTTATGCAAATAAAATGTTGGCTTTGTCTTATCGATGAAACGACAGCAGTTTTCTGTGTACTCCTAAGGTTTGTACGATGTTGAATAGAAGTTTCAGTTGAATTTCCTAAAACCGAAGAACAACTTGCCTTATCAAACTATCAACTGATTGGTTTGCTTGGAAGCTACTCAAAAAACTCGCTCTATGCACGTCAAAATCAATATGTTAGTGGAATTTTTGTAAAATTAGCTGCTAAATTTAATGTTTCTATCTCGAAGCGATCTAAAATTGTTGTGCACGTCTTTTCATAACTTTTGGATCGAGTAGTTTAATTTGGTTCACTAACGAACTTGATTTTCTTGTGTTGTTGAAATCATCTACAAACTGTAAGGTCAAAACCCTTTCTCAATTATCCTTTCATAACTACCATCCTTTTGCCAGGGTTTGACGAAAGGCTTAAATCTCATCCCCGGAAAAAAAAGTGTTGTAGGTGTCGAAAAAAAACTCATATCGGAGAAATATTACGGAAGATGTCAACGCACGATTAGGTCTGTTCCGCGATAGAAAACAATTCATCACTTTCGAAAATTCATTCCATATGGACACTCTTATTGCTCCTAAGAAATCAGTGGAAAACTTACACAAATTAAAATCCTGTCTGAAAAAAAGGCTTCATTTCATTTTTATTTTAGCCATTAAATTCATGGAGCAGAAACTATTTAAAAACCCGGAAAATTTCGCATATTCTTATACACACAAATAAGTGAGTCACATCTTCATGCATTGAGGAAGCAGAAGAACGATTTCGAAAAAAGTTTAGTACAGGTGTTAAATTTTACTACTTAAAGTTAGAACAGCAATTTTCAGGTCTGTAGCGTTTATCGATTCGAAAAAAAAACAATTATTTAATTTCACCTTAATCTTCCGTTTGTATTGCTGGAGGAATTTTGTCCATTTTCAAAGAATGTGTCATGGACATCGGTTTTTTTAGTCCAGAAGAACGTTTCAACCCGCTGCATGATCTTCATCGCCGGTGTTATTGTCAACTTCCAGGAGAATGAGGACGATATCGCTTAATGTCCTTAGTGTCGCTTATTGTCCTGGTAAATGTCATCTAAAGCCATCATGAATAAGCATATTGCTGATTGTAAAAAAGTTTTGATAAATAGCCCAATAGGTCAAATAATAGGTTTAAGTCCTCAAATTTTCTCAATCATGATACTACTCCTATGATATTTTGGGTACGGATACAATTGTGTCGTCGGTATTTTCAATACTGTCTTCACAGGACGAGCATCTCATTCTCCCCCTCCCCCAATGATTGAGCAATGGTATGGTCCAATGTATCTACAAGTTTGAAAAGGCTATGAATGTAGAATCTGAGAAACACATTAAAGATTATTTCGCTATGACCCGGAAACAATCTTATGGTCCTTGTTATAGTCAGTTAAAATTGAGATGATGAAAATCATGTTTGTCCATACTTTTGAAAAGTGAAACGAACCGATCCCTGCTCTAACCAAATTATAGCAGTGCCAACTAACCGAACTCTCGAAAGGTCCTTCCGTTAATTCCACATAAGGCTAGCTCCGTAATAATTTCTTAGCCGTATGTCCCTCCAGGGAAATCGAAAACTAAGCACCGAATAAAATCCTTTGAATCACAGGTCATGTCCTTAGTGTTTTTGATAAGTTCGATGGACGGAAATTATATCTGAAAGTCTTCCTTATTTCGGCTCGTTTGCTATTTCTCGCCATCGAAAAGCTACTAGGACTCCTTCAGCCTCAAATCGAATGTTTCTGAAACACACACCAAAATATCCTGGATACAGAATGTGTGCTGATTTTCGATAATAAGTTGAGACATTGTGTTCACCTCACGCATAACAAAAGATTAAAGTCATCCCGACGAAAGCCATGTAGTACCGGAACGGATCAAATGTGAATAAAATGTAAACGAGATTAATTCGATATAAGAAAGAAACCCTTACGGCCTTACGGTACCCTACACGCTCAAATTCATGAGAAATAACACTGCCAGGGTTTATTGTGATGGGATTTACCGGCTACAAAGTGGATTTTCATGAAATTTTTATCGATAAATAAAACAACTGAAAAGGATATTCGTGTCGTGGGTGGAGGTGTAGATGAATGGGGGATTTTCGAATTTTCTACTTGATCGAGGATTTGCATGCCCCAACTTTGGACACCATAGCACTGAAAATGTGTTTTTCACTTAATTTTATAACGAAACTAATGAAATAATGTTTTAATCGGGAAATGGATTGCAGTTGGAGCACAGAAAATTATGCGGAGATCAGTGCGTATTTATGTTGATGTATGGGATGGGATCCTCTTGACTAACATTTTAGTTTGATACTTAAAACCGGTTTCCAAAATTTGTGCTGAACCTAAATGTTTAAGAACATTTATGAATCGAAATTTAGTTTCACCCGCCAAAAAAAATAAAATTAATATAAGGTGGAAAAAATAAGAAATAAAACCAAATAATATAAAAAACAAATATAATTAATTTAATAATTAAAAAAAATAACCTGAACAAATAAAATAGAAATTAAATAAAAAAAAAAATTACTAATAAATTATTTTAAAAACAATAGTACAAAAAAATGAATATAAACAAAATATGACGCGACAAAAAGGACAGAAACAGACTGCGACAGACACGTAATTAAAAATTAAAAGAAATATATACATAAACAAAAATAAATAAAAATTATATTCAAGGATTTCGAAGGATTTTCAAGGTAATTTTTTCCCGTTGACCTATTTTTGGTTTTCTTTTTTATAACAAATTTTTTGATATTGTTTTTTTTACAAATCGCGTAGCGCACGCCATTTCGCGACACCAGTTATACAATTGTCATATAATATTCACAACTATTCCGGAAAACGACGAATTTTTATTGTATTCTATTGAAAAAAAAATAAATTTTTTGGTATAAAAATTTATAACAATTATAAAAATAAATTACAATTTTTTTTTGTTAATTTTACTTCATTATTTTTTAAAAATGAGTTATTGTTATTGACCTGAACTTTCAAAACAATTGTTTACCCTCAAATTTTGTTGTTTCGCGTTTCAGAGATCAGAGATTAGACCCCAAAAAATCCAAAAAAGGTCGCTCTGTCCGGCGTATACGCTGTACGCAAACGTTTTTGAAGGTTATAACTCCCACACCCCTTAAACAATTAAGTTAAATTTTTTTCCTAGGGAGATTGGGTGCAACCTTTCAATCCACTGGAGGTGATGTAGGGGGAAAGGAAGATACATTTTTTAGTGATCTCGTTTTTAGCGAATTTTGAAGATCAAGCTAAAAAAATCTGCCAATGGTCTGGGCGAAACTTTATTATTTTCGGGTCAAAGTTCGGGAGCGGTCAAAGTCGGAGTATATCATCATTGTTTCGAAATTATGAAGTTTCTTGGAAAGTTAGCTTTGTTATTAAAAAAAAAATGTTTAAAATAGAGATTTTTAGTCGATTAAACATTGGAAAAGCCCGCGCAGACTATTCGAATTTCGGTATATTATGTACACTAAAAGCCCATAGAATTTGCTGCCTTATGAGAATTGTTAAAACGTATACAAACCCATTAATTTCACTTGGGATTTGACTTTCGAAAAAATTGTGAAACCGGTTTTTAAACGATTTCATAAGAAGCAACTTAATATCTCATGAGACACGAAGGATTTTGAAAAAATTGTGAAAACGTAAGCAAACCCTTCACACTCCCTTGGTTTTTAAAATTCGAAAATTTGGGAAATTGGTTTTTAGGTCATTATATCAAATGCCGTAATAACCAATTTTATATCTCTTCAGAACTAAGAGATGGAAGAAATTGTGAAAACATATGCAAACCCTTTGGGGGTTTGTATCCAAAAATTGAGAAATGTGTTTGTAGGCGATTATATAAAAAGTCTGTGGAAGTGAAAAGCGATCTAATATCTCATGAAACCTAAGAAATATGTCGAAGCTTTGAAAATCATACAAACCCTTTACACCCCTTAGGATTGAATATCTAAAAATACTGAAATTGATCTTTTGACGCTTATATGGGAAACCTTAGGAAGTAAAAATGAATTCGATATATCATAAGATATGCACCCTCCTTCCACCCACTTGGGGGTTGAATATCCAAAAATCCTGAAAGGAGTTAATAGAAAAATATGAAGACAACACGAGAAATTTGAAACCAATTAAATTTCTTATCACTTCTAAAAGATATGACGGAATTCGTGAAAACTTCTTCTTAGGGGTTGAAAAAAGAAAAAACTTAAAAACAACTTTCAGGCGACTATTAGGCAAGCCCTTGAAAGTGAAAAGATATTTGATATCTGATCAGACCTGAGGGATATGGCAGAATTCGTGCAAAAGTATTCTCTTGGGGGTCGAATTTAAAAAAATCCTGAAAACACTTTCTAGGTATTTATATGAAGAAGTCGTACAATAAAAATAAATTCAATATTTGGGAAGACCTAATAGATATGACGAAAACCGTGAAAATATATGCAATCCATTTTCACTGATCATTTTTTTTGCCCCCTCCCGAACGCCAATTGATATTTGAAATTTTTGTTATTTAAATTAATTTACTAGTTGATATACATAAACATACCGACTTTCAACTTTGTAGCATAAGCCGTTCTATAGATAGGAAAAACATCCCCCACCCCCGTACCATACTACCCCTATAAAAAATTATAGATATTTTTCCAACATGCTAGTAATATAGCTCTATCTAAATACCAAGTTTGAGGTTTATATCATTATAGGTTCTCGAGATATTAAGATCGGAACCTTTTCCTTTTCACCCTCCCTCACCCTCACCCTCTACACCCGCACCCCCAATATTTTCCAATTTTTCCTGCTAGGGCTCTATTAGGCCTACTTCTGGTAAAAATTCTAAGCATCTATCTTACACTGTTCTTGACATATGAGACGTGATTTTTAAGAAATATTCGAATCCCCTCCACTTTCATGCTCCACCGACCCCTTCAAAAATTTTACTTTCATTAAACTCCATTTGTCAACCTTTATACACAAACCGAATTTTATTTATCTAGTACAATTGGTTCGTGAGATATCGTAAACTAAAGTTTTTACCCCCACCCCCGTACGAGACTGCTCCTTCTCTAAAATTTGTTTCCGATCTATTCTCCTAGTATTCCTACAGGTATTCACTAAGTTTCAATTTTGTGACATTAACCATTTAGGAGATATGTCTTTTAGAATGTGTCGATATTGGCTTTTTGCGTTTCGGACGCATTAATGTTAAGGGTAGCAAATTTTTATACTCTAGATGAAATTATATAGAGTATTATAAGTTTAATCCAGCCCAAAAGTTTGTAACGCATAGAACCAAGCCTCGGACGAAAAAAATTTATATATTATTTTTTGTTTATTTGTGGCCAAAAACTCAAATCCGCTTGACGTCCGTCCGTCCGTCCGTCTGTCCGTCCGTTAGCACGATAACTCAAGAACGCCTTCACCTACGATCTTGAAATTTTGAATCTAGATGTTTGGTTGAATTTGTAAGGGCAAAATCGTCCTACTCCTTCGGGTAGCTGCCATACAAAATGTCCTTTAAACACGTGTTCAAGAATATTGGCCGATAACTTCATAAGGGTTTAAGCTACGACTTTGAAATTTTGTATGTGTTAATTTTCCAATACTTGGAGCTAAATCTATGATTATGAAGAAAATCCTATTAGTCCTTCGTCTAGCTGCCATACAAATATCCTGTCAAAACGTCTTCACTTAATTTACTTTTGAGTGAAAACGAAGTTCGAGTTTACTAGTCAGCGAAATCCTTTTACTCCTTCTGGTACCTTCCATACAAAAAATCCTTAAGACGCGTGTTCAACAATATTTTCCGATAAGTTTTGAACGCTTCAAGCTAGGAACTTGAAATTTTGTACACATTAATTTTTAAATGATTCCAAGGAAAAAGATAAATATGTAAGAAATCGAGTGAGTCCTTTCTGCACCTCCCATGTAAAAGTCCTTCAAAAGGGAAAATTTTTTTTCGGTGACTCACCCAGTGAAATTAAATACTGACGATATTGTCTTTTAGTTTCAAGTAGCAACCGAATTGGGGTCTTTAATAAAGGACATACAACACGCATACCCGTAATTCTTATCTATCCCAACTACAATATAAATCGGAGTTCAGTATTCATCTAGAGCAGCCGATCGCGACTGCAGTATGTTTTTGAACAATCGATCACAATACTGTATTATTGAAATAATAAAGTAAAATGTTCCCTTATACTTTAACAAAAGAGGTACGCGTAAGACGCATGATCTGTTTGAACCCGGTTATATAAGATACTGTACTAATTTCAAGGATCATACGCTTAGTCCGTTTGCACAATTCAATGAAATGGGCCCATTTTTTTTTATTTTTTTGTCAACCTCTCTCCCCTTGGCATCTTACTCCAAATTTGTTTTTTATGCCATCAAAACCAGATGCCATCAATTTCCATACGCCAAACTTCTTTCAAAAAGTAAGTACATACAAACAGTAACTGCAATTTATAATTGATGAATTTCAGGCACTTGAAGCAAACGAGATACTCATAAGATGCAAATTTAATGAGGCTTCCATTCGCCTATAAAGGAAAAAAGTCTTGTCGAATGAGGACATCGTTTGGAAGTAAATCCCGATATTGATGCAAATCTGTCCTGAATTCTTCTGCCGAACAAGATTTTACAACCCCACACCCCCTCTGAAATAACGAGACATAAATCGACCAGCTTAAAACTCATGGCTCGTTTAATTCACTTGATGAAGCGCTGCCAAGTAAAAATTCCATTACCATAAATATACAGATATGAGTTAAGAGTGCTTGGTGATCCTTGAGGAAAAATTTGCTGAAACTAAAAACAGAGCGGTACAACTTCAACTACAAAAACTACTCATCCAGGACTCGGTCGATAGGACGAATGTCTCATTCCAGCTTTTTCAAAACTGCTGAAATGGTGAAGTTTTGTATTTCCTGTATCTTGTAAAGGATGTAAGATGGAAAATACAGTGAAAGTAAATTTACAAAAAGAAAAATTCGACTGTATTTTCACCCCAACTACCCGCCTCGAATGATTGTTTACCGCGCGCGAGAAAAGATGCTTTGCCGCGTATTAAACTAGCCGCCCAGCAAAGAAATAACCACGGCAAGTTGGCATAAAATAAAGACAACAAAATAAAAAATTTAAAGAAAATTGCGAAGAAAAAAATTTTCTTCAATCATTTTGTATGTGCGATTTCATAACACCAAAAGGGTATCGTCCTGGAATAATACATGGGAAACAGGAGCACTGCTTCGTAACCATCTTCACCAGGGCTCTGGACTTGTTTTCGTCGGGTGTCTTTTTCCCCGAGATCCAATGCGGATGTCTGTAAGGATTTCTTTTCGGAAAATGGGAAACGAGCAACTTTTCAAGGGATTTGTTGTCATACACGTTCGAGATATCCCTACATTCTTGCCCTTCCCGGAAGGAATAATCAGTTTTTGAAGCCTCCCTGGATTGTGCACAACAATGAAATGGAAATTCAGAAAGGAAAAAAAATATTTAAAAAAGAAATACTAAGTTGTTGTTGTCAGTTATTTGTAGTTACCGTCGATGAAAAAGCAGGAAGACTAAATTCGATTTTCGGAGTGTGGAAGGTTCAATCGAATTTTATTGGAATGTAAGATGATTTTATGTTACTTTATTTCAATTTAAAAAAATAACAAATTGCAGTAGCCGTCCTCGATACGTCCTGTGAACAATTTGGAATTTGTTACTGTGGAAGATATCTCGAAGGACTTATCCTTGAAGGAACAACGAAGGAAAAATATTTCGGGCGGACAAATAGCAGCTAGAACTACAGAAACTGTTGTTTTAATATGAAATCGGAGAAGTAGGATAATCCTCAGATTCTGTGGAACCCCCTCTGGAGCGTAGGGCAACTGAAGCACTCTATCCACGGCTCTCTGTTTCCAGTTTCATTTCGCTTAGACCGCGGGAGCTCATGACCTGGATGCGATTTGTACTCACGATTTGTGAATTTCTCGAATGGCATTCTTGCCACTAGAATACACGGACGTCTCATTGTAAAATGAAGATCACTGGAGCAAAAAGAAGTAGACTTCAATGTGATGTCCTCAATGTTTAATGTGAAAAAATCGAAATCTTAAAAAATAAGAGTAGAATCGTTTTCGAAAAATGGAATGAGCTCACAGTCAGAGAAACTGGGACATGAATAAACTCGGTCAGAAAGAAATGAACATAGTATGGTCTGGAGGTCTGAATTACAACCATCTTCTTGCATTTCGACAATATCAATATTGAGAAAAATAAAAGCTTCTCTAATAACGATTAATGTGCGAATGCCAAGTAATGTAACAATCAGACAAACAAGATCTAGAATGAAGTAGCAGCACGGAATAGCAACATGGAGTAACAATGAAATAAAAGGAGTAGGTATCCAGTCTTCCACTTATACCTAAGCTAAACTGAAGATTTAGTACGCATTTCTGTAGACAAATTGTGACACTATTGTTACATGGCGGAAACGAATTGCAGGATCGTACTCGAGTGGTAAAGGATTTGTGTAGTTATCCGAAAAATACGAAATGGAAAATGGTCAAATATAACTGAAAACTCGACAAAAAAGTTAGTTCAAAAATTCAATCAAAATGCAAAAATTTCGGAAGACGAATTTTTTTTTGATATGTCAATCTGTGTGTATGTTTGCACAGTTATAACACGGGATAAATTTTGATGAAACTTTGAAATTTGAACTATAGGCAACTTTATATTGCCCTTGATTTGATTTCCATACTACCCGCCTTTAAATGTCCAAATTCTTTTCACGGCCGGATTTTAGGATGCACACGGGCATCCCCATAAAACATGCAACCTGAAAAAATGTATCCTGAAATATTCATTTTCATTTTAGGATTAGAAGACCCTTAAAAAACAAATAAAAATATTATTGTTCATCTGCACGCCGCGCTACAGCCAACGAGTTTTCTTTGGAGCCTGTAAGTACCACCATAAATTTTTACTGTAGGTAAGTACATTTCCACTGGGAGTGAGCTTATTGGTTGTGAAATATGACGATATCCGACTATATCTTAAAGTGAAAACTTCAAAAAATCTCATCTTGGGAACGACGAAACTTAGAACTTATATTTGGACTTGCCTGGGGAGGCAAAGAACAGAAGGCGCTGCAGCAAATTATTGCGAAAACTACGTTTATTACTCAAAATTCTTTGAGTGCGGAAAAAAATTAAAACTCGGTAATTACACTAGTAATTTTAATTTAGGTATCCGTTGTATTTTTTTTATAAAGTTATTTTGAAACGGAGTTTTTGTTCTTTCCTTCAAGAATGATTTGTCCCACAAATTTCAAATTTTCGATTTTTTTTTAGAAAATAATTTTGGATAGAGAAATATAGTTTTTCATCGGTTAAGCTAGTATTACACTGTTTGACCAAGTGGTCAAATTGCAGTAATAAGCAATGCCAAATAGCGACTTTGACCGAGCGCATATTGCGAGAATAATTGGAATTCGCTATTTCGCTTTGCTTATTACTGCAATTTGACCTCATGGTCAAACAGTGTAATACTAGCTTTAGAGCAAAAAAATATATGACGAAAATTATAAACAAATATAACTTTAAAATTTTCTTAGTAAGTAGGTACACCCCTGTGCAAGGAAGTGCAAGCTAACAGAGGTGTAAGTACTGTTGTAGATTTTTTATTTTACATAGTTATGTTGATCAAAATTTTCAATTATTGCATGAAGCAAACAATTTACATGGTATCTGGTGGCAATTATAAAGTAGGCTACTTACTCGACTATGCTTGCTTACATGATTGAAATGAATACCCTTAACCGGGTGACCCACTTGCTTAATTGATTCGTTTTCTATGCGACATACGCCATGTCCAGTCGGATATGCCGAATACATTTTCTATTCATGAATTCTCTAGGCTTTTTCCAATTGGTAAAGTACACAATTTCGATAAGTGATGACAAACTGTAACCCTAACCCTAGGTACACACATAATTATCATATACATATGGAGCATCTTTTCAGTTAATTTAATAATTCATCGATACCTTAATTTCCATAATTGAAGATTATGGTAACGATAATTATGATCAGAAGCTTTCTAAAGAAATTAAAGGGGGCAATTACAATTAGTGCAATTATTTTAAAACAAAAAACGATTATTACAGGAGTACACTCTCACTGTAGTGAATTTTTTCAATACGATAAATTAGTAGGTAATCGAGAGCAAACAGTAAAAATTCTATCACCTCCTAATAGGGAGTACTTTGGTAATTAGTGTGCAATTAGCGCTCAACTATTAGCCTCTATTAGGCCATTGGGGCATATCCTGTACATCCGTACCCCTATTTCGGAATACGGCAATGGGGTAAGGCGAACAGAAATTAATTTCGGAAGCAGCACTTTACGATGTTTTCAACCAAAACGTGCCTTTTGCTCCCTTGGCTGAATATGGGAGGTGAAGGTTTAGGGCAAAAGTGTGGGTGGTTGAGGTGTATTAAGTATTATAGTATATGCCATAAAATAAAATAAATAGAAGCGGAGTTCTGTGAGGGTTCTCGTATTTTATCCGTTGAATTATGTTCCACGCCTTGGCGACAGACAATGAAATATCGGGAACAAAATAGGGCACTTTGAGATGCGTTTAGTCAGCTAGTGGGATACTAACTGAAATTTAATTGTATTTATTATATGATAGTAATTAAACCTATTTCTCTGAACATTAATTGATCAGATACAAAAGCCAAGCAAAGTGTTCGAGTCGTAATTATAATTGACATTAATATAATTGTTGATTTTTGGGTTTTTTTTCAAATATTTCGGTATATTGCAATCGGATCACATCAAACTTTTAAGACGTAAAAAAATTGACTCATGTTTTGTACGTTATTCTACTGGACCACACAGAAAGTGGAATAACATTTTAGAATTCGTGAAGTGTAATAAAATACCCACTTAATTAACCGGTTAACTCTCCCGTGAATTTCTCGGTTACTGCCTTATCTGTTCTGCTGCAACTCATAGCGTTCCCGCGTGACCTCCATCTTAAAAATGAACACCAACCGAATATAATTCCTTCCGGTTCAGCGTCGTTTTATGAAATATTCAAATTTTAATCGCATTTCGAATTTTCCACTCAATAGGCTGCGCGTTCATCTCAAATATTCATGGGCATCGTGCGGAGCGTGT
The DNA here is from genome assembly GCA_951812415.1 of Beris morrisii. Lineage (NCBI taxonomy): Eukaryota > Metazoa > Arthropoda > Insecta > Diptera > Stratiomyidae > Beris > Beris morrisii. The sequence continues at coordinate 166,955,442 of OX638310.1, read as the reverse complement.
CGCATATTTTTAATTTTTTTCCCTTGGAGCTATTGTCCTGCTTTATCGTAAACTTCAAGCCTTCCCGTAGCAACTATGGCAAGGACATACAGAAGCATTGTTATTCGAGGATATCTTGGTAAACTATACGTTAGAATTGGATGACACTTTATACCTGCAACCTAGTTGTATTCCATGGAGGCATATTTATCAAGCGTCCACATGCTTCCCGGAACAAATTGAAAGGAGCGCGAAGTTTAGATGTACAGGATCAGCTTCAAGAGTTCGAGCCTTACAGTTTCTATACGACGTTGTCCCCGTATGCAAATGCAAGATTACGGAAGGGAATTTAGTCGTGGGAATTCGCTGTTCATTTTGCGTATATTCGAGCAAATGTTGGGATTTTTTATGGAAATTTTTGTATTCCCGGGTTTTACATGGAGTCCTGAATTTCCATTGCTTGTCGCTTAAGAGTTCTTTGGGATTTTCGAAAGTGACACAATGTAACTTCACAATAACTCACTCTATGAGCTGGGAAATCCCTTTGAAGTAGTTGCTGGAATAGAATCTTCACCTGACCCGTCATCAACTAGACCACTCCTGGCAACAGGATACCTTATGACAGGCTCTTTTCATCGAACGATGATGACGCGCGAACAAAAACGTGTCGAGAATCCTGAAAAGGTGAAATGGCTTTCTACACCTGAGTAGATTTTTTCCCTTAAATAAAGTTTTATACTCCTTCGCATAGTGGTGATACTTTGGCCTGACATCCACTAACAAGTGGATAAAGGCGCCCAGTCATACCCATAAATTGCTTGAAGCGTTCGTAATGTCGGCAAGCCTTGGCTGGTGTGTAAATCGCTTCCTTGTGCTGACATTAAGAAAAATTCGTTAAAGTGAAAGAGGGCGCAGAGTGTTCGGATCTAGGATCGGGAATCTCGGATCCAGGACAACACGAAGTACCTTGAATCGACCGATTCTTGGACGTAACCGGAGCGACTATAATACACACGGTAACTGCAAAGTGGACGTGGCCCTAATGGCAATCCTTTACGGTCAGTAGATTTATTTTAAACGGATAGAGAGTATGTTACAGTGCCATTAAATGGTCCTTTCTGTTTTTTGTTGACGGTCAGACCTGTGTCAGACAGGAATCCTGAATCCTTTTTCAGCGTTGTTTACGGGAATCGAGTCGGGTTTATTGGGTCAACGCAAGAGTTCAGCCCATAAACTTCCTTGCTCGCATTACGATTGGTGTGTTTGCACTCTTTCGATTTTAAGTGGCAGGTACAATGCGAAGTGGAAAAAAAAGGAAGATGGTCGTTTGGTCCATTTTTCGCGAAAGCTAGCTGGTATCTCGTTAGAATTCGCTGGCTTTTTATCGTTTCGAAACGGCTATTATTTTTGTTTATTTTCAATGATTCTCTGCAATCGTTCTGATTTCGAGCAGTCGTCCTCTAGTTGGGGTTCCTTGAATAGCAATAGAATTCTGCATTTTTCGTGGTTTTATGAAAACTTTATTAACAGTTTTACACTGGTGCATGGTAGCAGCGCGAACTACTTTAAACAACTATACTTGGTGCGTATATGTAGATGTACTAGTAAAGTATTTAAAATAAAGATATTTTCAAATATCCATTGACGTACGGAATAGGGCAGAAAAAAGATCAGTGAAAATGAGCATGTTATCACGAATTTCGTCAGTTCTCTTAGTTCAAAGTTTTTTTTTATGAGTTTTTCAATTAAATTACTAAAGCGATTTGAGGATTTTTCTTAATTCGACCCCTGAGGGAATGTAAAGGGGTTGTAAACCATTTCATGAATTCAGCCAAATCCCTCAGGTCTGATTAAATATCGAATAATTTCTCACTTCCACGGGCTTTTTATAAATTCGTCTAAAAACCGGTGCAATTTGGTTCCCACTTCTATGGCTTTTAGTGTAATCGCATAAAAACTAATTGCAGGATTTTTTGATATTCAACCCCGAAGGGATACTCTTCTCTATGCGTTTCAGTCTTCTAGGACTCTTTATATGTACAATCCGAAAAAAAATCGATATTTTTACTTCTGTTTTAGTCAAAACATTAACTTTCCAAAAAACCTGCTTGTCCTGAAACAACCAATGTTACATTTTGTCCTGATCGCGTCCCGGAGTATGGCTCAATTACGTAACTTAAGCGGTTTTTTTTAATCTGGACCATGATTAACTCATTTGAAAAGAAGCTTAATTTAATTGGCCAAATTCAAGAGAAAATAACCGAGAAAGAAAAATATAGCTCCAATTTCCGAATCAAGTGGAAATTAGCACTTTGACTGAATTATTTAACGCTATAAGCCCTTTGCATATTACTCACAATTTCCTCGTTTACGATTTTGGCTATATTAAAATGTCTAACTTAAAACCCTATCTAATTCCACTTCAGTCGTTTTATAGTCTCAAACAAACAAATTCGGTCGTAAATCTTCCTCAATTTTTGGATAAAATCAGCATAAGTAAAGCGAGTATCCTTTGTATAGTAAATTTTTACCAAATTACAGACCATTTCCAGCGAAATCTTTTCAATGGAATAACTTCTATCTTGTTAAGTATGCCGTAAATTTACAGTCCGGAGAAGAAAAGCCCCGAAACATTAACCGAAAGATTTTACTATTCTATACACAAAAACCGACCACAAATCTCTCTAAGTCCACTTTATTAGTCTTCAAATTAAGCGATTCGGATATCCTCGCTCCATCATCTCAGGATAGTATTGTTTTTGTTACGAGTCCTTTTACTTCCTTACACCCTTCATACCATCAGACCGATACAAATGTGATGATAGCGATGACAATTTTTCACCAAAGATATCGTCCTGTCGTTCAAAATGCGATCCTAATTCACTTCGAATTACAAATACTGTGTAAAGGACAATAAAAAATTGGCCATCAACCCGCAGTGTTATTGGGGCTAAGACGGAGGAAGACTTCTTCATAACTTTCGCAGTCAAAAGTCTAGAAAATACGACACTGAAATTTCTCGCCGCTTAAATAAAAAACACATTTGAAATAGAAGTCAGAAACGACCCGACATCCTGACGAAAGCCACAAATAAGCACACTCTTATCGTGAAAATTTTCAAGTTAAGACAAATTACGACCCATAAATCAAGGTGAGACAAATTCAAAAAATGGAAAGAAAATTCCGGGTATCACCGTAAAAAGAGCGCTTCCTTGAACCCGGAATAGATTCGGTAATTTTCGAGGATTTTCCCTTGGCAGACAGATTGGCGGCTCAGCAAAAAATTGCTCTTTAAAGGAAAACGAACGAAAGAAATCTCTTCTCACTGTTGGCTTCTGATTGAATTTCGTGTGACCCGTATAATTTACCGTCGAAATTAAAGCGAAGAAAATTGAATTAGAGCCTCCGATTCGGGCAAGCCTCTTCCACCCCTATCATCATCCGGGACAAATAAAGCGAACTACCCCGCTCTTGCATTGACTGTAATGAGCCGAGAGTCCTGAAAGACAAAAGGACGAAAAAGGCTCCAAGGGTTTTTAATCTATGTCGGGTACACTTTTGTTTCATTTCGTACAAAAGGATCTTTCCATCTCGGTTACGAAGGACTCCTCTTTCTCATCGTTCCCGGGCCTTTCTCCATACTACTGCCTGCCATTCACTGATAGCAATGTACTCCTGAAATGTTGAGCTGAATAATACAACGAAAAAAAAATGTCACTTGATATAAATTTCAAGTTATTTTACAGGGAAATGTTCTCTTTAAAATTTAAACAATTGTCTTTCCTTCGTCGACAGTCAGCCTATCCCATGTATTGTCTTTCAAATCGGCACGTTATTCTTTTAATAGGAAATAAAATGACGCAGTTCCTTCTTAATATTTAATAGGATTGTAACAAAACAGGGATGTTTTTCACTTACACGTGGATTTTAAAAACAACGCTATCTTCCTAACGAATGCTCAGCGTCCAACGTTGAATCAGCTTTTACAACCCAAAGGATTAAGTGCAATCTCCAATTACGTGCCCTGCTTTCGAAAGCAACTAGTAATAACAATTTTATTTAAATTAGCCACATCACATGCAATACCACTGTAAAAACTCTTGCAAAATTTCCGGTTTCATTGAAGTTTAAATCTTTCTTTCAGCCATACAGCGGGATCTATTGTAATTCCTTGGTTATTCGAATGCTAGTTGCGATCGCGACAGAAAAGGCAGTATAACCCATAGTTAAGGTATCTGATAATATTAAATCTAACAATTTTAAAATTTTTTTGCAACGATAATTTCAAAGTGTACAAATAATTTTGCTAGCTGAATTGTCGCCAGCCTTTTCATGTTTCATATATTTTGTTCGAAGTATATATATATCCAGCTTTTGGTATGGTGAAACATTCGTTTCCTCTATTTTTGCTTTTTTGCCTATTGGATCATACCATATCAGCTGTGTACCTGCCTTGGAATGCGGGAACGATTCAATTTTAAAATTTGATATCTGGATTTTTTGTCAAATTTTTAAGTATAAGATTGTTTGCGAGTAAAATTTTCGGGGCATATTAATTCGGGTAGCTGCGAAAAAACACGTGCTCGTAAACTAAAGTATGAATATGAAAAAAAAGAATTAGAAAGAAAATACTGTAAAGATATCTTTAATGTACAGAATACAGAACTCACTATAACTCAAGAAATCGTTTCACGACAAAGTTGAAATTTTCTTCAAATTAACTTTCTTCACTACTCCTGGCAGCTCCCATACTAAAGTCCTCAAAACTAGTGGTCACTAACATTGGTCGAGAATTCTAAAATGCTTTAAGCGAGATATTTGATTGTAATGTTTAGAGATAGAGGAATTAGTATGAAGAAAATGAAGTGAGGTCTTTGCATAGCTTCCGCTTGAAATTCCTCGAAAGTCCGTGCATTCATCTTCAGGAGCTTACAATAACTCAAGAAATTATTCTTTTTTCTCGGCAGTTAGTATTGTGTTAACAGTAAGTTCAGGTTTCCTATTTTCCAGGGGATAGCTCTCATACAAAAGTCCTTAGAAGACATGTCTACGACTATTGGTCGATAACTTTAGTACGCTTCAAGCTAGGCATTTGATATTTTTTACCAATAAGTTTTTTAATGATTTCAGGAATATGAAACAATACTTAGAAAAATGAGAGACTCCTTCCTGCAGACATCAATTTAAACTCGATTCAAAAGATATTTTTTTTAAAAATTTTTCCGAGAATCATTAAAAAAATATTGACTTTAATATTTAATAGTGTTGAGAATTGCTGTGGAGTGGCTTCCAAGTAAGCAGTAAGGGAGGAATCGAGCTGGTGCGATGATCCTGGCAATAAACTGAAGAAACCTGGAGATTTGTCGCCCCAGCATGAATGCTAAGAAGCACTTTTTGTGATATATTAACATTTATGTCACCTTAAACTGAAGAGAGAGGACTGCAATAAACTGCTTGAACTAAAAAAGAGTATATTTTTGTTGCGCCTTAGCGTCGAATAGGTATGTATCTGCTTTCTCGAGGATAGTGATATAGTCCTCAACTCGTTCTTCTCCTACGCCATTGCCACACATTTACACATTCTTAAAAAACAAACCGATTTTAAATCCGTTTTCTTTCGCGGTATTTAAAATTTATGTTCGCAAGCTTGCTAAGCATAACGCCTGTTTTCATTTTTAATTATTTCCTTAAATCCCATTAATTTTTGCAACCTCAGAAAAAGATCCATCAAACGTATACTCCTCTTGCAACGAGTCTAGAAGCAACCGCTGATTTAATAAAAGGAATCCAAATCGTATGATTTGCTTGATCGTCTGAAGTGGATTTTAGTTATACACCACCCTAATACCAAATTCATTCAACTGAAGGCCAATTAACTAAACCCAGCGAGTAAAACATCGAATAATCACAAATGCAAATTTTCGCAAAATCAACACAACTTATCGTCCTGTTAAACACAATCATTAATCAGTCCCACGTAATTGCGAAACATCAAAAGTTGTCAGCTTGATGAAAATATCGATAGAACTGAAATTATCGCTGTCTCATACCACCCCGGCGACCTCATCCCCTTTGATATCCTTCGTTCCGAGGCCAAAAACACGCCAACTTCAGTTGGATCTTATCTTATTTCACTCCTTAACATCCACTTAATGCCGAGCATAAACAAATTACACGGCTGTAATTAAATTTGAAAGGTGTACACTTCTGTGTTACAGGCAAACATTAGACATAATGGCAAAGATGTACTCTTTTGTGTGCAAACACATTCGTTCCCAGGCCGTGTGTATAGCGAAGCACTTGAGGTGGCTCCATGATACTATCCTTTTGGAAGGATAGATCTAAATCTTCCATATATATCTCAGCCACCCACTTAAAGATGCCGGCTGGGGGTTGGGAGGGTGTTGTTGCCGCTGCTGCCCATATCCTTCAATCGCTGGCAAAGTATCGTATACCGAGGACGAGACATTCCTTTTGTTCCTCCCATTGAGCAATCATACGTGTCAAATTGTCGAAACTTAGGTTCGAGGGTGCCATTAGATACTTGGGGGGCTGCTGACTTCTAGTCAAGTTAACTACACGCCTATACACTGTAAGGATATGCCATCGTCGCCCTAATTCGTCTCCTACCCTCGAACTGGGACGGCTCTGATGGAAGGGCCCGCTTTGGATGGGAAGCGAGTTGACATAGAAAGCTAAAGTGGCTTGATGTGAATGAGTTTGAATAGTGTGAGGCAAAGAAAACCATTTTAGTTGCTTCCGATTTAGAAAGTTTCTAGCGCTAACTCGGCAGCGTCCTTTGCGCCCTAATACACGCGAGTATGAGGAAGCGATCTGGGTCGTTGCTTCCATTCCCGATGCAAATCGTTTTAAAGCGAAACAAAAACTTTAGGCAGGCACCGGTCTCTACTATCCCCTCGACTTGCCTGCTGCCACTCGTGTTATTATTGTTGAGTCCTTTTTAGTAGAGCCTCCCTTCGGGTTGAGAACAAAAAAAAAATCGATAAGCGCTGTCTGGACGTGAAAGTTATTTGCAAAATAGTTTGCAGCTGCTGGAGAGAAGTGGAGTCATCTAGGAGTGAAATATGAAGCTCGTGGTGGATGGAAGTCATTTTGTTTAGAGGTGTTTTCTCCTTGATGGATTGTATAGAGTTATCCTACACTTTTTTTCGCGAATTCCACGGAATAGCTATAAGACCCAGCTAGCGTATAGCACAATCGAAGTTGAGTGGTTTGCTGAGGATAATGGTTTTGGATATTTTCAGAAGATTTCCTCCCAGTTTGTCGGTATGCTTCCATTTCTTGTGTCATCATCGATTTGATTGAGAGTATCGATAGTATTGAAGACTTAAATGTTTTGCGATGATGGAGTGCAAAGAAAAGAGGTAATAGAGCTGCCATTGCTTTGAGTAGGCTGTACTTTGTAGGCCTGAAAGTATTCGTTCGATGGTTGCGAATCCTTATTTAGCAATTAAACTAAAAAGCCTTTTGCAGTATAATAGTGGTTTGAAGTTCAAGCAAATATTTGTATGGTGGTAAGTTATCCATTATACCCCAAGTTTCAAGTTTCTAGTAAAAACCGTTCGACTGAAATCATAATTATTGCTTTACCCCGCACTATGGTATATCCTATAGCTACTCCCAGAGGTGGAGATTGGACATGCATATACGTAACTCAGGGCCGTTCCTATGATGTTCAGTTACGTTCTAACTAAAACTTGAACTGACAGTTTTTATACAAAACTTCCGGTTAAAGTTCCAGACTGTTTACACCAGTATAGAGTTAATTATCAAAAAATTCTGAAATAAATTTGATAAATAGCCTTCAGTGTTTTTTCTCATTTAGGGAAGAAAATTAAAAAACCAAAGACAAAACTTCAACTTTCTAGGTGCAGCAGTTTACGTTGGACCTTGATAAGTGACCGAACTTTTTTTATGTATATAGAAAAATAATAGCAGATCTGTACGACTAGCCATAAAAGCTATTTCCAATTCATACTTTACATTTCTAAGCAATTTAAAAGAAACATAAATCTTAAACTTACCACATCGATAATCTGCATTAAAGTTAATCCAAAACTAAGTTGTAGCGGATCGGATTCATTAACTACTGGCCGCTCGAGGACGTTGTAGTTATCTAGAAGCGTATGAAGTAATCGTTTCTCATGCGGTCCTGCTGAACAAGCTGAAAAATAAGAGGAAGAAAATTCGAGATAAAATCGCTGTACATAGAAAATGGGAAATACTCGTATTTAAGGATATAAATTTTCATATTCTAACGGATAGAAAATGTTGGCCGCAGCTCAGGCGCCTTAATTATGAAAAATTGCCAATTAGAGTTTCATGGCTGACATTAAATAATGTAATTTTCGCCAAAGTTAGACCATCCTTTATTGGCAATGTGATTTCTAAATATATTACAAGAAAGGTATTAAATTGTAATATTTTTGGGGTCTTTTCTAGGTTGTCCACCAAGCTTTGTTACCGTGTATTTGTTCTATGACTTTACAACTGCTTAGTGATACAGTGAAAATTCCATAGAAGTAAGGATTTGATGTACTTGATGATATTTCTCTGATCATTCCTGGAATGCTTTCTTATTCCGTCACGGGGGACTCTTTCTTAAGGTGAAATTTTACGTTTTAAAGGACTAGTAGACACCAAAAAAGCAAAAAAAAATTCTGCCTACCGTAAAATCGGCGCGCCCAAACTCTTTGAAGTAATAAATTCAAATCTTTTTGGTGGATAGACTGATTGGAACCCTTTGATTTTTAGGATGTTGGGGTGTGAGGGTGTAGAACTACATATCTGCATAGTAAAAACCATTAATCATTTGTTTGTTGAAGAATCCTTGCGTGTCTACAAAGTACCGAAATTGCGAAAGTTTTGTTTTATTTGGTTTCTTAATAATCAGAAGCGTCGTTTAATCGGCAAGATACCTCTCTCGATCCATCACTTCAATAAAGAAGGGACCGACTTGTCTCTTCAACTTTCTTGATGACCTTCTCCAATTATCTTCAAAGATCTAATCTAAGTTTTAGTTCTCCGCCACAAACAAACAAACAACCTTAAGAAATTTATAGAAAAACTGAGTTCACACCACAAAAACTGTGGCAACCCACTTAAGACTAGCCCTCACCCCGGAAAAAAAAACTTTTAAAATTTTTACGTTTCATCTAGGACATCTAATAATCCATCATCTCCCCAATCATACTGTTTCTTATTAAACATGTTTTAGTTTACATGAGCCTTTTACATATCGTTCGGTCGAATCCGGAAACTAGGACATGCTCCAAGTTTCACAAGTGTGTCGAGAGCCTTGATCCCTTTTCTTTCTTCGGCATAGTTTCCGAATGACAACAAAACAAGAACAAAGAGTGCTCACTTTAAGCTCGACGTGTACAATCTCATCTGTGGAAAATTGTGTTTTCTTTTCACCGATTAAATCAGTTCACCTGGCAAAAGGGCATCGCTAGAAGCCTTGTTCGCGTCAAAGAAAATCCAAGCACCTGTACCCAAAAATTTAAAGGATTTAATCAAAATTTATTTTTGTGTAGGTGCACCAACAGAAAATCCGGGATTTTATCACGGAAAATTATGTCGGAATTTAAAATTTTCTTTGCGTCCTGATTTCGAAAAGTCGGATTCGTTTATTGTGTCGCACGTAAAGGTGTTTTCATACCGGTGACGTGAACGTATCGTGGAGTTGACGGGATGAGGGTGTAAAAGTCCTTTTACGAGAGAAAATTACAAAAGACAGTCGGTGATGTTGTTTCTTACCGCGCTAGCTGCTAAGCACTAAAAAGGATAACCCATGCTAATGTTTTAGTGGCGCCCGCGAGGAATGAGAAGGGTTCAGGCTTCCTGATAAGTTGGTTGTTTTTTTCGCCCCCGTTGTCCTGTCGCTCGGTTGGGGAAACGGCAAGGCAACTTTTATAGGAATTTGGAGTAAAACCTGAAGCCTCATGTCTACGAGAATATCCAGCTATACCCTTGTCTAACATTTACGAGATGGTTTGCATAATTTCGTATGATGCTTTGTCATCAGGCTCCAGGCTAAAGTTAGAAGCGCGCTAATTTCTATCTACATAATCAACATTATGGCAAATTCATGCTTGCGTTGATCACAATAGACAACAAGCAGGATAGCGGCAAACCGGGGGGAGAGATTTTAATGACATTTAAAAGTTAAACAGTGAACATGTTTGGTGTATTGAGTAATTTAAACGGAGTTTGGAATGTTGGACGTGTCCTTCTCAAAGCATAACTACCCTTAGTTGGTAAATGCAGTTTTTGTGCATATTAAAACTAATGAGTTGATAAGATCAGGATAAGTGGATGACGAACTATAGAGATTACATGAATCTTTTTGAGTAACAGAAGCGATTTACTTCAGTTTGATTTCTGGCGAGAACTATTTCTGAATCACGCACTATTGGCGTTAAGAACAATTAAAATACTCACTTCAGTTTCTCAATCGTTTCTAAGCAATTTGATTTACTGTCCAAGAAAAGTTTTCAAGCTGTAATATGGGGTAGCAGAGTAACAATATTCTCAGAAGCACATAAGTACGTGCTCTATCGTTGCCTACAAGCCTCATTTCTGTAGATCCTTACTTGGATTGTAGAAGAATAAAATTTTTTTTTCTAATTTCAGGTCGATTACAATATTTCATTATTAAAAAGAACGAAGTAAAAGAAATCACTAAATTCCCATTATATGACAGTCTTGATCGATTTTTTCACATCAACGAAATTCCATTTCGAGTCTTAATCCTCGGCAGAAAGTCCTATCGAATCCACTTAAAACAATTCCCTGCCCATCTCCAATAATAACACTTTCCACATATCACAGACTCCTTCAATCCTTAGAAGACTCGCCCGAAAAATGGGCTTTTCTAAGACGGCAACGTATCGACGCCCCGTCCTTTCTTTTGTAGCGCCATTCCGATTTTTCTATATACGGGTATATTCCAGGACCAAGGATTAGATATCTGCTCCGATATCGAACTGCAAAATGTCATCAATTGCAAACAGTTTATTATATCCTGTAAAGGGCATGAAAACATCGTCTGTAATGTTTTTCTATGGCTGATATGTCTGCGACGTCCTCCAAGGATATGAAACTCAAGATGTTGGCTCCCGAACGGGATTGACTTGCGAGCTATCTGAAATGACAATTGCCAGGGCAGTACGAATCCATATCTCATATAAGCACATCTAGGATTTCCAAAATACAGACAAAAAAAATCAATCATCCGAAGAGATAATCTTCATTTCCTCCTTCCCGCAGGACATCTTACGTTCAGGGATCTTAGCTTTCCCTTAAGTCCTTTAAGCTACTGCCATATCATTTATCGTTGGGATGGCGGAAGACGACGTCAATATTTACATTTATCGAACACAAATAATGTAGACGTAGTGAAGTTACTGTTTATATTCGAGTTTCGAAAATAACTTCTTTCGGGGAGTTTCTCGAGATGGGCTCGACGAAAGGATAATCAAGGAATTCTAGTAATTGGAAATCATAAGAAACGTGACTTGGAATTTTTTCTCTCGATATGAATTCACTTATAATTTGTGGTAGATAATAAGGGTGAAATGTGCCGTGCTGATTAACAAAGGGCGGAATAATTAAAGTGGTCGTGTTAGTTGAATGTTATCTTTATGTTGCAGACCTCTTGTAATGAATAATTACCTTGACTGGGGATGTTGGATCTTTACCATTTACAAGAATTTCTCTTGGACCAAATTTAAATTTTAATAATATTATAGATGCTTGGGGACTTAAAACATTAATTGGTTTACGGATTTCATAAATCATTCCAAATGGCAGAAGTTTATCAAATGAGATGACGGAAATGAATTTAGCAGGAAGACAATCCCTTAAATACAGGACGCATTATATGGACTAAATGACTTTCGCTAAATGGTCAATTTAGATGGGGAATTGTGAAATAAATGCCGAAAAACATACTTGAGCTCATCAATTTTTGTCAACTTTATTACGATAAATCTCATAAGAATAAAATGAAACGACAGTTGTAAACAAACGTTTGTAAGATACCTAGACGACATATGCATTTACAGCTTGAGTTGGCGAGTCCACTACCGAAGTCAAAATTGTGTTTAGCCTTAACTATCTTGCACCTAGGACCTTATTTTGTAAGCTTATTTGGTTTTGTTTGCTTTTTATTTAATTAGTTTTCAATTGATCTACTTAATTTCCAACACTCAGTTTATCGCATAAAACTAAAATCCAAGTGAATCCTGTTTATTTCGTTGGGGTTTCTTCTACCAAAAAGTCCTACAAACGACTTAAAATTCTGCACACTAGTTCCAAGGAAACTATTTATCTGTAGATACTTTGAGCCTTTCACGAAAGTGAAATCTAGGTAACCAAACTTTTTATTTAATTTAAACGCTAAAGCCCAGATAACTTGACATTGCTGAAAAGTTTACACTTTTAAACGTTGAATTTGAGCAATTCTAACACATGGATCGGGACCTATGCTACCAACCACCTACAGGAATTCTTCTCGTTGTTTAAAACAAACTTTTTAATTTAGCTGGCGGTAGCATTCACAATTCGACGTTTTCAAGAACAATGTCCACCATTTTCTTAAACTTATTTCATTGCTTCCGATACCAAGGAAGCGTCCTTGCTTTCTTGGATTCCTTTTCTGCTCCGGAGTAGCTATCGCTCTAGTCCCTTTTCTTTCCAATTGCCTTCCTTCTTTCTGCCGGAAGAAGTCTGCTTGTAGCATTGCATTAATGAGAATCTATGGCGATTCTGATGTTTCATCTTTTGTTTTCTTATCTCCGTCTGGAACGTGGAGCATTAGCAAAGTTCCTAATTTTATAAAGCCAGGACTTAGGTGATTAACCTTTAATAGAGTTACACTGAACACTAAAAGTTTGGGTTCACTAGGATATTTTCAACAGTGGGAAGTTTTCGTTTGATTTACGTTTGTTTTCAGGCCCGTTCCAATCCCATGTGTGTCCACCTTCTGATTGTTCTCTGAAAGTACGGCCAATAACATTTTCATCGACATTTTTTCTTTAGGATAAGATCATTTAAATTAAAGACCTCTCATTTCAGAGGTTATTGAATTTTGTATTTTTTTACCCAAAAACCCTATAGGATCATCCCAACGCCATTGCTGCAAACGTACCATATAATAGGTATGTGTACAAAAGATGGCGTTAGTATAGCGATCGCGTAGGACATTAGTTGATCTTAGACCGCCATTGAATGAAAACACACAAAAACACCAACTCTTCTACTATTGAGTATCAGATGTTGCGCAAAACTATGATATGCAAAAAAGGAAGAATAAGCCGCTTTCATAAAAAATCCTTTCCTGGTGAAAATTATGAAGCCGACCACTGAAGACAGAAGCAGTATTTTTTCGAAGTATTGAACATCTCTTCGGAAGAGGATCTTCGAAATGCAGAGACTACTACTAATACCCAACCGCAGCAAACCACAATGGGGGATGATCCTCGGATGGAAGAATTGTTCTAAAGCAATGGCATGGAGACGAACGCCCGAGAAGAAAATTCGAGGAGTGAACAAGTGTTGGCGACAGGTGGAGTAAGAGCACAGTTTCTACCTTATACTCCAGTGGGGTCACACAGAAACTGAACTGATCAAGAAGTCCTACCTTTTAAGATGTGTGTTAATTAGATTTAAGTGTACACACTAAGTAAAGTGAGAACAATCAAAACATCCGCTTTATTCGTGAGAAATATCGTTTTATTGCCAACCAAAGTGCAAACACAACAATAAACTCCTAGCTTCAATAAATTACATTTATCTTAAATAAACACTTGAACGTCATAAAGAGTAAATGTTTTAAGACTGCTTTTATATTAGTTTCGCCTCCAACCCCTTGCCGGCTTCCTTTCGCACCTTGGGATTCTGTTATACTCGCACAATACTTAACAAGTGTGCGGTGTACATGGTTACCAGAATCGTGCACACATCCAAGGCATTTACCTGGGCTCGCTTCCTAACTGCTTAAAGATATTCCAGGATAAGGGAAGCTTTTAATAGCATGACTGGGAATACCATCAACCCCGTGCGGATTACTACTGCTCGGCAACATAATGACCTTTAGTGCGGTATAGGCGTTTACCGTGCCATTCTACTATGCGATAGCTGGGTTTTCGGCTCTACACATCGGAAGCTTATGTTTATTTATTCCCGGTTGGGGATGAAATGCGTACAGGTACACGTTGTGTAATCCTTTTATGATAATTGCCTATAATATTGGGAGATGTTCATTTTGATTTTCGACAATTGGCTTTGGTTTCTATGGGTGGGTGGGGACGTGCGGATACTTTCTGGAAACAGGTCACGAACGATTTTATTACAATTTTGCATTAACTCGCAAATCATAGCGAAATTACATAGTTTTCGGTGTTTTCACAAAATTATTGTTTACACCGCACAATGTTGCAGGTTAGAGTTAAATTCAGCATACTGAAAATGGTTTTGTGGTTATCCCTTGATGGCACTAATCCCGCTGAGGTCTGTTCGAATCCAACTCACATCTCGGACTTGTGATTTTCCTTATTGATTCAATTCCAAAAGTTTGTATTGAAATGGAATGAATCTCTATACCAACTATTTATTGATTATGCCGAAAAACTACACATCTCTAATCTGTTTTTTAATAAGGATTAAAAGTATCGAAAGCCTAAGCCAGTGCTGGACTTTAACCCGGTAAACATCTCCTCAGTCATACGGATGGATCTTCACAAAACCACCGCTAGATATTTCGTCGGGAGGCCGTCAGAGCATTACGGCTTAAACCGTCAGTTATTGTCTGTCTAGTCAATCGTCTCCTGTGCTGCGTGGCGTTACATGCTTCTCATGCTGGATTTAGACCTACCACGTGGTGTGCGACCTTACCCCCACTCAGTTGGAGGCATTCTTGACATCAATCGTTTCGTTACCACTGCGCAGTACTTCTAGTTGCCATTTTTCCAGGCCTCTCGAGCGTCTTCTGCAGCCGATTATTAATGATGCTTTTCAGCACTTTTCCCAACGAGTCCTGCATACGTAGAGGCCGGCATAAAGATGATTGTTCAGGTTGCTTTCCGCGCTTCAATAGCAACACCAGCCTTTGAAACTTCCAAAAAAGCGGGGAACACTCCTTCATTTAGGAATGCTGTGTACATCCTGGAGAACGTTTCGGGAACCGTACGGATGGACGTTTTCATTGCTAAGCTAGGGATGCCGGCCTAACTAGATGCTTTCTTATCGACCACGTTTAATAATGTCAGTAGCACCTCTACAGCTGTCATGGCAGAAATGTCACCCGTACCTGTTTGTCCGTTTTTTTCGTTGTCTGTTAGTTTGTTGGTCTGTTTGTCTCTTTGTCAGTTTGTCTATATGTCTGTTTGTCTGTTGTCTGTTTCTCTTTTTCTCCGTTTGTCTGTGATCGCATGATAGCCCATGAATACGTTGAGCTACAAAGCTGATTTTTTGTGATTTAGTACGGGTACGGGATTTAGTAAGGAAAAAAGGGAAATTGCGTTAGTGTTGTAGTTAAATAAGACACTGTTTCACCACTGTTCGTTCTCTAAGCGAGAGTACCATGCTCGAAAATTGAATCTTAAACCGTACTAAAAAAATTCCTGCAAATTATTAATTTTGTATTTTTCCTTATTAAGTAAGTAGAACATTATAATTGCCCTTCACGTTTGTTTCGCAATTTTCCATGCAACTCTTTTTATAAACTACGGACAAAAAAAAAATCTGTAGCGAGTCAAGTCGAACTTCAAAGCAAGAAATGTACAAGTCTGGCGCAATACTTAACTGCAGCATACCGAAATTAAAATACTTTCGAGTGTGCCAACCACTTTTTCAGGCGACGACTAGTTTTCTCATTATATCCCAGCAGTCCTTAACGACATATGTAAGTTATAAATCTCATAACTCGGTTATGTTCCAAACAACCCACTCGGATATAGTAGTACTCTGGTAATTCACAAACAGGAACTCTCCAATTTCCTTACATTCTAATTATCCATCTTAGAGAAGTCGGCTTGGATATCCTCGGGGATGATAACTTCTTGAACCAGATAACTAAAGGCGGAAGAAAGCTCCTGTGGGGTGGATACAACGGTGTAAGGGCTGCAAGTGCACATTTTAAGTAGCTTGAGTAATATATTAACATTAACTGCATGTATTATATTATATTAAGGGTGCGTAAATGAGAGCGAATCTTTTAATTCAGAAGAGTTTCGCGACGTCTAAAGATGTATTCAATTTGCTTGCACAATTTCGATCGTCATAAGTTTGTGGAGCTTTTAAGGAATATAGCAAAAATATTATACTTTGTTATTTAACATTTTACCTTTGCTGTGTTTTTTTTATAATAACTATCCAATCGCCTAAAAATTGATTTTTCATGATTTCACGTATTCCGTCACTTGATTCAAATTTTTTGAAATTTCCAGTAGTATCCCAAATATTTTCAAAAATATTAAAGAAGACACAGCTTTTTGTAACCATTTATCTTCTAAGACGCGACAGTCCAAATCCAAATGGGGCCTTGCACTATTTAATGATATTTCTCAGCTCGAATTCGTCCCTTTCTTAACCTATCGGACGAACTTCGGTGTGGAGAAGAAGTTGGGTATGAAAGGATATCATTGGAAATGTTTTTTTTTTAGGAATAAATATTCTTGAAAAGTAAGGAAACCTGGGTGTGAGTGTGATATGAATATGGGATGATATTTACACTAGGATACGGAGCCTTCGATCAATGGCTTACAATAATTGGGATTGAATATCCAAAAATCCTGAAAGGAGTTAATAGATAAATATGAAGACAGAAGGAGAAAGTACAATTCAATTTATTATCACTTCTGAAAGAAATTACGGAATTCGTGAAAATGTGTTCAACACTTTTATACCCTCTTAGGGGCTGAAAAAGGAAAAACTTAAAAACTGGTTTTAGGCGATTATTACGCAAGCAGGTGAAAGCGAAAAGTTAATCGAAATCTAGTTAGACCTCGGGATATGGCAGAATTCGTGAAAAAGTATACAACCCGTTTACACCCTCTTAGGGGTAGAATTTCAAAAACTCCTGAAAACGCTTTCTAGGTATTTATATGAAGAATCCGTAGAATAAAAATGAATTCAATATTTGGGAAGACCTAATAGATATGACGAAAATCGTGAAAATATATGCATTTCATTTTCACTGATCATTTTGTTTGGTCCCCTTCCGAACGCCAATGGATATTTGAAATTTTTTTTATCTAAATTTCTTTAAAAAATTACTATATGCGTACCGAGTTTCAACTTTGCACCATAAGCCGTTCTATAGATAAGAAAAACACCCCCCACCCCCGTACCATACTACCCCTATAAAAAATTATATTTTTCTAACATGTTACAAATATAGCTCTATCTAAATACTAAGTTTCAGCTTTATGTCATTACAGGTTCTCGAGATATAATAATTGGAATCTTTTCCTTTTCACTCTCCCTTACCCTCACCCCTACACTATCACCTCTTCCTGCTAGGGGTCTATAAGGCCTACTTCTTGTAAACATTTTAAGTATATATCTTATACTCTTCTTGAGATATGAGACGTAATTTTTTAGAAAAATTCGTATACCCTCCACTTTCATGCTCCAACGCCTCCTTAAAAAATGTTGCTTTCAGTAAACTTTAATTATCTACCTTTATATATAAACCGAATTTTATTTGTCTAGTGCAATTGGTTCGTGAGATATCCTAATCTAAAGTTTTTCACCCCCCACCCTCGTACACCACTGCCCCAAACTCAAAAATTTGTTTCCGATCTATTATCCTAGTATACTTACAGATATTCATTAAGTTTCAATTTTGTGACGTTAACCGTTTAGGAGATATGGATTTTAGAATGTCTCGATCTCGGCTTTTTTGCGTTTTGGACGCATTATTTTTCTCCCCACTCCCACACCCCTTCACCAATATTGACAATTTTTATGCAAATGAGTCCAATATCAAATCTCTTTATAAACTTTAAGTTTCAGTCTCCTAGCATAAGCGGCTGCTGAGATCTAGAAACCAAAATTTTCCGTCTAAAGCGCATCCTCCTCCTCCCCCTCGCACCCCCACCCCTTAGAATTTGGTCATTTCAAGGGCCCAACCCAGTCTATTCGTACGGTGGACAGACGGACTGAAATTTTTTTTTCTTTTTTCGTGTCTACTAGTCATGAAACGTGAAAAAAAAATTTTTGAGGGTGGCAAATTTTTTTTTTTTTTTAAATTGATCACAATACTTCTGTATTATTAGAAAATAATAAAGTAAAATGTACTTTACTTATAACATCCCTTTTCTTGAATATCGTAATGGCTAGTAAAGTCAGCAAAACTACTCCTTCCATTATCTGGAGCCCTTACAATAACAGAAGAAAGTGTACCAGCCCTTTCAAAGTTTATAACAGAAATAGGACCGTTCCTGCTTACAACCCCAACATTTCAATTATATGCAAAATATAAAAGAAAAATAAGAAGCAAAAACCAAACCAAATGCTCACTTCCGCGCTAAATTTTCAAAAAGTCAATATTCAGTAGAGCTGACTGTACTAGCGAATTGATTTTCCATTCTACTTTCAGGGTAGAAAGAAGCTGCGACACTTTGTGTATATGTGCAAGGATGTCGGAACAAAAACCACCCCCAAACCCAACTCATCGCCAACATATTCCCCCGTTCAGACCTTCACAGGACGAATGGAAATACAATCGCAAGCAGCCTGAATTCCGTACAGTAAATTTGCATTTTTCTCAACTAAATCCCTGAAAGCAATTCAAACTGTCTGTGCCCATTCGCAAAAAGTCTTAACTGCACACATTCGCACGAATCAGGACGAGTGCATTCAATTACTCTCCACTAGAAGCGAAACAGTTTCATTGTATTCTGAATACTGACCTAGCTCAATATTATACCAACGCACCACCGTCCCCTCGTACCCGATAATCGCCTACACCCCCACCTTCGTAATCATCTCGAATCGCCTATGGGTTATCCTTACAGGAGTGCTGAATTAAATGGTCATATCCAGGACAACGAAACACTTGGCTACGATACAACAACTCTTCAATGAGTCCTGCCATCTTTGGGTCTAATGGAATTTTGTGTGGATGCTGAGAGCGAAATCGAATTCTGACCGATTTCAGCCGGTACCGGAAGGCCAGGAAGTCCTTTGGCCAAGATCTGATTCCATACGAGTCCAATACGATTCGGATATTATCGACGGATGAAGGGTCACAAAATTGAAATGGAGAATCCTCCAAATCGAATGGAGGAAGCGCAGGTCCAAGCAATTGCCAAAAATGTGCCGAGCCAGCATTGTTGCAGACGGGGTTCTATTTTTTTTTTGCTCAATGCCCTGGTGTAGGAGGATAGTTCGTTGGGGGAGAGTATGAACCATGCTTCTACCCTCAAACGGGTGTTCAACCCAGCTAAAGGCTAGAAGAGAATCGGAACTGAAACTTTTTATTTGTGATGGGATCATTATAAAACTTCCAACATCCCTGCCTCCTTCGTTTTCAACAATTTACTTTCTTGCCATTTTTTCGGAGACTCATCAGGAAGCATGACTCGGAAAAAAAAAGCTGGGGCTGCCAGACAATATCCGCTTTCGTAGTAGGCATATGTTGTATAGAAATCACCTTATTCGCCATTCGGTGCCACCCTTTCGGTCAGATGAACTTTTTTTTTATAAGCCGAGGTCATTGGACATATCATCCGTAGCGTATTAGTTTCTGCTCAGATTATAGTCGATGACCGAGCTGATTTTATCTGACGATAAACTTCCTTGTTGGCGATGATTACGGACAAGTTTAAGGTTGGAAGGATATGAGGGTTGAGATGGGGTGCGGGTGTGGGGTGTACAACTTTTTTATGAGACATTTGAACCTTATTAAGTTTGTATTGTATATTTTATGTTTGGAAAATTGTTGATTCTACCGTATGGCGATCCTTTTTATCGCTACTTTTGTTTAGTCAGGCTGAACTATTCTTTATGGTGCCATCCCTAGAAATTTTCCTGACCAATTTTACGAGATAGTTTTTCGATTATGTGTTCAGGGTTTATCGAAAGAAGCTTCCGGTCGAAAATGTTTTCCGGTTGAACGTTCTTTAAAGATTTTACATTGTTGTCTTGGCGAATAGAAGGGAGTTAAAGTTGGGAGTATCTTCAAGAATCATCTCACAAGCAGGGTTCTTACTTCAGAAAAAAATAGTGCAGTTGATGTACAGAAAAAATCTGCCCACAGTCTGGTCGCAACTATATTCTTTTTTGGGTAAAAGTCGGGAACGCGGTTAATCCTGAGATTCGGGCCTACGGACCTACCACCTAAAAAATAACCGGGTTTATTTTTTTAGGTCGTCCCGCTCCCAAATTATTTTCATGCAAGAAATAACCATCTAACGTTGAGTATTTTATTTTGTGTACCAGTAGAATCTTACAGACCTTAAATGCTACTTCACTGTCACTATAGTGGAAATTTGAAACAATCAGTTCGAAAGAGGTTTCCAAAGTATCGAGCCTCAAGACGATAAGAATTAGAGAAATAGCTATGCTGCATGATCTTAGTAAGTAGTGATCTTTACTAATTTATTGCACCAGTCTGAAAACAGCGGAACCTTCAGGTTACCTGAGAATTATGGTTCCCTATTCCAAATTAAGATAAAGTTAGTAACTTATTGCCGAGATAATTCTTTTCGAGAAGCCTGTTATTAATTACCCAAAAATGGATGGGGAGATTATTACTATCAGTCACTGGCCATAAAGAAAGCTCCAGACTTACAGACGGACAGATGGACAGACGAACAGATGGACATTATATTCTTACCTTGAAAAGACCATAGCATAATTTCTCGAAACAGGCTCTGAATTGATGTCCATAAGTGAGATTTGTGGTGAGTTTACTGATCACTAGAAATATGGACAGACAGACCGATAGATAAACAGGCAAATTGAGTGTATAGAAGCCATGCGTAGGAATCGTTGTGAAAAGAGCCTTATGTGTGGTAAGTACGTTGGACAAAATTGTGGAAAAATCCCTCTCGGAAGTAATATTCTGACTACTTGTCTTCAATAATTCCGGAAAGACCACTAAAATGGTCCTGGGTAATTCCCAGAGTTGCTTAAAATCAATTGTTAACAGTGAACTCCTTCACCTAGGAACATGATCTAAACCAGGAGCAAGGACAAGCCCATAAATTCAATTAGGCGAGAACAAAGAGTTGAAATATCGTCCGATTACACCTTGCGGCTGTTTTCGAACTGAAACCATCGTAAATCAACGGAATACGTAAATTTCCTGTAGTTGGCTGGTCACTAGCCATAAAGTTGCACTACACCACCATCAATTTATAAGGAGCCATCCTGTAAGGACTCTGTCGAATTTTCAAGCCACTTGCATCTATACAGAGAGATTCCTCCAAATCGAAATCCCATTCCCTGATATCCTCGATCCAAAATCCAAGCTCCAGCACCTCATTCACCGAATCAATTGGAATTTTGAGGACATTAATAACCTCCGTGATTTATAGGATGACGGTGTAATTAAATTCCTTGAGAAAATAATGACGTTTTCGGAATTGAAATACTTCACGGCATAGGAGGGTAAAAGTGCACCGAAATGGTGGGACTTAGGTACTGAGATTGCACAAAATGGAGGTGAAGAAATTGGCTACAGACTGATTTCGGAAGAAGACGATGGCGAACAACATCAGGATGATTTATTATCAACAGAAAGAATGACGGAGGGAGCATCCACCCTTCAAAGGCTTGAAATTGATATACGAAGCAGGCAAATCGGAAAAACTTTTCCCCAACTTACGAAAAGTAGGATGACGCTGAAAGCTCATAATTCTTTCGTAAAGCCCTGAAAGGCGATGTAATCTTCCCAAGATGCATCTTATTCTGCACTTGGATCGCGGGAGAAAAAAGCCGAAGGTAGGTGGTAGTGCTGCTAAGGCAGAGCCAGAACTCGCAAATAACCACCCCCTATTTGTAGCGTATAGCAGATTTTATGCATTTTCAAGTTACGTGAGAAGGCAAGATGACTTGCAGACGTGCAAGTGATATACACTATGAAAAGAAGCTGCTGAAACTAATGTCTTCTCCACGTAGTCCTCGGCAGCTTGAGTCACTCGAAAACTGTAGAAATATCTCTTCTGGTGAATACTTGATGGTGTGTCAACGTTCGTATGATAGCGGAAAAATGAGGTGGCTGAGGACTTCTAAGAGTCACTCCTTCTCTACACTTGTAGAACGTATTTTGAGGTAAAATCTCACAAAACACCAAGACTCATAACATATATTACTAAAATTTACTGGACTGTATTCATGTTACAGCTGCTTATATCAAGTGCCTAGTTCAAACTTTTCGTCCCCGGTATCGTGTCACGAAAGCTGTTCGAGGTCAACATAATTTAGAGTTCCTCGAGCAAGGATCATTCAAATACAATAGAACACTCTTCATGTCCTAAGAATACGTTTTACATCAACTCCAGCTGTCGAAAACTCCTCTAAATCCAATACTAATCCAGAGCATAGAATACTTTTTTCCGAAGACTTCTAGTACTTATCCGTACTTAAGCTACAGCAGTTCAGCTACAACAATAACAGGCAACAGGACTCCACATAATAGTAAAACTACTTAAAACTTTGTCCATCATCCGTACTCAGGCTGAAACAGCCCGGTATAGTCGGTCCTGATGTCCAGGATAAGTTTCGACGGGACGAAAAGACCTCTAAACTCCCACACCCCAAAGCAGGATTGCACGAAAAAAAAATGCTGGAAGCACTCATACAAGAAAACAATAGAAACACATAAGGAACATAAAACAACGGGGGCAGGGGTGAAAAATAAAAGGCATCCAACAAGGACATTCCTTCGGGATCGAAAGAAAACTTTGTCAAGGAGCACTGCAGGGATTATTCGTAAAGACAAGTAGCTGAGGACGAAGAAAATAAGGCAAAAGAATCGAAGCGAAAAAACGGGTCAAAAGTGTATCCCTTAAGACTCCATAGTGTCGATGTAAAAAAAAATTACCATCGGAACTAACCACTAACACTAAGTCAATTTGTCAGCTAACTACTTTGGGCTTTGTCCACTTCAATTTTTCGACTACAACCACCCGAAGCACAAGGCGGGTCAACTCTTCTGGAGGTCCACTATCAGCCTTCCTTCCCCGCAAGAATTTTGTGAAAATTCAAAGTATCCTTTATCTAAGCTTCACTAGTTTTTGTGGTCGAACTGATGAATCAATTTTTGCCCCACTTCGAGATGTCCTTTTTCCTTGGATGAGGCTTCTCTCTATGACCCTTTTTACAGACGATAAATCAGTTTACTACAATATGACCATCGTCATTGTTTCGAATTAACTGGTCCGGAGGGAATGCGATTCAAATGGTTTCAAATGACCGCTTTCATAATAAATTATTTAAGAATTGGGTTTTAAAAGGGTCTATCAATAAAATGTAATCCGCTTGTTCGAGAAGGAAGGATCCTACTGGGATTCTGGGTGGTGTGCGTTTATTGTGGACTGTATTATATTGTTTAATTAGCCCCAATCACGGCTTGTAGACAATTTTATGGCGATAAATGAAAGAGAACTTTGTTTTGATGAGTGACTTGATGAGAGGCTTATCAATTGGCACACAACTGCGGTCCGATTTTACATCGGAATCATCAAAAGTAATTAAGCCTGCTTTAAATTTCAATTCTTCTTTTTGGAATAAACAACACTACTACTGCCAATAATAAGTTAAAAAAATGTATTCTACTGAAGATCACTTAGAGAATGATTTTATACTATACTGTGAACAATGGTGAAGCTATGTTATCCCAAAAAATTCTAAATATTCCGTCTTCGGACCCGAAACAATTAAAACCATTTCGTGTCTATCGCAGTTTAACTTGCCTCCAGTGGCGCAGTCGGTCTTCAGTACAAATCTTCGTCGCAGTTGTACGTTGATATCGCATCGACTTCAATCGTAGAAGGACAAAATGGAAGTGATGATAAGAAAATATAGGAATTCCTGTTAGCATTTTGTTTGAATTTTCAGGCAACTGTTGAGCTCACCTTTCGTTTGCGTCACCACTTGTGAAAATAACAGATTTTTTTTTCTTGAAAGAAGCATAATGTTCTCCTAGAACTGATTGTCATCTCGCTTCACCGTAGTAGACATTGTGTTTGACTGCAAACTTTGTCGTGCTTTTATACTCCAGGAGTTGAGTCGAGAGCTTTTTCGCATGTTTGGTGATGTGTGTGGAATGTTCGGGAAATGTTAAGAATAAGCTAAGAGGATCGAGAATTGGAAAAGTGTTCGAGAAGAATGTTGAACTATGTCGAAGTTTGCAGATTTTTCCACGTTTTTCTCATTGGGTATTGTTTTCCTCCGCTTTCCAGTTAGGTATTGGGAGGTTGTTGTTTTCCTCACAGAAATCTAATCGAGTTGTACGGATTGCCAAGAAGGTATGTAACAATATCAACTTCAAAACACAAAAAGAATAATTACTAATACCTGCAATCACATTATTCAGAAATTACTGTAAAATTAATGCCACCGTCGTTCCAGTTATTCCTTAGGTGACAACATCACACCCAGCTGGAGCTAATAAATACAGATAGTAGGTAGCGTCATTCTGATACACACGTCGGCTAACTTATGACCATTTTGAATTGATGGCGGCAATATTAGTAAGCGATTCGCGGCATCAGTTTAAAATTGTTTTTCATTTGTCACGAGAAATCATTCAACTAAGTGATTGATTTCGTGATTACTCGCTTCTGATCAAAAAATTGCTTTTATTTATATTTATCCTTAGTACCGCGTTGCTGGCTCGACTTCTCTCCGCGTCAAGTGGCAAATAATATTTTTATTTATTTTTCTCCTGCCCCAATAGCCCCAGTCGGAAAGACTGAATTGCTAAGAAATGACGAAGAGTTCAATATTTATTTGAAATTACCGAAAAAGAATGGGTAAATATGAAAAAAAAACGCTTTTTATACTTGTTGAAGCGAACCGAGGAAAATCAATTCGAGGAAAATTGAAAACAGAAAAAATGACTTACCCTCCTTAACCACCACGTGGTATACAATGTGAGGGTGGTGGCGGAAAAGTCCAATGGACGACTCGAGAAACAAAGCGAAAATAGAAAAATAATAAGGCCAGCTGCAGAAGGACGAATTGCGATCTGCTACTCCTCGATGCCATTTATCAAAATAAGCGTTTGGAGTGCAGCCGTGGGTGGAGGGTATAGACGCAGCTCAGATAATTTATATTTGGGTCTTGGATAAGGGGTCACTCAGAGAGCTGCAGTCTTTGCTTGTGATTGACCGGGGAGAAAAATCAATGGATTTCATTTGGAAAATTCCGATTAAAAGTTTGTCATCGTGGGAGTACTGGCAAAATTTTCACCCAGTTTCGACAGTAATCAGAGTTAACCGAAGATTGAAGTAGGTCAAATCAACTTATTTAATAACGCGGACAGGCTAGTGATGATGAAGCCAAATTTTTAGCGTAAATATTTTCTCCTTCGTTTCGGTTTCTCAAAACGAAATTTCAATAAATTCCTCAACTCTATGAAATATTTGTGGACTAACCGAAAAACGTAAGACAAACGATTTAATTTCGTAGGTCCATAAACAATTTGTTGCACATATACCATACATTGTTCGCTATTCAAATTTACGACGAGATAATTTTGAAAAAGTTTATCAATAAAAAGTTTTGAGGCGAAGATTTCAGAACTGGCGGTAAATGTGGATTTTAAAGTTGCTAAATTCTAAATGCTAAAATGCTAAATTTCAGGAGTTAAAAAATAAATCTTATGGTGGAAATTTAGTGAACGTGACGCGTGTGCATAAAGCGAAGCGATGCGATGATACTGACTAGCATGCATGTAGCGTGTGGTTATAGTGATATCGCATCAGAACCATCGAACCAACTAACGTGGTGTCGTGATATGGTGCGCGCGACGCGAATGGGCCATCGTGCAACTTCACCATAAAATCACCTATTGTATAATTAAAAAAAATGTTTTTTGATAAAGATAAAGGGCCGGAATTAAGGTGAAAATTGAGAATGTTATATATCAGGAACACTTTATTCTAGAAAGTTGAAATTTGAAGGAGCCACTATCATATGGGAGTGTGAGGTAATAGAAAAGCATATACATGTTACGTTATGGATGAAACTATTATAAATTCTCCCAATTTAAAAGAAATTAAAATAAAAAAAAAACAATCGACGTCCCATTAAAAATCTATGAAATGAAATAAAGTAACCATTCTATTCGAATCTTCCATCAAGTGCATGCAGTAAAACACGTCCGCCACATGAAAGGTGTCAGTATGTAGGGCATCTTGGGTGTAATCTGGGCTATTGCGCCATTGGCCAGAATTATCTCTTCTAAAGGAGTAGGGTTGCTGCCCTATGTCATCATTAGCGGTTAAAAAAAACGGAGTGAGACAAAAAGTCCTTGACAAAGCGTTTTGACTAAATGGAGAAAAATTACTTTTCAACGATCTTGTATAAGCCCACGTCTACAAAACTCTTGCTTAATAAAAAAAAATTAAGCACCTCAATCAATTTATAATTGTTTTTAACTTTGAATAATTTTTGGATAATTTTCTTTACTTCGAAGAAAGTTTGAAACAGGCGAGTATTCTTAACAGAATTTTGATTAGGGAGTTACCTACATAAGGAGTTATTTTGAGAATTACATTTCATTTTTCATTAACCCTAATTTTTAATCAGTGTATATTTTGTTCAGGGCTGGCATTAAAAACGAAAAGAGTTTACCACGACAACTAATACAATTTTAATATCCCCTTCGCTACATTACTTCCATTCTTTTCGTTTTTCCTCTCATATTCAATAATGTTATTATTATTAACCGGGCGATTTGCTGCATGTTCCTGAATTGAAAGTGTTCTGATACCATGAAGTGAATGCTACTGCTGCTTGTGACCAGTGCTGTCGTTTTGTTGTTTTGGACATTAGTGCATTTAAGTGAACAGCAGTTGTATTTTACAAAGAATAGTAGTACATACATGACTTTTAGATTCGGAATCGCATAATAGCATCGAAAAGTTAGTATATAAAGGATATTTTAAATTTCAGCGGAATATTTCATTTGTGCATTTCTCCTTAAAATAAGATATTAAGTTAAAAAGAGGAGGCAAACACAATTTTCAATAAATCTTTAACATACTAAAACTAACAAAAACAAATAAAGACAAAATTAGATGTAGTCAAGATAATGTGAATAAGATGAAACCAAGGCAATTCACGTTTATGGGGTTGTTATATATGGGGCGATGAATATATTCTCGAATGTATAATATATGTATGTATATATTAATTATAATTATTATAACATAATACTAAAAAATAAAAAAAAATCGATTTCTCCTCTTACATATGTATTTTTACTTATCTACGTCATTACATCGTTATGCGGTGTTTGTAAAATAATTGGTAATTTTGGTTTGGGTTTGTTTTATTTTCAAATTAAGAAACATCGCTTAATATTGGAGTTTTTTAAAAATTGAAATATCGAATTTCTTTCCGCCACTTTCAATTCCAGTACTGAATATTTGAATTGCTAATCTGTACTAAGTTTTCTAACGTTCCTTAGTTACAATTTTTATTTTTTCGTCACTATCACCATCAATTGAATTTAAGTCACAAATATTTTGTAATAATTATTGCACTTGAATTAACGACCGCATAAATAAATTTCAGAAGTTGAGTAGGAGCCATCTTCTTCAATCCATGTCGGTTTCAAAATATTCAATGAAATCATCTTAATTCAGTTGTGATGAAATATCGTGACGTCCCAATATCGGCTTCTAACATTTGGGGTGGAACTTGTTTCGACTCGTATATTATAATACATTCAGAACAACTTATTTGACTTAGAGCTGTTTCAAAGATAAACAAAATCTGATCCGTTAGCAACCACTCACTGATGATAAGATTCTTTCTGTAATATAACTTCATTAGTCTAATGACGTTTTGATCCGTCGTTTGCATCAGTGGCGTCACATTATTTGATTATTATCTTTTCATCATCGTTTTTCAACTGGTCTATTAGAGGATGAGCTGGAGCGTTCTCCAAAAGGAGGATACCTTTCGGCTCAAAAGAAAACCGTTGCTCTCAAAAAATGTTAAACATATAAAAATATGGTTTATTTATAAAGAATATTTATCAGGTACAAGGCTTTTACTTTACTTTAAATAGTATTGTCAAAATTTTGGGGAAAAAGTTTGGCACTTGATACCATTTTTTTGTCATAAAAAAAAGTTTACATTATCGTAGTTTTCACTGTCCATGTTATGAGGTGGTCGATAATAAGAATCTGAAGTCCATGTTATGCGGTGGTTCACGTTAGGCGGAGTTCCCATTATCGCGACTACACTGTATAATTTTTTTCACCAATTCATCAAGTGCACGAAGTTTCTACGGAATTAAGAAAAGTGAAATCACAACCTGTGGCCGATTTTTGATGGAATGACCCTAAAATGATTTAAATTTAAAATAAGAAATATTTGGTCACACGCAGTCGCAAAACAAAAACAAGGAAATCGAAATCATTTGCAACCGCGGATACCACGCATTTTCAATGTACATAAATTGTAAAATCCTCTTCTAAAGTTTTCGAGAATTTAATTTTTGAGAAAAGAGTAGTACAAAATTGAAAGGAGTAGTACAGTAGTACATGAAGTACAATAGTAGTACAAATACTACTATTGTAGTACAAACGACAGCGCTGCTTGTGACTGGTCTACTTTTATAGTCGTGACTCGTGACCTCTCAGTGTTGTGCCTTTCTGTTGTTCTTCAGAAGTGACGTGTTGTGTTTGTGTGGTACGGGTACATCTATGGGTATGACCGTGCGGGATGCTCCCTCAAAAGGAATATACGATTTAATAATATTTTGTTGTTGTTGGAAGGTCCATCACTTACTTCATTTGTATTCTGTGGTCGTGCAGTAGATGAATGCTTGCCGCACGTGAGAGAGATATAACGTTGCAAGTTGCAATTTATGGTGCACAGTGCTACCTGTTAATTATATAGAGAAAAACTAGCCTTTAGATAAAAGCCCTCATATTCGTACAGTAGAACAACTTCCTTATTTGGTTGGTCAATCACTTTTGTGAAGGAGCTAAAAAATTTAAAATTATATTCACACCATTTACTTAGCATAATTCAACCAAACCGTATGCATTAGTAATTTGTTAAAATGCTTAAGGTAAATGTCCCAATACGCGACCATGTCCCGCCGTGCGACCAGTTTCAATGAATTATGAGTAAAATAAATAGATTCTCGAAATTATTATTATTATATGATCCGTGAACAATGCTCTTGATGCGCATATTTTTCACGGTACAATTAAGTGAGTTTAAAAAAAAATTCAATATCATAGTACGCGCGTTCACCCGCCATTTTGTTCCATTTCGCCTGTAGACGGCACTTCGTTAATAGATTTGACAGTTGGACCGTTGAATGTTTATTCAGTGCCAAAGTGACTTGGATCGATATTAACAATTTAATTCTGCCAATATCTTCAACTCGGAGAAGTAACTGGTCACCGTACGTGTTTTAATTAAACCAAAGGTATCAATATGCATTTTATTTACAGTGGTCGCTGAGTGGGACAAACATTAATGAATGTACATTTGTGCGTCCGGATGAATCAAAATCCTCAACAAAAATAAATCATCGATGTTTTGGAGATTAAAATTACGGCTAATGTTGTAACATATGTCCTTTTGGAGAACCCAATTATCAGTTTTCATGACATAGCCTCTAAACTGTAAAATAAATGTCTTAAAAGAGTTCGTGGTTAAATGGGACTACAAATAGCGGTCGCCTTTTGGTTCATACCAATTTTGTCCCTATCAGCGACCAAAATAATTTCATTGCCACCATTTTCTTTACTTTTGATAAGATAAATATTGGTCGCACAATGGGACTGACAAATGAAGTGCCAGATTGCGACTGGTCGCAAATCGGGACAAACGAGTGGTCGCAAATCGGGACAACGGGTCAATCATGTGGTCGCAACGACGTACAAGTACATCGATTAACGTTTTTTCGAATATCTTCTAAAATAATGATCGTGTGTTGTGAAAAACAATTGTATTTGCAGAATAATATATCGACTTTGACTAAAACAACGATCGTGAAAATCAAATTAGTATATAAATGGATATTTCGTTATTGAATATGAAAGCAATGCTTACATGGTCGCGTATTGAGACATTTACCTTAGACCTTATCAGGACCTCCTTGATTGAAATATACTATTTCGTTAAAAACAGACAAAAATTGTAGCCTCAATATGCACATATTTATTTGTTTGCCTTAACTCAAAAATAACTTTCATTCCATTAACAGACTCTGTGCGGCATCCTTAATATTCCGTATCGCACGCCAGATGTAATAAATCTTTAAATCATATTTTGCACCTTTCTGCTCCTGATATTTCCTTAGGATCATTCACTAGAAAGAGACGAAGGTACGT
Organism: Beris morrisii; assembly: GCA_951812415.1. NCBI lineage: Eukaryota > Metazoa > Arthropoda > Insecta > Diptera > Stratiomyidae > Beris > Beris morrisii. The sequence continues at coordinate 166,924,894 of OX638310.1, read as the reverse complement.
GTAACGAATGCGAAATGAATTCAGAAAAAAATGTAAGAGTGAATCCCTGATGGCTTCAATATTGCCATTCCTATAAATAAGTCGTGACATCTACTTATTATTGTAGTATCCAGGTGAAGGGTGTAAAATAAACATCGAAAGGTTAAATTTGATATTTTCAACTTCTAATTTTAGATCCTGGTGTTCCAGTTCCACCAATATGACTACAAAATTCATTTCGAAATTCTGTCCAGGGATAGACTAGATGTAGACCGCAAGCCACATTGGACCCAAAATTGGTTAATTGGATGCCGGTTTGGTATCTTAAGTTTGTCAGCCATAACAGCATCCTGGATACTGTCAATAATTGGAAACGCTACGGCTAACATCCCATCCCATCTCGATTTCATCGCACTAATCTTCGTCTAGTATCCCGATATGTCCACCTCTTCGATGTCGCACTGACCAAGCTTCCAGCTTGGACTCATTTCACCCCGAAATGAATTTCTAAACCTTGGTGCGAAGGACATGGATAAAGGTGTACCTTCTTCGGAATCTTAACCCATTGTCTGGGTGGTTATGCAAACATTGAAAACTGAGTTATACAAACAGCTCTTCAATAAGCCCTAAGAGGCTCGTCACCAAGAACACTTTAATTGATTTAATCGCAATCGGGACTAAGATCACTTGTTCCATCCAAGGTGAGTGCCATTCAGCTATTCAATCGACTTGTGTAGCAGTAGTACTGCCATAAGTGCTGTCATTGGAAAGGATTCGAAGGGATGCAATAGAAAGATGTTTATCGATTGTGTAGTCTATATACGGCGGGCTCGAACGGAATGTCGTGAACGTAAGATGCAAGGACGTGTAATCCCATCACGTCGATCCTTATCAGGCAGAAATGTGCGTACTTGTTCCAGGGACGACAGCAGTAATCAATTTTACTGCCATGGCGTTTCCTCGTCCTGGGCGATCGAAAATGTTTTCTATTTTTTTACCCATCCCCGCGTCCTGTCGAAGGGAAAGATGTCAGCAAAAATTTATAAGTGGCTGCCGGGCTGGTAATTTTATTAGAGACGATAAGAACGAGCCGGGATATGGGGGGATAGAACATGGGAAGGATGGGGTTGATTTTGATGTCAATCGACTATGAAGTGAATATTCTGAAATAGGGAAATTGATGGCGGTGGTACGTGTTCGCAATTTGTTGCAGAGACACTTTCCAGCTGGATATGGGGATAATCGAGCGAACTGAAAGCGCGGTTTTGTAAAATCGAGACTGCCAAGGATCAGCTTTGTCTGAGGTAAATGTAATGAAAAATTTCAGAAGTAGGATACAAAAGTGCCGTGGAAAATTATCCGATGAGGCTTGCTTTGATAGTATGTCAGTTGCGGATGGAAAAATGTGTTTTCAACTTAAAAACCCATTTCGTGTTTACTGTGCAGTTCATTAAGTGGTAAATGTTCGTTGCGAATTGTATAGATTGAAAGTGTTTTGAAAAGTCTTTGGTGTTTACTGTGTCATATTTGTGAAGGCTGTTGCCTATTTGGAGTATTTAAATAACATAAAAGGTGGAGAGGGTTATAACTGAAAGACTAAAGTGAAGGAGGAATCTTAAGTTCGTGCCAGTATTAAATTGAAATGTTAGACAAAACAATTTATTCACTTTTTTTCCAATATCGGTAAAGATAACGCTATGTCAGTAAGAGCTGACAATAGCGAATACGGCAACACACTTCCCATATAACAAATCGGAGCTCATGCGAAGTTCCAGAAGAATTCATCCTCCGCTGAGTTCCGGAAACATGCAGAATCCTATTGGAACATTTTGGTTACTCATAAGCTCATTATATAGTGATTCATTCCAGATTCTGGGCGTGACTAGGCGTCGGACCCCAATTCCGATACAGCACTCCAATCCCATAAAATTTTAATTTGTTTAATCGATATTGCAAATGAGTTAATTATACGAGTATAAGTCCGAATGAATTCCTTTTATGTATGGTACTGGATATCAGTATTTCTTAGGAGTTCAGTATTTCCATTTAAGTAGTAGTACATTCAAGCACAGTAGCTAAAATGTAAACAACATCTTAAATTAAATATTCAATATCATCTAAACTAAGTTCATACTGAATATTCCAATATATTTTTGAACTCTCATTGAACTTCGAACCTTCCAACTGTGAATTCCAATCACACCCTAAGCTAAATGCTAACAGGTCTATTACACTTAACTTTAACAAGAACCCAGACCTGATACTGTACTGGTATGATAGATAGATATATTTATTTCTTAAATTTAAATACAGTTCGATATTTCAATTACTTTTCATTCAGAGTTTAGACGTAATATCTTTACAGCTTTGGTGAAAACAGTAAGCACTAAGCAGATAAAAATTATATGTACACATAAAAATTATATGAATACATAATATAATAGTTTCCAGGGAAAAGTTAATAAAAAACCCTTTGATAGATTAAAAACTAAACTAAGAACTAAAACTAAAAACTAAACTAAGAACTATAGCTAAAAAAAATAAAAAATAAAAAGTTAAAATAACAATAATTCATTAATTCATTTGTTTATAAATGGAAGCTATCGTGGGGATGTCGCTATTTCCACATAGGTTTTTAAATCTTTTTACTATTTCTTTAATAATCGGATTTATTAATTTCAAGTTTGCTTTTTCGTGTAAAAGACGAGTAGACATGTGCCAGGGTTCATTTAAAATAATCTTCAAACACTTGTTTTGAATTATTTGCAATTTTTTGCGATGAACTTCAGCACAACTTGCCCAAACCGGAGCGGCATATGTGAGAATTGGTAGAAAAACTGACTTGTATAATAGCAGTTTATTTTCTTGGGACAACTGGGATTTTCTATTAATTAATGGGTACATAACTCGAATGTTTTTAGATATAGTGGAGATAGTTTGATCAATGTGGTGATAAAAAGTTAATTTACAGTCAAAATGAATACCCAGGTACTTTACTGTTTTTGACCAGTTTATTGGCTCGCCAAAGATGTTGAGATATGGAGCTGGTAAGAATCGAAGAGCTCGTCGTTTTGACGTCGTGTGTTTTCGATGCATTTAATTTAATTTTCCACTTCGCATAATAATCGGATATTTATTCCAGTTGGCTTTGTAAGTTATTTATTATTACAAGTGGGTCCGAGCCAGCAGAAAGTATGGCTGTATCATCAGCATATGCGGCAAGTTCACATTGTTGAAGTTTTGGGACATCGGAGGTATAAATATTGTATAAGGTTGGGCTGAGGCATGATCCCTGTGGCACACCCGCCTGGATAAATCTAGGTTTAGAAAGTTTTCCTTTAACTTTTACTGAGAAACTTCTATTTGCTAAGAATGATTTTATAATATTGCAAAATACTGTACTGGTATGGAGGCACTGAATAAAAATTCATAAATTCTATTACTATACTTTGTACCAGTTCGAATATGCCAAGAAAAATCAAGTTCCGTCTAAAATTTAATTAATTTGTTGAAAACTGTGAATACAAAACAAAAGCGCCGGCAACACGATGACGAATAAAGCTGTGTCAAGCCTCAAGTTCAACTAACGGACGAAGAAATATCAAAAATATTTCGATAATTCTACATTCATTGATAAATGACTGGTACATAGCTGAACCATCACCCAGTATTAGTATAGAACTGAAATTTATAGTTCCGTGTTGCTAATCGTTTTAACGACGACTTCCGGAAATCGAAACAATTTCAAGATTCGGAATCCATATTAAGTTCTTATTGTCAGTACTGATTTCCTGACACATATCTAACAGCTTTCGAAGCTGGCAATTCTGATAAGAAGAGCTGAAATAGCGAAAGTGGCAATACACTTTACTTATGCACCGAAGAGAACTGTATGTCCGCACATGCTTCGAACCGAAAAATATAAATGAAATAAAATAAAATAAATAACCATTAAATTAAATAAAATGAAACAAAAAGAAAATGAAATTAAATAAGATAAATTATAAAAAAAATAAAATACAGTGAAATAAAATAAAATAAAAAAAATATTTAACCTCATTTCTTCACTTGGTGGGCTAAATATTGAAAAAACCTGAAATTTATTTTGGACGTTTTCGACATCGACATTTCATTATATAAGAGATATGGCTGAATTCTTGAAAATATGTACAAGAACTTTCACTCTTTTTCAGTTTATTGGTACACCTTTTTACGCAAATGATAGTTAAATAGAATTTTTTCTACAAAAAATTATTTTTCTCATACGAATCCATGTATGAATCAAATTTTAACTGTCTACCACAAACTTCTATTTTTCGTATTACAGTGCGATCCGGAAAATTAATTTGCATATTTTTCATAGACTTTCGTATGGAAACTTCACGAACTCATTCTTTTAATATTCTTTGTTATTATGTACTACTTTTGGAAACCTAACGTATGTTATATTTCCAATTTCTAGCTTAGTGTTCTGATGTTATTGTTATACGTAAACATATATTTTATGAACTTTAGTATAATAAGACATTTTAGCCTATTAGCAAATCCATAGCATATTTTCACTGTTTGATTTCGTACTATGCAAGGATGAAATGGGACCCGATGAAAAGTAAGAACAATGTACAGACACGCGTTAGTACTTCTGAACTTCGGCAACATTCGCAGAGACTAACAACATTTCCATTTCCATTTAGTTCTATATTTTGATCTCGTGGCTTGGGGGAGTCGAAATCACGACCTGGATTTTAGTAGAAAAATGATGCTACTACTATTGAACCGAGATTTGCAAAGCTTCTGTCTAATGTATCAGCGAATAGAGTGAATCCTCTAGGTAAGACAATAAAACTGCCATGAAACATAAATATCCTCTCGTAATGAAAAATCGTAATAACCTAACAGCAAATCCATATTTATACTGCAGTACATTGTTGTCTGTTGTGTCGGTAGTCCTGGCCATTACACGATGCTGACAAATCAGAGTTGAAATATTTTTGCACTAATAATGTAGGAAGTGTCCTAAAAGGCCTGATATTGTCCTATATATCCCAGTGTGCTCATCATGGCAGGATTATCCCTTTTTTAAGAATTCATTCGAATAATAATACACAAAAGCGCAATCCGCCATAAAACCGAGGCCAACAAAATAAACATAGAAAAAATATTTTCTCTCTCTCGGGGGTTTCCCCTGGTTGGTTATTATTGTGTTTTGCTTATTTTGTCCTGTGCGCCTTTTTTTTGTTGGCTCCGGTATATTGTTGTTTGGCACCGGGCGATATGTACACAGGAAAAATCCCGACCATGACAAAGTCCTGTTTATCCTGTGGGGACTTGGGGTATGAACGATGATAATCAGCTATGAAACACCGAAGCTCCATTTCGGACAGTAAAAACGGAAAGCCAAAGGATTGAGGAATTTTATGTCTCAATAGAATATCAGTGCGCCCATATTTTCTGCCCTTATATTTTTACTGTCGAGAGGTTCAATATATTCCTGATTCCTTAGACGCGTCCCAAGTATTCCAACTACGTCTCAACATTGAGGAAGAAAATAGAATGAATCAATGTCTGGCGTGGAAGTGTCCTGGACTACCCCGTGGTCCTTCCTCGATCCAACTGAAGGTGCTACCCATTTGGCTTAAATTTGCTTTATGCTACTTTAAATGGATCCCTCCTGATAGATGACAGACGGTCCAGCGTAGTCATTTGATTGAGTAATGGATTTCTATTTTCAATCAGCAGGTGACTGATTGATTTGTAAGGTGTGTCGTCAAACGGACGAATCGAAAATAAATTTCAAATATTGTGAAAATAAAGACAGGGGATCGACTGAATGATAAATTTTTCAGGTCAAGGTGATGCGTTTTATTGTCGATTTTGTGACTTATGATGATTGGAATTGGAATGGTAATCGAGGCTTATCGACAGAATTCTCTCGCAATTTAAGTTGACAGCTGAATTATTGGCTGGATATGCTAATTTTAGATGAGTTCTATTGTTCAACTTTTGGGCTGATATTGTTTCTATTTGTTAGTGGTTGCTGTGGAGACTTACTCCTTCTATTGGCACCCTCAGCGTCATTGTGAAATAGTAGACACAAGAATGAACAATGGAATAGAGTATTCAGAGTTGTTCTTACAATGTTATATCTCAAAACAGACTAGTGAAATTAAGGCTAAACCTCTTCCCTTGATATTCGACCTGTTGGCTACACCTAGAAATTAAAAATTATTGTACACTTCCTCTGGATTCTATAGGTAGCAGATTCAAATCCGGCTCGACGGAACAAAAAATGTTCGATCCTTTCCTAAACAAAGATTTTATTAATTTTTTTTCAAGAAAGTTGAAATTTTTTTGGAATCATTACGGAAGTGAAACTTTAGTAAGTGTAAGTGCTGGCTTGAAAATTTAATTTAGTTGTAAACTGTAGTTGTACAGTAATAATACCTACAATCAATTTCGATTATGCGACCTGTATAGATTGCTCGCTTTCTCCTTCTAAACCACAATTTAGACCCTCGCTGAAAATGTTTTTATGATCCCCTTGCCGATCACTCGAGAACAAAATTATAAGTTATTTATTATGAATTATGTGCCACAGCATCAAAAAAATGAATTTAAATTGAATTTGTTTAAGTAATTAAGGAATACAACAAACAGGAATTCTTTGGCACAGCCGGTAAGCTGAAATCAGAATATAACACTACTTGCACCCTGAAAAAATTAACCACAAGGCTATTGGAAACCAGATTTTTTATGATGCCTGCCCTGAAAAAAACATAGTTACATTTTCACTTTGGCCACGCCTCGGACTTTGTTTCGAAAACTCATAAAATTGCGCCCAGACTGTTGACAGATTTTAAGCTGTCGTGCTAACAAATCCCTAAAGTAGCGCTAAATTAGAAACGAAATTTAGAAAATTTTCAAATTAAAGGATTTGCATCCTAAAGAGTTATTCTATCGGGAAATGAGTGGAAGGCTATGGAAAATGTCCCAATTCAAATCGACCAGCCACCTTTGAACTCTCCGCGAACAAGACTTCCTTAAGTCGAAAAAGAAACAGCTCAAGTATCTGTCCTAGTTGAAGCAGCTCTCTAAATTGGCTAAACATAAAACGGTGTAAGTTGACCTTTTTAGCATCCAGCAAGAGAAACAGACTGCTAAGCTTCTCGAACTCCTACAAGAAGTAATAACAATAACAAAATTGTCCAATCCGCAAGTAATTTCGAGTGAAAATACTTTCAACTCTTCGGGAATAAAAACCTTACCGCCAACGATCTAAAGGATGTGGCGTATACTTTTCATATTAAAATGCCATTCCAACGAAAGTGGAAAACTTCCGAAACTTGCCATCATCATGACATTCCTTAGTCGTCTTTTCGACTTGATCCATTCCCGCCCGGTCCCACACCCACCTTCAAAAGTAGAGTTAAGTCTTCGCCTTTACAAAACAGCAACAAAAGCGATATATGGAATATAATGTGTGCGTGTATGTTAGTTCCTCGAGGTTTTAATATTTATATCAAACATGAAACTTTGAATAGAGAGACTATGTTAGAGCATTGTTTGGATTATGATGTTATAATTGAAATGGTATTTTACTTTGATGTGAAAATTCACCCCAGCAAAGGACAGATCTGAAGGACATTCTTACGAAATTCAAAAGTTATTTAATAAAGGCGTGTAATATTAAAGGCTTTATTTGATAAGCGGAAAAGCGTTTTCTGAGGGTGATAAAAACTGCTGATGACGAAAAGTTACCCTAGATGAAATATTGAGTTACGATTAAATGAAAAACGGCGAAAAGTTTCAGCTTATATTTTTAAACATTTAAGTTTTATAACTACGCAATAATTTTTATAATTGACTCCCAAGGAATTGCTTTCGCAGTTTGAAAAATGCAAGCACAATTTACTTAAGGACTTCTGTTTGGTAGCTCCAAAAAGTAACTTCACTTTACTTGTTTTTGTTTAAGATCGTTCAAATGGATAAAAATTAAACTTAGACGAATTTTAAATTATAGTTTTTTTATTGCAATTCTTTGTATTTATAGTATATATTTTAAAAATCTGGTCCTAAAATATGTACACAATCTTGAATATCTTATTTTTCAAAAAATTCTTGCGTACTAACACTCACTGAAAGTGAATCTGATAAGAATATTTAAAGTTAGTTTTTAGAGGGTGTTATCAATGTAATTATTTTATTTCTGCTTTACTTTAATCGGATCGATTTATTAAGCAATTTTCGAAAGGGTTTTGTTTTATCATGTGTCGCACAGTCCCGTATAATTCATTTTTTTATTATGTGATATTTGACATTTCTAATTTAACGCCTTTTGAAGTTTTGACTGATCTGAAATTTTAATGACATTTCTATGGTCCCTGGCTCGACGAATAATTAAATATGAATACGTATTTAAAATACTTGTATATTGAAGTTATTACAAGTTATCATCGTACTCGAAAGGTATGATGACTTCACCCAACAACATAACTTATGCTTATGAATCGCATGAAACACGATATCAATTGTTTAATTTAGTAGCATTTGCGAGTTTTCGTGCATTGAGACAAATGGACTGACTTGAATTCCAACTCAAACAACAAGCGTAGAGAGCAAACAAACTTTGTGGAGTATGTGATCCCGGTAGTCTAGTGTGAGCACACTCTCGAACGTACCCTTTTAATGTTACCGCCTATCCCCGGAAAAATTACCAGTATTCCGGAGGTGGATAGAAAATCCCAGATCAGATGAAAAGATGGTTACTTCCTTGAAGTGAAACGATAGAAGAACTAATCGAAGAATTTCCTGAATTTGAAACTGTATAGAAGGGAAAAGGGAAGGAAATTTTGAACTATGCCAAATATTAAGAGACGTAGTTTACGAATTCTCTAGATATTAAAACACCGCGGATTTTTCTTGTAAGCTGGCTTAAAAAAAGTTTGAATCTTGCTCATTAATGAACTAAAACTAAACTCTATTATTTAGAATTGCGTTATTGAAGATGAAACTAAAATTTTTTCAAGTACTTTCCTATGGTAGCGACCCTTGTATTGATGTATGCAAAAACTAACTTGTTCTGAAGTTATCGGCAAACAGTAGAAACACGTTTTCAGAACTTTTAAATAGGAGCTATCCGAAAGAAGGTTTTGTTTCATTTGTAATGGAATTTAATTTTACTTATCATGCGTTTAGACGGATAACAGCGAACAGACGGACCCGGTGGATATACCGATGAAAGGACAGCAAATATTTAGAATTGAAGAATTCTTTGGCAAGATTAAAGTTTAATTTGGGGAATGCAAATAATGTCAGGTTCGATAGTACAGAAAAGTTATGAAGGTTGCTTTGAATACAAAATTTTTAGGACAATTTCAAAAATCTAATCTAAAATTAGCCTTTCGAGTAGAATACTGGTGTTATAGGTGCGGCCGATGAAGGCAATATAAAATTTAAAATAAACTGACTTAAAGTTAAAAAAATCATTAAAATTGTTTTTGCGATGTCTAAAAAGAATTTGGGACTTTACTTTTTCTGCAAACTACATATTAATTAAATAGACTTTACTTCGATATTGCAGAGTACAAACGTTGCAGAAATAAAAGTAGCAATTATTATCAAAAGATGAGATACGATTAGATGAAAGTATGTACCTTTACCAAGGTATCTTTGACACAGGCATAACTGCCCTTTGGGAAAATTTCAATACAACCCCAACGATTTTTTTGTAAAAGAAATTAATTTTGAAATCAGATTATTCTTGCTTACCTGGCAACGATAGCAGAAATCCAATCCCGATGGCTATCCAGGACACGGTCGGCGACGAAGCCGGAAAATAGCTCATTATCATCAGTAAATGCATTTTATTGCCGTCGTAGAAAAATGCGCTCAAAACTTCAATCTCTAATTAAAAAGTTTCTTAGAAACGAGACTAACGTTCAGAAATTAAATAGATTTCTGATTTCGATCCGAAGTAGCGAACGGATCCCTGTCCGAATTGAGCGAAACAAACGCACGTGACCATGGGTAATATAAAATGATAAAAACACTAGGCGCGGAAAATTCGAAAATTCCAAGGAAAAGCAAAAAGGCTTTTCCGTCTCAGTTTCGTCCTCGAGTTTTGTTGATGTTTGGTTTCGAAGTTGTTTTGATTTCGTATTCTAGGTTTGTTGTTGGCTCTTTTTATGTTGATAGACTATGGCGGCGCTATTTGCGAGCGTCGTTCAAAATCGGTTGATTGGAAAATGCACTTAATCCGATTTTTCTTGAAAGTTTCTTCTTGCAATTCATTTTAAGTTTGAAAGATAATGCTGGGATAATGTTGTCATAATTTGCTGGCAGTTTTAAACAAAAAAAAAGAAACCAATTTTAACAGTTTTTTATTATTTCTGAACCATTTTATCGGGACGAAAAAAAAATCACTGGATCCAATGCATCTTTTCTTCGTTTCGAAATTTTATAATTTACATTTTCCATAAAGGAAAAGCAATCGAATTTCCGTTGACAGGATTATTGGTTTTCAATTGAGTTTAACGCACGCTAGTCACACGTCCACGCACTCACTGCTTACACATTTGCATCCCAAAGTAAAACTAAATCGGATTTGATCGGAATTACAAAACGCTTAATGGCTTAAATCGGTTTACCATGAAATTATGTATACATTTTTCACTCGGATTTTATTCAATTTTCCTTAGCTTTTCTTCAATTATGGTCAAGGTTCATGTCTATATCGAAGCGTTCAGAACGTTTGGCATTCGGCCTATTCCAGTCCCAAGACGAACATAATTCTATTTGACGGAAAAAAAGAATTCATGAACAATTTAAGTCTCACTTTCAACGGGAGAAAAAGACACAACTTTAATTCGCTTTTTAAATTGATTTTTTATTACAGTTCCATTTAATTTTAATTTTATTACCGACTCTTGCAAACGTGCCAAACACCACACGAAAACAAAACCATAGAAAAAAATAATAAGGTAAAATTTGAAAGAAAAATCCGAAACACTTTATTTGCTAGATTTTTCGAAAAAACATTATTTCGAAATCGTACTCAGTTTTTCTTTCCGAGGAAAAACAAAAGAAATATTTTAAAATTTTTTCAAATTAATAAAAAAAATAATAACATGTTTATAATAAATCTATAATAATAACAAATAACAAATGTTTGATGTTCAGATAAAAAATATTCGAGAGAAAATACGGCCCGACACGAACTAGCCAACGTACTGAACTGAAAATTATCCGCTGTTCGGCTTTAAGGGAAGGAAAAATAAAAATGTTTTCCACTGCATGGTGGTATACTATTATACACATTATCATCCCCTAGCATTCAATTCCTATGGCCTACACCAGAAAAGTTGCTCTAGAACGTGGGTAAGAATTTCTGGTGTTTTTCCGGAGCGAAATATATCGAGAGCTTGTATCCCATTTACTCTTAAAATTTTTCCGGGAGAGTTAAGAGACTACGGAAAATTCATAAGTTTTCAATATGGGGAAAATTCAAATCGAGCAAGGTATGAATTATGAGGTAGTATCAACAATACGACAGTTTATCGCCGAGAACGCATTGGATATTGTTGAAGGCTTTGTCTTGGATGGATTTGTATGCAGTGTAAAGAGAAAGAAAATCCGGAGATTGTTCAAGTAAAAAGAGAGTGTGAGGGTGGCAAGAAGAACGCATCAATACTTTTATAAAGACAATGGCTTAGATAAGGAAATTAAAAGTCATATTTGCTTTAAATAGTAGAACAGTAGGTGCCTACATTAAAAATTGTGCATTGCTCATTGGCGTAGATTACAGCCCACATTGGGCGCAAAATTGATTGCAATTTTTTATAATGTAAACAGCACACAGGAAGTATACTACATCAACACTTCAAGAACCCTATAAACAAACACTAGGCATTTAACATGCAACACAAAAATCACAAATAATAATATACAAAAATACAACAAAAAAAATGTTTAAACAATCAACAAATAAGCCAAAATTATCAAAAATTCAAATTTAAGAAACCGGTACTTTGTCTTTATACACCTCTATAATTCGTACGTTACTAAACTGAAATATACATCCACGAATTTTAGCGAAGGAAACTTTAATCTCAATTATAAATAAATTTTGGTCGTCCACTAGGATATTAATAATAGTAGGCTGCAACCATTTTTAATTGTTTTCTATTTTTGTATTGTTTCAAGCATTATTTAGTTTTTGGGTTTCCATAAATTTATAAATAGTTTCGAATTTGTTTTTATTGAGCGTTATAATTTTATTTTCGTTGTTCGTTGTAATTTAATCTTATTTTATTTTTAGTTTCTAACTTCTTTTCTATATGACCCCTTCTGGGCATAGAGCTGCCGCTCTTCCAAGATACTGTATTATTGCACAAAAAAATTATTTTTACATGAACCAAGAGTGACAATGGCATAGTTAGGTGGACCGACGACCTCAGAGTAGCACTGTTAGACACTGCTCCAAAAAGGTTCTAATCTTAAATAAATTACATTATTTTCATAACCTTACATTTTATTTCATTTTTAGCTTTCTGAAGTTCTATTTATTTTATTTCATTTTCATTTTTTAAAGAGAAGTCCCTAGTATTTAAAATAAAAATTCATCATCCGAAAATTTTAAGATCGCAAACGATTTTGCCATCCAACCTTTCTTAATGAGGCGAATTTGCTAACCACCAAAGTTCTCAGCGAAAAGTCAAACCTCATCATGCACCCAAAAGATTCGAACTGTTTTCGCTTCAGTACTTCATTCATGAGTTTATATTGTTTACAAAGAGGAGAAATTACCATCGTTGAACTAAAAAAGCCTGGATGTGAGAGATCTTTATGTTAATACTATTTAATTTTAAAATTAAATTTTAAACTTAAAAATAGTATTTGTTTATATTTAATTTATGTATTTAGAATTGGCATGCTGAGTCTGCAATACCAACCAACCAGAATATTTTTCAAAGTAGAAGTTTTATCTGGACTCGACCATAACTTGAGCACAAAGCGAATGTTTCAGTTTTTATTACCAGGCGATAATAAAGTTTCAGTCAGTTTATTATAAGTTCAGACAATAATGTAATTCCAGACAGTGGTAATATATAAAATGACGTCGGGACAATAGACTTATAATTTTCGCTTATCCTGCGCTTACATCCCCAAGATTTGCAAAGCTACAGAGGAAAAAAGGATCGTTTTTCCACTTTGCATATTAATTTGCATGCAGAAATCACATTCGAAAAAAGTTCATTATTCAATGCTAAGCTATTAAGTACATAGCTTGCAATCGCACTAACGTTGGACCGTTCACCTTCAAACTTCCCTGAAACAGGCCAGGAACTGTAATGACTTTTGTTGCTCCTGAGATGCAGTGGTTTGCGCGCGCATCACAACCCGCGGACTTTTCTTTCCCCAATTTCACTTGGCTCTTTCATCAGTTAAGGAATCTCTTTAAGTCTTCCCTCCATCCAGCCTGGACCGTTTCTCAATGACTTCGCTTCGCTAGTGTCCGCTAGATCGCATGCCCGAACCATATTGGTATTGGTTTTCATTATCCTGGTATGTTTTCACGTGGACTGGAGTCCTCAGGACAATATGCGGAGAGATAGGTAGTAGGTAAAAGTCACTAAACGTCATCCGAATCGTACACGTGTAGAGTCGTCGTAGTAACGCCTTCTTAGTACTGGATCCTTGGCTTTATTGCATGTTGTGGAGATTGGATGGAACGAGGTCGGGGTAGGACTATGTACGGCATCGGTCAAGCTTACGGTAATGGAGTTAGGTCCGTCCGGCAGGACTATGTCGAAATCATAGCACACTGACAGATAGATTCCGTCGGCGGTAAAATCATGAGCACATGTTTCGCCGAGAATTGAGGTGGAATGGAGCGGGTGGTGTTGTTTGTTGTTGTTTAGATTCTCTGATGAGGTTCATTGATAAATTTCAGAAAGTGTGTACTTTGCAATCGGGATGTCATAGAAGATAAAGGGCGACTATTCTTTTGGTTTATTGATTTGTTGCCTTGAAAACGGAAAACTTCAAAAAACTTTAAATTTATACGTCCGTTCGAGATTAGGGATGGTAATTTATTGACGTTGGGGAGTGCTTGACAGTTGAAGCCTACAAAACTAACACTGAAAGAATTGTTATTCAGTCATTATTCAGAACAGTTCCACGCTCTACTCGAACATCTGAAACAATTCAGTCACTGACTTCTATTGAAAACTATTAATATGTCAATACGAAGTATAACTAAAAATGTGACTGCCTACCATTGATACACTGCTAATATAAACACCATCATATTAAAATCGTAATACATTGACGTGATGGCGATGATACATAGAACATATGGTATGATTTGACATCCATCTAAGTGCATTATTGACCTCGTGCAGTAATCGGCTTAAGTAATTGACGTTAGCTTAAGCATTTGACTGACCGCATCTGATATAAGCAAAAACTGTAATTTGGTTACTCTAGTTGTCACAGGCTGGCGGAATGGCGCTGCTAGCAGCTAAATGCATGGTATACAAAAAAAAATATCGAATTTGTATTTCATGAAAGGGGTTTGTACTAGGTAGATGCCGGCGCGTTTATTTCGTATATGCATAGCTGCTGGTATTGACGAAATTATGATATGAATACAAGCGGTGTATCAATGGTACCATATAATCCCACATTACACACTGTTCTGTCTTCAAGTGCCTTCCTATTCATTAAAAGTGACTTAAATTCGATAATGACTAGAAGGTGAAACGACGTCTAGTAATTAAAAATATTAAAGAATTCGATAACAAATGTGTTCACTGCTTTTATAAGGATCATTGACAAAATTAAACAATTCGGTCTTGTAACAGAAAATGAACCTTTGTTTTTAACCAGCCGAAATTTTTAACTATGTTTCACGTTGTACTGGATGAAATATTTATAGCGCACCCTATATTTAATATAGTATCAAAAGTTTGTTACGCATGACATCAGACAAAAAATAATTACATTTTATTTTATGACAACGCTGGACTGAAACTTTTTAATTTCTTTCGCGACATTCACTAGCACGGTTGCAATTAGTGTAACAAGAAATTTTTTAAGTATCATCCTGATCAGAGAAAGCGTTTCTCAAGGCCCTTAAAAAATAGAAATTCTTTGAGATTCCGACAAATTTATCCCGAGATATTGACAAAGTACCTCTATAGTATTATTTTGTAGGTGATTGTTGCTCCAAATAGACTCAAGTTCATAATTGGTTTTTCTAATTCTAGTTCCATTGTTTCTCATATATTCTAATTTAGAGATTAGTTTGCGAGTATTTTGATAACGGCAAGCAATACAAAGTTAATGTTGTCGGCAAAAATAAGTTTTTTCTAGTGCTTAATGCTGTAAGAAAGAACGGTTGTGAAGGTCCATGATCTATGACGAAAAAAACAATTTTATGATTTGAAGCATTTACATTTACTCGTCGAATCGCTCTTGGGACATCAGGCCAAAAAAGAAAAGCCCAACGGCATGACTGATTTATTTTTTCCTAATTATTTTAATAATAAAGAATGTATTATAAAAAAAGAAATTGTTATTCTGAAAAAAATTGTTCTAATGTTTTAAAACTAATAAATATTACAATAAAAATATTTTGTCTGTCCATCCGCCGTATTCAAACGTATTTGTAGGTTTGTATCCTCGTAGCTTGCAAATCCTTTCAGCAACTAAGTTTATTATTTTTATAGTTGCTAAACTGGGTGGATTTATATCTCCTTTCCGCGAGGTTGAAAGTCGGTAATTAAATGCCTGCATTTTCAGCCCTTATGTGAGTGTAAAGAGGTTATATATATAATACGTTTCCACGAATTTCGCCAAAAGTCTTAGGTCTGATGAGAAATACTATTAACCCTCTAACATTGTACTTATTTTGCATTTTCTACTACATTTTTGCCTTTCTCGATCTTGTACGATACCTATTGCATTGTCCAGATTTACTCCCACATTAATAACCTCGAGGTCGATGTAAAAGCCCCAATTAATTGAAGATATTCAATGCTAGACGATGATGCTTAAGGCCCCTTGCAACATGAATGAGTACACACTTATACGACTCATGAATGCAATATATCCACTAAGTACATACTGCAGTTTGCTACTCTATTTTCATAATTATGCTGCACAACTCATACAATTTTTTATTTCGCTGAAGAGACGACTGTATTGAGGATCTTCTGTTCAAGTGACATTATTTTAAAAAAAGATACCAAGCTACTATACGAGTACTTGTAAGATCGATGTACATTGTACACGATCATTTTATTAGATCTTATAGCAAATTTCATCGTTACTGCTGGCATCTATCACTTGAATATTTACAAAATCTTTAAGTAGATTCCGCTGTATCTTTCTCGGACGAGAATTTCCTTTTCACGGTCAGTCGCAGTTAGGAGTTTCGTCAGTATGGAATTTTCGTACGAACAGTTCGTATAGGTGGTGATCATATTGTTTACAATAATAGCGAAATGATGCATAACGAGATACCTAGGGCTCGATTATCTGTCGTTAAATTTATGGAATTGGTGCGAAAAATTTTCGGTGATAAATTTAGTGATGAAGTTCTGATTACCTCAAGTGTTTTACAGGTGTTTGCAGTCACTTGTTTGGTGCTGCACTACTACAGTTTTTACGATGGAGACATAGTAACGTCGTTTATTACAACCGGAACATTCACAGGATTTGTAATTATTGTTGTAGCGATAATGGCAGGTAGTGGAAAAGAAATATTCAATTAATAAAATCCTCGAACAATTATTCCTCAAAATTATCTTGTAGGTCTCTTAATGCGATCTCCAATCAACAAACGTATCGATATATTCTTAAGCGTAATTGGATGCGCTTCTTTTATTACGTCCGGTGTGTTACTAATTGAGGCTTGGGAATATTCGTTTAGGACTAGAACTCGGGATTTGGCAATTATAAAAGCATCTGTGTCTATTATAAACGGTGCAATGTTTGGATTTGATGCTATTTTTACATTTCGAGATAAATAATGTTAAAAAATCACATTTAATTAGGTTTTTTGTAAAACAATTTACAAAATAATAAAGCATTAAAACATTTTTTTTAAGAATTAATCATATTGGAATTTTTTCTAATTTTATATCACACACTTTTTTAGGTCACGTCGAGTAAACTCCTGCGAGCAAATTTTTAGTGAAAATAGAATTAAATGAAAATATTTATGGATTTTCTACCTCAAAATTTAGTATTTATACTTGTTTTGCGACTGCAATTTTTTGATGATTACAATCTTTTTTCGACTTCAATTATTTTTCGCCCCAATTATTTTTCTTTTCTACTCCTTTTTTTAATATAATATTTTTCTGAATCTACAATCTTGTTCCTGTTTCTTAACGGCTGTAACTTTTTTTCACAACAATATTTTACTTTATTATTTTTATACTCTAGATGAAATCATATAGAGTATTATAAGTTTAATCCAGCCCAAAAGTTTGTAACGCATAGAACCAAGCCTCGGACGAAAAAAAGTTATATATTATTTTTTGTTTATTTGTGGCCAAAAACCTCAAATCCGCTTGACGTCCGTCCATCCGTCCGTCTGTCCGTGAACACGATAACTCAAGAACGCCTTCACCTAGGATCTTGAAATTTTGAAACTGGATGTTTGGTTGAATTTGTAAGGCTAAGTTCGTTAACGGGCAAAATCGTCCTACTCATTCGGGTAGCTGCCATGCAAAATGTCCTTAAAACACGTGTTCAAGAATATTGGTCGATAACTTTAGAAGGGTTTAACCCACGACATTGAAATTTTGTACAAATATCCTGTCAAAATGTATTCACTTAATTTACGAAACTCACTATAACTCAAGTAATCTTTTAGCTACAAATTCGGAATTCTGTACAACTTAGTTTTGAGTAAAAAGAAAGTTCGACTTTACTAGTCAGCGAAATCCTTTTACTCCTTCTGGTAGCTCCCATACAAAATGTCCTTAAAAACACGTGTTTAAGAATATTGACCGATAACTCCCGAAGGGTTTAAGCTACGTCTTGTATGTGCTATTTTTCAAATAGTTGGATCTAAATGTATGATTATGAAGAAAATCCTATTAGTCCTTCGTGTAGCTGCCATACAAATATCCTGTCAAAACGTCTTCACTTAATTTACGGAACTTACTATAACTCAAGTAATGTCTTAGCTATGAATTGGAAATTTTGTACAAATTAGTTTTGAGTAAAAACAAAGTTCGAGTTTACTAATCAGCAAAATCCTTCTACTCCTTCTAGTAGGTGCCATACAAAATGTCCTTAAGACACGTGTTCAACAATATTTTTCGATAACTTTTGAACGCTTCAAGCTACGAATTTGAAATTTTGTGCACGTTCATTTTTAAATGGTTCCAAGGAAAGGGATAAATATGTAAGAAATCGAGTGAGTCCTTCCTGCACCTCCCATGTGAAAGTCATTCAAAAAGGACATTTTTTTCGATGACTTACCCAGTTCAAGATATGAAATTAAACACTGAATATTGTCTTTTAGATTTGAGTAGCAATCTAATGGGAGTCCTTAATAAAGGACATACAACATGCACACCGTAATTCTACTTTATCCCCAACAACAATATAAATCGGAGTTCAGTATTCATCTAAAGTATTATACGATTGGCTTGCAGCCGATCGTAACTGCAGTATGTTTGAGAATACATTCGCCAGTAGTCTAAGTCCTTGTTTTTCGGCAGTAGCTACAAAAATTTTTCCTCTGTTTTACGAATATGTACACTCTTTTATCGACTGCAATATTTTTAAGAATAGGTTAAATTTTTGTTTATAAAACATTTTTTTGTGTATAATACTCGTATATTTCTAATCCTATTCAGACTTGGCAAAATTTTTTTTCCGAACATTTCCATATTTTTTCGACTGTAAACATTCTTTCACCCACAATCTTTTTCACCAGAAATCTTTTTTCTGGATTTTTACTCTTTTCGAATTGTTCTTTTTGAAAAGTTAATTTTTTTTGTACTTGATGATAAAAATGGAGCTCAATAATCGAAATTATAAAAATAGTTCCAACCCTTTTAACTTCTTTAAACTATGACCAAGCATACACCTACCTCTCGCGTTCTGTTATTTTGATATATTTCACATATCCACAGATAATATAAGATGGAAAATCTATGCCATACGAAAAAACATCGTCTCTCTATATTTGACTTGATGAAATGTGGATTTACACTAAAATTTTATCCAATGTTCGAACCCTTCAAGATGAAAAAAATAGCATAGCCTTAACTTTTTTCTAAAAATCAATAATATCCTTATATTTAACAAACGTGTAGTTGGCACTTCTGGAATAAAACATTTTTCAAACATTGCGATTCAATCGTTTATTGAAAACATGAAAACTTTATTGTAGTTTCGAACCATCAATTACCCAAGACTGGTTAGCTGGCTAATGTTCGCCAAATGATTTTTAAAAATGAGTACACATTTTTAGCATTTGGCATTCGTCATCTGCATATTATATTGTCTGTGACATAACACTATTACAAAATCAAAAATTCTGTTACGAGTGTTACAAAAACATTATTTTCTTATACATAAACTAATTAAACTCGAACCATTTCTTAGCGTGATTCTTGTTCGAAAATTAATCGACGACATAGCTTTAAGGACATACACGATTCTTATGGGGTTCGAATATTCACTAGACTTTACGGATATACTCTGCATCAGGAGTTCCCATGTTATGCACCGCGTGTATATAAGAAGTGATTGAAGGAAAACACACTTTACAAAACCCAACAAAACTATTTCGAATATCATCCTTTGAGACTATCATATCTTTAAATTGAAAAAGTAGCATTATTGCCGTTCATGAGATTCCTTTCTACATATAGTATGACATACTTAACTTACATGGTTCAAACATTAAGAAGGTACATATGCTATAATTATATTTGTATGAAAGTAAAACTTTTTCCTATTTTAGTTGCGTCAGATGGAGTTTTCCACGCCTTTCTCATTGGGTATTGTAAGGTGGACAATCGGATGTTTTTTTCAGCTTTCCAGTTATAGTCGGAGAGCTTGCGACAAAAATTCGCAAGAGTTTTAGGAAAGCTTATATTTTAGTATTTGGTTACATTTAGGGTGTATGTAAATATACTAAAGTCAGCAGGTCTGACGTGGGGACACCTGGCTCTGGTGAGCTGTCAAAGATGTCAAAAAAATCAGAAAATGAAAGAGTTTTAGGAAAGCTGAAAATTTACCAGGACGTAGTTTTTACAATGAAAAACTGAAAAACAATGGTGAGACACCCCAACAGTGGGACCCACCTAGTCAGCCCCCGCGCAAACATGTCAAAAAAATCGGGTCCTCGCAAGAGTTTTAGGAAAGCTGAAATTTGGTTCAGTAAATATTTATTATATAAAATTTATGAAAATAACAGTCAGACTTCATTTGGCTAGAACGTGGCCAGTCAGCAGTCGCCGGAAGTATAAATGTCATGCGAGCGCGATTTCTGTTACTATGTGCGCGACAATCAATACAAGTGTCATGAAAGAGTTCTAAGAAAGCTGAAAATTTACCGCGAGGTAGTTTTTACAATGAGAAACAAAAAAACAATGGTCAGACACCCCAACAGTAGGACCCACCCAGTCAGCACCCCCGCAAAAGTGTCGCAAAAATCGCGTGCTCGTGGTTTCTGTTACTATGCGCGCAACAATCAATACAAGTGTCATGAAAGAGTTTTAAGAAAGCTGAAAATTTACCACGGGGTAGTTTTTACAACGAGAAACAAAAAAACAATGGTCAGACACCCCAACAGTAGGGCCCACCCAGTCGGCACCCAGTCGCCAGATTTCACGTTTTTGTATGGAGCGTTTGATGCCAGGTGGCTGGGAAATTCAAATAGTAGCCTAGTATTCAAATGTATGGTGTTTTTCATTTTCAAAACCGGGGTATAATATAAATATGAGTAAGATGCTAACAGTAGCATAGTGTACTGTACTTACCATGCTTCAGTTTGCTTCCGCAAAGCTTCTCTAATTGTTTTCCCTAGCGCTGTAAATTGTCTATATACTGCACATTCCTTTAAATTTATTTGCTACAATAGGTAAATCAATGCTATTAAATGATAAATTATTATCCTGACGTATTTTTAACACCGATTTGCACTTGGATAGTGTTTTTTTTCGTAAATAACACTGGATTGTCTCCTTTTTTTACGCAAAATGCACAAATGGAACCAGAAATCTTCCCCACAATATTATTTTATATGTCTTGAGAAATGAAAAACTTTTATGATAAAGGACTCCGTCGAGTCCGAAACGAAACACAAAATTAAAAATAAAAAGTATTTTACTTGGAAAACTAATATTTGCAACAAACGACACTTAAGAATAACTTTTTCCTTTTAACATTTGTTGAAAACTAAATATTTTATTATTAAAATAATAAAGTGAAATTCAAAGAAGATATTAGAATTGTATTTTTGGGATTTTAAAGACGGGACAGCCACTCTAGCTCAGTTTATTCAACTGATGAACTAATAATTTTCAATATCCTAAGATGTAAATGAGACGGCACCAAAAGGAAAGGGAAGGAAGTGCCATATCATTCGTACGTCCTTTTGGGAGGCGTCACTATCTAAGGAAAATCCTGTGTCCTGTCTCAAGACAATTAAATCATAAACTCTCTAAAATTAAACTCGGTAAATGAACACAAAAACATATCTGCTATTATTTTCTTTTGTTTTTTATGACCGAAATGTAAATGATTTTTTTTTATTACAAACCTAAAAGTTATAAACACAATGCACATTTTCATTATGTTTCAATGCGCTGACTTATTGAATTTCTATTTATTTCTATGAAAATAGAATTCAATATGGAAAATATACAAGGTTTTAAAGTAATACTATTTTATTATATTAAAAAATAAACGAAACTTTGATTGTTATTTAACATACGCGCGCATAATAAGTGAAATCAGAAATCACGCTCGCATGATATTTATTCTTTCGGCGACTGCTGACTGATATTTTCAATTATATTTAAAGATTTACACTGTGCCAAATTTCAGCTTTCTTAAAACTCTTACGAGGAACCGATTTTTTCGACACTTTTGCTGACTGGGTGGGTCCTACTATTGGGGTGTCAAACCATTGTTTTTTTGTTTCTCGTTGTAAAAACTACCCCGTGGTAAATTTTCAGCTTTCTTTAAACTCTTTCATGACACTTGTATTGATTGTTGCGCGCATCAGTGGCGGATCCAGACTTTGCTGTTGGCGGGGGTGGCAATTTTTTTTTGATTTGGCTATTTTGTTTGATCAAGTTCTGTGTGAATTTAACTACATAGAATGTACTTAGCAAAAACAGGATCATATTTTTTTCATCTTATTATGGGTCATTCCATCAAGAATCGCCAAAGTTGTGACCTTACCATCTCCGATTCTTTTGAAAATGACTTGAAGAACTAGTGAAAAAAAATAATTGAAATTCAAGTTTTTGTTTCTATCTCATTTTTGAACTAACAAAAACAACAACATTCTTTAAAATAAGCCCTACTTTTTTATTCAAGGATAAAAATTACCAGAGATATGAATTTTCAAAGAGGACTCGGACATCTTTTTTGGGAATTCCTTAACATATTATAACTAACAAAAAAAATGAGATAGAAACAAAAACTTGAAATCATATTTTTTTTCCACTAATTCTTCGAGTACACAAATTTTCAAAAGAATCCGCGATGGTCACACTTTTGGCGATTTTTCATTTAATGACCCTTTTTCTATAAAATAATTGAGAACGACCATGTTCTTCGATTTTTTTGACCCCGATCCCATTGAGATCTTAAGTTAATTTTTTGGTATGTTTTGAAAAACAGTATAACCTACAAAATATAAAAAAAAATAAAAAAAACCGTTTTGAGATATTCAAGGATAAAGGACAAAGTCATTATCCTTGAAAAAAATTTCACAGATAATTTTTATTGCGACAACCTTCCCCTTTAAAATAAGCCATATTTTATTATTCCAGGCTAAAAATTACCAGAGATATGAATTATCAAAGAGGACTCGGACACCATTTTTGCGAAAACTTTAACATATTACAACTAACAAAAAAAATGAGATAGAAACAAAAAATTGAATTTCAATTATTTTTTTCACTAGTTCTTAAAGTATAAAGCATAAAGTATAAAGTATAAAAGTATAAATTTTCAAAAGAATCGGAGATCGTAAGGCCACAAATTTCGTCATTCTTGGCGGTTCTTGATGGAATGACAATATTACCTACGCAATATGTTGTCTTGTAGTCTTTTTATCATAGTGCGTTTACACTCACCCTTGAGGCTCGCCTCGAGGCGAGCCTCTACTCCCATCAGGCCATTGCAAACCGGTTTTCGTCGGCTATGCTCTTTGATGTGTTGAAAGCAATTTACACTCAACATGCCTTTACGGCGCAACTTGCCTATAAGTGCGAAACGACCGAAATACGATGAGCTGCGAATTGTGGGGTACCACAGTTCATTGCATGTGTGTACACACATGGAAACGTGCGTCGGAGGAAAAGTTGAAGAATGTTAGACTCTTTCGACTGCACGAGCCATCTGATAGGTTGATTTTATGGTGCGGATAAAGGCGCGACTCAAACGTTGAGTGTATGGTAAATCCACCATCATGGTTCTGTTCTATGCTTTGCATTGCACCGTAGAACTACAGTGAATGCTAATTACAGTCCACATTGCAGTGGAGTAAAAAAAATCGGAGAACGGTTGAAGTATGTATGTTTAGAAAATTCGAAATTGGTATGGGCGGGCGGCAGCCCCCTGCACCTCCCCTGTATCCGCTAATGGCGCGCATAGTAACTGAAAACACGAGCACGCGATTTTTGCGACACCTTTGCGGGGGTGCTGACTGGGTGGGTCCTACTGTTGGGGTGTCTGACCATTGGTTTTTTGTTTCTCATTGTAAAATCTACCTTGTGGTAAATTTTCAGCTTTCTTAGAACTCTTTCATGACACTTGTATTGATTGTCGCGCACATAGTAACAGAAATCGCGCTGGCATGACATTTATACTTTCGGCGACTGCTGACTGGCCCTCTTCTAACCAAATAAAGTCTGACTGTTATTTTCATAAATTTTATATAATAGATATTTACTGAACCAAATTTCAGCTTTCCTAAAACTCTTGCGAGGACCCGATTTTTTTGACATGTTTGCGGGGTGGGTCCCACTGTTGGGGTGTCTGACCATTGTTTTTCAGTTTTTCATTGTAAAAACTACGTCCTGGTAAATTATCAGCTTTCCTAAAGCTCTTTCATTTTCTGATTTTTTTGACATCTTTGACAGCTCACCAGAGCCAGGTGTCCCCACGTCAGACCTGCTGACTCTAGTATATTTACATACACCCTAAATGTAACCAAATACTAAAATATTAGCTTTCCTAAAACTCTTGCGATTTTTTGCCGCGATCTCTTGGACTATTAGGTATGGGGAGGTGTTATTTTTCTCACTGGAAACTGATCGAGCTGTGCGGGTTGTCAGGGTAGCATATAACAGTATCAATTGCCAGCATCTACGTTCCCAAGCATATGTAACCTCAATACTTTTTCGCTAAATGTTCATCGTTATTTGTTGTTCACATCTTTCATTTCACCTGTATTGCCATTGGCTTTATCCCAATGTTTATAAATTGTCTACAAGTTCAAATGGAATGTTATGGCAAATATTGTATTTTATTTTTGTGTGGAATTATCCGACAATAGGTGCGCTTACCCCATTTTAAACAAAAACGTGCAATATATAATATTACGCAACCTACTAATATATTCTACTCCCGTATTTCGGATGTCTTCAATATTGAGTAATTATGCATACATAGGTATTGAACAATGGCCAGTAGATGGGTACGAGTATTATAAAATAAAAGTTGATGACATAATTCACCAGTCATACAAAAGGCCTTCAAAAAAATACAATAGATTAAATTCATAGGTATGAAATAGCATCAGGTTGAAAATTAGTAAATCAAACTTTTCCGGTAAAATAAAAATAAAGAAAAGAATGCACACTAAAATGATGCTAAGTGAGTTGTCTCTGTACAGCTTCTTAGCTATGCCAAACTCACCGGTCTTCTTCACAAATTCTTATACTCGTACATGAGCAGAAATAATTAAATACCTAAGTGCGACTAAGTACAAGTAATGAGCTTTAGTACTTATGCAGTATTCCTATACTTATACAGCCCAAAACTCTCGGATAGATTTATTTATCTTTTATAAATTTTACCCCTTTCTTCTCGAACCAATGTGTAATTTGTAGATTCGTTTGGACGCAATTGTGAGCTTTTTACAGTGAGAGTTATTTATTTTAATAAGACAATTTTCATAATATTTGATTTATTCTTCTTCGAAATTTTTCTTTATAATTTTGTTGATAAAGTATATGAATCGTCCTGAAATTCAAAAAACCAAAAATTTAATGTATATTTATATATGTATTTAACGAATGAAATATGTTATTCAAAATAACAAAAAAGGTAAAGTAAAATAGATTAAAGTGTAGTTATGGATAGATACACACTTATTTAAAAGTCATGATATTACTGAAATCAAACGTCTTAAATTTAAAATTTTCAGGACTTTTTTCGTATTCTTTCCTTTCAGAAACCAATTTTTAATTAATTAATAATTCACTAAGCAAACATATTGTGAACATTAAATTTTATATTTTTTTATAGATCTGCGGAATCACTTTTATCTTATTGTTCTTTATTATTTTTTAATAATAAAGTATTTTAATTTTCGCTTAAGTCGCCAAGATGTCTTGGCAAAAATTAAACAATCTACTGAAATATTTGTTTTTAAATTTATGAATATGATTTTATTTATGAAACCTACTCATAATTTTAAATTAAATTACTTTATTGTCCATAAAATTAATTTACTTCATTTGTTGTTCATTCAAACATGAAAGTTAATTTTAAATTGTAAACAAATCGGATAACATAATTTTCAATTCAAGTTTCCGAATATTATAAACAATTGTTATTATTCAATAATTAGGTAGGCAGCTATGTGCTAATGTTCATAACACAATGTCTACTATAATATTTTATAGAAAAATTAAAAATAAAATTAACAATAATTTTTGAATTCTTTCCTTTTATTGTTTTTTTAACCGAAACTTTTAGGTTCATCCCGAAGTGTGTGGAATGCCTAGATTACAAAATTCCAGGCTATATAATCGTCGATCTTTTAAATCCTCAAAAACTTAAAATTCTGGGTAATAAAAATCTTAGAAGTTTTAAAATCTAACTAAATTTATATAACTGTGTATATATTTTTTTCCATTGATTATTTTCTTAAATCTTCAAGGATAATTTAAATTATTTCAGTATTTTATTAATTTCTGGTTTTCTAATTCTTCAAATTGATTTAATTTTAATTCTTGAATTATTTCAGAGAAAATTATAAAATTGAGTAATTCCCAAAATAATTTAATTATTCACATGTGTAACCTTACAATAACAATTTTTTTGAAAATTTGTACACTGGAAGAATTAGTGATAAATGAAATGAAATTATAATTTAAGATATTTTTATTTTATGCTGTGATCAGCTCGTGTTTTTTCAATTGTTCTGTGTTTTGTTCTTGAAAATTTTTAATTTAAATTTTCTTTCTTTCTAATTTTTTTCGTGGTGTCCGATTCCTCTTTGAAACAGCTTCAAATCTCTATTAAGTTTTATCTCATAATAATAAGAAATTTTTATATATTTTTTTTTATTTTATACTATACTGTTTTTAAAAGTCGAACAAAAATTAAATTTGGGCTTTGAAAAAATTACGAACATCAGCGGTAAGTAATAAAATAATTGGAATTTTTCTTTGAAATAATTTTTGACCACTGATTACATTTCATTCGTATTTTATTATAATACTTTATTACTTTGAAAAATGTACAGGTTCATATTAACAAGCTTATAGTTGACAAAGTTATTAATTTAAGGACCCTAATGAAAATCGCCACTTTACAAAGTCCCCAATCTCGTTTTGCTTTGGAAAAAATCAAACAAAAAACAAAAAAAGAGGTTAGTGGAAAATACTCGCACCCTACGTCTTTTGGCTCTTTATACTGAAACCAAACAAGAGTTCATACCAAAACAAGGATATTTTTATAAACCCTTTTTTCACCTCATTTCCTTGGAATAACAAATAAAAAAAAACTAAATGAATTTATATACGAGAAAAATTTGTTATTAGAGATTTTTATTTTGACAATTTTAGACTGTGAATTTTAGTTTGAATCAACAAATTTTAGTAATATTCTGCGTTGTCACCAAAAGGAAATGCTATTGTTTGTATCCATTTAATATAACATCGACTGTCTTATTTTCAATAAAAAATTTCTTAATTTATACGAATTCTCGCATATCGAAGACACAAACCTAACGCAAAGCTCACAATAATTTGCAGCACAAGTAACATACTCCCGAAAAAAACGTATTAACAAAAATTCGAAGTGTGTGTAAATATTTGAAAAACAAGTTTGGATTAGTAGTAGTGGGAGAATTTTGTTTGTGTATGTAGCGTCTTTTTTTATTCTTTCGATTATAACATCGTCGATTACTTTACGAGACGCTATAAACGCGGCCTGTCTGTAGCGCTGTAGCGTAGCGTAGCCCCTGTAGCCTGTAGATAGTACTTTAGTAAACAAAGTGAGCTCAGACCACAAAGTAATAGCGTAGTGACTACAGCGCGTTCCGCGACTTATTCGAAATAAAGTAATCTCATAAAGTGTATCCAGTAGTATACACTTGGAAAATAATCCCACCCAGTGATAATATAATTTATTTAAATAAGTTTTTTCGTTTTTAAATTTCATAAAATTTAAAAAGTTCTTAAATTATAAAATGGCAGTTAATAAGCTATCGATCGTTAAATTTTTGGAACTGGTGAGTTAATTGTTTCTATTGTTAGTTTTAAACTTATTTGGGCCAGATGAAGATAACAATTCCATATTTGAGCTTACGATAAGGCGCCGCCCGAATGTCCTTTA
Organism: Beris morrisii; assembly: GCA_951812415.1. NCBI lineage: Eukaryota > Metazoa > Arthropoda > Insecta > Diptera > Stratiomyidae > Beris > Beris morrisii. The sequence continues at coordinate 166,896,850 of OX638310.1, read as the reverse complement.
AGAAACCAGGATATGGCGACGCACATTTAATATGTACATGACGTCATTCGATAGAAAAGAATAATTCAAGTAACTTGGAAGATATCGAACTCATCTCATGAGTTTACACGCCCAACCAAATTATTACATTCCACAATTAGGATTTATTTCACCAACTTGTAATTCTTTCCATTCTGGTTTTTCAAATGCATAAAAATGTTCTATTTTCGAGAATTCGCACAAAGTATGTATTAAATGTATGTCACGGATATCACGCACACCAAGCTACCATATTTGGTTAGGAAATGAGAACACGTTTCTACTTCAAATCCGTAAAGGATGCTATCAAGTCCAACAAGTTTCGATGTCTGTAATAAAAGGGCAGAACCTTCGGGACAACCTGAATCTTCTATTAACGTGCGCTCCTACTATCATAGCGTTCTAATCGGGACAAGGCGAAGAAAAAGGTTGGGCTGGGCACACAATAGCAGTCAGTAGACCCATTAAAAAAACCAGAATTCTTCTTTCTGTCGAAGTTTACCTGGGATGTCTCTGCTCTCTTACCTGTGCGCGGTGAAGCGGTTTGATATTGTCGCGAGGGTACCGTCGCACCAAACCAATTCAGGTTGGTCGATTTAATTAAATGGGGTTTAATGCTGGCGATTTGAATCTTGTTTCTTTCCCTGTTTTGTAATACACCGAGACCGAATCAAGGTGTTTTGAATATTTTTCTTTCCGTTTACGTGCGAAAAGACGATAAACTTTCGTCTTATCAGAAAGATTCGTGTCGGTAATATTATTGTCGGTCTATCGATGAACTTATAATTCTTAGCGACCAAAATATTTTTTTGTCAGGTCGGTTAGTAGACAGAAGCAATCCTTGATAAGATAAATTTTCACTTGTCGAAAAAAATAAATAAATATGTTGAATATACCTACCTACAATATATCAATGAAAATTATTGTGATAAGGTGTGAGAAATCGATAAGTGTATAAAGAGCAGATTGTGCGGTGCCCCCGTGTACATTTGGCGACGAGTTGTTTAGTTTGGTTTATGGCAGTGCAATGTTTTTGGGGGAATTTATTTTACTACATCTATTAGGAGATAGTGTATCAAAATGTACTTATTATTTGTCGCACCTCGACGTCAGTATACAGGTGTTTTTTGATATCTGGGAACTTTTAACAAATCATGTATTCAATTTAATTGAGACACACATTTGAAGGTGAAAACTTGTCTAGTCGAATTTAGTTTAGTAGAGTTTGAGGGCAGCCTTAGCGAGTTCCAAATATTATGTACATATTGAAGAATTTGCTCAAAATTATTTGCCTGCTGTAAAACTTCCATATAACGAATTTAAGAGAGAATAAAAAAAATTTCTTGGTGCGGTTAAGTTCCATTTTGTTAAAAACAAATTTGTGCGTTGAAGAATATGAGCATACCTTATTCTTTTATTTTAATAAACCTACCAGCCACTGTAGTAGGTTTATTAAAATAATTGAAAATAAGTGAAAACGTGTTCCACACTTTTCATCTTTTATAATTGATGAAAAGTGTGGAGCACGTTTTCACAGTTTCAACAAAATATAACATAACACCTTCATCCACTTAGTTGTTCAATTATGTTTTACGTTAAAGAAGTAGTTACGTAAATTAACCTCTATAAGTCAAATATTTTTGAATTGAAATTTGACTCTTTTTTCTATAAGCCAGTTATAGAGGTTAGACCCCAAAACGATATGAAACAATTTTTGACCAAATAAATTATAAATATGTAAATCAACCTTGATATAAATTGATCTGGCCTGCTTACACGGGGGTCGTAGGTTATCATGAATCTTAGTCATTGGCTTGTCGCTGATCTTAGAAATGTAGAAACTGAAAAATGAAATAATAAAAATTCCTAAAGAAATCGATCAACTTTTCCATTTTTTCGTCAATGGTGATTCAATTCATGAACAAAGTAATAAGTTCTTATCTAAATTGCATTAAAGTGCAACATGACCACAAAGTTTGTATGGTTGATTGCGTGTGGTAGCTATTTGACCTCTTTCTGTAGGAGAAGTATAAAGTACATATTACTAAACCTAAAGATAGATTCATACAGATTCAGTAAAACCTCTTACTTAAGATCTATTGTGCAATGTCACTCTTATAAGTATGTAGTTACATAAACAAGGATTTCTATAAATTGCCCATTAGAATACATATTTTATTATTAGTAAATTCGATGTAATAAAAATTACGAAAATAACTTCCTTTTTTTGTACATATGTTGTTGTCACACTACAAATGCTTTTAACGAGTTTGAAATAGAGTACTTTACGTTATCGAAAATATTGTCTGAATTAGTTTGATAACTGAAGTGGAAATAACTTTTTTTAATGTATACAATAGGTTTTGATTGTGGTGAAATAAAGTTTTTAACAATATACTTAATTGTTAGTAATACTTTTTAAATAAAGTTTTTAACAATATACTTAATTGTTAGTAATACTTTTTAAATAAAGTTTTTAACAATATACTTAATTGTTAGTAATACTTTTTAAAAACATTTTCGGTCTTGCAAATAAAAACAGTAAAAGTTTCAATTAAATTGACTATATTATTCTTAGCCTGAGAAGGTGTTTTATGGCATTTTTATTTTATATTTTTGCATTTTTTAATTTTCGTTTTAGTGTATTTCTAAATTAAGTTCAAGACGTAATGTGCTCTAAAAAACAGAAGAAATTTAAATCGACAAACTTTGGATGGTTTTTACTATCTTTATAAAATATTGCGAAACGAAAAACGAGAATAACTAAGTAAATTAATGAAATGAGCTAATAAAAGTATTCGTACACTTGAAAAAAAAATCTATGTTATCTTTTCCGGTTGTTAATGGGATATATTTCCAAAATAAATTGAAATAGTGTTTAAGTGGTTAATGGAGTGGTAGCAGGGACCATGTTGACAATTTGGATAATTCTTAGTGGGTTGAAAATGCTTGGGAGGTTACTGGGTATTGATTTCACACCATATAATTTACAGCTTCAAGCCATTTAATTTGTTTTTACTTCTTTTAATTTACGTGAGTATTTAGTGGTTACTAAATCGAAAAATGTAGACTACACTTGCTCGTTTAATGTAAACACTATTTAAAAGCGCGTACAAAACCGCGTTATAAAATTAATGTTTGCTTAGAATTTATTTACTCAATAATAAATAGAATTGGCCGGTTGAGTCACACAATACAATTCGTAATCTGTTTGTTTTTCGTCTGAAATTGAATTGCCTCATTTGTACTGAAGATCAACAATGATCAACATGAATAATTCATTAGTAGAAAAATTCCAAAGGAAGTGAGAAATATTTGAATGAATCTCTTCAATGAGATCAAATGACATAATACAAACATTAAATTGAATTCTTATCTTGACGACTGATTTTAAAAAATGCTACAATTTCTAGTTTGTGTGGTTTCTCTGATGCCAGTATTGCATTGATAAATTGATTCAACTGAGTTGAATAGCAGGTAAATACCACGGTTTTCTTCATATCCAGTTTTCCTTACTTTTCAACAATATCCACTCCCAAAAATCCGATTCCAATTATCCTTTCATGCCCATTCTACTCTCCCGTGTAGGTTGGAGAACAGGCTAATAACCTATTTCCGGAAAAAAATACTTTGATAAGCTTCAATCGAGAAAAACTCGGATTAGGCTTAGGGACTATCGTAATATCTCAAATCCAATGAGAAATATATCATCGAAAGGGCAATTCGGTAATTAATTTTCATTTGAATATCTTTAAAAGAATTAAGTTTAGTTAGTTTCCTTCAAAAATTTTCAGTATAGGTTTTTCATTTTCTATTATGTTTTTTGTTATTCAGTGGTCCAAAGTGAATGTGTATTTATCCGTTATAAATGCCCACGAAAATGAACTGAACTGAAATGTAACTTAACAAAATTTTAGACAAAAAAGTATAAACATGATCGGTGATGTACAAAAGTATCCCTTCCCATATTCCTTTATTTAACTTCCATACAAAAGTCGTTGAAATAAATGGTCACTGCAAATTCTCGACAATGCTTTAGAAATAACGTTGATTTTAAAATAGTTACTTACATGTAGCAAAATGAAAATGATGAAAGTTAATTTCATTTTTCATTTTGATAGAGAGAACAGCAGTAAAAGTCAAAAAATGAATACTAGAACATATCTTTTTTCGATATGCGCTGATGCGATATGGTTTTCCAGCGCTTTCCTGTTCTTGGTGTCTCAAAGTTTTCATGGCCACGTCCAGAACTTCTAATGTACTACAGATAATATTTCGGTTGGTATAGTCGTATCTGCGGTAAAAAAATCATTTAACCGCTCCGTAATAGCCACGGAGAAACAGGCTCAGGATTACCAAAATCGAAAGAAAATGTTTATACTATCTTAATAATTGATTTTACGAATTTCATGTAATTGATACAATTTATTTTAAGTGTAGCTTTTGAAAATTATAAACTTTTTTATTTATTGGATACTAAGTGTTTTTGAAAACAAATTTTTTTTTATTTCTGCAAATTTAATTTGTTTTGTGAAGTTCGGTCATAGTTTTTTATTTTATATAAATTTTTTTTGTAAATTTTCTTTTTATTCGGTTTTAGTCTCTTCTTCACTACCTTCAACCTACCTTCTTTTAAAAAAAATTGTTTTGATTGTTCTTTTAAATTAGGAAAAGTCTTTTTGTACTTTTCTTACTAAGATTATTATGAAAATGCTGCACCCAAGCGCAATGAACCATGCAAAGAACTTTATGAGTTTCTTGAAACAATCTGCAATAGGGTATCTTATTATTACAATTGCAAATCATATCTCTATATATAAAAATGAATGTTTGTCTGTCTGTTTGTCCTGTATAGGCTCCTAAACCACTCATCCAATTGCGATGAAACTTTGGTGATTTGTTGAGGGTACGCCCTCGATGGTTTCTGCGTTAACAAAATTATTTAACAGTTGGTGGTAGGCGAGTTATTTCAACATTTGAGTGTATTTCATATAGTTTAGCGGCAGTTCGTTCGATTTCGGTGTATTAGCTATGCGTTCCTATTACTAAATGGTAAAGTTGGACGATGGATGTTAAATAGGGGATAGTGGAGGATGGTGGATAGAGGATGGAAGATGGAGGATGGTGGATGGTGGATGGAGGATGGTGGATAAAGGACGGAGGATGGTGGATGGGGGATGGTGGATAGCGAATGGAAGATGGAGGATGGTGGATGGAAGACGGCTGATAGAGGATGGTGGATAGAGGATGGAGGATGGGGGGATTGGGGATGGTAGATGGAGGATGGTGGATATAGGATGGAGGATGAAAGATGGAGGATGGTGGACGGAGGAAGGTGGGTAGAGGATGGAGAATGGTGGATGGGGGATGTAGGATGGTGGATGGGGGATGGAGTATGGTAGATAGAGGATGGAGTAACGGGAGCAACGGCGCGACGGGAGAAATGGGGGATGGGGGATGGTGGATAAGGAATGGTGGATGGAGGATAGTGAATGGATGATGGTGGATAGAGGATGGAGGATGAAAGATGGAGGATGATGGATGGAGGATGGTGGATAGAGGATGGAGGATGGGGGATGGTGGATAGCGGACGGAAGATGGAGGATGGTGGATGGAGGACGGTGGATAGAGGATGGTGGATATAGGATGGAGGAATGTGGATGGAGGATGGAGGATGGTGGATGGAGGATGGTGGGTAGAGGATGGAGGATGGTGGATGGGGGATGGAGCATGGTTGATAGAGGATGGAGTAACGGGAGCAACGGCGCGACAGGAGAAATGGGGGATGGCGGATGGAGGATGGTGAATAGGGGATGATGGATGGAGGATGGTGGATGGAGTAACGGGAGCAACGGGAGAAATGGGAGCAACCGGAGTAACGGGAGCAACGATAGTAACAGAAGTATCGGGAGAAACAGGACCAATGGATCAACGGGAGCAACGGGATCAACGGGAGTAACAGGAGCGATGGAACAACGTGAGCGAAGCGAGCGTAGCCGCGGTACGCGGCTAGTGATTGATAAAATTATCAATCGAAATAACTGTAAATCAATATCAGATTTAATTTAAAGAAAGCATGAACTATGGTACCGCCTGACTTGTTAATAAAGTTAAAAAAACAATAATAAATCTTATTTATTTATTTAATTGACGTAAAAGTCATATCTGCCATTATACCTGCATATCGAAAAATATTTACTCGTACTCTTATCAAAATTAGAGATTACAAAAAAAAGAATTCATCGATAAGCGATAACGGACGGGTATCTAGTGGTATTTTTTGTACAATTCAAATTTACATAGTAGATAATACAGTGCGGAAAATTATTGTAATTATCAATGATATGGTTAATGTATACTATCGCAAAATCAGATACGATTGATTTTTTTATGAGAGAAAATAGTCTCAGAATAATTTTATTAATGGTTTTTATTACTTTAATATTATGTCATAATATGAACACTTCTTAAATTCATAAAATCGATCGAATGAAGCACAAAAAAAACCCAATTCAGATAGCAATATTATACACTGTACCTTGCCAGTTGCTGCTGTCGGTGGTTCACTTAGCTGGCCGTTGCTCTTTTTTTGAATTAAGCAAGTAGTGTGTTAAAAAGTATTGATCAAAACGTCGAACTTACATATATCAATTTGGTTTGGTGAATGTTATATGTATATGCATATCAATTTATTCTAGTAGTACAGGAAGATTTGATGTAGCGTGGACAGTATGGTACGAAATTAAGGGCCGAAAATAAATTTCTCAAATTCTTTAGGACTTTAAGAAAATTTTATCTCTGGAATCGTTTGTACTTAAGACGTCAACTTAAAATATTTTTTTTTGGAGCAAGGGAACATTTTGAATTATCTGAGTAGCGACAGAACGTACGGCGGAAACGATAAATGTGACGATGTTATGGTTCCGCAACATACATATACTACGATTACATAAAAATTATTGTTACGTGAAAAGCAACCACCTGAAACAAAAAAAAACATTATGGCTACAACTTCATCACAATAAATCAAAATTATCAACTCGTATTTTATACATAAATTTTTCCCATGTGTATGAAGTTTAGTGTTCTGATATTATACGGCCTTGCTTCAAATTCTAAAGAAACGTCTGACACGAACCGAGTAATTGACGGTCTGGTTTTGCGTTAAGAGTCTAATCAAAAAGCCCTAATTAATACTGGTTAAAGGTGAAAAGTTATACTTGATCTAAAGAAAGCTTTCACTAGCGCAAATCACGCTAGTTTTTTCATTTGAAAAAAAAAATAATATAAAAAATTAATTAAGAATAAGTTTTTTTTAGAATTCTGGTCGTAGAGTTTGGAGAGTTATTCACATTGCATTTTTCAATGTCAAAATAAATACACCACCATTTTCATTGATGCTGTAAATCCTGACTTCTTCTTTCAATCGGGAAATCGGATCGGAATTTTTCAGAAAGTCTCCAAATACAGCCAATATTTCAGAAAGAGGTCTATTGCATAGTACGATTACCTACCTGCTTGGAAATGTGGAACAAATCGATTGGCGTCTTGGATAGATCTGAGCTTTTTTTATGTTACTCCGTGCTGCTGTTCGATTCTGAACGTGTTTCGTCCGATTGTTGTATGGATTAGTAAAACTAATTGTGTGTTATTATTTCATTATTTAAATATGGATTTATGCACATGGTGAACACAACTAGTAACAGGCAATGAAGGAAGGAATCGATATGAATACAAAAAGTTTGGAAATAAATAGGATTCAATTGATGATCATGCTTATCACTAGGCCACAATCTTCATCAGCTAGTAAATCTATCTATAACCATGTAAATTCAAATATACCTAATCCCTTCGTGTGTGACAGAACCGTGGTGTAAAACGTTTAGACCTCGACTGCACGAATTTTTTACATAATATAAGTTTATAAATTAGTTGTTATTAATTTTTTTTATGTAAATGTGTACACGTGCTTATTAACTAGGGTAAGTAATATATACGTACATAATTTCAATATTGGTCATACTTATGCTTTTAACGCGATGGATATTTTTATCCCGACCTTCAAATAATTTATTTAGTGGCTTTATGATTCAGTCTAACCATTAAAAAAAAAATCAATGTTAGAAAAAAAACCAGCAGCCCGCCCTCGCAAGAATTATTGTTTAACATAGAAGTATGTCAGGCTTGTGGAAGTAAACTTGAATCATTTTTGCGAGCAACCTTGCAATACCTCAATCGAACACTTCCCTCCCAGCCAAAACGCACGATAATTTGAAATCGGTTTCGTACCAAAAATTTAAATTTGGAATTCACATCTTTGATGCACTTACCTAATTAATTAATATCCGCCTTTTTGAAGAATAGTTTCTATACTTACCTATTGCCGTCGAGCGACGAATTGCAGAAAATTATATTACTATGTTTAGACAATTCCGTCGTAATCAATATTTTAATAGATCTACGGATTCACATAAAACGAAAATGCACTAGAACTGTCCTTTTCCATTTGAAAAGTAAAAATATGATATTTTGACATCGCCAATGCTTGGAGCAAACATTGTAAAATAATTTCTCCAAGAAGATCTTTGCTGCTAAGATTTAATTTTTTACTATTACAAATAAATAAATAAATTATGCTTGAGTACGAAAAATGTTACCGATATCTAGACTAATTGATGGCGGCCAGCCCCAATGAATCAGTTCTTGAAATTCTTAAGAACTTAAATTTCGCATTGCATAATGAAACCATGCAGGCGGATTTTAATTTATTTATAAATTCATAAAATCAATTCTTATTTTTCTTATCTATTTTTATTGACAGAATTACCAATACATATTAATAAATATTAATACCTGCTCCCCCGCTGTATCAATATTGAATTCAAGCCAAACGTGCTACGAGCTTTAAGCCAAAATCATAGACAGGTCCAAAAGTTCAAAGTGATTAATTTACGAAATAAGCTTTTATCAATTTTTTCATCCTATTAGTCTATTTGTCGAATGTTTTAATTTCTTACGGCTTCGGTAACCGGTACACGTGTTTGTGTCTTAATCTAGAGGTCAAGTCCTATTCCGATCACAGCAGGCTTATCACTTCTGTATTTAAAGTAAAACGGATACTGGTAGATCAAAAACAAAATTATAATTTTTTAGTAATCCGAAGCTCCTCTGGAAAAAATAATCCCCTCTCTTGGGTACCCCTATGGTAGATCTATAGATCAATCTCAATTCCTGGCTATCCTTTAAAAAATTTCCAGATCATATCTAAAAACTCCACTTATAGTACACTTATAAACAAAATTTTATCTTTGTGGCATAATTAGGAAGATGTCGTAGTTCAACATTTTTAAACCGCACCTCCTCCTTTACAATTTTATTTCTAGTTAAAGTACTAATAAGGCTGAAAAGATTTATTCAATTTCAATTTTGTGGTATTAACCGTTCAGGAGGTATGGATTTTAGAATGTCTCAATCCCAGCTTTCGGTCGTTTCGGACGCATTGTTGTTCACCTCCACTCTCACAAAACTCCACCTATGTCGATATAAATCCCAAGTTTTATCTTCCTAGCATAAGCTGTTCCAGAGATATAGAAACTAAACTGTTTCGTTGAAAACTCTTAAAACTCCCCTCTCATACCTCAAAATGTTGCTACTTGAAAAAATTTCACCCAATTTTCCACTATTACTTTATTATTTTTTAATAATAAAGTATTGTGATTGACCTGAAATTTCAAAAAAATTTGCTACCCTGAAATTTTGTATTTTCACGTTTTAGGACTAGTAGACCCCAAAAAAGCAAAAAAAAAAATGTCCGCCGTAGACGCCGTCCGCCGTACGCAAAACCGTTTGAAGGCGATATTAAATTGAAATTTTAATGGTGGATAGATTGGGTGAACCCCTACGATTGGTATCTTTTTGGTGGGTGGGGTGTAAAGGGGGAGGAGGGGGCGCGTTTTAGACGAAAAATTTTGGTTTCTAGTTCTCAGGAACTGCTTATGGTAGGAGGCTGAAATTTGGAACTTATGTATTACTATGATAGTGGACCTATTTGCAAAAAAAATTGGTGATAAGGGTTGAGGGGTGTGGGAGTGGGGGGAAAACAATGTATCCAAAACGTTCGAAAGCTGGGATCGAAGCATTCTAAAATCCATATCTCCGGAACCGTTGATCTCAGAAGTGTAAAACTTTGTAGTTATCTTAAGGAATACTAGGAGAGTAGACAAGAGCTAACATTTTTAAGAGGGGAAGTGGAGTGTAGGGGTGGTGTAACTTTAGATTATAATATCTTCCGAGCCAATTGTACCAGGAAGATGAAATTTGGCTTCTGTATCTAAGATCACAAGTGGAGTCTACTGAATGTAAAATTTTTGATAGGGGTAGCAAGGTACGAGGGTGGAGGGTGGTTTTTCATATCTCAGAAACAGCGTATGCTAGAAAGTTGAAACTTAGTATGTATATGTAGAAGTACTACAGGAGTAATTAAAGCAAAAAAAAAAAGTTCAAAATTGTATTGATGTACAGAGCTGGAGCAATGCGGTGTAGGTCACTTTGCGACTGATAACCTAAAGAATAAACAGAAGGCCATTTGGAACGTTATTTTTTAGGTTATCAGTCGCATAGTGACCTACACCGCATCTCAGCATTAAACACGTTTCGGACTTCTACCCAAAAAATAATAAAGTTGCGCCCAGACTGTTGTCTGATTTTTTTTTTATCTTAATAGCTTGACGGTTTGAGCTCCGAGTCGTCGAACACATATACTTACGGCATACGGCCATGTTGCCATGTGCCTTTTTGTGCGTACTATCCCTGAAACGTGAAAATACAAAGTATGAGGATTTCAAATTTTATTGAATTTTCCGGTCGATCAAAAAAAATTTTGTAACACGAGTATTTCGTTTTTCTGAAAATTTCGTTATAAAGAGACTTTGTTATAAATAAGTTTTGCTATACTACTTCCATACGATCCATATTACTTGATAAATTTTCTGATATTAAAATATTAAATTCAAAAACAAGTGAAGCTAATAATTCATTTTATCCATCTTCTGATAAAATAATTATGGAGCGCTATTTTGATATCTTTGGCGTTTTAAATTCAGTTCAATCCAGTCGCACCTAAATTTACAAATTGCAAGCTTCACAAATGGATTTATGTAGGTGTGGTCCGAATGCTATGCAAATATTCTATATAAACATGATAAAGAGATTATAAAATTCACCTTGTCGAAACCGATAGAACTCATCAGATAAATTTCAAGGTAAATTATAATATTTCCGGTGCAGAATTCATTACTATTCAAATCAACAAAATCGCACTAGATTCATTTGAATCACAGTGTCCACTGTCCATGGTGTGCCATGCAAATCGAATAGTACGCGCATTAGTCAGCGCGGTGTTTTTTCACAAAAAAAACTGACATCATTTCTTAGCACAGCAGAAACACACTATGATGCCAAGTTGTTTACAATTATTAAGACGAGAAAAACATTTTTCCGTTTTCTTAGTGAAAACTTGCAAGTTCCAAACTTATGATCGAGTCTAAAAGGCACTGGACCCTATACGCACGATCGTTTCAATCTACGAGTACATAAAGTGGCGTATGTTTCGAGTCGTCGAGTAACGTAATTTCTACTAAAAACAGTGTTTTAAATTGCTTGAAAAAAAATTTATGTCGAACAAGTTGCAGTTGAAAAATAGATCTGATCACATCACCACTTTAAGACGATCGTTAAGATGATCTTTTATGCGTACGTTTACGTCATATAGTGAATATAGCCGCTTATATGGTTACCGGTTTTTCTAGGCTTTTGTGGCCAAAGAGGCTGGAATTGGATAAGAAAACAAGGCGCACATATTTTTTTTATTTTTAATGTAACTTTATACAGCAGATCATCAGATACAATAAAGTATAATGTTTCGGTGGCCGTGAAAACAATAATTTCGAGTATTCAAGATTCAAGTGTAGAAGGTCGCAAGATCAAATTTATTTCGTTGCAAAGTTGATTCACGGCCAATGGTAGAATTTTTAAAAAAATAAACATTCAACATTCAGCACCTCTAATCGCTCAGTCTGATGAGATCATTCCAAAGCGTCGACTACGGATAATCCAAAAGACCTGCGATCTACTTAAGATGCTGGTTGCGCTCGAACAAATTTTTCTCTAGGTAGATTATAAGAAAATTGCTTACGGACAATTTTAAAATGTAATTTTGTTTTTATTTTGACCTTATGATTGCGTCGTGGAATTTTAATTAACTTTTTTTAATTAGCAAATTTTGATTTAGTTATAGAATAGGCTTTTCTAAACCAATAAAGCTGTCACGGACTATATAAATATTTTTTTTTTAATTTCAGCTCCTCACACTAACATGTGTTGGCCTACACTACAAAACGATGAAGGAAACCGAGACCATTACGAGGCTCTTAACATCGGGAACATTTGTAGGATACACAATTATCCTGGTTGCATTGTTTGCAGGTGATTAATTAACTTTATCATGTGTATTATGCATCATTCTGCGTAAAGTTACTGTTTTAAAACTTCATCAAATTTTTTTGTAATTTTTAATTAATTGCCATATTGCTTAAAGCCTCAGTTATAATGGTTCCGATCCGATCCGATCCGGAAAACGGAGAGTGTTGAGATTCTCCATCCGACACACATCTATAGGGAATTTCGGAACGCCTAGTCACAATCGTTCCGGAAATTAGCCGAGACACAAAACGGAGGGGTAAAGTTAGCCAACTTTCAACTTCTATCTGTTCCGACGCTAAGAGGTGAATTATTGAATTTCACCACTTCCTTCGCCTCACTAAAAATCAAAATTACACCTCGTTAGTGTCACTTTGATGGATGTCGGAACGGAATCATTGTGCCTAGAAATTTTTCCCCTCCGACGTTGCCGGATCGGATCGGAACCATTATAACTGAGGCTTAATGATTGATGGTGAACAAGGTAGTGCTGAGCATAATAAAACTTTATCTAAAAGAATTTTAAAATTTGTAGACATGAATTTTTGTTTTACCCATCATGCTTAATTAATTGGCCGTTCTTAAATTTAGGGCAGACAAGAATTCCAAAAAATAAAAACTTTTACAATCTCTATGTCAGATTGTTCACGTATCTAAACCACTGAACTCAGAAACATTAAATTTTGGCTATATATGCGATGTACAATATAAGCAAATTCTACTCCCAAGCGTGTGAAAAGGTGGTAAAAATGTGTATTATTAAGATGTAAAGGGTTATTCAATAGGTACATAACAATTTTGTATTTTAATACAAGCGCACCCTTAAAGTTTTTTGCTGGTCTGTCAATGTCAAAACGTCAGTCAAGGCTTACATTTTTATCATGGGGAAGTTCACGAACGAACAACGTTTGGAAATTATCTCAATTATTCTGTGTTTATTGAGTAACCCTTAGCTATTAACATAGAAAATTTCAATTTCCCGAAAATTAATTAGATAAAATGCTGATAAAAAATGTTGATATTTCCGGAAATAAGTTGTTAGCCTAGCACCCAACCACCATTTAAAAAGTCAGAGCTTGATTTTAGTTTCCATTGGAAATTGGAGTATTCGTTGAAAACTTCGGAGTGAGAAGTAAATTGAAATTCGTCGATTAGCAACAACCGCACTGCAGACGCGAACGCAGAGGTGGCTCTGGAGGTTGAAATTCTCTCCAAAATTTGTATTCGACGATAGATAAGTTATAGTCAAAAATATGATCTTGTTAATTCAACTATACCTGAAGTTTTTAAGTTTTCTAGATCTGGTGAATGAAAATTGTAATTTCATCCTCTTGGTTCCATTATGTTTTTCTGAAAACCCACTCTAAATTTTCCTTTGCACTTGCCTCGCCGCTTAGGCTAGGTCACACACATAAATCCTTAAAACAGAATAACTTAACCAAATTGTTCGTTAAACTAAATATATGAAGGAATCGATGAACTGAACTGAACTAAATATATATAACTGAATTTCACAGATACTTGAAAAAAATTGTTTGTAAAAATGCCAGTTTTACTTTATTATTTTAATAATAAAGTATTGTTATCGATTTTTAAAAAAAAAAATTTGCTACTCTGAAAATTATTTTTTCTACTTTTCATGACTAATAGACACCAAAAAAGCAAAAAAAAATGTCAGTCCGTCTGTACGCCGTACGCAAAATCGTTTGAAGGCTCGTAGCTCCAAAACCCTTTGAGCTATTAACCTGGATTTTTTTTGTGGGTAGACTGGATATACCCCTATCAGTGGCCATATTTTAAGGGGTGTGGGTGTGAGAGGGGAGGTGGAGGGATGTTTTAGACGGAAAATTTTGGCTTCTAGATCTTAGCAACCGCTTACGCTAGGAGGCTGAAACTTGGAATTTATATAGAGATTTGTTAGTGGACTTATTTGCAAAAAAATTGTCGATAGTGGTGGAGAGGTGTGAGTGGGGGGGAATAATAATGCATCCGAAACGCTCGAATGCCGAGATCGAGTTATTCTAAAATCCATATCTTCTAAACGGTTAATGTCACGAAATTAAAACTTAATGAACATCTGTAGGTATGTCTACTAGGAGAAGAGATCGGAAACAAATTTTTGAATGAGGGCAGTGGCGTACGGAGGTGGGGGGTGAAAAACTTTAGATTACGATATCTCACAAACTAATTGAGCTACAAAAATAAACTTTGGTTTCTGTATAAAGGTTGACAAGTAAAGTTTGCTGAAAGTAAAATTTTTTAAGGGGGCGGTGGAGCATGGAAGTGGAAGTGATATGAATTTTTTTGAAAAATCACGTCTCATATCTCAAGAACAGTATAAGATAGATGCTTAGAATTTTTACCAGAAGTAGGCCTAAAAGACCCCTAGCAGAAATTTTGAGGGTGAGGGTGTAGAGGGTCAGGGTGGGGGAGGTTGAAAACGAAAAAGTGCCGATTTTTATATCTCGAGAACCTATAACTTGGTATTTTGATAGAACTATAGTAGTATCATGTTGGAAAAATATAATTTTTTATAGGGATAGTATGATACTGGGGGGTGTTTTTCCTAACTATAGAACGGCTTATGCTACAAAACTGAAACTCGGTATGTATATGTCAATCAACTAGAAAAGTAATATTGATTAAAAAAAAATTAAAATGGCCGTAAGGGGGGCAAAAAAATGATCAGTGAAAATGGAATGCAAATATTTTTACGATTTTCATCATATCTATTAGGTCTTTCCAAAGATTAAATTCATTTTTATTCTACAGATTCTTCATATAAATACCTAGAACGCATTTTCAGGATTTTTTGGAATTCGACCCCCAAGGTGGTGTAATGGTGTTGTATACATTTTCAGGTCTGATTAGATATCGAATAACTTTTCACTTCTACGGGCTTTTTTAATAATCGCCTAAAACTCGTTTTCAAGTTTTTTCTTTTTTCAACCCCTAAGATGGCATAAACGGGTTGAACACGTTTTCACGAATTCCGTCATATCTCTTAGGAGTCAGTCATGAGACATCGGATTGGTTTTACTTCCTCGGGCTTCCTTTATATATGTATATCTGAAAACTAATTACAGGATTTTTGGATATTCAACCCCAAAGTGGGTGCAAGGAGGTTGCATATGTTTTCAGAAATTCCTACATATTTCTTAGTGCTAATGAGATATCGAATTCATTTTTCTCCAATAGGACGTAAAGTTTTCGACATATTTCTTAGGATTGATTAGATATTAGATTGGTTTTCACTTCCACAGACTTTTTATATAATCGCCTACAAACGCATTTCCGATTTCATGTAGTGGCCCAAAACCAAATCACGAAAAACCTCCTAATTATGTAACAACTGATATTATACTACGAATTAGACTGCATCCCGAAGTATGACCCAATTATGTAATTCAGCAGCGGCAGCGGCGTAAGTATTCTAGCGCGACCCCATTCTAACCGCTTCCTGAACTTTTTTTTAGGTTTTTAGTCACATAGTAACCTACACCGCATCTCATAATTAAACGCGTTCCGAGCTTCTATCCAAAAAATAGTTGCGCCCAGACTGTTGGCAGACTTTTTTTAAAGTTCTAGATTTAAAAAAAATAAGGACACACTAATTCAAAAAACAAAATTCTGTTGATAAAAAAAACAAAAGGTATTCCTACTTCGATAATGACTAGAAATAATATACCCTAGTGAACAACCGAAATTGCCAAATTGGTTGAAATATGAGATGAACTTCAGTGAATATACCTAAATCACAAAGTACTGTGGCACATTTCCAATAAATTATAATTCGCGGTAATGAATTTCGAATTTCTAAGTAATACCAGCAGCTGTAAGGGTGTTTCTGATAGTAGGCAAACCAAAAAATTCTTATTACATAATACACTTTATTTTATTATTTGTTATTGAGTTATAGACGATTTATTCTCGAACCGATTGAAGCTTTTAGTTTCATTACAAAGTGTACTATTTTTTTATTATTTTTAATGTCATACACATCCGTTTAAATTATTACAGAATAACTGCAAGAAAATTTACTTAATTACTAAAACTGGTTACTACAATACTTTTTATCTATTACAGGCTACATTATGTCTACACCAATCAACAAACGTTTGGACCTCTTCTTCAGTTTAATTGGCTGCACTCTGTTTATTGCTAGCGGCATCCTTGTAATTCAAGAATGGGAAAACGGATTTAATAAAGACGACCAAAAGATGGCAATGGCTAAAGGCTCCCTGGCCATTATTAACGGTGTGGTCTTCTTCATTGATGTCATTCTAACATTTAGAGATTAAAAATATCCAAAATTTATAATAAATTTACCCTTTTAATATGAAGTCGGTGTACCGACGATGAAAGCTTAATTCCAGTAAAAAACTGTAACTTAACTCATCGCCGAGCCGATTAAAATGCTTTTTCAAATTTAATTTATAGTTTTTTTTACATCTATACCACATTATCAAACAATTTTTACATTTACTACAGAAACTTATGTTTTTACTTTAAAAAAAAGAATAATAATAACATTAAAGTACAGAAAACCAAAATTTCTTCCATAATTGCCTTAAGATGCATGAAACTAAATAAAATATATACAAAATAAAAACAGTTGCCATGAAATATATATACTATAAAATGTTAACACAAAAAAGAATCTTTGAATAAAAAACAGACTATATACATGTATTTTGTACAAAACAAATTTTAATTTTAATGTAATGCAAGAGATTTTATCTATACATATGTACAACACATATTTTATTGCGCGTTTTTATTTTTATACTTTTACACAATGTTGAAAATAATTATTTAATAATGTATGACCTGTATGTTGAAACAAGCAAAAAATAAAGCTAATTAAGTATAACTACTATAATACCATAATTTATCGTATCTATTATTAATGGCATTTTATGTGACGAGATTATTATGAAACGAATAAATGTAAAGAAAAAATATAGTGAATGTCTTATATTTTTAACTTTAATCTTATGATGGGGATAACAGTGAAGCATTGAGAATGATGAAGTTAAACAAATTTGTAAAGAACTGAGTAGTTTTATTATATAAATGGGATTATTACAGAAGTTAGAAGTCACTAAATTTTTCAAAAATGGAAAAACGACCAAATCAAGGCTTCATCATCACATACTTATCTATTTTTGGTAGAATTTTGCACTGTTGCCTACATATTTTCATTTATTTGCATCGAAGCATTATCGCAACATAATTCAGACATAATTAACTTCAATTTTCACTTAGAACAATTGTTCCAATCAGGAATCAAAAAGACTAACATTTTGGTATAAAAATATAGAAAATATAAAAAATCAAGGTCTGGATTTCTGAGAAAATTTAGGTTAGAGAAATTGCAAGGAAAAAATGCACCAATTTTTTTTTATTTATTTTAGAAATATAAACAACTCTGAAATGTCTTGATAAGTTTATGACATTTTAATTAGGAAGCACTGCATCCATTCTCATTGACATCCATATCTTCGGCATCATGCATTTTAGATGGGTCAGGAATGACACTTACTTAGTGTAGTACACATCCCCTTAATATATCCTGTGCACGACGATAGATTCGTGATGAATTTGCGTCGGATATTAAAACATTGCATCAAACTGAAGGTGTCATTACAGTGAGAGGGCTGAACTCGAAGCACGCGATGGCCCAATCGCATCGCGCGTGCCATATTGCCACATCAACTATAGTGACCGCGCTGAATTACTTCCCGCAACTGCCAAATAATGTTAACAAATACAAACATTTTTTGTTTGCTACAAATTTATTATGCTAAATTTTTTTTTCATTCATTTATAAACGGAAAATCCATTTTAGTTCGATTTATTAAAATATTTTTATCATATGTCTAAAGATTTTACTACAATCATCGTCTTAATTAAAAGAAGTAAAAAAGGGGATTTTGGGTCGGTCAAATGGACTAATAAATTTGAATTTTGAAAGACAAAGAACACATTATTCACCCTATCCTAAAACACCTCAAACCTGGCTATCCTCTCGTATGATTTGTTCATTTTCCCATCATTAAGCACAACGCATTCACCATTTTTTGGTTTGGGTATAACTTGAAGGAAGGCCTAAACAAAATCAACCGCTCCGGTTGGGGTAGTAAATTTGGGAAGTGCTGTTTCTATTATTTCGCCTGTTAGTTAAGCGTGTGGTGGACTGAATTTTGTGGAAGGACTATTTGCTTAGGGAGAACTCGATCTATAAACGTAGAAACCTTTGGAGTATCTTGAAGAATAATGAATTACACTTGGGTTAAATTTAGGAGGAGATCGGGTATCACCTTTTCCAGTATTTCAAATATTTGACTAGAACTCAAAATCTTCTTTTATAATTTGCTACTTCACATGCTTAGCAAAAGTCATAAATAGCGACCTACGTAAAAAACGAATAATAACGTTATTTTTCAATTTCCACGACTATAATTCACCAAATCTGAATTACCGTGACAATTGCCTTTAACCGAAAAATAAGGTAAATAACTTACCAACCACTAATAAATCACATCGTCAATGTTACTAAACAATTACTAGCCAGGGAATAATAATGAGCAACACCAACAACACTTAACCATATTAAGTTAGGATTATAAAAAAATATACCGGTGAACACATATGTGTAAAGTATTCGTAGTTTCATTTGTGTGTAAATAAACTGATGAAAAAGCCCATCATGAAACACGATTTGGACTTCATTTAACTCTAACCTTCCACCAACCACCCGCAGACCAAATCCTACCAAATTTCTTATCATTTTGCTTTTATCTAACCGCACAAAATCAGTCACCCCAAGTCCAAAAGAATCCTTTCCTCCCCTTCACACTAATTATTATTGCAGGCGCTTATAGATAAAACTACCCTTGCTCGGTACTTACATATGTTGTACTAACAGTAAACGAAAATAATATTTGAATAGAAGGAAACTAATTATTCATGCATTGAACTGTAGGGTGTGATTTTACTCGTAGAAATGAAGTAGTTGCTATAAAACGGTTCATATTTCTGTTGTTGTCAAGAATTAAAAGGACGACCTGAAAATGGACTTAATATTTTCCAGAACTTTCTATGACCCAACTTTCCCCTATAATATAAAATCCAATATGTTTGGTTATGGTTTTTTCCTAGTAGTATGCACTTCGATGAAAGGTGAACTCAAGTATAAACAATGTAAATTTGAATCACAGAGTATAACGCGACTGTCAACTTAAAATATTTACCTGGATAAACATTTAATCAAGAGGCTAACAGGAACAGCTAACTCCAGAAAGTTGAAAATTTAGTACATATAGCATGGCATTTTACTCGTTAAGTATTTTCGTTAAACATTTTTTTTTTAAATTTATATCTGTGTATGGTGGGTGTGATTTCTGTTAGTATTTTCACACCTTAATAACATTATCATTATTGTAGCTTAGTCTGTTCTCAACTAGAATATCTGTCACCGATCCGGAATTTTTATTTTGATGTTTATAATAGACAAATCGAACCATATCAACGTAAATTTTTAAGACATACCTATCGCTTTAAATTTTAATATTTTTCTTCTAAATATAAATTACGGTAGTCTATTGTCTACCCTGAGCCATTAAACTTTCAACAAGTTTCGTAGAATATTGTTGCGGGGTTCATTGGGATTTCAAGTAAAACACAATTCGTTCAAAATTGTTTATTATTCGAATTCAATAATCGCACTACGGGCAACGTTGCCCGATATACCACTTGATCACTGCTTGATCGCTGCTTCCAATCAAAATCGATTAACAAACCGAGAACTGATTGTCATCTCGCTTGGCGTAGTACAAACTGTCTCGGCAACGGACTCTGTTGCGCTTATATACTGCATATGTTAGGTCTAGAGCTTTCCTGCATATTCGGTGGTGTGTGTGTGTGGAATGTTCGAGAGGGCTGGAGAAGGAGTGAGTAGAAGAGTTTTCGAGATGTATACAAAAGGGTCCTCGTATTCTAGTAGGATATTGGAAAGACGTGTATGTTTGATGTCATTGAGTTGTGCGAGTTGCTAGGGTACATGTAACAATATTAAAAATGTTAATAACAATGTGTTCTATCCCGAACTTCTAAACCTATTAAATATTCGTGGTCCTATCTTCAGAAATCGATATCATGACATTTTCACAGTGTGACAATTTCAGCATTTAGTTTTCATATAGGGCAATCACAATTACAATTCTAAAACACACTTCCGTCTCCTTCCCAAGAAGTACCACTACTTTTAACTTCCACTGTACTTACATTCGACTTTTACAAAAGGATATGGCATACACAACCGGAATCTAACCCGGACCCAAACGAAGTGCAAGGACCCGACCCGACGATCCTTTTTCCGAATTCTCTCCTTCTGTCTGTGCACTCCGTCCTACTCCGAATGATGTAATAATTTGCATAACGCGCTTTCAAACTTTCAGTTCCGGGTACGTAACGCGCTTGCGTCAAATCGCGAGCTCGAAGCACACCAAAAAGTGCGTACGAATGCGTGTGCTTGCCGAAAATATGAGGTCAAAATGGTACATAGGAAAATAGGCGTGCTGCCACTGGAAAATGCCAGGGAAAAGTTCATCCAGCAAGGACATGCGCAAAACCGTCCGTTCGACGTTTCTCGGAAAATCGATCCCGCTTTCCAGTCAATCGTGTCGGCTTTTTTCTTTTACCGGCCAACATTCGCGGGTCTAACATCGTCTAGCGTTGAGCAAACGAGACAGTAGATTGTCAATTCCAATCGGAACGAGAAGGACGAGCGGAAAATCGCCCGAGCAACCGAAATTTTCCAGTCATAGTCCTAACAAACCCTGTTCATGTTAAGTTCTATTCTAGACACAACATACATTAGAACTTGAGTTTTTCGGCCTCTCTGTTGTGTATGTTCACATATCCATATCAATTTTCTCACAATTTTTCAGTTAAGTCATTTTCTTTATTCTCCAAATAAAAATCAACCAGAAAAAATTTCGATTAAATCGTTAATTTGTTGGACATACACGCGCGGAAAAGTCCTTTCGAAAAAGTTGAATCCGAAGAAGAGTTGTGCCGGGCTAACGAATCGCCGAAATCGAGTTTCGACTCCAAAAGCAAATGTCGCAAGTAAAAAAATCGCTCGAATTTCATTTACAATTCAAATTTTGTTTATAGTGCAATATTTAATCGTAAAAATTAAAAAAAGAAAAATAATAATTAAAAATATTTAATAATAACAAAAAAAAAAAAATTCCAAACCATCCTTCCTTCTAGCGAATTTTTAGTAAAAATTTTCTATCCTTAAAACGGTTCTGTTAAATGTGTTAAAATAAAATTTAAAACAAAGCAAATATTTTACACTAACAATACCAAAGAAAGTGAGACACTTTGATAAAAATTTACAACCATACCACGCTACTACTAATAGTTCGAAATAAAAAAAATAAATTTTTTTTGGGAAATTTTACCAACATAACATGGAGTTATACTAACATTATACAGAATTAATAAAATTTATAACATTAAAAGTATACAACTAAGGAAAATTTAACAGCAATATTAAATATAAGCGACTCCCCATCCAACCACAAAGGGACGACAAGTTGGGACGAAAATCTAATCAAATCTTCATCTGAAACAATTTCAATACGGTAAGATATCAGCTTAATCAAAAAACCAAAAATCAAAAAGAAAAAGTTTTCCGTTTTCCGATTTGAAAGATCATATCCTTTTCGAGGACCCCACCCACTCAACGAAGTTTTCCTGTTTTTCTCGTTGCTAGTAGGTAGGTAGATAGAAGTTAGCCGGTATATCCTTTCATGGTATATAATTTAAATGAATCGCATACATGCGTACACGGTGCAACTCTCCCCTGGATATTCATTTTCTCTCATTGATGACGGCAAAAGGTGTGGAACGAGAAATTTTCCGGAACACGTTGCCGTAGATAAAGATGCCATGTTGCCGGAAAGCTGGAAAACTCATGTAAAAATTCCCATGCACTCTCAGAGATGAGAAATGCCCGGGATGTAATTGCACATGAAGGGAAGAGAAGATCCGAAATTTTATCTGCCGATTTATCGGTTTTTAGTCAAATATCGTGGTTTTGGGAATGTTGTTTTTTCAAACTTGTTTTACAATATATTTTTATTGTTTTAATTTTGGAAATATTTCTAATCACAAAACCTTTCTTAATTAATTTCATAACTCTTATTTAGGGTATTCTTTTACGATTTGAAATCTCTACACGATCGAATTTATCGTTTACCTTTTTTTGACTACATCCGGCATACTAAAATAGTTTAAAATCTTCGTCGAAATCTTCCTTTCTCGGTTTTTTTGTAGGCATTCTTGCTTTTTTTCTAGTCATTGACACACAATATTAAAATTTGCTATACACTCGTTAAATAAAGTTTGTACTTAGTGGGTGAAATAGTTCAATACCTTCTGGTAGCTCTCAAATATCCTTGTATCGTATGACTACGAATATTGGCCAAAAATTTCAGAACACTTTACTTTAACTTGAAACTTGGTAAAAAAAAATATGTAGAAAATCGAGCCAGTACACACCATACAAAAGTTCTTGAATAATATGTGCAATTATCTTCCCGAACACACTGTAGCCCAAAAAACTAAATCTTTAAAACTAAAGTCGAGTTCATTTATGAACGACAATGTGAAACGCATCTCAACAAATATTGTCAGAAAATTAGTGAATGTTAAAATTTTAATAAACTGAAAATTCAGCGTAAGCTAATTTTCCATTAGTTGCAGATAAAAGCATGAATTGAAGAGATCTATTGTCAGACAGACAGTTCAAATATAGCACAATGTAAGTTAGGATCATATTAAATTACGTGAAGAAAAGCAGTAGCTACCATACAAATGTCCGAAAGAAATGAAGTGTAGGAATGAGAATAGATGTACAGTCACAATAATATAAAGTGAGTTCTTTTGTTTTTTTTATCGAAGGAGCATTAGATATCATTCGATAAAAAAAACACAATCATTTGAAAAATTACAAACTGTTTTAGTTAGTCCAAACATAATCGTCACTTTCAACGCCATATAGATGTAAAAAGAAAACCTTCTGCTCTGCTCTACTCTGCTCAGTTTAGTTCTAGAATATCCTCTTTTGTACTTCCCCTCTCTTATCCTACTCTGCATCGTCGCTCAAATGAAAGCACCGATAGTTGGAAATAAAAGGGACGATGAATTAGGAGAGAGCTCCCTTCTTTACTTAAAGAAAGACTCTAGCACCCTCCAGATGGAGTACATTAACATTCTGCGGAATTTCTAGTCAAACTATGTAGATTAATTTGATTTTATTCAATTTAATCTGATTCAGTGCTACAATTTATTTTACTCACTTACTCAGAATAGTCAGACCAGGCTATGACCGTTATCTATTTTTTTTGTGACTTTTCAGATTATTTTTCAGTGTCAGCGGAGTATTATTTTGAAGACCACAATTATAAAAGATTGGTGTCTAACACCATTGAAGTGTAATTGTCAAATTTTTGTTTGGCTAATTGGTTTATTTGCTCTACACAAAAATTATTTTGTCGAAAAAAATTCGAAAGACAAGTTTGAATAAGAAGTTTTCGTTAAATTGTTTTTAGTCAAATATTTGACAGCATTTCATACAGTGTAATAGTAGTTGCACAGATTAATTAATTGTTTTAATTTTTTGGAATTGTCGTCAGTCTGATTTTTTTTGGTAAATAACCTAAACTATACAAATTGTACGTAAAACTTTACATTGAAGCCGTTCGGCTTTTCGGCTTAGGATTAAGAAGTAAGAATTCTTCTTAGTTTGTTCCCAAACTTGAGTTTATTCCAAATTAATTGGAAATTTCCAGCAAAAATAAAGTCACGATATCTCATCGATTTTCGTTAATATTTTCGAACGGATTCTCAAATCAAGTGATGAACGGCACGTTTGTCCTGTTGCCGAAGGAAATAATCTATTAGTCTATTAGCCCTTTAAACATTTGATGGAGTCCTAACGACTGTTAAATTCCCATAGGGTGATACAAATTAGGAGAGTGGCAAAGCTGGGAAAAGAAACAATGACCCATACATCACGAAACTATGAAAATATAACTTCCAATTTTCTCAGTAATTAAAATGGGTACCTACACTTTTCAGAATGCAATTTTCGAGAGCTTGAGGTATGAATCAGTTGAGTTGTGCAAGGCGTAAAAATAATGTTATATAATATTTGACTTAATACCTTCATACATTACGAATAAGTCATTTCGAGTGCGAAAAATTGGATACAGTATAAACCCTTAGCAGTAGTCAGATCAGAACGGCATTGCTATGGGATGGGTACAGTTCAAAGAACTGGAGGCAAAAATGTCACTCAGTTCAATGAGTTGCAAAATATTGTACTGTAGTAACAGTTACATGCTAAATATAAAATTTTTTAGGCGTACAATGGAACACAGAACTAGGGAGATAAGAATTAATACCAAAATCACATCTCATATCTCAAGAACTACTTAATATAGGATCATGGAATTAATACTGGACGTAGGTCCGACAGATTCTAACTATAAAAAATTGTAGTGATGATGGTATAAGGGGTTAGTTGGCAGGGTTGAAAACGAAACATTCTCACTTTTATATCGAGATCATCAAGCAATAGGATGCCGAAATTTGATATTTATATAGGCCTATTATTGTAACAAATTATAAAAATAAAATTTTTGAAAGGAGTTGAATGGTACAGGGTTAGAGTTTTTTCTATTTCAGAAACTGTTTTCCCTAAAAAGTTGAAACTTAATATATATATAAGCACTAAAAAAATAATTTAGTTTAAACAAAATTGGCGTATTGAGTTAACACAAAAAATGGTCCGTGATAAGGGGGTGTATATACGAGTATGTTCACGAAATTTGTCATATCTCTTAGGTCTGCCAAGCAATCGAACTGGTTTTCACTTCAATGTTTAAAAATCGATCGTAAGAAGCTTAACGTTTTTGTATATATCTCTTAGGAGGAAGAGTTTTGATGGTCGAAATCTCTGCCTGCACCTACCATTAGTAAAAAGGTACCAGCATTTCTCTCTTGTTTCCTTATTAAAAAATTCATTTTTATATGGCAAACCTACGTTATCGCTTTTTTTTAAATATTTTTCGTACCGAAGAACGTAGGAGTGATTCGAAGGTATAATTTAGAGTAGATGCATAATGATCCAAAGTATAATTGTAAAAACAAACTATCTGTTCCTTGAAAAGCCCCTCCTCAACCTGCGTACGCCGCTCTCTCTTACGACTGATGAAATAACCAATTAATTTGTAGTTATGCGGTTACATGGTATATTTTAAGTAATACTAAAATTTGCATAACTATTGCGTATAATCGAAGAGCATATTAAGATCCTGAAATTAAATGTCTATTATTGTGCCTTCAAATCATATTTTTATTCATATTTTACTGCAGTATCTTATGAGTCTACAAAATTTCTGATAGTTATTCAATAAGTTAGAGAAGCTAAAAATTGATATCCTTTTTTATATTTGAAGACTGCTTAGCATTACCCTGAAAGCATTGCTACTATAATATTTATTATACCTTCATCTATTTTCATTGTTCTCTACTCAGCTGGATGTCGAAAAAAATCCAGAAACGTTCGCGGTTATATCATATCCCACTAACAGCCTCCGCGAATACCTTGCTGCTTCCAATCAAGCACGACCCAACCCCATTTTTTTCTATGGATCTGAAATCTTTTAATCCACATTAGAGTAGAAATCTAAAAGAAAACCACCGTACTACCACTCGAACTTACAACTTACGAATATACGTAAAGGGTAACATATTTGATTGGCTATTTTTAATTTGATTTTCTCAATTGATACTTGAACCACCCCCAACTCTTATTCGCGATACGGTACAATCAAGTCCAGAGTGAATACCAAAATCTGGCAATAGTGCAGCTCAGAAATTCACTGCCACCATTCCAAGGATGGATGATTGGGGTGGTTAGTTATTTCCTTCCAGCTATATGTTTCCGTTCTTCCCCAAGTCGAATTTTGCCGGGTCTGCTTTGGCACGACATTTAACTGGTAGCACAGTAACACTACCGATAGGGGTAAGGGGTTACTGTAGTGTACTCCGCATATAGAGAGCTGCTGAAAATCAATAATGCAAACTCGTTTTCATCCCTTGCCCGGTTTCAGAGAGTTTTAGGGGAGGGTATGTCCCTTTTACACTTTTTTCCACACCGGAAGCTTATGGATTAGAATTTTTATGCTGAGAACCACTTAGTAAGTAAATATAAATCTAGTAGGGTGGTAGCTCGGTGCACAATAGATTCGGGAGCTATAAACTTGCAGAACATTTTTATTTCCTATATACGTGCAAACGGGAAGAGTAGGCGGATACATAGAACATTTTAAGCTCTATAGCAAAATGGTATTCGAAGAGGATCTTGTGGATAATGCAATTTTCTTGTAGTTTTGAGAAACGCTAACAGAAGTTCCGTTTATTTATTTGAACAAGAAGTAGCTAAATAAACCTACCTGCATCCTTGAGATATTCGTTTAAATCTTAATGGAACTGTTATCCATCATTGCAATATCCGCAGTAAACATTTTTAGCCCGGATTACACCAATAATACTCGGACCAATAATTCCGTTCAATGTGCGCGCTGGTACAAAACTCCTTCGTCCTTCCTATCTTTTATCTTTGCGTAACGTTTATTTTGCATGCAAAGCATTGAAGAGCTTATGGTTTTACACGGTCATTTTACAATATGGGTGGTGCAAACAGGACGCTCAGACAAAATCGATAGTCCTCTGGACAATGGCAAGTAAAAAGGTTTTTTTTAAATAATTGAATTGTAGGAAATACATTGCATTTCATATACCATAATAGAAAAGGATGCGGGGGAATGGAGATGGAATGTTCATGCTGGTTACGTGAAATAAGATTAAAAATAGAATATTCTTTTTTCAGAAAAATATCCATATTCACAGCAAGATGCTGGAAAAAGGAATAAATAAAGGATATGCTAAAAATGGTTCTTGCACTGCAGGTAGAAGCAGTTTCAGGACAAAATTTTCCACTCCTTTTCATAAAATATGCAGTGGGGTATAATCTTCACTATCTTGCAGATAGCTGTCCTTCGATTCCCCTGTGACCGCGAATTGTGGTATACGGCAGCAGCAGTGCTTCTCAACCAAACACGATTCTGAACAATAGGTATGACTTATTTGCACCTCGACCTTCCTTCTGGATTGTTTATCTTCATATATTTCTCGGACGACCTGACATTAACTTCCATGTGGTGTTCAAATCAGAGGCCTATTTGGAACTATTCGTCAAGGTATACTATAATACTTTTGTCTCTGAATTGCAGTGCATATCTTGCAGACAACGTCTGACCAGAATATCGAAGACATGCGTCTGCTAACAGGTACGATTCCTCAATCCTATCTCTAAAACTCCATTTATTGTCAACGATGCGGTCGATCTCCTTAAGAAGGATTCGAGAAAAATAAATTTCGTACGAAAATTTCGAATAATTACTTTAATATTTTTTTAATAATAAAATAATGAAGCGTGTATAACGTTATATGCCACGCTGATAAATATTTAATAGTTTTCGCTGTCAATTGTAATCGACATACATATATTTTGTGTCAAATTATTTCATTTGTTGTCAAAGTTTTGACCATGTGGTATATAATGTAATACTAGATTGATCCATCTGGAATTTAAGAAATAAATTGCTACACTCAAATCTAGGGAGGAACTTTATAAGGGCGGTGATGTGTGGGGAGAATTTAAGATGCAAAATTTTTGGTTTCCATGTGACAGGATCTGCTTACACTAGGAAGTTGAAACTTGGACTTTATATAAAAATAGTGGAGCCAAAAAGGTCGGCAGCGACATGGATAATATAATAACTATGTTTGGAAAGGTAAAAGGAATGATCGGTATGGTTGCGGCCTAAGAAACATATTTTAAGTTTACTATGAAAACAGTTTGCTTTCAGTGACATTTGTGGACAACAAGATTATGAATTAGAATAATTTTGATCATAAGTGCGTCCAACCTCCAGGTAAAATAAAAAATCACCATTTAAAATATCAACTTAAGTGCTAACATCCGTTCGAGTTACTGTGAGTTTAACCAAATACAAGCCCTTATTTCGAACGACCTTTATATAAGTTACAAAAGATGAAAGGACATATTTTTCAAGAAGTGATGTATGGAGGCTATGAGAATAACTCGCTTGGCGTACTGCATTTGCGATTTGTTTAAATCGCTAAATTAAATTATACACTGCCTTGGTAATGCCAAATCTCTTTTTTATTACTCTTGGTAAAGAAATTCACACGGATCGGGCCTTTATCAGAAAGTGATCTAGTGTGCGCACCCGTGCTACGCTCATATATTTCATCTATATATTTCGAGAGATTTGTACTATATTATTATTATTATAATTATTATTCTCTCTGCGAAATTTATAAATAGTCGATAGCCATACTTAAAAGACAATATAGGGTAAAGAACCCAGTTGCGAGCCCTACGCCAGTTCCGAGCCACCATCTTTAATTCCACTAATAGCTAAGAATTCATGACAGTTTTTCCTTCACTATCATTTTTAGCAATCACTTTCAATTGCTTTTAGTAATTCAGCTATAGGCTTCATGTGAAATATTTTCAATTGTTGTCAGAATTCGTAAAGAACACACGTGTTCCACAAAACGGCAAGTTCCTTACAGTTTTCGTTAACTTCAGTGACACCATAGTGCTTAAAACATTAGTTTTATATAATTGGTGTAAGTATTGTGACAATATGGAAAGTGTATGTTACAAATTTCATTATGTAATTTAATAAACATTGAAAATTGTATATTTAATTAGAATAATAAGGAGGCTCGGGACTGGTACCGTATTTCTGATAATTTCCATTTTGAGCCGGGGGCTCGCAACTGGCATTTATGTATCTTTTTCATCGACCCTATTGCGAGCCCCAAGTTCTGAGCCTCCTTCGAATTTTAAAATAATTTCCTTAAAAATACAATTTTAATTAAAAATATAATTATACCGAAAACAGTTTAACATAATATTGTTATAATGAATTATTATAGATATTTTTGGTTACGAAGTGTGTTTACTATGATAAAGTTAAAAAATATTCACTTGTTTTAGATATAAGGTAATTGAATATGCCAAAACCGAAATATACACAGGAGCAATTACAGGTTGCTTTAGAGGAAATAAGGAAAGGGTCAACAATTCGTTCTGTAGCTCAGAAATATGGGATTCCGCGCGGTACAATACAAAACCGTTTGCATAATAGAACGCATAAAGCAATCAGTGGCCCTTCACCTATTTTAACTGATGAAGAAGAAGAGAAAATTGTCGACTGGATATTACAGTGTCATCTTAAAGGCTTCCCTAGAAGAAAAGAGGAGATTCTACTTGCTGTAAAGGAATTTTTGGATGTCCTGCCTAGAGGAAATCCATTTAAAAATAACACCCCCGGGAATAAATGGTACAAGAGATTCCTCCAGCGACACCCTTCTTTGTCAGTTAGGACACCTGAAGCAATTACTGATGCCAGCTCCAAAGTTGTATATAGTATATTTAATTGCTATATAAATGTGATCTTAACGTTTTTCATAATTATAGAACGTTGAAAACTTCAATATATCTGAAATGTCAATTATTTTTATGGTTGATTCAAATGTATCAGACATTACGTCCTTTCTTACGAAGCCTGATACTCCTGCGCGGTTAGCGATACGACAAACCGAAAAACAAAGTTTTATTATTTCATCAACACCTTTTTTTTTTGTTAAAATGAAAAATATATTTATTTTTATTTAAAATCTTGGCTTCTTAAAATAATGTTAGGTACTATTTGCTATGAGAGCTGGCACATGATGGCTCGGAATAGGGATTAGAGCGGCTCGGAACTGGAACAAAGGCCATCTTAAACTTTTTATTGATTTCCTTTAAACTATTATACCAATTTTTTGTTGAATAGGTATTATAACAAATAAGAATAAAATATTAAATCAGAACAGTAAAATATCAGATTGGTAACTGTATATTCTGATTTTTAACGATGACTCAAAGTCAACATTTGTCTTAAGGGGGCTCGGAACTGGGGTCTTTACTCTATATAAGGTTTTTTTCGTCCAAGAGTCAAGTGAACTTAAAATATTGTTATGAGCGAGGAGTTTGTCGGGTTTTCAAGTAAAACAATTCAATTCACTAAGTAAGCAATCGACTCCATCTGCAGCACTTCTAATACTTTGCAACTAAGATTTACTACCGTATGTACCCACTAGTATGTTGCTTTATCAATGAAGCGTTTGTAAGTGCAATTTTGATCTGTGCTTTTATACTGCAAGTGTCGCATCGCGAAAATTTTTAGTCTGACATTAGTATAGACCTTATTAGCTTTTATTGAATCGTTCGTTAAATTTCTGATTTCGTTCTGTGATTGATTTAGTTTGTTCGAGAGTGTTATTAGCCCCCATTAATTATGTGATTATTATATGAACGGTTTAAAATCGGTTTTTTTTTAATTTAACTAATTCACGATAACAAATTTATACCCAAAATGCAATTAAATCTCGAACTCTGATTGCAAATCGTAAAGTTTTTCAACATCGTGGCAAAAGTTATCAAGAATTCTCTTGTGGCCAACTTTTTACAGTTGTTCAGTTTCACAAGCGGGATCCAACTGCCATTTTCCCGAAAAGATAAACACCTAATCGAAAAATCACGCCATAATGTGTTTTTAGCATAAAACACCGCATAAAAAACGCGATTTCCCCACAGAACGAAGAAAATCCTTGGCATGGCTACTTGAAGCTTAACAACGACCGGTGATAAGGATGTCCCTCTAGTATTCAGCATAGAAGCCGTAATAGCTCCCATCGCTCACCAATTGGAACATCTGCGCGTAATCCAATTTTGTCAGTGCGAGAGTGCGATGATGAATTAATCGCACGTACTAAACTCAATTGTGTGACATCACCTTATAACACGCTGGTCACACATGACGTCGTGTCAGAGTATAGAAAAGGCTTGCGGACACACACGATAATCGATTCGATTTAATTGCAATTACCGCAACAGACAAGTCCGTTTTAATTAGGTCGACCTCGGCGACTTTGGGTCAGCTAACTAGTTGGATGTGCGTGTCTTGAAACTATAAATTAAGAATCGGGCGTGTCCTTCGTGAATATCCTTGTTAAGTTGTTGGTACTGACCTGTGATTTTAGTCAGATTTTCAATTTGAGAACGGCATGGCAATGCCGCGTGGAAATGGTAATGCTGAAACGGACTATTAGCTTCTTTAGCTTAAAATTGGTAATATGTTGTTGCGAGCAACGAGATTCGCAGGGACTTCAAGTAAAACGATTTAGATTCACTTAATAATATAATTATTACTTTATTACTGTCGCTCATTTAATTACAATTGGCAATACTGCCAATATTTTGCAACTGCTTTCGGTTTTTTCGGGGATGCGTTAGCACATTGTCCAACCTCGGGCGAGAAATTATGAAAGGATTATTATTAGGAAAGGGACTTTTGGAATAAATATTGCTAAAAATATGAGGGGAAATGATTCAAAGTGTGATCTTAATTTCTTAAAATAATGCTCATTCAAAATATGCGTTTAACTTTAAATAATTACTTTTTTTTCCAGCAAATTTTACTAACGAAACAAAAACACCAAAGTATAGTAACATAAGAAAACCAATATTTTAAATATAAAAATATTGAAAATTAGATGTTTCGCTTACCTAACTGAAGGACAATCAAAAGATTCAGCCCACTTAAAAATCGTCTTGGTGTACTTCACGATAAAAAAACAACAACAAAAAAACCACAATCACGGAAACGCAACATAACCACAACAAGATCGAATCAATCGATCGATTTCATAAACCAGCCAATAAAACGTCCGCGAAAATTACAATTACGAGAAAAATGATCGGCAACGGTTTGG
This sequence comes from Beris morrisii, assembly GCA_951812415.1. Taxonomy (NCBI): domain Eukaryota; kingdom Metazoa; phylum Arthropoda; class Insecta; order Diptera; family Stratiomyidae; genus Beris; species Beris morrisii. Next base: position 166,864,351 of record OX638310.1, on the reverse strand, counting down.
AAAATGCCCAGCAAAATGGTCGTGCTGGGTCAATAAGTAGTGGACAAGACGATGCCAAGACAAATCTTATAGTTAACTATCTGCCACAAACAATGACCCAAGAGGAGGTGAAGTCGTTATTTTCCAGTATTGGTGAAGTGGAGAGTTGTAAGCTGATACGGGATAAGGTCACTGGTGAGCTTATCTTCTGGCCAGGCTTTCTTTCTTCTTAATGGAATTCTTAAGCCCTCTTGATACGATCGAATTTTTTACAAAATTAAAAAAACTGTTCGAGTTATAGAAAATTCGAGTTGAACTATTTTCTCTAAATCAAATTTTTTTATGTTGAATTATTTTGTTTCTCCGATATTATTTTTGGTAATTGGATTTTTTAAATTTGGCTTAAATTAAATTTACAACTCAAACATTTGAATCAAAATTAAAGCAAAATTCGAGTTTTAGAAAAATTCGAAGTCGAAGTACTTTTATTTAGATGAAAAATTCGATGGGAGTTCAATGAAATTCGATCGTGTAAAGTAGAAGACTGATTCAAATAGTTGGAAAAATTTGACAATTTCTTTTCAGGACAAAGCTTAGGCTACGGTTTCGTAAACTACCAGCGATCCGAAGATGCCGAAAAGGCGGTCAGCACATTTAATGGTTTGCGACTACAGAACAAGACAATAAAAGTATCGTTTGCTCGACCCAGTTCGGACGCAATCAAAGGTGCTAACTTGTATGTGTCCGGTCTATCCAAGAGTATGACCCAGCAGGATTTGGAGAACTTGTTTACATCGTTCGGACAAATAATAACATCGCGAATCTTATGCGATAATATCACGGGCCTATCGAAAGGAGTCGGCTTTATTCGATTCGATCAGCGATCCGAAGCCGAACGAGCCATTCAACAGTTGAACGGAACTACGCCCAAAGGTGCCAGCGAACCAATTACCGTCAAATTTGCCAATAATCCGAGCAATAATCTGAACAAGGCACTACCACCCTTGGCCGCTTACTTAACGCCCCAATCAAATCGTCGATTTCCCGGACCCATTCATCACCCAACCGGACGGTTCAGGTGAACCATTTTCTAGTGTTGTAACATTTTGGCTAAAACTCGTTCAAATTTTTTCTTTCACAGATTCTCACCGCTAACCGGCGATCTTCTGGGCAACACGATCCTTCCGACGAACGCGATCAACGGTTCCGGCTGGTGTATATTCGTCTATAATTTGGCCCCGGAAACCGAAGAAAATGTCCTTTGGCAGCTATTCGGACCGTTTGGAGCTGTACAAAGTGTTAAAGTTATTAAGGATCTACAAACGAACAAGTGTAAGGGTTTCGGTTTCGTAACGATGACGAATTACGACGAGGCTGTGGTCGCTATTCAGTCGCTGAATGGTTACACACTTGGTAATAGGGTTTTACAAGTCAGTTTTAAAACGAATAATACTAAGAATAAAACTAATTAAGGTTTTAAAAAATTCACTCATTTTTTGAGAACGACAACAACCAAAATATAACACGAAACTTTTATTTAGCTTTTGATTGGGATTTTTCGTTTTAATGTACATGTGAAAATATTACTACGCAAAGAGCAATGGAATTTAATTTTAAGATCGAAACGATCATTTTGTAAAGTTATAGAGGGATTTGTTTGAAATGATCTTCTTACCCTAGCGATTTAAACGATCCAAAAAGAAGAATTCCAACAAATAGTACCTACCCATAAGATAAATATTTCAAAATTAATAAAACAAATTAGATTAAATGGAAACCACTGTGCTGCAAACAATTTGGAGTGATATGTGAGGTCGAGATTTTTGTCATCCTCCTTCACTTAGACGTTCAAGTCCGTCCATTGTGCTACCCTGGTTTTAGACATCCTTAAATACAAAGTAAGGTTAATTTTTTAAAGTACCTTAAAAAGTAGCTTAACTTTCTTCAATCAGCAGATGTTTTGCCCGAGTAACAGAAATCCGCAAACGAAGACTTGGACAGCATTCAATCGTACGCTTACTTAAAACAAGACCAAATTTAAAAATCTGGTGAACGTTCCTATCAAGTTCTCAGAATTTCTCTATGAACTGCTCAAAAAAAATATAGGAACTGAAAATTATCTGGTTCTGAAACTATTTTCCGATGAGTTTGTCTGCGGTTCGATTTTTCTGCTTTATATTCACAAAACAGTTCGATTTTTTCACACACTACGGTTTAACTCCACTCTAAACTAAACTATAATATTATAAATTTTAAATAGCCCTCTCTTCTCCGAATAATCTTTGTTCATCAAAAAAAAATTTAATTTTATTTTCAAACAAACCCCTCAAAACAAGAACAAAATGATCGGTTCAAAAAAGAACATAATTAATTAATAATTAAATGCTAATTTTAAATTCTTGCTGAACAAAATAATTTTATAGCGAAATGTATAAACAAAAAAAAAACATTTAAATATTTAACATTGTATTACATTATACTCAGTGTATTAAAAACATTAATTATTGTAACTTTTAAACTAATTTTTAATTTTAAATTATTTCTTGTGTAAGAGACGAATAAAATAGGGTGAATATTTGCAATTTATAGGAAAAAAATAACAACACAAACTGTGATCGATAATGAAACCGTTTCATATTTAGAGGTATAACAATCAAAACGCTTAATTCAATTAATAAGCATAAAGCTTTCCCTGAACCTGTCTCACCCTATTTGTTTGTATTCTGTTAAACACAATATATTTTCTTTAATCAATTTCAAATAATAAAATTATAATTAAAAAGAAAATAATAATTTATTCCGTAGAAGCATGTAAACGCACATTAGTTACATAAAATTATTAAATTAGCCTCTATTTTTATGAAATTATTTTGTTAAATGTCTGTAATATTAACCAAAACAAAACAACCATATGTCTAAGTAAAATAATTATTATTATTATTGTATGTGTATATGTTCAACATAAACAATTATAAATTGAAATTTAAAGTGAAACCAACCAACCGAACGAAATCCATTCAAAACCTCCAAAATACTTCATTCCACTTAAAACAATGTTTTTTAATAATATTATTTTAAGTGATAAAAAAACCAAAGACGTTCACTTAACACTTTTACCGATTATGCAAGAATGAGACTGGATACATAGGTAAAATAATAATTGTAAAATTACTCAAAATATAATATAAACAAGAAAATAACAAAACAAAAAATAAATAAAATGAAACAAATCTATGCATAATATGTAATTCAATTTGTAAATGGTGATAATTATATAAAAAAAACATTTTAAAACAAACAAAAAATTAATAAGATAAGAATAATGAAACGACGAAAAACAAAATAAAAAAATTAATAAAACTAAAACAAATATATAAATATATTCCAAATACCGAATGTATGTTAAACAAAAAAAAATACAATTGAAAATCCTAAACAAGACATTTAAAGAAAAAATGTTATTTATTTTTTAAATAAATATAAAAAGCAACAAAAAGATATATTTAAAAAATAATAATTTTCGATTGGAACATTTTTTATGAAAAATAAAAACATTTAAAAATAATAATAATAATAATAGGGCAATGAAATGAAATTTAGTAAAAGGAAATAAATAAAATGAATAAGAAAATTTACTAGGAGAAAATAAATTAAAGAAAAACGATTGGAGGAGAAATTCTATTTTAGCTTGATTTATTTTAGAAAAAATTTTAGACGAATAAAATTTAAAAAAACACAAAATGTTTAATTATATTTAATGAAAAAAGATAGTACTCTAAAATGCACACGAATTATATAAGGGCGACTATTTAAATAAAATTGCCTAAATTATTTCGCGCGAAAATAAAAGTAGTATTTCGCTTTGGGGAGATGTTGGGAAAAAAAAGTTAATGATTGTTAAATCAGAAGGAAAATAACCGAGTGTTCCGAAAATAACAAATGTGAACACATCTTAACACAGAAAAACAGACAAACAAATATTTTTCCGCTAATTTGATTGGTGTTGAGGAGCTTATAAATCTTGACCTTCAGAAAAGATCTTGAATCACAAAAAGGGAATTGTATAGTCACTGTGGGTTGGGCAATAGGCTAGAGCTATCGCCGGAAAAAAAAACCTGTGTGGAGGGGTTTGGACAGAAAACTGAAATAAGACTAGTATGACACAATATTATCTAAGAAGCCTAGACACAGATTGAGCTATCGCACCATAGAACAACAAGAAGATTAAACAAAGATTAAGATTATTAGAAGGTGAGGATTTCAAAAATTTGAACCTAGCAAAGGTATAACATTGCATTCTGAGTCGAATCAACTTGGAGTTTTGTCTTTCATATGCTTACTAGAACTTCATCAAAAAGACGAAACTGTATGGGAAAACCGTAGGGACTCCTTTGCACTTACGCTCCCAACGTGGGGACTGCTCAGCTTTGAAAAGTTGAACCTACGCCCTACGTTGGGCGCCATTTTATGATTATTCATAACGATAGACAAGTACAAATTCAATTGCTGTGGTAATTAGTCTTGCTAAAATGTACTCCAAATGCTACTTTGTGCTCCAAAAGGTTTTGCAAGAACCTAAGACCTGGTAAATTTTTATTTCATTTAAAATTGAATATGTACTGTAAACCCTGAAATGTGGAGTGTTGATGGATAGAGATTTATGAAGCCCAACACATGGTTCTCATCTAAGACAGTGTTACAATGTGGTTTAGATTGGATAAGAAGCATTGACATGTTTGAAAGAAATGTTAAGAACTAAGCTCATTTTTCAGTTTAAAACCTAATGTTAACGATTCTACCTTCTAGTTCCGTTACACTGCCAGTTTGATCTCGCATACCTAGTGGCTGGAATATTTTCAAATTATAATTCAAAGCTGAATGAATGTTGCCTGAAAATTTAGTTTGCAGGAGACCCCACGCTGGGCTCCATCGATCGAAGCTTCGCATCGATTGTAAATGTGTATTTTATTCAGAACAAGAAATTATTGAGTTGTTGGTTTGATTAATGAATGAATTGTTTTCCTTTTTATGGAAATTCTTAATACATTTTTCTATTTAAATAGTGTGCATTTTGAGTACTTTTGATCACTATTATTAAATTATAAATTAATTTCATGGAATGTAAAATGTCTCGGTAAGTTTTTCTGTTGATGTTTATTATCTCATAGTCGTAGAGGGATCATCAGCCCTCTTGAAAATTACATCTGAAATTCTATAACCAATTAAAACCATCAGAAACATTATTCTTCCGATGCCATAAAAGAATTAAGGTCACATAATCTCACTACTCGATATCATAATATCTTCCAAAGAGATGAACTCAAAAGAAAAACATAAGTAAATTTAGTCGGAAAAGTTTTTAGAGACATGTTGCAATTCTATTTAACACTATTGAAAAAATTAAAGAAATTTTTTTTTGTTTTAATTAATAACAACAAAGCAGTATTCGAAACATGGCAAAAAACTAAATCTATCACGAGATATACTCAAAGTATAAATTAACAATAATTTTACTCGGTATTTTGATATTAACTAGTTTAAAAAAAAGGCTAAATGAAAATTAAATAACCTAAAAATTGCACGTTTTATATAAATAATGATTATGTAATTCTCTTATTAATTATAAAATAATAATTTCATTTATTGAAAAGAACACATTAATCTAGAAATATTACATTATTATTAATTGCTAATATTCAGACAAAAAAATCTTACAAAAACATTTAACTATTAAAGGAAAAAACGTTTAAAACAAAATTAGCGCAAATTTACAAATTTTTAAGAACCAAAAATTATTATCCGTAATTATAATTAATCTTTGTTCATGTGTATGTTAAATAATTTTTATTATTTTTTCTTTCATTATATATTCAAATTAAATAACTTAACGTTTCTATCTCTATCTTTCTCTCTCTCTCTCTCGTACGAAAAATATTTTTAATAATGAACAACACAAAAAACAACAAGAAACATACAACTTGTACGAATATATTAAAAATATTTGATTAGATGTGCTTGCAACATTTTTGTATGTTATTTATATTTAAAGAAGAGAAATATTAAGAACAACAACAATTTAATAACTTAACGCTAAAATGTTTTTATCAAGTTTTACTTAAAATTTATTAAATATAAGTAAAATCAAAAAAAGAAAAATCCAAACATGCATAATAATAATTCTGTATTCTGAATGTTAGTTGGTCAGTTTATATAATCTAACTTATATATATATTTCTTTACATAATAATTATAATATGAAATAAAATGTTTGATTTTGTTCTCTAAACGCTACTAAAATATCCGTTTAATTAAACTGTACATGGATAATTTCAAAAATAATAATAATCGTGCAATGGATTGGTTTTTTATATATATACTAGATATATATAATTATACATAAATGTGAAAAAATTGCAATAAATAAAGTGTTCGTGAAGGTGACTATGTATGAGGCTGAAATAAAACACAATGTTAAATTTTACAAAACAAAAATAAAAAAAATTAAATAGGCGAAAGAGAAAAAAAAAATATAAACATAGTAAGGGGAAATATTGTAATAAATATTAAACTAATAAAATAAAAACTAAATGAAAAAAGATATTAAAAAAAATGTAACATAAAAACAAAACCAACCTAAAAAACGACTGAAATCGGACAAAACGTGATTTTTTATAAAACACCAAATCGCAAAACTATATATTTCTTGTAAATTTCCAATAAAAAAAATATCATTATAAAAAAAACAAATTTGTAATTAAGAAGTGAGACAATTTTTCAAAAAAAAAGAAATCATTTTAGAAATTAAATGAATAGGTAATGAAAATGACAACACAAATGAAATGTTTATAAACACACACATACAATTTCGATGAATATTACAATGTATTATGTCATACACAACATATTTGAGAGATAATTAAGATTTTATACAGAGCTTTAGATTGAATGTCATCAAATTGTGTAATATTGTGGTATTTACTTAATGCGAATTTATCATTTAGTTTTGAATTCGATGTCGACATTGTTGTAAACTCCGATTCAAATTGACTAAATGGTAAATTTTCTAGCCATAATTGACTTTTGATATACAATCTTAATGTTCGGTTTATTAATTAATAATACAAAAAAAATGTATAAAACATAAAAACAAAAAAAAATAAAGATTAATATAAAATGTACAATTTGAGGCTAACGTGATTTTATAGGATATAGGTGATCCATACAATTGTACGCTTATTATGGTTCGATTTAAACAATGCAATAATAATATGCTAATGTTCTTTTGGGAAATTTCGATAAATTTTGAGGTTTTTTTGTTTAATTCGTGCGTGCTTCAAATAAAAATATTCATTATTATATTGAATTCTCGAATATTGAGTTATTTTTGGCTGAATTTTACTAGTTTGCCAGAATATATTCCAGTTTAGGTGAGATTAATTTCAAAACTGGCATTTTAAAACGCAACATTTAAATATTGCCATCTTTGAGTTCAGTAGCGTAGTCAGAAGTTTCTATGGATTGGGGTTATTAAGCAATCGATTTCACTGAAATTGTTTGAGTTTCCTTCCATAAAGTTAGTACGATGTTAATAACGGAAAGTTTTTGAACGTGGAAATTTAGGGCATTCACAATAGTGAAGTACCCTAACCCCTTCTGACTAAGTTGCAGGATTTATAGGAAGTTATACAGAGTTTGCAATACATCTTGTAAGGTGAGTGATGCGCAACCTAAGCTCTTGTTTCAAGGTCCTTTATCGTAGTTTTCCTTAGAAATTGATAAAATATTTTCATCTTCACTATGTTCTTTCTTTAACTATCTCAAGTTTGATTTATTGAACAGTGATGCGTTTCGTTTCAGAGACGAAATAATCATTTCATATCCTAGATTTCTTGCCTTGTACGCGGTAATGTAATAGCCTTTTTGGTAAAACTAAGTATTGGAAATTTGACTTCATTACAGTAAGTTAACAAAATAATAAAGCCGACTTTCCATGAAAATTGTTCACACTCCTCTAGTTCACTGTTCGATTGACAATGATTATTCAAAATTTTGTTGGTTGACGCATTCAGTTTCAAACCCACTTAGAATATAGCTCATAGTCCAACAGAAGATACCAAAAACATAGATTGAAATCTCTGGGTCATCATTTAAAGAACTTGCACAGCAATATCAGAATACTTGGAGTAATACAGTTGAGGAACGGAAAAAAATTGCGGAATTTATTCGTAATTTACCGGAGAAGTACGGACTACGTTTAAATCTGGCGCGTTATTTACTTCAATATTCGGCGATTAGCTTAAGTGAATTTGTCCTAATAGGGCCCAATTCATGAATGTGATACCGATTTTATACCGGAATTCCTTTAAACCGGTTGTTAAGGTTTGTTAAACCAAATTATTTAATCATTTCTGAAGCAAAACTAATTGATCTTATCCTTCCTGAACCACTCAGAAAAAGCCTCAACCTATTTCGACCACATGCCAGTATCACCTAATATTAATATTATGTTAGGACCTCATGTGCTTTGTATTTATTTTTTAGTGAATTGTTAAAATTATCGCTATTCAAAAATAGTTAGTGTTGCATAAACGGAGTTTATGTTACTGGTATTGAAGCTGGTCCTCCTATCTATTTCTTTTATTTATGAGCGGATGTAAGCTTAAAACGACTACCTTTTTGTCCCAAAATGCCATTACGACTATCAATACATTCCCATCATTTTATCACACATAATAAATCGAAATATCCTCCGATTCAAGTACAGGCAATGTCCAATACATTACTGCCTCAACAAATACAAAACCATTCAAAACCAATAAAATCCAGTACAGTATGTATATGTGTTAGAGTGAAAAATAGATAATATCAGCTATATGTGAAAAAATACATTTAAAACGACGAAAAAGAATACATTTTATGACTTGTAACGAACAATGATATTGAAATGACGCTTCCATAATATTAAAAAAATAATAATTAAAAAAACACACACAAACACACATTTTACCATGTACATAACGATATCAAAAAACTGTGTCTGTGTATTACCAACGTCAAAAAATAAGAATATTTAAATAATATTAAAAAAGAAAATAGGAATCTAATAAAAGAAAAGGTGAACGAAACAAAAAAAAAATACAGGGTGATCACTAAGTGAAAACAGAAAACAACAAACCAAATTTCCTATTTCAAAAAAAGCATACAATCTTCATCTAATTGCAAAACATTTAAAAAAAAACCTATCAAGAGATAATTTTTAGTGAAATAATAAAAACGACTTGAAAAGCAATACTTTTTCTATAAAAAAAACAACATAAATCTAAATCTTAATAAACATAATATTATATTACCCTGTATTATTAATATATGTATTCATAAAAAAATCATATTATAACCATAAACAAAACCAATGAAAAATGATTTTTAAAGAAAAGTTTAATGTTAAATGTCTCGTTATTATTGTCAGAAAAAATAAATTGAATTAAGTAAAATATTTAAAATCATAATTAAAAAAAATAATAATAAAATTCTCAATTTCACTCGTCAAAGTTAGTAAAGTTTCCTAAAAAAATGAAAACAATAAATCGAATTAAAAATATATTTAAAAAAATCCATACTGTGTTTATTTAGAAAAAAGATGTCTACTTGCAATATTTCTATACCTAAATGTAAATGTTAACTAAACATATTTAATTTGATGGCTATAAAATATTCTATCATTACTTTTTCTTGTTTCTTTTTCATTCTAGTTTATTTCACATAAATATTAATAATCTTATGTATGTACAGGCCTAACTAATACAATTTAAAATAAAAATGAAACGAATACAAGTAATACTTAAAAACAAAAACATACACAATCTAAAAAAAACAAACCAAAAAGCAACAATCTATCAAATTAGATAAAAATTATTAGAATCGACTTTCAGTTCCTGTAATTAAAAACAAAAATTATAATAATAAAAAAAATAAACAAGAAAAGAACAAAATATATACGTGAAAATGAAATAAATACTCTTCCCTCCATATATAAAAAATATCAATTGGTCAAAGAATGTACGATATAAATGTATCTGTATAATTACAATTATTATTATTAAAAAAAATTAATTAAACAAAAAAAATTGTTAAATTTAAAACTATTCGGTTATATTTCTCTCATCGAAAAATTTTCCGTTAACTAAAATAATAATTTTTTCCCATTAAAAAAAACAACACACACTACGTAAATAAAACCAAAAACCAAATAATTAAAGTGGTGATAAGAATCGGAAACAGATACACGCAAATTTTTATAAAGATTGAATTGAAGGAAATCGAAAAAGAACAAAAACAAATAAAGAAAAAAAAAATAATAGAATCACACAAAATATTTATAAAACAAAATAAAACTTAGGTTTTTTATGATGTGGACGGATTGTGAAATTATTTATGAAAAGAAAATATACCAATATGTACGACGGATAAGAACCACAACAAACAAGGACAGAAAAGAACACAAACTTGAAATAAAAAAAAATAAAAAAAAAATAAAAAACAATATATAAAATTAACATTTGTACTTTTTCATGTTGAAAATTGATACGATAAAAAGGTATTAAAAAATCACTCTTAAATCAAGGTCGTTTTTATTAAGAATATCCTCAGGACCTCCACAGAAAATTCGACAGATTTATATCTTTTTCCAAAATTTATATAAAAATGTATAATGCGCTTCAATATTCTTAAATCTTTTGTCTGGAGAGAATTCAGACATAAGGGAAAAATTGTGGAAAAACCAATTTTTTTTAGTGATTTTTGTACGGTAACCTATATATTTTTGTACGGTATTCCTATTCTCGTTCCTGTACTCGGAAAAAGTGAAATAATAACTAATTATGCGAAGAATTTTTGTATGGAAACGACATAAAGAAGTAGGGTGAGTTTTTCCTCTAATAAATTCAGTCATGTGATTGCCTGGACTCAAGAGAAATCAAATTGATTTTTACTTCTTCGAACTTTTATTCCAATCGTCAAAAACTAATTTCGGAAATATTCTATATTTAACTCGTAAGTGAAGAAAGGGGGTTCAATATGTTTCCACGAATTCTCTTCAGTTTGATGAGATAACTAATTGAATTTTCTTCTACGCTCGTTTATAAAATCATTTAAAAACAAATTTCAGTAATATTCGATATTCAACCTCTAAGGTTGTGGTAAGGGGTTGAATATATTTGCACACAGAGAATTTGTCTGGTCTAATGATATACCGAATTGATTTTTACTTCTACAGGCTTTTAATAGAAACGCCTAAAAATAATTTTCGAATATTTTTATATTCAACCACAAGATGGTGTAAAGGGGTTAAATATGTTTTTACGAAAACCGTCATATCTTTCTAGTCTGGGTGGCTTAGTGGCTAGAGCACTTGCCTTCGGTGCACCTGGTACCAGGTTGGAATCTGCTTGGCGACAAGTAATTCTCGAGAATGGGATTGGGTGCCGGACTACCAGTTCACTCGGCTGTAAATGAGTACCTGGGTTAAAATCAGGGTAATAATCACGGACGAGCGTGTGGCTGACCACTTCACCTCCTAGTGTTCCGTTGGTCTAGTAATGAAGTAACTCTAGCAATACTTCCAAGGCCTAGGCCCAATTTGGGCTGTTGTGCTATTGATTATTATGTCATATCTTTCAGTTCTGATGAGTTTTCGTATTGGTTTCCATACAGTCTAAAAATATGTTTTTGATTTTTTCGGTATTCATCGAACCCGGGTGTGTAAATGGGTTAAATATGTTTACGCGAATACCGCCTTATCTCTCAAGTATGATGAATTGGTCTCTTCTTCTTAGATTTTTCAACATTCAACTAATCCGGGTATGAAAAGAAGTTGAATATTTTTTCACGAAAGCTGCCACAATTTAAAGACGACTCAAATGACAAGTACAGAAGAGTGTAAAAGAATTAAAAACAATTAATCTTTAGTTTAATCTTTGAATGCTGCAGTAAATTGTAAATACTTTGAATTCCGCAAATACACAGTCTGGTTTTCTCCATACCTGTCCACAAAACTCATAATTCACCACCAAATTTCAAGGTCGGACAGGTGTCTCCATGAGGGGGTATTACCTCCCCCCTACGCCTAAAATATATTCAAAATTTAACCAATTCAAAAAAAAAACAATCACAAATGTTTTAAATATCTAGCTTGAGCTTTATTTTTCTTTTAATAGTTTCATTTATTATGAGAAATTACATTTTCATTCCTTCCGTTTGAAATATAATAACAAATAAAATTTTTTGTTTTGATTTTTTATTTTATTTTATCGCATGATATAGTATATAATATAATTTCAATATCCGACATTTTTATAGAATTAACTAATTCGATTTTTTCACCCACTTTCCTTGCTTTTGAATCATTCCTAATGCTTTTAAACGTTTGGCAAATGTTGTCTGATGCTCTCCTAATAATTCTGCTAGTTCATCTTGCGTTTAACGTGGGTCTTCATCCGAGTAATGCTTCCAATTTTTCGTCTTCAAACCTTTTCGGTGTACCAGAGCGTTCTTTATCTTCAACATCCCATAGAGCAATGTAGTCGTAGCTGCAGCTTTTTTTTGAAAAAAAAAGTGCAGTAAAATTTCACGCAAATACTCTTTTTTGGCACGAAACTCGACATGTTTAACGCTATGAAAAAATATGTTATTTACGATTCGGACGATTTATACTGTCATTTGCCTAATGGTGGAGCTTCACGATGAGTTTGACTGTAGTATTGCCCGATGCATGAAGGCGCAGGTAACACCAGCTATCGGGAAACGACAGGAACTTATTCATAACCCTAATATAATTTCAATATCCGATATTTTTATAGAATTAACTAATTAGATTTTTTTTAAATGTTGCAAAATTCGGTTGTTTCAATTTTTTCCATTAATAACAATAATCTCATACCTAGTAGCTAACTGCTTTTATTTACTTTTAAAAACTATAAACAATCTTTCTTCATTATTATTTCGTTAATTTCATTGTTTGTTTGACTTTTTTTTTCTTTCAAATTATTTTATGTACCTCTTTTATTTTACGTAAATTGAAAAAGTACAAAATGGGAAAAAACGTTTATTAGGGTTTGTTTTTGTTTAAATTCTTTCTATTCGTTAATGTTAACATTTATTTTCCTTATCGTTAATTTTTTTCATATTTGTTAATCTTTTGTTTGTTTGTTGTTTTGTTCGTTTTTTTTTCTTCAATATATTTTTATTAAAAACCTAATGGGGTGTTTTTTTAACACTGTTTTAAAAATTCTATTAAACATTTAACTTTCTTTTTTCGTAAACAAAATAACTAGAAATAAAATTTCGAAATATTTAAGGTTGGCACCTAGTTTTTATTGTTGTTATTTTTTAAATCTTAGAAATATTTTCCCTTGGTATTTTTTGGTGCTAGTAGGAAATTATAATAATAAATAATAATTATACTTGTAAATAATATTCGGTTAGCTTAAAACTTTTGATGTATTTTTAGTTAACCGCAAGCTGTCTGGGATTTTTAATTATTTTGGTGTTTTATTTATTGTTCTTATTTATGATTATATAAATTTCGTTCCTTTTTTATGTTTTTCTTTACATTATTATTCTTTGATTTTATTCAAAGGATTTTAAATAAACTTGAGCAATTTCGATTACATTTATATTGGACTGGTATAAATATTGCTATCTTTAATACGATTTTAATTTTCAATGTTAAAAGTAAAATTATGGAGATCGGTTAACGTGATTGTGTTTTAATATTTCTAATATTATTATTGGAAGCAAATGATCTTCAATTTTATGTGTTTAATTTTTCTATTTTTTTTTCATTGTTTTTTTTCGACGAATTTATTTTCCGCGATAAATTTCGATAATTCGATCTTGATCGACGTATTCAAAGATATGTGGAGCGTCCATTAAAATTCCGATCGTACCGGCTGTTGTGACTATGAAGAAAATATAGAGTTGTAAACGATCGATAACCATTGCAACATATTTCCAATCTTCACGGGTCTATAATTTAATTAGTTAAAAGTATATCAAATTTTTGTAATTAATGGGGCCATTGTGCTTTACCTGTATGTAAAGATCTTCATTTCTCAAGTGTTCGGCTATAAATTCCACAGCTTCTGTAGCTTTACTGGCTTCCGGTGATAGCAAGATTGAATCAGAACTTTCGCTTTCTCTTCGGCATGGGTCACCTACCCCTAAATCTCCCCCACAATTCATTTTTCGATTAATTTTGCAATTGGGATGATGCAAGTCGGAAAGTTCCATTACTTCCATTTTCGCTTGCTTTGCTCCGATGGCACTAGAAATAATTAACTTTATAAATTTTAGATAGCTTAGGACCTAGATGAAGAAATTAACTGATCATCTTAAGAAGCAATCGAGAAACATCCTACCGTTGATCTAAATAAAAATATATTTTCTAGGTCGTGGGTGATAAGCCCTTGATCTCGGCTGGATTTGAACACATAAGCTCTGCATAGCATTTGATATTTACTAATAACTATCGCTAAATGAGATCGTAGAATAGAAATTTCCAGAAAAACTTATGAAAATATCAAATAGAAACAGTTTAGTAAGATCAAGTATATTTCAGACACACCATCATATGTTTTAGAGATTTCGCGACGCATCACATGTGGTATGAAAGGCAAGTATAGGCTGTAAAATTGGGTCGATTCGAGGAATGAAGGGTCGAGTTGATAGAGGGTTGGTTGCTAACTACAGTAAAGAAAAGAATTTTCTTTAAACACTTACCTAATATGTTTCGGCATTTCTGTTGGCGATCCATAAGACGGATGTGGATGCGGTGGAACGCTCATACCAGGCATTTCCATCATCCAGCGAAGACGAGTTTTTCTCGGTCGTTTCATTAGTAAAAAAGCTGGCAGATAGTGCAAAAATACGGACCTTATCCACATTGGCATTCGATGTGTTCGCGGACCTCGAAAATTCCAATTGATAATAACGACCGTTACTAAAATCGACACCGTATTCATGATGAAGGTGAAGAGTAAATATTTGGCAATAAGTGGAAGCACGAGCGATGTAGGCGGAAGAATCTTCGAAACCAGCAACAAGAACACAACCAGTGACAGGAGAATACTAATACCCAACGTTACCTGGAATACAACAAGTTCAGGTTAATCCCAAGGATTCATCTGATTCTTATGAATCAGGACGGCATACCTTTTCGCCAGCTTCGGCCGGCAGATAGAACACAAGAACGCACAGGAACGAAATCAAGACAGTCGGTAGAATTAAATTCACCGTGTAGAATAACGTTTTCCTTCGAATGATAATGTAGAAGGTGATATCGGTTTCAGTGGGATGATTCCCAGTTCCTTCGTAGACATTCAAATAGGCCGGAACTTCGATAATATCCCATGTTCCTGACTTCCAATAATCCGATAAATCGACAAAGTTCTTGTTGTTGTACAGCGCCAAGGATACTTGATCTCCGTTGAAAGTCCACGATCCAAATTTCATAATACAGGTTTGCTGATCGAATGGAAAATAGGTGACATCGATAGTACAGGAACTTTGATAGATAGCTGGCGGAACCCATAGTACTTCGCCGTTCGGATAAATTAGAACGTTCGATTTGTATCGAACTTCGTAGTTACCGTCGGCACTAAGAATTTACAGAGGAAAGCAAGTCAGCAATTAAGATAAGGATTTTGGGCGAAATATTACTTGTTGAACAGGACAATATCCGGTTTCCAGACCTTGTCTGGTGGAAGACGTAGCACTCCAATGCCACCGTAGTCTGCTTCATCCCATTGTAACTGGTAGTCGCTCCAAACCAGACGTAACCAAACGTTTGATTTCATTATTTGATTCTTTTCATTCTGGAATTAAAGAGATGGAGTCAATTTCATAAGATTGGATCCAGCTAGAGTAATGAGGCCAAAACTGGAATGCAAGAAAGAACCTCGGTCCGAGCAAGCAAGGCTTCTCTGAAGGACATTGAGGAATAAACCTACCACATTGATAAGCTGAACGAATGCCAAGCCGAAACGTACATCGACTTTCTGGGTCATATTCTGTACAGGCCGAATTAGTTTGTTATATCCTCGGAAAAGATCTCGAACCAGACGTTCTTCATCTTCGGACGATTTTACTAAATAAAAATGAAATTCGAAAAATTTCAGAACAAAATCATTTCAGTTGGATTTCGTCCTATTTACCAAGGCTAAGTGCCGATATCACAAACAGTAGTACCAAAATTCGTAACATTTTCCCCACTATTTTTTTTTGTTTTCGGGCACACTCAAAACGCCTTCATATGCAATTTATAATTCGTAAATTCGCATTTTTAATATTTTTAGTTAACCAACTAAAATTTTAAAAATTTCGACTGATTTCGTTTGAGTTTAGCAGGGAAACGCCTTTAGTGCTGCGAATTTTTTTTCGGTAAAAATTGAAATGAAAATTGGTTTTTGCTTCGGTGCGAAATTATAAAGTTGAGTGCGAATACAACGTTAACTTTGCGACACTGTGGACCTAGTCCAACAATGAATTCAATTATCTAAGCATTTTTTAAAACGATAAAACTGTCGGATTTTTGTTTACAAGATGATTTTAATTTGTTCCGTGCGTGACACTAAACCGAACTGTGTGCGAATAAAAATAAGAGGAAAAATCGATTTTTTAACGAAAATCAGGACGCATGCCTTTGCATTAATCCTGATTTTTTTTTAGTACTCTCGAGGAGGATGCATCCCTTTTAGCAAACCTCAGAACCAATGGTTAGTTGAAGTTGGAATTTTCTACTGGATTGAATCGGATGCTGGACGAAAATTGAATCCGTACTGGAGAAACATTCTGTAGGGAGTGGCCAAGCTATGGCTTATATTTCTTTAACTAAGAATCGGAATGCCTTTTTTTGTCTTACCTGAAAAATATCAGAACTCCTGAAGATAAAGAAGATATTAATCTTCCAATCAATTCACAAGAGAAAAATATAGAGAAGGTGAAATTTTACATCGAATTAGATAATGAGTGAAATCAGTCGACTCTTTCGAATTGCCACCATACAGAAATTTTTAAAATTCATGGTTACACTTATTAACAACACAACAGAACCCATAGTCAGGAATTTAAAAATTTTGCTTAATGTAATCGGCATTAAATACAGGAACAAAAACAGAAAAAATTAATACACTCCTTAGAGTAGCTGACATAATATGAGTTCTAGTCTTTTCCCGAACAATCGACTTTGGGAACGTATGGAGCTAAAGGGTGGATTTTTTTTATTTTTAAATTTAGACAACAATTCAGGAGCGGTAGGTTTTTTAAATTTTTATTTCCCTTGTGCAGGCTCTCATGCAAAAGTCCGTGAACCACGTGATTGAACTCTTTCCTGTTGCTACCTTACAAGTCTTTAAAAAAAATCGGCCAACAGTCTGAGCGAAACTTTATTATTTTTCGGGTCAAAGATCGGTAAGTGGTTCAAATAGGGTCGCCATAGAATGCTTACATATAACAAATGCCACATATAACAGAAAAAAAACGTAATTAAATCATCACATAAAAATTCTGTAGAAGTTAAAGCTAATTTCATAGATCATCAAATCTAAGAGATTTGGTGAAAATTGTGAAAACATATGCAACCCTCTTACACCCACTTGAGGGTGAATATCCCAAAGCGCTGAAATTAGTTTTGAGATAAATATAAAGAAAGCCCGAGGAAATAAAAACCAATTCGATGTCTTATCACTCCTAAGAAATATGATGGAATACAAGAAAACGTGTTCAACCCTTTTATACCCTCTTAGGGGTTGAAAGGGGAAAAATCCTGAAAACGGGTTTTAACCGAATATACAACAAGCCCGTGAAAGTGAAAAGTTATTTGATATGTAATCAGACCTGATATGGCTTAATTCGTGAAAATGTGTACAACCCCTTTACACCTCCTTAGGGGTCGAATTTAAAAAAAACTTGAAAACACTTTCTAGGCATTTATGTCAAAAAGCCGCAGAATAAAAATTAATTTAATATTGCGGAAGACCTAAGAGATGTGACTAAATTCGAGAAATTTGATGCATCCCATTTTCACTAATAATTTTTTAAGCCCCCCTTTCGTACGCCAATGGATATTTGAATTTTTTTCACCTAAATTATTTTTCTAGTAGATCAACATTTATTCACTAAGTTTCAACTTTCTAGCATAAGCATAGATAGGAAAAACACCTCCCACCACCGTATCATACTATCTCTAATAAACAATTTTTTCAACATGCCGCTATTACAGCTCCCTAAATATCATTTTTCAGCTATACATCATTATGGGTTCTAGAGGTATAAAAATTGGAACTTATTCCTTTTCACCCTCCCCAAAATTTTGTATCCAGTCTATTCTCCTAATATACCTACAGACTATTATTAAGTTTCAATTTCGTGATATTAACCGTTTAGGAGATATGCATTTTAGAATGTCTCGATATCGGAACGATTCGAACGCATTCTTCCCCTTCCCACTGCCGCAATCCTCCACCCATATCGAAAACTTTTTTGCAAATGGGCATATATTCCAAGTTTCAGCCTCCAGCAAAAGTGGTTGCTGATATCTAGGAACCAACATATTCAGGGTATCAATTTTTTTTTTAAATCGATAACATTATTTTATTATTAAAATAATAAAGTAAAATTGGAGCCGTTGACGATTTTGAGATATTAAGAGGGTACTTTTAATTTTTGTTAAAAAAATGCACTTCATATTGTGGTACAGAGATCAAACGCAATTCAATATTTTTACGAATTCCGAAATTCAACCCCTTAAGAAATTGAAAGGGTTCCTATGTTTCACGAACCCCGTTAAATCTTTTGGGTCTGATAAGATATCGACTTTTTTCTTCCATGCGATTTTTATACAATCGCCATACAAGCAATTTCGGGATTTTTTATCTTTACCCCCTAAGGAGGTGGGGTGATGAATCATACAAGTTTTCACGAATTCCGCCATATCTCTAAGGAGTGACGAGTTATCGACTTGACTTTTATTTCTACAGACTTTATATGTACATACAATCAATTTCATTTCTTCCTTCGGTTTTAAAAGCTGTTGAATATTATTCCACATATCTCTTAGACCCGATAAGATTGTTTTCAACGATAACCTAAAGAATTTTCCATGATAATGAAAATGGTGAATCACAATGTTTTGGCGCTTCAAATAAGGAATCGTTTTCAAATCCGTGGAAAAATCCAACTTTTCTGGGAAATCAGCATGCGTCAAGTCCTGCAAAACTGGAAACGAAGAATATTTGATTTTACACTTTGACATGATTTTAAACACTTTAAAAGTCAGGCTCTTAAAGAATTCTAAAAACGATTAAATCAAATCACTGGATTTCGAATAGACAAAATGCAATAGGGAATAAACCTAAATTTTAAAACAGTAAAACAACAATTTTATACGACTTAAAGTGCCTTTTATTGAAGAACACTACTTCACAGTTTCACGAAATCATCATGTTTTTTGTTTTGTTTTAATTATATATTTATATTTATTGGTTCTTATTTTATAGGGACATTATTTCTGTACTTAAAAAAATATAATGAATGAATGTAAAACAAAAAAAAATTAATTTGAACTCATTAAATAAAAATTTCGGTTTCTATTCGATTTTATTGAAATATTCGCACATTATGTATAAACGACTAAATAACTAAAACAAAAAAAATAAATAAACCAAATTAAATCTAATATTTTCTTAATTGCATAATAAAACAAAAAATAAGGCAAAAGACGAACTCTTTAAAGATGATCGTCTACCTGATCCTAATCAAATGTTAATAGAAATTTCAGGGTATCGTAAGGTGGTATGAATTTTTATTTGCCTACTATTTTGTTTGTTTTCTATTATTTTTTTAAAAAGTGCAGTTTATTTTTTTTTTTTTTTAAATACACACATTGTACGATTTTTTTTGCTTAAATTAACCATTTTATATATTTTTTTTAAACTAGCTTTTAAATTTAAACTTCGCCTGAAGGCCATACTTGAAATGATATTGAAGTAGTAAGTTATAAAACTGAATGTATTTTAGCACCAGATAAAATTTGTCTGATTTTGTAGTTTTTTTTATTGATGGTAAGAAATTCAGACCCAAATGAATAAGTTCGAAAATCAAGCAAACAATTGACGATGTGTAATGGATGAATTGGTAGAAGACTTGTACAGCGTATTCGAATGAAGTTACTGTAATTTTTGTATCGACAATAAAAAGTTAAAAAAAATTTTTTTAAGAAATTCTTGCCACAAATTCGTTTGATTTCGAAGCGGTTGCTTTACTGTTTCTACCCGATCCGAAAAATTCGCCTACTTTTTTTGTCAAACTGAAACTTTTCATGAAAACTACACCACAACTCCACTGAGAAACCAAACAAAATTACGGCGAACACAACTTCATTCGAACAACCTGTCCATTAAGGCCAAATACAGTCAATGAAATACATTGTGGATTGCACTATCATCAAGTAGAAAAATCACGTTTTTATCACACACTAGATAGGCAAAACAACGATTATAAATACTTACCGCTCCACCACGACATACAACCAACTTCATCTGGGTCTAAAATTTCAATCGTTATCCCCGTAATTGTTCCCAACCTTCAAAAAAAGACACTTAATTAAATATTAAATACGTAATTATTATGGATAAATGATGCTGCTGTTTCATTACTTTTTTTCATATTTCATTCTCTTATTTAGTCATTTATTCGATATTTTCTAGATTTTGCTTCATTAATTAATTTAAAAGATTGCTGTAAAAAATAGTTATACATTATAATAACGGTTTGGCTATGTTCAATATTAAATATCATACAAAACAAAAACAACATTGTTTGATCACGAAACAAACGTACATAAAAAAGATAAACGCGACAGACACACAACCAAACCCAAATTTACTACAAACGTTTCAATTACGAGCGAGTGCGTTACTTCATTTATCCGGGGAACAGAAATAAATCTGTTCATATTTGATTTCTTTTTAAATTTTACTGAGAGTACAAATAGTTTTTATTATTATAATTATTATTATTAAAGTATTTTGTTTTTGATAAACAAATCACACAATCATTTCACAAAATAACTGACAAAAAATACGAAACATTATCTCGGTTAAGGTCAAGTCCAAAGTCTTGAATTCAGTTTTCGTCACATGAACAAAATATTCTGCTTGTTTTCTTTTTTATTTACAAAATTATGTACCTAAATAATTCGGGAGTTTTTTTTATAGATAAAAAAAATTAATCAACTAATGAAAGTAATATGCAGACGTTTTACGAAAGTTATTTTGTCGTTTAAACACAAACGTACGAAAAGTGTGCAAATGATGAAATGTTGGACATTTTCAAAATTTTCAACCTAGTTTTCGAATTGGATTTTTGGTTATTTTCTTGAATTTGAACGGAAAGTGAATAGTTCGTCATTTTCAAGACTCGAAAGCTATCATTTATTTTTGTATTGCTAGAATATTGATAAAACTCGTATGTTTCAACAGTATGCGCATTTTATTTTCATTTATCCCAATCAATCCCTAAACATTATAATTTTCATTTTTATTGTATAGTATGTTGCTTGCTTTCCTGTTGTTGCTTTCTTTTACATTAAAAAACATTTCTTTTTAAACTCAGTAAAATGTAGCGATTTAAATTATAAATTATACAAAAAAAAATGTATCTAACTAAATTAAAACGATAGAAATCATGATATATTGTTTGTTTGCTTTGTTACACTAATTTGTTTATATTCTAATGTAAAATAATACGGAAAGGGAAGGAGGAAAAAATTTAAAATACAATTATTATTACTACTGTACTAGAAAAAAATAACATCGCATTTTTCCTGTTGTTTTGCTTGAAATCCACCGAGTTTTGTTCTAGCAACGTACTGATTATACGTTTTATTTGCGTGTTTTAACGCACAATCAATAGATGGATTCAATTTTTGTTTCAGTTTTTTTTTCTTTTACTATCAATGTAAAAGATTTTCATTTGAATTAACCTAAAAACGATAATTTTCATCGGCCATATGAATGGCCCACATAAACTTGTCTCGTTGAGTCTTATTAAATATTTTTTCAATGGGCACGCCGTACTTTTTACACCTGAAAAGAGAAATTGAAAGGAACATGAGATTTGTTTATTATTTTTAAATATGCAGTGCTCGTCAAAATGATAGAGACGGATAAAAATTATAGTTTTTCTCTCGAAGCGTGTCAACGTAGTTTCTTTACGTAATAAGGTTGGTGGCATATATTTCATCCTCCACGGCAAGAAGAATTTACTTTTAGTAATCAAGAAAACAAAAAGCAAAATAAGATCACAAAATCTACAGTCATACTCTACCCGATTCGACACTTTCCGCTCCTACAAAGCCCTTGCTGCTGCAGTGTACTTATGCTTTTTATTTTCATCAATCATCTTCTGTTTACCATTTTGTTTAGTTTGAACACAAAAGTGTGAAACATAATGTTTTCGTTTTAGCCTAAGTATTACCCCACTCTTCTTTAGCGCAATGCTATAGGATGGGTAGAATACCCATCTTCAAACCAAAGAGTACCGTTAGTCTTGGATTTGCTTAAAATATCGAGGAGTTACTCTTAAGGCAGGCGTCCTCTAGGGCGGACGGGCCGCAACGCAAAAATCCGCCTGCCATACATTGTTATGGAAGTGCGTCCACTGAACGACACTCGCGACGGAACGAAGTACGTAGAAAAAAAAATACTCGCCGCACCGTTGCGATGCGGCCCGCCTCTAGTGGACGCCTGCCTTTAGCCTTGAAGAAAGTAATCAAATTAAAAATGGGAAGCTGCAATATTATGGATCTTCGGAAGAAATCAGGCTGCTATACCGATTGGTATGTCGAAAGAAAAACCCCTTGTCGTTGGTAAAAAGTGTTTGCTTGAATAAATACCACGGGATCCCTAAGCTGTAGGCCTCGCGAATTTTGTTGGTAGTATTTAATTGAATTGCACGGTTAAGACGACACAGGTAGGTGATAAAACGGTAGGGTGAAGAATTTCGAGTGGTTGGGCGCGATATGGAAGCACCTGAATTGATAACTACTGTGGTGTGAGTGCTCCCATCATCATCTATGACGCGACAACCCAAATGTCGCTTGGTTTTTAGAATCCGCTCCGATTAACCGTTATCCATTTTCTTTTCTGTTGGGAAATGTGTCCAATTTTAAATTGCAAGATAAATCGGTGTGTAATTTTGTGGTTCAGGCCTGGGGTTGATGGTCTGATTATTTGACCGACAATCCCTCCCATTCACAACAATATTTGTCTTTTTTGACTCGTGCCAGTCGTTTCTAATCTTCGGCTTTTCCTCTTTATTGCATCGCTAGATGCGTTGTTAAACCAGTCAATCTGATTCCAACTATTAACCGTTTCCACAATTCTTCGACCGCCATAATTTACGTCAGTCTGGGATGTGCTGGCAAAGTGACGTTCTACCACAAATGTATCGTCTTTATTATTATTCGTCACATCGAATTTTCACGTCCGCAGCGGTATTCCATCCTGACAAAATAATTGTCAGAATCAGTTTGCTCAGCGCCTGTGATTTCTTCGGCCCTTTTTCCATCAGGTTTATTTAATTAAAAGTGCGACCATCAGGAGACGTTCATTCGTGAATGTCGCGATGGGAGAAACACGCTGATATTACAATTAGGCTCTTTTTAGTGACGAAATCTAACTGACATCTACTCCGACCGCTTCCGATAAAATCAACATAAAAAATCCGTTGCCAGGCAATTTTTCATGATTTTCTCTTTCAGCTAATTCTGGCGTCTCTGACCAAAACTAATTGTTTGAGTTGCGTAAGAAGTAAAATCTACTACTCTGCTCTGCCCCCCGCTCTGATCTCCACAGGAGCGCGAAACAACGCACTAAACACCGAAATTTACAATTTGCACGCAATCTTTGGTCGCATTTCGATAAGATAAGAAAATTTAATTGCATTTCAACGAAAATGTTTCGTGGAGGCTCCATGAATCACCAAAACCAGAAAAAAAATTACTCACCATGCCACTGATATCCTTGGGTCAAGATAATTCAATTTCGATGTACCCAACGCAATAGTTTTGTTTTCATCCCTATCAGTCTCTTGTAGTTCTAATTTTTTAAGTTGTTCCTTATGCCGTTCCAATTGTTTCTTTTTCTTATCGCAGTTGATCTTTTCTTTGACGGAGCCCCTCTTAGCCTTTTGGAGATCCTACAAAAATTTTCGGAAAAAAAAATCAAAATTAGAACTACCCCGCTTAAACCACTCCCTCAAACTCCCACTACTTACATAAAGTTCACTTTCTGTATCGTCGATTGCTTCACGTTTCTGTCGGATTTTCTCCTTTAAATTTTCCATACTTTTAGCGTGACCTTTCGGCACGGACCGTTGATGGTTGCACAGAACGGCAACGGCACGATTTGCCCGATTGTAGGCGAATAGTTTTTCGGGTACGGTAGCATCCGGATCGGTAAGAAGATCCAATTGATTTTGTAGGGTAATTGATGCATTGTAGGTACGAAAAACTTTCGCGGTAAGACCTGAAACGATATTCCACAGATTTTAAGACGTCCCCTTCTCGGAACAAAGGGCAGTGTAAAACTTACCGTCCATCAAATCTCGCAGATGTTCGTTCAGCACGGACGTGTTTAACCGATCGAACAAATCGTCTCCTTCCTTCTTGTTGTCCATGAACAGCTCCAAATTCTTAAAGACGCGCTTCTCCACCTCGACTTCGTTGTAGTAACGAATCGAATCCTTACCGGGAAAATCGAACACGACAACATTCTCTTTGCCGTTGAGCGACTTGTGAAGCGCGACGTGTTCGACTCGCAACGAACAGCAGCCCACCGTATCGGCCTGATCCTCGTCCTTCTCGTTACCCGCTCTCAACGCCAACTTATCGATGAAGTAGAGCGCTACGCCACGCTGCCGTATACGCATCTCTTTCGATTTCCATTCGTCGCGATATGTTGCGCGAATCTTTTCGATGTGCTTGTCGAGACGACGCGCCGTCTCGTACTTCTGGTAATCTTTTTCGCCTTTCAATTTCGAGCTCGGATTCAACATGATGTACTTTACTTGACCCTGAACGTTTTCGGTCCACGACGCCAACCACGTTACGCTGTTGTCGTGTCGCACCTCCTTCCATCGGCGACCTTTCGGCGGTGCCGGAATCTTACTAGTTTTCGAGCAATTGATCAGAATATCTTCGGGCATGAGACGACGTTTCACCAAACCCATTTTCGGATGTTCGCCTCGACCGCGAAACAGTCCGGGCGGTTCGAGCTTGAAGTTACCGATTTTCTCCTTGTGCCCGTCGATCGTACAGAAGCCAAACTCGGCCAGAAGCTTCTCGTTTGCCTCCTTCAGTACGAGCTTCTCCTCTTTGGTGCGGTTCTTGTTCTTTTCGGATTGCGCCGTGAAGTATTGGAACATTTGATCGAAATTGCACTTGGTCAGGTGTTTGATAGTGTCCTTCTCCTTCGACGTCATCGTCTTGCGCCAGTCCTTGAAGAAGTTATCGTTGAACACCTGCTTGGTCACGTAGTCGTGGTTCAACATTTTCGCGTAGAAGCACGCCACTTCCTCGGCATCTTGCGATAGTTTTATCTCTTTGCCGTCGTAGAAGAACTTCACGTTGTTCGGAAGCGGCTCGTAGTCGGGCGCGAAAACGGGTCCTTTGTGTTCGAGGAAGTTCCATTTGGCGCCGTCATCTTTCTTTTCTTCTTCCCACCTGAAATTTAAACGACGGAAGGAAAAACATCAGTTTTCAGTTGTCAATTTTTCGATTTTGAGGTTAGGTACCACAGTGAAACTTTTACCCGACAATAACTCGCGGAAATTTTCACATTTCGGGAAGAATGCTTCAATTCCGGTAAGACTTGGTAACAGGCAATTAACCTGGACCTTAGTAACAACATTTTCAATCACAAAACTCTCATTTTTCATAGCGGCAACTTTCTCTCGTTCATGTCAACCTTTTTGCTAAGCTGCACCGCGAGTGACATAACAATTAGCTGAATTTAGTGCTTAGCATGGACAAGAACCTTGTAGAGAAATATTTAACCCCCAAATGCCAAAAACGGTGGCGATTTACTTAAAATTTTTTTTAACAAATTTAACAAGCCCACTTGTTTGTTGCTGGCTTTAGAATAAACCAAACATACGCGTAGAAATGCTACCAGATTTTATGTAATTTGCAAGCGAAGACAGTCTGCATTTTTGCGGACAGCACGAAACTTTGAAGTAAACTCAGCAATTAAATAAAAATACAAAAGGGGTGCTATTCCCGTGTTTGCAAGGAGCGAAAACGTTTTTTGGCTAACGTATTGTGGCTGGAAATCAAAAAATCAGCGGATTTATGTGCAATGAAATTTTGAAGAATTTAGAAAATTACAAGAGTTTCTCGCAAAAATGTTTCAAAAGATATTCCTTTTCAAAGGAATCAGCCACTGCATGGTTACCATCAGAAACTGAAACCATCGGAACCTGAACCACTTGTTCCCAACAACCACAAGAAGCCAGGTAAGATAGCTGGTAAGATAGCCCCGATGCACGCCTAAAAAACAAACCGAAAACGGTGCGCAACCCGGAAATGAAAAATAACCGAAAAGCCACACTGGTCGCGTTTACGTGCGGACCAGACCAGTCTCAATAGACCAAAAAAACCAGTTTGATCGTACGCATAAACGCAAACCAAACCAGTGCATTTGGACTGATTTTGGTCTTGATTTTGGTACGGACCAAATGAAACCAAACCAGTCTCGTACTGTGAAAATGCGCACAGAAATGCAAGACCGAAAAATACCAAACCGGTCTATGTAATAAACTGGTCTGGTTTGCACGTAAACGAAAACGTACAAGACTGTCGAAGAATAATAAAAATTAGCAATGAATACAAAAAAACACAATTTCAACTCACCATCTCCACACATCCGGGGCGTCTTCCTTCTTCTTGCGACCTTTGGTTGGAGACGTTTCAGTTGTCGAAACGCTTTTAACTTGAACCGGCTGAAAACAAAACGGAAACATTAAAACACAATTAAAATTTTTAAGGACCTTCTCTGCGTTCGCTTACCTTCTCCTTCTTGGCTTTCTTCTTTTTCGGTTTCTCATCCTCATCTTCGGATTCTTCGTGTTTCTTCTTCTTCGCTTTCTTATCCTTTTTCTCCTTGGCTGTTTTTGATTTTTTCTTGGCAATTAGGGGTGTATCTTCGTCGCTATCCTCTTCCTCGATCGGTTCACGTTTCTTACGTTTCATCGCCTGCAATAAAAACGAAACATTTACGTATAAAAAAAATTCTTTATAACTTTTCTGAAGCCGTTGTAAAACTTACCAGCGGCATATCGTCGTCTTCGTCGTCGTAGCTAACATTCGGACCGGTAGTGGCTGTCACATTCAGTGTGTTGTTACTTTCGTCGATCGTTTCGTTCTCGTTGACTGTGTCATTTTCGATGTTCACTTCTTCGTCGCTTTGCTCTGCCTTGATATCGAATTGTGGTTCGTCTTCGCGAAATTGCGACAACGAATAGTCACAAGAGCTGGCTTGCGAATGATTTAGGTATTCGTCCTTGAATTCGCGTTTCGTTTCGACATACGAGTCATTTTTTTTATGCTGTTTGGTGGGCGATGGATCGGGATAATATTTATTCGATGGAAAAACAAATTCGTCTTTCACCTCAAGCTTAATATCGCCAGCTTTCTTGTCGTCGGCATCGGATTCTTTCAGTTTCCGAGATGACGACGAGGACGATGAATGTTTCTTATCTTTGTCCCGATCCTTGCGATCGCGATCTTTATCTTTATCGCGATGATGACGATCTTTGTCTTTGGATGATGACGACGACGAATGCTTTCCCTTGTCCTTATCTTTCGATTTCGAAGATGAACTGGAATGTTTATCTTTTGAACTGGACGATCGATGATGATCCTTATCTTTGTCCCGCTGACGGTCCTTATCCTTGTCGCGATCTTTATTATGAGAAGAGCTGCTGCTTTTGTGATCTTTCTTTCGATCTTTGTCTTTATCGGCGTCGCTGCGCTTTTCATCTCGTTCGCTTTTTTCTTTGCTCCGCTCTTTATCTTTTTCTTTCTCCTTATCTCTATCCCTTGTCTTATCGCGATTACGATCAGGTTCCTTATCACGATTCTTTTCCCGCTCACGATCGCGATCTTTATCTTTTTCCTTGTCCTTTTCTTTATCGCGATCTTTCCGTTCTTCCCGTTCGCGGTCCTTGTCCCGAGAAGACTTGTGAGATGACGACGACGATTTGTGCTTGTCCTTATCCTTATCCTTGTCACGTTCTCGGTCTTTGTCTCTATGTTTGTCCTTATTGCTACTTGACGAACTTTTGTGTCGATCTGAATCTTTATTCCTGAAGACAAAAAATTATTGATGAGATTGGTTTAAGGAATTCACGAGTACAAAATATACTCACCGGTTGCTACTGCTACTCTTTGACGAACTCTTGTAATCCTTCTCTTTATCCCTATGTTTATCCTTACTAGACGACTTATGCTTACTACTACTGTTACTATCGATATGACCATTGCTCATTCCATTGAGACGGTGTTCGGTCGAATCGCCATTCTGTGGCTTGACCTCCTGCAAAGAAAATTAAGTTAAAATTTGATTCGTGAGGGAATTGATCAAGTAAAAGCCAATATGCGAATTAGATGAATCCGTCAAGTTAGGTGCGTTATAGGCATATACTGAATTCAGGTGCTGGTAGTGTCTGCCAAGGTATTTCTTAGCGTATAGCAAGACCGCCATGACCTGACTTGAGAGGAAGGAAGAAGTGCACTCGGTGGAATAAATAATAAAATAAATAAGGCACGAGAAAAAAAACAAGAAGCAAAGTGCGCGTTATGTCAATAAATCACCGTATCAAATACGTTCGAACACTTCAGAATGGTTACACAGTGGATTAACTCAACGCAACGAAATGAGGAGCAGAATTTCGTTATCCTAATCCACTCACTGGCAACATCGTAGCCCAATCCCAACGAAAACATCAAACAAAGAAAAAACACTCCGCTCTTTCTCCCACTAGTGTAAAAATCGACGTGTCCTTCGGCTGGCGGTACGCCCACGTATGCACGTAAAAAATTGTGACAAAAACAACTCAATGGCAGATATTCAAAGGAAATAATTGGACAGTAATACGGAGAAATCACAACGGAGCCATATAAAAATTGCTGACATGTTCTTAGTAAAGCAGGTACTGAAGAAAAAAGCTGGGCTTTTATGAATCGTGGACTAGAGGTCGGACTTTTAAAACAAACAGACGACCGTGCCAATTGAAACGTGCAGTACACATCATCATACCTGTGAAACTTGTCCGTATTAATGAAATGTTGAAGATATTCAGCGAAATTCCGCTGAGAAGTAGCTTTAAAACTTCTTTCTGCGAGCGAATTTTACTCTTCGCAGAAGATAGGATCGATCTATCGGGCACCAAATCAGCCTACGCCTTATTAATTACAAGAAAACAACCTGTTGCGAACGCTAAATACAAAATCCCGAGGCATTCTCGACACCGGAAGCAAATTGCCTGTTCTTAAAAAAACAGGTTAAAATTAAAAAAATTAAAACTAAAATGTAAGTATAAAAATACACAACAAACTTTACAATAAAATTGGACAAAAAAATAAACATAAGTTTAATAAAAAATAAGTAAAACAAGAAAGGTAGACAAAAAGAGAAAAAAATAGTTAAATAAAAAGAAAAAAAAAGGAAAATAAAAAGAAAAATTAAAATTAATTAAAAGAAAAAAAGGAAATTAAAAGAAAAAAAGGAAATTAAAAGAAAAAAAGAAATTTAAAAGAAAAAAAGGAAATTAAAAGAAAAAAGGAAATAAAAGAAAAAAAGGAAATTAAAAGAAAAAAAGGAAATTAAAAGAAAAAAAGGAAATTAAAAGAAAAAAAGGAAATTAAAAGAAAAAAAAGAAATTAAAAGAAAAAAAGGAAATTAAAAAAAAAAGGAAATTAAAAGAAAAAAAGGAAATTAAAAGAAAAAAAGGAAATTAAAAGAAAAAAAGGAAATTAAAAGAAAAAAAGGAAATTAAAAGAAAAAAAGGAAATTAAAAAAAAAAAGGAAATTAAAAGAAAAAAAGGAAATTAAAAGAAAAAAAGGAAATTAAAAGAAAAAAAGAAATTTAAAAGAAAAAAAGGATATTAAAAGAAAAAAGGAAATAAAAGAAAAAAAGGAAATTAAAAGAAAAAAAGGAAATTAAAAGAAAAAAAGGAAATTAAAAGAAAAAAAGGAAATTAAAAGAAAAAAGGAAATAAAAGAAAAAAAGGAAATTAAAAAAAAAAAGGAAATTAAAAGAAAAAAAGGAAATTAAAAGAAAAAAAGGAAGTTAAAAGAAAAAAAGGAAATTAAAAGAAAAAAAGGAAATTAAAAGAAAAAAAGGAAATTAAAAGAAAAAAAAGGAAATTAAAAAAAAAAAAAGGAAATTAAAAAAAAAAAGGAAATTAAAAGAAAAAAAGGAAATTAAAAGAAAAAAAGGAAAATAAAAGAAAAAAAAAGACGAAAAAAATTAAATAAACCAAAAAGGAAAAATTAAAAAAAAAATAAACAAAAAAAAACAGTAAAATTAAAAAGGATAAAACTAAAACAAAAAAAGTGAAAAAAGATAAAAACAAAAGTAATAAAGTAAAAGTAATAAAAAAAATAAAAGCAAAAAATGGTAAGATTAAAAAAGTAATGAAAAAATGGTAAAATAAAATTAAAAAGAGAGATAAACGGTAAAAAAATAAAAAAAGTAAGTGAAAATTAAAGTAAAAGTAAAAAAAAAAGAATTTATAATAACAAAATAAAAAATAAACATAAAATAAAAAATTATAATAAAAAGAAATTTAACACAAAATTAACAAAAATAAATAAAAAGATAAAGAAAAATCTAATACTTGAAAGAGAAAAGTTTAAAATCAAAATTAAAAAAATGGAAGCATATCGGCTACGAAAGTTCAAAAGGTTCTCGCTAAAGGTACAATCTGGCTGGTACTGTCGACCGTCGCGGTCAGCATCTGCCGGCAGTAGACTACTGCTTCAGTCAAAAACAAGCTGTCATGTCTGTTTGCGACTGCTCGGCAGTTGACGGTTGTGAGTGCAAAGCAGCCGCGGTGAGCAGTTGAGGTTGGCAGTTACTGCTAACCGCGACGGTCGGCAGTACCAGCCAGATTGTACCTTTAGAAAACGTCAGTAATCATCGCATTTATCTTCGCTACTACTTGAAACTTTTGCCTGTACTGCTCCTGATTAGTTATCACTGCGAAAATAATTTTTTAATTATGAGACGAGTAGCCTGAATTTTTATACAACTGCAGAAGTATTCGGTTAGATTTCACCAAGAGGATGTCAGGAGCTGACTTGTAAAGAATAGCTCATATAGAAGTAACTTAAAAACTCCGTTTTGCCATTAGAAATTAAACTTCGAACAAACTTTATCAGTGACTCTAAAACAAAAGATAAAGCAACTGAGAAAATCTAGTAGTTAAGTCCGAGAAAACAAAACTTCCGGCTGAAAAACACTATAATAGTCCGGTAATCTAAATGACCTGCCATGAATCAGGTCGGCACTGACCGCCTCACGTCTGTACCTTCGTACAGACCGCCAGTGTAGATATGATCGACTGGTGAGCGTTCCACCAGGGATTTTCGTTGAGATATTAAACAATGGAATTTTGTTCTCTTTTTCCTGGCAGGGGTCACAGACAATAAACAGGTGAATTTCCGGCATTTTCAGTCTCACAACGCTTTTCGTTGCCATCCTTTTTTTATAGATGTCAAGTGGCTGCAGATGCAGAATCATATCTAGTGCCGCTTGAGAGTGATATCCACCCCAACGTTTAGGAAGTTGACTAAAAGTATAGCGCAAACAGTTCACAGCAATCCTGAGTGTTTCCAACAGCGTTATTATAATAATCTTCAGACTGGAACAAGGGGAAAATCTAAGGGTGTGACTATGTCCAAGGGTTTGATTAGCGTCGGACAGCTACAAGGAAGATAGAGGCACTGCCCTGCCTGGATGATCTCCAACCGGCCAGTTAGTCTCAACAAACATGGCGTTGGTTCGAATCACACCTTAGCACCCGATGCCTAGAAAATCAATTATATTAGAAGTAGTTTCTCAGACGAGGCGCTGTTCAGCCCACGAGGGATCATCTGGGATCTGAAGAAGTCGTGGCGAATAAAACTGAGCCTTGGTTGCTATAAATCAAGAAAATTGTCGATAATTAACGCGAATACGAAGTTCCCGTGAAAGAAGCCTTCTTCTTTTGAGTAACAGGGTTCATCCAACCGTTCACACCGTATACGAGCCGGACCGCAAAAGGGTCGTAACAAAGAGAAGTGAGGGAGATTCCGTTACCCGAATTGCGACTGAAATGAGTCATTCCCAGCTTTGTCTTGTCAGTACTCACTCAGTAAGTTTTAAATTTCCTGCTACTTATCACGTTTTGGTCCAGCTCGATGAAAATTCCCCTAAAAGTGAGCACACGTGTACAACTCCGCACTTTCTATCGAACGCATATCGAAGATAAATTAATTTTTTCGCATTTAATCTAGAAACTGGAAACAATGGCAGTGGGAGTTTGTGAAGAAGACGTAAGACGGTAAAAAAAATTATTTGCCTAGCAAAAAACAAGAAATCGGGCAGGTCATCTCATCACATTAAATAAATCGCTGAGAACTGGAATTTGCAGTTTCATCACAGCGTGATGTTCGGAAGAAAAATTATAGGCTTCGAAAAATGTAAAAAAAAATGCAACAGGGTCAAGGGCCACCGTGCACCACATGCGAACCTCAAAACCCGAACTCTTGTCGATTTCTTCGAATTGAAATGGAAAATTGGGTCACTTGCTGTGCAACAATTGATGGCTCTCGCGTAACATTCGAATTGGGGCCACACATTCGAATGGCTGAAGTACGCAACGGAATTGAGGTCTCGGATGGAAGCGGCGACCGCCTAGACCCTTCGGAGTCAAGAACCCAAAAAAAATGCAGAGCAGCGTGGAACTTGATTTCACAAAGCGAACTATTAGCGAAATCTGATCGCACATGACGGCTAAATGCCGATCGAGACGGGACGGTCGCGACTAGACAAGACTTTCAGCTTGGACATCGCAGCCCCTGCCCCTCGCCGATGGAAACAAGAACCTTGGCAGCGCCCCGGTGCCCTCTTTCCCATCGACTTCCGGCACACGGAATTTTCGCCACGCAAGGGCATTTTATGTAACACCCCAACGAGACGGGAACCAAAAAAAATCCCGCACGGATTTTCCCGTCCGCGAACACACGTTTGGCGAAAAGCCGTGAGGGAAAACGTGAAAAATTTTCATTCCTTGAAAATAATTGAAAAAATCGATCATAAAACGAATTTTCTAAAATCGCACGAAACACATTTCGGTGAAATCGAATTTCGAATCGGTCGACAAAATCCCGGTTGAAATTCACTTTCAAAATTTCGCCAGGCGTCCGGTCGTCCGCCGACTTCTCAAAATGAACGACGTGGGACTTAGTCGCTGTCGCCATTTTTTCACCTCACAAGTAAACCGGCCCGTAAATCGACGATAACCGTTCGTTCGGCACACGTACGGCCGCCACTTTTACCCAATAATAAACTTTTCATACTTACAATATCGCCGCCATTGGCATTCTCGGGATTTTCGACACTCATTGCTCGGCCCTGATGTGAAATTTCTTCTAAGTCCCGGGGACGACGACGGCTAGCGCGCGTTGTTCAGCAGCACGGCCACAAAAACGTGCGTCGCAGGCAGGCCAGGCAGCCAGCAGTTCTCTTCGCGAACGCGAAATTTTTTTTCAAAGTCCTCGGCAACGCGTTGCTCGACGTCGTGCCTAACGTTGGATCGAACTCGCGGAAAATTTTCTAAGTTGGTTTGGATGCGCGGCAACGCGAACCGATGCGCGCTTTCACGACACCGCCACTGTCACTGACATTTGCGATGCTCTCGGCGGAACACCGTGAGACTGCCACTTTTCTTTGTGTTTGT
Organism: Beris morrisii; assembly: GCA_951812415.1. Taxonomy (NCBI): domain Eukaryota; kingdom Metazoa; phylum Arthropoda; class Insecta; order Diptera; family Stratiomyidae; genus Beris; species Beris morrisii. The sequence continues at coordinate 166,830,312 of OX638310.1, read as the reverse complement.
TTTTCACTGATTTTTCTCGGTACGCGCAACCTGTTGGATTAACGGACGGACGAACGATTACGTGCCGTTTTAGGCGTTTCGATTGCGGTTAATTGAGACTTTAATCGGCCGACAAGTCACTCAGAAAGACCGGGAATTTGCTTCGACACTTTCGCTAGCGGTACGGAAGGCGACATAAAATCACACATACGAACGAGAACGACGTCTACTCTTGACGGAAGACGACGAATAATCGGGCAGCCCTCAATGGCGAGCGAGACGCATTCAATGCCGGCATGGCGTTAAGTTGGCTCCGGTTCGAGAATTGAATGAATTTTTCGATTCTCGAAGTTTGCTCCGAACGGAAAATCGTCCGGACGATTTTCAAAACCGGAAGTTCGATCAAATTGCTATTTGCATTTTGCGTAGCTGTTACTCATTCTTCTTTTACTTTATTTTGTAATGATAAAATATTGTGATCAATGTCTAATAAAAATGGCATCCAGCTTATACTACAATTCTCGTGTACGGCACTTAGTTAGCACACTTTCGTCCTGGCAAAAAATAACGCGATAGTGCAGTAACATGACAGATAAAGTAGCTAACCTTTTTTTTTACTTGATTCTATAAATTCTGATAATACAAATGTAAACTCCGTATAAATGTGGCACCATATCGAAAATTATAACAAAGGAAAGAGCGACATGAACTACTCAATTCTCCGCGAGTTACAAATCACCAGGGATGGATGTAATTATGCCCCTAATGCTTAAGAAGACTCTTGAAGCAGTCATCTCTTGGCTATTAGTAATTTATAAAAGCTGCTTATACAACTCGCATGTTCCGATGGCACGGAGAAGAGATAAAGTAATTTTTACTCTTGAGCCACACTATGGCTGAAGAATTTAGACCCATAGCCTAACATATTTTCTGACGAAACCCCTGGAGAGGCTGCTCGAGATCTCCATTAGAAATAATCTGGAAGCAAACACCCTCTCTACCGCACACGACTCGTGCACTAAAGGTAAATCGATGGAAACTGCTCTACATGAGGTAGTAAGGACCGTAGAGAGTACACATAGCACAAAATACACAATCGAAGACTTTTTAGATGTTGAAGGAGCCTTTAACAACGTTGTAAAAGATGCCATTCGAAAAACCCTGCTAAATGCAGGGGCTGAACCTAGCATTACCAACATATACATGCATCTATTGGTGAGAATGGCAGCCAAGGAGTAATTATTTTGTCCTGAAAAAATCAATTCAAGGAACGGTAAATGGATCGATTTCACCTAAGTCCGAATTGGTGACTAAACATTAAGCAGGTGCGACGTACTTACTGGCATCCGGGTTAACTGCGGCTGTGACATTAACTAAAAATAAATATCAATGGGGATGAAAAAAAAAACTTAATATATTTTTTGATAGGTTATGAAAGATCGAGAAGAGTTAAAACAGCTTAGCCACGGACAACGCCGACTTCAACGCACATATGACAGTTCGTCGCGAGAAATGCCACTGTTTTTAGCTGATGTGTGACGTCACGAATCAAAACGAGAAAATACCAGTTCATTGGAGTACCTTTTTAGAAACTGACTCGTAACAATATTTTATAATCCTAAAGGCAGCAGTTTTAATACAAAACTTTAGAATTCATTTTTCATCCTAATTTTTTCTATGAAAACTTAATTCCAGATGAGAAAACTAGTCTAATTATCATTTTTAAATGTGTTTATAAGGTTAAGTTAGGTTAGGTTGAGAAGGGTGGACTGAAGCAATGTGCCACAGTCCATCACGAGAGATCACGGAGGATCCATTGTGGTCCCTTCATATAAAACCGGGCTCTCGACTACTGATTCCAAATATTGCTCTTCTTCTCCATAAAGGAATCATCGCAAGTTCTAATAGATCGGTTAAGGAGAATTTCCCCAAGTACCGATACCTAGTACGTGCCAGGCTTTCACATTCACACACTAGATGCTCCAGTGTTGGCTCAACATTCTCATCACCACAGCGACACAGATCTGCCATGGGTATTCCCAGTCTAAATGTGTTTATAAAGTATTTAACTTTTCTTTGCCTTACAAAAGCTTGCACTTTAATAGAAAACTTGGTTTTTATCATCCAAGTCATGCACCCCCCATTCGAAATTGTTGCGATTTCTATGAAGCTGTTATGTTTGTTATGACTCTGGTTTTAGATGTTCAATTCAGTTGCGCGGCTATAGTTCAGAGAGCTCTGCCACGGATCGTTTTCAAAAATCATATCCGTACCTAGCCACGGTTTAGCGATTTTAACCGTAATGTTCGATTTTGATAAACAGAAAATTTCTAAAACTAGGCTTCAGTTGTAAAAAAAATCTAATTTCGAATTTAAAAATCGTCTCTCATCTCTTTTAAATTTAAAAAAACTAATATCTAATTAATATTCTTTCTTTCTTCTCTTTTGTCAACTTGTTAACTTCGATCGCTACTTCGTCCTTGTCTCGAGGTGGAGTTACTGATCATTTTCGGGATCACTGCATTACTTATTTGTCCTATTCTCCTCGTTTGGGTCCTCATTTTCATTAGTGTCCTTTTCTGATTAACAGGCTTGCAACTACCTTCGAATGTTCCAGTGTGCCGCATCGATTTTCCGATTATTTTGTAGTCACCGCTGGAAATATCCGGATAAGATGGTCTGTGCCAGTTCCAAGAGAACAGAAGCAACCCCGTGTGCGCATCCAGGAATAAAAATTAAATCGAACAACAAATCCCCAATTAATAAATGCATTGTTTATTGCAATTATTACGCGTTATAACCAAAGTATAGAAGTTTTCCACATTCAGAATTAAAATATTTAACACACTAATAAAACCACAGTCCAGTTTTCGTCATTCGTAGATCGGATTGCCTTCGGCGTCCCACTTCTTTTTGCACTTCTTGAAGGCACACACCAGATAGAGAGCTGAAAGTAACAGGAAAACTTAACACCCAACCAGATTCGTCACCTCCCGCTTCGAATCACTTACTCGCTGCTTCCCACTCTGGCTTCGACAACGTTCCGACCGTCTTGAACCGATCACCCTTGATCGCTTTCCCCAAATACTCGTCAGCATGCATGTAGTCCCCCTCCTTTCCATCTAGCGTATTTTCACGTTGCGCTGGATAAGTTTCGAGTGCCTGCATTCGCGATAGCAAACTTTTTCCTAGAATCAAACAGAATCGAACAGAAAAGCCCGAAAAATAAAAAAGCAAACCTACCATCTTCAAGTGACTTCTTGAAATAGTCCGCAAACCTTTCCTTCAACGTCAACTGTAGCCCGTACTTTTTAGCCAGCTTGATGAGCGTCGGGAAATGTACGAGAAACTCGGGACAGTCAACGACTCCTTCCAACTGGAACTTGTACTTCGCCCCGAACAGCGGTGGCTTCTCCGTATCACAGACAAACTCGATGGTGTAGACGTCGTTGCCGAACGATTTTGTCCCGGCGGCACGCTGCCTTCTCATAATCTCGTACGCGTCCGGGAACGTTGCAATAAAGTAGCCACCGGGAACCAGACACTCGGCCGCATTACGGATCATACATTCGGCCTGGCTCATCGATTCGAAACAGTAGTGAAAGGCAAACTGACAACTCACCATATTCAGTTCCATCGAAGGATCCTTGTAGCGTTCGCGCAGACGGACCAATGTCGAATCGCACGCGAAAAATTCCGCCGTGAATTTCTTCCCGACAAAACGTTTATCCCGCGATGCCATCGAATTGTAGCGCGACTGACACTGTTCGAGGCTGACGTCGGCAATATCGGTGCAGATTAGATGCGTGATTCCACCCTTCTCCCACTTGAGGAGGTCACCGCCCTTCCCGCAGCACATATCCAGAACCCGCAGCGGCGAGCCCACCTTCTGCGTGGTTTTGATGTTCGACAGGAACTCATTGATCAGCATACTTTTCATCCAGTTGTTAAAGTTTCGCATGTGAACGATTCGCGATTTAGAGCGCTCCGCCAGGCCTTTTTCTTCCATTTCGTTGTAGTGAGTTGCCACGGCTTTGGTATGCGACTCTTCGGCGGGCCGGTCGCGCTTTTCGGCCGGCTCGTACTCATCTTCTGAGTCGTCCTGTTTCGGTTTCACGCACTGCGGTGGACTCTGGTCCGCTTCGTCGCTATTTAATGCACATTCGTCGACTTCGTCACTCATTTTCTATCGTATTTTGCCCGATCGAGAACTAAAACTATCAGCCAGCAACAGAAGAGACGATTGTCGTCGTGATTTGACAGTTCAAATTGAATGACCGCGGAGCTGGTGACAGTTCACTGGTTGCAATTTCCAAAAGTTGTGCAAGAGGCGTTAGTATCGTTGGAAAGAACCGGATTGGCAGACATTTTTATTTCGGTAGATTTGAATAAAAAATTTCAACTGATCAAATTTAAAGCCTAGTATCCAGATCGAGTGAAATTTCGCTTACCTCTCACTGCAGTCATTCCGCTGTGAAATTAGTTCGTGAACGTTATCGAAAGATGTCGTGTGATTGTTGAAAATCAAACTGACAAAACACAAAAAAAAAAAACAATTTATTTTAAATTTAAAATCAATTTATTTTAAATAAGAAATAATCAATATTTGCTTTCGGTATAATATGTTCCAAATGGCAATACGTGAAAAAGGCAATGTTTTGTGGACCAGAAAGGGCACAAAAAATTGTTGCTGCGTGCTGTTTTCTCCATAATTTGATGTCGGAAAATGACATCGACCATTTCCCACCGAATAATGCTGATGAATTGGATGAAGAAGATAACGTTATCGAGAGTGAATGGAGAAAAAGAATTTTGAACGACAGTATGGTTAATTCGTCATTGGAAAGCAACACTGAACGTCCATCAAAATAAAAAAATTCATAAGGATTTCCTAATGCAGGAGGCCATGTAAGAATATTTTCCATTGTCATTTGCACTTCAGAACGAGACAAAACGTCACAATTTCACTGCGAAACTACGATGCACGCTCATTTCGCTGCGGAATCTTTGATCAGCGCCATCTGTTTGATAAACTCCAAAGGAAATTTCTCTTGAACTGGATACTAGCTAGCGAAATGAAAACGAAAAAATTGTTCACTAGCATTTCGCTCGGTTTTTTTTTGTATGTGTTTTGTATGGGAAACGAATTTTCACTCGATCTGGATATTAGGCTTAAGCTGGAATGCACAACGACCCAACGCTGTTTCACGAAAAATGTTTTTTATTTCAAGAAAAATTAAGCTTTACCGCGTCACAACCCAAAAAAAATAAATAAATAAAGACCTTAGGCGAAATACAAATAAAAACTGCTAACGAAAACAACGAGACAGGAAAGTATAAGAATGGAATCGCAACTAAAACTTAAAAATGTCGCTAAAGCTACTTATACAAATGTTAAGAATCTAATAAAATCGCCTAGTTTCACATATCAGTCTTGGTACTTTTTCCCAGAATGGCAGTACAAGGTGCTGTGGATGGAAACCAAGGAGTGATTATTTTGACTTGAAAAAATTAAAAAGCATATAATTTAAAACATTGACTAGGCTTTGCTTTATATCTACAATCTACAGAACATAGAACTGAAGGCAACATTTATCACATAGATTTATTTATGTAGAGGGAATAACCAGGAACCGGAAGCCATGACCAACGAAGGCCTTGATCGCTCCAAAAGGGGGTTACTGGGTAATTTGCTTATTTCGAACATGAAAAAGATCGGCTGTATGCTGTTCAAGCAGTCATTGATACGAGTATAAAGCTACAAAATAGAAGGAAACTAACTTACAAAAGCTCAGTATACAAAATATTTAGGACTAACAGTCGACGAAAAATTAAACTAGTCACTGTACATAAATAGTACAAGAAGCAAAACTACACCGGTCAAAGGAGATATAAGAAGAAATAATTCCCTAAATACACATATAAAGGAAACTCTCCACAATTCAGTTTTCCAATCGAACATAACTTACGGTCTCGTAATTTGGAGCCAGACTTAGAAGACAAGCAAGACTTTTATAAACAAATCCATTAAACTAATGTGCTATCTGGGCGACTCAAACAAAATTATAATAAACTGTCCATTCAACCACTTACAAAGGTGGAAAATGGTTAACCATTCAAAATAACACATGACCAAGAAATACACAATTTTGATACACGGTTCTAGTAAGACAACCATATCGAAATAGGATTGACCGAATAAGGAAAGATCCTATTTATAAAAAGATTCATGAATTTAATGCATTACCGAGCAAAATTAAACTGCAGATATACATGTGAAAAAATTACCGAATATACATCTTTCATATCCACAAAATAGTATTCTTGGTGATAAAAAAAGAAGACAAGAAAGAAACAAGGAACACTATAAAAAAGAAATGGGTCTTGGCCGAACGAAAGACTTAATTATATGTAAATTTATCATTTTTCTGTGAATTACTGACTTATTACGGATGCACGTAAGACCCAACTTTCATCATTTTTTAGAGTTTCTTCATATAAAAATCGAAGTATAAATACACAGCCTATAGAAGAAAACTCAGCTCCTTAGGGGTGAATATAAAAAAATCATGAAATAAAAAATTTATTCATATCTCAGCCGACCTGAGAGATATGCCACAATTTGTGAAAATATATCATGGACAATTTTTTTACCCCACCTCCGTACGACAAAGTAGTTCTGAACTCACGTTCATGGTACATGTTCCAAATTTCATCTCTCCAGGATAAGTTGTTCCTGAGATAGAAAAAAATTATATTTAGAACGCGTTACTATACTTTCATCAAATAAAAATAAAATTTTTAGCATTTCATCGTTAGCGGTTCTCGAGATATTAACATCACAAAGTTTTACTTTCCATCATTTCCCGGCAGCCTCTACACATTCTCCCCTAATTCTTTTTTATTTACGGGGTTCATTAGAACTAGTATCTGTAGAAATTCCAAGATTATTAAATAGATTTTGAGATATGAGTCGTGATTTCCTAGAACAATTATTATCCCGTCCACACTTGCGTGCTCCACTGACTACCTGAAAAATGTTTTATTTACTCTTAGCCTGGCCGCACACTGAAACAGCAAAAACAGTTTTAGTCAAAAACGTTTTTGACTAAACATGACTACGTCGCTGTTTCAATAGCAATTCAATGATCAGAGCACACTGATTAGTTGCGTGCCTTGAAGCGAGCTCCACTAATCGCGAGTGCAGAAAAGTGTGGAAAGTGAATGAAAAAAGAACAAACCTAATAGGTTTGCTCTTTCAGTGTGCGGCCAGCCTTAATTCGCGTGGTATCGTAATCGAAAGTTGTCCACCAATTTTTTTTCTTACGTTTCGACTAAGACGACCACCCCTACCTTCGCCCTCATACTCTATCCATAAAAAGTATTCAAAATTTATCGTCGTCTTGGCTTTTTTTCATTATTTTTTAATAATTAGTTCAAAATAAAATAAACGAAAATTTGCGAATTAACCTTTCGGTATACCGAAAGGTTCGATAGTAGGACCAACAATGTTCCTACAACACTAATTAAAAATCCGGCTCTGAAAAAGGGCCTGGAAGCTAAAAAGAAGAGTAGCCCAGATGCCCTTTAAGGAGTTTTCGCGTCGCTTACTTAAGTAAGCGAATAGGACCGGTTAAAAAAAACAACTTTACTATGACCTGGTTGGAGTAATAGTTGGAATTCACAGCTGTTGAAATACATACAACGTGATATTTACCAAAATTAACATATTAATTTAACACAGCGTATTGGGTACATCCAGTGAATGAACTCCATCATTTCTTGTTTGTTTAAATATTTGTCTATTATTATTAGCAATAATATCTTGGAATTTTCGGCCTCAACCAAGAAACTCCTTCAAAATTGCTTTATGCTAATTGGAACGTTCATTTTGTCACAGCATTTTGCCGTTCCCAATCATTCTTCAAGATCAACAACTTATCAACTCTTATCGAACTCTTATGTAGGCTTAGTACGACTTATCGACTTCTAATCCGATGCAGTAAACACCACGTCTAAAGACAACAACTAGCTATACAATTTGTTCGCTCAAGCAAACAAAAAAATGAAAGTTAGCCGCTTTAGCGGTGCAAGTCGAATGAAATCCACCTATCTACTTATGTTGATTTGCTCGTACTATGTGCGACTTCTATCCGAGCAGTGGTACTAAAATTATACTGGTACTTACGGATACAAGATTAATAAGTATAATGTAATCTCTAGACTTGCTAATAATGTAGTAAAAATCTTGATCTCTCTCCTACCAAAAAATTGCGTCAACCATTCGCCAAACGACCTCCGTATATGGAGAAAAAAAACTTTCAGATTTACTTTGGAGGTTTCTGTAACGTTCACAGCCATCGTTAAGCTAAGACGATCTCATCAAGCGTAGGCAGATAAAAATGACATAGTCGTTCCATGGAGTTTCAGTTTTAGATCTGTGGTCTTGCTAATAGCGATGGAATCTCGGATATTATTGGACAGTTCTTTTTAAAGGTATCGAATAAGATCTTAAGGGCTTACTTTTAATGCACACCTTCTAATACGAATCTTATGAAGACTGGTGCAAGCCCACTAATATATCATCCCAGAGGACGTGAGTTTAAATCCAGCGAACGACATGGACACAACTAGACGATGTCCAGAATGTATTGATCTTCGAAATCTTAAAAAAATATTATGTTTTCTTCTATCTATACTTGAACCCAGTTCAGCACTCCAGCGGAATTCAAGCGAAACTCTTTTTCCCTTCCATAATACTAAAACATGCAAGGCTCTATAGGAACCTTTTGAGGAATGTCTGCATTTTGTTAACAGCGTATTTCGGTACTCTACCTGTACTGAAATCTTGACTGCTTTTCGCGATGTTCATTATGCCGTTTTTCTGATTTTATTTCTTCTGTTAAAGGGACACAAGAACGCCCACCTAAATTCCACGAACCCGAAAATTCTTCAATTTTAAGAATAGGTCGATTTTTTTGCAATTCAGGTTCACTACAAATTTTTTGTTCCCTTCTTTTAGCTTCCATAAAATTAAAATCCGATTAAAATCCGGCCCGACGGATCAATTAATGTCCCGATTCTTTTTCAAAAAAGGACTTTGTTAATTTTCCTTCGATAAGTTATTTATCGCAAGGACAGATGAAGCTCATGTGCTGCCTACTTTATATTATAAATATGAGTATTGAAAGAAAAAAAAGAGAAAGGCGAAATTTCTTAGCTTACATAATTTCTGTTACCGGAATATAAGGGTTTTCTGGTGTCGTATGTTTTCATCGGGTAATTGATAGCCATTCGCGGAAGGGTAGCATTTTGGATGGGGGGTTTTCACAGCTACAACTATTTCTAAATTTTTAGGTCGACTGAACTCGTTTTTCATCTCCGTCCGCGACCTTAGCTACCTCTTTTTATTCTGTTGTTTAAATTTTTGTCCCATGTTTTCACCTTCTAAGCCCGGCGATCGTGCAATTGAAAAAGAGGTGGATGCGTTTGCATCAATAAAGTTCACCAGGATTTCAATGGCGCCCCATTAATCATATAGAAGTGGATTTCTTTCGTATAGATAATGTAATACTGTAAAAAATAAAAAAATACTAATGATTTTGGAGACGGGCATTTATTTTGATCATATCTCTACCAAACTCTAACTCCATGATCGCTTAGTGCCACCACTTTTCCGAAATGCAATCAACAGGTAAACAAAACAGGTACAAAATATCGCCGTCAATACACGAACACCTCTCACCTACTCAAGTTTTTCATTGCGAAAACGACTTGGGACAAAAATTTCCGAAAGATTGGCACTAAGTTTGAATGACGGTGAGTAGGAAAATATCGCGCGTCGAGTTTAGTTTTGTGCCCACGACAAATATTTTTTGAAATCGATCTTAAGTGCGACAGGTGAGTTTCAAGGTACGGCCGAAAAAAAAATAAACAAGGAATAATAATGGAGACACCTTGGCGAACATGTGCACTATTGTTGTTAGTTTGTGCACTGGCCCTGAGCACTCCGATGTACTACAAGAAGAACATTAACGATAAATTCGAAGCAGGTTGGTAAGGAAGGCCGCGCTCATCATTTTCCGAATCAAACATCCGGTTTGAAATAAATTTCCGCAAATTGTTCGCAGATCTGGTTCCGGTCTCGTCAACTGTAATACCGTTGAGCGTGTACGAAGTGAGCTATGGTCTTGGCGGTAAACCGAGCGAAGAGTATAAACTGGCTTATCTAAAGAAGCTCCGGAAGAAGGTCAAGCACGAGGACGAATTCGAATTCGAAGATCCGGATACTCTGATTACAAGTACATTTTTGAAGAACGCTTAATTTTTTGATTGGTGATTAGTGCCTTAATGTTATGTTTTGTGTCCTCTAGTTAAAAAGAAGTATCACGACAAGAAGGCTAAGGAAGCGACAGTTGTGAAAGGCGTCTAGAAGTGCCAGTGAAAGTAATCAGAATCGCACTTATTGTTATAAATTAAATTTGCAACAATTACAACGTGACATCATTAACCAAAACTAATTGCAGCCAAAAAAAATATTTTTTGTTTTCGTCCATTTTTTTTTATTTTATTTTATTGTGTTTATGTTATTTTACTAATTTATTGTTAAGATTATATGCGAACGAGTTAAATAGAAATATTTAAAAAAACAACTTTTTTTTTGTTTTTCATTTATTTTTATTATATGTACATATAAGTTTTGAATCACCACATCCCACAACTTTAAGAGGCTTACATATGGATTTGACCATCTTCAAGAAAACACGAATTAAAATATATTCATCTAACGTGGGTTGACTAAAAAGACGAAACCTGTAAAATTATCTTTTTTTGAAAAAATGTTTACAAAGTTATGACTGCGTATTTGAGACACAGGGTCCGCAAAAATACAGACAGTGTTTATAATCATGGACCTGGGAATCTAAAATTTTGTAACACGTTAATTTTAAACTATTTCCAGGATCAAGAAAGAATAGCAAGCAGAGGAATCCGAAAATTTAGGAAGTTCAAATTATTTATGCTACAATTCGAAAGTACGGTAACGAAAACAGATAAAATCATGATACTACTTCCAATAACTACCACACAAGAGTCCTTCAAAAATTGGGGCTTTCATTCGCCCAAAGTCGCAACTACAGTATGACTTTCTAGTTAGAGCTTAACGCCTTGTTTTGACGACATTTCAGAGGCCTAAACAGTGATGAAGGCATCAAGGCATCAGTTGGTCTTGATTCCGTGCTTTTAAAGGACAGTCATTTCAAGTACACACATGGGAATGGAGATGACTGAAAAAAATTAAATCTATAGAAAAAAAAACCATTAATAAAGTTTTGCACAAAAAAAACCCTGGCATTCATCATTGCCCTTCATGTTTCATTTAAAAGAAAATCCTTGACCTAGTTTTCAACAACCTTAGACAAAACAACTGCAAAAAAACTGAATGAAAAGCCACATGTTGCTTTCAAAACATGTGAAACTACACATCCTTGTTTACCCCGAAACGAGCATGCGTGATTTTTGTTTACCTCCCGAAAGTATTCCTGGTCCAGAAGGATGATGCGGGTGGCAGCATCCGTTTTTAGTACTAAGTACAGAAATTTTCATCTTGACGGTAATCAGGGTGTGGACTTCGTGGTGACAAGATGATTCCGTAGAAAATTAAATCTTTTGGCTTTTTATTCGGATGTAAAGTGGCTTTAAATTTCCGATTAATGTTTTTTCGGTAGTGCAGTGAAAGACAGAAACTAAAAATGCTATTCGGAATTTTCAGAAAGAAAAGTTAACTAAGAACTTAAGTTGAAACTAAACTCATCAGTGACCAATTTCAAGTACTAATTTAATCTAAAATCAAGTAAATTCAATGCGTTTTATTAAACCTTTAAAAAAGTGTTCCCCAAATCCAATCGAATAATTGAAAAAAATGATTGAATAACTTTACTCATCTTTTCGATAAGAAGTTGTGAAAAGAAATGGCGGAAGTGAAAGTGTACTAAAAAATAATTTTGTTTTGTACTAAAAAAACGGAGGAAGAAAATAAGTCAACTCCTAGAATGCATTGGAAAATTTTATTTTGCACTGCTTTCCTTTACGGTCTGTTGGCTAAAGGAAATGCATGGAAATCGAATGGATCCTCGAGAGCTTCCAGCCAGACAAATCAATTAAATGTCGGTCTTATCGCTCCTCACACGAATTTCGGGAAACGCGAATATCTACGAGCAATTAGTTCGGCCGTTCAAGGATTACAGAAACCACGTGGCACGAAATTAACATTCCTCAAGGACTATGTTTTTCAAACGTCGAATATACATTTCGATATGATGTCGCTGACACCGAGTCCAACAGGTAAATGTTATTTCAAAAGAATTTATTGCTCCGAAGGCGTGGCTTTATGCAGAGGCGCCGGTTGATTCCTTTGTCCCCATCCAGGTTGTAGATCCTATAAAATTTGCCAGTTTGATCTTTGCACCATTGGTTCTACGTTTGGCCGCAAATCCTATTATCAACCTTACTTCGTCAACTATTAGGCATACTCTCTTCAGTTTCTGTGTGACCCAGATTGGGCATAGCACAGCACGCACTAGCTTAGGCATAAAAAGGTCCTTATTCTCCATTAATTGGGAACATCGTTCCTTCTCCTCATTCAACTCCCTCAGAGACAATACTCCGTTGTGACCACAGTAATAATCCTCGTGCTTTGCCATATTAAGGAACAACGACAATTTTCAATACACTCGAAGGCTTGCTTCCAATGTATACGTAGCACTTATTCAATTGAAGATCTATCGTTTTTCCGATAATTTTCTTCACTCACTTTATCTTCTATTTTCAGATATCCTAAACACACTATGCAAGGAATTCCTGCGTGCCAACGTCTCGGCAATTCTTTACATGATGAATAACGAACAATATGGCCGTAGTACTGCCTCGGCCCAATACTTTCTCCAATTGGCCGGATATTTAGGCGTTCCAGTGATATCCTGGAACGCCGATAATTCCGGCTTAGAGAGACGCGCGTCCCAGTCAACTTTACAACTCCAGTTGGCTCCAAGTATAGAACATCAAAGTGCAGCAATGTTAAGTATCCTGGAAAGATACAAATGGCATCAATTCTCGGTGGTCACATCACAGATAGCTGGTCACGATGATTTCGTTCAAGCTGTCCGCGAGCGTGTCACCGAGATGCAGGAGCACTTCAAATTTACAATTCTCAATTCGATCATCGTTACGAAACCGAGCGATCTTGTTGAGTTGGTAAACAGTGAAGCGAGAGTTATGCTCCTTTATGCTACACAAGGTGAAGCTATCGATATACTTAGAGCGGCTGAAGAACTGAAAATAACTGGCGAGAATTACGTGTGGGTCGTTACGCAATCGGTGATCGAAAAAAAGGACGCACACTCACAGTTTCCGGTCGGAATGTTGGGCGTACATTTTGATACGAGCAGTCCGGCCTTGATGAATGAAATTTCGAACGCGATCAAAATCTATGCGTACGGAGTGGAGTCGTACCTGAATGATCCGGTCAATCTAGGAAGGAAGCTCAATACGCAGACCTTAACGTGTGAGGATGAAGGACAAGGTCGATGGGATTATGGTGAAATGTACGAGGTCGGTCTACTGATACGTTGGGCATTTTTCATCCGTGGTATCTTTACAGATTCTTCAAGTACCTTCGAAATGTTTCGATCGAGGGCGACATCAACAAGCCCAACATCGAGTTCACAGCCGACGGTGACTTGAAATCGGCTGAATTGAAGATTATGAACTTAAGGCCAAGCATAAACAGCAAGAGTCTTGTCTGGGAAGAGGTAAGATCTTTTTTTTGTAATGTGTATGAACTCAGCTTGTAATCGGCTTACTATCGAATAGATCGGTGTTTGGAAATCGTGGGAGACTCAAAAGCTTGATATTCGTGATATCGCATGGCCAGGAAATTCGCACGCTCCGCCACAAGGTGTTCCCGAGAAATTCCACCTGAAGATCACTTTCCTGGAAGAGGCGCCCTACATCAACTTGTCGCCGGCTGATCCGATCAGTGGTAAATGCCTGATGGAACGAGGTGTCCTCTGTCGAGTGGCAGCCGATCACGAGATGCAGGACATCGATATGGGTCAGGCCCATCGTAACGAATCGTTCTATCAATGCTGCAGCGGATTTTGTATCGATCTGTTGGAAAAGTTCGCCGATGAGCTGCGGTTCACATATGAGCTGGTTCGCGTCGAGGATGGAAAATGGGGTACTTTGGAGAACGGAAAATGGAATGGATTGATTGCGGATTTGGTTAATCGGAAAACCGATATGGTGCTTACGTCGCTGATGATCAACGCCGAACGGGAAGCAGTTGTTGATTTCAGCGAACCGTTTATGGAAACTGGTATCGCAATTGTTGTGGCCAAGCGGACGGGCATAATTTCGCCAACGGCGTTCTTAGAACCTTTCGATACTGCCTCGTGGATGCTGGTAAGGACGAGCAGGTTGCAATCGGATTGATTGTTTAGAGATTTCATGGTCTACTTCGTTTTGCAGGTTGCTATTGTTGCTATTCATGTTGCCACTTTCATGATATTCCTGTTCGAATGGCTTTCACCTAGTGGATTCGATATGAAGTTATCACTGCAAACGGGATCGGTCATCCCCTATCGGTTCTCATTGTTCCGGACGTATTGGTTAGTGTGGGCCGTTCTATTTCAAGCAGCCGTTCATGTTGATTCGCCGCGTGGATTCACTTCGCGCTTTATGACCAACGTCTGGGCTCTATTTGCTGTGGTCTTCTTGGCCATCTACACTGCCAACTTGGCCGCCTTCATGATAACTCGGTAGTAATAAATGCACAAAATATCAGGCATTCCGGAAATTTCTTCTTGCCTCTGTTTTTTATTTGCAGTGAGGAGTTCCATGAGTTCAGCGGATTAGACGATTCTCGTTTAGCCCGACCGCACTCACACAAGCCAACATTCAAATTCGGAACAATACCATGGAGTCATACCGATTCAACGATAGCGAAATACTTTAAGGAGATGCATTTCTACATGAAAGAGTATGTCGTGTCCGTGTTTGGTGTTGTTTGGATTTTGAATATTGTCGTGTTTTCGATTTGTTATTTTTTCCGAACTAATTGTAATTATTTGAATTTTCGGTTTGTTTTCGGTTTTGTCTTGGTTTTTTCCTTTCAAACAGCTATAATAAGACGAGCGTTGCCGAAGGAGTGACATCGGTTCTTAGTGGAGGACTGGATTCATTCATTTACGATGGAACTGTGCTGGACTATTTGGTAGCTCAAGACGAGGATTGTAGGTTGTTGACGGTTGGAAGCTGGTACGCAATGACTGGTAAGCTTCTTCAAACTCATCTTCCTTTCACCATGTAATGTGTTTTGTTTCAGGTTACGGTCTAGCATTCAGTCGAAACTCGAAATACGTTCAAATGTTCAATAAGCGTTTACTTGAACTCCGAGCAAACGGCGATCTGGAACGAATGCGACGATATTGGATGACCGGAAGTTGTAGACCTGGGAAACAAGAACACAAATCTTCCGATCCATTGGCCCTCGAGCAGTTCTTGTCAGCGTTCTTGCTTCTAATGGCGGGAATTCTATTTGCAGCTCTGCTTCTTCTGCTCGAACACGTCTACTTCAAGTACTTCCGAAAGCGTTTGGCCAAATCGGACCGTGGTGGCTGTTGTGCTCTAATATCCCTTTCGATGGGCAAAAGTTTAACGTTTCGGGGAGCCGTATTCGAGGCTCAGGAAATTATCAAGAAGCATCGTTGCAGCGATCCAATTTGTGACACACATCTATGGAAAGTGAAGCATGAGTTGGATATGGCTCGATTAAGGATTCGTCAGCTTGAAAAAACAATGGATAAACATGGAATTAAGCCACCACAAATCAAGTAATTTCAAACAAATAATTTAAGTTTTAGCTGCAACTTCCTTAAGACACGATTTTCCTTCCCCAGACTCTGTTCTGCGTCGGATTTAATCAATCACGGTTTCAAGGAGCGACCACCATTACTTGGAAATCTCAGCATAGGAGGCAGCGCTCAGGACCTGTATAGGTGGTATGCAATTGTCTACAAATAAAGCTTTGAACCATTCTTTTCAAATTTCTTCCAGGTCATATAAGACAGAAATTGCCGAAATGGAAACTGTCCTATGAATGCACACGCATCCAACAATACAACCACAAACACCCACACACATTTTTACTACTTCAAAGGAATTTAACTTTAAGGATTTGAAACTAGAAAACCAGAAACCTCAATTGATACATAAATCGTTTGTTACTTGAAAAGGCCATGGCAGTGCCAAGATGAAAACTGAAACTACAAAAATAAGCAAATAATAATGAATAAAACGCGTAATATTTAAATGTTAAATAAAAACAAAAATAAATAAATAATAATAAAAACAACTAGTAAAAAAAAAATTAAAAATAAATGTTGAATTTTTGCGTCAATTTAAACCAAAACATATTTAAATCAAATAAAACTAAAACAAGACTATAAAATGAAACAACTCAAAAGAATTAAGCAATTTGTTAAGTTTCAGATATTTTCATTAGTTGCGTTCAACAAGAAACTAAATAGATGCTAAACTTTTACGCGAATTGATTTTAAGTAAAATTTTCAAAAATATTTTATCTGAAAGTTTGCAGTTTTAAGTTATGATAAGTTTAATGTTAACATAAGGTAGAGAGATGGAAATATAATTTTTGATTAAGAATTTATGTGGCCGAAATTTTGTATTCTAAATAAATGTGGCTTCAAAGGAATTATTGTGAAAAGGAAATAATAAAAGAACTTTTTGGAAAATTGCATAAATAAATGTTAATCTGAATGATTTTTATTGTAGCATTTAAGACGTGGAGATTCGCGAACACACAAAGCTCTCGACCATCCATTATTGCACATATCACCATCGACGAATTGCGAATCGATTTTTGTTAGTGGCACCCTCAATAGCCGAGAGATTCGGAGGTTGTTTTTTACAAAGCAGTTTTTTTTGGGTGAATGTGGAATCAAGAGAATCTCTCTGCTTCGTCATCAATACGATTCACTTCGAAGTAGTATCTCTCGTCTGATGGGCGGCGGAGAATCTACCCAAATGTAACCAAAAAAAGTGCTTTGAAGAACCGAGACTGCGATTCTTTCTCTCATCAAATATTGCGATCGGTTTGACCTTTTGTAAACAGCACAGGGTTTTCTGGGTTATCTGTCTATGTGTTATTGAATCTGTTGAGTCCGTTCACCATCTGTTTACCCACTTCAAATACAACCTACTATATTGTATTGCTCCTACAGTAAACGTATATCCGTACTTAATATTCCTTCATTAGAACAGCGCAAGTTGTATTTGTCCTTTTCAGCGTTTTAACATCATTATGAACTCTCGTCGCCTAACCGTACGGCGGAGTAGGTCTGGCTATATTCGTCAAACTCACGGATTCAACTAACGTTTACTTTTGTTTGCATGCAAAGGAATCACGATACGCTGCAGTTTGATTCTCTGTCTACAGATTTTTCTTCATAAGGCCTTACTTAAAGTCTCTAATTTGTACAGGCTAGTGTTCAAATTCTTTCAACTTATCGTTCACTTTAACTTTTTTAGAAAGTCGTGTTCCGTTGTAAATTAATTAACCAGTATTTAAAATCGTCACACTTTTAATTTTCAATGTACAGTCTAAGCCTAAGCGGCAGAAGTATTCGATTTAATGCGGCCGTTTTCTGCACTTCAAATAAATCGTGGTAGGACGACATGACCTAATTGTTATCAATTTCAAATAGATAGGAATGATCAAGCCATAAGAATAATGTCGTGAAAAGGACCAACCCCATCAGGGTAAGGACTCGTGGGCGTTACTGACAACACGGAATACAAATGAAATCGTTTTGGCAAATATTCGTATCGACTTTATTATAAAATCTCATTTTAAGAGTGCAAAACTTCTACTTCTGGGCTACTTACTGAGAAACGGTTCCTGTAAAGTTTTATACAATTTCTTGGCCTTGCGCGGTCCCAGACCGGTACAAAGCGACAATCGTTCCTCCGAGCTGTTAACTATTTTCTCCAAATTTCCGAAATTTTGCAGTAAAGTAACGGCATCGGTCTTATTAATGGGCTTGATGTTGGTTAGGGCGGTTACCAGCTGAACAATTTTTATGGAAAACTTTCGTAAATACTGAGAAAAGAATGCGATCCGGTTACCTTCTGATGCGGATTCGAATCGACTCGTTCCATAATCAAATCGGGTGGTCTCTTCTCGAACAATTTGTACGTCTCGATAATCTTTCCTGCTTCGTCGGCGTTCCAGGCGAGCATTAGCGTGAGGTCGGCCAGAAGGCTAACTCGAGTGAGGTTCTTCAGCGCATTGTAAGGTTCCTGGAATGAATTCGAGTTAGAGGACGGCCAGTAAAAACGTCGGAAAGGCTTACCGTCATATCAACTTGCACCAGAAGAACTCGCAGCTCGTACTGGGACCCGAGCGCTTTGAGCCGCTGACAAATGTAGTCCGGATTCAGGTTGTGGTACTTCAGGGAGATGTACAGGATGCAGGTGGTCCGACCGACGACATAATCGGGCACAATTTCACGGAATTCGATGGGGCAATTTTGAATCGCTTTGAGGATTGGATTTCCGCGCTGTTTCGGATGCACGAGAATGCAGTAAGGGTTTGGAGCGGTTTGTTTCGGGCCCGTTGACGATGTGGTCGGTTCGATTGGACTCGCTTTTACTGATGCAGTAGCTACTGGTGTGGGTGTTATTTTCGGAATTTTTAAATCTGGAGGAATACAAATGTTCGCCAATTCGGTGTCAAATGACTCGTCCAGAATAATTTCGTCCATTTCGTTATGAAGTGCTATTCTTTTCACCGCACGATCTGAAGAAAAAACCCAACAGAATGTGTGCACAACAAAAACATAAAAAACTGAACTGTCAAAAATGAGCACTCGAACCGAATTGTCGTTGTTTTGCCGCCAGATGGCACATTTGTATCTTAATGGAGCGTATACCGGAAATGCGTCATTTTTAAGAAGACCAAAGGTTTGGTAACTTGGTTTGTTGATTTTTTTTAAAATTGCAATAAACTAATAATTAAATATTTCCCAAATTAACCGATAAAAAACAAAGATAAGAACAGAGTATGAAAAACCGACAAATATTACAAAATTTGTACAGTCGAAGAATTCTGTGGTAAAAAGCGATAACAGCTTAAGTCGAGAAAATAATTAGGCAGTTACGTGTACCAAAATTGATAAATAAAGTAATAAAAAATATATTAAGAGATCTTATTTTATTGAATTTAATAATACAACACAATAATAATATATAATATATGAGATAATATGAGATAAAAATTTATCAAACAATGACAATTTTTTAAAAAAATGCAATTGAAAACTTTGAAAATGATTTTTTCTTATCTCGACATAAGCTGTTATCGCTTTTTACCACAGAATTAATGACGCCATTTATTGTTAGTTAAGATTGCGTAAAAATGATTCCGGGTTCTCTTTAAAAAATTGTATCTCTCTTAATTTTTATCACATAATAATAAAGTAGAGCTTATTTTAAAGTGAGAGGTTTGCACAATTAAAAACAAATATGAATCAACGAATTAATCTTTGAACATTTTTTCAAAGTTAACGATTTTGGCCTTTATTCTTGAATATCTTCAAAACTCAATCTATCTATCAACCTATTCTCTTCTTTTTTTACTGTTTTTCAAAAGATGTGGAAATATATTAACTTGGTTCTTCGAAGAGCATTTCGGCAAAATCTTTCTCTTTGAGATCTCTAGCTAGTTTTTTGACTTGTTTTAGAAAACAGTGTAATGAACAATATAAAAAAATGAAAGATAAGAAATAGTGTTTTTTTTAGGTTTTCAAAGATAAATGACAAAAGAAAAGTGTTGATAGCAGACTAAGGGAAATGAAAAATGATGTTCCACTAGGCTTTCGAACTTCTACTATTCAATGGTCTTGCAGAACTGACACTAAATAGGAAAATGCATTTATACACTACAACTTTACAAATTATGCAAACTTTTATAGATACTATTATTATTTGGTGTAAAAATAACAATATGTTCATAAACGAAAGCGTGTGCGAAAGTGAGTAAGAATATAAATAATGAAGCAAATAGGTAATTAGTGACAATAAATAATAGTACTTAAAGAAATAAGGAGTGCAAAGTATCTCGGTTTAATTATTGACTCGTAGCTAAAATTTATAGAACACGAGACTGATCTAAGAAAAAATAAATTCTTTAAGTGTAGTTTTAAGATACTGCATCTTGAAGTTTGAAGATATTCCTGCTCCGCACTTTGTTTGTAGTTAGAGATACTTAAATAGTGTCTTAAAAACTGATATTAGAAAATTGCAAAGAATTAAAAATCGAATCATTGAAATACTCGACTGGAAACCTAAGCTCAATAATACTGAACAACTTTACAACGAACTGAACTTAAATGTAACTGAAATAATATACTCGAATCAGCAAAACATATTTACAAAATAAAAACAACTTGGTTTGAACTGACATTAATCTGGTAAAATACAAACCTACAATATGCGAACAGCAGAAGACATACGAAAACAAGTATCATACTCTAATAATACTAAAGTTAATAAATTATTCACAGTGTAGATAGTGTTTTGAACAATTTGCCAGATGAGATCAAATCAATTGGCATCAATTGGCATCTACCTGTCATATTAAATAATACGGTAAGAAAAAGATTTTGCATTTAATGGTATATTGAAAACAACCTTAAGGTTAAAAAAACAAACTTACATGAATTTAAAAAAAATTTTATCCTTGATAAAACTAGAAAGATATATAATATTTTTTTTTATATTTCCACAAACTTCCTCCTTAAAATTAAGCCCTATTATTATTATGTGATCAGAATTAATGGAGATATGAGTTTTCAAAGAGGACTAGAACACATTTTTCGTGAAATTTCTACATGCCTACTGTAACTTACACCAAAAATAACTTAGACACAAATTTTTTTTTAACAATAATATTTTATCTCTAAAGCTGTGAACCAAGTGCTGTAGTTGACATTGTGCTCGACTTGACTTGATGTCTCTCATAAGTGCTCCTCATTCACTACAGTCAACTGTTATTAGGGGCGGCATAGAAGGACATACCCACATAAATAAAAAAATAAAAACAAAATATAAATATAAATAAAACAGTACTCAAGCTAGTAAATAATATTAAAGCGAAAAAAGTATGAAAAATATGTATGTATATATTATGTAAAAAAAATCCCAAAACCATAAGAATGAAATATATATCAACCCTTGAAAGGGAAAAGGGCATAAGGGACAATTTTTGTGAAATTGTGTTATATTAACCATCAGAACCGAAATTCTAATAACTACTATTAGATGCGAAACTTATCAATACTTCTATTAAGAGATGAAAATCAGGATCAGATAGAAAGCGCCAAAATTTAAAATTTTATCTAAGTAGATCCTTAATGATTTTTCCAGCATCGATATGTAGATGACTTATATATACAGAAACGAAATTTCTTTCTTGGTTTGCCACATCCCCCTCAAATCACTACCCCAAAATATGACCACTAATAGAGGTCCACTCAATTACGATGTACAACATTTTTAATTTCTAAGTTAGCTGGTTCTTCAGAAATCGTGCAATATAACCACATGTATTACGGAATCTTTTATGGAAGCTACCTCAAAGAGTACAGAGATTTAATTTAAATCCAGAGCTGACTTTATCCGAAAGGTAATTAAGTTGAACCTAGCCTGATATTCAAACAATTTGCATGAGTACTTGAAGTGTTGGCTCCATTAGTTCTACAAAACAGAACAGCATTGTTCGCCACACCCAATCCATCGAAGACACTTAACAATGTTTTTCTATCTGACGAGTATGTAATTTTTCTTACATATCGAATTCCATTCGATATCGTCAAATTAGCATAAATATAAGGTCGTGTGTCTGAACAAATTCAAAGATCACTCGGTAAAATCGCAACAACTCGTCAATTTTCCTTTCGCAGTGCCTAAGATTGTTCACATGTTGGTGACGATGAGCCAAAGAATCGAACAAGCCGCACACGTGTTCAACCTATTAAATCGGATCTTGCTTGGTTTTTCAATTACCACAGAACCGATGCTCCTTCGTAAGGTAATCCAGGTAGGTACCTTACCACTGTCTGCATTATAAAAAAAATAATGCAGAAGAAAAACCTCAAAACTTTGCGCCTTTTGTTAACATGATCTGCGGCTGTTGTCTCGGAGGTGATAATTTGAGTACGCGGACATGATCAAACCCGGATAAGTGTATACTTTACTTATTTACTCCAGATGGTTGCAGTACTCGTCTATTAGAATTATGTTCTAACGATCTCCAGCAATTTTTTCACGCTGTCAGTTTATCACAGACGGCGAGGTGGATTGGCTTCTAGAATGGCTTACAGACTGGCCTTTAGCCTTTCCAGTTCCTCGATCGCAAAGAAGCAGAAGTAGAAGCGTTCGCTGTCCGCATCATCGATCGTCCAAGCCTTGCGCCTAATCCATTAATCTTCTTATGATTTTCTTTAAGTGGAGCTCGTTTCGATCTTGGCCATGCAGTAAATTGTGTCTGAGCCCAAGTCTAGAGACTCTTATAAAATAATGTTCCGCTATCCAACTTCGGAGACTTTTCCTGTACAACTGCTCCATAAAAGGTACTTAGAGCGCGACTTGAATAATTTCTGATCCTAGCTTAGACTCATGGCAAACCCATAGCTCGATCCTATGGCAAAAAAAAAGAAAAGAAAACGCTTGGAAAATAAAGAAAATGAAATTTAGACGCTAGATCGGTAGTTCTGATTGGTCGCTCGTGCCAAGATAACTTTTCCTGCAAATTGCAGGGAAACTTCGCTTTATGGACCTGAAATTCGTATCGATGCTGCTTTCGTCATTGAGAGTGGTCATGCACCTTTGGCTCCTTATGACCACGGTGTAGGTTGGTAATTGACTTGTACTATGGTGAATTATAGGTAGCAAAGGTGCTCGGTTCAGTCCCCGATCTAATCTCCTCGAGCAGCTTTATACCACTCTTTCAAACCTCTGCATAGATCAATGGGATGCTAAGATTTCCACAGGTAATTCCTTTTTTCACCTTGTACTTTTTACTTCAGTCGTCGTCTATAATTGTGTCACTCATTGCCTTTATAATAAGGTTCGCTTGGCGTTTTTTCCCTTCTTTCCGATCTGGGACGGCCGCAAATGAAATTATGATTGCGCTTGAGTCTTTACAATAAGCCGACAGCTCACCTCGGCATAGGTACAATCTCAAATACATACACCACACATAAAATGCTGTTAGCATAAAAACTGGTCTTCGATAAATCCAGAAACTATAGTGGCACGTGCTTCCCTGCCGTGTAGGAGACGTGCAAAGTTTAAGGTGTGACAACACATCAGGAAAATTAAATCGACGCAAAACTTCACGTACCCAAAATGCAGAAAAAAAGAGTTAACATTAGCACATAAAGCAATGGAATACAAAATACACCTCACTGGCGATATGATGGATAAGTCTTGAGAGATTAAGTACGACATTGTTCAGGTTAAGAATGGGTGTGCCTTCGAACATACGCAAAAAGTTGACGCATTTTATTTCCTTTTCTAAAGGTTCGTTCTTTACGACAATTCAGATTAAATGATTTAAAATAATGCAATAAACATTTTCCTTTAAAGAAATTAATTTAAAGGAAATAATGGAAGTTTACTGCTACTGGACAGAACGATGCATAC
Organism: Beris morrisii; assembly: GCA_951812415.1. Lineage (NCBI taxonomy): Eukaryota > Metazoa > Arthropoda > Insecta > Diptera > Stratiomyidae > Beris > Beris morrisii. Next base: position 166,806,549 of record OX638310.1, on the reverse strand, counting down.
CTAGAGTGACCATATTTTTTTAGAGCAAATTTCGGTAAAAATTGGGTACGTATTTTATGTATGTAGTTAGAAACGTAGGGCTCGAAAGCTAAGACAGTTGTCCGTTTTTGTACCGTTTTTCAAATAAAAATTATTTAAAACTCAATAATACTAACAGTAATAATAGAGCAAAAATAAACAGCCCAAAGAATTAAAACCAATTCAATATCTGATCAGAGCCTTAAGAGATATTGCGGAATTCGTTAAAACGTATACAACTCCTTTGCAACTCCTTAAGATATCAGAAAATTGGTACTCGAGCAACGTCTTCCTCTACTTGGAGTTCATATACGATAAAGGTATAGACAGTTTTTGTAGCGTGGTATCAAAAAAAAATCTGGCATCTTTGAAAACCAAATAAGGAAACCCAGACACATCTTATCTAAAGAACCCTTTCAAAAGCCCTTAATTAAACATTTCTTCTCCTACTCCTTTGTTACTCACGACAATCTTTTTTTTTAAATTTCCAAATTCCAGCGTTTCAATTAATTTTTTGAATTTCAAATTTCACATAACTCTCTCTATACGCGGGCACTTATAAAATTATTTCAAAATACGACAGAGCAGTCAAAACAAAGCCAAACCTCTTTAATGGATTTTTACGAAAAAAACGCACCCTGACTTTTGATTGATTGGTTCGAAATTAATTTTGATGACTCTATGGGAAGCATGACGAATGGATTAACACTTCTGCGTCGGGATTAAACACCAAAAAGATTTTAAGGCATCTGCTCGACTCTACTCCCAAATTCCAAAGAAAATGATAAATTAGAGGGTTCATTATCTCGGCATCGAGCTTAACTTCCATCTTCCAATCTTTATATTGTTGTTGATGGAATCTTCTTAAGATACCGTAAAATAGATTCAAAAATCTTCCTCCCTCAGATAAAGATTTCTCTTCAATTATCGCAAAAAGATGTTTGCTGCAAAGCTAAAGTGGAGCGTTTTAAGATGATCTCAACTGCGAATGTATTTGCAAACTGTTCTACCGCACCTCTTTGCTAAGATGGGTTCAAGGTGAGCTCCGGTGCAAATCCAAGCTTGGCGAATTTATCTATAAGATTGTACTAGTCTCTCGGCTAGTATGAGACCATATATCAATTCGAACCAAATTGTTACCGGTGTTTCTTTAAGATCTTTCATACAGGTTCGCATTATTCGACTTCGACCAATCTGAAGAAGTTGCCTTTGATTTTGTGGATCGAAACTGGCTAAACGTGAACAAGCTCTCTCTCTCTGTTGATTCGCGTATAATTTAAATTCCATCGGGTGATTTTTGTTTAAGTAAAGTAAAATAAAGTTAAGCTGTCCTTCACGGTATTTTGCTCAATGCCAAGTAGCAACAATCGAGAAGTGTTTATCACTTCAAAACCGCTTAAATTGTTCTTTAGCTCTGAAATATTTCGGGGCAAAAAAACGGCTTAAACACTTGGCCCTTTGGAATTTTTTTTTATCAAACCATTAGTAACTTTACACAGTTCACCAAATTGATTAAAGTTACACCTTGATAGCAGACAAATTTTTCTTCCGAAATGTGATTAGCATTAAGCGGCGTATAATGGACGTTAAGAAATATCTTTAAAAAAATTTAATACCACCTTTGCGATGTGTACAATACACGAAGATATGATTATGAATGGCGATTATAACAAAGATGGGATTATAATTTTACCCAGATTTTTTTTTTAATAGTAAGTAAGAAGTTAAAAGGTGTCTTAAGATATCGGATCGTACAAAAATGTCTCGAGGAATGTGGGTGATATTTTTAATGGCATGATTAAATCGTGGAATAGCTCTCCGAATCGTGCATATCAAACAGGCGAGAAATTTGATTTCCAAAGATTTTTTTCAATGAATCAATTAATAAAGAATTTCAGAGGGAAATCACCATTAAGGCTAGCTACCGGCTGCGCCGAAATATTTTAGTTTTTTCTCTAAATTAAGCGAGCTACACGATATGAATGAAAAGTTACAATTTAGCTTTATTAAATTTTTTTTCAAAATAAATTGAACTGAACGCTTCATTAACTGAAGTCCCAAATTTTTAACAATTTCAAAAGCGGCATATGAATAAGTAGTTATGCACTTATTTTAGAATTTCTAGATGACGCGTTAAAACACAAAATTTTTTTCTATGCCAGTAGCTTATCCTTATTATCTTTATAAAATAAGGGGTTGCAATTTTTTTTTCAAACATCTGATTTCCATCCCCAAAAAAATTAGTACTAAATTTTGGAAATCGAAATGTTTGTTGACGTTATATTTTTAAGGAGATCCAGCGTGGATGCCTCGGAGATACCGCCCTGACTGCTCAACGAAATTCATTTCAATACGGCTAATTTTTCCAACCTTGAAAAATTTAATCTTAAACTTACAGTGCAACGTCAACAAAAGATATATGCGAGGCCATAGGCTGAAAGTTAAAACAATTGTTAATTTAACATAGCTGCGTAAGGTTCGACAAAAGGCAAACAAGCTAGTTCTATCCTAAGACATAGTATGGAGAAAATATTTTTTGTTAAGCTAAATGCTCCAGAAAAAAATATCTCGATAGCAGACGAGCACAACTTTGTGTTCGTAACTTTTTGGAAAAATTTTTTTTTTTGGAAAAAATGCTTTTTCTTTGAGAAATATTTTTTCGGATGTTTTGAAAATTTGTGACCGTTTGAATGTCTACTAAAATTTTGGTCAATATCATTGGCATACAAATTTGTAGTGTATGATACGGTCATTTCAATTAAGGGAAGGAATAATTTTTTTGGAAGCGTCTAACTGTTTCAAATTTAGAGTTGGTTCTGGTGCCTCAATATTATCTTAATTTATATCCAATAAAGTAGGCTTCGAATGTTTTTTTTGTAGGTTTTAAGTACGGCCTTCTTAATTCAGACTTGGACTTTTTTTCAGACGCTTTCAGGCGTCATTGACCGCACACATGTAGAAGCAAAATAACTGCCTAAATGTCATCTAAAATGATGACCAATAGCATAGTTATCGAAATTTAAGTGGTAGGATGCGATAATTCCATTTATTGAAGTTTTAAGTAAAATTGTATTTTAATTTTTTTTTCCAGACAGTTTCAGTCGTCTTCAACCGCACGTGTGTACTCGTACTAGCGACATGACCATCTGAATGCCCTCTAAAAGTAAGGTTAATATCATAAGAATCGAAACTTTTAGGGTAAGATACAGCCATTTAAATTACAGGCCTCTCAATAAAGATAAAATTGGTATTTTGACCAGATAATTCCAGTTGCGAATGCTTGCGATAAATAAGTTGTCAGAGTACCTACGGACTCACATACAATTCATTTGCATATTGTATTATTTTCGTTTCCATTTTCCAAACTATTAAATCAAGGTTCGAACAATCTGAATTGGTACTAATGCTAATAGAACCACACCTGCTTTAATTCAACAACAGGTTCTACAAAAAAATAGAAGGCATGTCAATCACTTCAAATCATCCGTGAAGATATTTATCTTGCTCTTCAAATTCAATTATATCGACTCGCCTTTTACATTATAGACCTAAGCCATCTTTAACTAGCTAACAAGTGTTCGCTTTCGAATATCGCGACTGCTATCTTAATTACGAGGTGTAATTCGGGAGAGAGTCATAGGTAGGTACATATAAATTTATACCTGTAGTAAAAAAAATGCTTTCGACACTGTCATTGTCGTCAAAATAGAAGTCGAACACACTTCATTCTACCTTTTAATGGACTCTCGGCCATCTCATTGTCTGGCTTTGAGCCGTCGCTATCTTAGGTTGTCTATCTTTTGTACTGAATTCGTACATAAATTTCAGTCGCCAGGTTACTTCAGGTTGCTTACTTAATTGACGCTATTATCGACTTTTGAGATTTATAGCTCCATCAGAACCCACTATAGAGAAGACCTAACTTTTAAGTTCGACCTTAAAGTATCCAGCTTTTACGAACTAACAAGGCTCGTTTGCTAGATCTTAAAGACAGAGCAATTAAGAGCAAATTACTACTTAGTCGAAATACTTTTGAAATTGTAATTCGAGAAACAAGATACAAATGTATCTATAGTCACATTTTTATGAGTTATGTTAATGAACTTCACTCTGTCATGTAGTAGGAGTGTGCTAAATGTCTGGAACCTAGAAAGGTGAGAGACCGGTCGGATAACTGAAAAGAATCATCAAATATAAAAGGTTTAATTTACGAAATACAATTTTAGCATCTTTCCTAAAAGTAGCAGAATCTTACAATATAAATATCGTGCGGTATGCAAACAAAACGCTCTAAGCAGGTGTGTTCGATTTCAATAAAATTTCTATTATAGGTATGCAAAAAAAAATTGATCACATACTCGTAGCTTTATGAGTGCATCACGACGATCTGTTGAGATTTTGGAAAGAATTTTTTACAGTTAAGTATTCTTCTGGTCAATCTAATATACTGCATTCCTGGACTATTTCTTTAATCTTGCATTCTTAATATCGTTATTTTTTGTCAATTCGAATTTAAATTGAAATGTAGAGATTTTAGATTTCGAGTTTATAGGTTAATTTCTTCCGCTGGTTTGTTATTAAACGATTGATAGTTGATATGTTGATGAAGTTTTTGTAAGTTTTATGCATTCAAAATTTTTTTCTGTGTAACTTTAATTTTATTTGAACGAATTTAAAAATTACTCATAGACTGACCTTCTGTTATTATTACAGTATCATAATGCTTAAAATTATTGATAATCTCTTCATACAGTATAATAAATTTAATGAGCAAAATCCTACGAGTAGTTTCCATACAAATGTCCTTTAACATGTAGTCTTAAGGTAGATGTTTAGAAAGAAATTTAATAGATTTAGACATATTTTCAGTAAATAATCTAGTCTGCACCTAACACGAATGGCTACGGCACATAAAAAACGCAGTACATCATTTTATTTATTAATTTTAAATATGTACATAAACAGCATTATTTGTTTAATAATAAAGTCTTTCGGACAAGGAATTAACTTTGTAAGTATAAAACAATAAAATTAAAATGCTTTTTGTTAAGTATTTTACAAAAAAGATATATGTATGCAGTAATGTAGAGAGTGGAAACATTTTATCAACAATATAATAATGAGAAAAATTTAAATTGTTTTTGAAAAATAAAAAAATAATTGTTGTTAAGTTTTTTAGTTTTATGAAATTTTTGAAACCTGTGGAATATTTGAATGAACCCTAGTGGCTAGGGCATTGGCGCCAACCTAAACTGTTTACATTTTCTGACCATACGAAGTTCAACTATTTTGCGTTAAATTTATTTATCTAATCCGTTAAATTTTGTTCAGATCTACGCTCCTGGTATGCCTATAAATACTCATATTCACTAAGTTTTAACCTTCTGACATGAACTGTTCATGACATATGGATTTTAAAACATCGCAATCACAGCTTTCGAGTGTTTCGAATGCATTGAGCCCTCCTCCCCCCCTCGACACATGCCGACTATTATTTTGAAAACGGGTCCACTATAATATAAATTTCTATATAAATTCTCACCTCCAAAACCCACCGCTAAAAAACTTTAACTTGGAATCTCAACGTGTTTGTGAACTACGAGCCTTCAAACACGTTTGCGCACGGTGTATGCGGTGGACAGACGGACATTTTTTTTGGGTATCCAATTCCAGGATATCAATTTTTTTTTTAAATTTGATCACTTCCTAGTCACTTTTAGCAATTAACTTGTTTTAGGGGTTTTGTTGGAAAAGTAGTTTGTTTCCACCGTTCAATAATGTTGCAATCCAATATCTCCGTTAAAACTTATTATTAAATTATTGTTATTACTGAATACGCTCTTTTATATTATAGCTAAGTGTGCTTTAGAAATATTGTCAAATGTGTCTGAGGTAAAAAGCTCGGACAAGAACCATTTCGAATATGGCGGCAAACCGTATTTTTCAATTTAGTGTATACGTTACCACCATCCAGGTAAAAATCAACAGGTAGGGGCAATAAGAAACCGCCATGTTTCTCTTTTAACTGAGTATACGAACAAGATCTTCGTCCAAGATCGTTTTTCATTGAGTTCAACGTATTGTATTTTTGTTGTTGCCTTACAAGATCTTATGCTATACACCCTCGCATGCAGTCTTATGTTTACACAGGTGATTTTCTTAGTATTGGCTCACACTATGTGTCTTTAAGAAATATGATCATATTCCTCAAGACGGTCGGAGTTGGTCGAATATGTTGGCATGGCATATCGCATATGTATGGACTCGTATGATCACAAAGTTTTCCGCTGTTCGGTTCAAGTATGGGATATTCTCGGTTTTCAAGCCCGGCTTCGGAGCGTTATACAAATTTAACATAAGCCGTAAACATCGCTAGCGGATTGACTCGTATCACGTATGTTTGGGTTTTATTTCCAGGCACCACGAGTAAACCGTTGATGGCTGTTTTTTTTCGAGAAAAAAAAATGATCTTCATCTTCAACAAGTGATCGCGTCGGGATCGACAATTCGGCATTCGAGATTTTAGTACGTGAGTGCTTCTGGTGGTATAGTGATCGTGTGTTGCGTTTTCTTATCGAAGGTGCGTTGTATTTTTATGTGACGTGAACCGGTCGTACGTGTAATTTCCCTTCAGTCAAGTTTTCGATAAAATTCATTTTAATAATTGACAACAATTTAGAAAGTGCGAATCTCAGATTGTGCGATCGCGGCTATGTTTTTTGTCGCTAGTGAACTGTGCTAAAGTGGAACAAATATTTTAACGATTATTTTTTTTGGGCTCACCTGAAAAGTTTTTGAAAAATGTACGTACTTCTTGTGAAGTGTGTGAAATTGTGATGGTTTGTTTGGTTTATGAAAAATATAGTAATAGTGGGTTGATTGATTAAAATTAGCCAGATCATAAGAAAATAGTGCAACTTAATGATCACTGCGTGTGCGTGTTTTGTGCAGAAAACAGTGCAGTTAAGCAAATCGTAAACAATCAACAAGGAGAAAACATTTCAACTTTTTCTTATTTGGATTTATACCTACTCAACTTTTTGTGAGGGACAACGTACTCGTACTTATTTTACCTATACGATTTGTACCTTGACTGCTTTTGTGCAGTAAAAACTAACAAGGAATTATACGGACTACAATCAGCCCATTGTTCTTGGATGAATAGTAAGTGCAATTATATATTTGTAGACGGAGTTGAGAGAGTTCTTTCTTGGAAAATCAACAAAATTATGCGAAGAAGTTTGTCATCTTGGAATCTTTCTTGAGCCACTGAGCCGGAGAATGAAGCATTGTACGGTGTACGCACTACACCTTGAATAATGACGTTATTGTATGTCGTGTCTCGAGTACTGTTATCGTTAATTAAATCTACCTAAATAGCTTAAAAATTACTAAACGGAAGTTAACTACACTTTTGAGTTATCTCGAATTTCGGTATGGTATATGGTCTGTTTGTTTGACTATCAAATTAGGGGTACAAATGAAGTTGATAGGTGTAAATTGAGTGACGTACTTATCTTCACTACCTAGAAGTACCTACATATGTTGATTTTATGTTGAAAGCGCAAATGGCGGGAACATTGATAGTAGGGTTCAGTGTATGGTAATGAAGCCGAGGAGCCGGCTAGAAGTTCATCTTGGCGATTACTTACAGATTACGGGAGTGGGTGTGTATGGTGCAAGCCAAGAGCTGTATTGTTGCTTAGCAGACGAATAGTCGAAGAACTTCTTTAAAAATAATTTCAATGGCTTTAGTGATGATGGCTTAACAGTTATTTTAAGGTGCATACAATTTTGAGTGCCGAAATAAAAATCCGAAATATTTTAAGTAAACAAGGAGGCTTTATACGAAATTTTTGAAATTTTGTTCACCTGAAATGTGCGAAACCAGCAGTTTCCGAAAAAATAGTCTACAGTGCTTGGAACCATCTACTGGAGGAGCTTTGATATACCGTAAGAAACTTCAGCTTTCACAAATTAGATGGCACAGACTTAACTCTAAACACTTGGGGATACTCCTTAACGCTATTTAGGAGAACGTTCAAAGATAAAAGTAATAGACGTAGCTTGCAACAACCATATTTAAGACGATTGAAGTCAGTAGAATGAATATTGAAAAAAAAACCTATTCCCTAGCTAAAAATTCTGTATATTGTGAAAGAATTTCGAACTCTAGATATAGTCAGTCCTGAGCATTCGGATTGTTTTCTATAAATTGGTGACCCCGATAGATTCAACAAAAAGCAACTCCAAAATAAATTCTCACATTGAAAAGTTGTTCTACATAATAAGTGATGTTGCTGTTGCTTCTAATGGTTTAATGACGCCACAATAACCCAGCCCAACCTATCATAAACGTACGGAAGAACCAAACTAAGGGTTCTATCGTTCGAGCACATTTTTCACCACGAAATTATCGGAATTTATTACAGCATTATTGAAGATTAAGTAGCTGCTCTTCTTCTGGAGTGAAGCCAAATGCTTGAAGATCGTAAGCCCTTAGCGTGAGATCATTTTCATTAACAACACAGGATAAAATACCGCTCTTGTTAACATGTAAGAAAAATTATACGGTTCTTAAAGGTACGTACCCAACAGAAAAAAAATCGTCTCCACAAAAATGCTTCAATGAAGACATTCAAACAATAAACTCTTCTCTTCGAAACTTTAGCATCGTTTATTTCCCTTGTAACATAGCTACAAAAGTGTGGAAAGGAGATTTACAATCTCGTCGAAGTAATTAACCCTCTTCTAGAAATCATAAACCCTGAACACCAATCATCTTCAGTAAAAGACGAAGAACAAGAAATACCTACTAATTCATTTGCCAGATATTCCTTTCAAATGTTCCGATGCAATTATAGACCCAAATTAAAGTTATTACCGGTCTTCCGAAACCTTCACGAAATGGAAACCAGAGTGTCTGAAATTCTGTAAAGCCGGGGGGAGGGGGGATATATAATTAAATAACCACGGTAAAAGAATCTTTCCATCGTCTCATCTTAAAGCTCTTCGGCTGCTTCTTTTGTTTTAAAGAAGTTAAGGATTTTTCTGTGTGGTCATGGTTTTGATTTTCTTGGATCTTGTCAAAGTTTCAATTTACCTGGCGGATCCTCGACCGCAACTTTGATTGATTTCTTGAAATATTCTTCACGACAATCTCGATCGGCGACTTTTACAAATTTACCGAACTGTTTTGTAATGAGTCGTTGCTTTGCTCTGAAGATGGGACTCAAAGACGAAATTAACCAAGCCTGATGATATGATCGGATTATCTGATCTGGACCACATATCGATACAGGTAAAGAGCATTCCAACCTGTCAAGATCGATGAACGTTCTTGCGGCATAAAAAACTGATCTACGATGACTTGACTCATTGTCAAGAAACGATCCTCTCTCATTTCCATAATACTATTTATAATGCGATCGACATTATTAGATATAATAAAGTTGATTTTCGTAGCAAGCCTCAAATTAGAACGATCGCGCTAGGTTCCATGTAGCTTGTAGGTGTGTAGAAGATCATGATCACAATTTTTAATTGGATGCATAGTAAGGCGTGTAGCAGGCGGTTAATAGAGTTTTTAAGAAACGCGTTAAATCTCTTTTTGGAATCATTTAAATTGTCAAAATAACAACAGTATGGAGTTTATGGTGAAACCTGTTGAAAGAAATGGACGTCTGTCTTAGTTAATTTATTAAAATTAAAATCTAGTTTTTCAACCTGCAATGCGCTGTTCGGCCCCTATATGCTTATCCGTCGATTATAAGAGGTTTCGAGCAAAAAATAAGGCAAAAATTTCATAATCTGAATAATTAGTAAAATTTCAAATTGGTGGCCAAGATGTAAGCGCCGTGAAAATTTGAATGAAACGCTTGAAGACATTAAAAACGGCGGTAGCCTAAAATTTTACAATCCATGATTTTTGACAAAGAAAAAAAATTTTTTCTGTGACATTTTCATTCGTCCATATACGAGTATAATAATAAACTATTAACGTATCTATTTTTTTCCTACGTGTTTCTGATTATCTAAGATACAGCATTTGATTAACTTCGGAGTATTTTAACCTGGGTAAAATGATTTTTCGTTACTTTCTAATCCCAGCTCAGCAAAAAATCGACTTAGTTGCCATTCGTAGCCAAATGTTGCGTTAAAATTGTTCGAAATAGTGGCCAAGTCCGGGGCCAACAAAATTATCCACAATTTATTATTTAGTTGGCTAGATATTAAGTCTGAAGCGTTGAGTTTGAATGTGGTACCGTGTACTGTGTGGCGGCAATTGTTAGCACTTTTTCAAAAAGGGAATGTTACAATGTATGACTACTTCAAACAATCGACAACGAAGCGGAAATTGCAAAAAAGTCGAGACACTCTAACTCCAATTCACACTCTTGTACTATTGTTAATATGCGGTAGATGTAATAAACTATAATATGGTAGCTTGGGCTTGTCCTCGAGTAGGTACTTTTCGGAAGTTGGAAATTATCTATTCATTATCCGTGACCTCACGATCTATAGTTACGAGTAGCTAGCGATCGTGTCTTACTGATTTGTTTTAAGTGGTCGATTCCAGTGACGGGTGAAGGTGTAACTTTTCTTAAAATTAAGTCACTTTTCAGATAATTCTATATTAAACAAGTCTTGGTGGAATATTTTCTTAAAGTCCGGGATCTCAAGCACGATGGAGAACTGCCAGGATCAGTACATGATTGGCCAATCGGTAAGCTCTACACTGTTTTGGGCTATTGCTTGAAGGCCATAACTCCTCATAGACTTCGGTTTTAGCTACAACTTCGCGTATTTAGGCTTCTTTTTATTTTGATAAATTTATTTCTACTTTTGGTCAGACTCGTCCATGCCTCCAGCCTTGACCATCTTGTAACGAGATTTTGATACAGTTTTTTACCTTAGGTTGGCTGTCGAAATTCGCGATCGATTTTTAGTGTTCGATTCAGCAGCAGAGTATAGTGTTCCCCCAACAGCATTTTCTTCCTGGTTAACATTAAAAATATGAATGTTAGCCGTATGAATGAAACCATAATTGTTGCTCTACTCTACTCAAATCACAGCTTCTTTAGACACACTTAATACCATTTCCGACCCTGGATTCATGTTCCGAGCGTTAAGTAAAAGAACCGGGACTGGTACACTGATCATACCTTCAACGATCACTGTAATGATAATGAATGTGCCCATGATCGCAATGAATATTTCTTTCGGTAACAATATAACGATCAAGGTGTTTTGCTAGACTCGTGTATAAAACCTCATAAAAATAAATTAATTCGCAGTGATCAACCGCATTCCATATGGCGATTATGATCATGTGTGTAGTACAGTTGCAAATTATATTGCAACACTCTTCAAGAACGACGATATGACGCTTCATTTTCTTCATTTTTAATAGAGAGAAGATCGCGCAACGATCGCGGTATTTTATGAGTCTGACCGGTTGTTTATAAATAAGATAGCGCAAGATAGTAGAAGACGCTTTTCGACGAGGTGTACTGAATCTGTAAGGCACTAGTATCTGCTAGTGGCTAGTACATAAAGTGTAATGAAAATCGTTAAACAGTTTGGTCAAGTATAGAATTGACCGCATTTCGTTAGTTAATGGATGCTCACCACTTGGTACTTGTAAATGGCTTATTAATGTTTTTTTAGAGTATGGTTGCGATCTGGCATACAAGTACACCTGCCTACATATACCTGAGTATAATTGTTTTTTTTTAGTTAATTATATGTTGTCGGTGACAACATTCACTTTGGCTTCGTCCAAGCGTGACACGACTATTCAATGACTTGTACCAGATATTTATAGTTTGCTATAGCTTTTTGTTAATGAATGAATTGATTTTCCAGTTGCATTGCAATGTTACTCGTATAATGGAGGATGTTGGGGCACGTGTGAATTGCAATTTATGTCCTTTTATGGATGGCTTAAAATGTGGATGTTTTTTGGATATTCTACAGAATTTTTGAGATCTTGCTTAAGGTCCAAGTACCAGAAAAACTAGCGCATATCAAACCATACCTTCAGCTAAAGAGTATACGAGTAGCTCATCGCTCATTTCATTGGTGAACGCGTGTAGGTACTCCTGAAGATGCATTGCACACTTCAATTGAACAACGAAGTGCGTTTATTTGCAATTCAGATTCAGCGTTTGTTTGACATAGATATTTGCTTTCAAGAAGCTCTGGTAATTTTGAGTTGACGCTTGACTCTTCACTGAATTTGGTGTTTTGTTCGATCAAGCTCATAAACATCAAATCTAGCAAACAATGATTTTTTTCAGTGAAAGTTTTTCACTTGTCATAGTCCGAACGGCCTAGGTACGTTTTGGCATATACTCTTCAAAATCAGACAAAATCTTAATTTTGACCCAAAAATATGGCAATACTTAAAAAGACAACTCTTTGTAATGTACATTTTGGTAAAATATTCGAGGAATGCTTACAACGACACAGTTCTGAGGGTTCAAAGTTGATGGGAAAAGAACAAGACATCACATATTATATTTTTAGATACTTGCCCTGCACAATTGAAAATTTTAACGTTTCTTATCTTTGATCGGCGCCCTCTATTGAAGAATGTAATCTTCTTTGACTTCCTTTCATAAAACCGGATTTAATTCGGGATTTTTTTTATTTACATAATTAAATGAAAGCATTACAATGCATTTCTTTTGAAATATAGTCAAAGACAACATACTGGTATATTCACCTACTCTTATACCTAAATAGGAATAATTATAATTTTGTCTTATTCACCTGACTACTATTAGATATCACGATCGTGTTTAAGCCACGCAACACCTCATTACGAATAATAAATTCGAGATGTTTTAATTTCTCACAATGAAATTACCTAATGGAATTAGTTTCAACAATATTACAAACAAATTTGAAAACAAATCATCCGAGTAAATTTGCATGGTAATTGGCCGCTGAAGGCGGTCTTTGAATGGAACTGCAAATATGAAAAGTGATCAGCAACAAAGTGCCTCAGGTCTTCACATTGCTAACTATTATTTTCCGATCTAAGGGAAAGATTAAGACACAAAAATAGAAGCCTTAATCCAAGTAAGATCACCTGCTTAGTATTCTGCCTTGTGTTAAAGCGGGGAGGGGAATCGTGTTGCATCAGAGAATATGAATTACCTGATCGCAAGTGTAATGAACTTATAACTTACCTGGAACTGTTTAAAATAATAAGTAAATGTGAAAACCAGAAATATCTTTTATAATTGATAAAACAAGACGATCGATGAAGAATACTTAATAATTTTTTTTAATGCGATCATTATGATATAACAGGTAGTTTAAGATGTTGAGGTTATACAACACATTAACCGCGGAATAGTTTGTTTCATCAGGTAAAACATAAGATTAATAAAAATAATACATTACACTGGTCGTGATCAACAAGATCGCATTGTTGATTCCAGAGGAGCGATATTTAATGTAGTTATTGTCACGATTATGTCTACTGGTCATCACAACGAAAGTGAAAAATGCTCAACAATTTTCTTTCCCGCGTGGATCACCTGAGAAACGATCGTATTGTAAATGGACACCGTCGTACCTTTCTGTACTTGTAGACGGACATCAAGCGGATCAAATTATGAGAATGCGGAAGATATGTGTGAGACATACGACAGACGACACCACTGAAATTACGATATCAAATTTTCGATACTTGCATTCCATTACGAAGCCACTCGAAGGCTTCTGATCTTCAAGTAGTTTTTCGGATTTTTTTCTTTTATCTAACGATCGAGGGAAAAGATCTTTTTTCTGTACTCTATGGGAACGAAAAAAAAATTACTTAGAATTTTTTTTTTGCCGGTAATTTGTATCTTTTTTCGGGACTTTGATATTAGGTCGATTTTTCTCAGCATGCACGTACTAAAGATTATTACATCGGATTTTTTTTGTATCTATGTAGTGGGTCACAATTTAAGTGTGTAATCGTTTTATTCGATTGTTCTGGCGGCGGTGAGAATTTCTTTTAAGTGTGAAAATTAACGAAAGGCAGAAGTTTCGATGGAAGCAGCAATGGTAATTAACTAGAAACGGAAATTACAGGTCTTTTTCTTGGGTTTTTTCTATTCGGAAACTTACCGGGAGAATGGTTGCAGCTTTTTTTCTTATATTTTTATATTATATTAAGATGTAAATTGGTTACGGATGAAATTTATTATCCAATTTTGGACATATGATGGAGTGGAAAGAGTATGGATTGAGTTAGAGTGAAGCTACGCTTTAGTATTATATCTACCTACTTTGTATTTGGGAAAGTATCGATGGTGTGTTTAAATGAGATTGAAATTTAATAAGTTTATTGTTTAGCTTCCGCAAATGGAATATTTTATGTATCGTAGGTCGGAAGTGGTTATAGGTGCTTGGATTTTTGGCTGTTCTTAATTTAAAAAAAACGATTAAGTTAAATAGGGGCCTCATTGCTTTGATGGCTTACAGAAAAGTTCACAGGCTCCAAATTCAAATCGCGCGCTTCAGTAAATTCAAAAACATTTTATTTCTTTTTCGATTATTTTTTCCGTTGTTTTTTTTTATGATTTTCATAAATGAATTTCTGAAAAAATAATTTCAGACGTCTTGTCAATTTTGCTCCTAGAACACTCAAATAATCTTAGACTCGCTACATTCAAAGCAACTATTCGGTTTCAGATCAAAATTAGCTTCTACACAACTGCAAATCTCGAACTGACTGCAATTCTAAAACTTAATAAAAACCAAAAATTATCAATTTTGAATTAAGAGGAAAACTTCTGTTTTAGAATAACGAAGACAGAATAGACAACTTTTTTCAAAATATGTTCCATAATATTAAGAAGACTATTTCTGTTGCAAAAACCACAATATGTGGTTCTGATTTTTAGTTTATTGTACGACCGAAACATGGCATCATTACAAAAGATCGCTCTCTAAAACCTCGAATTTTCTAAATATTATTATTTTTTAAATGTAGCGGATTTTTAAATCTCTTTTTACAATATGGCGATAATCTCGCAAAATTCCAAAGTTGAATCTTTTCAAATAGATTTTTTTTATATTAAAATATTGGTACTTCAAACTAAATTTGATTCAACGTCATCTGTATGTCGAAATTTTAATGAAGTGCGCATTAAATCAGATGATCGCGATACTACTATTTTCATATATTTAGTCATAATCAGGTGCCTGATTCGGTTAACAAATCACGATTAAAAAAATTTATCCGAAACGTTAACATTACATTTCCAGGTTACTTAAAAAAATCCCTTCCCTGGCGAAAATATAATATTAAATTCAAAATGCCGAGAAAAATGTAGTAAAATCTTTATAAATTTTTTTCTTTAAAATTGACCTACTTCCATAGTTTCAAACTTATTTCTGAATATAAAAAAAATGGCAGAAAAATTTAATTAATGGACCATATAAGAAAAGTGGGTGTGCTTAGCGCCGGTTTTTAAATAACTGGATAAATTAAAAGATATTTTATAATACCAAATAAAAATGTTTCTTTATTAATCATTTTGCAACCAGTAAACCTAACTTATAAAAAATTATGTCGGAAACTAACAAAACATAAAGTTAAAGAAAAATCACATCCAATTCAAATACTCGTATGTACATAGTGCATAATGTCGTAATTTCTGTTTCCATGCAACTCGTTCACTAGACCAGACCCAAAGCCATAAAGCCCTCTAAAATTTAATGTTTATGGTGACGCCAGCAGATTTTCCGACTCTTAAGACACGAACTCGATTCGAAAACGAATCAAAATGTTTACATTTTGTGTTAATCGAGAAAAAAATGCTAAGACGTTTTATCATAAAAGTTTGCAAGTGGATCGTATCCAAAGTTATCATAACACCACGAGGCCGTAGCATATGCCTCCGCTTTCTGGTCATTAATTTACAACTTGTTATCGGCAAGTGTGATAAAATTTTATTTTCAATTTTACTTTATTTTTTATACACATGGCACATATTTGCGTTATGAGTGTTGTGTTATTATTACGGCTCCGATTCTACGTTTGTTGCGAACAAGTGCAAATTTTTTTTTGCTAAGCGTCTCGAAACCTTTCATAGCCACTGAGATCTGATTCGTTCCAATATCAAGCTCCAGGCCTGGATTACAGGTAAAATAAAATCTCGATAGTGAACATGTGTACACAATATACAACCAAAAAAAATGTTTAGTTTGGCGCACCTCGAAGTAAACTAATGCTCGGATTAGTGCTAGAATACATTCGAGTGATCGCATTAAATCTGGTGTTTCTTCTGATGGACAGACAATTTTATGGACATATGCCCTGGATGTTTTGATAAAAATTTTAAGCGCAGTCAGACTTTTTTTTATCTCGTTATGGTTTCTTATGAACACGCCTTGAATCATGCCTACTATGTGCACTTAGAGCTCAGAAAGAAAACGAGCTCTAATTTCGTAACATTTATTCTGGAAAATCTCGGATTTTTCTTTGATTGCAGCTGTAGTTGTTCGGAACTCGTGCAGAGTATCGAACTCCGTAAATAGATCATATATGTTTGTTCCAACATCCAACACCGCCACCGGTGTGAAATGCTGAGCTAAATCTGTGCAGCTGATCGATCAGTTGATCTCGGCTTCGTAATGCCTCTAAGTGTGTACCGGAATATGTTGAAGTCGATCGGAAAACCAACACGGCAATCGAGCACACATAATGTACTTATGACTGAAATTACTAACTTCCTCCAAGTAATTTGAGGTGTTTATTCCAATTTCCACTTAGCATAGCGGTTTCGAATGAAAATGTTTTGATGTTGTTGCCGTTTCGACAAAGTCACTACGAAGAGAGGTCAAAAAAATACGATCGTATATAAGGTAAGTTGACTTCGAGCTATTGCATAAGGTCTAAGTGCTTAGATATTTCACAATCCATCGAATGTATGCTGGCCTAAGTAATTCAAAAATAATTTATAAAGTTACTATGTATTCCTAATGATCATGACAATTTAATCATACGAGTATCATAGCTTTTTTTCACTCAAAGCAATTCGATAATTCAATTTAATTTCGAATCATTGTACTGGAGGGATTGATTGGGTACCATATTTTCATTTAAACTAGATCAAGTGTCAAACAATAATGTGCTCGTTATCCATACCTTGACAAATTTAAAAAAAAAGGGGAAATGTTATTTGTTATTAATGCATAGATAATAAAATAATATTTTTATCGGACGTAAAAATAAGATGTGGCAAATTCATTATCCTCTTTTATTAAACTAGCTGAGGTCAAATAGATAAAGGGAGGTATCCGAAAATGTTACCCCCAATATGGTCCGTTGAAGATGTTTCCTCGATTTCAGGGAATGTTGCTTAAAATATTAAAACATAAATTTACACTTTGAGGCTGATTTAAAATATATTGTTATACCCTGGCGACCTGAACAACTTATTTATCACGACATCAGTTGACATCATGATATTAATTTCTAAAGAAAACCAGCAACCTTACAATATCCGATGAGAATAGCGGAGACTGGGACTCATCCCCTTCTCGCATGTTCTTCACATTTCCCGAACATTTCACACACTCATCGGCATATGCGGAAAATCTCTCGTCTCAACCATGCAGTATAGGTATAAGCATCACAGAGCTTGTACACGGGATCAGTTTTTCTACTGTGAAAGTGAGACGACGGTCAAATAAAGTGAAGAGAAGCCATACCTAAAAATGTTATAAAACTATAATTATAAACATTAAACTCGTTGAAAAGTTAACTGTTAACTTTTTTTTTACTATTGAAAATATTCTAAATTAAATAGTAAAAATATTATCAAAAAAAAAATTTTTTTTTAAATTTAAAAATATTCAATATCAAAAACAATAATTTATTTATTTGAAATCAAGAAATTTTTGAGCTGCCATTTCTTTTTCTTAAAATGACTTAAGACAAATAATGTGTGATAAGGACGGCATTAACGTACAAAACCAGAATTACCAAAATAAAAGTAATACGATCGCACCACAGTTAATTACGGTCATTTTTCAAACCCGACTTCAAAAAATTCAATCACTGTCTTCAAGATCAGGTTAATTTCGCGATTCTTTTTTTTGGAATCTCATTACGGCGACATTTTGTAGATCGCTTTTTTTGTCTTTCCGTTTTCTTGCGTCTTTTAAAGTTTCTCTCGTTCAGTTTTAAATCAAATGATCAGTAAATAAGAAGTTTAACTGGCCGTTTGAAAAGTTGGGAAGCACAAAAGTGCATCGATCTTTTCGACGAGGAAACAAAAATCCAAACGACAAAAAATAAAACCGGCTTTCGAACATATCGATGATTTATAAGCAAAAATTAAAATAAATAGTTTTCCGTTTATTTTACGAAAGGAGAGATTTCTTGATAGGTAACGATTAGAGGCTAGTTAATGATAGTTGGGTGGGTAGGTTTGGGTTATGGGTTCATACCTGCTGAAATTTATGTAAATTTTGATGCAGCTTCAGTAGAAATGCCAAAAAAGAGCAATTTAGATTCATATTTGCTGACGTTATACTATATGCCAGAAACCTGGATCTACAAAATTTTGGATTGATTCCAAGTTTTTTCAATCAAAAATGTACGAGTATCTGCCAATGTTGATTGAATACCTGTATTTCATTTAACTGTACCCAACCATCTTAATTTTGCTGTAGAATCTACCTACCTCTCCAGACTGCTTCACTATCTATTATTCTGTCTGGTGATTATGTTAACACTTCATAATTTAGGAGGCGACACAGTGGTTATCCTTAAAATTAAGTTCTTATTTTAGTTATTTTCTGTCTAATTAAATTTTAATTAAACAGTTTTTAGATAAAAAAAACACCGCAGGACTGACTTACTCATAAGAGCTGAAAATGTGAATAACCCCAACGATTATGTTTTTTTGGAATTTGTTTTTTTTTAATTGTTTTTTTCTTATAATTCTATCAAAAGGATAAAAAATCTGCCAATGGTCTGGGCGAAACTTTATTATTTTTCGGGTCAAAGTTCGGGAGCGGTCAAAGTCGGAGTGCATCATGCTTCGAGATTATTAGATTATTAGATTTCTAGGAAAATTATTTTTGTTCTTAATATAAAAATATTTAAAATAGAAATTTTTAGCCGATTAAACATTGAAAAAGTCCGTGTAGACTATTCGAATTTCGGTATATTATGTACACTAAAAGCCCATAGAAGCAAAAACAGAATTAAGAGATATGACGAATTGTTAAAACGTATACAAACCCATTACTTCCACTTGGGGTTTGAATTTCGAAAAAATTGTGAAACAGGTTTTTAGACGATTTCATAAGAAGCATCTTGATATCTCATGAGACAAGACGGATTTCGAAAAATTTGTGAAAACGTAAGCAAACCCTTCACACTTCCTTGGTTCTGGAAATTCGAAAAATCGTGAATTGGTTGGCCGTAATAATCAATTTTATATCTCATCAGAACTAAGGAATGGCAAAAATTGTGAAAACATATACAAACCCTTGGGGGTTGAATATCGAAAAATTGAGAAATGGATTTGTAGGCGATTATATAAAAAGTCTGTGGAAATGAAAAGCGATCTAATATCTCATCGAACCTAAGAAATATGTCGAAACTTTGAAAAGCATACACTCTTATTGAAATAATAAAGTAAAATTTAAAAAGTAAATCATCAATACTTTGAAAATAAATAAAAAACAAATTTTCCGGTTGAAATATTTTTAAATTTATTTTGATATATATATATTCGAACTTGACAGAGTCCTTTGTCAAATTTGGACTCGGTATGCTCGTTATATCCATGAGTGCCTACATTAAGGAAAAGAACAAGGATTTCTGCGTTTGTCAATACTATGAAAACGAAATACGATAATGCTTGCAATGTATCAATGCGTTTAATAAATATTTTCTTTATTGAATCGGTGAATTAAACATTAAATTAAGAATAACGTTCATCAATATCAGAAATGCGCGAATTAATATATTGAATACATTTATATTGGAAAAATCTCGTTCATTATAGCAATGAATAATTTCATTAAAGTTAATGCGTTTATCAGTATCATTAATTTGTTCATTGATGCAATAAACACGTTCAATCACCAAGTTGATCGTTCATAACACTGAACTGGAATTACTGCGCTCATCAATACTATTAATTCGCGTATTATTTCAAAGGATATGTTCTTTCAATTTATTTGCGTTGAAGTCAACCACGAAATTAACGAACTATTGTTATTCATAGCAATGAGTGCTTACATCCGGTCAAATATGATTATTTACTTATTTGCTTGATGAACATTTTTCTTCATCGTTTGTACTTTTTTCGTTTAGTCATTTTTACAAGAAGGGATAGTAAAATGTATCAGAAGTTCCTTAGAAGTGGAACATTCTGAGGATAGACCTGGAATCACTAGGATCTAAGTTGACGGACGTGTCTGATTGGATTAATATAATTACACACTTATGGATTTGCTCAGATGGGTCAGACAGCAGAATATAAGTTTATTGATATTGTCGATCTTTTAAACACTTTCGCAAATTTTTCTTAATAATAAAAATAAGCTTTGGGTGGTCAGTTGGTTGAGATCAAATCAAGGGTGTACTTAGAAATGCTTGTGACATACGAGGAAAAAAAAGATAATTGTTTGTCCATACAAGTACCTTCGGCAAGCCGCAATAGTAAAAAAATAACACATGAATCTACTAAACTCTATGGGCTCTTCACCATGCACAGTTAAACCTGTCAACAACACATCTAAAAACTAAGACGAAGATTAGCCGTGGTCTTGTGGTTTCGATATGTGACCATAAAAACGGCACTGGATCTTTACTTTGTTGAGGATTCGTTTCGTTTTTTTCTTCTCCTTCTCAACGATCATTTGAATTATGGTCTCTTAGCAAATAAGTACGGCCAATCCCCTTACCCCGAAGCCGTATTGGCTTCAACTTAAAACCAATGGAATTGTATAAACTACAAAGCAAAGCTACACAAAAAGGCCAAGAAGGCAATGAAGTTGTTTTTAGGACATAAATCTTAATGTTGTTCTTTAAAATGTCTCGTTCGTATAAGATTTTACGACAAGTCGCAAGACTTGGTTAGAATGCGTCTATAGACGCAAGTATCAAAACAATGGCCAATATGTTGGATCTTTAGTTTCTAGGATCAAATTACTGTAACAGTTTCGGCCGTATGTCCTTGTTTCGACTTAAGTGGTTTTCACAGTTGATCTGGACTCGAATTTCACTTGATAGCCACTCAAATCGATGAAATTCTCTAACGGTCTTATCGATCAATTTTTTTTTGATTGTTTGACGTTGGTTAGGTGATCTTATTGCAAGATTTGCCGACCCACACGCCCCGAACTGACCGATCGTAAAGTCAACAACCACCTAAGTCCATAAAAGTGTCGGCCACCTACATACAATGCGTTCTCGGACGAATGCTGTAAAACAGATGGGCTTCCCTAAACGCCCATCGCTAATGATCAAACATTAAGAAATGATGTTTGTAAGTTGTTGGTTTTTTTCCGAGTTATCTAACTGACCAGCGTCTATCACCTTTACGCCTACAAAACAATAAGAAATGATCGTGTCTTCACTCTGATTTTGGAAAGATCTACGTGCGTTTCGAAGACGTTACGAACAAATAGAATCTTGGAAAGGTCAACATAAGTGCCATCGATGTCTAACATTAAAAGATTTCTTCAAGTGTTTGCTGAACGTGCTACAGAGGTCATAGCTGTTGAGAGAAGGCACTGACTTATTTTGCGAATAGTTAGAGAGAAAAAATGCCGCCAGTTTATTTTTCTATTATAACGTGTCTTATTTTTGGAGTTCTAAAAATTTGACACCAATAAATTACGAAAAGAATTATCAAAACCGAGTCTGGAAATCTCTCATTAGGCTCCCACATGGCCTTTTCTATTTTTATGGTGACGAACGCCTTTTTACTGGACATTGGGATTTTTATTTTGGTGGAATTATGAATTTAACGGGTGGGCGATTTTCTTAACTACTTTTTTTCCAGTTCAAGCGGTTTAATAATTGATCGTTTCAAATGGGATAAAATCATCCATTTGAAAAGCGGGATTTAAAATTTTCGAAATTTAACACATGTTAAATTAATGGTAATGTAATAGCGGTATTAAGATTCGAATTTGAGATTTTGAATTTCGGTGGTGGCGTTACCAAAACCTATTTGTTTTGTACAAATTACTGTATGCTCACTATTTATTCCCTTAGTGTTATTTTCAGGCGATAGACTATAGTTCACCTCAAGACGTTTAATTAATTCTCCGGACCTCCGTCGTTGGTATATAGGTATTAAGATGATTTAATTTTGTTCATACATACGAATACCTGTAGCAAATCTGCACCCGAGCGAGTTCATTAAAAACCCGTTCACAGAATATCGACTTGTGCAGAAGAACTTTTCCTTGAATACACAGGAACAGTTTTCAGTTCGACCAATTTAAGCTCTCTTAATCTTTTTTCGTTAATTTGAAAAAGTCAAAATCAAATTATTGTCACATCATACACTTAACCGCGCAAATTGAATTAAAGCGTTAGTTAAGATTTTCGAGTTTCTTAAAAACACTGCTACTGCTTCTAGTGACATTTTTTTAGACTACGGGATAAGCCAAGGTGGGTGGGATTTGAACATACAATCGTCATAGAGAGAATCGAGGATCCAAAGTGACAAAAAATAAATGGCACTTTTAAGCAAATTAATTTTTTATTTGTCAGACATGTGTTTAACGTTCAAACAATTAAATTTCTATTTAAGACAAAATAATTTCAATAATGAACATAAAACGAGACCTTTTTGTTTCTAGATATACGAGAGTTGGTATGGGATTTTTTGCACTAGACCTCACAATTAAATCCACTTGAATAATTGTTGCATTTCAATTTTTATTATAAGTGGCTTTTACTCGTCAGGTGGTATGATATAAATATCTCCATCTTTTGAAAAATAATAATTTGAGGCAATTGTTTAAATTCAAAATTTGATAAAATTGAATAGGATCTACATGAAATTCAAATTTATATATGATTAGATTGGTTCGAAAATTTTGTCATCTAAGTATCTAAACAAAGCAGCGTAAATGAATCTCGAACGATAACTTAAACGATCAATTCACTTACGATAGATAGGTGAATCATTAAGTTGGCGCTTTGTCACTCGTAAGTGAATCATGTGGGTGAATCGTAAGTTAATCATCTAGGTGACTCGTATGTGAATATTTTATATTAAAAAATGTATGCACTGCGCTGCATAACATTTTATACAGTTCTAAAACTGTCCCCCATTAATTTATTTTCTTTTTGATTTTATTCGCTCTCTGTTCAGGAAGG
This sequence comes from Beris morrisii, assembly GCA_951812415.1. Classification (NCBI taxonomy): domain Eukaryota; kingdom Metazoa; phylum Arthropoda; class Insecta; order Diptera; family Stratiomyidae; genus Beris; species Beris morrisii. The sequence continues at coordinate 166,783,157 of OX638310.1, read as the reverse complement.
CCAAAGGAAATTGAGGGGCTCCCGCCCAGGTCTGAAAATATGTTCACGTCTAGGTTGAATGTAAGTTATGTAAAGGAGCCCTAAGGACTGAGTTACGCCTTTTTTTAAAGTTATGATCATGCCAAAGGATTCCGAGCATCTTCAAGATATTGAGTGTAGTATAAACTTTCTCCCCCAAATGAGATAAATGCGATGTGTGAGTATTTTTTGAGAGTAAAACGACGGCTTTGAGTTTTTTTTGCATTGAATTGAATTTTATTCCTTTAGCCCCTGTTAAGAACTTTAACGATATTTGATTTCAATGAGTCTATCATTTTGTTCATTACATTTGCGGATTTTAGGGGTAGTAAAAAGAAAGAAAGAAAAATAGTATGTTCATAATAAATAATTGTCCAAATATAAATAAACAAAAACATAATAAAGTTTTTTTTAAAGCAGTGGTTCAAATGTAACAGGGAAAAAATAATGTTTACTTACTCGTGTAATTCGGCTTTATTTCATTGGAAAAATATATTTTCAATATCTATAAAGAAAACATAACAGACAAATTTTTTGTGATGATTTTTAGTGTCTTCCTTAGTTCACTTGACATATAAAGTCAAGATTCAAAAATACCTTAAATGATATGCATCTTAAAATCGAAAGTTTGAATTTGCATTTCAACTAATTCGATGACTTTGTACAATTCAAAATTAGTTCAAACCGAAAATCCATTAAGAGAGAAGATGGCAACTGGGCAGAAAAAAATTTCAAAAAATTGACGTTGAAGTACGTACCCAAAGTATTAGCACATCGAGAAAGTCAACTTGAAAAAGTATTAAATGCCGATCTTGTTTTTTTTATAATTCCACATAGTACTACTTAGTCATTTTCGCTGTAAGGCATTTTCTTCAGCAAACTATAAATAATTCTCCTCCGTAAATATCTAGGTACCTTTGATCCGATCTTACGGCACATTTACAAGAGCCACTCAAAAGAAATTATTTTTTCGTTTCGAATCGAAAAATATTCCGACGACAGACCCGGGTGGCTAGCCTAGCAAGCAAGCGCATTTAATAAATTCATGACTTGTAAAATTTCACTTTGGTGAAGCGAAAGAAAAAACAAATCAAAATCAATTTTATGTTTTAATTAAATCATAGTAGCATTAGTAAGTACCGATGTATAAGACATAGATTGGTCATATAGTAAACCGCTTAGTGAGATTCCAATCACTCTAACAAATTACCTTCGCATTCCTACGCGGTATTCAGTAGTCCGATCGTTTCTGATAGATCGCTCCGAATGTCGACAAAGACAACGAATTATGGCCTTTTTGATATTCACATCGACATCGAAACTACCTTTTATCATTACGGTCACTTATTTTCTAAGATTGCTACCAAGAAGAACTCAACTTGCCCGCAATCCATTTGGAATTTTAAGTGATCGCATTTTATGGTCAAAATATGCTTCCCAATGACCGACCACTAGACAGGTAAGTTTGAAAAAAAGAAATAAGTATAACTTTGTCAGTCATTTATATGATGGGAATCTAATTGACTTGATGTTATTCTGGCCATTACTTCGGTACCTACAGCAACGTCTTAGGACAATCGAAGACAACGTCGAAGAAAATTGTTTACGGCGCCCAAATGGGAACGCGTGCTGCCTATTAATGGATCACGGTAACAGTCATATATAAAATATTGAACTTGAAGCTATTAAGGAGGGCAGATTCGAACAATTAATAATTCTGACCATCATTAAACAATTTGAAAGTTGAGTGTACATTTTGGCATGTCATATACTTAACCGCTAATAACTTTTATCGGATTCTAGATTATGCTCATACTAGTTTGAATTTAATAATCTTCTAGGTACAGACGAAAATCAAATAGAGGTGAAGTGGTTTTATGACATAGTCGAAGTCTATAAATTCTTAATATCAAGGATAACTAGAATCTTAAAGTCGAACATAGCAAAGACTTATCCAATGAATTTGTTAAGTTTTTAGCCAGTTGTGGCTATAGCATAGAGATAAAGAGGTATTTCATCGGAAATACTTTTTTTAAAAGTTTGAATTTTCAAGTTCTATTTCACAAACAATTAAGAATTTGAAAAAAATTGAATGATGGATGTTATAGAAAATTTTTTAAAAATATTATGTTGGTGCTGAAATTGTTATTCTATCATTATTTTTCTTTGAAGCTACCGTAACTGTCGCGAAATTCGATTCGAATTTTTTCAAACCATTCATGTAAATTCGATTCAGAAAACAAACATATTTTTATCATCGATTTTTGAAAAGGTCATGGTGCATTTAAAGAACTTACGTTAGTTTTCTAACAATTATAGATAAAAGAATGAATACAAAGAAAATCGAGCCAGTCCTTCATGAGGCTTCCATACGAAAGTCATGGATCATCATCATCTTTTTGGTCGAAAGTTTGTTCGTTTTGCAGAACGAATCTGCAGACAGTTGAAATTTTTCACAAATGATTTTCGAGAAAAAAGTAAGGTGGAGTTCGGTAGTAAGTAAATAGTGCACCTTCCTTCAGGTATATGTCAACATCAAAGTTTTAAAATCCATCAGAAAACCAGTAAAGCACAGAAATTTAAACTTTTCTACTATATAAATTTTCAACTTTGAATTGGAAGCAAAAACAAATAAATAATACCAGGCATCCATACAAAAGCATTGAAAAAAATTGGTGATTGTATTCGCCCAAAATTGTGTCAACTCGAGAACGTATTATCCTATGAAGCTAAGAGTTTATTTGATTTTTAAAAAATAAAATAAAACGGAAATCCAAGTTTAAAAAATATTGTAAACTCCCGAGAGATTACAAATTTAAACTGAGAAATTATATTAGTTCCAATATTTTCTTTATATTTTCGACATAAAGCTAAAAAGTCTAGTCAAATTGTTCGTTACTATTTTTTGTTGAAAAAATTAAAAATTAAAATTGTTTACTACACTAAAAAACAATTGGTAATATCAAGTAAATAACGTTGAGAAAAATTGAATTTTAGATGAAGAAAATACAACGCGCATGCAGAAGATGTTTTTTTTAAACGAATTGTAAATGTGACGACAGGCTTCACATACGATTCATCTAGATGATTCACTTACAATATACCTATATGATACACACACGAGTAACTATGTCTAACTGAATTGTTAGTAATTCATTAACGATGCTTTTCGCATGCTGGGTAGTGATAGTAGTTTTTCTAGCATAAAAGGTTCAAGAGATTGAACATATTTTATTACAAGCCTTCGAGGTATAGTTCATCGTCAATCACCTCATACTTCACCTTGAACTTTTTACCCCTAATATTTACCTGGTGCAAAAAGCTGTTAGCTTTTCTCGATTCAATTTAATCCGACGAACTTAATTTTTTTTTGTGTTTTACGGATAGAACGCAACTTTCAATAGTACTAATGATAATGAAGATATTGTTGGTATATATGACAGGGGAAAACCACTTTCTCTAGAAAGGGCAGTTTGAATACTATGTTAGACTTTTTGGTCCGAAAATATGATGTTTCGTCTCTTTAAAAAAATAATAGAGAAAAGTTATAATTTCTATGTAACGATACTTCTGTAAAATTCCCGAAATAGATCTGGACAATATGATTCTCCGATCCCGTAAGCTGCATGAACTCTCCGAAACTTACCAAATTTAAAGAACCAATTTTCGATCTTTTAAATTTTCATACAAAAGACTGAAACTGGTTTAGATACAAAAACCTCATTCGTTTCTATCACACCTATTACGGGTTCTGGTCGCTACTTGAAGTTCTTTTCTTTTCTTTTCTTAATTAAAATCAACCACTCCTTTTTAGTGTAATTAATCAAACTGCGTGTATGACGAAACTTAACCATTTATTTTTTTTTCATCTTTTCAGTAGTTGAAGTGATGTGGCAGTGAAATCAAAAATAAGGAAATCCCAACCATAAAATCGGCAAGCAATGTCGGTGCACGTTGGTGCAACGTTGCTGCGAAATAATTTACTAGATCATGGAAGAATGGGATCGTTGAAGGCGTCCTTTCTGTCACCGGTTGAGCCAACATCGAAGGGCCTTCTAAACGCTCCCGGTCAGAATAATTGCTTTTTGAATTGTGCAGTACAGGTGAGTGAATCGTACCTTAGTCATAAAAATATAGGCCCTGGAAATCTTCATACCTTAGCTCAAAGTTTGTGAAGAAGTGCCAAGTTGCGTTCTAATTTTAAATTACATTATTCGATTGTATAATAAGTGCAAAGTGCCTGAGAATTGAGGATCCAGTTCTCATGATGATGATCATGGCGATTATGATGATGATGATGATGATGATGTAGTTGGTGAGGTTCGATGAGAAAATCGCAATTATCGCGAGTATTGTATTCGTGCAAGTAGCTCGGCGGCTCGTTCGGCTGGGTGTTTTTGCTCGATTTCCTACCTGTGAAAGGAAGATTGCGATTCATTACCATTCTAATTAATTAATTAATTAATTAAGCTCGACTGCTTTAAATCAACTAAACTGGTCTTTAGATAGGCGAGGGCACTGATGGGAATTGGGACCTCAGTTGAACAATTATAAATTGAATTGGATTATGCGAGCGATGCATCAGGGCGCCGACCTAAAGAACAAATTAAAAAGCTATAGAAAAGGTATCATTATCGCGTTCAGGAGTGGTTCTCCAGAGTTAAGATATCCAAGGTATTTGTTCATATAAACTGCAAGAGTCATATTTGGATCTGTGCAGCCTGAACTCATTGCGTGCTCTTGTATGAGACAGGTGTTTTGTATAAAGCCAGGTGGAAATTGTAGATTTCTTTGAGTTGACCTCCGCCGCGATAAGACGATAAAGCAGTAGGCTTCTGAAGAAGTTTAATTTGTAGTTTTTCGGGGTCGTTTTGAAAAAAAATGCTGCTGTAGATAAGATATAAGAAACTATAATTTCATTATGCAGACGTTTGCTCAGCTTTTAGATATTTACTTATGCTAATAAAAATAACAGTTGCTCTTTGGGATTAGTTTTTGTGAAAAGCAATGAGGATGAACATATTTCACTTTCCATGATATTCCATGGATAGGCATCAGGCCTGAACTATCTTGAAGGTAATTCACATTACGTGTATTTGCCATAATAAGGACTACCGATCGAAAAATTGCATGAAACCATATTTTGATATTCATTCTTGTTTCTCTTTTCCTCAAGTGAACTATTTTGCCGTATTTTTGGTTAAATGCTTGTACACTGCAGTGCAAAAAATTCTCTCCATTTTCGAGAGTTTTAGGTGATAAGCACGATGTTTTGCTGTTTTACCGACCAATGTTTTTTTCCTATTTAATAATTAATTAATAATAAAGTATGTATTTTGTAATTGGCCTCAGAATTTCAGAAAAAAATGCGTCACTCATATTTACATTACCCCGATTTAGGGTTGAGAGAAGTAATAAAGTTAAGAAGAAGTAATAAAGTTACCCTCATACTATTGACAAGTTTTATATTTTTCAAAGTCATGGAAATTTTAAAAACCTGAATAAAATTACTTACTAAAAAATTGGATTAGAATATCTTAATAAAATAATTTTTTGTCATTGATCGTTGATTATTTTGGACTTTTGTCACAATATCCGATTAAGCGGTGAATGTAATTTCGGTCGATATGTGCACATGTAATGCAGCGACTATTTCTACGACACCAATTAATGAAAAATTGTCGACCAGTTCTTTCAGTAGTAAAACTTTCTATGATCGAAAATATTAAACAAGAGACAAGATTATTTGGAGTTTTATTGACCTATCTTTTATATTTTAGGACCCTAAAGTCTGCAAAAGCAAAATGTATAACTAGCAACTTTTTGTCAATTTCTCGATTAAGTAATTTATGAACCTTTACAGTTTTTATGTGAAGTGTAAGAATCTTTTTTATTATTATGCTTATTCTTTCTAAGCATTCGTCCATTCCTTCTTAAATCGGGCCCGTCTACCTTAAAAATTGTACTCTATAATTTAAAATAGAGAATTACTATCTAAATTCGGTATGCCATCAAATAGTTTACGATAACCTGGACCACACCCAAAAACGTTTAGTCTAAAAGGTGCCGCATCTGTTTCTTGTTTGACACGAGGAATTTGAATATTAAAACAGTTCGTAAAATTTCACAAGGTCGGATGTAGGTGTTACACGAAGAAATCATAGATATCCCTCTAAGATGTGCTGACCTTTAACTGGAAAATTCAGAAATTCGCGAAACTATCACCAATTTTTTATAGTTCTTGTCGTTCCATTTGGACTTTTATAGTGTGTTTATTGCCACCCACAACACAACAATGCTTTGTTGAATCATTTCCCATCCTATAATTGGCTACAACTTCACCGAAGTGCTAATAGAACTGTAAAACTTTTTTGACATAAATATTAAACCTTCAAGTACTTCCGCGATAGCGCGTAAGACGTGCACTAAACCATGAAAACTTCTTATGACTCACATGCAAGATCTACGAACCCCAGTCACGATAATTGTCAACTGAAAAAACTGTCCGAAAGACGACAACGACGAAGACAAATAGTCGACCATGTACGGAAGGAAATAGCCTATAAAAGTCAGGAATCACATTAAAGAAGACCCCGTCATGTAAGATGATTGCTAAGATGTTATAATTTTGATATGAGCGGTTGCCTACACTTTTTTTTTTAGTCCAAACCTTGCGGGTACTAAGGAAGCATAAAAAGGTAAGAAGTGGGGTAGAGGTTACCTTTATACATATTCCGATATTTTGTATTGCTGTTCATATTCAAATCAAGAGGAAACATGGGTAAAAACATAGAACATCCAAAGTAATAACAATATAATAGCGATGATAGTTTCACACGATAAAAATGATGAAGTCAGTGGCGTAGTTGAGTCGTGAAGAGAAGGCGAAGACGGCGCCTTCGCACATAAGACGCTATTTTCATTCAGTTCTCACCGAAAGTTTTAGTCTTTAGGCCACTGAACCGTGGAAATATATGACGTGATGGGACGGTATATACAAGTACCATGATTATACCGGAAAATGTGAAAAACCACAATCATGATTTCCGAGCAGATTGATTGTGTCTTTGGAGGCCGGAATCTATCAGAGCCAAACCAATCAGTCAGATACTGGCCTATGCTTATAATATCTGCAATTGAGACGCGTTGGGGCTTCTTTTCTTGTATTCCATTCATAAGACGGCGACATAGTATTAAATTTTTCGTCCTGATGGCGTCTTAAGACTGGAACCGTCATGGTTCAGTCACTATCCTGGGAGACAAACTATAAAAGCGTTTTTTTCCTCTGTTCGTCTGTTCTGGGACTATATTACGATGTATACATGCTGTAGGTAGAGCGTAGAACGTCTTGAATGACGATGCCGTGCCTTAAGTTCGTCTTAAACATTGAAATTAAAAGTAATCCGCTTTGGAATTAATTTCACACTTTTTGACTGCATGCGATCTAACATTGAAGCAATGTTCTCCTGTATAAAGTACAAAAGAATGGTCTCGAGATTTTCAAACAAATTTTAAGAGGCTTAACAAGACCGACGTTGTCGTAAAGCTTTCCTTTGGTGATTAATAATAGTTACCCTTAATTTGTTAAAGTCATGCAAATAAAAATTTATGTATCGTTTGCTCTGCTGTAGGCTCTGCAGACATTTTATTTTTAAATTAGTGTGAAACGAAGTTCATGGTAAAACTATTTTCGGACGATTGCGGTTTTTCTTTAGAATCAAGCCTGCCGGTTATTCAAGTCGTATAATTCCTTATAATGACATTCGTGATCACTCTTTCTTTGGTGGATCGCGATTAGATACAAGAACAAACGTAACAACTCGACACTATAAATCGGAAAGGCTTAAGAACCGTACCTTACCAGGTAGATAGCAGACCTTACCTAATGATAAATTTTTCGTTTTAAACTTGTTCTGATTGAATTAGATCACGAATTTCGTGAGCTAAGATTGGAGTCCTATAACAGTAGGATTTCGTTGGCACCATCTTCCAACCCGCTTTACATTTGAAGCGTGTCGCTTCCTCATTTAGGTGCTTGATTAATGGTGTGGCTCGTCAAAGTTTTTGGAGGAAGAAAAATATTAGAACCCATTGGCTATCGTGGCATTAACAAAACCAATAAATCTTATCAAAACAACTTTACAAAACGACATCGTGACTTTGTCTTTGTCATATACACTCAACAATTTTGAAACGAAAGATTTAAGCCAGAAACCTGTGTCTTATTCGTATTACACGAAACAAAAGACTTCAGCCAGAAACATGGTTACTTATGATCCAGAACTTAAACGGTCAGACGGTTTATTATGAATCTATTGCCAAAAAAATCAAGACAGGTGTATTCTTTCAAGTAATGCAAAAATGAAACGGAAAGTTTTCTGCTGCGGACGAATCAAATTATCTTTTGCATCCCTGGAGGAACAAAAACAGGTGCGCTCTTCGCTGTTTTTTCGGACCTCCAAAAAGATACGTTTCAAACTGATATTCTGCGCGTGTATAATATCCTAAGGAGCAGGTGATGCATCCGATCAACCTATCCATTGAATAAATCAAGCGCAGAACTGATGGTGAAGGTACGATTTGGAGTGAAGTCGGCACCTGTTCGCGATATGGTAAAAAAAATACCTGAAGTATAGAAAAGATATGCCGTAAGCATGTTATGCGAAAGAAAAACATGAAAACACATTTCGTTATAGTAAACTTAGTGATATTGCTATCGCTAATTTTCAACGATAAAAACTGGTTATGTGATAAAACTAGATCTACAAATGCCAGTTTTACTATCAAAATGTAAAAACGTCTTAAATACGCTTTATAGTAGACTAGTAGCTGCATGATTTTGATATAAATTATGAATTTAATGCGTAAAATACAGGAAATTTATAGAATTTTGCGCCTTGAACTGCTCGTTTCACTTCAGAAAAATTATTTTGATGATATGGCTATGTTAATTAATTGGATTTTGATTATAGGATGGAGCTTGCGGCTTCGCATGCGGTTTTAAAAATAAATCAAATCCTATTATCACCACGTTGTCTACATAAAACGTAATAGCTTTTTTTTAATTTGGTAGCAATTAAGCAAAAAAATCTGCCAATAGTCTGGGCGCAACTTTATTATTTTTTGGATACAAGTCCGGAACGCGTTTAATGCTGAGATGCGGTATAGGTTACTATGCGACTGACCATCTAAAAAATAACGTTCCAAATAGCCTCCAGTTTATTCGCATAAAATAATCGCCTATTTTATACGAGTAGTAACAACAAATTTCAATTAATTTTTTAGATTGATATTTTTTTTGTTTAATTATTTTTGGCCTTAGAACTTGATATCATTGATTTTTGCGATTTCTCAAAAATATTGAATTGTTTTCTAGCTTTGAACATTGAAGAAGTTCATCACTGTTTTTTTATCGGTTTGTTATTTTTGAACTATAAGATATTGAAGAGTGTATATATTGTAAGTTTTCAATTGTTTAACATGTTTCCTTTAAATCTCATTCACCGACTGTAGAAAACACATTTTTTTTGATTTTTTGGTATTTTGGGTACAAGTTGAAAAGCCTGCTCAATGAGTTAGACTTGATCCAAATAGCTATTTCGCGACATTGGTAACTTCATTCTACTCAACGGAGCGCATAGCCACCTAATAAGTTAACAGCTTACAGTTTTATTCGTAATTTTGTTTTTTGCTTTTATTACTACAATAGATACGCCAACTAAAAATAGTGCATATTTATTTATTGTACGAGTAACATTCGAATAATCCGAAATTCCATTCTAAAATTAAAATTAATAATTACCACCAATACACAGAGCTATTTTTCTTACATTCCAATTGAATTGAATATTTCTCTCTCCAATGTAAAGTACAGTTCGTACTAATTGACAATCGGTTTACACAGATCAATTCGATTCAGTTATACAATTTTCCGCATCAAAGTTTGCAATTTTCGTCGCAATTGAAATCCAATCATGAAAATTCCATTCAACCGTAAACTATTAAATTTGCCGAAGATTATCAATGTTCGAAATTGCGATAGACGAGCATCTTAGCGCAAAGCTATCCATTCGTCAAATTAGTTCTAGAAAACGAAATATCGATGAGATCTTATGTGTAGAAAGAAGTTGGATAAACTTCATACGAACTATCACAAATTATGTCCCATTAGATATGCAAAAAAAAAATAAGTAACGTTAGATTTTTTCTTGAAAGACCTTGTCAGAAATTTAGCGCACATTCTTTCTTTTCTCCATTTCTTTTATGTTTTACAATCCATTAATCAATAATAGAAATAAATTTCTGAAAGGCATTTTAGTAGTCGCAATCGGAACAAAAGTTTTTTCTTGTGATGAGATCAGTCAAAGTTTGATAGCTGAGTGAGTACACACATGATGTTTGTTGGCAATATGTTCTTCTATGAACCTTTTTGTTGGGATTTTTATGATGAGGTCAAAAGACTTTTTTGATCAAATTGTTTCTAAAGTAAAGAAAATTGTCTAATCTTGTAAATGTTCTACACAACCAGATGTCCATCATAATTTTTCTGGAATTCTATTATTGCGTGAATAGGTTATATTCCCTGAATTGGATAATTGCAAACAACGTTTGTATAGAAAATGTAGCGTATCTGCACGATTGATGAATTAACAAGGTTTTTTTTTGTTTCAAATTATTCTAAATGCCCTGAAGGTGATTTCTACTTTTCGGAAGGAAAAAAATGGCACAGTTGGTTTTCACAAATAATTTCATAATCAGCAGGACAAGAAAATAATTTTTCAGCCACGTTCAGCACATGGCTATTATCCGTAACTATGGCTTAAGACTGAACTGTTTATTTCGCAACTACTGGCGGCACTATCTTTCACACTATTCAAAATACATTTACAACAAACCGATCTAAAAATTGGTTAACAATTCAAAGAAAAAACACAAGATTTCATCCAGTCTACTTTCTGCTTCCTAAGTTCGGCTCTCGATCTTTCTACCTATAGTAGAGAAGGAAGGAACACTTCTTGGCCGATCGTAGTATACAATCTAATTGAATTACTCCGAGGTAAAATTACATCCAATAAACCAGACATAAGATTGTGATCTGGATGTAGAAAAGAGAAAGACACAGGCCATAAGCATGGCACACTTCAGGGTTCACGTCTGGGACCATTTCTGTTTCTTGTATTGTATGAAATTAAGCAGTAGATGATTAAAGGAGCTTGTTTACCTATACTTTTATTCGTTTCTTCACTTTTTCGAGGTGGTATACGAATAGTAAAAAAAAAAAGAACTCATGATTTATAACATGGCTATGAACCACAAGCTAAGACGATTTCAAACTAAAGAAAAAAAACCAATTTGATTTATGACAGCAAGGGCATAAATCCATTAAATTTGAAGAGTTTTGAAAATTTCTGAAAGCATTTATTATAAGTGCGGTACCTACTCACTTCGTGCCATAATGGAATACGATTCTTATGTTCTTTCCAAAAATTGATTTTTTTTTCATCGTCGTCATAACAAAAGACTTAAGCGACTAACCCGTTCTGAAGAATTGGACGATTATTTTCTTCGCGACAATGAAAGCGGTGAATAGCGTTTTTGTCTTGAAGTGGCTCTTCAGACGGTACGTTGTTCGTAAAGATACAATTTAAATAGTGTCGCATGTGCAGAAATTAAAAATTTCACCAAACCGCAACTAATTAGCCGAAGTAACAGTAGCGAGTCACGTCTATGCAATTAAATCAGCAAGTGTACAGGAAAGTTAGTCCTTCTTAGCACGCCCAGGAAGAATATCTTCAAGAAACGATCATCACGATTGCGGCCCAAGTACATAAGTTTGACGGAAACGTAATAAACGAACATAGGAAATAGGCTATAAAATTACAGTATGTATAAAGACAACCTTTTAAGCCAGTCATTTTTATGGTATCGAATATTTTAATATTCTATGATATAATAATCGGAAGAAGCTCGACTCTGCCTTCATTAGGGATGCAAATTGCTTTCAATTTCATAGTGTTGTTTTACGTTTTCATTTTACCATTTTTCCAAAGGAAGCTATCAACGGTGCGGATATTGTGTGTGATCTCTTCAATTTCTGGTCGTGTAATTACTCGTCTTAGCGGAAGAATTTCCGCTATCGGCAGAGTAATTGGATGTGATTATCGAAGTTTTCTGGAAAAATTGATCGGTTAATTTCACTAAAGAGAGGATGTTGTGTTGATTTTAGTCGCTTATTAATGGAATACTAAGCCCTCCGTGAGTTCCGAGTTATTGAAGATTCCACCGGTAAAGTGGTTGGATATGGTGTGACGCATCAAGTATAGCTGGTCAAGATTTCTAACTATAAATTGACCGCTGTTAAATCAAAATAAGATTTAATTGATGACCGGCATGTTTTTTTTTAAAGATCGGCTTTTAGTGATAAAAATTGAAGAAGTATTTTAAAAGCTTAGTTAGGATGAGTGGTGAGTTGGCGAATTTTTTTTTTACTAGGAAATTTTTTCAGAATTTCGGTGTTGAAATTTTTTTTTAGGTATTTTATATTTTAAAAAAGGTTCTACGTTATATTGCTAGAACATTACACCATAACCCCTTCCTATTAAATGTCGGCTTCTCCCACAGCTCTGTTCTATCACCGACGCTGTTTTGAATCTCTGTCAATGATCTTTTTTCGTGTGCTCTCAATTCAATGCACTGATGGCAGTAGCCTTCACCACATATTTAATTTCTAGTTAGTTGCAAAGGTAAATTAGCAATCGTTGGCTTCCACAGCTTGATTTTGATTCAATTTCGACATAACTTTGATCGTGAAATGAGACATGTACGAGGGCGGATTGATAATGACGTGCAAAAATTGAGAAAACATAATTTTATCCGGAAAAATTTATTTTTTTTTTCAACGTAGTCTCCTTTTAGCTCGATACACTTAGTCCAGCGTTTTTCCAATTTTTTGATCCCTTCCAAATAATATGATTTGTCCAACCCTTCAAAATAGGCGTTGGTTTCACTTATGACGTCAGTATTCGTGGTAAATCTCTTTCCAGCAAGCCATTTTTTCAAGTCTGGAAATAATAAAAAGTCGCAGGGTGCCAAATCTGTAGAATACGGTGGGTGAGGGAGCAATTCGTACAGTAATTCAAACAGTTTTGCCGTTGCAACAACGGACGTGTGAACCAACACTTTTTTCTTCGCGAAATGAAGCCGTTTTGCCTTGATTTCAACATCCAATGAAACCAATACCTCAGAATAATATGCTCCCGTCATTGTTTTTCCTTTCTCCAAGTAGTCGGTGAATATCATTCCATTGGAATCCCAAAAAACTGTCGCCATAACCTTTCCAGCCGATAGAACGGTTTTGCCTCCTTGAACCGACATCCTTCCATTGTTTTGACTGTTGTTTGGTTTCTGGAGTGTAGTGGTGAATCCATGCTTCATCAACAGTTACGAATCACCGAAAAAATTCATTTGTATTACGTTAAAACAGTTGCAAACCGTGCTGCGAAGTTGTCACACGATTGCGTTTTTAGTCGATTGTGAGCAAACGCAGCAGCCATCTTGCGGATAGCTCATGTCCAAATGGTTTTTCAAAATATTCCAAACACGTTCAAATGAGATGCTTACTACGTTAACTATCTCACGCACTTTTACTCGACGATCTTCTATCACGATATCATGGATTTTATCGATCATTTCTGGCGTGGTGACCTCATTTGGACGACCTGGACTTGGTATGGTTTGTGTGCTCGTACGACCACACTTGAATTCAGAAAACCATTTGTAAATCATTCGGATCGATGGTGCAGAGTCCCCATAATGCTTACCTAATTTTTCTTTGGTTACTTTAGCTGTTTTCCCTTTTAAAAAATTGTGTTTAATCAACACACGAAATTCATTTTTATCCATTTTTAAAAATTTTTATAAGTCGACTTGCTTAGACGGCTGCTTCTCGAAAACTAAACGAGGTATCAGGCTTAAACTTTGCAGGTAATCTATTTAAGAATGGTCCAGGTAAAAAAAAATAACGAATTCCTTACCTGCCAACTCCTTCTTGATTTTTGCACGTCATTATCAATCCGCCCTCGTATAGTAGAATTGAATTCAATGCCTTGAAAACTCAATTCTGTCATCATTCTGTCTAAAGTGGTTGCCAGCGATGTTACTATGTATTGCTATTGTCAAGTGACTTTATTTATATTAAAACCAGCGTACTGTAAAATTCTCAGTATTAAGTTAGCAACTTATTATGGTATCAATTTCTTGTGTAATCACTGACGATTTTTAATTTTAATTTTAAATTCACATGTTCTGGAAGTAGCGCGAGGTTGGGTTGATGGATGTTAAATTTTTTCTATGACTTCTGTTTGGGAGATCGGAAGTGTTGCTTAATTTGAACAATTTCTATTCCTGTAACTAGAAATATTAAAAAATTAATCTGTGCACGCTTCTAAGATTATTATCTTAAAAAATATTGGCTTATTACAGTCATCGTTTATTTTTATCAGATGATTGTGAAAATTTTATAAGGACTTTTGGGTTTTAGCTACTCCAAGGTTTAGTTCCGAGTAGATCATCGGGCTATTGATCAAGTATTTCAAAAACTTTTATACGAATTTTTTATTTTTTTACGTAGAGTATACAAATTTTGGATATTTTATTCACAGGAATTAATTACCTGAAGCTTGAATGTAACAATTAGTTGTTAACGCCACTGAACAGTATGCGAAATCTCGAAAATATTAATCTGCAAACATATGATTTATCTTATTATAACGCCTACCAGTGCATCAAAACGATTTCTTTGAATGCTTCAATTCATATAGTCCCAATTTTGTTATGCCTTTTTTATGCCCACCATCTAAGGTAATATCCAAAAATACCTACATCGGTTTTTTTGTGCTTTTGTTCTCCAAAAATGTAATAATACGCCCAGCACCTGGTATAATAATTTGTTTAATCATTTACCGTCTTCGTTCAAGTGCTACCCGCAGCAGCATAGAACACAAAAAAATCCTATTATATTATATTCAATAAAATTTTCCAAGAAATACGTATTTCATCACAGAAAATAGTAGAAACCTCCCAAACAAAATTATACTTGATGAATATTCGCAAATGGACTGGTAAAACACAATAGCACACAACATTTGTATACTCGTATTTCAAGCTGCAAAAAAATATAACATTGTGGATTACATCATGTCTCAAAGTTAAGCTAGACTGCCAGTCTAATATCATTCCAATGAAGTATATATTTTTTAAGCGATGTTTTTTCTATATTGCAACAACTTTAGCCCCACAAAAGGTGCTCAAAGTAGACCCCGCTCAAGAAAAAAAACCGGCTCAACTCTATCCGTACGTTGCGCTAAAATCAAATTAGCACGCGCTGGAAGAAGTCTATCCATCCGGCATTGAATTCGGACACAAAAAAAACTCCGCAGCACATCTTCCAAGTCACCTTCGGTAAATTAATCGCTCAAAATCCAGATGGCTGAAAATTGCCCGAAAAAATTCACCTGTTAATTAGACGACACCTTTATCACAGATTGTCAACCATACGGTGACCCTACTTCAAGACGCGTCTACCTTCAACGCATCCATCCAAAGATAGGAAAATGCGCGCGCAACTTGAAAATGATGCTCCGCAAGGTTCGCGCTTTAGACCCGTCTTGTTTATTATTCTTGTTGGTTAGATCTGCGGCGGCAAACATTGGACGCATGCTATACAACGATGCTACTACTTACTATTCCTGATGCTTGTGGATTTTTTCTGGTTGTTGTTGTTGTAGTCTTCCTTATTTGATTCGTGATTGGAGTACGGAATACGTGCCCGCCAAGATATCAGGAACCGGTTGCTCCTGGGTTGCAGCCATCTCAAGATCTCTTATGGGTTTCGTTTTTTTCTTCTTCGGTTGAAAGATAGAAAAAGAACCTTTTCGATGCGATGCCCACAACTTCCAACAGATTGAACAAGTTTCAGGGCCTGTTGTAAGACACGAGCTAAAAAGGTTACTCCGTGCTGTTTTTTTGTGTTGTTTGTCAAGGTTTCTTATTTCGTTTTCTTAGCCGATTATCTCAACCGACCTGGCGCGGGGAATCTTATTGGATTTTTTTCTTTTTATTTTTATTATATTTTGTTTTCTGATTTGGACCCAAGACGGATCAATTCCAGTTGGATGTGCAACTTTATGTTCACTGATTTGCACTATAGAGGAATACTCACTATACTTCGGGAAATTTGTTGTTCGTTTTTATCGTCGTCGTGGGCAGGCAATCAGGCAAATTATTCGAGTGAAGCTGGTTGGGCGGCTTAAAGATGCATTTTTGTTATTAACAGATGGATAAGCACGTATGCAATCAAGCAGTGCGGGTGGACGAGGAACGGTTTGAAATTGAAGTTCAGATCTTATCCAGAAGATTGATGACTTGTTATTATTGTTTCGATCTGCGGATTTTTTGTTAATAAAATGCAACAGCAACCCTTCGTGATCACA
Source organism: Beris morrisii (assembly GCA_951812415.1). Lineage (NCBI taxonomy): Eukaryota > Metazoa > Arthropoda > Insecta > Diptera > Stratiomyidae > Beris > Beris morrisii. The sequence continues at coordinate 166,766,649 of OX638310.1, read as the reverse complement.
TAAAGCGTACGAAGATAGGACACAAATTGTGGAATTTGTGCTTTGGGACATTCTGCTACAATTTTCTGGCTAACGTACTTAAGCTGTAAATGTGGTTATTTTTAGTGTTATCTTTCGACCGAACATTGAGCTAAAATTGAGAGGTTCTCAATAAACTAGTTTACTGAAACCCCGTTTACAAATAAGCAAAATTTAAATTTTACAATTAAGAATCTACAAGTGCCGTTCAAAAATGCCTTGAATAAAATTCTTTACGGTATTCATTTCTAATCAGCATACGTATGTTACCATAAAAATTCTGTCGCTCTATTACGCACTCGCACGTTCAGATTTGTGATCGTTTAAAATACAAATCTCCATTTACATACTACCTATGATGTCAAGCAAAATAACTGTCCTCCGAATTTCAATAGGTCTAACCTACTAGTGGCCCTGTTAAGACCTTTCTAATGGGCTTTCGAAAATAATATGGTCAACCTAATGGACTAAAAAAAATACTGGTGAGCATCAAAGTACCAATCAATTATCCACGAAAAGTCAAATTAAAGCATCCGATAAAACGAGTCGTTCCGTCTCCAATATGAGCAAAGACCTAAAAGTAGAAAGTCGATACTCAGGTGGAACGGTATGGCTAATGCTGAACTACTAGGTACATCAGTGTTCATCACTTTGATAGAATTTTTATTTCAAGTTTTATTTCGGGGTAGAGTGATGTGCTATGAGAAGGTGAAATGGAAGAATCTATTATAAATGCTAGCAATAAGAAAGCCAACATCAGGTTTTGATAAATCGATCAAAAGAACAATATTCCAAGAGCGCCTCAAGATGGAGCTATGGATGCTTGGAAGTTTATTGTGCAGCAAAATGTTTCTCAACATCAGCATCCAAACTAAGTGGCCGCCATTTTTACGGAGGTTGCGTCCAATTCGATGGGGACGAGGGGAAACCGGTTTTGCAGACTTAACGCAAAAATAATACCACGAGCTCCATGTAGCTCTGGCGGATTTTAGTTAAACCTTTACTTGTTGGGTCGATGTCTTGGATTTTCCTCCACGTTTTCAGAAATCTTTTCATTTTAGCGAAATTAAAAATATGAACATTGATTGGTATTAGTGGAGTTACGTCATCGGACTCATTTGCAGAGACTGTACAGTTTTTGTTAATATGATCAAAAACTAATATGAGCTTTAATGTAACATACATTAAAAATATGGTTGTAGTATTTTCATTTACAGGTAGGTAGGTATACAAGATCAAGATTTCTTTTATGTTAGTAACTTTAAGTTGTATGGTTAGCGTATGTAAGTACTTGGAGCAGTGTTTCACAACCTTCTTCCTCGTGTGGAACGCTAAACAAATTTCCCGATGAGGAAATCCTATATCATTTTTAAATGTTATTCGTATTGGTTTAAACACTGTTAGAAAATAATTTATAAAAGAATAAAGAATCTTTGCTTATAGCAAAACAACGGTATGTAGGGGAGATGGACTGGAATAGTAACAATTTCACTTTGAACAGAAGAACATCACCAATTAGACGATTGAAAACAACCAAACAAATTCATTAGATCTGAAAGTTTGTCTTTCTTTTTGACTATATTCAAAAGAAATCCAGGCGAGTATACAACATTTTATAGGAAGAGGTAAATCCATAGCTTAGAAGATGTACTTGAACATTTTTAGGTCCGTCGATCCTAATTTAAACTAGCGATCCATTGAAGCCAAAAGACGTAAGCGGAAATTTTTATAGTAAACCAGATGTGGAATATATTTGTGTCGTATTTGATTGTAAAATTATACTGCCTTTTGTTTTATAACAAATGACATATTTATCAGATTGGTAGAGTATAAAGGTGGTAGTAAGTGTTCCTCTAAGGAAGGAATTTAATTAAAAAATCGTACATAAGATGAAAACAGAAAGGATTTTTAGTCATAATATAAATAGCTAACATAAGTTCATTGTCAGCTAATACAATCCAATGAAATAATTTAAAATAATGGAAAAACAATTATGATGAAACTAAAGTCAGTATTCTAGGACGAGAATCATCAAAAAAATAACTCCGTTTCTATGTGATCCCAGATGGGGTTTGACGTAGTCTCCCTGAAGTAGACTACACTTTGTCGACACCTAGACTACTACCAATATTCAATTAAAACTGCCGGCTCAGAATTACATACGCGTAGCCAATGCCAGTTTCATGTATTTTTGGTAATAAAAATTCATTCTATGTAACCACAATCCAATGAAAGTTTTCTTGAAATATACTTCACTTTTGTCGACGCGTAGAGTAATGAATCATGAAAATTATTTAAATTCATGCAACAACAATTTCGATTGTTACCGTCCAATATTTTAACTGAATGAAATATTTTTGACCACTCATTAAGATTCATTATTTCTAGAATTTTAAAATTAAATAGTAACTTTCATGCCAATTTCTCACAGAACGACAAATTTGTGGCTTATCACGTTATAGCAATAAGCTCTTCAATTCAAACAGATATATATATATTTTACATAATCAAAAATCATATTGTTGTTTACCCTCTATTTTTTAATTGTCTTTAAGGTTTAAGCAACACTAATATTATTTCAAACTTGAGTGTTTTTGAAATTTTTATAGCTTTCTTCCATATATACGAATTCGTCATCTGAACACTCCTTTTTTACTCTTTAAAATCTTATCAATATTATTTTTTAAAAGAAAGCTCACATAACTGAAAAATTAAATAAATTCAAAGCAATAAATGGTTTCCAACTTTTAATTAGATGAAACATTTAAATTAACTACATTCGAATTTAGAACAATAAACTGAACATAATTATAAAATTAGATTCATCCGAAATTCGGTCATTATTTCCATATTCAATTTGAATTAAATTTTTTGAATATTTGACTTTCTCGTGAAATTCTTAAGCCCTTCATAAATATCTTCTAAAAAATTCTATCTATCTATGGATGTGTCTAACTTAATTCGCATATTTTAATAATTTATCCTGATCTCAACTAGATCTTATGATATAATGTTCATTCAGTTATTATTCAAAATTATAATATTATTCCAAAGTTGGTGGAATTTCGTTATTTTGAAATTTATAAAAGAAATCGTTCAGGATTTTCGACGGTTTGAAACGAAAAGAATTAGGAAAAAAAATTGAAATATTTCTATACATTTTAATCAAAGAACAAAAAAATATCAGCAAAAAGTTGTTCAAGACATCGTAAAAAAGTGAGATCATGGTATGCATTTTTAGTTTGATATCTTTCTATACTGCGCTATTAATGTTTTAGTCCGACTATAAATGATTTAATTTGAATATATAATGGGAATGCATGAATTTGGTTGAAGCGGTCATTTCGAAGGTGACAATATTTTCTGCAAAGCCTATGGTTTTAATCTCAACTTCATAAATTCACCTTAAGACATAATGGTAGTTAAGATGGCCGACTCTTTCTTTCAATTTCGTCTTTCGTGTCTTCAACTTACCACTAACACTGTCTTAGATCTTGATCAATTCACCTGTGAGATGTATGTATGCACAGGTAATAATGCCCACCTTTGTGTTATACATTGTGGTAAGTTTCTTGCCGTGGTCTTGGCTAGGTATGGTGGAGACGAATAGTGTCTTACGTTCAACTTGTTTGAAGCAGTTGAGTAGTAGGAAAATACGAAGACGGCAGACATTTTGATATTGTGGAGAGTAGTATTTTCAAATCAAAATATTCTAACGGAAGTATCCTTAAACAAGTTTTGTGCAATTTCAAAAATATCAACAATGTTGTTTAACTTCTTTGAAGAGTTAAAAGTTAACAATAAGGTGAACAGTGATTTACTCCCAGGTGGCCAAAAGTGAAGAGAGTGCGCGCAAAGACGATGCCATTCACCTTCGTCCAAATGCATTAAACCCTATTAAATCTTCAAATTATTGTAATAAACTCGTGAAGTGTGTCACAGTTCCATATAATTTGCGTGAGTAATTCAATTGCAAATTACAATTTCGATCAAATAGCCAAAAAGACCCCAAACAGCCTAACAAATTGACTTTCGATAGCGATCAAAGTTGCGTGGATTTCTTTGCTTCCACTGCATATTTACCTGTGTATTTCATACAAGTGCAAGTGTTAGTGTCGTACTTTTTTCCCATATTTATTATTTGTACAGAATTCGAAAGGGTCGAACCCTCCGGACAAACATTTCTATGCTGTAAACATTAAGCGGCGGGTCATCCGAATTGTTTTTTCTTCCCGTGTTGTGTTTTTTGTTGGGGGAAGACCGGCAGGTACACACGTTGAAGATACCTACGACAGGTGGAACACAAAAAAAATATCACGCAGCTAAACAAAAAATTCGCTCATCCATGACCAAATTGCATTCTAGCTGTAATGAAGCCAATTGATTGGTTTTGGATAATCTGAACTTAGTACATCTGGACGAACTCGATAAAACTATGGACAATTCGAATGATACAACTCTGGAGCCATCCAGTATTGGAGCGTTTTTCCAAACGTGCAAGGTAATTATTGAACCATAACAAAATGCTGAAGACTCCCACAATCTTCTATTAAAATGTTGAAATGATTGACAAGGGGAATGAGAGGGACGTGTTTTTTTTCTTGAACATAATCTAGATAGAAGTATTCTTCTATTTTAAATACAGACTACCTCTGGAAAGATGTTAAATGCCTCAAGGGGTCTTCTTTTTCTTGCGATTTTTAGCAGAGATAAATTGATGGTGGATGGGCAAAAAGTTTGTTGGAAAGAGGTTTCGGACCTTGTTTCTTCTGGATTACATTGTTTGGGTCTTCGACTATGGAAATCTCTAGTTTTAGTCAGATCAAGATAAATGATTGCAACCATTAAGAAGATTATTTGCTGAAAGTGGGGTTTCTTATGTATGCTATTACAACACTTTACAATATAAAATTTAAATTCGAGTTAATCCAAACATTACATTTTTTTGTTCAATTTTCATGAACTAGTCATTTTGATTCTTCCACGATATAAATTAACCGAATTATAATAATGCAAGTCTTCGGCAGGGTATGTAAAATTTCTGCAATAATCCAGTAAAAAATGTTTAAGTATACTTTCTCGTTCACTACGTCAGCTGTCGTAAAACTAGTCAAGCTAAGCTAAGACACAAACCGAAATTGAATTGTGAACAGGAAATTCTTGTGCCTGATTTTATAAACGAAGCTTAATATTAGCCTAGTAAATTATTTTAAGACTTCAAATCTGTCGCAAAACTTTACTGAAGAAAAATAATAAAACAAATTTCGACTATATTAGAGAAAGAGGTTTTGTTTATGTCAGAGCAAGCTGCGAAAACCGCCACATGTAATTCCCGATAGAGATAGAACACTACTATGGCTAGTGGTAGTGCTGATCAAAAAAGAAAAAGAAGAAAAATGTTCTCTAGAAAGGCTAGTGTGAATGTTTTTTAGGTCCGTTTCGTCTGTTTCGCAAAACATTTGTATTTTTCTAATTCATTAGTGGGCGTATCACACCATAACCGACTACTCTGTGAGGTGTTTGTCGATATTTTTTGATTCACATACCTTTATTAGAATTTTTTTTATTTTATCTAAAGTAACACAACATAAAAATTACTGTGGTTATATGAGTCATTGATTTGGATTGGAGGTAAGCTCAAAACCCTACCGAATTTCTTATCACCCTTTTTATTGGTTTAGTTTTGTTGGCTTGATAACAAATTCCTCGAATTAATTGCAATAGCTTATCTATCGATTTATAGACGGGCTGTGCAAAAATAATGTTAGCTTTCATAAGGAATTTTATCGGAACCTTTCATTTGAGCAATCACGGGTTGATTTTTATGTCAAGTGCATAAACTAATATAAAATTAGATTATTTTTTTGATAACAGCGATTATTAAAGGTAGATATAATGGTTTAATATTTTTTGTTGAGGCATAGATTTGTAAGCTACACCCTTTTTGCTTTAAGATACTCTATGGTAGTATCGCGTGTTATAATAAAACCCTTGCTACTTAAATATGGGTTGGGCATGTAGTGCGAGGAATATTAGATAAATTTTTTGTAGATAGTGTTTATACATTGAAGGAAATTTTAAGCATTGATTAGTCAAGTTCTGTCAGACATACTAAGCTTTGAGTTCCCAAATACTATCAGCAATAGGAATCTGAGGATAATTTGTTTACGATAGGTTTCTTTTTTTGGTCTGTACCACTCAATAAGGCTTAAAAAACTCCATATCTGCTTGTTATTTTTAACATCGGAAAAGCATTTTAAAAATATATTTTCATAACTATAATAAAGGAGTGAATGAATCCGAATGTACAATAGACAGTTTCTTTTTACAGGCTCTCTATTTAGAGGACATTGAAGTTTTGATTTTGTTCAGACAATTAAAATCGATTTTGACCCCAAATATATAGATACTAGCATAGTTTAATAGATGTAATATGTTTTGACGCATTCCAACTTTAGCTGTGTCCAAAATATGATCCAAAGAGTCAAATTTGAACGGCGCAGTAAGTACGAAAAAAATAAATCTAATTTTAATAATTTTTTGGAATGGAATGACAAAGAATTATTGGAGTTTTCCTAAAAATTCATGTAAATGTTGCGATGAACTCCAAAGAAATGCAAATTTTATTTGAATTTATTTCAAAAGTTTCGGACCCCTAAAGTGTCGATGTATGGAGGGCATTATCTTTGTGACTAATCGTTTCATAGTAAAAGACCGTAGTTGTTCTTGGACGTTTTTGAACAATAACCTTGCTTGAATTAAGTTGCATTCATTCATTTCGTATATACGATGCGTTACATTTACTTTCCAATAAAATGAAATAGTCATCAGCTCATAATACCAATCTGAACATTATCTAGATACTTAAAAAGAATTATGGTATTGATAGTAGTCGGACTATTTAAATATTTTGTAATTCAATAGCGAACTAATTGATTTCTTTGTATTCGTATACAATCGTAAATAACAATAAGATAAAGCCAGAGAAGAATTTTTGAAACATATTACTTACTCTACTGAATATGTAAACCAAATAAAATTGTTATTGTTATTGAAAATAACTGTTTTCAAGTGGATTGATTTGAAAACTATTTCTTGTCTATATCGCATCTGAATTTGGTTATACGTCAATGTTTGTCCTCTCAAAGCAGGAGAAATGGGGAGTTAATTATTGTTTCGAATTAAGGACTTAATTAAGAACACGCATTTTCAGTAATAGTTATGACTATCCATAGACTAAGAAAACGAAAAAGGTATGTTATAGGAAGAAAGTGACGCTTTACGTTACTAACTATGATCAAAAACTCGATTCAAGACTGCGGAATACTTCGAGTCATATCTACCAGGTTCACAGTTAGGTCAACTTTTTTGGGTATAAGGCAGAATTGTGTTTTAGATGCATTGAATTCGATTGCTGATTGGAAGAAGTGGGGCTCTCGAAAATTGAGCAAGGTTCAATTCTTTATGGCATTGCGAACTCTAGATGTACATTTCGCTTACGAATTTCGCAAAATGGCATCAGCAGTAGTAGCTAATAATTGGTTTTTTGTTGTTATTGTAGAGTGGTTAGCGAATAGAACTTGATAATGAAAACGCATGTTGCTACTACTGTTCCAACTCTACCAATTTTTGTAAAAAAAATATATTTTTCGTTCTTACTGTAATTAACTAAACTAACTAAACTCTGTATTTTTACAACTTCCAATTAATTTTTTCCCATCTCTTTTCTAAGATCTAACAAGAAGATTGTTTTGGTATATTCAGCTCAGCGATGCGTCAAGCTCTAGTCTAGACCTTGGTCTTTACTGTTTACCTTCTGAAATGTATAGTGACATTTTTTAAGCAATGCCTAGGTCTACTTGTAACGCTATCCTATAAATTATATGTAAGACTCACCCAACTATTAAAATTCCAACCACTTTTTTTTAAAATATTGTAAAACACAATTTTGTAAGAGGATAGGCATGTGGAAAATGTGGAAATAATAGTTTGCTTCGTACTTATGATAATTGATTATAAATTACCTCATAATACTTCTGTTCTCTACATTGTACATTATAAATAATTGTAAAATTGCATATGTATTTTCTGATAATGAACTCGATTATTTTGTCACGTTTTTCAGTAGAATATATAAATAATTATCGTTTGGTATTTTATCATCATATTGCTGTTATTTTTTTAAATCTTTTTGAAATGATTTATTACAATACAAAAATTGGTTTTTCATTATTAATTTTTATTGACATGTAACACTTTTACTCATCGTAAAATTCGCTGGAGGGCAAAAACTCTAGGAACTATTGTGTTGAATTGAAATTTTAAAATTTCGTAAAAAATGAAATTTAATTTCGATACAATAATAATCGATATTTGTAGAGGTGAAATTATTTGATAACAATGCGTTCTGAACGCGTCTCAGTAAAACAAGTTTTTTTTAAATGTGAATAAGTTAATAAATTAGGCTGGCATCCGGATTTTTGGCTCTAAGCCTTTCTAGAAATATAAATATAAAAGTTATGTACATATTGGCTTATAAAAAAGTTATCAAAAATGCACTTTTACTGTGACTTTAACAAAAAATTAAATTAATGAAATCATTTTGTTATGTAAGTGTACGTTTACTGTCAGCTTTTCATCTGAGAACAAGAAAATTGAATTTTCAAAAAATGACATCGTAACTAAATCACTTTTCAAAAATTAAGCGCATTATGGAACCCATGCAATTATAGGATTATCTGGTGCAGAGTAAAAAACTGTCTAAAACACGATTTATAGCCTGTGAAAAAAACTCTTACCCACTTAATAAAATCCTTTTAATGGAAATAACCATAGATCCCTGCATTTTGTGATTTTTAAGCTCTGAATTTTTTTATGATCTTGAAAAAGGGACGGATCAGTGAGAAAAAAATTACAGAGTCTTTTTCGAAGTTAACAATTCGGTTGGTTTATTATTCGATAGATACAACGATTATTATTTTGTGGGTGCAATCTAAACCGTCCATTAACAGACAGACGATCGGAAAGGGTCAAGCTTCTTCTACGGAACAGGGTCAGCGAAGTCAATTGAAAACCAGTTAAGAAATCGTAGGAAAAGAAGCATGAGGAGTGAGAGGTTTCAATTTCCTAAGACAAAGTACAAAAGCCAAGAAAAGAAAAAAACTATCAACTTTTTTCACCACTCACTTAGGGCATATCTGTGCATAAGAGACAACACTTCAGTTTTTCGCTAAAATTTTTGTTGTCGAGATTGCTAACTTGCGAGTACCTATGCCAGGCTAATACGGTTGACCACGAAATGGAATTTCTGAAAATACTTTGTGGGCATGATCAAGGCAAAAAAGTAGCACAACTAAAGATACAGCGGCTTTCAATCTGTTTGAAAGGTAAATGCTTTCGCTCTACGCAACCACAATTTCCAGGTAAAAAGACCCTCAGGTAAGACACAAAAAAAAATATTTAAAAAACTTAGCGTGTGATCAATCCATTCTGCAACGAACTGGCCAAATTTTTCCATACGAATATTTCCCAAATGTATCTTAAGATACTTAGTAAAGCTTTTTCTTCCATTTTCAGGTATTATGGCACCTGGACGCTTTTCGACGATCATTTCGTCAACTGAACAATCACGTGTGCAGCGGACAAGACTGTATCTTTTGTGCTTTAAAGGTATGTATAAGTAGTGTATAAGAAGATAGTATAAGAGCTTCGTTTTTAACTCCAAAATATAGGCAACTACGATTTTGATACACTCCGTTGCGGTACAGGTATTTCGTATGATCAAGAAGGTATTTTTCAGGTGATATTGTCGAAGGTGCAAGATGGTATTTTTATGTTGTACTGATCGCAGAAGAGTTCCAAGAAAATGTTATGATGCAGACTTTTGGGTATTTTCGCAACGGAAATGCCTTTGAAGCGTGAACCGCATGACAAATGAGGGGGTCGGATAAGGTTGCCATTTAGGAATTACTGTAATTCATCTTAAGTTGCGGTTGCGATTTGTTGATGTTTTGTTTGGCACAATGATTAGTTTATTGCGAAAATTTATCTAAATGTATGTGAACTTCCAGATTTTTATTTTAGACCCCGAGTTCTCCTTGAAGCCTTTTTTGTTTAGTTCTTTAGCCCATTGGAGTGATTAATTGTTAAATCGTCTGCAGAAACAGAATGCGCCAAACTCGTCAATCTTATTTTCAAGTCAATTTTTAGTCATACTTAAACAGAATTGCTCCATCTTCATGAGAGCTCGTCACCATTATTTTGCAATACAGAAAAGAAGACTAAAGAAAAACGTGTAATTTACTACTAACAGGATCATATTATATCAGTGCATTTAATTTGGTTCATGTAAAAAATATTTAACCATTATTGAATAGGTACGCAATAGCAAGAGTAGCTTTGAGTTCAGAAGAGATCATAATTACTACGTACAAGAGAGAGTAGTGCAAACAAATTGTGGTTCAATATTTGAAACATCCACCAAATTTCCTGTAATGTATTCGTATGATGTTTTGAATAATTTCCAATAAAAACAACCTATAGCTTTTATTTAGTTATACAAATTTTAATATGCTTATACCTTTATCATACTCATTTAGAAATTATTCTATTGAAGTGAGCAAGGTCGGAATTGGAGAAGAGTTCGTTAAAAAAATTCTAAAAAATTGTTTTGACCTAAATTCTAATTGAAAATAATCCAAAAGAATAAAAAATTATCTAACATAAAATTAACCCAGAATAATTCATCCAAAAACCATTAATTTCAATAATTTATATTCATTCTAATACGATATTAAGCACTTATTATATAATTGTGTATTCTTTTAACTGTTCTAAGTGATTTTAATTCTACGACTCTTCAAATAAATCTTCATTACCATTTTAAATTTTCCAACCACATCTGGTTTTCCTACATCCGTTTTCAATTACTTCCTCTTCTCTAGAACAAAGCATTATACGGCCAGCTTCGTAGCATGTTCCAAAATAAAAGAAAGTATCTTCTTTACCTTCTCGGTATATACCAAGTTGCATTGAGCTACATGAAATTCAACTTGTTTTTCTCGTCTTAAATTTTCATGCTGTTTTTCCCACGCCCGACAATTATTTAAATAAAATGTAAATTTATATCTTAATTACGCTAGGCTGTCAGAAAAAAATACTACCCGAAGAAAATTATGTTTTCACATACTTTTCTGCGCAAAATTCGACTAGAGAACTTTATCGTGTACATAGAAAATAAAATCAGGTTCCTGGCTTAAATCTTTTGTTTTCATTGGATCGAATTATACGTGAAAATTTTTCCGTTTGTCATAAATGTTCGGGTCGAAGATGATTTTTCATCAGGTGACCGTTTCACCTTTTCAATGGTTTTTCCACGGGCAAAGAGTAGTAAAATATCAGTCGGAGTATAATGCACATGTTTAGCCACGGAAAATTGATTAGATCTCGACATTTTCCTTAAATAAATTCGACGTTGGTGCCATCTTCGGTTTTAAGACAATTATTTGAGTAGGTTCGGTACCTCTTACCTGTGTGGTTTTTATGCAGGTTCACGTTTCTCATAACTGACGTCGTAGTGCAATGTATGTTTTCATTGACTTATTAAATTTTATGAGAGAAAGGTTGTTTGTTTGTTGTTTTTCCAAAAATGCAAAAATGCAAAAATGCTGGCATGTGACGGAATTGTGTCTGGTTTTTATGAGAAGAACACATGGGAAAGTGCTGTGAGCTATCTCGAATATCATTTCAGTAGTTATTTTAGCATTTGCGACTAGACTGACTATTAGGGAAATACCGGAAATACTTGGATGCACATTAGAACACGTAAGTATTTATGACTTCTTTCCGAAACATTTTGAAAACAATTTTTGAGGGTCCGAGTGGATTATTGCCCCTTTTAAACAGGGTTTGTTGTTTTATTAGAGACGAAGCCGGAATTTGGTTTTACCATTAGCAGGTCTAATAAACATGTTCAAGTAAAAGGTTTTACGGAGTTTGGGTTTTTCTGAAAAAAGAGGTCTGTTTTTTAATATTCGTTTCACACGATCGAATTCGATGAGATAAAAAATTCGGTGAAAAATTCGATGAGAAATTCGATTGTCTAATATGCGAAGAAATATTTAATGTGTTCGAAATTAGAGCACCTCCTATTGAAAAAGTCGCTTATTCTAACAGATATTCAATGCGTCAAATTCAAAATTGGCCATGTAAAGCCGAGTTTGCATGATCGAATTTTACATCGTATATTCGAAATTCCGGAGACTAATAATTGAAATTCAGATAAAACTTTTGTTCACATTGTCAATAAATTTGAAATATTTGAAGCACGCTTTATACGATCGAATTTTACTTAAAATTTTCGATGGCATCGATTATTTTATAATTAATAGATCGTAAACAGAATATTTCCGAAATTTTTTTTCCATGATCGTTTTTCTAATGCAATGTAGTCATGATTATCGAATTGGGCACTGTATTTCCATTGGAAGATTTTTCGATAAGATAAGTTGCTCTGTTTTAACACAACAACAGAAATATATGAAAAAAATTTAGTTACCTCATCTGCTAGGATTATAATTAATATTCTTTACAAATTTAAATAATGTTTGAAATTATACATGTAAATTGAATAAATTGTTCCCTATCTTATTTTCCAAGCAGTTTTTTACGTAGGTGTTGCTAATTATTTTTAATTGTCTTTTAACAAAAATATTAATTTCGTTAAGAAACTGTTTTTTCTATAATAATCCAAAAATCTTTGCTTCTTCGGCTTCTTCGGCTCCATTGAATCAATTTGCTTTGATTCTTGCGTTGAATGTAAGTTTTTAGAATAAATTAATATACGAATTTAATTATATTTCGAATAAGTTTTAGGGAACCTGTTCGTGTGAATTTAATGCTTTATTGGAAATAACAACGAGCTGAGAATTTTGGCTTATTTAGGAACAGCCTCTTATATTTTTCGAGACTTTTGTGAATAGATGGGAGTGTTTACTAAATTCTGTTTATTTAGAATTTACCGAGCTTTGTTATTTCCGCTTTGATCTTATTTTCAATTCTTGTATTTGTTAAAATCGGTTTTAATGAAGCAACCGTTTAATTTATATTTTTCTAATTTTATAACAAACGGCTCATAAAGACTACAAAATTATTTTTTTTTAAAATTGCCAAGCTACCTTTTCATATCTCATCGATTGTGGTAGTTTTTAACAAACAAAATTCTAATTTTTTTTTTAAATTTTAATTTTCAACATTTGACACTCAATTCCAGTCAAGCTAAAAGTTTAAGAACATTTTGACGAAAAATTTTGAATTCAAAAAATTTGACTGCATTCTAATATGAAATAAAAAAGGAATTTTTTTCGGATGAAATTCAATATTCCTTGACAAAATGAATTATAATTCTAGTTATATTTAGCAAACTTGCCTATAACAAATCAACAGCTCACTCAACTTTTTCCCTTAAATATAGTTTTCCGGAGATAGGGAAAAAGCTACTTTCATTATTTTGTGATGTATTTAAAAATAAGATTCAGATTGGTTAGATTAATCTGAGATACTTCTCGTGTGGGTGTCAAAGTTTTTGAAACTTTAAAATCGACCATTTTTTAGCCCGAAACCTTATCAAATGTTGCTCGAGCAATAGTATGCAAAAACATGTTTTCGATGTTTTACCTATTTCAATCTCGGTATCTGTTTTTCCTTTTAAGAATATAGACAATCTTTTTTGAAATTATTCCATTATCTTATTAGATATTGTGTTGCTGTTTGTTTGCATAATCAAGATGACTTAAGCCACTTAAATTAAAAAAGAAAAGAAAGGAAATTAAAATCTAAAAAAGGCCGCCTACTCTCGAAACACTTTTATCACACTATCACAAACTAATGTAAACATAAATCTTGCGCCACATTGATAAGAACCAACGAGGTCTTAACTCTTCAAATCTGCGTCTGCCTAATAAAAACACAATTTCCTAATTTTCAAAGAATATATCATACAAAATTTTAATCTCCAAAAATCTTATCTCTAACACCTTGTGTTGGAAAATAAAGAAAACCCACTCATATGTACTTGTAATATATTTTCCCATAATATCGACCTATTGCGGAAAATTATCTTTAGTCAACCCTGGTGCCGTGGTGTATCTCTTCTTCACGAGTCTTTACATTATCTCAGCTTTATATTAATTCCTCTGTAGATTTTCCGTTTCATCCAACTGTTTTCTGTTGTTTGGCGTGGGAGACAAGAAAAACTGAGAGTGGCCAGTTTACAGGTAAAATGCGGGAATAAGAAAAAAACACCGTCCGTTTGAAACTCGAAACAGGTAAAAATAAAGTCGAACTGGAAGAAACCAACAAAGAATCGAAGAATATTAAGAAAAGAAATCCCTATGCTGGCGATGTCTTAGGAAGTTCTTTTTATAAACGCACGTGTAACAAACTGCCTAATTGTGTTTTCGAGGGAACCTACAACCTGCTCAAAGAGTCTCATATAAATTTTCTTTTTAAACTTTATAACCATTTTGTGTACTGAGTTTTTTTTCTACGAACAATTTTCTTGGGTCTTCTTATTTCAGATGAGGTGAGATAAAGATGCGAGTCGTTAAGTCACCTTTAGATAAAAATTTTGAAATTTCGTGTAAATATTGACTTTTAGGGAAGGTGTATGAACCGCACGTAGATACGTGAAGAAGTTTCTCTTCGTTATCTAAAGTTTAAGCTAAGCTTCAAGTTCTGTCTGTTTAATCTGCATGAAGATATCTTTTTTTCCAGCCAACTCTTTCGTGGAAGATTTTATACTCACCACAGCATCATTTTAATGGCCGGCCATGGTTTGAACAATGACTGACGAAGCAAAGTTGAAATCAAATCTCACCTGTATAAAACTGTACTTATACTCCGGTTTCCGTATATTTCAACTCGCGCTTACCTAATGACGTCAACGAAATGCTTGTTTGCTTGTGTATGGTGGCCACAAGTCTTTGGCTTGGGTTGGGGTTTCATATTGCTTCGTAACTTTGATAGTGTGCACAATGAGCGGGAGTTTTCGTTTTACCTGTATTTTTTCTTACCTGTTCAGGTGAGGTGAAATTCACGTTCGGTACGCGTCTTCAGTCTTTACGAGCTATTAGAACGGTACGGAAGCGGTTTCGCGAACTTGGTTATCAGTTTTTCTGTGGAGTATACTAAAAAAACGAAGAGAGAGAAAAAAAACTACTAAGTATAGTAGAGTGTCTTGTTCTATGTTTTATCGGTTACGTTTACGATTATTATTAAGGTGATTTCTATAGTGCGTGACATCGAGTTTAGCAGCGGATTACAAATGAGCATACCGTTGGGATTATAATATTCTTGGAATCTATTTGTTGTTTTTTTACGTTTGGATTTGTTAATAACAACGAAAGACGTTCTGAGGAGTCGTCGTTAAGCCGTCGCCAATATTATGGGCATTGTGCAAGAAACGTGCAAACCAGCTTGCAATCGATCTGTGGCTTCAACATTTAGAAATGATGTTCACGTATTATGCAAATCTTTAAGATTGACGATGGTTTCGATGGATTTCAATAAATACAATATAATGGTTGCTGCTTGTATTCTTAAAGCGATGGAATGTTGTAGATTGACGCGCTCAATTGCCTTCTACTCGAGTTGAATTCTTAATTAATGTTACACTCCTTGATTTTTTTATAGGCATTAATTTTTTTTTCGTAATACTCCGATATCTTCGTTTAAAGTCAATCCAAGATGTGAAAATGGTGACCCCGATCACTATTACTCTTACCTAATCTCTACATGTTTTAAGTTTTTAATCCTCATTGTGGACCCCTTCTTATGACGTAAAGTGCTTGTAGGCATTTGAACCTCGAGGGTTTTATATTTCACGTACCGATCGAATATTCATGCAGGTGATCAATTGTGCCGTGATCGTTTTTATTCTCTGGTTGTTCTGGTCGATCACCAGAGGTTATTAGAACACAAATGGGGGGTTTATAAGATTGAGATAAACGCAATCCGGTTTTAGTATTTCATATTACAGTATATAACGAGAAGAAGTAGAGTGGTCTGGACAAGTTTCTTGCTTATGTTGACATTGAAGCGTCTAAAAGAATCGAAGTGGCGGCCACGCTCTACGCTATCGCAATCTATTTTTGTATAGATTGGCTAATATTAATCGTGTGCATAGATAAAAGATTAACTGCATTAAATCATGTTAGTTGAATGAATATTTTTCAGGTTTATGGTAATTGGATTTGCGAAATTGATTTATTAATCGGTAAAATCTAAGTGAAAAAAAATGATCGACATTATTTTTTTTTATAATCATTTTTATCATAATTTATTTTGGGTGTGTGGTTTAATGTTTGCTTTTTTTATTTGCTATAATATTGAAGTTAAAAGTTAAAAAAAAAATCGACTGCAATACTTAAACGCAGAGTTCGAACCTCAAGGCGTTTATAACATGTTTGAGATCGTCATGCTAAAATTGGATTCATAAATTAAAAATTTAACAAGCTTTGGCCACTTGTGGAAAATTTTTTTTTTTTAATTTTTTGGATATTATTAGTAGCCTTGAAATGAGTGGTTGACTCAAGTTATACGGTGAGATAGAGCCAATCTAATATGAGTATTAATTTTCAAAGACCAAAGGAAATTGGCATTGCTGGAAATGATTTTTATTAATTTATTGTTTTTACCGAACTGCGGGCGGGCAATAAGAGTACAGTGATAGTGAAGCTGCCTTGGGGATTTCAAAATTGCATGTACTATGCGCAAATGTAATGTAACAGTGCTAGATAAATACAATTTTATGAGCAGTTATTACTAACTTATGTAGTAGCATTTTTGAAATTTTAATTGCAAAATATCAATTACGTACATTTTTTAATTTCTCAATTAGTGCAAAAAATTTATAGATATTGAGATACGTATATTCCTTCGTAGCCTGAAGTATAAGCTAAAGTTCACTACTTAAAAATCTCATAAAAAGAGTTTGTTTTTTGCTAATTAATTTAGTAATAGGAGTCAGTCCTATCTATTATTGATGAAGAAAGCTTCGAATTTTATGAGAGACAGAAAAAGTATGTAACAACTATAAATTTCATCTATTCAATATTTAATCTTTCTGTATCCTATCTATTAAAAATAAATGCAAGTAGCTATTTCTTATATTTTGAATCTAACAACTGAAATCAAAAATAAAAAAATAAATTGTGCATCGATTTGGAATTAATGACATAAAGTTTCAACTCTGTGGAATAATACACTTTACGTTAGGTAGGGAAAACGACATTTATTCTACCTCTACCTTGTACGTCACTGCAGCCTTCAATTTATTTGAATTATGTTCTCAAGCATTGCTGTACAGAAGTAGCGTTTTTAACCTTCTACCGTAAGGTATTTGCAATTCAGGAAATCTAGATTTCTCCTATCGAAAAAATGAATCGCCTTAGTGTTATAACTTCACTTTGACTTTCGATTTCAATTAAATTTGTTGTAGACTGTATGCCACGCTATCAAATATTTATCCAAAAATATTTTGACAAAAAATAAAGACTGGTTTTTGTATTAGACTTTACGACACTTTTTCAAATTCGCTGTGAAAGGAAATGGATTTATCAGAATTTTATTTTACCAAATTGTTTTATTCTATCTTAAGCTTGTATTAGACTGTATATCACTTTGTCAAATAATTGACAAAATTCGCTGTTAAGTGTTGTAATAGTCGAGGCCTATTTTGCCAGAAAGTTCACTGTTGTGGCATAGAACGTAGCTGCAAACTACTTGCAGGGTTCAAATCTTGGCTTGTTAGCAACGAAATCGTGTCCGCTTAGTCCAGCCGTACACCAATATTTTGATTCAAAACAGTTTATTTGAAATATAGTACTACGCGAAAATATGTAGTGGCGGTGGTATCACTCTTGTTTCAGAATGCCTGTGTTGAACCATTTTTCTACTAATTATTTAAAGGAAATCTAGGTCTATGTCTATGGTGTATCACATAAATGTTGTAACCTTTTCGTTGAAATTGAGTGTAGGGCCTACAAATTTAGATTCTCGATTAATTATGCAATTTGCACACATGTAGTAGCAACTTATCTCATGTTGTAAATTCGAGTTTATGTTCACTGATCTCTCGGAAAGATTTTATGCGAAAGTTTAATTTTTGCACTTACTCATTTGTACGCTGCAATCACGATATCTACTCAGCTCTGTAAAGATGCTCCGGTTAGTTTTGACCAACCTGTGTCCAAAGTCCAAAAATTTCGAATTTGTGCAAAAGTCGTTGATGTAAATTTTCTGGCACTGCTAGCTTAATTCTTTTTAACATTAAGTAGATTTTATACAGGTTCCTAGTCTTATTAGTGCTTCTCGCCGTAAACAGCAGACACAGTTTCTAAATTGTAGGTACTCAATTTAATCTTTTAGACATCGATTGACATAATTTCGTTAATTCGTTTAATTTCGAGGTACAATTGAATTTAATTATTTCATTATAAGGTCGAGAATAACATGCAACAAAAAAAATCCAAAGAATAGTACAATAATTGCAATAATCTTCAACTTTAGCCAGTATATTATTGAAAAAATTATTATACTTGTAATTTACTCTACCGAATGAATTGAGCTCAAGTTGAGGTCTAAATAATAAATCCAAGTTCAATTTATTGCTTACAACAAAAACATACAAGGCTAAGTCTTCCGAAAAACCGCACAGCCAAGCCATTTTAATAATATCCATTATTAACATAATACAAAACATGATCATATTGCGTTATATTTACCGCCAAGTGAATTTCAGCTAAAAGTTTAATGTTCTCATTAACGTAGCAAAAATTAAAAATCTAATCTTTAATTGCAAATTTCGGATTATACCGAGCGATTTAAATGCGATATAGTCGCATCGGTTTTAGTAGCAAATTGCAATTTTTAATCGCATATGATTTCGTTTCTTTACACGCATCTTTTCGATGAGTAACAATTATAATAATTATTCGATTTGGTAATAATTTCTTGGGTAAAAATAAAAAAAAATATATTTTCTGAAAATGCCACAGGTAAAATATGGCAGACCACCGACCATCATAATACCGCCGGCATTAGTGACTCATCGTGCAGACAGGAAATGTTTTAAGACAGGTAAAATGGTAGAGACAAGATAGACAAGAGGTAAAAGAATATCCACGTAATTTTCTTATTATGCAGGCGGCCCTACACGATTCCCCTCTTGGATGATATTTTTATTTATTGTTTGATGATGATTTTTTTTTCGGTTAGGGTAAAATTTAAAAATTCTATTAGTCCACATGGTCATTAGTCGCACTGCAATTAAACAATGAAGTAAGTGTTCAGACTACTACAGGTGTGCAGATTCTGTCGATCTACTGCACTATCCCAAGTGATAATGTTTCCGTTTGGTAAAGACCATTTTATCGTTTATCGGAACTATCGAAAAAATATTTTGCGAACTCGTATGGTAACATATGGTCATTGCTGGACGATCGCTATATAAAAGATCGGCCAATAAACCGGCGCGATCGCATTGGACAAGATTCACGACCAGCTTTCTTTCTTTGGCGGTTGATGTTAACAAGAATTGCGGTTGATGACTGGCCGTATTAATTTTTTTTGCTTGCTGTTGATCGTGTCTTTCACTCCCCGTCTTATTTTGTAAGGCGGGTTTCTTATGACCAATTCTTCCCGATGTGGACGGCAATTTGTATTATTTCTGTTGATTTTTTATTTCTTTAAATTGTGGTACGCGTATACCACGATGTCTCAATGGCGATTTTAAGATGGGACAAAAGATTTTGCGATAGGCGAAAGTTGTTCAAATTTTTCGTAAATCTTTTATCGAGTTTACCAACACACTTTTCTGATGTAACCCTATTTATACTAAACTCCTACAAGTATGAGTGTTTTTTTATAGTAATTTGGATATTGCAAATTCAGCAATTAGACACGTTTATAAAAACATATAACGCAGTATTAGTCATGATTTGCTCTAATAAAAGAATTAGTCATAATCTCGCGATTTGTTTAGTTAAAATTAAAAAAAAACCAACGATCTGCAGACAGATCAAAAGGCAACCGCTTCGAAATGACTAATCACATAAGCCCACTAATTTGCAGGCGTTAAATATAAATCTGCCCAATTACGTATTAATCGTAACAGTGTTATAACCTCCGGATATAAGAGAAATGCATCTGAATTTTTCACACTTTAAATTCTAATACATCACTAAAAAAATCATGTTTTTTTCGCGTAGGTAATAATTTTGAACTTTCTTCGAAGATTACGAAATATGAAAATTCAAGTTATAAACTTTAAAAATTTACATGACTGTATTACAAAGGCATATAATATACTACTTTAAAGAAACGATCGATACCGAATAGTAGAAAGAAAAATGAAAGGAATTTAATCCACCGAAAATTTGACTTATTCAAAATTCATGTAAATTCAAATTAATTGCTAATTTACTAAAAATCGGTAAAATTAGATTTTTATTAACAGCTTGATATGACTATGAAAAAGAAAGAGATCTTTTTGGATTAACATTGTGCCAAAGATCATGGTCATGTCTTCATTTCATTTATCAATCGAAATTTTTATTTTTAAATTAATTTCTTTTAAACCAATTTGAATAAATCATATCGTTGATGAAAATGATTAATTAATTTGACTTAGATTTATTTATTTATGAATTCGTGGAATGTTTTTAGTGAGTGGGAGAGCATTGAATTAATTTTTTTATGACATTTCGTCTGGCTTAATTTGGGCTGAAATCTGATTTCACTGTCGATATTTTACAAAATTTGAGTGAAACTATGAACAGTGTAAATCTATCTTGTTTTAAATGATAAAGCTATTTAAGACACAAATAGTTAACTGAGTAGATACCTACTTAATATTTTATAAAATAAGTAAAAAATTATTATTAAAATAAGCAACACAAGGAAGATTTTGTCTTGTATACGTTACTTTGGCCGTGATTGAATTTAATTTGTTACTGAGACAAAATTACTGAAAATACCGAACATTTTTCTTTTGCTTGGGGGCTCATAACAAATCAATCGAAAAAAATCAGTTTTGTTTGATTGAAGATTCTTATCCTTTTCTATTAATATATATCATTACGATTGCTTACCTCTTGAAGAATCCTAATCATTGACCACTACTTAACTAATTTTTAATTTTCGAATGTATGCACACATTTTTAAAAGACATTTGTTTGTTAGCTCATCGATGGAATATTTTCATTTTTATTTATTTCCTTTCTTTCGAATGATAATCAATCTATTTATGCAAATTTATAGATTTGCGGTCATTCTGCTAATGCATTATGTGTACACGGGTATTTCAACAAATTTTGTATGTGATCTCTCCGGACGTTATTTGCATTTTTACTGAATTACTTTTTACTCGAAACTAAATCATGTAAAATATCGACCCTTTAACCGATTGATTTCTTGAGTAATAGTGAATTCTGGAAAAATGACTGCACACATTCTTCAAGCACTTTTGTATGCTGTACATGAAACCTTAACTTCATTAATAGGCATTCCTTTACGTACAACTGTTGAAAAATTAAGGCCTATCAACTTTTAAATTCCCAGTTTGAAGTTTAAATTTCTTAGTATTCGTGATCGCAGATTTTCAGAAACTTTTTAATAAACTAATTAAATGGCTGCGGTATTTTGATACCTAATATATTTTTTAATATATACGGAAAACTAAATCGTGGAAAAATGCTTAAGAATTTTGATTTATTGGTCGAAATACACAGTGCGACAAATAAGTTTTGAGACTGGTCATGGAAAACATAATTAAAAGAAAAAATCTGGATATTTTTAATTTTTTTTATTCAAAATATTCTCCTACAGTTTCAATACACTTGTTACATTGATTCAATAGTGATTCAAATGCGTGTTCTAGCTTATTTTGTGGAAGCTCGTGTTGAAGCCTTTTTGATGGTCGAAATGTCATAAAAAAACATCCTTTCAACTTCAATTTCAATTTCGGGAATAGAGGGAAATCGCATGTGGCCAAATCAGGTGAATACGGTGGATGATTCAACACACAGACTTGATTCTGAGCCAAAAATTGACGAACAATGATTGAGGTGGCACTCGGCATTATCCAGTTCTCTGGATCACGATATTCGGGTCGAATACAACGGATTCTGGCCATCACACGCTTCAAAACTTCGAGATAAAATGCGCCAGTAATTGTTTGGCCAGTTGGAACGAATTCTCTGTGGACAATTCCTTTGCTATCGAAGAATGTAATGAGCATTGTTTGAGCAACATTTTAATATTTCAACATCAACAAAAAAGTTGTTTTGTGAGAACTGTCATAACTTTGCTTATCAACCGATTTAAACAAAATTAGTATTACCGGGAAGAGGAGTGTCATAGCTTTAAAACGCCGGTCTGTAGACATAGATGGCCCTACTAGTTACTCCGATATGGTTGGAGTCTCGGAACTTATTTGTAGCACTGTGTATTTCTTGAGCCATTTTCGATAGGTGACTGCAGAAAATTTTCCAGAACATTATTTTTTCTTATTATCGTATTTATGAATATTGGCAATCTTTTCAAATCAACGTGTTCTCGAGTTATCGTGCATTCGGTCGGTCAGAGATTATTTGTATTTGGGTTTCTTAGGCATGATTGAACAAAAAAAAATCTGATACCTTATTTGTAGCGATGATTTGTTCTGCTTTACATTTAATCGAAACCTTTAATTTTTTAAAAATAATAATTGACTACCGTAAAAATTTCCCTTGCTATTTAATTTTTAAATTTAGCCCTTATTTCATCCCACTTTTTCTTAATTATGTATCTCTTCGTTCTTCATTATAATAAACCCTATTGTTCCATTCTCATAATATGCCTTAAACTGTTTGCGTTATTTAATTCTTCTCATAATTTGATAGAATCTTTGTACTTTCCATTTTTCTGCTGTATTTTGTGTCGCTATTTTTAGTAGCTTTTGAACAGCATTTTGAAGGTAATTTGATTAAATATTTCGGTTCAGTATCTTGCATTTATCCTTTTTTTTCATATATTTGTTGTCAAATTACTGGCATGTTGCCAACTCTTAAACCGAGACTTGACGCAAATTATGCTACTCTGCATTGGTATTTCAAAAATAAAACATACAAGGGTTTTTTGAAGGATAAAAACATTTTTTGGTTTTTTTATATGAAGGCTAATAGTACTACTGATGATACTTTTAACTATCATCTACTTGACGTAGTTAATCGAATTCAGTACCGGTAGTTTACAATATACTAAGTGCTTAGTAGCTAAATATTTCTACAACAAGCACTCTAAAAAGTTGTCACAACCTTCCTATTCTCTAAGCTTCAAACTCAAGCATCGTCTCGAAATTGTCAAAACTGATAGAGTACTTGAAATCCGATTATTTTAAGGTGTCAAAAATAATAAATTAGTAAAAACTTCACAAAGTTAATCGCCAGCTCATAGGCTACTTTCCATACTTAGAAACTTTTGAATGTTACCAAGAGTAGTTTGATATTAGCTGTCTTGTATTTCTTATATTTCTAAAACGTTTTGAACTCATGACTCCACGTAAAACATGTCTTCGAAATGATAATATCAAAAGTCAAATCTGATACATAAAATAAAATTCAACCCAGACTTAATAGCATACATTAAACTCACATAAATACAAAAAAAGGCCAACATTGGTACTTTTTTATGCCCCTAAGCTGTACAAGTCACGACGCCGTACTCAACAATAACCCGTACTACAAACGCTAAAGCTAAAGTGCAGATTGTACAGCGACTGTATAGACTTAACAACGACAAGAACCACTTTCAAAACTTTTA
The DNA here is from genome assembly GCA_951812415.1 of Beris morrisii. Taxonomy (NCBI): domain Eukaryota; kingdom Metazoa; phylum Arthropoda; class Insecta; order Diptera; family Stratiomyidae; genus Beris; species Beris morrisii. The sequence goes on along the minus strand of OX638310.1, from coordinate 166,742,772 downwards.
ATTCAAGGTTCCAGTTCCACATATCGGAATGAGTTGACTTTATTTAGCCATTAATCATCTCGTATACTACACCAACCGTCCACTGATTTTGTTTGAATTTGAATTGGATAGTCGCAGTTATTAATAATAAAAATAATAATAATAAGCACATTCCTCTAGTCACCGTCGTACCAAAACCAAGGTTCAAATTTAAGCATAGACATTTGCTTGAATTTTTATGTTTTCAAAAGAAACCCATCAAGGACACAGTTGTAACGAAACTGTCTAAAAAAATGATTGTGAGGTCATTTCGTAAACTGAAATTCAAACTTTTTCGTTGTGATATACAAAACCTGGTTGACGGAAAAAAAATTGCCAAAATTTTTTTTTAACACTTCGAAAACGCCAACACACATGCTAATTTGTAATCCGCAGCGCACGCTCTTGTTTTGGAACACCCCATAAATCTGAGCTTAAAGATAACGAAAATCTTAAATTTTTTTTTATCCAGATGAATTGTTAAATTCAAATTTTGAAGGCAAAAAAAACAAAGTCAAAACATGATAAAATTTCGCTATAAACGCAAGGAACAGCCATCGGGCAATACTATCGCACAGTTGCCGCCTGTAACTTATGGTAGTCTTAAGCGGACTACAAATAACTCTAAGAAGGACACGGAAAAGAAGACCGAATTCAAATCTTCAACACTTTCGCGAAACGATGTGGATACGTTGCGACGGGCTCAGAAGGAGCAGCAGGAGTGTATCAATGCCGTAGTTGTAAGTTTTTTTTTTTTGGAAATATACTAGGAGCGGCATTTTGAAAAAAACTGAAAATACCAGAAAACTAACCGCTTCATCAATTCTTCTTCCACAGGAACTTTTCCAACAGCTTCAGACCAGCTCGGAGCCAGCTTTATGTCCTGAACCACTACGACGGGCCTTGGCCAGCGGTCCATTAGCTGGACGACGCTTTCCACTAGGATGTCTTGGCGATGCTGCCGAATGCTTCGAATTGTTGCTTCATCGCGTCCATTCGCATCTATCTTCAGACGATGGCGATTCGTGTGAGACATCTTCTTGCGTGGCGCATAGACGTTTCGCAATGCGCGTTATTGAGCAAAGCGTCTGCAAATGCGGTGCCAATTCCGAGCAATTGCCATTTACACAGGTAAGTAAGTCGTACAGTGTGTGACGCATTGCGCGATTTCTTCACGTCACTTCATTTCTTCAAGTGGTTGTTGCATCTTTTTGACTTCTTCTCCGAGAAATAACAGCTTGCATAATAGCGCACCAATGGCAATGAGTTATGAGTTCGCTGAAAAGTAAATAGTAAACAAAAAAAAAAAATTAATTAAGGTAGAAAGTTGTAGACAAGCTGAAGCGGACCTTATTTGGGTGGTACTCTGCTCGTATGTGTGATGTATTGGGCGAGAACTGGTTGGCGTTTCGAGAAAGCAAGTTTCATTTTTCTAGGTTAAAGGTTAACACTAGACACGACTACTATAACGATGTCGTTTTATTTTTTTCACCTTCGATAGCATGTTTTTCTTTTTTTTGGAATTTCTTCATAATATTCATTTGGCTCATGTTTTTGCCACCTTTTTTTGCACTTTTATTGCGCAGATTGTCATTCATTTTGATTAAGTGAGGTGTCTATTTAACACCTACAATACAAATTTGTAGTTCATTTCCCTAACATTGGAGAGATTTTTTCTTGTGTTTGTAATTACAAATTTTCATTTGTTCAATGTTGAATTCGACGTCAAAATAACTTTTTGTTAATTGTTTTAATTTTGTTGAAAAAAGAGTTAAAAAAAAGTGAATAATAAAAATTTTCACAGTGGCTTTCAGGGAGTTTTATGGGCCTTTGTTTGGTGTAGTATAAGGTACCAATCGTGTTCGAAATTAATGACTTCTTTGTTGTTAAGTGAAATGCGGATTTTAAAGAGAAAATCGACGGAAGAGTTATCAATTCTTTAGGGTAGTAGTTTTGCGAAGATGGTAGTTTCATTTTTGTTATTATATGTTAAATACAAATAAACTAATGCAAAAGTTGCAGGATCGAATGAAATTATGAATCCTAAAATCAACATTTTAACTTTTATTAAAAAAATATATCTTCTAGGTAAAATAAATCTTAAAATTTTTTATTAATAATTTTATTACAATTTTCCAAATTGGGTTAAATTAAATTTATGAGTAATTTTTTAGGACCTGTTTAGATAATCAGCTTCGTCTAGGCCTAGCCATAAAAGTTTATAACATAATGCGTAGGAAATTTATTAATATTTTATTATTTAAATTGTTAATTTTAAAATTTTATTTTTTTCTTGATTTTTTTATTTTTTTTTAATAAAATATTAATTAAATAAAAAAAAATACAGTAAAGTTTTTAAATACAAAAAATAGAAAAATAATAATTATCTAATGAGAATTTAGAATTAAATTGAGCTGAAATTTAATTTTTACTAAAAAAACATTATATTGTTTATTATACTAATAATCAAATAATTAAAAAAACATCAAACATTTACCTAAAATAAATTTCTTAATTCAATTTTATACTTCATTATCATTTTTCTTAATTTTATGCTAAGGATTGGCAGAATTTTCTTATAATGGCGTCCAACTGTGGTGTTTCTTTGTATAAAATGAGAATTTTTAAGTTTCCATGATCATTTTTTTAGAGTTTAAAATGTTTACCGTTATGAAAGGCTAGGTATATTTTCTCCATAGTTTTAAACGTAATACTGAGAAAACTGATGCTCATAGAGACTTACTTCCATTCTAGACGAACAAACACAGAAATATTATAGAATTCTTAAGAAACCTATTCGGGAAACATCCTCGAAAAAATTAAAGTCTAGTTTGGGCTACAACGAAGCGTCTTTGGAGAATGAGAGGAATTTACCAAGTTACAGGTTTAAGAACTTAAGATTGTTCGTTCGCATATTTGAACTTTAAATTTCATTTCATTTTAGGGACAAAATTTGAACTCTCTTGTTAACTAAATTTGGCCAATTTCTCAGTTAAATCGACACCGATAGATGTATAAAAAAATTTAGGAGGATGGAACGAGAGTAGGGAAAAGTAAATATATCTCTTTGATTGTTTAATACTATATAGTAGTTTTTCCTAATTAGACCCCGGACTATTCAAATCTGCAATTCTATGAATTTTTGTCGAACAATTATGTCTTGGGGGAAAAACGTTATGAGCAATTTCCTATCTGTGTGAAGTGGTCCTAGTTTGTAGTGCATCCTTAATAAAAAATTGACTTCTTTACCTTTCAAAGAGTTGTTGCCACTTTTTTTACTGTCTATATCCAGGTGCAAAAGGTCGGAGTTTTGGAGTCTGAAATATGGCTACCGAAATTTGTAATTTGAGCACTCTTGGTTCCATCACAAAAATCTATTAAAAGCTTATTCGAAGTTGTTTTAAATTTGTGGCTCTAATTAATAAAATCAATTGCGAAATATTTTGCTTTGGCATAATTCGCGGAAACTGATTCTGATTACTGAAAATCTCAAGAAATACTACAACGCTGCTATTTTGCGTCGAAATATCTTTAAATGAGATCGTAAGCCTACAAACAGTCACGAAGTTTCAAGATAGTAACATGAAGCATTGAGGTGATATGAATTTTAGAGCGTAATGTTTCTTGCTCTAAAGTACTATAGATACATTACTTTGCCGGCCACTCCCATATCTTGCTGCCAATTTGTTTTTATAGCTATCTCTAAAAGTCCATATAAATTTAGACTTTCTCGCTTAAGCCATTCCCAAGATATGCAAACTAAAACCATTTGTTTAAAACCTCCCCGGTTTTCTTAGTTGGGGTGATAATCAGTTTTTCCGTAATACTGAGCGTTTTTTTAAAAATATCTCATTTAATAAATATTTTCAGCGACACTAGTCTCGCAATCTATTAATTTTAAAAATCCATGATATGAATAAGTCATAAATCTTCTAGTGGAACTTGATCTCTTATGTTGATGTTATTTAAATTATTCGCCGAATTTTAATTTAATTATTACCTTTTGTCTTAAGTTCTATTCATGTTCGCATCTATACTTGGCTAGAAACTTAATCTGGTCGCGTTTTACTTATTCATTATTAAAACAAAGCCGCAACACTAGAATTAAGCTCTCATTTAGTCTGTTTTTATTTGCCTATCGTTTTGAAAAAGAAAAGTGAAAGGACTAATTACTGTTTTCTTAACGAAAAAATCCAATCAAAACAAAATCAAAGTAGCTAAGTCATTAGAGCAGTAAATTTACTTGCATATAATGGTGAAAACGTTTAATTATTATTCCACGCAAATGGAAAATGTAATGGTTCGTTAAATATAAATTCTGATCTGAATTTCATGTTTGATTTTCGAAAATTTTTGAATAAAAAAAAAATAAAAATCGTTTTGATGAAGATTTTTTCGATTAAGTTCAAATTTAGATTAATCGTCGATAGTAGAAAATTAGCGGCGATAGATTAACACGATTTTAGTGTTTTTCGCAAAAATAAAATGTTATGGCATTGAACTATTTTCGCCATATTTGGAATTTGACTATAATTTTATGCAGCATACTTTTTCCGACCTTACAATATGTTTTTTTATTTTATTTCCCAAGTCAATTTATATTTTTATCAAATTAGAATTTGCTTGCTGATGATTAGAAGGAAAAAAACGCGATCGAAAATTTTAAAATTTGTCCAAAAAAATAACGCACATGGCATCCATTTATGTCTCGTATAGTGCAGATTTCCGTGGTCATTTTCGTACCACAAGATTTATACAATCGCATAAATAAAGCCGGAAACATAAATCTGTTAAAACTAGTTCTTAATCGCTCAATCGAATTGCCATGTGGAGTTAAGACAGACCTCCTACACCTCCGCGTATATCACACGTACTATAATAACTCGAAAATAAGCATCTGGAGGAGTATCTATAGATGGCGTTCGTTCACGTTGTCTAGATGCGAACCAATCAGATCGAGTTTGAAACAGGTGAATAAACACATACGTCATATGGATATTATGAGAAGTCGTTATGCTGACTGTGGACCCGCGCGATCCAAAATACCATTAGCCGGAAAGGTGAAAATGAAATCGGTAGGGTCATCGCGGAAAAATTAAGGTTGCTGGCATCATTTTTTCGAATATTGTCACTGTATTGACACAAGTAGTTAGTACGAGTATCTCTACTTGCGGATGATGGGTAATTGTCTTGTCTTGCGTGACCAGGTGAGCGTGGTTAAATGCCGTTACCATCTCAGGTAGTTTAACCAGGTATACTGTAGCTGCAGATAATCGAATGTGGTTTTTGAGGTGCATCAAGTTTTCTTGTTGCGCTTGAGTAGGAGCCCGATTTGATTGATTCTTTTCATTTCAACTTTATTATAATAATTTTTGCGCTGTTTTTTGCGGTTTTCCATGGTCTCGACTTGTTTTTCCACCGATATAAAGAAAATTGCGGTCAATCGTCGTAGAAATTACGTTAGACGTTGCATATAATAATTTAAAAAAAATGTATGCAACTGGTTTTTAATAGCCTGAAAACTGGTAATTTTAATGTGGTCTAAAGAAAAGAAGGGGCCTCGTGGCGCCAGTAATATTTGACCCTCTGTCGATAGTAGGAACCCATCTATTCCAAAAACGATTGTAGCTTTCTCTCAATAAGAACCTATACGATTCTCATTCACTAATTAAAGTCGTTAATCTAAAAAAAAAATTGACTAATTTAAATTTGATTTCGATTTCTTACAATTTTTACTTTCTTTTCAGATGGTCCACTATGTTTCGGCGTCGGCCCTGACATCGCAGAACAGTTTGGCCGCACAAAATCATCAAGAGTTAAGTTTTGGACAACTTTTGCGATCGGCTGGTAATATGGGCGACATACGCGACTGTCCCGTAAGTGTTACACGAAATTTCCAGTTTCTTAAGATTATTAGCTGTTGACATTTTTTTTTGTAATTCAACACGAGTGTAGTACCATTTATGGAAACATGGTCCACACACTATGGCAAAGATTTAGTTCGCGCGCATTTAAGAAATCTAGTCACGGGCTTTAATGAGACTTTGGACTTCTAAATAGTGTGGGTTGCCACGGTAAGACCATTTTTCCATTTATTATGGTGCAGAGTGCTGTTCTGAAATGGCCTCGAGCCATTTCCTTATTTAATCGGATTCCGAAAGAAAGGCACAATTTTATTGTCACGAGTTTTATTTCGATGCTTTTTTCGCTTCGTTTGGTTCTATGGCTTGGAAGCGGTAATAAAACGAGAGTTAATCTTATATGCTGATCGTATGACTTGATGAGATTAATATAATTGTTTGATTCAAACTATTGTTTCCCATACTGGAAAATTAAAGTAACTTACCAAACCAATGATATCTGAAAAAGATCACCAAATGCCAGATTTTAAGGGAACTGACTGACAATTGTATAGCCTGCCCAGCACAGATAATATCTGCACGGCATCCCTATTTTTTAGATAAAGTCGCAAATAGCGCCCAACGCAGGGCACGGACCTACAACCCTGAAACTAAGATGCTGATGAAGCGAAATCATCAGCATTATGTCGCAGATCATCTATGTTCTTATAGCGCCCAACGTAGGGCACGAAACTTTAACCTCGCAATTAACAGCTTACCCTGCGTCTACACTGACAATTTATCTGGCAATGGCAATGGCAACGGCAACGGCAACGGCATTATTGCAATACACAAATTGACAGTGTAGACGCACCAAACGCATATGGCAATATTGCTCTCAGCATTGCCATGGCAATCATTCCTATGGCAATTTTGAGGATAATATTGCCAGAAAACGAATCGTTTGACAGAAGTTAGCGTCGCTTGTCAACAGGTAGACTTACGTTTTTTTGGTTTGATCGCAAAATGAGTGAAAATAAGTGGACTAAAGAAAAAACTATTGAATTAATCAATTACGCGAATTTTTAATCGAAGTGCTTGTTGAGTTAATGAGTTTTTCGTGGAATCGGACTATTCCCATTTAGTACCACATTATGTTCAAACCTGCTAAAAATATTTGCAATACTGTGGTCTTAGCAAATATCAAACCACAAATTGTACGATGACGCAAAGTTTTAAACAATACCATAAATTTTGAATTGTGCATATTAAAGTTGTATATCTAGTTGTTGTGGCTTTTGTCTTCCAAAGTTACCCAATCGTCCTCTATACCTTCCTCATTCAGCTGCACTTTAACAAAATTCTATGTAATCAGCCACAATTATTATTGCTAATAGGCACACATTCGATATTTTCACGACTTACCTGGGTACTCTACCTAGTAAGATATTAGCACAACAACGTGACACACTTCTTTCTTGAAAAATACCTGAGAAAAACTCGTTTGACTAGCCTTGAAATTCATGTGCGCATAATTTTTTTTTTCATTTATTAAATTGTTATTAAAGATAGTAAATAAGGTTTTAAAAGCCATGCCGTGACACTTGAACAAATTTTATGGAATGTGGCTTCGGTTTCGGTTCGAATCTTAATTAGATCGAAAATTGGATCCCGATCTTAAGCCTAATTACCTAGAAAATTTATTGATCAAGGCGTGAAGCCCAGAAGATCGTTGATTAAAAGAAAGTAATTTTCTTTTCTTTTTGGTTGATTTCAGAATGCATGCGGAGCGAAGATTGGAATCTGTCGTGCCCTGCTTAATCGTCCAGATGTAGTGTCCATTGGAATAGTTTGGGACTCGGAGAGACCGCCGGCCGAACAAGTTCATGCTGTCTTGAAAGCGGTTGGAACATCGTTAAGATTATGCGATGTATTTCATCAAGTTTCGGATCAAAGATGGGCTCAAACGGTACAACATGAGCTTGTTGGGATCGTTTCGTACTATGGGAAGCACTATACGACCTTTTTCTTTCATACGAAGCTGAAAGTTTGGGTATACTTCGATGATGCCAATGTTAAAGAGGTCAGTACATGCAGTTTTTTTTAATGAAGCTTAAGGTCATTGTTAACAATGTTTGTGATTAACAGGTGGGCCCAAATTGGGAGGGTGTAGTCGAGAAGTGCAGCCGTGGGCGGTATCAACCACTTTTACTTTTGTACGCAGTACCACAACCACCATCTGGACCTATGCAGACGCAGTTTCAGCAAGAAATAGTGCAGGATACTATTTCACCGGTTCGACGAGCAGTAACACCGAGTCCAGAGAAACCTCCCATTGGATCGACGAGACGAGCTATTACTCCAACCCCGGCTAGAACGCCTTGCGACTATCAAAATTTGAGTGTAATTCAGAGCAAAATCTTTCCAGCTAATGGAGATTCGAACAACTACATTCGGCGCAAGACTGTTGAGAATATTCTTAACGCTCAGTATCAAAATTTGAGTATTATTCAAGATAAGATTTTTTACAATAACGAAGCAGTAGACGAGAAGGACGGCGGCTTCCTGAATCGAAAACCCATGGAAAATACAGCCAATCCGCAGATTGCTCGTAAGCAACAACTAAGCTTGCATCGGAGTTTGAGTGCCGAATCGGCTGGCATGGGTCCTACTAATGCATCACCTCCTAGTGATGGTTTGTCAATTCCGGACCACTTGAACCAACCAAGACGACGAGATTCTGGAAACTGGAGCGGTGACCGAAACAGTGCCAGCTCGGCATCTTCAACTACGCTGGACAATCCGTACTTGTACATGGTCGGAAAGCGGAATGGAGTTCCGCAGAGTCCAACTCGAAATGGCCATCCCTACGATCCGGGATACGATTCGTTCTCGTTGTCATCTACGGACTCGTATCCACCGAAACAGCACAATCCACAATTGGCCAAGATACCGGAATCGGTAGTTCTAACTGGTGATTGTGAAAGGCTTTGCCATGAAGCCGACCAACTTCTGGAGAAGTCCCGAATGACCGAAGAAGTTCATGATCTTGAAACGGCTCTGGTATTGTGCAATGCTGCTGCCGGAAAGGCTCGGGCCGCTATGGATGCCCCGTACAGCAATCCTCACACTATGACCTTCGCTCGAATGAAGCACAATACTTGTATTATGCGTGCCAGAAGTCTTCATCGCCGAATTCTTGTCGAAAAAGGAACAGACGTCGATCAAAGCTATTTGTCTGAAATCCGACATAGCCGCGAAGGAAGCAACAGCAGCGTAAAGCATATTAGGCAAAACAGCAGAGACAAGACCTTGGATAAACCGACTACGAAGAACATCGAAATCTATGCCACGCTGCCAAAGAAAAAGGGTACTTTAAAACCAGTCGAAGACGACAACAAGATTGAATACGAACCGAAACCGGAACGTGAAAGTCGAAGCATTTTTAGTAGGGGAAAGCGAGATGATAAGGACAAGAGGAGCCGAAGCGAAGATCGGAATAAAATATCAAGAGAACTCACAGTGGCCGAGCCACTATTGGCCAATGCGAAAGATACTTTGAAAAAGCACAAAGAAGATAAGGACGAGAAGAAGGAAAAGGAGAAGACCGGCAAGAAGCAGCATAAGATCAGAAGAAAGCTGTTAATGGGTGGCTTAATTCGAAGGAAGAATCGTTCAATGCCGGATTTAACAGAAGGAAATGCTGAGGAAAAGCCCAAGGAACAGCCAGTTCCGGTAGTTTCAGTTGACGATAGTTCCGTCGGAGTTGGTGATATGAAGAACAGCATGAGTGGCTACCTCTCGGAAGGCCACTTGGAATACCGCGAGTCGAATACAAATCCTAACTTGGAACGCAGTCGATTGATGCGTAAAAGTTTCCACGGTAGTGGAAAACAACTAACAGTAATTGCTAAGGTGCCACCTCCACCGCCACTTCGGACAAGTTCGACACTATCCCAGCAACAATTACAGCAACAACAAGACTCACTTTTCCAACAACCCTTCCATGAAGCAAACTTATCAAATATTTCAACGATGAGTTCAAACACTAGCATCAGTGAAGATTCGTGCCAAACAATTATCACTACCTGCGCCCAAGTCCATCAGGAGCAGAGTCCGGCCAAGCCTGACGGCCACCGTCACGGTCCTGGAAGTTATAATGATGGTGGAGTCGACGAAGTCGATTTCCGGTACGATTCGAATCTGGAGCTTCCTCCATACCCAAGCCCGCCATCATCTGCATGTCATTCGCGCCAAGCTAGCGAAGACTTTCCTCCACCACCGCCATGTATCGATCTCGAACCTCTGAATGAGCAAATCAATCAGATTCAAGCGCTTGAAGCCAACAGATCAAAAATGATGGACGCTTTCGAAGGAACCACCAGTATTTTGGCACAGCTTCAACAACGCCAACAGTACACAAAAATGCAACAAAATCAACAGCAGCTACTGAACTCGAATGAGAACTGGCTCAAGGAACTGCAACTTAAACAATCCGATCTCCGAAATAAGAAGCCAGAAGATTCAAATAAGCAGCTGGGTGGAGGAAGCGTTCGAGACTTGGCTAATCGATTTGAGCACACCAAACTGCCCGCCTCAGTCTTACAGCAGCAGGCCTACTCATCGCAGGAACTTCTCAACAAGCCCCAAATTCGAACAACAATGAGCGGCTTACCCAGCCCAACGTTGCAGAAACTCCAACAAGATGTTGACGAAGTCGATTGTGTCATTAGAAGAATGCCACTGCAGCAGCAATCAATTCTTCCCAAGCCGCGCTACGATATTGCTCAAAGTCAAATTGCCGAAGAAATTCGCGAAGTGGAAATGTTGAATGCGGTCGTTCAGCAAACGCTGAATAACTCCAACAAGCGAACGAAGAAGAAGAGCGTATCATTTTGTGATCAGGTCACTCTGGTGGCTACAGCCGACGAAGAGGAAGATGACGGCTTCATTCCGAATCCGATTTTGGAACGAGTACTCAGGACTGCTGTAAATGTGTCCGATGGCGAACGCAAGCTTACAGCGCCTCAGTTCTCGCAACAGCAACAACAGAACGTCTTGCGTCTGCAAAGTGAAGCAACGCCGCGAACGATAACTCCACAGAATCCCCTAGCTCAGAAGCAGCCGCAGCAACTTCAGCCTGATATGCAGCGATATATTCAACTCCGACAGCAGCAGCTTCAACAGCAGCAGCAGCAACAGATTCCACAAATCACCAGCTACCAGTATCCACAACTTTCACCCCAATCTTCGCCACAACTCCAACAATATCACGATTTCGGACCTCAGTATCCAAACCAAGTTCGTTCGCAGATCTACACACCCGTGCAGGACATTTTCAAAGTTCAAAATGTGCCTGGAGCATCGACTAGTGCAGTAAGCAACGGTGGAATGAACGGCAACGTGCCCAACATTCAGCAACAACAACAACAATTTCCACCACGATTAAGTATGAATGGAATCGCAGGTGTTGCCAATGGTCAACATGTGCAGATGAACAGTCAACAACAAGAGAATGGACTGGTTGGACAACTGCAACAACAACAACAACAGCAGCAGGCGCAGAGTCTCTATCAAGCAAATCGGATACAAATGCCCGTTGCGAATCAAAGTTATCTTGTGAGCAGACAAATGGCGCAAAAACAACAGCAACTACAAGCTCAGCTGCAGCCACAGCTGCAGCAACAACAGCCGCAAAACATGTATCCACTCCCCAACGGCTACCAACTACAAAATGGCTACGCATATCAAAATGGCGACGAGAAAGCGTCACCAATTCCACAACAATCGCCATATCAACGAGTACCACTGCCACACGGCTACTCAACAATGGAGCTGCAGCCGAAGCAACTGCAGCCGCAGCAGCCTCAAATTCAGTACACTCAATCGCCATACTACCCGCCCACCATGAAAGCCACCAATCAGAAGAAGGTTAGCTTTGAACCGGGAACGAAGGGTGACAGCGAGTGTTCGACACCAACCCCACTCCAGCAACAACAAAACGGCAAGCTGGATCCGAATGTCGGAACAGTAAACGTAACAGCAATTCCTACCCGCGTCTACAACAATGCAATCGTGAAAGCGTCTGCAAAGGCCGTCGAATGTAACCTATGCCGAAAACGGCACGTTATAGCACCTGCCATATATTGCACAAATTGCGAGTACTACCTGTCGATGTTGAACAATCGAAGATAGTCCCGCCTCGACACTTGGGCTGCAAATTGCAGCCTCTTTCGAAACTAAATAAGGTGCCAAAATTCACAAAAGCTGCAAAGTAACTTTGTGAAAATCCAAAACTAAACTATGAAAGAGAATCAGAGATTTTTCCCAAGTAGAAAAAGACACCACCACAAAAATCGCTTAGTGCAAATTAGATGTTAGTTTTTAGACTAGGTTACGCCTACACGGTAAGTATTCATCCATTTACCCATCCGCAATTCACTCTTTCGAATACTTTTTCCCCTCTACAATCAAAATATTGTGATATTTACAATATTTAATATATATATAATATTTTTTTATATTTTATACAATACATTTTATTTTTATTTTTTATAATTATTATTGTATTTTTTTAAATATTATTTAGAATTAAGAAACTATTTTATGGTTGTACATAAAAATAATGATCGCCGGTTTTTCAGAGATTCGGTTTTTATAATGATTTTTTTACAGAAAAGAAAAAAAATGACAAAAGAAATATAATTACACGACAGAAAAATAATTTACAATAACAAGTTAAAATAAAATTTATTCTATTTCAGATAAAATAGTTGTGTTTTTATTTATTCAGTCCTGTTTGAAAACCCTACGTTTCTTCCGTTTATTTTACATTTTGTTTTAGACTTGAGATAATTCATGTTTTGTGGTAACTGAAACCGGCAGTAGACAAATTTTCTGTTGAGAAATGCATCCATTTTACCCTAATTTTTGCTTCACGGAATATTAAACCCATAGAGCTACTGGAGATGACAAGCCACCGGTTTTGTATAAAGCGCTTTGAAGCCAAAGACACGATGAGAAGTGAGATAAAACAGGGTCGTTGTTGTTGTTTTTGCGTGAGAGTGAGTGAGACAGAACAGGTTCGTTATGTCAAATGTTGTAGTTTTTGCGTGCAAGTGAATGCGACGACGTCCGCCTTCAACTCAATCGCTGCTTGTCATCTCCAGTATATATATCTCTATGATTAAACCCAACTTTCTTCGAACTTGTACGCCCCTCTAACTTTTTGTCCAAAAATATTGTTACCTTCGTATACATTACAGCTGTAATGTATAATACGAACGTAGAAAATTCATCCACTTTGCCTACACATAGGCTGCGGCTACTTATCTTGACAGAACTACCAGACAATAGGAAAATAATAGATATTATACATGTAGAGTATGTAGAGTTTACTTTTTATTACTCTCTAATGGAAAGGTGTAAATAAGTTAGTCGGTTTTATGCAGGGGCGTATGTATGTATGCGAAGCTGTAACAAAATATTTCTACGTCTAAAGAATTCTGAACAATAAAGAAATGCATTTCTAATAATTACTTTATTATTTTAATAATAAAGTTTTTTTTTAAATCAATTTTTGTGACAAACTTAACCTCTTTATCAGATTTTCAATCAAAACAACAATTGTTTAAGGGTTTGTTTACCTAACTCGTTATACACCCTCTACTTCCCGCTTAGCCACTTAACTGATTCTTGCGCACTCCCTGCGGTCCTCCTCTATTTCGAACCATTAGACCAAAGAAATTTAATTTTTTCCTGCCCCGCAAACCAAAAGATTCAAAAATATGTCATCAATGTATCATTAATTACGCTCTTAATGAATTAGCGAATGTACCAAAATGATTCCAATTTATTTGAAAATTTTGTTGGTGGGTAGATTGGGTGAACTTCCTATAAGTGGTGACTAGAATAACCAGGCGGCCATTTGGAACGTTATTTTTTATGTTGTTTCGGACTTCTACTCAAAAAATAATAAAGTTGCGTATTAATCATTTTGTTGATGAAATTTTTATGAAAAAAATTCGTGTTAAGCATGTACGAAATAAAAGTAAACTAGGTGTTTCTGAAATTTTTTTATTATCTATTTTCATTTCAATTAAATAAAATCATTAAAATCTAAAAAAACATGTATATCTCAATTTGAGTCCTAAATAAAAAAAAATAATGTACAGAGTGTAAATATTTACAAAATAAAATCGCGCTTAGGTACGTATAGAAGGTCCTGTCGAAAATTCATTGGGGTTATTCGTGTCTTCTATTTAACTATTCCGGATTCATTTTAATCTTGCACGTAAGCCGGATTCGAATTTCCGTTTGATGCTGTTGAATTTAAGTATCGTTGTGCCTCGACTTTATCAAATTTATCAGGTTTCGAACTCTTAGAGTCAGCAATTTGTGACGTCATATCCGTATCGTAGTCGTCACGTGGTTGAGTGTACTTATAACGCATGGCCAAGAAGATGAAGATGATCATATCGAGGATCATAAGTATGGCGAACAGGAAGAATTCGGTAGCCTGAAATTACGAAAGATTGTTCTATTAGAAAGAGCTTCTTAAGAATGAAGGTGGTCATACCTGAGAATCGATCATTCGGAATTCAGCTATGGCCACGACTATCAGGTTCCCAATCGCGACTGTTAAGAGCCAGCAGGCTTGAAGGACGGACTTCATGCTGGCCGGCGCTTGAGTGAAGGAGAACTCAAGGCCGGTCACAGAAAACATTACTTCGCCTGCAGTTATCACAATGTATTGCGGAAGTTGCCACAGCATGTGGATGGTATTCGGTTCAGTAAGGACGTAGTAGTTGAACGACTGTTGAAAGAAGGAACAAATTATGATTTTAGGTTTAAAAAGTGGTTTGACGATTACTCACATAGCCTCTCGCCTTATCTCCGTTTATCATTAAGGTATAAACGCCCCCAAGATCAAAGGACATTGTATGAATCTTCTTCCCGTCCAAATACAGTGAGTATGTGTCAGCAGCCAGTTCCACCGGTTCTATACTGCTGGTGTTCAACGTTTCCTGATTGGTAAATCCTTTCAGAACTAACGAGAAATCATCATCTATTGTTGCCAGTATCCTTACAACAGGATACACTTTCTTAGGCTTTTCGGGTGAATCCTTGTACTCAACGAGTCCAGCCTTGCCCGCATCGCGGGTTATAAAGTAACTCATAGCAGTTTCCGGCTGAAGTTTGATTTTGCCTTCCAATTTCGTACACAGTTCCGGATTATCCGAATATCCTTCGTAATCGAAATATTCAGTTTTATTCAGGACGAAATTTTTCTCCTGAAACGTTGCCATATTTTCGATAGTGAAGTTCTGATAGTCTGGAAGATTAGTACTAAAGGTGTAGGAGCACGGCATTGCATTAAATATGCGAAGTTGTGCTTCATCCGCCCCCGGAAGCATCGGGTAGGTTCGTTCAAGACTGACTTCAACAAATCCTGATAGAATAAATGCAATAGCTGCTAGGAGTCCACCAAGCGTCAGCTTCTGTAGCGGCCGTTTTATTCCAACTTTCTCCAGCAATGGATAGACTAAGTAATCGAAGAGCGGTATAAAGGCCAAGATCAGCAATGGATTAACCACCTGCATTTGATCCGGCTTAATAGTAAATCCACCAATATCGCCAACCATTCGAGTCGCTTGGAACGTCCATCGCGATCCTTGCTGATCGAAAAGCGCCCAAAACACCGGTAACGGCAAATACAGGACTAATATTTTCAGCAAATCGCGGGTATCGTCGACCAGTTTCTTTCCGTACTTCGGCTCAGCATAGTCCAGCCAATGTTCTTTGGGTGCGATCCTTTTCTCCTGCGATCGTTTCTTCAATGCCTCTGTAATACACTTCGATACCGATACGATCATATTGCCGGACGGCTTCTTCATAACATACAGCGATTTGCCCAGCATGAAAATGATGATCGACAGGACCATAAGGATCGCAGGAATTCCGAAAGCCAAAGAAAAGCAGTCGTTCTCACCGAAACAATGGACATCTTCACGTAAGATCGGTGTAATGGATGTCGATATCAAGGAGCCGGCATTGATTGCAAAGTAGAATAGTGAGAAGAAGGTGGCAAGTTGCTTTACTTGTTCGGGCAGTTTGAATTGATCGCCCCCGAAGGCTGACACGCAGGGTTTTATGCCGCCCGTTCCGATCGCTATTAGAACAAGTCCTATAACTGTTACTAAGCTGAAAGAAATAAAAAAAAAATTAATAAATTTTCTTAAACCATTTAAATTAGATTGAATTGTCAGTAGTCTACCCAGTTATCCATACTTATTAACAATATCTCATCCATTTTTAAAAATCAACCTTTCATATTCTTCTTCGCTGGGATTGGATGGTAGGCAAACAACCTATCCCCGGGGAAAAAAAACTACGTTATCAGAAGGGACATTAATTCGATCGAAGAAGCCAAGCCACGATAATAATTATGTAATAATTACGTAATTTCATTTCACGACCATTTTTTTAGGGAAATGCACTGGGTATGCAAAATTAATGGAGAAGTTAGGAAAAAGTGACGAATAATAGAGGCTCGTACTTCCAAAGGTTACTTAAAGGGGGAATCCTATTTGCCATAACTATAGTTGAGATATTGGCAGAGATATACAATTTTAAGGTTGAGTTTGTGGTGGAAGCACTTTGTTGTAAAAAAGAATTGCTCGCTTAAAAAAATAGTCTAGATCAAATGTGGGTAACTTTCAAGCAGTTTAATCTAAAGCAATAAATTTCATCGATTTCGTTTTCCTGTTAAAAATCCTGAAAGAAATAATTATGCCTCTAGAAAGTTATAAAAACGGCTATAAATCGACTCCAGGTTCAAAACATTTCGGTAGCATTAAGGGATCGAAGGTTAGTTATATAGAAGAAAAACTACTCATCTGCAACATATATCCTGCAACTAACCATACAGTATTACACCCGATATGGTGCTTTTATCTTGGCTTTTTATGAAAACGTCCTTTCACGACGATAGTGGGATAGGTTGAGGAGTGTAGCTTCTATTCCAGGAACGGTTTAGGCTAGAAAGTTGAAATTTGGAGCTAAAATGTAATTCTTCAAAAAACAAAATGGCTTGGAAAGACTTTACTTTGGAGGAGTGAGCGGTAGTGAGGCCGGAAAAAAATTGACCAAAAATCTTTGACATTTAAAAAAAACTTTTTAAGGTGCGTAGGTGTAAATAATTGTGAAAACTTCGAAACTTACTTTACTGGCAAATCTAATTGCGGTATTGCTCCAATGGATATGATGACTGTTCCTATACAATAAACTACAGATAAATAGAAAATTGTTCGAAATCTGCCCAGCCAGCTATCAGCCAGGATCGCTCCAATTAGAGGGAAGAAATAGACTAGACTTGTAAAAATATGGTAAAGAACTGTCGCTGTATCGTCATCGTAGCTTAGTTTTCGTGTCAAGTATAAAACAAGAATAGCTAAAATAATAAACAATAATATTTTTATTTATTTTTTATTTAATATTGTGAATTTTGAAGCTCTTACTTCGCATGCCATAGTAGTTAAATCGTTCGCAGAACTCATTGCTGATGATAAAACCGACCGCCTTGGGATATGTTGCGGCTGTCTGAAAACAAAAAAAAAAGAAAATTAATTTTGAAGTTTTAGTTAAGAGAACAATGAATAAAATTTAAGTTAAACAAAGGTAATTTTAAAAATTTAAAATTATAAAATTGAAGGGTGTGTTGTGATACTGTACATTAGCGGCCTTCCATTTTCGTGGCAAAACGTTTATCTATATATTTTATAGTGCATTGTATCTGCCGTATCTGCTAATTTGCATTTTGTTATACAAAAAATTGATATAAATGTGTGCAGTACTAAATAAATAACAATTATAGCTATAAAAATGTTTGTCCATGTAATAATAGCGTCAGGTCAACTTATCTAAAGTACCTTGTGACGTTTTCACCGGAGCTATAAACTTGGAATTACGATTGTTTGCTTGTACTCGTGTGTACGAGTATTTACTCCCAATTATTCGCTCCAACAAGCGCACAATAATGCTATGAATTTTAAATAAATTTACTGCTTATTACATCACATCAGAAAATATCTACACTTGCATTACGCTTAATTATTTATGAAAATTATGGTTTTGCCCTCCCGTTTAATTATTATTTACAGCTGCAGTTAAGTTAGTATTACACTGCAAAATTTTGACTAAAAGTTCAAAAAGTTTTTTTTGTCAAAATAGAGCAAAAAAAACAAAATAATGTTGCAGAACAGGTGATTTGTAGTTGTGAGCCAAATCAGCTAAAAATGTTGTATTTAGTATTTAAAGAAAATCATTATCATTTCAGTTGAGGTACAATATTTGTAGAGGACGTATGAAGCGACAGTATAACCATGTGATGTGAAATTTTGGACCGCAATCTTTTCGTATTGATTAAAAAAAATTGACATTGAAATTATCTTTGGCGTGAGGAGGATAATAACCTATTGCAATAAGCTATTACAATAATGTTTGCCCTTCAAAAACTTTTTGATGAACTATTGAAATATTGCAAAATTGTTGTCCATGAAATACCTGGTTAGCTTAGGTATAGTAAAAAAATCTTAAAACAGCTTTTATTAAATTTAATCGTTTTTTCTCGGAATCGAAAAAATAGTCGGTTCATTAAATCCACTTTGTATTCCTCAGTATTTTCGGTAACTCACAAAACCAATATTTGTGTGATAAAAGACAATTTCTGTACTAAGACCATATAAATTTTGGGGATTTACCAAAATTTGCGTAAAAAAATCATAGCTTTGTTTATCAACAAATAAAGAGCAATGCACTGGCAACAACTATATCCCACGATTACCATAAACTGCTTTCTACTTCCCAGAGAAATTGCTCTTTTCTACCTGGTGAAACTCAGTTAAAAAGAATTAAGTATTTGGACTCGCTTGGCCTGCAAAAAAATTTGCAATTATAATGAAATCGAAACTTGAAAAAAAATGGAATCGCCGAAAAAACACACTCTTTAAATTACAGATAATTGCGGTAAGGTTATTCCACATGTACATCAGAAAAAAATCTGATACACCCTACCTATGCGATAAAATTGCTTTTCCTCTTTCATTTTCTTCCATCGAATGGTCACTCCGACATCCATCCGATCAATTGCATCATAATTCCGCGATCTGTACTCAATTTGTGCACAGGTAACGTAACGATTTGCTGAAGCAATCAGTCGCTCAATCAAAATCATACGATTTTACCTGTCTAAAGTTGCCATCGAGGTGCATGGCTGCAAAAAACTATCAACTAAGGTAGTAGAGTTTTCGACCCCCGCCCTCTGAGAAATTCTGTTCACCCAATTCATTTCGAAATGTCCGGGGCTTGGAGTTGGAGTTCAATAGAAGGCAACTTTCAATTCTCAGAATTGCTTTGATTGGACTCGATAAAATTCAGTTTTTTTTAAAGCGTAATTAGAGGTAAGAATTTTTTGATATCGATCGCAGGCCGGACATCTGCACTTTGCAGCAATTCAAATACAGCCGACTGGATTTGATCACCGGCCTTCTTTTGACCAAAAACAGTTTCTGTGCATTTCAAAAGAAGCTTGGGTTTCGATTTGTAATTATGCTGACCTACTTGTATCTTGTTTGGTAGTCCTTGGCAGCACACGTACGAGTATATCTGAATTAATAATAATGAGTTTGTTCACTTCGATTATTTAAATAATGGCAGAATACGAGTATTAACCAATCAACCAGAGCTAAATGAAAATCATGCATCTAGCCATGATGTCACTAAGACCTCAAATCAAGAATATCTAGAATTTCTTTTTTTCTTGGCTTTGATCTCGTGTCTTACGTGTAGCGTCAAGTTCTACGAACTTCTTTAAGGTTCCGCAACAAAACCAACTAATTTGCAACTCAAACAGGTTCTATGCTTCCGCAATCTTTCGAGAAGTTAACACGGTTTTGGATAAAATCTTGATATTAGTTAGGTGGGGAGTGGGGGGTTATTTCCTTGCTAATCCTTCATTGATTTCTTTAAATCTTTTGACCTGTTCAACGTCTTAGGAATTTGCCTAATCGTTCTAGGATCTTACGAGTCTAATGCTCTAGATGATCAAACTAACAGTATTTATGGGATTTCAGCCAAGAATCTGTGGCATATTTCCTTATTTTTTGGCACCTATCAATTTATGCACACCTAATCTCACCAACATAAAACCAATCATAACCCACTACCACTGTATTTCTAAAAGTTCTTAAATAAGTACTAACAAATTTGCTTCAATTTACCGCTTTATTCCACCACAATAAAATCTGTGAATTATTTGTTGCAAATTGATTCATCATGATCTCGTAAAACTTAAATGATTGAATGGAAAAAAATCCACAATTTTACAAAAGAAAGGGTAGGTGCGAAACAATGCCTGATTTATTTTAATATAAATAAATTAATAATTTAAACGTTAATTTATTTAATTTATGATATGCATATCAAGTGATACGCAAACAACTATACAGTTTCAAGAACTTATTGGTAGCCTTCATAATTTATATGAAGTTATGAAATCAAAATAGAAGAATGTAGAAAAATGGCCATTTTTATTTCTAAATTAATTAAATAACCAGTTAGAAAAGAATGAGGCAGTTTTATTTCTTCTGAACTATAATAAAACTAAATCAAGTGAAATCTTTGTATTGTTTTAAGTTTAAGTATCCATTGTAGTTTTTACTCTAGAAAGATTAAATCTAAAGAGTAATATTTACGTTAACTCCGAATTGTTGGTTAAAAAATATAAATGCAAAATTTTTTGGTTAGTATCCAAAATTTTAACGTATTTAGCTAGAAAGTTAAAATTTGGTACCCAGATATATGATAAAATTATTGGTACATCTGATCTCATTACTAGACAAAGTTGCTTAAATTTTTCGTATAGCTGCCATACAAAACATGCCAGTATATGTTATATTGCAAGATTACTGGCGAACGCGTTCAACAAAAAACTCATATTTTACACACGTTATTGGTTTAAAATAAATTCAGATATCAGATCGTAAATATTTTCTAGCCATACTAAAGTTCTTCAAATTTCGGACACTCATGGTCGAAAATGCAGAATGATTAGAGATTATGTTGGGATTTTTGGGGTTCTTTGAGTGCACAAATTTTTCTGAAAAATTCAAATATTTCCATGATTTGCATCGGTTTCAGAAGGTGTGGACGACCTGGAAAAAACGTAACGCTGATGATGAAAGACAACTAATTCCCGTACCCGCTTGGAACCTCCGAATCAACTTTACGCAAATTTTTTTAACTTACATTTTGTGGACGTCCTCGACTTTCAACACGTTCGGTGTTTTATTATTTTCCAGTTGGAGCCGAATGCGGTTAAAGTCTATGGCGTTCTACAAATTCAATTCTTAAGAATAACCTATGATTGCTGCGGTACCGAAAATGTTCGGTAAATTTATTATTAGTAATCATTTTGATTGGCTTACTGGTTGTCATAATTTGACAATATTATGAATAATATTTTTAATCATAGACCGCAGCTTCATTAAAAGCGTTGTTAAATTTTTTTACATGTGACTCAATTTATAAAACCAATCAATGTTTGTAACAGCAGATACATTACGTTATCAAGTGTGCGGTAATGGGAAGTCATCTGGTTTGGCAATTGTTATAATACATTTCTCAATAAATAAAAAAAAATAATAATTTCCATACATTCGGATAGGTATTTCTCTAAAGGAAATAAAAATGTTTATTATATAATATTTATAAAGAGAACTCTACTGTAACTGTTCTTTTTGAGATAATTGGTATGAGTTTAAATGCACTGGTTTTGTTAAAAATAGTCTTTCAATTGTTATTAACCTGATATTTAAAAAAATAAGAACTGGTATTATCTAAAGATCTGTATTTGCAAGTTTTTTATTCATTTCAATAATTGCAATAATTATATCGCCGATTTAATTAAGATTCCAATGCTGTTGATACTGTTTCAAATAATTCGATTCAGTTTTATTATTTTATAAAGCCCTAATTATCTTCCTGTAATCATTTTGTTCTAATAAATTTTATTGCATATTTCTTATAAAGTTTTAATAATTTCAATCAATGTACCTGAAAAATGGCTTATAACGGAACATTTGGAACACCTTAAAAATGTATATTTCTTTTAAAAATAAATTGATTTTTAAAGTAATTTTATTTATTTATTTATTCATTATAAGTGCCCAGAGAATAAATTCAGATGGGATCGTTAAAGAAAGCATCCAAACTACAAAGGTTAAAAAGTAATTTTAGATTTCATTCATTGTAAATAAATGAAAACATACTTTTTTTTTAGATACTAAATTTCTAGCCAAAACAACGCAAAAATGCAACTTTTAAAAGTAGAAGAAACCAAAAGCACTGGTAATAGATTTATATTTTCGTTAAAATTAAAAGATTAAAAGCGCTCTGCATTAAATTAATTTGAACCAAGTACACGCCTCCACCACCTTAAAAAAATAATTTTTCCTTTTTTCGAAATATATCTGCACGTACGTTTTAAAAATTTTAAACTTCTAGTATGAGCGATTTCGAAGATATAATTTTCAGAAAGTAAAATTTTGAGGCGACGTGTTTTTAGGACCCCCGTGTTGAACTACCCCCATCAACAAATTTATTTTTTGGACACTCGTCCAAATCGTTTCATACCTACAAAGTTTCAGATTTCTAGTTCCGTAATTAATCCAATTTTGGCTTTAAACCCTTCGACCTTCCTCCCTCTTACACTCCTCCAACAAAATATTTATCTCCAATAGGGTACCCACTCCAAACACTGTTAAAACTCCAAGCTAATATCTTTAGGGGTTCTTGAGTTATGACTCGAGTAACACGTTTGCGAACGACGTATGCGGTGGACGTCACAATATTTTATTGATAACAAAATAATAAAGGAATTTATAGTTAATGAAAATTAGAAGAAACTCAAAAACCACTGGTGACAGATTTATATTTCAGTTATAAAAAAAACTGCATTAAATTAAAACTAAATTGAAGAATTACTTTATTAATAGAATTTGAGATCCTGTTATGATCAGAAATCGATTAAAGAATATTTAATTTACAGAGCGAACCAGTTTCTGACTATTTTTTTTAGTTGATATTCATTTCAGTTTATATTATTAAGAATTCATTAAAATAGACTAATGAGTATTATTTAATTGGTGTTTTGCTTACGTAAAAGACCCAGTAATACAATTATGGCATTAGTGGCCTTTAGGAGCTTATACACTATAAAAAGAGAATGAGCACAGACAAAATTTAGTCACAATCAAATAGACTAGAAGAAGCTAAGACTTACTCAGATTTTCACCATAATCTCTTATTTAATTTTTTTGGCCCATCAATACAAGTTAGCCAGGTTATCATCTGAGTTATCAGTCACTAGACTAGTTAACCACTTAGCTGACTGGTTAGTCAACTGAAAGTTTACTAACCCAAACTCTTTTCTGCGACACGGTAAAACATTTTTTTTAGAAGTTTTCTTACAGATACCACATTTTATGTAGTTTTATAATCAAAGCATTCGAAGCCGCATATTGTTTTTGTTAAAAGTTATAAACTATTTAGATCCCTCACACACTTTTTCTGTATGACTACATGAAATTTAAAATTAAAGCAAACATGTGAGTAGCAGCAAATCAGTTTTGACACCAAATCGTTAATGTGCTAAGAAAATGATAAGGAACTTTTAGCTGTTTTGAATGACCTTAATTTTGATTTAGAACCCTTCGGAAACACCACAATTACATTTTTATTAAACGTACTTTCAACTTGAGTGTATTAGACTGTGTGCCTTTGACAAATTTCTTACTATTTTTGATAGCAAATACAGTCATCGCCAACTTTTTGTTGGCCAAATTATTTTAATTGTCCCACAGACGGTTGACTTTGTCCAAAATATTTATCTAATTTTTTTTTAATTTGAAATTGAAATTTAACAGCAGGTCATACTGTCTATTACAGGGTTTAAGCGTGATGTTTTTATATCATATGTTTTTTCTATAATTAAAAAAAATTGTTTCCGAATCTTTTTGAATTGTAATTTCTATTAAATTCTTTTAACATATCACTATAATTAATTTTTAGCTAATATTAAATTTTCCTCTTAGTTATTTCTTGAGACGAAAAAATCATTATTGTACATACAATAATTATTTATTGCTAGCTTCTTTTAAAATTATTTATTTTAAAAATACTTCTGATATTGAATGGGAGTAAATAATAAATACTGAAAAAAATGTCGGCTGCTCCTTTTTAATTTTTACTGCAAAAAATAGTTTTCAACTTCGCAGTAACCGAATTAGACGGCGTAGAACGAAGTCAGAGGAGGCGATGGCTTTATCAGGATAAGCCGAATACTTAAGCTTGAGTTATATACTTTTAATCGTAATCTAGAATTAGCTAGAGATCGGACGTAATTAAAAGAAACTGACAGTTTTTTTTTAAACTAGATTTTTTTCAATAAAGTTCTAATTAAAAAGGATTATATTCAAAATACGAGCTAAGCAACTGGATTAATTTTGACGCGTGTCAATTTAATCTTAATTAATTTTGACACATATCAAATTACAAGGTGATTAATTTTGATATACTGTTACGACCGTCTTCAAAAGATGTCATTGGACGAAGAAAGAAAAGGTAGTTAAAACTACTGGCGTTACGGTAAAGGCGAAAGGACTACTAGATAGTCGTTTTCTGATAGGTAAGGGATTTTGTTTAGCCTTTCAGATGTTTTGTAAAATATGTGTGTAACTCATACGTTTTTTCGGATAAAAACGAATAAAAGGCAAAAGGCGAATTTTTGTTTGACTCATTGTTTTATTTAACATAAAAATCATCCTTTAACAATACACTTCATTTTATTTTGAGAATGTCGAAATTTTAAAAAAAGGTGTTTTTTTACGTGACTGTGCATTTGTGCGTTATTAATATTTTTCACAACAAAAAATTAATAAATTTTCTTAAATCTGTGAAAGAAATTTTAAGCACTTTGAATGGATTTTTACACTATTAAAAAATAAAGATCCTAGTGATTTTTTTTAACGATTTTGCAATTCAAGTTTGCTATAAATTTATTGCTCACTTTTTCTGGCTTCTTTATGTAGGTCGCTGGCTTATATCCGGCCCGACGGATCAAAAATTGTTCGTTTCATTTGAAAATATAGACTATTAATTTTTCTTTGAAAATTTAATTATCGCAAGGATGGCTCAGTATCATTTTTATACAATTATAATTTAGTGAATTTTAATTTAGTTGTGAAGAGTATCTAGCTGAATAATGCCAGTGAAAGCCATTCCCATTACACTATTTTTAGCTATACGTTTTCAAAGATACAAATACGTTTTCAAAGAAGTTTTTGCTAGCTTTTCGTGAAATTTTGGCTCCAGACACTTAATTCGAGTAATTAGGCATAAATACTCGAATTTAAAGTGGAGGTCAACTTAAGGAACATTGTAATGTATCTATTACACGAATCATTAAATTCCTTCATGAGAGTATTACAAAAAGCTGTATCAATAGTAGTTCCTTTTAACATAACAATTTCGTCTAATGATATGGTAAAAGTCAATCCATCACGTGAAGTTAATACACTCGTCACTTGAACAAATTGTCAACAAAAAACAACAAGCTAGAGCAATGGATGTGATCACAAGAAGCGTATAATTACGCTAGTACACAACGGAGTAAACAAAGCGCGGTCAAGCGAAGTTTCACTCCAATTGTTCACCTCAGCTGGCGAAAAACCCAAATCATGCACAAATCATCAACTTTGCGAATTTGTTCACCTTCTGGATTTAATCAAAATTCGAACTATTGATGACTTTGTTATTACTTAACATCATCAATTGCGCGTACGATGCTAGCTAAATGCTAGGTATTCCTCCGACAGACACACTTTCAATTGAAAAACAATTCGTCTAACCTCGCGCTTGAAACCTCATTTAAATTACGGTTTCACTACATCAAAAAGTAAGATTAATTTATTAGAAAATCATAGCGCAATGTTTTAACGAGGTTACGTTTAGGCAAGCCCAGTTCCAGCTACTTAAAAGCTATTTTCCCATAGACTAGAAAATTGTTATAGGCTGCTTGACTAATTGCAATCTAGTTGACCTTTCTTACCGGTTTTTCCGTAATCTTAAGAGTGTTACTAACCATTTTTTCCCCTGTGGATGTCGTTTAAATGGTCGTTAAAGTTTCAAGACGATAATAATTCCATAAAACTACTTGGTTCACTTGACTGCATTAAAACAAAACTTATCACAAATTTAATTTAATTTTACAACTTGATTCGAGCTAATATTAACTTTAAAATTACACAAATTTATAGAAAAAACTTGAAAATCCACAGCACTTCAGTAAAATGTAATATTAAACACCCTTACACTTTGCACTAGCAGAATTTTGAATTTATGAATTTCTCGTAAAAATTTTCTTTTTGCACTTGGCTAGTCGCGACATTGGGGAAGAAAAGTCGAACAATTAATTACTTTAACAAAGAATTTTTTGATCAGAACAGTAATTTGCCATAGTATTTTGCTCTAACTGCACGATTCGAATTCCGTAACCGTTTTTAGCGATTGAACGGGCTAAAATTTAAACGTAAAATTGAGAAAAGAAAAAAAATTCGGCAGTGTACGCGCAAGGTACGTTGTTACCTGATCAAACGATCGCGAACAACAAAATATATGTTGGTTTCGTTTCGAGTCAAGCTCAAAACTTCGATACCATAAAATGCCGCTAGTAGAGGAGCAGTAGTGTATTTTCGCGTCATAGTACGGTGTACATTCACTATACAATCGGAAGCCCACTCCGCGTAAAATTTCTCAATTCGAGACTTCAATCGAAAACGTACCTACTGCAGAGGTTTAAGCTCGATTTGGAATTCCTTATTGTATTTCAGGTATGGAAAAAATCTAATTTATGGAATTTATCTCGATAAGATCTTAGATGTTTCGATACTGAAGGTTCAAAGTGCCAGCCAATAAACCTTGTGATTGAATATTGAATGAGGGGTTTTGAAGTGGGGTAGAGCTCATTATAATACCCCAGTATGTCAATTTTATTTTTAAAATAATCAACGTTCCCAAATTAAATTTTTTTTACCACTAATCCCTCCACTTTCACCCTACTGACTATTATCTTAATTAATTATATGGCATGTCAGGTGTTCTCAGAGACTATGGACTGTAAAATTTGCAAGAAAGTTTGTGAAGAACCATATTTTTGGATCTTCCTGGAAGATTTTAAAAAAAATGATACAGGAATTGATTACTTCTATAGCTACATCCATATACTCTCTCTTCCGTACGTCCTTTCCCCTTTAAGACAATATTTTTAAAATGAGCTGCCTATTTATATTATTTATTAAATTTTTTTAAGCTTCGATATCTGAAGTTTTTTAATCAAGCCTTCATCCCCTTACCTTTCGGCAACAATAAAAACAATTTTTAAAAAGAGTTTGACTAAGAAAAAATCTGGCAACAGTCTGAGCACAACCTTATTATTTTTCGGGATAACGTTCAAGAAGCGGTTGGAGTTGAGATTCGACGAAAGTTCCACCGCTACTGAAACTCTTAAAACATCAATTCCAATTTTGCGTCCAGGGCGCGTGTAAAGTCTAAACTTCGGAAATTTAATTATGTCTCACTTAAAGGTTGAACATTGAAAAATCCTGAAATTCACTTTTAGGCAATTATATAAAAAGTCACTGGAAATAAAAATCAAAATCTAATCAAACCTAAGAGATATGACGAAATTCGTGAAAACGTTTACAACCTGCTTTCACACCGCGTTGTTCTAACGCGTTGTTTTGTTCTTTTTTTTTCTAATTTCGTCGCGCGTGTCAGTCGATTGCGTTGGTTGTATTTCGAATCTTTTACAACAATAGACGGCAAACGTCTAATAAATAGCGAAATTTAATGTTCATACAATAAAAAAAAGGCAATATGATGTATAACCGCACGCGTCACGTGCGCACACACTCTGTAATTCTGCCTTAAGGGGTTGAATATTTAATGAATTCCCGAAATTGTATTTGGGGTAAAAATCAATTTAATATTTTGTTAGTGAATGTCGAAAAGGCATGTGGAACGAAGAACCAATTCAATTTTTCATCACATCTAAAAATATTTCAGAATTCGTTAAACGTGTACAATCTCTTTATACATTAATAGGGGCTGAGTATCATCAACACATCATGTAAAAGTGAAATTAATTTGATATAATAAGAAACATATAACGTCGTCCGTAAAAATATGGATTCTCTCTTCACCGCCCATTTTTTTACTCCACTGTATTCCAAGTTTCAACTTACTGATGAAATACGCGGTTTCGGAGATATAGAAACCGAAATTTTCGACTAAAACGCTTCAATACCTGGGGTATCCCAGTCACCTGAAGTCAGCACTTAAAGGGCTCCATCCAATCCATCCACCAAAATATTTTGAAGTGTGAGATACGAGCCCTCAGATGTGTTTTCGTACGGCATATACGTCGGACATTTTTTACCTTTTTTTGGGGTCTAATAACCCTGAAATGTGAAAAAAAAATATTTAGTGTAAACTTTTTATACTCTAGATGAAATCATATAGTAGAGTATTATAAGTTTAATCGAGCCCAAAAGTTTGTAACGCATAGAACCAAGCCTCGGACGAAAAAAAGTTATGTATTATTTTTTGTTTATTTGTGGCCAAAAACGTCAAATCCGCCTGACGTCCGTCCGTCCGTCCGTCCGTCTGTCCGTTAGCACGATAACTCAAGAACGCCTTCACCTAGGATCTTGAAATTTTGAATCTGGGTGTTTGGTTGAATTTGTAAGGCTAAGTTCGTCAACGGTCAAAATCGTCCCACTCCTTCTGGTAGCTGCCATACAAAATGTCCTTAAAACAACACGTGTTCAAGAATATTGGTCGATAACTTGAGAATGGTTTAAGCTACGTCTTTGAAATTTTGTATGTGTTATTTTCCCAATAGTTGAAGCTAAATATATGATTATGAAGAAAATCCTGTTAGTCCTTCGTGTAGCTGCCATACAAATATCCTGTCAAAATGAATTCACTTAATTTACGAAACTCACTATAACTCAAGTAATCTTTTAGCTACGAATTTGGAATTTTGTACAAGTTAGTTTTGAGTGAAAAGGAAGTTCGAGTTTACTAATCAGCGAAATTCTTTTACTCCTTCTGATAGCTGCCATACAAAATGTCCTTAAAACACGTGTTCAAGAATATTGGTCGATAACTTCAGAAGGGTTTAAGCTACGACATTGAAATTTTGTATGTGTTATTTTTCCAATAGTTGGAGCTAAATGTGTGATTATGAAGAAAATCCTGTTAGTCCTTCGTGTAGCTGCCATACAAATATCCTGTCAAAACGTCCTCACTTAATTTACGGAACTTACTATAACTCAAGTAATCTTTTAGCTATGAATTCGGAATTTTGTACAAATTAGTTTTAAGTGAAAAGGAAGTTCTAATTTACTAATCAGCGAAATCCTTTTACTCCTTCTGGTACCTTCCATACAAAATGTCCTTAAGACACGTGTTCAACAATATTTTTCGATAAATTTTGAACGCTTCAAGCTACGAATTTGAAATTTTGTACACATTAATTTTTGAATGGTTCCAAGGAAAAGGATAAATATGTAAGAAATCGAGTGAGTCCTTTCTGTACTTCCCATGTGAGAGTCCTTCAAAAAGGACATATTTTTTCGATGACTTACCCAGTTCAAGGTATGAAGTTAAACACTGAATATTGTCTTTTAGTTTTGAGTAGCAATCTAATAGCAGTCCTTAATAAAGGACATACAACATGCACACACGTAATTCTACTTTATCCCCAACTACAATATAAATCGGAGTTCAGTATTCATCTAGAGTATTATACGATTGGCTTGCAGCCGATCGTGACTGCAGTTTGTTTTTTTTTAATTTCGAGTAAAATGCTTTTTTTTTACGGATTGTTTTTTACGCATTGTTTTATTGTGGGTCCAAGACCTTCAAAAGTTATAATATGTTCTCGTTGTATTATATTTCTGTGATAATCAGTTCATGAGATATGGAAAGCTGCGGTTTTAGTGATATAATTATCAGAATGTGTGTTACTGTAAGTCCTTGAGCATGTGACGTGACGGCCATATCAAAGGCTAACATAAGATGGTCAGGCCTCACATCGTGTCTCATGGCCACGCAGCTCTGGCCGACCCTAAATAGGACAGGACAGCAGGACAAAGTTTATCCTACTCGGAGATAGGAATCCTCTTCGTATCCTAATTGGTGTAATGACGGGCCATTGCCTGATCGGCCGGCACGCCAGAAGACTAGGTGTTGCGGACGTTACAGATCTGTGCCTCAGCTGTAGTGAACCCGATGCCGAGGAAAGTACTTTCCACTTGCTTTGCGAATGCCTGGGTCTGGCTTGGAGGCGCGAACGTACTAAAGGTACGCGCTTCGCCATAGACTTGGGCGAATTCGCAAGCATTAAGCTGGACAAGCTGCTGCAGTTTGTCAGGCTGGCGGGGTGGTTTACCTAAGATGTTATCTTGGGCACATGGGTACCTTTTCCCGCGCATGTGGGATCACAACGGACCCATTGGCGGTCTATGTGCTTGGTCGCGAAGGCTAAAACCTAAAGTCCTTGAGCTCTCCAGATACAACCATTTTAAGAAAAATAAGTATAATTAGAATGAGGTATGAGGTAATGATAAATTTATTTCTAAGTAATATTTCTATTTTTAGTTATCAATTTTTTGCTGCTATTGAAATTTGTTTTTCTACATCAAAAAGTCGTCAAAATAATTTGGAGTGTTGTTTAAGATCTACTTTAAAAGGTTGCATATTACCGCCATAAGTTTAATATTGATTTAAATCGAATGATTTGCTTTGCAATTACATTCTTAAAATAAAATTTACTTTGAAAATCAAGTCAATCCACTTAATGTTTAAATATATTTCTCAAGCAGTAAGTTTATGGTAAAGTGGACCTCATTATAAGTTTTTAGATTCATCCATTTTCAGACAACGTTAAATTTTAGGCTGGTACTTTTGTAAGATTAATGCCTCTTTAGACGTTGATAAAAATAATTTCTTTGAATAGAATGAAGAGAATCGGGAAAAAATGGTGTGAAAATATGTGAATATAAGACGAATTATGATACGGATTTTAGTGTACCAAAATTTTATGCAATAATACCTTAAGAATCAATTAATGTTTTCAGCTCTTTCCGGTGGTGTAATGTCGATAAAAACCACTGTTACTAAACTATCGCTTTCAATCCAATGTAATTCAGCTGCGCTTTTCATATGCTTCCAATGAGCGGATCTTTCGAGAAACTCCAATAGTTTGTTTTACAATCAATTGAGCGATCATTGTTGAGTATCGAGTGTTCAATAAGGTACTGAATCTGGAATCTTCAACACGATAACATAAAATACGCAATATAACAAACGACATTCGGCACATGCAATAAATATCATCTTATTCGCTTTCTGTGAAATGTAGAATTGCTAAGAATACCTGCATCAGTTAACAGTTTCATGTATGGAGTTGTACAGATTAAATTTGAATTCTAGTCAGACACTGCGAAATTAATTATTATACTTCAAAATATTTTTTTAATCCATTCATGATATGCCAAATGCAATTGCTAGTCTTTGCACCGTGCAACAATTAAGACTGGGTATTTAATTTAGGATAAATTAGACTTGTACAATTCTGACTGAATATTTCGTGTTCGAATATAAGTTATATGTATGTTGGAAAAGTAAGGTGGAATGGATACTGTAGTTGGGTGATATTAAAAAAGATTCGATTTACATGAAATTTCTAAAGTATTATTATAAGTTTAAAAAAGGAACTACGGGCTACAAAAAGTTGGTGATGGTATTTGATCAAATTTCTAAGGATATATTCAAAAGGTATTTCTTAAAAGCCCGTGAATCAGGTTGAAGAATTTCAAAAAAAGTTAATTTTTTTTTAGTTTTAAGTCGAAAGCGTTGCTCAAAATTAAACTCGATTCTTTTATGACTTCTTTGGCATTTTTACGCCCTGGAAAATTAAAATTTCCGAATTCGATAGTTCCGATTAATTTCTCAATGAATGAAAAGTAATACTAAGCTTACAGCATACTAACTTAAAAAAAATGTAATAAAAAGAGTGTAAAACTAAATTTTATAAGATTAAGGTTTGATTTTTAAGGATTATGTTCTCCACTAAATATTGAGAACTTACTAAACTCGTATTTTAAAATTAATTTTTTAAAAAGATACAAAGATTATTTTCAAAAATGAAAAAAGGACTCTAAAACTCAAGGGTATCGGAAACATTATTAAAAAAACAGGTAGCTTAATTTATCAATAATTTAAGATCTGTGTTGTGTGGCTTTTCCAATTTGAAATTATTCTATTTTCAAAAAATAAAATTTGTGTTTTATCGTAGATCAAAGCTTTAAGTATAAAAAAGGTGTGGTTTTTGGGACATTCATCCCGAGCTTATTAGGGTAGAAAATTTCCATATAAAACAACAAAAACGCTGTTTTTTGAGAATTTTATTACTTTCCCCAGCTAGTGCAATTTTCGAAAAATTTTACTCAATGAGCGAGCTTATAGTGGCGAAAAATGTTCACAGTATGTTCTAATGTAGGCTACTATCTGCGTGAAAAAAGTAAAAAAAAATCACAAAATGGCAGTGTATATGTTCTTTCATATGAATTTTTTTATACCCTACTTAACTCTGGGTGAATAGCGCAAAAAACACGCTTGTAATAAAAAAATAAAATTTTAGTTTTTCTAAATTTTTTGTAGTGGATGCCACAAGCAAAATTGGATTGCTGGTATCCGATTAAGTACATTTTCTCAAGCATGAAATAGGTACTTACTGGTAATGTGGAGGTAAAACACTTTGCCAAGCCGATATCCGCCGGCCTTAGACATGCTTACATAAGAGTAATTGATGCTGTAAGAAGGAAAGTTATAGTTAGGCCTTACATATAAATATCCATTACGGAATCGCGTCGGTACCCGTTACTGTTTATATTGGGATAAGTATAGCAACAGTTCAGTTGTGCACATACAGTATTTTATTATTACAAAATAAGCCAGTAAAAGGAAACCAGTGAACTCGTCTACAATTGTAACAAAAGCGGCGTCAGTATCATTTATCAGGTGGAGCTTTTAAGATTAGATAATCTGCATTGTATCTAATTACGTTACGTCTCCACTAAGTTAAAAAGATGCAATTATTAATTTGCGCTTCGATTTTTATGCGCAGTTCGTTGATATGCATTCCAAGAAATCTGAAGATTATGCATGATGTTGATTAAAGTTTCAGTTTAATCAGAAAAATGATTTCAAATTAATTGATAAAGAAAATCTGTGGCCACAGGGAATAAGTAGGTAAGTCTAAAAACGAAACTATTCAGGGCAGTACTTTTTTGCTATTTTTACTATTGAGCTATTCCTGTAAATCCAGTTTTTAAGAAAAATTAAATTTGTTGACATCTCAGTGATCAAGTATCATATAACAATAATTTCTTCACAGTGCCTGTAAGTCTTGGGAGATGACCACAGTACACTTATCCCATTTTACTCTTTTTAGACTTACCAAGTTATTCCCTGTGACCACAGAAATAATTTATTGATTATTTAAACATTGCATTATGTGAAATTTTTCACTAACGTGATACGATCAAAAGAGAGTTTCAATTGTTAATCATTTTAGTGTTAAAATACTAGGTCAGTGTATGGAATGTGATTATTTATTTATCGGTAGGCAGTAAAAATACAAAAGTAATTTTTCTTTAAAAGATGCTGATAACTAAGTTGTGAGTGAGGAGGTATACACATAATGAAATGAAATCATTTTGTCTGTTACTTAACAAGTTTTATATTGGTTTAAGCAAGCAACTATAATTTGAGAATTGTGTTTTTAAATTATCAAAATATGTTAATATTTCCGAGATTAAAACGATATTGCCACCTGTATCACTCGTATCTGGCAAAACATTTCGAAATTGTTCACAATTTATTTTTTTTTGTTAACACCTACGACAACTTTAATAGTAGGAACCCAATTAAAAACAGAAAATAATATATGAATATAAATAAGACGCCGATAAACCCCAATATTTATACTGGAAGTATTTTTTTTTCTTTTCTTTTGTTGAATATATCGATATTAATAAAATTGCATTTAACTAGAAAGACTGGATAAACTTTGAAAAATGTATTACGACAGCTTATGCTACTTCAAAAAAAAAACAAATAATTTAATTTTTTGTTTTATGTAGAAAATAGTTACATTCGAAGGCGGCAAATAAATAATCAACTTTCGGTTAAAAATCTTTGCGTCTAATATTAAATTTAAACTCTTTGGATAGTTTCAGTATAATTTATTCTAAAATGAGGTTAACGAGTTTTAGCTGAAAATGTTAACCAAATATTTTTATTATTGCAACCTTCAGAATTTTTTAACTTCTTACTCGTCTAAATCACGTAATAAATTTATTCAATCAAGGTGAACAACTACTATAAAACTTAAAGATAAAATTAAGTGCATATATTGCATTCAGTTAAACATTGATTTGCCCACTGTTTACCCGATCGGGCATCTTTGTATAGAGATTTACTGCAATTTTAACAAATTAATGACATGCCTTTTGAAGTTGAAATAAGATATTTTAGTATGGCAAAAAAATGGTAGCAGATTATACGCATTTAAACTAATTAGTAGTAGGATTTCGTTGATTAGCCAACATTCTAAAGAAAGAAATTGTAAAAAAATATGACCACTTGTTTGATGAAGTGCAGAGATACTGTAAAATGTAGTATTATTTTTTTTTGCAAAGCTCTCGTAGGAATTAAAGATTTGTTGGTTGTGCTGAAATTATAAAAACCCGACTTGAATTAAAATGTAAATTTTCCTAAACGTGTACCTAATTTAATGCCATTTATTCTGTTTAAGTCGTACTTCTCCGTACTTGGACTAAAATAATAATTTGAGATGCGGTCTGATATAATGTGACATATTATTTTACATGTACAACTCAACCTTCGTTTCGGAAATCAAGGTGAATTGGAAAAGTTTTGTGATAGTATTTTACATATGGGTATGATAAACGATGTTGCGAAAAATGGAACTATTCATAAAACCGTTTTAACTTTATAACAAATTTTAGCTTTGCATTAATTACATATTATTTATTAAAAAACCGTGCAAAAAAAAATAAAAACACGATGTACCTATACTAATTAAAAGAAAATATCTACTAAACTAATAATAAAAAGAAAAGCACAAATTTATAACAAACAATAAAACGGAAACAATAAAGAATATTACGATAAATAATTAAAACTTGGATAGAAAATGGAAATTAATTTTTTTTAATAAATAAAATAAAATAATAGGATATTAAATAAAATAAAAAAATAAGAAACCAAAATCGGGGCTTATAAAGATCTAACATATTGATTTGTTTAATATAAATTTCTTATTATTTTCTAATTAAAAAGTAAAGTAATAGATCTGAAATTCCATAAAAAGTAAGAAAAAATTAATTATTAAATCCCTCTCGTTGGCCTGTACACTTAAAACCCTTCAGATTTTTTTTTTACTTTATTATTCTTTTCTTGAGAATTTATTTATTTTATTTTCTGAGCTACTGCCTAAAAGAATAGACAGATCTAGATAAGCGCCTTGTAAGCCAAGTACATGCGGCGCTGATTTACACAAATATTTTTTTTTACATTACTTTCTTCATTTTCATATTTGTATTAAGGTAGGATGGGAAATTAAATCGGTTAAATTTGTTTTAGAATATTTAAATGGGAGAGGAGCTGAAAGAGGGGGGAGTTTGAGGTTTGTGCTGGGTTTAAAAGGAATTCTAAGGGGGGAATGTGGTGATGAAAGAAATATGAAGTTTCTGGGCATTCTTCGAAGATGTGCTTTGTGGTAAGCCTATTTTGGCAGTGGCATGGTGTCGGATCTTTTTTCAAAATGAGGTGTCCTTTGGTCAGCCAAGTGTGGCCTAGTCTTAATCTCACTAGTATTGTGGCTAATCTCCGAGGCATGGTGGAGTCATAGACTGGATATAAACTTCAGAAAGGTTGTGCTATGGGCCCAGATTGCAGCATTGGCTACCTGGATAATTGTTCGTACCTGAGTTATCAAAAAAAATTCGGAAGGTGGAATGATACCATCCCCATTTTGGGGGAGTTTTGATAATCTTGAGAATTGAGAATGTTCGGGATGTGTGGACAACATATGAGAATAGAGTGGTAGAACAGAGCAGTCGCGAAGTATTCAGAAATTTGTTTAGTCGGATCTTGGCTTTCTAACTGAAAACTGATGTCATTGAGTTGTTCGGGTTACCAGGGTACATGTAACAGTATTGTGATTGACATGAAATTTAAAAAAGTTCTGCCCTCAAATTTAATATTCTCATAGGACCGCTTAAAATGAAAAAAAACTGTTCGCCGACATATTTCTTTAGTTTCTTCAATGAAAAGCAGCAGAGAAGCAAATTATATCAAAATTGTGTACCAGTTCCAATTTTTATTCACTGAAATTCTTAACAATAAAAGCCGCTGTCGATATCGATAGAAAAATTAAGTGGATAAATACTTAGTAGTAGTTATACCCGATTATCGACAAAAAAGACAGGTATTTGCTACTCGTAGTTCACTCGTTCACAGTAGTTCCCTTAGAACGATTAGGACTGAAGTACTCAAAATTATTAAGATTAAAATAATTATTTCTGCTATAATACATATTACATTCTCAACCAACTAACATTTAAGACATCAAGCAGCATACTAAACATCAGGATATAAATTTTGTACATAAATATGTACATGAAGTGCCAAACTTGTTATAACTTAATTATTCAGTTGAAAACGATACTACAGATTGTCTTGACCTTAGGGTATGAAAGTGAAGAAAATCAGTTTGAAAAGATGCGATCATGACCATGACCATGTCCACGATGAAAGCCAATGCCAGCTAATAAATTTTAACGACATCCAACGTATAGCACAGAAAAAAATGTAGAGAAATTATAACATTTAGAGCCATCATGTAGATAATAATTTTTTTTTATGCGGTAAACTACATTTATGCAAATGGCAGGTGAATAGAAATGGCTGTACTTCTGGTTTTCCCCTAGTTTATTGCGGTTTGTAAATGAATTGTTAAATATTCAAAACCCGTCCGAGGAAGTTAATTTGTTTGAAAATGCGAGTTGTTGCGATATTTTTTTAAAACTGTCGTGAAGTGCCATTTACAAGGAAGTAGTTCATTGAGTGTTCTTTTGTGATTTGTTATTTGAATTGAACACAATAGAGATATGATTGCTGATAGAGGATTTCTTTAAATACATCATTGTATAAATTTGATAACAAAAAAAAATTACTAATAGAATATTTTTTTTCTTTTGCCCCTTCCTAGCACATTTCATGAGCCAATTGACTTGTCTGGTCAAATCATCTAATAGTCAAAATTATGCAATGCCAAAATTCTTCTTTTGCTCGGCGAGTCTCGGTAATCAAATTGTTGCAGCAATTTTTCTATTAGAAAATTAAAAAATTTTTTTTGGTTTGAATGATTGTGGACTAAACTAATAAGATAAAATGGGCCAGGCGGGCAAAACACATCGTTTTGAGTAAGGAGAATTGCATTTTGGTATGGTCAGTTGGCCTTTTATTCCTACAAAGATCTGAAGTAAGTACTCGTAAAATTTACAATGATAGTAAGCTATAGGTAGATCAATTTTAAAATCATTATATTAACTACACGTTTGGCACATGCGCTGGAACCTTGAATTTTTCACGGGCATGCAAATACATAGCATGATCGAGTGATCTTTACTGTCAGTGCAGCAGGAAAAAGATTGACATTGAACTTCTAAGATTGTGTGATATGCATTCGAGACATGATCGCGGTTAAGATCGCACTTGCTACTGATAGAGGTCACACTTTCAATTGCTTCTGCTGCAATTGTTTAGTGTTCGTTTAGCAATTATTTATCTAGAAATAATTGAAGAGAGTTCCGGACTTCGTACTGCTTGACTATTACATTTGAATTATATTTTTTTTTGATTTTTTTAGGAGAATTGTTGAAAAATTGCCATTTTACAGTGAGTATTTTTCAATAATAGTTCATATAAATGAAGATATTATTTTTACATCCTTGTTAATATGTATTTAAGATCTGGTATGAAAAAAATTCAGAGTAATTTACGTACAGAAATCTTACAAGGATCATAGCTCTCAAACCGCCTGTACTTTAAGTGACCATATACTCCATATGTCGGTATCTATATTATTGGCCATTTAATATCGGTACTTGTTGTTTTTTATGGGGGGTTTTGACCCGATTTTTCTTTCCTTTTATTATGGTGTCGAACGTCCTGACGCGTTCCTTGAGGAGTTCCGGTCTAGAGCTTGATTAGCCATGTTTTGTTTTGGTATTATCAAGGTGATCTTTTAATGAAACCGGTTATATCAGCAAAACTTTGGAAGAATAAAAACATTAGGGTGTTTCACAAAAGAAAATCCTCAGACTCGAAAAAACAACTAAAAAGATTCTTAATAAGAAACAAATAAACAACATTTAGCACAATTTGCGCTGGGGGTTAATCGGACTTAAATCGATAAATCCCCTTATGTCTACAACCACCAATCAAAGCAGTTACGCCGCAAAAAAGGCACCTCAATTACTATACGGTATGTAATATTTTCGTTATTTGTGATCAGTCACTCGAAATTAACTGATCAGAAAAATGAAACCGTTGGATCAAGTTCGGAAAAAATATGAATTATTTTATACTTTATTGTGATCGTTTTACATTTTTTTTAGTAAACGACTTTTGAAATATTAAATTAAAAATTTTTGGAGTAAAAAAAGGTAGTGTGAGAGTGAATTTAAAGAGATTGGACCGCTTATGCTAGAAAGTTGAAACTTGTAATTTTTATATAGCTGTGAGAGTGGAGCCATTTGTCATGGATGGTGGACCGCAGAACAATCTAGTTTTTATGCATCCCAAATTTCTAAACCTGTATATTCTCACGAATTTTGTCATATCTTAAGTTTGATGGAAAAATTTCTTTACATAATCGCATAAAAATCGATTTGGTAAAATTCAATCTGAAAGGGGAGGGACTAAAGAAGTTGTATACGTTTTCACTAATTTCACCATATTTCTTGGGACTAATGAGATATCGATTTCGAAATGCACATTCGAAGTGAAAGCAAAATTTTTGAAATACTCGGCTATTATATTATATTGCTGAAATGGTGACCCCGATATAGGCGTCCTAAATACCCAAGAACCTACATTTTGCAGTGATAAATAAATGTGTAATGAATGTCAATTTCGCTATGTGCATCTATGAAATAAATCGAAACAGCTTACCTTATCACTAAATCGTTCATCATCCGTCTCTCCAGCAGAAAACCTTCTCATTAAATCGGTACTACTATCGGTGATATTATTTTGTGATTTACTCAGAAGTCTCGTATCTGAAACACACCCACATTAATTACACAAGCCTTGAATGTAACTATATTATAAAATAGGCTAACATTCATTTAATTCACTTAAAGATGCAAAACTCCTTAGCATTGACATGGAAGACGACGAATCTGGATATCAAAACTAAACTGACAAATGACCTCTTAAAAACGTAAACGCCGTAATTCGCAATGTTTGACATTCAAAGTGGCACCTGTGACTTACTTTGATGTTTTTTTTTTGTACCTTTCCAAATGGCCACTACAACCGATTTTGGAATAATTTAATTATTCGATTTTCGTCTTGAATGATTCCATAATAATTCCCATCTAATTTGCATGCTTTACTCATTTACTGATTGAGTGGTCACGTCATGGGAAGCCACAACGAACTTTAGAGGAGGTGATAAAACGCCTTGGGGAGGATGCAATGATTTATTTCGTACATGTTCGATTCAATGGAGCTGGATTTCGTATCTCTAGATATTTAACTCACTTAAAATCGAATAAGAATTTAATGAATGACGCAGATTTACTTAGTTATACGTGTTAATTGCACAAATCAAAATAAATTTTCAGCTTTAATTGGGTTAACCCGATTGAGGATGGAAACTGTCGGCTACTAAACCAACCGATGCATTGAAGCCGTAGATTGTTTTAAGACAATTGGAAAAGCCATGGGACTTCAAATGAAGGAATTCAAGTAAATCTCTTAAGATAATTGCAAATCAATGCAAATTGATGAACTTGATGTCGATATGGGGACACTGCCTCAGTAGAAACTGAAGATCAATTTTTAGTACTGCCAGTCTTAACAAAGCACTACATCTATTCAGTTGATAGGAGGCCTAATTCAAGTAGGAAAAGTAAAATATCAGCCAGAACCACTGTTCTTACAGTGTAATTGTAAAAACATTTTTATTTGCTTTTTGAGAAGTTTACAAAATTACTATCTATACAGACGTAAATTGCCAAACATGCTAACATACGTTCGAATAAAATCAAAAAAGCAGCTAAAATTAGGATAGCCACTGAAACGTTTAGCCAAAGATCTAAAATTTCGGAAAACTAAGAAAAAATTACGGACAAACAGACAGACGGACGGATCAAGCGGATTTGACGTTTTTGACGTCAAATGAACAAAAAATACTGTTACGTGTAAGCCTGGCCACCGCACAACTCGATCGATTACGAATAGGGAAACAGTAACAACCGAATACCTAAGCTGCAAAGTAACCCAATCAAAGCCTAGTTGAGTAAATAAGGAGAGCGGAGCAACACGATTATACCCCACTTCTTATTGAATGCTCTCCAATATACTAGAATCCAATGATGATCAAAGCCGAAAGATCTCAAGCTCACTAGAACCCTTTACATACACCACCGAACGAAGATCGAAATCGAAAGCTCTAAAGCTTTCGAGAAGATTCCACACACATCACTGAGCGAACATTCAAGTACATCCTAGACTGCAACCGGATAGTATAAAAGCAGGTGAAGCTTTCAGCGAGGGATATAGTAATTTTTATTACGTCGACTGTGACAGCCAGCGTGTATACGCGACCGTATTGGTGGAAGGCGATCGATTGCGTGTGGTCGAATCAAGCGATATAGATAAGCGGACGGTATTGCCAAATAGTGCGAATAATTGTGCGAACGGAATTAAAGTGCGAATAAATAAATTGTTATTTATTTTGATTTTAAACGAATTGTGTTTTACTTGAAATCCCGACGAATCCCTAGCTCGTAACAACACTATATAATTTTTTTTTCGTCGGAGGTTCCATTCTATGCGTTACAAACTTTTGGGCTGGATACTCTCAGATTTCATATAGAGTAGAAAAAAGTGTCTTGTTAGCTTACGGCGGACAGACAGTTTTATTTTTTTTTTACTAAAATTTCTTGAAATCCCTCCGCTCACACCTACACCCTTTAAGGGGGTAACGAAACACTTGGTAACGAAAAACCGAAAATTATTTTATTAATATATTCTACGTTCAATTCTACGCAAAATAAAATAAACCGCCGATTTTTGCGAACAGTAAACATGCTCAAAAAATTAGTTCAAAGTGGGAAAGTTCGGTAATATTTCGGTATTATGTAAACATTATCATATGTATTTTTAAATTATTTTTCAAACGAAAATCAAAACATAATCTGATAAAAAACTGAAAAAGGTTGGAAAATAGAACCAATTCAATCTCTGTAATTTGTATCAACAATATAAATAAAAAAAATTAAATTTGGAAAAAAAAAATCATTGAAAAAAGGTGGGAACTAAACCATTTTTTTTTTTTTCAAATTTTTTTTCAAGATTTGTACCTTTTTCTTGAAAATGATAACAGATATCAAAATTATTTTTTTTGGTTAAAGGTAACAACACTGTCTAAACACTGAATGAAGGAATTTTTAATAAGTTGATTCTAAATATTTTATTTTTAGGTCAACAAACATGAAAAAATTACAAGCTTTCAAAGCTTATAAGTCAATTAGTTTTTAATATTTCTGAAATTCCTTCATTCAGTAGCTTAAAATTTATTAAAGTAATAAGTGCACAAAGTTTGATTCAAATCGCTTGAGCGGTTCCCGGGAAAAAATGTACTAAATTTTGTATGGAAAATTGGAAAGTGACTAACCCCCTTAAAACTACAGCACTTACTCCGAAAATTGTGTTTTCTTGTGATCCTGCTACAAAAACTAGTTACAATTTCATTAAGCTACAACCAAAACTTAACGTCGATTGAAATATGTAATAATTGGCTCCCAACGTGGGGTTTGAATAAACTCAGGGTATGGTAAAGAAAAGGCCACACATTTATGATTCTTACATCCGGCTATTTAAAATTGAAATTTTGAAACCGATCTTCGTAGTTTTTAGAACATGAAAAAGTATTTATTTTGACCGATTCAAATCCATGGAATAATTAATTACTAGATACAAAAAATAATAAAATAAATATTTTTTTTGTGCAGCGTAAATTTTTTTACGCAATAATTACGTACAAAAGTATATATTCTGTTAAATTTAATTTCAATAAATGATTTTTATACAACACGATAAACCGCCAAATTTCCCGGATTAACTTCAATACTTCCAGGAAATGTATCAGGATATTTCGTAGGATCGTTGGGTACATACTTAAGGGCCAAAAATATGAACAGAACCATATCCAGAAACATAAGTATTGCGAATAGGAAAAAT
Source organism: Beris morrisii (assembly GCA_951812415.1). Classification (NCBI taxonomy): domain Eukaryota; kingdom Metazoa; phylum Arthropoda; class Insecta; order Diptera; family Stratiomyidae; genus Beris; species Beris morrisii. Next base: position 166,700,161 of record OX638310.1, on the reverse strand, counting down.
TCGTATGCTTGATTTTCAAAGAATTTCACGTGCGCTATGATGGCAACTATTAAGTTTCCCACGGCAACAGTCAGTAGCCAAAATGCTTGAATGACCGATTTCATACTGGTCGGTGCCTGGGCATAGGAAAATTGCAAGCCCGTAACGGAAAAGAGCACCTCACCCAATGTCATCAGAAAGATTTGGGGTATTTGCCAAAATATGCTCACGGTATTCGGCGATGAAATTCGAATCGGCTTATGTTGCCCGTTAACACCCACAAGTACAGTGATTACATCTCCCGGTTCAGCGTTATGTTTCCAGATCGGTTTATTACCGACTTTCAACACGTAGCTTTCCGGTTCTAATTGTACACGCTCAGCTGGTTTCAACTGAATTTTCCTCTCGGTTTCATCAATAAAATATACCTTGTCCTTGGTATTAGCCAAGACGCGAATTTCAGCATTACCTTTGTCAGATTTTTCCATCGAATCGATAATTCTTTTCGCTTTTGGACGCGATATGTCCCCAGTTATGAAGTAACTGATAGCTTTGGAACTCTCCAATTGAAATGTTCCGAAAGAAGAAGCGCATTCTGAAATGAAAATAATTTTCAATATTGCGGTATTAACTGGAACCAGATTAAGACTTACTGCCACCGATTGAATACATTCTGTATACAAATGATTGCTGGTGCTTTACATCTATTCGTAGTGCTTGAAAATGAGACATGGCTCCAAGACTAAACTCGCCAATATTTGGAATATCTGTTCTTACTTCCAAATCACAAGCAAGTCCGTTAAAAATTCGCAGTTGACTGAATCCGTTCGATGGTTGTTCGCCATATGTGGGCTACAATTTCAATATAAAAATTTCCAGTGTTAGACTTTTTTTACTTTACTAGCGTCAGCCTAGTTTAAATAAAAACATGACTGAAAATCACTGCTAAAGCTAGAAAAACACTGACAAATTTTTGATAATGCAACCTTTGCCTTTTTTGTACATCATAGGATCCACGAATAACTTACCCGCACAGCTAACTCGACAAAGCCCGATACTATGAATGCAAGACCTGCAATGAATCCACCAATGGTTAACTTCTGTAACGGTCGTCCAAGGTTGATTTTCTTCAATATCGGATACAAACAAAGATTGCAAATTGGAATCAGGATCAAAATAAGGAGCGGACTAATCAGTTGCATTTGCTCGGGCTTCACTCGAAAATCACCAATATGACCATCCATCATGGCCGCTTGGAATATCCACCGGGATCCTTGTTGATCGAAGAGCGCCCAAAACAACGGTATTGGAATATACAGGACTAAAATTCGAAGAAGAACTTTAATATCAGAAATCAGAAAATAGCCATGTTTCGGAATAGCATAGTCTAGGAAATGTTCTTGTGGATTTGTCTTGCGTTCTTTGCATTGAACTATGATTGCATGCTGAAAATGGTAATTGGTTTGATTTCAGTCGCCAAAAATATACTCACATATCCGATGGAAATCCTTTTCGAAACTTACCACGATTGCTTTACACACCAAAAGAAACGTATTTCCTTCCGGCGTTTTAACAATGTAAAATGAACGGCCAAGAACGAAAATCACTATGAATAGAAGAAATAAATTGAGAGAAATTTAATTCATCATTACCTGTTCAATTTTTCCGAGGCCGAAATCATACTGAATACTCTTTGGTCAATTTATATTTTGGTCTAAAAACTTAAGTCTGTAGTCAGTGGCCTGCGAAACGCGCATTGAGGCTAAAAAACATGAATCGAACGATTTCTACAATGGAGTCATAGTTGAAAATTGTGAACCCAGGGTGCCGCAACCAGTGGCGTAGTAAGGGGGGGGGGGTTTTGGGGATAACCCCCCCTCCCCCTAAATGATTAGCGCACCTCATAAAGTACACATAACAGGAGGTTTTTTTTATTTAAGACGAAGAATTATAAAACCATTAGAAGACAATCCAAATATCGAATGGTTTTTAGTAAAGCAAAGCTACTCTCCCTGTGACAGTTGCCAGCGTTGAGCGTAGTTTCTCAACTATGAAAAGATTGAAGTCCTATCTAAGAAATTCTACGGAAGAAAATCGACTAAATGGACTTGCTCTTCTAAGCATTCATCGGGAGATCTCTGTGACAGCAGATTAAGTGATCATCATGTTTGCACAGAAGAATAGGAAATTCATCTTGTAGACCTTTATATTCCATTTCTAATTATTTCATGTTCGAATATTAGTCTTTTTTTCTGTTATTATGTAATATACCTATAATACTTTATTTCTTTCAAATTGAATTCATAGTAAGTAAGTCATAAAAATATAAAACATTTTAAAATTTAATTGTTATGTTTTTCTTTTTGGAAAATTACCAACAACCGTAAGCTAAGCTATGCAAATACATACATATGCAAAAGTCTGGATAGCCTTGCCCTGTTCAATGATATTTCTCTGATCGATTTGGGACATTACGGTCGTTCCTTAATCTGATTTTAGTTTTTCTCTCAAAACTTCATAAACATAATTTCTTTTTCGGAGATAGGTTCTCAAGCCTGTCATCCAACCGCAGCGGGTGAGAATGGCACTGGATAATTCGCAATTGCATTTTTGGGAGATTACATATTGTTGAACAGTAAGGAAAACTGGGTATAAGGAAAAGCGAAGGACAATGTCATGGATGGCATTCGAACCTCTGACCTCTGAGATGATAGATTAGTACACTTAGACTAGACTACCAAGGCCTGAAACTAGCACTTACAAAGGTCTTAATGAATTTAAGTTCAACTGATGTGCGCAGAACAAGATAAACTCATCGAAAGTGAATCGCACTAACCGCAAAATTACTCAATTGAATTATGTACATACGCAAAAAGTACTCGGCTCGATTTTTTAACGGATTCGTGTTTTAATATTTTTTAATCGCGAGAATACTTCAGGTAAAAAAGAAATCTGTTCATAAGTTGTTTAATAACTTAAACATTAATAATTCATTAGTAACATATCAACTACTTGTAGATAATATCGAACTTTAGTGATTAATTTGAAGTTGAAATAGGTCAATATTAATTTCCTTGCTGACCCCCCCCCCCACCGGAAAATCATGTCTAGCTATGCCACTGGCCGCAACGATCTAATTCCAGGTGACTCCGATTTCTTTGCTCCGCCACTGTCTGCAGTAAATCTTGTGATACTTTAAATGAAATTAATATTTAGTGCGAAGAGGACTACGCGCTTATGTATATCCGTTTGATAAGAATCTTATTTGAAAAATTTAAATTAATTGTCGAATGTTCTTGAATAGAAACGACAAGTACCACCTATTAATCGAAGGACTAAATTCCGAACAAATATTTTTGTTTGAGTTTTAGGTACTGCTTCAAATAGAAGCAATATCTAGTAGTTTGTAGAGCTAATACCTACCAATTGATGCTATCATCAGTAATGCTGGTACACCGAAAGCAGCTGAAAAACAATGTTCGTTACCGAAACAATAAACATCGGCGCGCAGGTATGGTGTTACTATTGTTGCAAGAAATGATGCCGCACTAGTTGAAAAATAATATAGGGAGAAAAACATGGAAGTTTCTCTAGCCTGTTGCGGTAACTTAAACTGATCGCCGCCAAAAGCAGTAATACACGGCTTCGTCATTCCGGAACCTAGTGCAATTAACCATAATCCTATTAACGCTGAACTTCGCATTGGTAGTTTCAGCGGTGTTATTGCTCCAAGCGTTAGGATAATGCTACCGCTCACATATAATAAAGATAGGTAGGCTACAGTTCGATACTTTCCAAGCCAACTGTCTGCAATCATGGCACCAACAATGCACATTGTGTATACCACCATTGTGAATACGTGGTAGATAATTGTTGCTGTATCCTGCGAGTATAAAAGGATTTTGTTCAGGTAAAGCACCAGAATTGCTAGAAATTCACGAAAAAGAACATTGTTACTGAAATCAGTTTCAAATTGAAATAACTTACTTTTCATGCCGTAATTGTTGAATCGTTCGCAAAATACATTTCCAATTATAAATAAAACCGCTTTTGGATATGGTGGTTTCTGAAATAAAATCCAACAGTATTGCAATGATTGTAACAGCCGTGAGCGTCATACCGTATTTACTTCTTCTCCATCAAGCTCAGCATCACCTACAAAATACAGGTCTAAATTTTTATTAAATTCTACACTAACACTAACAATAATTCCGGAATTTAGGCTGCAGAAAAAAATCAAATCACTAAATCAAAACAAGTACAATACGGAGATAGCTTAATCCACCAAAAGCCGCCATCAAAAGTTCGTAGCAGATCTGTGGATTATCCAGAAATTCAAAAATCCATAAAGATAAGATCCAGAAAAGATAAAATTCAGAAAAAATCTAGATGAAGGCCAGACAGATTTTATGAACAACGTAAAAATTAAACATACAGCAATCACGATCGGCTGCAAGCCAATCGTATGACACTCTAGATGAAATACTGAACTCCGATTTATATTGTAGTTGGGGATAAAGCAGAATTACGTGTGTTCATGTTGTATGTCCTTTATTAAGGACTCCCATTTGTTTGCTACTCAAACCTAAAAGACAACATTCAGTGTTTAATTTCATATCTTGAACTGGGTAAATCACCGAAAAAAATTTTCTTTTTTGAAGGACTTTCACATGGAAGGTGCAGGAAGGACTCACTCGATTTCTTACATATTTATCATTTTTCTTGCAACCAATCAAAAATTAATGTGTACAAAATTTCAAATTCGTAGCTTGAAGCGTTCAAAAGTTATCGGAAAATATTGTTGAACACGTGTTTTAAGCATTTTTTGTATGGAAGGTACCAGAAGGAGTAAAAGGATTTCGCTGACTAGTAAACTCGAACTTCGTTTTCACTTAAAACTAATTTGTACAAAATTCCGAATTCATAACTAAACGATTACTATAGTGAGTTGCGTAAATTAAGTGAAGACATTTTGACAGGATATTTGTATGGCAGCTACACGAAGGACTAATAGGGTTTTCTTCATAATAATACATTTAGCTAAAACTATTGGAAAATTAACACATATAAACTTTCAAAGTCGTAGCTTAAACCCTTATGAAGTTATCGGCCAAAATTCTTGAACACATGTTTTAAGGACATTTTGTATGGCAGCTACCCAAAGGAATAGGACGATATTTTCGTTTCAATCTTTATGATTTTTACAATTTTTGGGACTGTGACAAAACCCTTACATTCAAAATCCAAACTGCACAAAATTCAGAATAATTATTTTAGATGTGCCACATTTTTTCAAATTCGGAATTTTATCCTTTCCGTATTTTATCTTTCTGGATTTTGAAATATATAGATTTTGCCTTTCTGAATTTTTAAATTTCTAGATTTTTTCCTTCTGGATTTTAAAATTTCTGGATTTTGTCTTTCTGGATTTTGTTATTCTAGATTTTTAAATTTATGGAATACCAAATTTCGGTAATATCCAAATTTGCCGAATTTTATCCACTCTTTCGAAGTTTCTCACGAACTGAAACCAAACTACGTCCTGTTGCGGACATCTCCATATTAAAATGAAATGAATGAGAATGCTAAGCCTCAAGAGGTCAATCCTGCACAATTATTCACTACCCCCTTACGCCATACAATTAAAAAAAATTTTGCTTCAACGTACACTAATTTATCAAAGGAGCAGTCTCATTTTTAAGCGGAGTTAAAGTTAATATCGAATAGGGGCAAATATCTGATTAACAATTTCTGACCAAAGCCCTATTTTTAAAACGGTTGTCTAATTGCAGTTTCATGACAACCACCATCGAATTAACCTTCGCACATTAGTCGGAAAAACAACTGGCTGTTCAGGCATGATTCGGTACCTACCTTTAAGCCCTATTAAGTTCTCAATAAAGACATGAATCATCCCAACAACAACGTTTCCAGGGAATGACTGACTACCATGCATTAATCCTATTTTTCAGATCTAATAAAATGAATGTGGCGAAGATTTTCCTTGTAACATCACCAACATTTTTAAAGTATTTATTATGACAGAAAATGATTGCTTTCATTCGGAACAAAATTTTTTTGGAATCTGACAGCCAAAAACTTTTGAATTCTTTATTTTGATTTTTAAATAATTTAATTTTTACCCATTTTAATTCTAGTTTCTCGGCTACACTCCCATATAATTTAGCTGAATTTTCCGTTCTCTTCGAAAGTACAGAAACAATTAAATTAAAACTTGAAGCCAAACATTTAAAAAGTGAACTACATCGTACGCAGGCATTCACATAACTGAAATTTATTTGTTGATCAGTAACGAAATTTTTTAGATAATTTTTTGTAACAATTTATAGTCCTTTTTCTTATTCTATCTACTTTCAGTGCCTAAATACGGAAAAAAATCTAATTTTTCGACAAATGTGAACCCAGTTAGCATAAGGAAGAATAGATCCAGTTCTTGAGTTTATAAATACATGATTTATTGGTATCATCAAGGATAAGAAAGACTAAGTTCGTTGCATTGGCATAGAAATTCTGGACACAATAAGCTGTGCAAAATTTAAAACGCAAGAGCTCAATGTTCTGGAGTTTTTGCTTTGCTGAATAAAAACTATTTTTTTTGTTGGAAGACGAGTCTATAAGATTTTTTTTAAATGTTGTGTTTGATGTATAATAATATAATGTTTAATAGGAAAATAAAGATGTAGTAAATTAAACAAAGGCAGCTTTTTATCTTTGCTAACAAACGTATTGTACGGATATTTGGATTTATACCAGAGATTACAGATAACATCAGCTTTCTCTACATAGAGATACAATAAGATGCAATAGCAAATACTGTACAGTGAATTGCGATAAGAGGATTAAAATAAGTCTGAGATAAACAGTGTACCTGTGATAAGATTGCCAATTATCATATAAAAATACCCTTATTTTATGAAACTGTCAATCTCCTAAAATTGGAAAATGTCAATTTGTTATCGTAACCGTCACTATAAAAGTTAACCTATTATTCCGAAAATATTGCATACATCGCCACGCAAACTTTCATCAATATGCCATTGACCAAAACATTGGGGCTTCCAAAATCAATGGAAACAAATAATTCAGCCGCCCACCTGTCGAATGCAATCAAAGTGGCATAACGCACAACACTCCATAAAAATTACAAAAATATGGCATGTGCGATTTTTTTCTTATTTTTTAATTTACGGATTATGATCAGATCAACTTTCTCTACGCCTCTTCTTTTTACTTGCGGTAAAATTATGCAATTTGCTTACGGTCCATTTAAGTGGATGCTGAATTTTGTGTATTTCACATTTCAATTGCTTTTAAAGATGTTTAATTGTTTTGTTTTCAACTGGGCCTATCAATTTGTGAAACTGGTTTTAAGGTATTTCGGTTCAACGGATTCATAAAATGCTTTTGTTATTGTTTGTTGCTCTTGTATTTACCTGTAAATTAAAATCAGTACTTTTTACTATGTTATACAAACATTTTGGCTATTATGATATTTTTATTGTGCAAAATGATCTCATGAGCACACCCACATGCTACACATATTCATTCGATTCATTTAACTAAGAATAAAGGGCTCGCCAAATCTTCATTAATTTTAAATAAAATTTCGAAAAAGAACTAAATGGAAAAACAAAATCAATTTTATAAAATTTTGTGGTTTTATTAAATTGTATTAACTTCAAAGAAAAACTTAAAAATTTAATAAAATTAAATTTCTGAAAAATCAAATTTTTCAAATTGTTTTAATATTTCATCAAATTTTTATTTGTTTTTATTTCACTTCATCTAATGGTTGTAAAATTACATAAATTTGATTAAAATAACTTTAAATTCATTAGCATTCATTAAAATTATTTTAATTTAGTTTAAATAACTTTTTTATTCTTCTTCAAATTTTATTAAATATTTCCAAAGTTGTGAATGTTTTTACACTACACTTTTAATTGAAATAACTGGTTTTCCGGGAAAAATACTGCTAATTTCTTCTTCGCTTTGGGCACGACTGACTCCTTCATAAAGCCAAACTTAATTTAAATTAATTTATTTTCATTAAATATTATGAAAAAACTAATAATGACTCATTAAACTTTATAAAAAAAATTCTTAAATAACAAAATTTAACATATAACTAAAATTGCATTAAGTTTAATCAAATATCATTATATTTAATAAATATTTATAAAGAAATCTTTAACATTCTTTGTAATGAATAAGACTAATTTCATTTTAACAAATTTTAAGTAATCGCATTATCAAATTCCATTAAATTCTTACAATTAACACAATTCAATTAAAATTGAATTTCATAAAATTTTATTAAAATTGTCAAACTTTATCGAATTTCATATGATTTATAAAATTTGTTAAAATTTTATTCATATCGCTAATTGCAATAAATTCGAGAAATACCCATCAAAAATTATCAAATCTTATTAAATTTAATAAAATTCATTAAATTTATATAAATATCATGTTCTTTAATTCACTGTCAAAAAAATGCAGAAATTACATGAAAAAATCAAATTTTATTAAATAAATGAATTCCATTTTCACCAGATTTAATACAATTTTCCTAAATTTCGTCAAAAATTTATAAATTTCATAAAAATAATAGTCTTTTCAAATTAAAAAAATTAAAATATTAAATTTTATTATATTTTTAAATTTAATTTCGTTTTTATTTAATTTTATGTTTTTTTTTTAAATTTCGTTCAATTTCATTAAGTTCAATTTCATTAACACTTCATGTATACCTATTCCTACCACAGCGGGTCAAGTGACCCGTCTTTAAAATGTTATATATATATTATACTATGTATAGTGAAAAATGTAGCACAATTTGGTACATGAATTAAGTAATTTTTCCAAATAACGATTCAAAAATATTTATTTATTAAATTTAAAAATGTGATAATGTTATTTAGAAGAAATTCTGATAAAAAGTTTAAAATGGGTTATTTGACCCGTCGTGGTAGGTTTAGTGTTAAAATTGCGTAAAATTCATCTAGTTTTACTATGTTTTACCGAATTTCATAAGTACTTATGCTTCATTAACTTTCGTAAAATTCTTTTAAATCTCATTAAATTTAATAAACAAACTTTTGAATCATCAAAGTGGTTTGCTCAATGACCCATCACGTTTGATTGTATAATAACTTGTGATACCATTAGGCTAGGAAATTAAAAATTTCTCAGCACGATTTATACATCTTCCCCAATCTTCCCTTGAATTGATTACAATAAAACTGATCACTTTTCATCACTCCTCCAAGCCAACATCGCCAGCCAGGGGCGGAGCTTCCATAGGAGCAAGTGCAGCAACTGCGCCGGGCGCCACATTTTTTGGGCGCCACACCTTATGTTCCACCTACCTACGCAATTGTTCGTTCATGTACGAACCTGCAATTATCAAATTCACTGTTTGCAAATTTTGCTAGTTTAAAACACGGCATCCTACCTACATATACCTATCCATCCTATCCAAACGTTTGTTTTATTTCCTTAAATATGTGATTGCTGTTTGATCTTATCATATAAATACATGTTCGTAGCACCCACTTCCAAATACATAGTACATACATAAACGATTTTGTATAACCAACATCATTCTCCTCCACCGATCCGACATGTACATAACGATGTTCGATCAAACATGTGCGAATCTGTTGACTTACTCTTTGGCGCAAATATTTCATCTACACCGCGGTTCGACATCCAACACGCACGGTACTGTGACCTGTCAACGTTTTTATTCGCGACGGCATACGTTGTATTCCGTTGAGTGCATATGTATTCATGGTATCTGGCGCAGTTTATAAAAGTGCGCCACAGGAACGAAATGGGTTTTCAGAGGTCCCAGGCGTATGCGAGGTGCCAGTGCTTCAGTACTTTATGTACATTATTTTTTCATGTAAATTCCGATGGGTTTTTTAATTCTCTCCAGGTATTTTTTTTAAATGAATAGGGAATTAAACTCTCGTGACGTGATCACTACGTGATGACTAATGAAATATGTATTTAGAATTTTCACGAGTTGGGAGCACTGTTTGACGACCAAAGAAAATGTGATATTTTTCTTGCTAGGTTTTATTGTGGAAACAAATAAGTGCTAATAGTAATTACGTTTCAAAGGCTACTTTAAAATGTTTCGTTATGTCAGCAAAACCTTTAAACTTAAAAAATCGTTTCTAAAAAATTATTTAAATTCAGAAATTTTTGCATATGACTATCGTTGAAATGAGTGGTAATATGGCACCGGAGAGCCAAATTAAATGTGTGCATAAAACCCTAGGAAAAATAGTTAAAAAATCAATTTTATAGGCAAAAATCGCATATAATTATCGCCTTCAGCTCCAGGACATTCATTCTGCTTCAAAAATTCACAATTGAATGTATATTTTACTTCTTTGGTCACTAGGAAAGGACCTTCACAATTTATTTCAATATTAGATGCCGAATTCAGGGACGTAATTTGGGGGTGGGGCAATTTCAGAATTAAAGGGAACCGTGACTTTTTGATTTTTTTCAAGAAAGACTATTTTTAAAGGAGTTAAAAAAATGTACGTACTCCTTGAACTGTGCGTGCGCATGCATACCATACACTATATATCTTAACATCGACTCAAATGAATTTATATGCAGTGAAAAAGATCTTGCCTTCTGTTTAACACTGAAATGACGTCCCTGGTCGAATTGTATGTATTCAGTTGAAGAAGCCTCATTTTCACTACTTTCAGTACTTCTATCCGAGCTGATCTGTTCATCATCCTGTATCACATCCACAGTTCTGAAGATTGCGGCTACGTTTTGCTCCGTGAGATCTTTTCACATATTCTTCCATTGATTCTTATAAGATGCACCTTTGAAGGCAATCATAGATGTTGATGGAATTAATTTTGCATATCTTGCGAAAGCAAGGCGACTTCGTATGAGGGCCATTCCATCAAGAATCGCCAAAAATGACGAAATTTGTGACCTTACCATCGCCGATTCTTTTGAAAAATTTTGTACATGAAGAACTTTTTGTTTCTATCTCATTTTTTTGTTAGTTATATTATATTAAAGTTTTCGCAAAAATGGTGTCCGAGTCCTCTTTGAAAATTCATATCTCTGGTAATTTTTATCCTAGAATAATAAAATAGGGCCTATTTTAAAAGGGAAGATTGTCGCAATATAAAAAAAATTTGACTAAAAATGATCCTTGAAATTTTTTTTCAAGGATAACGATTTTTTATTATATTTTGTAGGTTATACTGTTTTACAAAACATACCAAAAAATTAACTTGGCATCTCAAGTTAATTTTTTGATATGTTTTGAAAAATATTTTATTATTCTAGGATAAAAATTACCAGAGATATGAATTTTCAAAGTGGACTCGGACACCATTTTTGCGAAGACTTTAACATACTATAACTAACAAAGCAATGAAATAGAAACAAAAATTGAATTTCAATTATTTTGTTCACTAGTTCTTCATGTACATAAATTTTCATAAGAATCGGAGATGGTAAGGTCACAACTTTGGGATTCTTGATTCAATGACCCATGAAGCAATTTATTTCAGTTTTGTTCTATGGTGTTTATCTGTTACATATCAGAAAGCCCGATATATAACACAAACCATAAATGATATTGTGAATTATTAGAAATAATTAGCGGGCCAAATTAACAGCAGGGGTCACTTTAACACCATATCATGCTAAATCTTGGAAATTATCCTTAATTTTTCGAAAACAAAATATATAAAATTTGGGGCTCCAAAACGTAGAAAGTGCGCCGGGCGCCAAAACTATCAGCACCGCCACTGTCGCCAGCTCAAGTAAAAGTCCAAAACATCATTCAAATTTCTATACATTTATTGAACTTACTCTATTTTTAATTTAACTTACATATATTATTAATCTTCATGGAAACTGGGATTTATTACTCCCTTCTTGCCAGATTCTTCTGGCTCAGCCTCAATACTCTCTTTCGTAGGATCATTTGGAATATATCTTATAGCCAAGAACATGAACAGAATCATATCGATAAACATAAGTCCGGCGAACAGGAAGAACTCATTCGCCTGACTATCGAAAATTTTCACCTCGGCAATAATAACGACAATTAAATTACCGATTGCAACGGCCAATAGCCAGCAAGCTTGGAGGACGGCCTTCATACTAGTCGGAGCCTGAGCATATGAAAATTCAAGACCTGTAACCGAGAACATAACCTCGCCCAACGTCAATACAAAATATTGCGGAATTTGCCAGAATATTTTCACAGAATTAGCCGGTACTAAGCGTATACTTTGGACTTGATAAGTTAAACCGGCAGAACCTTCTGCAACAATGAGAGTAAATACATCTCCAGGCCGAGCCTTGTACTTCCAGGCTACATTCTGTCCGACTATCAGCTCATAGTCGGTGGGCGGTAGACTCACCAGTTCGGTGTAGTTGAACTCTTGTTTGCTTTTTATCGTACTTTTAAAGAACATCTCAGTTGCTGTCGGTATTGACGGCAGGACTCGTACTAAAGCATTCCCTAGTTCTGATTTTTCGATTTCATCGTGATATCGCACGACATCAACATTTGCGGAATCTCCAGTAATAAAGTAACTTATAGCCTGTCCACTCTCCAATTCAAGAATACCGGAAAACGGGCTACATCCTGTCTTAGGTATTAGTTCAGCGGTGAACTTTTGGTTCTTGGATACATCTACATAGAGCGCCTGGAAATGGGGGGAAAATGGTGGCAAATCGAACTCAGCATAATCCGGAATATCTGTCTTAAGGGTATAATTGCAATTGGGTATTCCGTTGAAAATCCTAAGCTGACTAAGGCCATACGATGGTTGAATTCCATTGGTGGGCTAGAAATAAAACAAAACGTTAGCAACTATCAAGGATAAAAAATCATTCCTCGACCGCCTTACCTCTACAGTAAGTTCAACAATAGCCGACAATATGAAAGCTATTCCGGCCAAAATTCCACCAATAGTTAGTTTCTGTAACGGACGACTTATTCCGATTTTCGCCAATAACGGATAGAAGACAAAATCATAGCACGGAATCAAAATCAAAATAAACAACGGATTGACCAACTGCATTTGTTCCGGTTTGATTTCTAAAGAACCAATTTGTCCATCCATTTGAGTTGCTTGGAAGGTAAATCGAGATCCTTGTTGATCGAAGAGTGCCCAGAAAACCGGTATGGGAATATAGAGCACCAGAACTCGAAGTAGAACTTTGATATCGGATGTCAATTGTTTTCCGTACTTTGGAATGGCATAGTCTAAGAAATGTTCACGTGGATTTGTTTTCCTTTCACGGTATTTCGTAACGATTCCGTTCTGAAAATGTAAAAAAAAGTTTTTTTTAATGTAACCTGTGAGAACAAATACGCCACTATACTTACACCAATTGCCTTTGAGACCAGAACGAATGTATTGCCTGCAGGCGGCTTGCTTACGTACAAAGGGCGACCAACCAAGAAAATTACTGTAAAAATATTAAAAAATGATTTGGCTACATGAGTTTTCAGGCTTTTACCCTTAAAAAAATATTGGCTTAATGTAAATCTAAAAAAACCGTTCCAAATAGCCTCCTGGTTATTCTTTAGGTTTAGAACAATCCCCCCCTCCGAATAGTAGGAGTTCACCCAATCTACCCACAAAAAAATTGCAACTCAATATCTCAACGGGTTTGGAAACTACGCGTCTACAAACGCTTTTGTGAACGGCGTACTTCGTCTACGGCGGACAGACGGACTTTTTTTTGCTTTTTTGTTGTTTACTAGTCCTAAAACGAGAAAAAAAAATTTCATTGGGCATACATTAAGGAAAGCGGAGCAAAGCAAGCTCTGGATTAGAATCCGCAAGGGAGACGTGTATTGGATCGACGAAGAGACATATGAACGAGGAGTGATTAACTTTTAACAGGTAAAGTTCCAGGATCGTGTCTTATGGAGCAGAACTGTCGTTTTCGCCAATTGAACAGTGGATTCACTTCATATGATTATAATTACAGAAACATATTTAAAAATATATATATACGAGTATAAGTATTTCAGCAAGTAAAAAGACAATGTACTTACCAATTGAAACGGCCATCAAAACAGCCGGTACTCCGAAAGCAAGCGAGAAACAATGCGCATCGCCGAAACAGTGAACATCTTCGCGAAGAAGTGGTGTCACCGTTGTTGAAATTAACGATCCTGCATTAATCGAGAAGTAGAAGATTGAGAAGAAAGTCGCCATTTGTTTGACTTGTTCGGGCAATTTGAACTGATCACCGCCAAATGCTGCAACGCACGGCTTTATTCCACCCGAACCCAGGGCAATTAGTCCTAAGCCCAGTAAGGTCATAGCAATGCCGGGCAGGTTAAGCGGAGGCATAGCTCCCAACGAGATAATAATACTTCCAATAACGTAGACAATGGACAAATAGACTATCGTTCGGAACTTTCCAAGCCAACTGTCCGCAATAATAGCACCGAATACGCAGAACAAGTACACTAACATAGTAAAGACATGATAAATTACTGTCGCGGTATCCTTCGAGTAGAAAAGGATTCGGTTCAAATAGATGACCAAAATTGCTGAAAGTAGACAAAAAGAGTCAACCAAGTTCCAAAATGACCACTGCACAAAATTGTACTAACTTCGCATGCCATAGTAGTTAAATCGCTCGCAGAACTCATTGCCAACAATGAAGCCAATTGCCTTTGGGTACGGCAATTTCTAAAAGTAGGAAAATTAAAAAAAAAATTAAAATACTCGTACACACTTAATTAAAATACAAACATTACCTTTTGTTGTCCTTCAGTATCTGTGGCCACAGCTGCCCTATCTTCAGCTCCCTTGTCGAACACAGCAACGTCATCTGTTCCGAATAGAAAATCATAAATTAAATTAGTTCTTAATATTCTTATTGGCAAGTTAAAACAAATGTTTTTAGTCAAGTGTTTGATGTAAAGCACACACTATATCGCTTATCATAAAATAACGAGCAAAGAATAATTGCACCGGCTTAAACGATATAATCGCAGTTCACATGTCAGTATTTGCGACACTTAGGCACATTCCAATGAGAAAAACGTGAAAAAAATCTACTATATCACTTAAAATAGCATTACATTTTGTTTAACTTTAAATCAATTGTGAACGATAAGCCAGCTATGAGAAAAATAATCCTTGAAAAACTAGAACAAGTCGGATTACAGACTATCTTCTTGGAAATGTGAAAATCGATCATCGAACTTTTCATATCTGATCTCTATATTTATCTGTTTCTTTCTTTGTTTTGTAGTTGAATAAGATATTATCTATTTCACTGCAAATATGTTTAGGTGCAAGACCAGTTTTTGATTAAGCAGCCACTTTTGTAATTAATCGAGGCACCCCAACGCAGCCCAATTCCGAAAATGCATCATAACTTGCTAACCTGTGATTATAATTTTGAACAAATCTTGGACTAATTACGTAAATGAGGTCCTTTATCGATTGAATCACTGCTCATACTATAACATTGGAAGATTGGTATACAAGTCTTTCAGTATATATACGATTTCTCGCAGTTTACGTATTCTACTTAAGCCTAGCGTTAACCTTTTAGCGTGAAACATGGAGCGACATATAAAAGCACTTAGACTTAATTCCAGCCTTCGAGATCTTGGGACTCATTGTTTGGCCTCCACTTGCGAACTCCCTGCGAATTTAAAAAAAAAACCTTTGCAATCACTGAACCTCCACTTTTATAAATTCCAAGTAAATTCCAAATTTAAATGTTCTAGCATATGAGATTCATGAGATAAATTTTTTTTTATAAATCCTCCATACTTTCATACCCACCCCAATTATTTTTCGGCTTTAATTTTTCCAAAACCAATCACCAGTATAAATTTCCATATATAGAAAGTTTCACCTTTGTAGTGAAAGCCATTTAAGTGATATAAAAGAAACTTCAGCTTTCTTGCATAAGCGGTTCTAAGACAGTAGTACAGTAGTTGTTTAGCTTACGTAACAACCTTTTTGGTTTTTAAAGCAGATAAAACCTTTTAATCCTTCGCACCAAACTGATTGCGAAGGTACTCGCATAATTTTCAGAAAGTACTTGACGCGCTCAAGCTGTCGATTTTAATTTTCCACCTCTTGGAAATACAAAATGAAGCAAAATTATTAAAAAAAAGTTGTTCACATAAGTACAACTTTCTACCATAAACCGTTCATGAAACATATAACAACATATAAGTACAAAATGATGGGCAATATTTATTTTTTATTTTTAGGTCGATCCAAAAAAGATAATTTTTTTAATTTGTGTTTACTTCATAAGAAGAAAATGATTTGGATTCGACCTCAGCAAGTACATTTTGCTAAGAAGTTCAAACCGGCTTGGGAAAAGTGAAGGATTGTGGTCTATGCTTATGATAAGGGAGGAGCTCAAAAATCAGGACAATATTTGATCAATCGTATTTAAGGAGACTACAGTCCTTTCAGCCGATCTGATTTTTTCTCTCGGAACTCTTCAACATAACGTTGTTTTCTTAGGTGATAAGTTATTTTCCTATCGCCTCATCCTATCGAAAACTATATTTTGTTGTGAGTAAAATGGCAAAAGCTTCCTTTGCATAATACTCCAGAATTTGTTGATTTAGTTTATTTTTTTTATAAAATTCCTCTTTTTAATTTATTTGTGATTTGTGCACAGTGTTATTATTGAAATTACTAACGTCACGTAACACACTTTAAAATTACTTAAGTTGGATTAAATTATTATTTTTTTTGCTGAATTTATGCAGGAAATAATTTTTTTTTATTTATAAAGTGAAAAACGTGAAAGGATCTCCACTTCTTTCTTTAACCGAACAAAAAATTTCACTTTAATTATTTATATTTTCACCTTTTTGCTCTTCGGCACCCATTTTCCAATCGCTCGTATTACACTTTTGTTTTTTTTTAAATTATTTTAAAATATTTTCTAATATTTTAAAAAACTAGTAAAAAAAACTAAACACTAAAAACTACTAGTAACAGATTTCTTATTTTGCCGGAGTAATTAAATTGTGAACTTCATTGTAATGAAGCAATCGCTAAACTGAAAGTAATGCGTTCCAGTAATTGTAATCGCACTGGTACCTTGCTGTTCGTATATCAGTTTAAATAATAATCACGAATCTTTCCTGGACGCATTTTCCCTAATCTCTCAAACACGTCAAGTTCATGTTATCAAAAAATTTATCACATCAATTTTATAGATGTTTATTTATTATATATTATTTCTCTTATGTTATAACGAATTCAGTACGGTGCTATTGATTGGAATTTAATATTAAAATAATCTCGAAGGAGAAGGAGATGGAGAAGTATATTGCATTGGTCGGATTATAAGGGAAGGGGGTACACTATCGAGGCAAGGTCGAAATAAAAATAAATTTTTACAAGCGATTTAGCACGTTAACAATTGGTTTTCTTCATATTCGTCCAGTGACGTGTGTCGTCTGTTCGGCTTCCTTTTGACCCAAACTAGATCAAAACTGGATAAGGGTATTATCGAAAAAATGTCAAGTGAATAATTTACGATTTGTATTATGGCCTCCTTAATTATCCAGGTATGCTATCTGCTGGAAAGTCGGCCCAGATAGAGAAGAGTATAAAAATATTTTAAAAATTTTAATAATCTAGACTTTTTGGCGACGATTTATGTGCAACTTTTACATCTTCACCTAACAATCATATCAAAATACCGAAAAACAAAATTTAATATTTTTTATCGGTATTTTAATTTTCAATATTCTGATTTTTAATATTTTCAGTTTTTGATCATTTTGTTTATCATTTTATTTCAATAATTATATTATCGACTTGATATTGCAGTTAGAGAAGTGATATAATATTTACACTCGTCTTTTCTTCCATAAAATAAATATAAAATTATAATCAAAATAATAGTAAAAAATAAAATAATATAAGAAGTATATATTAATATAAAAAATATAAATAACATAAAAAAATCTGCCAACAGTCAGGGCGCCACTTTATTATTTTTCGGGTAGAAGTTCGGAACGTGTTTAAGATTGATGCAGTGTAGGTTACTATGTGACTGAAAACCTAAAAAAATGGGTAGAATGGGGTCGCGCTAGAATACTTACTCCGCTACCACATATAAAATATGAATTACATACTCCGGGACGTAGTCTAAGTAGTAGTATAATACTACGTAGTTATTACGTGATTAGGAGGTTTTTCGTGATTTGGTTTTGGGCCATTACATGAAATCGGAATTGCGTTTGTAGGCCATTATATAAATAGTCTGTGGAAGTGAAAACCAATCCAATACCTCATCAATCCTAAGAATATCTTGAATATCTAAAAATCCTGAAATCAACTTTTTGACGATTATATAGGAAGCCTTAAGAAGTAAAAATGAATTCAATATCTCATTAGAACTAAGAAATATGTAGGAATTTGTGAAAATAAATGCAACCCCCTTGAACCCACTTTGGGGTTGAATATCCAAAAATCCTTAAATAAGTTTTTAGATATATATAAAGAAAGCCCGAGGAAGTAAAAACCAATCCGATGTTTTATCACTCTTAAGAGATATGACGGAATTCGTGAAAACGTGTTCCACCCGTTTATACCCTCTTAGGGGTTGAAAAAAAAATTGAAAACAGGTTTTAGGTGATAATTAAACAAGACCGTGGAAGTAAAAAGTTTCTCGATATCTAATTAGACCGGAGGAATATAGGTAAATTCGTCAAAATGAATACAACCCCTTTACACCACTGTGGGGGTCGAATTTCAAAAAAATCCTGAAAACACTTTCTAGGTATTTATATGAAGAATCCGTACAATAAAATTGTATCCAATATTTCGCAAGACCTAATAGATATGACGAAAATCGTGAAAATATATGCATTCCATTTTCACTGATCATTGTTTTTGCCCCCCTTCCGTATGCCAATGGATATTTGAAATTTTGTTAAATCTAAATTACTTTCCTAGTTGACTTGTATATACATACCAAGTTTCAACTTTCTATAGTTAGGAAAAACACCCACGTACCATACATAAAAAATTATATTTTTTCAACATGCTACTACAATAGTTTTATCCAAATACCAAGTTTCAAATTTATATCATTATAGGTTCTCGAGATATAAAAATCGGAACTTTTTCCTTTTCACCCTCACCCTCTACACCCTCGCCACCAAATTTTTTTTCCTGCTAGGGGTTTATTTGGCCTACTTCCGGTAAAAATTCTAAGCCTCTATCATACACTGTTCTTGAGATAAAAGACGTAATTTTTTAGAAAAATTCTTGTCCTCTCCACTTCCATACTCCACCGCCCCCTTAAAAAATTTTGCTTTCAGCAAACTTTATTTGTCAACCTTAATACAGAAACCGAATTTTGTTTTTCTAGTGTAATTGGTTCGTGAGATATCGTAGTCTAAAGTTTTTCACCCCTCCCCCCCCACCCCCCGCGCCGTACGCTACTGCCCCACTCAAAAATTTTTTTCCGACCTATTCTCTCTAGTGTGCCCACAGATGTTCATTAAGTTTTAATTTCGTGACATTAACCGATTAGGAGATATGGATTTTAGAATGTCTCGATCTCGGCTTTCGAGCGTTGCGGACGCATTATTATTCCCCCCACTCCCACACCCCTTTACCCATTTCATCATTTTTTTTTGCAAATGGGTCCACTATCGATGCTCTATATAAATTCCAAGTTTCAGCCTCCTAGCCTAAGCGGTTACTGAGATCTAGAAACCAAAATTTTCCGTTCAAAACGCTTCCCGCACCACTCAAAAGGTGGGCACTTGAAGGGGTCTGCAAAAATTCAACTTAATAGCTCAAAGAGTTTGAGAGCTATAAGCTTTCAAACGGACTGAACATTTTTTTTGCTTTTTTGGTGTCTATTAGTCATGAAACTTTTTTTTTTTTTTAAAAATCGATAAGAATACTTTATTATTAAAATAATAAAGGAAAATCATCGCTAAAGTAAATTGATGTTTCGCTTGTAGAAAAATAATAATTTTCAAGCAATATATTTAGTTCATAGTTCATTTATTTCAATAATGCTTAAATATATATAGACACAGTTTGTAATTTTTTTAGAGAGTAGGCTGGTGCCTTTGCAACTACAATATTGAGTTTAGTACAAGACAAGAAAATAATGTGAAACTTTGTAAAGTTACGACAATATTGTTTGCTTAAGGAAAAATTGAATCAACTAAAAAAACCTTACATACAAATTAACCTAATTAACCTAACTAAATAAAAACAAATAAAATATATATATTTAAAAATAGTAAAAATACTACAGTTCACTGCGAAACACTTTCCAGGAATATATGTAAATTTAATAATAAGAAATTAACTTTTAATTATAATTAATTAATTATATTTTTATGTAGCAATGTAAAAAAAACAAACCGATGAAATATTTGGATTTATATTGCAGATATCCACATAATCACTGAAGACTACACTACAAAAATGATGAAGCTGTTGAAAGTAACCGAGACAATCCAAGTTTATATGAAACTAATAATAGCTAATAAGAAACGGTTGATTAGGTGCATATGCGCGTATGTGAAGAAACCAATTTTATTTTTAATTGTAGACAATTTTTCAATTTTTGTAAGTTGGACGTAGTAGCATAGTAAAATTGATTTGCATTTGGGCACAAGAGTACAACCAAAATGGTTAATCGTAATGGTGTCGTTACATTTTAGTTGCCACATTACACTAGAAACGACTGCAAAATAAATAAATAAAATAAACGTAAATTATTAAAATACTAATTTAAAAAATAGTGGGGTAAAATTTCAGCCTAAAGTGTATCGAGGAAAAAGCATTTCAGTAGATTTCTGAATAACCGGCTGAATGTAAAACCTTACATTATTTAAAAAAAAATGTTCCCTAATGGAATGGAATATTTGGTTTTTTTTAATTTCTCCTGTTAGATATGAAAAATGAAAAATATCTTAATGATTATCAGTGTTGATATTTCTGATTTTTACGAATACTACAGATTTTCCATAAGACCCATTGAGTAATGTGACACGAATTGCAAAATACGCTGAGTATTCTAAGCTTCATCTCTTGGAATTTTCTAATTCACATAAAATGCTCCTGAAATTCTTACCTAATTATGTCGCTTCTTATGCCAGCACTAAAAATAAATTATGATTAAATTGTATGCAAAAAAATTCAACAACAAATTCCAAGAATTTCTCGTATTAAAGCAAAATATTTGTTTCGTACAAATTCTTTTCTCGAAACAAAATAAACTGTCATGTCGCCATCCGACCGTGTCTCTTATAATATTTTTGAATATGTCTATTTTACGAAACGGATGATTACTCGACAAAATAGGCCTTATTTTTATCTTATCTTCCATTTAATAATTTCAATATAAGCTGCACATCTTAGACTTCATGTCGTCATTCGACAGACACAATACAATTTCTCAACACAATTATAACTCAAAAATAAAAACTTTACTGTCTACTTTGAAAATTTTACTATCTTTGTCGAGTGCTGTCTATAAAATTATACGCTTATCAATTAACTACCTTTCTCGTCAATTGGAATGTCCCCGAAAAGAAACAAACTTCTTATCGGAGTTTAATTACTCGCAGCATTGTAAGAAGAGAAACCTAAATTATTTTATAATTTGCAATTTTTCGGTAATTGTTATGTCATCAGTTCAGGTGTAACCAGGTTGAAAATGGTGGAGTGAAGCAGCTAAAACTGCTTTACACCCCAGCCACAAAAGAGTTTTTATATGTAAGAACGGCAAATGCTAGAAAGTTGAAACTTACCTACTAAAAAGCGATGGCGTTTTAAAAATAAAAATTTAAGTGGATTGTTGCATTCGTGAGTGGAGGAAAAATAAAATCTCGAGATTAAGTAAAATGTTCTTTTAATGAATTTGAATGCAAAAATTATGTCGCGAATTTTATTAACAATATATTTTTTGATGGACAGTACCGTTTTTCAATATATCATGAAGTGCTATAAAAGAAAATTAAAATTTAATGCATCTCCGTGGGTTTTCTGGAGTGTTCTATTATTCTAATACTTGAGGTGCTGGTTTCGGTTTGGAATTATCTTGATAACCAGTTTCATTTTGTGGACAAGACACATAATGCTAAAACCATACAAATGTCTTTAAAAATAAACTATCTCTCCATTTTTACAACTTGTTGAAGAGTTGATGCTAAAATTGTAAATGGTTAAGTCTAGAACGGTGTTATTCGGGGGATCGTTTTCATTAGAATGTGCGAAGTTACGGATCATGAGACAGTTTCGAAAAAAATTTTGTGATAAACTAAACTTGAATACAGTTTTTATTTTACAAAAACTTGCTATGTTCGTTTTTTGATAAATGTCCGTAATAAAATTAAAAATTAATTATCTCAACTATAATAGGTTTCTAATAAATACTAAATTTGTATGATAAATAAATCTATATAGAAACCATAAATGAAGATCATAGATGGAACGATCATCTCAATAATTTTAATATACATATAAAAATTGTGTAATTTTGTATTGTTGAATATAATTATTTAATAATTATATAAATTATAATATAAGAATTAAATTTAATTTTTTTATGTGCAATACAAAAAACTTTTTAAATTGATTTTAATGAATTAGCAGTAGTAGTAGCAGTAAATTTTTTTACATAATTTTCTTCCAACACTCTTCTTTCTCTACAATTTGAACACCGCAATATTTTATAAAATTATAGGGAAATTATTAAAAAAAAATTTTGTATATTACAGGATTTTTTTCAGTCTTCCATATTATAAAAATATGGGAAAATACTAGTTTTTGTTAACGTATGTAAGCAACTAATTTATTGCAAGATTAAGAAAATGATTCAGAGCTTTGGAATATAATAGCAATATCTTCATCCCAATGAATTCTATCATACTTTATTATTTTCTAGTAATGAAGTTTTGTGATCGAACTGAAATGAAGAAAAACATTTTTTCCTACCATAAATTTTTTTTATTTTCATGTTTTCACCCCAAACAACCAAAAAATGTCGGTCTGTCTGTGGAGCAAAAAGATGATTACTCCATTTTTTTCTTGTTACCAAATCAACTTTTAACTTTTGACAAGGAAATACCCATGACATCCTTATATTTGAAATATTGACGACTTATTCACATCTAATCAAACATTTGAAAATTTTACTAACGATAAGATTAATATTTTTTTTCATCGATTCTTAGAAAATCGGCTTTGATGTATAGCAAGATGAGTGTAGGTTTCCTTATCGTTTGTGATATAGAAACAGTAGATTAATTAAAATCACCTTTTAAATACATTATTATGTTAATTTCGATCTTAAATGGTCTTGGTCGGTAATCAGAATTACGATTTTTCATTATTATTTTGTTTAATTATTATAAATAAATTAAATTAAGTTTATGTTAACATAGCCGATTACAGTTCTTACAATTAATTTCCATTCGTCACTCAGCTAACTCAATTTCGCGAGATTTGGCCATAAATCGCTGACCGAGATACAAAAATAACATCATTGCACAAAACATGAGCATGAAAAAGAAAAGATACTCATATGATTGTGACTTAAATGCCTCCACCTTTGTCGCAATGACCACTATAAAGTTGCCTATTGCTGACATTAACTGCCAGCATCCTTGCAAAATAGCCTTCATCGTAAGTGGAGCGTTAGCGTACGAGAACTGCAATCCGTTGATCGTGAACATAACGTCGCCTAGGGTCAGGCAAAAAAATTGCGGTATTATCCAGAGGATACTGAGCGAATTGGGCGGAGCAATTCGTATAGCGTTTACATTGAATGTTGTATTGTCGATTTTCGAGACGATTAAGGTCACAAGATCACCAGTTCGAAATGTCCAAGTCCAAACCTTGTCCTTATCGATATAAACGGAACTCGTAGTTTGGGTCAATTTGATTGCATCGTAAGAATCAGCACGTCCCGAATAATGAATAATCGACGGATTGCTATCATCGCGAATGGTTATTTCTTTATCCGGAGATCCGGTTACTAGAACGCGGAGTTCTGCTTTTCCCTTGACCGGCTTAGACGTTTCTTCTTCAAAACGATTCACTATAATCTTGTCATTTTTCAAAGTAATGAAGTAACTTATCGCCGAAGATCTTTTCAGTTGCAATTTTTTAATCTCAATTTTTGGACAACCTGAAATTTTTAAATATGAATTAAAATAAAATTACTAAAATTACTAAATTATAAAAATTATTGAAAATAGAAAAAATATATTCAAAATATAAAAAAATTCAAAATATTCAATATATTTCAAGTATTTAAAATATTCAAAAATTGAAAATATTTAAAATATTCAAAATAATCAAAATATTTCTTCCTTACACACTTCAGTTTAGTTTTAGTCTTATTTTCGTATGAATAGTTTCGGCCCACCCAAAGTTGAATGTAGTAATCTGCACTGAATGCTATCCAAAATTCAGCAATAATAATAATAAATATGCCCAAAAATTACCTGCTGAATTTGTGAACATACTATATGTAAAAGTTGAATTCTTCGAGACGTCAACCAATAAATCTTCGAAATAGGACAGTGGATCAATATTAAAATTTTTATTGTTTGGCAAATTTGTTATGAAAGTATAGCGGCATTTTGGTATTCCATTATAAATTCGCAAGTGGCAGGAATGATCCGAAGGTGGCACTAAATACGTTTTCTAG
This sequence comes from Beris morrisii, assembly GCA_951812415.1. Lineage (NCBI taxonomy): Eukaryota > Metazoa > Arthropoda > Insecta > Diptera > Stratiomyidae > Beris > Beris morrisii. The sequence goes on along the minus strand of OX638310.1, from coordinate 166,675,438 downwards.
AATCGAAAATGCTAATTAGCTACTTTGGTAAATAAAAAAAAAACTTACTTCCAACTGAAATTCTACTATAGCAGCAATAAGAAACGAGAGAGCAGTGAGAATACCACCTGTAACAATTTTTTGAAGTGGATTCCGAATTCCAAGTTTTCCTAACAATGGATATAAAAAGACATTACAAAGTGGAATAAGCATTAGCAAAAGGAGCGGATGCACTAAAAGGACATGTTCAGGTTTAATTTCGATTGGGCCTATGTGGCCGTTCATCATAGCCGCCTGGAATATCCAGCGTGATCCTCGCTGATCGTAGAGTGCAAAGAACACCGGCACAGGGATGTACAGGACCAAAATACGAAGCAATGTCTTTGCATCTGCTACCACCTGAGGGCCGTAAGTTGGTTCGGCATAATCTAACCAATGTTCCTTAGGATTTACTCGGAATTCTTTTAACTTGTGATGAAGAGCGTTCTATTTGGGATGAATATTGAACATTATTATTAAAATAAAAATTTTGCGTTCATTCAATTAACCAGAATACTAAGAGTTTGCATTCTTACCACGATTGCTTTTGAAACGAACCAAAAAACATTTTGTTTAAGCGGAATAGTAACATACTGTTTAAACCCGCCGCCAAATACAGCTGAAAAAGGTAAAAGAATTTTAAAAATAGTTTCCAAAATCAAATAGAAGAAAATCTCACCAATCGATGTGGCTAAGAATGCTAGCGCTAACACAAAGGGCAACGTAAAGCAATGGTTCTTGCCAAAACATTTGATATCATCTCTTAAAATTGGTGCAATCAGTGAGCCAACTAACGATCCTAAATGCATAAAAAATACATAAATCGAGAAATATAGCGCCATCTGTGCAGTCTGATCGGGTAGCTTATACTGATCACCCCCGAACGAAGAAATACACGGTTTAACCATACCACAACCAATGGCGCACAGAATCAGTCCGCAGATTGTAAAAAGTTCGATTGGCAATTGAAGAGGCGGCATTGCACTAAATATCAACAATAATATACCGAGCATATAAATAATCGTCACAAACGCAACTGTTTTAAATTTTCCGAGCCAATTATCGGCCGTTATAGCGCCAAGAAGACAACTCAAATACACGAACACCGTGAACAAATGATAGATGGCAGTAGTGGCATTTTTCGTATATTGCAAATATAGATGCAAATAGAGTGGTAAGACCGCTGCAAAAAAAGTTTATTTTTTTGGTCAAAAATTTAAAAATATCGAACACAGATAATATTAGTACACTTCACTGATGTATAAGCCGCTCGTTCTCCAAAATCATAAAATATAATACAAATTATTGATTTGGGATGTTTTTTATTCTGGAAGAAAACAGATTTCTAAAATTATTTCATATATATTAATATTATGGTAAACTGCACTTACAGCAGCTGGATCATTATCATTGTCTGCAAAGGAAAAAATAAAGTTAACACCTTATAATAAATTTAAAACTTTACTTTACCTTCCATGGTTTACTTATGAAATATGATTATTATTTTTCAAACACTTTCGTAACATTATTAATTTTAAAAACTAAGTCTTAATTTTAATCTGAAATTTATCTCAAAATTGAGTTATTGATTTTATTGTCCAAAATTAACTACATGTTTCAAATTTATTTGCGACGTCGAAAGCAAAGAAATCTGGATCTTTTTATTTTTTCGAACAATTTTTAAATAACGTGTCACTAATTTGGAATTATAATTAATTAAAAGAACTATTTCATGTACTATCTAGTTAATATAATTATTTGCATTTTTAAAAGAAGCTACAAAAACCCCACACTGCCATATTTAACCCCTTTTAAAAATTCGTTTTACCATAATCTAGTTACAAAAATTTATATCAAACATTTCTTTAAAAAGTTCAACCCCTGCAAAATGAAGACCAATCCTTAAAAAATTTGGTTATTATTATTATTATTTATTATTATTATAATTTATTATTCAAATTCATCACTATAATTACTATAAATAGGTTAAGCTTATGCCTTAGAGTTTAATAACATATTTTGTCTTTTATTTTTAATGTATTAAAATATTCAGATACTTCGAGCTGAAACTGCAGATTATCAGTACTTTCAAATTTACTGCATTTCCGACAAAAGATCGAAATTTACTAAGTTTTTAGAGTAACGGATTAAGAGTTCGAAGAAAATCTTGTAGTTTGGGAAATCAAATACTCGACTGAAATCACCAAACAAATTTTGAGTTTTCTACACTTAAGACATAAAATGCGATGGAAAAAAAATTTAATCCAATGGATTTTAAAATATTTTAAATGGTATATTGTTATTCAGAACTGTTTATCATGATTTTGTTACGTTCCGTGCTTGTAGTACAGTAATCCACTACCATGAAAACAAAGTACCCGGTGGATTAGTGGAAGCGGCGGATTACAGTATAAACGAGCGAACAAGGAAATAATTACATATCAGGTATAGCAATACTTTATTGATAGTACATACGGCGGACTATTGGACTTTAAATATAGACAACCGGCCGATTACAGAGATTTGCCTTCAACTAGCCAAATAAATGGCGGATTTTCGACTGTCGGATTATCGAGGTTGTGTAAGTCAATGACTTTCATTCGAAATTAACCACAATTCGTCAATATTTAATCTGTATAATTTCTTCTACTATTTCCGACCTTAAATTTACAATACTTTTAAGTTTTCATCTTGTACAACACCATCTTTGTAGCAACATCTGAATATGATAAGAAATTATTGGAAATACCCAATAAACTGTTCAAGCGAGCAATTAGGTAACTATATTCGACGAAGCAATAAAATATTATAGCTATTATGTATAAGTATCAAAGGTGGTGATAAAAAATTAATTTTGTAACAATATAACTGATTCATTAATAGTTGATTAATTGATAACATAATCGGTCAAATCAGAATAAATGATATTTTAACTTTAATGCCCTTGCCGTAGCAAATGGTTAAACTAGTTTATCCTTAAGCTTGTTCATCAATTTACCGCAGGAACTTGGCACAGCGGAAAAGGGTTGAACCCCTAAAACAGCAATTCCGGCTATAATTCTTACGTTATCATTTTTTTAATATTAAAGAATACGAGTACATTAAATGAATAGGGAAGAACAGATTCATTCAACAATTTCTAATTTTCACAAAATATTTAATATAAAATCGAAAATCTGTTTAATAATGAGCATAAAGCAATAAGTTGAAACGTGCTTTCAACAGTGAACAGTCATCTCAATAAAAACAATTGTTTTGGTTCAATTATATATATTCAAATAGGTTTGTTTTGTGCCTATGTTGTTTGAGTTATAGTAAGTTGAAATGTTTTAAACGTAATAGTTTTTAATTATTAACACAATTATTATTGATAACATTCGATGCAGATAAATATATTACTACAGTTTTATACTCCCGGTCAAAGGTGTTCAGTCACCTTCTAAATTTCGATTTAATTGTTATAAATTGATAAAAATTGATTTAAGTACTCGTATATTTGATAAAAATGACAGTATAGTTATTTATTTGGAACAGCATTTATTAGCGATTACCGCGCACAAAAAAAGAAAATAATACGCATTTTGATTTCTAAAAAAAATTAGTCACTTAATTAATAAGATTTTACATTTTATTACTTTTTAAAAAGTATTTTTTAATAATAAAGTACTTATTCTGACTTACCTTAAGTGGATACCCTATGGCGTATGGAATCGTTTTTACTTTAAAATATCTAAGAATTTTCAAGCTATAGATTCGTATTGGATACGACCTCATTGTGGGAGATATGTAGAAGAAGTAATTAAATCAATAATTTTAAATTATTATGGTTTAGGATCGATTCACGTTAGAAAGTTGAGTTGCCAATAAATAACTTTTTCAATTCAATACCAAATTTCAAAACAAGTATGGGATATTTTTTAAATAACGAGGGAGAGTGATGTGAAAACAAATTGGGACAGTGGTGTACGGAAGTAACATATTAATAAAATTCAATCTCGACATAGAAACCAATAATCATATTTCAAAACAAAAATTATAAACCAAGATTTAAGAAATATCTTTGTGCAAATTCATACACACCAATTTTGATAAACATTACAGCAAATAAGCTTAAGTCAATCTGATCATCATTTCTTTAGATGAGCGTAACTCGGGGTTTGGTCCTTAAGTCCGCCGTATTATACTCGTACAAAGCTAATAGTAATCAAGAGCTCATATTCTCAAATCCCACCCACGAACCAAGATCTAAAAAATTGAAAAATCTTCAGGATTATAGTTACTCGATATTATAGAGCATACTTGATCTGATGAAAACAATCTGTGATTCTAAGGTGGAAAAATTATATTACTATTTAGGAGGAGGGAAATTAACCTCCGAATCTTTTTCCATAAAACCGGCCATGACCGTCGATATTTTCAATATTTTAAATACACAAAAATCTTTGCCCGGATACTCAAAATATTTTAATTCAACTAAGAGCCCATAAATAATAACAACTTTACGCAGTTTCACTTAAATCGTAACGTTTATTTCACATCAAGACATTACTTAATTTAATGATATATAACCTCCGGCTTATAGTTGTTGTTATCATTATATTATTGCTCTTTGTACATGTATAGTAAAACAAAAGCCAATATTTTTTTTTTATTATCTGAAATTATCAATTACCACAAGATGATATAAAATAAACGACTAGAAACATTATTGTTTCTGAGTCTATCAAACAGTTTTGTACTTAATCGTAAAAGTACAATAGAAGTTGGTAGATATGCGCCTTATCGGTGTAAAGCGATTTTGATGATAACGTGAAAGTCGATTGGGTCTCTTTCGATAAAACCAAAAGTGTACTCAAATATTGTTAGTAAAATGCGCTTAAATTCCAATCACACCTTCAGCGTAACAGAAAATCATGTCAAGGCGATTAATAAATATAACAAAAATTATTAATCTCAATCTTAGGTAGTGTTACCACTTATTAATTTGGTCGACGATTTTTCTAATTTATAATGTTTTGGATCAATGTCATTTATATGGATGATAAATGGCCCAATTCCTTATAAGGAGGGTTTTTTTTACGAATTCAACTTAATTTTTTTTCTACGTTCCTCGTAAACATACAAGCCCATGTTCAAATTTGAAAAGAAGATGTAGCCAAATGATTCAAAAGGACAAAATGTTAGTAAAAATTTAGACTTTAGTTGTTATCCTTGGTTTTTATTTTTTTTCAAATGGAGGAAATGTTTATGCATCTAAGGCAAACAAGTAGATATTATATTTATACTTTTCTTAACTTATTATTTTATTTAAGACAGGGAGGCCATGCTGATTCATTGCTTTGATTAAAAAATATATCGACGTTATAATTGTGGTGGTCAATGGCACATGCCTCCGATTTCAGATAAGAATCATTTCAATAATTGTCTAGCCATAGTTAATCTAACAATTATTATCAACTCTTATTATTACCAATTTAATTGCTTAAGCGTATGCCGAAAAAACTTTTAACGAAACGTGATTTGCAATTTGTATCTTAATTTTTTTCGAAATTCCTAACAATAATTAATCAGTAACACTTGTTGAAATGTGGTCAAAGTGAGTTATTCATAAAAAAATTAAAATTAATAATAATAAAAAAAAAACTGGTTTGAATACTTATTATAAATTTTATTGCTTAAAACTTAACGAACTACCACAAAAATGCATAAGTTTGGACAGAAAAAAAAATTTCAAAACAAAATGGAAATAGAAATCAAAATACAAAAAAATACCCAATTTTTGATACTCTTGCTTAAGGCACCTAAAAAAGAACTGCTATCACAATCACGCGACTGTTTCAGTCTGTACAAAACCCTTGTGCACGCAACCCCCATCATTTGATTCTAAAATATTTTCGAAAACCTTATCCAATTTACATTTAGTGATCGTATACAGAATCGATCGTTCCTCACAAAATCGACTTAATTTCGTAAAGAGTTCGCTAAGCGTTAGACATCCGTCGTCCTCAACGATCTCGTTATTTTCATTCTAAAAAGAAAAACAATAAATATAATGAAGGTGTTTACAGGTGAATTGATCGGTCAAGTACGATCATTATTAATAAATCATTTATCACTTACATCGTTCTGCTTCAGTTTTACTTTCACTACAAATTTCATTGAGTGTGGATGTACTTGAAGATCGCGACATTGAGAAAATTCCTGAGTTATTTCCTAAAAACAAGCCGATAAGAAAAGTGAGGTGTAATTGATTCTTACATGATTGTGATAATGGCAGTCTTACCCGTTCCATTGATAACGCTTCGATTTTATCGTAGAAGATCGTGACGTTGTAGTAGCCGCCAAATTGTTCCTTGAGATGTTCCGGTGTACCGGTCGTTATGATTTTACCGTCTTTAAGTACGGTGATCCGATGACAGACTCGATCGATTTCTGATATCGTATGTGACGTTAGTACTACAGACCTTCGTTCCGAAATTAGTTCGGATATTGCATGATAGACCAGCGATCGAGTTACAGGATCCATGTCGCTGGTCGGCTCATCCATTAATACGATATTGGTATCGCCAAAACAGGACACAGCTACGTTCAGCTTTCGACGATTACCACCGCTTAAATTTTTCACTAGGACATCTTTGTAGTCTTCGAGATTAAAGGACTTCAAGGTACTTGCTGTTAACTATCAGACGATAATTTATTTAATTGTTGAATGTGACTCAGTAACAAATATGCGAGTAATAAAATTATTCCTTAATTTCTTCTCCTTTTGCTGTAACAACTTTCCGACTTAAGAGACCAGCTGATTCAATTAACTTTTTGTACAACATTATTATTTTAATGTTGTTACCTTCATTCGTTGGAACATGTCAATTTTCCATCCCAATTTTCGAAAAACTGGACCCATGCTAGCCACCGATGCCTTCAAGGACCAACTCACAGCTTACAAATTCCAAATCAAAGTTGTCCTTTGTATGACTCTGACAAATCTAATCAACTATTGAACTGTGACATTTTCCTAATTTTTGTTTTGCCCCCCTCACTCATTATTTAATTATTTCGGACCAATAAAAATCCTTCCATATTAAAACTAAAAACCTCAAAGTATTTCCGTTCAACCGATATCCGTTTCCAGTCATCTAATTGAAATGCGGTCTTGTAAAAATTGTGATGCGCTGCAGGAATTTACTGAAGGTTCGGGTCCACCGCGAAAGAAGTACAACCAGCCCACTATGTACGATCATATGAACAGCTATTGTCGCTTTAAGCGAAATAAAGAGCAGGAAGAGGAAGTTATGGCGGCCAAGGAAAAATGCATCGTCCAGAATACAAAATTTACAAATTTGACAATCCAACCGAACAAAATCGACGAATGTTTGCGAAATTTCAGCAAACAAAATCTCGTCAAATTCAAAATGAAAACGACAGAAAGTGACGAATTCGAAATGGGTGAGGACCGCAAGTTTTTGACCGAGAGCTCCAAGAAGAATGCAAAATCGGTCGAATCTTTGATCAACATATCGCGTAGTCCAATCAATTGTCCGGTCAGTGCGTGTAGTCAAACAATTGGCATAACTTCGGTCCTGTCGCATTTCCTGCGAGACCACAAGCAGTGTTTTCCTGTCGATTTTCAGGATATCGATGGCAGCCGAAGATCAGTCTTGATCTTCGACGAAAGTATATTTAACTACAACGAGAACATTTGTTTAGGAGTATTGGCATATGGTGGTAAGGACCCGTAAGTATCAAATCTTCGAAAATACGTTATCATCACCATATATGACCTTAATTTTCAGTACTGAGGCTAACAGACCCGCTTTGTCCGGAATCTGCCGATCGAACTCATTTCTTCCGGAGAAATACTCTCACTTTCTTCACCATATGCCGGTACTTATAATGGGATGTAAGACTTCTTTAAGTTACATCCTGAATGACAAGGAGCTGGTACTTCATATAATCGATCCCTCGTTCAACTTTCGGTAATATTCCAGTTCATATTCTAGGCCGAGCAGTTATTCGATCCTGACGACAAAACCAAGGATATAATAGTTCTCTGGCTGGCTACTGTGGAAACTACAAAAACTATTCACTGTACAATAACCGCTTTCGATCACGACATGACATCGTCCCGGTCCACTATAGTTGAGGTAATTATCACAGGTTCTATCGTTGAAAATTTGCTTAAAAATTTCCGTAATTCTCGTCAGGTTCGAAATCTAAAGTATCCCCAAGATCCATCAAAATTTCTTGCTAGTGATACGAACTATCTGATGTTAAATCGTGGTGAGATAAATATCCTATCAATGAATGAGCAAGCATCAATAGAAATTGAAATTTTTATTCATGAGTTTGATGATTAGTTGCTTAATTGCACACGCACACGAGTTTATTTTTTATTTAAACGGGAAAGAAACCAAATATAGTAAATAGTTTTATAGTGCGCTTACCCTTGAGATATCCTTGATTTTTCTTAATGTACCGTAGAATTGTATCACTTCCTTGACAGTGAGGAGTGGATCCAGAGCACTGGTTTGCGGACAGTATGATATATTTTTCTAAAAATTACAAGAAAATTTAATGGTAATTAGTCAACAAAAAAACAGGTAAAGTATATTCAATTTAAAGGAATTTGTTTTTGGTGCAGTTCCCAGATCAAAGCACCTTCGACTTGTTCTTTCAACCTCACCGCTTCCAAGGAAATCTTTAACAATTTTTGAAACTTAAAATTAAGGATATGGTTCAAGTCCGGTTGTGGTGGAAGTTGTTATAGTACTGACCCCCCTTAACCCCATAGCTTATTGAAAAATGGAGAGTTAATTTAATTTATCCTAAGTTATTTGGACAAGCTCATAACTTTTTTTTAAATAATCATAAATTGTACAATTATGGCATTTATATTTTTTGTCCACTTCTGAAATTTTTATTGTCTTGTCTACTTCTAAAATACTGTGATATTTCAGTTACGATTGAGGGACGAATTTGATTTTTACCATTGACTTTTCAAAATCATCACTTCTGTAGAACCACAAGCCATGGCTGTTAGAATAATTTTAGCTCTCTGGATAAGTATTTACGACACATTTATTTATTTTTGGTTTCCGATAATTTTTTTTGAGAAATTATGAAGATATTACCAACGAACCCTTTAAAATCAAAATTAAGTAAAAATAATAAAAATTGTACAAGTATCTTTAACTTTAATTAAAATTTTAAACATTTTCAGTTTAACATTTTAAACATTAATCAGTTTTGTGAAATTCGCCCCTTTGCAATTTTTGATTTTGAAAATTTTACTTATTTTTGGATATTTTGGTTTTGAATACCTAGTTTGGGATTTTTGTTATCTGGAACTTTGAGTCCTCCTTCAAATTGATCAGAACAAAAATCAAAGAGGTGTATACGAAAACTATCAAATTTAAATAAATGACATTGAAATGCAAATAAAAGTCCACATTAATACATTAAAAAGACATGTGTATTTTAATTTCGATAATATTCGTAAAGTCTCGCCTAACAGGTAATTTATGAACTCTAAATTCAACTATTTGGAGCAATTTACAGTGGAAAGGTGAAAATAATGGAGTCAAAATCAAAAACACACTCCATTATTTTCCAAATTTTATTTTTTGTTATATTATTTGTCGTCGATTGAGTGAACGAAACAAACTCCGAAAAAAATCTACATAGTTCACATATCCAGATCGCTATTCCCAAACAAACTCAGAAAAAGAGTTGGGTTCGAAAAACCCATATACAAAACAATTAGAAAGTCTCGTATCTAAAATCCAGCATTTCAAAACCCAATCTTCAGATCCTAAAATTTTAAATTCATATTATTGAAATTGCTTTAGGTGTGATAAAATTCACCACAGTTTTAACCTAACGTGATTTTAATATTCCATGATAAGTACAGAGGTTGAGAAGCGATATTTTAGGTGATTATGTTTGGCAATGGGGATGGCGTGATAATGGAGTCGAATATTCCACGCGTTCTAATAGTTATTAACAAATAAAAGTTATTATTAAAGGTGTTAAGTCATTAACGATTTAAAAAAAAACAAATTTTGGTGAGGTCCCGCATTGCATTAAAATAGCAATTTAACAACTATAATTAAAAAAAAATCGTATAAAACGTAAAATTTGAACGGATACGTGAATTTTTGTGTCTATGGTATTTTTGACTTCAGGAACTTAGATTACGGGATTTTTATAATTGACGGGATTTGATCCTTACGGGATTATAGGATTTTGGCTTACTAAATAACATGTCCCTGCCGGTCTAAGAATTTTTATAAAAATTATTCTAACATAAAATATTATTAAACTTATATTAATTTAATTTTTTTTACTAAACATTGTAAAATGGTGTAAGATATGTAATAGAAAACACATTTTTTCGAACAAAAAATTAGTAATTATTATAAGAAAATTTAAAAATCAAAAATATACAGACTTTAGTTTTTATTTTTTGATTATTTTAAAATAAAATGTAATTATTGATATGTTTTTGAATATGTAATTGTTAATTATTTTTCTTTTGATGTATATTTATAAAATTCAAATTTTTATCGAGTGGATGGCTAGAAATTTCCAAATGAAGTTTACGACGAGTGCTTCACTATTCTTTATAAAATTAAAGAATATTTTGGATTGTTTCATGACATTGGAAAAATATAAAGAAAGGTATCTTTTCGCGGCTTAAGGGGATTAGAGATCCAGCAGCAGAGTAATATTTAAATATATATTTTAACTGGCATACGGGAATATTAAATATAAATAAAATAAAATATTAAATTCAGAAAAAAGTCCAAAGATTAGTTGTACACTTGAAAAAATTGAGAAACCCCTGCTTTCAAATTGAAATTTTCCTCAGGCTACTTTCGTTGGGGACATATACTATAAGCTACATTAATATTGAATTAGATACAGAAAGTAAATATAAGAACAGGATATTTACCAGCCGTATTATATTAAAAATAATAACAATTTTCAAACTTATACTTACATTATAGAAATCAACTGTTCCCGACGTTGGACTCATTTGTCCTGATAAAATTTTAAAAATCGTTGATTTTCCAGCTCCATTATTTCCAAGCAGGCCAAAACATTCACCGGTTTTGACTCGAAACGAAACATTTTTCACGGCATAGTCCTTATTGCCGTACACTTTGAAAAGATTCTCAACCTTTAGGACATAATTATCGGAATACGAGCTGTACTTGTCGTCTCGTTTCAAGGAGTTCTGTATGGAAACAATCTGTAGCTCATTATTACCGTTGTTCTTTCTAAAAACTCTTCGGTACAACGATCTCAGGTAACCAGTTTCAATGCAATAGTTTAACGCCATGAAAAACACCCCCAATATGAAGAGCGAAACAAAATGAGGTTGTAAAATTTCGCTTGAAACTGGCGACTTGTAGGTATTAATGTAGTATCTAGAGAATAATTCGGACTGAAAAAAACAAGATGTTTAAATAAATTAAGAAGAACTGATCTGAAGCTTATACTTACTACTATGAAATTTTTACAAATCGTTATCAGTCCATCGGATAGTGCGTGCTGCGGGAATATTAAAAATGCTCGATTCAAAAAGTTACGCCAACTTTCCGCCTCATCAGACTCGCCAAGTACATCGAATAAAATTATCACAGTTGTCGTTGTAAGGGCTATAACGACGTTAAGACAAAATATCGTCATATTCGCAAAACTTGCTTCCGAGAAAATTTTCTCGAAAACATGAACAGCTGGAATCGATGCAAATCTATGGATTAAACATTTTTTAAATGCATTTATTGTATCTAAAGTTAGTGAAACTTGTGTACCCACCCGTAGAGAACGAGCAACAGACAAATTCCATCCAAATTTGACTTTGCTACATAAGTCGGTATCGCAAAGATTTCGAAAATAATCACACAGAAAAGCATTGCCAGGAGGTAGATCTATGAATAGATAGGTACAAGGATTAAATCATTCTTGAAATTTAGTTTTTTCGCCTTACAATCATATCCCATAGCAAGGCTACACCCCAATACGTTTCGACTTTTACACCGCACAGCATTTGCTGTAGCTTTTCGCCGTTCGCACGCTCATTTACTATAAAGACTGATCCACCAGCCACCACCAAACTAAACGCTATCAAAATTATCAGAGATATTCCAGAATCGGCCACTTGCTGAAGGCTAAAGAAGGATCAGATAAAATTAGTCCAACTAGAAGCTAACGAATACTTTACATCGAAGAGCGGCTCAATTCGTTCTGTCCCAGATTCAACGGATGATTATAACTAGATATACTATAGTCGGTATCGTTCATTTCCGCCTTTAACATATGCGAATTTAAGTCATTCAGCCACCCTATCATCGAATGATATCCTTTATTATTGTACCAAACAGTACCGCGTGAATCGTTAAATGAAAGTCCCGCATATCGCGACATCTGATATTCTTCGAAAGTGTCGAGTAACCACAAATATGCCTTTTCTGAATTATTGAAATATTCACAATGTTTGCAGTCCTTTCGCAATTTATTGTACGTATTCATTCCAAACTGGTTGCTCGTTTCATAGGACAAAAAGTCCGTACTATCGTCGTACAGATTTTTCGATAGTTTCAGGATTTTTTCGTGCTCTCCTACGGGACGTATTTGCAAGAATCCCATTGCAATAATTTCGAAAATTGTTGGCAAAACTAAAATACAAATAAGAAGACGATAGTTTCGACGGAAATGCTGCAATCGTTTCCATAGCAAATTTCGAATAATTTCGATTTGAGTCAATTGATCTTTGGTTGCATGATCGTTTTTACTTAGATCGATTTTCTCGTACTTATCGTCCAGATCGCCGTTAATGAAGTCCTTTTCCTTATTCAGGGTATTGAAAACTTCTTCGAGATTCTTACTCGATATCGAAATATCACGAATTTGATTTTTGGCTTGGAGATTTTCCAGGTGTTGCATTAGTTCGGAACATCTAAGAAAACACTTAAAATTTTATTTACGGTTCGATTGTTCTAAAGACAGATGAAAAATTTACCTATTCGGTTCACCATTCGATCCGATGTATGGTACTTTCACTTCAAATATTCGAGTTTCAGGATTTTGCGTTATGGTTGGATTTTCAATGTATTTTAGTAAATCAGATTGAATTGTTTCGACTGTTTGCGAATTGTTTTCTTCTTCGCATGCAATCGTTAATTCGAACGCGTTAGTGAAGAGTTTCTTCAAGCTTTCGGGACTATGCTCAGCTATTACGCGTCCTTGATTCATAATTAAAACGGAATCTCCCAAATACTCTGCTTCATCCAAGTAATGTGTTGCCAACACTACAGCTCGCCCTTTTCGCAACGATTCGACTAATTCCCAGACATTTCGTCGGGCTTTAATATCTACGCCACTACACGGTTCGTCCAATATAACGAGATTTGGTGAACCTGAAGAGTATGAATAATAATATTGTATGTAAACTATTACTACTATTTCTTAAATTTACAGATGACCCTTTTTTAACAATCTTACCAATAAATGCAATAGCCACACATAACCGTCTTTGATATCCTCCTGATAATTTCCTCGCCTCATAATTCTCGTACTTGCCGAAATTCAAACTCTTCATAGTTCTAGCAACTTCCAATTCAAATCCACCGCTTAATTTAACTCTGGCATACATCTCCAAATGTTCTTTTGCCGTCAGATGTGGAATAAGAATGTTATCCTGCGAGCATAGTCCAATTTGGTCCATCTTAAGACCATCGCATAGCGATTGAGACAATGCCAGATGTCCACTCGTTGGTCTTATCTGGCCCGTTAACATTTTGCTGTAGTAAATAAACAGAAATGTCCCCAAAGAACTCTATTTTGAAAACATTGAATCTTACATGATTGTACTTTTACCGGCTCCATTCCGGCCCAATAGACAAGTTACATTATCCTTAGGAAAAACCAAGGAAACATTGCTGACCGCTACTTTTGTCGGTGGATAAACTTTCGAAACGTTCTGAAGAACACAACCGACATTTGCATCTAAATCGTCACGTTCGACTTTATGGAATTTGAATTCATCTGAAATGTAAAAAACCTAAATTTTTGTTTTCAATCCTTCCAGCAAAAAGAAGTCTATACCGTCTTTGATCCGTTCCACTACAAATCCGATCACTGCATAGATCACCATATCCAGGAACATCATAAAAACAGCATAACGAAATTCACTATCAGAACCTCCGCCCAAGGACATTCCTTTATCTTGAAGTTCTAATCGCATAATAACATTCCACGCATAGCAAAATGCTGTCGAAAACGATAGATTCGTCAGGAATCTGGAAAATCCCGAGAGGGTTGTACCTAGCGAAATTATTATAATATACGGCATGAAGGTAATCAGGAAGAGAATTGCAGAAGCCACTGATCCTATACTTGCAGAGTTGAAAAAAGTTGAACACATGTAACTGGAAAAAGTGAATATATCATACAAATGATCCTTTTTGGAGGTAATTTCAAATATTCGCCTTACCAAAATGAGATTACACACAAGCCAAATAAAACTAAGAACAAAAACAGAAATACTAAATCAGTGTACTGCATTATTTGTCCCGTGTACAGAATGAAGCAGCACATAACGAAAACTATCGCCAATTCTATGAAAGTTATAAGCAACCATGTCAGGATTTCGGAAGATTCTTTCAACCCCATTGCGTGCATCAACTGAAAATAGAAAATTCGTTAATCTTTACATGAGTTCAAATTATAAAAATCAATTTTACCATAGTATTTCGACTCTCCTTCATCCATATTCTGTATCGGATGCAAGTAGCGATTTGTACAATTAGTGCAATGAAAAATGCCATCTGGACGGATTGGGCTAGGTACAAGCCTTTTTTGAAACTGTAAGAACCAAAACTTATAGGGATCAGACGAACACTACATAGGCCAAACTACTGACTCATCTTTGGTATATTCCGGATACGGAAACTGCTTGGTATGAACAACGATATCATCTACTTCGAACTTGTCCGAATTATCCTTCTTGCCACCTCCACCTAACAGAAAGCTAAGGAATCCTCCACCGAATTGAGGTGATCGCTTCCTTCTTTCCTTGCTAACATTTCGAATATCAGACTTATTCTGCTCCGTTTCTTCGTCTTCGAAGTTCCAATTTTCGTCTTCATTATCGATATTTGTACTATTACCTAACTCTTCATCAGCCTCCATTGAATTTGTACCATTTAAATCTACCGCCGGCGGTACATCGATTTTCAAGTCGGTCGTATTGAAATTTTCGTCGTCGTCGAAATCATCGTTGGCCGTATTAAAGAACCAATTATCATCGTCGTCAGCGGAAGGATCTGTCGTAATCGGTGGTGCTTCGATCAGTTTCTTAGCCATTTTCTTAGCCTTGATAATACCAATATCTACGGCGTGCTTAATTTGAACGAAACCGCGATGATATCGCATATCCAGTTCGAAACTTGAATCAGGTCCTGGGAACCAGAACCTATTTCGATTTTCGCTTGTAATTGGCGTATTATCGACATCCATTCGAAACTTGTAGGCGATATCCTTGTCCGTCGTCTTATTGAAGTAAATGCCTGCATAGAAGAGTTTCTTTTTGCTCAATTCGAATGCCTTATCTTCGAGCGCAGTTTCCGATTCGACCGGAATGAATCGATCGGTTGCGAAACATTCCAGAATATTGTAAACAGTTCGAAATACATCCGCTACTACTTCGTCCTTTACAATGCGGTTTACTACTTCTTCGATCATTTGAAGATTTATCGAATCGCCAAATGCCATTTGAATTAGTGGCGACTTTACCAGGTCTAAAAGTCGAAAGAATTCCGATTTGAATTTATCGTCTGTGCGGAGTTTGATCATGACCGTGTTTATTGCACCGGCAAAGGTTCGAAGTTTGCCTAATTCTTCGAATGTTGAATTCGCCTAGAATGATTCGAAAAATTACTTTAGAATTATTTAATTTATCTGGGGGAGTGTGCACGGGAATATGAACTTTGGAAGTTTTAAAGAGAGGTTTATTTTGCAAGACAAAATAATTAGTTCTTGAAGTAGCTTAAATGTGTATAGCAGAATTATTAGTATTCTTTGTATCATTACTTGTTCATATACACTCATAATTTTTTTAAATTTTGATACTATTTATGAAATATTGATTTCTTTGTTTTATTCCCTAGTTCGCCCCCTTAATAACCCCTTAATAGCCATTTATAAATCTGCTGTTTGACTTTAAATTGTAGTGGGCTTGGACCTCCTCTTTTCAACCTAAGCTGGCACAACGGCAAAAAATTTAATAAAGTGCCACGAGGAGTAAAAATCGATTATACTATGTTACTCTAGTTATTATTTTACGATTTCTGAACAACCGCCAATTTTACTTAATAATACCAAAAACATGCAAAAATTGCATGTTCTAAATTGCTACTATCAACTACTACTAGTTGAACATGAAGTAAATATTAAATTTAATAGTGTACGTACGAATTTCATGATCTCCTTGGTATCATTTGTAATCGGACCGTAAATGATCTTGCCTTGAATAATTGGGATAATATGACTCCAGGTTATTTTTCCATTGTTTGTAGTAGTTACATCTAAGTACAACTGTTTGCAATATTTCGCTGAAAAAAAAAAACAATTAGTAATAAGTACGTGTTCTCTTACATTTGTATAGATTTTATCAATTACTTGGCATAACTTCAAGCTCATCCTTATTAGCACCATTAAAGTCCTCCGAATACAGAATATTGTTAACGAATCGAATATTATCACTCCTTGGGAACGGCTTTCCACAAATTATATTCCCCGACTTCGAAAACATTCGATTATCTGGATACAGTGAAGATTGGATCAGATTAGAAACTTTTAAGCAATAACCTGACTACTGACTGACCTGCAAAAAGTTGCTTAATATCGAAATTCCCACCGAGCATTTTTTCAACTTCAGGTAATCGTGCGATCACATCATTGACATTCTCTAGATGGACAACGAAAAATAAAAAAAGATATCAGATTCGACCTCAATGCAGGTAACAATTACCTGAACTTACGCTCCATGTAACTGAACTTCGGATGGGTTACGATTGCCGTTGCAGCCGTTACAAAGTTCATCTTCTCGGGCAGATCAACAACGGCATTATAGAGGGTATCTTCGTTGAGGAATGTCTGCACGATATTGAGGACAGGCTTAAGGCTAGAAGATGTTAAGTGTTTCTTTAGTCGTCAATCTTCATGCTTCAAATTGGCAGGTAATCTTTGGACAAAGAAGGTGGGTACTTACGGTGCATTCTGAAATGTCGAGTACTCTTCGTAGCTGCCCGAGCTTAAACATGAGTTCTCGATAGTGCAGATATACGAGTGAAAAAATGGTAGAAGATGATTTTTTGCTGGCAAAATTCTGGACGGAAATTGGCATTCGGAAATTGTTTGTGGCTGAAAACGATCTCTCAAAGTGTACAGGGCAATAAATATTACACAAGGCCAGACGAATTGCACTATTGTCATCCACTGAAAAAAATAAATATAATTATTGAAACATACGTTGCAAAGGAAGAGGGAATGAATTGGGAGCTGCTATACTTACTGGCTGCCTAAGTCGAACTAAAATATCCTTTTTCAGAAGGGCCTTAATTTGCACCCAACTGAATTTTTCCTTTAATCGTATCATTATCCTTTTTTTGATTTTCCCATTTTAGCAGTCTGAAATGAGAATTTTTTTTTTATTAAATGCTTGTGTATTTCTGGTAAATCAGTCTCAAAATATTTGTTTAAGAAATTAGGATTGAATGTTTGATTTCCACACTGATATTTAAATATTCTGAAGCGTGGTCCACTCAAGACAAACAAAAAACTATAAATGAAACAAAGTATCATAGAAACAGCTCAATATGTTATTAACGAACTAGAAATATTTAAAATATTTGAGGTGATAAATTCTGGACCACCCACAATTTCTTATACCTCTTAGTGACCGTTTATATATACAGGTAAATGTTGTAAATTAATTTGACCTTACTGGTTTTTTCATAGCAATAATAAAATTAAAAATTTCCCATAGCCGTAAGCAATAGATTTGCCGCATTTATATCTTATAAGTGCTGCTTTTGATGTATGTATAGAATTACTATTGAAACAAATCACACTTTTGCTAGATTGCGCCTTTCCTTTAATTGTAGTTCGTGATGAAGGTTTAGTATGTGAATTTTTAATTTCATTCTTCATAGAGTAAGAAAATTTTCCTATCAGATAAATTTTCATTAACGTTTTTATTTCTTTAATGTATGGGTCGCGGAATTCGATTCTACGATACTTAGTTCGTATTTAAATTGTTATTTGGGATAAGAGTGTGGAGGTAAGAAATGTGTAAGGGCAGCATTCAATTATTAAATTTTTATTTTATAAACATTTTTTCATTCAATCATTAGTCATTACGAATGAACTTGAGCTTAGCTCTGATCTATAAATCATATACAAATACAAGTCGAATAAAACTAGACTGTAATTCACAGGATGTGACCTAACTAAAAGTTGTCACAATAGAGCAACTATCAATTTTCGATTTGTAAGATATCGCAAATATATCGTACATAACTCTTACAGTACAGATATACATATCGTCCGAAATTTCACTCACCGCTTAACCGGTAAATTGATAATGTCGATGTAAGTAAAATGTGCGAGGAAGACACTCGATACAATTAATTAAATAACATTCTAATTCAGACGGATTTAAAGAGAAGACAATAATGTTTAAATAATTAATAAAATAATAAAATAATATAGATTGATATTCTATAGAAAACTACATCAAGGGTAATGAATAACAGCGGTCTTCTGCCTGTTTAATTTAATTTTAATTCACTAAGTAATTCGTTTTAAGTTTATTAAAAAAAAAATTATAAAAATAAATAAAATATGGGCTGGTATTTTATACACGAAGTAACAGATAACCGTATATCTTGGGAATATAACATAAAGTATTCTGCAGTAATCTTGCAGTTTGACTCCATTTTAATCAGTGGGTGGGAACTGATTAAAATGCAAAAACCATACTATTGGAATTTTTGTGTGACTACCTTTTCTTAATGTCGTATTTGTCGCAGTAAAAAAAAAATCTGATCTTCATTATTCGTGCAATACCGATTTTTTATGGAATTCATGATTTTTGAAGATATCTTTATTGAGAGAGACGACGGTTTTTTCAACGTTAGTTTCAATTTGGGATCAAAAAACGTTTGGAAGCAATTAATATGATAGAAGACATACATTTCTTTAAGCTGATAATAAACATTCAAATGTTTACAAAGTCTGGAGTATGCGCCTTTAACTTTAACAGATTCAATATGTGAGATTTTGAGTATTAAAAACATCAAAAAATTACATGGAACAACTGAATATTAAATTTTAATGTACTGGATTAATGCGTTCTCGAGCATTCAAAAATATGAAAATGGGAATAAATTTTTAGTTGTTTCATCATCAATCTAAAAACTTAAATTCTTCATAGAGATTAAAAAGATTAAAGATGCATTTTGCATTTTCTTGATTGTGTTCATTTTTTGTTTTTAATTTTTACTTACTTTAATTACGTAAATTATTGAAAATTATTTTCTTTTTATATTATTTCTGTTTTCAGATTTTCAACCTTTGAATGCGGAATTAGTTGAGATGATATCTTCTTTATTTTTGTTATTATTGTTTTTTATCTTGCTATTTGAATTTATCTAAAGGCTATTATCCATTTGTAATTTAATAAATAAATAATCCGCAATCCAATATGAACTTAAGAAATAAATTTCTATGACTTTCATCAAAACAAAATCAGAATGTTATTATCTAAAAATAATAAAATCAAATCTTTGAACAAGAAATTTTCAAATGTAACTAACTGAATTCCACAATATAAAAAGGCAAGTATGTAATACTAGTATCATCCTTACCGCCAAATTTTTTAAATGGTTCTACACCAAAAAAAATTATTTAATGTAAAATCCACCGGCAATCATCAACATGCCAAAGTCGTATCTGGAAGTCATTTATACTAATCGACATTATTACACAAAATGAATATTTAGTGGTCCATGAAGCATAAATTTATTTTTATTCATAAAAAAAATCCGACAATTTCCTCCCATGATACATTATACATATGTTTGCAATTGCTGTTATTAATGTCTAAAAAAAAACAAAAATATCAAAAACCTTGCGAGTGTAATAGCCAAGATCGAATAAGAGATCGTTCTGCCACTTCACATTTAAAGTAGTTTTTTTTTTTTTTAAATATATTATTAAATATCACTATTGTGTTAATGATCATGAAATATTCATATTTTTTATATTTTTCATTTTTTCCCCCAAGGTAATATCTGAAAATATATTATAAATTCATCCACGTGTCTCGGTTGTAATTAGTATAGAATGTTTTACTTGAAAAATTGTAATATTCGGATACGACTGCCATTAGAGCGGGTTTCAACATTCGAAACAGGATTGTAAAACAAATAAACATTACAACGATATTTAACAAAATATTTAATCATCTATGTATATTTCATACACTTGTCGTTGAATTATAGTACTTTTGCTTTACAATACTATTACAAAAAAATCAGCGAGTGTACTGCAGAGTAATTTAAATGCGTATGTAATTGGACATAGTAGGGAAAAAACTGAATTCATTTTAACCAAACCAAAATTGCTGATGTACTGCGTAACACATTTTATCGGTTTGCTAATGAATCGCTTTAAGATCGGTAAACACGAATTCATGTTTTTTTTTGCGTTTTAGAGAGGCGACGAGATTATTCTTATCTGGTATTTTCACAATTTTACAACAAAACGAGAGTAAAAGCCGAAGCATAAAGACGCATTTTATTTGCTAAAATTTTTTTTTAGGAAGTTAATAGTAGTAAGATTGAAAATGGATAAAAAACGTTATTACAAAAAGAGATGCAAAGTACTTGTGTTAATTGTGATAATAATGAAAATATGGCAGATTTAGGGAAGCAAGGCTTTGGACTGGAGTTATAAAGTAACGAAAATCCACCCCCAATTTCTCGCATTTAGCGAACTCTTTGTGGTTCGTTTTTCTTACTTACGTTTACGCTTCGCTTATGAATTGCAAGAAAGGTTCGTAAATGGATATTTGTATGAAGAACTTTCTTCGCCAGCAATTCGTTTACGGTTCTCTTTTTTAAAATTGTACTTGTAGAGGACAGACAGTCGGTCATTTCAATTGCATACACAAGGAGTGGCTTCAAAAATGCTTATCTGCTTTGGAATATAAAACATCACACAGCCCTATTCTACCACAAAATTATTAATGCCCATATGATTGGTCATACTATTAAAGGACGGTCAGGACTAAGTCAAGGCTCGTAGATATCTGTAAGTGTCTGAATAAAGGTTTCTGTGCTCTAGAATGGGAGGTTTGCACCCTGAATATCCTTTTATACAACAGAAGTGGTGATGCTATTACATTTTTAGAGTACATGCAGGTGTTAATTTTTATACTACACATATGGAGATGCTTCAATCGAGTCTCAGAAAAAATAAAAATAATTTAAGCACTGTAATGAGAAGTCTGCACTCTGAATGGTCGCATGCTTCCACAGAAATTGCGATGCTTACGTTATTTGCCATACATTTAGAGTACAGCCAGGTAGTTATTTCTTATGCAGGTATACTCGTATATCTACCATTGCTTAGTGAATTAATCCACTTGAATATTACAGCAACATTTGTCTGTGTTTGTAATGAATTGATTTTAATTTATTTTCACAGATTTTCCGCAGTATGTGCCTACTTCAAAAAGCAAAAAAAAATATATATAAATATTCGAGAGCTTTTGCGTTTCATTGCAAGCAACATAAGCGTCAAATCTTATTTTAATAAAAGCAATTTGTATAAACTAAGTAAGTAGGTACTGATCAACTTCCAACTTATCGCAATTTTACTGTCTATTTCTGCCACCTAAGAAAAGTTGTAATAATTTTGCAAAGATATTGATTGCAGACAGATTATAAATGTACTTGTATTCTTTGCTTGCATCTTTACATGCATACACTGCTGTAAATTTTAGCTTGACTTAGTCGAGTTGAGTGTGTTTTAATGAGTCAAATATTAACCTTGTCTTCAAATGTTTTTACAACATATGTGAAAATGAAGAAGAGGTGGTGTTACCTCCAGATGTAAGAAAAGTATTTAAAGTACTCATTTTATAACGATTATTTTTTATGTATGCTCGATTCGTATTAACGTCTACGAAAATAATGGCGGATCATTTTGATGGTTTTAAGGTCGATTCTTACATATTCGTGCCGCGTCCGGTCAATATTAGTATCGTAAGCAATTTGTCCAAAAACGGTTCCGCACAACTTATACTAAAATTAATAATTATATTGTACATATTTGAGTTTCAAGAATTTTATACATTACCATATTTTTTTTAATTTTTAATAATCACAAAGCTTAAGAAGTGATTAAAATCGTTGTACGCTCTGTAGCTGAACTAGGCGAGGGACCGGCTTTTCCTTTAAAAATGGCATTGTATCTGGTTAGTGTAGGCTACTTATAGCATAGTATAGGTATAGATAACTAGGCGACTGATTACCTAAAAAACGTTCCAAATACCCTCCTGGTTATTCTTCTGGTTGTCAGTCGCATAGTAACCCACACAGCATAAAACGCGTTCTGGACTTCAACCCAGAAAATAATGAAGTTGCGACCATTGGCAGATTTTTTCTTTTTATTTTTGTTGTCTATACCAAACCAAAACTTGAAAATACAAAAGATTAGGATATTGAAAACCTTATTCAAAAATTCACTTGGGTCTAGGTCTATGCTACAATTTTATATGAGGATGAACTGATAAATTTAAAATATTCATTGGTATGAAGTTGTAAGATTTTCCATTATTCAAATTCGGGGTTCCCCGCTTTAAATAAAAGCTTCAGAAAGTCAAAATAACGCGATAAGCCGGCCTTACTTGACTCATTCAAGACGTTGATTTTGACAAAAAGTGCACTTGTGTACATGGTTTTAAAATAAGGTTATCAATAAGTGGAATTCAATGTCATAATTTCCTTATATTTAAAAAAATGTGTGAAAAAATTAAAATGGTACTCGCGCATTGAAAGATATGAAACATTGCGCTACTTTTGCCTATTTCACCTTGATTAAAATTTATCGTCGCGAAAACTGACCCAAATTTAAGAAGACAAAAATGTTTTTAGTTATCCGTGCCTAATTTTGTTAAATTCAGATAACATTTTTCACCTAGCAATGTTCCAAACGTCTGTGCATGAAATGAATTTAATAAAAGAAAATTCAAGCAAGTATAAATCGATTACGTTATTAATTCAATTAAGATTAAAAAATGAGCAAATAATTGTTAAATACAGTCGACGCAATATTTAATCCAACCATCAACAGCTATCTGACCTTAAGACTCCCTTGGACTTAGACAAAGCATCGTATGCCTTTTCTTAATATCGAAAAAATCTGCTTCAAGCAGCAATAACTATTTAAAGCACTGAAAGTACTCGTAACTATGCAATTATTCCAATGCAACAAGGCACACCACAGTAGGTTACATCAGTTCCAACGACAGATAACTCAACCAAAATGTATGAGCATATTGAAAAATTTGCGGTTTTATTTACACTCTCCACGATGTATCACCACTGCGAATATAAATAAAACAAGTTAAATTAATAACAAATGCAAATTTACATAAGTCAACAGGCACTAGATGAAGCTGACTTGCTAATTGCGCTTAGAGAAAGAATTTTCAAGGTCTTTTCCATGTCAAATTTAGCGAGTAAGTTTTCGTAGTACTAAATTTTTCAAGAATCACAGCTAAAGATGAGCCGGATTAAAATTTTTACTGGGTTAGTTTCAGAAGATACTTTAACTTAATGATTTGAAAATGGTCAACAAACTGATCATAAACTCATAAGAAATCTGCTTATCGTGCATGCAAAGTATCCATCAGATATTTTATCTTTCCAAAATTAGAAAGGATTTTGAAAGCTTTGTAATTTTTAAAGATGTGCAACCTGTGGGCATTGCAAACGTATAATTTTTGTATACTTATAAACAAGCAACCATTTCTTATTCGAAATTTAATTGTATGCGCCATATTCGTCACCTGTAATTGCTTTAATAATAAGGCAGGTTGTAAAGTGTTAAAAGCTCTGTAATTAATTTTTGGAGGCATTATTATAAGTTCAAATATCAAACGAAGAGCTTGATTGCAAAAGTGACCCACGGACATGAAATCACCTTTGGTGTGTCTAATTATATTGCGTAAAGTTCGTAAAAAAAGAGTATAGAGTATAGAGCTAGGGTTTTACTTTGGATACGCTCTTAGTTCAAGATTAGATTCAAGTACGAGTCCGTTTTTTGTCATGGAGTAAAGAATTATATGGTGAATTCTTACCTACTCGACAAATCTCACTATTGAAAGGTGTCTTTTACTATGGTGAAAATCTGAATATCGTTATCTCAAAGGGTTCTTGAGAAAAAGACATAGTTTATTATTATTAATTTCATTTTAATGTTTGTTGTGTTATTTATGTGTATACACATTAAATTTTGTTTAAATTATTTTCATGTTTATTTTAAATTTACATTTTAAAAAAATTTGACTTAATAACTACTCTACCCTAACTACCCTTAAAAAACCTGTCAAATAACTGTCACACGCGTATATATACTGACAAACACGTGTACGGTAGACGGTGTTCAGACGGACAAATTTTGTTTTCGGTTCTTTGGGTCTACTTAACCTAAATAGTGAAAATTCAAAATTTTAGGGTATTATTTGTTTTGCTCAAAGTCGATCACAAAACCATTTTGCATCAATGCACAAACAGGCAAAAAGTTTGCATAATTTATTTATTTATTTTCTAAATGATAAAGAATTTATTTTTACAATAGGAGAAAACAAATTGAGGTGTTCAGAATTTTATTATACAATCACTTTCCTAGGTAAAACATCGAAAGACCAAAGCTGAATTTGGTTTATCGAATATCGAAGAATAATATAAAAGAAATTTCGATGTTCATATTTATTTGAATTTTGCATGTTGCATGTATAATTAATTATATGTGCATCAACGTACCTCTAGTCAAGACAAATTCAAAAATATGTCGGAATATATTAACGAAGAAATAATAAAAAAAAAACACAACTCCATATATTTTTTATTTATTCCGATTTGAAAAGGTTCGTATCATTTAAATAAATAATGCTGAAATTCATATTCACTGTTACTGCTTTCTTCAATTTTTTCTAACTTTAGAAATGATCATTCAGGCTAAAGAGCCAAGGTTTATTTTAAAAGAATGAACATTTAGGTTCTAGATAAAAAAAATTACTCTATTACATTTTACATGATTAATTCGCTCTGGTTATTTTAAAATTACATGTAGATGAAGACCTACCTTTTAGAAATTAATAAATTTGCAGAGCTCTGTGTTTTCCCAATTTTTTTTATTAATATTTCGAAAAAAAATTAGAAACAAAGACTAGAAAGATGATTCGGTTAATTTATTGGTTATGACGAATTGCTACAATATCTATCAATAATTCCCTAAGTAGCTTAAAGTGTTATGTAAGACAGGTATTTTTCTATTCTAATGTTTTCTTTTAAAATGCGTGTTCATGATTTCTTACAGTTTGATTTCATCATTCCTTTTTTAATATATAAGTATGACTTGTGATATTCGGTTTGATTAACACATTATTTATGGTTACATAATTTTTTTTTATTTATTTCGCTTTCGTATGATTATTAATATTGCCCGTTCGTATATATACGAGCGCGAGTACTATAAATTCATTTCTTTAAAAAAAATAGTTTTTAATATATTTGTAGTTTAACCTTGTTGTGATATTGGATGTTTATCTGGGCACGAGGTTCATTAAATAATTTTTGAAGTCATCTAAAGAATATTTCTTTGATTTAATTGATTTATCGATTGAACCTGACCAAAATTTATGCATGCAAAATATTTAACATAAAAATGGTGAAACAATATTTTAACTTGGAGTAATCCTGATAAAGTCAATTCTGGATATGTTTCATTTCGAGTTGCTTCTACCTTCTTCACCTCTTCCTTTAGAATTTTACTTTGTTATTTGTTAATAATAAAGTACCGGGTACCGGTGAAGGAGGTGATGGTGGGAGGGGTGGAAAGAAAAGAATTCTGATTTTTATTTGTCAAAAACCGCAAACCATAGAAAGCTAAAAATTTACAACTGCATAGAGCCTCTATAGAGGTATCCTAGAAAAATAAAATTTTTGATAGGGTTGTTAAGGTACAGGGGTGGTTTTTTACATCTCAGAAACGGCTTATGCTAGTAAGTTGATACATAGTACTTATATGTATATATGCTGCTATAGAAATTAAAGCAAAGAAAAGGTATTGGCGTACAGAGGTGTAAGAAAAGTGTCAGTGAAAATTATGTTTTCTACATTTTTACCAAATTTGTTACCTTTTAGACCTTTCGAGTTATCAAATTAATTTTACTTCTTCGATATCCAACCCATAAGGGGGTGTATAGTGGATGTGTAGATTTTCACTAGTTCCGATATATTTCTTAGGTCTAATGAAATATCGAATTCACTTTGACTTGTAAAGGCTTTCAATATAAACGGAAGGAACCGATTTGAGCATTTTTCAGTATTAAACCTCCTGGGGGTGTAAGGTATTATTCAAAATATAAAATCGAATGCGCTTTTACTTCTATTAAACCTTCTATTGAAAGAAAATACGTAAATAAAAAAAAATTTACAAAGGTCTGGGCGCAACTTTATTATTTTATGGGTAGAAGTCCGGAACATATTTAATGCTGAGATGCGGTGTGGGTGCTATGCGACTGGCAACCTAAGGAATAACCAGGAGGCTATTTGGGTCGTTTTTTTATGTTGGCAGTCGTATAGTAACCTACACCGCATCTCAGCATTAAACGCGCTCCGAACTTCTACCCAAAAAGTAATAAAGTTGCGATCAGATACTTTGTCTGTAATGGACGCATGAAGCAACGCTCTAGCCATGTCGTTTCTTCGATATATTAAAAATATTGTATTTGCAGTGTTCGGTCCATTGCTTCTTGGCAATTAAATTAAAAAAACATCTTTCAATTAAAAAAATTAAAAAACATCTTTCAAATTTCTAGTAGGCCTTGCATCTGACACCGCTTCTTAAAATTTATAAATAAATTAATAGTTACGAAGTTGGTATTTCTAGAACGTTATTTTAGAACTAAGATCTTCAGTAGGTACACTTCGGTATTATTGCTTGAATAATTAATTTAAATGTGTTTCTACAGATAAAAAGTTTAGTTGATACATTAATTAGAAGTAAAATTGTATATTTAATTAATTTCCATTGGTAACATACTGCACTCTGTTTCTCACTTAATATGCGCAAATTAATAAACACGAAAACTTTATTTAAAAAAAATATGTCATTAGCCAACTGCATATGTATGTACTTAAAATAATATGCAAGCAGTGCGATTTCGGTAAACCTACATATAAAACATAATGTTGTTGCTAACTTCCATTGCAATAATACATTTATTACACAAGACAAGACACACAGATATATGATTTCTATTACATTGTCGTATTATCACCTTTGGCTTATTTTACAAAAACACGTTCAACTTAGTTACCTACAAAAGCAGTAGATTTTTTGTAGCAATTTATAGATAACATTTGTTATTGTCTTCTTATACTTCTTCAATGGCGCTGCACCCAAAGTGGGAACAGCTACACTTCGATGTTATTCCAGTTCCTGTAACCGTTTTGGAGTGTCATCCTTTTGTCCGATTCGATTCTTCTCACGGATTCCCATAAGTAATTGCACCAAGAATTGCTTTTTCCTTTTACCCGAGTTTCTGAAGAGCATAGATACTCGTCTAATATTATGTTATTTAGTCAAAACTATTAGAAACTTAACGTAGGCTTGTCAAATTAAAAGATCATAGCTTGAAACGTTCCGAAGTTATCGAAACATATTCGTGAACAATTATATTAAGGACTTTCGTATGGGAGCTAGCTACCCGAAGAAGTTCTTGCATTTCGACTTTACTTTTTACTAAAAACTAATTTGTGTTAAATTTCAACTTCCTAATTGAACTATTTATTTAATTATTGTGAGTTTTGCACTGATTTTTCAATAACTTTGGTATGGAGTTTGCAAGAGGGAGAGCTCGATCGTACAAGAAATAAAGAAAACCCTTAAATGTGAAAGGTCAAACAATTTTTTGCATTACAACTTTTTAGGCAGGACTAAACTTATAGTACCTACTCTAAAAATTTCATCTCGAGTATAAGAATTCATCCAAGAATGCTTGCAACTATCGTACTTAATTACGAAAAGTCCAAAATCCGAATCGAGTTGGGAAAGTGATAGCATTCTGACCGAAGGTTTCCTAATCGTATGAGACGAATCAATTTACTCTTTTTACCAATTATTTAATATTACATAACGAAAAGTTCATATGAAACGTGCTAAATGACCTGATTTGAGGTATTTGATCCGCACAAAAAATAGACAACAACAGTAACAAAGAAGCAATAAAAGAAACTCTCGAAATTCCTTTAGTGATAAATGCACGTATGGTGGAATCTATAAACAAAAACTGTCTCACAATTGCACATTTTATAAAATTATAAATTTTCTGTCTGTTGGGGCCTTTCAGACTTCCGAAACAATATAAAGATCGGCCGATCACGCCAACTAACTACTTATGCATAATTTTCGTATTATTTAGATAACAATAAAAAGAATTTAACTGTTCTGACCGTTGTATTGGCCTTTGATAGATTAAGCCGCATTCAAATCAAAGCCAAAAACTGACAACGACAACGACAACGACAAAATTTAATCATGCTATCAATCATTTTATATATTCGTAGGTATACAATTAAAAATGAAATTGCGATGAATTCAAAAGTAATGTTTAAGGTCATTGTCGGAAATCGCCATATAGAGAGGCTTTAAGCTTGAGTAAATATTTAAAATAATTAGCAAACTGCACAAAGGAAATCTTCAAGATCGTATTCCGAATAGTGCAACCTAAAAAATCTGATCGAATGATTGTAATGAATATTATTGTCTTTAGACGTACCCAAGAACGAGTTTGAATAATTAACTTTTTTCCGAAAAATTTTGATTTTCAAGCACTCACTGTATTTTGATTTTTTTCAAAAATGATCTTCACTTCGATCAGTTTCACTAGATTGGAATTTACACAGCACAACACTTTTTGTCGATGCGGCTTAATTTTGTAAAACGGGTCAACCAGAACTTTTGAATAGAACCGATAAAACGGGCTAGAACGATCTAGCCTACCTTCTGCCGGCGCTCTTTTTCTTTTCAATAAAATTGCATGAAACTGATAAATTGGTAGAATAAAACGCCACGTTTTTCGATGATCTTTCGACCCGTAGTAGTGATAGCAGATCAGTTCCAAACCAGCTAAGCGCAATAAGTTACACTAAAGACAAAAATTTTACAATATTTTCAAAATAGTATGTACTATAAACAACCACACTATACCGATCGTGCCACTCAACTGTTGAGATAGCATAAGACTTTAAAAAGTATTACAATTGGTTGGATTGGAGTTTGAATAGAAGTTGTTGGCATTCAGTTTACTAACGTTGGGATAAGAGCGAAACGTGAGTTGAAAAAACGGAATACGACTGTGCTACGATCGTACAACTCTTAAAGCTCTTTGTACAATTCGATGGAATAATTTTTTTGATTATCCAGTTGTTGTTGTTCTTGGGAAACAAGTTCCTCCAGTCCTCCGGCATACATATCACTACCTACCTAGTATGTTCCATAGAATATTCAATGTGCTTCCCGTACTGGCCATAATATCACTTTTGCCTAAGCGAATCGCATCAAATAAACCTGTCGCGATCACAAGTCTGGCACGATCATACAAAATGTCTATAGAAATACCTGTCCAAAGAGAAGCCATCACGAAACAGGTTGTGAGAGAGTTTCACGAATGTTGTGCTGTGATTGTTTCGAACAGGTAAAATATAAATAATAGCGAACACGAAGCGCGAAAGTTCACATTCTTAAGATTCTCTTCAGATTCACGATCAGTTTTCCAGTTTCCACATTGGGCGAGTGCTCCAGCTCTCATGACTTACATTATCAATTCTAGAGCAAATTGAAGATGATCTGTACCGGCGGAAGTATGTTACATACTCTGTTTGATACTACGCTGCTTTTTTTTTCAAACTTACCGATCGTGAATATTATGAACAATTGATTCAGGCCATGAGTAATGTATTCATGTGAGGAAAGTGAAAGCCAAATGGGGAAAAAGTGTGAAGACACTAAACAGTGAGCTTTGAGTCTATCGAGTATTCCGGGTGCAATTAATTATTAACTATAGTCGATGTGTAGGAAAAGTTGTTGTTATGGAAAGTAGAATAGTTTGTTGCTATCGTAAGTGAATACGCCGTACAGAAATAATTTTGGCGGTAAAATTTATTGAATAAGGTTTAATTAATTGGTAAATAATAAACAGCATACTGGCTTTTAGCTATTGTGTTATAATGCGATATTTTCTTCTCAAACAAATTGTTTCACTTCTGTTTCGCTATGCTAACAGTCAATATACGGTTCTTAGAAAATATAAATAAAAAATATTTATTTTGATATTGAGATCGAGAACAAAGTCTCTCCGATACCTCATTAAATAATGTAGGATGACTCTTCTAGATAGGGTTCACAAAATCATGTCGGTAAGGTATGAACTTTCGGAGATATTTTGAAACAAACACTGATCCTTCACGCGGTGATTGACAAAAAGTATGATATCGTTTTCAGCCACAGGCAATTGAAATTTTTTTTTTGCCTCTAGTAATACATGCCAACATAATGTCGTATATTTGCAACTACTCAAGAAGAATCCAGGAGCTGACTTGACTTGACTCCTTCGACCTTCCATCTAGTCTTTAAACTGAAAACATTATTGAGATCAAAACGATTTCGGTGCAATGAAAATGCCATCAAGACGGTCAAGGACTATTTCCAGTGAAGAAAATCACTTCAGAGAATGAATTGAGCAATTGGAGAAACGTTTAACTAATAACAGCACGTCGAGAGTATTAAATCGAAAAAATATAGTATGATAAAATATTTGGATGATCGCAAGAGTTGCGAAAATGCCAGATTGAATGATGGGACGATGATGTCCTTTAAAAAATATGAGACAAAGAAAATTGTAGAGGACTTGGTATATTAATCCAAAGAAGAAGAAATTCAATAAAAGACTTCCTCATAACAAAAAAATAAGCTCTCTATCTATGAAAAATACAGTAAATAATCTAAGAAAAATTTTTAGCTTACAGTTGCATTCTTCAATTCAAATCCAAATCAATGCGTTGAAAGTTTCAAAGAGAAAAAAATTTCACAATAATCCCAGACCACACATGGATCAACAACAAAAGCAATCAATTTGCGCACATCTATGAATAATTCATGGCGCATTTAGCGTGATCAATTCGATGGTCTGTAAGTAACCAAAGCGACATTGTTTATCAGTTTAATACAAACTGATCTCCATAGCTTCAAGTTTTTCTTTTCATCTTCAAAACCTGAAATTTGTCAGATTTTTTTTAATTTGAAATCATGTTCCTAAAGTTAAGAGCACTTAAGGTCTGCCTGCACGATTTTTCAAGTAAGTTCACCTAAACTTTAGAATGCAAGCTGCGTAAAATATAAACGCTTCAGTGATTTTGTCAAATGTTTTAATAATAACGACAAACATGAAACAGGTATTTATTTATCGAGTCATTTTGCGAGACCAATAAAAGTGTTATGAGTTAGGTATCATCTCGGGGCACACATGTCGCCAAGGTCAAAATCGTTTCCTACTGACCAGAGTTCAGAAAATCTCCACCCACTAAATTGAAGGTATGCAAAAATGAACGCGGAAGTTTTCTAGCTGGTATCATGTAATTGCAGTATGCAGTATTTGATTAAATACCTGGTGATTACGATGATCGAGATGTTCGATCCACCTACACTAATTTTTTTTTAAATCAAGGACAAGTTACGTAGTTGTTTGTTTTCGTTTAACAAGAATAATGAACTCGTTTCAGTTATCATGATGACTATGGCGATAATTTGGATGGGATGTACTTGGTGACCTTGGAGGACTCTTACAGTTTGTGATTTTCAGTAGTTTTAATTATCTGGAACTTAGGAGCAGGAGGAAATTAAAACCATTAAATTACATGTTTAATATCAGAACTTTCATTAAATTGAAATTAATGCGATGTCGAGTGGTTGTGGTTGCATGTTCGTGTTTAAATCCCAAATATCATCAGGTTTCGTATGAAAATCGTAAACTTGTTTCGAATAGATCAGAATTATTTTTAAGACTCGTTTGCGATAATTCTTGTCCCTGAAATTATGATTATAAGATGCTAATCATTTTTGAGATCGTAGGAAATAAGTTTTAATGGTACCGAAAAGTTTCGGATTTACGACTTGAATCACGCTGTCGAAGTTGATAGCCAGGATGACATCAACTAAAACGTTTTGATCACATTAAAAACGAATTTATTTATTCGCAAAATATCACACAACATTATGAAAAAATAGTTATTTTATATTGCCAACTGGAACGAGACAAATTACAAAAACAAGACTCCACAGATTCACTAGTTGGCACATCGCATTAAATGCATTCTTTCGCTCTATGATTTTACTCCAGGAATCGTTTGTACTCCAATAGGATATTTTCTTCTTGGATAAGTGGCAAATTCAAATATTCATCGTCTTCGTTTGACACGTCTTCGGCAAACCTATCATAAGCCTAGAGAATTTCAATGTTTACTAAGATCCACCTACACTCGAAATCTAATTCGACCGACCTGTAACGTCTCCAATTCCTTTTTCATTTTATTTTTAATAGTTTCCTTGGCAGTGGCCGCATTGCTTCCTGCCTGATTACTAGTCGATGGCATATTATCGTTACTGTTCAATGCGCCGATAGTATCGATAAGTGACGATAGAGTAGTGTCGTAGTTTCCATCATTTTGCATTTTCAAAAGTAGTTCAACGGCTTGTTCTGAATTATTTAGCGCCTGTTCGAGAGCCATTCGTGCCATTTGTGGGTCGAAGCCGATTTTAACAATCTAGAAAAAAAGTAAGCGACTTCGATTCTTATGCTGAAATCAATGGCTATGAAATAGATTTTTGATACCTGATCGATGAGATCTTCATTCGCGTTCACTTCTTTGGAAAGTTCGAGTGATAGAGCGTCGACATTGTGTTGCAGCATGTCAATCTAGAATTGAATTGGAAAGGAAAATTTACTTTGAATAGAGGGTAAATTTCAGGTTCAACGTTGGTGATTTTGATTTAATTTTTGAGACTAGACTAGATGACGGAAGGAGACCTTATCCAATACTATGTGAGCTGGAAAACGTCAGCTTCAAATACCAAAGCCATACGTTTATGACCGTCTAAACGACAATCTCTGCCAAATTTTAACAGTTTACTTGGGCATATATCCTCTTCTTCAGACGTGATATAAAACCGGATACTAACGACTTCCTGTGGTTGACCGTGTAATTAGCGGTTTAAGAAGAGAATTAACTCGCCAATATTATTCTTTGAAATCTCATCGAGGTTATTAAAGAAGAGTTTGCTTACTGCACGAATTTGGGCTCTGGCTATAGCCGGACACCCACAAGAAGTCTCCCTCTCATTTTCATCCAAACTACTGCAATGGAAGGGAATACTCAGCATGCTTAACTTACCGCTTTGGTCAAATCGTTTTCGGTCTTCCGAAGTGCAACAGTGGCCAGCTCCTTCCGAAAGCCCATG
Organism: Beris morrisii; assembly: GCA_951812415.1. Classification (NCBI taxonomy): domain Eukaryota; kingdom Metazoa; phylum Arthropoda; class Insecta; order Diptera; family Stratiomyidae; genus Beris; species Beris morrisii. The sequence continues at coordinate 166,641,538 of OX638310.1, read as the reverse complement.
CCAATTAGAGTGTGAAGCGTCCTTGGATTCACCCACTCTCCACTGGCACCGGTCGAAAGCTCATTGGTCAGTGCCATTTCCTCTTTTCCACGTTTCCTTGCCTCCCGCTTACTCTCCCTTCGCTCGATTATAAAAGTTACTGCTCGTTCCATATTCCCACCGCTGGATCGCAATGCAATCCGTGACTCTGCCGCGCTATAGCCCATATCAATCAGCGCAGCGAGACTAGTCTCGTCAATTTTCAAGCTACGCAATTCGGACTCGGCCAACATGAGTATACCGCGCGCTTCACTCCGCCGATTCTGATGGAACAGGAGCACGGCTTGAAGTAAATGCAATCGCATTACGCACGCCTTTTCATTCTCGGAAGTACCCTTCAGCGCCATCACACGATCCATATTCTCGCCATACGTACGACGAAAGTTCTCCTCGCAAATGAAAAGACGACGCTGCGCGTCTGGAAGCTGCGTCAGACTTTTCAGACAAAGGTAACACCACACAATGTCCAAATTCAAGAGTGCGTAGTTGTCCACGGTGTCGAGAATGTTTGCATTGCATGCGGCAAACTCTTGATCAGCCTCCAGAAATAGAATCAGCGCTTCGTTGTAGTTCTCGCGTTTCAGAGACGATCGGCCTTTTTCGTGCAGTGCCAGCGCCATCATAATCGCTTTCTTCTCGTTCGGCGGCAGGTGAATCGGGTTGCCGTCTTGGTCTTCCATGCGTAGAAACGATTCCCGATTCGAATTGACCAGCAGCGCTGCGTCTTCCTTGGTTTTTCGTACGCGGTCGTAAATTTTTAGCTCGCTGGCATCGTCGGCAGCGTTCGTCAATATCAATGCCATCAACTGATGATTATTGCCGATTCCTGGACCAGAGAAATGATGTTACGTCGTGAAATTGTAGTCAAACCCCAAGAGTCTTACCTTGCTCGCCGATAGGCATCTCAGGCTTAATAACCTTCCCCGAGCAAATCACCTTCACATTATCCTTGTTCACTTTCAACTCCTCGCCAACCTTTCGCTGGAGGTCGAGACCCGTATCGCTCAACCGGATGTTCACAGTTATCAAATTCGTACCGCCCGGCTGCCGCACTGCCCTGACCTTCAACGTAGCAACACCTGAAACCCGAAATTCAACTAATTTTTCCACAATTCGCATTCCACTGCGTACCTGTGTCTTGAAATTCCTTTCGGGATCGCAACTTCTCAATGGCGTTGCTTTGCAGCTCGTTTATTGCCGCCAGGCAATAATCGTACGGAATCGACAGCGAAGCACTGAAGTCGCGAGCAAGGCGCTACAAAGAAATGGAATTAGGGGCGCAATCAAGGTCGTTCGCAGCAAGGACTAACCTCCATCTCAGCTTCAACGGTTCCCAGGTCCTCAACGTAGTACGGCTCGAGCCATAGCTTGATGCTATTCTGTTGGAGTTGGGACCGCACTTGGATCAAAATGTTGTCGATTTGAGATGACATGGCGTTTTTACGAAAACACATTCGTCGCCGACACTAAATTAGGCTCAGCTGTTGCGCGGATATAAACAAAGCGGCCGTGATAACGCGAATAATTTTAACTCTGCGGCGAAGGTGACAGTAGCTGTCAGTGCGATGGATTGTGAGCCAATGCTTTTACAGCGGTGCGAAATTCAGCCGAGTGTTTCCTTCTTCCGGGAGGGAAAAATTCAAATCACAATAATGAAGGTTTTTTTTTATGTAATTCAGAAAATAAAAGAAATCGTCAATGCAGTACATTCAAACTACAAAGTAATTGTTTCGAAAAGTTTTTATTGAAAACTCTACTTGGTCTACGACCTCTTGCATTTTCAACATGCGAACTTTACCAAGCTTGCTATTAACAAATTCTGGTTAAGTCTTGTAGTGTTGCATATTGATAAAACCTGAAAACAATTTCTTAGCGCTTATATTAAAAGTTCGCGACAGTCAATTTAATTCGATATCTCATGCTGTTATGACACTGGCTATTTTTGCGGCTTTAAAGCGGCTAGACAATCCAAATGGAGAGGGATAGAGACTTTAACATACAATTTGGACATTGGTGTGAGAGAGACATTCCGAACAGCAAACTATGGGTAACTGTCAAAAAACAATCCATAACTGTCAAAAAAAAAGCGGCAACAAAGCGCATTCGAGCAGTGTTTCGCAACATTCTAGCAGTTAATCCAAGAAAAATCCGCTGGCGGCTAGATTTTCCAGCCGCTACCGACTTGTTTTTGACAGTTCGTTATGTATAAATTATGGAAAGTGTCATGTTATGTTATGAAACGCGCTAAGATCAGTATTTTTTATAACAAATCAGTTGTTAATTTCGTTTACTAGATGCCGGTAGCATCAGCAAGGGTATTTTTTAGCGGTAATCTCTTTCTCTCTATATTGGTCGCCTTGTCGCATGATTGACTTTTATTGCACTTGAAACTAGCGAGGAAATAGCCAGTGTCATAACAGCATTAGCAGAACTAATGCTGTTATGACACTGGCTATTTCCTCGCTAGTTTCAAGTGCAATAAAAGTCAATCGTGCGACAAGGCGAACAATATAGAGAGAAAGAGATTACCGCTAAAAAATACCCTTGCTGATGCTACCGGCATCTAGTAGACGAAATTAACAACTGATTTGTTATAAAAAATACTGATCTTAGCGCGTTTCATAACATAACATGACACTTTCCATAATTTATACATAACGAACTGTCAAAAACAAGTCGGTAGCGGCTGGAAAATCTAGCCGCCAGCGGATTTTTCTTGGATTAACTGCTAGAATGTTGCGAAACACTGCTCGAATGCGCTTTGTTGCCGCTTTTTTTTTGACAGTTATGGATTGTTTTTTGACAGTTACCCATAGTTTGCTGTTCGGACTGTCTCTCTCACACCAATGTCTAAATTGTATGTTAAAGTCTCTATCCCTCTCTATTTGGATTTTCTAGCCGCTTTAAAGCCGCAAAAATAGCCAGTGTCATAACAGCATAAGATACACCCAACATTTTCTCACAATTGGCATAAGTCGTTCCCAAGACAAAAAAAAACATCCCAACTCTGTAATATTGTACACCTATCAACAATTATATTTTTAAAATATGTCGCTACTTCAATTCTATACAAAAACAAAGTTTCAACTTTCTATCATTAGCTCCTCTCAAGATATAAAAATCAGAATGTTTCGTTTTTCACCTTTCTCAACCATCACCCGTGCAACCTTTACCGTTAAATTCTTTTTCTGATTGAAACCGGTTGAATAAGTTTCAAGATTCAATCTCAAACCGCTCAACTGGTATTCTCTGGACAATTTTCTCCTCCAAGTACTGAAATCTGCATGTCTCTCACGGAACATTTCTAGCACTTACTAAATTCAGCTAAATTTAATTCATTCAGTACTGGACATAGTCATTACTTCAGTATTTCATATTGAGAACTGTATATCTTTACCTACTGTATTAATTTAGTGAAGTTCATTTTCAGTTCTTATGCTGTTATGACACTGGCTATTTTTGCGGCTTTAAAGCGGCTAGACAATCCAAATGGAGAGGGATGGAGACTTTAACATACAATTTAGACATTGGTGTGAGAGGGACAGTCCGAACAGCAAACTATGGGTAACTGTCAAAAAACAATCCATAACTGTCAAAAAAAAGCTGCAACAAAGCGCATTCGAGCAGTGTTTCGCAACATTCTAGCAGTTAATCCAAGAAAAATCCGCTGGCGGCTAGATTTTCCAGCCGCTACCGACTAGTTTTTGACAGTTCGGTACGTATAAATTATGGAAAGTGTCATGTTATGTTATGAAACGCGCTAAGATCAGTATTTTTTATAACAAATCAGTTGTTAATTTCGTCTACTAGATGCCGGTAGCATCAGCAAGGGTATTTTTTAGCGGTAATCTCTTTCTCTCTATATTGGTCGCCTTGTCGCACGATTGACTTTTATTGCACTTGAAACTAGCGAGGAAATAGCCAGTGTCATAACAGCATTAGTCATGCTGTTATGACACTGGCTATTTCCTCGCTAGTTTCAAGTGCAATAAAAGTCAATCGTGCGACAAGGCAACCAATATAGAGAGAAAGAGATTACCGCTAAAAAATACCCTTGCTGATGCTACCGGCATCTAGTAGACGAAATTAACAACTGATTTGTTATAAAAAATACTGATCTTTGCGCGTTTCATAACATAACATGACACTTTCTATAATTTATACATAACGAACTGTCAAAAACAAGTCTGTAGCGGCTGGAAAATCTAGCCGCCAGCGGATTTTTCTTGGATTAACTGCTAGAATGTTGCGAAACACTGCTTGAATGCGCTTTGTTGCCGCTTTTTTTTTGACAGTTATGGATTGTTTTTTGACAGTTACCCATAGTTTGCTGTTCGGACTGTCTCTCTCACACCAATGTCTAAATTATATGTTAAAGTCTCTATCCCTCTCCATTTGGATTGTCTAGCCGCTTTAAAGCCGCAAAAATAGCCGGTGTCATAACAGCATCAATGACTACAAACGATATCTATTCAGTGCTTCTAAGAATTCGAAAACGTCAAAAAAAACATGAGAAGTCTCATTTGTGTACTGTGTTACTCTCAGCCACGGTCGTGCCACTGTTTTGGCAATTTTTAATTTAATTAAAAATGCCGAAAGTACTTAAATTTAATGTAGTTCTTGAGATATGAAACTCAATTTTCTACAAAAATTTGTAGACATCACATTTCCGCGGTCCACTTAACAATTTTATATTCAACATACTCCGCTAACTCACCTATGTATAATACATCAAATTTAATTTTTCCTGCGCAATTCGCGAGGTGTTGTAATTTTTTTCACCCCACCCATGCACGATACTGCATCCCTAAATATATTGTTTCGGATAAACTGTTCTAGTACGTCTAGAAGCAATCCCAAATCTTGTGGCATGAACTTTAGAATATCTCTAATCCAGTTTTTGAGATTGCCAGACACAATCTCTCCCCCTCACCCTTCCACAGTTTCACTATCAAATTTCTACATAAATTTTTAAAATTAGGGTCCATTCCATCAAGAATCGCCAAAGTTGTGACATTGCCATCTCCGATTCTTTTGAAAATTTTTGTACCTGAAGAACTAGTGAAAAAAATAATTGAAATTCATTTTTTTGTTTCTATCTCATTTTTTTTGTTAGTTATAGTATGTTAAAGTTTTCACAATAATGGAGTCCGAGTCCTCTTTGAAAATTCATATCTCTGGTAATTTTTATCCTAGAATAATAAAATAGGGCTTATTTTAAAGGGGGAGGTTGTCGCAATATAAAAAAAATACGAATAAAAAAGGATCGGAGATGGTAAGGTCACAAATTTTGTCATTTTTGGCGATTCTTGATGGAATGACCCTAATAAAAATTGTTAAGTAATCAATTATTAAATAAATAAACGCGAAAAAATAGGTAATTATGCGGTGTAGTTGATGAAATTAGTGCAAATCAACCCAAGTCTCTTCTTCGGAGTAAAGGGAAGTCATTTCAATGATGCAGCTAGGTGGAAAAGGGGGTATCCGTGATCAAAAATTGAACATGCAATTTTTCGTCTGTGGAAAATGTTGAACCGTTTTTAACGTTAGTATTCGGCATCGAAATTTATTTACCATATTATCTACAGCTCCAGACATAGAGAAGGGGTCAATATTCAATAATTAAAAAAGTTGATTAATTAGAGATAATATGTCTTGAAATAAAATTAGATAAGCAATTGTAATTGGTCTGTATGTCTGATACTAATCGGAGTCCATGCCCTTGTTCATAATTGCGCAACACACTTGTATCCTTTTAATTTAATTAGATAGAAATCGGGTTGAGGTGTTTTAAAGATAAATTTATCGAGTCCCGTCTCACAACTCAAAATGCACTTACCCAAACTTTTTCCTCATTTCCCGATCCCTTCAATAAATCAAACCCCCATCCCTTTGCTAGCGACACAATCAAAATATCATCATCTGTTTATCATCCTAAAATGCTTCACATGTCTCAAGAAAGGAAAACTTTTTCAATAAAATCCATGAGACGTTGAAATTAGAAAAAATACTGAGCTGAGGGGTGAACGAATACAACCCTCTCGCTTGACGATTGATAGTCTTATTTCGTGGCACACGGTCGAAACAACTGGCGGCTTCTTGGCAACATGTTGCCGCAAGAACGCCACTCGAGCAGAAATGTTGCATCACTGATTTGATGTAATCAAAGGGAAATACATACTCCGACGCCCAGCAACTCCCACAATAAATCAAGCAGAGGCGTGCGCAGTTGGGGTCGAAGAAAGGGTACACCGGTAGCGTTTGGCTCTTTGGTTCCTTTTCGAATTTACAGAATTTTGTGGAACTTAAGTTTTAGCGGTAGAAAGAGAAAAGATTAACACTTGAGGGGTTGATATGAATTAAGGGACTTCACATTTTATATCCTTGGTTCTTGCAGTTAGTCATGATACGTCATTTGTGTAGCACACAATTTCATGCCAAGGCATCCGAACTGTTGGACCAGTTGCTTCGATTTATTTGATTTTTATATTTTTAAAAAAATAACCACGTCTTATGGTTTAAGAGAGCAAATTCTAGCACAAAAGGTACACCTCACTAGCTTTCAACCACCAATATTTTAATCCCAAAGGGTATTTGCCATATAGCTATTTTACATCAAAGTTATACATTAGGTGGTGTAAGCTAGATAGTTGAAACTTTCCAACAAATAATATTTTTCAAAATCATAACGAAATTTGTAAGAACTACGAATGCCTTACAACTTTGTTTAGAAAAAAAATGAAGTCCTTAAATAACTTAACCTAAACATCAAATTCAAAACTAAACTTAAGCCTAATAAACTCAAACCTAAAATAAAATGGGACTGCAACCTAATAAGACTTAATATTAACTGAAATTTGAACCTAAGAATGTACAACGAAATTAAAGTTAAAATTAAATCAGCCTTACGACTTATAAAAAAGTCTTACGTTTTGTATTTGATCCATCGCACTCTATATTCGAAATTTTTGCTGTAGATAATTCATGGATATGAATTTCAGTTCAGGAACGCACCTATGGTGAAATCATCAGCTGTACAGGTATTTCGGATGACTGTATGATGATGATTGAATACAACCCGATGAAACTCCTCCTACGAACCCAGTCCAGCACAGTTTTGAAACTGGCATTTTCAGTAACGTTTTTTTCAACTGTCATGTCCTCAATAGCTCAACAGCCGAGGTGACGAGATATTTCCTGTGGTCCTGTCCTGTCCTGTCTCACAAAAGACTTTTCTGACGCTGTAAAACAACCAAAAATTCTTAAAAAATAAAATTAGTTAGAATAACCAGAAAAAAAACCGAAAAACTAGAAGAATATTTGCAGCGAAATAAAACATAGAATTATATAATCTAAGGTCTATGTGTAAATCTATTTGTCTATCGACCTGCTTTTACGTTTGGCTGTGAACTGACTGACTAAACCGTTTGGTATTCAAATTCTCCAACCACTTCGAGTAGCTGCCATACAAATGTCCTTAAAAAATTTGTCTATTTTTTGGACAAAATGCACGTTTCCTCTAAAATAGTTATCATTAACTGGCAAAATCCCTACAATTCAAAGCATTTAATCTTAGTTCTAGGCATTGCACAATTGGCTGCATCGGAATGCTGCCCTATTTGTTATTATTATTACTTTAAACTTCGGAGAAAAATTACCCCGAAATTACACGAACAAGTAACCAAACCTCCTGAGAGTTTCGGTCAAGCACCAAAATTACGATCCATTCAATTAATTGAAATCGATTAAATCAACACAAAGTGGTAATTATTTAATAAATTCGGGATAAACAGCATTTAGAGCGTATTGTTATTGGCATCTGGCCAATACGAGGCTCAGACCACTGGAAACTAAAATGCAATCAGAGTTTGTGTTGCTGTTTTCTGTCCGTTGGATGAAGGATGGGCCTACATTTTCCTGGAAAATGAAAAAAAAAAATCAATTTTTGAGCTTTTATTGATATCCAATCTGATGGATAATCGTCGGACAGCCACTCATAATTAGTGGTTGTTTGTAGTCATTTATGGATATCGATGCTTCCTCTCCCAATTTAAATCCATAATCGTCATAATCCCGGGTTCTTTGTTTATTATTATTTGAGCTGACTACTACCCCGTCATTGCACTGGATATCAGTTAATCGAAATCGTGTTATTTCCTAATTAAATTCTTTTGCTGAGCATTTCGAGCGTAATTTCGTTTGAACTTTTCGCCACCCCCGATTGCGATTTTTTTTAAGCGGACATCAACTCACATTATTGTATCAGTCGAATTGCAATAAAATCCTTTTGCTCCGATTCGGAATTCATTTAGCGTTGTAGTTGCGGAGAACATCAGTATTGAGTGAATGATAGAGAACATAGGATATGGAAGGCATTTAGGATATGGCTAACAAAAACCGATAATCGGGTTTCTTCAAAGGGCTGCATTTTAGCATTTTCCGGAAACAATCAGAACGCGTAAAAACCGATTGGCGTGCTCCGCGTTCAATGGCTCTGAACAAATTTTATGGATATCGCCCGCGCTAACCGGACCATAAAGTTCTTTTAATTGTTTCGCAACAGGAACCGTACTGTCGGACGCGGAAAAAATCCGATTTGCTTGGAACCGTTCCAGTAACGTTTATAGCCCTTAAACTAGATGGCACTGTTCTTTTTTTCCTCCCCAATTATAGAGGGAGTATTAGGGGTGCATCACGGTCGTCTCGTGGAGCTTTGAAAAGTTTTTTGCTCACTTTCGGATTGAGTTATTTATCGTTTATTTTTTACCCTACCGACTGTTTCGATTTGTTATTGTAGTCTTTTTCGGACCGGAATTGCCAACAGGGATGGATCGATATTTATGATCTTTTCGCTCTACACCTGTCTTTAATGGAGAGCGACAGCTCTCATGCGACAATCGAAAAGAAATTTATTCGTCGGCCGTTATATCACATAAAAGTCATTCAGGCTCAAGGATGTATGATAATTTCCGGCGGAAAGGTAATCAAAAATCGCTTAGGGCAATCGGGAAGAAGAAATATTAGACCAAGTTTTTATTTATGGGCCACGGCTGCTGGGATATTCAGTTTTCCAGGTGAACGCGCCACTCAGTTTCGGATATTTCCTGGTGGATTTTGGATGCTTCAATAATTGTTGCTAATCTTACTGGACAATAAAGGATTACATCTCAAAATTTAAAATTCAATTAAAGAATAAAAGTTAGTATTGACTAAAATAAAATCAAATTATAGCTTACCTTAAATAAAGCTTAGCTAAAAATTAAAAACAAATATTTAAAAGAAACTCATCTATTTTATTTTAACTAAAAATTTGTAATTCATTAAAACTAAAACTTGAAAACGGAATAAACGTACAAGCAACTAAAACGTGAAAAAAAAGAAAAATTAGCTCGAGTAAAATTAAAAATAAAAATTATATAAAACTAAAATCTGAAATGAATTGGTCTTAAGACTAAATAAAGCCATAAACTAAAAAACTAAAATTGAAACAATGTAATATGTCTGCTGTAGCAGACCTTCCTTTTATATGAAATTAACAAACCAGCTTAAAAAACCTAAATTTATTAAAATGAAAACTAAAATATTTAACAAACAATAAAAATAATAATTTAAAATATAACTTAAAAAAGTCTAATAAATAAATAAGCATAATCAATTAAACGGTAAAAAATTATGACCTCTTAAACTAAAAAAATATTTTTAGGATTCATTAAAATTAAATCAATTCAAATTAAAAACTAAAAATTAAATAAATTTGTAATTAAAATGCTTTATTATTAAAAAATAATAAAGTAAAATCTAAAAAATTAAAACTTAACTTAAAACTAAAATCTAAGTAAAGATGCAACTAAAATAAAGTTTAAATTAATTAAAACTGGAATATTGAACTGTAAAATTATTTATAACATAAAAAATTGAGTTTTGTTCAATGTTTAATTAAACGGAAAAAAATTAAAATTAAGAATTTTAAAAATAGATAAAACGTGAGATTGATACTCGTACATCTAAATAAAACTTAAAATAAATAAAGCTATTCTGTAATATAAAACTCAATTTAAATTACAGACTTGGAACCAATTAACGATCGTGTAACTATATAAGTAAAATTGAAAAACAAACCAAAATAAAACTTAAAAATTAAATAAATAAGAACTGTAACGGATCCAGTATCTACCGTTTCGTGCGGTACCGGTCCGTTAACAGGGCAGACGAAGTCTGCCATGAGGGATTTTTTTTTCCCCTCAGATGGGGCGTTTTGTTGGGACCTTGCCTTCGGCACCTTCTGCCGGCTGCTCAGGGCGGGGTGGTTCGGAAGTTTTGGCCCTAACGGAGCCCATCATATGCGTGCCGAAAAATTCAAAAATTTAATTTACTAACCCATTTTCACTGGATACCGGGACCTCATTTTTTTCTCCTTCTTTCTTTAGCCAGTCATGCTATAGTTATTTTGCTGAAACAAAAGGTTAGTCTAAATAGAAAAAACCAAATATACCCTTTTTTTCCTCTTTATTTCTTTTGGGTTTCACCATACAATAGATCCATTACTCCGAATCCATCCAACGAAATCCAGAAAAAAAAACTTCTCCAGCACCACCGCACTCAACGACCGCCGAACCGAGACTCCCCTCTCATCTTCTCGACTCCAGCATCTCGGGACCAACGCTGTCCCAAGACGATGCTGCCAAATGGTCTAAAAGAAATGTCCCAAAACGAACTGGTATACTGCGTTTTGTAATCGTCGAAAATTATACGCTGCGTTTCGTTACATTCGTGGGGACGACCCCGATCCAGGAGAAGGAGTCTCATTAGCCGGGTAATATGTCCGTGTTGTACTGAGTAAGGTTTCATGTCCCTCTCGATCCTTTTGTTTATACTGATTTGGTATCTTGTTGGGGTATTCGCTGTAGATGTGTGAATTGGTGTGTTTTCCTTTTCTTTTCTTTGGTTTGTTTTTGTTGTTGTTGTTGTTTTTATATATTTTTTTTTTGAGAGGTGTGGTTTGAGGGTTAAATTTTTCTTAGTGTTTACATAATGTATATAAAATATATTGTATAATGTATATAATGTAAATTGTATAATGTATAATGTATTTTATGTAATGTATAATATTGTATAATATGAATTGAATAATGTATATACTGTATTATGTGTAATGTATATTATTTAAATTGTATAAAGTGTATAATGTATTTTATGTAATGTATATATTGTAAACTGTATAATGTATAATATATTTTATGTAATGTATAATATTGTATAATATAAATTGAATAATGTATATACTGTATTATGTGTAATGTATATTATTTAAATTGTATAATGTATGTTGCATAATGTATTTTAGAAATATCTCTTTTTCTCAGTATTCTTTGTAACCTCAGTTACAGCGATTAACTTTATCAAATAAAAATTACTTAGTGAATGATCATACCTTTTTATGGTTACAAAATTTCTTGATGGATATAGGTATTAATTTGCTGCCCGACCCCCCAATATTTTAATCATTAAATGAACTCTAATAAAAGCATCCCATTTTTTCTCTTTTTTTTTTTTTGCAATTGTACATGTAAAACAAAAAAAAATTTTTTTTTCAATTTTCTCACTCCTTTTTTTTTTTTTTCATTCGACACAAGAATGAGCAGGAGACTTTAAATAAATAAGAAAGAACGTAAGTTGTATTAAAATAATCAAATAACGAAATAACATTGGAATTTATGTTATATGATCAGACAAAATTAATGGAACTGCCAATTTGGAAAAGCCGTTTATTTTATCGAAAAAAATTATGTGTACGTTGTTACAAATTTTTTTTTTTTTTTTTTTTTTTTTTTCACCTGAGCCTCCCATGTCAAATTGGTTGGTTTTATTAACTTGTTCAATTATAATCAGGACGATTCACCTACCAAACCTGACAGGGTGTGCTTTTAAGGAGAGGATATGCGCACAATTGCGGCTGATATGCCATTTCCTTATCCATATCCTCTTATGTTCCCTTCCTGCCAACAAGACAAGTGACCTTTAGGCGTTCAAATTGTTGCTTCCACCTCTAACTTTCACCCAACAGGACATTTTTTTTTCTTAGTTAGAATATTCTTTCAATAGACATAGGATTAACGAGAAGTAGGTTCTAAGCAACAACTTTATTTGTCTCAAGTTCTTAGCATTTGTGCAGATAATCACGGACCGTTGAAGTATAATTAGTTGTCCAATCGTTTTCTTATAAACTTAAAGATCACTTATTAGAGCTAATAAAAAAAAACCTGTGCTAAATCTCATCATACAACTAGAGACGCTTAAGACAGCTTTCATTCAACATTTCGAACGAGAACCTGATACATGCATGAAGCATGCAACACAAAATTGGAAAATACCATAAAATTTGATTTTATTAGCTTTTTTTTTTTGTATTAGATGATACAATAAACACAATTAAACAGTACAACATTAAAATATGAAACTCAGTTACTTAAACCATATCTATGTGCTTCCCGTCACCAATGAACCATTTTTCTTCCCCACGTAGATCATTCACGAATGTCTCGTGCGTGATATACACCTAGGTACTTTCCATCACCATCCACCAGGCGGTACGCCACGTTTCCAACGGCGCAGTCAACTGTAGCCTCCTTAAATTTCGGACCCAATTTAGCTGAATATTTTTTTGGGGCACAGCTGTGGGTAAATACTCTGACAAAAACCTTTTGCCCAGGTGACAGTTGTCGATTCCTGGATCTCAGGTTGTATTGTTTCTGATGCCGAAAGTGGGCATCTTTTAATTTATCTTCGACCTGTTGCTGTAGAAGCTGGAGTTTTTGGTTGGTAGGTACAATGTCTATCTCACCACCGTCCACATTGTTCAAATTGCGCAGCAATTCATATGTCGATCCATGTAAGACCATATGTCGACCGAAGGTTAGAAAGTACGGCGAACAACCTATTGAAGTGTGCTTAGAGGTGCGCAGGGCTGCACCGATTTCTGCCAGTTGTTCGTCCCATCGATTATGATCTTTGTCTATATAGGAGCGTACCATATTTAAGAGATCTCGGTTAGCTCTTTCAGAAGGGTTGCCTTGTGGACTGTAAACGGGAGTAAAGGTGTGTTTAACTCCGTAATGATCTAGAAAATCCTTAAGTTTGTGAGAAGTGAATTCAGAGCCATTGTCGGAATGGATATATTCCGGTACTCCAAATAAAAAAAATACATAATCTTTAAGGAACTTAATAACAGCATCACTGTTTGCTCTAGGGATGGGGCGCATAATCACATTTTTAGTAAATTGATCCAGCATTATGATGATCGTAGTATTTCCCTGGCGAGATCGAGGATATGGGCCCAAGAAATCAAGGCAAAGCCGTTGGAACGGCCGCACAGCGCTTACTTGGATTCCCATGGGGACTTGCAACGTTCTGTTTATTGGTTTACAACGCTTACAGGTGCTACAATTCCGGATAAAATCCCTGACATCCGAAACCATTTTCGGCCAATAAAATAAATGACGCAACGTAAAAAGTGTACGCTCAATTCCGCAATGTCCAGCTACTGGTGAACAATGGGCTTGCCTTATAAGACCGGGCGCTATTTTTGTTGGTACCCATAGTTTCCATTTACAATCTTCAGCCTCCAGGTCACTAGAAACATCTGATAACTTGATGTATAGTCTACCATCCAATATCCTCACATTTGACGTCGATAAGTTAGTATTTTGAATCGACTCAATTAATTTGATATAATCCTCAGATACAAATTCAGCACTTTCGAGGTCTACACAAAGTGGTGGCGTTTGAAGGTCATGTATGGCTTCCACACAGTTTGTAGATGTTTCTTCTTGGTACATGCGCGATAGTACATCTGGGACTATGTTCTGGGAACCCTTCCGATATTCTATGTTGAAATCATACCCCTGGAGTTTTAAACTCCACCTGGCTAACCGCCCTGACAGGTCCTTTTGATCCATAAGCCATTTAAGGCTTGCATGATCGGTAATAATTGTAAACCGAGATCCCTCAACATAACAACGAAATTTTTTTACACTCATGACAACTGCTAGACATTCTAGCTCAGTGACGCTATATTTACGTTGAGCCGCATTGAGTTTATGTGAGTAGAATGCAATGGGATGCTCTGAATCATCCTCAGCTCGTTGAAATAATACACTGCCGATTCCGGTCGTGCTAGCGTCGCATTGAAGATAGAATTGTTTATTATAATCTGGGTTTACTAAAAGAGGAGCAGAAACTAAACAATTTTTTAAGGTGTCTAAGGAGGCTTGTTCTCTAGGGCCCCACTCCACCCTCTTTTTCCCTTTTAGCATATCCGTTAGGGGAGTAGCAATAGTAGCAAAATTCGGAATAAACCTTCGATACCATCCGAATAACCCAAGTATACTGCGAACATTCTTTTGAGTTGTCGGAGGCGGTAATTTGGTAATTGCTGACACTTTGTCCGGATCTGCGCGCAAATGCCCATCTCCGACGACGTATCCTAGGTATTTAATTTCCTTCAGAACGAATTCGCTTTTTTCTACATTAATTGTTAAACCCGCTGAACGTAAACATTGTGCTACCTCCCACAATACGCGAATGTGATCTTCAAATGTAGGTGAGGCCACGAGTAAGTCGTCCAGGTATACAAACACCCGTTCGTGTAATCGATGTGGAATCACCTTGTGCATGAGCCGGCATAACGTTTGTGGTGCATTGCACAGTCCAAAAGGCATAACCGTAAATTGATATAATGGTCTACCTGCTACGGTGAAGGCTGTTATCTCACGCGATTCTTTAGCTAATGGGATTTGCCAGAACGCATCTTTTAAGTCTACTTTGGAAATGAAACGAGTTTCTTGAAGTCTGGCTAGTAAACCTTCGATCAGAGGCAGGGGATACGCATCTTTGACCGTCACGGAATTAATCTTGCGTGCGTCTAAACATAATCTAACTTTCCCTGGCTTACGAACAACTGTAACTGGCGAACTCCATGGGCTATGGCTTTCCTCTATCACCCCTAATGTAAGCATTCTCTCTATTTCCCCATCGAGGAGCTTTTGGATGACGGGTGAAATTGGGTAATGTCGCTGCTTAACAGGTGAGCTATTTCCCACATCGATAGAATGTTCAATCAAGTGTGTTCTTCCCAATCCTTCTTCAATAGATGAAGGGAAACGACTGCGCACCTTATTCAAAAGCTTCCATTCACTTTCACGTAATTCACACTGATTTGGGTTTAAAGACGTTAATTCTCCGATCTCCAAGAAGTTATCTCTCGGAATCAAACACGGTGCGATTCCAAATTTACCCCAAAAATCGATGCCCAAATACAAAGGCTGCGATAACGACGGTACAACTAACAGGGATATCTTTTTCGTTCTAGACTCAAATTTTACGGAGCAGACCAGGGTCCCGAGAACTGGCTGTGCCTGCCCACTAGCTGTCGATATATTCGCTTTGATTGGCTTAAAACTAAGCCCAATCTGTTTTAAAAATTGTTCAGCCCCTCTACCAAGTATACTGCAATTTGCTCCACTATCCAGTAAACCCTTAATTTTATGACCACGAATGGAAACTGTAGCATACGGACGATCGTCCACTTCAGTTGATATCCGAGTGGAAGCTACAGTTTTTTTAAATAACTTACGTTTGCGAAAATAATTGGCCGATCTAAGGAAACATTTCTTCGTATTTTCGGAATTTATTGGCGTTGATATAATTCGGGATCGGTATTTGTGGCCACATCCTCGCGTGGGGTTAAGTGAGCCTTCAGGTGTAACATCCCCGGAGTATTTACACGGCTCCTCCCGTTTCCCGAGTTACACGAAATGCATGACGGTTTATAAGTATTTAAGCGCCCACACCCGTAACAGAAAATTTTGCGTTCGCTTACGCATTCTTTATAAGAATGACCGGGTTGACGACAATTCCAACAGTCTTTTCCCATTAAAGAATGAGTGGGATGATCTCTAAATGGATTACTGCGTGGTGCACCTTGCGGTTGAATTTTTTTACGAGGTATTTCGTCAACGGCAAACGAAGATGGATCTTTCCATTGTACCTCATTCACGGTATGATAAGACTTCCTGATATTAGGCTCCTTAGTGATCCTGTGTTGAAATCGTTCGATATGTTTACAAGCGCGAATAAGGTCTTCACGCGAAGTTATGGACTGCCACAATAACTCTCGTTGAAAATCATTGTTTAATCCTTGCTTCACTAGTTGAACCAATCGAGGTTCCGGTATTTTATTTTGCATTCGAGAAGCCAATGCTGTCATTTCGAGTAAATATTCTGTGAAGGACTCATTGCTTTTTTGCTTCCTAGAGCATAAGTGCAAATATAGTTCATCATCCGTTTCTAAATCCTCGAAAGTTAGGAGCATCTGTCTTTTAAGGAAGAACCAGCCCAGCCCGTAGTGGGTATGACGAAATTCCCAGTACCACTGTGCTGCTTTACCTTCTAAACAGGCTGGTAGAATAGAGACTAAGTCATCTGGAATACAACCTGCATCTTGAGCTGTAGTTTCCAGACGGAAAATAAAGTCCGATAATCGGGGCCCTTGTTTGGAGGCGTTAAATTTTAAAGATGACCCTCCCCAATTAATCCTCTGTTGAAGGTCCTTTCTAGCTTGAAAAGGAGCAGAAGTATTCATCCGGTGAGACAGCTCGCGCAATTCCTGACCAGGCAATTGAGGCGTCGTCACACACCCTAAACTGATATCGGGTAATGTTGGAGACATTACAGCCGTCGCACAGTCACGACTGGTAGAACTAGTAGACGCAACTGGATTGCTATCTTTTGTGCACGGATTGATGTTGTTATTGTCTGATATGTCCTCCGAGTCGTCAAGAGACAATTTATCCAAATTTAAAGCAGGAAGTGCTGGTTCGAGTTTCCCTTCAATGGTCGTATGACGCACGGCGTCTAGAAGAAGCTGACCCTCTACCATGGCTTCTGTAGCCTGTTTATGCGCCACTTCGGAATATGAGATACGCTCTAATCTCCCCAAAATGTGAAGCAGTTGGGTAACTGTTCGCGGTATGGAATCATATTCCTTCCTAAGTACGATTCGTTTTATAAGCGCACTTAAATCGACTAATTTATTTGAACATAACTTTACTTCCCTTAGCGGGTTCTTTCGGGCTCCTAGATGTGCTATGCGAGGAATTAAAGTGGGATCTGAATTTTCCTTGTCTATAATGGCCTGTAACACAGTAACCATTTGCTCGTTTCGTTCCGAAACATTGCGAATTTCGCACTCTACGATCAGCTCCGCTTTGGACAAAAAGCCGGACTCCATGATTGTAAAATTAGAAAGATTTTGATTGTGATGATGTCGTAGAGATAACTACCAAATGAAAATATTAGCACAATACACAGTAAGTAAAGTATAAACCAATAGTATTGGCAAATTGGAACCTATATATAATATAAGATATAACAAAAAAACTCAGTTGAACGTTATTTAACACACAAAAAAAACTCGGTCCCGTTCCCCAGTAAACGAGAAATATTTCCAGGTATCACAGACTACTCTAGTTACAAAAAATGTGGAAACTATATACTACTGTATAATAATTTAACGACCATAAAAAAAACCGAAAATTTGCAATTAATTGCCTGCAAAAAAAACCAAAAAGAAAAATGGAAAGAGCGCTTGAGAAGTAAGTACCGATTTTGTTGCAATTTTAACAATACTAGGCCCCGAAATCAATCCAGAACTGCATTGAATTTTTCATGACTTGCTAGTCGACGGAGCACTGCCGGACGAATTCTGCCTCAGATTGTTCTGGTACCCAATAGACTATTTTCCTCCGCGACTTTCAACATTGCCTTCTACAGGTAATTTACCCACTACGCCAACGCGGAGAGCTAATGCGCGTCATCGGAGGGAAAAAACCGGTAAATTTTGAGCTCCTACTTCGGACGAACACTTTCTTAGCGAAATAATTATGAAACTTAAAAAAACTGAATTAAACGTGCATTCACGGCACAAAAAAAAGAAAGATTTTACTTAAATTGAAAATTGCCGCATAAAACACAAAAAAAAATATATATTCCGAACACGTTTGGGCGCCACTGTAACGGATCCAGTATCTACCGTTTCGTGCGGTACCGGTCCGTTAACAGGGCAGACGAAGTCTGCCATGAGGGATTTTTTTTTCCCCTCAGATGGGGCGTTTTGTTGGGACCTTGCCTTCGGCACCTTCTGCCGGCTGCTCAGGGCGGGGTGGTTCGGAAGTTTTGGCCCTAACGGAGCCCATCATATGCGTGCCGAAAAATTCAAAAATTTAATTTACTAACCCATTTTCACTGGATACCGGGACCTCATTTTTTTCTCCTTCTTTCTTTAGCCAGTCATGCTATAGTTATTTTGCTGAAACAAAAGGTTAGTCTAAATAGAAAAAACCAAATATACCCTTTTTTTCCTCTTTATTTCTTTTGGGTTTCACCATACAATAGATCCATTACTCCGAATCCATCCAACGAAATCCAGAAAAAAAAACTTCTCCAGCACCACCGCACTCAACGACCGCCGAACCGAGACTCCCCTCTCATCTTCTCGACTCCAGCATCTCGGGACCAACGCTGTCCCAAGACGATGCTGCCAAATGGTCTAAAAGAAATGTCCCAAAACGAACTGGTATACTGCGTTTTGTAATCGTCGAAAATTATACGCTGCGTTTCGTTACAGAACAAGATACAAAAACCTGTATAAAAGAAACAAGTGTCAGAATTGTTAGATACAAAAATTCAGGAATCCAAAAGTCCTCTGATTTAGGAGCAAAAATAAAACAAACAAAAACTACTGAAAGGAGTCTAACAACGGTACAAAGAAACATATATCACCACCGTAACTTTACTGTCCCAATTAAAAAACATATTTTTCTAATTTGTATTATAGTAAGATATGAGAAAAATAAAATTTGGTTCTGAAAGATACCAAGTTTCAACTTTTTATCATTAGTTAATTATTAAAACAAAGAATCGATCTGATATCTTCTTGGACCAAAGAAGTATGGCGAATTTCGTCAAAAAATGTTAATCAACATTTTGAAAATGTTATTCTCTTTTTAAACATCTCGATTCGATAATTAAAATCAGAAATTCATTTAATTATAAACCAAGTTTTATCTTTCTAACATACAAATAAAGAAAATCTATTGAATTTACAGCCGCTGTTAGTACCAAAATTGTATTATTGTATAGCTGTGAGCCATTTCTGATCAGGCCTAAATCTAAGATAATCAAATTATTTTAATTTTTACATTTTTATACTCTAGATGAAATCATATAGAGTATTATAAGTTTAATCCAGCCCAAAAGTTTGTAACGCATAGAACCAAGCCTCGGACGAAAAAAAGTTATATATTATTTTTTGTTTATTTGTGGCCAAAAACCTGAAATCCGCCTGACGTCCGTCCGTCCGTCCGTCCGTCCGTCCGTCCGTCCGTCCGTCTGTCCGTGAACACGATAACTCAAGAACGCCTTCACCTAGGATCTTGAAATTTTGAATCTGGATGTTTGGTTGAATTTGTAAGGCTAAGTTCGTTAACGGGCAAAATCGTCCTACTCCTTCGGGTAGCTGCCATACAAAATGTCCTTAAAACACGTGTTCAAGAATATTGGTCGATAACTTTAGAAGGGTTTAAGCTACGTCTTTGAAATTTTGTATGTATTATTTTTCCAATAGTTAGAGCTAAATATATGATTATGAAGAAAATCCTGTTAGTCCTTCGTGTAGCTGCCATACAAATATCCTGTCAAAATGTATTCACTTAATTTACGAAACTCACAATAACTCAAGTAATCTATTAGGTACGAATTCGGAATTTTGTACAAGTTAGTTTTGAGTGAAAAGGAAGTTCGAGTTTACTAATCAGCGAAATCCTTTCACTCCTTCTGGTAGCGGCCATACAAAATATCCTTAAAACACGTGATCAACAATTTTCTTCCGATAACTTTTGAACGCTTCAAGCTACGAATTTGAAATTTTGTAAACATGAATTTTTGAATGGTTCGAAGGAAAAGGACAAATAAGTAAGAAATCGAATGAGTCCTTCCTGCACCTCCCATGTGAAAGTCCTTTAAAAAGGACATTTTTTTTCGATGACTTACCCAGTTCAAGGTATGAAATTAAACACTGAATATTGTCTTTTAGTTTTGAGTAGCTATCTAATAGCAGTCCTTAATAAAGGACATACAACATGCACACACGTAATTCTACTTTATGGGGATACTCTAGATGAATACTGAACTCCGATTTATATTGTAGTTGGGGAACTACAATATAAATCGGAGTTCAGTATTCATCTAGAGTATTATACGATTGGCTTGCAGCCGATCGTGACTGCAGTATGTTTTTAATTTTATTTTGAGTATCTTTTGTGTGTTAGAAAAGTCTGGCAAACGCACTGCTCGTAAACTCCAACTAGAACATAATGTAACAACGTGCAAGCGAAATTGAACGTATGCCAGGTGAAAAACTTTTCCTGGATATTCCATTTGAAACTATATTGGACTGGACAGTAAAGTTTATAAATAAAAATTATGACATGCCATGTTAATCTGAAAATGAAAAAAAAAATGAAAATGAAAACATACAAAATATTAATTATATTATACCTAGTTTATTGAATAATTTTTGCAAAATTTAAATAGGAACAGGACATTTGCCGAAGAAACCAGTTTTTGACTATGATTGACATATATTAAGAATTCTTCTTCTTTCCTCTTTTTTGGAAATTTGGAAAATTTTGTTGCGCTTTGATCTAAATACATCGCAATGGATCACTAAGGATTCTTCTAAGTCAAATATATGTTCACAGATAAATACACCTAAAGTGAATTATTGAGTGTTCTGTTTTGTGACTCGTAAGTGATTCATTTTGGTGAACCGAAATTGAATCGTCTAGATGAACATCTCATTTCACAATATTTACAATTCGTATAAAATGAAATAGATCATTGAATATTCTTTATTTAAAATTATTTAATTTCTCTTTAGCTGCAATGAACATTTATGATTTCTTATGCTTGAATTTGAGCATGATCTATTATTCAAATAAGCGAATGATTCGTACAAATTACATATGTGGATTGAATTTTCACCAAATACTTTAATGGAAATGAGCTAAAGACCGTTGAAATATTGTATCAATGTATTTGATGTAACTTGTAATATATTTTTCTCGACTGTGACAAGTTCAACCAACTAGTTACTCCTTCTGGCAAAGGCCGTATAGGTATGCTTAAATTTTCTGATCGGTTTACTAAACCAAGAGTGTAGAGTTTTAAAGTAGATTTACTAATTTATCTCACCAAATAATTTCAAAACCAACTACTCCTTTCGGTAGGTACCTGTAAAAACGCACTCACTTATTCCAATTCCTCCATGTCCGAATTCAAAAATAGAGTACCTACTCCCACATTCTGGGACTGGTCAAACAGTATTCACACACCGTTCCTTAAAAAAAAAAAATAGTTTTTGTTACGTCTTCAATCAAAACACTATTTTTAAAAGATCGAGTGATAAGTAATTATCACCTGCTTGCATGTAATACCTTTTCGATTTTCCAATCTCCATATTTCGGTAATCGCAGAAGCTCGTGACTCCACGAAGAACATAAGATAGCGTATTACACACTCGGTTGTCTGTAACAAGCATTAACCGAATTTAGAGCTTAATACAAAATTAACGTAAATTAAATGTCATAAAAAGGCAGTTCCCACGGCAGCCATCATATGGTACTGTGTGCCTTTTGCTTCCATCCAGGACATGGAAAACAACAGCCTGTAGAGAATACACGTACGGCAGAAACCCAAGTGTCTCTTCTGCAGTATGAAAGCGAGGCTGGGAAATGTCAGGAAGTAACAGTGTTTGAAACATATGAAAGCAGCCCAGGTATGTATACCTATACCCGAGCCACCCAGAGACATGGGGACACTGTCACCCCTCGGTTATATTAGAGCAAATATGTGTTAAATGAAAAGCATATTTTCGTGTGAACATTATCTTTATCCACACCAGAATTTAAATGAACGCATAATGTGCTGCCTCGTAGCACCGAGTCTTGTACGTCCAATGTATGTCCTTGCCCGCCGTCGAATTTCGCAACATACACGGTGAAGCTTCGAGAATGATACCATATCCGGAATGCCGGAATACAGGTAACTCTTGTCATGACAAGACTCCCCAATTCATAAGCCCAGTGTTTTTCCGGATTATTTCGAAAGGTAGCCAGGCTTGGCGAGAAGTTGTATTCGGAAAGGTGGAATGCTCGTGAGGGTGGGCAGGGCAGAACGGGTGGCTTGAGTTATTGTTTGCACAATGGGGGGGGGGATGGGGGGGGGGGAAGGTGAGGAGGGCATGATTGTGAAGGCTTCCGATTTACATCGCAGGTACCCAGGCATTCCACCCATCTGACTTTTTGGATATGTTCGTATGCCATCCAGATATCAACATCCTGGGGGTGTTAATTTTTAAGGGCAAGATAAACAGCCTCGATAACGCACCGTAAGTTACGTGCGAAAAGAAAATTTGTGTAATTGAACTGGCTGGTTCCTGTCAGAGGATTCGGGTAACGACAAATTCAAATAGGGCTACGAATTTATGGTCTTCGGATGTTTTTAAAGTTAAATTTAAATTTAATACGAAGTTTGTATAAAATATGGGACAGACGATTTATTTTCGGAACAAGATAGTGAAGTTGGGTAAAATGAAATAAGGAGACTTCAGCTCCAGTTGAAAATAAATTGTTTATGTGGAATTTTTACTTTATTATTTTAATAATAATGGCCCATACCTCAAGAACTCTAACACATAAGTTTCCACAATAGGTAGATTAGATAAAAAGCTTAGGCTATAAAGCAAGTGTTTCTGAATTTCATATTTCAGGAACGGTGTTCTTTGAAGTGGACATAGCGGGTGGAATTATAGAGAAATCAATCCTTGTATATTTTTAAGGTTGAACAAAACACCTGGGCATATTATTTACAAAATACTAAACAAAATCTGAATCATTTATGGAACGCTATCGTTTCATTCTCTTATCAAATCCCACAAGATACATGCAAGCATATTTTTGAAATTATGTCAGAAATGAATCACAAATGTACAACTAGCAACAATATGAATTATATTTGAAAATATATGAAGAATGCAACCAGCAACAATATTTTTCCCCACGTATTCTTCGTGAAAAATTTGATGTCAAACATTTCAATTTCCCGAATCTCCAAGTCTAAAATATTTTTCGCCGTAATATCTCCCTTAAAATAGTTCGTTTTTCAATAAAATCTGAGTATATCCATGTTATGATGCCGATAAATTTGTTTATGATGCGATTTATCAAGATATCCTCTACCCTCTGAATATGATGCCATAAACAAGCGTTCATGTCCTTATTCCTCCAGGATGGATCGTCTATCCTTTAGCATAGTGTTTACCAAGTTTTATTTTTGTCGTTTATTTCACCAAAGAGACGAGCAATACGAGGACATCTTTCGATATGGCGAATATTATGAAAGGTATCTTTCGATGGGAATCAACTGGATTTGGATTTAGATACTTCTTGTAGTTCCTGGAAAATGCATTTATGGTGGATTTACTGTCGGGATAGTAATAGTCACTAGAAAAATATGAAAAATTGCAATATCAATTTATTGTAATAAAACGAACTGGGATTTAAGGGTTAGCTGTTTATCACTCAAACTGAATTGATAAGAATGGTATGGTTTGTAAAGGAACATAAATTTTTTTAAAAACAATTAAAAAATAACTTTAATTTTTAAATAAGCAGTTCAGGTAGCAATATCTATTGGTTCTTCAGATTTTTTTGTTGAAATTGAACTTATAATTATTAGACACTATATGTAATATATAGTGATGTAAAAAAATTACAGATAATAACATAATCTTAATTATAATAATAGTTACGAAACGGTAAATTACGCAGTAATGTTTTTTTTTTACAATACAATACAATAAAATACAATAAAATATATTAAAAAAGTTATTATTAAAAGAATTTAAAATTTTTACAAAACAAAGTGTAAACTTAGATATTTTCAAAACGAAAAGGAGCATAAAAAATCTACCAAATAGTCCGTGCGTAACTTTGCTATTTATTGGGTGGAGGTCCATGCGACTGATAACTTAAAAAGAGTTGCTAAGTCTTTCGATTTTTATAAACACGGAAGTTGTAAACTACTAATCTCGAGAACAACCATAGAAGAAGAAAGGAGTGCAATATTTCATCAAACCTGAGAAATGTAGTGCAATTTATGAAAACATGGTCAACCCCTTTTCAAATCTTTCAGTGTTGAGGATGGACAAAAGTTATTTTTATGCGTTTATGTAAAAAGTTAGTATTAAAGCGAATTCGATGTTTCAACAGACCTTGGTGACATGGGACTATTCGTGAGTTATCTGCTTTTAATTTTCTGAAGAGTTCAATTTACTCTGAAGTTTTGGAGACAGTTTATAGACGGTTGAATAAAATGCCCGAGAATTGAAAAAGCTATTCAAGATTGTATCAGACCTAAGAGATATAGTGGAATTCGTGAAAACGTGTAACATTGAATATTACAAAAATCTTGAAACCAGCTTCGAGTCTCTTATACAAAGTACTGAAAGAAGTGAAACTAATTTCAAATAACTCAAAATAAATGTCTGGAAATCATTTTTAACCAGTCCTTATACCCAAAAGATATTATTAAGTTCGTGGAATTATGTGCATCCCCCATTTCACCAACAATTTTCACGTAAATGTAAATCAAATCAGAATGTTTTCCACACTTCCAAAAATTAATTACTGAAAGAAGTCTTCACATATTATTTATTGAGAAAAAATTCAAAGATTTGTGCGTCTACCGAGATTCAAGTTTCTCGCACATGCTGTTCCTAAGATTACAAAATTATACCAAATTCTTATTTTGAATATGTGCCACTAAAGAAACTCTAACAGCAGTTCCGGATATATGAAAATTAGAATAGATACCTTTTAACTCTCCAGCATTGATACCCTGTCCATTCAGGAGATATGAGAATGTTTGGATTCTAAAAATCAGTATCAAGGATTTCCCTTACAAAAACGGTCCAGCCAAAATTTTTATCTAAATCCAACTTCAAAGTTTCAACTCTAAAAAAATTTCTACTTAAAGAAGCCCTCTTGGCCTACCCATACATTTTTTTTTGTTACTCCTTACATTGAAATATGCCCACCCTTCAAACCTTGTTCTAGACATTCATATACCAAACCTAAAATTTATTTGGTAACACTCACCGACACTATTACCTCGCCATCGTTGCTGTCCGAACACCTAAAATCAAGCGTTTCAAGTAAGCCTAAGTCTAATCGTACCACAAATAGTCTACCACTCTCGGCATAAATCTGTCCATTAGAAGCATTCAAACATTCAATCTGGTGTACCTAGTGGTATGAAACCACAATTTAATATTTTGAGAGTTTGCGAACCGCACACACATAAGTACACCCACCACGCATCAAACATCCGCCGAGCTCGGCTTGTGTCCAGGAAAGGGTCCTAAAATCCACCAAACTACATTTCATACGAAATCTATGCAATCCGAATATGGACGACCCGGGTCTAGTCATCCCTACTGGACCACGGACGTAAGCTTAGGGCTGAAAGCGAATGCAACCCCTAAAGCATTTCTGGCCTTATGCGTACGAAATCAGCAACTGGCCATAATTGCTTGATATATGGGTCATTAGGACGGACTATTCCACATATCCATTTGTGGATGCGTATGATGGCAGCACATCCAACCTACCCCCAGGTCCTGGAATTTCGGGATTTTGAATTCGGTTGTAGGACGGTTTAGGTCAGTGGGTAAATTCAGCGGTAAGCAGAAGTCAAAATTGGACAGCGTATTCAAACTGGGGAGTGAACTAATTTTAATTTTGAAAGTTCTGGATATGTCCGAGGGTCAGATGTTGCTACCAACTCGTTTAATTTGGGTTTTCGAAAGGACGCCCGACCAGGTTAGCTGAATGTCTAGTCTCGACGCTAAATAGCAGATACTCGGATATATCCAGCGGAAAATAAGTCCGGAAAACAAAGGAAACAAATTAATCAACGATAGTTGGAGGAATCATTACCAAAATCGTATAAACTCAGGCTGAAATTCGGAGAGATCATGGGTGAGGAAGAGTATCCCTGGATCAACACATTGTATTCGAAAGGATTTGATTTCGACAGAATTCCCCGAAAGTGTTATTTTCGGAGGTTTGCGCCCTTAGAACTATCAATCACACAATGTGGGATTGCTTTGGTCGGCACGATATACAATTCAATTAAATTGATTGCATATCTCATCGAATTCCGCTATTATTTGTATTTAGAGAAAAACAATTGGCAGATCCTGATGCTATGGCCGATACATTTAGTTTCCTCTTTGTTAATTAATAGACAAAGGTTCATGCAATTAGATACAGTTTCTTATTGGAAAAAATCAATTGCAAACCATGATGAAACATCCTTGTTCAACATAGAACAATAAATAATTTCGGGTTTATAATTTTAGAACTTTAACTCGCTGAACAAACAGCAAAAACACAAGAATCCTTAAAGGTATCTTCGACTTTTCCCACACAATATACCCGAATCACTTTAACGCGCACTTTTTTCTCTTTAAATCTTGATATCCTTTCCTGAATGAAAAAAAAATCCATTTCTTAAGCTCATAGCAAAAAACCGTATCACACGATACACAAATCCGCTATACCCAGCACCCGCCAGAGACATGTGGTCGTGCATTTAAATATTCACAAGAGGATTCCACAATTGAGATCCGCACTAGACGATAAGGAAACCGAATCAGACCCATCCCATCTATTGACAGTGCGCTATGCCAGCTACCCCAAATCCGGCCACTCTCTAAGTAGACAACGACCACCGAACACCCTATACTCAACTACGTCATCTACCACCTGAGCGTAACTGCTTCCCAAATTAAAAGTGCATGAAGGAGCTCCCCAGCTTTGTGGATAGGACCGAGAAGCAACGAGATCTCGAGAAGCCTCAAAGGTATGAAAGGCAGTTGCACAGCGGAACCTTTTGTGTCGATAAGGTTATCCACATGCCTATGTACTTTATGAACATTGAGGTAAGTATGGCCTTTTTTTTCACCATGTCAGACAGTCAAGAAGGCGCTTCGAGTACACTCCCTTCGGGGTGGGCAAACAAAAAACAGCGGGCAGGCCATCAAGGAAAAGGATGTTCCGGTTCATCATTCCAAGAACTTCGAGGCTTCCCTGAAACGATGAAGCCGGGGTGTAAATATTTACAGAAAAAGGTCAATGGCATTCTTCGGAAGCACCTACCTGTGTGTTGCAGAGTGCAGTTTAGTATCGCGTCTATAGGCTAAGATCTTCACTCCTTGTGATGCGAACGATAGCTTTGAATTCACGCTTGTATGACTTTTTGCTTTATGGATCTCTCTGAATGGCGCGGCTTTTGTGATTGACATCCGCTTAACGTTTCAAGGATGTTGTAATGACTGGCGACAGTAAATAGCTGGTATCGGATAAGCGCTGCAGGTGAGCATCTTTTATTGTTTCGTTATAACGAAAGAAGAAGCGAAGAAATCGACTTTATTCAGTTATTCGAGAAGCCTTTACAATGGAAACTTTATTGAACTATATAGTCGAAGGCTGTTTAAAATGTATCGGACCTAGTCCTGGCTTGCGTTATAAGTATCCAAACATTCTGTAAAATATTTAGAGTCCACTAGATTTCAAATCGTTTTTCCAAATTGTCAAGTGTAATGTGACCACGAAATATGGAAATTTAAATGTGTGTCTCAAGATACTTCACATCCTTCGACTTTCGTTCTTCCGCCACTTTCCACAGCTCAGTCATTCCGACGACCGCAACGTTGCATCGACGTCTAGGTGACGTCACTACGACTGCGGACTAATTTAGGGAATAATTTCAGTGTGGTCCTGATGCATCCTCCGACCCTGAACCGACCTTCAATCGATTCAGATTCGCGTTAAGTAGTCAGTTATAATTGGTTATTCAAGCAACCTTTAAAAGAAATGTATTAAAAAAAATTTCAAACTCCTACTTTTTTCATATTCTTCAAAATGACCATTGCACCCCTCACGTATTTCTATCTGGGTAATGAATTTAATAGCAGGAATAAATTACGAGAAAATATGAATGGCGGATTTTACAAAGTGAAATCTAACGAAGTTGGTCAAATAACTTTCCAGTATAAAAAAATAAAATAAAAACGAACCTCGCAAATAACTTTACAGTCAGATACTTAAGTACTTAAGTTACTTAAGTAACTAAAAAGTAATCAAAACCAAAAAGTAATCCATATAAATATTTAGTCATCTTCCTAACCAAAAAGTTACCTCCTAAAATTTTTGTCAAAAATTTGTTATCAGAAAGTCTAAATTAAGTTATCAGAAAGTCATCTTAGTCATATTTACAACGAAAAAGTTTCTCAAATATCTTCAATGTTAAATTTATAACCAGAATAGTGTTCGTGTGTTTACACAAGATTCCTCAGTGGAAAAGTTAAGTGTAGTTACCGGTTTGATTGAACGTTCCCAACATGGTTGAGTTACTTTCTTGTTTAATTTTAATAACTACTGTAGAAAAAAAACGTTTCAATGTATTTCAGTTAAATTATTTTACTTCATTTATTTGCTAATGCGGTTGTTTTCTTCAGAGGTATAAGTCGACTCCAGTTAATGAATAAGAAGATAGGTTCATTGATGTTCAAAATTCGACTCAGGGTTTAGATTTTATGTCGTTCTACGAGGTTCAATTCAGATCATCCTCTGTATCTGGTAAGGTAGTAGTATCCAAATGTTTGACTTGCATCAAATTCCTATTTAATCTCTTGAGAGGCAACAAACAGTACACTTTTGTTGTACTATTAATAGTACACTTTTTCTGATATAAAAAAAATCAATATGAAACTGAGAATACAACGAAATCTTCTTACAGACATAATCAACTCTTTTGGATGCTTCCTACTGAATAATGTAATCGCAGCGAAACTGGATGAGTAGTATTACACCGCCCCCTCACAGTTAGTTATTAGCACCTCTGAGCACCTTGGACGACAGTTTCCTTAATTTACACCTGAACTACCGATCGTTTCCGCCAGATGCATTTGCCATCAAAACCGCAGAACATTTTCCAGCGTTCACGTTTTAAGTACGTTGCAAAGTAAATTGCACCTATACCCAGTTTGTAATCGCCTTATAGTCCTTGCGAGTCTCTGGCTAGCGTATGGTAAAATTGCAACTGAATCAAGACGACGAAGGACGATATTTACCCCGCTTTCAGCTCATACTATGGTAAGGTAAAGGCAACATGGTGAAAGTTTTCCCGACGAAAACCATTTTCCATATGGACGAGAATGACTATAGGGTGGTTGTCGTCGTATTTGCCTTTTTGTGGAGTCATAAGTTTGTCATAAGGTACAAGCACGTGTGTTTACGTGGATAGACCCCAAAAAATGAGAGGGTAGATATGAAGACTGGAAGGGTAGCGTGGGTGAACACTAAGGACTAAGTATGTAGGATGGGTACGGTATAGGATACATCGTATCTCTACCTATACTGTATTTACCGTAACGATGTTATAGTAATACGAGTACATTCTGAGCGGATCATTTCCCGGCGGATGCATTCACAACAGCAACAGACAACACTGTAAATTAAGTTTTTGATACTTTGCCAAACTTCATTTTCATGGGGCTTACTCGTGTCTTTTGTTGTGTTACATATGCTGGCTTAGTGTACTGCTTTTTAGCCATTTAACATTGTCAAGTGGAATGAATTACTTTCGAATTAGTAACACTGATGCGATTTTTATTTGTTCGTAGCGTTTTAGTTTAAGAGTGGTCATTTGTAACATATGTTTTTGAAAAAAAAAAGAATTCTAAAAGTATTTGCATTGTAATCATGGAACATATTTATTTATTATGTTTAGTTAATTTTAATTCCATTCAAGTCTTCTCCAAATTTTAAAATTGTAAATACACTACGATTTTAAATTGAGAAGAACACATAAAAACTAGAAAGCTATTTCGAAATTAAAAATAAATTCAATATTAAGTGAAGATTTATTTTCAAAATTCATCAGCCTACTGCAAAAACTTTTCAAGTCATAAAATAAATATTCCAAGATGTAATACAGATGGAAATAGATGGAAAGATAATTTTTACGTTGACATCACTTGAAACTTCTTCTTTATAAATAAGGAATGTCGATGCCTTTTTTTTATAAAAAGTATGAATACACTGATTATCTAAATTTATTTCGATTTCAGAAAAATACTCCTATTTAAAAAAAAATACAAATTCAAAATATTAAATAGAAATAATAATATAGTTAATATAATTAAAATTAAATCTTTTATAATAGGGGTTTTTTCGTCGTTAAACCTACTTCTCTTAAAGAATGTTCAGAACATTTATGTTTGAAAATTATTAATTCATGATTTTCCCCGTTTTGGAATGAATTTCAGTACGGATGATAAGAGATTTTCCAAAATTTTTCATTGCAATCAGATAGTAAAACTGTTAAGTTTCAGCTTAAGTTTTTTTATACTGTGTACGTTCCATCGATCCATAAATTAAATGGGAAAGAGCCCCGTCTTTTTGTTCATATTATCATCATTGTTAAAAACTTTGGATTACAATATCTTCCGAACCAATTACACTAGGAAGATCAAATTTAGTTTTTGTATATGGGATGACAAGAGGAGTCAACTGAAAGTAAATTTTTTGAGGGGCGAGGTGGAGCACGAAAGTGGGGGGACAGCAATTTCTCAAAAAATTTAATTTTAATATCTCAGAAACCGTATTAGATATGATCTTGAAAATTTTACAGGAGTTGGGGTCTGTAGAGCTCTAGTAGGGAAAAATTTGGGGGTGTGGGTGTTGGGAGTGATGGTGAAAGGGGGAAGAAAGGAAAACATTCCAATGGTTATTTCTCGAAAACCGTAATTAATAGAACACTAAAAATTTAGGATTATATACAGCCACTATAGAGTCATCCTAGAAAAATTTTCGATAAGGGTAGCAAGGTACGGGAGTGGGGTGTATATCTAAGAAACAGCTTATGCTAGAAAGTTGAAACTTAGTATGCTATTAAAGTAATTAAAGCAAAAAAAGTTCAGATTTTTATTGGTGTTCAGAGGTTGATTAAAAAAAATGCCCGTGACCACATTTTCACAAATTTTTTTTAGGTTTTCAGTAACATAGTAACGTACACCGCATCTCAAAATTAAACTCGTTCCGAACTTCTACCCAAAAAATAATAAAGTTGCGCCCAGACTGTTGGCAGATTTTTTTTTAAAGTTCAACCCTTATGGGTTGAAAGTGAGTTGAAAGTCTTTTTGACGAAATCCTTAATTACTGTTAGGCTCGATAAGCAATTAGGCATATAAGCAATTTTAGAATGTTTTGATATTAAGGTTGAATATCAGAACATTCATTGGGTTGTGTATTTTACGTTTAGAGTTAAAAAAATACCTTTCTAAAAAGCCTCTTGGCTCTTCTACGTATTTAACGCGGTTCGGACTTTTGCCCAAAAAATAATAAATTTGCACCTATTGGCTTACGAACGTTTCGATCGTATTGTTTGGCAATAGACTTCTGTACCACTCCACCCAAGTCGACTATTTTTTTTAAATTGCTTCACTATTATGGCTATATGTAAATTTCAAGCTTTGTCTTCCTAACAAAAACCGTCCCGGAAACATATAATTCCAATTTTTCCACCTCCTCCAACGCAACCAACCCCTTTAAAGGGGTTGAACCCATCAAACAAAATTTGAATGCTTCAAAATTTTGTTTGATGGGTTTCTTTTTCGCACTGCGTATGGCATATATGGCGGACAGACTTAGTATTGTTTTGCCTACTACCTCTGAAATTTGAACATATAAATTTCAGATCAATCACATTCACAATACTTTATTATTAAAAAATAATAAAGTAATATTGGTGAACGTGTAAGGCATTAATCGCTATGGATCCTTATATTTTCTCTGAAAGTCATCCACTGCGTGCTTACACTGTAATTACGGACACTTTTTATTGTGTTCAATACGTTGAATATAAAAAATAAATTTTCGTATGATAAATTAGGTTAGACGACGTGTTTATAGATCGAAAGTGGTGACCCGGACTGCCATATATTTGAAATAGATTTTGACTGAAGAGCTATGAATCGTAGATTCAGCGAGCTAGGTATGCTTGAACTGTAAAACCATCGTTCAAAGTAAAGGTTGCTAAATTAAATTTTTTCTTTTCTCGGTCATCCACTGTATTTTATAGAGGTACAAACTGATACAAAACTGTCATATAAATGCAGTACAATACACTCATCAAAACCATAAACTTTGAACTGCTTTAACCGTCCGTTTCTGCACAAATGTTCCGAAAAATCACAGAAACCTATAAACAATGTCCAGAAATACAAAAGTTCAGAAAACGTGAAGCAAAGCAACATAGACAAAGCAACAATAAGCATAAATTTTGAAATAAAGTCTTGCGTACTTCCTCCAGAAGTTCATATACGAGTACTTCCTTCCCTAGATACTGCCTGCAACTCTCGCTACGTTAATGTTCTGGAAAAACGAAATGTTTGCTACGTTACCGTATACAGTTTTGTCCTCTCAACTTATTTCCACATCTTTGCCAGCTTTATATCGCGAATTGTACATTTTTTTCTCGAATAATTAGTGTACCGTGATGTTGTCGTCCTGTCTATGCACAAACTTTCTTATTCTTACGAAAACCTCGGTATTAAGTGGCAGTCATGAAAGTCGTAGAGTGTAATTGGAAAATTTTCCCATGAAATCAGGATAAAACTGCTGGTGTAAGTGCTCCTCCTCGAGTATAGCGTTTAATCTGCGGGGAGTTGAAAATATCCAGTAGCCAGGACGAAAATTCAGTTGGATTCGAGGAGGGAGAGACAACGAAAAATGTAGCACTAACCGTCTTGAAAGGTCCTGGATCCATTACGGCTAGCATAAAATATTCACGATGTTCTTAAGCATTTTTCAGACCGCTTAGTTACGTTGGTTTAGATTAGCATTAGCGCGCGTATAGCTGGAGAGTTTGCCAGCGAAGACCCGATTCGTGAAATCTTTATGAAGTCCTTTGATGTTTTGGATGCCAAAGATTTGCGAGTTTTTCTTATGTTACCCTTAGTTTTGTGCGTGAATAAAAGCGAAGTTGGTATGGTATTAGGACTGGAATTGGTTTGGATACATTAATTTTTCACAGAAATGGGATATGAGAATTACGATCTCAATTAAAATTGAAAAGTTTCAGCTGAAAAAGGACACGATTTAAACGAAAGTGCAAGACTATAAGCCATAATTCGTTGGATCACTCATCCGGATTACATTAAATCCGAACAATTTTCAGAAAATGTTCATAAGCCAGACCGACGCTCATTGCTGACGGTGCAAAAGTTGAACGTGTAGACTACCTGTGCTTTAATGGCTTATACAATTTTCAAAAATAGATTAGTGTGTTATAAGCTATTTCAACAGAATGTGAATTAATTTTATAAATAATTTATTTTGAGCCAAATAGTGTCAACATGTAAGTGCAACATGCAAGTAAGTATTACTATTTTATTTTCAATAATTTTCAGAAAAAGGTCTTATCTAGAAATTGCGTTCCAACTGATGCCTAATTTAAAATAATTCTCTACATAAGTCTTTAATCCTTTCTATACTTTACTTTACCTTGGATCAAATCAGATTTTATAGAAAAAAATGGCAAACAGTCTGGAAGCAACTACATTATTGTTCACACAAGTTTAAGTTGTGATTAAAGTCGGATGTAGCGGATTGGGGATTTTAAACGCTTTTACAAAGATCCGAGATATTGCAAAATTCGTAATTCTATTAAATGATTCCTTTTCACGAATAACGTGGAATAATTACGCCTTTTATTTTCTATGTAAAGATAGTTTGAGAGGAGTGGCGTACGAAAATGTGAGACAAAGATCTTTTTTATTTCAGGATCTGATAGAAATTTGAAGCACGGAATTTCTATAATAATTTTTAAATAAATTGGTATTTGGTATTGATCTTGCGATCGCGATATTCTAAAAAGTTAAAACCAAGCTAGTCGGAGTAGTTGGTATAGATGTTTCAGAAGAGTGTTAAAAAATCGGTTTCATATGCTGCAGTGGCGTAAGGCAGTGTGGGTTAAAAAATTTAGTTTCTGTATATATCTCACGAACGGCATATGGTATAAAGTTGAAAAATGGAACGTAATATAGCGTTCTACTTTGAGTACTTTGAATATTAGTTTTAAGGAGATTCAAAATCCTACGGCTCGCAGGGAAGCATATAACCGCAATAGTGCACATATAACCGCAAGATACGATCGTTCGCCTATCCGCCACTGTCTTTCTGTTATTCCTGAACCAGTTTGAAAACATTTTTGCTCTGCTACTAAGGTACGACTAATTTATTGGCCATTCTTAAGCGGGGTTCGATCCCGCGTCTTCAGATTTAGTAGACCAAGCCATTTAGCGACAAGGTTACCGAGCCTAGTTGGTAATCCTGGTTTTCTTTCTCTTAAATACGAATTCCAATGACAGTCTTAGTCATAAATACGTTATTACTTCAAACCCTAACATATTACACAGTGCATGCTGCATAAACATTTTAATGAGAATATTTACCACTAACGTAATGTAAAACCATCAAAATCCAGTTTCACAACAAAACCTAAAACCGTCGAGCATAAAATCTAAAATTGTGCACGTACTATACTTAATCTGCTGCTATTTCCGTCTTTTCGGATTAACTACATTATCATACATGGAATCCTCTTGAGAATATTAAACTGCATAGCCATGTGTCTTTACTCCTTTCACAGGATTTATCGCCTTTATATTCCAAGCTTATAGACTGTTTCCAGTTGCCTATTTGTAGGTACTACCATAAGTACGGTCGTATCCTATAATAACGTATCCTCGCATCCTAAGTGCAGGGATGATTTCAGTCAAAGATGCGACATGCGAGGGTCTACACGAGTACTAAGTACGTTTCAGAAATTTTATTTAAATGAGTAATTTATATAGGAGACTGTAAAACTCTCTAAATTGGAATTTGTATAATTACTGGCATAACTTTATATTGAATCGGTCTCCGATGCACATGTAGAATAGAGTTTTAATTAAAATTATCTTTTAGTTATAAGCTGCCTCAAAATAACGCACGCTGTGTATCTTTCTGAACTCAAGATGGAAATTCGTGCAGAGAGTAAGGATTTTGTCAGAAGTCTGAATAGATGTCTCCCTGTCCAGTCTGCACACCCTGAAAAACACATCTTCCTCCCATTTCGGAACCAGGATTCTCTTCTCTATCTTTTTCTACTCGACCTTCCACCTGACAGTATTTACCAGCTGATCACACTAACCGACAACGTGGTAAATGGTATTTCGGTCAATATGTACGTGTACTTCTGCGGTAATTTATACAATTCGAATTGAAGACACTATTAACTTCAACATGGAATTTTTCTCATGTGTTGCATATAGGAGCGAAACGTTTGATGCTCAAGCCTTTATTATTTCCAATTGCCTGAAAGAAGTAAAAATAACAGGAACGCTTATAAGTATTTAAAATTTCCAATGAAAATCGGATTTAAGAAGAAACTCTCATAAACATTGAGAAATTTATCCGAATCCTGCTTAAAGGATATTTTGTTATGAGTGCGTTACAATAAGCCTATATCTTGTGAATCTGTTTTAGCTGTAACATAAATTATTTTCACCCTGCTTTCACGATTATTGCCATAAAGAGCACTTCATTTATTCAAAAACACTGGCATTTAGAGTTTTCATTCCATCGAATTTCTTAACCAAGGATTAATAAAGCAAAGCAACCGCCCCTGAAATAAAGGATTCCCAATACAGCACCTCCTTATACACATCTCTGCCATATAGTAGTATCCCGTAGCTAAGGGTATGTATGCATTTTCTGCTGACTACAATAGATCTGGAAACTTAGGCACTTCATTATAAGTTGGTCTTTTTAGCGCTTAAATATGTTTCCCATTTCTGGATTTGAATTCCAGGACGAAAAAGGAGTCCTCGAACGTTGAATGTTGGCTTTTGTCTACGGCTTACTCAACGTACAGTCAGCACCCCAAATATGCCATTTACAGGAGTTTTGTACATAATTAACGATAGTTTGTTTGTTAAAAGTTTTTTTTTCTCCACGGGCAACTCTTCTTCCTCCCATTCTAGTATAGTAAAGTCACTTCAAAGGATTTTCCATTGCATGAAGTTTTTCGTTGCGACTATCCAGATGTCCTAGCGCATACTATCGCAACACCTAGTTGTACTTAATGCCGGGACTAGATTTCATCAATAGGAAGTTAGTCGGTAACCAAATTCGGTTTGGCGAAAATGTAAACTTTCTGACCACCGTCCAGCTCCAGGTTTAACTGAATCACCGCGGTACACTAAATGTTTGGTTTGACTTCGGTATTTACCAATCCATTAGGTAAGTTTGTTCGTATTCTGTTTACTCGGGTTGCGGTTACCTCCATTATTACATTTCGGCGTTAAAGTTTCGTATTGCCCACGTAGTAGAGTTGCAGATTGCATACATGGTTAGTATGCTTAAAAGAGCAGTTTGGTAAATGGGTTAGAGAAGTAGAGGGCCTATTATTTATTAAAGGAAACAGAGAAATGAAAATCAAATTTGATCCAGAATAGAAATTAGCAAATATGTCCACTCTCCAGCAAAAATAATACCATTATCACCGAGGACTGCATCATTCACAAGATAATACTCTACCACCGGAATTGTGTTTATGAAACTTCAATTTTTGTTTGCAGGTATTGATACAGTACTGATACTCTAGCTTGAAAAAATCAGAAACGTCATTCAAGCCTGTTGTTTGATACTCATTCCTCAAAAAATTGGTAGTACTGTTTAGATACTAAAATACAGAACTTGTTTCAGAACTAGTCCGTTAATACTATATAGTTATTACGATCTAGTATTGAAAAATACAGAAAAATTTAAAAAAATTAAGTAGAAAATTTAGGATTCTTTCTAATGGTATTGCGTACCGAAAATTTTTACTGGCTCAGCAAAGTCCGGACTCATTAAAAATTTGATTCATACACAATGTTGCAGTCCTGTAAGATCATTACGTAACAATGATATGCCAAAACACATTTGCAACAGATTTGTGATGGTGGTGCGGGTTGAATATATTTAGCTTGTTCTTTTTTTGGGTCAACCCGTCAAACGAGAAAATACAATATTTTAGAAAAATAAATTTTACGAAATTTTCGCTCGGTCACAATGCTATTATTATAACAATAAAGTAAAATCAGCAAACAGTCTGGCGCAACACTCTTTTTCCAGATTACCCACCTAGAGGCTGAAGAGTATAATTTGTGAAATACTGCTTTCCTCTTTTTTCTTCCATGTCCATAAACTGCCGAAATGAAAAGTAAAAAGAATTCAAGATTTTTTGTCGTTTTTCAAACATATTTAGATGCTGTTGAAAGAACTGATTCCATATATTTTTTGCAGTATTACGATCTTCTAACGATGTATTGAAGCTAGAACGACGGCGGAATTTGTTGCATGAGCATTTCTGAACATTAATGGCAGGCACGTGTATTTTTTGAAGATGTTACTAACTCGATTTAGTTGTTAATTTATTTTGTACCTTTTTTGGTTTATCTGCTCACCGTTTTGTAATATTTTTTACGTCATTGACTTTTGTATGCAAATGCTAATTTTTTTTGTAATTTAGGGATGTGAATTTTGTTCGTTTTTGTGTAGTTCCTATATGGTGCATAGGATCGTAACAGAGTTCTTCTGAGGTACTACTCCGAAAATTAAAATTTGAGATTGATAAAACAATAAAATCAGTGATTGCACGTAGATAGATTTTTTTGCAACTCTAGATACCGATTGAAAAAATCATGTGATTAGAATCGTTCCTTCTTTCAATTACGATTTAAAATGTATTGCCCTACCGAAAAGAACAGAAACAGGCGCCATCCCTGTTTTAATGAAATAAGTTCGGAAATGACTGTCTATCTTTCCGGAACATCTGTCATATCCTTGTCAGTAATTTAATTTTAAATTGCCTACAATATCGTAAAACTTTTCAAATATTCCACCGAATCTACTAAATCGACATAACACTCCTACATCCGTTAGTCGATGCAACAATCTACCATTGGCCGGCAAGGACTAGGAATCACGCTACTTGCTGAAATTAATTGGAAAAAGTGCTCTCCACATCCACTCACTATCACTATTTAATCTTTCCGACGCTGTCCAATCTACTCTTTGGCTCCGCTCACCGGCTATGTCGATTTAATTGCCATTAATTAAGGACGAATTAGGATAATTGAATTATTGAACAGACCAAGTAGTAGTTACCCAATTCAATGTGATCAATCGAGTTTCACGTTTTCTTTAGTGCGATTTTTTGCCGTTACTCCCATCGATTGTCCTTCTCAATGGGTGCAAATCGGGGCAACCTTACGACGCCACACTATCAGCTAAAATACGAATATGTCCTGAAAGCTCTTATCGCTGGTCGGAAATAAATTGTTATCCCTGTGCTATTATCGTCCTGAGCTTTTAATGGCTTAGCCAAAAGTGGATTTCGGGATAATTAAGTGCGAAATGGAGGTGGAGCGGCTGCTCGTATCGCAGGGACTTCATTGTCCTTTCGATGGTTTTTCTATCTGGTCGCCGTGATTACGGGGTGTTTTTGTCCTGGTGCGGCCCCATTAGAAATTAGAAAACTTGGAACGATTTGTCGAGATTCGGTGACAACGCTGCGTGTGGCGTTGTGTCTTGTCACTGTACTCTTCCAGCTACACCTGAGCCTCTAATGAAGCTATTACCGAACCGTAATGCGATTTTAATTGCTTCGTAAGGGATGATGTGCTTTTGATTTATGAAATTTTAGCGTTTGGGTAAGATGAACGATTGGCAATTAGGAATCTCGCGAAACGATTTCAAGAAGCTTAATGAGACCACATGCGAGGAACAAATTACTTGGTGCGTATTCGTGATTTATTTACATCACCTTCTGAATTAACAATGAAATTGAATTTAGCTAGTTGAGGTACGTTTCGTTTGTCATTAAAATTGAAGTCTATATTCAGGAGATAGGGGATATTAGCTAAGTGTAAAAACCAGGAGGCTAATCGCTTCCCGAACTTTTACCTTAAAAATAATAAAGTTTGCACCTATAATGTGGTTGTTTTAATTATATATGCTCTTAATTTTGCATAAGAGTTGGTTTAGTGATGGTTTCATGGTTTGATCGAGTTGTGCAAGGAAATTACAAATTATATTTCAAATTGATTTGCATATAGCCCACAGTATTCGTCCGGGCAACCGAAACACGATATGCGGAGCTGGTTCACACTAAAGTCGACTAAAATTTTTTTTCGTGACATTCAAGTTTTGTTAAACATTAATTAGTAATTGTTTTGAACATGAATATTATATGTTTTTTCTTGTATGTGAACCAATAGTTGAACTTTAATTTATTTTATAATTTAATAAATAAACGGATCTTATATTTGATTAAAAATTACGAATGACGTGCAAACATGGAAAAACATATTATTTTTTAATTTATTTCTTTACTTAGTTTGTTATCTGCTAGAAACTCAGGTGTTATTTAGTTTAAGTTTTTAGTGACTAAAAGCAGTTTAATCGCGGAAAATCATTCATATTTATATAGAATTACGGAATTTAAAAATCACTAATCTTCTTAAAGTGCTTTATTTAGTTTTTTTTCATAAATCCGTTAATTTTTATCGTAAAATAATGAGTTAGTGCTTATTTTAAAGGAAAAGGTTGCCACAATATAATAAAAATACAATTAAAAATTATAGTTGAAAATGTATATCAAAGACAACGATCTTGTACGTTATCCTTAAATATGTTAAAAACTGTATCTCCATTTTTTTATTTTCCTCTATATTGTCTAGTGTACAGTTTTTCAAAACATATCAAAGTCTTAACTGCGGATCTCAAAGGGAACGGAATCATTTAAATAGGTTTCTGTGTTAGGTATATACATACGAGTATATAAAAAATGGTTTGGTCTCAAAAATTATTCAGTCGTGGTACAAATGATAAAAAGAAAGAGCATTAGGCAATTTCGCATTGTTATAATCTACTTGGACAATCAAACCATGGTCCAAATTTACGACCTGATGATAATTTGGAAAGTACACCATGAAATCAATCAGGATAAATTTTTTCTGGCTGTAGAAAATTAGTTCAAGTCCTAAAAAAAATGTTAATGAAAACCACTGAAGATGATGTTTTTGACCAGAAACAATAACTATTCGCTGCAGAGACCTAGAAAATTATTTAATCAATATTTAGAAGAAGAACCTTTCGACAAAAGACGGTCTTCAGGAAAAACTAAGATCGACGAAAGATTGATAAAAAGAAAAGACCCGAATCAAAAAAAAAAAATATTAAAAAATAATAAAGTAAAATCTTTACATTAAAAGATGAAGGGGACCAATCACCATCTAACGAGGGCGAGCTGATTCACAAACTACAATTCTTGGAGTACACAAAGTTTCAAAAGAATAACCGACGACACATTTAACTATTTTTGGCAATTCTTGATGGAATGAACCTAACTTTTCCGTATATATGTACTTCGAATTTCCTTAAAAAGGGGGTTGTTATATAAACCGATTATTTAGATAGGTTCGAGTCAAATTTCATATGATCCTTATGCAGGGCTGTCCTAAGACATTAAGCGCCCGTGGGCTACTAAAAATAATACGCCTCTCGTCATATAAGTAAATACAATTTTGATGGCTAGTGGAAGCGGCAAATACAAAATATAAAAGTGTAAATAACGTTCTGGTTATCAGTTTAATGATCACAGGGTGTATTATTTTAATGAAAATCAAATAAGTGTATTATTAATGAAAACAAAATTAAATTAAATTATGGTATAAATATTGAGGGAACCGGGTAAAAATGCTTTATAACGCACAAGTGAAAAAGTGATGTAAGAAATAGTCCCTATTTTTAAATTACTTTATAAACTAAACTTTGATATGTTTAAGTATGTGGTCAACCAAAATTGTTGACATTCGGGACGTAAAACAATAAAAAAAAACCGATTTAAAATTTTTGATTTTAGTCACCCAGTATAATTCGAACCGCCATGACGGATCCATTTGACATTTTTCTTACACATGAACGCGAAAAAGGGTTTTTCAATCCCTCAAGCCCCGCAGGTGCGTTAGCCAAACATGAACGCGAAAAGGGAGTTTAAATCTCTTTAGCCCCGCAGGGCCGCGAAAAATGTAGTTAGAGCATAGCGCCCATTTGCTGAGCTTGATATAATGGCGGCTCGAACTGTATTGGGTGAATAAAATCAAATATCTTAAATCGATTTTTTTATAGTTTTACGTCTTAAATATATCAAAGTTTAGTTAAAAAAGTAATTTAAAAATAGGGAAAGTTTCTTACATTACTTTTTCGCTTGTGCGTTATACAGTATTTTTTCCAGGGACCGTGTTGTAGGTTGTTTCGTAGCGCCTATTTAATTTAGAACAGGTTAATTGGTTATTTCTGTCTTGAATAAAAAAAACTAATAACTAAATAACTAATAATAGCTAAAAATTACTTTATTATTAAAATAATAAAG
The DNA here is from genome assembly GCA_951812415.1 of Beris morrisii. Lineage (NCBI taxonomy): Eukaryota > Metazoa > Arthropoda > Insecta > Diptera > Stratiomyidae > Beris > Beris morrisii. The sequence continues at coordinate 166,599,790 of OX638310.1, read as the reverse complement.
TAATATAATATCAATAAATATCGTCGCCCCCAAGTGGCTTGCGCCCCGGGGTATTTAGCCCTGTGGTTAGGGTGGCTCTGTCCTTACGAAAACTTCTTCACCACTTAGAAAATTAAATATTTTGATTTTTATAAATAAATTTCTAAGCGTGTTATGACAATTCGAACCCAACTTGAGATTCTGATATGTTATAACTTAGACTACATGCAACAAAATCCATTTAAAAAAAATATTTATTTTATTGTTTTTCAACAGTAATCATGAACTGTCATCTTGAATGTAAGCATACATCAAGATTCTGCAATGAATATAGACTTTTCTGTGAATTTTTAAGTAAGTCGTGGTAGGCAATGAAAGTTCTTAAGGACCTGTAATTTTCTTAATACAATGCTCTCTGGAAAAATATTTTACCGGTTTTAAAGTTTATGGTTAAAATTTCATGAAGTCCCAACTAAAATGAATTAAGTTCTAATGATATAAATTCAAAAATTGTTGAGTTATTGTATTCCAAGTCAGTACAAAAAATGCAATCTGTCCCAAAAACGTCTAATGCACTTTATTTTTAATAACTTTACCAACCCGCTTTCCCTCTCACATCCCCACTACCAATAATTTCAGTAATTATAGCAGTCTGTTCAGCACAAACTTCTCACAAACATTCACCAAGTTTCAAATTTTTCACGTAAATCGTTCAGCAAATTTAGAAATGAGAATGTTGTGTTGTCAGTTGTTGAGCTCTCTCAACTACATTTTTATTACTCGCACTTTTTTTCGATAGGTACATAGCTACCTTATTATTAAATAATGAATTAAGGCACTCACAATTAAGCAATTATTTTCAAAAATCGCCAGCTCCAATATTACACCTACCCAATACATTAAATACAAGCAGATTATAGACCTTTACCGCATGAGTACCCTACTCAACAGAAAATGAACGGTTTCCGACACAAATGTTAGGAACATCACAACACCAATAATGGCTTTATTTATGGACCACAAAGCTATGATTTCCACTTTCAGCTCCACCCCCATCAAAAATCAAATATGTTTCCAACAACCCGAATCGTCCCCATAAATCTGCCACCGTATGTTTAACATTCACAAATTTTGCGGCAAATCGGAAGTTTATTTCAGTGTGTCTCAGGACACAATGCGTCCCTTCAACACCCCATAACTAATGGGTGGCGTAACACCCCCAATAAAATATAGAAAAAACGACATTATACAGAATAAATTATCCCGAATGTTGAGTTTTATTTTGTAGGTGTCCTTTGGCGTTGTTTATTCATTGGGTGACGGACGTGCTGGCTCAACTCGACACAGTCTTAGATAGTTTTTTGCTTTCGGAGCGACATACCGACAAGATGCATGATACCACAAACCTACCATTCACATGTCCTTTCGACCTTCGAGAACGGAAATTCTCTGATTGATGATATCCCCCTTTCTGTTGTTACGAAAAATGTTAACAGGACTTTCGTTAAGCGCACTTAAAGTGGAATTTTTTCAGTGACTAGTCCCAAAAGGACTTACAGCTCAGACAAGAACCCGCTCCGTAAAAGAGTCGACAGTAGAAAAATGGGCAGCGACAGGTAAGAAGATTACCTTTAATGGAAATGTTCCGGTTCAATGACGAATCATTCTAATACTTATGGGATTTCGGAAGCAATACTTTGGCCACATTGTCTTGGGTCATTCGAACTGAAATACTTCGGAGGTATACTGTTATAACTATAATCGAGTAAATATCCCATTAAGTTGTTAGCGGAAGTTGCATTAAAAACGAATGAACGAAAAGAAGTCTATAAAATAGATAAAGTAAATTTCTTCTTACAAATTTTTTTGTCAGCCCACCATGTGAGCTTAAAAATTTTCATAGAAGTCAGTCGCATCCTTTAAAAAGAAGAATATCTTTCTGATAATAAAAGTTATTTTTTAACGTCCAAATTAACGCCTAAATTCTAAATGCAATACAAATAATAAAAAAATTAAATTCATGAAAACATACTGAACCCCTTTTCACTCCTTTGGGGGTTGAGTATCGGAAAATTGTATTTTAACCGTTTAAGGCTTGTAGAAGGTAAAGGTAATTTCAAATTTAAATTGGCCTTGCAGATATTGAGATATTCATGAAAAGCATCCTGGAACAAATTTTTAAACATCTTAAGATATATTGAGAAATAAAACAAAACATGTTTAACCCCTCTTCATGCTTTCTGGGAGAAATGTAGAAAAATCCCGAAAAGGTCTTTTAGTTATCTATAAGTAGCCTTGAAAACCAATTATATATCATCGGTCCTCGGTAATATTGAAAAATTCGTAAAAGTATATTTAATCCAGAAAAATATTGAAAATTTATTTTAGGCGGTTATATATTTAAACCGTTGAAATAAAAATCGATGTGATGGCTCCTGTATTTAATACATTTAACTCTTTTTCACGTTCCTAGGGAAGCAATTTAAAAAAATTGCTTCTGCCGTGCCTACTTACAAATATACTATCAAAATTTCATAGTTCTTAGTAAAGCGGTTTGGGCTGGCGCTTACATGTAACCAAGCATCTAGATATTCAACCCCTTTTTATACCCCTTGCGGTTGAAAAATAAAAAATTAAAAAAACTCAATTCAGGTGGAAGTGAAAATCAATTCGACTCCTCTTTGAACTTAAGAGATATTAAAGAATGTAAAAACAAATTATTTAACAATTTTTCCCCACCTTTGCGTAGAATTTCATAAAATCGGGTTTTTTCCTGAATCAAAATATAGTACCTTAGAAATTACGCCCTCTTTCAAGTGAACTTTCCAATATACTTTGTAATTTTCTAAGTACACTTGGTTAATTACAGAAATGTGTTTTTATAAATGGAGTAGATGTTGTAAGCTTCTACGGATTGTTTCGAAATGTTCTTCAGTTATTTTCCATGGGAGAACACAAAAATTTATTTGATTTTACCATACATATTTGTGTATGTATTTCTAGTATTTGAAAGAATCCTTATTTTTGATTTTTACGAAATTATAATCTTATCTATTAGCACATACTCAAACCACGAACAAAATCAAAATCAACAGTGTTCTATATTTTTAATAGAGCTTTAATAACTGAAATTATAAGTCATTAGTGAACAACAAATTTCCTGAAACTCATTGTCAAATCATTTGTTGTTTCATGTGGTAAAATCTCCTCTGATTACTATCACGTAAATCCCCAAACAACAAAACCACTTAAAACAGTTTCACCGAAAAGTTTAACTCGGCCAGATTTCGTGAGCATCCATCAATTATTTGAATTTAAACGAGCTCCCACACACTCCTCCTTCACCACTTCCATGAGCAAATGTGACATATTAAACCCTCGACTGGGGACGATATATTTTCCCTGGGCCCACACAACAATAAACAAAATTATCCCGTCTCCCTTAAAAATTAATCACAAATTAATATTCCGCATGTTCTTCTATAAATTCATGAAATTTTTAATGGGCACCATAAGTCTGTGCCTAGGTATAGCGGGTTAGGAAACAAGAACAGGGTCTGTTCGGCCTTGCAGCCCGAAAAAAACCTGCCACCCGCTTCTGACGCCCCAGAATGGCGCTGATGATGATAATGGCGTATAATACGGGAATTTTCGACCATCATCTCATCGCTTTCGGATCCTTAACGTTACGGGCGATGGGGGTGACGCAAAACGAGTATGTGTGAGCTTGTGTCCTTGGGTTTCGCATAAAATAGCAAAACGAACCTCTTCTTAAATTTAAATTAATATTAATAACTGGCAATATATTAGGGGAGTTTCGGTACCTTTAGTGTAAAATGATGTATACATGTGTTCCCCGAGTGTTGCCAGCGCAGCAGAAGGATCTGGCGGAGCAACAAGGTCCTGGGATGCTGATGATGATGACGGGAAATTTTCGTCGTTCTTTTCAGTAGCGCACTGGGGTCCTGTAGGGAAAGTGCGGTTTTAATTAGGGACATGATTCTCGTCGAGGAAACTTTATTGCAGAAGGAAGTTAAGTAATTACTTGATTTAAGACTAATTTATGTCGTCATTTAAAAGTAATGCTCTTATCATGTTCGGTCGTGTTCTTCTGGGCACAAGATATACCTTTGCCGGATGTTTATTGCTGTTAGCGAACGGCAAAAGGGAAGCCACCCCACCCCCGCTTTGAACATAAAGGTGTTATGGGAAATTATTTAATTGAATGGGTTTTACAATGAGGATACATTGGTAATTTATTTATTGTCGGCGGTTGTTTTTGACTCCTTCTATTTTGCACCCATAGGATGTGGTCACCTCGGGGAAAAATAAAATTTTAATAAGTTTTGCATAAGAATAGCCTAATTTAAAATTGATTAATGTCTACGCTTCAAACATATCTGTTCCTTAATTTAAAAATAAATAATTCTTCGTTATTCTGGTATTCAGTTCCTAAAAAAACTCTCGTGACCAAACGATTGTGCAAAGACTACTAGTTGGATTTATTAAGAATACTTCACGGGTGAAAGAATTGACTGTAGAAAGGTATTCATTCCTTCAAAACAATCGTGCCAATTGGGCAAGATTCTCGAGTGTGGAAAATTTCGCTCTTATATGTGTACAACTCGCCATCAACATTGTACTTGCAGCAATTGATGTTAAGCTAGTATTTCACAGTATGCCATGGTGTCAAATATTTGGTTAAAAAAATTTTACCAAAAATGTAGTCAAATTTTTCTGTCAAAATAGACCTTGTACAGAGCAAATAAAATAATGTGAAAAAAAAAATTTTACGGTTACACTATCTGACAGTATTTGTCAGGAAAAATAGTCAAATAATTGACAGAGTGGCATACAGTGTAATACTAGCTTTAAGAACATCCTCTATTCAGTTCACTATAACACACAGCAAGAACAATGTACGAACAAATTTCTTTGCAATATATTCCATGCAGTTGTGTAAATGCTCACAGCAGTACGTAAGAAACTATTATATAATTTGACCGTAATTTCATTCATTATTTTATTGGCTACAATGCACTTTTCTGATTTTCACTTTAAATTTAATTTATCATATATTCTACATTCTGGAGTAAACCATGACTGTCTTATGGCCTGAAGTTTTCAACATGAAGTAGAACATAAAAAATTTAATAATTTCGATCTAGCAGCACAATTCAAGAATACCTCGAAGCAAAGTCCAAAAATCACTTAAGAAATTATTTCAATTTTATTTTAGCTATCCGCAGGATTCTATTTACTAAAAGTACAACTTATCCTCGCACTTGCTTTATTCGATTCCCCCTCTCCCTTTATTTTTGTAGAGCTAAGCAAGTTTTCGTTTAAGTAAGTTGCAGTCTGAAAATGGCAAAAACTCCTAAATACGATAATTCCGAACCATTTAGATAAGCCGGCAGCGGATTCCTTTTTAATTCAATTAGTGAAACTTTATCTCGGTTCCGATTCCATTACACTTTGATAACGACGTTACCGGATTTTCGGGGTCGGCACTGCCGCATTAGACAGATTTGGCTAGTTAAAGGGCGAAGTATTCTGGATTTGCTATCAATGCGCGTGGTAATGGCTAAGACGAAGCTCGGCTATTAATTATTTATAAAACCGACTACTTGTTTGGTTCGGTTCTTGAAGATGATACAGTGCATTATCGGATTAAGGAGTGGATGCTGTAAATATATTAGAAATGTAGAATACATATAAGTAATTTTAAGTCTCGTATGCTATCATGCAGTTGAGTAAGATATGTGCAACGTGTGGCGAAGAACTAAGGTCATACAACTTCAAAAATCACTAGATAGCATCTTCATATATTTAAAAGTACTCACCTGACAATTATTTCAGGTGTGCTCGCACCAATCGTGTGGGTTGTTAATCCAAAGTTTGCCCACATAAATTGTGAACCCATTGAGCCACTGTAATTTGAGCTCTTCGGCAACTGTTTAATTTGTTAATAACAAAGCTTGAGTAGATCCCATTCAAATTACCATAAAAAACGGGGACACCCCTATTGATGAGCCCGCTTGAAGATGTTTTATTCTGGCTTACTCAAAGTATGACGGATTTATTTCCACTGAATCTTCATGCTTTTCACTGTTTAATCAAACTCGAAAGATTTTCGTTGAAGATAATGTTTGGTCATAACTTTCCCAAAAGAGGGTCGAAGACAATGGTTGACGGAAATATGAAATTTTCCGGGTCACTCTATGAATTAGAGCTGTCGGCTACACTCACATTCGATCCAGCTGTAATAATGGTAAAGGAACACCAGATAGATTCCAGGTGATGAGCATGATCTGTACATCTAAACGATACCAGAAACAGGCTTTTGTTTATAAAGTGCCCAGATAAATGTCTTGAAAAAAATAGTGCAGTAAAGATCGCTCTATAACTAGAAAGCATTTAGGTATATGAACTTAAGAACGCAGATTTCGTTATAGGACAGCAACTTCGAAATTTATTCAGCTAGAAATTAAGCAGTTTTAGATAAAAGGAGAAAAATTAAATCTTACGTATATCCGCCATATAAAAGTCCTTGAAAATTTGGACATTCGACTTTCGGAACCATCTATAACGTAAAACATCTTCAATCCATGATGTGTAAATTTTACACGAATAAATTTCGGATGAAAGCCAGGTCGAACTCGTTAATGAACAAAATCGCTCCACCCCTCTGCATAATATTTTACAGAAGTCCTTAAATTTTGTGTGCTCAACCACGAATTTTAAACATTTCCTGCAGTTGAAGGACGAATATTAAGAAAACCGAGTATCATTGAGCGAAATTTCATTCCCCCCTCTGAGCAGCTTCCATACATAGATTCTCAAATCATGTGGTTAAACTTATTGTACTATTAACAGAATTTAAGAGTGAGTGCATGAAGAAAAAATTTTAAAATTTGCCACACATTATAACTATAGCCTTCCACAACAGGATCGTTAGAAAATCTGGACTTATAATCACGCCATTTTCAGAATCCATTGAGTTTTAAGTGTATTAATAATCATAATTCCTATATTAAAGGAAAACTGAGGAGTAGCTTCCACACAAAAGTTCTTAAAACGCATGGTCAACCTTCTTCCAGATTGACGTCTGAACATAATAAGAAAGAAATCAAAAATTTGGCAGATCTTAAAAAATTTAAACAACTTACTATATTCTTGAGTAGTTACCATACAATATTCTCTAAAAAAGGAAACACTACTCATTTATTATTATCGATAACTACAATATACATTTGGGTTTAATATTTCATATACAGTATTATACAAGTGACTGGAGCTTCTCGTAACTATGGTATTTTTTAATATCAGTCATTTTTCAACGTACTTTACCTTGTGCTTCAATGGCGCGAATGCTCAAATTCGATGATCACCAAAAAAATTGGGACATTATTGCCGTCGTTTTTTCCTGCCGTTTTTCATGAAGTTACGCAAAAATGTGTAGTGTATGACAGAATAAAAATTGCGAATTGAACGCACACAGAATAATTCCCCTTACAGCAAACTCATAAAGTTTAAAGTTACCAACTATCCACTAAGAAGTTCATACTAATTCCATCCCTCTGCAAACAATGAGGGTAGTTGCTATTCTTGTTTCATCGAAGATTGTTATTTTTTTCGGGAAAAAAGGAAGTTCAACGAACTATATCCAGTTCTATGGAGGCTCAAACATGCAGACACATAAAAAATTCTCAACAGATTTATTTATACGCAATTGCTGTCAGGAAGTGTACATACTGTTTCTGATCAATTCTGGCATCCAATCATTTTTCATAATTTGTCCTGACTGAAAATGTGGCACTATTAAAACTATAAGAGAGTAGTGCAAGTTAGTGATAGTTTTCAACCGTTATTGTTTATAACTATTTTCATAATATTAAAGTGTTGAGTGCGGATGCAGATACCAGCAAACGTTATTAAATGTGCCGTCAATCAGAAAGTATTTCCGTGTCAATCAGAGGTTTGTTATCCGGTGTTCAGAATTTAATGCATTGTATCCAGTTGGAATGGATTTTATCCTCGTTACTGAAAATAACTCACCGGCTTGAATGCGTTCCATCGTGCAGGACATACACCCTACGTTCATAAAAGTTTCGGTCTGACGACTAGTCAATGCAAAATTCCCCATAACTCACACACACAATAGCTACTCTGTGAAAAGTTCCCTAGTATCAACAGAACAAACAATACAAAAATAGAGTTTTGTAGAGGCCCGATGTTTTTCCTGTCAGTTTTTTTTCCTGCATCCCTCTTTTTATCAACCACATCGACAACATTCACCCATAAACTGAAAAGCAACAGAGGCGGCAAGCTGTAAAACGAAGGACTCACAAACCCTTTTTTTGACCACATTGCGCTATTTTTTTCGCCTTCCTTGTCACCAATATAGTCGTCATTGTTCGAAGTAAAAAATCGCTGATTGCACTCGGGTGGTAGAAATTTACAATCAAATCTCGACACCTTTTTTACCGGATGAACTACCCCAAAAACAAGAGATATTAATGCACTGAGGTAATATTTTGTTTGTATATTTTATCGTAATATTAAATCGGACGCGACTTTCGGTGCTTATGATATTAATTGGGTGATAAGCTCATTAAATTTCGAAATCACAGCATTAAAATCATTTTTATGCAACAATTATTATATGTTTTTACATTAAAATGATTATTGTTGATGGATGGCTCAGCCATAAATATTTTATATAGCGTTTGCATTTTCCGCCTGGAAAAGTACAACTTCGTCCTTCGTCGTTTGTTCGTTCGTTTCGGTGTATTAATTATGCGTTCCTATTACCAAATGATAAAGTTGGAAATTTCCAACTGGTGGAAATTAAAACAACCCTTCAAGATAGACAAATTTTCAACAGCAGACTGTTGTATGACGGTTCGTGTGTAATTTTATGATCAGGAGCTCAGAAAATGGATAATTTTTCTCCATGAATGTTTGTTTTGTTTGTTTGTTTGTTTGTTTGTCATATGCGGTCCCATGCCATTCATTCGATTGAAATAAAACTTTGGTAATTTGTTGCGCGCAAGCCTGCGAAGGTTTCTGAATTACTAAAACCATTTGGCGACACGCGAGTCGCGAAACATATGGCCTTCTTAAATTAGGAAACTCAATTATGAAAATTGGAACAAATCGAAAATAATCATTGCCAAATTTTGGAAATTCATGGTTTAATTTAAGGCTTAGTTCTTTACGTTACTCTGATATAAAAGGGCATACAAAATCTACTCTAGTCAAATTTCATAAGATAGGACTGTCGATTGGATTCGCCGTAACACCGTGTTAACATTACCGAAAGTACGAGGTATTACTCACATATCGTCGCTTTTAGTATGTCGACAAAATCGTGACTAATGCAAACCTTTCGGACCCCAAGTAAACCTTCCCTTAACCAATTCCGGATGGGATCCATTCTTCTACTTTATCTTCAGCACCAACAATAAATCGAGTCAAGAAGCTAGCAAAAAGCACAAACCGTACACAGCGGAACACTATGAGGTCAGTGCGGAATTTCTTAGTAAATAAGTCTGCCATTTGTCTGGCATAGTGAGAAGTGAAAGGGTTCTACGAAAAATATCAGCTCGTATCGCTCGCTTTCCAGGTGTGAAGCTATAAAAACTATTCACCTCGAGTTTGTGCACTGCAATAAATTCAGTGCAGCGCGAAGGTACAGACACCAGGAAGGCATTGAAAAGACGATATAAGTCAATAAATCGCAGGGAATCCTGAAGCGCCGAGCTCCCAGGTCTCCACGCTCTCGTCCAAATCATGTTAACAGGCGGTTTATCATCGTAATGAACTACACCTGGCCATAGGTAGATCCTGTACAGTGCGGAAGTTGGGCCATTGCGTGCTTGGAAGCAATTAGACTAGAACTTGACTATTATCGGAGGCGTCCGGTTATGAAGTACACAAGTAACTCTTATACTTGGGAAACGGTTGGTTAACGTCAGAGCCTGCCGCTCCGGGCCCGTTACAAGGAGCTGGTATGGCCTTTTTGTGACCGCATTAATTGCTAAGGATGGTGTTTAGGGCTTAAGTAAGTATGGAGCCTCCATATACAAATATGAGTTATGATCGTAGTAAATTTTAGGTAAATACTAGTCTTCCCGCGGAAGTCGAGAGTAACTCATCGACAGGACTATGCACAGTTTTTGTGGAATACGAGGTGCTGAGCGCAACGGGGTTAATTTTTTATTGTTGAATAATTAGAGGTGGCTTGCAGCAAATTTTATACGTGTTTAGTTTTTCACTTTGAGAATGGGGATTAATTGTACCCTAACGAAAATCCAGAAAACGATTTCCCACTTCCACAATTCTTTTTTTTAAAGCGTATCAGTTTTACATCAGGACTTGAAAAATTAGTAACTGCGTTATTTTATGCGAAAGGCTTTTAATAAGAATTTGAGCAACAGGATGAAGTTTCTGACTCGTGTAAACTCGTTTCATATTCCGTCTTAGAAGTGGAGATAGTTGTGAAGAAAGATGAAATAAGCTAACTGTATGTAAAAATATAAGAAAGACAGAGTGAGTGGAATTACTTGTAATACCGCTTCACACACCCTTATTTTTGCTTGTACTTATAACAGTTCCAAAATAAAACCTTCAACTTCATCTCAGGAAAAGCAGCCCACCTTATGAACTCTACTACAACACAAAACCCCATATCTTACCCTACCAAACAATCGCTTCCACAACAGGAGTCTCAAAAAAAAGTAAACTAAAGACAACTTAAGAATATGAAAGAAGAATGCCAGGGAAACCCTCTATGCCTGCAGCAAACTGATAACATGACAACAATAAAACATAACATGAGCATCCGTATACTAACTCTTGACCAAACCAAGGAACCATCCCCTGAAAGAAAAACAGGACTAAAAAAATTACATAAAAGCCCACAAAGTCAGCAACAACTTTATTTATGGCCAAAACTTTTTCCATGTCATCTGATAAACTGGCGATGTACAAGTCGAGCAGAGAGGAGACTCAAGGCTATACACATGTCTGCCGGTGCTGACTTCTTCTCCATTAAGTTGATATCATAATTTTCGTCCTGAATTAACACCCTGCAACATCTTCAAGATATTCTACAGATTTGATATCAAACCACCCCCTTCTCCGTAGTCCCAAACGAAAAATTCCATCGAAAGGTACTATATTGTCTGTTTCGATACTCAAAATCCTCGCAAGTAGTAGGACAGTGCATTTGTGCATCTGTGCACCGAAAAGTTATGCTGAGTTGAGTTGCGCTTTAATTAACAAAACTAATCGGCAAAGCAACAATAATAATTGCAACAACAGAGCATGAAACATAGTTCAAGGATTCACCTCCCTATTACTCCGATTTGCCATTTATTTCTGTTTTTGTTATTGTTCGAATGGCATGTGATGAAAAGTTTTGCAGGGTAGGTTCCTAGGTCGTCGCAGAGAATACGAGACGGATACCGACAGAAATTTCAAGCAAACCGTTTGGAAAGACAAAACAAAGTTTTGATGAAAGTTTCGAACAAATCTCTTTTTTTCTGGATTATTTGTTTGCGAGGACAATCTGGTAAGTCCTAGTGTAGATATTGGGGTATTGTTTTTTAGACGTGTAGCTTAACATTTTGATTTTCAGATTAGGAAGCTACACAAACTGAAGATGACATTCGGATATTGGATTTTTCAATATATCATTCATTCAAACCAAAAATCTGATAAATGTTGGGGAAAACGGCATGAACAGTTTTGAAACCTTTCTAAAAATTAAAATACCTTGCAAAAAAGCCGAGACCAAAACCTGATGACTGACGCAAGCTTTCGTATCGAACTAAATTTTAGTCACATCAAAAGCTTTTTCGGTCCAGTTGGTTTCGAAATTTGTTCAAAAAATGTGCGGAATTAAAGTTTGATTCAAAAAGCGAATGCAGAAATTTGCAGGTTCGATCAAAGTTTAATCGACTCGAGTTGGAAGAGGATCGTTTCCTTTGTATTCGGTAATGAAATTGATTTTTTTTATGAATGACGACTTTTTCAGGCATAGTGCTTCCAATTACGAGTATATTGGAATTAATTAGAGTACTTAAATTTAATTCGCATTTCAAGTCCAGTGAGTATTGGAAACATATGTGCATATGAAAATATGAAAATGCCGAACCTGATCCCGTTTCGAACCATCGCTTATCAAAGAATCGCTAGCTGGCAAATATTTGTCATTGATTTTCAGAAATGGGTTCACAGTTCTAGCATGCCTGTCTGTGAATTTAGTCTCCTCCAGCTATGCATACAAATTATTGTATCCTGTATTACAAACTACGGTGAATGATTTTGTTTCAAATTTTTGAACGTTATTTCAAATCGAAAATGTTTTATGGTGATTTTTCAAATTTCATGTATCTTGTGCAAATGATGTTTCTTTACAGACTTACTGCAAACAATATTTCAATACCGTTTTGCAGCTTTTCTTGAATACTAATACGAGTATATGAAAAATAACTTTAAAATTTAACTAGTCGCCTATTATTTAAATATAAGGATATGCGATATTTCATATTTTTCTGATCATTTCTCTATTTTAACTTAATAAAATGTCAAACCGACAATTGCTTGGAAAAATCTCCAACAAAGGTTGAGACTATCAAGAAGTGAAACAATTAACCCCAACGATAAATCTTAGACGGAACAAAAATCACTTACGATGATTAAATGGACGTCATAAATTCAGACTCACATTTTCTGTATCTTGGAGAGTCAGATACCTACATAGATAGAATATACTCGTAGTTTACTATCCTTACGAGCAAGGACAACATGGGGACTTTTCGCCAGCCTGGAGTAGACCATGGAGGAATACTATTCATACATGTACGAGAATAGAGACCGATTTTTTTTAATCTTTTATTTTGGCAAGGACGACATATCCTTTTCCAAGACATCTTCCCTGCCATCCTCCTGCAAGGATGCGCACGGCAAAGAAAGACATTGCCGACATAAAATATTTCACATTAAATTCGATATTAAACTTTGGTGAAGAATTATGGCCGAACTAATATAAGGCGGGCTAGGACTCCGTTCAGGATGATGATGAAGCCCATTCGCATGGAACGCTGATATCCTTAAACTTTTCACTTATGAACGAGTGTGGAGCGTTCCCTATTCATTGGTCTCGTTGAGTGGCACTTGTATCCGCGTTTTAACATCTTAAGTACCAATAAAATGCCGTTCTGCGGTAGACAAACTGTTGTGCTGCAGGTCATGATTTCCATCCATCGAGGACTAAATTTCGCTTTTATCATTTAAGGAGATAAACTACATTTGTAAGAAATTTTTGTTTGCTGTGCGGAGTGTGTTTATATGGTAGTGTGGCAGAAATATTGATGTGAGGACATATTTTATGGGATTACGGGAGGATTCTCGGTTGAAATGATTGGACGATTATTCATTCGGAATGAATAGTGTTAATGTGATTACACTTTCTACGATTGCAGGTCATTTTTCTAGGATTTTCAATATCATTATTTCAAAGACTAGAGCACGAAGTTGATGAATTTGACGGGATTATTTATAATGAAAGCCACAATCACGACTGCGGTATAAGAACATAAATTAATCAATGGCTATACTTTTGATCAACAGAAATAATTGCCTTTAATTACCAAATAAAATTTACTGAAAAAATACCTAAGCAATCATCGGCAAATAGATCAAAAATGCTTGTTATTTGTACACTTCAGTAATGATATTTAAGGGGAGCAAACCCTTTACAATTTAAAAAAAAACAATTTTTTTGTTTACATAGTTCGAAAGTATAAAGCGTAACGTACGTTGTCCAAGAAATTGGGTCAGTTTGGATCAAAAGTATGTCGTGTGCGGTTGATTTTTCAAAGCTAAAATGCAAAATTATACAAAAGGAACGCGAGGTATTGAAACTTTAAACGCGATTATCTCGAAACTGCTCGTGTTGTAGCTCAAAAAGTTAATGATCGATTTGGCTGATTTTTTGTGAGCTTTCTGTCCATATAAATATCGGAAGGATATACCTAAAGTTTTGAGGATATCGCGTAAATAAACCACTTTTTTGGGGTAAAAACTGTCAAAAAAATAGTCGAAAATTGAAAATTTGCTTGAAAAGCCTCATATCTTTTTTGTTTTATATTTTTTTTATAATTTTATAGGTATATCCTTCCTATTCATCTGTCAGTATTCGAAAAATGTTTTGGTTTTCAGTTTAAGATCAATAGAAAAAATATGACAAAAGCAGCACTTTTCGATGTATTGCAAGAGACGCCTAAAGGAATACCGTATAAAGACGTCATTTTGTTTTGTAAAACAAAAAAAAATTATTTTAACAGTGGAAAGTTGTAATAATATCATGTAAAAATTTTAAAATGATGTGATTATTTTATCACTCATTTTCGGGCGTCTAAAGGATTTGCTCCCCTTAATGGAAAAAATTAATTTTCTTTCTAGATTCAAAAGTTAAAAATCTCAAATACTTCAGGTTTTGTGAAAATAAAAAATTTCTGGGTAAACACCTTTTTTATGTTTCGAATTGATTTCGATATATTTTATTATAAAAAAATATGAAAGTGAAAAAGAACATTTTTTTAATATAATACTCCCTACCTCTCCTCCAGGGGTAAGCATCCATCTACGAACTAACTGTATTTAACTGTTTGTAATTTAACAACAATAAAACTTAGGGGAAAATAGATGCAAGAATTCTCAACACACGATCAAGCGAAAGTAATGAAACTAAAATCAAATTGCCAAAAATCGAAATATTGAAAATTCAAACATCAAAATTTAGTCCGAAAAAGGTCAAAATTTTAAAATTCAATTCGCCTAATCAAACCATTATCGGATAAGAGAGTAAAATCAAATTGTGTAAAATCAAACTATCAAAAATTTAATATATTTAAAAATAGAAATTGTAAAAATTCAAAGGAGTAGTTCAAAAATGAAAAAATTGTGGAAGGAAGTCTAAATTTTAAATTTAATCTATGTTAAATCATATGGGTCAGGAAGCTGATATAAAATGTTATATTTTCACGTCTCAGAGGTAATAACAACATTTAGAGAAAAATTCCGTCTATCCACTCTTCCCATTAGAACTTTTTGTGAGCGGGGAAAAAGTTTGGTTTCGATATCTCAGTAACCGCTTTTGCTAGGAAGTTAAGACTTGGAATTTATAAAATCAATAATGGGACTCGATGTCCAAAGGATCACGTTCTGCAAATTATATATTTGGAACCGCGTATCGCAGAATGTTCAAATTTTGACAAAAAAAGTTAAATTATAAAAAAACGTTAATGACGATTGACACTAGTCTTTTGATATTTTCGGAACAACATTATCATTTGGAATGCATATTTTTGTTCATTTTTGGTGACTAGTTTTTTTTTATAAGTTTTATACTTTCTAAGATTTCATTAGGTAACTTTTTAATGTTGCTAATTGATAAATTTAAAAAATCTCACGAACATGTGTTGCACATAAGGTTTTTTTCTGTTAGAAAGTTCAATCCTTAAAGTCAGCAGATTTCCTTTAATCGTCTGGGATTACAGTGAAACCGTAAATCCTGGAAGTAACTTGTTGATCTATAAAAATCTACGAAACACACTTCAAATCGTTGTTTTCAGTTGGTGTTTGACTCCTACGTTCTTTGTGTGTTTTTTTGTAATCACACCAGTCGGGTGTCCAAACAAAACTGCTAACCCTAAATAAACATTTATCCGAACCACATACATCCTTGCTCTAAGGATACCAAAGCTATGGATAAAAAAAGACCCCGAGAAGAATTCGAATGGGATCACAAGGACAATAGGTAAAATGAGATGTGAAACGAAAACGGTAACTGAATACGAAATCAGCTTCCTGGAAATTACCTTCATGTCGTTTTAGAGTCCTTCTGACCTCACCTCACCAACCCCATTCGGGGGGATGTTTTTTTATTCACTTTATACCATTCTATGGGACCTAAGAGTCTTCATTTGGTTTCCAACGAATTGTATCTGCCGGGTAGTTTGGAATTGGACTCTTATCCGAAATAGTAGCCAGCGTGTAATACAAAATCGAAGTTTACTGAAGGACTTATTGTTTGGCCGTGCCATAGGATCGTGTGGCGAGGGCGTAAGGTGTTTAAATTTCATCAATTCCAAAGGGGATGGAGAAGGATATCTAAGAATTTTCCTTTGAGGTTTCCGAAAACATTGCGAAAGATTGACTTTTTAGAAAAAATGTCGTTATTGTCGGTGTAGTATTTGCACGTTTATGGAGACCGTTATGTAAATTTTATGTTTATTAGAAAAGAGTAAAAGTTTATGGTATCGCTTTGGTTTCGATTTGTGTTACAATGTCGCTATCCTATCGGCCATTTGATAGACATCGGTAAACAAAAAACGAACTATGTTGATTATAATCCAAACAAACTAGATAATTAGTCTTTTACCGCAAAGGTTAGTCCAATGTACTGAAATCACACCAACCATGTTGTCCATATTACCGCCCTTATTACTGTCCAGTGCCACTTGGAATGATAAACTCAAATAAAATAACCACAGTCCGGTGAAATATATTTGCCGATTGAATGGAATTTGTGGTTCGGGGGGGTGGCGAAATGTGTCATTTGAATGGCTTTCGAACGAGTACAACAAACACACGTTTCAACGGCGTACGTAAAGGACAATATGTGAACTAAACGAACCAAAGCAACTAAGTCCTTGCCCGTCAATTTGAATCACGCGCGCATTGATTCGTCAAAATTGTGTTTGCATGGCAGCCGTAATGAATGGGTTACCTGTCGGCGACAGTTTATCATTCGTTTATGGGTCGCCCAGATTGGACTATGGAGCGTTTTTCAAATGTATGCCCGGGCAGAATGGGGCTTTTTGTTTATTTCGCAATTGACGAGTTTACTAGGAACCAGGCGCTGGGGAATATCTATAAATCGAATGCCGCGAACAATTTCAACAAAATTTTATCGAATAGGTAGCATGTTTTCGTCGATGTTGTGAATTGGTGACTACGGATTCGTTCAATCCGTTGCGTTCACACCGATGATTATAAGCGGTCAGATTAATTACGAATGTTTTGTGGAGCACCGAAAATTATGCTATTATTGATCGCGTAGAAATCGCGAGAAAGTCCTTTCTGCAACTTAAGTTTTTGACGATTCAGGATACAACTCCTAAAAACTTCACACTCCGCCGAGATATTGGGAAAGACATTCGTCCGAGTGAAATTTTACCGGAGTTAGGCCTGTACACCTCTATCAGAGAAAAAAATTGCGTGGAGTGGGGAGGGGGGGTTTTGCGGGCTGTAGGAGGTGATTGATGGAGGGGTGGAAAGGGAAAATTCTGATTTTCATTTCCAAAAACTTTAAAGGGTAGAAAGCTAAAAATCGATGACTAGATAGAGCCAGTATAGAGGTTTAAGCTGAACTTCATTATTCAGAGTTTTTTATTTTCGATTTTTAGCGCTGCACGTAATCTGCAACTGCGTAGAAGCTACTCAGCTAATGTCTTTGCGATTGTACTAATTGCGTATAAGGAGGTGAAAAATATCCGTGGAAGGCTAGTTAGTTGACTTGAACGTGGTCAGTTAGAAAAATGTTTTATTGCAGTAGAGAGAATATAAATAAAATCGATAAACACTATTCTGCGATTTCCAATTGATACATTCGAAACAGACTATCATATCTTTATACTCTAGATGAAATCATATAGAGTATTATAAGTTTAATCCAGCCCAAAAGTTTGTAACGCATAGAACCAAGCCACGGACGAAAAAAAGTTATATATTATGTTTTGTTTATTTGTGGCCAAAAACCTCAAATCCGCCTGACGTCCGTCCGTCCGTCCGTCCGTCCGTCCGTCCGTCCGTCCGTCCGTCTGTCCGTTAGAACGATAACTCAAGAACGCCTTCACCTAGGATCATGAAATTTTGAATCTAGATGTTTGGTTGAATTTGTAAGGCTAAGTTCGTTAACGGGCAAAATCGTCCTACTCCTTCGGGTAGCTGCCATACAAAATGTCCTTAAGACACGTGTTCAAGAATATTGGCCGATAACTTCAGAAGGGTTTAAGCTACGTCTTTGAAATTTTGTATGTGTTATTTGTCTGAAGTTCGTCAATCCCAAAAATCCTCCAACTTTCCCGAAAAATAATCTTGAAAACCAGCATTTTCCGCATAGATACTATCACTTTTCTGAATTTCAAAACAGCGCACTGCTCACTAATTAGAGTGACGGAAGCGTTTCAATCCGATAATTTCCTCTAACTTTAGTCGAGCTAACCAACACAGAAAGGAGCGGTAATTATATCAATATGTATCTATTCAGGAGCATACCTTTAGATACGTATCTAGACGGCGATGCACAGGTAAACATCAACACAGAGCAATAAAATTGTTTTCCAAAGTTTTCAATGGTAGTCCATTATCCGAGCTCCGACTCTGAACAGACAATATATCCCCGAGTAGCTGCTATTCTGCAGTCATCCCTATGGAGAGATTCTGCCAGGATATGGAACAGAAACAGTAGTTGCAGCATCTATAGATACAGGAGCTCTATGATCTGTGGACCTCATAGTCTCATGTTTGGTTAGATAAGCAAATACCAACCGGAAATAATTAGCTCAAATTTATCCTGTTATCTACCGGAATCGTATCGAATGAAAGGAATGAGAGCGTCATTGTCTTTATCCCGCCTCGACGAGAACAGGAAATTCTTTTGGCGCTAATTAGGCGTATAATATGCCGAATAGATTTATATCACCTGGGGCCTTTGAATTTTCCCGCCGTTCATTTAGCGCGCGGTAGATTATATTTTATCGGTCGGAATTAAAATGGAAAATTGTTTTCACTGCAATTTCTCGTTTGGCCATCTCTTTTATATTCGACTCTCGGCTTTATTCTATTTTTTGCGTAGTGCAATCTATTCAACCGACGACGTAATGGATTTTTTTCAATTAAGTGTTTACACGACATTTTCGACCCATTTTTTTCTCTGTTGATTGGTCGACAATATTTGTTCCCGTAGATTGTCCTTTTATGTGACCAGTTAAATTCGAGTTAAATTTTATATTTTTTAACAAGTAATTTCGGGCTCTGTAATAATAAAATAAATGGCGTGATAAAAATAAACGACCTTGTTGCAGTTTTAGGAGAATTTTATTTCAGGCTGTTTTATTATAATAGTCGGTCGAGTGCAACAGTACTAGCCCCACCGATATCCATGACCTTATGACACGAAAGTTATTCTAAATACTCAGAATTGAGTCGGTAAATAGATGAAATTAACCTTAGGATCTGACTCCTTCATATTAATGATTTTAATTTTGTAAAAATTTACAAAAAATTTGGTACAACGTTCCCAAATGAAGTTGCGTAAATAGCAGAAGCAGTGTACCTGTACAAGTTGACCAAAATTTCATTCACCGCTTAACCGGTTAAAGGTAAACGTACCACTCTATCGAAAGCTCAGTGAATAAAAGGACGAACTAGAAGCGATTAAACCCAAGTTCTGTGGATTACGAAGGAACGTAAATTTTCTGTAAAAAAAAAGTCATTTGTTTGCCGCCAAAACTTTTCAATAAATCAGTGCACTAATTTCGCTTTACATACAAAGTATTCAATTTCTGGTTGCGATTTAAATGTTATCAAATGTGATGATGGAGAGTATGTAAATTGAAAATAGTGTAAGGTGATTAGACCCTAAGTCGGGAGATCCAAAAAGTGCCGATAAAAGTAAGAAAAAAATCTGCCAATGGTCTGGGCGAAACTTTATTATTTTTCGGGTCAAAGTTCGGGAGCGGTCAAAGTCGGAGCATATCATCAGTTGTTTCGAGATTATGAAGTTTCTTGGAAAGTTAATCTTGTTCTTAAAATAAAAATATTTAAAATAGAGATTTTTAGCCGATTAAACATTGAAAATGCTCCTGTAGACTATTCGAATTTTGGTATATTATGTACACTAAAAGCACATAGAAGTAAAAACGAATTTGTTGCCTTATCAGACTTAAGAGATATGACGAATTGTTAAAACGTATACAAACCCCTTACTTCCACTTGGGGTTTGAATTTCGAAAAAATGGTGAAACAGGTTTTTAAATGATTTCATAAGAAGCAACTTGATATCTCATGAGACACAAGGGATTTTTAAAAATTTGTGAAAACGTAAGCAAACTCTTCACACCCCCTTGGTTCTTGAAATTCGAAAAATCGTGAAATTGGTTTTTAGGTTATTGCATCAAATGCCGTAATAACCAATTTTATATCTCATCAGAACTAAGGGATGTCAAAATTTGTGAAAACATGTGTTGAATATCCAAAAATTGAGAAATGTGTTTGTAGGCGATTATATAAAAAGTTTGTGGAAGTGAGAAGCGATCTAATATCTCATCAAACCTAAGAAATATGTCGAAGCTTTGAAAAGCATACAACCACCCCTTAGGATTGAATATCTGAAAATACTGAAATTGACTTTTTGGCTCTTATATGGGAAACCTTAGGAAGTAAAAATGAATTTGATATATCATCAGATCTAAGCAATATGTAGGAATTTGTGCAAACATATGCAACCTCCTGACACCCACTTGGGGGTTGAATATCCAAAAATCCTGAAAGGAGTTAATAGACAAATATTAAGACAGCACGAGAAAGTAAAAACCAATTGAATTACTTATCACTTCTAAAGGATATCACGAAATTCGTGAAAACGTGTTCAACCCTTTTATACCCTCTTAGGGGCTAAAAAAGGAAAAAACTTAAAAAAAAGTTTTAGGCGATTATTACTCAAGCCAGTGAAAGTGAAAAGATATTCGATATTTGGTTAGACCTGGAGAATATGATAGAATTCGTGAAAAAATATACAACCACTTTACACCCCCTTAGGGGTTGAATTTCAAAAATCCTGAAAACACTTTCTAGGTATTTATATGAAGAAGCCGTAGAATAAAAATGAATTAAATATTTGGAAAGACCTAATCGATATGACGAAAATCGTGAAAATATATGCATTCCATTTTCACTGATAAGTTTTTTCGCCCCCCTTTCCGAACGCCAATGTACATTTGAAATTTTTTTTATTTAAATTACCTTTCTAGTTGATTTACATATATATACCAAGTTTCAACTTTGTAGCATGAGCCGTTCTATAGATACGAAAAAAATCCCCCACCCCCGTATTATACTACCCCTATAAAAAATTATATTTTTCCAACATGCTACTACTATACTCTATCTAAATACCATGTTTCAGCTTTATATCATTAAAGGTTTTCGAGATATAAAAATAGGAACTTTTTCCTTTTCACCTTCTTCCACCCTCACCTTGTACACCCTCACCCCCAACAATTTTTTCCTGCTAGGGGTCTATTAGGCCTACTTCTGGTTAACATTTTAAGCATCTATCTTATACTGTTCTTGAGATATGAGACGTAATTTTTTAAAAAAATTCGTATTCCCTTCACTTTCATGATCCACCGCCCCCTTCAAAAATTTTACTTTCATCAAACTTCATTTGTCAACCTTTATACACAAACCGAATTTTATTTGTCTAGTGGAATTGGTTCGTGAGATATCGTAATCTAAAGTTTTTTACCCCCCACCTCTGCACACCACTGCCCCTACTCAAAAATTTGTTTCCGATCTATTTTCCTAGTACACCTACAGATATATAAAGTTTCAATTTGGTAACGCTAACCGTTTAGGAGATATGGATTTTAGAATGTTTCGATCTTGGCTTTTTTGCGTTCGGACGCATTATTTTCCGGAAGCATTATTTTTCCCCCCACTCCCACACCCCTTCACCCATATTGACAATTTTTATGCAAATGGGTCCACTATCAAAGTTCTATATAAATTCCAAGTTTCAACTTCTTCAGTCTAGCATAAGCGGTTGCTGAGATCTAAAAACCAAAATTTTCCGTCTAAAACGCACCCTCTCCTCCCCACTCACACACCCACCTTTCAGAATTTGGTCACTTCAAGAGCCTACCCAGTCTATTCCTAAAAAAAATCAATTTAATATATTGGGAGCTATGCGCCTTCAAACGATTTTACGTACGGCGGACAGACGGACTGAACATTTTTTTTTGCTTTTTTCGTGTCTACTAGTCATGAAACGTAAAAAAAATTTGTTCAGGGTAGCAAATTTTTTTTTTTAAAAATCGATCACAATACTGTATTATTAGAAAATAATAAAGTAAAATCTCAAAAGTCTGGGCGCAACTTTCTTAGAGCAGAAGTAGAAGTAGAAGTCCGAAACTCGTTACATTTCAATAAAAACATTGGCTATAAAATATTGACTTAGCTCTTTAGGAGTTGAATATATAAAAACTGTCAAATCGATTTTTTGGCGATTGTATATAAAGCCCGTTAAAGTAAAAAGAGAATTCGTTATCTCATCAGACCTAAGTTATATGTCGGGATTCGTAAAAATCTACACAATAATTTTACACCCTTTTAGTGGTTTAATATCGCAAAATTCTGAAATTAATTTTGACATGAAGTAAAGGCTAATTCGATCTCATTAAACCTAAAAGATTTGTCACTCGCAGGGGATTTAATATTGAAAAATGCTTATATCGGTTTTTTCTTCGATTCGATAAATTTAAAGCCTTTAGAATTGAAAGTAAATTCGATATCTCATTAGACCTAAGAAATATATCGGAATTCGTGAAAATGTACACAACCACTTTAAACCCTTTTGTGGTTCGAAATCGGAAAAAAACGTTTCCAGGTACATATGAAGAGCCGTAAAAGTAAATATCATTTGATAACTCGAAATAATAATGAAATCCGTGAAAATGTGGAAAAAAAACCCTTTTTAACGACATCTTTTTTAGTCCACCCTTGTATGCCAATAAAAATCTAAAGGTTTTTTTGCTTTAATTATTCCTGTACTAGTCAAGCTACATAAAAGCAAACAATTAATACAGAAATAGGGATATGATGTATGCTGTGATGTTTTCAAATTAAGTTCTCCAAAATAAATTTACTATTTCTTATTTTTTTATTTCATTAAAAAAATATTTTTCTTTAATTTTAAATGGATTTTTATCTAGTATTTTTTTTAAACAAGAAATGCCTTACAACTTACTTTGGGGCGGGTAATTTTAATAATTTGCTTACCGTATTTTCGCTGGATCTGGTAGTATTCTGCAGATCTTACAGAAGGCTTCACCGATTTCCGACTTGGAACATCTTTTACTCATCGATCATGGATTTTAGGATTTTTCGGAACTCTCAGGTATCAAAAACCAAAAACGACACTCTCACATTCATCCATCTTCCACACATGAAAGTCTACCTAATTTTATCACGAATTTTTAACTGGTTCGATGAAAAAAAATTCCGTTGTCTACTCCAAATACCTGTCTTACTTAAATTCTGGTCGATAGGTACGTGTGCACGCTCGATTATTTGATGTAGAGTGTCTTTACGTCTTGAGCAATATTCAATGCTCGAAAAGGTGAGGTATGAGGTGTTAATGTTATTGCTTCATACATCGTTTGTGTATTATTATACATTAATCGAATCCTTCAGGTGCCTCCATGTCTTACTATTACATGGTTGCTCTGCTTCTCAAATAAATAATTACTCGAAAACACGTTAATAATTGATCCATAAAATTAGTATAATATTTACCAGAAAAATTATCATTCCATCGAGTAGTGTCCATACAAAATTATAACTTTAAATTAAATACATTTCTTCGAATTCGAGTTAAGAAAAAGATTTTTTTTAAATACTCGCTGACCTAGCTAAGGGACTTTGAATAATTCCCTACCTCCTATTCAAGCTTAACCAACATAGCTTGTAAAATTAAATCAATTGTTTTCATAAATCAATTTTTCAGGATTGCCCTACGTTCAACATAATAAATAAACTTTTCTTGGAAATGAAAAACATACCTCGCGGCAGTAAATAGCAATTATGAACAATTAGACTGTTAATTCAGCACCTTCAAGAAAGTCGCAGGTGTTGCATAATACGAAAAACTGTCACATGTCACACAAAGTTTGCGTGCACTTGTTCAATTAGACCAAAATGCAGACAGAATCGCAGTAGTAAAATGCACCGCACTATAAGTTATAAACTGGCATTAATAATTTGTAAAAGGTGGCAGCAAATTGCAATAAATCTTATTCATTAGAACAATTTGAAATTAAATTATAATTTCTTTTAATTTTTTCATCGAATACCAGCCAAGTAAATATATACTTAAAAGCTGTAATAAATTCGGCACCGCCTTGTCTGTGGGATTTTCCGTAAAGAAAATCCCACATTTTCTCTTAAGATTTTAACGTCAGATTCCAGACGCGTAGATGTCTTCTGCAGAGAGACGTGATAAGTACCAAGAAGTGTCGGGATACTCCTAACACCCACAAAAATTACGATATTCTCTGCGCAAAATCATGTTTTATGCATCATTTAAAGAACATTTTTATCGCACTATGTGGTGGTTGTTTTTTGCTTCTGGCAGTGTTTTGTAGGACGATAGAGTTGATAGTGAGATGTTCTTCCTTTGAATCTTACAAAAACATAAAGAAAAAAATTCTACTTGAATTTGAGAGAAAACATGGAAAAAAGATATTTTCAGTCCTCGAATAAGTTTGCCCGAATGCATTTGCCCAATTTTTTTATTCGTCTTTTTTTTCCCGACCAAGCCCAGCCAACCATACAGCGATTCTTTATCAATGAATCAGTTTTTATTGCAACAATATTCAATTCATTTTCACCAACTGACCGCATACGCAATTTCTTTACCATGTGAATAAAAAGTGAATGCATTCACTATTTGGTCAAAAATCAAATCCGTTTCTGAATATTCTGCCGTCTGTACTATGATATCGCTTGATGGTGAAAAAGTGAAGCATAAAAGTGATAAGAAAAAACATAACGCAGTCACGATCGGCTGCAAGCCAATCGTATGATACTCTAGATGAAATAATGAACTCCGATTTATATTTTAGTTGGGAATATATCAAAAGAATGAGGAGTGCACATACAATTATTGCATAACCTTTTATTTACAGGTAGAAACTATTGTACAGTGGCTACTCGATGGATGGTGAAACGATTTCTTGAGTTATAGTGAGTTCCATAAATGAAGTTAGGACATTTTTACAGAATTTTTGTATGGCAACTACATGAAGGACTTATGGGATATTTTTCATAATAATTCTTTCAGCTGCGACTATTATAAAATCAACGTATACAAAATTTCAAAGTCGTAAGTTAAAGCGTTCTAAAGTTATCGTTCAATATTGGTGAACACGTGTTTTAATGACTTTTGTATGACAGCTACCCGAAAGAGTTAACGGATGGCGCTAATTAATGAACTCAGTCTTGCTTTTGATATAAAACCAATTCCTGTAAAATTTTGAATCCCTGCTTTTACTCGTACTAGAGTTATAGTGGATTCTGTAACTTGCATAGATTTTTGAAGGACTTTTGTAGGCTGCTACACGAAGGACTCATTAGATTTGCATCATATTCGGAACTTTCGCTTCAAACATTGTAAACTTTCAATTTTCAAATTCCTAACTTGAAGCATTCGAGCAATAATTGTGAATACGGTTTTTAAGGACTCTTGTATGGGAGATACCCGAAGGAGTGAAACGATATCGCCCATTAACGAACTTAGCCTTGCTTTTTCCATTTTACAGCTGGTAACAAAATTTCAACTTCCTTTCTTGAGTTATCGTGCAAACAGACGGACGGACGGACGGACAGACGGACAGACGGACAGACGGACAGACGGACAGACGGACGGACGGACAGCAAACGAATTTGGGGTTTTTGGACAAAACTGATCATAAAATAATATATAACTTTTTTTCATCCGAGGCTCGGTTCTATGCGTTACAAACTTTTCGGGCTGGATTAAACTTATAATACTCTATATGATTTCATCTAGAGTATAATGAGCACTAACATTTATTTTCCTAGGATTAAAAATTATTTCATCAAGTGATTGAAAAGTGGAATGGTGTTTAGCTAAGTTTATATTACCTGGCGATAGAAATCCAAACTATTCCATAAGTATTCTTTCCATAGAATTGCAATGTCGCCTCCAACTTCTAAAACTGCGGTGTCAAGAAAATAATGCAGCTTCCGTGGATCGATAATGAAAAATTTTGTGCACAGTAGTAGTTATGTTTTTTAAAGAATTTGATCACATCCGTTTTTATTTTACTTCAGCAATTTAGGTAAACTAATCCAAAGCCGTTGTATAAAATTATAATTTTTTATGTTATAAAAAAAAAAAACGTGTTCTGCTTTTAGTGCTACGACTATTATTGGTAGAGGGTTTTTACCAAAATTACAAAACAAATTCGTTTCAAGTCAACTCTGTTAATTCATATAAAGTTCTCACTAAGAGTTCACAAAATCAGCATTTTTCAGTTTCATCAAGTAAAATTCAAGAGAACTCACTCAATCACACACACATTTCGGAGAAAAATTTTCCATTTGTTGAGTTCATTTCGAATTCACTCGCTGAATTTACTACGAGCTCACAAAAAGATCTTTTTTCGGTATCACTATGTATTCTAGTGAATTCACTAAGTCATTTCATCTTGGCAAAAAACACGAGTCTGAAGTGAGGTAGAACTGATAAATAACTGATTCCGTACTGAACTCGCAATCACTTGATGAATCATTTCCGGATTCACTGCGGTATCACGTAGTTTGCTGAATATTCTTATATTGTCTAACTATAAATGGCGAATTCACTGTTCCACAATTCAAAAATTTCCCTACATTTTTTCCATTCACAGATAATTGCAATAAGTATAAGTATTTAAGCAATTTTATGACCAAATATATAAAATTTAAAAAAACGCTGTGGATATGTAACCTGAAAATATAGAAAATTCACACGAAACCATCCTCATGTCATGACGAGGTATTCCAGCGTGTGAATGCCAATCCACTAATACTACAAGTAATAAAAGTAAAAGACAGAACTTTTTTTTATTTGAATAGATTTAGAAAGAAACCCACAGCGGTTAAAATTTTTAATAAATTAAATAAAAAGAGTCGTAGCAACAGAATACTCAGATGATAAATGTGTGTTCGTTTCTAAAAATTAGCTGGCAAACGTTTGACACCTAGCGAGTCTTGGGTAAATGTTGTTTTGAAAGCACAATAAAGCTTTCATGCTTTATAGTGAAATACAAGATCAAAATTTAGATTAGAATAAAATGTAATCATCATTTATATTTGCATACATGATGGCTTCACTTCGTATGCTATAGAAAATTGGTATAAATAATTAATTGCGGTACAAAAAAAATATTGGTCAAAAAAATTCAAATTCGAGGCAGTGAACGGAACGGGCAGAAAGCAAGAAATTTTCAAAAATAGTAGAGTTTCGGTCATCTATTTTTTCAGGTTTCATTAAGTAGAACTTGAATTTGGGTTAAGTCTAAACATATTTTAGACCAGGATAAAAAAATTAATCAAACACAATATTTATCTTAAATATCATTATTTTATTTCGCTTTCTCATCGTCTTTCAGTATTTTATATCAATTTTCCTGACTCTGCCATTTCAGTACAAAATAATTTTGAACAAATATTTTATATCAGCGTTAAATTTGTTTGCCTTTTCCTCTTGTTATTTCAAATTTCCTTTTAATTTACATATATAACTGCGGCGTTAATATATAATATATTAAATTCTATAAAAAAAATTTTCTTTCAACACTATATCCCTAACATTTTTTGTATTTTACTGTACCTTTTTTTATTAACTCTAAAACAACATTACAAGCTCATTCTAAAATATTTTATACTTTTGTTTTATTGGATTATTTCGTTACAATTTCTTATCGGTTTTAATTGATTTTCGTTTAATTTTTCTAAAAATTTTTTTTAGTTTTTATTGACGGCATCCAGTTTACGTTGAATTTGATATAAAACTAACCTCACAAATATATTGTTCATAAAGTAATAACATTTTTATTCTGCTTAGTTGTAATAATAACTGAATCAACAGATTTCTAAAATAAACAAATTTAATTTACAATTTTACATGATAATCTTCTTATCTTATGATTTTGTATTTTTCTCATTTATTTCCGTATTTCTAGTTTTTGTGTATAAAGTCTAATAGGCCTCCGATATACTTATGTAGTCATAGTGTAACGCTATATCATATTAATTTTGGGATTTTATCTAAAAATTATTCTACCATGTTATGTACAGATGGGCGGGAAGGGTGTGGGGTGATTAAGGATTATCCTAGGCTATGTGATTAAAAGTAAGTTTTGGAATTGACAACTGAAAATTTCTGTAAACTTCAGTTTGATTTCCTGCTTCGTGAACGCCAGCATCACCATCGAAATCATCGAGGACAATGCGATGACCACGCTGGCAGTAGCGTTTATTTTTCAATGGAACTTTCAATTTCACTAAGAGCCCGGCTTGTTGTCCTTTGAAAATCATCTGCACACGGTGCTGTCGTCGCCAGCGCAAATACTGTGAGCGGACGCTAGAAACAATTTTCCATTGAAACAGGCACAAAGCTGATAGACTCGATGGTTATGGTCACGATTTTGTGTTGTTCCAGGACTCGGCGGTTGAGCCGTTTTCAAATTTGGAAGCACGATGTGAGGCGAGTCGAGTCGTATCTGAACGAGACGAATGAAAGAGGAAAACAAATAACAGGGGGCGTTGAATGAGCCGTGATTTTAGTTCGTCGTATTAAAAATAGATGGCGGAATTAAATCGAGTGGAATACTTACGCTGCCTGCTGTTGAACTAAATTTGATTTCCTTCAGGGCATTCACTTCTAAACTTCCGGCACGAGACTGCAAGTTTATGTCCTGCGATGCTGTGATTTCGAGTTGACGTGTTGGGGACTCCAGTCTGGAAAGTGGGCAAAAATTAATGCGGTGAATTATTTATGGAGTGTATAGGTCATGTGGATATAGGTATAATTCGGTAGACGGATATAAAATCAATTCCATGTATATTGAGATATTCTAGGAAGTGAAAGAATCAGGAATAGAGAGACATTTATTTTTTAGTGGCTTTGGCAATGTAGTCACACAATTATCTTTAAATTGCTCTTAATCTCTGATTTTCAGTTTTTAGAACTTCTTCCGCGATTAATTTCCTTGATTCGTCCACCTCTCTCATGCAAACAAAATTTTTTTTTATCCAAAACACTTTTTAGTATAATTTCCTAAAATTTATTAATGTTAGTCTTGTAGCCTAATCCGTTTTAAAAAGGGACAGAAGTTTCGTGTCCGCAAAGGTTGTGGGTAGTAAACGGAATGTGTACTTTTAATACATAGGCCCGAGTGGTAACTAACTTTCAACTTTCGACCATAAGCTGGTATTGAGATTTCAGAAATGTCAGAATATGTTTCTCATCCACCTGCCCTACTCTAAACCAAAAAGATTGCTGAAGATTAAAGTCTACCAAATTCTGAAACATTTTAAGGTCATATGTCGAAGTATTCTGGAGATACCAAGCGATCTTTTTGTAAAATTTTTTTATGGCCCATGTTTCGTGCAACACCGCTCTCCGCAAAAAATGAATGAACACATTTGTTAGCTGCATTCGATTATAAAACATCGTTTAAAGTTTTATGCGAAACGTTTAAAAATAGTCAAAAATTTTACAAGAATTTCCAAAATATCTCGTAGATCAGTCAAAATTTCGCTTATTTTTTAAATTTGCAATTTGCCTTTCTGAGTTATGGTCGAAAAACTAAAATTTCAAATTTCATGGAATAAAAATTAATATAAAACCACTGCCACTGTTCGCAGAGTGATCGGGTTTCGACCAAAACGTGGCTTTGTGGAGTGTTCTTCAAGAATATGCAAAAAGAATTACTTTTGGAGTTGTGCTTAAAAAAAAAACTAAAATCACAAAAATTGAAAGTTTAAAATCGTGTAAATGAGTGTAATTATTTAAAAGTGTAATAAAAATAAAATGTATTGAATTGATGTTTAATTTTTTTATTTTATTTATATCTAAAGTAGATTTTTTTCGTTCTTTATTTAAAAAAAAAATTACTTGTAATGTATAAATAAAATAAAAACAAATTATTACCAATACCAATGGTATTGTAAATATTGAATTTAGAAAAGTTTTACGTGTACATTTTTAAAATCCAATTTCTTTTAATTGAAAGCAATTTTGAAAACATTTTCGGAATTTTTATCACCCTTGCATCTATTGCTAAGTAAAAAGTCAATAAAATCGGTTTCTCGAAAATACCAAATTACTAAGATAACTATTTGTACTCTGACCGAAATAATTTAAATGGAAAAACAACTTTTATTTGTGAAATATACGCTGCATATTATTTTTAAATAAACACAAAGGACTTCTGATGAACTTATTTCGAAACTTCAGACGGTTCCCTCTTCTTCTTCACTGTGCAAGATAAGTAAAGAAAAAAAAGTTTTCTCAAAATACTATTAAGATATAAAATCCAAATTTTCACATCAAGAACATCGCATATAGTACCTACCAATTTTTTAATTTTGGTGGAAAACGAGGAAGGTTCGAAAGAGAAACATTTGATTTTTAATTTTCTAAAAAGGCCATGAAAGTTAAAATTGCAATAAAGAACAAAACAAAAATTAAATTTGTTTTTAAGGGGGTCGGTGCAAAAAATATGAAAAAAAAAATAGATTTTTTTTATATTATTATTCTACACTAATTTCTGCACATCACACAAAAAATCGTACCTCTTTCGGGTAACGGGAAGTGACTTAAATTTTACTCTGAAGTGGGAATATGTCACTGCATGCACTTTTTTGTTTTTAGGCTATCCTGAAAAGTAGTGCTTTTTCAACTTTCGGTACAACTTTCACAGTAGCGTCTTCATTTTTTTTTCATTTGTTTGTGGTAATATTGACTTGCTTCATACATGAGCAAATTAAAATATCTCATGAAAAACTATCATTTTTTCAAATATGAATGAAGAAAAACAGTAAAAAAATTTATTCATTCCCTTTTTCTTAAATATCTCGACTTTTAGTGAAAAATTTTTAATTTACTCATATACCAAGCTTTTAAATACACTAAATAATAAGTGTGCAAAATCTGACTGTTGTGAGTTAAGTGAAAGCTGAGATTCAGGTACCGAAACAGAACGCGTTTCGCCATACAAAATATATGCGAGCTAGAAATTTGCAACGACCCCCTTAACCCAAAGCTCGAACGTTCTTAGTATACCGAGAAGCAGTTCGTAAGCCGAATTTATACAAATATTTCCAAGATACTTTAAATCCAAAGAGCGGTGTGACTGCGGCATAATATTAAACTAAAAAAAAATTAATAAAACTTGTCCACCTACCTTAATTCTCGTCCTGCATCCGCTCGTACGTGCGTCGTTTGTATCGAGTCTCGAAAAATAGCACCGCCTTCGCCATCAATTTTCAACGAATGTGCCCCGATGGTCACTTCATTTCGATTTACCGAAAATAAATTTCCGCCGTGGCTATCGTTTATCCGGAACGCCGTAGCAAGACATTCGAGTCTATCATGTCCCAGGAACAGATGATTCTCCACAAATCCACTGGAATCTCGTGTATTGATTGAAAAATTACGTGACGATTCTGGTGGAAAGAAATTAAAATCTACTGGATTTTCGTTCTTTAAGGGAATGAAAAGAGGAAAGCTCACCTATCGAAATTGGCTGACCATGTCGCGATCGTATCGTACTCGCTCGTAGCAAATCCAAAATTAAAGCCTGCCCAGATAATTGGATACCGCCGGCAACAATCTTCAGTTGGCCCATTCCTTCCTGTTTTTTGGGAAATAATTTTGACAAGAAAATAAGACGGATGAGATGTGCACTCCTTGCTCAGGTACGTTATAAATTACCGATGAAAATTCCATGACTTTGAGTATCCAAAGCGTTAACACTAAATTGACTATGATGAGGACCATTAATCCTAGAATAAGTACATAAAGGCATTTCTTTCTCCAGCCGTAGAGGCCGAGATGGAATCCGGTAATCCCGGATGTGTCGGCACCTGTTGGATGCCCAATTCCCTGTCTCGTATTATGCGCTCCTGTGCTCGTTGCAACCCCCAAGCCCGAACTCGTCATAGTTTCATGCTGGCGCGGGATTCCCCCCGGACTGGCGCTAGTGTTATTTATGGTATTATTGTTGTTGCTGTTTGTATTATTGGCTTGATGATGATGGTGATGATTTGCACTGACTGATGTCGATGATGAGTTCATAATTGTTGATGATGGCTGATGTTTACCCGCTGATTGAAAAACGTTCGGATTGCTATTGTGATCGGGACGAGAGAAAGGTGGAAAATATTTGTTAAATATTTCGCGAGGTGTGATGGGGTGGGTAATTAGACAGGAAACGGTAGCGGTTGCGGTAGCGAATTTCATACTGCACTGCTAACATAAAGCATTTTCTACCCATTTGACAGGTTGGTTAATTATAAATGTCCACACATTTGCAATTTATCGATTTCGTTCGTTTATTTTCAGGTGGCTGAATTCAGGGCGGTTTCCTTTTTGAAAAGTCAGAATTGTACGTATCAACTCGTCGCTGGCAGTATGAAGTAGGGGAAGAAAAAGCGCTCCACTTAAGCGTTCCTATGTCCGAGTTTTCAATTTATGTAAATAAATTCAAATTCAAATTTCTTTATTGCCATGATATTTGTGGATTGATTGATATAAAAAAAGCAACGTTAATTGAAACAAAATGAAATAAAAGCTGATGGTCCAGTCCAATGTTAAATTAAATATGACTTTTGGGTAGGATACAAAATAGTAGACCTCATTTTTCAAAATTTACGTTAACTTTTCTACAAAATAGAAAATAAAGATGTTATAGAGCCTCTTAGATTTCACCCCCTTTAATTACAGTGGTACATTTTGAGCTAAAAAATTTTCTCGGAATCTTAACAAAATTAATTTTTCGTTAAAAAACGAGTTAGTTATTTTTTTTCTGAGAAAAAGTTGATACTTTTTTTTGTTGTTAAAAAAATGGGGTTCGACTTTTAAGAGGAAAGTTTGAAATTCAGTTGTTTTACTGCCTCGAAAAATTAAGTTAATATTTCTTAGCGCAAAAATTACTGAATTGCATCCAATGCCGTGAGTAGAAACTAATGACATCCAAAATTTAAGCCAATATTTTTGTTTTTTTTTCTAATATAAACGTATTCTTGAAAATCATATACTGTATTATACTTTCAGATTGAAATAAGTTCCAAGTTTAAACTTTCAATCATCAACCGTTCCTGAGATATAAAACATTTTCCTGCCCTTACCCCCATTTAGAAAAATTATTAAAAATAGTAAAATAATCAAAAATTTGCTAAAAAGTAAAGAAAAAAAAATTGTAAGAATGGAATTTTTCATGGTGAGAAGCTACCATAGAAGCAAATTTGTTTTAAGTTTTTTGTTGTTTTCCGGCGTCAACAAAAAAAATTAACTAAATTTTTGAATTTTTCCACCTTCTGAATTTTTTATTTATGGCCTTCTTCTCAACTCAAATTAGTTCATAGTCTTTTATTCATAAAATTGGATATTCAAAGCGATTTCCCTCACTGATTATTATTAAAAGAATTGGAAATGTATGAAAAAAGAGGTGAGGTCATATTTAAAAAAGATTGGTGAGATATTTATTTGGTTCAAATTGTCTAAATAATTGATTGAACTTAAAAATAAAGTATACATTGTAGAGTTCTAAGCAGATATGTTTTATTGGGTGAAACAAGTGTCTTTAAATTCAAGTTTTCTTGCTGTTGCCTCAATTTTTGGATCTTCTCCAGTTTTATTTAACATCCACCTATAATTTTCATTTAAATTGGAGCTAAATTTTTCTGAAGTCTCATAAGTTCGGTACTAAAATACACTAAATAAACACCTCACTGGATTAAAGTCTGCCACAATAATTTTACAATTATCGTGTTTTTTCTCAATGTAAATAATCACGTAATAAACAAGTAATAATCATTTTACATATACTGTATAAAATCCATTTTAAATCACTTTTTTGTTAATTATGTTTATCTTATAAGTTTACTAGCTGAGAAGCAAATGTGAGTTCAACTCGTAAAAACATACTACCTTAATAAAATTAATCCCTCCGATGAATTATGATCGTCCGCATAGTTGTGTAGATCGTTTTCCTTAAATTATAAAAGAAACAAAGTTTTTTTTAGACATTTACCGCAACACTTTTCATTGTCGAAGTGAATTGAAATAACAATATTTACTTAGTAAACAAATCGAAAAAAGTCATCAAATAAAATATTTTTTTCGCAAACGGAAAACGCGACTTGAAAATACTATAAAGAGGAGTTCGGTAAAAATTTTCTTCGAATAATTTTAATCGAAAGTTTTCGAGCTTTTTTCATAATTATTTTATCTGTCGTGTGTATCTTCGGTCGCTGGTGACAGTTTCTTGGCTTGGCAGGTGAGGATAAAAATAAATACAATATCTACTTGGAGAAAATTACAATTCGGTTCAACAAGAAGTGGGCTATGAAGAATTATTTAAGAAAATTTTCTTTTATGTTAAAAATCGAAAAGGGATACTCGGAAGAACTGCGTCTAACGCAAAATTATTTAAATATTCAGATGTGTATGCAATTAGCTTTTGTATTTGATTGAAAACAATACTTTTGTACATCTGATTTAAAAGAATGTACATAGGTTAAAACCACACCTACATAAGCAAGAATATGAGCAACTAATGTCAAGCGAACCGAGTTTTTTTTCCGATGAATTAAGGAAGTTCACTAGAATATTGTTATTGTTATTAATTAGGAGTTATAGTAAGGTAAAAAAAAGGGATATACTACATTCAGACAGACCAAAACCACAACTCGACTGTCCAAAATTAAGATCAATGTCAGTGGCGTAACTTAGAGCTGGCAGAGGAGGCCACTGGGACCTATAGGTACTGCACACTCTTTAGCGCCCATCATATTAGTTATTCTAAAATGATTCGAAATTAAATCCAAAGCGAATTCACCTGCGAAATTGACACTCTTTATTATGATTAAAAATTGATTCACCTTATCTCCACAAAAACGAATGTAATCGCTATGTGCTCACTTTCGTGAATGTTAACGGAACGTAAAAAATTAGTGAATTACTGTACATGAGAGAACTAATTTCGAGTTTCAGGTGAATTCGATTTCGAAGATTTAGATGAACTTTTAGTGAACATATTGCAGAAGAAGACAATATTTCGTAATTTTAAAATCCTCCCAGTTTTTTTCGCAACATTCAATTTTTTTCACATTTGGCGAACGTTCACCAAAATCTTTGCCGGGAAGATATTACAGTCTTTTCATAGAGCGAAGTCAAGAAGGAAATTGTATTTTAATGAAGTTTAGTGAACTACGTTTTAATTTTTTTTTATTTTGAAATCCAGTCAGCAATATTTTTTCTTCAGCAATTGTTGAAGAGGATGTCGTTCTTCATAACAGAGGTACCCTAATTTAAGATTTTTATTTATATAATACCTACATTCTAATTTCTCTTGAAATAACATACAATTAAATTACTGCGATATTACATAATAATAATGCAGTTTCACAACTAAATTCAACAAAATCGATTTCTTCATTTCACAGCATAAAATTACTCAATTAAATAATTTAAATATAAAGTTCATTTCTCTGAACGGTAGGCAGTCGAAATTAACAAAAATAAAACAACGCTGCGAAGTGAGACGAATCGTAACCCCGCGGAAATTTCCCTAACGATGGAAAATTGTGTGAAAATGCTCGCACGAAAACTGAAAATAAAATCGAAATAAAAGCTTGACACTGGCCATAGACGTTTATTTATAGTTTCATAAAGTTTGTTAACTCAACGTTTCCCATTTTTCACTTAATGAAATTTTGTGTAAATATAAAAAGAAAGCTCTTAAAAGATAATTTTACTCGGCTTTAAAACACATGTTCAAATACAATTTGGGCCGCTATTTTTCAATGAAAAATAACAAAACGATCTCAGGGATACGAGCCATTCATGTGGTGCGAAAACTATAGAGCACCTTCGAGCTAGCGCGAGGTGTTGAAAAAAAATTCCAAGTCAGACTTTGATCAAATGTTTGGACATTTTGCAATTAACTCGTTTATAGAACGGCTAGGTCGTCTTAAGAAAGTTTTCTTTGGCCAGTTCCGAGTTTATGGGCTGTCGACATCTTTTTCACGGGCGAGCCTAGCAGATGGTTTCTAGCGCGTTTTTCCGATATCGTCAGATGCTGTTTATTTTATCGTTAACTTATAATTGCCTAATGTAAGGTGGGCATTTGGGGAACAGCTTACCTTCGTCATTGCCTGACTTCGAAGTAGTTCCTATCGCAATTTCAACGCTCTCATGTAGCAGAACGCAGTGTCCTTAAATCCTTCTGTCTAAACACGATAACGTCGAAACTTTTGTTCCGCCTGTTCCCAAGTAACTTATCAGCGTACTCCATGTTCCATGTATCGTTTGCAGTTTCGGAGCTATTGAGGAAAACTTTGTTCCGTTTTGGCACTCTATGCCCCATCTCATATCCAAGGAATAACTTTATAGCGGAAAGGACCCCTATTCCTGTGACGACCAGGAAGGATTCTCGAGTAACGAACGCTATTTTCATCATCGTCATCACCGTCGCACTCTTGTGAAATTCATTATCCGAATTTCGTGACGAACCTTAATGAAAAGCGATTAAATGCCGAGCCGGATTAATATATTGCTGGGAAAACTTTGTTAGCTTGACCCGGCAGGGATGCCGGCAGAAATGTCCGCAACGTGACAAGTTTTCACTTGAAATCGTTCAATAGCAGCAATTGTATAAATGCCTATGGAGTAAAAATGGCTAAAAACGAATTGGAATTTGTTTGCTGGTCGCTCGCTATTCTTCGAATCTCGGTTATGTATGAAATCCCGCGGGTATTTGCGTGACCTGCTTTTTTTTCTGAATAACTTTTAGGTATGATCACGTTTTTTTTCCCACTGGGAATGCCCACCTAGTTCTCAACATGCATGGCATTCATTTGTGTGAATTTATGTGCACTGATTACGCCCAATTGAAGCGACTAGACCAAATTCTGGGGTGTAATTTTTTTTAAATTTTTTTAAAGTAAGCAAGGCATTATATTGCCGTGTCGGAAGAACAGTGACGCAACTGCAAAAAATTCTAATTTTTTTCGGAGAAACAAAATCATTTTTGACAATTGCCCACAAGCCATACGAGCTTATTAATAATTACTATAGACAGCTTAGATCAAGAGCACGTTCGTTTAAAACAACGGGGAACGATTTTATGCAAGAATAGCAAAACCACAAAATATTGAAATGTGAAAACAAAAAATTTTCAAAATTGCAGTTGCGTCACTGTTCTTCCGACACGGCGATATGTTCAATAAGAACATCATTGGAAAGTCTAAAAAAGGGTGATCTAGGATTGAACAAATATTTTCAATGAAGCACATAGAAAATGTTGGGAATTTAGTACCAAAATTTTTGTGCAGCATTTCAATTTACTACCCAATTGCCTTGCTATAGTCCACAGCGAAGATAACACTTTGACGAAGCTGTTCTACTCATGTCTATCTATCTATGCACCTGACACTGCAATCCGTTTCACTAATATCAGGTGGGATGATTCGTTTCGCCGCTGCCATCTTGATAAAACGTAACCACACCGGCCTTTCAGCAAAGGAACTAAACAAACATTCTGATGAAGGTTCACGAAAGATGAAGGAAAATCGAAAAAAAAATAAAGTTGCGCCCAACTGTATTTTCAGAGTCAGTGGAATATTCCAACTTAAATTGATCGCTAAAAAGACCTTCACAGGAATGGCCAGTTCAGAAACTAAGACTAGGTCCAAAGGATCATAATCGGGTTGCATTTGAATCATCAAAGGGTCTATTGTGCAATTCCGATAAAAACCCTTACTACTGGTGGATTTGCCGATAATTCTTCCATATCGCGAACTATTACAAAGGACAATTTGCCATAATGAATTGTATTGTTAATAAAATATCACACCCTATCGCCGTAAAAATTCCATTTTTAACGCACGTTGATTTCGCACCATTCTACGTAAGATTCAGCAATGTGAATTTTAATAATAAGGACACCTTTTTTAAATCGACTACATTTTGTAACGTTTCAAGTGTGCATTGATTTAAAAAAATAGAAAAATTTTGAGTTTCAGTGTTGAAGGACGAATCTATACAACTAGCGAAGAAGTAGTTACTTTGATCATTACGAAACTTTAAATTCAACAATTATAAGCATGGTGATTGAATTTATCCAAAATTATTCGACACATGTGGTCCATAATATTCATTACAAGCTCTATTCTGGCTTAAAGGAAAACTCACATGTACGCACGTCGAAAATATTTATAAACAACGAGACTCACTCCGGAAATGACTCCCAGTACGGAGATCCTATTATTTGTTGTAAGGTAACTAGCGGATGACTATAATGCCGTCTATAATAAACGTAGAGAATCATAGGGCTAAATAGATGCAAGCAATGTAACCCCATGCCTCATCTACTGGAACTGATCTCCATACGTTTATTACCTTCGTACCGTACGTGTTTATGTCCCTTTTAAAACTGAACTCCGTGAGTATGAATATCTGAATCGAAATGTCCTCAGGGTCCTTGGGTAAAACTCATTCAATGGATAGTGTTGTACTCCAGCTTGGATGTACGTAGGTACTCTGTGCACTATATCCTACATATCGTCTATATGACATATACTAAAATTTTGAACATACAGACCTTTTGTAGTATCTTCCGTATACCTATCATAAACATATACAGATATCTTTACCTGGACTAATTTCACACATGCAAATAATTCTATGGTCGATAGAGTGTAGTTATAGAAGTTGTCGGGGTTTTTGGCATTGTAGGTTCCGAGCAAGAAATGACGTATCCCGAGACGAAAAATCGTTGTGGAATGGTGCATTTATGAACTGCTCGCAGTTAAAGTTTTCCCTAAGCCCCGATAGTCATTAAAAAGTGAATTGAGGACTAAAGGTGCCTCGAAGGAGAACTTCATTTCTTATGAAACTAGTCTTGGAAAATTTCTATCCAGGTTGTACTTTTCAGGATTTTTGATTTCATGGGAGGAGTACTTTTCCGTTCTCTTCGAATCGAGATGCCAAATGGGTTTAAAGATATCTAAGCTTTACGAAAAACTTTTTGAAATGCAATAAATAAACTGTTCAAATAATTTCAACATATTTGATATTTTTAAAATGCAAAACGATCACAAAAATGACTAGCATTGACTTCCTATATCAATGAAGGCACAAATAACTAATTAATAAAATATTACAGTAATTATGTTCACTGAAAGAAAAAAAAGCATCAAATTCTATTTTTCTTATTATTTTTTGTTATCTAAATAGTTGAAATCGGGATAGTACAAAAAAATTACTATTAGTCCCATTTCACATGGTATTACAAGCGTGGCAGTAGTTCCCATGGAACATATTGCAACAGCAAGGTTAAATTGGAATTTATCATTCGTTTCATATACAAAAAATTGCAAAATTTAATTTGTAATATTTAAATTTCTCATATTAGTAAAAGTCGGTAAGCATATTATTTAATAGCAAATTTTGCATTCTCCACTTGAATTTACTATTATATTGACTTGTAAAATAAATGATTTGAAATAGGATATTTTGCCATGTAATCATACATGGTGCAGCCTGACAAAGTAAAATATGTAAAGTAAAAACAGCAAATAGGAAAACATGCAATGATGATGGCGTCATATTCTACTTAAAACTTTGATTAGACACAATTTAATACATAGTAAATGCCAAAAAATATTGCAAGTTAGGCAAGAAACAGCCTGTTTTTTCCAGTACATTACATATATAAAATTTTGGACAAAAACAACGAGTTTAGAATTTAATAAAAAAAGGAATTATTAAAAATGCTTACTTTGAAAGGAACAAAAATATATTTCATTTATAAACTTAACACCTAATTAATCTTAATTTAGAATAATGAAAAATAAAAATAAAAAAAAGGGAAATGTACTTCTTAAACTTCTATAATTTTTAAATTTAATTCGAAATGACATATTTTATAGACTGAAAATCTATCAAAAAATAAGTATTTAAAATTTCTTCGGAATCGAGATATACTACTTGAAATTCTTTCGTAAATTTGAGCTCATGACAATATCGATGGCTATCGAAATATAGTGTTTTTAATTTTCGATCTATCAAATAAATTTGACTGTTTGCGATAACACAAATCTGTGGTAAAAAGCGATAACAGCTTATGTAGAGATAAGAAAAAATCATTTTTCAAATTTTCAATTGCATTTTTTAAAAGAATTGCGATTGTTTGATAGATTTTTATCTCATATAATATATTATTATTGTGTTGTATTATTAAATTCAATAAAATAAGATCTCCTAATATATTTTTTATTAGTTTATTTGTCAATTTTGATACACGTAACCGCCTCATTATTTTCGCGACTTAAGCTGTTATCGCTTTTTACCACAGAAATATGTTGAACAATCCCAAATTTGATATATTCTTAACCAGAGCCTAAATCAATGATGTTCAGAAATTAAAACTTTTAAATGAGCTATCATATTTTTTGACAAACATCTGAAAGAACTATATCTAGTATATTTTTCATATTTAAAAACAATTCCCATTTCTCATCATCTTCTTGAACCCAATCGCCAATTATAATAATATTCCAAGAAATTGCGCAGACCACATCATTTCTGATGCCGAAAATTTTAGTTTTGCTATTTGCGGCGGTTTCGATCATTTTTTCACTCACTTTGACGCTTTTAAAAGAAAATTTACACGCACACGGTCGGATCAACATTGATTATCTAGTGCGTATCTTCACCAGAATAATTCGAGTATAGTACCAAAAATTGCATATTCTG
Organism: Beris morrisii; assembly: GCA_951812415.1. Classification (NCBI taxonomy): domain Eukaryota; kingdom Metazoa; phylum Arthropoda; class Insecta; order Diptera; family Stratiomyidae; genus Beris; species Beris morrisii. Next base: position 166,558,896 of record OX638310.1, on the reverse strand, counting down.
CTATGTTATTTGCACTATTTGTAATGCAATTTGGACTATTTGCTAGTTGTATCGGATTACCTGCAAGGTGGCTTACACCATTTACATAGCTTTTTGTCATTAAACAAATGGGATTTTCTCCCCTATTCGTCATTCTTATTTCCTTTTTACATAGAAACATTTGCAAAAATTGTTATAAAAGCTACCATTTGAACATAGCAATGTGTAATTTTAATTCATTGCCATTCTTATCGCTCCTTTTGCTTTTAACGATAGTAATAATAGATATGGAAAGAAGCCTTTTGTGATATGTAACTATTCGTTTTGTACATGGCTAATACAGCTATTGAAATTAGGTTATTATAATAAAAAAAATGCTTTTAATGCTATAATTTGTCATTAATTATGCCAAAATTTGTTTGCTATTTTATCTAGCATACTTAGTAGCCGCTAGTTTTTTCAGTGTTATTATGGCTGACGAACTCGATCGGCGCGGTACCATCCCTCATATTATGCCGGAACATCGGAATCCGGGTGTGCCTCTCTCTACATGTAAACTGCTACTGGGATTGGACTCAATTGAGAAAACCAACTCAAGATGGGCAGACGGTATTACATGCTACACTGCGAGACAGATCTGGCCGAATCTGGATCTAAAACGCTCTAAAAGGGTGACTTTGCTCAAAAGGGCGAGTATCAGCAGCACAGTCGGTGTTCTGACCGGACACTGTCTTACAGGTCGACATGCTAAAGACTCAGCCTCTTCTCAAACGACTTCTGTAGAAGCTGCCTGGATAAGGAGGAGGAGGAGGCAGTCCTTCACCTTCTCTGTACCTGTCCAGCTCTATCCGCTAGAAGGAAAGTTCATCTTTGAGCTTACATCTTCAACTGGCTTGGTGACCTTGCCGCAATATAGGTCGCGAGAATCCAACGCTTCTTTCCAAGCTCTAAATGATTCGACGAGTAGGACCGGATTCGATGATCCTGTGGTAACACAACGGACCTTTTAGGTCTAAATGTGTCCGTGTTCTCATGGGCAGCCACGCGTACCTACCTACCTACCTATGTTGTTTTTAAAATTTTTCAACAATATGCTTTTCCACAATTCCCAATTATCCTCTCATACCACTTTTCCTGGGGTTGGACGTTGGGAGGACAACCGAAATCCAAAAAAACAGCCATTTTATGAGGCTTCGTAAGAAACACCCAAATTCGACTAAGGAAATAAATTCAAAGAGATCCGGTTTTGTCGGTCATTCCATAAAAAATTTATAAAAATAGAAATGTTTTGTCATGTGCAGTTTTTTTCCAATTTTCAGTTGAACATCTGGAACTATTGTGTTACCAATTCAAAGCCAAATAGTTTTTGTTCGATGTTTGTGGACATTTTTATGGGAAGTATACAAAGTATTTGAATATTCGTTGCCAACTTTGATTACAAATTTCAATTCAACCTACATGCCATCGTCCCATCGTAGGAATTAATGTACCAGGTTTAATAGGATATGTTTTAATCGAATGGATTAAAAAAATAATAGGAACAAACAAAATAATAAAAAAATTATGCATCTTCATTTTTTCGAAAACAAAAACTCAAGTTTCTAATATAGGCCATTCCAGAGATTGGAAAACACTTTTTAAAAAACCAATCACAACTCAATTGACTTGGCAATTTTCAGTTTTTATCATTATCGGTTATGATAAAGTTCTAGCAAGGGTAGTATTAAGAACATATTTCTTTATTCCCACATCTCCCTTTTATTTCTGCTGGAAAGGTCTAACTAGGGTACCTATTTATTAAGACAATGTGAAGATGTTTTCTAAAAAGGATTCTTGTGATACAGCTCATTTTTTAAGCAACATTGGATTGTAATTGATTCATCATTTACCGGATAGTTTTAAATGAATTCTGTTTTTTAGTATCGATACAGAACTGTAAAATGTGATATTAACATGGCAATACCGAATGAATCTTGAAATACGTAATGTTTTACAGTTATCACAATTTTATGATATATACATACTCGTATGTTATAGAATTCAATAGATACAAAAAAAATATGTTCAAGACATTGTGATAAACTATGAATGCTCGGAGTTTTTCTAATCTCTTGACGTTTCTTAATTCTGAAAATTGCTGTTGTATCAGATAAAGATTGAAAAATCAAGTACATTAATTCCTACTATCATGTACGTAGCTACATATCCTCTATGGTAGAATATTGTCTTCACAAAGACGCAGTGATCGATTCAAATAATTCTAGTAGGTGCAAGTTTATTTATTATCACGTGTTAAATATTTGTATAGGTCTATAAAAAAGAAAAACCAATGAAAAGAAAAATAAATTATTCAACAAAAAACCACATTAACAAAATAATGTTAAATTTCACCATTAATATGATCAATGCAGTACTGAATTCGTAATACTGAAGCAGTACCTCTGTTCAATTCTTAATAAATTAAGTACAGCAGAATTCTGTCTGTACTGGAAATTTGCCGCCGGAGATTAGCATTTCTTTGAGTAGGGAGAGAAAAAGTAAATTATAACAGCTTAGCGGTTCTAAACCACCACTACAATTTTGCTTCAGGATGTGATCTACTTGTTATATAATTAAAAACGTCATATCACAAAGAATTTTTGCTAAGAATGCCGAACTGTTATCTATTCAGCTTTATTTTCGTGATCCACAGTTTCCTTCAAAATTTAGATATTCAGCATAAATCCACTGGTGTAATACCACCCATAGAAAACCAAATTTCAACTTTTTAAAGAAAAACCAATCGTGAGATTGTACAATTCCAAGTTATTAAAAAATATGTTCCTCTAGTATAAATGCAAACAATCAACAAGTTTTAACTTTTTTCCTTTTAGAAGATATGGAAATTAAAATACTTATAATCGAGCTACAATGCACATTGTTAGGACGGGTACACATTTCAGAAATTTTGTGCATTTTTAGCAAATGGTTGGGATATCATATTTCATATTGAACTTACTAGCGTAAGCGATTAAAAAGCTGTTTCTCACACCCCAGCGCAATTATCCAATGAAAAACTAATGCAGAAATATGAGCTTAACATCTTAAAGAATTCATGAGTTGTGAGTAGTCGTTTTATATAGCGGACAGTGGACAACAATTTTTTCTAAGGCTTTTCTAGGGTTTACTAACCACAAATGGTGGTAAGTAGCTGCTCCAAATCAGCTTTTTTTGATTTAAGGCTGATCAAAATACCTTTAAATCTTTTTGACAAAATATAAAAGGTTATTCAATAGGTACATAACAATTTTTTATTTTAATACGAACGCACCCTTAAACTTTTTTTCTGGTCTGTCTATGTCAAAACTTCAGTCAAGGTTACATTTTTATCATGGTGAAGTTCACGAACGAGCAACGTTTGGAAATTATCTCAATTATTCTGTGTTTTATTTAAATACAAAATTGTTATGTCTCTATTGAATAACACTATTAAAACACGCTAGGGTTATTTAATAGGGACATAATTTTGTATTTTAATATTTATAAATAATTTTAATATTGTTTAATTTTTTTTTTTTTTGTTTTCCGGCGTCAGTGGAGTTTCTGGTGTGAAACTCCAACACGAAATCCCCGACTGTTGATTAATCGCTGTCCCTGAGGACATGACAGTTGGAAAACCTTAACTGGATAGGCCAGTTTTTTATAAGACTGTGTTGGACAGGGTCCGAAGGAGCTGTTTCGTCATCGGATGGCATAGACTCGTCGGAGGGTGTATCATGCCTAAATCCGAAACAATTAAAAAAATTAATTGAATATGAAAAATAAATTAAAAGACCGAAAACGTGTTTTTTTCGATAATTTAACGAAATATTTCTTCATAATTTTTTAAGCTTTAATTTTATTGACAGTCTTAAGAATTGAAATTATAATTAAAAGGACAGGCTGCTCTTCATATTTTCCCATGATTCCAGGCATACCTATTATACTATTTGTAAGATTTTTGAAATTAGAGTTATTTCAAACGTTATTCTACTTAATTTTTTTTTGTATAGTCGGCATTTTAATCCGAAATATCATAAAAAGAGTAGAACCAAATAACCGATTTCCCTATGTTCCAAATATTTTATAAGCTGTTACAATAATTATTGCATGAAAGAGATATTTATTTATACATCTCCTTAATACACGAATCAATTAATCAACTGTTTATATTGATTTAAGCGCTTCCCATATTCGAATGTTGCTTGTGTAAATGAATCGCGAACGTATCGAAAATATTTTCATAAAAAAGACCGATATAAATCCGACAAATTAACAAAATTGGCAAACAAACCATCAGATAGGCCAACATATTCCACCGCACAAAGAGCGGTTCGCCGAAATAAACTTTCAATCGAAGTGGTGTCGTCGTATCCTGCAAACCAAATAACATTTCGCCAAAGGACTAATAAATTGAAATGAATTGCAATCGTCCGGCAGACCGCTAAATTCGATCATAAATGCATGCATAATAAAATTCCAAAAGCGTATGTGAATTCGTCCAATTAGAAGAATTGGTTCGGGGCTCTGGCCAATTGATTGTCCATAATAAAGGACACGCAAGGACACGGGGTAGTTTCAATACACTTGTTGTACAGTGCGTCAGTAAACAATAGCCGGCCATACCTCTTCGCGTAAGTGATCATCAAGTCTAGCGATGGTCTCCAAGAACTTCCAATTCAACTGTCCAGTTCGAAGGGATGACTGAGCGCCAATGTATGCCCGATCCAAACTTGAATTTCCGCCAATAAACTCAGTCACCATTTCCACTGCATTTTAATTTCGAATGCACCCCAAACACATTTTCTTCTGCATGCACTGAACACCACGTTGCTTTTATCACATCACCACGGAACTAAAATTACCAACCAACAACCGAATCAATCAAAGGAAATTCGAAACGGAAACACCTTGTTTTTGGAAAGAACCGAATTTCCTCTACTTGGGCTAACTGCCGAAATACAAAAGAAAATTTCTAACCGGCAAAAATTCCGAATAGCATATACATCCGACCACGAAGCCTTCTTGTGTACCACTGAAGACACCACAGAATCCTTTTTTCCATAGGCTCGGGAAAATTCGTTTCGCACGGTCCAATCGGGAAAATTCTGATAAAATGTTGCTGCTCAACAGAATCCACTGGTTGTGTGCAGCGAGAATTTTACGAAAATTTTCCCAGATCGAAGAGAAAATCACACCCGCGATACGTTCTACAACGATTTTCCCAGAGAAAGTATTTTTTTCGTGCAGAGTTCCAACGAGCACGTGGTCTTTCGATCGGAAAAGCGCATGTGTAGGACTTTTGTTGCGAGAAAAAGAAGCCATTTGGATGGCAGTTCTGTCTTTACACCTTTTGAGAACTAGCTTCACGTATGGAAACTAGTACCTATGTTGTGAGAGACAAATAAAAGCAACAACGACTAAAAACGAGATAAACAGACAACTACTAGTAGCGCCATAGTCGTATTATAGCATTAGCGTCTGGAATTTTAATGGAAATGTATTTTCGGATGATTGCAAACTGGATAGCAAAAACACGGGATTGCCAATAATTGGTAAAGTTGCTTTTGGATTGATGGCATCATTTGGCTAATCATATTATAAATGTCTGGTGTATACGTTGTACGCTTTATGGACTGGATTGAGACATTAAATTTATTTTATACTCTTGTCGATGGAAAACATCCGATCGTAATAAATGTTACCTCAAATCTTCGCACATTTAACTCAGTGGCGCAGCGAGTGGTTTTCATATCACAAAACTACTTCGTGCTGTTTCTTTCTGTAAAGAAAAGCAAACAAGCTGAAGAGAACTATGACCAACGTTTCAAGCTAGAAATTTAAAATTGTGCATACGATAATTTTCCAAAACTTGTGAGGAAAATTGAGCTTGTCCTACATGATGACTCCATACAAAAGTGATTGAAAAATTTATGCATTCACCTTCGGAAAAATTATACCTCACAGCTAAAGAAACCCATTTAACAAAACCTTTTTTTAGAATTGTTTTTACGTTTTTAGCTAATGTCCTTTGTTTTTATTTTTTTTATTTTTTTTTCATGTTTTTTTTTTAATTTTCTCCCTTATTTTTGCGTTTTCTATTATACATATTATATATTATTATACATATACATTTTTCTAATTTTTCTTTTTCTTTTTCAATCCTACACTTGTGTTTTTCGGGCTTTTAATTCATAAAATTTAATTGTTTCTATTTTCCTTCATTTTTTTTTAATAAAATATATATTTTGAGTTAAATAAAGTATTGTATATATTGTGATAAAGTTTAAAGTTTTGAAATTTTTATTTTGTGTCAGTAGAAACCAAAGAAGGAACTAGATGAATACTGAACTCCGACTTATATTATAGTTGGGGATAAATAAGAATTATGTGTGTGCATGTTGTATGTCCTTTATTAAAGACCCCCATTCGGTTGCTACTTGAAACTAAAAGACAATATCGGCAGTATTTAATTTCATATCTTGAACTGGGTAAGTCACTGAAAAAATAATCGGCCGACAGTCTGGGCGCAACTTTATTATTTTATGGGTAGAAGTCCGAAACGTGTTTAATGCTGAGATGCGGTGTAGGATATTAAGCGACTGACAACCTAAAAAATAACATTCTAAATAGTCTCCTGGTTATTCCTTAGGTTGTCATTTCCATAGTCAACTACACCGCATCTCAGCATAAAACACTTTTCGGACTTCTACCCATAAAATAATAAAGTTGCGCCTAGACTATTGGGCAATTTTTTTTTTAGTTTTAATTACTCTGGTGGCACATCTACATATAAGTACTAAGTTTCAACTTCCTAGCGTAAGCCGTTTCTGAAATATGGAAAACCATCCCCACCCCCGTACCTTGCTACCCTTATCAACAATTTATTTTTCTGGGATGTCTGTATAGTAGCTCTATACAGTTTTAAGATCATATCTGATACGGTTCTTGAGATATAAAAATGTATTTTTTTTAAAAATTACTCAAAAATTTTACATTCAGTAGAGTCCACTGGTAATTCTACATACAGAAACCAAATTTTATCTTCCTGGCATAATTGAGTCAGAAGATATTGTAATTCAAAGTTTTTCACCCCCCACCCCCCATACCTCACCCTCCAGCTTAAAAAATGTTAACCCTTTTGTGATCTCCTAGTATCTCTTAAGGCAAATACAAAGTTTCAGCCATCTGACATCAATCGTTCAGGAGATATGGATTTTAGAATGTTTCAATCCCAGCTTTCAAGCGTTTTGGACGCATTGTTTCCCCCCTCCCACTTGCACACCCCTCAACCCCTATCGACCGTTTTTTACTTTATTATTTTAATAATACAGTATTGTTTTCGATTTTTAAAAAAAAAAAATTTGCTACCCCCAAAATTTTTTTTTTTACGTTTCATGACGAGTACACACGAAAAAAGCAAAAAAAAATTTCAGTCCGTCTGTCCGCCGTACGCCGTACGCCGTACGTCGACCGCTGTACGCAAAATCGTTTGAAAGCTCGTAGCTCCCAAACCCTTTGAGCTATTAAATTGAATTTTTTTTGACGAATAGACTGGGTAGTCCCCTTGAAGTGGCCAAATTTGGAGGGGTGGGGGTGTGAGGGGGAAGGAGGGGGAAGTGTTTTAGACGAAAAATTTTGGTTTCTAGATCTCAGCAACCGCTTATGCTAACAGGCTGAAATTTGGAATTTATATAAAGCTTCAGTAGTGGACTCATTTGCAAAAAAATTGCCGATATAGGTGAAGGGGTTTGGGAGTGGGGGGAAAAATAACGCGTTCGAAACGCAAAAAAGGTGAGATCGACACTTTCTAAAACCCATATCTCCTAAACGGTTAATGTCACAAAATTGAAACTTAATGAGTATTTGTAGGTATACTAGGAGAATAGATCGGAAACAAAAATTTGAGTGGGGGCAGTGGCGTAAGGGGGTGGGGGCTAAAAAACTTTAGATTACGATATCTCACGAACCAATTGCACTAGATAAATAAAATTTGGTTTCCTTATAAAGGTTGACAAATAAAGTTTGCTGAAAGTAAAATTTTTTACGGGGGCGGTGGAGCATGAAAGTGGAGGGGATAAGAATTTTTCTAAAAAATCACGTCTCATATCTCAAGAACGGTGTAAGATAGATACTTAAAATTTTTACCAGAAGTAGGCCTAATAAACCCCTAGCTGAAAACAAAATTTTGGAAGTTTGGGTGTAGAGGGTGAGGGTGGGGGAGGGTGAAAAGGAAAAAGTTCCGATTTTTATATCTCGAGAACCTATAATGATATAAAGCTGAAACTTGGTATTTAGATAGAGCTATATTAGTAGCATCTTGGAAAAATATAATTTTTTATAGGGGTAGTATGGTACGGGGGTGGGGGGTGTTTTTCCTATCTATAGAACGGCTTATGATACAAAGTTGAAACTCGGTACGTTTCAAGCGTTAGTGTTTGTTGGTATTAATCAATTTTTTGTTTCCTTAAAAATTTGGATCGTAATTTTGAAATTGAAAATTTTATTGATATTCAGTAAATCTAATTGTGGAAACAAGAGTGTGGTGGGAAATGTTCTTTTTTTTCTTAACAGTATTTTTGCTAACATTTTTGGGATTAATGGTTCAATAACTGAAATTGTTGCGCTACCCCAGGCAATTATCCCATATTGTAAAATGGAGTGCACGAGAGCAAAGTAGAATAGTCGAATGGTCTGGGCGAAACTTTATTATTTTTCGGGTCAAAGTTCGGGAGCGGTTAAAGTCGGAGTGTATCATGAGTTGCTTCGAGATTATTAGATTTCTTGGAAAATTATTTTTGTTCTTAATATAAAAATATTTAAAATAGAGATTTTTAACCGATTAAACATTGAAAAAGTCCGTGTAGACTATTCGAATTTCAGTATATTATGTACACTAAAAGCCCATAGAAGCAAAAACGAATTTGTTGCCTTATCAGAATTAAGAGATATGGCGAATTGTTAAAACGTATACAAACCCATTATTTCCACTTGGGGTTTGAATTTCGAAAAAAACGTAAGCAAACCCTTCACACCTCCTTGGTTCTGGAAATTCGAAAAATCGTGAATTGGTTGGCCGTAATAATCAATTTTATATCTCATCAGAACTAAGGAATGGCAAAAATTGTGAAAACATATGCAAACCCTTGGGGGTTGATTATCCAAAAATTAAGAAATGGGTTTGTAGGCGATTATATAAAAAGTCTGTGGAAATGAAAAGCGATCTAATATCTCATCGAACCTAAGAAATATGTCGAAACTTTGAAAAGCATACAACCCCCTTACACCCATTAGGATTGAATATCTAAAATACTGAAAATGACTTTTTGGCTTTTTTATATAGGAAACCATAGGAAGTAAAAATGAATTCGATATATCATCAGATATGCAACCTCCTTACACCCACTTGGGGGTTGAATATCCACAAATCCTGAAAAAAGTTAATAAATAAATATGAAAACAGCACGAGAAGGTAGGAACCAATTCAATTTCTTATCACTTCTAAAAGAAATGACGGAACTCGTGAAAACGTGTTCAACCCGTTTATACCCTCTTAGGGGCTGAAAAAAATTTAAATACAAGTTTTAGGTGATTGTTACGCAAGCACGTGAAAGTGAAAAGATATTCGATATCTGATAAGACGTGGAGATATAGTAGAATTCGTGAAAAAGTTTACAACCCTCTTTGCACCGCCTTAGGGGTCGAATTTTAAAAAATCCTGAAAACACTTTCTAGGTATTTATATGAAGAATCCGTAGAATAAAAATGAATTCAATATTTGGGAAGGCCTAATAGATATGACGAAAACCGTGAAAATATATGCATTCTATTTACACTGATAATTTTTTTTGCCCCCTCCTCCGAACGCCAATGGATATTTGAAATTTTTTTTTATCTAAATTAGTTTTCTAGTTGATTTACATAAACGTACCGAGTTTCAACTTTGTATCATAAGCCGTTCTATAGATAGGAAAAATACCCCCCACCCCCGTACCATACTACCCTTATAAAAAATTATATTTTTCCAAGATGCTACTAATATAGCTCTATCTAAATACCAAGTTTCAGCTTTATATCATTATAGGTTCTCGAGATAGAAAAATCGGAACTTTTTCCTTTTCACCCTCCCCCACCATCACCCTTCACACCCACACTTCCAAAATTTTGTTTCCTACTAGGGGTCTATTAGGCCTACTTCTGGTAAAAATTTTAAGTATCTATCTTATACCGTTCTTGAGATATGAGACGTGATTTTTTAGAAAAATTCTTATCCCCTCCACTTTCATGCTCCACCGCCCCCGTAAAAAATTTTACTTTCAGCAAACTTTATTTGTCAACCTTTATAAGAAAACCAAATTTTATTTGTCTAGTGGAATTGGTTCGTGAGATATCGTAATCTAAAGTTTTTTAGCCCCCACCCCCGTACGCCACTGCCCCCACTCAAATTTTTGTTTTCGATCTATTCTCCTAGTATACCTACAGATACTCATTAAGTTTCAATTTTGTGATAGTGACCGTTTAGGAGATATGGATTTTAGAAAGTGTCGATCTCACCTTTTTTGCGTTTCGGACGCATAATTTTTCCCCCCACTCCAAAACCTCTTCACCTATACCGGCAATTGATGCAATTGGGTCCACTACTGAAGCTCTATGTAAATTCCAAATTTCAGCCTCCTAGCATAAGCGGTGGCTGAGATATAGAAACCAAAATTTTCCGTCTAAAACACTTCTCCCTCCTTCCCCCTCACACCCCTACCTTTCCAAATTTGGCCACTTCAAGGGGGAGTCTATTCATCAAAAAAATTTCAATTTAATAGCTCAAAGGGTTTGGGAGCTACGAGCTTTCAAACGATTTTGCGCACAGCGGTCGACGTACGGCGTACGGCGTACGGCGGACAGACGGACTGAAATTTTTTTTTGCTTTTTTCGTGTGTACTCGTCACGAAACGTGAAAAAAAAAATTTTGAGGGTAGCAAATTTTTTTTTTTAAAAAATCGAAAACAATACTGTATTATTAAAATAATAAAGTAAAATGTATCTACATATATGGTGAATTTGATATGAATTGGTTTTGCTGTGCCTTTTATCTAAACTCTGATGCTTCGCATATCTCTTATCACCTACATTTGCTTTTCAAAAAAATCCCCATCATTTCCACCTAATCCGGGGCTATAAAAGAAACTTGAAAATAAACGAGAATTTTCCAAATATACTTGAGAGAATGAAAAATCTTCAGTCGCACTTTTCCGCAAACACTGCACTCAACTTAGCGTAAATATTCGAATTAAATAAATAAAATTTGTGTGCGAGCGCCAAAGACAAGGCCTCATCTTGAATTAATTTGGTCCATTAAAGTAAATGGTAATCCCGAGTAAAAGACGAGCAGAAGATTCTGCCGAAATGTAATCAGGGATTTCAGGATTTTCAACGAGTTTATGGCTCGCGTACGAGCCTTATTCTGGTTTTTTCCTCACTTTTCCTCATTGTCGGTGTGTACGAGTCCTTTTGAACTGTTCGCGAGCCGGGACACTCAACGCCGTACAGCGTAACGCCCTAATTTCATTACGGATTTCTGTTAGTAAATTTTCATTTTCGCTCAATCCTCGGGATAAGGAGTAATGAAAGCGGGATTTCGAGACAATTGCAGCAATTTAACTTTTGCTTTTAGGCTAGCACGGAATTTCTTTTTTAGTCATTTTCTCTGTTTGAGCCTTTTCGAGTTGCTGTGCAGGGAACCAACTTTTTGGGATTTGTTTTTAATGGTGCTTGAGAGATTATTAATTTCGATTAAAAAAGTTTTAGTGTGATTTGTAACAAGAGTCGTCTTTATTAGGTTTCATACGGTCCTTTGTGGTTTTAGATGTAAGAAGGAATCGAGATTGAAATTTTAAATTCGAAATTTAGTAAGTTACCTAATAATTTTAGGGACTGAATTGGGGAAAATAAAACCCTAAATTTTGTAAAAAAAAAACCACAATCTAATCCTTCTCTTTTACATAATTAATACACTGTACTAAGCTACTGAGGCTCGTAGCCTATAGTCAGCAAATCCAACTCAAACTTATTCTAGTCATTGATAAAAATAAAATATATAACGTGTTGATAACATAAGATAACGTCGCTATGACTTTACGGATAGAAAAACGAGCTTTCACTAGACGAAAAAAGAATGAAGAAAACAATTAACCATAAACACAGTATGGCATTTTTTTTAAGATTAAGATGATCTTTTTAAATTTGAAAAAGTAGTAAAAAAAAATTCTTCAGGCGCTAAATATCAGGGTTTCATGGGCATATTTACGCGATGGATTTCATATTTATTAATAGTCGTATGCCTATAGTTGTAAACAAAATTTAATCAAAAATGGTTTAACACATTGTGCTACCTGAGAACAAAGAGCACTAAAGTTTCCAATTTTATTTGTAAGAGAAAATGTCCGCTTATTGTGAATTGGAATACTTAACTTTCTATGGAATTTATAACATTTAAATCGCTGCTTAATATTCTCCTGTTTGAACTAAACTGACCGTGTGAAGTTTTTCTCGGAATAGTCTCATTTAAAAAACTTAAAATTTTATAACGAATATTGAAAAGAAGAATCATTGTCTGCCTATTGCTTGTCTATTGATTAAAACTCCGATCGCTTTTCCTCAACACAAAAAAAAAACTTTTTTACCATTCGTCAAATTTTTTTTAACATATTTTCATTGTCGAAAACTTTTCGTTTTTATTGTTCGCTTATCAAAGAAAACTTCCGAAAAATTGGAACGCCGAAGTGCTTACGGAAAAGTCAACCGTTCCAGATGTTGAAATAAAGTAGCAGTTGAAGAAACTCGTCCTAGCTCCCGTTTTTTTTTTCGTTCACTTAAACATCCTGAAAGTGCACAAAAGTATGAAATTCTTCTTGGGACATTGAGCATTGTCCTTCGTCGGTAACTTTGTTCAATAAAAATTTAAAATTCAATAAAACTTTTCCGGTGAAACGAGCCATTAAGAAGATTACTATCTTTACTCCACGGAGAATGCTTGATGCTGTTATCATTGTGTGCTTTTTTATGATTATTATTGTTGGGGGCTAGTGAATTAGACACGTTTTGTCAACGTCTTTTATGGTCCGTGAAATATGGTTTTAATTTTAAGGCTGTATTTGATGCAGGAGGAAAGCTCACGAGCACGTATCTGATTAAATTAGAGAAGAACGGGGCGTAGGTATGACTACTATTAAAGACGATTGGAGGCGTTTTCATAGAGTTCATAAGGCGTTCATCTCTATTTACTGGCCAAAAGAAGAACCAATAATCCTAATAAAAAAAGGGACATTTTGATCACGGAATTACTCATTCTCAATAATAGCCTTACTCTAAAAAAGACCTATTAAAATCGTACGGGCTCTATACAAATTTTTACAAGTCATCTATGAGTGGTTCAGTGGAAGAGTTGCCTAACCAACAATGCTGCGAAATGAGACATCGGACTCTAAACTTAGACGTAATTTGAAAAATTACTCTCAAAAAGAAATAATTTATATTTCGTTATATTGTCAAGCAATGTATACTGATATTATGGTGAATAAATAAGTTTGAAACACAAAGACATGGTTATTGTGGTCAAACCGAAAAAGCCTAAGTATCAAAAAATTCAATGTTGCTTAGGCAACTCTTCCACTCAACCACTCATGTATAAACTGATAAAAGTTATACAACGCCTATAATAATGTCTAATATGGGTTTCAAAGTTCTTCCATAAAACACTAACTAGGGCCCAATGTGATGTCGATTCCAATTCATATGGTCGGCAAAGTTATGAATTTGGACAACAAATAGAATTTTGATGATGCAGTTTCTGTTTCACAAAAATTATTTAAGGTATTTGCGTGAACATAATAAAACGGACAAATCTATTGCAAATTTTTTTTTTATTATTATTTTTAACAATCGAGAATTTTACTAACAATTTCTGCTTAAAAACACTGTAATTACTATTGCTTTCCTGTGTATATCTTTATAATTATTTCTTTTTGAAATATTTGAATTTACTGTCCGTTTTACCTACTCTCAATACTTACTGAAGTTTATCTAGAATTCATTTTAATCTTTAAACTTAAAATTCTGATTAAGATCTTAATGTAAAAAATCATTTAAATATATAAAAAAATATTTTTCTGGACAGTGTTAAATAAAAAAATCTACCAACAGTCTGTGCGCAACTTTATTATTTCTGGGCAAAAGTCCGGAACGCGTTTAATTCTAAGATGCGATGTAGGTTACTATGCGACTGACAACCTAAAGAATAACCAGGAGGTTATTTGGAACGATATTTTATATATTGATTTTTTAAAAATTTCAGGTCTATTTATTATTTAAAAATAATAAAGTATAATGTAAAAAATATTTTTCAAAATAACCTCCTGGTAAAATTTTTTTAGGAGGAAGAAACCAAAACCAATTAGTTTCGTATAAGACCTTCGATCTTTCCGAGTAATAAAGACCTCTCAATCACAAGAAAATACGTTTGGTTTTTTCAGTTCTAAAATATGATAATACAAACTTTCAGGGTAAATATATTTTATATTGTGTTTAAAAATATAAGTATGTACTTAATTATTATAAAAATGTTAAAGTGAAATTTGCTTTTATTTCATTTGACCTAATACCGGCTTTTACTTATAATGCTTAAACATTTTTTTTGCCTAACTTTTTTTGGACGAATGGTTTTGAATTTTTACCGTCTTAGATTTCAGCTCTTCCTAGAATATAATAAAAGTTTCTATTTCTCAAATGATCAGCAAACTAATTTATTGTTGCCATCATAAATTTATTCGGAGTGAACAGTAAATTAGATATGCCATTTTCCAAAAAATGTACTAAAGTTAATTGCCAACATATTCAAAAACCGTTGAAATGATAGTTTACTAAATAGTTCAACTTAATGCTTGTGTTTTAGTTCTTCATGGAGAATGTACGAGTATATTAAAATCATTGATTATACTTTAGATGAAATCATAGGTATAGTTAGAGTATTATAAGTTTAATCCAGCCCGAAAAGTTTGTAACGCATAGAACCGAGCCTCGGACGGAACAAAGTTATATATTATTTTGTGTTCAGTTGTGGCCAAAAACCCCAAATCCGTTTGTCTGCCATACAAAAATTCTGTAAAAATGTCCTAACTTCATTTATGGAACCCACTATAACTCAAGAAATCGTTTAACCATCCATCGAGTAGCCACTATACAATAGTTTCTACCTGTAAATAAAAGGTTATGCAATAATTGTATGTGCAGTCCTCATTCTTTTGATATATTCCCAACTAAAATATAAATTGGAGTTAATTATTTCATCTAGAGTATCATACGATTGGCTTGCAGCCGATCGTGTCTGCGTTATGTTTTACTTTATTATTTTAAAAGTTTTTTTTTAAGAATACATCGAAATCAGAATTAAAGAAAAACAGCTAAAAACTGTTAAAAACTGAAGTCATATTTCGGGAAAATAAATTTGTATGCCGAAAACTAATAAAATGAATAATTTTTTTTTCCAAAAAATTCAACTCTTTATTTCATCGTTGATATTTTTTGAAAAACACGCAAATCGTGCTTTGGCTGCTTTTTTATACTACACATGGTGCGTCGCGAAATATTTAGTTCATAGGATGATGTGTGTGAAATGTCAGAGAATAGTTACAACAAATTTAAATTCAATTAAATTGAATTTAGTTAAGAATTGAGAATTTAGCGATTCGGGTCTTACAATATATTTCGAAAATCAATGAAAATTGTTGAAAAGTAAAACAACTGGGCAAGATCACACTGGTGTACTGAAATGATGGTTCTTGATCACTTTTTGTTGGCTAGAGTCGTACCATTGATGGAGAATTGAACTAATTAAATTAATGTGGTCTCTGATCGGTTTAAAGGCCTGAAGTATTCAAAAATTCCTGACAATGAACGAATCAACCTCTTCAATTTTTATTTATTGCAAATACACACAATTTATTACTTCATCTCAAGCAAAATGTCATCCAACTTTGTATCATGTGCGTTTGTCGACAATACCCAAAAGAAATCAAAATTTAATTTCCCAATGTACCTGAGCAGACCTCACCGTAAATATTTTATCGTCGACATTTTTGCCATCGACCACCTCATGTGAACCACTGTGGGTGTGTGTTCTGATCACAAAAATGTCTTTGATTTTTCCATCGCAAAATCGTGTATAGAAACAAATTCAAAGGATATTTCTTCTTGAATTTTATACAGGTTGATGTATGAATGGGTGTGTGTGCAGAGTCCTTATTCTCAGAGTAATCTTGGAGGAAGAATCCACGTCCATTAGATCGATTTCCAGTGAAATATGTAGGCAGGTCACGTATAATTTATTAGTGTATTTCTTCGAATACAGGTAAATATTTTTATAAGCTTTCTTTGCTACGATATTGGTTTGAAATTCCCGGGAGAGTTCAAAAACTTTTCTTTTCAGGAATTTCTGATCAGAAAGACTGCACACAGCAAAATTTACTATCCAAGTGAATGTTTTATTGTTTTAATTTTTGCTTGAAGAATTTCTTTTTCCTTGTCAACAATTTAAATATCAAATTGAAATTCTTTGCAATTTCTTTAAGAAGGATATGACACTTTTTTGTTAAGGAAAAATAACTTAGGCAAGTCTTTTGATTTTTACAAAGTTCAAGGGATGTGAAATTGTTTTAATAAGAAAATATCTTGTCTACGAGTATTTTATGCTTCTTGTGTTTAGGCAAGTATTTTTTTCTATAAGAAATTTTTTGTACAGTAAAATTTCCGAATTAAAAAAATTTATTTAAGTAAGTAGAATTTTCTAAAAATTAAAAAATTAACAATCGAGTTCGAAACTGAGATTCAAGAATTAAATTATAATTTAAATTGAATTGTTCTTCTCAGTAGTCGGTATATCGCGGTAGTCTACTTTGAAAAAAGGATTAACAGGTAGAGCTGTTTTGCGTATGCCGAAAATTTTCTGGAAAAATAATCTTTGACGCGCTGTAACTTCTTTAGTTTTGTGGAAAAATGTTGTACAAATTTTGGGTACAGTATTTTATGACGAAAAATTGATTTATTTCTTTTTTTATTTACTCTATTTTTATGAATTTTATAAAGGACTCTTTGTCAGGCCTGTGTGATAAAAATTTTTCAACAAAAAGTGATATAAATTTGTCTTGATAAATGTATATTTTTTACAATATGAATTTTTACTTTATTAGGTACTTTTTAATAAAAAAAGTGTTGTAGTCAATCTAAAATTAAACAAAATATATGGCTACCCTGAAATTTTGTATTTTTGTGCTTCAGGACTAGTGGACCCCAAAAAAACTCCCTCTATTCGCCGTACACGCCGTACGTAAACCTGTTTGATGCATCATAAATAAAGAACCCCAAAGTTATTATGTTTAAAGTTTTACAGTGGATGAAGTTATTCGTTCCTTATTTTTGATGATATTGTTGCTGGGGGTACAAGGTGGAAGAAGGGGAAGAGTTTAAAACATAAATTTTTATATTTCCGGAAGGACTCATGCTGGAAATTTGGAAATTGGTAGGTACAAAAAAAAAATTATTTTGAATTTATTTTGCTTGAAAGTTTTACTGTAAGTACACCGATTTTACCCCTTTTAGACGGACTAATTTTCTGTAAGCAATAGCGAAGGTGGAGCCGGTGGGAGCGCTTAAATGACAAGCTTTTAATTTTTATATCTCAAAAACGGCTAACGCTTAAAGTATAGGGCTTTAAATTTGCAGCAGGAAGAACCATTTTTAACAGTTTTCTTTTCTAAAATTTGGGGAAACCCTAGAACTTGTGCTTGATATTTTTCATTAACAATATGGTATCTGTATTTACTTGTACTATATGAGAACACTCTAAGATTTCAGTGAGTAGCTTAAGTATATATTGTGCCACATCAGAAGTTCAGAAGATTTTCTGAACTAGCTCACAAGAAACAAGTACCAGAAAGATAACCACAACCACGACTAGCATTAAATTATCTGTATTTCTGATTCTATGAAATTATTTACATGATTCCAAAAAGTATCACGTCTTAAACATATTCTCGTTCCGATCTGAATTTCAATTCGAAACTCGCAGCAATAAATTTACATGTCATCAGCGAATCCAATTCGCAATTGCATCAGGAAATTGCCAGGAAATTAAAATCCTTCGGATTACAGACAATTTTTTCCCAACCATACTAAGTGGCAAAATAGAGAATTTCACCCCGAACTGAAAAAGGGTGAAAAGTCGGGCTTAACCGAATTACGTAGAGCGTGAAAAGCATTAGTTTGGGTATCTGTGATGGTATCTATGTGGGGCTTAGTTAAACAAATAAGTAAAACTACTAACTCTACAGATAATCAGGAAGCTTTGAAATTTTTACACGATTAGTCTTCTCTATAAGTTGAATTTTTTTCCCAACTCACCCTTAGCTTATCGCATCAAACTGGGAGGATTCACTCTTGCCGAGGAAAATATTTAATTAAAAGACGAATAGAAGACAGGCAGAACAGAAGTCTTGATGGCACTTTAATTACGCTCTTGATCAGATGACGAAGAAGATTAATTTCGAGTTGTTCAAATGACGGTACCCACCTTGGGAAGGAAGCAAGTAGGACGTAAGAAATTTTCCCGGGACTTGTATATCGGGAGTCATCAGCGCGCAAAAATGGGATAAGAGTCATAAATTTACTGAATTTTCCGTGACTTATGTCGAAAAATTTTCGACTTTTTTATGTTTAAAGTCATACGGAAAAACGCGCTTAATTTACGTCGTTTGTCGCTAGATTTTTGCAAACTTTTCCTAAATGGCAGAACTCTAAGTCGTAATATTAAGTCAAGATAATTTCTTAGAAAAAAATGTGGAAATTATTATCTCCAGAGCTTTAGTTTTTATATATCGAAGTAGTCGAATCGAACGAATGGATAAATTAGTAATATTTTTTTTGTAGCGTCGACCTGATCTTAGAGGTCAACCTTTAATACCATGTACAGTCTAGTTAGTTTAAGAGGCGAAGAAACAAGATCGAAGGCAATCCGTTCTACATTCTAATTGCACGCGAGAAATAACGACTATTTCAATATTACTGTTATACATTTTGGCGATTCAACCGTGGGCACGTTCAGCTTCAATATTGCTCAATGCAGCTCAAACAAGTTATCAACGACTTCGAAGTTTTTCTAGAGAAAACAAGAACCGTTCAATATCCATTTAGAATAGTGTAGAAAGCTCTACACACTTCCCATATGTTCTACACACACCACCGAATGTGCTAGAAATAACTGGACAACACACATTCAGTATAAAAGCGTAGCAGGGCTTAGACGGAAATAAGTTTTACTGAAAAGCTTTAACAGCTAATGTGTAGTAAATGAATGCACGGAGAAGAGCCAAGAGTAACAATTATTCAAAGCGATAATTATAATGCGATTTATTATTTTAATTAATCGAATTGTGTTTTTACTTAAAAGCCTGGTTCACAATAATATTTCCTGTTTGTGAAAACTTATTTCTACCCTGACTCTTTATTTTTATGCTTTAAATTTTAAAACCCCACAATTTCTTTTGTTCAAGAATATCGCTCGTTAGCGTCAGAATACGTTAAGCAATGAATTTACAAAATATGTATGTATTTTCAAGTAGTTATAGATAACAAAATTATTATGAATATAATCGAGTGAGTCCTTGGCGCCGCCTTTATACAAAAGTCGTTAAAAAATTTGATCACCCATTTTCTAGAATCCCTTTCAAATTGATTAGCTAGGAACCCAAATATTTTTGAGGCTAATGTAGAGTATAAAATACGGTTGAATTCGATAGTGAACGGAAAAAAATATTTATTTTTGAATATTGACAGAATGTTTCATCTAGGAACCTGATATTTGACATGACCTAATTAAAATACTTTAAGATACCTAAAAAATAAATATGAAGGCAATGAAGTGCAAAAGACCATCTCTCCGAACCTCCTGTATATTGTTGCGAGCTAGGGTTCGCCGTGATTTCAAGTAAAACACAATTCGTTTAAAATCAAAAAAAACAACTATTTATTAAAATGGAATTTTTCATGGTGAGAAGCTACCATAGAAGCACATTTGTTTCAGTTTTTGTTGTTTTCCGGAGTCAGTGGAGTTTCTGGTGTGAAACCCCAACACGAAATGAAATTCCCGACTGTTGATTAATCGCTGTCCCTTAAGCTATTTATTATTCGCATGAAATTATCGCATTTTATATACTTCTTGATCACTGCTCAGCTGATCGTCGTATCGCTGTGTAGTATAAACTGGTGTTTGTTGCCGCGCTTATATACTGCATGTGTCAAGTCGAGAGCCTTCGCGAATATTTGGTGGTGTTTAAGGAATCTTCGAGAGAGCTGAAGAAAGAGTTAGAAGAAAAGTATTCGAGAAGTATGCAGAAGTTTCCCGGTATTTCAGTTGAATATTGGGAGGCATGGTTTTTTTACTAGAAACTAATCTCATTGAGTTTACTGGTTGCCAGGGTACATGTAATAATATGAAAATAAAATCATTCAGTTAAGAAGGTTTTGTTTTGCTTAAAATCTTCATTTTTACAAGGCAAAAAGTAAACTGGGTTTACGAAATCACTGTACTTTTTGGAATAGTTTCCATGCAAAAGTTCTTGAAATGGGAGAGAATCGAATGTGGGACCAATTTGGCCATGTCCTTCAACTTTTGACCAGTCGTTGCCTCTATTTAAAAAGTGGTGCATTCCTAAATTTTATCCCCAATTAGAGTTCAGTATTTTATTGTATTTAGGTATGTATGACATTAATTAAATTCATAACATTGTAAATAAATTAAATATCAATGTCCTTACTTAACTTTTAACTCGGTAATAATAAATAAACAAATTCGAACAAGGAGTAGACAGTTGTTAGATTATCATATTTCTCACACTCCACTAAAGTGTATGCAAAGCATTCATCTGACGACTATCCTTTATCTGGTTCAAAGGATGTATCTGTTCATTCGTTTGCACATTGGAAAATCTTTCCACGAAATTCAAGCCATTTTATCGATTTTCATAGTTTTACTCCGAAAACTTTGGCCATAAATTTTCGCATGGAGTGTCAAGGAGTTAAAATAATTCGAGACAACTGAACGCCATATTGCAATATTCAAGCCCCCGTCTGCGAAATGCTAACCGAAAAGTTTTTAAGCTGCTTTTTCTCCGAGTACATTTCGGAGCTGTCTAGAAAGGAATTTTGAGGATGGTCGGTACATCGGCAGTGATTTTATAGGAAAGACCAGAGAATTAGTAATAAATACGAAATATTTAATTTATAAGAGAAGTTGAATCGGATATGTTAACCGTTGTTAGAGTTTATGTTGCAATATTAAGACTTTAATTTTGTAGTTAACATTTAGCGGAAAATATTGTTTTCTAATTCCGTCTTTCTGTTCAAAAATTTCAATGGAACGCCACAAAACCATAAGTTGCATAGCTTTGCGGTGCTCCAGGTCAGAAATACTCCCCTCTACTTAATTTCACCCTTTTTTCATTCTTCAAATAAGATCTTGTAATTTTAAAGTTAAATTAGGATTCAGGCAGATTATCAAGGATAGTGTTTTTCGCAATCACAAGTAGGTATTTCCATTTTTGACTCACATCCGAAATTCTTCCCTGTTCTCTTCACAAACCAATAACAGAGTTTATCGGGAATTCGGTAAATACGAATATTTTAAACCTAAATTTTCAATAACGAACAAGATCGACATGCTATCGGAATAATAAAGAGTTTTGTTAACAAACAAAAGCATAATTTTTAAATTTTGTCAAATTTTGAGTTTACAGTTAAAAACCTTTTTTCATAAGCTCCAAAATTTTGAAAAAAAATTTGATCTCAGGGAGGCTAATGAATCTGCAAATAAAAAACCAATTTACAGCATGTGTATCAATGCAGGCCATATTTTCTAATCGAAACATGTACGAAATTCTTTTAAATAATTTTCTAATGTACACATACATATGCCCGTGGAAATAGAAAATCAAACTGAAAGCCAATATCTCAGTACACCTGAGAGATATGTCGAAATTCGTAAAAACATATATACAACCCCTTAATACCACCAGGTGGCGCTAAATTCGAAAAATCGAATTTCAGAGATTCTACAAAAAGCCTGTGAAATTGAAAACCAATTATATATCTCATCCGACCTAAAAGATATGACGAAATTCGTGAAAATTAATAAAACTCATTTGATATTCAATATCAAAAAATCCTGAATTTGATTTTTAGGCTCTTCATAAAGAGCTCGCAGAAGGTAAGTTTATTCGATATCTCGGCAGACCTACGATTCTGACGAAATTCGTGAAAACATGTGCACGACAAAACTAAGTTTCATATTTTCTCGAGATATGAGGATCAGAGTATTTTGTTTTGCACCCTCAGCCTCACCCTCACCTCACTTAGAGCAACTCCTAAATCAACTTCTTCTAGCAAGGGTATTTTGACTCAACGTTCTGTGTAAATTCCTAGACCCTAAATAATTTTATATTCTGCATAATCCCCTAAGTACAACTACAATTTAATCTTCATACCGTTCGCGAGATATCATAATAGAAAGTTTTTCATCCACCATCCCCGCATAACACATTCGCTCTTAAAAATTTTATTTTTAGTACACTTCTCTAGACCTAGACGGATGTTTTGGGGTCTACTAATCCTAAAACGTGAAAATAAAACTTTCAGAAAATAAATTTTTTATTAAAACGATCACAATACCTACTTTAATATTAAAATAATACAGTAAAATTGGTTCCCTTATTGATTTTTGGTTTCTCTGGAAAAAAATCCATTGTCATTTAAATACTTTATTATTAAAAAATAATAAAGTAAAAATCTGCTAACAGTCTGGGCGCAACTTTATTATTTTCTGGGTAGAAGTCCGAAACGTGTTTAATGATGAGATGCGGTGCAGATTACTATGCGACTGATAACCTAAAAAATAACGTTCCAAATAACCCCCTGGATATTCTTTAGGTTATCAGTCGCATAGTGACCTACACCGCATTACTCCAGCTATGTACATCAATAAAATGTTGAACCTTTTTTTTGATTTAATTACTCCTGTAGTACTTCTACATATACATACTAAGTTTCAACTTTCTAGCATACGCTGTTTTTGAGATATGAAAAACCACCCCTCAGCCCCGTACCTCGCTACCCCTATCAAACATTTTATTTTTCTAGGATACTTCTACAGTGGCTCTATATAGTCGTCAATTCTTAGCTTTTTATGCTTTGCGGTTTTCGAGAAATAAAAATCAGAATTCTTTTCGTTCCACCCCCTCCTTCCCCGCCTCCTTCGCCAGCACCACAACAATTTTTTTTCTTGCTAGAAGTCTACTGGGCCTGACTCCTGTAAAATTTCTAAAATAATATCTGGTACTGCTCTTTCCTACTCCACCTACTCTCTCAAAATTTTTACATTCAGTAGACTCCACTTGTGATCTTATATACAGAAACCAAATTTCATCTTCCTAGTACAATTGGTTCGGAAGATATTGCAATCTAAAGTTTTTCACCCCCACCCCTACACTGCACTTCCCCTCTTAAAAATGTTAGCCCTTGTCTACTCTCCTAGTATCCCTTAAGATAACTACAAAGTTTCACCCTTCTGAGATCAACGGTTCAGGAGATATGGATTTTAGAATGCTTCAATCCCAGCTTTCAAACGTTTCGGACACATTGTTTTCCCCCGACTCCCACACTCCTCAACCCTTATCACCAATTTTTTCGCAAATAGGTCCACTATCATAGTACTAAATAAGTTCCAAGTTTCAGCCTCCTACCATAAGCAGTTCCTGAGATCAAGAAACCAAAATTTTTCGTCTAAAACGCGCCCCCTCCTCACCCTCACCCCCCAAAAAGATATGAATCGTAGGGGTTCATCCAATCCACCCACCATAAAAATTTCAAATTAATATCTCAACGGGTTTGTGAGCTATGCGCCTTCAAACGGTTTTGCGTACGACAGACAAAAATTTTTTTTTTTTGCTTTTTTGGGGTCTACTAGTCATATAACGTGAAAATACAAAATTTCAGGGTAGCAAATTTTTTTGAAATTTCAGGTCGATCACAAACTTTATTATTAAAAAATAATAAAGTAAAATTCTGCCCATCCACAAATGTTGTCGCTATTATCGGCATTGCACAAAGATTAGACTTTCGTAGCCGGTAGTCATTAATTAAAATTTCCTCTACAATTACCTTAAATATTTAGATCGTTTACAATATTTGAATGAAAATCGCTGTTTACAAAATAATAGCAGCTCCTTTTATTCCTGTAGGAGTAGCTTGGTGAATTTTGTTACAGTATCTCGTTTCGCCTAGAAAATCCCAGACAAAGTCATCCTTGTACATAGCCAGGAAGATGCTAATTTGATATTAACCAGAATGCCATCTAGCACCTCCAACTCCTTACCAGGAATAACAATTAGCCCTTGCAAGGATTCCTGTGCTGTGGGAGTCCCTGTAGTGGTAGTTGTTTCGTTTCGGAGGTTGTTTAAGTTTTCGGGTATACTACGGAAAACCCATCACCAAACCAAAGCGTGAATAACAACCATCGGCGATATCGTCCTTGTGCAGGAGAGTGCATACAAAGTACGAGGAGTGAGTAGAATTGAAAATGGGACAGTGTATGGAATGCCAGCTACAAACGGTTTGTTTAAGTAACACATGAATATTCATGAGCAGGATGTGTCGTTATTTAATAGACACCCAATAGATCCGATTAAGGATACTGACGATTGACAGCTAATGAAGATATTTATTTTGTTTGCCCTTCAGTCCTATTGCCGAGCATTTGTGTTATTGACCATGTCCAGTATTGTAATTTGATTTCGATATAATTGCATCTGGTTTAGGAACTGCTTTAATCAGAGTCGTCTTCGCGCTAACTTACTTTAAAACACCCAACTAACGAGTTTCCGGCAAGCAATTAAACTACAAAACCACCCTCGCATGAGTTGTTGAACGTACCATAGATGCCGAAATCGGCTTTGATGGTTGCTATCAATACTGACGATGAGGACGATGATGAGCAACCCCCAAAACCTGAAAAGGCTGTTTCTAAAGGGCGCAACGTCTTTCCGCTACGACATGCAGAAAAGTTGTTCCTGCTGTAAAGTACTGCACCGTATCGGGAAAACCGAAGTGCTTTCATATAGAGGAAAATCGATGTCTTCAGCAAAAGGTACAGAGGAACGGGGATGCTTTATGTCCCCGGCCCGACTGTCGCGGAAAAGTTCCAACAGGAAAAGACGAAATTTTTAAAGTAAACCCTCAATGATTTTTCCTTCACCGGGGCTTTATCGTTTTTCTTCCCGTTGCGCCCTGAGACCAAATGGGAAAATTTATGACATTCTAATTGATTTACTCCGAACGTGACATGAAATTCGAGAAATGTATTAGAGAAGGATTTCCTGAAAAGTTGGTGCCTGATGCTGCAGAAGCATCGAGTTTTCCTATTTTCCTGAATTGCAGACCTTCTGAATATGGGGATGATATTCGCCTTGTTTATTTTCATCGCGATGGAAGCGTTGAAATTATTGGCTCAAGAGTTATACTGAATTCGCGTGCAGCGCTTTAATGGTGGCCCGTTTCGGTTTCGAGTGCCATTTATTTACGGTTTCAAGTTTGTTACTTCAAATCATCACTTGTTTAATAGAAAGCATGATGATGAATTACTCACGCTGCATTAAAGAAATTCGAACCGCAAATATTTAATAGGGCTTAACGTATTGTCAGGAAAACTGTTTTAAATCCCCTATAGCAAAGAGTAATTTATTTACTCAAGAGTTTGTAGAACCAAGCAAGGGCTTATCCCATATGCTAATGATTTTTAAATCAAACTCCAGCAACTTTATGATTGCTCAGTGTTATGCACCACGATAAACAAAGCAAAGAATTTGCTTGCGATATATTTGCTAGCGTGAATAACCACTGCGATACGTACGTATCGACCACAATTGTAATGAACGCTTAACCGGTTAGGCAACAAGAGAGCCAGAGAGAGAGAAAGTAGCTATCTGAGACTGAGTAGGCGAGGGAAGGATCGAACGAGAAACAATTTTTTTCAGTTTATTTTGTGTACTTCGTAAAGAACAAAAGATAAGACTGTTTTTCTCATTCATTTATTTTTAAAATACTCCCTGGCGTGTGATAGATATGAGTACATACACCTATAATTTTCAAGTTCTTAGCTGTTCCTAAAATTTAAAATTATGAATTTCCCGCTTTAAGTCCTTCCCACTTCTCTCTCATCATATAGTGAACAGGCAATTTTTTTTGGTTTCAAGGGTCATAGGATTTACTTATTGAATGTGAAAATATAAAATTTTTGAGTAGCACAAAATTTACTAACTCATTATTGAAATAATAAAAACAAATTTAATTAATTTAATTGGGGTACTGCATAATTTCTACGCGATGGTCTTACTTTTTGAGTTCGTTGAATGAAAAATTATTCAATGATAACTTCAATCGTAGGCCCAACAGAATTTTGGCTTAGTTGGGTTCATTAGTCGTGACTGTTGTGCGGTGTTCAACACATGGGAATGAATTCCAGGCCGCCAGTGTTGCGAGGTAATCGAAATAATTTTTACCACACTACAAGGTTATGCCGCGTTTCCACTATCGCCTTCATTAGCATTGGATGAGACGAACTAGCGCGAATGCGTAAGTGGAAACGCCAACTTAAGTCGAGAATCGCTTACATTTGCGTCGATGGCGGTGTTTGGACGCATATCAAAGGGATGTGCTTTGAGCACGATGTAGCATTTCCACTATCGCCTATGCGAAGACACTACCCCAGCGGGAAAAAGAGTTCTGAAGAATGCATTTCGTAAACATGATGGAAGAATTACCATACTATTCATATTACATTTTTTCTGGAATGTTGAAGGAATGATTCTCTATATATTTTCAGAATGAGAAAAAGACACATTTTTATAATCTTGCAAAAACTATAATATTACATACAGTACATAAAACATTACTCGTATTCCCGCTGGGACTGAACTGAACACTTGGTAGCCCCCACCACTGACAAAAACATTCGCGTCGATGGCGGTTTTTGACGAACATCAAAGGGATGTGCGTGTAGCACGAATGTGCCGTTTCCACTTACGCCTAGACATTCGCGCTCATTGCGCATGCCCTACGCATATGAAGGCGATGGTATAAACGCGGCAGAAGGTAATACGAGTAATGTATTGTTACGTGCAAGCCTGGCAGCCGCGCACCTCGATCGATTACGAATAGGGAAACAGCAACAACCGAATACCTAAGCTGCAAAGTAACCCAATCAAAAGTGTTCTAATCGAACGCGCTCGAATGTACTAGAACAGCGTATAAGATCAAATCGAATGCTCTTAAGCTTTCAGGTACCATCCACACACACCACCGAGCGAAGATTCAAGAACAGTCTCGACTACAGACAACTGGTATAAAAGCAGGTAAAGCTTTCAGCGAGGGAGATAGTAATTTTTATTACGTCGACTGTGACAGCCAGCGTGTATACGCGACCGTGTTGGTGGAAAGCGATCGATTGCGTGTGATCAAATCAAGCGATATAGATAAGCGGGCGGTACTGCCATATAGTGCGAATAATTGTGCGAACAGAATTAAAGTGCGAATTAAATAAATTGTTACTTATTTTGATTTTAAACGAATTGTGTTTTACTTGGAATCCCGGCGAATCCCTAGCTCGCAACAGTATTATGTACTGTATACTGTATGTAATATTATAGTTTATGCAAGATTATTAGAATGTGTCTTTTTCGCATTCTCAAAAATGTATAGAGAATCATTCCTTCAACATTCCAGAAAAAATGTAATATGAAAAGTATGGTATTCTTGCATCCATTGAATAGGAATGTTTACGAAATGCATTCTTCAGAACTCTTTTTCCCGCTGGGGTAGTGTCTTCGCATAGGCGATAGTGGAAATGCTACATCGTGCTCAAAGCACATCCCTTTGATATGCATCCAAACACCGTCATCGACGCAAATGTAAGCGATTCTCGATTTGAGTTGCAAACTAACGCGAATGTGCCGTTTCCACTTACGGATAGTTACGCGCTAGTTCGCATCATCCAATGCAAATGAAGGCGTAAGAGGAAACGCGGCATAAGGATGGTTTTTATAAAGATATTCAAATAGAGATATTCCTCCACAATTTTTTTAATTCCAATAAGAGTACATCTTAAAAATTTCAGCATTTTATCTAGTGCACCGCACGAGAAACTTCTGCCCTTATCCTTTTTGTGCTATTTCCCTTTTCATGATCGTCCACAGCTTAGCAATGAAACAAAGTGAAGTACTCTCTGTACACATAAGCCTCTTTAATTAAACGATTTTTTGTACCTGTTAGTCAGCAAGGTGTTCCTTTTCTCTTTCAAACCCAATTTTTTGCCATTCCCTGTTCATTTTCATCTTTAAATACGGATTCCATTGTCATTTGTTTTCATTTTAATTTGAAAAAACACCCACAGCTACGCACACATGTTTTCTCTAATTGTAGTCACTCTACTAGATCACGGCCATATCACCTATAATAGTATCCATAGTACCCAACTCTGACTATGAGTACATAGCACTTGTTAGGCCTATCAGTGATATGTGTGTGCAGGAGGAGTACAAAAGCTCTTTTCGCAGTTGCGATTTATAGAGCTAAGGCCATTGTCGAATGCATGAGAACAGAGTCAGAATACCGGAAATACCACAGGAAAATTAAAATCGTACAAAAGGTGTAAAAAGAACGAATAACGAATGCACTAACTAAAGTTCTGCCAGGTATATGCAAAAAAAAAATTGAGGTGAAATCTGAAAGGATCAAACCCTGGAAGGTAAAAGCCACGCTTGCCTTGAGCATATTCGCGGCAAAAAAATCAACAACAACAACTACAATGGAACGTCCTTTTCCGAAAATAAGCAAATGCAGGGTTTTTTTCCCCCGTCTTTTTTTTCCAACATATTCACCTGAGGATGGTTATTGTTCACTTTTCTTTGAGACGTTAGCGCTTTTGTAGAGTCGAAAATTTTCAGCGATTTTCTCTTTGGTTTACAATTGCAGCTGGTTTCTTTTTAAGATTCTGAAATGTTTTCTTAATTGGATTTATTTCGGAATTTACATGTCAGAGAACAGGTTGCAGATAAATGGAACTGCATACCGTTTTCTAAAGAACCGATGTAATAATAATTTTACTTTGTGCGCGATTTTCATTATTTCGAAGTGTACCAGCCATTTAAGATGAAGAATGGTAAGTACCAACTTAGAAAAAAGACAGTTCCTTCGTTGTTAGTATGAAATGGGAAAAGTACACATTTTAAATTAAATCAGATTAGATTTTAAGATTGGATCGTGAAAATCCATCATTTCATAAAACTATTGGAAGCATTTAATTTTCGCAGTAGCCAAATTCTTAAATGTTGATTTTTAAAATATTCCAACCCTTTTCCGTACAAAAGTTCTTGAAAAATCGGTGAATGGAGAAGGTTTTCTGTTCAAAAGTCCTTGAAAAATTTGAAGACATGACCAAAATACGGATTCTTTAGAATTTTCGTTTATATCCAAAGAACAATTTTGGACATATCCTTCCAATATACAGGGTGTTTGGTACTCCGTGCACGACCTTGTAAGGGGTTATTCCTTGATATATTTGGAGAAAAAAATTGTTTCACAGGGTGGGTCAATTTTCAATAACAGTGGAGATACAGGGTGGTTAAGAAAAGTGTTTTTGACCGGTACCCTTACTCACTTAAAACGTTATATCTTGAAAACGAATAATTACAAGGCAACGTGTTATAACTCGTTTTTTAGGCAATCGAATTATCTTTCATTTGATGTAACAGTCTAAATTGTAACTGCACCCAATCTTGAGATATTTACTCGAAAACACCAATTTTTGCTACGTGAACCCTTAAAATTCAGTGATCAATGTAGTTTTTCTCAGAAAACCCCATTATAAACATGTCATTTTAATTTTATTTTTTTATGTCCCGTATTATTACCTACAAAAGCTGCATACATATGTATGAGTTACGATTAACATTTTGGAAGTAATAGGGAAAAATACATATCGCATAAAAATTAAATATTCCAAAAGTCAGTGCATGTGCATGTTGATCTACACTACTTGTTTGAACAAAAAGAATTTAATAATGGTTTTTATGTTTTATTTAAAAAAATGTTGTTATAATAAATGTTCAAAATGGCCACCTTCATTTTGAATGCACGCTAAAGCTCGTTTGGCGAGTGTTCTCTTGGTATTCATATTCCTCAACTGCTGCCTTACTTCTATTGCTGCCGCATCGATCCTGATATTTAGATCTTCCAATGTTTCTACTGGCGTTGCGTAGACTAGGTCCTTCATCCGTCCCCATGCAAAGAAATCCATAATAGTAAGATCAGGAGATCTTGCAGGCTAGTGTATCGGTCCATTTCTACCGATCCAGCGATTGCTATAATTGGAATTTAACCAATCTGTGATCTGTCGGCCGTAATGAGCTGGAGCACCATCGAGATCTAAATATCAGGATCGATGCGGCAGCAATAGAAGTAAGGCAGCAGTTGAGGAATATGAATACCAAGAGAACACTCGCCAAACGAGCTTTAGCGTGCATTCAAAATGAAGGTGGCCATTTTGAACATTTATTATAACAACATTTTTTTAAATAAAACATAAAAACCATTATTAAATTCTTTTTGTTCAAACAAGTAGTGTAGATCAACATGCACATGCACTGACTTTTGGAATATTTAATTTTTATGCGATATGTATTTTTCCCTATTACTTCCAAAATGTTAATCGTAACTCATACATATGTATGCAGCTTTTGTAGGTAATAATACGGCTCATAAAAAAATAAAATTAAAATGACATGTTTATAATGGGGTTTTCTGAGAAAAACTACATTGATCACTGAATTTTAAGGGTTCACGTAGCAAAAATTGGTGTTTTCGAGTAAATATCTCAAGATTGGGTGCAGTTACAATTTAGACTGTTACATCAAATGAAAGATAATTCGATTGCCTAAAAACCGAGTTATAACACTTTGCCTTGTAATTATTCGTTTTCAAGATATAACGTTTTAAGTGAGTAAGGGTACCGGTCAAAAACACTTTTCTTAACCACCCTGTATCTCCACTGTTATTCAAAATTGACCCACCCTGTGGAACAATTTTTTTCTCCAAATATATCAAGGAATAACCCCTTACAAGGTCGTGCACGGAGTACCAAACACCCTGTATATGTATGTTGGATCAAATAAAAAAGTTATTTAATTCCAAAGGTTTCGTTATGACCTACACCAGAACCATCCCGAATATTCGATGGTGTGTATAGAACTTTCCAGAAGTATTATTCTCTGCATGCGAGAGGAGTCGAGAGACTTCCACACTGTTCAGGTATATGCGTATGTGGATGGAGCTCAACAACCGATAAGGGAAAAAGTGATTCTTCTTGAAGGCTATCGAAAGTTGCCGAAAATTTTTCCACGCCTATTCTCTCTCGTCTTATACTCGTATACTACAACGTAACCAATCGGATGCTTTGCAGTTAGGTATTCGGTGGTTGCTGTTTTTCTCCCGAGAAACCGATCGAGCAGCGCGGGTTGCCAGGGTAGGATGTAACAATATCTTTAACTATTGGCCCAATATCCATTTTATCTTTTTTTCTAGAATAGTGTCTTTTATTGTGGATATAGAGCTCGCACTTATTCCAGCGTTACTAATGTTCGATTGGAAGCGGCATCAATGGTGTACTCTACTACTTCTATAGTAAGGAGCTTAAAACTTACCAACATTTTAAATTAGATGGTTTTTATTTATCAAAGATACTTATTGAAATTTGTAGAAAAGACCCTTCCAGTGAAAGGGTTTCTAGTTGGGAATTTCGTGCGATGGTTTTCGTAGACATCGGAAAACAAACCAAAACCACTAAAAAAGAAATACGTTATTAAGGACAATACCAAGGTTTCTAATTATTTTGAAAATGTTTGACCTTATTCGACCTGGATCATTAAGTAGAGCGCCAAAAAACGTGACAAATAAAATCAAATGAGAGATCTTGTCACCATCATCTCGAAGCCATCCTTGGTTTGTACACAATCATTTCTCCCAAAAAAAGAAATGGGTTCTAGACATGACTTACTCCAGTCTCGAGAAGTCACCAGGTCCCTTTTTGACAAACGTGGAACATTATCCTTATGAAAGTACCGAGCAGGTCTTCAGGGTGGGAAATCCTTACGTGCCGTGTAATTTATGAAGTGCGAAGTACTAAACCGGGAACGTGCCAAACATTTATCTCGACTACCGCGTACACCAACCTGCGAAAATCTCATCTTCATGACTTAAGGTGCGGCTGATTTTCCTTATTTATTTGTGCCATTTTACGTTTCGTATATATTTTTTTTTAAACTGGTGATTCTGACTTTTCACAACGTACTATTTCATTCCGAGAAATCCGTAATACCCAACCTTGCGATCCCAGTCCTTCCTGTATCTTTCGCAAGGAACGTGATAAATTCTCGCAGTAACTAAAGTTTTCCTTTCCCGATTCCGTACTCTGACACATTAGTTCGTGTCACGTATTACGGATTCAGGAAAAGCGAGAAGGAGGGAAATGACTTAAGTGACAGAACATAAGAGGAAACATTGTACGATAACATCAAGTCAATCGCTTGAGAAATAAAATGTCAGCCGGCGGAAAGAATTATTACGGAAGGGCACGAAGTTCGGCGGTCAAACAAATTGACAGGAGATATCTTGTCGAGAAAGGAGGGACCGATATTTTAGCAGTTTTGTTGAACATTTCGGGGGGTTTATGGGGGATTTAGAGGACCAAGTATAGCATTTTGACAGTCTGGTGTCATATAAGTGCGGAAATTGGGATCACAATCTCGGGATTAGTTTTTTCTTTATGGGGAAGCGTTTTTTGTATGTGAAAGTATTTTAAATTTACAGAAACGTGCCAGTTTCAAAAGAAATGGAACTCGTAAGCAATGGCCAAAATCCCAAAATTTTAAACCTTTGTCATAACAACGTACACCACGCTTTACAAGAAGATAGAATTTTTGAGACATTCACCAAAGTTTGGGGAGGATTTCAAATAAGATTTCCTACAGTGTTTCAAGATGGAATTGGCGACTTTGAAGTTTTGTAATTCGTACCGGCAATTTGCTGTTTCCTTATCGTTGTTAAAAAAGCGCACTATGGACTTCGACTTTAATTCCAAAATTATTAGGGACAAATCAGTTAAAGGACACAAGCAAAATTTTAGGTAAAAAATCCACGTTGAAATTCGTGAGCCAAGGAAAATAATGGAAATAAAGGTTATCATGCAAAAAGAGGTTTTATGTACTTTCGTATGGGAGCTATTCGTCGATTGGACTTTGAAAAGTAGAAATATTTTGAAGCTAAGATTTCAAAATTGGGCTCATTATTTTTTTTCTTCCCCCCAAATTATCTCATATCAAAACGTTGTCGAACGGAAGATTGAACTCAAAAATTACAGTAACGACATATTTTCACAACTTACGAGCATCTTAAAATCTGGGAAAAGTTTTCTTCGCTTAACTTCTTGTGTTCGATAGGAACTTTCTGAGGAGTATTAAAATCTTCTTTTTTGCAGATCTTATTACCAACGAGGATCCCATTCCTCATTTTCTTTTCACTAAGGCGAAATCGATTATCACTTTATCAGAAATTTATGAGCAAATTGATTGACTGAAGTCTGTTTTTTCTTCCGATAGTCAAGAGATTACTTTTCGGCTGCGAGACATGTAATGAAAAATTTAAGGAAATTATCTGTGGATTGGAAAAGGTGCAGCCTGTGGTCGTTGTATGTTTTTGTCGTTTATAGAACAGTTGAAAAAAAACTTATCTTTATGATAACTACAATTTTGAAAAATGGAATTATTATATTCAAAAATCAATTCTATTTTAACGCCAAACGTTAATCACCTGAAATACAATAAAGTGAACAGTTTTAAAAAGAACAGCTGTTTGAAAATATTTCAACAACTAGCATACCGCATACTGCAGAGACAAAGGAAAGATTTATGAAAATCCGAAATTGTGAGTTATTTTACGTTATTAATTTTTGAAAATAAAGTTACTGTGATCGACCTAAAATTATGAAAAAATTTGCTATCCTCAAATTTTATATTTTGTCTATCCGACGCGCATTTAAAGGCTTATAGCTCCCAAATGTTTTTAGAGGGTAGATTTAAGTGGCCTCATTTTGGAGGGTGCGGCTGTGAGAGGAATACGGACGAAATATTTTAGAGAATACATTATAAATTAAAAAATAAAAATTTTGAGAGGAGAAGTGCTGGTGCATCACGAAAATGGGGGAAATAAAATGTTTTCAGGAAAATCAATTTTTATGTATCAAGAACCGTTTTACAAAAAAAAATTCTTAAATTTGGCACAAAACATTTGGCATAAAATGATTTTTTGTTCACCCCCCACAAAAAAAACAACAAGGTTTCAACAATTAAGACCATGACGAAGAAACTTTCATGTCCTGATGAAAAGTTTTGCCCACATGTTGGTCAAAGTTTAAATGGCGCTTGGTCAATTTAATTTGTAAAGTTTGTTTCTATGTGGCTTGACGTCTTTTCTACGGAAAACTTTCACTCTGAACGGAATTTTATTACCTCATCGTGAGATGGACATATAGACTCACCTGTAGTCCTACATATACACATTGGGGTACGTTCGGTTCGGTTGTACGTGGCTACGCAAATGAATTCCTTGAGTTAAATAAACGACTTAAACGATAAGTTTATTGGATTAGTTGAATGCATCTAATGAGTGGTGACGGGTAGTTAGAAAGTCTTCCAGTCACCTCCAGAACCGAAATGAAATTAGTAGGACATATTTCAATAAGAGGAAGAATCGTCCTCATAAACAGCAGTAAAATACAGTCATATCAAGAATCTAGGATATTCGGGCCATAAAAGTCCAAATTGATGCATTAAAAATAGCCAATAATCGAAATGTACTTCAGTTATCGCTGATATCTAAATTTGCTGTTCCCAGACAAATAACTTTATTCGGTGAAATCTTCCATATCAGAAATCGGGTGGGCGAGAGATTGAAGTCATTTCTTATTCCACCCTTAGCATTTCATACCCCTGTACACAACGTCGAGCTGAGCTCCAGTCGTAACAAATTGCCCTTTTTATCTCGAACATATGTTACACTATGCTCTTCAGAATGGTCCATTTATATATTTATAGCCAATGATCCTGAACCCCGAAGTAGAGGGAGGATTCACACCATCCCCATACCTCCCCATTGTGTTCTATTCGGACAACGGAGAGAGGACTGCTGTCGAGGAAAATCTCGAAACTATTTCGTATGTCGGTATTTAAATTTTTATTGCAGAATTGCAAGGCTATTCGGACAGGATAAAGCGTTCCGATTGTTCCCGGGTGGCTGCGATTCATTTCGGAAGGGATGAAAACGCTTAGACTAAAATCAATTATCTTAAAGCTTGGAGCCTTACACTTCATTGGGCTTGTGCCGAATTTTCGTCCAGGACCCAGGCACAAAAGGAAATCAATTTGTCGTTTATTTTATTTTCGTTCTTCTTTCCTTGGAGTGGTTCTAATTTTCTTTTGAGTCCTTTTTGGAGCTCGGCCCTAAGCTCTTATAGATTTTTCTCCACCGTCGCCTTCCTGCCAAACGTCCTTTTCAATTGTCCACTTTTTTTTCAATC
Organism: Beris morrisii; assembly: GCA_951812415.1. Lineage (NCBI taxonomy): Eukaryota > Metazoa > Arthropoda > Insecta > Diptera > Stratiomyidae > Beris > Beris morrisii. Next base: position 166,523,123 of record OX638310.1, on the reverse strand, counting down.
CGTCGTACAAGTCCTCGGCTGTCTGCAGCGATTGCAATAAGCTTCATGACTTGGCCGATATGGCGGTGGACTGTAATGTGTCTGAGGGGCGGTAGTGGCGGTATTTTGCATAAAGACGAACGACCTAAGTGCTATCAATTTTCGGTGTTATTTCGGCATTAAGAGATTAAGTTCAGTGATACCAAATGGAGGATAAGATATGCAATAAAAGTCTTTAGAGCGGGAGTAGTGGATACAGATACGAGTTTGTGCGTTAGCTTAACTTTAAATTACATTTTAGTAATAAACCATAAAAAATTCACCTCCCAAAAAAAATGGTTTGAAAAATGCTGACTAATTTTTGTGGAAAGTATCCGAAAAAAATAAACGTGAAAATGAGGAAAAAATTAAAAACAAAATTCAGTGTAAAGGCCAGTTCGAAAACAGTGTTGGTCCAAGTCCGAAACAACTGTCCTTTCCAGTAGAGGTTTTTCAATAGTTATCCACAATGCCAAAAGCCAAGCCAGCGATCACTTCGGCCGTAATATTTTTGTATGATATAAAAAAAATACTCTGACGCCGAAAAAACAACTCCAACTTCTTAAAATTTGGCACCAAGGGAAAATCCACCATAAAAAAAATGAGTTTTGTGTCTTCAGTAGATTTTACTCCAACCAATCACACAGTGGTTACAATTTAACATACCCTTCATGCACCATCTCCTTATACATATATCTATAGCTTTATAATAAATGTGATTAATGAGTTTTTCGAAAGATTTACTGAATAACACACATAGCGAAAAGCAATTGAAAATTACTGTTTTATTCTTTTACTCGCTTCCATGTCATATGGGTATGCAGGTGTGCACCCGTCTTGGAAGTCGGGAAGCCAAATCTCTTTGTGCATTCTCATTTGTTTAGAGTGAGTGAGTAAAGTATTCGGCCACTTAATGGCGAATTTTGCTATAGCTACGATTAGTCATCGAATGTCAAAAAAACGAAATTAAAAATCTCGAAAATCCTGAAACACAAAATACTACAACAGAGAATGACATATTACAAAATCGAAAAAATCGAAACTCTCAATCGCGAAATACAAAATTACAACACTCTTAATCTCGAAGTCCTGCTCCCTTACCCAAAATAACGAAATGAGCAAACACGACACATAAAACTTCTAAAGATGAAATGAACGTGAAACAGTGAATCTAAAAATTATCTTGAAATCACTCGCTCGAATTTAGGTTAATTTTATTCTTTTTATTGCTGTTTATATGTTTAAATTTTTATAATTTATAACAATTTTTTATTCACAAATATATAAATCTTCTCATGTTTCGGTGGTGCAATATTTTTAACTTGAACCAAATTTCCTAAGGTTTAAATGAAAAAAAAAATCCTATTCCGAATTATGTGCAATTTCTGTAAGTAGATGTTAGTACCTACACTGAAAAAAATTCTGTTCTTAATATTAATGAATGCCTTTCATTAAACGAATTTCTTGGGATTAATGAAAAATTTGTTACAACAATGTAGAAAATCATTAAATATTTTTCATGATATGAGCCGTTTATTTTGAAAGTTGCATAAGTCCCTTTGTTTTTAAATCGAGATATTTAAGGGTTTGCGTTTTAACATGTTTAAAAATATTGATGCCAACTTTCGAGAAGATTTACTTGCATTTGTTAAAAGTAAGGTGAAACAATTGCATTAAGAGGTTCTCAGGAAGTTGCTTCGTGTTGTATAAAACATCTTCAGAATGTCACAACTAAATTTTTTTGAAAAAGTTACTTATGCCACTTACAAAATCAACAGCTCATATATGAACCGTACATTAATGCTATGAATCTCATTTCATTAAAAATATACTTCATCATATTGATTAAAAAGTTCTTATAAACAAGGCGTCTTTCCTTGGTATTCGTAAAACATATTGATTTTGTTCATAGTGATAATTAACACATTCATTAAATTGAAGAAAATGATCATCGCTCAGCTCAAGGATACGGATACTCTGTTGGCTGCTAGTTTTTTGTTAAGGTCCACACACATACGAGTGGATAATGGAAAAACCAAAACTATATCCAGTTCCACGTTCATAATATTAATGTTCAAATTCATCATATTGATATCAATATGTGCATTAATATTATGAACGCAGTATTGATTACAGTGACATAATTAATCGCAATTATGAATTTATACTTTTATATGCGGAACAACATTAGTAACAATAATTACTCTCATCATATTATACTGAGAGTGACACAGCTAATAGTATTAATGAATCAGTACTTTAATACGAGTTACTGATTTCATCAATATTATGAACTCGTTCATTGTAGCAATGAATTTTTACATCATCTCTGTTATTATGTGAGTGTCCAAAGCAGACCGAAAAATGAACGGTTTTGCATAATATTAATGAATACTTGCATCGGCTCAAAAACAATGATTTTTTCATTATGATTATGTAGATTTTAATTGGTTGGATGTACCTTTTTGGTTCAGTGTAGACACAAAAATTACATGCTACTAATATACGGCAACATTATCCGAACTTTTAACTAATTCATAAAATATGATTATGTCAAAACCGAAACATTTCGAAAATTCCATAGGAAAAGTTTCGCCATTTTGTCGGGCCATGAACTTTCCAAAGCGGCAATATAAGGAAATTGAAACTAGTCCCGGGCATCGCATTTCGCCATTATAATTCTCGCTCGAATGAGTTTCGTTCGTTCATCGTAAGATTTATGAGCGCAGGAAATTAATTTCGCCTAATGATTTATAGTGAAAATATTACTAAAAAAAAATAAAAATTTTCATAAAATTTATCATATGCCAGAAGAAGAAGATGTGGAAGGAAACGACGATGGTGATGGCAGGCCATCATAAAGAAGTTCTTTTATAAGGTTCGGGCCACATTCACATCGCACCTTCCATCTTATGCATAATCTTCGCTATAAGCGTCCCAGGGAACAAACAAATTATTACAAATGGTAAAAGTTTGCCGAACTCATTTATGGGATATGCACTTTGTACCAGGAGCAGATGATGGCCATGTAGGGTCCGCTGGAAGGCACTTGGGACGATATTACAAGAATTTTGCCTCGATGGCCCCAAACAAAAGGTATTCGTTCTAATTTGTGCACTTTGTAATTAGAAAATACGAGTGAAATTACACGACAAGCTAAATAATTGGGCATATTCGTGCAATTTCCAATTAAAAATGAAAACAAACTGCTCAACTAGACATTCAATTATTCGAAAGCCCGAACAATATCCTCCGTCGGTGTTCATAAATTAGTAGAACTCGGCTGTCATACTGTCTCCGGAATATGAAACGTATTTCCCAACAATTTCCCACTGGTAAAGCAACAAATTCGTCCTAAGATTTACATTTCAAGGGGCATATAATGCCGCTTCTCGAATAACAGCTACGAATTTTAGATGGCACTGTGTCCAGTTTGTAGTTGTCCCATGTGTTCCACTTGTAGTCCATTTAACCAGAGAGGATTAATTTTCAGACCCCCACAATAATATCTCGCAACGGTAATGGCTTTAGCATCTGTCTCGGTATGAAACTGGGCGGCTTTAAGGCTAAGAGGGTCATTTAATCTTTCGGTCATATCCTTGCGAGAAATCTTCCGGGATGGAAAAAAGGACATGTATCTTGGACTTCTTGAGAGGTAGTTAGACGAAATAGGTTTCACACTTTAAAATCCGTATACCACACATATAACCGGAAGCCACAAAAACCATTCAAGTGATCCTTGAAACAATATCGTTTCGGAGTTAATTCAGAACTAGTTCATTATCCCTGACGAAAAGGTACCAGAAGAGACGACACCAAGACACCCCTTGCAGTCGCACAGGATAAACTTCGAACAATAACAGCAAAGTTTGACTGAGATAAGGGCTTTTGTTCTTAAGACAAACCTTTTTGGTATGAATGCTTTTCAGTATCTGAATAATTCATTCTGGAATTGGAATAGACAATGTGTTGGTTGTAACAGTCATGGGTGAAAACAGTAGTAGCATATGACAGGCTTGTCAGTTTCTTTTCACTTAATCTCAATTTAAAAAATTAATGGACGAATTTCAATCAAAACCACCTCCTCCTTACCCACAAAGATACCACACGTACGGGTCCACCCAATATACCCGCCATAAAAATTTCTTCATAATATCTCAACGGATTTGTGAGCTGCGCGACTTCAAACGCTTTTGCGTACGGCGGACAGGCGGACATTTTTTTTGTTGCTTTTTTGAGGTTTACTAGTCCTAGGACGTGAAAATACAAAATTTCAGGATAGCATTTTTTTTTCAATTTCAAGTCGATCACAGTACTTTATTATTAAAAAATAATATATAATAGTAAAAAGGTGGTGATTCTGACTCCTATTTTCAGAAACAAGGAGTCAGCTCATTTACTTTAGCCTCAAAGAAATTTCGCAAACATCTGATTGTCTGTAGCTTATGCCTATGAAAACATCAATTTCGGAGAAAATACTTAGATACAAAAATTAACGTAAACAATTTTTGGTATCTTACAAAAAAATGGAGCAGCTTCTTTGTTACTTTCAAATCATCCAGCTCCTTTGGAGTAACTCCCATACAAATTGATCTCAAAACTCGTATTTCCAAATATTGGCTGCAACCTAGAAATAATAACAAAATAAAGATATGTGGAAAATCGGGTAGCCTCCATACAATAAACTGTGAAAAATTTGTTTAATCATCTGACGAAATCTACAATTACAAATAGTTAGTGTATGAAATCTCCTGACTTCTTCGGGTAGCTCCAACACAAATGTGCTTAGAATACTTGCTCATTTTATCATACTGGTTGAACGCTTCAAGCTAGGAACTTGAAAGTTGACATACCAAAAGAATTAAGAGAGTCCTTCGTATACCATACATATAGATATCCTTGAAGTATTTCTGCATTCATTTGCAGAAAGGCACATTCACTTAAGAGATGTCTCTTAAAACGAATTAATTTTGAGTGAAAATTCTGACAACTTCCATACTAATGTCCTTTAGCAATCGATGATTTGTATTTCAAAACTTTGAGAAACGTTCCCAAAAATTAATGTCAATAATTGCTCAGATATCGCAAGCTAGTTGAAGTAAATATTTCTTCCCCATATAATTATCACCAACTACAATTTAAACTATTGTAGTTCAGTATTTCGCCTAAAGAAGGTGCTGCCTATAGTGACCGTCACTTTTAACTATAATAATAAAGTAAAATTTATCTAATTACCGGGTACAGTAATTATCAAAATTTCTAATAATTAGGCCAAATTTCAATCGTCGATTCAATCAGTAAATTTCAAATTTGGCTCAACTAATAACAACTTCAAACAAACAATTGCAATAATTCTATTATTGCTCAGTTAACTTTAAAATTACCAATTATTCAAACAAACACAATGATGCAAACATAGACAGAATTGCGGAGTAATTTTACCCTGAAGTGTTTGTTGTAATATCTTACCACCTTCGGAACAATAATGCGTTTACCTGGGCTTTTCCGGTCGTAATGAATACGAGAATACACTGCATCACTATCGGCACTTCCAATCAAGCACCATCAAAATCAACCACCTTCACATCGCCTGGTCTTAGGGGGTTGGTTAACTGAAAGGTTACCCTACGGTGGTACAGAGACTATCGTTAAGCTTGATGGGTGTATGTCCTTCTGCAAACGAGTCCATATATTCTGGATGCCTCGCACATATGAGCCTATATGAAAGGTTCCAGGATTCTACCCTTACAGTCTACGGAAAGGATAGTGGGGTGCCAGTCATCGCATCGGTTCAAAATTACTCATAGAAATTGCAGTTTACGGCGCATACCAAATGAACTTTATAATCTGCCAGAGATAAGAATGTGAGAACCTGCACAGGTGAGAGTCAGCTCTTTTACTGAGCACGATTCCAGGCAATGGTCGAAGGTGCTGAGGGTGGATTAAATGGACACTTTAAAGAGGCAACCTGACTATCCGTTCATACAGGAGTACGGCAAGGTGTTTGCTGTTGTTCCGAGTTTTGTAAACATTCACACTACCAGTGACAAGGTTTTGTGGTTTTTTTGGTTTACGGCAGGTTTGCTTTATCCAAACAGAAATCTGACTGAAAAATGTTGGTATGACACAAATTTCAAAGTGTTTGTGCCTTCGGTATTTTCGCAAAGGATGTCACAGAGTTGTTTTATATGTAGGTCGGACTAATTGATCTTTAATTTAAAGTTTTTTTCGACAGTTTAATAGTTGAGGTTCTCTGAACAAAAATATCACTTGTCCGCAAAACGTTACTAACGAAGCTCAAAGATCATTAGTTTTCAGAGGTCCAAATTAACCGCCAACATTCGCTTTAAATAATCCACGTCGTAGACAAAGCAAATGGGTCGGGTGGTTGGGCTTTGTCGCAATTTCACCCTGAAAGGCTATTGTGCACCTCTCGAAGCGTCCGGGGGCGCATACCTTTTGAAGCGATATAAAGCTTTTAACAACCACAATGAGAACTGTCTAACCAAATACGTTGACTCCGTTTCTATTATTCCCTTTGAGCTTAAGCAAATTTTGAAAATTAAATTTTGGTTTTTGACTAATGTAATCATCTCTTCAGTTCCACCCTCGTATCGTGCTGAAATGTGTAGCAAGAACATGCATGTGTGACGATAGGTACTAGATTCCATCTGCGAAATGGGACTGGGTATTTGAGGACCTCGTGGTATCTGGTATCGTCTAGATTTGCTGTGAATCGTATTTCGTTAAACTGAACTCGTTGTCTAAAGATTCCAAATTAGTTAAAAGCTTTTCAGTTTACGATTGTCCTCCGAAAATGTTACGCTTTCGAGTATATGCATATCAAGTTATGAATAATAAATACTCTAATGTGCAAATTTATCAAAGACTTTGGGTCGTATAAAGTAACAGTCATGGTATTGTGGAGAATTCATATGGCCGAATCTTGTGACTAATGTAATAGCTGAACTTTTGATGTAAAAATAATTTCGTGATGTTAAGTGGTCGACAATGTAGCTGCATACAGGGAAGATACAAAAGACTTTGGTGATAATATTGCCGAATCATCTCGTAAATTCCCTTAAAAACTTTTTCGAAGAACATTCGCACGTTTGAATTTTTTCCTGACCATTCTTCTCATCTGTTGAACTACCAAATTAGTGCCTCAGCCACACTAGCGAATGAATATGGCACCGGAATTTTTGGAGTCGCTCAATGACAGTCATAGTCCAAACTTCTGGTTCTAATTTTTTCTGCTACATCCAACAATTTCAAAAAAATGTCAAGCAATTGCAAACAAAAATACTTTATTATTAAAAAATAATAAAGTAAAATCATTCACTTACTACATCATCCCGAATTGTATTTGCAGAACGCGTTATTAGAACTAAAGATACCTACACCTTACAACCAAATTTCAACTTTCAATCATTAAGGCCGTGTAAAAACGAGTGAGTTTAAGTAAAATACACTGAAGCAAGACCTAAAAGATATTTCGGAGTTCGTGGAAATATGTGTATGTATGTTAAAATTTTTAAAATGGTCTTGGTCCGAAAATTTTTAATTAGTTTTTTAACGTTTGTATCAATAGTACATAGAAGCACGAACTAACACTGTATCTAATCGGAGCTAAGAGATATTGCGGAATTCGTGAAAATATATTCAATCAAATAAAGGGGCTGAAGATTTTTGATAATGGGGTTTTGAAGCGAGAGAATTCACAATTGAAGAAAGATCGGCTTATGGCAGAACGTAATGATTTATTATATATTAAAATCTTGCTCAGATTTCAGATGGTTTTTCAATAATTAAAGTCGCAGTTTTCCGATCTGGAAAGAGACCTTAAATCGGTCTAGACTTTCACCATCTTATTGCTATATTTTCAGGTTAATACAATAAAAATATATAGTTTAATTAGTTCGGTAACAGTGTTAAGTTATTTATTATTTTAGAGTCATGCCCACGTTGGGCGCTAATATAACGAAGTCAGAAAACGTCTTTTAAATTTTTCTTTGTTAAGCTTTAAACTACCAGTGAATAATACTTATAAATAAATATTCGTATCATATATGAAGGAATGATTCATATGATTCAAAAATTATCAAACAGTGATATTAGTCATTCTTAGCAAATTTAAATTTTTATTCGATTTTAATTAGATTACATCCATTAAATTATTCAATTTTGTATCAATTATCACTTTTATAACGATACCCTTATCTAATTTAAATATATTATTATTAAACGACTAAAACATTTTTACATATAAATAATTCATGTGTAGTCTGGCATCACGTTAGCTGCCCAGATATGATTGGCCTTCTACCACATTACACAACATTAACGTATATTGTATACCTACGGATTAGTCTTCTGTTTTGGATCACATAAATTTCCAGATTTATACCTCCTATAATTAAATGAATTAACTTAATGGCTATGCAAGTACCCATAACCCATAACCATATTCTCGCAACATACCGATTTCAAGCACCCGTGTGTGTAATGGCGGTAAACTGAAAACTTTATGGAGTTTTTAGTTGAAATCAAAAAATTTAAATTTCATATTCGGACTTAATACTGAACATGACCACACATCTCTAGGTACAGGCATAAAACGATTTTGTTGAAGTTATGTTTTATAGGTAATTGTAGATATAAAATTGTTATTATTGTTAGGGTAATGTAATTCGCATTTACAAGGACTGCTTTCTTAAATTCTTTGCAGAATTTGTTTATTGATAATTAAAAATTTGTTTATAAAAAGCAATTACCGTTCGTTTAAATAGTAATTTGTGTAATAGTCTGATTTTACCGCTTAGATATACCATTCACGTTCATACCTTTATATGATTTTGAATACGAAAAAATCAATAAAAATATAATACATCTGAACACCGACAAGGTGATTGTGTTACAACTTAGAAACACTGTATTATTGTTAGACTCAGTCCATATAATCGGTAAAGCTCCCTCGATTTTATCTAACATTAAAAATCTGCAAATTTTGTGTTATATTCATATAAATCAAATCAGTGAAACTTAACAGAAACTATTAATCTTTACGTAATATTTAGCAAATCTGCATAATTTTAGCATTTATCAAAGTTAATAATCTCGCCAAAATGCAAACTGTTTTAAATTCTCACCGCATGAAAATCTCTCTTTAGTGTACAATATCCGGCGTGGATGGTCATCATAAAATTTTAATCAACTTCTTAGTTATAATTAACTCTTCCAAACAAACTAATTAACAAACTCCTTAAAAATTACCGTCGTGCCACGTCGTCGACTACAGGAAGTTTGCGGTATTTTGTTTGCATCCGTTTTTATGCAAATATTTAAATGGCCGGGAAGATTTTTGTTTTCGGGGCGAGTGTCCTTCCTGTTGACTTAGGATTAGCCGTCACCTCAATATCAAGGATCCTTAATGCTCTTTATTTGAACAAATCTCAGTGGTTATTTAAGCAAAAGCTACTTTTACGCTAGCTGAAAAATTACCATAGTTTACTTTCAACGCAGTTAATGTTTTGTCATTATTAAAACCATTAATTCGGTAGCTTTGTGCTAATAAATTTTTCCATGGGCTTGTCCAATTCAAAGTTGTCTAAACAATTATTTTGTTAGAAATGTGATAATCAATCACAATATCACGCCCACTTAATGTTCCACATAACCATTTGGAACGTCATTACTTAGAAAAAACACACCATAAATCGCATCCCCAATTATCAAATGCTAACAAAAAAAAATTCTTGCCTCTTAAACTTATGCTTAAATCCACCCTTGTGCGATTTAACATTCCCTCGTCGAAAATTTAATATAATAACACAAAGTCTAACGACAAAGTACTCGGTGAAAATTTCCTTAAGGGTAGCATTAGAACGCCTCAAAAAGTAGCTTAAGTCGAAAAAAAGGACGCCCAAAAGAATAATGATGAGAACACGGGGTAATTCTTTTCTTGAAACCGACAAGGAGTGTGTAAGTCGAGTTGGTATAACTGGGGGTCGTATGAAATTGTTCTTGAAATTTATATCTTGTTATTATAAGACGATGAGATCTCGTTATTTTCATCCTCGATTTTCCGTACCTTAATCGTTTCGGTAAAAATTTCGACAAATTTTCTCGTGGCAAGTACTTACAATTTTGTTCGTCTTTCGATGTTAGGAACGGAGCAAGGTATTGAATTATGAGATTGTAAATCTTCTTGATAACGTAATAACTGTATTGCCTAGACATTAAACGAGCGAAGCGTATGATACATTTACTGTTTTCTTGATTTATTGTACGGGAGAGATGATATTCGGAATTTTCAGTCTTAAGTAAAAAATACAGTTGCGAAATAAAGAAATTAATTGAAAAAAGATTGGTTTCTCGAATTTATACTACAAACCTTTTAAAACGAAAGAGTGCAGAAGCGCTAATGTTACGGTGCACAATGCTGTCAAACTAAAGAGATTTTTTTGTACAAGTCGATTAAAACTAACGGGAAACTGTAAAATCTATCGATAGCATACCTTTATTATTTTGTGAGTTAAAAAAATTAACTAATGCACGGCTAGTCTGGCTTTACTATAGGTGCCGTTCCTATACGATGTTCAGTTACGTTCTAAATGGAAATTGAACTGACAGACGCCAATATTCAGCAGTATTGCCTTGATAAATTATTCGTGTCAACGCCAAAACAATATGCCCTCGTTTTAATCGGACAATAAATCATATATTAGCGCCCAACGTGGGGCTATGAAAATAGTTTGTTTAATTTTAGAAAATTTAAGTTTGCCACACTGCTACTTTATTGGTAGGAGCAACCCGTATACCTGTGGACAATTGTCATTTTTTCCCATAGAAACTGCTCTATCTTTAATTTCCTTTAATTTGTTTTTATTTTAATTTTTTTTTAGTGTCTAGGAAGATATTAGTTTTTCCAGAAGTTGAGAGTTACTATTTTCTGGTACAAGATTTTTAGTTATAGAATGTTTTAAGAATTGGAGCTTTCGTCCACTGGTACACGCTGTGCAATTTACCTATGGACATAGGTAAATGTACCTATGGACGCGCTTGTAATTGAAGACAGTTTGAATGAAACACATTTTTAACAGAAATTAACAAAATTATTTATTACAAAAATAAAAGTAAAATCTTTTTTTAAAACAAATAATAACAGATTTAAAACTTATGGACAATATGTGTATCTATGGACAGTCCAAAAGTACAAGTAAAATGTTGTCCAGAGGTACAATTTACGACTCTCTGAACAAAACCCTTCATAGCATTTTATCTATTTAACAAAAAGGTCTCCCGATACAGTTATAATGTAAATAATATTTAATAAACTTCACACAGCATAAAGATTAGTAACGAAATCGAGTTTTGAAAATTAAAATACATTGATTAAAAGAACTCAGAAATTTACTTTAATCGAGAATTTTTTTATCAGCCTAGAAAAATGGAACCGATGAAGAATGCGAAATGGCACTTAGTGAGGGTTACCACATATGAAAAAAGATCCCTAAATACGTTTTCTTAGTTTCTCTAAGTACTTGAATTTAGGCAATACTTAAGCTCTCCACATGTACAGTCGTCCATAGGTTGCCCCTACAGAAGATATTTCTATTATTATTTATTAATTGCCAGAACATAAATTAACATAATTGTTTTACAGCATAAGTTTGAGACCATCAGCATTAAAACGAACAAAGTAAAATGAAAAGTTTTGAAACAAAAATATTTACCTGCTGTGAAAAATGTTCATAAATTATTCAGAAACAGAAAATCAAGCTTGCTATCACTTTCCGAATCTGTCGTTAAAATAGTGCTTAACTCCTAACAACTTCAATTATCCACTTCCTTCGTTATTTTCTCGTCCAACCACATTAATTACAGGCCAATGAGCTTTTTTTTGCAGCCAAATCAAACATTTTCCCGGACAGTGTTTAGTCGTTTTAGTGGTTTTAGCCTTCCCCACTGCGATTATTTTCCAATTAGCCCCAATCCCTTTTTTCTGGGTCGTTTCAACTTTTTTCTTTCCCGAAAACCTGCTAAAAACAATAACCATACGACTTCATTGACTTGTCCCAGAGAAGTTCGCCCTCAAGAATTCACAAAAAAAAAACACCCGCGACCTACGTTTTCCCTTCGATCGAGGTATGAGCAGTGAGGGTAGTGCAACGTTGACAAAGGGGTAGCCGCAAAGAATGTCAGCATGTCATGACATTCAACTTCCAACCGAAACCACACGAGGGCAGCCATAAACTTTGAGTAGTGTCCAGTTCAGCATCCCTCATTTTGCCATCATCCCCGGCTATGTCCGGCTCTACCCCATATAAATTTGACCTGTGCGGAACTACGGTTTGTACTCGTCATATGGAGCATATTGTTATGGGGATACCTTTCTGGTTTGGTTTAGTCTGGCCTAATGTGAAGCTCGGACGTGCATAGTGCTCGTGGGGATGATTGGATGGATACATTTATGGTCTACGGATATGCACAATGCTAACATTTATGTAGCCCTCACTCGCTCAGGATCTTAATGAATACTACGTAGCTCCGCGGATATAACCCGGTATTTTGTAATTAAACACCTTCAGTGAAGGGAGCGAATGGCCAGGTTTGTTAAAAAGTAATCTGAAACGAAGCGCTTCAATTTATGGATGCTACGATAGAAAGATCAAAGTTTTTATGCTTTGTTCTCTATGTAGCGTTGTCGGGCTACCCATATCTAATGTGGGAAGTGGGATCATATTTTATATTTTTTATCTATTCTACCATTCTACCTGCAGTTACAAACATAATGCAAACGATTATTAAAATATATGTGCTACCAAGATTTTGAGATCCAATGTTCTATTTATGTAATTCATAAATTTTTGTGAAAGATGGTAATCGTTAATTTCTAGAAAGGCTAGAAAATTGAAAAGGCAACTCTTCTGGTTTTATGAGTATAAAATCTCGTATTTCTAAACTAACAATTTTATTGCGTAGCCAGGCTCCATCCAAAAGTTCTTAAGGAAAACTCATTGAACTACGAAAAATACAAGAAACTTTTAAAGTTAGATTCTATGGAAGGATAAAAAAAAGTTACTATTAAATGAATTTCATGTCTAGTTCTAGTGATGAAATAAAATAGTTGCTGTCAACTAAACGCCTACATAAAATAGCTAACGAGCATGACATAAAAACTCTGACCGATAAAAAACGTGAGTCCTTTTTAAAGAGATGCCGAAATATACGTAACCCGCTAGTTGCATCGTTCCTATAGAGTTTGACTTACATTGCATTTCTCCATCTTTTTCACTGCATCCTACAATGTGCCAAACATATTGCTTATCTTATAATCATGTAAATTACTGTGTAATCCTTTAGTTCTAAGTTAGTTTTAAGTAGCTTAAGTTTAAACAGGCAAGGTTTTTTCTCTGTACTTTTCCTTGGCAAATTATTATATATTTTCTATTGTTTTTCCTCATTGCCTAGTGCTTTAATTATTACAACTTAGCTGTTAAGATGAAAAGTCTAATCTCTACAACATGTTTGCTCTGTTAACGCACATTGAATTATTATAAATAAATATTGTTTGAGTTTGAAAATAGTTGCTGAGAAATATTTCACAATCTAATTCTTTAAGACCAATTTTAATATTAGGATCAGTTCCAATAGTCAGCTGCATTTATGTTTCCGTTGACGTCACGTATCGTATAATAAAAAACTACGTGCGTGAGATATAAAAAACCACTCCCCACCAGCGTTGCCACATTGCTACTTTTGTAGCAAAAATGCTACTTTTGCATCCAGATTTCTTGATTTGCTACTTATGCTCCTGAAAATTTCAAATTCTCGAATTTTGCTACTATTTAACTTTTTCACTATTTCCATAAGGAAATGAATTTCTCTCTTCGATATTGAAAAATTTTGGGGATTTATTTCAACATTAAAAAATGTAAATAACAAACCACTATATGCTGATCTTTTTGATTTTGTTTCTTTAATTATTTGCCTACCTCACAGTTCTGCTGCAGTAGAAAGAGTTTTCTCAGAGCTCAAACTTATAAAAAATTATGTTAAAAACAGATACAATATCGATATTAATTACAATATTGAATCAATATTGAATCAATATTGACAAAGTCTGCTCTCAAAGATACATACATATAAAATGAATTGTGATTTTTTATATTTTGTGCAGTGAAATGTATATATTTTTTTCAAATAAAAATGTTTGCTACTCTATGCTACTCTTTTGAAATTTTATTTGCTACTTTCTTCACGACCCCCGCGGCAACACTGCTCCCCACCTCGCACCTTGCTACCCCGATCAAAAAGTCTCTATAGTAGCTCTATACAGTTTTAAATTTTTAGCTTTTTATCCTTTGCGGCTATCGAGAAATTAAAATCAGAATTTTTTAATTTCCACTTCCTCCCACCATCCCTCTCACCATCCCTCCCACCATCCCTCCCTACACCGTAACCCTCAAAATTTTATTCTCCGCTAGAGGTCTACAGGTCCTAACCCCTGTAAAATTTTCAAGATCATGTCTGATACGGTTCTTAAGATATAAAAATGTATTTTTTTTTAAAATGACTGTCCCCCACTTCCGCGCTTCACCTCTCCCCTGAACAATTTTAGATTCAGTAGACTCCACTGGTAATTCTATATACAGAAACCAAATTTTATCTTCCTGGCACAATTGAGTCAGAAGATATTGTAATTCAAAGTTTTTCACCCCCCACCCCTCTTGAAAATTTTAATCCTTTTCTAATCTCCTAGTATCTCTTAAGACAACTACAAAGTTTCAGCCGTCTGACATCAATCGTTCAGGAGATATGGATTTTAGAATGTTTCAATACCAGATTTCAAGCGTTTTGGAAGCATTCTTTCCCCCCCCCCCCCCTCGCACACCCCTCGACCCCGATTAACCATGTTTTTGCAAATGGGTACACTATCATAATACTACATAAGTTCCAACTTTCAGCTTCCTAGCATACGCGGTTCCAGAGATCTAGAAACCGAAATTTTCATTTTTTTCATCTAAAACGCTACCCCCTCCTTCCCTTTTGCGCACGGCGTACAGCGGACAGACTGACATTTTTTTTTGTTCTTCTGGGGTTTACTAGTCCTAAAACGTGATAATACAAAGTTTCAGGGTAGCAAATTTTTTTGGAATTTCATGTCAGGTACTTTATTATTAAAAAATAATAAAGAATAATTAAAATATTCTCTTTTTTTATAAAACATACGTTGAAATCTACTCTCTCGTTGGCTTCGTCATCTGTCATAAAACTATTCTATTTAAGCTAAGACATCAACCAATATTTAGTCGTGATATGAATGTCCAATACATGATGCTATAACTACAGGTCCTCAGTAAATATACAATATATGTTTACCTACATGAAAAAAGTTTCAATAAACGCGAACGATGAGTAAAAAAAATTGTCGAAAGAGACCACCATTCGCAAATTTCTTAGCATTTGAAACAGGCACAGTATAATTTATTGAAGAATTCCCACAATATGAATTCTATATTAACCATATTTTATACCAATATATGAAGCTACGAGTGTCCTATCACTTTAAAAACTTTGAAAACACATCTTTCACATGTCAACTTTAGAAAATTGTTATACTCGTCTGTAACATACACATACTTCCATGTGTTTGCGAAAAAAAACACACGTCCAAACAAATCTCGAAGTGTACCCTTAACGTCTGGCTGGGGAACCTGCATTGTGCTATATGTTTGTCCATAAACCTTCCAATGAAGACTTTTGCCTTCATTTTATTTTCAATGCTTCATACGAGACATATGAATGTGAAAACCACTCAGATTCCTCCGGGATTAATAAATATTTCATTGCATTAAGCTCCGACATGACAACAGAGAAAGGTACCAAAAACACCCACAATTCCACCCATTTCATATTCGGATTGGATAGATCTGTGGCAAAGGGAGCACTACCTCTAACATACTCCCCGCATAAATAACGTCTCATGCAGTCCACAAGTTATGAAAATAATGTTCTTGTTCTCAACACCATCGAGCTGAACTTCTGCCTTCCTGTAGGATTCAGCAAAGGATTGCCTTCAGGTTAATGCATTTACTTTTACTTTTTTCAATTGTCCTATTGAGACGACGGCCAATCCAAATCCTTTTGAAAAATTTGGTAGGCTGGAAAAAAAAAACAAATTCAAATTTTAATGTTCATTAAATTCTTCCGACAATTGTTGTATCATCTGTTAGCAAACATCTACTACTCTTATCATAAAAAATACAAACAAACCAGAATAATTTCAGGATCAAGAGGGTGTTCTCAAGTTAACATCATAAAAATTGGCCATAATAACACTTGGGAGTCATAAGAACAACTTCCAAAGAATAATCCAAGAAAAAAGAACCGCGCCGCGAAATAGAAATATTTGTTCCCATTAGGACGACTGGCAAATGAAAAATTTTCCTCAATAAAGTCTTGTTTTGCCTACGAAAAACATAGCACCTATATTCCTGCCATCTGACGACAGTTGTATTAATTTTACAGCCTTGTCCTTCTTCCGGCTTAGTGCCTAACGCTATCTACTGGTGCTAGTTCAGTACTAAAGCGTCATGGAAAATGTAAATTAATGTTTATTTCACCAGTACCACTGGCAATTTTACTCCTGTAAAATGGAAAAAGATCTACCTCGAGAAGATTGCTTTCTATTTGTGTTGTGGTATGTTGCGAAATGTAATTTAAGAAAACAACAAAAACACTTGCAAGATTGTTTTATAAAAGTGAGAAAACACTTTTTTTTGTAAATTGTCTGTAAATAGACAACAAAGCATTTTTCTTTAAACAACATTATCTTAATAATTGTGAAGTTAGGCGCAGTAATATTTTTCATAATTTAATATGGGAGTAAATAAGTAAACAAGAAAGTCAATTAGAAATATTTTAAGGACAGTGTCGAATTTTTTTTCCAATTAAGTTTAACGCTTTGCTTACCACTTTCTCTTTACTTTTACCTTGAAAATAAATTCTTAGTGTTATTGTCGAGTTTCAACTTTCTATTAAAAAGGCTAGTATGGTCTTCACTCTTCTATTGGTTTATGATTTAGTACGCCATTTCGGAAAGATATATGGAAAATGGAATTGCCATAATCTTTCTATAAAGTCGTATTTTCGCTCGATTTTATTTTGATAAACATCGAGAATAATATCGCAAAAAATTGTAAAATAAGTAGTGCTAGTAAATTTCCCGAATCACGCAGAAACGAAAACAGAAAATATAACCTACGGTTATTTGGTCGAACTTGTTTAAAAATGTTTCTGAGTACAGTTATATATAGCGCCCAACGTGGTGCAAAATTTAAAAAACAATTTATTTGTATTTTGCAAGAACTTCGTGAAATTTTTTTAAGCACAAGGTTAGCACCAATTGAAATAGAAAAAAATTATAAGAGTTAAGAGGATAGTTGTGTCTGATATGCTCTACCAGAACAAAAATCTGCCAATGGTATGGGCGAAACTTTATTATTTTCGGGTCAAAGTTCGGGTGCGGTCAAAGTCGGAGTACGGAGTATATCATTAGTTGTTTCGAAATTATGAGGTTCTTGAAAAGTTAGTTTTGTTCTAAAAAAAAAAAATTTTTAAAATAGAGTTTTTTAGCCGATTACACATTGGAAAAGCCCGTGTAGACTATTCGACTTTTGATATATTATGTACACTAAAAGCCCATAGAAGTTAAATCGAATTTGCTGCTTTATCAGAATTAAGAGATATGACGAATTGTTAAAACGTATATAAAGCCATTACTTCCACTTGGGGTTTAAATTTCGAAAAAAATGTGAAACCTGTTTGTAAACGATTTCATAAGAAGCAACTTGATATCTCATGAGACACAAGATTTGTGAAAACGTAAGCAAACCCTTCACACCCCCTTGGTTTTTGAAATTCGGAAAATCGTGAAATTGGGTTTTAGGTCATTACATCAAATGTCTTAATAACCAATTTTATATCTCATCAAAACTAAGGGATGGCACAAATTGTAAAAACATATACAAACCCTTGGGGGTTGAATATCCAAAAATTGAGAAATGGGTTTGTAGGCGATTATATAAAAAGTCTGTGGAAGTGAAAAGCGATATAATACCTCATCAAACCTAAAAAATATGTCGAAGCTTTGAAAAGCACACAACCCCCTTCCACCCCTTAGGATTGAATGTCTAAAAATTCTGAAATTAACTTTTTGGCGCTTATATAGGAAACCTTTGGAAGTAAAAATGAATTCGATATATCATCAGATATGCAACCTCATTACACCCACTTGAAGGTTGAATATCCAAAAATTCTGAAAGGAGTTAATAGATAAATATGAAGACAACACGAGAAAGTAAAAACCAATTCAATTTCTTATCACTTCTAAAAGATATGACGGAATTAGTGAAAACTTGTTCAACCATTTCCTACCCTCTTAGGGGCTGAAAAAGGAAAAAACTTAAAAACGAGTTTTAGGCGATTATTACGCAAGCCCTTGAACGTGAAAACATATTCGATATCTGATCAGACCTGAGGCATATGGCAGAATTCGTAAAAAAGAATACAACCCCTTTCCACCCCCTTAGGGGTTGAATTTCAAAAAATTATGAAAAAGCTTTCTAGGTATTTATATGAAGAATCCGTGGAAAAAAAATTAATTTAATATTTGAAAATACCTAATAGATATGACGAAAACCGTGAAAATATATGCATTCCATTTTCACTGATCATTTTTTTTGCCCCCCTTCCGAACGTCAATGTCCAATTTCATGCTCCACCTCCCTTCGTTTGTTAACCTTAATACACAAACCGAATTTTATTTATCTAGTGCAATTGGTTCGTGAGATATCGTAATCTAAAATTGTTCACCTCCCACCCCCGTACGCCACTGTCCCCACTTAAAAATTTATTTCAGATCTATTCTCCTTGTATACTTACAGATATTCATTAAGTTTCAATTTTGTGACGGTAACCGTTTAGGAGATATGGATTTTAGAATGAGTCGATTTCGGCCTTTTTTGCGTTTCGGACGCATTGTTTTTCCCCCCACTCCCACACCCCTTCACCCATATTAACAATTTTTCTGCAAATGGGTCCACTATCAAAGCTCTATATAAATTCCAAGTTTCAGCCTCCTAGCATAAGCGGTTGCTGAGATCTAAAAACCAAAATTTTCCATCTAAAACGCTTCCCCCTCATCCCTCCTCACACCCCCATCCATCAGAATTTGGTCACATTAAGGATCCTACCTAGTCTATTCATAAAAAAAATTCAATTTAATATCTCACACGGTTTGGGAACTATGAACCTTCAAGCGATTTTGCGTACGGCGGACGGCGGACGGCGGACGGCGGACGGCGGACAGTCATGAAACATGAAAAAAAAAATTTTCCGGGTAGCAAATTTTTTTTTTTTAAAAATCGAACACAATACTGTATTATTAGAAAATAATAAAGTAAAAAAGGATATGGAACATTGACTACCTAACTATCTGCATTTGCAGATGGTAGGAAAAAAAATCTACCAACAATTTGGTCGCAACTATATAATTTTTAGGGTAGAAGTCCGGAACGCGTTTTATGCTGACATGCGATGTAGGTTACTATGCGACTGACAACCTAAAAAATAAAGTTTCAAATAGCCTTCTGTTTATTCTTCATGTTAATATTTTTTTTTAATTTCAAAAAAATATAGAAGATTAAAATATCGACATGAGGGTGAGGTCATATAAAAAAAAATCTGAAACTGATTTTTAGGCGATTATAAATAAAGTTCTTTTAAGTATGAAAAACTATTCGATATCTCGATATCTCGATATTTTATTCCCCATTATATTTTAAGCCTTTAGAAGTGAAAGCGAATTTGATATCTCATTAATTCAATTCAAATTCAAATTTATTATCGTGAACCATATGTACATTTAGTAGTAATAATTTTGTGATCGGGCTTGTGCCTCTACAACAATGGTGTGAATCTTAAAACTGACAATGGCTGTAGTGAAATAAAATAATTAGATTGAATTGAAGGAAAAATGGTTAAGAAAAACCTTCGGAGAACTAAACAAGGAATTAACAGCGCAAAATAAAATAAGATATCTCATTAGACCTATGAAATATATCGGAATTCGTGAGATTGTACACAACCACTTTACACCCCCTTAGGGGTTGGACATGGACAAAGTTGGACAAACGCCCGTACCTCTCCACTGCTATCAATTTGCTTATTTTTTTATAGTGGCTCTGTATAGTCGCCAATTTTTAGCTTTCTACCTTTTGTAGTTTTCGAGAAATAAAATCAAAACTTTTACCTTTCTAAGTCGGATTTTAAACGGCGCAATTTTTTAATTCAATTAAATTAATTATCAAGACTAGACGCTGCCCAATAAAAAGCATAATTGATCTGAAATAGAAAATCTCTTCTGTCTTCTGTCACTATCGAAAAATCTCGAACTTAAAATTTGCATCTAAGCGATTTTCTATTTTGCTTCCATTCCTAATTTATTCATAACTACGTAGTAACAGCACAAAATCTAATACAATTTCCCGAATACAATCTCAGCAATTTCGTGAGGATAAAAATTCAAGCGTTTATCTCAGCCGAGCATATATACAACCCAATAATCCCAAGTTCCTTTTTCCTCATCGAATCCTTTTTAAAAGCCACAAAAAACTGGAATTTCCTCAATCATAAACGAAAGAGTATCTTTCGGTATTCAGTGGCAACCAGGAAGAACAATAACTAAATCCGATCACGTTTCCACTCAATTACCTGTTGAATTTGTTCATTTAAGAAATCATTTCAGTGGCGTCATGTTTGTCTGAAGTGACTTCCCAATGTACCCTATATCATCATCGTCCCAGATTTCGTCCTGTGGATGACGAAAAAAGTACCAGACATAGAAGGTATCCGTTTCCCGAAGGATATCCCGGCAAGAGGGCAAGAACCAAACAAAAAGTCATATTTGGGTTCGAGCATCAACTTAAAGGTATAGACAGCACGGATACCGAAACACACACACAGCCATACACTGAGAACAAACCCCGAGTGCTGGAGGAACGAATTTACCAAATTGATCCTGAAAGAAGTGGCGTAATCCTTGTTAATGCCCTGAATTGTATCCGGAATATCAATAAGGATTCGAGATCCTTTTACGATGGATTTATTGAAAAGGTAGGGAACGGCGGGCGGCTTATGACCTAAATGAGAAATGAAGGCTGGATTTCGATTACCTGTGTGGTGATTTCATCTCCGGAAGCAGCGAAGAAAGTGAAAGACGACCGGTGTTCAAATACATCCACCTTCGAATCGTTAATGTCGAAGACACGTTTTAGGCGTCGGGTTAATTTATGATCACGTTCTCGTCCAGAGAAGATTGATTCAATCAAAAATCCGCCAGCTCGTATACCACCCCGGCATAGCCCAACACACTACTCATACATTCTCATTGGACTTTGCTTAAAATTAAATTTCCTATGCAAATCAATTCAGTGTTCTTTCGTCGAGTCAACTTGCATTCAGTTTCAGTTCAGTTCAGTTCAGTTCAGAGGAAGGCTCCTGGATGCGGCAGACGAAAGAAAAACCGAGTGAATTTCATATTCATGTGAGACACGTCTTTATTCAGCGAATAACTCGTACGAAAACTTGAAATATATATTTCGAGATTTTCCGGAAAAAAATGCAACGTTTGAAGCGTTGTCGGAAGAAAGAATGTATTAAAGATAAACTTGTTGATCTAGCGAACTGAAAATTTATAATTCACTGAAACGTGCACACGGAGACAACTCGAAATTCTCAACTTTTCTTTATACGATGTTGAAAGAATTTGTAAATTAAAAATTAAGCGGATTGCCTCAAAATTTGTATAGACCTACCGTAACATAACAGCAGCCGAAAGGTACTCTAGATGAAATACTGAAATGCGATGTTAGTATGGTTAGGGATAATATTTTCATTCTTTAACTTCACTGTTTACCATATTCTCGATTTATCGCAAGTTCAGAAAAATTAAAGCACAAATTTTTCAAAGATTTGTATGGTAGCTTCCAAAAGAAGATTCATTTTACTTTTTTTTTGATCCTACACTTTTAAATGACGCTAAATTATAAATTGCTTTGTGCTGTGTTGATAATAGGTTTTCATTTTATCATTAATAAAAGTACTTGTACTATGTCTCATGAATTTTGTAAAGGAGCTATCTAAATAAATAGCAGAGTTTTCCGCCGACTAACGAACTCGACCTTATTTTTAAGAAAACTAAATTCTTTAAAAAAATTTTCACCGTAAAATTTTAAATTGGACCTCTTCTTAAACACATTTCTCTCATTACGATTTATGAAGAAAATAAAATTAATTATTAAAAATTCGAAATAATAATTTAAATAAAAATAAAAAAAATAAGAAGGAAAGTAATCGAATCCCTCAAAATAACTGGCTGCAAAATTTTTTTGAATTAGACCAAAGAAAGTTTATTCAATCCTGTGTTCTTTACTGAGTTATCAATAATTTCCAATAATCTAAATGATTTTCCGTAACCTTTTTAACTCAGCAACGTGAATCCATATTTTTTTCAAAATTATGTTTTTCGGGAGTATCTACCTTATATTTTATCAAAAATTTTAAAGTTGTTTCTGGTAATGAAGCTTATTTGGATTGAACGTTACTCTGAACGTTAGTTAAGAAGTGTTTGAAACACCTTTGCGATAAAAATATAATAAGGAAGTATCTGATGAGAGTCTAATTTGAACCATAATTTTACTTTATTATTTTAATAATAAAGTATTTTATTCCTACCTCACACATTTATTTAATATTCACGAAAATCCAAGCAAATTAACCACCAAATTATGTTCTTCTTAACTGTTACGACTATAACAACTTTCGTGCGCATATACCAACAAGAGTGTGCATTCAATTAACAAAAACCTCGAATGTCATAATAAATTCGTAAGTCATAAGAAGTTTGTTCTTAAAGTGCACCATCCCGACAATAGCAAAACTATATAATGAAAGTCTGAGTGGAACAGTACTTTATTACCTCGAAGAAGTGTCTCCCATAAAGGAATAAAGTTGGAAATTTGTTTGAAACCAAGAAGCCTTCCCTTCCAGCCATAGAATACGAAAACAGGCCACTTTGCCTTCAAACGCTATACGAGGAGCACCTGCCTTTAACGCCATTCGGCTTCATGTAAGGATCGTCAGAAAGTTTAATGCTTTTGTTCTTATCAAATAGCAAACCCCCTTTGTCTAGCTACTGAAGAATTTATTTATATTTCATAAGTTCACTTTCAATTGAGCGCAATGGACTTTTCGGTTTTCAGTTTCATACAATGGAACCGGTACTAACCGTAAGCTCACACCTTGAAATCCGCGTATATCTGGTTGAACTGAGTTTCTGCAAACCTCAACAGTTAAGGAGAATTCAGGAAGTTAGGATATCTTTGAGTAAATTAAGTCCTTCAGTATCAAATCCTTGAAGTTATTTCAGCTTCCAGGTGGAACTAATGTGCCAACGTATCGAATTTTGCACTAGCAGTCTGCAAGCGGATGACGGCTAAAGGGCAATCGAATACGTTCACTCCCAGGCATATTATGGATGCCGTGGTGCCGATTCGGTTCGATTTGCGAGGTTCCCTCAGGACAAGGATACCTTTCGAGGATTACCACATATATGAGAATCGTCGAGACATTGTCGGCATGTGGTTTAGTTCAATTTCCCTTTCTCTCAGGCTCTAATTTTATTTCCTCGAGGAGAACGTGTCGCCAAAATACACGTACTTTATATCCGTACTATCCGACATTATGGTCCTTGTAGTTCTTGTACAGAATAGAATAGAATAGAATAGAGTGCGGTTAGATTGTGGTTTACTTTTGCACAATATTGCAGACAATCAAATTTGAATAGTTTAAAGCTGTTTTGTGTTTTCAATTAAAATGTCACCAAGTGGACATGTGGTTTAAATGGATTGTGGGTCGAAAATTTGTAAATCGGACACGGACTATGTTTTGATTTTATTTGGCGAGATTGGGAGCGTGCGGTTGTGATAAAATACACGACAGATGATACACCCAATCTTTTAGTCGAATAAATTAGATAACACTTCATGTGATTTTGTTTGCAGGTAATACGGTCATCCACAAGTCCCAATTACCAGGATTGGGGTTGAAAAATCGATTTTCAAAATATCTTTCTTTATTTTTCTTAATTCCGCAAAAAATATACAAGTAATACAAAATTGATTCTTCCCAAATACAGATTTTTTTTACAACTTAATAAAGTGTCTCCATGCAGCTGTGATTGCTAATCTCTCCGATTTTTGAGACATTTCGGAACAATTATTGAATAAAAATTTATTATTAACTTGTCTAAAGTACTTTATCTGTAATGAAGTTAAAGTATATAACAAGCTCGTGGAATTAAAAACCAGTTCGATATTTCATTAGAATCAAAAGAGATTGTGGATTTTGTGGAAACGTATAAAAACTCCTTACACAACTTTAGGATTCCTATGTCAAAAAATCCTGAATTAGATTTTCATATAAAAAGCCAGTTGAAGTAAAAACAAATCGAACAGACATGGAGGAAATCATGAAAATGTATTCAAACCCTTAGAGACTTGAATATCGGAAAATCCTGAAATTAATTTTTAGACGATTATAAAAGAAGTCCATAAAAGTAAAAATCAATTTCATATCTAATAAAACCTAAGAAATATAAAGGAAATCGTGAAAAAGCATACAACCCTTTTTTGAGGCGAATATATAAAATGCTCGTGAAAGTAAAACTAAATTCTACAATATATCGAGTCAAACCAAGTGGATATGATGGAATTCATAAAAAGGACTCTAAAGTAAAAAAAAAATTCAATATCACACTTAAGAGGTAGGTGAGAATTCGTGAAAACGTATACAAACCCATTTCCTTGGGGTTTGGATATCAAAAAATATAGAAATTCATTTCTTGTAAAATTAATTTGATATCTTAGAAGACCTAAGATATATGATGAAATTTCCCACCCAGATTTCCCCTCACACCTGCACCTCCCAATTAAAACGGTCCATTCAATCTACCCACTCAACGAATTTGAACTTAATTCTTAATAGCTAAAAGGGTTAAGGAGGTTTGAGCCTTCAGACGGGTTTGCGCACGGAGTATACGGCGAACAAACTTTTTTTCTTTGTCCACTAGGACTGAAAGGTGAAAAAGCAAATATTGGAGGTAGTACTCTTAAATTTTTTCGAAATTTTAGGCCGGTTACAACAATACTCTATTATTAAAAATCAAATAAAATAAGAACTTTTCCTTGGAAACTATTTATAATTTTTATAATTTTCATCTGCTTAGTGCTTACTGTTTTCACCAAAGCTGTAAAGACATTACGTCTAAACTCTAAATGAAAATTAACTGAAATATCGAACTGTATCTAAATTTTAAGAAATACTCGTAAATATCTATCTATCAAATAAAATAAGAAAACATGATATTCCTAGTTAGCACCGTTTAACACTAAACTCCCTAAGGATCTTGTAGGTGTAACTATTCTGTAACTCTATCTTTTGTACAGTTTGATTTAGAACTCTGACAACTCGATCTATAGAAGTTCGATTGATGTACCATACATTGTAGAATGAAATAGTAACTTAAGTCCAACCACATTACAAATATAACAAACCCGCGACATTATTCTCGCTACAAACGATTTAAATTTTAATTTTGTCGTCCTCTAAGCTATCGAACGTCGCTTTATTTCATTTGAATTCCACCCCTTATACCTACACTAGTCTCAAAATTTCATTGCTTTTCCGTAAGGCGTTTGCAACAGAATCACTTTGCATGCAAATTACTTCAGGATCTTTGGCTTAAAATCGATATGTAGAACAGCTCAATTGTTCGCTATTTCAAAGACGCTTATATTAACTACGACCAGGATATGTCTTAGATGTAAGAAATGAACGAAAGTGGCATTCATTTTTAAGGGTAATAAAACCGTTATTTTAGTGGTATATTGAATGAGTATCTAAAAAAATTACTTGAATTTGGAAAGAAAAAAAACTTTTGAATGTATTACATACTTGTATTAGGTAGTTAAGGGTATAACTGGTGCTCCACAGAAAAAATCGGCGAATTGAATTTTATTTTATCTGCACAAACCATACAAAATATAGCCACAACTTCCAACTCTCACACACCATTGCTCTGCTTTTCAGTCATTTTTATCGAAAAAGAAGTAAGTCCATTAACAATAAATTAACCAAATGCTTATTGAACCATCAATTAAACGATGTCCAGTTACTATGTGTCCACTTTCACAAACAAGTATCAATAAGTTTCACGACCCATGTAATTAATTCGTTGCCGATAGTCCGTTTAGGCGTAATCAATCGCTTTTGGATACTAATACTGCATAATCTCATTATCGGGAAAATGCAGCACTCGGCTCATGAATGTCGTTCACCACACTTATGGACGTATACATGTTGGGATTAAAACTCACCAATTCCCAAATTTTCTAAAAAAAAATCAAACATCCTTCCATGATGTATTCCCTCTGTATGTCTGCAGGATCAACTCGCATCTATCAATTACCAGACAATTAGACTGCGGTGTATCCTTGTTATGTCAACTCTAACTGTCTAAATTAAATACACTTTCGTGCTTCGGTTAATTTCCACACTAAATACTTGTTTTCGTGTTGTGTGCCTCATTAAGGATGTTCCAGATGACAAGGTGAGTGATACACCTTGAGGAGTAATGGCTCCCTATGACATGCACTTCATCCTTTACTGCAAGACATGATTTATCCCGACAAATAACTAACTACAACCATTCAACATTCCACCTCTTAATTACTTCGAAGCCATCATTATCAACTTAAAATAAGATAATAAGGGAGTTGAATTAGAAGTTGTTTTGTCTTTTAATTTCGCTCTAAGTGAAGAGTTATGCGCCCCCGTCTTACATTCGATACGACCCATTTCTGACAAAATTGAAATTTCCAATGTTTCTTGGTAAGTGGTTCTCTGGCATTTTGCAATTGAAATGAAGAAATGTTAATCGCATCCTTGTATGCTCTACATTATTACAAAATGGAAGCAATTACAAGTAATGAGCGTAAGGACTGATACTCTGGAGCTGCTACCTCCATAAAGAGGAAAATTACTTCCGAAAATTTGTGGCGTATTTCGTTCCTTCGATAGACGAAAACATTTCGGCAAATGTTAGGGATCACGAACTAAAGCAGTGAGTTATGCACTTTACACGACAAACTTATGCGAAATGCACGTGTCGTCATTCAACGAAAACGACATCAAAAGTTTTCGCCGAAGGGAACATAAAGTCGAGTGTTCGTTGCGAACGTGTCTGGAGAGTTGAACGCGATGGGAACAGTTCATGAAAAATACAAACGATAAAAAGAAATATGGAGTTAAGGAAATAAAATGCGAAACTTTTCAAGTATCTTGGATTAGAATTTCAGTTAGGTGATGAAATATTAGATTAGTATAGAATCAAATTTTCAGAATTAAAAAACCGACAACATTCTTGTATACTGGACTTGCAGTACTGAAAATGTTCATTGTATATGAACTCTATCGACTCAATATACATTTTCAGCACTGAATGACATCAGAAAGAAACCTTGAACCTTTATGAATTAATGTTATTAAATATATCTATCGAATACTAATCTTATTAGGGTCATTCCATCAAGAATCGCCAAAAATGACGAAATTTGTGACCTTACCATCTGCGATTCTTTTTCAATTAAATTACTAGAGAACTAAACTAGCTTAAATTTATGATTTTAAGAGCTGCTCATATTTCTCGCATCATAAAATGAAATCCTCATTGCTTACGAGTAAGTAATGAAAATAACTGTAATTTTCCTATAAAATAATTGAGAAGAACTTATGTTCTTCGATTTTTTTAACCCCGATCCCATTGAGATCCCAAGTTAATTTTTTGGTATATTTTGTAAAACAGTATAACCTACAAAACGTAAAAAAATAAAAAAAATTATTTTGAGATATTCAAGGATAAATACTTGAAAAAAAATTTCAAGGATAATTTTTATTCGTATTACTTTATTATTTTAATAATAAAGTATTGTTATCGATTTTTAAAAAAAAAAATTTGCTACCCTCAAAATTTTTTTTTATACGTTTCTTGACTAATAAGCACCAAAAAAGCAAAAAAAAATTTCAGTCCGTCTGTGCGCCGTACGCCGTCCGCCGTCCGCCGTCCGCAAAACGTTTGAAAGCTTAAAACTATCAAACTCTTTGAGCTATTAAGTTGAATTTTTTTTTGTTGGTAGACTGAGCAGACCCCTTCAAGTGGCCACCTTTTGAGTGGTGGGGGTGTGAGGGGGAGGTTGGGGAAGCGTTTTAGACGGAAAATTTTGGTTTCTAGATCTCAGTAACCACTTAGGCTAGGAAGCTGAAACTTGGAATTTATATAGAGCATTGATAGTGGACCCAATTGCAAAAATATGATATAGGTAAAGGGGTGTGGGAGTGGGGGGAATAATAATGCATCCGAAACGCTCAAAAGCCGAGATTGAGACATTCTAAAATCCATATCTCCTAATCGGTTAATGTTACGAAATTAAAACTTAATGATCATCTGTGGGTATACTAGGAGAATAGATCGGAAACAAGTTTTTGAGAGGGGGCAGTGGCGTACGGTGGTGGGGGGTGAAAAACTTTAGATTACGATATCTCACGAACCAATTGCACTAGAAAAACGAAATTCGGTTTTTGTATTAAGGTTGACAAATTAAGTTTGCTGAAAGTAAAAATTTTTAAAAGGGAGGTGGAGTATGGAAGTGGAGGGGATAAGAATTTTTCTAAAAAATCACGTCTCATATCTCAAGAACAATGTACGATAGATGCTTAGAATTTTTACCAGAAATAGGCCCAATAGACCCCTAGCAGGAAAAAAAGCTTTGTGGGTGGGGGTGTAGAGGGTGAGGCTGGGGGAGGGTGAAAAGGAAAAAGTTTCGATTTTTATATCTCGAGAATCTAAAATGTCATCAAGCTGAAACTTGGTATTTAGATAGAACTATAGTAGTAGCATGTTGGAAAAATATAATTTTTTATAGGGGTAGTTTTTCCTAACTATAGAACGGCTTATGCTAGAAAGTTGAAACTCAGTATGTATATGTAAGTCAACTAGAAAAGTAATTTTGATTAAAAAAAAGTCAAATATCCATTGGCGTACATAAGGGGGGCAAAAAAAATGATCAGTGAAAATGGAATGAATATATTTTCACGATTTTCGTCATATCTATTAGGTCTTTTCCAATATTGAATTTGTTTTTATTCCACGTATTCTTCATATAAATACCTAGAAAGTGTTTTCAGGATTTTTTGAAATTCGACCCCCATGATGGTGTAAGGGGGTTGTATATATTTTCACGAATTCAGCCGTATCCCTCCGGTCTGATTAGATATCGAATATATTTTTACTTCTACAGGCTTGTTTAATAATCTCCTAAAACACGTTTTCAAGTTTTTTCCTTTTTCAACCCCTAAGAGTGTATAAACGGGTTGAACACGTTTTCACGAATTTGGTCATATCTCTTAGGAATGATAAGACATGGGATTGGTTTTTACTTCTTCGGGCTTTCTTTACATATATCTAAAAGCCCATTTCAGGATTTTTTAATATTCAACCCCTAAGTGGGTACAAGGGGTTTCATATGTTTTCACAAATTCCTACATATTTCTTAGTTCTAATGAGATATTAATTTTTACTTCCTAAGGCTTCCTACATAATCGTTAAAAGTTGACTTCAGTGTTTTTAGATATTCAACTCCAATAGGACGTAAGGCTTTCGACATATTTCTTACGATTGATAAGATATCAGATTGGTTTTCACTTCCACAGTCTTTTTATATTATCGCCTAGAAATGCATTTCCGATTTCATGAAATGGCCCAAAACCAAATCACGAAAAATCTCCTAATCACATAACAACTGATATTATACTACGACTTAGACCTCGTCCCGGAGTATGACCCAATTATGTAATTCATATGTTATAAGTGGCAGCGGCGTAAGTATTCTAGCGCGACCCCATTCTAACCTTTTCTGAACTTTTTTCTGAGTTTTCAGTCACATAGTAACCTACACCACGTCTCAGAATTGAACGCATTCCGAACTTCTACCGAAAAAATAATAATGTTGCGCTCAGACTGTTGGCAGGATTTTTTTTTTATATTGCGACAATTTTGAAACAAGAATCTTTAAAATAAGCCCTACTTTATTATTATAGGATAAAAATTACCAGAGATATGAATTTTCAAAGAGGACTCGGACACCGTTTTTGCGAAATTTTTAACATACTATAACTAACAACAAAAAAAATAAAATAGAAAAAACAATTGAAATTATATTTTTTTCCACTAATTTTCGAGTACATAAATTTTCAAAAGAATCGCCGATGGTAAAGTCACACTTTTGGCGATTCTTGATGGAATGACCCTTTTTCTATAAAGTCATTGAGAAGCACTGATGTTCTTCGATTTTTTTGACCCCGATCCAAGTCAATTTTTTGGTATATTTTGAAAACAGTAAGACCTACAAATCATAAAAAAAAATTAAAAACCGCGTTTTGAGATATTCAAGGATAAAGGACCAAATCGATATCCTTGAAAAAGAATTTCAAGGATAATTTTTATTCGTATTTTTTTTATATTGCGACAACGTCTCCCTTTAAAATAAGCCCTATTTTATTATTTTAGGATAAAAATTACTAGAGATATGAAGTTTCAAAGAGGACTCGGACACCATTTTTGCGAAAACTTTAACATACTATAACTAACAAAAAAAAAGGGATGGAAACAAAAAAAATTAATTTCAATTATTTTTTTCACTAGAATCGGTGATGGTAAGGTCACACCTTTGGCGATTCTTAATGGAATGACATGAAAACATATGTACGCTGAGAAATTTGAATTTTGTACTGGTTTTCTTTCAACACTAATATTAATTTTAAGAGTTCGAGTGAAGACTGTTCGTGAAAATCTTAGAAACCTCAAAATGGGTGCTAGGATTTAATACAATGTTTTCAAATTCCAAAAAAAAATTGTATCTGTAACAACACTGAAAACAATTGAAATTGATTGAACTGACGCCATGCAACTACTGTTTAATACAAAATTAAATTTTGAAATTAAAATATTGAATAAAATCTATGTTTGGAAAAGTTACGAACATGGTTTGCTCCGTCGGGCCGGATTTCAACCATCGATCTACGGAAACAAGAAGAAGTGAAGTGGATTTTACAGTGAACTTGAACTATAAAATAGTTGAGTTACATTTGATTGAAAAATTATACATCTTATCATTTTATAATATTTATTATTTTTTTCGATTTGCTTAATACAGATGAGACAGGGCCATCTTTATATATATAGAATCCCATTAAATGGAAAAAAATAGCCAGTCATAGACTCTCACAAAAAGATTTTTTTTTTATAAAATTTCACCATTGGCACGGTACCCATGCAGTGGTGAACTCGTAATATTGAAGCGGTATCTCTGTTCAGTACTGAATGAATTAAGTGTATCAGAATTTAGTCGGTACTAGAAATGATTTCACTGAAGATCGACGTGCTTCAATGTTGGGAACGGAAAATAGATCTGGCAGAATTTTTTGCTTTTTTTTTTATAAAAAAAACCCTTTTTTCGCTGTGTGTGAACTACTTTGGCATTCATAACTCAAGAAACCATGAAGATCTGTAGGTTTTAAATTTAAATTTAAATGGACTGAGCTGGGATGCCCATCTATAAAACGAACCAGGTGGCAATTTTAGGAGTTCATTTACTTCAGGGCTAGCCATGTCGGAACCTTTGGGCCAAAAAATAATAAAGCTTTACTTTTCACTCAAAAAAATTGGTCGAAGATCGCTTGGCTGTAAAATTTAATTTTTCCAATGTTATAATACAATTTCTTGATTAGAAGAATACGTTTAGTGGCAAATAACTCACTCAAAGGGCGCCCTTGTCAGTTGATCATTTATGTACTATTATCTAAATAATTTGAAAAAAGAGTAGGGAGGGAAAACGTTCTTATCTCGGGAATAGCTTCTGTTAAGGAGTTTAAGCTTGGCGGTACCTGGTTTTCGGTTTGCCGTATACTCACTCTTGTTAGAAGCACCATTTTACTACAGAAGAGGCAATATATGAACTAAAATTTCTTCTTTCCCAAAACTGTTATTACAGAGATTATATTCATCGAAAACATCATCAGTTGAAAATGTACATATCCTCGTTGTGCTACCAAACTTTTTGTTCTTGACTTCTTAAAACTTCCGGAGATTACATGCTTTAAATTGGACAAAACTACTTCCGCTTCAAAAATCTTACAGTTAAAAATATTTCCCCGTAAGAATATGTCTACGAACCCGTACAACTTTTATCCTGACCATAAAAACGGAACTCATTAGTTATCCCGGAATTGTATTTTTCTACCCCAAACCACTGACCGCAATCTGGCATTCATTGTTCCATGTCACAGCGAGAATGTTAACGACAAACCTTCTATGACAAGTCCCTGTGAGCGTTGAGGGGGTTTCTTTTCTCATGACGCTAAGGACGGTAAGGACGAACGCTGAAACTCTTTTACAAGTTCAATCTTCCGGACTACAAACATGTGTTTTGCGAAAACAAAAGGAAAACCTAACGATCACCGAATTTGAAACCCCAATCCTCTTCGCTCACCACCCCTATCCTGAAACGTGTGCGATGGGGGTGGGTTTTCGAGTTAGGGCCCTGCCAGTTCGAAACGAAATTTGAAATGAAAACATTTCATGGTACTCCCGGATAGGTACCTAAGGCCCGTCACATTACCCCAACATCCCTTGACGACACCAACACCGCAAAGATCCGATTAGGTGGATTTTTGTCAGTTGTTGCAGTGCAGTTTTAGTCATAGAAGTAGGGGGTGGCGGGGGAGTTACGTTGCCTTGTCCTGTGAGTCTAGTCGACAGTGTTACCCTTCTGATCCCTTTGGGTAACTCGAGACAAATCAATTTTCCTTCTCAGGAAAATGTTTTCCATCTGGACTGAATAATAAAATACAAATTTTCCTACTGTCAGCACATGTTGCGGTTTTTGGTTTGCTCCTGGTTGGCCGTACTACATCCCGTTCGGGAATTGAGGTACGAGGACAATTGAGTACGTCTACGGATGCATATGATGGGGGATATCTTCGTTCCATAGTTGAACGTGCAGATGGTTTGTAGAGCCATTTAAGAAGGAATAACGTGCCGTCTCAATGGCACTCCTTGAATGCAATTGGCTTTGCCTCGTTTGGCAATTGTTTCCCTTTTTCATTATTAAGGACTAAATGAATTTTGGTGAAGGGCTTTCAGTTATTTGTTTGACAATGAAATTGAAAATGGAAAGGTGCTAGGGATGGGCGAAATTAAATACCAAAAAGACAGCTTTAAGTAATATTTTAGGCCAATCGAATTTATTTTATTCTGTTATTGGGAGCACTCTTAATATCCAATTATCATAATTGCCCACGTAGATACTGTGCGTTATCGAACTTTTACCATAATGGTCTTTATTTATGATAATCGTTTCATCTAAATATTCAATTTGGATTGGGCTTTAATACGTAAATTACGCAGGAAGGTTTTGCTCCATTTTCCTTCAGAAAGCCACAATGATTCGTTAGAGACATCAGCCTCCGTGCTATAATTTAACAACTCTGATGTAGAGACGAAAGTCTGAGCACAGAATAATTATAAGTTAGCTTAAGCACAAAATGTTAATACTATGGAAAATATATATATCTATCTATCTATCTAATACGTAAATTGCGAAAAACAAGAGTAGAGTTAATATTTCACGGTAAGTTTTGATATGTACCGTCAATAAGAAGACATACCAAATAAGCATTTTAAATGTCAGCTGTCAAAACGATATGGAAACGAATCTCTTGCACGGCAAACGCTGCTGGAACTATGGCAAGAAAACATTTCATAAATTTTTCTTTTCGAAACTGCAAATGACATATCCTTCTTCTTGATCATTAGTAGTAGGGCCGTGTGTAATCAACTTTATAATTGCCAAATTAAGTCTAATTATAAATTGTTCAATTGCCAAGTTAGGTGGCCGTGTGTTTAGGGTTTCGAGGTGGGACTAGGGAGGTCCTGTACGAAGCTGTTGTAAAATTCTCTTGTCTTCCATGTGGCACGTTGAAGAAGATTGTCGGAAAATTCGCAGAGTAGTCAACAGCCAATGGCATGATACTCTAGATGGAATTCTGAATTCTTATGTTTAAGTTGGGGATAGAAAAATTTTTTTTTATACATCATGACACTCAAATTTTTTATGGAAATTACAGTATGGGTATCGAGCAACCATTAGTGTTACAATTGACAGCGATTTAATCTAAATACTCCTCGACACTTTCAGCTGAATCTTCAAATTCCTTAATCCCAGTTATCTACCCTCCTCGCCAGAACTGTGCTCAGACGACTAAGATTAGCGGTCTAGTCCTGGTGGATTATAAAAAAACGAATTCTGGAATATGAAGCATGAAACATGAAGTATTTTTGGGTACCAGTCGCGTAAACAAACACTTCTGTATCATCGCATGTATTTTATGGACTCCATATGGAATAGTGATTTCGCTCATTGGACTTTTGCATGGACAAACAAACCCTATTTTCTACATGTTCACTGTTTCATCTTAGATTATTCAAAGTTCTTACCTCGAACTATCCTAAACTTTTCATCCAATATAGTTGAACATACGTATTTTACGGACTTTTGTATGGAATCTATCCGAAGGAGTAGCATTTAATTGGGCGGTACCGCATTTCAACCTCCGAACTCAACGCGTTCTTGAGTTATCGTGCGTTCTAACTGCCGAATAGGCATCGTTCTATAAATATTCAGAAATGAACAATGTAAAATACTGTAGAGTATAGAAATGTGAATGCTTTCGTGAAAATCAGTCGCTATTACCTGTAAGCATGTCCACGAACTTATACCCACACATTTGTATCCGAGTTTGTAAACAGTAATTTGTGAATTTTAAATAAGGTGGACATAATTTAATACCGCTTGAAGGCAATAATAGGACTCAGCACTCTATTGTAGTACAAACATAAATTCCTATTTGATTTGCTTGCTGTGTGCAAACAGCTCATTTATAATATTTGTTTACTAGACAAGAACCATTATTAGAGTTTACTGAATGTTTCGCGTGATTTTTCTATAAATTAAGAGTTGGAAGAAAAACTTTTAAATGGGACAGTGTAATGACCCAGCAAGCCAAAAGTGTAGAATTGTCGGATGTCCGAATAGTCGGAAAGAATTCGGATGCCTATTTCGTACCGAATTAGAAACGGTATTAAAAATCCGACTCGTCTGAATGATTTCGATTTGAAATCGGCATTATAATAGGTACGATATCGAATGATGATATCAGTACGAATTCGGATGCACATTTTGTATCGAATGCGTTACGCCACAAAAGATCCGAAATGTCTGAAAGACTTCGGATAGAAATCGGAAAGCGCCAATTGCTAACTGTGTAGTTCATGACACTATGCACCGTGCGTGCACATATTTTTCTATTGTTTTTTCAGGAAATTGAAGTGATCGGACGAGTGTCGCATGAGTTATATGATAATAAGGTGAATTATTAAGAATTAAATTAAATAAGTGAAATTTCAAAACCGTAAGTAAATATGAATATCCATTTTTTTCAAAAGCATTATTCCCTTCTTATTCTAATTTTGTATCGTACAACCCTGTTTACGACTAATCTTCGCATGAACTGACCACGGGTTTTGCGTGGACCTCGGCAAATTTGAATATTGGTGTGAAGAATTTTCAAATTATCGAGATAATAAGAGGTAAGTTGAGCTGTGTATCCTTAGAAGACTGTATCTAAAATGTTTATTTTACAGAGTCCTGTTTAAAGATCTTTGAACGGGAACCAAGGGACGGGGTTAATTCCAGCATACATTTTTTTTCCACAATGCCAAGGATAATGTGAACAAGTCAAAGAAGAGGAATATTTCACTATCGGCACGCGTAGATTAGGAAAGGATACTGCATCCATATCTAATAATGGAAATGTTTTAATTTATAGAAACTTTGTTTTTTTTATTTTTTATTAAGTATAATTTTTTTTTTTGTTAATGACTGGAAAGGTTTTCGTTATTTATTTTGTTTTTTAAAGAATTGTTTTTAATTTTAAATAAATTTATACCATATTTTATAGTATATTTATTTTCCGAAAATTTTGTTTCTGTTTTAATTATTTTTTCATTGAACTAATGAAACTGTTATAATTCTGTAATAATTCGTTACTCTGGCTAGGCTCGAAATCTTCACGACATTTCGAATCGAAATCTGAACAATATTTCGTACCGAAATGTGAACGACATTTCGTACCGAAGTTTACACTACATTTCATACTGAAGTCTGTACGAAATTTCGTACCGAAATCTTTCCAAAAACTCGGTACGAGTTCGTAACTACATTTCGTTCAGACATCTGTCAACCCCCTCATATAGTTTCCGATACGACTTCGAGACGAAATCCGCTCAGAAATCGGCATCCGACACCGACAAGGTGGAGCGATTTCGGAACGAACTCGGAACTTTTGGTTTGCTGGGGATGTATGTACAGGTAACAGAATTCAAAATATATGTTGATATTGCTTATTCACTCAATCATTTCGATTAGATTTTTCTCAAATTGTTATCACAACTAAAGGTCTTTCATACAGGAAAATAATCTTATAAATAAATCCGTTGAAGATTTTCAGTTTGTCTGCATGTTTGTTCTAGCATAATGGTAAACTACTGCACCGATTTTGATTAAATTTTGAATATCTATTGACCTATACAAGAAGAAAATGTGCGTTAATAGCCCTTCGTGTGCGTGTTCTATCATCAATCGAAACCTGAAAATAAGGTTCCAAGTATTAACGTAAGCCATTAAAATCGTTACTTAAATATCAATTAATTGAATTTTAATTTTGTAAATGTGGTAATATTTTTGCCATTTTTTGAATACTCAAACTACTTTAAGGAAAAAGAAATTTATCTAAATAAAACTATTTTTAAAATTTCAAGTTGTATCCTTTTTAACCCCAAGCTCCTTCCCTCGCACTCGCTTAGGAATCTCTTCCACCACTTAGGTTTCTGAAACATTTTCGACTGGTGCTAAACTTCTAACGATTTAACTTGGTGGTTAGACACCATTTTCTCGTCTGACTTCTTCCCTAACAAAGTTAACTTTTGTGCGAACAACTAACTTACCTCCTCACGCTCTAGGGAAGTCGTTGTTTTTCGAAGCGTTCGGTCGGCAAAGTTTTGTCAACACACAAACCAAACTCGTAGCTGACTTGAATGTTCCTCTAGTTCATATATGCGAAGGACGAGGGTTGCAACGCCACCGTGCAAAACATCTGCCCCCTGGACACTCTTGAACCGAAACCGAGACCATCTCGTAAATGTTGGATATTCGGAAATTGTTGAAGGGGATGAACATTTGGGGGATCATCACGAAACCTTTAAAGCTCAACCCGGAGAGAACTGCTGATTCAAATCAGGGTCAAATGTTTTCTGCATCGTTGGCCAAAGTTTATGAGTCTCTGGTCAATTTAATTTTGCTCGGGAAAACTTTACGAAATGCGAGTGATGGCCTTTAGCCATAAGCTTTCCGGTTTGAACAGTTCTAAATGGGGATGGAAAAAACGGCAGGCACGCTGAAAAAGGACGACTCTAATCGCTTTAAGGTTGTCCTATCGCATTTGAAGCACATTTTTGTGGCCAGTTAAGTCATTAAAGGCGATTTTATTTTTTTGTTGGCTTCGAAAACCACCCCCTGGTGTCGAAAAGGGAAAACAAAAAGAATCCATCCGACTGGAATAATACACTGGTGATAGAATAAATCTTCGGTTAGACACACCTAATTGAGTCTCTATGATTGCCATGGGGCACTTAATAGAGCTGCTGCATAGTGGCCGGCTAGTTGGAATGATCCAGCAGGCAGCAGTAAAGGACGACTAGTGGCCCCTGGGCGCCACAAAATTTATTGCGGACCAGTTGAAACCAATTAAGATACCACGACAAACGACAAATTATGATTAAGTACTTTGCTGGATTGCGGACGCGATGAATTGAGCATGTTTCGTATTTCGATGTGCAACATGTGTGATAATGCTCAGCAGGAGCACTACCGAATATGGTGATGAATGATACCCTAATAACCAAATGCAATTGCAAATTCTTTAGTAAGCCTCATAAATATTTTTTAAACAAATTACCAATATTCGTTGCAAAAACATTTGAAATGTATTGGACGCGACTCCTCCGTACTGTAGAATTTAATACGACAAAATACTTCACTCGAGTAAAACTTATTAACTAAGCAACCCCCCTTACACTCTCTTAGCAAAATATTCTGAAAACCGTTTTTAGGCGATTATATAAAAAAGCACGTGAAAGTACAAACTTATTTCATATTAAATCAAACGACCTACCCCTTTACACCTTTTATATGTTATACTTAAAAAAATCATGAAAACGGTTACTAGGTAGGTCTAAAGATTCCATTGTATTTAAATTAATTCAATATATCAAAGGATCTAGGAGGTATGATGAAATTGGACCTACCTCCGTTCGTGAATAGATATAAGAAATATTTTATCTAAATTACTTTTTCTTATATCTACCTATACTCTTCAAGTTTCTAGCATAAACCATTCTTGAGAGAGGAAAAACAAGCGCGACCACAGTACCATACTGCCTTAGCTCTATTTAAATTCCAAGTTTCAGCTATTTGTATTAGGAGTTAGATATAAAAATCAGAATTTCTTTCTTTTTCACCCCTCAACTTGCACCACACTACTACCCTAAAGTTTTATTTTTGGTATGGAATGCACCCCTAATATTTTAAAATTCCTCGATTCCAGATTTTTAGCGTAGTACCGAAAGTTTTTTTTTTTATAAATTGCTCCATTATTATAGATCTATATAAGTTCTAAGTGTCAACTTTCTTTCATAAGCGGCTCATGAGACAAAAAAACCAAAAATTTTCGTTATTGAAATAATAAAGTTAAAATGAAAAAAATAATCATGCCGAACGCTAGAACGCTGTAGGCTACTTTGTCAAATATTTGACTATTTTCGCTTTTGTAATACTTAATCTGATCGTGTAGTTCAATAAAATAAATCGAAGGCTCGTAACCGAATTTCTATAGGATCTAAAAAGGAAGAATTGCTGTAATGTTTACAGTGCTTTTCACTATTAGTCCCTTAGGCAATTTCCAATTTACATAATTTTAAGCAGAAAATTTTCAACGTAATTCAAACGAGATATCGACTAATGTCTAACATATGAGTTCATTTAATTTCTTCCTGAAACTTTGTGATTTTTTCGACATCTTCCGTGAACTCTCAAAGACCAATGATCCATAACCCATCCCCTTTAGTACCGCATTGACTTAGATTTCAGTGTTAATACATTCATCCCCTAGTCTACTCCTTCTGCCCATAGTTCGGTCACTATTCAACTATTTCAGTTAAAGAAAACTTTTCCGTTAACACGAAATAAAAGTTTTTCTTGGCTCGCCGATATAAATCTCAATTTTTGCCACGAAATAGGATCATTTTCTTGGTGTGTTGCACGGGGAGTTTTTCATTGAACTTCCTTGCCCCGGTTTTTCTCTTCCAGATTTCTTGTTTGTCGGACGTCGTCATCCTTTTCCGATAACGAAGAGAAGAGGTGGCAGCAACCAACGTCCACTTCGGTCTATTTTACCATCTTTCGCTTAGATTAGCACTCCTTGCTCGAGAAGAATCTTACGGGAGTAGAAAAGTTTAAAAGAAGGCATCCGAAATACATGGCGAACAAAAAATGGAAGGAAACTTCTTAAGGACATCCTCGGCAGCTCCAATCAGTAGTCGGACTTGGGAAGTACTCCTTGATGTTGTTGCTACTGCTGCTATCGGTGTACGCTGTATACAACAAATTAATACTAATGGTTTAATGTAACACGAAAATCCCACAACAATGAAAAAGTTTCGCCAGTTCTGAAGTTAGCCTTGGTTACAGAATGGGGTGCGCTATACTATTCTCACTCGGGGTGGGTGTGTACATAGCACAATGAGGTTTTTCCAGAACTCGTTCCCGACAGGACTCTGGAGCTTCCGCTCTGAAATTTGATTTGAATCTTGAAGCAATGGCTAGGGATCTGATCATCAGGATAATTATAGTAGGACTATGGCCAAATATCCGTGCGCTTAGGGATAATGGAACCATGTTTCGAAAGGATACTAGTTTAACTCGATTTGAACAGGAAGTTTCTGAGTCGATTATGGTAATCAAGTAGAAGATTTTGATTGTTACATCCTGATTTCATTTGAAGTTGCTTTTGAATTCAATCGCGATTTTTAATGGAAGACTTCGTCCTTTACAAATTGATACGTAGTGAAATTTTCAAAATGTAAGAAAATAATTTATTTTAATTAATAAATGGGGAATAATTATCAAAAAAAAATTCAAAGAAGTGATTTTGTTTGGTATGTGGCGTGATAGAATCATTGATCTCTGATATCGTTGAGACTACGGCGGAGTTGTTATTTCGAATTCAATGCATCGAAAACTCAAAACTATTTTTACTTAAACTACTTACATTATGATGTAGTGGATTTAACAAAAGCTATTCTACAGTTTTGTATTTAAATGTTTCATAAATGGTAGACCCAGGCAAAGCGAAAAAACTTTTATCTATCTATCCACCGTACGACAGCGCCTTTCACGAGTCGTAACTCATGAAGCCTGTGAAATATTTTATTCAAATTGTATTATAATTTTTTTTTGTTCGAGAACTCATCTATAATTCACTTTCCCAAAAAGTAAACATTTCTCAGAATTGTGTTTGTTACATCCGAGTTCATTGCAAAATTATTTTCTGTTTTTGTCATATCCATGAAATAGAAAATGTTAATTACTCTATTATACAGTAGTTGCATAGCCTATTTATTCGATATACGCAATAAAGCGATATATTTCCATACACAGTCTTGTGAAAGCCAAAATATAAATAGCTACCCACATTCCACACACACATTATCCTTGTTGACATTAGCGAATATTTTCACTTTACAAATGAATTATTTAACCATATTGTTCAGCTAGTAATGCCCAGAAATGAAAACCAAAAATTTTTGCTGAGGGGTTTTTTGCGGAACTTACTGATCAACGGTTAGCAATTGTGGCAAAGTTTGTATAATACGACAGGACTTTAATGGTATGTTTCCAAAAAAGGACTATATAAAAAATCAGTGGAAATCAAGTATTTGTTTAACGTACGTAGTAAATTCGCAACGCAGTCATTTCAATGTAAATTAATAATAAATTACTGATATCGTATCACTACTTCGAAAGTATTTGCGAATTTATTTGCGGGTCGGGGTTAATTGCAAATTTATTTATGTTAGTTAACATGAAATATGTACCACGGTACTGAAAACTTTCCAGATCCGAGATTTTCGTATCTTACAAATGGCTTATGCGTGAAAATTGAATCTTGGTACATATAACAAACTATTACAGTATTAAAACCCAAGGGTACTGTCCTCGTGAGTACGTTAGAGCGTTTGCAAAGAACATATTGGTAACAATGACTACCTTTTTTTAATTTTATTTAGGTATTCAAGAGCAGATTGAGACGTCCACCAGATATGACAATTACATAAGTATTAGCTATTAATAATGTTTTTTCCAATCCCGATAATTTAGGCAGGCGATGATAACCCTGCTTCATGATAAAGATCGCAAATATAAAATCAAAACTAGAATCCTTGAAATTACGTTAATACAGTGGATGCCGCTTATTGTAATCGCGGATAATGTTATAAGCCGGATTTTGTTATCAAAACAGTTGGGTTCCATTTTCCACAAACAGAATTCATCGCTTATTTTTTTCTTCGTTTATTGTTATCACCCGGTTAATGTTATTATTTTTGGCTGGTCCCAAAGTGATTACAATAAGCGGCATCCACTGTACTTAGCTTTGCGTTTTTAATATTGTATTGACTTTGTTTATAATTTTGGGATCTTTTGTACATTGAAGTTAATACATGAAAAATAATGAGATCGCTATGAAATAAAAGCAATTATTATTAAAAAAAATTAAAAGAAACTATAGAACTGAAACTGAATTCAAATTTTCACGCCGATTATAATGATCACATCCGTGAACATTCTGAAAATACGGCTCAGCTCAGTTTAAGCTTATTATCGCTTATCGCTCAGCTTAAGTTTATTATCATATTAATTTTCAAAAAAATTCCAGCCAGCATAGTGAATCTCTCAATCAAAATTAAAAAAAACTTTAACTATTTCTATTTTACTTTACTATTTTTTAATAATAATAATAATAATTTTTATTAAATAAAAGGCATAGAACACGTTTCGAAGTTTTTTTACTTCAACTAAAAAATATGCCAATGGTCTGGGCGAAACTTTATTATTTTTCAAG
Organism: Beris morrisii; assembly: GCA_951812415.1. Lineage (NCBI taxonomy): Eukaryota > Metazoa > Arthropoda > Insecta > Diptera > Stratiomyidae > Beris > Beris morrisii. Next base: position 166,480,571 of record OX638310.1, on the reverse strand, counting down.
TCAAAGTTCGGGAGCGGTCAAAGTCGGAGTATATCATGAGTTGTTTCGAAATTATTCGATTTCTTGGAAAATTGTGAAACAGGTTTTTAAGCGATTTCATAAGAAGCAACTTGATATGTCATGAGACACGAGGGATTTTGAAAAATTTGTGAAAACGTAAGCAAACCCATCACACCCCCTTGGTTCTTGTAATTCGAAAAATCGTGAAAATGGTTCTTAGGTCATTACATCAAATGCCTTAATAACCAATTTTATATCTCATCAGAACTAAAGGGTGACAACAATTGTGAAAACATATGCAAACCCTTGGGGGTTGAATATCCAAAAACTGAGAAATTGGTTTTAAGGCGATTATATAAAAAGTCTGTGGAAGTGAAAAGCGATCTAATATCTCATCAAACCTAAGAAATATGTCAAAGCTTTGAAAAGCATACAACCCCTTACACCCCTTAGGATTTAATATCTAAAAATACTAAAATAAGATTTTTTGGCGCTTATATAAGAAACCTTAGGAAGTAAAAATGAATTCGATATATCATCAGATCTGAGCAATATGTAAGAATCTGTGAAAACATATGCAACCTCCTTACACCCACTTGGGGGTTGAATATCCAAAAATCCTGAAACGAGTTCATAAATAAATATGAAGACAGCACGAGAAAGTAAAAACCTATTCAATTTCTTATCATTTCTGAAAGAAATTCGTGAAAACGTGTTCAACCCTTTTATACCCTCTTAGGGGCTGAAAAAGGAAAAAAATTAAAAACAAGTTTTAGGCGATTATTACGCAAGCCCATGAAAGTGAAAAGATAATCGATATCGATCAGACCTGGAGGATACGGCAGAATTCGTAAAAAAGTATACAGCCCCTTTACACCCTCTTAGGGGTCGAATTTCAAAAAATCCTGAAAACACTTTTTAGGTATTTATATGAAGAAGCCGAAGAATAAAAATGAATTCAATTTTTTGGAAGACCTACTAGATATGACGAAAATCGTGAAAATATATGCATTCCATTTTCACTAATCATTGTTTTTGCCACCCTTCCGGACGGCAATGGATATTTTAATTTTTTTTATCTAAATTACTTTTCTAGTTGATTTACATACACATACCGAGTTTCAACTTTCTACCATAAGCCGTTCTATAGATAGCAAAAACACCACCCACCCCGAACCATACTGCCCCTATAAAAAATTATATTTTTCCAACAAGCTACTACTACATGTCTATCCAAATACCCACCCTCACCCTCTACACCGCCACCCCCAAACTTTTTTTTTCTGATAGGGGTCTATTAGGTCCACTTTTAGTAAAAATTCTAAGTATCTATCTTACACTGTTCTTGAGATATGAGACGTGATTTTTTAGGACTTCTTGTAAAATGGCCTAAGATTGGTCGATATTCAACCCTTAAGCCTTTATTGACATTATGAATTCTCGAAAAACCTTCTTCCAATGCTTTATTTCGACTTTGCCGCAGTTTGGGCCGTTCAAATATCACTGTAACGGTTTCATCAAATATTTTATTTTTAAATTTTTTACCCTTAACGATTGAGTCCAAAATTTGTTTATGAATTTCTTCCAGCCCCCAAGCTTTCGAGATAATCTGCAAAGTCACGCATCCGAACCCTAGTGCTTAGCTCTATATTGTAATTCTAAAGTTCAAATTTCTAGCATTAATCGTTTGAGAGATATCTAAATTTGAAAATTTTAAAAGATTAAAAAAGTTCTCGCAATCTACCTATTGATGAGATAAAAGAATTATTATTACACAATATTGTGTCCGGCGTATATTGCGCGAAGACGGATAAAATATTTGTTTTGCCACCAAAACGTAGTACGTAAGTTGAACATTCAATGTGTTCTTATTTATATATTTATATTGTAATTTAAGCGGTATGTTCCTAATTAATTTTACTGCCCCTATTCCAAACCCTGCTCCGTTTTAATTTACATCGCTTGAAACAAAACCGAAAATCACACCTGTATTTACCCGCTCTTAATATTCACCTACCTAATCCTTGGGCATATGCTAGAACAAACCTGACCCGACGGAACATTACTCCCGGAAATTTATGATCCTCCGACAGTCATTTCGGGTGACTTGGAAAATACTCTTTTTCTTTTACGGACGCGGGGCTGGCCTATTAAAATTTTCTTCGTTCTATCGTCCCCATTGTCGCCGTCTTGCTATGCATTTCAGCTCTCATCCGAAAAGCAGGAAAGGGTTTGCTATGAACTCGAGTCCTTTTCTTCCAGCTCGGGAAGGCCAACAATAAATACCACTCAGTTTAGTCTAAATTTATAATATCCATTAACTAAATGGGGTTGACGTTCGTTGTTCCTTGACTCACCATAGAACCGTGGTGTCGTCATTTTGCGCTGTATGGCTGCCGGGGTTGATTCTCTTATTGTTCGAGCATTTCATGGCCACAACTGTTTTGGCCTCCCGCTATGAGAATGAAGTCCTCGAAGCGATTGTATAACCCCCGCCCCGACATACTTAAATTCAAATGAAATTGTGCATTTTGACGGAATTCGTAGTGAAATTTACAAGAACATTGGTGTGGAGGAGTCCTGTTTTAATGGTGGAATTACGCTAGAGTTCCTTAGACCCGGTCTCGTTGACCGTCAGAGAAGTTCATGAAAATCGATGTCATGATATCGAGGTGATTCTGTCCATTGGGAATACATGAACCCGTCTTAGAGCAGGTGATGCTTTAGATTTAATTCGAATATGTCCTCAGAAAATAGCCACAAAGGTTTACGTTGTCCGCTTTTAGTAGCTCCAGACGACCCGGACGGGTTGACTAACATAATTTTGTAAATTAAGCTGTCCAGTCCCAATGGAAGGTACAACAAACTACTTTAAATTTTAAAGATGTATTTGAAATCCAGGTTACATAGAAGGACTCGGATGCAACCAACGAGTACTAGGGCGATAAAGAAAGAAACATCCGCATGAATCAAGATTCAGATAATCCTCTTCTCTTTTATGATGCTGTAGACCAAAGTAAACGTTGGATTCCTTGACTCCTATGGTAGTTTCTTAGGGACATCATCGATTGATAAACTAAAATTTTAATTGTGGAACCAAGCAGATCTACACCAAAGCTAGGCAGAGAAGAGCATGAACCTATTCTTTGAGTCTCTGTGATCCTTTGAAAAATAATTCTACGCTTAAAAGACAAAAAAGTGTGTCCGTCTGTCCGCCGTATTTTTTTGTGTTATCACACTCTCTACCTCTACGTTCATTAGAGATTTAGTAATGAATTTTTAGCATTTTTTGCACACGCTCCCTTCAAAAATTTACTCCTTATAGGGATTCATACTAGGAGTCAATTTTTGTGGAAGGATTGTGTGAGGGAAGGCTGGTGTTTGGACGAAACATGTTAATCCTTACAAAAACCGCTTATACCAGGAAGTTGAAACTTGTAGTCGTTGAGACATTCGAAAAAAAGTTCCGGTGGCGTACATGAGTTGGTGCAAGAGAACTCTATCTGTCAGCTTTCGGAGCCAGCAATTTTTGGCAAAGTTTGCAGTACTGCATTTTAGTACCTGTCTATGTTGTAGGGCCACAGCGCGACGAAAGTGGGAAAGCACTCAAATTTTGTATTTCAATATTCCAAAAACACAAATATGTAGAATAAGTTCAGGCTACACACCTTTTTTTATTAACATTAAAGTGAATTTGTTTTTAGAATTTAAAACAGCTATTTTCTACAGCAGCGTGGTTTTCTATTACTGTTTAAGATCTGCTGAAATTGACAAGGTCATTAAATATTAGGACTATTGCAGTATAGACAAACAAAACGCCAAGCTTATTTTTGAAATCATAAAATTTAGCCAAAACCTTATAACTAAATCTTTCGAGATTTTCCTTTCAAGATTTGTTTTTGAGATATTTTCCTTTTGAGATTTTGTTTTCGAGATTTTGTGTTTCGGTATTTTACAACCAATCATCTAGAAGTTTGGCGAATAATAAGATCGAAAATTCTGTAATCGGATACGGCCAGTTAGAGTACGCACCTCTGAATCCAATGAGTATTATATTTTTCCAATCAGTTCTACTCGTCTGTGACTTTATGTGTGTACTACCGAATTTATCACCTGGATTTGCTCTACGAATATGGCGAAGAACATAGGCATGTACTAAGAACTTTACTGTTCGTGCGTTTTCAATATAATAATCATTTCCAGTTGGTTTTCAGATAATTTTAAAGATACTGAGTTAGATAATTAACACAAACTGTTTTCTACTGAAAACTGGTTCCGAAACATAAAAAGGACCAAATTTCATTTTACACCAATACACTATCTCCTTGAGTTTATTATTTGTAAAGTGGAAGTGGTTTTCTACATTAAGATTTGTCAAAACTGAACACGAAGAACCTCAATGTCCTAGTCCCAACCCGTCACTGAAATAGCCAGCTCCTTGATCCACGTTTATAAGGAAGCCCTCACTCTTTCTCTCTTTCTGCGATACGAGTCCTTGTCGTTTCCACAAACTTTCTCCATCGTGTTCACTTTAAGAGTATTAACCTTGAACAGATTCCACATAGTAAGGTTCCATACGACTGCAACCAAGGACCAAGACAAGGAATCCCTTAGAAATTCGACGCCAGCGCACGCATGTTCCGTAGTCAGATCCTGGTCTCTACTCAGAATTCCGAGTCGTACTCAAAGGAACAAATCTTTACAATTCACGGGCTCTGGGGGTGGTACCAAATTTCTTTTGTTGCTGTTTGGGGGCGAAAAGGTACATGCCCCCGTCGCCTTATGTGCCGCTGGGATTGGAATAATTTACGCAGGGCCTATATCGAAGCGGGTGCTTTTTTATGTATGGATAGTACGTGGTATTGCGATAGGTACCCGAATAGCGTTTACATGATAAAGAAAACGAATAAAGACGAATATTCCTGAAATGAACTGACCTTTTCGTTACCTTTTCGCCTTAAGAAGGGACGAAAATGATATCCCACACCCATTGAGTTACGACGGCGGATCCTTCGGCTATACGCAGTGTTTTTGTGAATAGCGACTTTGATGGAGGTGGTGCAGTTTTGGAGGCCTTTCTTTAAAAAAAAAACACTTCGATTTTTCTTACCTATGTTCTAAAGTTGAGATACCCTAGATTATGTTATACTAGCTCCTTATTTTGCGAAACTTCTTCTACGGCGCGACAGTCCAAATCGGGCCTTGGTCTTTTCGAAAAAATTTCTCCGATCGAGTTTGCGACAATACTGAGTTTTTCTCTCGCAGTTTCTTTGTAGTTTTTTGTTTTTTAATTGTTAGCCTATCGTCCAACCCAATCGGGCGATAGAAGAACGGGTATGTAAAGATAATTGAAATTTTTTGAGAATGGATATTTTCGAAAAGCAAGCAAAACTGGGTAATTTCATGAGTGGGATTCGAATCCGAAATGACATCTGGGCTACAGAGGCTTTTTTTTGTAAAACTAGTTAAGTTCATTTGCAAGAAAGACCCCTTCATCTGTTCCTATATTTTCACTTTTACATGTTTCTACAAAAATTTTGAAATAAAAATTTTTACACCAAAAAATTTTTTAAATTTTGGACGTACAAAAACAGAGAATATCGCAGTAACTCCACCATAGGGTACAACAAAGACCCCTTCATTCGTCAAAGTCAAAGTTTTTTCCACTTAGAATCGCTTTAATTCGAGTCAAGTAACGTCTTCCTTCAGTCGAAGTAAACATAAAAAAAAAAACCCCGGCTTTAGGTAAAGCTCACCAATATACCGCCGACTAAAAGTATTATAATCAAGAGATTGGTTGAACCTTTTTAGCAGAATCTAGTTACTTTGATGAAAAAGGAGGACTACTTGCTATTATTTCTTCAGTCAAACGAAGTTTTTTGTAGAAATCAATTGCATTCTAAAGAGAAGAAGCGTCGTTAATTCAGCAGTTAAATATTTGGTATATGTGCTATACTCACTGATAGAATTCTTGATAATTACGTAGTTTACTATCGGGTATTGTTAACGAGAAGGGAACTCGTCAATACTGAGAGGTAAAGAATCACTAATATGTACAATGTAACAAGGTGCTAGTCTAGTCTATGACCCCATATATCATGGGTTTGAATACCAACCAAGCCATAGACCTAGTTTTTCCTTTCTTTTCAATAATACCTTTTTTCCTAAAAATTTTTAACAACATGTCCCCGGAAAAAACAACTATGGTGAGAACCTGTAAAAAAATTATTTAGATCGACCGAAGCGAGGATAAGAGGAAAGCCCGATTCGGGCCTTCGTGAAATAAATGAAGACATGCCATATATGCCTTAAGGTATTTACCTTAAACTCAACCCAAAAATCGAAATTTTCTTACTTCGGTAGATAAACATGTGTAGAATATGGTACTCAAACGGTTTTTTCGAAATCAACTCTATACGTGAGCTATCGTAACATTTAGGCACCTGATTTATGGCTTTCTAATCGCAAAAAGTACTAAAAAAAACTTTAAACGTGTTTTTCTCGAAACTACGTTTTCCGAACTTATATAAGTTTTAGAGTTTGAACCCAATAAGCTATCGACTTAATTTTTTTAGTTTAAAGTAAATTAAATTCATTGGAGCTTATACATACCAACAAAATAGGGCGAAAAATTATTTTTTTTACAATTTTTTTTTTAATACTTTAAGGTAAAAAATCTTGAAAAATCGAACCTAAAAATTTTTATGCCCGCCGATTTTTTTTTCAGGTTGTATTGATTTTATTGGTATAAGCTCCAACTACAGAAATATATTTAAGAAAATTTTTTTTGATTTTTGATTTCGGATAAAATTTACACTCTTAAAATTTTTTTAGTAAATTTACTACTAAAATAATAGGAAATTAAATTCCTACTATAGTGCATGTAATATTACACCTGTTTGATTTTACTACATTATTATGTAATTCTTTACACCGCAAGTGTAGTATTTTTATATAAGAACGTAAGTAAAGTTACTATATGTAGTTGGTATTTTTGCATCCAGTTGGTTGTAAGATTCATGTAAATAATGTAAACATACATATATATTAATGCGATTTTACTTATTTCTGTGGTAATGTTACATGCTACATCATGCAATTTTGCCCAAAATATGACGTACATTTATTACATTTTTGTAGTAATAATTTACTCACGTTAAATTTTCATCCATTAAACATATTGTTTCCACAGAGCTTCCTTTTCAGTTCCTCCTTTTCTTTCACACAATTTAATAGAAAGTCGTATACATAAGTTTTATAATATTTATTTTAGTTTAATATGAAAATTTCGTTCTGGTCTTAAATGTTAATGAACTGAACATATACGTAGTGAATATTTAAATTAATTTTCAGTGTTGTTGATTTTTATTATTAAAGTGTTAATTTTGTTAATATTATTATTGTGTGTTTTATTTCCTGTAAGGCATTTAGGATAATATTGAAAAAAGTATCTAAATATAAATTCAATTGATTGTAAAATTGCCTTAGGATATATCATATTCAAAGTATAAAAAAAGCATATTATTTGCAAAATCAGGTGAATAAAGTTGAAAACATCCTCTTTTACAACAATGGATTTTTAAATAAATATGTACGCAATCTTCTTGTCACCTTCCAGTGTTAAATCTGAAATAGAAAATATTAGGTTGAAAATTATGTAATTCAATATTATATTAGAAGCTGTAACAATACCTGTAATGGCTAACCAAGGTGGAATCTCGGCTTTTATTTCGTCCAATGTTGTTCCATACTGCATATAAGTTAGATATACAAATATATTAATATTAATTAGTTATAAAAGATATTGAACTTTTCAATATAGTAAACATACCGTAAAATGCTTGTAGACGAAATTTGAGTTCTCTCTAAAGTATTTAAATATACATTCAACGGTGTACACATCATCTCCTTTATCCCAAAGGCAATTCTCTATGTCACTTCTTTTGATTTTAAATTTATTTCTAACCTTTTTTTTATCTGCTACAAACTTTGTAATGAAAGTTTTTACTTACACAGAAAATTTAAAATTGCGAAGTAATTTCAAATGTGACTTCCCGAGAAACTGGTGGTAAAAAAAAATTATATATAAATATTATAAACTAATTCACTATTTATAAATCACCAAAAATTAAGCAAAGTACAACTGAGAGACGACGATGCACCGGCATCAATTTCAAACACCAAATGAACAGGCACGATTCTGTTCGTTAATTGATGCGATTTTATTTTTCTACAACTACGCGATTCATTATTGTGACATGAACTTCGATATATTGACGTAAAATTAAATTAAAACTGTTCATATTTGCATAATCTGAAGTAAAATTATACAAAACATATGTAAATTTGCATAATATTTGTGTGAATACGAAAAATGCATCTTTTTCAAGTAAATATCAACTTAAGTTTAAATTTTGTGACGAAAAATGCGTGGTGTATTTACTTTCAGTTTTTAGAGTGTACGTCTTGTACAGGTTACGCCAAGTGGACCTCTTTTTTAAAAATGATGACGGCGCTACCCGAATATCTGGTCACCATGACATCATTTTGAATAAAAATTGTTTTTTATACTTAAATACTTAATAAATATGTTGCAAAAAATCCCCAGCATTCTATTTGTATCCCCTTTGACAAAAGAAATCTTATTTTTTGGTAGCTAGATGTAAATACCCCCTTTAGAATGACTTACTGTGAATGATACAACGCAGCTACCTGAGAAATAAATGAAAAAGTGAACGCTTTTAATCCTGAAGCTCTCGTAATATTTTCGTTTAGCCCTTATGATCTACTGGAAGTTCTATATAGCAATTCCATTAATTTCAACTTGCTAGCATAAACCAATCCGAAAAACAACCATTTAAACTCTTATCCTCCGCTAATGGCACAAAAATATAACGAATTGTTAATTTTTTTGTTTGTCCATTGTAGCTCTTCTGGTAGCAAGTTTTGAATTTCAGTTCAGTTCGGTTTCTGCATTGTTGTAATAAAACCAAGAATGCAAAGCTAATAATAAAAATCTTCCAATTACATCGCTTCTTTTTTACTTCTTATCTACCAAATCTTCAGAAAAACAATTCAATTAAATCCCCTAAATCCTGCCATACAAGTCATCTACAAATACGACCAACATGATAAAAGGACTCATTTCCACTCTAATAGTCCGTAAAACGGTCAGAAAACAATTTTCTTCCACCACCGCGCCGATAGAAATCTCTCATACGAGTTTATTCCATTATCAGCAGGACGAAAGTATCATCTAAACTGCTCCCCGAATACGACTCCATCAGAATACTGCGGTCCGCACCCGGTCCTTGCTAACAACCCGCAAATGTTACAAACCAATTTACGTGGTTATTAGCTCATTATGAGATTATTACGAAGGATAACGTTCGTCCTGGATCGAATGTGTCCATCGAAGAGGAAACGAACGAATAATAAAGAAATCGACTCAACATCCGGTCGAAGGCATTCCAATGTCCTTCGGCCGGGGATGTCCTTTTAACGGGTGGTCGCCAAGAAAACTACCCTCGCCGGATCGTAACATTTCTTCATTGCTTGGCACTTTCTTCGGGACGAATGAAGGACACGATAAAGGACTCTGAGGATATCGTCGACGTTATCATTGAACTTCATTCGGTTCGCATGTTTCGTTTTATTAATATTTTTTCCCGTTTAGGGAGCGTTTACAGGACACAAATTGTGATAAAAACGGACTTTTTATAGCTTGATGAATCGTCGCTATAGAAGTTAGTAAGACAGCGAACTAATGAAGTCATTGATTGCGTTAATGGCTGTGAGTTCATTATTTTGGCTAAGCGGTCAGAAGTTATGGGAGGAGTAAATTGTTGTCTTCTGTCGTAAGGAGATTTGCTAATAATTTCGCAGATTACTTGCACTCTATCTTATTGGACCTTAAAGATTTTACATTGTCTATGAAACGAGTAAGAGATTTTGGAACAATTCTCTACGAAAGAAATAAAACGTTTCAATGACGTATAAAATAATTAACGTAATATTTAAGACAAAATTCGCTAATAGGTGAAGCCTAGTTGTCATGTCCTTGTTCAATGACTGGAGAAAGCATTAAAATAATCGTCAATTTTTCATCACTTTCATTGAAGAGAAGGTATATCATAAAAATCCAGCATAAAAAATTTCTCTCTTCCTTGTAGTCTGAAAACCTTCTTTTCTCGAGGTGGGATACACCACCACTTGAAGGCAATCAAAAGAAGATTGGCTTGAAATTCATTAAATTCTGTTCAGACGTTTCCAGGCGATGTTCGAACAAATCCACAGATAAAACACAAAATCAATTTTTTAATTTTATTTATATGTATATAAATAAATAAAAAATTATAAAGACTTAAGAGTAATTAAAGAAAATCCAAAAAACTGAATAAAAATTAAAATTAATTTAAACTTGTTAGTTCAGACACCAAACATCGGATGGCGCTGCAAGAGAGTCCCCAGTTGTGTTACTTCCTGTGGAAACCCTTTTTTACACACTCAACATTTTTTGAAAACTCGTCGACGGTATTGCACACATAAATAAATTTTTTTATGAGGGCGGTGGACCATGGAAGTGGTGGGATAACAATTTTCCTTAAAAATTACTTATCATATCACAAGAACTGTTTAAGATAAAAGCTTAGAATTTATACGGGAGGTAGGCCTAATAAACCCCTAGCAAGAGTGGGAGTATAGGGGTTGAAGGTTGTAGGGAAAAAAGCAGACTTTTATATCTCAAGAACCGCTAATGATGAGTAGTTGAAACTTGGTATAATATTTAGGTAAGAGTATAGTAGTGGCATATTAAAAAAATATTACTTTATTATTGTATGGTACGTGGGTGGAAAATTTTTTCCTATCTCTAGAACGACTTGTGCTAAAAACTTGAAACTTGGTGGGTGAATCTAGATCTACCAGTAAAGTAATTAAGACAAAAATAATTTTTCCATTTAAGTACGGAAGGGACCAGAAAAACCTATCAGTGAAAATTGAGTGCATGTATTTTCACGAACTTCGTCATATCTCTTACGTCTTCTGAAATATTGAATTAAATTTTTTCTGCGGGTTCTTTAAACAAATGCCTAAGATGCATGTTTAGATTTTTTTTTTGAAATTTGACACAGAAATTAAAATTAAATTACTATTTATAGTGATACTAGGAGCGTAGACTAGAAATACAAATTTTTAAGGGCGGTAGTTTGAACTGAACCCTGTGAAACGGAAGATGGAATGATGGGATTCATAGTATTAATGAAGATGATGATAAAAGACCTCTGTTCTGGAAAAGTAACGGAACAATAGCCAGTTCCGAGTAGTTTATTGGAAGTATTAAAACTAGGCCAGTCAGGAAATATGAAATACTTTTGGAAACTTCGGAATAGTTTATATTTGGGAAAGGGAATAATATTTTTTGAAGATCGAAGAATGGGTGAAAGTTTATTTAATAAAATTCATTAATCACACCAAGTTATTGAGAAAAGAAAGGCACGTGCAAAAAATTTATAATTTTGGCCAGAAATAAATGAATGCATTGATAATTTAATAACCAAACACCTAGGAAAACTCACAGGAATTCGAATAATAAGGAACCAGTGATTCTACTCGAAGTAACAGAAATTCCATTTTACAAATTAGGATTGGATAATATGGACATTTGTGGTGAGAGCTGTCTAATTCTTGCTTCCAATTTCCAATTTATTTTAAAATAATTCAAATTTATGAGAAGGTTTTTTTTTGATATTCAGTACTCCAAGGATTATTATTGCGGAAATAAATTGAAATTTGCAAAACAAGTAGATATTAAAATCACTACATGAAGCCCGCACTACCCCAATTGATTGAGTTCGATGGAAATTCGTTCAGATTTCTAAGTCACTTATTAAGAAGTCATTGGATAGCAAAGTTGAGTTATGGGAAAGTTTGTTAGAAGGTCGGATAACACCTATTAAAGGTATGAATCAACCGATATTTGGCTCCCTGGTGATCTCGAATAAGAGTCCGAAGCGTTTCTTTTTCATTGCCGGGATAATTTCCAATAGATTACTTTTTATTGTGTTTAAGAATAGCACCTTACGAATTTACAGAATCTTATAATTTTAATTTTGTTTGTGACCAAATTTATTTCTGTGAACAATTAAAACTGATCTAATTTTATGATCTTTATGACATTCGCAAAGTTCAAATTCATTGTTCCAGTTATGATCGTAAGCTGAATTAATTTTAATGTGTAAATGAACACAATAGACGATTAAATACAGAAATTAAAAATTTGCATGGTTTTTTCTGTGTCCAAGTGTCTTCCAAAAAGAAGCAATTGAAAACTTATTCAAATTTAACGGAAAATACGAAGACGAACAGTCTACACGCACCCTATCCAAGGTTCGAACACAATTGCGCGCCATCTGCTACTTGCAAACCCAAACATCAAAGACCACCGACGAGAAGTACTGAAGCCGTCAAAACGTTTGACAGCATCAATTGAATAATTTCGGTTCAGTGGTTACGCGGCGGTTTTTATCGATGTCGCACTGACAGCGCGTTCGATTCGCAGGCAAAAAAATTATTTTGCATAAACAATGGACGAGGAGGACGATTTACTGACTCCGTACAAGGAGGAATCCATCGAGAGCTACGAGCAAAAGATGCGGGACGGCAGGGCCTACATGAGCGACAGTTCCATGTCGTCCGGATGCGGTGCCAGCGACAACGAACATCGGATTGCCGCCAAACGTAATTTACATGAATGCGGCGAAAATTACACCGCTCTCAAGTTTGTTTTGCTCGTTGTTTTAGGCGCACGAGAACTACTTAACGGAAATCGAAAGAGGCCGGGACGACCGCGTAAGATTCGAGTCGAGACACCACCAGAAGATCCTTTGTCGGAATCCGCGGCGGAGCAAAATTGCGCAGATGTCACACCACAGGAAGAGATGGCGTTCGAGGATATGGCGGAAGGTTTTGTTTTTAATTTTTTTTATTTGGTGAATCTGCCGAGCTTACGGTCACTTCCCTTACAGCAACAACGCCGTTGACTGAATCCGTTAAGAGGCGACCCGGCCGACCCAAGAATAACGAAGTAACCGCCAATTCGGAAAAGAGAATGCTACAAGCAATGAAATGTAAGTTTTCCGCCTTTCCATGGCTCACTTCCCCATTGCTAACGGCCATTCCGCTTTTAGTTATAATTCCGGACGGAGTAAAACGCAAAGCAAGACCCTCACGTATGCTCCTAGACACCGATGCCCTGCCGTTCGGCGAGTCGAGTAACGGCTCCGATCATGGGGACGAAAGACCCCGAAAACGTGGACGGCCGCGGCTGTATCCCCGCACAATGGGAAAACCAAGTAACGGTACCGATCCGACAGACGATAGACCCAAAAAACGCGGAAGACCGCGGCTACACCCGATCAAAGTGCGCGTACTTCAAAGCGACGGAACACCTAGAGGACGAGGCCGACCACGACTAGTTCCCAAGGAAGGCGACGACACGGCCAAAGTACCAAAACAGCGAGGACGACCGCGAACACGTCCCGTACGCGATCCCAACGAAATCCGTAAACGCGGACGAAAACCGGGACCGAAAAAACGACTGGGACGACCGCCCAAAGGTCAAGAAAAGTGGCGCATAAAACTGAACAATTTGAATAACAAACTGGCCGCCTTCACTGAAAACGAGGCTGCCTCGAATCCCGACGATCTCAGCTGGACCATGGTCGAGCGTTCCTTCGTGCAAAATGCTGACGAAAAAATCGTCGGCCAAACGGCCGCACCGGTACGAACAGAAGCGCAGGAACAGTCGGATGAATCGTCGGACGACGATGGTGAGGAGGAAGAGACGGAAGCCAATGGCTCGACGGCACAAGACGATGATGACGACGACGACGACGAAGAAGATAGTGACGATTCGGACGATTCTTCGTCGTCCGAGAGTACCGCCAAAAGTGAGACGTCCGGCACGAATAAAAAGCCCGAAATTGCGAAACCAGTGGAAATCGCGGAACCGGCGGAAAATACGGAAAAAGTGGAAATCGCAAAACAAATGGAAATTGCGAAGCAGGTGGACGTGAACGGGATTGCGCCCGTTAACCTGAGCAGTAGCGACGACGACGACGAAGAGGACGACAAGGGTAAAAAGGTCGCGGATTTTTTGCCATCGGATAAAGTAGAAGCAGACGAGAAAACGCCTGCTTAAAACCAGTCTTCGGTTTTTTTTTCTTTAGTTGTAATTTATGGTTTTCTATTATTTTTGTTTTTAACTTTTGTTTAATTTCTAACGATTAAGTTCAAATATTATAAAGTCAAGCATTTTATTTCTCGGATATTATTGTCTGTAACGTGAAATATAAGTTTTAGTGAAGAGATTGAACCGAGTTTGGAATTGCAAAAGTATCTGTTCCTTTCCGGCGGGGCGTCTGAGTTTCTTGGGATGGCGTTGACGGAGCTCCAAGTCGCATTTCAGTTTCGGCGACTCAAACTCGTGGCTGCAACAATTCCTGACCCTCTGTGTGGTTGGTGGCTCTTGCTATTTCAAAATTCCTTGGATTGACATTTTTTTGCGCAATCGTTGACCGTAATGCATGGTGTGACTTCTAAAAAATTGTAGACCATGCTGGTGACTTCTAAACTCGCCTAATTTTTTTCAATTTTCATCAAATTTTCTATCTAATACCATCGACCCAATCCAAGCTGTGCCAATGGCAGTATTCTGCGTTTTTCCTCTCTCTAAAGAGGACTTATTCACTCTTCGAATGTTCGTTTCCATTAAATTCCTTGCGAATTCTTACCCAGATCCCGCTTGGAAATGTTTTGCTCTAGCATCCTCAATGCATGACCATTGCCACTTTCCTTTGATAGAAATTTTTGTAATTGATGTTTAATATTTTCGGGCATTTTGTTACAGTTCCCAAAACTACTGTCTCTGGTTTGCGCCCGGTTCAAACAATCCTAAGGGAAGAGACTCCCCTAGGCATAGCGTTTTATGTTTTTAGCTTGTAGCTTTAATATTTTTGA
This sequence comes from Beris morrisii, assembly GCA_951812415.1. NCBI lineage: Eukaryota > Metazoa > Arthropoda > Insecta > Diptera > Stratiomyidae > Beris > Beris morrisii. The sequence goes on along the minus strand of OX638310.1, from coordinate 166,465,553 downwards.
ATTTCCAGGATTGTAGCCTGATATTTGGTTACGCAGGGGGCTGAGCTCACCCTTCGTTGTCTCTGGGAATACTTGCGAATCTAGTGGAAACGAAACGATTTGTAAATATTTTACAAATGATTTCCTGTAGTCGTTTGGATTGCTGATGATGCAGAAACTGGTTTGGAGCAGGGATGGACAAAAATAACCAGTTAATCGAGTTAGTAGTACTGAAAATTTGTTTAGCTTGTAGACATCCTGAACTGAACTGAACTGGCAAATATAAAAAAAATTCTCATGGTTCAATAATTTCCAACTCATTCATCAAATTATGCAATGGGTGCGGGTCTTGTGGTTCTTGTTTGCAGAAGGAAATATATTTTTGATATTATTTTAATTGAATAAAATAAATCTATGTTTTAAAAAGCGTTTCTTTTAAGCAAACTTCTAAAATAACTGGTTCTTTGAATAACCGGTAATTTTAACTTGGATAAAAAATAACCGGTTTTTTCAATAACCGCCCGTCCCTAGTTTGTATCCTTGGCTTAGATTTGAACTGTACGGTCTTACCAACTCAGTAACAAGACGCCCGTACCAGTCAGGTCGCAAAGATCGCCCGCTGCTAAGTTTTCCTCGCAATGTAGAGAGGTTCTTACGTTTGCAAAGAAAATGAAAAAGTCTTTTCTGTGTCCAGACATTTACTGTGGATGTTATAGTTTACTGGAATATCGCTATACCGCAGTAGCAAGCCTTAGATTAGCTTTCATTCGAGGAAAGCCACGGAATTTCCCCAATCGCTGCGACCATGGGTATACTGTGTATACTCCATCGATTTCTATCACGTTCCGGTCTTAAGATCTCGACCAATTTTATTTCTCCGAACAATTTTTTCCAATTGGAAAAGCTCTGCTTTGCAACGAAACTTTCGTATATAAGGTACCCTCGCCTCTGCCGCGATAAATTGCAATTGCTTCGCACTGGATTGAATGAGTTCAAAAGTAATCTGGCTTCATAACGACGCCTTTTCTTTTGATGTGATCTTTTCATTAAGATTCGAACTTTATTCCTGACTAAGTACAGAATTTATCTGCTTCTTTTAGTCGACAGATTCAGTAACAATTTCTTGGGCTGTCTTCGACTGGACAGTGTAGCGCTTCACTTGCTTTCCCCGCAACTTTATCCGCTCTTGATGAATTTTAGTCGAGTTAAAAAAAATGCTTTAATTGTCCGCTTGGGAAGTGACCGAACCTTTCTAGTGGATATTCACTCCATCGCGGGGGTGCAATTAGTGATTCGTTTTTTATATTTTCCATTTTCATACAATTACGGAGGGCAGCAGGGTTTGACTTTGAGAAGAATCGTGCGAATATATTTCTGCATCGAGAAATTCCGAACAGAAAACAGAAAAAATTCGTGTAGGTTTTTAGCTGAATCCCTTTTTTTGCATGTGAATATTTCTCGTGATTTTTAATAAAAACTCCGTTCAGAACGTTTCAAAAACTCCGAGAGTTCCGTAACGCAAAAGAACTAAATTTTGTTCCGAGGCCAGACGAAATTTCGTACGGAAGAACCCCAGAACCGCTCTCCGTCTTTTCCGGCATTTAAAAACAAACCAGTTAACTCTTTTCCATCCTTCATTATAAATAAAATCTTACAAAACGTACCCATGAGCTCCGCGCTCGCCCCTTTCAACTCTCCGCGGCCCGATGAAACGACAACATGTGCGTTTTCAGCACACAACTGTAACTGAAGGACTTGGCACAAATCTCGCACGTGAACGGCTTCTCCTTGGTGTGAACACGCTGATGAATCCGCAACGTGTAGCGCGTTTGAAACGATTTCGAGCAAATATTGCATTGGAAGGGTCGTTCGCCGGTATGCGACATCATGTGCTTCTTCAGGGCGCGCTGATGCCGTAACAGCTTGCCGCAAACGGAGCACGGCAGCTCGGGATCGAAGTGATAGCTTCGATGAATGTCGAATGTAGTCTTGACCTTGAAGTGGCTGCCGCATACGTCGCAAGTGAAACGGAACCGATCCGTGTGGCAGATGTTGTAGTGGCTGGCGAGATTCGACGGCGACGGGAAGGTCTTGGCGCAATCCTCGAGCGGACAAACGTATGGTCGGTCGCCTGAAACAGAAGCTCAGTTGAATGTGTTGTGTGCGCGGAATAGGAGTGAACTCGAAATTACCTGTGTGCTTGTTCAGGTGAAACTTGAGGACGTGCTTCTGGTAAAGTTTGCCGCAAACATAACACGGCGTTAGCTGAGTACTGGACTTTTTTCGTCGGGCTTTAGTCGTGTTGCGTTCTGCGAGTGGAATATCTTGTTGATTTCGTTTTGGCGTCGTTTTCATGGTGGGCTCCACATTGGACTCCTCCAGCCCGTCCGTGGCCTGCGGTTTGATTTCGTTGCCCGGTTCCGCAACACTATGAGATTGGTCGATGAGAAGATCGCGACACAGGACTTCCTCCGACTCCAGACACTTGCGTTTGAAGCTGTTTAGAGTCTCGATATTTACTATACAGTGGCTACACACATTTTCCGGGAAATTGGGTCGCTGCGAGATCTAGAAAAAAAAATTGTGAAAAGTGGCTCTCTAAAACTTTCACCATCCAACCTTCAGTCCAGTGAACTGTTCCACAAGCGCCACGAAATTCTTCTTGGGACAGAAAAAGTTCTGCAGTTCCGCTCCACTTTGAAGACACAAACGACACATTTCCGTTAATTTTTCATTCATATTTTAAGCTGGAAAAATAAAACGGTAAAGTTTGTTTTCAAGTCCCTTCGATTTGACGTTTCTGTCAGAAACAATAATTTATCTAATTCCCGAACCTTTAGAACGTGTCTCAAATTCCGTTTGGAACACCCTGTCCTCCAGAATGACAACAATCGGCATGTGCGTCATCGTGACAGTTCTCATTCAAAACAATCCGGTCACCCACGCAACGAAATGTCCACTACGCGCGAAATTTTAACTTTCCAATTTGGTAATTTCGCGAATTATATCGGAGCTCACTGGTGGAATATCCAGGTAAGTCGAACTCCGTTCGATTCAGGTGTAAGAAAATAATCGGAAAATATTTTGCAGGAGGCGAGTTTCTCGTACGATCCGGGAGCAGAGCCGTCCGAAGTGAATCACGACGTTTTGTACCGGGAAGGAGTAGACTTCAGGGTTTGTGCGGGTCTTTCTTGCTTCTGTTTGGATTCTAAAATGCTGTTAAATTTTAGGGACAGACAACATTTACACCGCGTCTCTTACTGGTCGATTTGACGGGTGCTCTGCAGCATCTTCCGGAAGACGGAACGCTTTACGATGCAGTTGCTTCCGGATCCGGTGGCGGTCAGGTCGGCTTGGAAGAAATCAAGGACGCGATTTCGTGGGAGTCGGGCGACATCGAAGTTATTCAAAAGGACCCTCTCGTTAAGCCCGAGTTTCAGAAAGATTTGGACGATCCGAATGTCGACATCACAGGTAATTGGGGGAATGGTTGATGAATGTCGCGACTTGAGGCTGAGTCTCGCCAGTTTCAATTGGTATTTTACTGTTCTCGTAAACAACTCTACGAAATCGAAGTTTTTACTGTAAATTATATGCAGGGAGGCTGTTTGTTTGTATCGGAAACATCTTGATTGTTTCTTGACTCTCAGGTGTAACCTGCACCGCAAAGACTTCGACGATTTCTGACCTACTGTCAGCATATAGGCAAACTTCGACTGAAATTTATGGGTTATATTTATGGTGACCACCGCAAGGCAACACAGTTTGCCAGCTGGGTAAGGGTGTTTAAAATCAATATCTTCCAGCACTCCTCCATTTTCGACGCGATGGATCGATAGATAGATATTTGGGTTGAGGTTGGTTCTCTGCCACTGAAGCTTATATTGGGCCTATTGGGACGTCCCCCTAAATTATCGATAATTGGTCCTCAAAAACGGCGCTGTTAATGAAGGACAGCATTTTTCGAATGTTGACCGAAGTGATGAAGCTTTTAGTGTCTGTTGCTCGGAGTCAAGTCCCAGTGAATGGCACATTGCGATTTTTGCCCCATTTGGATGTTTAACGTGCTTAACGGTACCGCACAGAATGAATCTAGTCCCATGAAGCTTCTGAACGTTTTCTACCCAGTGAGTCGGCAATTTCGTTACATTCGTAGCCACTGTGTCCTGGAATGCAAATGAGGTTTACTCTGTTCTGGTTTCCGAGTTCCACTCAAACACCTTTGGAGGAGATTTGAACTGACTGCGGAGCACATAGCTTTCTACCCGTCCGAGTGCACGGATGTCGCATTCAACAAACCCCTAGACAGCGTGAAAAAACTACTTCGGCAATCCGAAAGCACGAATGAGCTCGATTCCCAACGACAAAAACATAAAAAAAGTTACAATAATTTCTTGGCAACACGAAACCAGCCAACGATCAAAAAAAAGACTGCACGGACTCTACTGGCAGGTTTACGTGCCATTTCGTTCTATGAAGCCTGGCCAGGGGAACCATGGTGTTAGGGAGGAACATAATAGGTTTACTGGACGCGTACTTCATTTTCGTAAAGGACACATTACAACTGTATTCGAATAAGAATCAAACAATCCATGAAAATAAAATAAACGAAGACCTTGAGAAGTATTACCTCTGGTTGTGTTAGGACCAATCTAACTATAAATCCCTCTAGTGCTAGGGCCTCACCTGCGCCTATCGGGACGCAAATTGATATAATCCGGGACGCAATGCTAATGTAGCTGCGTTATCGCCGCTAATCTTCTATCGTCCCACTAGACGATATCCACTAAACTGAGTGTCGGTCTCTGTGCACGCATCAAAAGGCTTAGCGTCTCGCAAATGCGCGATAACGTGGCTACACTTGAATTTAACAGTTCCTGTTTAGCTGCCGATGGATGCGGAGTGCGGATTATTGAATAAAAAACCAAATTACAAGCACTCAAATAATGCAAAACCGACGCCGCATCGCAATCCATTTTAAATTTTGTTTGTTTTCGCTTCAGTTGCAGAAGAATGGCGCGGAATTTGAAATGTCATTATCGCGCTAAAGATAGATAGCCGAGAAATCGCTAATGTGGCTAGTCGACTGCGCCTTGTTTAGCGCAGAATTTTTATCGGGACATATTATCGCGCTATTTACGCGATAGACGCTACGCAGGTGAGGCCCTAGCATTAGACGAGCTACATGCTTTTTAAACAAACCAGCCTTATACCCTGTACAAACTATGCATTTCTTTTGACGAGTAGATATTCAGCTGTGTTTCATTAGCAAATTTATGCTTTCTAAATTGTTTGAATCAAATTAGTTTGTATAGCAGTAATGAAAAGGGAATTTATTAGCTAATGCAGTCGTTGCACAAGCACAAAATTGAGTTTCTGCAGCATTAAATAGTTTCTTCCAAAGTTTACTTTGATTTCCGCGAGGGTCGCAGTACATGTTTTCGGTTAAACACGTAGTAGCTATACGTGTTTTCGTAAACGCATCCGGGAAGTGTTTTCAGCGCATTTAACTCGATTTAAACGCGTCAATCTCGTAGTCTGAACATAGTAACAAATAAATCTAAACATTCAGGAAATGAAAATAAAGAGGGTCGAAGAAACAAGATACCTGGGGCTGATAACACTGGTCAACAAAATTAACAGTTGATCCTTTGTAAGGACATTCGTCACGACCTTTGCGTTGGAGTTGTCCCGGCTATGCCGAGAGTCCAACTTCTTTAAGGTCGTGGGCGACGGCAGTATTCGGTGCCGTCGCGTGTCTGGGGGTGTGGTGTTCGCTGCGTCGGCAATGTCGCTGCCGACGTCTTTGCTGCGACGGCTCACATCGCAGCCGTCGTCTTTGTTGCGACGGCTCACATCGCAGCCGTCGTCTTTGCGGCGACGGTATTGTTCGCTACCGTCGAGCCGCTGTTTGTGTAACTGCAGCGATGACTATCGGCGTCATCGCTTTGCAGCTGTGTAGTGAGTCGCCCGCCAGTTGGCGAACGACTGGCTGCCACTTCGATTTCTCGTCCTTATATAGGAATCGAAATGACAGCCAGCGTCCTTGGATCTGTGATCCAATTTGTGAGGAGTGTTTTCGGCCTGAATTGTTTGGCCGCAAAACATCTCCCCACACCTTTACGTGAACGCACTTTTCTATTGTAGTTTTTTGCACTGAATTTAAATCTGTTCATAGTTTCCGATCACCCTCCATTTTTTAGATGTCCTCCGTTTTATGTTTTTTCACAAAATATTGTTTTTCAATTTCTTTGCATTCCATAAAAAAGATATTAAAAATCTGCCAACGCATCTGGCGCAACTTTATTAGTTTTTGGGTAGAAGTCCGAAACGTGTTTAATGATGAGATGAGATTTTTTACTCAACCTCTGAACGCCAATTAAAATCTGAACTTTTTTTTGCTTTAGTTACTCTAATAGCACATCTACATATACGTACTAACTTTCAACTTTCTAGCATAAGGCGTTTCTGAGATATAAAAAACCACCCCTCACCCCCGTACCTTGCTACCCTTATGAAAATTTTTTTATTTTTTTAGGATGTCTCTATAGTGGCTCTATAAAATCCTAAATTTTTAGCTTTCCACTCATTACGGTTTTCGAGAAATAAAAATCAGAATTTTTTCCTTTCTACCCCTTTTCACCATCACCCCCTACACCCCCACCACTAAATTTTTTTTCCCTACTAGAGGTCTACCGATCCCAACTCCTGTAAAATTTTCAAGATCATATCTGATACGGTTTCTGAGATCTAAAAATGAAATTTTTTGAGAAATTGCTATCCCCTACTTTCGTGCCCCACCTCCCCCCTCAAAAAATTTACGTTCATTAGACTCCTCTTGTGATCCCATATACAGAAACAAAATTTTATCTTCCTGGTGCAATTGGTTCGGAAGATATTGTAATCCATAGTTTTTTACCCCCCAACCCCACACCCCACCACCCCCCTTAAACATTTTAGCCCTTGTCTAATCTTCAAGTATCCCTAAGAGCAACCACAAAGTTTCATTCTTCTGACATTAATCGTTCAGGAGATATGGATTTTAGAATGTTTCAATCCCGGCTTTCTAACGTTCTGGACTCATTGTTTTGCCCCCCACTTCCACACCCCTCAACCCTTATCGATAATTTTGCAAATATGTCCACTATCATAGTACTACATAAGTTCCAAGTTTCAGCCTCCTAGCATAAGTGGTTCCTGAGATCTGGAAACCAAAATTTTTCGTCTAAAACGCTCCCCCCTCATCCCCCCTTAAAAGATACCATCCGTAGGGGTTCACCCAATCTACCCACCATAAAAATTTGAACTTAATACCTCAACTGGTTTGGGAGCTACGCGCCTTCAAATGATTTTGCGTACGGCGTACGGTGTATACGGCGGACAGACGGGCATTTTTTTTTTTTTGCTTTTTTGGTGCTTACTAGTCCTAAAACGTGTAAATACAAAATTTCAAGGTAGCAAATTTTTTTTGAAATTTCAGGTCGATCACAATACTTTATTATTAAAAAATAATAAAGTAAAATTGTGATGCGTTATTTTGCGCAGAAATGTTTGATAAATACATCCATTTTTATTAGATTCGATTTTAGGATTCAAAAACATTTTTTTTAAAAGGTATTGCAAAAACCTTTAATTTTACTAAAAAATGTGAAAATTTAAACTTCTGAGCACTAAGGAAAAACCATTTTCTTTTCAGTCGTAGAAATATTGGGCCCTGAACATCCTTAAATTATTTTTCTAATAAATCTACACACACGTTCATTTCAACTTTCTAACGTTAGACGTTTATATAATAGACGCCTCCCTCCGTATCGTGCTAATGCTGTTTTTTGAACGTGCCACTACTAGCCCTTTAGTTTACGGTTTGTATCATTAGCAGCTCTCGAGATATACAAATATTTTACTTTCCACTCCCAGCGTCATCATCGCACGGCGGTCAGTCGGAGAATTTTTTTTTTTTTTTGTAATTTTGGCGGGTTTATTCTCTCTGATTGTGTAAGGTACCTACCAAAATAATTGGAAATTTTATTTTCGGGGAAATGCCAACCAAAAGGTTTGGGTAAGACGGCGATATCAAGCAGAAGTCTAATGATCCCATAGCATATGTACATAAAATGGAAAATAATTTAGAGAATTTAATATTTAAAAAAAACGTTACAGGAGAAAAATAAGTTTTGGTGTATTTAATTATATCTAGAAGTTTCTTTCGTGCATTAATCCAATTTCGATTCAATGGTTATAAATTTAGAAAAAATCCGTTTACCTAGTTGAATGTTGTCTGTTAACAAGGAACTAAATGCTCTGAATCATAAAAATATTCTGAACCATAAAAATTAAATAAAGTCACTCGAATGACTTAAAAACCAATTAAAATCCTAGTTAGGTATATTTCTCGAGATCTTTTATACCTGGTATTTCATCCTATAAATAAGGAAGCTCAAAGGTTTTTCCAACATTTTGAGCACTCCTCTACCATAGAGCACATCAGTCGAATAATTCAGTTTAACGAAGTTGAAAAAAATCCGTAAAAATGTCTGGAAGAATTTACTTGACCGAAATCAACCGATCGTACGAGACTGGAATACTCCAATCTCAAATTATTTGCTCATTAGCACAATATTTAAAGTACAGAAGTACTGAGCATCAAGCCTGCGTTTTTGCGGAATTTGAAATCACCAATCAAATCGTTGGACATTTGCGTATTTACCCGACTGGTTTCAACCAAGAAACTCGAAACTGCTTTTCGATATTCTGTGAATTGCGATGGACGCACAGCAAAATCATTGTGGCCACACTCGAAACTTCTGTCCTGGATAACTTCGGAGAGGAACAATTAATTTCCGGATTACGATGGATTCCGACTGGAGAGGATATAACAAGACCGTATATCATTGACGTTAGCACGCTGAAGGAGGATAGTCAACTTTTGGATCACGGTCGTCTCGATATCCTTCTGAATTTTAGTATAAAAATCAGCAGAGTAAGAAAATCTGGAATACAAGGAGACTTTTTTGATCGGATGAAGCACATCATCATCATTGAATTGCGGTCGCCATCGTTCGGAGAAACACAAGTAGTCGTCGATGGAAGGAAGTACTACGTCCATAAGCATATGCTTTTTAATTGCGCGCTCTTTGCTAACATGTTTCAAGATGTTTTGAACAGGAAATATTACCTCTTGTCTGATATTTCCTGTAATATTTTTGAAGATATTATGATTGATTGTTATATACATGGATGCGTTTAATTTTAAGAATAAATATTTACAATTTATATAAATTTGAATTTTCATCTTGAACAAAAAATATTTTCTTACTTAAGGGGTTATATACAGTTGTGATGGACGAAAAAACAGATTTTTTTTTATTGCATATTCTTTAAGTATATTCTCTCAAGAATACTCTCACCAAATTTCATAACGATCGGAGCATTAAAACCGAAGTTGTAGCTATTTATAACACACTACCTGCACAGCGGCCGAAACAAACTTGAAACTTTAGATGCGATTTTCTCAGAATCTTGTTTTTTCGAAAGTACCTTTGCGGTGGACAGGATTACTAAAAAACTATCAATCCGATCAACACCAAATTTATATCACTTATTTATTATGATAATATCTAGTCGCTGAACGAAGGATTTTAAATTTTTGTGAAAACCTTTTTTTTAGAGCAGAAAATCGAAAATTTTACACCTTGAAAAAGTACACTTTTTGTTAAAACCGTCGCCATTTTTTTTTAAATCAAAATTTTTACAAATCCTTCGTTCAGCGACTAGACAATACAATATACTAACGAAATTGAATTCTTGATTTCAAATGAACCTTTCTCGAGATATCATGACCGACGAATTCACCTGTAGTTCTTTTATTTTTTAACATTTTTATATGAAAAAATTTGAACAAGTACTTCAAAACATGTACTAATCGACGTTGACAAAAGATTTTCAATAAATATTTATTATGGTGTCAAAAAAAAATCGAGAAAATTTCATCGTTTCGCGCGGTACAACTGTATATAACCCCTTAATGGACCGGTGGCCGCCATTCAGGAATGATAGAGACATTTTATCTATGCTCATCTCCAAACCCCTTTCTGACCAGATCGCCCACCTTTTTATTTCCAGGGAAGTCACAATGCCAACAGTGTACCTGTTGTTTATGCCTATTATGTATCTCTAACATTCGCCCGAGCTACTGTACCAATTTTTTTGTTTAATTTATTTTACAAAGATGATCTCTTTGAAAAGTACTGATTCATGTTTGTTATCAATTTTTCACTTAGATTCTATTCGTGTACGTTCTCCCTCTGTAGCTAAAATGAAGTCTTTTTACTTTATTATTTTTTAATAATAAAGTATTGTGATCGACCCGAAATTTCTCAAAAATTAGCTGCCCTGAAATTTTGTATTTTCACGTTTAATGACTAGTAGACCACAAACAAGCAAAAAATGTCCGTCTATCCACCGTACGCAAAATCTAATGAAGGCACGTAGCTCAGAAACCAGTTGAGATATTGAGTTCAAATTTTTTTTGTGGGTAGTTTGACTTTTGGGTGGGCGTGTTAGCGACCTAGACGAAAAATTGCTTATGCTCTCTAAGGTGGAGAAAAGCTACCAGAGTATTCACTGTTGAAACGAATGAAATTTCCTCTCATGTCCAGAACGCTTCTGCGGTGATGTTTTTGACGAAAAAGTTAGAAAGACTGGACATGCGAGTGCATGTCCAGTCTTTCTAACTTTTTCGTCAAAAACGCTAGAAGACTATAGGGTCTGTAGTCCTTGACCAGCGTTTTGCACATCTTGTCGACCTTCAGAGTAAAGACCACTCTGACTTCACGCAACAACTTTGGATCGAGAGCTAGGCAACTTAAAAAAACTTACAATATTGAAAACGCTATCTTAGTTCCAAGCAACTTATCGAATAAGGAAACCACACGAGTCTGCTGCCCGTTCACTGAAATCTATTTCTTTATATTTTCAGAAAAGAAATACAATTTTACTGAAGATGTAAATACTTGGACTGACTATCTCTTCACTCGCTACCATCCGAGAAGCATTAACACCATTCGAACTTATCAGCACTCGGATTCGATTAACTCCTTCGATACTTTCACGAATGGCAGACGGCTGTGGGAAGCCGAAGATTTTGAAGATAGCGTTGGTGATAAAATTCGACAATATATCGAAGAGTGCAATAACTGTCAGGTTTGTGTTTTTAATTTAGCCATTTTATTTCCGAGGTCTTAGGAATTTTTTCGTAGGGTTTCCAAACAATATTTGACTGCTCGAACGGCTTCTCCGGATTCTCAATGAAGTGTCTCGAACATTTGAACGATGAATACTCAAAAACAAATTTTGCTGTTCCTGTTTTCAGTCCCAGAAATGTTTTATTCGAAAATTCAGGTCTGTCGCAGAACAATTTTTTTTTTTTTAAATTTATTAATTTTTTTTTATCCCATGAATTTCAGATGAACCACTAACCGACTCGATTCGAGTGGTGAACACTGCTTTAACTTATAGTCATTTAATCGAACAAAGTTCCTTATTTCTGCCGCTTTCAACACAGGATCGTGCATGGCGTCAACTCGGCGCACCCCGGCAGCTTCCTGGCCTGAAATATAAAAGCGACAACTTATACCAAACATCATCGATTCTTGCATCGTATTTGGACACAATTTCGTTACGGTATCGTTTGAAAAGTCCATCCGAGTCGAGCTACCTTTCCAGTTTCTGTTCTGATTTGACAAACTACGGCCGAAAGTTGGTGGCCGGCGCTCTAGAATTACCATTTAGTATGCGAAGCGATGAAGATTTGATCGACTGTTTGGATAAACTCGATGGCAAACTATTCACTCAAATTTCACCAAATACAAAAATCGGAACGGATTACGTTGTTCAATCGGTTTGTATTCGGGGAATACCGAAAGGACGACTTAAACGACCGTTACAATCAGGACAGCGACAAATGAAAATGGCGGCGTATAAATGCGATACGGTTTCCGAAATGTTACAGCTGTACTTTCAGTGTGAAAATCACGCAAGTTTAGCACATGTTTCGTCGATTCAATCGTCACAACTCGTTCGAACACCGTTTCCCGTTGAGATGTTCGATCAACGATTGAATTTCGAAGGATTCAGACAGGATTTTGATCGTTCCGACGATCAGAAATTGCTATCGGTACCAACTATGGCAGCAATTCAGTGTTCGGGAGATTTAGCCGATACTTTAGAGTCACTACATCGCGAAGCGAATCGAATTAAAATTTCGAAAATACATCGGTTTAAGGAAACCGGACTGGAACCGGACGACTACTTGGAAGTTTTGGAGGTTCTACTTAACTTTAAGGATAACTATGAGGACAATTTTGATTTGTAGACAACCGGCATAAATGTTATGAGAAAACACATTTTGATTTCGTATTGGAAAACTCCTCCCACATTCCATTCCATATTCCCCTACGAATCTCCTTCCATCGTTGATACGACGAATGCAAGGCGCAGGTCGTTATTGTGTCGGATAAGTTGATTCCAGCGTCGAGTTATAGTCAGTTACCACGAACACGTGGTAGACAGAACTTGTTAGGGAAGATGTTTTACGTCAACGCTATTAAATGACAACATAAAATTCGCGTTATTGGCATAAAATACGGCCGTAAATGGGACTTTCAAGTGCAATTCAAATTACCCTTTTTTTAAAGGGAGATCAAACTTAATTCCATCGTGATACAATGGCTTTATTGGGTCGCTTCCTTCCAGTGTAATAAGCCTTACCTTTTCTTTTGTGGTCCAATTTACGCAAATAAAATTCGCTAAAAGCCTTTCGACGAGATCCGAATGGCACCTTCCCTTTTAAAGTCGTTAGAATCCTTTTTTGTTGCCATATCTTCTACCTTTATATCACCTTTGAATATGCATACGATGGCAAATTGTAAAAAAGGAGTGAAATGAACTTAAAAGTAAGAATTTATTTTTATACATGGCCATAGGTACATATAATCCATGGAAACACGACTTGTATTGACGTAATCAAATTTTTCTTGAGTTGTACGCTACGAACAGAATACTAAAATACTTCAGCTTAGAGAAATAGTCAACGAGGTCTACGTGCTATAGGGTGAAGGGATAAAATTCTAGGCTTTTCTGATCCGAAAACTGAAGCATAGATACTTTGTACGTTGAAGATGTCTTAGCTGGGCTGTACTCATGATGGTATGGCTTTTGTATGCGGCAAGCATACACAGTCATTGCAGAAAAATCTCGTCAATCGGTCTTGATCGGAATCACACTTTTATGCTATTCAAGTTCAGTGCGAACGTGGCACAACGGAGAAGGGTATTTTTGTCTAGTATATCAATTCAATTGTAAGGAATTTGTTTCTGTTTTGAAGAGTTTTATTTAGAAGTAATTTTACATGTTTAGTTCGATTTAAGGTCGAGAAGTTTGTAGAATGCGCGATTTTGGGAAAATCGTTTTATCGTAACAAACGAGTGAAGTGGGAGTAGAAGATTTGATGGAATGTTTTTTCCTAATATGACACATCTTGCAGCAGGATATGCAAGTGTGACGTAACGGGGATTTCAAGTTTTGAAGCTTTGAAGCACAAGATTATAGCATTGGAAACAGCCCTCTTTACCCAATTGTTCCTACTTTTCAAAGAAAATCCATTCAAACACTCTTTCATACCTTCTTCCAAACCGAAAGTTGACCGATAGGCTAATTACCTACCCCTTAGAAAAAACCTAAAAAGCTTAAATACGATCAAAAAAATATCCTCAGAGAGACCAAGGGTCTTAAGGGTGATTGAAGGATTATCCTCGAATCAGCCTCAAGTACTGGCTAAGTCAGTAACACCGAGGGAATCCGCCCAAAGGTTCAAGTTGGAGATGCATAGTGTTTTCTGATAAAATCAAGTTTGCATATCACTGAACTAGACGTTCCTTGGTCATCTCCTTATAACATATATCAACCATACCTTGGGCTGAAGTAATCTACAACACATATTCCATTTTCCGACATTATCTTCCCGATATAATCATGACTCCTAATCAACCCCCTGCCACAAAACACTTGTCTTTGAAGGTCCCATAAAAAATTTGCCACAAATCCCGATCCCCTCCGGTTAGATTCATTCATCACGTAGCAATTACGAGACACTTTGTCATATTTCCGATAAGACATCCGACATCATCCCCGTCCAACATCCTTAAGTAGATCTCCAATCGACTGACACTTCTGTTATACTCTAGATGGTTTGGCTGTTTTCTCATTGATGGTCTTGTTCTCCTGTTTTTCGTTCTTGGCCAGCCTTCAGAGTCAACCGATATTTGTCTGTACTTATTATATTTTATAACACGCCATGCAGCTTCGGTGATGGGCTCGTGGTTATGGGCGATGTCAACCATGACGGTGGCCACGATTCCCGACCATCGTATCGGAACCATCCTCCCATTCAACCTACCGCAATAACACCAAGGACTCACTAGGACCAGAAAGACCACCCGGAATTATGTGTGAGTGATATAAAATTAATTGGCTGGTTATTAAACGGGATCAGACTTTTTTGATATATTGTCCAAAGTGATGTGGTCGTTGGAGTGGGTGATGCTCTAGATGGGGTCGACCGGGCGATATGACTTGTCCTTCGATTCGGGCGGCACCAGGACGAAGTACTATACAAACACTTTGAAACGGATTTTAAAGTTTTGCTGTTAAAGAACTTTGAGCAAAAGTTTATTCTTGTCACATTTTGAATGATTAATTTTTCCCGATAAGGTAGGAACGAGGGTGTGGGTTGGTTGGTTTCGAATGAACAACGTGAGATAGTCGTTGTGGGGGTGGTTGAGGCAGTGGTTATGATGGCTGAGGAAGCTCGTCGTCCATCGATAGATTTCAGATGGAATCGAAGGCAAATGGCTCGTTGGGGTAAAATTGAAAATTTGTCGGAGGGAAAACCAACAAAAGCACAAGCACGAATACCCTTGGGATTCAGGGAGTGATAAAGTTTGACTAAATTAGCGAGGCAGAAAGTTCGAAAGTGATCTATAGTGCGGCGGAGGTCAGGAGGAGGAGGTGCGGCTTGGAGAGTTTCGAGATGCCGAGGTTAAACTGAAAACACTTGATTTTTTTAGGGGGTGGATGGATTTAAAGGCTTCCGCTATTTCTCGTTCGGGATAGTACAAGTCTTTTTTGAGGCGTAGATTATCTGAAAATTTGGTAGAAATTATTTTCCAACATTAAAGATATAATGGCCGGAGTAAAGGGGTTTCGACCGAGGATAATGATTTTGGGGAGTGGTTTTTATTTATATTAGCTGTGGATTTCAGAAATAATTTTGTATGAGGGCAGAATAAATATTAAACTTATATAGATTAGATAATCTTTTAGGTATTCTAAAAAAGCGTTGAAGGTCTGAAAAATGTTTCGGTGAGGTCTTGAAAATTGCTATAAATCCAAAGCGGTTGTTTTTATTTCGACTGCCATGAAATATATGGTAAAATTCACTCTTGACGATTCCCCGACCTAAGAATTAGGTATAAATGTAGCAAAGTCCCGAAATTCCAAAAATTGAAAATTTTTTTTTATCAATTTCTATACTTTTTTAGCTAAATTGCATTTTTGAAATTTTGATAAAAATTATTTTTTTGCAAAAATTCTAAATTGCAAATTTTTGAAATTTTTTTTAAAAAAAAATTCTTTTAAGTTTTAAATTAAATAAATTTTTTGCAAAGAATGGAATTTTTTTGTAAACATATTTTCAATCTTTCAATTGTTTTTTTTTTGCAAAAATTTGCAAAATTTTATGTGTGCATTTTTTTTAAATTTGAAAAAAAAAAAAATATTAAAAAGTTTTGCATTTTGTACACATATTTTGCACGTCGCGAACACACCTGATTTTGAACAATGAACTCCTACATCAATACAACCTTATCGGACTTTGGAGAAACTGATCCTTTGCCTCGTTTCCGTTTCCTTCAGTTAATTTGACTTCGGTATAGTATGGCCTACGTTCACAACAAACTTTGTTTTTGCAGAGTCTGGTCCAGTCAGTGGCAACTATTCATACTGTCCCCAATTTGACTACCTTAAAAGAATCGTCTTTAGTCATTGCCATCGATATAGATTTTACGCCCGAAACGCCATAGAGCTAAAAACTTTTTTAATTTCTTCCTAACAAAATGTCCACATCCTGAGGATGATACAAAATACGGAAGTCCATTGACCAATGAGGTCAACCTCTCTCGGAGCTATGCAACTATATCCAAAGGTATGTGCAACATAGAACCTTGTGTACACATGCATGTACGTATGCATCGTGTATGATGTTCACTGCATGCAATATTCACGTTCACGAAGCTTTAGTTCATGTGCAGAAACGCTTACACTTTGAAGCTCAGCGGAACTATAAGCAACAGGAAGGAAAACTATTAACATTCCGGTGCCTGGCTATTAACCTTTTTCGCTCGAATGATATATGGCAAAGTTGGTTCCTTGCTGTGTTTCTTATTATTGCAGTTTTACTAGGTTCTATGGCGGTTAGAGCGTAGAACATATACTCGTGCATATGCAGGGTAGGAAATGGTGAGTCTAAGGTACTCCCCGTCTACTAGGTACGTGTGGTTATCCAGAAGGTCCTTTTTGAAATAGTTAAAGTATTTATCACATAGCAAACTGCAGCAAGGGTATTACATGACATTACCTTTTGTTCAATTTAGCATAATTGTTTGTGTCTTACACGTTTCTGTAAGATACAAATAAGGGTAGGTCCTGTTTTCGGTCTGAAAGTCAAATGTTACAAACATTTGCTTTTTTTTATTGATGGTAGTCTATGACCACTGCAATGAAATCTCCGACTGAACTTGACTCAATACCCAGCATTACATACGCTTCGTAATCGACTTTCTAGGTAGACACCAAAATTGATTACCTTCTTTATTCTCAACTCTAAAGTGTAGACAATGAAAGTCTACGCGTAAAGGAATAATACTGCCACCACTCATAAATTTTTTAAAAAAAAAGAAAAAACTCATTTACTTATATGAGAACATGCCACTCTGTACCTAGTAGGAACTGCAACCAATTTCGTAAAAGCTGTTTAAGTTCTCGATTACTTTTATATGCGGTTGTTGTAGTCTGGCAGTACTTACTGGGCTCGATCTAGGTAAGTGCTTCCTGGTTGCATTACCTGTGTTTACCTAATTTATGTCCATATTCTTCCAGCATCGCGTTCGGGTTGATCCGAAGAGCATCAGATTTGAAGTAAACCGAACTATCCACCCATGGCAAAAAAACATTCCAGAAGCAGCCAGTTATGCATTTCCTTATGCATTACCCAAGAAGCACTTGCTCATGAGATGGCTACTGTTCCGAAGTATACTTGGCAGTTGGATTTCTTCACGCTGTGATGTGTTCATAGTGCAGTAGCGAAAAACCACAAACTTATGCAAGATGTCCCCAAAACATTTTCTGCATATATAATCAGAATCACTATCTCTGATGCATAAATCAGTTATTAATTCTTACTTTATTATAACACTTGCCAAATGCAGTACAAACGACGAGTTAGTACTATCGAATCGTTACATCTAAAGTCTATACATTTTCACTGCTTGTGTAAGTGTAGAAAAGTAAAGACTATGTTCTACGGTAGAAATTTTACTCTCTGTACCGAAAAGTGTTTAAGGCAAGGACTCACTGTATTGCGAGCCCGATGCCTTGTAGTTACGACTATAACAGTATTAAAATGCTTAAGATATCGAAGACATAGGAGGATATAAGGGAAAATTTTCAATATACTATAGCTTATCAGTTTAAGCGGCACTGCAAACATTTACTTCCCCCTATAATAAGATGCCGCCTACAAGGCGGAAGAAATTTTAACTCTCTTGGTTCAAATATACTTTATTCTTTTTATATACGAGTTTTTAGATAAGGACTTAAATGTTAAATGTTATCGGAAACTTTTTTTTAAATTGATTTAGAAGAGGGGACAATTTTCAATAGTAGAAAGAAAAGCGTGGATGTAAAAAAAATTATATCATTTATCATAGTAGTTGGTATGGTATACATACCATACCATAGTAGTTAGAGCTTTTCACTATATACGGTGCAGCTTTTAGTAAAATAAAGCTTTTGGTTTCGAATGAACTCGACTGTCGTTTCCAATCAACTGCGTTGCATTTGGAACTGTGCTGCGCTTTTATATCGCAAATAGCTCATTAGGAACTTAGTTACTTGATTGTGGGGAATAATTTAGAACAGTTACTCGTCGATCTTTTGTAAAAGTTTAATGATAGAATAAATCGATTAATATTGTGAATGAAGCTTAAACTCATTTGAAATCAAAGTAATCTGAGTATGTAAGTAGTATTCAAATTTTAAATTTAAATCTGTATGATCTAATGATATCATACCATTAAAACCGAGAAAAAATTTCTACCGTTTTTATGCTATCACGGTCAAGGTAGCGCTGAAATCCACTACATCCGACTCTAATTTCTTTCCTTATGATCCAAAAGTGCAAATTGCAAAATTTCATTATGCAAATGTAATAAAGTGTTTGCGTTATTGTTGGTTATATTCACGTAGATGGGATGTAGGCTTGCTATGGCAGCATTTCGTGTATGTAGTTGGGAGGAGGTTATAGTCCGGAGTTAGTAACCGCATCCTTGGATTTACAAAAAAATATGTATTTTTATATTCCACGTACACGTGTAAAAAAATGTTTTTTTAAGGCCTGAAAGGTCAGGTACATGCCAAGGTATAGCGTTATATTGGTACCTTTCATTCTTGTCGCTTTCATAAAAAAAAATTATTTTTCTCTTTATTTTTTAGTCGGTGCGCTTATATGCTCTAATTCCGCATATTTGCCACGAATTTAGTTGAAATTTTTTCCTCGTCTCGTTCTTCCCGCTCAGGTGCAAAGGATCTGGATCTGTATCCGTTTATTCATTTCGTTTTATTCGCGCTATGAGAATAAGAGGCCGCAAATAAAACGTTCCAGCGTATCTCGGATTGCATACACGAACGAACGAAGGACCTGAATTTGGTATGTGCGCAAAGGTCCTTTTGTATAGTGAAAATATAGGAAGGAACCTGCCGCTCATTTCAGTTCTCGGCAAATGAATTTTAAATTTTTTTTTAAGTTTTGCAGTGATGTAGCTAAAAACCAGTCGAAAAGAAGGATATGGCAATACCGTCGAGGTTTTGGAAAAGTAAAACAATATCGGGATTTTTTGGGCTTTGAACGGAAAGGAACTAACTGAATTTTCATTTCAGCTTACTGGATTTCACACACTGGGATAACGAACAGAGAACTGGAATCATATCAAATGCCTCCTTTTGAAAGATTAGACTATTTAATGCATTGGCGGATACAGGGGGGGGGGGCGGCCGCCCCCCCCCCCCCCAAGAGCAATTCCGAATTTTCTAAACATACATACTTCAACCGTTCTCCGATTTTTTTTACACCACTGCAATGTGGATTGTAATTAGCATTTCGTCATCGGATGGCATAAACTGTGTATGTACAGTCTATGCCATCCCATGACGAAACAGCTCCTTCGGACCCAGTCCAGCACAGTCTTATAAAAACTGGCCTATCCAGTGAAGGTTTTCCAAGTGTCATGCCCTCAGTGACAGCGATTAATCAACAGTCGGGGATTTCGCGTTGGGGTTTCACACCAGAAACTCCACTGACGCCGGAAAACAACAAGAACTTTAAACAAATTTGCTTCTATGGTAGCTTCTCACCATGAAAAAATTCCATTCTGATAATGATTTTGTCCTTTATCCTTGAATATCTCAAAACGGTTTTTTTTTTTTATATTTTGTAGGTTATACTGTTTTTCAAAACATACCAAAAAATTAACTTGGGATCCCAATGGGATCGGGGTCAAAAAAATTGAAGAACATTATAGTGGTTGTTAATTATTTTATAGAAAAAGGGTCATTTAATCAAGAATCGCCAAAAGTGTGACCTTATCATCGCCGATTCTTTTGAAAATTTGTGTACTCGAAGAATTAGTGAGCAAAAATATGATTTCAAGTTTTTGTTTCTATCTCATTTTTTTTGTTAGTTATAGTATGTTAAATATTTCCCAAAAAAGATGTCCGAGTCCTCTTTGCAAATTCATATCTCTGGTAATTTCTATCCTTGAATAATAAACTAGGGCTTATTTTAAAGATTGTTGTTGTTTTTGTTAGTTAAAAAATGAGATAGAAACAAAAAGTTGAATTTCCATTATTTTTTTCACTAGTTCTTCAAGTACAAAAATTTTCAAAAGAATCGGAAATGGTAAGGTCACAACTTTGGCGATTCTTGATGGAATGACCCATAATAAGATGAAAACAATATGATCCTGTTTTTGCTAAGTGCAGTCTATGTAGCTAAATTCACACAGAATTTGATCAAACAAAATAGCCAAATCAAAAAAATTTCCGCCCCCCCCCCCCCTAAACAGCAAAGTCTGGATCCGCCACTGATTTAATGCAGGCTAGATGTGTGTCATCGTGATTCCTGAAAACACTGTAGTCCCGTTTAGGTCTTTTAATCCACATGGAACAATATTTTTGCTCATTTCACTTCCAGTTCAAACACGTACTCCTTTTAGTAGTCCCTTTAATTTTTTTGCTTCGAAAGGGTCCAGAAAAATTTTTGTTTGAAATCTTCATTCCAATACCACCTTTACTACAAGTTTCAAGACTCTAAAAAATGAAACCGTTATATCTGGAGCTACTGTAGGCATACAAACCTGTCAAACTATTTTCAGTTTTTTTTTAAATTCAAGGTGTAAAGAGGTTACATATATTTTCACGAATTCCGCCATATGCCTAGGGTCTGATAAGCTATCGAAAGTTTTTACTTTCACGAGCTTCTTCAATAATCGCCTAAAAATCATTTCCATTTTTTTTTGCAATCCAACAGGTCGCGTAAAAACGTTGAACAAGTTTTCACGAATTCTGTCATATCTCTTAGGTTCGATAAGATACCGCCCAATAATTAATTTCAGGATTTTTGGTATTCAACCCCAAAGGGGGTGTGAAGTGGTTGCATACGTTTTCACGAATTTCAAGATACTTGGAATCTTATGTATTCGCCTAAAACCCGTTTTTTCGGATTTCAACCCTCAATGATAAAATGGTTGCATACATTGTCACAAATTTTGCAATATCTTTCAGGTCTAATGAGATATCAAATTGATTTTCTCTTTTAAACGCTTTTTGTGTAATCGTCTAAAAACTAATTTTACGATTTTTGGAAATTAAATCACGCAAGTGGATGTAATGTGATTGTCTACGTTTTCACAAATTTCTTAAAATTGAGGTTGCAAATTGCTTCTTACTTCTAAAGCTAGTATAACACTGTACGCCATGCTGTTAAATATTTGACTAAAAAAATTTGACTAAAACTATTTCTGTCAAAATAGAAAAAAAATTGGCAAACAAAAATTTTCACTATCTGATTGCATTTGTCAGCCAGAATATTGAAATATTTGACATTGTGCCATACAGTGTAATAAAGCTTAAAGGGTTTTATGTAAAAAAAATATTTAAAGAATTTTCACACACGCGAAAAGAGGGTGTATTCCCACTGGAATATATCAGCTTGAAATTTTTCAAAAAAATCGCCCAAATACATAGATCAAACCAGCATATTCTAAAATTCGTATCTCATGAGCAGTTTACACTATAAAGTTAAAACTTGGTAATTGTTTGTGGGCATAACAGGGGAGTATACTAAAAAGAACATCTTAATGGGAGCTGCACTGTGCGAGGATGGGTGTAAAAACTCTGGATTACAACATTTTACGAATTAATTACTCCAAAAAGTAGAAACATTGTTTAAAATTTTCAAGATTAAGAAAGTTTGCGGTTAGAAATTTATTTCGAAAGTCACGTCTCACACGTCGAGAATTTACCACTTTTAATTTAAGGTGGAAAGAAAAACATTTTCATTTTTAACGCTGTTGTTTAATTTCAAATTATATAATATAAATAAAAAATTATAATATAAAAATGTTCGTTCGGGATGCGTGTGCTTAAGACTCGAGAACCGCTGGATCCATTGACGCCATATTTGGACAATATGTTAGTATGGTCTGCAGGAAGGTTTCTATCTCATTTTGCTTCCGGTAGGTGGCACTGCACTCGAGATATTTAGATTTTTCGTATTTATGGTACGATTTGGCTCAAATTCACAATATATATTACTTAAATAAAAATAAATTCGTTAAGAAAATTTGGACCCGGTAGTTAGCAGTGAAGTCGAGATATTTACGAAAAACTATCTACATATAAATATAAAAGAGGCGTTTATAGGGAACATACATACATACATGTTCCCTATATACTCCTGAACCGCCCAACTGATTTTGATCAACTTTTCAGGGAACATGTAGAATGGCCCCCGTCAATTTTTTCGTGATTTTAGTACCCTGGTGCTCTAATTGTTTGTTTGTTTGTCCCGTATGCCTTCCTAAACCATTCATCCGATTGCGATGAAACTTTGTTGATGTGTTGAGCGCACGCCCCTGAAGCTTTCTGTATTAGTAAAACTATTCTACAATAGGTGGCGAGCGACACAAACAAATGAGTGTGTTTCATATAGTTTAGCGACAGTTTGTGTTTTCGGTGTGCACGTCTGACAAAATCGAACAATGGGAGCAACGGAAGCAACGGGAGCAACGAAGCAACGGGAGTAACGGAAGCAACGGAAGCAACGGGAACAATGGGAGCAACGGGAAAAACAAACGGGAAGCAAGATTAAAAATCGCTGGCTTTGTAGTTTCGATAGTATAGCACCATACAAACGTGAGCGTAGCCGCGGGACGCGCATTGTTTATTATAATTCAGTTTAGGACAAACGTGGGTTGAGTGTATTCATGAAAAAAAATACTGTATTCCTCTATAATAGATAATTATGCAGCACAAATTTTACTACTTTATTCACGGGTTGTCCAAAAAAGAAAAAAAAACTTAGCAGAATGTACAGATCTGTCCGGAATGTGTGACGAGTTTTCACAATATAAATTTTATTCGAATACACGTCCTTGCTTGGCCTTTAGTCTAGTATCCTGTAGTATCGCAGCGCCATCCTTTCAACTATATAACCTAGACCTCTATTACAGCTATCGTAGATTTTTTGAGTAGCATGACGAGGAAGTTGAAAATTTAATTACCGCCTGATGGTGGGGTCTCGGATTACTCGTAAAGTTTCCTGGGGCTTAGTCGGTTGTAAAAAGCTTTTTGCCAAGGAAGTATACATCCGTACCACCAGTTTATATAGCTCAAGCCTAGCTCTACAGCGAAAAGTTTTCACTCTTTCGTACTGTTAAAGTTATTTCGAAAAATTTTCCGACTTTAAAGATTCAATGTAGTCGGTTCTTAACAGTAGAGACACTTTCCGTAGTCCGTATCTACTATCTATGTACAATTGGTACGAGTACTTTCAAGTCGGAATTCCGCAAGAGAAATAGCGTGGAAGGGCGGTCTACGGTCTTGAGTCATTATAATTAAGACGACCCCTTTGATATGATTGATTTAGTTATGGAAATTGCTACTAATCACATTTCAGGCCCTCTAAAATACAATTTGTTCGAGTGTTATAAGGCCTTTTGATAATTATGAGGTTTTCTTTGATAATCTTTGCGAAGATTTTTGTCAGATATTCACAAAGAATGGCAATTTATTAATTTTATTTTCCCATTATTGGACTAATTAAAGTTAATAATAATAATGTGCTAATGCATAGTATTCAGACACTTGCGCTAACTACGATTCCGTGCGTCTATGATCGTCTGTAAAAATTGTGGTGAATATATTATATACAGCAAAATTTTTGTTTAAGGCAGGACATAGTCGGAGACCTTTGATTTTTCAACCTGAGCGTATATATATTTTCCAGACAACACTTTTCGAATCCCCTGTAAAATTGTTGGAAATAAATTAGACATTGAAAGTATTGGGGCAGGACACAGTACCAGCCAATAAATTAGATATCGATATGTTGCTGATTTGTGATCCAATGTGTACCGAAATGATCGTGTGAAACTGTAACACCAAATTTGTTGAATTGAAACATTGATCTGATCGTACAGAATAGCAAATCCTGTTCATCAAAAGGAGTACTTAGAAGGAACACTTGCATCCACCTGTATATTTAAAAAACAGTATTATAAAATGAAAGGGTTTAATTTTTCAGCAAAATGTAGTAAAATCCACTTACATTACAATATGCTGCTTTAATTCAGTTTTAGTACGACCGAAGGACATGAAAGAAATTTAATTTTGTAAAATAGTGGTGATCTAAGACAAGTGTCTCTTAAAATGAATAATTGTATTGAATGATTCCCCAGTCACAACAACCCCTAACATCCGGGTTTAATACGAGTTTGTGGTTCCAAAACGGCCATTGAGCTCTGTCTGGAGGACAGGGCTGCCACTTAAACCAACCATTGAATGATCAACACTATTGTTCATCTGTAAAGAGGATCCTTGGCCTTTGTTTGATTCCACTTTGACTATATGTTGTGAATTAGGCTTTCGCATTTTAGTTTTAGTTAGTTCACCATAGTGAGCGATAATTTCCGATTCCCGATCCGTCGCGAATTAGTTCGTTCTTTTAGTTCGCGGGAGTTGAGTGATGAGAAAGGCAGTGAAGTTTGGGAACGACTAGTAGTCGTCATTATAGTAGAATACCAAAAAAAAGGTCGTCTGAGCTAAAAAACAAAAAAAATACGTCAGTCTACAAGTGGAAACGGCTATGAATGAATACAAACGAACTAGGAGCGGGACTGTCTGCGAACTAGTTCGTTCATTTCAGTTATGGGAACGCTCATCCGAACTAGTTCGTTCGCAAACTACACAAACCTATTGTGAATCGCTTGCTGATCAGCCTTTGTAGAAATTCATCCTCTTCCGAATATTCTTCTGGGTCGAAAGAGGTTATTAAAAAACGTTACGGTTATTCAATAGGGACATAACAATTTTGTATTTAAATAAAACACAAAATAATTGAGATAATTTCCAAACGTTGCTTGTTCGTGAACTTCACCATGATAAAAAATTAGACCAGCAAAAAAGTTTAAAGGTGCGTTTGTATTAAAATACAAAATTGTTATATATTGAATAACCCTTTAAGAAGGTAATAAGCGAAAATGGCTTATTTGATATTTGTTTGCTTGATCACCAGAATTTTTCGAAAAGGACCAACAAAATTGGGCCTACGAATTGAACTTGATTCTGTCAACATTTAAGTATGGTCATTGTATTTTCTGTCTGAGATATCACAATCTGTGGAAACGCCTGGTCAGTGGTGTGGCTATTTTTTTGCTCTGTGGCTGTTTTTCACGTCGTCAACCAACTCTGCACTGGACAATTGTGAAAAATAATACTTCTAATATTTAGAAATTGTATAATAAAATACACTACTCCCTTGTCTACCTTTTTGTGAGATCTGTAGCTAGCTCTTTTTTCTGTCTGGAATTAATATTTGACACATAAGATTTTCCAGTGAAGACTGGCACTCATGGCCACAACGACATGAGTGGTAGCCCGCTCCGAGTCAGAAACTCAGAAAGCAGGAACTGAACGAACGTCCTAGTCGAAAAATTTGGTTTAAATTATAGAATGCATTTATTAATTATCATAAAAATATAAAAGGAACAGTAAAAAAAATATTAAAGGAACAAGTAAAAAAATTAAAAAAGGAACAGTAAAAAAATTATAAAATACAATGGCGTCCAAGATTTACCGATCAACATCATTATTGTTGGCCAGATCCTCTCCGTAAACGTAGCAGTCAAGTAAAATCTCCTCAAAAACCTCCGCCGATATATCCTCAATGCGATACATTCCGTCGTCGAATAAGTCCTCCTGGAATAGATTCCTAAACAATTTGCTGATATTCTGGATCAGCATATTTTTCTCCGCATAGAACTTTACTCCTCGAACTTCGATGATCGTATCTCCAAAGCATGGAGTATGAAAGGACTTGATCAGAACTCCTTTAATCTGCTCGAAGTGAACATCGTCTTGCATTATCAATCCCGAAGTGGTTATCTTGCAAACCCGTACGTTTAGATGAAGAACAATATCGAGCCGGCCATTATCCAGAAGTCCATGCCGTCTATCCTTAAGCGAGTCGATTTTTACAACGTTTGGAATTTTCAGTGATATGCCGAGTGGGATTTTCCGAAGAGATCCTTCTGTTGTTTTCCATTGTTCGACACCATTCGAATCCAGAATTGAAGTTCCTAACTGCGCCACAATCGATAAATTGTGTTTCCAACAAATGTCCAGGGCAATCGAAACGTAATTAGATTGCGATGAGTTTCGACCAGTTGGATAGATCTTCATTCGAACGGCTATCAAATCGATGATTTTGAATTTTTTGACAATGCACTGTCTTCGTTCCGTCGATGTGTAGTCCAAATATTTCGATATGGAAGATATCATCTGGGTTTTGAGTACTCCTTCTTCGTAATCTTGAAATACTTTCGATAAGTAAACTAATCCGGACATTTTGACTTGAATTTGGCAAACTTTGGATTCAGAAGTGAAAGTAACACTGTGTAGCGAGGTTGAACTAATGATTTAAATCTGCATTGGGGTTGGTATTTATAGGAGAAAACAGGTAGGAAAGGTTTTCAAGTTTTCAATTAAAATGAAGAAAATATTTTTAATTGGTCCTAACATAATTAGGTCAAGAATCCTTAAAATAGTCGATTTTAAATGGTTTCATTTTATGACCCTCTCGTTTATAATTAGATAAATAAGGGTTGTTTGCAGTGTCTAAACTGGGTTTTAATTTGGTAATGCCATAAAAAATCGACTTAAGGGTGTCGTCCTATGTGACGGCCAGTTTTTTTCCGCTTTTTTCGGGAATTTTTATGTTGCAGATTATGAAAGAACCAACTTTGAAATTTATACCACATATTTATTCATATTTCAACAAACGTTAGAAATTTTTTTTAAGGAGAAATATTGTTTTTTTTGTGTGAGCTTTTGAAAGTGGCCGCTGTAAAAAAAAGTTGTCAAATGACTGCCATGATTCCGGCTGTCCCTCTCATCTAAAATCAAAAAATTAAATTTATACTTCATTTATAGGCCTGTGGCTATAACTGGTACCAGAATTAAGTCAAAATTTTAAAAATTAAAAAATTGGCCTAACTTTGAAATTTTTTTTCAAATTTTTGCGTTTTTTTCGATGAATTGAGCTTCAGCAAAAGAAAACTATGACATACATCGCTAAGATTTTGATACCACTTGAACTAGGGTTCCGCTGAACATATTATTAAAATTTCAGCGCAATCGGTTTAGTAGTTTTTTCTGAAACGTGGCAGCCAATTTGAAAAATGCAGTTTTGAGAAAAACCCAATTAAAGATCGGTGGTGGCCCGGGCGAGCTTCGAACAGCTGCTCCGTTATACGCTATTACTTTATAACGACTTCGAATTCGGAGAAATCCTTTTACATATATATACTAGGAATAATTTGAAAGTAATTTAGTAACAAAAAAAATTTTTTTTTCTGACTCGGCACATAGGACGACCCTCTTAACACCGTAGTGTATTGAAAACTCTTCTAATTAAGACCCTTGAAATAAAATGGCATTCCTAAAATTGGAAAGAAAAAGCAGTGGATCTTACATTTTGAGAAAAAAAATAAAAATTTTGAGCAGAAAAACTGATTTTTATAAAAAATTTCGAAGATTTAAATCATTTTTTAATACATAATTAGATATACGATTACACAAAAATACTGAAAAGACATAGGTATTCAATATCTTTTGAATAAAAAAGGGATTTAAAGTAGCGTCTCGACTTTGTAATACGGAATTGACCTTATTCTTATCGCTATGTGGGAGGTTCAAGGAGCAAGCGATAAAGATGTGATCAATTTGAAAAAAGCATTTGCGACTCCTACGCATACCATACGATTTAGGTGAATTGCTGTATTTAAAAGCATAAAAATCGTTATTCGGACATGACATCATTTCGAAAGTCATGATTACGTTTTGCTTG
This sequence comes from Beris morrisii, assembly GCA_951812415.1. Taxonomy (NCBI): domain Eukaryota; kingdom Metazoa; phylum Arthropoda; class Insecta; order Diptera; family Stratiomyidae; genus Beris; species Beris morrisii. The sequence continues at coordinate 166,437,556 of OX638310.1, read as the reverse complement.
CTAACGCTATCCGAATGCAAGCCTATGATTTGATTATATGGAGGATCTCCTTAATAGCGACTACGAGTTATTAATAATTCATGGTATTATCAAAAATCGCCTTTATGCAAGGGCGAAACCATCAGTCGATGTTGTGATGATGTTCCCGAAACGCCGCTAAGCCGCACTGCTGAGTGTTTTAGTGTTTCGAAGCAATAAAACGTTATCCTCCCGAAAGGCATACACCACACTTGTAAATCCCTTAAATTGTCGTTTTGGGATTTTTTCATCTCGCCAACTGAAAGTACTTGGATTCGAATGAAGGGTGGCTTTTTGCAGACAAAGCTCGCTGTACAGAATACGGCAACAACAACAACAGAATCAGCGTTAGATGTCGACGGGGCCTTGGGGGGTTTGTCATAGTATTTTCTTGTTTTTTTTCTCCATTCGAAAGCCGTTTTCTTTTCTGTTAACCCCTGAAAACGCCAACATAAATGCTCGGGGCAGTGATCCAACGTTACCATCCGAACTACAATATCGTGGTGACTATATGGGGGTAGGTGTATGACAGTGAAGCTACTTTGGATCGACTATGCCGCTCCTCGTACTTGGAATACTTTAATTTTGTTTTTTGTTCATGCATTTGACAGGGTTGAAAAGAATCCTTCGATTCTGGCATGGATGGACGGTTGATTTCGATGGCCAGTCCCGGCTTGGCTATGCTTTTCGTCAACCTTTTGTCCTTCATCCGTTTAATCCTTGATAAGACTCACCAATCGATTCTGTCTTGTGACGTTCATGTCAGTTTGCCGTGTCGTTTAGCCAAACAGCTCTTGCGGGCGATTTAACTTTCATAGTGAAATGCAAAAACTGCCATCAGTCCCTGGGAGCAAAAGGATTGTGTTTCACGATTTAGTTCGGCATGTAAAGTGCATTTTCATCGAGAACCCATTTGATAGTCCTTGGGGTTGGATTGAAGAGTTTTTGGGGTTGTATACCGATGATTTCGATTTCGGATGGTTTTTTTAAAAACACTATTTGAATAAGGTTATTTTGGTAACGAGACACTCAATAATAGTTTTAATCAATTTCGGTTTCAGATGCATTAATACAATAGTGAGACCATTACTCGCTGATGCCCATTTAGGCTCTTTGTCTTATGTGATCATTTAGCCTAATGGTCATTATATAAAAAAATATAAACCATTAAGATCTCGTCTAGATGATCAATTTTCATTGGGCATTAGGAAATAAATGCCGAAAAAGTAATAGAACTCATCAATTTGTGGCAACTTTCTTGCAATTTTGACTCAAAATGAACTTCATACCTAAATATGCGTCTTGAAATTTATTGAAATCATTTTTTTCAAGCACTTTTGTATGGTACATACTCGATTTACGCAAAACTATAAGAAGAGGTGCACCAGAATAGGCTATGAAAAAGTGATGTATGAACACGACCTTGATAATGTATTTAGAAAGAAGCGACTACGAATATTGTTCATGATTTTCATTAGAAGCGAAAATATTTATCTAAGAAAAATTAAAGAAGAAACGTTTTCCTGTGAGAAATAAAAAAAAATATAATGTGAGCGAGGAAAAAATGATTTATGTGTCAAGATGTTTAAACGAAAAATACTTGACATAAAAAAAAATTCAAGCTCGCATGATAAAATCGCGAAAAGGCGGGTTCATATGTCAAGAGATGGGTGGGAGAATAGTTGAGTTTATTTGAATGTCGAATGCTACGATAAAGTTAAGCAAAGGATTCACAGACTGAGAATTTTTCTATTTTTTCTGCTTATGGACAAAATTTTTAAAATAAAAATATTTTCGTGAATACGTTGCGCTGTGAATCTGACATATGCTGGCAACCCCCATAATCAAATCGATTGAACAAAACCGAAGATTCGCGAAAGATTGGAACTGAACAAAAAACACTTCTCCATTTTAGTAAGTAATTATTGGTATGCGATTTGCAGCTAACATTTTGCGTATCTTGTTAAATAAAATTGTGTCAATTGTCGAATAAAGCAGGTCATTCAAGAGAAATATACGACCTGGTATTTTAAACCAACCGGCGTTTAATTAACCCCGCTCTGTATTTCTGTGGTATCTCGGCAGCAATGGAACGTGATTTGAATGAGATATGTGATCAGATGACAATCAATTAGCAACCAGCTCCAAACATTATTCACACCGAGTAATCGTTAAAGCTCTAATTAGATAATTAGCAGGTATACACAGTAGACAAACGATTTCCCGCATTGGGAAGAAAATTGAACGTGGAATTCCATAGGTACTTTCAATTCACCTGGGAGTCTATCAAATTACTCGCTCCATACCACTAGTACGAGATAAGCTAACGCAACAGAACACCAATAACGCCTATATTAAGGGTGAATAGTCCGTGCACGGCGGGATTGAGGTGCGACAGAAGCTTTAAGGTTCTCGTGAAATTCATAATTACGATTTTCATAGGTATACGTACCGGTTATATACCTACTAATCGTAGCAGAGACATTAAACAATAGCCAAGTGTTTAACCGGAAACTGATATGCATTTGCATTGTCATGTTGTACAAATTTTGTTGTCGACCGGAGAATCGTGCCTAGTTTGCATTATTAGTAACTGATAGGATATGCATATGCAGTTTCTGTTCGGCAGACACGAGGGAAAGGACATTTGTCAATTCCTGAGACAGTAAGTCAAGTATGTTTGTCTTATAATATTGAATTTTGATTATTAATCATGGCACTTTGATTGTATGGCTGACGTTAAACAAGTTGTACACGTGCATATTGAAAGTAAGCGAAATTGACGAATCAAGTAAATTGCAAGGTTGATGATTTCAATTAAGTCTCAATTTGAAAAGTGTTGTTGAGGAGCAAATCTGCACAAAAAAACATACTGCAGTCACGATCGGCTGCAAGCCAATCGTATAATACTCTAGATGAATACTGAACTCCGATTTATATTGTAGTTGGGAATAAAGTAGAATTACGTGTGTGCATGTTGTATGTCCTTTATTAAGGACTGCCATTAGATTGCTACTCAAAACTAAAAGACAATATTCAGTGTTTAATTTCATATCTTGAACTGGGTAAGTCATCGAAAAAAAGTCCTTTTTGAAGGACTTTCACATGGGAGGTGCAGGAAGGACTCACTCGATTTCTTACATATTTATCCTTTTCCTTGGAACCATTTAAAAATGAACGTGTACAAAATTTCAAATTTGTAGCTTGAAGCGTTCAAAAGTTATCGAAAATATTGTTGAACACGTGTCTTAAGAACATTTTGTATGGCAGCTACCAGAAGGAGTAAAAGGATTTCGCTGATTAGTAAACTTCTTCGTTTTTATTCAAAACTAATTTGTACAAAATTTCCAATTCATAGCTAAAAGATTACTTGAGTTATTGTAAGTTCCGTAAATTAAGTGAAGACGTTTTGACAGGATATTTGTATGGCAGCTACACGAAGGACTAATAGAATTTTCTTCATAATCATACATTTAGCTCCAACTATTGGAAAAATAACACATATAAAATTTCAAAAAAGTAGCTTAAACCCTTCTGAAGTTATCGACCAATATTCTTAAACACGTGTTTTAAGGACATTTTGTATGGCAGCTACCAGAAGGAGTAAAAGGATTTCGCTGACTAGTAAACTCAAACTTTGTTTTCGCTCAAAACTAATTTGTAAAAAATTCCGAATTCGTAGCTAAAAGATTACTTGAGTTATAGTGAGTTTTGTAAATTAAGTGAATACATTTTAACAGGATATTTGTATGGCAGCTACACGAAGGACTAATAGGATTTTCTTCATAATCATATATTTAACTCCAACTATTGGAAAAATAACACATTCAAAATTTCAAAGTCGTAGCTTAAACCCTTCTGAAGTTATCGACCAATATTCTTGAACACCTGTTTTAAGGACATTTTGTATGGCAGCTACCCGAAGGAGTAGGACGATTTTGCCCGTTAACGAACTTAGCCTTACAAATTCAACCAAAGATCCAGATTCAAAATTTCAATATCCTAGGTGAAGTCGTTCTTGAGTTATCGTGTTCACGGACAGACGGACGGACGTCAAGCGGATTTGAGGTTTTTGGCCACAAATAAACAAAAAATAATATACAATTTTTTTTCGTCCGAGGTTTGGTTCTATGCGTTACAAACTTTTGGGCTGGATTAAACTTATAATACTCTATATGATTTCATCTAGAGTATAAAAAGAAATCGTTTTAATTTAGTACGTAACTAAAGGAACACTTAACCAAGTAACCATACAAAAGTTCTAAAAATAATTGGTCACACTTGCATACCTGTTACTAATGAATGAAAAATTATAATAACTTTAGAATATATGTTGTAAATCAAAAATTAAATTCTTAAAATAAATAACCCCTTCGAGTAACTCACATAGAAATGTTCTTGAAAATTTTGGGTTTTCGGTTTGGCTTTCATCAGCAATGAAATATTATAATATTGTAAATCAGTAAAAAAGAATAGCACTAAATTTTTCATTTTCTCCGTTTTTCGGAGGTCCTAGGCGGCTTAACTCATCTTTAGTCCGGTCCTGACAATGTTCAATCATTTTCACTCTACTTGCTCAAAACGTGCTTAACATGGTTGACTTAAAGAAAAAAAAATAATACAATAATTTAAAAAAAAACACAAGCAGTTCTAATTCCTGGAAGTATTTAAGGTCAGAGTCAGAATAGGGCACATCTTTACTAGTTTCTGGGATGAAGTCCGGGAATCGATTAAAGTCGGGATGTTACATTCTTCCCCGTCTGGAAGCATAACAAAGCATTCCTCTCTTGTTAATCAACATAGCCCAGAGAGTTTCTTAAATATTGGACATATTTTCCGAAATACAGATTTTCATAATCAAACTATGTAAAGCCTAAAATATAATAAAAAAAATTTTGATTTTGTAACTACGTTTACATTCTAAATTTCAAATTTCTGGCGAAAACGGGTTTTGAGATATATAAATGCGTCTAATTTTCGGTACCCTCTCCCAAAATTTTTTTTTTAAATTTCAGGTCGATCACAATACTTTGTTATTAAAGAAAAATAACTTCATATCAATTAAAATTAAAAATTTTCTCACAACAGTCACAACGCTTTTTGAGATTTTGAAATCTAGTTGCTCAATTTTGGCGATGATTTTCATCGCCAAGCTTTCAAGCTTTTATTAGACTGTAAGCTACTTTGTCAAATATTTAACAATTTTTCCTAGCAAATGTAGTTAAATGACGAAATCATAAAAATTTGTATAAATTTTAAAAAAAAAATTGTCTTTTTTTTGTAAAATTTTTATTTGCGACATACAGTGTACTCGTAATACAGACTTTAGACTAATGCAAGCTTGGAAATCAATGTGTTTTGTTGATCAGTGAATAAATTGACTTTAGTGCACTAAATTAGAAAAGTTTTTTTTTGTTTGACAATTATCTATTAATTAATCAAAAATTTAATTTTTCTACGTGTTTTTTTTCAAATACATACATATGTTTAGTAAACTATATTGCTAGCGGTAATTGTCTTAAGTCAGTATTTGTTGGAAACAGATGGTTCTAAATTTGCCAATTCAATCTGTTGATATTGCAGTGGCTTGCATGATTTTCATGTGAATGCGTTCATAAATAAATTGAACAATTATACATAATGATAAAGGTTTCTTAAAATGTGGCAATTTGAATTGTCGCCATTTGAATAATAGTAATAATGTGAATGGAATATTTATTGATAAAACTATCACCCACTTGAAAATGAAAATTATCATTTTTTATGGATAGTTTATGTTTATGTTTTGGTTATAGCCCCCGCTCGACCTGAAATCAAAAGATATCGCGTTCAAAAAATAGTCGGAGCATAAAAAGTTGGAATATGGCAATGCTGGTGCCATGCGAAATGTCATTCTGAAGTCCAGCTCAAGTTTTTAAATAGCGACATCTTTTGATTTCAGGTCGAGCGGGGAGTTAAATAAATGTTAAATGGTCATGAACTATTCATAAAAAATGATAATATTCATTTTCAAGTGGGTGGTTATCACTGATAGTTTTTCCGAATTCTACCTAGCCATGGACTTATACTCGTGGTCTAACTAAAAAGAAATGCGGTAACAGTCCTGCTGCTATTACTCCTCTATGGTGAGGAAGGGGGCATACATATATTTAAGTTGTATTCTTTCGGAGTTTGCGCGATTGAGTCAGGAATGGTTATAAGAACTAAAAATTTTATATATCAGTCATGACATTTGTCACTAACTTCAAATTTGGAACTATTGCAAGAGCTTAAGAATAAATACCTTCGGGTAAAATGGTTACTCGCTTACAGTAGACTAATACTGATAGTCTCATCGAGTCCATTTAAAACCATGTCTACTGAAATATACAAGACTATTCCAAAATTAAATTCAAAAGCTACAGTATAGTGTTAAACTCGTTTTTCGAACTTGATTAACTTATATCATTTCGGCGTTAAAAGCCAAAAAAAAATTTAGATAGCTTTTAAAAGTTAGATACAACTCTTTAGTACCATTCGAGAGCTCTTCTTACTTCTCAGCAAAAACGACAAAAAGTTTTTGACTTTGAATTTATTTCTATCGACGCAGATTTGAGAGCAAATTTAGTATTAAGTATGTTTCCAAAGAAGCAAATTTTATTGCTATTCAAAAAATTTATATAAATTTTTTTCAAAATTAAATGTTCTGCCCGCTTCCCTGGACTTAGAAATTAGATTTTTCAGTCAGCAGCTGATTCTGATTTTTCCTATTCAACTCGTACTTATTGATTTTATATGGAAAAATATGACAGCTAGAGATATAGTTCTAATACATATATGGTTTTTAAGCACATTCATCGAGATCGGAGTAGGGATGAAAATGTACATTGAACCAATAACAACATTGCTGTTTATGTGATTTTTCATGATATTTTGAAGGTTTCTAACTTAAAAGGTTTCTAATTTAGAGCATTAAATTGAATTTAGATATGAATTAAAACATACATTATGTGCTAAAAATATACACTAATAAGGTGCTCATGGCTAATTTGAATTTAGGACTCCAAATTAAAAAATGCTTAATGTCATTTCGATTACTTTCAGCAAAACTAGAACAAATTATTATTATTTAATTTACAATAGTAAATATAATAAAAGCTCCATTTTTTCAATATTAAGTATTAAAATTTCGCGAAACGTGAAATTTGTTTGCCTGGCTGATCACTTATTTCGCTAGTCACAATTTTGTGATGTTTTTTGAAACGTAAAAATTGTGACTTGTGCTAGAATAAGTAAAGTCACAATTTTTCTATATTTTTGACTCTCTGCTAAAATTGTGACTTGAGACTGTACACAGAATAGGACTGTATATTCCGAGCAATCAAATATTTTTGACTGCAAAAATTTGACAAAAAATGCAATAAAATTTGCCAGGTAGAAAAGGTTTTGTGTAGGACTAGTAAAATAATTTCATATGAAATAATAATAAAATAATATAGAATTTTAACGATTACATTATCTGACTGCATTGGCCAGCGACAAGAAGTTAAATTTTTTTTTAAATTAAATGCAAAGAAGGAAATTTAGTATAAAAAAATACAAGACTATTCAGCCAAGTTGTCTCAATTAACAGCTTTCTGGATTAGTGTATCTACTAAATTAAATTTAGTCACGAATTATCGATTATTTTCTTTCTTTCTTACTTCAAGGCCTAGGCCCAATTTGGGCTGTTGTGCCATTGATTATTATCAGTTGTATCAAATCTGATTCTTCACCGCAAACTCAAAAAAATACAGGAGTTTCTCGGATTTTGTATAAAAAAATATTAAAAAAATATTTGGAAATTGTTCAAGCCGTTGGTTTTTTTTCCAATAATTGAATATTGAATTGATTTTGATAATACAGTATTTTGTCAAATGTTGTTTTCAAAAACCTTTTTAATATTGTTTATAGAAAAATAGTGTGCCTGAATGTTTACTCATTTTCCTTGGTTTAAAGAAGATAAGAGTAGTGTTCTAGTATGCAACTAAGATCGATATACGATAAATGGCAAAGGATAACATTCTCCATAGTTCGACATATCAGTCGCAACACATTAACATTTATATTGAAATAAACGTGTGTATATGGCGAACAAGGGCTTGAGAAAATTTTCACTAGCCACGCCAAGCACTTTACCGACATTTATCACTTGAAAATTTACAATTCGAAACACGAAACGTATCATTTCATTCCGTCTGTCTTCTAGTCGATTACACAAAAGCCTTCAGCCGCACGGCCCAGGGATAAGGAATAAAAAAAAGTATTAGGAAGAAGAATTGTCGGAATTCGTCTCATATACTAGTCGGGTCCTATACGGAAAATGTATACGTTGTAATAATGTACTTTATGTCTATCTACAATCTGCAAACAGTGTACAGGATATTCGAAATAGAAGTCTTTTCTTTTGAATGATTCAGGACTTGCATGCAATCCCCAAATTTTCGGGCAACGTACTGTAGTACTTTCATGCTATTGAGGAAGACAGGATATCAGAATTCATGGTAAAGTGCTTACACTCTCACTGTATAACGAACACTGAAAAGTTCATGTTTTGTACATATATATATTTTTTCAATTTTCATTTCTATTTAGAGGGTGGTTTTTTGTTTTCCGTGTTGGATAAAAATCGTATAAAAAAATGTTTCGTGTTGCCTGAATGGTGCCTAACTTAACTACCATTCCAAACAATCCATTGAATATGTGCTCTCATTTCCTGATTTTAATAACAAGTGTTACACATATTTATATGTAGTATAGAATAAATCTTATCGAGCGTACTACTAAAATTCAGGAGCAACGTTTAGTTGGATTCAATTGTAGATCTCGATTTCTCGCCCTGATAGTGTATTCAATAGAAGTTACAAAGTTGGGAACCACATGACTTCCTTCGAAATCTAATGTATTGGAACATCAATGATTCTTCTGAAAAACGATGACAACTGTCGATATCTGGGTAGGAGTAGTTACCAAAATCTTCGAAGAGTTTCCGTGTCCTTTAAGATCGTCATTTTGTTACATTGTCTGATTTCTGCTTCAATTTATTTGGTCTCATTCAAAGTTCATGTTTCTTGTTTGCTTCTATAACTTGAGAACTCTACGAAAACTAGATCCATCATACATCAAAGAATTTATTGGCCTTTCTTCACAGCATGTGAACTGTCCCAGAGCGCTTATAAAAGTTTGGGGTGTTTCTTTTTCCTCGATGTGATTGCAAAAGCAATTTCCTGGGCTGTTTTCTATACTTTCTTCAACAGTTCGATTACAAAGAAGCGAAGTCGTCTCGAAACCATCAAACATTTTGTGTTCGAGAGTCCTGAATGAAATGGCGACACACTTCCATTCACCAGAGAAAAGATTGTGTTTCGTGTCGGGCTCAATCAAAAAAGGAGGAAAGTTATTGCTAACCGATATGACGAAGCATCGAAGATTGCTATCGTCCCAAGTGACTACTGTCCGTACCATTATGAGGTCGAAGGATATTTTTCTCGAATTCCAGAAACATTGTTTCAACTTGGCTGGAAATTCTCAGGTGGCAAGGAGAAATGTAGTGTTTTTGGTCGACACTAGCTTCCACTCGGCATACAGGAGGACACTCTCGTCCTTGCCGTGTCTGGCGTTTCGGTAACAAATAACTCGGGACAGTAAAGTGTATCCGAGAAACTCATTGTCCTGCCATGTAAAATAATGTTGGCCTTTCCCTCCCAACCCGGACGGCATATGTACGCAGGCCGGCTTGTCCAGTGCACCATTTCGACGGAATTACATACATTTGGGTGTTGTGCGGCAGAGATATGTACACGGCTGGCACCTGAATATATGCAAATAGTGGACAGGGCACAGGCAGTAGGGTTTATTATGCACAGTAGTTCCGAAAGGATGAAGGAAATCAAGTTTCCGGTATTTCTGAATATGCTTACACGGACTGCGTTTCGGGGATGCTAATGCCATTTATCTCTTGCCTTTTGTCGGACAGTCCGGTCTACTTTTTTTTACCTTCCCCTGGCTGGAAAATGTACACCGGATGTTGAAGGTATTAAATTAGGGCTGCAATTTTGTTTTTTTTATATATTGAAAGAGATAATGAGTTTTATTTTGGGATTAGTTTTGATGTTGTTGCATGAATTTTGGGAAGATTTTATTTATGCAGTTGGACTATTCATGTGCGAAGTAAAATCAGTCAAATAAGTTAAATATGTACACTTCAGTTTTGGATTTCCATATCATATGCAAAATACCCTTGAAACCCATAAGGAAGTCGTCATTTTTGCAATAAAAACAATTTCCAAACGTTGCTCGTTCGTGAACTTCACCATGATAAAAATGTAAACCTTGACTGACTAGCAAAAAGTTTAAGGTATTGTATTGTTTGTATTAAAATAAAAATTGTTATGTACCTATTGAATAACCCTTTAATTAATCTTGATAAACTGATACCAAACCAATATGTGAAAAGTGTATAGTAGACAGATGACTATGTCGAAGTTTAAATTGACTGTAGGTGTCGGCCGACAAATTTAAGTGCTGTGCGCATGGACACCGACACATATGGAATGATTTGACAGTGTCTGATATAAGCAAACAAAGACATTTAGTTGCGATACTCGCCACACAATAGGTGAATGGCACAACTAGCAGTAAAATACATGGTATACTACGTAAAATTATCGCATTTGTATACCATGAAACAGGTTCAATACAAGATATATACCAGTTCGTTTATCTCTTATATGCTTAGTATTGGGTGATACACTGCTGGTATTGACGATATTATGATATCAATACCAGCAGTGTATCCATGGTATTATCAAAGACTATCCATAAGAAGACTGGACACTTGATACACATGCATTTTTTGTGTAAAAAAAACCAAAAAAACCATTGTATAAGCGGAACAAAGAAATCCGATTGAACAATTCCAATTCCATATTCTTATGGAAGTTCACATGCGAAGAAAAGAGTACGCTAATATGCAAAAATTAATGATTACACATTCGCATCTGTGTGCATCGTTTTCACAATGCACGTAACAGAACGCATTTTTTGCAGCTGTTCTATTCTCAAGTGTTTCAGCATACAAATTTATAGGAACAATATGAGAAATGAAATCACACAAGCACAGCTGAGCTGTGTCTGCACATGATTTGATGTAATTTTTTTTATATGCGTTCTGTAAGGATGTCATTGAATTGGTGAATGCGACTCGTTATCAGTTTTTGCCTCTTTTTTAATCATGCATCATGCTATTGCTTTCTACTTCCCTCACCTAATTAAATAATGAAACCAAGGTCAAATTTTTATATCAAAAATACTGCGTAGTGTCCAGTCTTGCTATAGATAGTTTTTTTTTTTTTTAACGAGGAGTAAAAGGATCGAAAGCCTAAGTCAGTGCGGGACTTTAACCCGCTAAACATCTCCTCAGTCGTACGGATGGATCCTCCCGGAACCGGAATTCTGGTCTGTTTAGCCGAGAAAAATTTTGAAATTCGGCTAGCCGAATTTTTAGCTGAATTGGAACCTATTTAGCCGAACAAATTTTTAAAATCCCTGAAAACGAATTTGAATTGAAGTTGGTCACATTTTCCACATTATCCACATTTTCCACATTAATAAAACGTGTTGCAGTCACCCCTGAAGATGTTCCAGATATTTTTATAGATATAAAAGAAGTTGTAATTCCTCACGCGTACCTAGGTTTCGAGTGTGAAGAAAAAATAAAAGAATTAAAAGGTGCAAATGTTTTGTCACTGAATGCTGAAGAACAGTTTCGAAAACGTTGTATAAATTTTGTTATAAAGTTAATTAAGCAACTCCAAATTAGAAAGCCAAGCAATATCAAAATTTTGAAACAAATTAGTAACATTTCGGTTAATAAGTGTTTGAAACCAAATAAGAATTCAATAATTGGGCTTTTAAAAGAATTTCAATTTGATTTAAAAAATGCAATAAAAATACAAATGCAATGGGAAAACTTAACGTTAAATAAGTGGGAAAATAAAAATGATACTGTACTTTTATGGGCTGAAGTTTTAAATTTTAAAGACGCTTCAAATGAAAATCCATATTTAGACTTAGCGAACTTTGCACTTTCCTTATTGATCTTACCTATTTCCAATGCGGAAGTGGAAAGAGTTTTTAGCCTTATGAATGCACTAAAAACTCAACGTAGAAATAGAATGAAACTGAATATGTTGAATAGTTTACTATTTGTAAGGGATAATCTGTCCGAGAATTGTTGTAATGATATACCAATATCAAAAGATGTAATTAAGAAAATAGGATCAACTGAAGCTGTTTATAACTCTCATGAGGAAAATGAGATAGGTGTGACGCTAGAAGAAGTTTTGAGTGATATTAATTGTATTAATACGGAATAACGAACATTCAATAATTTTTTTCAAATTGCAACAATTTTTTGGCCATGCAAAAGCCAGCTACACAAAAGGTACCTTATTTTTTTTATTAAGTTTAACTGAAATTGAAGTCCTTGTTGCAACAAGAGGTCAACTTAGTTTTTAAAAAACATGAGAAAACGACCGATAAAAGCTCTAACTTTTTGGTTTTTGTGACATTGAAACCTGGTATTCAGCATTAAATACTGAATACAAGGTTGCAACAACAAAAACCAAAAAGTTGCAGCTCTTATCGAAAAAATTTTAACATGTTTTTAGAAACTGAGTCGACTCCTTGTTGCATCAAGGGTTTGAAATGAGCTTTATTTTTTTTAAAATGTATTATCATGAACATATTTACTTTAAGACTGTATTATTTTATATCTTTATTTGCTAGAAATATGTTAATTACGTTGCTTACTATTATTTAGCCGCCGAAAATAATTTTCCAAAGCTATTAGCCGAATTTTTAGCCGAATTGAAAAATATTTTATTCGGCTTTTCGGCTAAATTTAGCAGAACGTGGAAAAAAAAATTGGCCACACTGGTCACAAATGTGTCTAACGAGGTTTTCTACGGTCGGAGCTTCTCCGAAGGCCTCCGCAACCTCGGCTCGGTCGACGTCGAAGCGCGGACAGTGCAGTAAGATATGCCGCGCGTCCTCAATCTCGTGGGGGCAGTTGGGACAGAACGGGTCTTCCTCATGCTTAAAGCGGTGAAGATACTGCTTAAAACAACCGTGTCCGCTGAGCAGCTGGGTCACATAAAAGTCCACTTCTCCGTGTTTGCGGCTTATCCAGCTTTCTATGTTTGGGATCAATGTGAATGTCCATCTCCCTTTGTTCGCGCTTTCCCAGCGTCCTTGCCATTCCTGGATACTGCGCCGTCGCTCGTCTACTTTCGATGCTTTATCTGCTGCTACGTAGAGTCGCTGAAGTTCACACGCTATTATGCCAATTGGTAACATTGCCGATATTACTCCGATTGCTTCATCGGACACTGTTCGAAAGGCACTAGTAATCCTTAGTGCACTAAGACGATAGATTGATCGGATTCCGGCTATATACGATTTCTTCTTCGTTGCATCTGCCCAGATCGGTGCAGCGTATAGCATTACGGAACTCGTGACCGTTGCTAATAGTTTTCGCCTGCTGGAGCGTGGTCCTCCAATGTTTGACATGATGCGTGAGAGTGCACCATTCACCTTTGAAGCCTTTTCGCTGATCGCCAGAAGATGGTCCTTGAAGGACATCCGGGTGTCAATTAACACCCCAAGATATCGCAGATTTGGCTGCGAGATGATCTCGTGCTCTCCGGCTCTGAATGTAAAAACTTCGCGCACTTTTCGAGAGCTCAAAAGAACCGCCTCCGTTTTATGCGAAGCCAACTCTAGGTCCGCACTACTTAACCAGTTCATAATTATATTGATCGCCTCACTGCACAGAACTTCCAAGGTGTGGATATGTTTCGCTACTACCACTAGTGCGATATCATCCGCGTGGCCAACCAATGTGGTGTCCGTTTTAAGCTCGATGCAAAAAACGTCATTATACATGATGTTCCATAATGTGGGGCCAAGCACTGAGCCCTGTGGGACTCCTCGTGAAACGTCGTAGCGCTTGACGCCGTCCTCGGTGTCATACAGAAGAACTCTTCCTTCGAAGTAGTTCGCTATGATTCGCTGTAGGTATCCCGGTACGTTGAAACTATTTACTGCTTGCATTATTCGCAACCAGCTCGCTGAGTTGAAGGCATTCTTGACGTCAAGTGTTACCACTGCGCAGTACTTTTTGTCGCCATTTTTCCATCTTTCACCGGATGTCGCATCACGCGCAATTCTCATAACAGCATGGATGGCGTCGATGATGGATCTCCCTCGGCGAAATCCAAATTGTTGCTCAGATAGACCTCCAGGTCTCTCGAGCGACTCCTGCAGTCGGTTACTGATAATGCTCTCCAGTACTTTTCCCAATGAGTCCAGCATACATAGTGGCCGGTATGCCGATGGTTGTTCAGGTGGCTTCCCGGGCTTCAATAGCAGCACCAGTCTAAGCCTTTGGTATTATCCGGTAGAAATGTGTGTGCACAGCTTATGATTCTTATAGCTGTCATAAAACCAATATGTGGTGATTATTTAGGCCGCGGTCCGAATTACGCTCACGGTGCTTATATTACCAACAATGCTTACAGTCGGTCCGAATTGTATGCACGCTTACGACGCATATAATTCGGACCGATCGTGTGCACACAGTGTACTCACAGTGCCTATCCTCGAAACCGTGAGCAGTGTAAGCGCCAGGAAAATACCACTCCATGCAAATTGCGTGCGTTGTGAGCGCAATTCGGACCGGTTGTAAGCGTGCTAAAAGCGCAGAAAGCGTAATTCAGACCGCGGCCTTAAATGGAAGACCGAATAATACCAAACCGGTCTATATAGACTAGTCTGGTCCGCACGTAAATCCGACCTATGTTACAGTTTCAATCGACTTTAACTATCGGCTAAATATTTTGTTGGAATGGTGTGCGCATGGACGCCGACTAAATAGTTCTAGTGGGTAGAAATGTAAGTGCTTGATCCTGTAGGTATCTTGAAACGAACAATGGATGGAAATATAACAAAGCACCTGAAAATCAACTACAACGTTTTTTCAAAAGCAAACACTGACAATCCCCTTGTTACATTAGACTATATAATAATAAAAACCCCTGACGGAACATTTTATGATAAAATAAGACTCTTTACTTAACTTTTGCCGTGAAACCATCGACAAGAATAATCTCCATGTTATGTGTCTAGTTCGCATATTTCACTATAACGTAATGTAATTATGTCAGACACTTGAAAACGCTGGCAAGAAAACTTTTGCACATAATAAGCTTATCGCTCTCGAAGTGAGAGAAAGTGCTTTTACCATACCTCCTAACCCTACCATCTTGCCCGCATACATAAGTACGTACAAGGTACTAGTTCTTAGATATTCTTCCCTGCACTAGAACCGTGCTCCCGTATGTATACTTAAATGGTGACTGTCGATGGGTTGTTCTTTCAACGTACCTATCCACCGACATACTTTAAAAAGTATAACATTTATTTTAAACACTTTGTAGTTATGTTGCTCTACCATTTACTACCCACTAGTGCATTTCTCTAGTACGGTACAAATTAAATAACTTGTTAAAGTGGTTTCGTTAAAATTTAAATTTAAAACTGAAAACCGAAATATTTAATGAACTTTTTCTTGCCTTTAATGAAAAGTTGGCGAAAAAGATGTTTCATAATGTTCGTTCATTGACCGTTTTTTGCAGTTGAAAAAAGCAGAATATAGAAAATCCTTTAGTCGAACACGGCGTCGGCTTTAACAATTTTGAAGAAGATCTCCATACTGTAAAAAATTCGTTGTATTCAACCGACACAGTTGCAAATTAAGGGATTTGTCTCTTTCAAATCAAACATCTGAATGTTCATCGCAATAGAGCTTTAAAGCTGTTGTCCTACTAGAGCTTCAAAACTTTTCAATAGATTTTGATCAAAAATGGTACACAGTTTAGATCAAGTATCCTCTGATTGATATTCTATTTCTATATTCTAATTTCGCTGTTTCACAAAAATCGGGATAACAAGATTTAAAAAAAGTATTTGCATGCGATTGAATACCTAGTGACGAGACCAAGAAGAAGTAAAAACAGGGAAGTTTACAGTAAGTATTGCTGGAATATTCTTAACCTAATTCATCAATAATGAAACATTGAATTCAATAAGACATCCCTGAGTACTATTAATTTACGTAAGTTAATTTTGAAAATCATTTGAAGTCTCAAGATCTACTTAAAACTTATAACACTAAAATTTAAAAAAAACGGTCTCTTTATACAAGAAACACACGCATTATGAATTTCGCTACAGAGCCAATCTACTCCACAATCGGGAACGACCTCAATGAAAATCAATTTAAGGAACAGGCTCAATCATAGCTGATTGATATTCATATCATGCTTTGTGTGTCAGAAAGAATTTTCGAAACAATCCATAGACATCCTTCCTGTTTACTCTTGCCGTGATATACGGAGTACATTTCGGTTCCTGCCGCCCATACCGAATCCTGTATTATATTCCTTTCATCAAATCCTTAGATCTTGGATTATAAAATCTTGTTCTTCGTCATCGTCGTCCTTGGTATGGCTGGTAGGTGGTATCCTGTTTTCGGTATTCGCAGCGAGTTAGGAAAGATGTAAGAGCTCATCTCACTGATAAGAGATGCCTAAAATTTAATCAATAAACTGGAATTTATGTAAAAGTTTATATTTTGTTGTTTTTTATGGAGTCGCTTTTCGGAATATTTTCCCATTTTATTGGGATGTTTTGAGAGTCAATTTAAGATTCTGAGGCTGCACGAGTGTACACTGTACAGCGACCATTGAATTCCAAGTCAGATAGATTCGTACAGATTATTATGCACGTAGATACGGTGTGGAAGTACAGATTTAATATAGTTTTCCTAATTTGACATGACTCTTTCATCAGAATTATCTAGGAAGCACAGCAATTGTAGAGAAGAGGAAATGTAGTTTAAACCAATTGAATTTCATCCATCACATGCAATACTGCGCCCATTCCAGTTTTCTTTACTTATCCGTAACACTGCTGCAAAAAACTCTGTGGTTCAACGGTAGACTAAAAACCAATTTCCGAAAATACAACCATGATGCCGAGCTTTGATAAAAAGCTTTAATTGCCCATAATGGTTCTCATTGGATCGTCGAAAAAAAAGAATTCATATTTTCAGTAGGTAAAGTCACCGTCGCAACTTTATCGCGCTTGAACGTCACAGTCGAATTTAATCGCATTTACTAAGGCGGTAAATCTTGGAAACAGATTGGCTTTCATTTAATTAATAAAAATAATACTTATTGCGTTAAATTTGTATAAATCAATGATGCTATTTGAGAAAAACTCCCAAATTATGAATTGCATAGTAATTTTTTTAATTTCAGCAAAATTGCCAATAAAAGTCAATATGAGAAAAATGTCAACTAGTCTTATTTTTGGTAACGGAATATTTTCGTTCAACTATTTAAAATAATTTTCTTCTCCCTGTGCAGTAAGTCATTTCCCCTCTAAAACTGTGTTTTTCGAAATGGTTACATATTTTAATTTTCTGCCTTCAACCATATTTTGATATAAAAATCGGACAATTTTTGACTTTTTGCCACAGAACGAAAATGATTATTCTAAAAGGTACGTACCCAGATTAACATCGAAGGTGCAGAATCATATCATTCTGCTTTTAAGGGTTTATTGATTTTACATTAATTTTCAAAAATTATGTTTTCGTTGTATACCTCTAACTTGAAATAACTACACAATGATTTTTCTTTTAAAGCTGCAGCTCTTCACTAATACCTTACTGAAATATTTCAATTAAATTTAGTTTTTCTAAACACCTCTTTATAATTTTTCTAAATTTCAACTTTTTTCCGCAAGCAACTTCGGGGATATAATTTTCAGAATGAATTACTTTAAGCCCCTCGCGCTCGTCATAAATTTGCCATCGTTCTTTCAGGCTGTACTAGAATCGTGCACAATTTTTGAAGATGCTCCATAAGTATACCTGAACAAATATGTTCCAAGATTCTTTTTAGTATCGTTCTCGAAATATAGAACAAAAAAATTTATTTTTTTTTTAAATTATTCAACAACTCAATAATAGGAATCTAGAAATACTAAAACAAACGGGAGGCATATTTCTGAAGTTAGTAGAGAAGTCACGAATTTCGTATTTTCTCATTTTGGTGCGGAATATAAACTTAATTGAAGGACGCCACCATCCCAGAACTAGTTTCAAAAAATTTCCAAACCTAATAATAGGGTAGGTACGTTCCCTATAGCAAGGCGTTTGTATATCTGGTGTTCTACATTTTGCCTTGATAAAAACTTGAGAGAGAGTGAGTACGTAAAGTTCGAAAGATTGCTGAATGCTATTCGCTGAATTAGTTTCCGACATCGGGATCACCATTTGTAATAGTTACGAGTATTAGGGCTTCTCGTACTACCATGCTTCGTACTTTGCTGAAAAAGTAGTGTACAAATGGAAACAAAAAGGGCTTTGATCGATTAAATACGGATATAATGAGAATATCTTAACTTAATAGAAAATAAACAGAGATTAAAATTTTTTTTACAGTAATTCTCGCTTTTGCTTAAATTAATAGAATTAATGTATCTCATATATCAAGAAGATTTTTTCGTTTTTAAATTTGATTCTTGGTTCAGTTTTATTGAAATAAAATTAAGTCTTCATGCATAGGGTGAAATGGACGCTTGAATTATTTGATTATTTATTTATCTAAAAGAAATACAACAAAAGGGTCTAGCAATATCCTAGAAAAACTTAAGGATTACAAAACCACCTTTTTCACTCTTAGGTCTTCTTTGTTTCATGTTCCTCAGAACACCAAGGACGGACAAAAAAAGGGAAACTTTCTTGGCACTCAATTTTATTCGTTGGCCACATATGCACCATCTAAAAGTCAAATGAATTTTTAATACACGAACCATGTGTTAAACAATCCTTTGAACGAAAAAAATGGTATGCCTGTGTATTTTGATGTATATCTGTGTGAAGGTACAGGACGCGTAGATTGGCTCACGAAGGCTTCACATTTATCGAAGGGAATCGATAAAACATTTTACCCCCATACGGCGAATTTAAGCGAGCTGAGTGCTTTTTAGTGAATGCGATTATGCCTTTGTTCTCTGTGTAATACCTTACAGGACGTTAGTCCTGATATTCTACTAACGTAACTAGATACGGGCCACATTGACTGGTTTGTTCCCTTTTTGGACACGGTAAATTAATTTCATTCGCAATTTATGACTAAAAGCTTTAATTAAGCAACAATTATTCAAAAATTGGGTACACACAAAAAACCCACCCAAAGTTTTTACATAGGGCTTCCGTGTATTTTTCAGGATATTCACGATATTATTTTTGAATTAAATTGTTGCAGTTATCATCCCCGTAGGGTAATAATAAATGTAGGACAATCACAGAATGAACGGTTTTAATGCGAATAATGAAATTAATGAAAATTTGATTACAGCATTTCGAGCACTGAGGATTAAAAATTATTGTTATTAATTGAATTGTTTTTTTAATAACTGCACTTTTATGCAATGTTAATCTTCGAATAGTATTACGGCTTATTCTATTATGTTAAAAATCAGAATGTTGCGTAAAATAAAGTTGAATGATAAAGTTCAGAGTAAAATTAAACGTTGATCTTTTAATCGGATTAGAGGAAAAAATTACAGTTGCGATAATAAGATGCCACGGTACATCTCAATCTCGATATTATGTCAAGAACTTATTTCCTGAATTGTTCAATGATTTTGTTGAAAATGTGAAAACTTTTAATATAAATTTAAATAATTTAAAAAAATAAAATAGAAATCTCTATATAACTATATTATATTTTATATATAATATATGATTTGTCAAATATTTTATATATATAATATGTGATTTGTCAAAATCATAGTTTAATAGAATTCCTATTTACAGCCCCAACATTTCACAGTTTATTATTTCACCTATTTATCCTGGATTTCGTGCTTTTGTTAACAAAAAAAATCTGCCAACTGTTATATAAAAACTCTGCAGAAGTTGTTGCCAATTTGATATTTCATCAAACTTAAAGAGATATATAATACTGTGAAAACGTATGCAATATTCAAAAATCGTGAAATTAGTTTCAAGATAAAAATAAAGAAAGCCCGAAGAAGTAAAAATCAATTTGATCTCTATTAGTTCTAAGAAAAATGGCGGAATTCGTGAAAACGTGTTCAACCCTTTTATACCCTCTTAGGGCTTGAAAAGGCAAAACCCTTGAAAACGTGTTTTTCGCGATTATAAAACAAGACCGTGGAAGGGAAAAGTTATTCGATATCTAATCAGACCTGAATTATATGGCTCGATTCGGGAAAATGTACACAACCCTTTTATACCCTCCTTAGGGGTTGAATTTCAAGAAACACTGAAAACGATTTCTAGCCAATTAAATGAAGAAACCGTGGAATAAAAATTACTTCAATATATCAGAAGACCAAAGAGATATGACGAAATTCGTAAAAATATATGCATTTAATTTTCACTGAAATTTTGTTTGGACCCCATTTCGTACGTCAATGGATATATGATATTTTTATACACTAGATGAAATCATATAGAGTATTATAAGTTTAATCCAGCCTAGAGATGGGTCGTTCAGGAGTGAACTGTTCCAAAAGAATACTTCATTGAAGTGAGTGAGTGAAGTAACTCACTCCTTTTGGTGAACTGCAGTTCCATTGGACACGTGTGACAAAAAACTTGACCGACCTTTTTGTTGTCATCATCTTTTAGATGTACTGACCTTTTTTTTTTGGTCCTCATCTTCTAGATCTACTGACGAAATTAAGGAACGATGGAACAAAGAGTTCCGGAACTACTTCACTGAACTCTACTGACCTTTTTTCTTTTTTTTCGTCCTCATCTTCCAGATCTACTAACGAAATGAAGGCACGATGGAACGAAGAGTTCCGGAACTACTTCACTGAACTCTACTGATCTTTTTTTTTGGTCCTCATCTTCTAGATCTACTGACGAAATGAAGGAACGATGGAATGAAGAGTTCCGGAACTACTTTACTGAACTCTACTGCCCTTTTTTTTCGTCCTCATCTTCTAGATCTACTATCGAAATGAAGGAACGATGGAACGAAGAGTTCCGGAACTACTTCACTGAACTCTACTGCCCTTTTTTCTTTTTTTTTGGTCCTCATCTTCTAGATCTACTGACGAAACGAAGGAACGATGGAAGAATTCCGGAACTACTTCACTGAACTCGTTCCTCAAAGTGAGTGACTCGGAGTGAAGTACTTCACTGAAAGGAACTGCTTTGCCCATCTCTAATCCAGCCCAAAAGTTTGTAACGCATAGAACCAAGCCTCGGACGAAAAAAAATTGTATATTATTTTTTGTTTATTTGTGGCCAAAAACCTCAAATCCGCTTGACGTCCGTCTGTCCGTTAACACGATAACTCAAGAACGATTTAACCTAGGATCTTGAAATTTTGAATCTGGATGTTTGGTTGAATTTGTAAGGCTAAGTTCGTTAACGGGCACAATCGTCCTACTCCTTCGGGTAGCTGCCATACAAAATGTCCTTAAAACACGTGTTCAAGAATATTGGCCGATAACTTCAGAAGGGTTTAAGCTACGACATTGAAATTTTGAACGTGTTATTTTTCCAATAGTTGGAGCTAAATATATGATTATGAAGAAAATCCTATTAGTCCTTCGTGTAGCTGCCATACAAATATCCTGTCAAAACGTCTTCACTTAATTTACGGAACTTAATATAACTCAAGTAATCTTTTATCTATGAATTGGAAATTTTGTACAAATTAGTTTTGAGTAAAAACGAAGTTCGAGTTTACTAATCAGCGAAATCCTTTTACTCCTTCTGGTAGCTGCCATACAAAATGTCCTTAAGACACGTGTTCAACAATATTTTTCGATAACTTTTGAACGCTTCAAGCTACGAATTTGAAATTTTGTACACGTTCATTTTTAAATGGTTCCAAGGAAAAGGATAAATATGTAAGAAATCGAGTGAGTCCTTCCTGCACCTCCCATGTGGAAGTCCTTCAAAAATGACATAATGGCAGTCCTTAATAAAGGACATACAACATGCACACACGTAATTTTACTTTATCCCCAACTACAATATAAATCGGAGTTCAGTATTCATCTAGAGTATTACACGATTGGCTTGCAGCCGATCGTGACTGCAAAATGTTTTTATCTAAATTACTTTTCTAATAGATCCACATATACTCACCAAGTTTCAACTTTGGAAAAACTTGTCAGCTTCACTTGTCAACCTTTACACAGAAATCAAATTTTATTTTTCTAGTGCAATTGGTTGGTGAGATATCGTAATTTATAGTTTTTCACACGCCACTGACCCCCCTCAAAATTTTGATTCCAGTCTATTCTCCTAGTATTCCTACAGGCAGTCATTAAGTTTTAATTTTGTGACATTAACCGTTTCGGAAATATAGATTTTAGTATGCCTCAATCTCGGCTTTCGAGCGTTTCGGACGCATTTGTTTTTCATTGTTATGACATTTTTTTTTATTGATTTTTCGTTTATTTACTTTTTCAATATTTTTATTTCCATATTTTAAACCCAATATGAGATCGAATCAATCAATCAAACTGGTCAGTACGGAAGAAGAATTTTATGAAATTAAAGTTGTCTCATGTTCTGGTAAACTTTATTGTTGTATTGATACGTATTTCGATTCCTGATAGCCGGGTTTGGACCTTCAGGATTTAATAAGTACCTTACTTTTTCCGGACTTGACAATAGGAAAAACACATTTAAAATTTATGATTTTATTTTCACTGTTTTCGAGTCACAACACAACAAAATGTCTTCAAGAGCCTGAAACACCTTCATCAAGTCACCGCTCAATGTCACGGCCATTATATAGCTAATCAAGCGTCTTTGGTGACCTATAACACGAATATTAAAAGAACCTAAAAAGCACGTGACAATACAACAAGGGGACATTTTTATTTTGAAAAAGAAACCAGGATCTGGTATACCAACACAAGGTATTCTTTTCGAGTGGCACACGGTAAAAAACGCAGCACTTCACTTTTCAATCCAAAGTGAAAGCACTTCCAGTAAGAGGCGAGTCCTTTTGAATTTAATATCAGAGGACTACTAAAGCGTGGAGCGTTTTGTCTATTCACGCTTCGAAAATGTTCTCCGGAATAAACGAGAGATGGACTGCCATCATTTTCTGCCTCGGATCAAGGGTGCTGAGATGTTTTTTTGCCGAAGATATGATAGCCTCTTCCTTAAGAGTGGAAACTTTTTTTTGTATCTATCACCTTTTTTTTGCTTGATGGGCCAGGTAAGTATAAGGACACTATTGTTCACACCTTGGAAATAGCAGAGAACGTATTGTAGGTGTCGTCTCGTACGTTCCGAACCCCCGATGACCAGGACCAAAAGGATAACATGAATGAAGTTTGTGATTAATTAACTTAAGGTACGACCGACAGCATAATGGTGAAATGTTTGATTAATATCCATTTGACTAAATTACATTAAAGAGCTGGCCAAACAAACATTGTACGGTGAGGAGAAGAATTTTTTTTTAACTCGGGCAAAGGCCTTTACATTTCTCGTTTATTTGAAAGCTTTTTGTAGAACATTTGGATGCAGGCCAAATGGATTACTAAAGCCGGACACCCAGGAGTCATTCAAGGTATTTGCTGCACTGATTACCGATGAATTTGTTTTAGTATAGTTCACTATAGAAGCAGCCAATTGTGTGTGATTACTCCACTCTAATGAAAGAATGAGGGGAGAGAGGGGGTGAGATTGCGGCAGAGAGTGTGTTTATAACATATGAAATAAGTGCAGTTATTGCTAAATGATTATTGAGCATTTTTTTTAACTCAATGCTTTAAACATATATAGAAAATTTATTTAAACTATTTTTTTAAGGACATTTATATGGGAACTATTCAATGAAATGAATTTAACCTTAGTCATGTCTTTATATGAACTTCTAACTGTCCCTAAAATTATACTGAGAAATTTTAAGACTCCTAGCTTTATTCGTTCTCTAGTTCTCGTACTGGGATCTATTTGAAACAGTTTCTGGATTTTACAAATATGCTCAATCTTTATTTAGAAAAAAACGTATAGAAAATGTTTTCCTAATAGCAAATATTTTCAGTAGATCAACGTGTTCTTGATTTCTTGAACTTTTGTATAAAAGCTACTGGAAGAATTTGTTTCATTTTCACTGATTTTTTTGAACTTACGACAGCTCCCCATCGAATTAACCATCGACAACTTCAATTCAGAATATCTCAGAATAGACTTCTGCCATATCGCAAACAGCTGCTACGGTTTTTCTATTAACAAAAGGGTTAAAGCAATTTCCATGAAAATGCAGTGGGTTGGAATATTTATTGCTATTGCAATGTTTGTTGAAAATTTTCCCTTGATAGTTTCTCCGTTGCACGAAACAGGGATGCAAATTTTAAATTTCTGTCTACTTGTATGCATAGTATACGTAACCATAAAAATGCTACCCTTCGGTACAAGGGTGGAATCATAGTGTGAACTTCTTCGTGATCTTTCTGGGAGTTTGTGTATAGTTTTTGCTCAGTTTCTGTTTACATACCAGCAAGACTGTTGTCGGAAGAATTATGTTAAACAAGCTCGCCGGAGTGCATTATCTCAATCTTTCTTAGTTCTAATAAATCTTATTAGAACATATAAAGTTTCTGTTAGACGGGACAATGAACCGAAGATATTGAATTTTTCACCTGAAAATCTAAGTGAATGTGGCGTTTGTGATAGATTGTATAAACCTGCTATTCTTGCAGCCTTGTAATTCTCATTTTCAATTTGGTATTTGAAACAATTGGAAAATCGACATTCTGATTGTTGGCATAACAATTTACCACATAGAACTTTTTGGTTGTTTTTCGACGTCAGAGAAGTTTCTGGTTGGAAACACAAACACGAATACCTGACGGGGATCGATCGCTGTCCTCGCTACTGCCATTGAGGATATGACAGTTAAAAAACCTTCACATGAGAAGCCATCATAAAACTGTTTTGGACTAGGTCCGTAGGAGCTGTTTCGTCATCGGATGGCATACTATACGAATCACACTTACAACTGCTGGTATTGCGGAGGAGTTCTCCACATGTGCGATATAGAACCAAAATTGATTTCCATGAATTAGAATTTAGTAAAATTTGCCATCGCACTTTATGATCAAGGTAAGTGAGTGCACTGAATATCATCTTATATATCAACCAATTTGGTTCAATTTGGCTGCTCACTACCCTAGATAACCCTTATCAATCTCTATCACACTAAGTGCGTCCAGCCAGAAGCAATTTTATTTTTCCAAATATTAATGAGAATGGCATTTTTTCATGGTGAACATCAGAAACTCCTCTGACATCGAAAAACAACCAAAAAATTCTTAAAAGAATAAATGAAGGAAAAAAATACAAAATTTTAAGTAAACATTTTTTTGAAAATTAGAGTTTGATCGTAAAAATTAAAATAATTCGATTTACTTAATAAAACACTTCATTTCGATCGCATAATTCAAGTACTACACGTGGCAATGCCAAATCTCTGAAATTCCATTTTTACACTTGGCACTTATTTTGAGGTTCTACTATACACATTCATTCCGATTTTCACACGTCCGCTTTTAATAAATAAATTGCACTCGGATGTCGCTTTATCATAAAGAGATCTAGTGTGCGAGCCCGTGCTGGGCTTAAATACTACATGTGTGGTGCGTCGCACAGTTGATGAACTTACTACCTTGTTCTCATTGGATTGTTCCATAGAAAGGCAATGTTATTGTTACGATCTGCTTGAAAAATAATCTACAATTTTAAAAATTTTATATCCAATGCCGAAATTTTTGAATGATCTAGGTCATTCCTTTACAATTTGCTTTGCCAAAACTATGATTAAATTTCTTTTTGAGTCACACATAAATCACCAAACTTTTCACTAATTAATTAGATTCAAATCTGTACAATATCCAACACAATCATTTCAAAATCTTCTAACTTGTTGTGTTCAAAAGTAATGTATAAAATCTCCATCCAATTTCTACTGTTTCTCTCCAAAAAATTTCCATTCTTAACCATCCACCGAAAAGCATAATAGCAAATTTTCATAATAAAACAATAAGGGGGCAATTTACTACGACGAAGAAAAAGACAAAGGGCGCAAACGACGACAAAATGAACTGAATATGAAAATCGTATTTGCCGCGGTGATAATAAAACGGCGAAATGGTTAAATTTACTTATTTATGGTAGAACGTCGAGATAATTCCCAGTTCACCTGATCCCCAGATACTTTTTCTGCAGTTTCCATTTCTTTTCCCGAGTCAAGTTTGACTCCAACATTATCAACCCCCATCCAGCCCAAAAGGCCCCTAAAAGACCTGAACCGAAAATGTAGTCGAATCGAATGAATGAATTAAGCGCCCGGTAACGTGATACGGTACGGTAGTAACGGCACAAGAATATATGGAAGACACTTTTACCTCGCTTACCTGTTAATGCTCTTAAGAATGAATGACTCGCGAAGAAGTGAAAAGTGAGAACATAATGCAAATTTTATGAACGCGATAAAGAATCCAATTTGCAGCATTTAAATGTTCCCTCCAAATGGCGTCAGTGGTGGTTCACCTGTGCGATGGCGTTAACAAAAAAAACGAACACCGAAGAAAAATTTATACTAAACCCCACGTTGAATTCATCGGGAAAAAACTTAACAGGACCTAGAGATACGTTTTAAGGATTTACAATCGTAATGATATGAGAATGGAATCTGTTTCTTGGATGTTTCTATCTTACCTGGCGTCGACCACATTCGCCCACCTCATCACCCACATCAAAGCCGAATGAGGAGGCGGTGTGAAATTTTAATGAGACGGAAAATGGAAACAGAGAATCACATTCGGGCAGGAAAGCAAGGTACAAGCATCTGATTACCTGTGTTGGGAAAATTGCGAAAAAATTACTTTCGAATTCTGTTTCTGCGATTCAGACGGCCAAGATAGTCCTTAGATATTCAAAAGAGACTTGTTTAACATTATGGCCGGACTGGAAAAAAAGGAGCTACCTTCAACTGAATCCTATGTAGGGGTTGTTTACGACCACGTCCATTGCATCCTCCATTTCTGTGGACATTATCCTAGTCGCTTCCGAAAAGATGTACTCACCACATTTGTATAAGGATATATAGTCGTAGTTTTGGTAGCTTGAAGCACTTAACGGCGGTAATGCGGTACATTTTGTATTACAAGTGTTTGAACACCACCAAAACAAAACTGCTGATGGGGAGACTTTCAAGAATTCCTTATCCTGGCAATTCATTGCACTGTACCTACAGCTACGATCTACCTTGGTTCGTGTACAAACACGGATATTCCGCTATAATTACTCATTTCCGACAAAATATAGTCAAATTTAGTTTTGGTTTCATGCTCGAGATATTTTCCCAAGTTAGTGAAAAGTAAATGTTGTTGTCTCTTCTGTGTTTCCAGGACAAACACGAAATACTGAATTTTCGGGAAGATTTGTGGTATTTGCTTATGGTTTTGACTCTGATGAGGAAGGAAAGTACGATACTACTTATGTATCTAATCGGATTATACTGATATTGTTTCTTAAATAGCAAAACAACTTGTAGAATAAGAGAACTTGATATGCAAATAGAATACACCTGAAGTTTGCTTGGTATAGTCTCTCCTGGTGATACAATGAAATTTATAGTAATACTTCAAGTCATTGATCCGATTTTCTCCAATAAAATTTATGACTGGTGATACGGAGATTTGAGAGTCAATAACAGCACTCCCAACACCCAAAATGTAAAAAATTATTTTCGCTCCGACCTCTGTTAGGGACTTATGGGATATACTACAACCACCCTTCCGAATCCTGGGATTGAAGCTCGTGAGCTTTGGTTAAAGGATAGGGTATTTTAACCCCGATTTACGCGCACCTACAAGAAATTATCAGCTCTCTATGAGGAAGGCTGGACAAATTAATCGCGTGTGTGTTGAATGAAAATGGTATTCAGAGAAATTACTCTGTGCTTAATAAGGGAATCTAACCGCAAAGATTTTTATTTTTGGACTTTTTTCGAATATTACGATTAAGTATTCTGGTATTCTGAAGTCCGGGATTATGTAATCCCGAATTTCTTAATCGGGATTAATCAGTTAGTCAGCTGTTATTTTATTCATTAAAATCGGGGTTTCATCCGAGTTTCCGACCACTAATACCAGAACTTCTTTGGACCGTGAAGAAGTCCCCACTTTCTTACAGAATCCCACACGACTCTATACTTGGTCTTTTTTTCATAAGTCTATAAAATGAACGACTTGGCCACACGGTAGGTTTTTAAATTACAACAAATTTCGCATAATATTTATAATGTTCAACTATATTTGATCTCCTTGAGCTATTGGACTGGGCAGCTAGAATTAACTCCGATATTGTGAACGTATTGACAAGATTCACTTTTTTCAAATTCTTAATTGTGATTCCCGCAGTGTACAATTATAAGCAATACTTATAAATATAAAGATCAGACGTTCGCCTTTACAGCCATGTTCGTGGTTTTTAGCTACATGAAAATAATTTCGAAAATAAGATGATTTGAAGGAAAATTGGTAAAACACGTAATTATGAAAACTTAGCCTAAGACCAAAAATAATATTTTACTTGTTACTAGTACTTTAGTGTACTAGCAAAAAGAGTACGTTTTTTATGTTCATTTATGAGCGAAAACTAGAACACTTATTTCATACATTTTCCTATGGCATCATACAGCAAACCTTTTCTCAATATGTTACAGTAAAAACACAAATGATATCTTTACTACTTTTCGGTTATACGCTCAAATATAGTTTCTCCTCATTCGATCGAATGTAGAAGAAATTACCGGGGTTAATGCTTTTGATTACCTGAACATAAGTACGTAGTAATCCAAATCCATCGGTATTAATCTTATATATGAAACTTCTCCAACTAAACTGCTACCTTTTCCAATGCATTTCAATTAAGGAATTCATAAAAAAAATTGTTAACGAATACGTTTGCTTATTAGCCTCATTGGCTTAATTTCATTTTTGTTTCAATTTTTTGTTTCTAAACTTTTTCATACGTTATGGCCAATACCAATTCTGAAATTAATTGAATTAAAATTGTAAGTAGGTTTATAGTTTTATGGTTTGTAATTAATAAAATAGTAACGAATACAAATACAGCCTATTATATTCCACAAACTATTCATGGCAATTCTAGCACTGTAATTGTTTTGTAATTTTCAAAATTAAATTAAATTCGACGTAGGTAAGTAGTTCTTCTAACGAATTTAATTAATTAAATATATCCATCAATCGGTTGGTTTATTTTTTTTTTCTTTTTATACTCTAGATGAAATCATATAGAGTATTATAAGTTTAATCCAGCCCAAAAGTTTGTTCGCATAGAACCAAGCCTCGGACGAAAAAAAGTTATATATTATTTTTTGTTTATTTGTGGCCAAAAACTTGAAATCCGCTTGACGTCCGTCCGTCCGTCCGTCCGTTTGTCCGTCCGTCCGTCTGTCCGTTAGCACGGTAACTCAAGAACGCTTTCACCTAGGATCTTGAAATTTTGAATCTGGATGTTTGGTTGAATTTCTAAGGCTAAGTTCGTTAACGGGCAAAATCGTCCTACTCCTTCGGGTAGCTGCCATACAAAATGTCCTTAAAACACGTGTTCAAGAATATTGATCGATAACTTCAGAAGGGTTTAAGCTACGACATTGAAATTTTGTATGTTTTATTTTTTCAATAGTTGGAGTTAAATATATGATTATGAAGAAAATCCTGTTAGTCCTTCGAGTAGCTGCCATACAAATATCCTGTCAAAATGTATTCACTTAATTTACGAAACTCACTATAACTCAAGTAATCTTTTAGCTACGAATTCGGAATTTTGTACAAATTAGTTTTGAGTGAAAAGAAAGTTCGACTTTACTAGTCAGCGAAATCTTATTACTCCTTCGGGTAGCTGCCATACAAAATGTCCTTAAAACACGTGTTTAAGAATATTGGCCGATAACTTCAGAAGGGTTTAAGCTACGTCTTTGAAATTTTGTATGTGTTATTTTTTCAATAGTTTGAAGAAAATGAAGAAATGAAGAAAATTCTATTAGTTCTTCGTGTAGCTGCCATACAAATATCCTGTCAAAACGTCTTCACTTAATTTACGGAACTTAATATAACTCAAGTAATCTTTTAGCTATGAATTGGAAATTTTGTACAAATTAGTTTTGAGTAAAAACGAAGTTCAAGTTTACTAATCAGCGAAATCCTTTCACTCTTTCTGGTAGCTGCCATACAAAATGTCCTTAAGACACGTGTTCAACAATATTTTTCGATAACTTTTGAGCTAGCTAGCTAGCTACAAATTTGAAATTTTGTACACGTTCATTTTTAAATGGTTCCAAGAAAAAGGATAAATATGTAAGAAATCGAGTGAGTCCTTCCTGCACCTCCCATGTGAAAGTCCTTCAAAAAGGACATTTTTGTTCGATGACTTACCCAGTTCAAGATATGAAATTAAACACTGAATATTGTCTTTTAGGTTTGAGTAGCAATCTAATGGCAGTCCTTAATAAAGGACATACAACATGCACACATGTAATTTTACTTTATCCCCAACTACAATATAAATCGGAGTTCAGTATTCATCTAGAGTATTATACGATTGGCTTGCAGCCGATCGTGACTGCAGTATGTTTTTATGAAATATTAAATTAATGAAAAAAATATTGAATGAAACTCTTCACTAAGCCGAGGATCTACTTAGTGAGGACGTGATGCTAATTAAAATATTTATAATCTTTAGATGTAAAACCAATTGGTGTTAGAATGAAAAAAAGAAATCAAACTATTATATTATAGTTATGGAGATACTAATATGCAGACAAATATGAAATATCGAAAAAAAAATTATTAAAAATTAGCTATGATGATTATATATCGGCGATTCCTCTATGGTTGTATGGCTCATAATAAAGTTTCTGTAACTATAATAAAACTGTTAGGGTTTCATTAATAACATTTTTAATTTAATAACTTTAAGTTTACAGTTTTTTAATTTATTAAAATTAATTTCTTTATTTATCTTAAGTTTCTATAGAATCTTGTATACTTTTATTGTACGAATTACATACAAAACAAAATTGTTATTGTTCTGTTGATGAATTTTTGGCAGTTTTCCAAATATGGCCCTTTTTGTTTACTACACTTCTTTATTATACATATATTATAATACATTTCTGACTCTTTCTTTTTTTTAAAAATCATGTGATTTCAGCACATTGTGAAATTATTGTAATTTAAAATTTTTGTTTTTCAAATAATTTCATTTGTCCTATAATTCCCTTTGCCTACAAAATTTTACAAATTTTTTTACAAAAACAGCTTGGCTTTACAGTCCAATACAAATAATAGTAAACAGGTTCGAGCACCCACAACGAATTTTTTATATTATATAGAGAGTATAGAGTATAGAGAACCAAGAGTATAGAGAACATAAAGAAGACGTATTAGTTCATATTATAATCGGTATTCAGATAAGAACTTTTTCTTTCTTTTTCTGTATACGCGTAAGCAATTTTCACTGATTTTGAATTTACGTGATTTCGACTCTGTCTGTTCTGTCACCGAAAATTATTGCACATGGAAACCCTGCCGAAATTCACTATTTGCCAGCGTTAATGGTCAAATATTTGTCACAGCAGCATACAGGTTAATACATGCTTATAGTATACATGCTAAATGGCCCTTCTAGTTTATAAGAGGCTTTGTACTATCAAATATTAATAAATTGACGTTTGAATTAATAATTTAAATTTTAACAGTTAATTTAAATAATTAAAATTTTACCTTTCATAGATATTAATGAATACCTTAACTTACAATAAAAAAAATCCGAATACACTGCCGTAATTCAATGGTCCCTTAAATCAAAGAGTTTTTAAATAATTTTACCAAGTCAACCCTTCAGCCATAATACGAGAAACATTGTTTACAACGTCCTCTTCCTATCCATCTAAAATTTACCACTTGGAAACCACCAAGTTCCCAGTGCCTTGTTTAAGGAGGAATAAGGGCTGATGTTTTGGCCTGTGGTATCATTCGTCTCTGTCAAGTAACAGCTAAGGAATTCTGTTTCCTATTCGTAATTCGACAATACATTGTGTGGAATTTCCTTAAACATATTCAGCATATATAATTAATAAAAATATAAATTTGGGTCTAATTTCATTGGCTTTCTTAGCGAATAATGGCCCGAAAAGTACAAAGTTGAAATATATCCATTCAAAAAGGATAACAGTTCAAAATGTATGAAACAGCTGAGTAACTTTTTGAAATATTATTTCATAGTAAGAAAAAAGTAGAAACAATATGTAACTTTTTTAAGACAGACAAAATATATCTTGAGGTATTTACACTTGTTAGCAAAGAGTATGCCACAGACAAGGACGAGAAGTCGATTTGTCTGGATGAAGGATACTTTCCAAGGTGGAAAACTCAATTCACATGATGGCAACATTTTTCTTACAGTATATCTTCGTCCTCCTTCCTAGTCCTTTTTGTTTTTGTTGTTTCGAACCAGGAACTCGGAGTCGGAGTCGGAGGGTGGAGGTGAGTGAAACATGCGATTAGGGATCACATAAACACCTCATAATAATTATGAGACATAATTAGCACGACACATACGAGCATAAGAACATGTGGTTACACGTGTTTAGGGGTAGGAGTTGTTGCTGTCGAGTCATTCGAGCGTATAATTAATTGTGCGGTAGGAACTTTATTTCGATGAATTCAAATCAAGTGGAAGGTTGTAATCTGTGTCGGATTAAGTGCTTTCGTTGACATTCGAGATTACGCTTTGATTGTTTACTTCTTGGCAATATTACATGTTGTGGATTGTGGTGAATGATGTATTGAATGAATGTGTGATGGAGATTAAATATAGGAAATGTTGGGAGAGTAGAGATCGGTTAGTCGATTTCCATGTAAGTTGTGGGCGCTAGACTTTATTCCTGTAAGGACAAAAAAATTCGAAACAAACAGAAGAGATTCAATTGATGAGAACTCCGTAAGATGAGCATGTGGCAAATACCAATAAAGTTGTTTGGGCTTTTGTTGACTCGGAGCTCAAAAAATGCCTTCTATTGGGTCCAATGTACGCTCATTGTACGAAAGATCTGAGATTCGGGTCTTATCCAACTAAGAAGTCTGACGAAGTGTCGAAAAGGGTAATTTCTGTAAGTCCCTTTATTCGATACTCGTTTGATACTGTCAACTATAATAAAGGGTGTTGTTTTTAGAGGTTTGATTTTCCAATAGGGATAGATCATGTTTGGCTGAAAGGCTACGTCAACAAGCAGAATTTCCAAATTTGGAACGAAGAAAATCTTCAATTCTCGAGACATCGGAAAATAGTCCAAAATAAAATTAAAATCCGATCAAAAATGAGGGAGTGGTGGCCAAAATCGTGCAGAGAAAGAGAGAGAAAACCTCAGAATTCACGACTCTTCTTTCCGCTCTCCTGGTCGCAGTTTGAGGAATTTTTTAATCGGTTTGCGGATTTGGATTATGCGCTTCAGCACCTTAAATTTGAGCCATCACTCGTCAAAATCGATTTTTTTTTTTAAAAAACTGACCAAAACTTCCCAAGAGGTACACCCCTTACGCTTTTTTCAAGGAAAAAAAATTAATTTTTTTCGATTTTCGCAAGTGGTGTTGCAAATGAAGGGGAGCTCAACAGCTGCCTGAAAATCAAAACAAATTAAAATCCGATCAAAAATGATGTTGTTTATAGTCTGGTGGAATCATTGGTCCGTATTTAGTCAAGAATGATGCCGGACATTGCAATCAATGAAGACGCGTAAGTAGCCTTGTATGCCGACTTTTTCCCCAATTGAATGGCATTAGTGATTTCAACAAGACGGTGCAATATGCCACAATCGATTTATTGAAGGATTAGGACCTGTAGAAGCCTTACTGATTTATTTCATTTATTGAAGGAAACATCTAATGAACGAATTATTTCGCGTAATGGACCTGAAGATCATGTGATTTAACATCTTTTGATTTATTTTGTGAAAATATAAAATCTACCAAACCAGGGACGGTGTATTACTTGGAAACCAACATTCGACGCGATATGACAAATATACGACCTAGTAAAAAAAAATAAAATGCTTTTCCTCTTTTTAACATGTACCAAATTATAGCTTTTTAGCATGAAAGAAAAAAATCATATATCAAAACGAATTCTTTCGAACTAAATCAATCAAGGAGAACGGGATTTTCATGTCCATCAGTTGCGCCTTTTCAGGTGAAGTACAATACTTTTTCACCGTAAATTAAGTAATGTAATTTTTACATTTCAGAAAATAAGGAATTAATAACAGTATGTATGTTTATTCCTGAATTTATAGTTTAGCTTAAATTGAAAGGTTTCTTGCGTGAAATACTGATTAAACTTATTATTGTGACAAAGATTTGTAAAAATAAAACTGTTTATCTGTAACATCTTTAATATTTCAAAATTCGCTTTCTCTGTACTGATTTGCTTTTGCAAGTACTGCATCAAATACCATAAATATTTGAACAAAATTACTTGGTTCAATTAGCCAAACAATAATTGCGTCTGCCATTGCTCTCTATCGTACACACTCTTAAATTTTAATATCCCGAAAAACCGATTGAATTAAAACCTTCAAAGCCGTACTACTAAAGAAAACAAACCCTCTTTTCAACAGCAAACAAAGTGCCTGGTGAAATGACTATCCACCAATCATATCTCCCGCACTTCACCAATCATCCAGTATCTCTGATCTAATATTTCGTAACAGATAAAAGATATGTATCTTGCTATGTCAACGGTTTCCCGAATTCAGAACCGACATGGAAAATCCAAGAAAAAGCCCCGAAATGAAAACCTCAGAGCAATTTATTTGTGAGTCCTTGGAGAAAACAAGTCCTTCGTGTATAGAGACGAATGTGTTCAGTAGCAATGAATACCGTTCGAGGAACCCTTCAAACTGCGTATATCCGATCTAATAAACTTTACTCACTCCGTCTTCGAGTATTGTTTCTACTTGAAGTCGATACGGAGAAAATCTTCTGCTCCTTGTTTCGTCCCCAGTCTGCAAGGATTTACAAGGATAGTTGTAACCAACTGACTTGTGAATAATTTTCCATTATATATGTTTCTGTCTATGTTGAGCATAATCTGGAATCCTGAATCTGATGGTGCCTGAGATGAATTACAATTAGCGAACGGAGTTGTACGAATCCACTCTATAGCTTGACATCGCAATGAATTCGGGATTTCGGTATGGTGGGTCTCATCCCAGGAACCAGGATACTAGAGAGGTTAGAGGAGCAATTACTGCAACATGATATTGCCGTGAAGTTCATTGAATTTAGACAGCACTTCTGCTTGGAGTAAATGTGAGATGCTGCCGATGGTATGTTTTGCGGGCCAGAGGCGGGGCAGCAAAAGTTTTCATCCCGCTATGCCAAAATTTTCCTAGTCAATTAGAACTTTTTGGACTATGCTGTCAAGTTTGCAATATGTCAATTAATGAAAAGAAAAAGTTGAAAATTATTTTCATAGTTTGATTATGGGTCATCAAATACCGACTTTAAACTCAGACATTTCATTGAGTAGTGAACACAGATTTTACGTGCCAGAGATTTCTAGAGTTCGTGGTATTTTTCAACGAGTTTAACAAGCGTCTTTTTAAATTTAATCAATTACAATCAAAACAAGGAGTACAATTGCCGAGCCAAGGCTTCAAACTAACCGCAAATTTTGGTTGCTACAAGCAATAATACCTCTAGTACCACTCTGTACACCTTTCCTTAGTGAAACTCTACTGTTGTTGCTCTACATGGAGCCCGTATAGTTTGTATTCCTCGTAACTATGCGTCGATCTATGGCTTACCATTTCATTTTCAGAGAAATTTCTGCTTAAGATATTTTTTCATTATTATTAACTTTTTTTTTTGCTGTTTAGTCAACTTTTCTGGGCATATTTCTCGTACATGTGTGTACGGACCACGAACCTACCAACCAGCATTAAAAATTGTTCTCTATTTTATTCCACATAACAATTACAGCAATACGGGGCGCGGGGTGAATATGAAAGTCGTCTCCGTAATATTTTGCCCTCAAAATGTAAATTGCGGAATTATAGGAACCCCAGACCAGAAGACTCATCCATTAGTGCAAGCCTCCCGTATTCACTCCGCATATGCCCTAACGGCACGAAAAGGAAACCTTTTGTACTGGGTTTACTCCATTGTTTGTCATAAAGGAACAGGAAAAATAGAAATAATAGTGAAAAGAAAATATTATACGTCGACGTTAGGCATATACTGGAGTTGTAGGTATGTACGAATGTAGTTAGATGTATGCGGTGATTTGGGTGCTATAAAAGAGGTTCCAAAGGGTGGCAAGCATCCTATTTGTTACATTAAAAAGAATCCTTCTTTGTCCCGGCTTTTGGGGTTAAATGTTCTACCCAAACGTACTACAGTCGGGCGTTCTTTCTATAGCATAAAGGCTTGTGGTTATTTTAGCCTACCCGTCTGCAATGCGCACCAACTGAGCAATTTCTTATTTCAGTTACTTTTATTTCCTTGCAGCTATTTACAATAACAAGAAATATTTTAAGCTAAAAAAACTGAAAAATATTAAAGTAAGTTGTTGTTGCTAATAGCTGATTTATAGCTGATTTATAGCTGATTTACATAGCAAGATTTCGAACTGTATTTCACGAAATCTTGAGATTTCAACAAAACTCTATCGAAATTTACTAGATTTTGACTAGATTTCCCTATGACTAGATTTTGTGGAAATCAAGTTCGAAGTCTACTACTGGAGAGCCCTGAAATTTATGATTTTAACATATTGTAAATAAAATTTTATAATTACTTGCTCGGAAAGCAAACATTGGTATTTAATAATTTTACTTTATTTCATTCCATTGCAGAAAAACGTAAAATCTTACAAAATAAAAATTTGAACAAAACAAAATATTGCCAAAAAATTTAAAATTAAAATTTTTTTTAATTTTGACAAAACAAACAACTACTAAATTTTTAAATGTCAAACAAATCTCTTCAAGGCAATGTAAATGATATGCGATTTTGAAATGAAACCGCTGAAATCTGGCGATGTAATTAAAAAAAATTAAAGAAAAATAGATAAATAAAAATTAGAATTGATACAAAATAGAACTGAACATTAATTTTAAAAAAGAAAATATTAATTAATATTTCACTTTATATGAATTTCGGCAGCCCAGTAAGAACTCTTGGGTTATAAACTAAATCTGGTTGTAGGTCTTACTGTGTGTCTCTTCGTCCATCGCTCCATTCATACAATAACTTGTAGTGGACGCAATAAGCGACGATTGTTTTCATACCATTTCTCTGTTGGACCGCAGTTCAAGCACCGAACAAAAAAACGACGTAATACTTCACTCGAGGAAGAGAAAATGTGGCCTATTTTCTCATGGTAGATACTTTGACTGCCAGAAGTTGGGAAGAATTATAGCAATGTTATGATATGGTACGTTCAAAAGACAAGAATATGCGTCTTCATAAGCTCCACAACATTAAAAAAAAAAGTTATACCTATTATGTACAGAACTCAACTACGTCCAATTATTGTAGTTTTTGGATGATCTACGTACAGTTTGTCAACTAATTCTTTGCAAAATGAAAAAAAGTCATAAAAATTTATTTGGAAGTGAAAATTGATTAACAAAACCGAGTTTTCTTTTTGTTTTTCTTTCAATATATTATTAAGGTAAGTATTAGTTATTAACATGAATTACAAAAATATTAAATTTCAATATAAAACATAACAAAAAAACAAACAAAACCAAAAACAACAAATATTCAACTGTCAATTAATTCTTTGCAAAATGTAAACACATGTTGGATTTATAACTGAATCTGATAAACTATGATACTAATAGTATTAGTATTTGGTATGGTGGCTATTAGCATCCATGACTGCCTTCAGACGACGCGACATTGACTGTAAAGGCCATTTAAGTCGTAATATTCAGGAATTTTCTGCCATTCTTCTTGAATTGCTTTGATTAAATCATTTTTATTGGTAGGTCTGCGTTTAGCCACTTTCTTCTTCAGCAAAACCCACAAATTCAAATTGAGGTCCGGACTCTGGGTAGGTGCATCGAAAACTTTACTGCAAGAGTACAGCAGCCAGGTCCTGTACAGCAACGATTTATGTTTGGGGTCATTATCCTGGTACAGCTTGTACTTTAGTTTATTTGCGTTGCGAGGATCAACAAACTCAAAATTCATCGCGCTCCGTGACAATTCATTTTTCAGAATGTCCAAGTAGTACTCCTTCGTCATAATGTCATTGAAAATCCGCAGCTCGCCAACGCCTTCGGATGAGATACAACCCCACACCATTACAGAAAGCTTGCCAAACTTTACTATTGGTATGATGTTCTTCTGCAGCAAGGCTGTATTAGGCTGTCTCCAAACTGTGCTGGGTTCATCATGAGAATATAACATTATTTTAGTATCATCACAAAAAATAACGTCGTTCCAGTACTCTGCGGGCTCGTTTGCCGGGCATTGTTGAAAACTTCGATTTCGCCAATATGTGCACTCGCCCAAGGCATAAATTACAATGAAAGCAATAAAGGAAGGCATACTAAAGCAGCCCGTGTTAATTTTTCTCGAATTTGATCTACCATTAGTTAGTTTCGTGTCTCTTTTCCACGTACATGTTTGCATTTTGCAAACAATTAATTGACAGTTCAATATTGGAGGCTTTTTGGTTTTGGTTGTTTTTTTGTATGTTTTATTTCGAAATTTCTAATTTTTGTTAATCATATTAATAGCTTATGCTTACTCCTATATTATTGTGAAAGAAAAAATTTGAACAAGCTAGTTTTGGTGCAAAACAACTCTAATTGAAACAAAATTGTGGTCATTATTTCATTTTGCAAAGAATTAGTTGACAAACATTCAACATATTAAGGACAGTCTCGACCTAAGAAAAATCAAAAAGACGCAATTCAAATCCAGCTTTAAACTCTTAATACAGATATTTGCCGTCTGATTCTCTTCATCTATTTCTCGTTTACAAAAATTATTTTTATTTTTTTTTGTTACTGCGCCCTCTCTCGTTGGCCGGTATCCTTAAAAGCGAAGCCATGAACCAGAGTCGTACCTACTCGCTCACGTAATTCTCCATTGAAGTGCAATGATCCGTGAAATTCCAACAACTTTATGTTGCGAATGGTTTGTAGGTTTCTGGTAACAGGGCAACAACGTTCAAACATGGAAAACAACATGGAAAAATTGAAGATTCAACAAGACGGAGTGGCTTTGGGGATACTCCACGTTGAAAAATTGGTCTATCCGCCACGTTGTTTCAGCGTTCTGGGCTTGTGTACTCGGGTGGGATCATCATCTCTCCTTTTTCTTACCCTCCCATATTTATACAGGGATTCCAGATGCCGTAAGATTTTTATCCTATTTCAATTTATTGTCTTGGTGTTTGGGACGAATTATTTATTTATACAACTTTGTTTTGTTGCTTGTCGGTTTGATTTCGTAGATCGCAGAGAAAAGGATGTGATTTAATGAGGTAAATTGTGTTGGAGTTCGTTATATCT
The DNA here is from genome assembly GCA_951812415.1 of Beris morrisii. Lineage (NCBI taxonomy): Eukaryota > Metazoa > Arthropoda > Insecta > Diptera > Stratiomyidae > Beris > Beris morrisii. Next base: position 166,397,747 of record OX638310.1, on the reverse strand, counting down.
TTATCAAATTAAAATTTAAAAATAGTATCGAAGTGAATCAGTTCTTAAATTGATGAGGAATGCTCACGTATGAATATGGTGAGCTATGTTTGATGTTTCATTAGAAGGCTGGCATTTGTACACACCGTACTTTGAATTTCTACAGGGGGTTCTCTTCTATTGGGGATGAACTTGTTTGGGATGGGGATTAAAGCAAACTTTTTAAATTTCTATATCTCTGCGAAAACTATCTAAACTTTTAGGAAAAAATAAATTTTTTACTTTCGTGGTGTATAAATTGTAATAAATTTTGGACCGGAATTTATGTATGCTGTAGGGCTAAAAGTGAATAAAAGACTCATATTAATTTCTGCCCATTTTAGTACATGTAACAAGACATGTAATTTTTGGACATATTTTCATGTTTTTGAAATTTAGATCAATATCTTCCGAACATTGAGTAAATGCCATATTTGCATTGGCCTTCGACAAAGACAAATTTCACGAATTTCGTCATATCTCTTAGGTCTGTGGAGCTACCGAATTAATTTTTATTCTGCGTGCCCTTTATATAACCGCTCAAAAATGTTATCCAGATTTTTCGATATTCAAACCATTCGAGGGGGAAGTGGTTGTGCATGTTTTTATGAATTTCGTCATATTTTTTAGGTCTAATGAAATATCCTATTCGCTTTTTCTTCCAAGAAGAGCCTTAAATAAAGTCCCCAAGGAAACAATTAGGCAAATTTCGATATTCAATCCCTAAGGTGTGGGGTGGTTGTGCAATTTCTAACGAATTTCGACAAATCGTTTAGAACTAATGAAATATCGAAAAAAGCTTTTATTTTTAACGGTTTTTATTGAAATTAAAAAAATAATGTTGTCCTCGATATTAAAGGTTTTGTCCAAAAATCGTTTTTAAATATCTAACAATCTATAATATATTAAATTCAAGAAAGGTATTTAAAGTACATGTAATTTTTACGCCTTTTCTTTTAAAATTAACTCAATAAAAAATTTTGTTGGAACGAAATACGTTTTCTTTCACTGTGTCTGGGTGCAAACTATATACTGCATGTGTTAAGTCGAGAGCTTTCTCGTATATTCGGAGTAGTATGTGAAATGTTCGAGAAATGTTATAATAAGAACAGTCCGAGATGGGGAAAAGTGTTCGTGAAGAATGTTGAACTAAGTGGATGTTTGCAGATTTTCCACGCCTTTCTTGTTGGGTATTGCAATCGGATGTTTTTCTCCATTTTCCAGTTAGATATTGGGAGGTTGTTGTTTTTCTTACTGAAAACTGATCGGGTTGTGTGGGTTGCCAGGTTAGCATGTAACAATATTTTTAATATTGGCAGTTTATAATTTTTTTTACGAAGAGTATACATTGCGGCAAACCTACAGGACAGAAGAGCCAAGGAATTGGCATCTAGGCACTGAAAGTAATACTAACAATAAAAATATTATAGCTCAGATCTGCTTGTAGCCCCAGCTTTCAAAAACTTCAAAGCAATCAGGGATTAGAACAACAAGTCACAAGCATCGGTGGTTCATTAATACCACGCCGAAATACTGCCAGGAAAGCATTAAACCGCTAGCTACCCACTTTACGTAAAACTTTCAAATCAAAACCATTAAAACTCTCTTCGACTAATAAACTCAAGACACAGTGAATATATTTATGGGTGCCTGGTTTCATATGCATCCACCTTCCGGTCTCCGGGTGGTCCAAGCAACCCGACTATGGGGATTTTATTTATGAAGTCATTTAAGGGAGCAAAATAATTGGTGTAGGTGAGTTTTCCGAATCGAAATTTTTCGAAAAGTTCCGGCTTATTTCTAGCATCGTCCAGATGCAGAAGTCATGAGGAGCATGGGGTCGTATGGTTGAGATGGGGTTGCAACCGAAAGACCAAATTTGGCTTGAACTTTCCGGTATGCTTGTTGCGCTGGATGACTGCTAGCATGCCTGGACACAAGCAGCACAATTCCACCCCTAAGTCCAGGGAATATTCAGTTTATTAGCTTGGATACGTTCTACATGATATTTTATATGCAACAAAAGTACCGCACAAATAGCTTAAATGGGGGCTTTTCGTATGTTTGGATGTGTGCAATAGGTGCTTATAAGGGTAGCTCTTGTATTTTACCTTGATCCGCAGTTAGGATGTGCGCAAAAAAACGTTTCAAAAAGATTAAATGATTAAAATCACACGCGTATTCATGATAGCCTGGGATTCGTATGCATATATGCAGATGGTCGGGATACTTCAAAGATATTTCTGCCTGAGTATTTCCGCTCTTGCCATATAAAATGCTAGCGGAACAGAGCACCATTCGAGCCATTGCTGCAGGAGGATTTTGTTTTTTTTATGATTAAAACGTGTATGAGGTGGACTCTATAGCAATGATATCTAGTCAAACTTATTCGAATGAGTATTAGATCCGAACTGAAGCCGGAAGGATTATCCTGCTGGTATTTTCGCTGAATCTTCCTTTTAACTTAATTTTCACATCCTGTTACAGTAAACCTGTATTTTATAGCGTATTCCTACCTTTATAAATATGTATGTACGGAAAATACAACGGTTTAATGGGATGAAACTCCTTTGATTAAATTTTTATGGATTAATCAATTAATAATTAAAGGAATAACGTTCCGAAGATGAATCTCGAAGTATTGAAAATACGAATTATTTTTTTTATTAGAAAGTCATTTTCTACATATATAATCGTCCGAAAACAACAATTGGTTTTTCTAGGGAAATATCGGTTTTGAAATGAACCTCCATGAAATTTTGTTCGTGAGCTTCCACAGCAATGGAAAGCTCAATTTATCATAGGCTGTTGAAACAAAATTAATTTTAGCTTCTACTTTTAATAAGTTGTCTTTAACAAAAGTCTACAAGTTAATTTCTTTACATCCAACCGAGTAATCGTGACACGATTTATAACCCAAAAACATTTCTTCGTTCGTTTTTAACACACCGCAAATTGCAAATCAAATTTTTTGCTATGCAAAATACTTTTCCAGTAAAATTATATCTAAGTTCCGAATTTCAACTTTGTAGCGTAAGCCGTTCTCAATATGGAAAGCATACCCTATGACCTTTCAGCTTTTACTTAAATATTTGTAAATATAAAAAATGGTGATCGATCTGAAATTTCAAGTTAAATTTTAGGGGGGTATATTCATCATCATCAATGACGCGACTGCCGAAATCGGGCCAGGGCCTGCAGGATACATTTTCTGAAGTCATCTCGATTCAGCGCCTGCGTCCTCCAATTTGTGCATCTAAGAAACGATCTGCAATCTGCGTCAAGTGAGTCGTCTTATCTTTTCCGCGGTTTTTCCACCGGTCGTTTGCCCTGAGCTCTACCTTTCAGTGTGCGTTTGGGAATTCTTCCGTCGTCCATTCGCTCCACATGGCCTGCCCATTGTAGCTCTCTACATTTTATAATAGTTGATGCGGCTGGGTCATCATGGATCTTCTACAACTGTTGTACCGAATACGTCATTCAGTGCCATCTCTTACTGGTCCCAAAATTCTTCGCAGAATTCGTCGTTCAAAAGCGTCTATTGATTTTTCAATAGACTGGGGGTATTTTGGATGGAACCTTTTAAGTAGCCCCATTTTTGGGTGGGGTGGGTATGAGAGAGGAGGTTAGAGAAAAGTTTAAGACGAAAAATTTTCTTACGAACCGCTTATGCTAGGAAGTTGACTCAAATTATTGGTTAGGGTGTAAAAAGTTAGGGTGAGAGAGAATGAAAAATAGAAAATGGAAATGGAAAATGGAATGGAACCTTTTTAGGATCACCTTTAAAAAATTCTGAGAGTCGTAGAGCGGTACGAAGGTGTTGTGAGTGTTTTTTATTTCTCAGGAATGACTTAGGCCAAAAAGTTAAAATGTCGTATGAATAAGAATAGGTATATACTACAAAAATAATTTAAGCAAAAAAAATTTTCATGAAAAGGAGATGGGGTGAATTCGATTTAGGTGTTTTTTCGAATTTTGACATTATATCTACGGTGTGGAGTGATATCGAATTATGTTTACTGTAACAGAAATTAACTTCATTATTTTTTGAATAGACTTTCGGAACGTGTCAACCAAAAGAAAATTTCTCCCCAATAGAGGTCGAGACAATTTTCAGCGAATCATTATTGTGTGTATTCATCAAAGACTTCCCCTTTTTATGCTTTGTCATTCCGATTTCTTAAAACAAAAATCTATTCCGGAATTGTTCGGAAATCTTTTCCTAGTTCTGAAATAAATTCTTTTGGATTAAAAGTTAGGTAATTTTTTTAATTATTGAATAGTTGAAGGTCACAAACCCTTCACCATATGACCTGGAGGGAATAATGCAATGAAGAAATGAAATGTTCGTAATCAAAAATCTTGATAACAAATTTAAACTTATAGTAATTTTTTCTATCTCAGAACCGGTTTAGGATAGAAAATTGAAATTTGGTTTACCCATATATATCTGAAATTATTATAAGCGAAGGGGGAAAAATTTTTATTTGATCGGATTTCAAGGTAGTAAAAGATTAATGTTAATATTGGGAACTTTTAATAAAAATGTGAAGAATTTTATCCAACTAAACTAAAAACATTAGTGTACAAATTTTTTATTTTCATTACCACTTTGGGCAATTTGTTGTTCCGAATCAACGGCAGTAGACAGTTTCTTCGAATTAAGACTCTCTTTTCTGACTGAAGTCTTTTCGCAATTGAGATCACGGCATGGGAAATAAGACCGCGAAATGTCTTTGCAGCGAATCCTTTTGGATCCCCTAAATTTTATCAGACGAAACACAAGGATTCAAACGCATTTTTCTGACACATCAATTTCTCCCGTCAAATCATGGAGAATATTGTTTTAAGATTTACTTTTAAAATTTCTATTTTTTCTTTTCCCAATCCTTTTTTTTAAATATTAACAAAAGAATACACCCTGAAATGCAACCCGGAAAAAACGACGGGAATAATACGCGAAAAAAATTTTTGTTTTCCTGTCATATGCGAAGAAAAGACAATAGCTCCACTCCAGGATAACATTAAACATCTCAAACCGACATAAACTGTTTTGCATTTTATGTCGTGCAGAGCGGCGTAATGAGATTTTTATAATACAATATGTGGATATGTGTATGAACAAACATACATAGAATTGAAGAACATATGCTACGGATACGACTATATATGAAATCCTAAACAATACATTGGGGACACAACATTAAAAACCGTTTGTGTCGACGAGTCCTTCGTATTTTGCTCAGATGTATGAAATCCGTCTATGTGTGATCCCTGAGGGAAAGGATTCGTTATACTACACGTGGAGTGTGAATTTGTCAATTGTTCACGTTAGAAATAACCGACGATAGGACCGTAATGGTGGATCCTTTTCTTATCTGCAGATAGGTGAATGTCATAAATTTTTGTTTCTATAATAATATTTTCACGTGAATACCGACAATGAAGCAGGTATGTAAAGAACATTACGGCAGGTTGTAAGCTAGATTGCTTTTGTTTTCAGTTTATTGCTTTTGTTTTGCGACATCCTTAAATTATAAGCACTTCATCGAATAATGCAAGGTGTAGAAAGATTGTTGAAAGATTGCGTTAAATGTTGCAATTATTTTATTAGAATGAAGTTTATAAAATTATTGTGATCAGTTCCAGATGATTCGTTTTTTTCTTTCAAATAAAGTTTTAATCCTGCCTCCGAATACTAAAACTTATAAAAAGGCTTGGAAAGTAATTTAGTTCCAAAAATTTTGATTGTTACAAGCAATCAGAATTTTTTAAATTTTTCTACTGGAACTCTATATAATTATAAAGATTCAGTTCTCTGTCCTTAAGCGCTTCCTGAGATATAGAAACCAAATTTGTTTGTTACATTTTGTTTGTATAACATTTAGATCTAAAAAATAGAACGAATTAAGATTACCTAATGTTAAAAAATTAATTAAAAGTTACGACTACGTCAATTGAATGTAAAATTGAATTAAACATAAAACCAAATAAAATTATGTAGTTTAGAACCGATTCAAAATTGAACAAGAAATAGACAGATAGAATGAGACAAGAAATAAAATTAAACTTAAATCCAACTTAGAAGATAAGCCCAAAATTATACTATACTTCATAATCATAGACCAATCGGGCCTTGGTTTCCAGCCAACAAAACTTAGAATTCATTAAAACCTAAAAAATTAAAACTGGAACCTAAGATCTAAAATGAATACTTGGTGATAACGGTATTAAATCAACTTATGTTTTTTTTTGTAAAATAAAAACGAACAAAATCTAAAACTAAATAAAATTAAAACAAAAACAAATAAGAAAGTTTAAATGATTTTTTTTTCTCTAGAGAAGGTTCGATATATGGCTGCAATCCTTTGAGTCTCAAATTACAGGCTTAATTTACTTCCAGTGAATAATTAATTTTTTTAAAAATATTTTTAAATTTTGATGAGTTGGCAAGTGGGAATAAAAGAGTACAAAATTTTGCTGCTAAGTATAGAATTTTTGCAAATGTCTTGATCATAGATCTATATAAATTTCAAGTTTCAACTTCCTAGAATAAGCCGTTCATGAAATACAAAAATAAAAAAATTACTCATTTAAAACGCTTCCCTCACACCACACCACAGAAGGGCACAACTTGAATGAGTCCACCCAATCTATCCATTTAAAAAAATTTTACTTAATATTGCAACGGTCCTGTGAGATATAAGCCTTAAAACGCTTTTGCGTATGACGGACGGCTTATACGGCTTATTTTTAAATCTTTTTTGATTTCTTTTCTCACTCGTTAAGGGTCAGCTTATCGCTATCTAGCTTTTGTGATATTTGTGAAGCACTAAATAAGAGATATGCCCTACACTGGGCGCCAATTATTGCGTGAATGATTTTCTACATTATGATGATATTTACTCGTGTATTTTGTTTTTTATACAAACCGAAAAATAGAAAATCATGTTTGTTTTTAATTTAACTACTGAAATGAGAGTATAGGGTACAGCATGCAAAGTAATTTAGGAACAAAGCACCTCGCTTTAGTCTTTTAAGTGAGTAAAAAAGGAAAAAAAAATATGCAATGTGGTAGCAGAACACATAACAAAGTCATCTATTTCTTCGAAGATAATCAATAAAATTTATTGAAAAATTGGTAAAGGAACTTCTCAATTTTTAATTTACCTGCCAACGAATTCAGCATTTAATATTATTATTCGTTGATTTTGTTGTTTGTTGTTTGCTCACAGCTTACAAAACGTTTTTACCATTTTGTCCTTGACTGGCCAGAAATTATTTTCAAGTTTGATATCTAAATAATATCTTCCAATAATTTTTTGCCACTATAGTTTCTAAGTTGACCAAATATTTTAGTTACCGTAAGCTTAAAAAATTCTTAAGAGTTTAGTTTAGATGTGCACCAGATTATTTTAGTTGGTTCTCAGCAGGATTGCTCTGAATATCTATTGTATAAAATAATGTTTATATTTTGAATCCCATGAATTAAAGCTATTGGTCTGGCAACAAATAATTATTATAATTTTTTATTTCAAATTCAATGAATAAGTTATAGTTTGGAGTCTGGAAAACTAAAATAATTTCCCGCATACAAGCCGGAGTAGGTACACTTACTAAAATCAATCATTCCATCCATCAAAAATTATTTTAGCGTAAAATTGGAAAATTCTTCAAACTATTCGCATGAAAATGACATTATTTGTAGTCATCATGTTCGTATTCGGAAAATCAACGATTAATCTTTGTGATGGATACTTTGCCTTCGAATAGTTTTCCGGAAACATGATGAAATCTCGATTTCCATTCCCTCCGAGGAGTTTTCCACTATCGGCAATGCTCCGCTTTAGGTATGTGCGGGAAGTGTATGGCTGTGTGTGTCGTTGCTCCTTTTGGTCGATTTTCCGAAAAGAAAAGCCTGTCGAAGACGAACTTTCAACACTTTCGACCTCTTGGGACTTATTATATTACTTGGCAGGTCGTTTGGGGTAGATGGGGGTGTAAACAAAAGTCCTGAAAAGTTTTTTAATAACAATTTCATCGATGCCTTCGATTGTAGCGAGGCATTTTTCAGTATCTTGTACGACGGATTGATGGGTGTTGATTTTTAGTTTCATGTTTTATTTTTTTGTAGCGTTCGTTATTTGGTTTTTCTCTCAGTTTGTTCTATAGGATGAAACCTTTTCGATTGTTTGTCGAAGCTTCGAAAGGTATGTTTTCCAGAAGAGGAAAAACGAGCGGCACAAATAAACTTTTTCGATACATTTAAATTAAAAATTAAGGTGTATTGGCTCGAATGTTGTCTCCATATACTACATCACTTTTTCTTCGTCCCTAGTTTCGAAGATATGCCTACAAAACCAATATCGGTAAAGCCCTTTTCTTAGATTTTCCTTTTTATTTTATTTTATTGTATTAAGGCTGTGTTACTTGGCTGCCGCATTATCGAAAAGTTTCTCTTTTCTCATTGTTTGAGTTGCAAGCAAAAGTTAGATGGGACTTTACTCAGTGCTTTTCTTTACATTATTTTCCTACCCTTCGGTTCAAGTTTCGTCATGAAGACCGTTTGGGGTGAGTGGGTTTATTTGACAAATTCGGTACGCGGCGTGAGAGGTGTCAATCAAAGCCTTTCACCGTGTCATATTCGGTTGGGTTTCGGTTTCGGGTGTAACGGCGTGCGGGTTCAGAGGATCGTAAAAGGGTTGAGAGTGTCGAACAAGGGATGCCTCAATTCAGCCGAAGGGCTCAACTCTGTTCCGAATTCAATTTTCAAAGAGCTTAACATGATGTTATCGTGTGACTCTTACCGTAAGTCCTGTGAATCCGATAAACAATCGGAGGATGATAACAAAGATATCCTTTCCGATTGATTTAGTTTTCGAGTTTCACTTTCTTAAGATAAAGGGATAAAGTTGTTAGTGTTCTTGATTTACCTTTTGGTAATTTTTGATCGAGAGTCAGTTCAGTAAATTCAGTCGAAAATTTGTTATGCATTGCTTCGAAAAAGAGTCATTTTTAATATTACCTTTTTTATTGTTTACTTAACTTTATTTTACTTCATTGGAAAATAGTTCATTTTTGGTTGTTTTATATTTACTTTATTATTTTTTAATAATATGGGATTATGATTGACCTGAAATTAAAAAAAAGGTACCTTAAAATCAAGTTAAAGGGCTAGAAGACGCCCAAAATTCAGAAAAAAAGTCTGTCCGTCCGCCGTATACGTTTGTAGGCTTACTCATACACTCGTTGAGATATTAAAAAAGTTAATTTTTGTGAGATCATGGGGTGGACCCCTTTATGCAATGATTTTTTGGGCGTGGTGTGGGTATGAGGGAGGTCGTGGGAGATGGTTTTGGACGAACGGTTTTTGGTTTTACATGTTAGGAACCGCTTATGCTTGAAAACTTGGAATTCGTAAAGAGCTATGATAGTTAAGCCATTTGCAAAAAGAAAATTGACTTGGGATAAAGAGTACAGGCGTTAGAAGGCACAACAATCCACCTCATTTATTTAACTTTATAATATTTATTAAGTATTATCAATTAAATATTATTAATCAAAATATCAGTTACATACAAAGTTCAACACTTCAATTTATTATTATGAAATTATTCAATACAGATATATAGTTATTTGATAAATGAATTGGTTTCATTAGATTTAATTTTATTGCAAAAAGAAATTTATATCATATTATTGTGGACAAAATCCGTTATATTTAAATTGTTGTGTGTGATATTTACTTTTAGTGTTATCTCACTGAAATTTTAAATTCAACTTCTTTAAAAGAAATATGTTTTTTGAAAAAAAAAACAGTTTCGCCGACGAATCATTTCATTCAAATCAAAGTCGTCCGTAATTTGAGTTGCATTGACGGTGGCGAGAAATACCTAGTTTCCGAGAATGGATATTGCTGATTTCGCGTCACCACAATATGGAGATATACTACAGAAGTAAGTTAAGCACAAAAAACAAACGAATATACATTAGCGTGCGGAGTGTGGTTAAAAAATTGTCAGTGAAAATTATGTTGTCAGCATTTTCACGAATTTCGACATATCTTTTAGGTCTGTTGAGGTATCAAATTAACTTTACTAGTTTTGCAAATTTTTTGATATTCAAACCCTGGCTTTGTACGTTTTCACAAATTCTGATAAATTTATTAGGTATTATGAGCTATTAAATTCGCTTCTGCTTCTATGGACTTTATAAATAATCAAATTCAGCATTTTACCATAATAAGGGGGTTTAAAATAATTATGCACGTCTCTACGAATTTCGACAAATCTTTAACAAACTTTCTATTTAATCGCCTAAAAATCGATTTCAGAATTTTTGGATATTAAACCCCTAGCGGGTCTTGTCGATATTTTATCCCTTTTATTCCCTCTTTTTATTTTCATTTAAATTAAAAAATTTTTTAATTTTATCCGCCAGTGCTCGAAATCAAAGAAATGTTAGAAGTATCTGCGCCACAACAATGAGCTCATTAAATTATTACTTAAAAGCCTGCGAATATTATCACTGGAGTCTAGCTCTAGTATTGACTGCAACCTAGAAACGAGAATTTAAATTTTTTAATTTGAAAATTTAATTAAGTGCATAACAAGAAAGGAATTTAGGCCGGAAATCGAACCCCGGTAGCCGAAGCGACTGCTGAGATGTGTGGAATTTGTTAAGTGCAGGCATATAAAAAGCGATAAACTTTAATGTTATTAAAAATTAATGAAGTGCAAAAAGAGTATAGGTACTTATTCATGACGCTGGTCCAAATGGATTGATTTTAAGGAGAGTACGATGCGGATTTTGATAGAAACGAGGATACAGGTACCATTAATATAAAGTGCTTTTTAAAATACAGCTGAACGCCAATAATTTACTATGGACATATAATACACTCCTTCAGGCATCAAAAGCCTGTAAATTGAAAACTTTGTACTACTCGAATCTCTACTAAATCATCAAATAAATAGGCGAATTTCTTCTCTTCATTTCGAAAATATAATAATGTTCCAACTTAATGTACAGACACCAAGACAATTTTTATGCGCTCGTAAATACCAAAAAACAACAGGAAATTGTTTACGTCAAGTTATAAAAATTGAAAATAACTTCCCAAAGATACGGCACCTGTACATCACCTGTTCATTGATGAAAAAAAACCACTGCCGAAGACGACAAAGGCTGCCACCGTGGTAAACTGAAACTCCCTTAGTCATGAACTAACTCAGGTAACTAATTGATGATTAAGCAATTTTACATAGTCTGAGATTTATGAGGGGCTCCATTGGAGCACAAAGAATCCAATTTCAATTTCAAGAGAGAGAAAATCATCTCTTCGCCACCCCGAAGCATTAAAGTGCCACTCACTGTGTATACATTAGATTTCATGCTCCATCCCCAACAATTTCACGAAGTGTGTACCCATTTATAAGCTCCCCAAGTTTTCGAGTAGTGGTAGAACCGAATTGTATGCATGCCACTGAAACGTTTACCAAGAATTGTTTGTGCTATGTGACAAGAGGGTGAAAAATACGAATTTTTCCTTGTTCTTATCCCCAATCTTAGTCTAACGAACTTCATGGCATTCACACTAAGGAATGCCGGCAATCTTTTTTTTCTTCTTCTGTGTATTTTGCTCTAGTATCAGAATCATCCCTTCTTTCACTATACCACAGACTTTTTGATAAGGACACTTTATACGCTCTATGTCTCGGTTCCATCCCTTTTTCTATCGAGGGTAGGTCTATATATAATTTCCAGGGGTGAGCAATATTTGTCCTGTTTGTTTTGTTTGTTTGAGCTTACAAAACAAGTAAACAACAAGGGCACCATATATGAACTTTGGGTGATGCCGCTTGCTCACTTCGGTTACGAAGAAAAGAAAATGCGAACAAGAGGGCCAAGGAAGAAAATTTACTTAAGGTCAACTACATATTAGATACGTGCTATATCACAAAAATTTGATATTCGAATGGTGGATTTGTTGTTCGGGGTAGAAGCGAGGGATGGCATATTGTGGTTCTTTGGGTTAGGAGGATGATTTTTGAGTTTCTTGACGATAAAAAAATGTCTCGTAGGACAACATGTCCTTATTTGATAATTTCAATTTAAAGATTTACTGGCTTTGTAGAAGGTAAATATTCGAAAATGTTGGCAAAATGGAAATTTAATAAAGAAGTTGCCCTTTTTTTGAACTGTTCATGTCGATATGGTTTGCTTTACTGAACACAACGTAGATGTTTGCAGTACTTTTTAACCTAGATAGAGAATTTATACTCACGTGAAAATTTTGGATGAAATTTTTTAATGGCTTTTCTATTTTGAAAATTTTACTATATTAATTTTTGGCCAAAAATTTTAATGTGCTTATAAGAAGGGTGTTGCAGAATTGTTTAGTAAATTTCTATCCTCGTTTTACATGTATGGAACTATATCCAAAAAATTATTCTTGAATTGAAATTACAGTGAGACCCAAACGTGTCTCAAATACTAATTTTTTTTTCGTTGCCTGCAAACGTGTTGCCTATTTGTTGTATTTTACATTTATTTTCCAATATTTATCAACCGTTTGCAGTCTATTGTTGTAAAGAATTCTAAATACAACCTACGCAATCGCATTACGCGCTCGACGAAATTAGAAAATATACTATTGAAGCGACGCGATTATTGCAATGCAATATCACTATAACTGGTTGCACTCTCTGACATGCATTCTTATCAGCTGTTATCGAATCGCATCGCTTCACTCTCGCGAGTCGCGTTCACTTCGTACGGCGAAAAACAAAAACTCTAATTCATACATATTCTTCATTATTAAAATAGTAAAGTAGGAATCGACCAAATACTTCACTCGAGAAAGACAAACAACATATCCTGAGATTAATGTAAATTGTAAGTTTTAGATAGTCTTCCAGCCGGGAGGGATAATATATTGTGGGGCAGGGGTGTTGTAAATTCCGCAATGGAAACGGTGTGTAGTTTCTGATTGACGAAAATATTAAAAATATAAAAATGAAATTGTCTGCACTTTGACTTCAGCAATCTTCCAAATTTTGACCTAAAGCGTAATAAACTTGCACCACTTTTTTTCGAAACATTTGCACGTACTTCATTCATAGAATTGAGTTCTTATCTCGCACTTCTTTTCCCTCCCTATCGTTTGACATCAAATTTTCACAGGACGAAGCCCTCTAGTCCTCATATTTCATACGAAATTGTCTGTTTATCCTTTTTGAGCTATCTAAAATAAACACATAAACCCTCACAATGGCATGAAGTAGCGATCCTCCACATCATATCCATCCTGACGAAAAAAAAAGATGAAGAGGAGCGGTTGAAAATATCTGGCGAAATGTGGAGGATACCCCAAAAAAAATATAAAACGAAAGAAAAAGCCACTGACTATAACCTGGCTAAGGATATGCCAAGAAGGAATTGCTATCCGGACAGTGTACAGCCTTGCCTTTGCCTTTCGTATTAGCGAACGAGCGGTTTTCACATTCAAAGGAGCAGGCTTCAGATTCGGATAAGGACTAAAGAAGTCACGAGCCCATCACGACATACGCCACAGAAGCCCGCCACCAACCCCGAATAGTATTTTCAGGGACATATCCTCCCGCTATCGTCCTGTACGATGGAGCGCGCTTTTGAAATATTCATGGTACCAGTCATATAGCAATAAAATGACAAACATGCGTGGAAATTTTTATAAGTCATCCACAACTTCTTTGGCCCTCGTCCTCGTACTACTCCTGTCTGAAGCGGGCATAGCGTACGAAAAAAGGGTTTCCGTGCCCACTTTTGTTCCGGGTTATACGATGTCGGTATTTACTCCAAAAAAATCCAGGAGTCCTTCTTCTGAGTATCATCCGGCGCCTTCTTCCTGCGATTCTTTCGCTTGCTTTTTTTCGCCCTTACACCCCCTAAATCCGAGAACGAACTCTTGGCATGGCTGACTCCTGACGGTGGGTGTATGTGATTTAAATCTGTTATGTCAAGAGGTCGGATGGCTTTTGCTATAGCATTTGATAGTATTCCCTTTAAGGCACTTTCGCATTTTTTCCCATCGGTTCCCATCAGTTCCCATGCTCTTTTGCCACCACCGACTTTGAATATTTTATTGTATGCCCTTATGTGTATGAGCGTCAATGTAATTTCACTCTTTTCCGACTTTCTTTTTATGTTTATTTGATTTTTTTTTTACTTTTAGGGTTGGATGCCAGTTACAACCCTATCGGCCTCGTCCTCGTCTCATATTATTTCCGTATTTGGATGTTTAGTTTAAGAGTAGTTCGGTGGGGGGTTAGAGGACTTTTGCGTTGGAATTCTTTAACGAATATAATACTAAGCGCCTCATGTCGGATCTGCTACTGTACTGAGCGGGTGGAGGTCAGTGGGGTTGGGGGCTGAACGGTGTAGAATTGTTCACTCGATTTACATTTTATGCAAATGCCTTCCTGGAGGACTGTTTGCGGTAAGATTTGATGTCATCGGGTATTTTTGGTATTTACTTGAGTAGGTACCTTCTGAACAGGATTCCGGTTCTGATATGTCGGTTATTCGGAGGATCAAGTCAATTATTGATATTATTTGCTTGTTTCCAAGTGGAATTTGAATATGTAATGTTGTGTTGAATGCTTGCAAATGATAAGAACTTTGCAATGTTGTTAGAAAATTGTAAGAAAGGTAAATTATTTTGTCAGTTTAAATTCCATTCGAAAACCAAATTTTATTTAAAGTTCTTAAGTAATTCGTTTATAAAATACTCTCGCCGTTGTTATTACTTTCGTTTAATAGCTTTTATAATATACTCAACTTTAAGATGCATGTGCATATCCAGCAGACAATTGTTTTCTTTAAAATAAAACCAAAATCAATTTAACCAAAAAAGTTCAACTACATATTCGTGAAAGAATTTTTGAACAATTTTTTAAGAATTCAGAACACATTTTCGTAATCAGCTGATAAAGAACAAATCAGCCTTAAGTTAGTATCAATTATTTTATTACATAGATTTCAATAATTCAGTATAGTGATCGATTTGAAAAATTAATAGCTACCCTGAAAAGTTTTTTGACTAGTTGACACCAAAAAATAAAAAAAAAATTTAGTCCGCACGTACGCCGATCGCTGTCCGCCGTACACAAAATCGTTGAAGTTCGAGGAATAAGGATTTTCGAAAAAATAACGTCTCATGTCTCAGGAACGATTTATTATAGATTGTTAGAATTTTTCGGGAAGCAGGCCCAATAGAACCCTGGTAGAGGAAAAAATTTTAGGTTGTGGGTGTAGGGTGTGAGGGTGGGGGAGGATGAAAAATAAAAGGTTCCAATTTTTATGCCTTGGTATTTAGATAGAGCTATATAGTGGCATTTGAAAAAAGATAATTTTTTATAGTGGTAGTATGATACGGGGATGGGGTGATTTTTCCTTTCTATTGCTTAGAAATTTGAAGCTTGGTAAGTATATGTAGATCTACTAGAAACGTAATTAAGATATAAAAAAATTTCAAATATACATTGGCGTACGGAAGGGTAGCAACAAAAATTATCAGTGAAACTGAAATGCATATATTTTCACAAATTTCGTCATATCTCTTAGGTCTTCTAAAATATTTAATTAATTTTTAATCTATGGATTCTTCATATAAATGCTTAGAAAGTGATTTCAGAATTTTTGAAATTTGGCTTGTTTTAAGATCGCCTAAAACTGTTTCCAAGTTTTTTCCTTTTTCAAACCCTAAGAGGTTATAAAAGGGTTGAACACGTTTTCACGAATTCCATCCTTTCTCTTCGGAGTGATAAGATATCGGATTGGCTTTTACTTGCTGGGGCCTTCTTTATACACCAATATTTACCTAAAAACAGAATTTTTAGATATTCAACCCCCATAAGAGGGTTGCCTACTTTTTTACAATTTTCTCCATATTTCTTAGGTTTAATTAGATATCAAATTGGCTTTAACTTCATAGTTTTTACATAATAGCCTGCGAATTCATCTTACGCTTTTTTGATATTCAACCACACCAAGGTATACAAATCGGATCCTTTTCTTTTTCAACCTCCCTCATTCTTACACCCTACACCTACAACCCAAATTTTTTTCCTCTACTAGGGGTCTATTGGGCCTGTTTCCTGAAAAATTCAAACAATCTATATTAAACCGTTTTGAGATATGGGACGTGATTTATTCGAAAATCCTTATTCCACGAACTTCAACGATTGGAGTCTACTTGTCAAAAAACTTTTCGGGGTAGCAATTTTTTTTTCAAATCGATCACAATACTGTAATATTGAAATAATATAATAAAGCAATTGACTGATTTGTTATTTATCAACTGATTACGAAAAGGTGTTCTGAATTCTTAGGAAATCCTTTCACAAATATGTAGTTGAACTTTTTTGGTTAAATTGGGGGATTTGATAATTTTTTCTGTAATCCCCTAAAAACCAGTGGATATTGTAATTTTTTCGACGTTTCTTTCAAAATAAGAAATAATCTCGTTTGCATTCGATTTTTATTCTTGTCCTCTGTGTCAATTCAAAGCTTAAGTACAGACTTCATGCCATGCTGACAAATAAAATTTTCGAAAAAAATTAAGTAAAATTTTTCAGGCAATTTGTAAATTTAGAAAACAAAAATTTGACAATTACTCTATCTGACTGTATTTGCCAACGAAAATAGACAAATATTTGTCACAATGGCATACAGTCTAATATAGCCTTTAGTAAGCACTTGCCTTTTAGAGGTGTACATAAAATTTGTATTTATCAGCTATCACAAATTAATGTTACTAACTATCCTGTAAAAATGTATCGAAAAGCACGATAACTTGAGAACACATTAAGCATGAAGTACAAATTGGCAACTCCTATACATCAATCATCCAAACTCGTGGACCCAAATATTGTAAACCAGAAAAACGAAAGATTCTTAGCATAGGCGTACCGTGGACTGAAATCTGGCAATCGTCCTTTTTGTGTTTACAGATTGGGTGTTCGTATAAATTAGTCTTAGGCTACGACTTTGAAATGTTTTATAGGTTATTTTTCCAATAGCTGCAGTTGAAGGAAAGAATTTGAAAAAGTTCCTATGAGTCTTCGTTCGAGTAGCTACCATGAAAAAATCCTGTAAAAATGTCTTCACTCAATTTAGGGAACTGACTGTTTTTCAGTTTTGAGTAGCAACTAAAAGAGAGTCCTTAAAATTGGATTCAATGTTCATGATTGAGAGATTCGAGAATCTATCTTGAGAAGTAGCAGTGATGCCAATTTTTCTTCAATTTGAAGATTTTTAGCGTTACCAAAGATTTGAAGACTTTGATGGCTATGTAGAAGTTTTTTTTGTATTCATAAGATATTTTCTTCAATTTCGATAGCAAAAAAAAATTTAATTTATAAATTCCTAGCTTATTTTCACTTAACAGCTTCGTTTTCGTTTATATTCATGTTCAAAGTCAGTCAGTACCGGCATCACTGATCTAATTACCGAAAATAACGTTTTCTTCGATCGCGTTTCATTTGTTCTTTATCGGGACACAAAATTAAAAGTAAACAGTATTTTATCCAGAAAGCTATATAGTTTTGCTAAAATAAGTGAATCTTAATTTGAAAAGATTTTTACGAGGAACAACCAACCAATGTTTTGAATTTAAGAAGCTTTTTTTAAATTTACAAGACAATTATTAAAGATCGTCTTGTATATTTCAAAAATTCTTCTGAAATTGAAAAGCTTTTTAAATCTTTCTTGTAATAATTCGCGTCGCTATTCGTTTGCATTTTCTTCAGTTGCAATGCAAACGAAACGATCGGAAGTTTAGAAAACTCCCTGATTTTCTACTTTAATTTGTAAAATTGAAAACATCTTCAAAAGTTCTCGTAAAATTCAAAAATATTCTCAAAAAAAGCTGGTTACATTCAAAAACAAATCTTCTTTAGTTTATAAACTTGAAGAAAATCTTGTTACAATTTCGTAAAACTCCAAAATATTTCATGAGAATCTCGTTGTTTCAAAAACAATTTCCAATTTATTTTGCTAAATTGAAAAAATCTTGTAAAGCTCTCGACAGATCGAAAGAACAAATGTAAAATGTTAATGTAAAATTCAAAACTGTCTTGTTATTTTCAAAAGTCAATTGAGATTTGATTCGTTAATTTTAAAAGATTCTTTTATATTGTTTGTATTGTTAAAAAACATTTGACAAAAAAACAATTGACAAGTAAAGTGTTTGCGGTAGGATAGAAAGGAATTATTTTTCTGGAAGGGGCCAGAATTATTTCTCTGGGAGGGTCCAAGCCGGGATCTGGGTGGGTCCCGGTCCTCCTGGCCCCCCTCACGTCGCGCCTATGATTCTTAGATTTTCCGCCGAATAAACAATGACATAACCTGGAATTATCAACGCCCTTCATGGATTATCCAATCAAAACTCAATCAGGTGAACAGTGGAGGTGGGTACTATTAGAGCCTCTAAATACCAATTCGAACCAATCGCCAATTTAATTTAAAACTTCAAGCTTTCAAAACTAGACCATATCTCAATCAACACCGTAAGCCAATGTGGTGTGCTATGAAATTCAATTCACCTCATAAATACTAGACAAGTTAAATCGGGATAGGGATCAAAACTAATCCTGGCATTGCTTTCTACATTCACATCAACTGATACATTTACGTTTTTTTTTTCCTTTTGTTTTTATATCATCGTGCCATACCAAATAGACTGCTGCCATAAAAAAAGTATAAAAACCAAACCTGGGTAAACGAAATTCCTATTCCTTGAAGCAACTCCATGGTATGACACCATTTGGTGACTTCTTGTTACGATACTTAACTATCACCACCCCGAGTAAAAGAGCCTTTGGGATAAATGTGACGAGTCACGCCTCTCCTTGCGAAGGACGAAAAGAAAAAGAAAACTACTTTGAACCTCGAGTAGTGAAATACCATGATATGCGGCCATTCAAAGTCTCAAGTCACATATAGAAATGGCTCAATGGCTCAACAAATAGAAATAGAAGCTCCGAGGAACTCTATAAAAAGGGATATTGGTAATCCTCTATCGTATCCCCATGATTGCCATTATAGGAATCGTGACGTATCAGAAGATGCTATACCGCCAACAGTAGAAAGATACCTACAACAGCCCCTACTAATATCGCAGACGAGGGTAAGATGATGGCAGCAAAGTGTAAGTTTCTTTAACTTTAAACTACAAAGTAGGCACTTATCAACTTATTCTATTACATTCTCCCCCCGGTTTCGGTATTGTGGAGACCCTGCAGAATTGTAAAATGATAAACACATATCCTTTCGGTTTCAAGTGCAGTACAAATGTGTAATTATAGTCCAGTACTTTGCAGGGCCAATGCTCACGCATAGATGGAGTGAAGCGCATTTCAACCATGTGTCCACGCTCAACCCCTGACCACTTAGGTAACCTTTTTGATTCGAACACCATCTGCAGACTGCATCGGGCATTGGTAGCAATCACCATCAATGGCCTACCAATGGAAACTATCGATTTCCTGTTAATAAACTTATTAGTCCTCCGGATATTGTGGAAGAGACTGAGTATTTTGTGTTCGAGTTCAGTACCTAGGTAAATAGTTGAATATTATTCCAATATCGATTGAAATCGTGTTGGCAATTTTGTAGTGTCGTGCAAATTGTCAGTAACGACTTATCAAAGTTAATCGAAAACATTAAAAAAATTAATTAATTGATTAAAAGTTGTTGTTGATCACAATCATCAGTCGAGAAATTATTGCACATAACTTATTTAGGCTTTCACAATAATGAACTTTAATTGACAATTTGTACGTAATATTTACACATTACTACCACCTTGGATCGAATAAAATTACCACTCAGGCCTTAAAAAGTGATACTGTCCGGTTCATCAAAGTACTTAGGTTACAAATAAAAAAAATGTACTAGGAATAGATTTAAACTGTACCCGTTTTAACAACTTGCACCCAAATTATTCGGCTTTAATGAACACTTTAACAAATTTTTTATGAAAGTTTTTTTTTTCACTAGCGAACTTCAATTATGATTCTCCAATGAATTAATCTATTGAATTGATCTGGGTTGGGTGCAAAATACCCAGGATATTATTTCTAAACCAAATTCTACATAACCAAAAATCATGACCAAAATACTCCAAAATAAAATCATCAAAATCAAAATCCACTAGGATAAAGTTGTCGCCTTTTAGATGGGAATTTGGTAACCAATCAAATTCCCAGGAACACAATACTCAAACGAAAATCCCTAAAACTAAAATCACCAAAGCAAAAATCCCAATACCAAAATTTCCGCGAATTAAAGCAAATTTTTTAAATTATATCTTGGGGAGAGGTATAATCTCAAAATAACGTAGTCTCGATAGGTAGCAGCTGATCGTATGATATTCTAGTTGAAATACTGAACTCCTGTTTCAATTGAATATGGAGATAAGTTGAAGAAAGTGTCAGGAACATAGGAAGACTATTTTCATAAGCTGTAAAGATAAGCGAAGGAAATGAAAAATTACTTTGATTCAAGTAAAAAAAGAATTTCAAAATTACTGTTTTTACACGTTTTCGAGTTATTTTACAAAGAGTTTGGCCATGTATTGTGATATGAAAATATTCGCCCAAAAGTATTATTATTGATTCATTTTTTAACCGCCTGGGTTGCTGCGAAAGCGATCCCAGTTTTGTACATGGTGTACTTCAAGAATCATTGTCGTTAAGTAGAAATTACTGCCTTATATTAGGAATACCATTAGTCGCACATTTAGGAACAACTTAAAAATTGCCACCCGAATATAATTAAGTAAGCGATTTCTTAGCAGCTAATATTTCGCCGTTCTTTTTATCAAATCGCTCGCTGGGCTAATAAAATAATTATCTATCACTTGAGCGATACTCGCCAAACCAGACCGCCGCAACGACGACACTAACTTATCATAAAAATTCAGTCAAGTGGTCTCTGTGCTCATCTGCATTTTCATTAAACTGACAAATTAAATTAGTCATGAAGCTCACGGGCTGAATTGAAAGTCGCCTGTAATTTAATTTAACGATGCGATAAGTTAAGTACACGTTAAAGTACTTGAAAGCGCGCGAACCTTTACAGGTAAGATATCCTTCATGAATAATGGAAGAAGGAAAAAAAAAGAATCTCTTCAAAAATTGAACCGACAAACTTGTGTATGCACTGCACTTAAAACCTTGCCGCTTTAGTTCAAAATTACCAACGGCTAATCCAATTAATCCACTTCATCATCCTTGAAATGAATGGCGGCAAAATTTAGAATGTCGGCACTTAATTTTCACTACTTGACTCGTCTACAAAATGAAAACGATCGAGAAGAACAAACGATACCGACCGCTCCAGGCTCCACGATTGGAACGCGGCAGGTACGAAATTAGGTCAAGATTACCTGACGTTACCTGATAATTCATAGTGACAGACTATGCGAGTCCTCTAATTGATTGACTCGAACGATAGGATATGAATGCCAAAACCGAAGCGATGTTGGCAAAAGGATGGCCATTGCAGCGAGCAGCTTGATCCTTGTACCCCCATCGCCACTTGGCAGTTACGACTCAATGGCATTCGAATATCCATTTGCCTATTAATACAACACCGTCTGTACCTTGTTCAGTCTGCATACACCCTGCAGCCTCGGCTCGATAGTGTCCCTGACTGGCAATCTGTGCCTCAGTTTCGGGTTGAAACTACCCCCGATACAAATCATCCTCGGCATCCGCAATTCATAAATTAAAAATGTCGTTCGGATGACACTGTAAATTGTGAAAATGTGGAGCCTACTCAACTCTCAACTATTTCAATGAGGACGCCCGCAGTCGCGCCACTGTAATGCCCATCCATTTCGGTATTTTTTCCGGTGTGGGGGATGGTCCTCGCTACAACCCCAGGACGAGTTTAGTTAACCTCGAGTATGTGAGTATGTGGAGCCGTTGTCGGTTCGAGTATGTTTGCGGTTGAAGGTTCAAATGTATTCACATATTCGAACGACCGATATATTTTGTGGTGGCCCTTTTGAGGTACTCCCCAGACATTATTTGCTTTTATTGCACTGCAATGGGAGAGCGTGGCAATTTGTGGATATGTCCTCATGTATGTATGGCTGTGTTTAGTATTTGAATCCAGTCGCCAAAAACAATTCGTTTTGTTAAATAGTTTCCTTTTGTGTGTAGTTGGAGCTAAGGTACGATAAGTTGAATAGTGGATTTGGTGGTTCCAGATAAAAAGACAATTCTGCTTTATTTTCATGCAGATTTCTGTGTATTGTTGCAAGCGATTCATTTTAGCAATTTACTTTCCGGTTGGCAGGGCAATTTTAAATTATTAATATTTTTGGAAAACAGAAATACCTATATGAAATGGTTTAATTTTCTTTTAGATTTAACCTTTCTACTACTAGATAGGTGGAGACGTTTTGGATTTGGAGTGGAGTAGAGGTGTTTGGTATGAGAAAGTAGCGATTATTTACTACAGAGGCAAGAAGAAAAAGAATTTCTAATGTTAAGGTACAGAACGTGAAACGTACGTTAAAAAGTTGAAACTTGGTACTTACAATATAGCGGGCAGTAGAGAAATTTATTTCACATTAGGCATTTGGGTCAGTGAATCTTTAAACATGGAAAAAATTGGTATTTGTATTTGTGATGCAATATACTTTAATTTTAAAGGTCTCAGTCCAACCAATATCACAGCTGAACTAGATTCTAGATTCTCTGGGGGAGTCTGCTCCTTCGCTTACAACAAAAAAAAATATTGGGCGGCAGAGTTTAAACAATGTCGTACGAGCTGTCAAAGCGAACAACGCAGTTGTCGATCAAATGAGGTGACCGTCGTGAAAGTAAGCGATCTAGTAGATATGTTAGGCATTTCCAAAAGTGCTGTGCATCGCATATTGACTGAAAATTTGGACATGAGATGGCTGCCGCGTTTGCTCACAATGGAACAAAACTGCGTCGTGATGTTTCAATCGAGTGTTTGGCAATGTTTTACAGGAATAAAGCCTAGCTTTTTATCAAAAACACATCCATTATCGCGGTGGCCAAAATCAATGAGTTAAAGTTTGAATTGCTTCCTCATGCACCCTATTCGCCAGATTTATTTATGGCGGAATATTTTCTCTTTTCAAAATTAAAAAAAATTGGTGGAGTCTGCGATTGACGGTTATTTTGAGGAGGACAGTTCTCACGATAAAGAGGGTATCGAAGATATCGCTGGGAAAGTGTATCATCATAAAAGGAGATTACGTTGAGAAATAAAGATTTTTTGTCCCTATTTCCGGGTACTTCCGGCAACCCTGGATTACAAAGACTTGTCGATTCGATGGGGTGGTTTCTCGAATACAATGGAACCTGTCTAATTGTCCCACGTTGGGACTAAAAAAAGGGTTCAGTTGGTAGGTAGTTCAAATATCAGAATACTTTTTAAATCAGATCGCCTAAATTATAAAGTATTCACTTTTTGACAAGACCACTCCGAACAAGGGGCTTCCTATTTCAATTTTAAAAATAGACAATAATAATAATTATTTTTGTTGTTCATGTCACGCCAAAAAGAAATTTGTTTATTTTTCTTTGACATTATTTTTAATATTGGAGTTAAGGTTTTTCAAATTTAAGGAAAAATATATAAATAAAAATTTTAAGCTCGAAACAAAAAGTGACAAAATATGTATTTGTTTGTTCTTAATTAGGAATCGAATATAAGATAGTTAAAACACTGTGCCGAAAGTATTTGTACTATTTACTATTTTTCGGAATAACGGTTAAAGTTGGAATGCATGATGCTTCCGCCGCTGCCACCCTTTTAACAAATATCATGATTTTGGGTTCGATACGATAGGGAACCAAATTTGGCGGAATTTGTGAAAACGTATAGGATCCCTTCACACCCTCTCAACTGTTGAATATCAAAAAATCATGAAATTGATTTTTATTTGAGAAACAGCCTTTTGAAGTAAAAAAACAAATTAATATCAAATATACCTAAGAGATATGATGGAATTCGTTAAAATATTTACAACCCTTTTACACCACTTTGGTATGAAACAAATACAACCTATTTATACAACATTAAAATTCTGAAATCCTTTTCTAGGCACTTATCTGAAGAGCTCGTGAAAGTAAAATCAAGTCGATATCTCAAAATGACTTAGGAATGTGACGAAATTCGTGAAAATACATGTACTCCTTTTTCGGCGAAAATTGTTAGTCAAATTCAAATTTATTATTATCGTGAACCATATGATTACATGTACATTTAGTAGTAATAATTTTGTGATCAGGCTTGTGCCTCTACAACAATGATGTGAATCTTAAAACTACCAATGGCTGTATTGAAATAAAATTTAATTAGATGGGCTTGAAGGAAAAATGGTTAAGAAAAACCTTCGAAGAACTAAACAAGGAATTAACAGCACAAAATAAAATAATGAAAATAATTAAACTAAAAACTAGAGTTAAAGATGATATTACATGATAAACCTGAATAAATGTATAGGTTAGATAGAGATAATTTGGGAGTTATCTATAAATTGAAGTTTGTAAATAAAATTTCTATATAAGTTTTCGAAAAAATCAGCAGCTAACAGTATATTAGACAGTTCATGCAGTAAGCTAGTGGAGAAGTGCCATGGTTTGTCCATAATGATTAAATTGTTAGTCCTTTACTTCCGTACTAATCCGACACCTAGTATTAAATTCAGCTCAAACCTGCCAAATTTCATCTTTACTGCGCAGTTGGTTGCCGAAATATAGTAGTTTTTCACACCTACCACACATGTCACCGTTTCCCTTTCCTACTAACAATAATCAAGTTTCAACTTTTTGCCACTAACGGTACGGAAGGCACGGATTTTATAATAGAATTACCACTTCCATACACCTCCACCCATTACGACATTTTTTTCAAATTCAGACTATAATGTATAGAATACTTACTCACTTTCCTCCTCGTACTACCAACCCCATGAATAGTGGCCCCTCAGAAGTCCTACCCAGTCTACCCACTAACATTTTTTTTTAACTTAATAGCTCAATGGGTTTTTAAACTACGAACACATTTGTGTACGGTGACGGCGGGCAGGAAGAAAATATGTTATTCCTTTATGAAAAAATATGTTTTCAGGGTACCAATTTTTTTTTTAAATCTATTATAATAGCAGCAACAGCATTATTAACACCTGCCAGTACACTGCCATACCTGGCACGATTTCTGACTTTTCATTTCATAAACTGATTGGATTGTACGCTACTGTGCTTTAAGGCCTAACATCCTAAGTCCAGTTCGGAATACTTAAAAAAAAACTAGTTTATTAATAAGTTTAAATTAATGAATGAAATTATTAGACACGATCTTTTTTACGATCCACTGTAGTTCGAAGTGGAAGCCGATTGCAAGTGAAGTGAAAAATCTACGCCAGCCTAACAAAATTTATTTATTTATTTTATTTTTTTTACTTTTGATATCTCCACCTTGGTATCCACTTTGTAGTGCACCAAAACTACTACTTCTACTTCAAATCGATTTCTCAATCGGTACTAAGTTTCTTCCGGGCCCCTTGCAACAAATCTCAAAAAACCCTATTTTCTTATACTGCGCCACCTAAAATTTTTGTGTGTGTACACGTTGCTGACGAGCGGAGCCGTCAGAGCCCGTTACCTTCAAACTAAAGTAATAAAACAACATGTCAAAATCAATAAATAATTTCTTTTTATTAAATATTAAATTTATTGTATTTACAATTATAAATTTTTTTCTTTTTAATTATCTGCTTTAGATTTTTATTTAATTTTAGGTATTTTATAGTTGCATTATTCACGGTCTTGTTTTTAGTCAATTGTTTTTATTATAGCTTAAATAAAATTGCACCAAGTGCTTTTATTTTAAACAATTCAGTTTAGTGTTATAATAAATGTTATAATTTTTTTTTTGTCAATACGTATATAAATCTATAACATATAGTCGTTTCAATACATGCATGTTACTGTCCTTAGTTTTGGTAGTCTTTAATAAGATTATAACATAAATATCATAGCGTTAGTTATTTCATGTAATTTTTTTTTGTGTTTATTCAGTCACAAGAACATAGAGTAGTGTGTACATTGTCGTGATATTTGTTTTTTGTTGCGCCAATCAAATCCATTTTATTATCTATTTTTGGCACTTTTTTATTATTTATTTTGTTTTTTCAAAATAATTTTAGTTTCTTTTTTTACTTTATTATTTTAATAATGGTTCTTATGCTACGAAATGAGAACACGGGGAAATTTTGGAAAAGAAAAACATTTCTTTTTTAAATCAATGTGAGAATTAAACTTTTGCCTCGATAAAACTAGTGTCTTATTACATACAAAATAATAAAGATATGGCGAATGTGAATTAATATGTCGGTAGATATGTACATTAATTTTAATTTTACAATTATTTACATTATAACGCCTTTACTTAGTTAGCAATTGCATATAATACGCTAGTGGTTCATTTATTAAACCCAAAACACTTATTAGACTAATTATTAGTTATCTACTACATCGTATGCCACAGTTTAAAGCATTTTAACAATTTTTGTTTATCTTATAGCCTTTGACTTTATTAAATAAAGAAAACAGAGAGAAATTGATAAAAAAAAATAATTTCGAAATTGATTTAAGAACCAAACGAAGTGCTAATTTAACTTAATTTAATTCTCACTTAAAGTGTAATTCCAAAGTTTTTACCCTTCTAAGCAGAACTTGCTTCCAAAGTTGTAAAATTAAATAATAAAATTAAAATTGATAAATAAAGATAAATTTCCCCGAAACTATGAAAATGTTAAATTTAAAATTATTAAATTTAAACATAGTATGAGTGACGTTTTAAGTGTAAATTGAGCATGACTTGAGCTACTGTGTAAGTCTGATTCGCCTCGCTGTAGTCCTTTAAAAAGACGTCCGTTTTTATTCAAAAATCCTTCCTCTAGGAGATTTTCATTTGATGTTAAATCATTTGGCTATCGATAAAATAATAAAACAAATGTAGAAAAGTTTGCAAGTGTTTTTTGTTTTAATTTGCTAGTTTTTATTTATACTCAAATTAGATTAGTTTAGCCAGATTGCACTCTATTTTAATTGAAGGCATTACAAATTCATTTAAACTTTTATAGACTGGACAATAGTTGTGCAATCAACTTTAATTATATTGTTGCAATTCGGGTTTTATATCGAGTAGATTTAATAGAAGAATGAATGATGTACGAGTAAAAAATAATTACATACCTCTTCAATTTCTTCGTCGTTGTGACGTTGATTTTTATTTTTACCAGGAAGGTCCATTTCTAAATAAAATAATTTGGACTTAAGTATTAATAAATAATGAAGAAAAGTAACAAAGTTGAACAAATAATGAAAATTTTAAGCAAACGGACGTGGGTTTCGCGCATTTAACGAAATTTTTGTACAACAGACAATGCTATGAAATTTTTTCGACGCTCACGTACTCTTAGAAAATTATATCGAAAAATAATATTTCAAATGTTTATGATTCGGAATACCGTAAGTACTGATTTTCACGTAGAAAATCGATACTTTAACGTTTCAACTATTGTGCCTAATCTCTATGCACTTCTTGAAGTTTCTGGATGATTGCTGTGATTAGGTATTAATAAGCAGCTTTGTATGTGAAATATTCTCTTAATAAAAAGTTGCGATATATTCTCAGTTATCAGTATATCTTCCGTGTAAAGTATTCTTAATGCCATCGTATTAGCTCTATAAAAGCGATAAAAGCTTTGGGTCACGGATGAGATGAGCAAAAAACGCGGTTATTCAATTAACTGCTTTTTTTATTAGGTCAACTAGTAGTTAACCGGTTATATAGCCGGCTTTTAGCCAAATTAACCAATAACATGTTAAAAAGTCTTACTCTCAAACTCGATCATATATAATTTGTGGTAGTAGAATTGAAAATTTATCTAGCCCGTAGATATCATCGACTTCCTGCAACGCAATCGTAAAAAGCCACGAAAATATGAAAGTAAGCCAATTTTCAAGTATTCAATATGCTCATCTCGTGGTTCAATCATATCCAACTCGTCGGGGAAACACAAACTTTCTGTATCGCAAAATAACTTAAAAAATCGTAAAGCAGTCCGATTCCGAATGAAGAAGATATGCGCGTGTTTTCTGGATAGATCGCATTCACAATAATTTTCAACCTACTTTTTGTTTTGTGTCGAATTAAACAAGTTTAAATTTTGAATAACTGAAAAGAATTTCTTTTAAGCAAATATAACCGGTTATTTGAATAACCGGTTATTTAAGCCCGATTAACCTGTTCATGGGTAAAAGATAACTGATAACCGTTTTTTTTCTCAATAGCCGCCCACTCCAAGTTTATTGTCATTATATTAAATTGATATCTTTTTAAATCTTGCACAAGGCAGTGTAAATTAAAATCTCAGAACTTTATCGTAAAAACGATATTACTAACAGCGAATATATTTATTCTTATCTCGTTTCTCAAGATTTTAGATAACCTAGATAATAAGAAAATTATAATTTTTAAAGCACTCAAAATATGTTAATAATAACAAATTTTTAATATCACAAGTGCGTTGTGGCACGTGTAAATATTAAATCTACACTAAGCTCTATTTGATAGATCGCATTATTAGTAACAAATCAAAATTTGATTAGATTTTCTTCATAATATCGTGAATTGTGGTAATTTTTCTATAGAATTACTTCAATTGTTATCACTTGCTAAATAGTTTACCTCAAGCACGATCGTAGTGCCTATATAAGATATGCATCTGATTCTAGCCAGCTCATTCATTCCACAGTGAACAGTAAGGTAGAATGAATATATTAATTACAGTGTCCTTATTAATTGCAGGTGCCTACGCGGCACCTGTTGGACAATTGAGTGTCTTTGAAGAAGTCGGTAATTCTCTCATCGGTCCAGAAAAATACGAACAACTATTCGAAACTGTAGCGCAGTACATCTTTTTTGATGAAACTATTGGTGAAATCAGCTTTTACTTGATGACTTCAGATGATGTTGCTACAGCGCATCAAGAGATATCAGCTCAGCCAGAAATCAAGGATCTCAGGAAATTCGTTAAGGAAAATTTCGGTAATACACCCACGGAAATATTTTTGGAAGACGGACCCGCCGAGATAGACGGAGTATTATCCGGTTTAATGGCAACACTCCACGAAAGAGTTATTACTTTCGACGAATTTAAAGAAGCCTTTGAAGAAAAGGTACAGGAAGACAATAAAGTCGGACAGCTACTGCAACGGCTACAAGGACTGAAGGATTTGTACAATCGATTGGGCAAGAACGAAGCAGTTATGAAAGCGGTTAGACATGTTCTAGAAATTGATACAGGTTTACTGGACGTTGATAGCGCTTTGAAGCGATTGATGGGTTGGTGAATAAAGATTACGTTTTATTAACTATTAAAAGTATGATTGCATTATATTATAAAAAATATTGTAGTTTTAATATTCTTGTTAAGCTTGTAATTTTATGTCATGCAGAACGCACTGCATTAATTAAAACTATAGTGCTATTGATTGTAACTTATAGTAGAATAGAACGGCATAAGTCTCAAGGATCGCTACAAAATTTTTCATTATTATTTTTTAATACGATTTAATCTTTATTATTTTTTTAATAATAAAGTATTGTTATCGACCTGAAATTTCCAAAAAATTCGCTACCCTGAAATTTTGTATTTTCAAAAAAAAATGTCCGTCTGTCCGCCGTAGCCGCCATCCGTCGTACGCCGTACGCGAAACCGTAAACAGATTTAAAAAATTCTTATATTTGCGGCCAGGAGAGGCAGAAGAAGAATCGCAAATTTAGAATTTTTTACACGGTTTTGGTCACCATTCCCTCATTTCTGATCTGATTTTAATTTTGTTTGGGGTTTCGGACAGTTGTTCGAATCGAAAAATTGACTTTTACGAAAAATGGCAAAATTTTTAGTGCATGTTTTTAAAATTCTTCGATTTTGACAAGTGATACCTTAAATTAAAGGTGCTAGCGCCCCCTTTTCGAATCCGCAAACAGATATAAAAACTCTTAAATTTGCGGCCAGAAGAGGCAAAAGAAGAGTTGCGAAAATTAGTAAGTTCAAAATAAAGGTTGAATTACAGTGAAATCGATAAGCGCGACGCATGCGATGACCCAATCGCATCGCGCTGTTAAATAATATTCTCAAATACTGAAATATATATTTATCAACCGTTTGCCGTCTTTTGCTGTAAAAAATTCGAAATAAAACGTACGTAAATCAAAATACGTAAAATCAAAATCGCGTTACGCGAGCGACGAAATTGAAAAATAGTCTATCAAAGCGACGCGATTGGACCGATGCGATATCACTCAAACTTGTCAAACTCACGCGCGTGTTTCGCGTTCATTATAACTTCACCTTCAGGAATATTTTCATTATTTTTCTCACACTTACATGTTAAATTAAAAAAAAACACTCACCATAGAGTCTAATTGTTCCTTCGGTGTCGCCTATGCTATTCTTTGAGATGCATTTATATCCTCCGAAATCGGATTTCTGCAATCGTCTTATCTGCAACACCATCTCGACTGCATACATCGAGTTCTCCTTCTCGTTAATGATGTAACGCTCCCCGGCTATGATCATTTCACCTGCAATCAATCAATGAATCGAATAATTCAAAAAACAGTCACGCAAATGAATTCCTTGTCTAAGAGGACCAAATTCCGGCCGAAGGACTTTCTCTACACTAAACAAGAAAAGGACTTTTCCAACTTCGAGGAAAGTTCTTCCTTATATTCGAGTGGACAACATACAAGATGCCGCCTAAATTCGACAAGAAACTGGGAAAAAAAACCGGGAAAAAAACTAGGAAAAGTTCGTTTTTACCCACCATTTTCTCGTTGCCAATAATTTATCGCCTTCGGGGAAGCCTCAACATTGCAAATTAGGGTGACATCTGTGACGACGGGGGCGCCCACCAGCTGGTTCGGTACTTGCACCAGGGGATGAACTGTTGATGATACAAGGGATGCCGAGATGAAACAAAATTAGAAATAAAAGCGTTAGTCCAATGGCAGTTAGTTTTCTGGGGAACGATTATCGTACTATCGACCCGCCAGAGTTGGGACAATTTTTTCACCAATGTCCAGCACTCTGATGGGTTTTTAATTGGAATTGGATTACATGCGGCGGAGTTGGTGGTGCTGGTCGACACCATAGTAGGATTGCATGCTGCGGAACAGTTAGGAACAGCATTCGCCAGTCCAGGGTAACTGCGACTTTGGTAATGCTTTTTTTCGACGGTCTTCTTCCTTTACATGGTCACCATTCAATTTAACCGACCGGATATTCAATTTTTTCTTCGCTCTGTAGTGGGTGGTGTAGGCCATCATCGACGTCATGTCAGACGAAGCGAAAATTTCGTTAATGGTCTCACCGAGTAACAAACTTCCTTTCCTGTACATTTTTCGGACTCTTCTAAGGGGTGTAATTTTTGCGACAACATAAAAGGAAGCGGGAAGTTACCGGATTCGGAGTAGAAGGGAATTTTGTGACAAGAATGATATAAATAGAATTTATACTCATAAAAAAATAATAATATTAATAATTTTTTTTTCGATTTGTACTTACAATGAACCTGTAGCTTCATACGTTTGCTGACTGACGGTGGCACGCCGTTCGACGCTATACACAAATAAGCTCCCATTTCCGATCGCGTGACTTTTGAAAGCCACAACATTTCACCCTCGACAGCAAGTGCTTCCATGTGCAATGAAAAAGGGAGGAAAACGGTTTTTCGTATTTTATTAACGAATAGAATAATAAGGCATTCGGGTGAAAAGTAAAACAGTTCGAAGGGAAAAATATCGATAAGTTTAGCATTACACTTCAGTGTCTAGTAATAAATAAACTGGCTTATTTCTTAAAGGTCGACGGGTAGAGGCTTGGCAACTGTTTATGATCTGGGCGCTGTTGTAAATTATCAATTTCCGGAAAATCGAAAGGTACTAGGCAATAATAATTCTTAAAAATAAATTAATTTTTATTGGTTTAATGCATTGGTCTTTCTATTAGGTTATAATGAAAGCCAATCACATTCTGGTTTCTTAACTTGGCAAATTACATGTTACATCTATAAATTCATTTTTGTATCCGCAATACAATTTATAATAACACTAAGAAGCAACAACGGTCCTATATTTTTCTTAGAAGTTTAATATCCTTTTACTCCTGTGCCGCATTTGAGGAAGGGATTAGGGGTTAGATTAAAATATTTTCAAGATATTAACATATTAAAAACATATTGAACATGATAAAGCAAGAATCGCGTTAAGAATCATCCAAATGATATTACCGCTAAGCCATCATTCAAAATGTTCGATGGTGTAACTAATCCTCATGTTACTCATCCTCAAAAAATCATCTCAAAATCCCTTCAGCTAAATACGCAAATGTACGGACGTAGGCTAGGTATGAAGTTCTAGCTTCCGTAGTTATAGTTATTAAAGTATTCATACAAATATTTTCCAATTTAGTGAAACTGTAGAATCCCTGGCATCTTTATTTTTACCACATTTTCTTAATGTTTCTGAACTTTTGAAATTTGTACTATATTAGTACTGAATCAAGATACCAGACAAAGATTCAAGTCTTATATATATCTACACTATTCCTAATAACATTTAGAGTGCTTGATGGCCTCGGTGGTGAAATGTTGTCTTGAGAATGATGCGGTTTTTAGGTAAAACTTCGGTAGGTGTAAGTTTATTTATTAGTACATTTTCTGTAGAAAACCACATTAAGAAAAAATGTATGTTATAAAACTTGACCCTTAAAACAGTATTCATGCAGTATTGAATTCCTAATAGTGGTGTGGGATCAATGTTCAGTACCGACTTAATTGAAATTAACAAAATTTAGTTTGGACTAGAATCCAGGTTTCAATACTGAGAGGGGAAAATAGCTTTGCCAAATATACAACACAAAATTGTACAATACTCCACTATGTAGGAACCCAGGCCTACAAATATTCATGTTTTTAAATATCAGAGGGAGTTTAAATAATCCTACCAATAAAATCAGCTCTTAAGCCTGTCTATCTTCTATATAAATTGAGAGGTCACATCTTGATCTACAATCCTTCCTGATCTTGATCTTTTCTTTCGTAATTCAACAATGATCTTCTCTTTCGTAATTCAACAATGATCTTTACTTAAAATTATATAAATTCATCATTCCACTACCTTTTTACTACCTCGATCCTTTAAACAGAATTCAGCATTTCTAAAAATAAAAAAGGATGTTAATCCAAATCCAAGGCTTTGTTTTTTGTACTAAACCTCGTCCACTGCTGAATTCATTCCACGAAATATTAACTCTGACAACAAAACTATTTTTCTTTTCTTAGATTTTCTTGAAATATTTCTAAATTTCCCGGTTCCTTTTCTAAAATAGCGGGAGGAAATTGAACAATTTCATACTAGCCAATGAATAATAACCTATGATTATTATGTGTGCTTGCTGGTGGAATTAATTCTGGAAATCTGCCTCGGGTGTAATTATATGTCATTATTAACCATAATATCACCTTTTCAACTTCGCTTTTATTTTTGCAATAACTGTTGACGTAACAATAACTAATGACGTCTAATTGAAATAAGTGGCTATAGTCAATAATGAACGTGAAAAATTAGAGTAATAAGTAATTTTAATAATGGCAGGAAGCGGATTGCTAGTTTAGTTTGTTGCAAATTTTTCGCCAAAAATTTAGTAGTATTTTTTGTACGACATGTTGTCAAATATTTCACAAAAAAAACAATTTTTTCCGGGTAAAATACTGTTTTGATTACTATTTGTGTTAAGTTTCGGACTCAGTCGAAAAGTTAGAAAAAAAATCAAAACAGTATTTCACCCGGAATCAGTTCAAAATTAATATTTTCAGTTTTACATAAATTTAAAATACTGTGCAGAAAAAATTGGAGTAAGTAAAACTCCAAAAAAAGTTTCTGTGCCTTTAGATGATTTAAAATTTTAGATGATTTACAATTTTTGGAATCCGGAAAAAATTCGATAAGCCGAGGTAATAATCGTAGACCGTAGGCGTTTTCAAGCATTTCTGCAATTTTTCTTTTCTAAATGTTATCTTTCTGGAATTCTACATTTATGGATTGTCGAATTTTTGTTATTAAATTTTGGGTTTTTTTCGTAATTTTCTCGATTTTTCTGAAATTTTTTCACCTCGAATTTAGTCGTGATGCCATTTAGAGATTACAAAATGATTTTAAGGGTCCTAATAAAATTAAATAAAAGATATAAAGCCTATTGATGCCTTAATCACTTTCGCTTTCCATTTTTCTAGGAAAATATTATTAAATCCAAAAATTTGATAAGTAATTTATCGTTCGGGATTTTTCGATATTGTCGTCCTGAAATCTTTTGATTTATTGCATTTTCAAATTTTTGCTGAATTTTTCCAATCAGGATGTTAACTTTAGCAGTTTTATTAAGTTCCCATAATTATAGTCACATTAATAATTTATTCATCTTTTCTGTAGGTTTTATTAAAAGCTCAAATTTTCATCATTTAAACAATTTCCAGATTTTTTATCTTCTGGAATTTTTCCTTCAAGATTTTTGGATTCCGTAATTTTGTTGAATTTTATCCATTCTGGTTTTTGTGCTTCAGGATTTTTGGTGGATATAACAAAATAAAATGTTTTTATTCGTTATTTAGAAATTTTGCTCGGAACGTACAACAATACAAAATTGTGTGGTATTGTATTGTTCCAAGTTAGACTTTTCCGTAATATTCGTTGTGTACCGTACAACAGTGTGAGATCGTACTAACGGGACCGAAAAAAATATGAAAAAAAAATTTTTAAATTTTTACCTTTTGATTTTCCATGTGGTCCATTTCGGGCAATAATATCCCGGCCATCTTCTCGTCGCCACGTAATCTTCGGTTTGGGATATCCTCGCGCCCTGCAGATTAATTTCGCTGATCCGCCTTCAGGTACCATCATATCGCCCGAAGTTTCTTCGTTCACAATATCGGGCGGTATAACGACTTCCAGGAAGGCCGTCTTTGGAAAACGGGGATTTTGAAAATGGGGCAACAAAAAGGCATCATTAGTTACATCATTCAACGCTAATATGTACTCACATCATAAGTCAAAATGAAATGAAATTTTCGTAATTACTGAGGGGCGGTTCGCATATAAAGGATACGAACGCGGCACCCGTAATGGCGAAAATAGCGAATTATTGCACGATAATTACTTGCATTTTCATCGGGTCCGTATTGACCTGACACATATACTGCCCGCTGTCCTCCATTTTAACGTTTCGAATCACCAGCGTCCACGTATTGTAGTCGTTATGGGTGACAGATAATCGATCATTGTTCGTTATTACGTGCTCGTGAATTGCCAGGATAGCCTTGGCGTCCGCTTTGATCCAGGCCACCTAATACCGATAACATCGCAGTTCCAGAGGACGAGAACCGTCGTTCACCCCAGGAGTCGAGAGGAGTCGAAACACGGCCAAACACAGCCCCGGGACAAACGATGTAATCCAACGGGTCATCCAGTGTCCAGTTGATGGGTAGGTCAGTTCCAGGACCATCAAGATGTCGTTGTTGTTGTTGGTGGTGTTGCCCGATGTTTGGTGGCGGTATTGTTAGTTTTTGTAGGACAAACGACAGGACGAAAAACACGACAAACAACCGGCAGGCGTTGAAAGTTTTGTCATCAGATCGCCATCAGGAGGACACAGCATCGAAGCGGTTTCGATTACATTTTCCAGATTGTTAGACGGTCATATCATCGTTTTGATGCGATGATTTCGAAATGAAAATTTGTTGCAAGAAAAACGGGAAACAAGGAAAAAAAATTTGTTTTTTCGGCGAGCGTAGGAAGAAAATTGGAAACAGTTTTAGTTTTTTGGGCATTCGATTTCACGATTTGGTTATAAAATTCATTTTGTTAATTTATTTCAAATGTGTAGGAAAATTGTGCTCTCAACGCATGCAAGGTGCAAGTTTAGTTTCGGTTAATTGCTCGTTTTCTTTTTATCTTTTCAATATTTAAACTTTTCAAATATTTCAATTAGAACTGCAGCAATTTCGAACTAAAAAAAAATTTTTATTTGTGCATAAAGTGCTAAAAAATAGTGAAAGTGCGAGTTATTATTACAGTGCAGAATTTCTTTGTACGTGCGATATGCCATAAGTTCCCAATTACAGTTTTATAACAGAGAGAAACTTCGTCATTGTTAAAAGACTTCTTTTGGAATCGATAGAGTGAAGGCTAGTGTAGGTAATTACACACATGAAGCGAGAATAACCATGCCGTTTTCTGCTAAACTGGTTTCATCGATTCCTCAGTAATCAAAATGGATTTTTTTCGAACTCCGCCCGACTTTCACAAAAAAAGTACCAGGAGTTTGTGGTCGCGTCAACACTATCCCAAAATCTATACAGTGAAATCGTGCAGGTCGATTTGAAGCAGTAAAACCCGAATTGCAGCACAATTTGCAGAGTCAAGCCGTGCTAAACAGTAAGCCGGTAGATATGCTTCCCAATGCCAATTATACTGCATTATTATATTGTTATTAATTTCGAAGCACGTATTATCTTCACCTTAATGCAGTAAAAACAATTTTCATAATCCTAATGACTTCTCTTCTGTATGAATTTTATATATTTACGAAATTTATTAATAGTTCACTACGGCTATAACTAAAAACTCAGAGTTTATTACGACGGAACATTAAAAAAAAATTCACATTGTTCACATTGAATCGGTTCAATCGATTTTTCAATATCTGATTTCATTAAGTGAAAGTGGTTCCGTTTTTCATAACGACAAGTGGTTAAAAAGTGAGTAAAATTTAAATACGATTAGTAATTGAATTAATAGAATGCAGAAAAACCCAACGAGTGAAATAATTACTATCGCAGTGGAGTGAAACGACCAGAAAGAACTCCTCCAAAATGGTCCACAATTTTGATCCAAATACTCCTTTAATCGACCGCCTTGTGAACAGTAGTATTAATATTCACTAGCGTTTATGAAAGTGAAAAATGATGAATAATTACATTAAAGGAATACAGTGAAACTCAAAGAGCGATTGCATTCGGAATTAATCCCTTTTCGAGCGCGGTGAAACAAGTTTTTAAAGTTTGGAATAGACATCATTTGCGGCCTCATCCTTTTTAAGTGAATAATGAGAAAACCCCTCATTCGGTCTATCTTTCCTGATCACCATTCACCATCATTGACGTAGTTTAAAAGTAGGTTAGGTTAATTTAGATTGAGTTAAATATGAGATTTTTCACTCCGTTTTCCTTGTGTCGTAAGATTATAAAATGACAATAAAAAACTAAAGAGCTATACGCGAAAAAATAATGTTGAAGTTGTAAAGACCATAAAGTAGTCTGATCACTGTTGAATTTAAACTAGATTATAAGCTAAAAACATGTACATATTACAGAAATAAAATCAAATCAAATCAATTTATGAGATAGAATATACTAGTATGTAGGAAACCGTTAAAGTTGGAGATACAGGGAATGATGCATTCCAACGGCAAAAAGAAGGTCAAAAGTCAACATTTCATAAAAAACGCGAAAATCAAAAAACAGCAAGTTTCAAGAATCAAATTTTTTTTCCGCTCTGTAAAATTTCGAAATTATTGAAGGTATTTCCAGCACTCAAAGGAGATCTGTAAGAGAACTGCAATTTTGGCAGCGTTAAGATGTCCAATCCTAAAGAGATTGGGCGAAAATTCAAGACGAAAAATATGTTTGAGTACAAACATCGACTGTACATAAACGGACCATTCATTAGAAAGGTCTGAAAAAAAAAATTTTATTTATAAAATGTATCGATGTAATTGCTATATGTTTGAGAAGAGTTTCAACTATTAAGCATTAGCCATTCTAGTCTCCTTTGAAATCAACCATCGAATGTAGACTTGTAGTTAAATTGGATTTTCATACCGGTGAGTTCTTTAAATGCAAACGACGAGTGTCGCATTGTGTTGGGTTACAGGCGTTTCAATTACGCTCAAAGTCGATGGTACTGCTGACGCATTCATTGTAAACCAATTATTTCAAAATTAATAAAATGAGTTTTTTTACTTACATTGGTTGCAAATTAAAATAAACCCCAAAATTACGGCAAAATTTTTCGATTACTTACAGATAAAAGTAATACTGCATTTACTTCGGTGTCCTCTTAAAATAAACACTTTAAGGTGAGAAGACAATCGCAATATGTTGTATTTACGAGACAGTCTCACAGTCTTCTACCTCCTTACACAATCGACCCCTTCCAGTCTTCGTAAGCTTGATATATTCGTGTTTAATTAAATTAAGGGCCTTAAAAGCAGAGTTGCTATTACCTCGCATCATTTGAACAAACTTTACTGCTCGTTTTTACAAAAATCAATACTAGTCTGGCAGCACATTCACTTTGGCTGTGACTCTTCACAAAGTTTGAATGTTCCATAAGCGAATTTAATCCTGACGCTGTGATTATCACAATGAAAATTGAATGCATTCAACTTTTATGAACTATGTACTGGCACTTAGTGTCCATCAAAAATTCACAAGAATTACACACTCGCGAACAGGAACCATTCCATTTCCTAGTGGAGATCTGCTGATGGTCGCCATCACTCAACGCCGAAATGAAAACTATTTTATGTGAATGGGAAGGCAGGAAGCTAGTCGTGTGAGTCGTATCGCGGTGATTACTATTCCCTAGTTTAAAGGGTTTTCTCCCTAATAAATTTTAGGCCGAGTACTGCCCACTCCATGTCCGTGTTCGCACAACATTCCGTACACGTATACGATGGGCCAAGGAATTCAAATTCCGTCGATCCATCCGGCAGGAACATGGTCTTGTCGTAAATGTGTCCCGGCATTCCGCGAGATCCCGCGATATCCCGGAAAATCCCAATCCCATATCCGCAGCGCACTGCTGCAGTTTTTGTGCACTTCGTCCGTCGCACGAAAGTTATCGAATTCGAATGACCGCGGTGCAATGTCCGCCCAAAATAATTTATGGCAAATGTCCATTACTGTTACGCCCAGGATATTCGCCTAAATCAGTTGGACCAGTGTTCCGACTAAAGCCCTGTCCGAGGCAGTGGTCCTCCCCGTTCCGGATGCGGATGCTACTTTAGTTTATTTGCGTTTATTTGAAACGAGCGGGTGTAGCACGCACTCTTGTCCGCGTTATGCCCAGCGGCAAATCCGGCAGGATGGGGCTGGAGCCTTCGGTCATTCTCGTGCATCATGTACACATTTGCCTACAAACATGCCGCTTTCGTGGACATGACGGCGGCCCAGTTAAGCGGTTACGATCCGGGCACGTTCTGTTGTTGAAACTTGACCACAACTCTGATTTGAACATTTTTTAAGTACGCCCTCGTTGATGAATCGAGGATTTATGGTGATGAACCGGCCGTTATTTCGGTGTTTGTCTACGGATATCACACTTAGAATTATTTACAGTAGCATTTGGTTTGAATTGGATATACATTAGTCGGTGCTTATTGAATACGCTACGCAGCAGACAACTGATTTCAATTCGATTAATGAAAATTCAGCAAGCGATGCTGATTTCAAGATAATTAAAGGATACGTTGATAAACTTTGAGGTTATGTTTTCGAATCCCATTTAGCCATCGGCTTGTCATCCGTGGTCTCAGTTCAAAAATGCCTGTTGAAACATAACAGTGACTAGGGGTCTATAACAACTCCTGTCCTCTATCTAATAATCTAATCGACAGAACCATTAGGGGGTTAAGCATGAAAAAGATTTGCAGACGAACTCGTATAGATAGCCCACTAAACAAAAAAAGCGATTTGATATCCTATCAGACCTAAGAGATATTTCGAAATTCGTAAAAATGTACACAACCATAATGATAGAATATCGTAAAAACCCGACGTTTTTTTGGTGATTATATGTAAAGCCCATAGAAGTGAAATCGAATCCTAAGAGGTTTGTCGAAATTCATGAAACTTACATAACCACCGTACAGACCCAAGAAGTGTTTCGGAATTCGTGAAATCGTACATAACTACTTAAGACCTACTTTGGTTTAGAAGGGTGGACTGTAGCATTGTGCCACAGCCGATCATGAGAGATCACTGTGGATCTATTTCTCTACTTCGGAGTCGAATGTCGGAAAATCGGACAATCAATTTCTAGGCTCTTAAATAAAAGCCCGCAGAAGTGTAATCAATTTGATTCGTCGACTAACCTAAAAGACGTTAACAAATT
Organism: Beris morrisii; assembly: GCA_951812415.1. Classification (NCBI taxonomy): domain Eukaryota; kingdom Metazoa; phylum Arthropoda; class Insecta; order Diptera; family Stratiomyidae; genus Beris; species Beris morrisii. The sequence continues at coordinate 166,357,388 of OX638310.1, read as the reverse complement.
CGTAAAAATGTATACAAACCCTTTTCGTGGAAAATATTTTTAGCCTCACCTCCATACACCAACGCAAATCAGTTTTGTTTTATTTTTTTGCTTACGTAACGTTTCTAGTACATATATGTACGTATCCATAAATACCAAATTTCATCATATCAGCATAAGCCGTTCCTGAAATACGAAAAAACAACCCCCAATTCCCTCCCTATCATAAGTTTAGGATGCCCCTAAAGTGGCTCTATATGTAGTCAACGCTTAGCTTTCCTCCCTTAGCGATTCTGATAAAATAAGCATCATAATTTTTTACTATCCAACTTCCCTCACATTAACCACCTAACCTCCACCCCAAAATTGTTTTCTCTGCTAGAGGTCTACTGGGCGTAACTCTTTTAAAAACATACTGCAGTCACGATCGGCTGCAAGCCAAATGTATAATACTCTAGATGAATACTGAACTCCGATTTATATTGTAGTTGGGGATAAAGTAGAATTACGAGTGTGCATGTTGTATGTCCTTTATTAAGGACTGCCATTAGATTGCTACTCAAAACTAAAAGACAATATTCAGTGTTTAATTTCATATCTTAAACTGGGTATGTCATCGAAAAAAATGTCCTTTTTAAAGGACTTTCACATGGGAGGTGCAGGAAGGACTCATTCGATTTCTTATATATTTGTCCTTTTCCTTGGAACCATTCAAAAATTCATGTGTACAAATTTCAAATTCGTAGCTTGAAGCGTTCAAAAGTTATCGGAAAATATTGTTGAACACGTGTTTTAAGGATATTTTGTATGGCAGCTACCAGAACGAGTAAAAGGATTTCACTGATTAGTAAACTCGAACTTCCTTTTCACTCAAAACTAACTTGCACAAAATTTCGAATTCGTACTTAAAAGATTACTTGAGTTATTGTGAGTTTCGTAAATTAAGTGAATACATTTTAACAGGATATTTGTATGGCAGCTACACGAAGGACTAACAGGATTTCCTTCATAATTATATATTTAGCTCCAACTATTAGAAAAATAACACATACAAAATTTCAATGTCGTAGCTTAAACCCTTCTGAAGTTATCGACCAATATTCTCGAAGACGTGTTTTAAGGACATTTTGTATGGCAGCTACCAGAAGGAGTAAAAGGATTTCGCTGATTAGTAAACTTCGACTTTGTTTTTACTCAAAACTAACTTGTACAAAATTCCGAATTCGTAGCTAAAAGATTACTTGAGTTATAATGAGTTTCGTAAATTAAGTGAATACATTTTGACAGGATATTTGTATGGCAGCTACACGAAGGACTAATAGGATTTTCTTCATAATCATATATTTAACTCCAACTATTGGAAAAATAATACATACAAAATTTCAAAGACGTAGCTTAAACCCTTCTAAAGTTATCGACCAATATTCTTGAACACGTGTTTTAAGGACATTTTGTATGGCAGCTACCCGAAAGAGTAGGACGATTTGGCCCGTTAACGAACTTAGCCTTACAAATTCAACCAAACATCCAGATTCAAAATTTCAAGATCCTAGGTGAAGGCGTTCTTGAGTTATCGTGTTCACGGACAGACGGACGGACGGACGGACGGACGGACGGAAGGACGGACGGACGTCAGGCGGATTTGAGGTTTTTGGCCACAAATAAACAAAAAATAATATATAACTTTTTTTCGTCCGAGGCTTGGTTCTATGCGTTACAAACTTTTGGGCTGGATTAAACTTATAATACTCTATATGATTTCATCTAGAGTATAAAAATCAACATCATATCTGAAATGCTTCTGGAGCTATAAAAATTGATTTTCTTGAAAAAAAAATGTCTCTCGATTTTTTGGAAATTTTACATTTTGCATAGTCTTTTCCATATTATTGATTCCAGAATAACCCGGAATCCGTTTTTTTTATTAAATTTTTTAATGGAATTCTCCAAAAAAAGCTAAAATCCGTGAGTTACACTGAGAATATTAAAATTCTTAAGAGGAAAACTTACGGCCCGATTCTTAAAACAAATCAAATGTTTTTTATACTCATACTGGAAAAAAAAAAGTTAACTTATGGCATATCGCACCTTTCGAAATTACAACATAATTTAGTGCAATTTCTTCTAATCACAATAAAGTGCATTGAATGGTGCTTTTTAAATATAATTATTTAAACAGAAATTTTCATAGAGATATTTAGAAAATCCGATCAAATTTTCTTCTAAAAATATCCATAAAAAATTTTTTTTTAAACCATTTTTTGTTTTATTAATATTTGATCAAATTTAAATTTAGTTATTTGTAGATTGATTTATTTGAATTTTAATAAATTACCATAATTATATCAAACATACTAACAGAACAGGTACTCGGTGCAAAAATAATTTTAAACAGGTGCTCGCAGTGAATGTAAGTGCCGCTGGGATAGAAATGTCCTTTGATTGTTTTTTTTTTATTAAAATTTTTTTAAGATTTATTTTTCGACTATAGGTATCTTGAATAAGTTGTAAATGAAGATTAGTATTTAGATAGATTTAATGTGCTGACATTCCGGTGCATCCAACTGAAGATAATCATTGCATCATCATCACAAGGCATTTAAATAAAATTGGTGATTTTTTTTGGTGCACTTTTAATTAGCTCAATTGGTTTGGTTTTTTTAAATACTGACGTAGTAATAACCGATACATACCCTTGCTTGCACTGATTCCCCACTCACCCTATAACCACCCAAATTGTTGACGACACATGTGAATGTGGCGTCGCGACCTTGCGCCACAGTCACATTTTCCAGCGGAAATACAAAGTCTGGCTCGAATGCACCAACTGAAAATAGTCCAACTGAAGATGAGGTGTGATAGTATGCGATAAGGAAAATTTCTTCGACTTACCAATGTAATTTGAGATGATCAGAACGGTTAGTAGGGTCCAACTTAAGCTACGATCGGAGTACGGTAGCCATCCAAAACATTTTAAAATCTTGGAATTATGAAACAATCTCGTCATCCTGATATTCTCGATAACATCCTTTACGGGTTTTCCTTTTTACATTATCCGTGGCGTCTAGGTGATTTCTGTAAAATGAAAAGTACGATGAATTTGATTTTGTTTGGCAAATATTAGCGGAGCTTTACGCATGAAGAACTCTAAGGATATTAACTGAAATATTCCGCTCAAGCTTCATATAACATCAAACAGCTTCCGCTGGTATGAATATGAGAAATTTCTACCATAAACTTCAGTGCAGCACGCTCCACAGGACTACTAAAAAAACGGAATTCCAGCTATTTCCCTGGCATATTTGTTATGTACCTACAACCGTAGTTCTTCAATTTTCATAATTAAAATGAGTCTTTATAGGAGAACATACTCGTAACGGCGGTACCGTCTATCTTTCACCAGACTTGGAATTATTTGTAAGTATCTAAAAGACAACAGTTTCATGTTTTATTTGCACTAGTCCGGTGAAATACGAACTTAGAGTACGATCTGTGAAAGACCAATAAAAAGGATAGACAGGAAGCACAGTACACAAGAAAATAGCGCAGCAGATAAGCAGCAAGGATGCAAGATGGGCATGCGATCTGCTGCCGCTCTGCCTAAAGAGTCCTGAACACGGCCCACCTAGCAAGCTGTAATTTCGTGCAACCATAAAACCAAAAACCCAGACAAACAATGCGACGTGAATGACTCAACTCTTATGCACAACATTTTCACTAGCTATTTGTTGGTTGGTTTCATCGGTATAAAAGTCATCCTTCCATGCAGAAATAAACATCAAAATCCATTCCGTTTCGGAAAGTGCATTCCACATTTTCCGCTGAAAGTGGATATTTACAGTCGAGGATGTCTTTGAAACATTTGCTGCCGTATCATCACTTTGATGTTTGAACTTTCGTTGCGAAGTACGAGCCTTACACTACCTACTAGAAAATTTCATGCTTTCTCCATTTAGAGTTTAGGATACGAGCCGAGTACTACAGAAAGGGTGGTAGTGAAAAATAAAGGTAACTAAAATGAATGATTTGCAATAGAGAAGTGAGCATTGAAAAAATGAAGGGATCACATAGCATCCCCTAATTATTTGCATATTCATTTAGTAATTAAAAACGGCTGATTTTAATGTACAATAAGTCTTCCGAGAAAAAAAATTATATTCAAAAAAACTGTGGTTGTGAAGCAATTCAATACCTAATTGGACCTAAGAGATATGGCAAAATTCGTAACGATATAAAATGAACAGAATCTCGAACAATTGTTTAAGACTGCCGTGAAAGTAAAAACCAATGCAGAGATATGACGGAATTCGTGAAAACATGTATACGTTCGTTTGACTACATGAAAATTAAAAAATGTTGTTAGAAATTTTTTGATGTTTGCACAAAAAGCCCATGGAAGTAAAATTTTATTCTATAGCCCATTAGAACTAAGAGATTTGGTAGAATATAATTTTTTTGTACTACCTTCGTACGCTAATACAAATCCGACTTTCCTTTACCTTGTCTCTAGTGGTGATCATCCATAGCGACCAAACTCTTGCTGAAAGAAATCAAAAAATTTGTCCACAGTCTGGGTGCAACTTTATTATTTGCCGGGATAGCAGGAGAAGTGATGAAGCCACTGCGACCTTTAAAATACCAATTATTTTGGATCACAATCCAGGTCGCAATAGAATCGCAGTCACCCATAAAAAGTTCAATCAGTTTGCTATTTCCAGCCGCTCTCAAGATTCAAAAATCGGAGTATTTGCTTTTCACCTTTTAGTTGCGACATTCTAGCCACTCAGTCCACAAAAAATACCACACAAATTTGGTAACATGAAAGGACTCTAGATATCGTCTTTATTGGTTTAAAAAAATATGTTAAACGGTGGTAAACAAAACTTTAGGACATAAGGCTCTCTCAGCATAAATATCCCTTTATCTGGCACCATTGTAAAATTAGTGTGAATAAAATTTCAGAGGCGTTCTAAAGTTATTGTTGAAATGAACTCGTGTTTTAAGAACGTTTGTGCCCCAGGGAATGATATTTTTGCTGAATGATGAATTCGTCCTTTCTTTGAACTTAAAACAAATTCCTTTAAAATTTCCTCGCTCGACAATTTATTGTAATTAATGTATATTTTATTTTAAGGACTTTTGTATGGCAGCTACTGGAAGGACTCACTCAACTGACATGTGATACAAACTTTTGGGCGAGATTAAAGTTACAATACTCTAAAAATTTCATAAGTGAGTATAATATTTGTGTAGATATCTTTAAGATACTGCTTTCATATGAGATTAATTATATCATTGTGTAATATGTGTTACATAATTTTAACATAATATTCTCAATTTGCATCATCTTTCGGACTTAATATAAATATCGTTATCTACAAATTGCCGTAAATTCACATATCAAATTTATGTTAGGAACATAAACAGCGAGCATATGCTTTTATTCTGAAATTTTATTGGCCTGTATTTGGGTTCGATTTAAGCCGTATGCCAGAAATCCAATCCTGAAAACAGATAATATTGGATTTCGATTAAAGTAATTACACGAGTACACGACTAGTTAGAGTACACCGCAAGCATCGTACACAGAAATTTCGACTTATATCATAAGAAAACACCGTGCAGAAGACTCTTCTCGATCTCAACTAAAAACTAAACTGTACTCCTGCAAAGCTATATCGGATGCAACTCCGACTACACCTTGTCTTCCGTACTATACGAACTGCATTCAATATCAAGGATCCGATCAGATTCGCCTTCCTCCTCAAAAAGGATATTTATTACTTGACTATGCAGCCCAGATAGAAACCGAATGTTTCATTGGACAAACACATTTGTAATTTGCCACTTTGGTACTCGTGAGATGGATTCACCGAAAGCTGCTCGATACTGTGGCCAGAAGCATCAGGCAAGGATTTTCTTGCATCCCTGTAAGGATACTGAAGCGCGGAGGGCAAGCAGTAAAAATAAAACCACGACGGGGGATGGGGTGGTTTGGAAAGAAGAAAAACGTGCCAAAAGGCCAACACTCCCGTATATTAGAAACGTGCTGTATCTGGAAATTTGATATTGTTAACCAGAGAGATCCTGAAAATAAAAAATGACTTTTAGAAGAAAGGACGAGAACGGCTATTGCTGTACTTTAGATAGGTATACGAGTATGTGGTGTGGTTTATGTTCTCGAACGTATAGCGAATATACGATTCTTGTCTATATCCTTCGACAGAACATGGTGTGTATACAGTGCGAGTGATAAGAATGAGAAACTATGTAGGAGGTTGTTAGAGTCGTCGTCCATGACACGTAGCTGGCTAACTGAGTTTCAGGGATTAGACACTCGGGAATCGAATAAGGATAACGTTCTGGATTTTCGAAGATCTGGAGTATGCTGCACGAAGTAATTTGTTGATTCGCCTCTCCCTGATTCGTTTCAATTGACCCGAAATTGAAGAAATCTGATAAGAATTTTGTTGAGGTGTGATGTGCAGTAGAGACTGGGACTCCTGACACCGCACTGTGCTCGATTCGTTATTGGAATTGTGGTGTTCGATTTCATGTAATTTCAATTCTGTGAAATGTATGTTTGCTGAACAGAAATTGTTTTAGAGTTTATAGGTACAAGCCACACCAAACGAGACAAATTCCTGGATTGTATTACCCAGTTGGCATCTGGACAATGTAAGAAATTTTTAGTCATATATCTTTCATATAATATACTCAATTGGATTTTGTAATAAATAAGAAAAAACTGGAACTATACCCGTCCTTTAGAGTCTGGTCATGTTACAGAATCGGTGAATAAAGCACCAAAATAACGAGGCTATGAATGAAACTACACTGTGAACTTAGACTTACCCCATATAAGGAAATACTTAATAATAGTAATGTAATATGCTAAATACAGTGAAAAAATTTCACCGCAGCAGTACACAAGTAGGTCTATAGTGTCTAAACTTTCATCGACTGCTCCATTGTACCATCGCCGAAGCCGGAATGGCAACAGGCGTACACAACTCGTGTATCTTTAAGGCAGGCGTCCACTAGGGCGGACGGGCCGCATCGCAAAAATCCGCCTGCCATACATTGTTATGGAAGTGCGTCCACTGAACGACACTCGCAACGGAACGAAGTACGTAGAAAAAAAATTGCTCGTCGCACCGTTGCGATGCGGCCCGCCTCTAGTGGACGCCTGCCTTTATAGTAATGGAACGACATACACAGACTACGTCTTTAGCCCATTTGCTTTGATTGTAATATCCCAACAATGCAACAACTATTTCAAGTTTTGTTTCGTAGTGTAATTATCCGATCCAATAGTCAAACGCAGACCAGTAGTTATAACAATGTATAGCATCAAGCTTTAGAAATTCCAGTCTCAACTTAATTTTGGTTGGAGTATTGGCTAAGCTTAATTAGTTTTACGACAGCTGACAAAGTTAATGAGAGAGTAGTCTTAAACATTTCTTTATTGTTAAAAAAAATCATCATCATTAATCGTATCGTCAAATATGGGATCACCTTTCAGCCATATAGTAAAATTAAATTCTTCGATCATCATAGTGCCTACAAGGAGTTTGAGAAAGTAAAAGTACCTACTCTAATCTAAAGCTGACATATTGCCCTAAATAAAATTTTAAACGCTAAATTTTTGCAAACAGTCGTCGTTGAAAATTTACTTTATAAAAAACCTTTTATATATATTTGCTCTCACATCCTCATGTCTATAAAATTTCCAATAACCTGCTATTTTCGTAAACACTTGCAACCCTCAAATGTTTTAGTAGTATAATTAGTATAAATAATTTTAGATCATTTTCAAAATGAGATCTTTAATTTTAATACTACTATACCTTTTTCAAATAATCATGATTACAAAGTGTACAAATAATTTTGTTAGCTAATATCGTCGCCCATTTCATTCTTTATATATGTAGGCTGGTCTGGTTTTTGTGGTGTGCTCTATTCCAGTGGCTCCCAATAGACGGTCCACGAGTAAAATGCAGCCAACGAAGGATATACACCCAGACAGAATAGCCTAGAAATCTTGACACTTCCCGCAAGAAACTTCTTGAGAATTTCATAAACACCAATGAATTCGTGAGAAATCTCTCATCTCAACTCATGCAGTATATAAGCTCCACAGGTCTTTATCCGGCATTAGTTTTGCTATACTACGGTGAATGTGAGATGACGGTCTGTTCTACGCGAAAGTGTTTGTAAAGCGATTTTGATTGGTAGCAGCGAGCGACTCTTGATTAAGTAGTACATAAAATCGGAAAGCGTTGCCAGTATTGTGAGTATTGACAGCATATTAATAAAGTGTTGTTATTTCTATTGATTTTAATCGGATTGTGTCTTACTTGAAATTTCGGTGAACCCCTAGCCCGTAACAATACGTTATGGGGGTGCATACTATTCATACATGTTTATGAATGGTAAAATTTTATTTTATAAAGATTGCACAATAAAATGTATCATGATCATAATACTTTTTATCATTCATTGTTTAGCTATTCAACTTGGATTTTTTATTACAATTTTAATCAAATAAGATTTGATCCTACAAATATTATGTCGTAGATTTTACTGCAATCAAATAGTGAGTGGATGGAACACTCTTTCCCAACTAGATTTTAATATCAAACGAATAAAAAAGTAAAAGGTAGTAAATTTCAAATATGTAGTTATATCACCTTCATTTTTACACACCTATAAAAGCATAAAACTTTGTTGTTGTTTTTTTATTTCCAAATAAAACTTATCTATTGATTATTTTCAGTCGGGATGTAGAAAAAAAACCTAGCTACAACCATTTCGCTATCCGTATGAAACAAAATTTCCATTTGATTGAATTCAATTCGCAAAAATAAAAATCCCAAGAAAGATGCCATCCTCTCGATATCCTTGACATGAAAAAAAAAATATAAAATAAACCTTAAACCTGTAGTCATGGATGAGTATGTTTGAGAAATATTTACACAAGCCATATCCTTTATAATAAGATTACACAGAACGCCTGCCGTATCGTACAGCACACCTACATACCCCAGACGACTAAAAAGATCCCTTTTTCGGTCTGCACATATTATTACTAAGGGAAATCTCCTTATCTCAGCAATAATTTGATCCTTTTTAAACTGGAGGCGATTCAACACGGCAGAAGGTAGAATCTAAGGAAATGGCCGCACTCTGTTTATATAGTACCGATTATGAGTCTCATGTATCATCAAGATAGCCTTGCATGGCTCCGTCATAATACTAGGTAATATGTGAGCAGTTGAAAGGACGACTAGCAGGGAAAGTATCAGGCAGGATAGTGGCTTACTCGTAGAAGGATATTTAATGGAAACTAGAACTACTCAATATTCACATGAAGTAGCAGAATTTGAAGATAAATACTACATTACCCTTTCGATATATGGCAGAGGGTGGAGGGGACGACATGGAACGACCAAAATATAGAAAATGTCCTGGCACGAAGGATACGTCGAAGTGATTTTTAGTTGTGTATCGAACCAAGCCGATATGCAAGAGATGAAGCTAATCGAATTTTGTGGATAAGATGATCCAAGTATTTGGTCCTGTGTCTAGGATCAAGGCACACTTCATCTTCAGAAGCACATCCTCGAAGAGCAGGAAGAGTAGATAGGTATATTAAACGGTTTTCTATCAATTGCTGCCTGTCTGCATCAAAGTAGCTCACCATTGAAAACCCCTAATAAGAGACGTCTAGTCACATAAAATTTTCGATTGCAGGAGCTACCTACAAGTTGCTGTATAAGAAGGATACCAACTTGTAGGTTCTGAGGAGTCTGGCACAAACACAAAGTGACTGTTAAGTGCCACTCGATTGGCTTTTCCCTCAAAGAAAATTATCAGAAGTTGAAAGTGCTCATTTGAATGCCTTGCATCGTCTTCAGGGAGCACGATTGGTGTGATGATACGAATCGAAGACGAACAGCGCAAATTGAATAACGACTTTAAAGACTTTCTTCCGGAAATTGAGTAATTTTTTCTGATTGTCAGCTTTTGAAGTGGTTCCCTTTGCACACTTGGTGTTTGAAAGGATATTGAAGTTAAATGGTATTTAGTATACCATTCTTTGCCCTACTAACGCGAAAAGCTAACGTTTCCTTTGTAATTGTTTTCTATTTGAGTATTCCAACAATTTTTTTAAAATTCACATAATACGAATTTTTCATAAAAGTTTTCAAATCTGAAGGTGTATGAACTACCAGCACCACATCGAGCCAATGGCATGACATTCTCGAACATCGAAAATTGCACGCAAACTAGCCGCAGCAATGCAAAATCATTTACCAACATACCAAGTTTCAGCAAGTTCAATCCGCGGCAGTGCCCACGTACAGATCTTCCGAAATACGTTTCTTCGCTGAATCGTTTGGAAAAATCGGTTTTTTTTAAACCACCTGGAAATAATATCTTTCGAACGAGAAACGACTACGTGCTAGAGTTTGGAATAAATCATAGAGATTCTTTCGAAATTCCTTAGTCATTTTTCGCGTTCATGGCAAACCCGAAACGTTCAACACTATGAAGTGGTTTAAAAGAAGTTAAGAAAACTTGCTACATGAAAAGCATCATTAAGATTACCGGCTCAACAATAGACTTGAACACAATTTGTTAAGCACTCTCAAGTACCATTCACAATGTAGCACCCTTAACCCCTTCAAGTGTTTCCCTCATCCACTTGATGCCGAATTAACCCCAACATTCAGACTTTTATATACCTTCTTGTATTTTTGCAGCAAGGATACCTCCAATTTCTATTTTGTTTTTTGTGTTTTTTTTATTTGTGAATCTTTTGTACGGCATTGTCTTCAGTTTAGTGCTGGATAGTACCATCACTGGTACCACAACGGTAAACCACCACGTCCTGACAGGACGAGTTATTTAACCACGAAAAAAGACAATGAAGTGAAATTAAAGAGCACATGGTTCTTTTCACTACGAGCAAGGTGGAAATGTAGAAAACTTCATTCCACCTTAGGACTTGGTCTTCCCGGCTGTTTATTTATTTAGCTCCATGTCTTGCTTCGTCCTTTTTTATTATCGGACTTGTACCACCTCGAATTGTACGTATCCTTCCAAGAGCCAAAGTTGTTTGTTGCGGTATTTTTCATTTAATGGACGGTCGGTTTTTTTTCGGAGAGCTCACAACGAATCCTTAAATATAAAGTGGTCGTTGTCGACTCAGGACGACACTTTACTTGTATATTTCGAATGAAAATGATGGTGCTGGGAGGTGCAGGGGTGAGTTTTTGGGGGGTTGCGATAGGGCAGTCGTCCAACATTTCGAATACCAGAAATTCTCGACAATATTCAACAGTCCAAAACCAAATAAACAGACAGGATGACTATTTGAAGGCTAATTTCAGGAAGAATGTCCTACCCTCTACCAGATACTTAAGTGATATTTCGTTTCGGATTCTGGGGGATGGAACAGTTTTGGTAATTTAGAACTGGATTAGGAGGTCGGAATCATAAGGACTTTGACTTTTAATTGTTCTGAAAGACAAATGTGTACAGTGGTGGGGTGTAATTAAGGAGGTATTTGTTCTGCGCTCATGCAGATGAGAAGAACATTTTAGGGGATTGAAATTTAAATATTTTAATCCTGTCTATGTTGTTGGTAACTGGGGTGAGAATTTTTGAGTTTAAAGTCTACGAGTTGTTCAGTACTGTGAAAAAATTTTTTTTGTGAATATTGAGGGTACTGTGCAATGTACAATTATTGTGTACCTGAGTTCCAGCTATATGCGTAGAACGTGCACTTAAACAGGTCACTGAAATTTGGCGGCGTAACTCAAAATTAAAATAAAATGTATATGCATGAGCATAAACATCATCATATAAAACATAAATCTCACTGTCATTCATAAAATCATAACCGTTATCTAACATTGAAAAGCAACCAATCGTTCTTCGTTCTTCGATTCAATCGAATTTCGCAGCCACTGCATGAATTAAATGCTTTTTAGTTCAAACATCAATTTCCTGAAAAAAATTTGGAATCCATCAAGTATAGTAAAGCTTTTGATCTGAATGAAATATCTACACGCAGCAGCACTTGCCTGGTTTGGATCTAGACTAATTTCCAAAGCTGATCAGTCAGTTTAAAGTGAATCTTTTTTGTGTTGCGCTGCAAATGGACTTCAATGGTAATAAATGGTTAGTTTACGAAGTCAACACCTCCTTGATATGCGTTTCACCACAGAAACAACCACCACTATGATCAAAGAGCCTATGCGGTTGCATGATGTGATCATAAAGTGAATATGAGTTACAAACAAAGAATAAAGGCTTTCCGCTGGTTGGAAAAGTCTCCAAAATATCTAGTAACTGTGTTATATGCATCCATACAATAAATAGTGATAAAAATATCATCTTCTGAAAAATCATAACGAACTGAGGAATCCTATCACAAAGATGAAAAATCCATTGCACACGAATTTAGAAATGTCCTATCAACTCGTTAAGTTTGTTAGCTGATGAAATCTTCTTTACCATATAAAAGTCCTTTAAATACGTCTTAACAAATAATTTTTATTTAGTTTACAAAAAAATTCTTTTTAAATATAACTTCCAAAATGTATTTAAATTGTCGGTGATAGTTTTCAAAATTCATGACATAAATAATGCTTTAATGGAGTTAATGTTAGTATTAAATAAATCTATAGAAATTAGGTACCAACTCTCATTAATCTAGGAGCTCATTCAGGCAATATACGGTAAGGTTGACACCAACAAAAAAAAGTCCTAAGATCGAGGTATCCGAAAACTTAACAAGTTCCGAAGTTGAGGACAGAAAACATTGTTATTAATTTTATTAAATTGAAATTTTTGATATAGTAATAAAAATTGTTGATTATAATCAACGTATGATACAATAAAAATTTATGATAACATAAAAAAATATCTTATTGTGATCACTACTTTCCTCGCACCTAGAATCAGTGGAAGTTTTAAAGCGCATACTTCAAAATAGCATTCCTCATGAATAGTTTACTTTGGCAAGTTGAAACTTAAAACTTATTTTTGAAATTTGCTAGAGATGCAGTGGCGTTCGGAAATTTGGCCAATACCAAATGCCTTCATAGCACTAGGCATGGAGTTATAAATTTTCGATTTTTTTATCACAGAAACCTAGAAAGATGGAATTCGGATGTTTTTTGTTGTTTTTAAAAGCAAGGGGTCTATATTTATATAAAATTAATATTTTTGGAGGGACAGTGGCGTTTAAGGGTGGGCTACAAACAATTTTGAATTGCGATATAGCACGAACGGAATAAGATTCAAAATTTAAACTTTGAATAAAAAATATAGGAGCTCTAACGAATTTCGTTAAAAAAACAACACACAATATAAAGATTTTAACTTATTAAAGTAAGGATGTGAAAATATCTGATGCAAGTCGATGTTAAATACTCAGACATTTTTAAGCAACTTCTTTGCTGAAAGTAAAGACCAGCTAAAGCAAGAAAAATTAGAGTTCATGATGTTTTTTGCATAGTATTAGTTACGAATTTAACTTTCATATGGCAAGACCTAGATACTAAAACTTTCACTACATTCGTATAGCGAGAGTAGAAGTAAAATAAATTATAAGATGAAGATTGGGGTTCAGTTTTAAAATGAAATCAAATCAAATGCCCCTGAAATTGTTGCTTCTTTTCCGCGACGAAGTCCATATCAAAACATTGTCCCCTACCATCCTTGGCCCACTTGCAAAATTCATCGAACAACCCTTATGCCGCCGATTAAAGTACTTTCTCGTCTCATTCTTCAACTAACCCATATAACAAGCAAAACCAGAAAAACGTATCCGATAACATGACCTCGACCAAACCATACAAGGATTCTCCGCTTAAAGATTTTCCACTTTCGAGTATTATTATATGAGGGAAAAACTCTTTTCAACTTTTCCGAGAGTATTTCAGCTTCAAAAAGAAAAGGTTTGAAAAGTTCATGACTTATGCTCGATGTTTTACAGTAGCCGCGTTACGAGCGTTACGGGGACGAGGTCGGAAATAACCTCCTTAACGATTTGCACAACTTTCACCCGGATCGAAAACCCTACACTCGGCAAGAGTTTCGAAAAATGGGGAAAACGGCAAAGCGAAAGCCAAAGAAAAGTTTTCCAACTGAAAAGTATGTTAAGTGAATTTTCTTTAACGGGAGGAAGAAAAAGGATTTTCGTTCTTAGCGCGCGTATAGTGCGATATCTCAATGTAATACATCCTGAGAACAAAACAAAAACTGATTTTGCCCACAGCAAAAGAATTTTTGGGTTAAATTTTCTCGATTGTTTTGAAATGATTTCGGTTTGTTTTTCCTGAAATTTTAATAATTGAGTGACAGTGAAATCCACGCGTTTATTATGATAATGGAAAATTCGACAAGTTTTATTTTTCGCAAATTTTCATTTTCAAATTGCAAAAGATTTCTTCTAAGAAAAGGACTCAAAAATTCGCCTGCTTCCGCAACAGCTCAAGTTTTAATTTACTAAAATTCTTAAGTTATATAAGGTACTCGAAAAGTTGGGATTCTGATGAGCTCATATTGAAGACATTGTCTGAGATCATCTTCTTTCGAGTCCCAAAAAAAAAAATTATTCTAGGACCTAGAGAATTGAATAAACAGCCTTAGGACCAACTAATTAAAGGACATGTTCCTCTTGCTAATTTAATGTACCCAACCAACATTCGATTTAGATTAGCATTTCACCGAAAATACTCCGATCCGGATTAAATTCAACAGGTTCTAAATCCTATCAAGCCTTGGTTACCTACCCCAATAAATACCGACACGTATATGGAGTAGTTTTAAAGAAAATAGTTCGCAGCACTTTATCCTGATAGATTTATTGTATGTCTTTTCATCACACAAGGCGTTAAACTCTAGTAGAAAAACGTACAGCAATAGTGAGTTTTGGTGAATACGGAAACAAATTTTTTAAGGACTATTGTATGGTAGGAAGAATAACTAGATTTCACCTGTTTCCGTGATTACGGCAATATTGAGAAATAACTCATATTAAATATTTGTGGTCCTCCTTAAAATCTGATCTAGACTCGAGATCTTGTTTACCGCAATTCACAATTCCTTCTCGATCGTGTAATACAGAGGATATTTGGAAATATTTTGCTCTAGGTTTCAAGATCTCTCTGTATCTCCGGGCCGATCGTTCTACAAAGATATCCGTTGGTGATAACTTTAAGTTAAAATACTCACAAGATTATTGATTTACCAATTTTTAGTTGCTTTTATCGCCTTCTTTGTTATACAATGGAGTAATAAGACAGACTTACTGTTTTTGGGCCGCTATTTTTGTCACCATTTGATAGAAAAATTTGATTGTTTGTTTTTTTTAACGGGACAGTCCATTTATATTTGTTCTATAATATTACAGATAAATAATTTTGATTAAAAAACTGGATCGTTAAAAAGGGTTTTTTTTTGTATTATTTAATTTGGTGGTGCCTACTTTAATTTAAAGATAAACTTATCGTGATAGCTAAACTGCTTCAGCAATTATCTTCACTCAACTAAAACCATTTTGACACTTGAGTAACTCTTTTTTTTAATAAAGTGTAATTCAGATTCTTTAATTGTTCGAGTACTTCCGGAAATAGTTCCTAAATCGACACCGTTTACCATTATCAATTATAAAATCTATTGTATTAAATGTGTAATTAAATTTCACACCCATGATATTTTATTATCAGAGAAATTCATTCGGTTTGTCATATTTTCACCAGCGGGTCATGTTCCCAATATGTAGTTTCCTAAAAGGAGGTTACCATCTGCTCGCAATATTTTTTTTACATATTCTTTCAGCGTCCTAGCTCGAGAGTGTTTCCAGATACTTACATAAAATTTTAATATCGAATAATCCAAGTAGGTGGACTAGCAACATATTAGTAATATGAGTTTGGAACTCTTTATTAAAAAAAAAGAATTACTTAATATCTAAAATGGTTTCGATTAAAAGTGATCTGCTTAGAAAGTTTATAGGCTAGACCAATAAATTTATCTTTGCATGAGAAGTAACCAAATAGGCTTCTACAAAATCGGGAAAAAATTAAGTTAGCAACCCAGCTTTTCAGTAACATGGTCGTGTACAAATTTTTGTCCTCTAAGATCTGCTACTAAAAAAAATATTTTGTAAGGCTCCAAATATTTTTTCTATTGCAGTAAAACAATTTTTTAAGTAGCACTATCGACTCAGTAGTTATTTATATGTATAATATTAAAAACAGTTCTGAAAAACGACATATTCCAAAAACGGTACTAAAACAAGCATATGTTTGTTCGAATGTTTTATTGAATTTTTTGGTATGTCACGATCGTATATTTATAACAATACTGCCGGTGCTATATCCTGAAAAGATATATTATTCCAAATTTTAAATTCCGAACATTACAGGTCCGTTCCTAATTATCCAATAACTGTTTTAAATACTTTGCAATGGCAGCTGTCCGGAAGAGATGGGAAATTTTACTCATTTTACTCAAACTTACGTATATTTTTAAGGACTATTGTATAGTGACTACATGAACAATTCACTTCATTTTATTAACAATCATTTTTACTACGACTGCTGAAAAATTATGACATGCTCAGATCGAGGTATTCAAAATTTTGCGGTCAATATTTGTAAGCGTTTTTGTTCTTAAGCTCCTCGAAGGAGGAGAGGATCTTGCTCACAAACAAACTCAACTTTAGTTCTTATTCGAAACTAATTCGTGAAAACTCTTGACTGAATAATTTCATGAGTTCTAGTCAGTTTTCGAGGATGAATACTCAATTTTTATTGCGAATTTTTCTTCATAGTCATGTATTTACCAGCATTTATTGACCAACTTATGTTAAATTTTCTCGTTTCATAGGACACGAGTTTCAAAGATTTTTTTATGGTAGCTACTCGAAGAAACATTAAGGTTTTGTCCGTCTTATTCAAAAATTTCCAAGAAAAACACGTTCTGGAGTTATTGTGCTTTTAACCGGAAAGCAATCTGATTTCAAGTTTGTGGTCATCACTGAAGCATAACTACGCATTGTTCTATGCATTACAAACTTGGCCTGGAACAAACTTATAATTTCTACAAACTTGGTCTATTAGGAATCAGGAATCGAATGAATTTAATTGAGTGCACTAAATTTCGAAAGCGATTTTTTTAATTCAATCAAATTCATACTAATGAAATTCTTTAGAAAGTATTTGTAAATAATTGAATTTAATATGTCGAAATTTAGACATTTGATTTTTAGTACACCAAATTGAACTTAACACTAACATTTCATCCAGAGAATAAAAAAATGCTCTCTGCGCATTTTAGACTTATAATTCTTTAATTTCTTTGTAAGAAGGTTGATGTTAAAAGAAATTCATTTTCCAGGATATTAGGTAAAAAATAAAATTCAGAAAACCGTTTCTGGCATCTCCACAAAAATAAAATTGTTAATTCTTTTCTTATGCCATGTCATAAATAACTGTTCAGATATAAAATAATCGAATATATACAAAGATTTTTTCCATTTTTAGCTTGCCATATACAAATTCCAAAAAATAATAAGATAAAATTAGGTGCAAATTAATTACAAAATATAAAAATGTCAGTTCAAGTTACTTTGCTTTAACCAACCAGTTTAAAATCATCAATTCCATTGCATTTTTATTTCATACCATTTTCAACCACAAGAGGATGAAATTTTCGCTCACGTATTTATTCCCTATCTTGAGCTAACGTGGCCTTCTGTTAACTGAACTGTCTTACCGTTGATTAAAAATATATAAATTTAACCAAATTTTTCGGATGGCATCGCAAAGACATTTTTGGTACTTCGGAATGGAACAGAGTACGGCCACATCCCTTCGTCTAAAGTATACATAATTTAATTGAAAAAGGTATTCCAGGCTGAATTTCATTTTCCTTATTTCCCTACAAAAAAATAATTATGCCACAAAGTCATTAACACAAATTATAATAGACTGTCTTCATACAACAAGTTCAACTACGACCCACGGTTTGAAGCTTCTTGACATTCCCAGCCTATTGTTCACTCACGCCCGAAATATCCTTTATAAAAAATATGCTGGTGCGATATTACAAATGTCAGCAAATCAAACATTTAAGATCTTATCGAATTGCGTTCAAGCAGCTAATACCCAAAAATAGTCAGTAGCTACCCAGTAGCGCTATAAATTTGTTTACCTGCCACTTACGTTTCTCCGTGGTTCGATAAAATCTTGTGAACTAATTCGAAATTATGCCACCAACTGAGGGCGATTATCGTAGCTCCCTACCACAACCTGAAGAATTTCAAAACTTCGGCCCAGTGCGCTCTTGTGTACCTACGTGAAGTTTTGCCATTTTCGAAAGTTTCGACAAAACCAGCATTGGTGAAAGTTTAATGCACTTGTGTACCTGTGCAGGTGCCGTACTGCATTTCGGCAATATGAAACACTCGACGGAGTACTCAAACAGAAAGTGAAACGACACTGTTGACAACGACCGTGGAGAGTCAATCCAGGTCTTGGGTCATGGAAACCGAGTAAACAACGTATAAAATATCCGACCTTATTGTTGTAAATCGAATCGATGGCAAGGACCCGATTCAAACGCTCAGTGCGCTTCACAATTCCCCTAGCTCGAATACGAGATATTCATACAAATTACAAATTAATTTTATACATAATTACATTTAAGCCATGAAGAGCTGCTGCATCAGTGCTGCAGTGCAGATGACGGCGTGGACCATTAGCTAGTTATCACACTTCTCTACCGAAAACTATAATCCTTCACTTATTCCTCATTCACAAATTCACCTCACTCTTATCTCGATTCGAATAACGTTACTCCTTGAGACATCCACTCGCTGATTAAACAAGTTGCACAATTCCGCTGCAAGGATCACTCGCGACCACAAGCAACCGCAAAATTACTCAAAACTTTCGAATGAACTTGCGATTGATAAGAGCGTTTACGCGCCAGTTGAAATTAAACCAAACAATGTCCTGGTGTAAATCGCCCCGACATAAGGACGAAGGACACAAACTCACGCGACCAGACGTAAGTTAAAACCTCGAGATGTCCAAGAAACTTGTATCGGCGGAGCGTATTGTTATATGCTTGTTACACGATATGCTGCCACATAAGGACTAAATGTTGTACCGAGAGTCGATTTCGGGACTTTGTCCTGCCGGGCCCACTATTGAGTCACAGACATCCATGGAACGATTTTAAACGCGAAGGAAAGCGCGCACTCCACTCCACAATGATGGATTGTTTCGAATCGGTTCGGTTTTGAAGCGTTCGGATCCAAGGATTCCCTTTCAGGACGAAAGACTGTTATCAAAGCGGTATCTTCTCCGCTTCAGACGGAATCGTAGTAGTCCTTTTTACTGGAATCCTTGCGACTTCCACGGAATGGAATGTAGGGGCAGTGCGCAGTCTGTTCCTGATTCATGAAATTCTATGGAAAATGTGAAAAGTCTTGAATTACAGTTCTGTCACTTTATAGTGGAAGGATACATCTTTTTTGAGGGTGGTTACCCCTATTTTTAGGTTTGATGTTTCAAACTTCTGGTTGTTTGTTTATATGACTTGTGACTCAGTTACAGCCGAGTGGTACAACATTTTGATTATTCATTGTTTGTTTCTCCTGTTACAATTAAACTACCGTACAGCGAGTTTTTCTGGCACTAGGGAGCAATTTGAACCTATTGAATAATTTTATTAGTATCAAAAGGATGACATGCTAAATCAATGTTTTTAAACGATTCTCTTTTTCAATTTGTAATCGTTTCTGCGAGAGAAAAAACAAGTAACGTATTATCAGTTCACTCAAGAAATACGTTAATGTATTATAGTTCGCTGGCGTTGTCAAAAGTTAATTTAAGATGTAGCCATAGACTAAACTCGGAAACATTCTGAGAAAAGGCATTTCTATTTGCAACCATTTACATGGGTTCGAATCCTACTCAAACATTCCAATCCTAGTTCACCTTTTACTTCCATATTTTTTAAATAAAAAGTAAAGTATGATGGACCTTAAATTACAAAAAAAAAATCTACTCTTAAACATTGTATTTTTACGCTTCAAGTAGGCCCCAAAAAATCAAAAAAAAAGTCCTTGTGTTCGACGTATACAGCATCCTATAACTCGGGCACCCCTAGATGTATGTTCAACCAAATTTCACAAAAGGTAGACAGGAGGCCAAAAAATAAAAAATTGTTATTTACGGCCATTTAATTGGAAAACGAGATCGCTGACATAATCTTTTTCTCTAGAATATAAAAAGCCTATATTGTTACCTTTCACATGAGGGTTCCTCTACATTCAGTACTTTGAAAGTTATCTTCCTTTAATACAAACCATTTGGCTAATTGATCAATTCCTTTCTTCTTAATAAAGTGCAAAGCCACTTCCCGCGAAACGTTCTATTATGATATAATACAATTGATATTTTTAGCATATGACCTTCACATTTGAGGTCTATTACAGGACCCTCTTTCCAATAAGTCGGTAAAAGGATATGTCCAAAGAATTGTATTTTTTGAAGAGAAATTCACTTCAAAGAAGCTCTTTTTTGAGCAGATAGGCTTCTCCTTCCACGAGCCTTCAGTACAAATATTACATATTAATCCTACCTTACCTATTGTAATTTTATTTCTGTATTTTAATTTAAGATTTAATAAAATTTTCCACTGCGAGTAACAAAAAAAGTACTTAATTTTCAACAAGCAAAATATTTGTAATCTTAATTTAATTTTAATTAAATTCGGATTTAATTTTAATTGAGAACGATCACGGTGTTGATTCAATAAATTTTTGTAGTTCGGATGTAATTATACTTTATAGTATTACGCAAAAAGAATTCCTTAAGTGAGGAAATTGTTTCAGTTAAATGAATATAACTTCAGAAATAGATGCGTTCAGACGATAAACTTAGCTTAAAAGGTGACAAAATGAGGTTTCAGCAGGCGAGTAACAAAAACAAATTGTCTCTAGAGTAAACATCAAATCGCATAAATGTGGAAGTCCTAGGAGGATACTTAATTAAGGATACTATGATAGCATTTTCCAACTGGAGCTGGATTATGACTTCAAGCCCGCCGCATCCTTTCTCAATGCCGACGTTTCAAGAAACCTGCCCGATTAGCTAAATAGAATAGAAATCTTTCTCCTTAATATACATTTCAATTAACTTACGCTACTAGATATCTGAAAGCCATAAAAAGGGAAAGGTAAATATTTTTCAGATTCTCTTCGCGAACTTTTACTAACTGTTAAGAAGCGGACCACATCGAATAAAATAAAAATAAGGCAAACTCCACTGAATAACTCCGAAATAAAATAAACATCCCATTGCTTCCCGCTTAAACACTTTATCCCATTGTAATCTACTCCCGCACTTTTGATTCCCTAAGAGTCCTCAACATTCGAGAGCATTTTCCTCCCTTATAATTCTGTTGAGCGTTTCGTTCTTTTTCACCCCCGTCTCGTCGACGATAGCGCCACTTTTCTCGGTAGCCCATTCTTCATGGCTCTACGATTGCAGTTAAAGTGGCTTTCACAAGCTTTAGCTTAGCGCGCTGTAAGTGTATTATCTTCAAAACTGGATAAATTCTTCGCGCTATAAAAGTTAATTCAAGACGTTCTAGCAAACGAGCTGGAAAATTGTTCTTTGTCAAGTCATACATTTGTATAGAATGTACTGAGATGGGAATAAGATAGTCGTGCCAACCCCATTTCAATGGTTTCATTTCTGCTACGGTTTTTTTTCCCGTATTTCTGCCGTATATTTCGTATAGTAATTTTTTCCCGACATTTCTGGTGTTGTAAAGCGATGAGATATGGGGTTAATTTTGTCAGAAAAGTCTGGAATTCTTAATCAGGTGCTAAGGATATTATTCTGTTATTTGGAGGCTGCGAAGCGAGTTCCGACGATTGTTATCTGAAAGTTACAGAAACCATTACTGGGTGTAGGTACTTGGGGTGAACTATAGGGTTTTTTTCCAAGACATATGGAATGAAAATAAGAAATTTGGCGAAAAGTTGGGAGCCAACGATTTTTCACAGCTTAGAAATGTGCTTATAACCAATAGTTGTAATATTGTGCATCATCATTGCTGTGTACAGTAGTAATGCTGCGCATGCGAAACCAGAAGTGCTGCTCCAATAATTAGTTCAAAATTTCAGAACTAGATTGCGCATCGTAAATGAAGCAGCTATTTTCGAGTCAATGTGCGTGATTTCCTCTTATTTTTGATTATTTGAAGTGGAAAAAAATATTGAGATAATCACAGTACCTACATCGGTCGGTATGCCTGCTTCATAGTAGATATTACTTGAGACTATCGCTGATGCTGTTATGACACTGGCTATTTTTGCGGCTAGAAAAGAGATCTCAAACCAGAATGCATTTAAAGTACTTTTATAGCTACAGTAACCATTAATCAATATGGCGCCCAACGTGGGGTCCGAATCTTTGCTGGTCCGCATAGGAAACCGAAACTTTGAAAAAAATATTTCAGTCCGTCCTTGTAAATTACTTCAGATATGAAAATGTGCGACAAGCTACGATACAAATGATGATTCAATTTTTCCGAAAATTCAAGAATGTGTTTGGATATAAAGGTTAAAATCTACGCCATAATTAAATCAGAAAATCTACTCCACTATTTTATTAAGTCGACTATAATTTTTTTGTTCTAGAGATTATTCTAGTTTAAAATAAATACCAGCTTTACTTTTTTCAGACGAGTGAATGATCAAACTTCGTTTACTCTCAATCTAATTCCGTTCGAGAAAAAACTCCCTATTTCCAAATCTCTATTATTGTTTAGAGCAAAACTTCCCACGACATATTTGGTCTTCCTCAAATGAAGTATTTTGTCGTCTTTTCGCTCTATGCAAAAATTATATCAGTAAAAAGTCAACACAGCAGTCTGCAATCGGAAAAGTTTGCCCAAAATACAGCTTTTTAAGTTTCTATTATATTTTCCGC
Source organism: Beris morrisii (assembly GCA_951812415.1). NCBI lineage: Eukaryota > Metazoa > Arthropoda > Insecta > Diptera > Stratiomyidae > Beris > Beris morrisii. The sequence continues at coordinate 166,334,370 of OX638310.1, read as the reverse complement.
GATATTTTGTTTACTGCCCTATGCTTTAGAAGGAACTCTAGGGAGTGCAGAATATTCGCATCATAAAGTGGTTCCACCTCGAAAATGAGAAAATAAAAAGAAAACAGAACGATATGAATACATGCACTGTTAATTCTATAAACGTTTTCAGTTTCTTTGTTCGAGACAAAGATTCCTACAAACATTTTTCGCGAACATTTATCGATACTTACTCAACAAGTTTTGTGCGAGAAATATTCAGCTTTTGTGCTAGAAATTATCTTCTGTATGGCTGTAAATTTTTTTTGCTTCTAATTTAAAGTAACTTTGACCTAAAAATCAAATTTTGTTCGACCTTCAGTTGAAATACAAGCTGTAAATCTTCGCATAAGCACCAATACACTTCTTCAATAAATTTTCTTTGTCTTGAAATGTGTTTACAACGAATCGAAAGTGTTCACAGCACTTTACACGAGGAAAATTCATTTTAAGCTCTTTGCAACTTAAATTGCGTTCTACGTGTCCGGAATATTCGCCATCGTAGGCGACGAATGGCGAATGTAAAATACCCCAACAAAAATAATTGAGCCAAATATTTAATTAGACTAGAGAACACTGGCTCCTAGTTAAGTTCTGAATTAGGACTTTCTTGTCGAAAGAAATTAAATTAAATCGAACTAAAAATGAGCAGCGAATCGCTGTGTTCGCTTACTCTTAATCCTTTATTATTAAGGCTCCGTTTTTATTGTTCAAAAATACTTTAAAGTACACTCCAAGTACACGTACCTATTGTTAATTTTACTTTATTATTTTTATAATAATAATAAGGCATTTTTTTCTATTCCACATCTAGATTTAGGGGCAGTGTGTGTGGTGTTGCTGAAATAATATAGTCCTTTCAAAGGAAAAAGAATACCGCTCTTAACTCTAGACTTAGTAGACTTAGTTGAAATTCTGAACACGATCTTGATAAGTTTTTTGTCACATGGAGTCACGTCGTTTTTTATACGACCCCTTTCTTAGTAATGTTTGGCCAAGACGTCCCTTGCTCAAGACTTTGAGGCGAATCGTGGATATCCTACTTCTCGATGGATAGCTGTTAAATTGCAGGACGAAGGAAAAAAGAAATTATGAACGTTATAAGGGAATTCGAGGGAATACAAGTGAAATATTGCAGTAAAACGTTTGAAAGGTTTTCGCAGTTATAGATGAACGTTGGTCGAATTATTTATTCTGGTGATGGTTTGATCTTGATCTTCCTGGATGTGTTTTCTTGATCCTTTATTGAAGACGAGAATTGAATCTGCGAGATTATGACAATGTTGAGAAACGTTGCAGTTTTTTTTAAAACTAGACAATTTTTGACATCTTATTCTCGACAGTATATTATTAACAATCCTTATGATATAACGAAGAAAGAAAACCAATATTGCATGAAACCGAAAATTTCTTTCCTCAATTTTTAAATTCTTACCCGTTTTATTTCAGCCTACGTTTACTACGTGACGTAATAGTGTGTCTATAGCTCGTTTTGCGGTTGCAAATCTCAAAGAAAAATTGTGAAATTATTTTTTAGGCGATTACATGAAATGCTCGTAGAAGTAATATCGAACTTTATGTTAAGCCTAAGAAATATGTCGAAAAATGTGAAAACGTATACACTCCTTTGAGGCTGAATATCCTTCGAAAATCATAAACTTATCTTTTAGGCGATTATATCTGTGGTCACAGTTGATAACTTGGTAAGTCTAAAAACGGAACTATTCAGAGCAGCACTTTTTTGCTATTTTTACAATTAAACTATTCCTGTAAATCCAGTTTTTGTGAAAAAATTAAATTTGTTGACATCTCAGTGATCAAATAACATATAACAATAATTTCTTCACTGTGCCTGTAAGTTTTGGGAGATAATCACAGTACACTTATCCCATTTTAATATTTTTCGACTTACCAAGTTATTCACTGTGACCACAGATATAGGAAGCTTAAGAAGTAAAAATCAATTCGATATCTCATCAAATCTTAGAAATATGTTGGAATTTGTGAAAACGTATGAAACCACTTTACATCCCTTGGGGGTTGAATATCAGAAAATTCAAAAATCAATTTTTAGGCGTTATATAAAAACAAAAAACTCTGTAGATGTAAAAGCCATGATATCTCATTAAACCTAAGAGATATGACGAAAATTGTGAAAACGTATGCAACCCCATACACAAACTAGGGGGTTCATATCCAAAATTCCTGAAGTTGATTTTAAGAAAATCCGTAGAAGTAAAAACCAATTCGATTTCTTATCAGTTCTAATAGGTATGACGGAATTCGTGAAAATGTGTAGAGTAATTTTTTTCCTAAATTACTTTTCTAGTGCATCTACATGCCGACCAAGTCTCAAGTTTCTAGCGTAAACAGTTTCAGAAATAGGAAAAACATCTCCACCCCCGTACCAAACTACCCCTATTAAAATTTTTAGAACGTGCCACTACTATAGCGCTTCCTAAATACTAAGTTTCAGCAATTCAGCATTAGCTGTTCTCGAGATATAAGAGTCAACATTTTTTATTTTTCACCCCCATCCCATCCCCCTACACCTAAACCAAAACCTCGAAAATTGCAAAGAGTCAAAATCTCAAAAAACGAAAATATCGCAAAAAGTAAAACACCAAATAAATTGAATGCAATGAGAGTCAAAAGTTGGGTAAAATTTTAGTATGTGTCGTTTTTTAAATCCAATTCAAAACTAATTTAATTAATCAAACTACTAATTCATCACGTAAATTTAATTTAATTTGAACTTTAATATTTTATGGTAAAAACTTGGTTACAATGTCAGGATTATTTAATTATACTTAGTTAATATTATTCCGTTCAGTTCCACATGAAATTTTGTTGTGAATTTTCGCAATTTACTCTTAAGGCCGTGACACAATAAAAGCAGAAAGCAGCGGCAGAAACAGCAACGTCGTCAGTGCCTCTTTTTACTCTGCTTAAACTTAAATAAAAGCAGAAGCAGAGAAGAATGTGTCCATGCTAACTGCCACCGAAGGTAGAAGCACGGAATAATGTGTCCATGCTAACTGTCAACAGTCACAAGTATTTTAGTCTCTTGTTTGAGTGGACGAAAATATTTTGTTTCCGTTGATTTTTCTGAGCTTTTCATTTAAAATGATCATTAAATACGAGTATATGGAAACAATTTTGACTCATTATCATTTCCATTGCTAACAACATTCCCAATTCTTAAGGGATTTACGTTGGCAGTACTGAAGCAGAAGCAGAATTTTAGAATTTAGAACGAAAAAGCAGCACTGTTATCGTCTCTGCTTCTGCCGCTGCTTTCATTTAAACAGGCGCCATATGATCTTGTGCTTTCTAAAATAAAATCTGCTTTTGCCGCTGCTTTATGCTTTTATTGTGTCACTGCCTTTACTCCAAAAAATTGTTTCTTTGATCGTTAATCAAATTTTGTTGATTTTTAAAATCCGAGTTATCTTCTTCTAGAAACTAATTTAAATAATCGCTCAACTGAAAGAACGAAAAAATTTTTAATTACGAAAGGGTGAAGTGAATTAAAGAAAACAACGTCCAAATTTCTAAATTTTTGTCGACCTAAGAACTAGAAAATTCCTATGAAATTCAGTGCATGTTTCAAATTTCACTCTGAACGGGGGTGAACATGCATGAAAGCGGGAAGAACAGGTGAAAGGAAAAAACTTCATGACTGCAGAATACCTGGTGCACGTGGCGAGGAAAACCCAACCCCCAAGCAAATTGAAAAGGCGACTCGAACGGAAATGGAACCAAAAGTGATTGCTAATTGATGTCTTTGGCGGTATTCGTTACGTTGGTAGAAGAGATAGTCGCCGAACAGTCCTATCACACATATCGACATTTTCCGAAAGGACGTGCAATTTTCTCCGATTTTCACGAGACTGTTTTGCGAGTGGCATGGCGTGACGGTGACATATTCAATTACGTCGCGTCGTAGCATTGTCCTCTGTCCTCGATTTCGTCCTGCCGCCTGCAACTTGAGCTTCATCCGTGATCTGTTCTGGAATTCTCTGAATTACAAAACGAAACGTTTACCCCATACTCGAGCAATAAAATATAGACGACACCAGGATAAACTTAGATAAGCACAAAATCAACTTATAGCCGTATGAAATCCTTGTATCGTTGCCCAAACGGAACAACTATGAAGAGTCCTTCCTGATTCTGGAACGACGAAAAATTAGTAAATATTTTCGAAACGGGGTCGCAGGATCATCTGCTGGCGAAAGTTCGAAACTATCTATCCACCGAGTGCAGGTTCCTATGGACAGTCGTAGAGTTCATAGGGGTGGCCTTTTCTTGGAAGCTTCCGAAATTTTACTTGGCCCTTGTGGTTAGAGTGCTAAGATTTATTACTGACAGTGTGGCTTTCAGCTGGGGTGAAGGGCTGATATCCGGGGATTTCGGGCATCCGAACCGATTATCGAAAAAGAAGGGTCAAAATGTTGCGTAAACTTCGTTTATGGGGTTACTAAGTAAATGATGCCATCTAGTAGAGTCAGCAAAACCGGATCTGAATTTAACTTTTTGATTGACTGACAAATTACGGCTTAGCACGTGATAAGCATTTTGTTAAATTGCGGAATTAGGTGCAGAGATTGCTTACAAAGGATAATCATTCGACTTAAAACGCAAATTTGTAATTGAGATATGTGAACAAGTAATTAATTTCGGAAGGTTCATAGATATTTCGATCTGCGGTATAAAAATGTTGCAACTCTGTAAAAAGTTTTAATTTGTTAAGCATTAGCAAATTTATCAGATATTAAGATCAAATCATAATCACAAAAATTTTAGTACAGATACTTAATTTTTATTTTTTTGATAATAATATCTAAAAAAAACTGTAATGATTTCAAAGTGTACGAATACTTTCGTTAACCTCTTTAAAGACGATCATTTCATTCATTCATCTGTTTCTTGTTCGTGATTGTGGATATACAGGAAAAAATCGGGGAAACCGCCACAAATTTAATTCTACATCCTTATTATCATTAAACGGAAACTAATGACGATATAAAATAGTTAAAGTCGTTGATTTAACGGTTTCAATACAGTGACAGAACAAACATGCAGACAAACCAAAAATCGTCATCAGATTTATTTATACGAAGATAGATTTGAACATAAAAATGGTCTCGGGACTTGTTCAATATTTCTAAATATAGAATAAGCCAGTGGAAACTTATCGTATACTCTTATGAAATTTTGTCTCGATTTCATTTCTTCAGCAACTCCACTATGGATAACAGCTTCTTAAAGAAAAATGACAAAATTACTTCGCAAACGACTTACAAGCCGTTAGGGCATTTCTTTCTTACGCTAACACAAAACTTTCTATTCGAACATGACGTCGTGACGTTAAGTATGTTTGCCATGATGAGAGCTCAACTAAAAATTGTTTCAACTTTCAAGTGACATTTGTTTCTTGGTAACTTCGCCAATTTTCGTAACGGATATCTTGAACTGAACTTTTGCTCCTTCGGACATTTATTTGTCGTACTGGACGCCCAGATAAATTTCATTTCGTCCTGTCCAAGAATAACAGAGACAACGTAGACGAACATAAGACTTTTGCGGAATAAAAGTTTTACAAATTGCCAGTTCAACGTCAGTATTTTCTTGTATGACTTTCCAATTGCTTATGACAGTGTCATATTCGATCTGAAATTATTTTCGTAGAAGGAACACGAACTGATGGGGTGAGGTAGGGCGGGACGGTAGGTGTGAGGATGGAGCGAATGAAAAGTTAATTTAGATCCTGCAGACATCGTTAATGATATCCTTTCAGACAGCCGTAATAATCGTGCAATAAGACATGCTCAGGAAGTACTTCAGTGTATACCTTCCTACATGTATGTATGTCCTTGGAGGGTGTTGTTCCTTTGGGCCCAAGAAATGCTAGAAATCGCATAAAAGACCACTCGAACTGAACTCAGTACTTTGGCTGGTTAACATAAGAATCGCGTGCAAAATCAGGCAAATATGCAAATCACCTCTTAACAATATGTCTATGTCGGATCGGTCTATGCTCGGAATTTTTCAATTTCACACATGTTGAATTTGCAATTTTATTAATTTTATTTTCACTCCTTATGCTGAAAGTATTCCGTTTTTTGCTTCGTTGCCATGCTCTTTTATGTTTAAGACACTTCGTAGCTCTGCACGAGCCGTAAACGGAGAAAGGGTTCAAGTGAAGTAGTTGAGTGCTTTCCGAATGTATTTCGTAGGTACATACTCGCATCATTGAAGGATTGCAAGTTAATGTTGGACGTCTTTTTGTAACAGTATTTTTTAATGCTAGAAGTATTGCAAAATATACGGTGCAAGGAAAAATGTAAGGACTTAGCCGTAACTATAAGGATTTACTGTCGGCGCATCGCACCCACCGAATTTTATTTTAAATTTTGAATTAAATTTTGAATTGAATTTTGAATTGAATTTTGAATTGAATTTTGAATTGAATTTTGAATTGAATTTTGAATTGAATTTTGAATTGAATTTTGAATTGAATTTTGAATTGAATTTTGAATTGAATTTTGAATTGAATTTTGAATTGAATTTTGAATTGAATTTTGAATTGAATTTTGAATTGAATTTTGAATTGAATTTTGAATTGAATTTTGAATTGAATTTTGAATTGAATTTTGAATTGAATTTTGAATTGAATTTTGAATTGAATTTTGAATTGAATTTTGAATTGAATTTTGAATTGAATTTTGAATTGAATTTTGAATTGAATTTTGAATTGAATTTTGAATTGAATTTTGAATTGAATTTTGAATTGAATTTTGAATTGAATTTTGAATTGAATTTTGAATTGAATTTTGAATTGAATTTTGAATTGAATTTTGAATTGAATTTTGAATTGAATTTTGAATTGAAATTTGAATTGAATTTTGAATTGAATTTTGAATTGAATTTTGAATTGAATTTTGAATTGAATTTTGAATTGAATTTTGAATTGAATTTTGAATTGAATTTTGAATTGAATTTTGAATTGAATTTTGAATTGAATTTTGAATTGAATTGAGAACACTTAATATTATTAATTAATTTATTACCTAAATGAACAAATAAAAAAACGTACTGAATATAACTTTAATTCTCATTAAATCAGTGACAATAATTAAGTATCGAAAAGTCCTTAAGAAAATTTCTCGCTTGATTAACTTAACAATATAATCCTTAAACGGACCGCATCCTTTGTCAATATTAATAAAAATGTGTCAGCTAAATTGACTTCTTCCAAATTTTTCCACCATGCCCTGTCGTCCTTATTCGGCACCTTCATACCCTAAAATCAATGCTTCAATAACTACAAAAATTTCCCTCGTAGGAAGCTTTTCAGATTTTAATTAGACTAATGCGATTAATATCAAATAAAAAGACAAAGCCAAAGAAAAGTTAAGGACAAACTAAGTTACGAAAAGTAGAAAAGTCTGTCACTGAATATAAATTTAGGCAACTCCTCGCCACGACTGGCCGCCGTACACATTTCAAAAGTATTTTCAATTTCAGTTACATTAGGCACCTTCCAATCTTCACGAAATCTATTGAATTTGCGATGATCAAAAGATATTGGCCCCACTACCACACGTCGACAGATAAAGATAGGCTTCATGCTCGAAAAGGAGCTCCAATCCCTTATCGGGACGCTTTTCACAAAAATATAAAACTGTAAAGGAAACTTTTCCATAGAAGCGGAAGTTGAGAAAAAAAACGAAGGAGCAAATAAAAATGAATTCATCACAGTGTAAAGTAGAGTGAAAGGATAACAAGCTGTTATACAGAGCGACGATAGCCTTCAAATAAGCCTGAAAGGATGCTAATTTTTTGAAAGCATAATGAATAGAAGTAAGTTTTCGGATAATCCCGGAGGAAAAAAAGAAGTTTCAAACGTTTTAACTGATGAAATCCCCAGACACTGTACTGTACCGCTCTACGTAATTAGTAGGCACGGAATGTGTTGCCTGATGCTAACTGAACCGTCCACATTTGCTATGAACTCGAATCGTATTCATACTGCTGAGCCATTAGGCTCTCTGTAAGTCCTGTATCCTATTTCGGTTGAATGCACTTTTTCTAAAAACTGACCCAGCCGGCGCAAGGACTTTGATCCTCGAAATAAATTACAATTCGGATGAAATGATCGAGTTCAGGTGCAGAGATTAGACGAATGTGAAGATAGCGTAAAATTGACTACAGAAATCTCTTGAATTCGAAAGCTGGCTAGGCTTTGAAGACTTCAGAAGGAAAATTTGAAAATGGCTTTTGAAAATTACTCAACTGTTGTTAGAAGATATAATCTATAAGTACATTACAAGCTCATTACTTATTAAATAATATTTTTTTTAATATCTTATGACGTCGAAAAAATCTTGATTCCAGAAATTTACTGAGAAGAATGGATTCCGCAGTTTTGTCGCAATTCGAATCAATAAAAATGTGCCAATATTATGGGCGCAACTTTACTATTTTTTGGGTAGGTGCGGGTGTAGGTTGCTACGCGACTGAAAACCTGTAAAGTAACTGTCCAGATAGGCTACTGGTTATTATTTAGGTTGTCAGTCGCATAGTAACCTACACCGCATCTCAGCATTAACCATGTTCCGGACTTCTACCCAAAAAATAATGAAGTTGCGCCCAGACTGATAAGATTTTTTTTTATTTACTCACGTATTTTTTGTAATTTCAATAATAACACAGAGCATAATTATAGGGAATTTTTTTCGCGTCCGGCGGACAGACGGACATTTTTTTTGCTTTTTTGGGGTTTACTAGTCCTAAAACGTGAATATACAAAATTTCATGGTAGGAAATTTATTTTAAATGTTAAGTCAATCACAATTCTTTATTATTAAAAAAAAACAAGCCAATCGTATGATACTCTAGATGAAATACTGAACTCCTATTTATATTTTAGTTGGGATTATATCAAAAGAATGAGGAGTGCACATACAATTATTGCATGACCTTTTATTTACAGGTAGAAACTATTGTATAGTGGCTACTCGATAGATGGTTAAACGATTTCTTGAGTTATAGTGAGTTCCATAAATTAAGTTGGGACATTTTTACAGAATTTTTGTATGGCAACTACATGAAGGACTTATGGGATATTTTCCATATTAATACCTTCAGCTGCGACTATTATAAAATCAACGTATACAAAATTTCAAATTCGTAACTTAAAGCGTTCTAAAGTTATCGTTCAATATTGGTGAACACGTGTTTTAAGAACTTTTGTATGACAGCTACCCGAAGGAGTTGATGGATTGCGCTAATTATTGAACTCGGTCTTGCTTTTGATATAAAACTAATTCCTGTAAAATTTTGTATGCCTGCTTTAACTCGTACTAGAGTTCTAGTGGATTCTGTAACTTGTATACATTTTTGAAGGACTTTTGTAAGCTGCTACACGAAGGACTCATTCGATTTGCATCATATTCGGAACTTTCGTTTCAAACATTGTAAACTTTAAGTATTCAAAATTTCAAGCTCCTAACTTGAAGCATTCGAACAATAATTGTGAATACGTGTTTTAAGGACTCTTGTATGGGAGGTACCCAAAGGAGTGGATGGATATCGCCCATTAACGAACTTAGCCTTATTTTTTCCATTTTACAGGTGGTGACAAAATTTCAACTTTCTAGGCCAACGGGTTCTTGAGTTATCGTGCAAACGGACGGACGGACGGACGGACAGCAAACGGATTTGGGGTTTTTGGCCACAACTAAACACAAAATACTATTTAACTTTTTTTCGTCCGAGGCTCGGTTCTATGCGTTAGAAACTTTTCGGGCTGAATTAAACTTATAATACTCTATATGATTTCATCTAGAGTATAATAATAAAATAAAATTCATCTTAAATAGGGATCACCAACAAAAATCATAGCGAAAATTATATTCAGTTCCTATCTCTAATTGGTCTCGATTTATGACGCCTCAAAGATGCTAGGTTTCGGAGCATACGGCGGACAATTTTTTTTCCTACTCAGGCTCTACTACCCCTAAAACTAGAAGATGTAATAACAAATATTTCAGAAACTTCAAGTCAATCAATACTTTATTATTTAAAAAATAATAATAAATTATTAATCCAGTAACCATAAATTAAAAAAAAATCTAAATCATTATCGTTATACTTCACAATCTTTCACTGAATTTGAGCTGCAGAGTTACAAATGGATTAAAAAAAACAGGAAATCATTTTCATCAGATCTCTGAGATTATATACACATCCTTTGGATTAGAGACAATGAAGAAATTTTTTTCTCTAAACAAAAAAAGAAAATAAAACCTTTTAAAAACTCTGAGCATTGTCCGGATTTGTATTTTGTTCACTTCACACCATCTTCAGACCTCATACAATTATTCTGTTGCTCTCTTTCCTATAGTATCGTCTACATATATTTTTCCCCATTATCCTGAAATAGCGGTTGATAAATTAAAAAGTAAAGGAGTCGTGATTTATATGCACCGGAAACCCTATTTGGGGACTACAGCCCCACGACAGACTAGAATAAAAGCCAAACAAGAAGAAATAAACAAACATCCCAAGAAAGCTATCGGACAAAACGGTGATTTTATGTTGAAAACGTTCCATCCTAAAATTTCAATTTGCAGCCCATTCATCAGAATAATTGAACAGTCCTGACAGGATATGCGTTTAGAATCCAAAGCATTAATGTCGTCTAGCAGTGCGTGTATATCCTCCATTCGGGGATGATAGCGCACTTGGATGGGGCTCGGGTATTGCGTCTATATAAGTTTTGAATCAAGTCTGAACGCCTATTGTCTTAAGTGCTCTGATATGGGCCATACTATTAAAATTTAATGCCGCCATGAGCTCTGAAATTGGTATGCGAGTTGAACCTTTTAAAGGGCTTGTGAATTTTACGACATCCATAAATTTGGCGGATGTGAACGAAAATATTCCGACGGAAGCCCGGGCCTATGGAAAATTAAAATCGTCGAGAATGTAAGTAGTTTGTAATTTATGGACATGTAATGGCTGAAGGCTGAAAAGATGGAGTCGGCGTGGAATGAAACGGGCAGGTCTCACAGGAAACACCTTGGACAAGCCAAGAGAAAGTATCGTAAAATTGAAGTCGAACATCTTCAATTAGCTGGACTAGATCAATACAAAACAGTCGAAGACGAAATAAATCAGTACGACACCCATAAATCGATAAATCCCAATTACAACGCTCTCGCCAATATCTCATCAAGCCAATCAACATCCGATATCGATATGTTTCAATTAGTCCGATAAGAGAAGTGGACGAAATCTTATCCGATGGTAAATACACACGTCGTCGTCCAAGTACTTCCTCACGTGTTTATTGAGGTGGGGTCAACACGTCTAATATCCTGCCGAAAAAGTTTCTTCCAAGGATAAAATTCATTGCCATCATCGTTCACTGAACTACTACTACAAGTGTGTGGAGAAAATTTGGCAAACAAAAATCGTTGTTTTTCGCCACCCGAAAAGTTAATCCAAAAGTAGACAAGATGACTTCGATACACCCCCGCACAGGATGAGCAAGGCCAATTGTTGTTGTGGAAGAAAATGGGAGCTAGGTAGGCGAACGAAGTATGCCAAATACTCGCAAGGAATCCCAAGAAATTTAATAAGAAAAATTGTCGAAAACAGATTTCTTCGTTGAAAATTTTCCAGGATTCTAGCGAGGACGACGGCTAGAATCGAGATGACTATTCGATAACGAAGTCTCGCGCTCTACGAATGCAAGAGAGGAGCACTGCTGGCAATGGTTTGGCCAATTGAAAGGATTTTATTGTCATTTTAATTTCCATGTCAGGAACACTCTAAATTGATTTTGCCAGGACGATGCGAAAAAATATCATGAAATAGCATTTTGTTTGGGGGTGGTGTTTTTTTTAAAGGCATCCATATGATTGCAATTTCGATTGAACTCGGCGGAATCAATTCGTTGTTAGTTCTTTTTTTTTAAAAAGGTAAATGTGGTTTAGCTACTTATGCAAACTAATTTCGGTAATGCATGACAGTACCATACTCTCTCATTTATTTGGTAGGTTGCTTGAGTTCGAATGGATTGAAACATTTTTCTCGATTTTGGAAATAATTTTGGTAATGCTCATTAACACTCCGTGGTCACACCTCTGAATTCAATCACGGTGGTCACACTGGGTCGATTCTACCGAGTCAATTTTCAAAATGATATTGTGCCCAAACTATCTGTCCGAAGTGCTTAAAAAAATTCAGGAACATGCAACAAACGTTCTAGATGATGTACAAAAAATTTATTTATAAAAAATAGAATGGCGTCATGTTAAAAAAAATCATGAAGAGGTGAAAAGGTAAAAAAGGCACTTTTTGCTAAAGAAAATCACAGCTCCTTCAATTTTCAATATTTTTTCATAAAACTTTGGCGTTTCACTCCTTAGATATGCTACTCCTTGGAAAAAAAATAGGTGCATGATGCGCGTTTCCAAGATATTTATTCCGACATATGGAGAGGGTCCATTTTGGAGTACGAAAAAATAAAGTACAGTAGATGCCGCTTATAGTAATCGCGGATAATGTTATAAGCCGCATTTTGTTATCAAAACAAGTTAGTTCCATTTTCCACAAACGAAATTCATCGCTTATTGGAATAAAAATTCGCTTTATGCTATCATTCGGGCCAGATTTCCATACAACATTACAAGTTTTGTGACTGTATTCTTAATCGCTCCTCTTTTTTCTTCATGTGAATGTGATCAAAAAAGCAAAATAAAAACAATCTCAAAATTAAAGATGATTGCTCTTGGTTTAACATTTATGTAAACACAAGGGGATACATATTGTTACATGTAAACCTGGCAACCGCGCAACAGCGCAACTCGATCGATTACGAATAAGGGAAACAGTAGCAACCGAATACCTAGTTGCAAAATAACCCAATCAGAAACGTAGTATATAAGGAGAAACAACACGACTATATTTCCCCTCTAATCGAATGCGATCGAATGTATTGGAACAGCCTAGAAGATCACATGGAATGCTCTCAATCTTTCCAGCATATTCTACACAGACCACCGAATGATGGTGCATTTACACTCAGCGTTTGAGGCGAGCCTCTATCCCCACCAAAAAATCACCCAATCAGATGGCTTGTGGAGTCGCAAGAGTCTAACATTCTTCAACTTTTCTCCGACGCACGCTTCCATATGTGTACACACATACAATGAACTGTGGCAGCACACAATTCGCAGCTCATCGTATTTCTGCCGTTTCGCACTCATAGGCATGTTGCGCCGCAGAGGCTTTTTGAGTGTAAATTGCTTTCAACACAGCAAAGAACACAGCCGACGAAAACCGGTTTGCAATGGCCTGATGGGGGTAGAGGCTCGCCTCGAGGCGAGCCTCAAGGGTGAGTGTAAACGCACCATGAAGATTCAAGAACAGTCTCGACCACAGACAAATGGTATAAAAGCAGATAAAGCTTTCAGCGAGGGACATAGTAATTTTTATTACGTCGACTGTGACAGCCAGCGTGTATACGCGACCGTGTTGGTAGAGAGCGAAAGTGATCGAGTCAAGCGAAATAAATAAGCGGGCAGTGCTGCCATACAGTGCGAATTATTGTGCGAATATAATTCTGTGAATTAAAGTGCGTTTTAATAAATTATCACTTATTTTTATTTTAACCGAATTGTGTTTTACTTGAAATCCCGGCGAACCCCTAGCTCGCAACAATATCATAGATTACTATGAGATATTTCAGTATTTTCGTAGCTTCTGAAAACTATTGATGTTGATCTTGTTCAACAGAATGAGCTCAACTTCGAGTAAGTTTTCGAGACAGTTTAATAGAAGTGGCGCGCTGAGCTGACAGACATGACCGAAGCTGGATCTAAAACGCTGTACAAGGCTGAATTTGCTAAAAATGGAGAGAATCAGTACCACAGTAAGTGTCCTGACCAGACACTGTCTTATAATCCGGCATGCTAAAAGACGGTGATTGTTTTCAAACGACTTTCTGTAGAAACTGCCTGAATGAGGAGGAAGAGGAAACAGTATTTCATATTCTCTGTAACTTTGTGAAACATTGAAGCTAGAGTTGTAAATAACACTTAATCAATAAAAAAAATAATATTAGATGCTTCGAGCAATCTATATTCAAGCGTAGGAAAATAAATGAGAAAAATTTTCCCCTTCGGCTATTGTTATCATCCGGTTAATGTTATTGCTTATGGCCGGTCCCAAAGTGATTACAATAAGCGGCATCCACTGTATTATGAAAAAAACGATATTTATTTCAAAAAAAATTAACTTTTACTATAAATGTAATGTAGTGTTTATTATTATTTGCTATTATTATTATTTCATAAATTATTATTATTCTGTTTTACTCATGTAAACCGCAATCAACGCACAGATATAGACGATGTAAATCGCACATTGGCAGTTGGCAACTGCTGCACTGCCGTTTCGTTTTCCTATCTTGTCTTGATTGGCAGAGCCTACATCTTATCGGCTGCGGGAGTGTGATTAGCTGTCGTCCAGTCGGAGGGATGGGAGTTCGAATCGTTCCTCCAGATACGGTTTGACAAGATAATGTAACAGCTTCTTCATGCACTGCTTCGCTGTCATACCTTTTTCTGTCTTGCCTTGATTATTATTATGGCACATACGTAAAATACTTGTGGAAATTTCGTTTGACAGGTAAACCCGTATTTCACTTTAAATTCGCCCCCCCACCCCCATACGCCACTGCCCCTACTCAAAAATTTCAATCTTTTCTCCTAGTATAACTACAATTATTTGTTAAGTTTTAATTTCGTGCCATTAACGGTTTAGGAGATATGGATTTTAGAATGTGTCGATCTCGACTATCTTGCGTTTCGGACGCATTATTTTTCACCCCACTCCCACACCCTTTCACCCATATCAACAATATTTTTGCAAATGGGTCCACTATCGAAGCTCTATATAAATTCCAAGTTTCAGCCTCCTAACATAAACGGTTGCTGAGATCTAGAAACCAAAATTGTTCGTCTAAAACGCTTGCCCAACCTCCCTCTTACAACCCCCTCCCCCCCCCCACTCAAAAAGTGGTCACTTCAAGGAGCCTACCCAGTGTATTCGGAAAAAAATGCAATTTAATAGCTCATAGGATGTGGGAACTATAAGTCCTCAAACCATTTTGCGCACGGCGGACGGCGTACAGAGGGACTGAAATTTTTTTTTGCTTTTTTGGTGTTTATTAGTCATGAAACGTGTAAAAAAAAATGTTCAGGGTAGCAAATTTTTTTTTTTAAATCGATAACAATAATTTATTATTAAAATAATAAAGCTTAGCAAATATCTTGCAGGTCCTTTCAGTTATGAAGTGAGCTCTTTGGAAGAAACTTTAATGAAGAGAGTTTTGAGTAAGGGTAATGTTGGAGAAATAAATTTGGAATTTGTCATGAATTGCTAATGATAGAAAGTTGAAACTTGGAAATTCTACATAGAGCTTAAGGGCTCATGAAATTTTCAAAAAATTGATTTTTTTTTTTACAGATTTTTATTTTTTATACTTTTAAGAATTAAAAAAAAAATATGAATTTAGAAAATTCCACTCCATTACAAAGTTATAGCAATAAATGTCACCAGAGATCGGTTTGGAACGGCTTCCTGGCTAATTGCCGCGTCACTCTCAACAGCAGCGTTTAGCATTTATTTTTTCGTAAAAGCTGGGTTTCATAGAAAACAAGGTCATTTATAGGACCATCTGTGAAAAACACGAAGATACAAGAGGAAGAAGGTGTACAGTACGAAGCTGGAATGGGAGACTAGCCGTAAGTTCACATTGTACCTATCAAAAACTTTAAACGCATTTTTCTCGAAACTATGTGTTTAGACATGGTCGGCACGATAACTCAGTCAATTTTCAATATTTTTCAACTTTTTTTTTTTTTAAATTTTGATAACTATTTTCTCTATAGTCTGACGAGAGGTTTTTTTAATTTTTTGCTTGGAAATTTTTTTATAAATTATTAAACGCAAATTTTTTTAAAAAAACTGATTACTAAAGTTTGAAATTCTGTAACTTATTTATTTTTGAAAAAAAAAAAAATTCCCTCCGTGAGACTATAACTACTACATTATTTTACAAGATCCTTTTTTATTTTTGCAAATTGAATTATTTTTGGTGAAGTTATGATGCCGACCAGGAGGCGCCATGGTTTTCATAAGTAGTCCGTTTATACCCGTAAAAAACAATGTTAATATTAAAAAATAAAAAAAAATTTTCTTTTTTTTTATAGCTGCATAGTTAATAAGATATGTGAACTCAACAAATAAATTTTTTTTTCACCATATAACCATTGTTATAATTTTTCAAATTTACTCGGTTTTCAGCGCGTGCAGGGGTATGTGAGCCCTTAAGCTTAAGTAGTTAAGGGTTTTTTTTTATTCAAGAAGCGAAAAGTTAGAACTATTCTTTTACCTCGAATTATTTTACAAATTGATCATTTTTCAAGGAGGTTACTAGAATCTACATCCCTTTTTCCGATTGCAGATCGAAATTCTCGAAATTGCTGGATTTTTCTGTTTTTGTGAACCTTTTCCTTCCTATTTAATTCACATAATAGTTGGTTTGCAAAAATGGTGTGACCAAGCGTTTCTCTAGATGTAAGGCATCCAACCGTTACAAAAAAAAACTTTGCAGCATAATAATAACTCTTCTAGCCACATATAACTCGCATAAAATGTCCCGCAAAACAAACACATCTACTACGAATGAACCAATAAAAACTTGTTCGTAAAAATGTTTTACACATATGAAACGCGAAAAATTTAAATTGCATGATGCCATTATAAATTTTCACTCCCAATTGACTTGCGAAAAGCACGGTTTGGGGTAACTGGCAAAATTACAGCGGAACATACATCGATTGTATTTCGTGAAATTTTTAACAATATGCACGTCTAGTGGGGGAATCCCAGAGGTTTTCTCTGCCCATTGAATTTGATGGTTCCTTGGGCATTATTTCAACAATAAAGCGAAAATCAGTGCGACGATTTTTGTAATGAATGAATAATTTTATGCGATTTTTTTTTTAATTTAATTTTTAATTATTTAATATTGAAGGATTTGTGAAAATATTATCGTATCAGAATTTATTATCTGTTGATTGTATGGCGGATGTAAAGTCAAAGTGTGAACAAAGTACAGGATCGATTCAATCGACCGGCATGGGGTGCTCCTGTTTCTATGGTCATAAGAACAGCATTATAATACTGTGAACAAACAGGGACCCCACGGCTAAATAGCCACAAGGCTCAGATATTGGAATTAGGTATAGTTGGTACAGCAAAGTTCGGCGTGTTATATGTCATCGTTTGAGCAAACACGAGTTGTATTTGGTATTTCGGAGCCAACGGCTAGGACCCCGTAGGCAACAGTTCCCCTAGGGGTAAAACTGACCATTCCTTAAATGTCCGAATAAGCAACACACAATTTTGCACAACTGTGGGTGGTAGTGGTGGCGGCGCTGGATTGTGAATTTGCTTGACCATCCAAAACGAGTCCTTAAATTGGCTTTCCTATACTCGATGTCCAGTTCTATGTACGTGCATTTGGGCAGTTGTAAGCTATTTGTTGGGTTTCTTTCAGAACACTCGAACTCCATATAATTCTGGGCTTTGAGCACGTTACATATGCATAATGGCTATATGGACTCAGCTCTGGGATGTGGAAGAATCTGTAGGACTCGTACTGGTTTGTACCATTCGAATCGACTCCATAGTTCCCCCGTATTTGTACCGATGATGGAATTAAACGGCCAGTAATTCCAGCCGAAATTTATTAAAACAATTATTGAGTTGCGACAATTTGGTCGTTTGTTTGCTGATTGTATTTCCCATTTGGATAGACTATTTCGCACTTTTGAACGCAAATTCTGCACAACACTATTGGCGTAACTGAGTTCTGTGTTGGAATAGTCGGCAATGTATTTGGTCGGCTTTTGTGTGTTTGTTTAAAGTTCATTTTCATATAGTGAATTTAATGAATAGCTATGTAGATTTGTACTATTGTTGCGAAATGTACACACTGTTGTGATTAGAATGCGAAGGAGCCTTGTGCGAGCCGGATTTTATAGCAGGACAAACAAATGGATAAAATCTAATCGAGTTAAATATTACTGCGCTACTGTATAAAACTGAAAGCCGAAAATATTTCAATAATTAAACGAGAATTTCACAATGCCTAATATGAAGGTAATTTTGTAATGAGGGAGTTGATGTACTCTAACGCGTAAATATTAAACAATCGAGATGTGTATATTCTTCTATTACAAAAAATTGATTTTCTTCCATTAGGGCTGCGTTCCATTGTAGTCCCTTTCCCGAGACAGTTGTTGTCTTGATCAGTTTATCAGATCCGTGCTCAATGTCGGCTGGCGTCTTGGCTAGATCATCTGATCTGGAATCCGAAAAAAGTAGGAAGAAAGATCTTCCTCGTCAGCCATCGAAGCTGGTATTCCGCTTGGTTCGACCTTATTGCCCAATCTGTTAGTGTATGTAGCTGATATACCCAAAAAAACAGAAGGTGTTCTAAGCATCGGACACCGTATTCTCGTGTCCTTTTGGACAATAAAGCATAAACCCCAAATTGGATGAAGATGATATTTTATGTAGATTACCTGTGTGTGAGACTAGAAGAAGAACATCTTTCTGCTGCTATTGTTACATTTTACTACTTCTAGTGACACTGTTCTAACATAAGGAACAATCCCAACAATCTGAGCAGAACCCACAGCAGATACTACAAGTCAGGTATGGGAGTCGATGGAACTCCATGAATTTGTACTATTAACGCTACACAGCTGTAAACTTCATGGAAGCCCCATCAATACTACCAACACTTTTCCATTTCCTTATTTTTCTCGCGAAAACCATTAAGTCGTGTAAGTCATTTCCAAACTGCCTGTTAAAAAGACATCAATAAAACCATGAATATGTGGATTTGGTCAAACGAAAAAAAGCCCTAAAACCTTCTTCGACCCCCAAACCATAAACGGGCTTTACACGGCGCGAAAATTTTCATCGTTTGCATGTCAAGTTCAAATAAATTAAACATTAGCAACCTCGTTGCGAAAGTGCTCAAGAATGCCCTCGAAACGGTTGGATGGAGGCGGCAAATATAAGGGAAAAAACCGCCCCCGACTGAAAAGCTACAATCATTAAAACCTTTCCCTTATGTGATAGAGCTGAATACGTGATACTTACATTTTGCTGCGGCTCTTTAACCGTAGCGTTCTGGCGTATTGCAAGGCCAGGCTACTCGAACGTTCCTCTATGAAAGCCTGGACCTAAAGCAGTTCCGACTTTTAAAGTCGACTATCGTCCGGTTTGTGGTTAACTCGTATGTTAAATGGTCAGGAATCATGTTCTTCGGCTTCCCTGAACCATTTCAAAATGGAGAATAGTTTTTCTAACAGAGTGTCCGACGTTTTCTTTTAAACTCGTAAAATAAGAATAACACGATTTTTTATTATCCTTTTCTATAAAATCAAAAAAAAAAAATTATTTTATCACTCAGTGACGATTCAGCCGTAGGTATTCGCAGGTCATTTAACACGTCGTAGTGCAAACGAAAAGGTCATACAAGTATGACACTTAGAGAGAGTTTCCATGAAAACCTTGCTACGTGCCTGTATACGGCAATATCCTTATCGAATCCATGCATGGAATATAAATGAGGATATGCCATATCCTTTCAGATTACGTTAAATTGAAAAGATTTCTCCCTTATTTCGGGAAAATATTTTTCTATCGAAAATCACAGCAACATTTTTTCGTTATATTTAGATATCTGAACTGTAAGAACTTAGAGTAGCTTAGAGTGGAACTTTGTCGTCTTGATTTATAACATTAATTTCATGTTATTTTTTTAATACAATAAAGTATTATTATTTTAAGTTGTCCAACTACTTCCAAGATCAATCAAATGCTTATTCGATTGATTTGCAATTAAGTAAAGGTTGAAAGTTCAAAGAACAAAACCTGGCAACTGAATTCAATTGGCAGGACCTACTTCAGAATGAGTTCCTAGAATTTTAGCAGGAATAATATTTGGAGATGATCGAAACAATGTGCATTTCTGTAAAATATAGACTCATTGAAGAGTTTTCCAGTGAAATGACTGAAAGGTATTTTCTGAACCTATGTCATAAACACTATAACGTTTGGCATTAGATTTTAGATCCTGAATTTTGGTCTTGAAGAATTTTAGTACTGGGGTTACAGAACAAGGCCAATTTTTCTGATTTTTGTTGAAGCAAATTTTAAAAAAAAATTAATCAAAATAATTTAGCAAAAATTTTCTATCCCTCTTTTACTTTTATTCAAACGTAAACAATACTTTATTATAGTAACTTTAACTTTATAAAAGTAACTTTAACTTTATAAAAGTAACAAATTATACAAAATTGTTAAAATATTAAATTTTTGAGAAAATTTTTTGGAACTTTCCAGTCGATCACAACTTGCCACCTACTTTTCTTATTCATTTTAATGAAAGTGACCGATGTTACTTTATAATTTTAATAATAAAGTATTGTAATCGATTTTTTAAAAAAAAAAATTTGCTACCCTGAAATGGATTTCGATTTATATATCTCGAGAACCTATACTGATGGAAAGCTAAAACTTGGTATTTAGATAGCTAGTGTAGTGGCGTGTTGAAAAAATATAATTTTTTATAGCGGTTATGTGCTACAGGAGTGGGGGTGTTTTTCCTATCTATAGAACGGCATGTGCAAAAAAGTTGAAACTTGGTGACTATACGTAGATCTATTAGAAAAGTAATTTAGATAAAAAATTTTTTTAAACATTTATTGGTGTATGAAAGGGGGGCTAAAAAAGTGATCAGTGAAAACGAAATGCATACATTTTCACGAATTTCGTCATATCTCTTAGGTCTTTTAAAATTAGGAAATTGATTTTCATTTCACGGATTGCTCATACCAATACCTAGAAAGTGTTTTCATTGTTTTATTGAAATTCGAACCCTAAGGGGTGTAAAGGAGTTGTATACATTTTAACGAATTCGGCCGTATCACTCGGGTCTGATTAGATATTGAATAACTTTTCACTTCCATGGGCTTGTTTTATAATCGACTAAAACTTGTTTTCAAGTTTTTTCCTTTTTCAACCCCTAAGAGGTTATAAATGGGTTAAACTCGTTTTCACGAATTCCATCATATCTCATAGGAGTGATAAGACATCGAATTGATTTTCACTTTTTCGGGCTTTCTTTCTATATCAAAACCCATTTCAGGATTTTTGGATATTCAACCCCAAAGTGGGTGCAATGGGGTTGTATATCTTTTCAGAAATTCCTTCATATTTCTTAATTCTATTATATTATACTTAGACTACTTCCCAGAATATGACCCAATTATGTAATTCATATTTTATATATGGCAGCTGCCTAAGTATTCTAGCACGACCCCATTATAACCGCTTCCCGAACTTTTTTTTAGGTTTTCAGTCACATAGTAGCCTACACCGCATCAGTCTTAAACGCGTTCCGAACTTCTACCTGAAAAATAATAAAGTTGCGCCCAGACTGTTGGCAGATTTTTTTCCTTATACTTTAAAAGGAGATTACGGAGATCAGAACCTAAGCCAAGAAATATGCTTTGGAGTAAAAAAAACAGAAGCAAGATCCATCCACCTCTACCACATATATCTTGCGAATCGAGCATAAGAAATGCGGATATGTAAATATCCTCCTACATTACAAGGGTTCTCATTTGTGAGATTGACCCAATGTTTATCTCGAATCCAAACACTCCATATAATCACTTTTCCAGTTTATCCCTTCCTTGGGGGCAATTTTAATAACTTTGAACGACATCAAAGCATGAAATCGAATTTACAATCTATCGTATCGAGGCTCGACTCTGTAGTGCTCTATAGGTGGCATTAGCTAAGGTACCCTTCAAGATGCTGAACTAAGGGATATTTCCCGCCCCGAAATTGAAGAGCAGAACTGAAAACATTTCGCCTCTTTGATTTAATCGATTCGATATCTTTAATATACTCGAAACCGTCATTGTGATGAACAGACCCTTTTAAATCTTTCATCCCGCTCACCTAGCGACCTCGACGTCAAAACCTCCTCCTCAAGCTTTCGGTAACAATATTAAACCCTCAAAACAAATAGGAAAACGTTAAGACTAGCAATAAGTGTCTTAAAATTCCGTTCATATAGACATGGCTAAGAAGTAAAAAGGGTTGACACCGATGCCTACTACTCGAAGCCTATTTCGTCTCGCCGTGTTGCCTACAACCTTCGCCACCCACTCAACTCCAACCCCAAACTGAAACTCACCCATTTAGGTAAGCTGGGAAAATCAGATTAAATCCAGTTGACATTAAGACCTTTTCTGTTGACTAACACTCTACACGATGTGATACTTTGCAAGAATGTACGCTAATGGCCTGGGATATACGTCCCGTTCGCATAGTGTGAATATGCGGTAAGGAGCGATACGGAGAACTGAAATATTTCGGGCGACTTTATTTATAGGTTTTAATATTGGATTTTATGGTTTCACACACTTTAAAGTCGAGGGTGGGTTACATTGTTTGAGCCAAGGGAGAGTGTGTGATGGGGGCTACCCTATAATTTCAAAGAACTTTTCTTGCTCACCTTCCGGTTATGATCCAATCGAATATCAGCAAAAAGTTTTATGTCATACTTACCGGAAATATTCAGGGATAGGAAGTGTTTATTAGGGATACTAAAGGTTACAATTAGGTGCTTATGATGTAACGAACTGTCGCTTGTTACAACTGTTCAGTGGCACTTTTTTCATCGTCTTCCTAAAATTAAGGGACTTGAAACTTTCTAATGCAATTTTCTTCAAGTATATGTACTTTCTATACCGAGGCTACAATATGCTTCGTATAGAACCCAAACTAAAAGAAGCAGGCGAAAAAAAAATTTAAAAGAAAAGAAAAGGTTTCAACGAGAGGTTTTCCTTTCAAATTCCATGGCCAGTTAATGGAATGTTTTAAAATTTAATAAAACTTCTTCCCACTTGTTCATCATGGTCGTTTTCCTCATTCTGCAGCTCCTCGAACGAATTGGGAAGAGCAGAGGGTCCTTTTAATTTTCTTTATCGGTGGCTATAAAAGCCCCGAAGAAAATTTCTGAGAATTTGTTTTCAAAATCGGGATCAGCTTCTTCTGTACTATCGAAGAAGCTGTTGTTCATCTCGAAATATTTTCGAAATCAGTGACCGCATAGTATAGGCTATATATCTCACAAGACAAGATAACGTCTGAAAATAGCGTTTTCGAACGTCTTCAAACGAAACGTGTATATATCGGAATAGGATTAGGGATTTATGTTGGGAGGTGCACTCGGCTGTAGAAATATATATAAATCTATATGACGAAACAATAACAAATGGAATGTGAAGGCGAGGAGGTACTATGGATTCCATAATTCCTTATTTTCAATATTCGATCTCTTAGAAGCCAAAAGAATTTTTATTAAAAACTTTGAAATTAAACTTGGAAAAACAAGAAATTTGTGGAAAGCGAGGAAAATACATTCGCCTGAATAAAGTCGTGTATGGGTGGTATGTGTGATATGCGAATATGTAAACGATTGAAAGGAACGACCGATATAAAATATTTGAAAAATTCTTATCGGACACTGGGGCCATTAGATTGAATTTAAAAAAAATGCATTCCCGAAGTGAGGGATAGCTTCATTTTAAGACAGTTGCACAAAAAGCGCGTAGAAGTCAAAACCAATTTGATATCGCATTGAACCTAGGATTGAACCTAGGATTGAACCTAGGATTTTCATGTTTTGGAAAAACAGACAAATATTTCCGCCCCTTCGTATAGGTTTTTTTTACCAAAATATGGTATATATAGTCCAATTTTCAATTTTCTAACATAACCCGCTCCAAGTATTAAAAAAGAATTCAAACACAACATAACAACCTAGTTTCAGTTTGCCACAGATGACTGAAAAGATATCAGGTAGGTCTTCTTTCGAAAAAAAGCAGCCTAGTCATTAAGTCAGGGTTGTATTTTTTTTTTAATTAAATTTTTTTATTTATTAATTTTTTTTTTAATTCGAAGAAATAACTTTAATCACTTTGATCACAATTACATTATTTGACTGAATTTCTAGTGTATGTAATTCAATATTTGACATAGCGACATACAGGCCATAGTCTTCAATGGGTTAGTTTTCAAACTGCGTAATTCAATTTCCTTACGGCTTTACCACTTTAAATAGTATTGTCAACATTTTTGACGAAAAGGCAGGCACTCAAACATTTAAGTCCTCGTGGTATGGAGTGTCTATCACACAAAACGATTTTTTAATGTCTATTAACCCTAAAACGTAAATCTTCACAGTTTTAAGGAAAGCAGGTTTTTTTAAGTTTCAAATATGTAGATCACAAAATAAATAAAATTTTGGGAATATACCAAAATATACGAAGCTTGCTCTTTACCAGATTCATCAACTTTCGAGATCTACAAAAAAGAGTCTCGAGGACTATGTCTCCTACATCATGAGGTCCTTGAGGTAGTGCCCAATTTTTTTAATAGACTGTGGATACTCGTTCTGGTAAGTTACATTTGGTGGTTTATGTAATGAAATAAATCAGTGAGAGAGATTGAAAACACCCTTATACTATGTTCAGACTACGAGATTAATGCGTTCAAACCGAGTTAAATGCGCTGAAAACACTTCCCGGACGCGTTTACGAAAACACGTAGCTACTATGTGCGCGTTTAACCGAAAACATGTACTGCGACCCTCGCGGAAATTGAAGTAAACTTTGGAAACTGCTGCAGAAACTCAATGTTGTACTTGTGCAACGACTGCATTAGCTAATAAATTCCTTTTTCATTACTGCTATACAAACTAATTTGTTTCAAACAATTTAGAAAGCATTAATTTGCTAATGAAACACAGCTGAATATCTACTTGTCAAAACAAATCACATCAAGCTATCATGTATCAAAATAAAACGAGTTGCCTAGTCTGAACACTACTTTTTAACATGTTAAATTTAACGACTTAAATGCGTTTAAAATGCATAGTCTGTACAGGGTATAACCCACTAAATTATCGGGAAAAAAATCTACACATTTTTACAGACTTCTGAAGATTTTTCAAACCTCGTTCATAATTTGCATGAAATTTTTTTTAGTTTGACCAGTTTCCTTCAATTCCGTGATACATCTCAGCAATTAGACATTTAATTATTCAACTAAACTACCCCAAACAGACAACGACCTTGGCTTGTAGTAATCTAAAACTTTTCAGCAATTCATCACTCATCTTTCTCATTCATTTTCAAGTCATATACCAACTCCCCAACCCCAAATAGTTCCACTGTAACAGTTTTCTCTCATTCTTTTGTCATCATGCCTTTACTCTATTTTCATTATTTGCAATTCTGCAATTAGGATGAAAACTTTAAATTGTCTTTGTCTCTTGGTTTAATTAGGAATTCCTTTGTAGCATCCGTCTAATTTGCATACTCCATACTATTCCTACTGTGGCTGGATCCTTACATCTTCCATGTGATGAATACTTAGCGCAATTCAGACGAATCCTTATTGGGTCTTGTAAATCGACTTTATACTGGGAACAAAAATGTCTGGTCTGAAAACCCAAAATACCAATCTTCCGTAGTTGTAATTTTCCCAGGCTCATGTATTTATAAGGACATCATCCGGTACTTTACCAAATCGATTAGATGAT
Source organism: Beris morrisii (assembly GCA_951812415.1). Classification (NCBI taxonomy): domain Eukaryota; kingdom Metazoa; phylum Arthropoda; class Insecta; order Diptera; family Stratiomyidae; genus Beris; species Beris morrisii. The sequence continues at coordinate 166,308,563 of OX638310.1, read as the reverse complement.
GTCAAGTTTATTAAAACGGTTTATTCATCTACCGATAAGACAATTTCTTTTGGAACAGGATCTACAAGTTTCTTAACTTGCTGCATATTATAATTCAATTCAGAGAGATCGGACAGTCAAGGACGATAAATCTTAATAAGGCGAAACAATAAACGACATGAGTAAGTAACAGGCGGACACTATGGCAGCATCACGCAACAGTATACTGTTTCAAGGACCTCTTCACTCTATTAAACCGTGTAGACGTTCCGAAGACCAGGATCAAGGTTTGTCGGAAATAAATAACAAATTTGGCACGTGATTGAGCTTAAGGACTCGAAGAAAATATGTCCGAGTGTCAGGACTAAAATTTATAGTGGTAGAAGGTGGCGTAATGTATGTAAATAGTGCGGATTCCAGACAGGTAGGACGAGAAACGCTTAAATCTACTCATGTATCATTTCGTCAAGTGGTTTTCACTACGAAGGTAGACAGGCCCTTTGTCCCGTGTTAAGGTGAAGGGTTTTCGATTCTGTTTCTCGAACGGGCAGACTTCAGCTGGACAGAGTTTCGGAACTTTTGGTAAAGTGCTTGACGAGTACTTTAGATAAATTCATTACAGTTTGAAATACGTGACATTGAGATTAAATTGGACTACATAACGTCCAGTCTTTTTTCAGTAAGTTAAATATCATGACTCACTTTAAAGGACATAATACGTTCATTGTCAAATTTTTTGCCAAAAATTTTGACAATGCTATTTAAAGGGGTCAACATTTTTGAAACTGAAAGTTTTAAGATTAACATTTTTCCTCATTATGCAGGTGTCATTTGTGTTTTTTGGCCGGATATGAAGGAATTTCGAAAAACAATAAAATCGCGCCCAGACTATTGTATGATTTTTTATATTAAAGTCTTATTTCAGTTTTTTATGATTCCTTAATTAAATTTAGATTCTCATTTTAATTAATTTTAAGTTTATATATGTAAGATACAAAAAATAAAAAGTTTATTTCAAACTTATTTTTGTATTAATTCTAACGAAATTAATTTGATAAAGATTTAACTTACATCAATAACATTTATTAATATACGATTTAGATATTTTTCTTATATAATTAAGGGGGTCGTCCTATGTGACGACCAGTTTTTTCCGCTTTTTTGGGATTTTTTTTTTACAGATTTTGAGTTACCAATTCTTGAAAGTTTTACCACATATTTCTTATTTCAACAAAAATTAGAATTTGTTTAAGGAGAAATCTTTTTTTTTTCGCGTGCAGAGCTCTTGAAAGTGACCGCTGTAAAAAAAAGTTGTCAAATTGTTGCCATGATTCCGGCTGTCCTGCTCATCTGAAATCAACAAATTTAATTGATACTTTATTTATAAGTCTGTGGCTATAACTGGTACCTGAATTAAGTCAAAATTTTGAAAATTAAAAAATTGGCCAAACTATGAAATTTATTACGTTTTCTTCGATGAATTTAGCTTCAGCTAAAAAAAAACTATGACAGATATATCGCTTAGATTCTGCTACCAGTTGTAACTAGGAATCCGCGAACATGTTGTTTAAATTTCAGCTCAATCGGTTTTTTATTTTAAATAAATAATTGATTTAATCCCTTCATGCAAAATGGGCAATTCCTTCCCAACCCAAAAAGTTGGAAAAGAAGTCCCCATTTGGGTACAATTTCACCGTGACGACGTACTCATGCATGTGCGCCGACATTGGGCTCAATGTATAATAAGTTTTAACTATACCGAAAGCACTCCCCAGTCAGTACGTAGGCACTGGTATAAGGGGTAGTACCGTGATATTTAATTTAAAGCAAAAGAAATAGTTTAATGTTATAAGTAAAAAAAAGTTATTCATTACCGATTCGTAAGAAACCAAGCATTAACGAAATGGAAAAAAAAGAAAATTACTAATGAATACAAACAAATAGTAATGAAGGATGAGAAAAAAAAGAAAACGAAAATAAGTAATGCATGCAACAACAACACAAGCCACAACCATTTTCTCAAATCTTCGATATTAGGTGTGTTTTAATGCTCTCCAGAATAGAGCACCTAATCGGCAGGCGACAAAAAACGATCCAGGGTATTATGTGGAGTAAATTTCATTGATAAAGTTTGGCAGCCCTGCGTTGTCAAGTTTGAAGTTAAATGACATTTCCGTTTCGTTGTGTTACACTTATGTAATTCTTTTCCCTTCCTTTGTTTTAAAACAAACGGCAATAAAACTGTCACCGGATTGGATTTTATTGCAATTCTGTTGCATTTGTGTTGTGATAAAGACAAATGCTGATAGTCATTCAAATCGAAGCGAATTGAAGCGAAATTATCCTAGACTCACACCATTTCATTCTATCCGGTATAGGATTTATAACCCAGTAAAATTAGTAGGTTGACTATTCTGGATGTTGTTGTTGTTTCACGTATACTTATGCTGTACTATCCTACTCTGGAGAGCATTAAAACGCACCTATTATTATTCATCTACCTCCAGGTCGTCCCAATTGTAACAATTCTATAACATCGTTGCTAGTTTTGAAGTGGAATATGCCTCTTTGCAAGGTGTTTAAATTGAAACACATTCTTAGCAATTTGTATATTTGTGGGTAAGGCGTCAAATTCTCGTATTGCTTCAAAGACCGGATCCTTCCTGAGTCAGTCTGTCCGAGGCAAATGTTGCTGTCTAATAGCATCCGCACTTCTTGTGTTATAGTTGTATATTTCTTGATTGTGGATTAAGTTCAGTAGTTTTTTCTGAATCGTGGCAGCCAATTTGAAAAATGCAGTTTTGAAAAAAACGCAATTAAAGATCGGTGGTGGCGCGGGCGAGCTCCGAACAACTGCTACATTATACGGCTATTACTTTATAACGACTTCGAATTCGAAGAAATCCTTTTACATACATATTCTAGGGATGATTTGGAAGTACTTTAGTAAAAAAAAACCCGGCACATAGTACGACCCCCTTCAGTTAATTAAATTAAATTCCACTGTAAGTTTTATTAGTTTTAGTTCCTTATTTTATTATTTAATTTCTCTAGATTGTAGTTTTTTTATGTAGTTTTGATATTTTTTTCTGTACTCTGTTTTTTCATGGTTTTATTATAATAATTTTTAAAACTTTAAGTTCGAGATGCTTTCAGTTATCAATTTTAATTGGATTTAAGATTTTGTTTATATATTTGTAGTTTAATGTAGTTGTAAACATATTTATATTATTTCTATTTAAAGTTGTAATTTCTTTTGGGTTCAAATTTTGTAAATTTTTTATTCTTTAAATTGTTTATTTTTAATTTTTTAGTTCTAATTTATTAATTACATATTTTTTGGAATTTAATTTTTTGTTATTAATTTACTTATTTGTGAATTTTAGGAATACGGGCTACAAGTTTTTATTAAAAAATACCATATTAAAAATTATTATTACTGTCCTTTTCTAGTTACAAAGTCGTATTTATTTTTTTTAATTTACTTTATGAATACAAATAAAATACAAAAATTCATTCAGTTAGAGTAACGACAAATTTACTTTGGCCACCCTAATCTGATCTGCTAATTGCAAACTTGTTCTTTTTCCAATTTTATTTCAGTTTTAATTTAATTGAATAAATGGCTTTTTTTAGAATCGTTTTTAATCAATTTTACGGTTTTAATTTCATTTAATTATCCTCTAAGAATATTAAAATATAAAATAATAATACGTGCTTCTCGAAATCTCTTTGACTATTATATAAATATTTTCCCGGTAGTGCTTCCTTTTATAGTGGCCATTTTATGTTTAATCCTTTCATCACTTTTGCATTTTATAAAATTCTCCTGGCATTCGACGTAACATTTATACAAACATGCATTGTATGCAATATTCGTATGTATGCCGTAAACAAATATGCAGTGTAGGTACTCATAGATCGGAATCTATTGAGAGTCACTCGATTCCCATTCATCCTGTCTAGGCAGATCTCTCGTCCATACGGGATAGATGGATTTATAGCAGGACTCCTCTATGTTTCATCATAAAAAAAATTTTTTTTTTACTGTTTTCATACGGAAAGATTGACATGATTCGATAGCAGCCATCATCGGTAGATATCCCTTTCTCCTCTGCATATATGCGAATATGTAGCACTCATATGTGGACGGGATGATGAAAAAGGAAAATATTATATCCTAGCCAAGCGATGCAGAAAATTCTATTTTGTGTTGGCCGGAACGTTTTTAATGTAATTTTGCGGATAATCGATACTAAATGGTATGTAGTACTCGGTATAAGGGTGGACTTGGGGTTGGGCTTGAGGCTCTACTGTGCTCACACATATTCCATCATTCATATCAACAACATCAGTGACAAAGATATTGTTACGATACAGGAATGTTGAATGGGATGCCTCGATGCTTTTGCCATTGTTATTATTTTTTAATAATAAAACAAGTTTTTCATCCGATTGAAAATTCATTCAATGTAATTAAGCACTAGCGAGAGAAGGCAGATTTTCAAACTGCATAAGCCAGTCAGCTTATACGCGATCATAAAAAATTGAGTGCGGTCCTTCAACCGTTGGCACTTTGTTCGATGTGGAAATTGATAAATTGAAATTTGATAACATTTTAATTTCGCGCACTAGAATTGTATCTAAGGCTATTCTGAATATGATAATGGGCGATTTAAGGTCATCGCCTTCAAAGGCGCTACTGACCTCCTGCTGCTGAACTGAAAACTGAAACTTAATCTAAATACGACTTAAGGCAAGGTATCAGTTCATGACGATAAAAAAATGAATTTTTTTTTTAATAATTTTCATCCTTAACAATATTTTGATATCTAATGTATTTCACGAGTTACAGACCGATTTGTGGAACGTTTATTTATAGCTTCAAACTTTAAACGCGTTTTTCTCGAAACCACTTTTACGGAGCGCGGTACGTTTTACAGCTTCAACGAATGAACCGATTTTAATGAATAAAAGCTTAAAAGAAAGTAAACTAAATTTGAGGGGCCCCAACGTCGAGTTTTTTTTTTTTTTATTGCACCTTTTTTTTTGTTTGAGTTTTTAAGCCAAATAGCTGCCATTTTAGTCTCATGGCGTTTTTTCAAAATCGGAAAACGATAGGGCCCCGAAAATTTAATCTAGTTTCATAAAATTGGATTTTTGGTTTCAGATCACTTGGCAAGGCTGTAGAAGGTACCGCGTGCACGCCGATCGCGGTCTTACGTCATGAGAGCTGGGGTCGCCATTTTGCAATATTTTTTTTATGAAAAAATTCACAATTATTCTTCACTTGTACCTCTATAAAACCCGCCAATAGTTTTTTCCATATATATCTTTTAACTGATACCTGGCCTTAAGCAAAAGCAAAGCTAAATGATGCCATGTTCGACTTAGTTTAGCAAACTAGTGCTGACAGTGATTGCTAAATGTGAAACGTAAATAACAGACTGAATTCTTTCAAAATGAATTAAATTGAATTTAAAATATCAAAATATATTTGTCTTCGCAACCGTACCATGGATACGATATAATTCAAGTTTCAAGTTTATTGCCAAAAATAAAAAAGTACAATTCCATAGACTTAAACACTAACAAACATAAAACTACGACACAATGGGTGTCCTTCGAGTAGTCATTAACCCTTAGAAAAAACAGTATTATAGATATACGTTAAACAATATTGTCTTGGCATATTGGCATCAAAGATCATTGGCTGCTACGTTGGCAACATAAGTATGCCTAACTTCTTAATTAAGAGACTCAGGCTATTATTCTCTAAGAGGTAAAAAAGAACAAAAAACAAACTAAAGGAAGATCACAATTCAAGATATCCAAAACTGGAACAATTTGGTTGGAGGCCTATAAAGTAATTATTATAACAATAATAGAATTAAATTTCTCTAAATGATTCATTAATTCATTAAAAAAGAAAGAAAAAGCGACTTCAATTGTTAAAAGCTAAAAAAAAATTGGTTTATATGAAACCGAAAACGTAGTACAGTGACATTCATCTTAAAATAGGTCTGTTCTTTTTGCATACACTTTTAACACTAGGTTCATAGAGATATATATACTGGAAATGACAAGCAGCGATTGAGTTGAAGGCGGGCGTCATCGCTTTCACTTGCACGCAAAACAACAACAAATTGATTTCCCTGCAAGAAAATTACCGGGTAACTCCGCCGTAGCATTACCCGGTAATCTTTCAGTTAAAACGTATAGGTCTCGGGACAAAAATTAACTTATATACTTCGTATCGGTGTGCATACGTGTGATTCGCTACCTCTATCTCCATCTCTTTCACTCCTAGTTAATGGTACCCGGTAGCTAGCCGGTAAATTAACCCAATCGCATAGCGCAAATTACAAAGCGAGGCCAGTACGATTTAACGGGTAAATTACAGGGTAATGGTACCCTATAGTTGCATACTAAATTACCGACATGGATGCATGGAAATTTCGTAAGATCCAAAGCTCTGCAACATGAAGTGAATACGGCAAAAAGGCTAAAGCCTAGGAATAAGAAAAGACTTACCGATTTTCTTTCTTTACGACACTTTTAATTTCATTTCACAGCACTAGCACAAAAATTACCATAAATGACACGCGTTCAGCTCAACTAACAATTTCCATATGCGAGCCGATGACGAGATGATCGGGCCGGGTACCGGCTCGCGTGCTGCCGCCACACAACATTTTTACCTGCTTCTTTGTTTTTCGGTCTGGTTTCAATTCTACAGCAGGGGTTGCGGGATAGGTCCGCTCGACTAATTTATGCGAAAATTTGATGGCACATAAGACTAGAAAAGGGCCATGTACTCCAAAGTTTGAATGTATCACATACAAGTAAACATTTTTAATGTTAGGGTATTGGATTTAGTGAATGTGTTTGTACTTTCGGTAGCGCTTTCTTGCAGGGTTAACACTCCTTTTTTGTCTCACTCACTCGCACGCTAAAACAACAACAATTTGATATAACGACCCTGTTTTGTCTCACTTCTCACCGTGTTTTTGGCTTCAAACCGCTTTAAATAAAACCGGTGGCTTGTCGTCTCCAGTAGCTCTATGACTAGGTTACACTTTCCACCCTAATGCTGTTCTTTTTGTCGGTGTGACGTCAGAGGTGGCTGTTCTTTTTGTCGAGTGTAGTGTACTCAGTGTACACTTTTCTACACTGGGTCGGGAGCAGGTGTAAGTTCTTACACTTTAGTGTAGTTTACCATCTGTCAAAATTGATGGCTGTATGCAGATACAATTGACTTTTTGAATTTATAAAACTACTGTTTTGAATGAATACATGCAAGAATATTGAATGGCAATAAATTTGCATAGATAGAAGTGAAAGAATAAAGCAAATAAAAAAGTTGGAAATTTTAGCTGTCACGTTTCTACACTAACCCGTTCTTTTTGCGCGATCTACACTCTACACTTTCAGTGTAAGGTGTATTACACTGAAAGTGTAGGCTACACTAAAGTGTAAACTTAACCTGGCAAAAAGAACAAACCTATTATTATAGTTACAGCTTTAGGAACGTTCAAATTAAAGGCCTCCAGAATGGATACGGTATAACATAATCGGCAAAGAACGTTTTTCTGTACTTGACGCCACTTGACACTTCGTTGAAAAAGCTGAAACTGAAACTTTAAATAATGGTCCGGTTCATTAAATTAGTTTCAGTTTCAGAAAACTCAGTTCGACAGTTCCTAATGCTGTTATGACACTGGTTATTTTTCGCGCTTCAAAGAACTGCAATAATAACTAATCGTGCGACAAGGTGACTAAGATTCCAAGAGAGTGAGAAGACCGATGTCACCGTTTGATGTCAAACGTCATCTGTCATTCATGTTCCTTTATTTGGGAAAATTTACAATGCATATTTTAGAATTAACACTACTAAGATGAATTTTAAATTATTACTCTTTTGGTGAAAAATTTGGTGGTCCTGCAAAGGACCGTTTTTGTTTTTATTAAAAGAAAATGAAAATTTCTTTTAAGCAGGTTCAGCGCGAATACGACGGGCCAACTTTTTTCAGCTCACATCATCAATTCAATAATAAAAACTAACAAAAAACTGAACACTTTCAACACTTCACACAAATGACAATTGACAATTGTCTTGAATTTGGACTTGACAACTGACAATTGTGTTCCAAAAATCACAAACTGTCAAAAAAAGCGTGTAGCGGCTGGAAAATGAAGCTCCCAGTGGTTGTTTCTTGGCTTGAACTGCTAGAATGTTGCGAAACACTGCTCACAGGCGCTATGTTGCCGCTTTTTTTTGACAGTTTCTGATATTTTAGCTGTTCGGACTGTCTCTATCACACCAATGCCTAAATTGTATGTTAAAGTTTCTATCTCTCTCCATTTGGATTTTCCAGCCGCTTTAAAGCGCCAAAAATAAGCAGTGTCATAACAGCATAACTTTCAGTTCAAGTTTTAGATGCATTTTATCATTGTGATTCAACTTAATGGGTTCATTCTGTACGGCTCTTCACTCTAGAATTGCTTGATGGAACTGAATGCAATGTTCTCTTGTGTTTCATATTTTCTAATCTAAAGAATGACAGATGACGTCTGCCCAAACATCAGAGTTGCCAACCACTAGACGAAAAATTGCGTCAGATGTTAATCCGGAACTAGCGTTTACTTATCAATTTTGTTTATTTTTCAAATTTCTAGTTCGTTTCGATTACTTAAACAAGCTATCGAAATTAATCGCTTTACTAGGCTTTAACTAGGCACCTGTTCGTATCCTCTACATCACCAAAAACTACGCAAACGTTTTCTATTCAAAACCAATTTCCAACCAATTTGTCAGAGGTTAATTGAAAAAATGAACAAAAAGAAAGTGGAAGAACCAAATGACTCTTGAGCGTCGAACTTGACAAGTACAGATACGTTGCTTTCTCATTTGTTTTAATTTCCATTTCACGTTCCGTTAAGACACCTCTCCTTTTCGAACGCGAAACGTATGGTATCTTGTATTTCTGTCGAGTATCCTTGTCACGACGACATTCCCTTAGTAGCTGTGTCAGTTTCGAACTATAGAACTACTACGGCTCCTTCGATATTCGTCTTTCTCCGGTTCAAGACCGGATGTGTATTGTTTGTTCTGTCAAGTACTTTGGTATTACAAAAATAAAATTACTTCCTTTAAAATTCACCACCCGCCCTCCTGCATGCCCGCTTCCGCTCACGACCTCCATCAGTTCCAACGGCAAGAATGAAAAAGCACATGACTATCCAATTTTAAAGGGGTTTTCGTAATTTGTACCCAAAACAGCAAATGGAAACGTTTATGAGTTTTACGATCATCTCATAAATTTGCTAGGCGTGTAAATTTATTTTGGAAAATTACTCTCCCTACCACCCTGTCTCTCGCACTTCCGCTTGTACCCTTTTCTCGGCATTGACGGTCGTTGGCATTGCAATTTGCACCATAATTTCACTTCGCCCTTGTATTATGTCTTCTTCTTCTTCGTCGTCGTCGTCTAATACCATGTTGGCCCCACCTCTTCGTCGCCAGCGCCTAATACCATTTTAGGCGCAAAATATCCTTGAAGAAAAATTTCCCGCCATACGTTTAAATGGATGTGCCGACAAATTGAATACACAAGAGGTTAGAGCTTAAGGAGTAATAAGGTGGAACGATAAGGAACGGGACAATGTAACAGTCACTGGATCGAGATGCGGATGGCGACACCCTTTAAATTCGAAGGCGCAAAAGTTTCTCACATATTTTGCGAACTTAATTAAAAGCGAGGGCGCCACAGTAAGACCTTGAAGCTGTAGCTTATGTACCTTATACGTGTAATTACTTTCTTAGCGAAGTGTGGAGATTTCCATGTTATGAAGGAAATAATTGACGTGATATGACTCGAGTGGCGAGGAGTTCCTTGTTATTTGTATACCGTTTCATATTTAACGAGGACATTTTTTCCGCAGTTACATGAACTTCGTCGGTTGTTTTGAATGGGAGCATTCGGCTGTTTCTTGTAATAGTGAGTAAAACTCGAGCGAAATTATCAAGTAGAATGCGAGATTATCTACTAGATTAGGACACTCAGAATCTTTCGCTTCGAGGATATGAACACTGAAAACCAGGTTAATATTTTGCACAATCCGATAATCAGACACAGGAGAATGGGCGGATCTGGGTCATGTACATACATCAAAGCAACTCTAGCGTGAAGTCATCTAAACCATGGATCGACTCACTTAAGACCAGTTCCACAGTGAAGTGTAAAATTTCAGTTTAATTAAACTTAATCCTAAAACCAATTTGATGAATATTGTAAAAGTCTTAAAACCGATCATTTCACTTGAACTCTGATAAGTTCGGTAGTTCCTTTATTCTACAGGTCTTATGAGTGTTCACTTTTCCAGATGACGAAAATCTGTCAGTCGTTTTGGTCTGGAGCATCTCTGCTACAACTCCACCGGTTGAAAGGGAGATGATTCCGCACTCGAATTTGTTTGTGTTTTTATATTTTAAATGAACAGCTAAAATCTTATTTTTGTTTTTCTTATTTTGAAATATTTATGTATGAGGGAAGAGCACAAAATAATATAGATGGCGCTACACCGAAGTTCAATTTCCTATCCCGACACTCACAAATTTGTCTTTGAGATTCGGGGCGCATTTGTCTCGATACGTGTATTTCTCCCAAAAGGCGTTTCTAAGACATGTCATCGAAACATTTACAATATTCTCTCCGATTTGACCAACCCCTTGTTTCGCAATTTGATGCCGTGTTGCGACTTGTTAAATTTGACAGCTATTGCCACGATTATTACAACGATTTCAAACTTGAATTAAAAAAAATATAACAGAATTGGTTAGAAATGCATGCTGTTTGGTGATTTGGAGATTTTCTATGAAGACAAAAATTGCGAAGCGGAATTTCATTCTGATCGAATACCATACCAAAAAAAAACAGAAAATGGAAACAAGGACTTCCATGAGTTTCCATAGGCATTTGAAAAATTATACCAATTTTGATATTGAACAGAAAAGGCAGACCACCAGGAAAACACCATTTTCAAAACTATTCCATTTAGGCGAAATTCCCGCTCGGTATTCCATTTCTATTCTATTTCATCAAACATTCTAGCGTTAGCAATTCCAAAAATCCTGCAAATCTCTTAGAAAATCCTAAAATATTGCACCCGTGAGACCTAAGTCAAAACAAGGTTCCGGTCACTCGCCAAATTACTTCCACATCAGAAACAGAAATTCAATTCAAAGTGTTTGTAGGAATTCGGATGGTGGCGACTCCTCGTAACACCACTGTTTGTAGATCCTTCAGAATATCCCTTATGTAAACACTTGCCCTGTTTTCACCCGAAATATTCGGAATATGCCGGCCATACAAGTGGCAGCGATGATGGTGGCGTCCAGCTAAAGATAATATGCAGTAGGAAACCTCTGGTATTTGGCTGACTTCTGAATCCTGGCATCGTCCTTCAATTTCAAATGCTACTGCTGCTTCTACTGTTTTCAATTCGGCACATGGAAAAGGAGCGCTTCCTCATCGAGGAACACCACACTGCAAACAAAATTTCTGCATTTTGGGCTTCCAGCTCGATGGATCAGCACAACGGGTTCGCAGTCAGAGAAAGGAATGAATCCTTTTGAAATACTACCGACCATTTTGGATGAATGCAAAATGTGTAACAGAGAGAACGGCGTGTCCACATACACACCGCATTTTCCGAATTTGTTGTGGTTGTGTTTCTTTTTTACCCGGCACATTCTCCCGGTGTAACGTTGCGGGGAAAAGTTAGCGTTAATGAAATTGAAATGGGTTATGTCACCGGCTACTAACATATGAATATGCGGGACTATTCGGGATTTTAAAACGCGCAACTTTTCCGAGTGTACGTATAACCGGCATGCAATTAAGCAAAGTGAAATTATATGTACAATATGCAATGCACTCGTTTAGCCAACAGAAGCGGAAATATTTAGGGTTACACGCAAAATGATTTGTGAAGTGTTTAATGGAATAAAAATTATTATAAATAGCGAAAACTACAGATGAACGAGGGTGTAACGTGTCTTGACCCAAATCAGTTAATTGCTTTTTTGGTACACAAAATGTCTGTAGTGCATTTAACTGGGATAAAGTTCCTTCCAGTTATTTAATATTTCGAATATTAATTAATAAATATTAATTTCGAATATAAATTGTCCTTTTCAGCAAAACTTCAGAGAACGACGTCCTTTGTCGTTTCGTCGACTAAAGGAATCCATTTCAGGAAGACCGTAAAGAGACCACGAGTCAGGAGTCCTCGTTAAATCCTAAGACATTAATGAACACACTATGGTGAACCTCCTTTTCGAAAAAGTGTTAGTATGACAAAATCGAGCAGTTAATGCCTTGATCGTTATTGCCAGAGGTTCCTGATCGTTCTCAATAATTCTTAAAATAAAATTAAACTTTCCATAAATTAAAAAGTTTATACATGACGAAATGTCAAAAAATGTGTAATGCTGTTATGACACTGGTTATTTATATTTTGGCGCTTTAAAGCGGATAGAAAAACCAAATGGATAGGGATAGAAAATGTAACATACAATTTAGACATTGGTGTGAGAGAGACAGTCCGAACAGCTAAAAAGTGAGTAACTGTCATGCTGTTATGACATTAGCTATTTTTGCGGCTTTAATGCTGTTATGATACTGGCTATTTTCTCGCTAGAAAAAAGTGCAATAATAGCCAATCGTGCGACAAGGCGACCAATATAGAGAGAAAGAGATTACCGATAAAAATACACTTGCTGATGCTCCCGGCATCTAGTAGACGAAATTAACAACTGATTTGTTATAAAAAATACTGATCTTAGCGCGTTTCATAACATAACATGACACTTTCTATAATTTATACATAACGAACTGTCAAAAACAAGTCTGTAGCGGCTGGAAAATCTAGCCGCCAGTGGATTTTTCTTGGATTAACTGCTAGAATGTTGCGAAACACTGCTCGAATGCGCTTTGTTGCCGCTTTTTTTTTGACAGTTATGGATTGTTTTTTGACAGTTACCCATAGTTGCTGTTTGGACTGTCTCTCTCACACCAATGTCTAAATTGTATGTTAAAGTCTCTATCCCTCTCCATTTGGATTATCTAGCCGCAAAAATAGCCAGTGTCATAACAGCATAATGCTGTTATGACACTGGCTATTTTTGCGGCTTTAAAGCGGCATAATGCTGTTATGACACTGGCTATTTTTGCGGCTTTAAAGCGGCTAGACAATCCAAATGGAGAGGGATAGAGACTTTAACATACAATTTAGACATTGGTGTGAGAGAGACAGTCCGAACAGCAAACTATGGGTAACTGTCAAAAAACAATCCATAACTGTCAAAAAAAAGCTGCAACAAAGCGCATTCGAGCAGTGTTTCGCAACATTTTAGCAGTTAATCCAAGAAAAATCCACTGGCGGCTAGATTTTCCAGCCGCTACAGACTTGTTTTTGACAGTTCGTTATATATAAATTATGGAAAGTGTCATGTTATGTTATGAAACGCGCTAAGATCAGTATTTTTTATAACAAATCAGTTGTTAATTTCGTCTACTAGATGCCGGTAGCATCAGCAAGGGTATTTTTTATTGGTAATCTCTTTCTCTCTATATTGGTCGCCTTGTCGCACGATTGACTTTTATTGCACTTGAAACTAGCGAGGAAATAGCCAGTGTCATAACAGCATAACGACTGGAAAATTGAGTGGATTTTTCTTGGATTGCTCTGCTAGAATGTTGCGAAACACTGCACGAATGCAATATGTTGCGGGATACTTTTGACAGTTTGCCAGATTTTAGCTGTTCGGACTTCGCAGTGTTTCACAACATTTGCGCAAAAACAATTTACCGCTAGCGAAATTTCACTTAACAGTTCAAGAAAACAGTAGTTAATTTCGTCGTACATCAAACGCTGCTTAAATATTCACATACATCTTTAAATAAATAAAAAAGTAAAAAAAAGTAATAATAAAGTTTCTTCTTGAATTCTGCTCTGACAACAAAAAGTAAAATTTTCATCAAATCGATATAAAAAATCTGCCAACAGTCTGGGCGCAACTTTATTATTTTATGGGTAGAAGTCCGAAACGTGTTTAATGATGAGATGCGGTGTAGGTTACTATGAGACTGACAACCTAAAAAATAACATTCGAAATAGCCTCCTGGTTATTTCTTAGGTTGTCAGTCGCATAGTAACCTACACCGCATCTCATCATTAAACACGTTTCGGACTTCTACCCATAAAATAATAAAGTTGCGCCCAGACTGTTGGCAGATTTTTTTTATTTATTTACGTATTTTTTTTATCAATAGAATAATTCATAGTGGTAAAAGCGAATTCGATCACATTAAACCTAAGAGATTTTCGGAATCAGTGAAATTTTGAACAATACCCCCAGGGGGTTTAATAGAGAAAAATACTTAAATCGGGTTTTTCCCCGACTACGTTTAAAGCTTATAGAAGTAAAAGTGAATTCCAAATCTCAATATACCTTAGGAATATATAAGAATTCGTGAATATGTACACAACCACTTTACACCCCCTTAGGGGTTGGATATCAAAAAAATTTGAAGAACGTTACTAGGTGCTTATATAAATAGCCCGCAGAAGTAAAATTGCTTTGATAGTTTGACATGTCTAAAAGTTTTAACGAAATTCGTGAAAATGTGAATTCACGGACATTTTTTTTACTCAACCTCTGAACGCCAATAAAAATCTGAACTTTTTTTTTGCTTTAGTTACTCTAATAGCACATCTACATATACGAACTAACTTTCAACTTTCTAGCATAAGCCGTTTCTGAGATATAAAACACCACCCCTCACCCCCGTAGCTTGCTACCCCTATGAAAAATTTTATTTTTCTAGGATGTCCCTATAGTGGCTCTATATAATCCCCATTTTTAGCTTTCCACTCATTACGGTTTTTGAGAAATAAAAATCAAAATTTTTTTCCTTTCTACCCCTTTTCACCAACACCCCACCACTAAATTTGTTTTCCCTACTAGAGGTCTACCGATCCCAACTCCTGTAAAATTTTCAAAATCATATCTGATACGGTTTCTGAGATATAAAAATGACATATTTTGAGATATTGCTATCCCTCCACTTTCGTGCCCCACCTCACCCCTCAAAAAATTTACGTTCATTATACTCCTCTTGTGATCCCATATACAGAAACTAGATTTTATCTTCCTGGTAAAATTGGTTCGGAAGATATTGTAATCCAAAGTTTTTCACCCCCCTCATCCCCCCTTACACCCCCATCCCCTTAAAAGATACCATCGGGAGGGGTTCACCCAATCTACCCACCATAAAAATTTCAACTTAATACCTCAACGGGTTTGGGAGCTACGCGCCTTCAAACGATTTTGCATACGGCGTACGGCGTATACAGCGGACAGACGGACATTTTTTTTTTTGCTTTTTTGGTGTTTACTAGTCATAAAACGTGTAAATACAAAATTTCAAGGTAGCAAATTTTTTTGAAATTTCAGGTCGATCACAATGAAATAATGCATTTTTTTACCCCTAACCTCAATCAAAGGCGTAAGACAGATTGGGCAACGCGACGCGACATTATAGATACAGTTCCATCCAGGAAGTTGCCGAAACATAGCGACAAGAATAAAACTGTCAGCCATGAGACAAAATGACTCCTTCATGCCACAGACACGTAATTTAAATTCCCATCAATCTTAAAGCTCGCCAAAGTTATTGGGCGTTAAATTGAAAAATTCCGCAAGCTTTAAAGTTCCATGTCAGCGTGGCGTTTTATTACGAACGTACGTACTTCCTACGTCCTATCCGTACTACAGTCGAAATGTGTGTTTGGGCTTCATCCCTAAGGACAATCCACTCTTGCATACCACCCCTATAATATCGCCTATACATTTCTATAGAACGGATAGTGGTATAGTGTCTTCTGCGTTTTATGTGTGTCAGACTCGACGTTTTGCGCTAGTGAATATAAAGAAGAAGAAGACCAGGAACATGAAGAAGAAGAAGCATATAGTGCACAAAAGTTTTCAAGTCTTGGGACAAATGTTGGAAAGGATTCGCGGTTTTAGCTGCACTACGTTTATTCGTATAGGATACCCGCAATTTTAACATTTCACAAAACCGGAATTTACGATGTTGCAACCAATCCTGTGTATAATTAGTTCGCGCCCCGGTTTATTCTTCCTGACGGAATTTATTTGCAGAAATAGAAATATCGTCGAGTTTTGTAATTAAAACCGGCAGAAAATAGGATATTTTTGGGTGACGAAAAATATCGTTATCGGATAAATTCCAGCGGGAATTAGTTTAATGAGTTCATTTTTGAAAATATGCCTAAAAAGTTTGTAATTAAGGAAACAAAACAAAAAAAAATTCCGTAAACAATGAGTAAAGTAATTTATTGATTAAAAGCTACTTATTATCCTTTTCTTTTGGTTCACAAAATCCCTCAATTTGGCAATTATAGCCCCTCGATTAAGAATCTGCACGACTGGATTGATTAGCTCACTCTTAAAATTATTGGGAAACATTGTTGCCACCCTATCTATGCCTTTATCAGGAATTAGTCAAGAATCTAAAAAAGGAACCTGTCCGTTTTTCTCCTCCGTTCTTCAAAATTTGAAAATAATTTTCTAACAAATTTCAAAATAAATTTCAACCATATATGAAATCATCAACAATGAATTAAAAAAAGTAGTTAAAATCTATGTTTACGTTATTGAGAAGAAACTGGAAACAAATTTTATGATTTAAAAAATATCCCTGAAAAAGGTTTACTTTCGATACAAGCTCACCCATGAAAAAGGCTTCCTTGTGACCAAATATTGAAAAAATAAATTTTCAACTATGTTCGAGTACAAGAATGAAAATGTTGAAAATGACTTCAGTACGTCGAGTAACTACCATACAAAATTCATCGAAAAATTATTTAGGCTGCCTAGACAATTCTATGAACTTCATTAATAAACTTATTCAGTAAAATCAAGAAAAAATCTTCTTTTCAAATATCGACCAAACACAGAAACTACGAAAAAAAATATCATCAAGAGCACTTCCAATATTCTATCCAAGCGTGGTGTTGTTAAGGTATTAAACTCCATTTTCGATGTACCTGAAGAGGTGTAAAAATGACAACAATGCTACATACTCTCAGTGAATTTTATTTTAATTGTTCGTGGCGCTTAATTTAAATTTGAACGGAACACTGAGTGTGTACTAACTGTTATTACACCCACTCTTTACACTCCCATTAAGGACTGAAATGGACGCAATGGACTTCGAAACAGGACCATCCTGAAAATGGGGAAAAATGCAAATCCATTAATAATAATTATTTTATTTTCTTTTTGTTTCAAAAATAGACATTGTAAACGTAATGGAGAGCGAAATTGTACCATTTAGATACGCTGAATACGCTGAATACGGCGTCACTGATTTATTAAAAATAATGATGATTCGCAGGATTTTTCACCAAAAGAGAGTGATTTGATGAAAATCAAACTGTCTACATTCAGAATAAAATTTTGATTGGAAAATATTTTGTGTTAATTTAATCGCTTCATTTAAATCGAAATATCATGGAACGAGGAATTAAAGTGAAAATTTATAAAAATGTTGTTACGTCTCAGAAACGAAAAGAATAACAATGCAACGTTTGGACTTTAAAATAAAATTGAATGGGCATTTTGTAATCGGAGGCGCCACCTGTTAATGTCTAGCGTGGCTCGACTCGTTGGCAACCGTTTCAGATTTTCATTAGCGTACAAAGGTGGAGTAAAAAAAATATCCGTTAAAAGGATTTTTCCACATTTTCATGAATTTCGTTATATCTTTTAGGCGTGTCGAGTTATCAAATTAATTTTATTTCTGCGCGCTCTTTATATAAGCGCCTAGAAATGCTTTTCCAAATTTTTCGATATCCCACCCCGAAGGGGGTATGAAGTGGTTATGTAGATATTCACGAATTCCGATATATTTCTTAGGTCAAATGGGATATAGGATTCACTGTCACTTCTAAAAGCTTTAAATATAGTCGAGGAAAACCCGATTTAAGTATTTTTTTGATATTAAACCCCCTGGCGAGTAAGGTATTGTTCAAGTTTTGACGAATTCCGAATTTTTTTTAGGTTTAATGAGATCGCTTTTACTTCTATTGAATCATCTATTGAAAAATCGAATGCGTAAATAAATAAACTTTATTATTTTATTGGTAGAAGTCCGAAACGCGTTTAATGCTGATATTCGGTGTAGGTTACTATGTGACTGGCAACCTATAGAATAACCAGGAGGCTATATGGAACGTTATTTTTTAGGTTGTCAGTCACATAGTAACCTACACCGCATCTCAGCATTAAACGCGCTTCGGACTTCTACCCATAAAGTAATAAAGTTGAGCCCAGACTGTTGGCAGCTTTTTTTGTTGTGATGTGATAACAATTTCAAACTAAATATATTAAGATGGCAACGGAGTTATGTTTTCAACTTCATACGTCCGAAAAATATAAATGAAGTGTGCCCAAAAATTATGCAGTTTTTGATGTTCATGGGAATATTGTTTCTCCTTACGTAAAAGTGTCTCGGTCATGTTTTTCAAATCCACGCCTTTTAAGGTAGTGCGGATATCTTCAAGCTGACAGTTCTGGCACCCCATAAGTCTTCTGAGTCACGTTTACTCCCTTGTATTGTTCTTGATAATTCCATCATTGAGCTAACAAGCCATAAACCCAAGAGTTCACCAATTATTTAAAGCAATGTCATCTTAACTTAATAGGGTCATATTACTTATACGACACGAAAACATAATTAGAATTACCATTAATTTAGCATTCAAATTATGTTAACACATCCAAAAACGTAATATCACTTAAGTTGAATCTTCGATGTCTCACGAAATGCAAAAGACTCTCAAACGGTACGAACGGGCACATTCGCCCAATTATTGCTCTCAAGTCATGCTCCAATTCAATAAATGCTGGCAATAAATACATAGTTTCGTCAGAAATTAAGTGAATCAAATTACACTTGTTATTCTAATTCGTCTATTCATTAGAAAGGATGTGCCCTGAATACCAGATAGACTCCTGTTCCAGAGGTTTGCAAGGATGCGGTGTTTCTTGGAGCGCCATCGAAGTAATAGTGATCCCCACTAGTAATGCTTATAGCATCCGCATAATCATTCCCACGTTACTGCCATTCCCGAAACTAAGAACTCCCGAATCGACTATAAGCAATACCACCACATATCTTAGCTCTTCCACTATCGTCGTCCTTACGCTACGTATCAAGAATAGCGGAGGTCGGAAGGTAACAATGTTATGCATACAAAAGAGAAAATTATGAGGTGTTAATTGACACTTTTCATGCCTGGCAGGAAACAAATTATATTTCCTCCAGAGGGTGTTGTTAAATGGTGAATTGTGCTATTGTACCAAAGAGTCCCTTAGCACACAACACTGGGGAGCTGGGGAGTACAACGTACCGCATATACACGCAAATTTCCATACATTTACTCGTACTTACGTGCGAAGCGAGTGTACCGAAGAGTTACGTGGGCATTATCCTTAAGTACATGCTACGAAGTGTCGACATACTCGTACACGAAGTCGTCTACTATTTCCCGGGATATTTTCACTTCGTTGACATTCAAAATGTGTTGAGATGATTACGAGGATGAAAGTGTTTTGAGAATTTCCACAATACATAATTCAGTACAGGGAAGTTATCTAGAGTGGATAATTACATCAGTCAATGGATGCGTCTTTGAAGTTTGTGGGTGTTAACTTGCAGACGAGTCCTATGGCTATCTTATTTTAAATCTGGCAGGGATGAATCTCCATTGAGTTGTTGCGTGGCCTTTCAAGAGCAATATCTTTCGAAAAATGTACCGTTCGCAAAAATTACTGTCTCACTTCTGGATATGACGAAGCGATCATCGTCTCTTCCTTGTTTCTAGAGAACTCGTTTAATAGTAATCTGTCTTACCTGCAATACAATATCACACGATCATATCGCCATAACACCGACCGTTGCCTTTCAAATAGGTCACATTATCTTTATGGTGCCTTGCCTACTGTTGCTGTCAGTGGTGTATCGGCAGGTGGCTGCCCTCGAATTAAGTAACCTTAGAAGAGGATTCATAGCCCGAATTTCAGTTGCAGATTTTGTGATATGTTTAAGAGGTTTTTTCAACTGTATTTGAGCAGTGGACGCAATTTAGTATTGGTATCAGTTTCAGAATTTCTCATATTTTTTAAGAATCTTCGCAGTTCAATCACATCACATGTGTTTTCAGACGACAACCATGGGTTTCTCCAGGCTCCACATACTTCACTGCCCCTGCCGCGCATGACGGAATTCTGCAGTATGCATACTTCTTCGCTTCCTGTAGTAGATAACTTCTTGCTTAAGATGGTGGTATATTCGCGTTGTTTTTGTGAGATCTTTAGGTCTTTCGAATTTAAGTCTAGATTTGGTTTTATTTCAAGAGTTTCGGTCCTTCCCTGCTGAATCTTAGGCAAAGTGACATCCAGTGGCAGGTCACTCGTCCAGTTCACCTTTTTCGTTTTTTATTCGTTCAAGATTCGCGAAGACGAGATATTCGCAAAAGCAGCCATCCTTTGTAAGCTTTTTTTGTCTTTGTTGACAGCATTAAATAGGTATCTCAAACTGGGAAACATCTCTGTTTTCATTAGAACAATATTTGCTTACATGAATTGTTATTAATTTAGAGGCATCCACTGAGTAGCTGTAGAATCCCGATCCCCATAATATTGGATCGCTTAATACAATATATCAGAAATTCCTGTAAAGCGATATTATCACAATATTTCATCCAGCTTGCCCCTTTTTATTTAATAGGAAATCCAGTCAACTCGACAAGAACTGAAGTAATTTAACTCTGCCATCGTAACAATTTAAATTTGCTTACTTTGCGGTCTCCGTGTTGAAATCTGGCCAGCATCGCAAAATTCAGAGCCGTCCTGCTACTTTACAACGGGATCGAAAGGGAAGAACAAAGGCATTCCGAAAAAGGAGCATCGGCTTCCAATTTTCGAATGGCATCGAGGCAAATCGATTTATAGGCAACTATTAATTTTGGATGGTTTCCTTTCAATCAAGTGCCACAAAATGAGCTGGGTGACGGAACGGAACGATGACATGCTCTAAAATCGAAATATAGCTGCGATAGCTAGGGCTTCGATATGAGCAAAAAAGTTTATTTGCAATCCACCCCCCAGTATAAACTTCCATCCCTATTCTTTTTTCAATGTCGAAAGGATTCGGCTGGTTATAGTGCTGCGCTCTATGAGTCAGTTCGGGTTCGAAACTAGGAAAATCTGCGAATCGTTGACTTCGGTAGTGTGGCGGGAAATGAAGTCGGAACGAAGTTTGCTTAGTGGATTTTCAGTTTTTTCTTTATAAGCGCCTTGGGAGTTCGAGCAAAGAATGAAGGCAATAAATTCTTTGATGCGATCGTCGACGAGGACGTCTCGACTAGGGGTAGTGATGTGTGAGAACTTTTCCAGCTAGTACAAGGATACTGACAGTTGGATGAGGTGACTTATACTTATTGGCAAATGGCACGTCTAGAAATCGGAAATAGAATTGTAAGTCGTACGAGCGAGTTCCCACTTCACTTTTTTTGGACGAAAGATACAGCGTCAAGTATCTTGTAGCGTTTGATATTAAATTTTGCACTCGTAATTGGAAAAACGAAATATTTTCCCGAAGAGTATCTCGTTTTTTTTAGTCCTAGACAATGTTATGTTTGAGTTATGGTCCGGAGTGATGTAAAAATGTAATCAAAATTTGTTGGTCCCCGGCGTATTTAAGCTTAAAGAAATTCGGAGTACAAGTATAGAAAGCCATGGACCTAGAATATTTTGTTTATCTTCGTTTTTATAGCGCTACAGTATAAATTGGGCCTTGATATCCTCGATTATATTCCTTCAATCGAATCGATTGGACAAAAATTGTTCTTGAATCTTTTCATCTCTAGGTTTTTCAAAAAATTCAATTCGAATAATTTATTTATACACTTATTTTTATTAGCTATTCTTCATTCATTTCCATACTGAGGGTTATTCGCCGTTCCAATAAAATCCGATCACGTAAAGCGATGATGGCTGTAATATTCGTCTAGATGAACCTAATAACTAAATAATAATAAGAAAAACATTAGGGAAATTAATAGATAAAACATTAATCGAAATCGAAAACCAGAAAAAAATTAACACAAAAAAAAGTTAAAATCAAAAAAAATTATATTTTAATCTAAGCACCAAATTTAACAACAAATCCCATAGAATATTAAAAAGGTGTAGACCCATGGTAGTTTTTGGGACAACACCATGAGTTTACACCCATGTGGGGGTTTCAACTGCCACGAGTGTTTTTGATTTGAATAAGCAAACCCATTTATTTCCGTTGTTGCAAATTTAATTTTAAATAAATTATAGTACTATTACACCCAAAAAAATATGCTGTAAATATGTACATAATCGCTGTTAATTTGTACTCAAAATGCGACACAATCGACCCTGCAACCACACTTGTTACTTTTACAATTTTGTTGTTGTAGTTTTGAAGTCTACAAATAAAATTTACATATTTAGCAGTATAATGCACAATAATCTTTGCTCTTAAAAACACAACATTAGCAGTGAAAAACGCAAGAATATACTGTGGTATTTACGTAAATTTGCTGTTGCAATGTTGAAGTGTAGAAGTTAAATTCACATGTTTAGCTGCATTTTTCACAATTATTTTTTCTGTTAATTAAACAACCCTTGAAAACATTTATTTTTATATTCGCATAAATGTTGAAAACTACTACGCTTTCTGTAACCGTATTTTTAAACTTACCTCTCTGCGACATTATGGGCCGTATTATTCACTTCGGGTTATTTATAACCTCTGGTTAATTCCAGTTTTTCCAAAGATTTGGTATTATTCACCTCCGGTTATCGTTTTTAACCGGTGATTCGCTGGTTTTGTAATCAGTGATTAAAGTTACCCAGGGAAAAATTTAACCGGTGAAAAACTTCCAGTTTTCTACGATACCCAGGGATTTAACCGGCGATTTGACAAATTTTGTATTATTCACGATTGAAGTTATATCAATATTTCATTTATGGGATAATTGGAGTGATTCTGTTGAAGAACATGACTCGAACGTCACCAATACAAAATGGCACAACGAATCGACATCGACATATGCGACGAGAAAGACTTTTTCTGTCGATACCGGATTGCAAAGCCAAATGAATTTTTTTCATTTTATCGTTCTCCACCGTCACTCCTTCGATCATCTCCCTCCAGTTGTCAGCTAGGAGTGTAAATGGTCTAGGTCTCGTATTATTTGTATGATCCCATCTCATACAGTTCTTGAGATATGAGGTGTGATTTTTTAAAAAAAATGCTTATACATCGCCTCCCGGAAAAATACTTTCAGCCAACTCCTATTGTCCATCTTTAAACATAAGCCACATTTCCTTTTTCTAGTTTAATTGGTTCGTGAGACTTCGCAATGCAAAGTTTTTTACCACCCAACCACGTCACTGACCACTCTCAAAAAATTATTTTTGATCTATTCGCCTAGTTCCTAGTTTAGCAAGTATCAAGTTTCAACTTTGTGACATTAACCGTTCAGGAGATATGGATTTTAGAATGTCTCGACCTAAGCTTTCAAGCGTTTCGGACACATAGTTTTTCTCCGAACTTCCGAACCCTTTCACTCATATAAAAATGAAGCCAGCAAGTAGGTACAATATCATAGATCTATGTAAGTTCCGAATTTCAGCTTCCTAGCATAAGTGGTTCCTGAAATATAAGAACCAAAGTTTTGCCACCCACATCCTTCCTCACCACTCCACTAGAAACTTATCATTAGAAAGGGTCCATTCAATCTACCCTACCAATAAACTTAAATTCAATAGCTCCAAGGGTTTGGGAGATGCAAGCCTTCAATCGACTGTCCGCGCTGTAAAATCCAATCACCCGGAAGCACACACTCAGAAAACTATCAGAATCAAATGGGATGGTTCTCGTTGAACGTGTAAACCGTGCATCACACACGTCGTTTGTACTGCTCCCAGATCCGCAACCATGAAAAAATTGCAGCCAATAATTTACATTTTTCCTGAAAATACAAATTTAAATATTCACAAAAAAGAAAAATGTCACATTCTGTAAATAATTAATAAAATTCTTGACGTTTGACTGGAAAAATGGAAAACCAGCCATTAAAATAACCCGACCTACTAAATCGCTAACCTGAGGTGAATAATACAATTTTATACCCAGAGAAATTAACCAGTGATTAAATTTAATACCCCGGATAAGTTAACAGCTGGTTAAGGCAAAAATAACCTGAGGTGAATAATACGGCCCTAAGGGTGTGTAGTTAAAAAAATCCCTTTTTTAAAAAAAGAGCCTACTCTATGCTTTGAGTTTCTACCCCGAAAATTTCATAAAGAAATTAGCAGTTATGATGAAGTTATATACCGTTTTGTAACCGACCTGGTGAGCAACGACTAATGGTTGGCGCGTAGGTGTACGCGACCTTTGTCATCTGTTTGACTATGAACTTTTTGCACAGTTGTGTCACACAATAATCTTCAGTCTATCGAGCCGTTTTTTCGATATCTAGACTGCCATGATCCGACAAAATTGAATTTTGAAATTCCCGCTCGAGAAACTTTAGTGTTATGTACTTACTTTCAGAAAAAAAAATTTATTTTTCGATAAAAAATAGCGGAGGAAAGTCTGGTACCGAAATCACTCTCAACAAAAACTTTTTTACCATATGAAATTTTCCAACCAAATTTTCACATAATATAGACAAAATTTAATACTTTAAAATATTTTTAATGGTTGTTCATTTAATTCAGTTTTATGCACGAAATAAATGCTTAAACATAGCAGTAGTTTTAGCCGTCCTAGTTGTATGTAACCCCTTAAGCCTAGTATTAATTAGAAGCGAAACGAAATTTCCCATACAAATTTTTCCTTCGAGCGAAAATTGTTAGAGGATTTTGTATATGGTTTAACAGAAAATTTCGTTTTCATTTCTTATTAGTACTAGTCTTTAATAGTAAATTACATCAATCGTGTAACTCAAAATCGACTCTATTCGTCAGTCGGCGCAGAGACTATAAGATTTTTCGAACAGAGTTGAACAAAATATAAAAACATACTGCAGTCACGATCGGCTGCAAGCCAATCGTATAATACTCTAGATGAACACTGAACTCCGATTTATATTCTAGTTGTGGATAAAGTAGAATTACGTGTGTGCATGTTGTATGTCCTTTATTAAGGACTGCCATTAGATTGCTACTCAAAACTAAAAGACAATATTCAGTGTTTAATTTCATATCTTGAACTGGGTAAGTCATCGAAAAAAAATTTCCTTTTTGAAGGACTTTCGCATGGGAGGTGCAGGAAGAACTCACTCGATTTCTTACATATTTATCCTTTTCCTTGGAACCATTCAAAAATGAACGTGTACAAAATTTCAAATTCGTAGCTTGAAGCGTTCAAAAGTTATCGAAAAATATTGTTGAACACGTGTCTTAAGGACATTTTGTATGGCAGCTACCGGAAGGATTAACGGATTTCGCTGATTAGTAAACTCGAACTTCGTTTTTACTCAAAACTAATTTGTACAAAATTTCCAATCCATAGCTAAAAGATTACTTGAGTTATAGTAAGTTCCGTAAATTAAATTAAGACGTTTTGACAGGATATTTGTATGGCAGCTACACGAAGGACTAGTAGAATTTTCTTCATAATCATACATTTAGCTCCAACTATTGAAAAAATAATACATACAAAATTTCAAAGACGTAGCTTAAACCCTTTCGAAGTTATTGGCCAATATTCTTGAACACGTGTTTTAAGGACATTTTGTATGTCAGCTACCCGAAGGAGTAATAGGATTTCGCTGACTAGTAAAGTCGAACTTTCTTTTCACTCAAAACTAATTTGTACAAAATTCCGAATTCGTAGCTAAAAGATTACTTAAGTTATAGTGAGTTTCGTAAATTAAGTGAATTCATTTTGACAGGATATTTGTATGGCAGCTACACGAAGGACTAACAGGGTTTTCTTCATAATCATATATTTAACTCCAACTACTGAAAAAATACCACATACAAAATTTCAATATCGTAGCTTAAACCCTTCTGAAGTTATCGACCAATATTCTTGAACACGTGTTTTAAAGACATTTTGTATGGCAGCTACATGAAGGAGTAGGACGATTTAGCCCGTTAACGAACTTAGCCTTACAAATTCAACCAAACATCCAGATTCAAAATTTCAAGATCCTAGGTGAAGGCGTTCTTAAGTTATCGTGCTAACGGACAGACGGACGGACGGACTGACGGACGGACGGACGGACGGACGGATGGACGGACGGACGGACGGACGGACGGACGGACGGACGTCAAGCGGATTTCAAGTTTTTGGCCACAAACAAACAAAAAATAATATAACTTTTTTTCGTCCGAGGCTTGGTTCTATGCGTTACAAACTTTTGGGCTGGATTAAACTTATAATACTCTATATGATTTTATCTAGAGTATAAAGAGTTTAACTTTAAAATGCCGATGCACAGCACGCAAAACATACACATACATACACATATTTTATTGATATGTGAAATAAATCATAAGTTCGTTGACTAAGAACTAAAAAGTAATGAACTGTCACTACATTATAAAAACTTGTTTCTGAAAATGAAAAAAAGGAATTTCATACTTTGTACATACACAATAAATGCTTTCGCCTCCTTTTCGGAAAATAATATTACTTTTTTTTTAAAAATCTTTCGTTCGTATTAATTGTCGACTTTACTATGTGAAAAATGCCGGTAGTTGTGAAAATATGCGAGCTACCCATAAAGGCATGATACAACAAGTTGATCGACTGTGCAGTATTGCATGTTAATGCTGCCAAATGTATGGATTTTACTGTCAAATTTACAACATTTCGGTACAAATTTAACAACAAATATTTACAAGTACTTGTAAAATCTACTGTTAAAGATTTAGAAGAAATACGCAATATTTACATATTTAGCAATTAACATGCTTGTTCAATTCGTGATAAACACAGTATATGATAAAATTAACAGCATAATCTGTAATTTCTAGCATTTTACAGAATATTGTTATTTCAATTAGTCTCGACTGATAAATTAACAACGGAAATTTTTTGGGTGTAGTTTGTAGCACCCATGGGTGCGTCGCTAACATGAACTCCCGCAGCGTTTACACCCATTGGTGTTTCACGCAACGCCCATGGGTATTATTAGTACATATATATATTGAGCAATAATGATAAGTAGGCATTAACAGTGCGCCGTGTGTCCAGGGTATTAGTCTGTCTGAGTTCTATCTCAAAGCTCCACAGCATTATTTTCCCAGGACACCATCTGTTAGTGCACTATGCTAAACAGATTACAATTAGTTACTTATTCTCTAAATTGTTAGCTAATTAACTAAAAACCCAGTGCTGCATTATAACTTCCGGAACGCCTTTTTTCCGTTACGGAACTGTACGTTAAATTCGCTTGCATATCTCTAACGATATTAGGATATTAACGTACAAAGGAGGATGCTAGCGTTTAAGCGCCTGAACGTCTGTAATTTTTCGTAAAACTACGAGACAAACTCGCTAACCGTCTTCCAGGACGCATTTAATTTTCTTATGTAAACACTTTGAAACAGTTTCCGTCGACTTCCACTTCATGAGATTGTCTCGGTGTTTTTACTTTTTCTTTATTTATTTTTTCGGTAGCATTACTCTTCGTGTACTCGTGTCTTCCTTAAGTTTATTCTAGCATCTTAAAATGATGAGCTTCACTATACACGACAATGATGGCCAGCTAGACCTTACTGTGAGGTTTGCTCGAATTCTCGAAAGGCTGCCCTAGGGAAGCCAGCTAAGTCGAAAGAACTAAAGGATGCCTCCATCAGGATATGTCAACCCGCCACAGCTGCTTATTATTGTTCGTGTCATATTAGAAGGATGTAGTTTAGTTGTTCAGACTCTAAATTATATAAAACAAGAATAAGGTCATGTTGATATTGAACAGCGACACTAATACGAAGTGACTTCGGGGAAGCCCCTCGGATCCACCGTCGTCTTCACGAATAGAAGTTGCACTTGGAACATAGTAACCGGAAAGCTGTGGTTCTTTGGTGGCAAATTTGTGATTTTCAGGACATCTGGTCCTGATGCTTCGAAAATTGATGGACTTAGTTTATGTGTGTGTAGGACATTGAAAATTTGCAACTCAAATGAATCGACCCTTTTTGGGGGTGTGATCCTGTTTGCGTTACGCTAATGATAATGAGCTTGACTGTATGTATTTGTAGGCTGTGCAGGCCTTTCCGTAGTCTATCCCATCGATCTGGTATCATCCAAGTCAGATTTTGGCCAAAAAGGAAAGACACATTTACAGTGTTTAGAATTTTCTTCTGACTCAAAAGACCATTACTTACTTCGGAACGAGCATAAGGGACTTCTGCTGGTGATATGAGGAGGAGTTTGGTTTCAAATTGTTTTAGTACGTACCTAAAATAAAGATATTTTGCCTGATGTGGACAGGATGCAGTGATGGAATTATTAATGGCTTTCATATGATAGGCAATCAGAAGAGCATTTTGTTGATCGATAGAATGAAGAAGCTTGAACAAATGTTCTAATTCGAATTCGGCATTATAGAACTTTAGCGTAGAACGGTACAGGTGTCATCCTCGTGAAAAATTAGTAAATCGTAGACCTTCTCTATTTGCTTTCTTCCATCAATGAAACTGCAGTATAAAATTCCAGTCATAGGGTCTCGAAAATGTCTATCTGCAACTGAAACGGGGACAGTATTTTCGTTGTACGGCAATTTCTGAACATTGTTTTTGGGTCCAACAGGGAAACTGATGAAGTATCGTATGCAACATGATCGAGTAACAGTTAAACTTGTACTCATTTTATGATACAACTTTTTCGGATTTTTCTCTCAAGTACAACCAAGTCGTATACTCTTTTGTAATAGCTGCAGGCAACCGAAACGATTGACAGTTATTTTTAAACATATCAAATTCAAATCCATAAATAATGTTTAATTCACTTTAACCCTTTCATCGTTTCAGAATATCAAAATGAAACACCCGGGTTTTATTCTATTCTTCAGCACACTAACTCTCTGTCAATAACATGGCAAACATTGTTCCAGGACGAAGACGAATGTAGAAAAACGTTCTCTTTTTTTACCCGAATGGGAACCTCGAGTAGGAGGGAAATGCTTTGAAGAAAATCGCCGACAAACGTGAGTAGAACTTGAAATTGGGGAGTCTCGTGGTAAGATGTCTCCCTAAGAAAATGCAAATAGTACGTGACAATCTTGAGTAAGTATAGGTAGAGTACTACTGACATCGATGACATTCGTCATTTTAAAAGGATCACAAGGAGCTACTGTCTCGGCTACACATCCCGAGCATGTATTTTTTTCATATTCCGCAGAGTGTAACGAACGTAATCGTCCAAAATATGAAAACAACAACCACCGAAAAACCAACGCAAAAGGACTCGTATAATAATTCCCTGAAAGTTCCTTATTTATTTATATCGAATCGACTGAGACTGATAGGAGTTAAAGGATAACGACGACGATATGACATACTCATAGTCAGTCATCGTTATTTTCTCCTTCGGGAGTATATCAAGTACTTTACCCGGATTATGCTTAGCTTGTGCTTCTGGTTGCCCATTTTTTTCACCCGTTCTGCAGAATTCTCGAAAGAGTTCGTCTTCCTTCTTCGGATATTTTCCACCCAGAGATAGAGACAAATGTTATGAATCAATCAAGCCAATGGCAATTTTTTATTGTTTCCATTGATCCGATTTATGGCATGATTGCTTCGGGGAATATAAGATTTATCTCGTCGAGTGTGAACGTTGAAGAAGGTACGAGTATAGTCTGGGATCTGCGCGATTTTAATGCAAGATTTTATTGTAAGAAGTGAGATCTGAGGTTGGCCTGGCCTTTTCTTATATATCAGCAAATGCATTTCTTACTTTTATTATCTGGATCAAATTTGCAGAGTTTTATACGTTTAAATGGTACAAAAGTTTGGAAGGCAAGGACGTGAAACTCGAGTTGAACATCTTCATTTTATCACTTTTATTCCAGTTTTGAAGATTCGCCGCAAAATAAAGTTCCATTCTGGCGATCGATCATTTTATCAGATGACACCACTGATTTGAGCAGAAAGGTCAGAAAAAAACATAAACACCTTTTATTCTGGACTCCGAGGTATACATGTCCTGTCCCACAAATTCAAATGCCTCTTAATTTTACCGGATATTACGTGCAAACTCTCAACGATCACAAAGCAAATGAATCGCCACTTTGCATTTCGCGCAGCGTAACCTCTTAACTGAAGTGACCGTTTTGCCGGAACTCATTAGCTCCACGTACAAATTGGATGTTTTGATAAGAATCCGTTCATTTTTCTTATGAACAAAATACTGATCAGGGCTACAGAATTCATCAAAACAATGAGTTTGTACATTAAACATCAAAACGGGGAAACCTCTTACTTTATTATTTCAGCAATACAGTATTGTGATCGATTTTTAAAAAAAAAAATTTGCTACTCTGAACATTTTTTTTTCACGTTTCATGACTAGTAGACACGAAAAAGGCAAACAAAAATTCAGTCCGTCTGTCCGCCGTACGCCGTACGTCTACCGGTGTACGCAAAATTGTTTGAAGGCTCGTAGCACCCAAACCTATTGACCTATTTAGTTGAATTTTTTGTGGATAGAGTGGGTAGGCCTCCTAAAGTGACCAAATTCTGGGGGGGGGGGGTGAGGGGGAGGTGGGGTAAGCGTTTTAGACGGAAAATTTTGGTTTCTAGATCTCAGCAACCGCTTATGCTACGAAGCTGAAACTTGGAATTTATATAGAACTTCGATAGTGGACCCATTTGCCAAATTGCCGATATTGGTAAAGGGATGTGGGATTGGAGGGAAAAAATAATGCGTCCGAAACGCAATAAAGCCGAAATCGACACATTCTAAAATCCATATCTCCTAAACGGTTAATGTCAGAAAATTTAAACTTAATGAATATCTGTACGTATACTAGGAGAATAGTTCGTAAACAAATTTTTGAGTGGTGGCAGTGGCGTACGGGAGTAGGAGATGACAAAATTTAAAGTATGATATCTCACGAACCAATTGCACTAGAAAAATAAAATTCGGTTTCTGTATTAAGGTTGATAAATGAAAGTTGAAGAAAGTAAACTGTAAGTGTTTTTGCTATCTATAGAACGGCTTATGCTACAAAGTTGAAACTCAGTGTAAATTAACTAGTAAATTAACTGTATGTAAATTAACTAGCAAAGTAATTAAGATAAAAAAAATTTCAAATATCCATTGCCGTTTGAAAGGGGGGCGAAAAAAATTATTAGTGAAAAAGGAAGGCATATATATTCACGATTTTCGTCATATCTATTAGGTCTTCCCAAATATTAAATTCGTTTTTATTCCACGGCTTCTTCATATAAATACTTAGAAAGCGTTTTCAAGATTTTTTGGAATTCGACCTCTAAGAGGGTGTAAAGGGATTGTATACTTTTTCACGAATTCTGTCTTATCCCTCAGGTCTGATCGATATCGAATATCTTTTCGTTTTCATGGGCTTGCGTAATAATCACTTAAAACTTGTTTTTAATTTTTTTCCCTAATAGGATATAAAAGGGTTGAACACGTTTTCACGAATTTCGTCATATCTTTTAGAAGTGATAAGAAATTCAATTGGTTTTTACTTCCTCGTTCTGTCTTCATATCTTCTGTCTTCATATATTATTCAGTATTCAATCCCTAAGTGGGTGTGAGGAAGTTGCATATGTTTTCACAGATTCCTATATATTGATTAGATCTGATGATATTTCGAATTCATTTTTACTTCCTTAGGTTTCCTATATAACCGCCAAAAAGTCAATTTCAGTATTTTTAAATATTCAATCCTAAGGAGTGTAAGGGGGTTGTATTCTTTTCAAAGCTTGGACATATTTCTTAGGTTCGATGAGATATTAGATCGCTTTTCACTTCCACAGACTTTTTATATAATCGCCTACAAACCCATTTCTCAATTTTTCGATATTCAACCCCCAAGGGTTTGTATATGTTTTCACAAATTTTGCCATCCCTTAGTTCTGATGAGATATAAAATTGGTTATTACGGCATTTGATGTAATGACCTAAAATCCAATTGCACGATTTTTCGAATAATCAAGGGGGTGTGAAGGGTTTGCTTACGTTTTCACAAATTTTTCAAAATCCCTCGTGTCACATGAGATATCAAGTTGCTTCTTATGAAATCGTCTAAAAACCTGTTTCACAATTTTCTCGAAATTCAAATCGCATTTTGTATACGTTTTAACAATTCGTCATATCTCTTAAGTCCGATAAGGCAACAAATTCGTTTTTACTTCTATGGGCTTTTAGTTTACCGAAATTCGAATATTCTACACGGACTTTTCAATGTTTAATCGGCTAAAAATCTCTATTTTAAATATTTTTATTTTAAGAACAAAATTAATTTTCCAAGAAATCTAATAATCTCGAATCAACTCATTATATACTCCGACTTTGACCGCTCCCGAACTTTGACCCGAAAAATAATAAAGTTTCGCCCAGACCATTGGCAGATTTTTTTAAATGGATCTAGAATATCTCAGAAGCGTTAAAAGCAATACAAATTCTTTTATGTTTACGGTTTATAAGAGTAAAATATTGGTTTGCAGCGAACAGCGTATTTCGTTTAATGCCCGAAATAGATGACGATATCTAATATCAATGAAATTTAAAGCTTCAGACGAAATTTTAAGGAGTAATTATTTTGGTATGGTATGGTATTTTTGTATAAAGATATAAAGAATAATTATTATTATCCAGGATGTTTCGCAATGAATGAAATTGGTGATTTTGAGATCAATTTGAATTTTTCAAGAATTTCAACAGCCTTGACAGAAATTACTCTGTTTATCAAAGTTATGAAATGCATTCATTTCCGCAAGGATTTTCTTATTGTAATAATTTTTTCATTTTCGTTGCTTAGATGTACCTTTTTGCTTTAGTATAATAACTTTTTTAAAAATATTTTAAAATTAATAATAGCAATATTTAGGTCACTTTTTTGACCACATTTCTCATTAAAAAATGTTTAAGGAAATTTCATTTCCTTTCGTTAAGTTTGAATATAGATATGAAACTTGTCAAATATTTTACAAGTTTTGGTGTCAAATTCATTCAAATTTTTGGTTGTCGAAATTTTGTTTATTCGTTTTTCATCGTATTTTGCTAAAATAATTAACTTAATTTTTTATAATACAAGCATAAAGCATGTGATTTCAGCTTTAAAGTTTCACGAACTTTTATACCGCTTACAATTAAATAGTTCAAATTGCGTCTAGACAACATGCTGTGCTGTATAATGAACAAAAATGTATCAAAATCTAGGTCAAACTAATAAATATTAAGTATTTTTCAATAAAATGAAATTAATCAGCTTTATTGACAGATTTCTCATAAATTTCAACCATAATATTGAATAAGGGAAGCGTGGGGTGACGGACGGGCGGGCAGGCTATACAAGCTTGGTATTCTTAAAAACCAATAAACTCGGTAGCAATAAAACACTTTGAGTTTACACCTTCTGGCATGCAATAACAATCGCTCGCATTGCACGATGGCGAACTGGGTGCTAAACGGAAATTGTTTTCTACAGCTTGCTCGTACGTTTCAACTTTTAATTCCTAATAAGACAAATACTGGCAGGAATCTTGTACGTTCCACGTAGCCTTCTAGCTTCACGTGGTCTGGAAAACGAACGCATTGGCGAATACCGAACACCAGGTAGGTATCTCACCTGAGTGTTGCGATTCGTTTTTGGTTTCATACCGGAACCCGGAAAGAGAACACACGGAAACTTTTTTTTGCTTTCTTCCTGTTCACTTTCTTGTCGTCCTGAATTTTTCTCTTCGTCAAACGTGGCATTCAACGAGGGTAGCTTGGAAGAAAATATTTTCTTTGAAAGAATTTCTTATAGAACGTCTTAAGGTGATTTTATATATATTTTCATGAGCATGTACGCTGAGTAGCTCTGCAAAAATACTGAGGTGCACGGCATCATCCGAGGTGTAGGTATAGGAAAAATGTTTGTGGAAATGTGTCCTGAACAAACGTACAAAGAAACTACCCCTGATTCTCGGGCGGAATGACATTGTCGTCAGTGTGCACTGTCAAGATATGAGCACTTGTGCTTGACTTCCTTGCCGATTTGAATTAAGTACGTTGGGTAGGATATTCATATCACCGGTTTATATACGATGCAACATTTAATGGTAACACTCTACCACCTAATAATTCACCTCAAAGTGCTGCACTATCTCATGTAAGTTCGCGACACAAATAAGCCGATTTGTATTTGGCGAAGGTCTCGATAAAGGTATGTCAGCGCGGTGAACTACTTTGTACTGATAGCTGTGAGAGGATGTACTTAGCGTTTGATATGAGCTTTGCTAATTAGTGTAATTACATCACGATGAAAGGATTCACTCACTCTATTTCGTAGGACCTTACTGTAAGTAAGGATGCTTTCATTTTCAAATCACTTTTTGCATTCATATCTACACGGTATAAAATTAAAAAGGACTCTAATTATTACCTGAAAAGCAACGCTTTAAAGAAATTCGCACAGTTACTCATATATTGAGGATTAATTAGGATTAAAGTTGGAATTAGTTCCGTTAAGTCGTCTTGACCCATAGTAATAACATCTACGTTCTAAGTTCTTTTGTCGTTTCGTAAAACTGGCACTATATCTGCTATAATTTCGACCATTCAGTTTTGGTGACAGCATTGAGCAGCAACAGCGCTTCTCCATAAAAAAAAAGATTATACTATTACAATGATATATGTATATATTTCAACTATCTTAGATAAGCCGTATCTGATATAGAAACAAAATGCCGTTTCTAGCACTACTTTACCAACCCAGTTTCAGCTACTTTTCACTAGCTCATCTAGTCATGGATGTCATCGAATCTACTGATCTACTAATAATAAATTGTCTTACCTTGATCATGGAGTTAGCGACGTACGCAGGAATTAATCCAAAGGGCTGCAAAAGGAAGAAATCCACCTTTTGATTCGAATAAATAAAACAAAAATCCAAACTGTACTAGTAAACGTCAAGACCAAGAGTTAGCAATCGAATTTAGAAATAAATATAGCGCTCAAAACAATCTATGTTGTAGGTATTGCACGAAAGTTTAAGTCCAATACCAAGACTTGATTGTGCAAGCCCAACTAGAAAAGAATATTTACTGTAAGAAAAAAAGGCCAAGATCGAGACTGAATATGAAGCGACAAAACTTAACAAAAAAACTTAGAATCGACACACTTCAATGCACTGTTTTAAACAAACTTTGAGCTCAGTTCAACTTAAATTGAGTAGACTAAATAAACCATTTTGTAATTTAAACAAATCACTACCTTAATCCTCTTATACGAATGTAAACCCTAATTACATTACTTCTAAAAAAAATCCACTCAACCATATTCATGAACGAAAAGTAAAAATATATTCAGATGCATCCAACTTATAAAAAGAGTTAAATAATAAACCGCAACCAATTAAAAAATACCCATAGAAAATTAATCGTGCATTGAAAATTTATTCACTTGGCACTTTATTTACGTTTTTATTTTACAGTCATCAAACGAATCGAGTATAAATTAACCGAAACTTTAAATTCAATATTATTGTTAATTAAATAAAATCAATCAAATTATTTCTGTAATTAAACTCATCAATCGGACGAGGTTGGTATGTAACATGCAATTTTACCGAGTTTGGTGGAAAAAAGTTTATGGAGAAATTATTATAGATAATAAGCTAGTGGGAGGTAAATTTGTTTGTTATGATTTCAGTAAACTAATAGATTTTAAGTTAATAATAATACCTATACTAAGATATAGATAGAACTTAATTTATTAAAATGAATTACTCACATTTAATAAAAAATAAACACCGAAATGTATAAAAACAATCAGAACCAGTCCACTTAATTATGTTCACAAGAATCAATAGCAACTTTGTAGTGGAGACATTAGGCGATGTTTTATCCATGTCGTTTCGTATCTCCACTGATCTATGTAATTTTGCAACGCAGTGTACATGCAAAGTGAAACAAACGACCAAGTATTTAATTAACTGAAGTCAATTTGTATGTTTTGGTGTAGGGTGCACTGGAGGGTTCAAGAATATCCTCGGATCACGTAAATGTGTTGAAATAGCTAAAAAAAAAGAAAATAAAGACCACGCATAGATCTTTTGTGCCTCATTTTCTATTTCTTAATTTGGTTTTTCGTGGATTGAGATATAAAACAATAATAAAGGTTTGCGAAAAGTATGGCTATCGTACGCGAACTTACTCTATGCGAAATTCAACAGATGTTAGTAGATGGGAAAAACATTTAAATTCGGTAAGCAAAAGACGGAAAATAGTATCCAAACTCTCAAAAATTTGTTGTCGCATCAATATCGTCCCAAAATCTCAGAAATTAAATTGTGCCAGAACTCAAGTTAGTAAGTCACTTCGATATTGAATATATCAACCATTGATAGTGGTATACAAAGGGCCAAGCAAAAGTAATGAAATTAAAGTTTTTTTAGACAAATCAAATCGCACCGAATTACAGACTAACTCAAAAAGCAAACCGAATCCGTACATAAATTTTGCCAACAAAACGATGCATTGACGAAAAGGATTAAGCATCAAACAAAAATATTTTACTGTAATTGTAAAATCTCACAATATGCTGCAACAGACCGCAATAAAATTAATTTTACTGACTCAAGCTCCTCCGAAGGATCCCCTTCCATCCTAATTTTCACCAGTCGTCAAAGTCGTAAAATTTGCATTAACGCAATAGCAGTTCACATTTCGGGAACAAAACACGATTGCAGAGGGAGGGAATGCGCCATCAACACGTTGCAAATGTGCCCCGGAATAAATTTCCAACGAATTTCCTCTATTTAACAGAAACAATAAAATATTTAATAAACAGAAAATACGATGTTGATTTTCTCTATTAACGAAATCATACAGAAATAATTAAAACTTTTGATTTAAAACCTTGCTCCGAGTTCGTTCATAGCAGCAAAGTTCAACATTTAAGTCCGTGTCCGTTTCTGTGTCCGCTTATGGTAATGAAAGCATATCCCTAACAAATAACACTGAACGATATTACACATGAGAAGGGTCGCACAGGATACAGGAAGCATCAGTATAGTTGGCGAACAAGTGGGTATTGAGTGTATAGGGCAAGGGTTGACCTCAAGGGAGCTAAAAACCTCGTCTGTTGATAATACGGTTTAATGTTTTGCAGATTTTCGAAAAAAGGAACCCATGTCGAGAATTTATTTAATGCAAAATTACAGAATAATTTCAAATACTTAACTATAGATATACATGATCATATGTTGATGTGGTGACGAACGGAGGACATGGGAGCCAGCAAGGACTTTTGAATTGATAGCCAACGACTGTCCATCGTTACAATGGTAAACAAACCAAACACCGTGTCTCAGTTCCAGGGAACATTATCCGGAAGTATCCTTGCTATAGCCAGGACATATTTTATGTAGGCAATATTAAAGGTCATACGGATGATTCGAGTTCACGCGATCTGTCCATTTTTAGGCCCATGAAACTTAAATTACTGGATTTTGATTTACATTTTTCGGTTCATTTTTACTTTGTTTTCACCTATCATGGATTTTCAATTAATTTTTAGTATAAGATTAAAAGGGATATGAAATTTGACTTTCCTACGTGGTAGAAATCGTAGAAAAATCTCCACAAAAAAACCGAGGAACTTTAAATTTAAAAAACCCACATGAAAGATGCTCCTAAAACCTAACAATAGCAGCTTCTTTTTCACGCATGCATACTTATATTTTACGGCCAAAGAAACTGCTTACAGGGTCACCAATTGCATAGTTAAGACAGCAGAAATGGAGGATAAAACAGTAGGATGGAGAAATTTGAGATATACGAGTAGAACAGTCTGAAATGACGGTGGACGTAGTTTTCGAACTGATGAAGGTTATATTTCTCAAAAAAGAGACATTGCTCATTGCTGATGTCCGGGGATGAAGTGTCGTACGGGAGACTAACAAACTCCAACTCACAAAAATTTTCATAATATATGACCACCCCACTCCTAATTAGCAATATTATTCTTTTTGCTTTACTATTTTTTAATAATGAAGAATTGCCAAATTTTGTATTTAATACATGTCTTTGGATTAGTACTAAAAAGGCCTAATATAAGTCCGATCGTCCGCCGTATAAGCGCTTTTCAAATGCTATTTGCATGAATATAATTTTTAAATTTCATAGTTTTTAGAGTGGGTGGTCTCTTGTTGGGGATGAACATTTTGGGCTGTAAGGGGAGGAGATTACAGCGAAAAATTTTTAATGTATATCTCCGGGACGATTGATAGTAAGAATCTGAAACTTGGGTGCTTGGTGAGCAATTGAAAAATAAATTTGTTAAAGGACATAGTGGCGTTCGATGTTAGTTGCTTTACAAAATATACCCCATTGCAAGTTGCACTATCTGAATATTATATCTTCGGGATCTCTTCTACTACAACATTGAAATTTATAGAACTAGTGAACACTTTAGGGAAAATTAAAAATATTTTTTTAGAGAACCTATAAACTTTTTTTTTATATCTCCAGGAACTGCTTCTGGCAGATAATTAGAGTTTGGTACATTTTGAATAAGAGACAGGTAGAAATATCTTTTGATTAAAGAAATTTTTCACCGTAAAGAGACCTCATTTCTGAAGATCATGAAAATGAAGAAAATTTGAAACTAATTAAGGCACGAAAATTAAGAACCTTCCTTTCTATCCTGTATTCATTTAGTACATTATTAAAATGAGGATAATTATTAAAATCAAAACACATAGCGACGTCATACACGACTTCACACATCAAACGTTTGAAATAAACTCATTTTAATTATTTAATGGAGAAAATTCAATTGGGATTTGATAAAAAATTCACCGCGATCAAAACGATGTGTGCGTTACGTACCTTTCAAGACGTTCAGAAAGTTAAAAGCTTTTACGGTTAATAGTCACTCGTGTTTTTGTTATACCTGTCCTGTCTGTACCTACCTACCTGTCTATTTAGTAAGGCGACAATAACGATATGTGGTTCATTGCCTTAAGAACACCACACGCCGCAATTTCTTCTTTAATTATTATTAACACGTTTCGAGGAAAACACTTTCAGCTCATTGATTTGTAAGGGGCACAGTGGTAAAAATAATGTCCACTTTTAATAGTGGATAATTACGTAATTGGAGATTGGTATTTTTGATATAAGCGCTTAAATTATATGTTACCATAATCACAAATTAGTGCTTGTCAAGTAATTTTGTTAGACAATTGTTTACCTTTCTGTCTTCTGTTACAGTACTTTTTATTTATTTTTTTTAGTTCACCACCAAACATCGATATTAATCGTACTCGTTTTAGGCGTTCTCATGTTATCGTGCACCATATGTGACTAATTGTTTCTATTGCCTTTTAAGCTCCTTATTCGTTGAAAAATCATCTAACAATCCTATAAAAAAAAATTATATTTAATATAAAAAATATTTTCGAATGTATTATTCATTGTATAAGTTTATTTGAAAAACTTATAAAAATCTGGTTTACGTCTATGTCAAATTTTCAGCAATTTTCAATCAATTTACTGAAATTATTTATTGTAGAAATCGTCCGGTTCTAGACACCTCGGTATCAATTGAATATTGCGCATATTAGATTTGATGATTTCGATATTTTGGAGGCATCACAGTGAGAGGTCCTTGAATATATTAATCGTGCAAATTCCTAATAGACATGAAAACTTAAAGTAGTTAAAGGAACAAAGTTATAACTTAAATAATGGAAAAAAATATTCGAGGAACCCCAGGCTTCATCGTAGAAGAAGAGAAAGACTTTGAACTAAAAAGCCTGGTATTTTTTTATATTTTTTCATGATTTTTTTATTTTATAACAAAGCATTGAATATTGTCATTAGGACGAATAGCAACGGAAAATCATCACCCCCAAAAACCTAGCAAAAGACAAAAACTTTCATTGATTTTCCCCTTAAGGAGACTGGACACAGCTGCTGTCTTCGAAACATATTATATAGCCTCCTAAGTAAGGGCAGTCTGAGCCTATAAAGATGTGATAATGTCACATGGTCAGATAAATTAGATGGCAGAAAAACTTTTTTTATTACAACACACCAAGCCTACAAGCTCTCTATCCCTACACGAAAATATCATCATATTACACAGATTGCGGGAAGGGTACTTTTTCTAATGCTCCATTCTTCGTCCAACAAACGTCTTTAAAGGACGACTGACCTGAAGCAAAATAACTGGACGGAAGGATTATTCTTTCATGGCATATGTGATAATGTTCTATATGCTAGCGAATATTAAGTTAAGTCGTTCAGATGTTCTTCATTTCGGAGGGTATCCTCCAATCATTAAAGACAAAAGTTCTCACCTACAGGACTATTTGAGGAGCTATCGTATCGCAAGGAGCTGA
The DNA here is from genome assembly GCA_951812415.1 of Beris morrisii. Lineage (NCBI taxonomy): Eukaryota > Metazoa > Arthropoda > Insecta > Diptera > Stratiomyidae > Beris > Beris morrisii. The sequence continues at coordinate 166,267,847 of OX638310.1, read as the reverse complement.
TGGGTGTGTCAGACTAACAAGCTCAACTTTTAACACGCATGAAATCAAATCATCGCTTATTGGATTGAGTTTGTGAAACTCAAATTGGGTGATTCTTTTTTTTCGGCGTTGGAAGCCGATTTAAAGTCCTTGCAAGGTATACACAGAACTGTATATGTATGTAGAACAGAAGTGTTCCTTTTTTCTGAAAGAAGTTATGTTTGAAATAAAAAACAGAAGGAAGTGCCTACTTGACTTAAAACAAAACGACGAGGGTAACATAAGAAATACGTTGAAAATCTATCTACTGAATCCCCGGGAAAAAAATTTAACTTTTGTCTTTTGGTTTTATTGGCTTTGTCATGTTATCCTGGGGATTCTTGGTGTGTTGAATTTGGAAATTGTATTCGGTTGTAGCGAATTCGATTCATTTAACTACGTCTATCCATTCACCCACCCTTTATTGGAGCTCTTACTCTTGCTTTCAAAACTGGATACTTTCAATTCAGTTGTGCAAATTTTACAATTGGGGTTTTTCCTTAAAGAGGTGGGTTTGCTTTACTTTTATGCAGATAATAATTTTAAAATTATGATTTTAACATAAAAATAAAATATTTCAAAAATTTTTGAAATTTTACAAAATTTTTTTTAAAAAGACGTCAGTCATGCTAAACGCATAGTTTTTGATGTGCTGTCAAATTATTGTAAAATCAGTCCACAAAAATTATACTGACATTTTGTATGGAAGCTACCAGAAGAAGAGGTGGGTTTTACTGATTGACTGACAAGTTTAGTCAATAGTCGAACACATCGGTCTAAAATTTTAGTTTCGTTCCTTCACCCATTTTCGAGTTATCGTGTATTTGAACGCATTGTTTTTGTTTCATTTTTTTCATGTTGTGTATTATTTCCCTTAAATTTGGCACCATTAAATATATCATAAGTAATAGTGGCAAACAGCGCCCCACGTTGGGTGCACTATTGTTCATAAATTTGTTCGTACGCTTAAATTTTACTGAGTCAATTATTTTCCTTATTTTTTAACTTTACTTTACACAAGCTATTCTTTTGAATAGCGAATTTTCATCTTGTATACTTGTCGGAAAGTTTTATTTTTTTATTTACCTTTTTCAGTTTTTTGTGAGGTAATGAAGGCAACGGTTGGCCCTTTCTAACAAAACAGAAAAAAATTAATAAAAGAAGTCCAAGAAACAAATAAGTGTGTTATCTTTAATTTTTGAATAACTTAAAAACACAAAAAATTTCTTTAAAATGAAAGACGAAATCTAAAATGATCATAACTACTAACAATGAAAACCAAATTAATTAAAAGCTTAAACAAAAAATTAATTATAATTATTAAGATATTAATAATTAACTTTATAGATGAAATACACTGCAGTCATGATAAACAGCAGGTAATCATGTGATACTTTAGACGAAACAGTGAAAAAATCACAATCACATCAATTTTTCATTCAATCAAGTCATATTTTTCAGGTATTGTGTTGGGCAAAATTTTGAAAACAAAATTCGATCATTACACAAAGTTAAATATTTGACAAAGTGGCATACAGAGTAATATAGACTTTAGGAATAATAAACTGGTAGGATTTTACATATAACGGAGATTGTGCTAATTTAGTAATTTAAATTATTAAAGGTAGAATATAAATGAAAATAAAACAAACGAGTTACTCTGTCTTTACTCAACATTCTAATCAAAATCTTGCGTTTAACCCAATTTTTGGAGAATATTTGTACGAGTATGTTGTAGCTGCTCCAAGGAGGATGAAATGCTTCTGTCCATAAACTGTTTTCTCTGCTTTAAAAAGTAAGGTTCTTGACTTTCAAGCCTAACAAGATACCGTAAACTCAATGGATCACAAGATTTAAGATCATTTGTCTGGGAACTATAAGAATCAGACCCTGAGCAGTTTGTAGCAAGTCCTTTTCAAAGGATATTTCATTTTTCTGATCAACCACATTAGAGTAAAATTTTAAGACTATTCTTTGATGGCCATGTGATTGTAATCTTGAATTTTTTCTGTTCCGAAAGCTTATATGTATTCCACTTTGTTAAGTATTTGACAAATTCGGTCGGTAAGTGTAATCGTAATTTTTTTTCCTTTTCTTGTCTTTATCTTGATAAGGTCTGATTGAATTTTTTTTTCAAATTTTTATGGTTAAGTTTTTGTTGTCAAATTTTTCTTGTCAAATTTTCTTTGTCATATTTTTATTGTCAAATTTTTGGCAACGTGAAATACAAGCTTTTGCGAACAAATAAAGTAAAGTATTATGAAAACAGTCAGTAACTACTTATCGCAGGTAAGGTAAGGTAAAGGAAACGTTGTAATTTTGTGTTCGAAAATGGTTATGCATTCCAGTTTATGCAATAACAGCGCGGAATCAATCAATATCAAAGTCACACAAGATAGACACCTGATACGCAAACCGAAGTGGATTGTGTTATTGATAGACGGCATCGCCATGGCAACAACAGACGGCAGCGACGATTGTCTGGGAGAAAAAATTACATTTAGTTGGCAAGAATCACAGGCGGCGAAAGAGTTGAATGGTAAGATAACAAACTATAACCAGAAACCCTACAATGCAACTACAAAAGAAGATACATCGTAAACAATCCGCACTTGAGCGTCATAGTTTGAAAAAACTATTCTTTAATTTTGAATATGTTCTATACTATAAAAAAAAGTATTTAAATTATAGCTTTCACAGAAATGCACTGTGTAATTAAACACAATAATTAAAACCAAGTGCAATTTCGACCCCGGAATTTAAAAATATATATATATCTTTATTCAAAGCAATAAAACAATTTTCCGCGAAAGGCGAAACGTGAACTCTTCCTCTTTTCGCTCATATATTTCGTAACTGACAAAGACGAATTGCGGTTGCAGCATAAATTACGGTTGAACTCGACGCAAATAAAACACTCTTGTGATGCAGGAACCTCTAGAAGCTCAGATCCGCTTAACAAAGCTATAAAATTGTCACAAGGACGAATTAAATGTACGAAAAGCGTTCATATAGACGTAGTAAAGCACATTAGGGGCGCCCAACAAAAATTATACGAGATATAAACTCCCTACGCTCGCACGTATATGATAGTGTATCTCGACATATGAGTAGCTATAATAATGCATTAAAGCAAAAGGGAAGAGTTTACTCTTATTAACCTACTTAACGAGCCACCGATGTAACGAACGTTAAAATTATCAGTCCAGTGACCAGCCGCTACCTGAATCCTAAATTACCCAAGGTAGCTAAGTAGACCATCAGATAATTCTCATTATCCTGGCTAATGGACAGAAAGGTGGCGAGTTCTAGCCGTTCTAGCCTGGCGGCTATAGTCTTCCTGATGGAGTTGTATCTCTCTTTCAGACCCATTCCAATGTCCAAGAGTTCGCTGAAAAATTCCGAACAATAGGGTAATTCTAGCGGCTGCAGTAAATCAAGTCACGCAAAAGTGTATAACATTACCCACACTTTTAACCTTCTACATTCGCTTTCAATATTCCACCTGAGCTGAAGGCTTCCAAGGTTCAATAACGACATTATATTCCTATTTTACCTTTTTTTATTATTATTATTTCCTTACTTTTTTTTATTCCTTTATCAGTCCGCAGCTATCAGTCGCCCATTAGTGCGAGAAGGGAAATTGCATAATGCGTTCGTACAAGCCATCAGCCCCATTCCTGCCCCCATCATCGAGCCACCTTTGAGTCGTCAAGGCTTAACAGCCTCGTGTCAATTCCTTTCACCGATAACGTCTCAGCTCTAATGACCTAATGACAATATGAAATAATCATGAGACTCCATAAAAACAGAAATAAACAAATTAACGTGAATAATTGATGAAACCATCCCTAAACGAGGATTCAATATGAATCGAGCGTACAACAAGAAAAGAACAGGATCGAATCAAAAATTAGGGTTATCCCGCGGGACATGACAACATTTCGAGAAGTTTTTAGCTACTAAAAGGACGAGGTTTAATGTCGTGAATGTTACGAAAGTTCAAGGGATGAGAGTTGCGTATGCGCAGTTCCGAGCCCTTCCAAGGACTTAAGGTTAAATCCTTGGTGGGACTAATACTTCCAGGAGGAGATTTCGAGGAGGAGTTTCTTATCAACGAGTGGGAGTAATAATCGCTTAATAGTTGTGAAGGTGTGTGTAAAAAACTGAATAAATAATGCAAACATTGTTGAGCCATCAAATGTAAAAGATGCTTCTCAAAAGAGTACAGCAAAATAATTTATCTCAAATTCAACTTTCAGCAAATATAAAAAATAAATTGTGCTCAGTAATTTTATACTCCTAGGTCAACATATTTCCAAGTTATTGCAATAACATCGGAAGATTTAACAACATTTTCATTAGTCTCGCCAATACCAACCATCGAATGAGATGATACCCACTACTAAATTCGCTTCCTCCGGAAACTCAAAAACACGTACTAGAACTATACGAAAAATGCTTCACCTGACACAAAGATGACGCCACTATTAAAAAGTTACTAATATATTTGTCAAGTTTGATCCCACAGTCCACAGAACGTTAACCGTAAAGTTTCAGACAGGTCTGAGAGAACTGTGATCAGGAGTTTGTTTGTTTTGGTCGTGTAAAACAAGATTTGGTGTTTTTTTTAGAAATCAATAAAATCGAATATTTAAAATATACTTTGTTTTGGAAGGTGGATAAAAAATCATTGGAAAAATCAGCCAAGTCCAAAATTTATTAGAATATATATTGATCAACTGATGTTCAACTTATTCATAATTTCCCGGTTGGTTAATCTGCGCCATCTAAGACTCAGTTCAACGGTTTCAAAAAAATATAAAATCAAGTTACTCATTCCATTACCGTGACCATGCAGAAGTTAGTAGAATAATTTCAATTTATCCTAACTTTTGTAATATATGTCCTTGTTGCTGCGGTCTAGAATTTGAAAAACATTTGTATGGAAACTACTCCTACCTAATTTTTTTTATCTAAACGAATTACGCTCGGAAAATTTCAGATTCCAAGCGATAAGCGTTCTCAAGCTGTTGGAAAATATTTGTCAACTCCGATTTTATGAACTTTGAATGGAAACTAAAAACAGATAAAGTTTAATAAAAAACTTCACAAAATTTTTACTTTTAGTCTTACTCATTTTCAGGATGTTCTGGAAAACCTTAATTAGAATTCTCTTTTTATGTTTAAAATGTTATTCATTAAACGAAACCTAGGATGGTTAGCGCGTAATTTATGCACACTTTCGGGTAACTCCCATTCGAAAGTCCTTTAAGAGTATATTCTTGTACTTATTGTACGATTGCCTGCGAACCTATTTCGTTACGAAATGCTACACTTTACAATTTTTCACTATTTAAAAGTTTAAGGATAAAGGATATTTTTTTCTTATCATTTAATATGAACCGTAGTTTTATTTTTATCATTGTCGTTGGTGAACGCTACTATTTGATTCGATTTCAATAGCAGTGCTCCTCAGTAAATATCCTTTTTCATGAATAAAAATTTACAGAGAAGACTTGAAGAGGAACCTTCCTAAGAAGAGAACCCCAAGTAAATAGGACACAAATTCTACCGATGAGCATGTATCAATAATTGCTAGTGAGGATAATTTTATTGTACTTGGAGAAATAGCGAATCTCCCAGCAACATAAGATTATTGGAAGAAATTTTGAAGAATTTTTTTTAGATAAGAAGGTCATGAATCTGGATGCCATAAATAAGGTTGAACACTATTGGTCCTCTTCACCTTCACCATGCCAATTCAACTAAAGGAATACACACTTCAGCCATGTTAAGATCTAGGAGCTTCTCCCATCTTGTCAGTTAAATTCAAATTTTTTAAGGACTCCTTTTTCAATTACCCCAAGTTGGTTCGGCTTTCGATCTAAATTCAAATTAGCACCCAACATGAGGAAACGTGTTGGAAGAAAGACTTGGAACTCAACAGAACTAGGTTTCCATCGACTTCATTCGCAGCATTTACTCTATTATAGAAGCCCTATTATTCTCCTATGTCCTCATCGGCAGAACACAGGATCTAAAAACTGTAGGCATAGTTTTTAGTTCCATGTAGGGAACATAGAACCACCCACAAAATAATCATGTTTTCCTTTCTTTATACATCACCAGTCAAAGTTCAAGCAAAACTACTAACGGACCATAATTCAAAACTCAAAAAAGAACTAATATAAAATTGCTCACAAGTTTAGATTGCATCTGACAAGGAGTCCGAAGGATATATGAAATATTTGTTCCGCTCTGTAACTTTTCATTTCCATAGATCATACTGTAGAAAGAGCAGCTCATATTTTCCACCATTTTTCAACTTTTCTGTATTCCAACTCAAAACATCACCAGTCTAGGGTTTTCGTATTGTTGTTAATTTTATTTTTTTAAGATAAACATGAAAAGAATTATAGTCAAACCTTTACACGTTTGAAACAACAATTCCGAAACTTTTTTCAAATACACTCTATGCAACATCAAATCGAAAGTATATGCATAATATAAAATGGTCTGCTCCTTCCACTTACGATGGAAAATTTCTTTTCTTTTCGAGACCATGGAACTCCGTATTGTTGGAAAACTTTTCAAATAATATAAAATTGGTTCTACTATGGTTTGATACTTTTCCGACATCTGCTTTGTAGGATATGCGAAATTTGGAGCTTGTCTACGTTCTACGACAGTCCTTTGAAGTACATATTTATGATTCTGTTTAAAGTTTTCGAATACGAAAATTTTTTTATGAGAGCGGAAATTAAAGGATAAAATAGATAAACAATAAATCAATCAAAGTATTTACTAACTTTCAAAAGTTTGATATCAGTTTTGACTACTTAATTTACATTCTTCTGTTACTTGATTGAAATTTACAATTTTCCTGATAATAAAGTGTGGAGGGCATGGGTTTGGCTATTAAGAATTTACCATAATACCGAATTATTAAGGAAAATGTCACACTTCATTAAATCTGAGGATATTTTAGTGAGTTGCGATACTAAAAAACATGTTATGTTATACGAACATAATTGATTTATGTTGAAGAGTTTTGTTTTTTTCTTCTTGCTTGTTAGATTCTAACTTAAAAAAACCTCACAGAATCGCAAAAACGTCATTATTTTTAAGTCGAAGTGTAATAGAATTTGTTGTCGCTCTTCGCTATTGTTATCTTAATTACATTTTGTACGAGTAAATAAACCAGAGGAGTAACCTCCACCAAATACTCTATGATTTGACCTTCCATCGCATATGACTAGATATCTTAACTATTTTCGTTGAAAATTACTTCACTTCACTTCACTTTTTCGCGCAATCCATTCCTGAAATAGATAAAATTCAAATTTAAACTTTTAAACTGCACGCCTTTAACCAAACACCTAACATTCCCACCACAAAATGTTGATACTCCTTAAAAGGTGATTCAACAAATTCAACTGCTATAAGATTTTGAAAATAAAAAAATTTCTGGATAAAATAATTATTATTTTGAAATTTTAGGTTATTCACACAAACAACGGATTGTTATTTAAAATTAGACCCTACCACTGAAAACAACTAAATGAAATGAGAAACAAATCAAAACAAAAAAAAATTAAATTTATTAAAAATCGAATCAAAACTAAATGAAGCTACCTCCAAAAAATTAAAAACAAAAAGACTTGGAACTTAAAACTATAAATAACTTATGATATCAGAACAAAAATAACAATTAAATAAAATGAAACTTGGACCATCAAAAATATACAATTATTTATAATTATGTATCTTTAATAAATAGGTTCGTTATTTAAAAATAATAAACAACATAATTAAACTAGAACCTAAAACCAAATAAAACAAACGTAAAGATATTAAAATTATAATTTGAAACTAAAAGTAATTGATATCAGAAGCTAAATATTAACAAAATCAAAGCTAATTATTAACTAAATCGAAGTAAATGCCAACCGTAGAAAATTAAATTAGAAAATAAAACGAAATAATGAAATAAAACCAACTTAAAAAAAAGTATTAAGGCGTCAGTCTACTTTGGACGCCCCAAAAAAGGGCTATTTTTAGGAATTTTTTTAAAGTTTACAAGAATAACTATCGATGCCATTCCTTTTGGGTTTAATGAATATACTCCAAAACTAGCTAAAAACATTTTTTTTTATTTACTTTTTACATTTTGTGTTGTTGAAAATACTCGTTAAACGTAACTGCGTGAAAAATACATAGGTGGCTGACGGGATTGATTTTGTTCAGCAGATTCATCTGACACAAGAAAATGGAAAAGTTATAGATTCTGTATAACTGTGATTCTGTCTGGAACTAGAAGATTTAATATTCATGCATAAATAACAAACTGACGGACTTTTTCGGAAAAATACCAAAAAATTGTACTTTTTCCACTAGTTTTTGCATCAAAATTAATAGTAAAAATAAAAATTTTCACTTGGTTCTAGTTCCAGACGAAATTATATATTTTAGGGATATGTGGTCTAATTTGCATCAAGATCGGTTAAATGGTTTCGAAAATTTCAGTCCCGTGAGCCGAGAAAACGTTGTTTCGAGAAAAACGCGGTTAAAGTTTTTTTCTACGAAATTGTGAAAAAATCATACGTACGCCTAATCAGCGATGCCCGGACCATACAGGATCCCTTCTGCCTTTCCAGAATCTCTTACCCTTACAGTTTCAAATGTGGACATATAACTGCCGGTGAAAGCAGTAGAGAAACTTCAAATGTCTAAATATAACTGCCGGTGAAAGCAGTAGAGCAACCTTAATAATAAGTTTGTGTTAATACAAGCAGCTGCTCGACATTGGCACTTAGACTGCTCGGATCTTTATGAATTTTTCTCACAATATTTTTGAATGTACATACTTTTGAAAAATGCAAAAAAAAACGATTTTTTCAAACGGTCACAACTAGACTGTCCCCTTAAAGAAAAATAGAACACACTAAATATTATGTTTTTGCATTATTTCCCTTTATTTACTAACTAAATGAGACTTAGATAATCACACAAAATTGAAATTAATACAAACTTGAACATTAAAACTAAACGAAATTTGAACATAAAATTTTCCGAAAATATGGCATAAAAAATAAATAGAACTGAAAATTAATTATATAAAATAAACCACAGAAAACAATGAAACTAAATAATATTTGTATGCAATAAATAAAACTTTTATAAAAAATAATATTAGAAGCTTAAGACTGAATAAATCTTTCAAATAAATAAATAAAACTTTTATCAACAAAAAACTTCCCAACAACGAAATAGAACAACACCAACAAAACCAAATTTAATAAAATTAGACTTAAGCCACTTAACCTAAAGATTATAATTAATTTTTAGAACCTTAATAAAACTTAAAAATAATTAAAATTAGAACTTAATCGCTTTTCAAATTATGAGTTAAAATTAAATTCTAACGTTAATAAGTAATGATGAAAATAGATCCTAAGAACTAAATAAAACTTGAAAGAGATAAGAAACAAGAATAAAGTAAAAAACTAAATAATAAGGTTTATATTGTTTTAGGTAATTTTTCTTCAATTATTTTCAACTATTAGGTAACTTAAACACAAATAAATTTAAATTTAACAAAATTTAAACCTTGAAACTAAATATTGTCGCTTTTGAGGTGTAAGTGGTCGCAAGGCACATATATTAAAAAAATGTTTTAAAAAATTTATTTCATTTTCATAATATATCTTACCTTTTATGTTTATATTTTTTGGCATTTATCTAATGTGTACATGAAACTTATACCTTAATAATTTATTAAAAATACAGCCTACACGTACAAAGAAAATTAAATAGAACCATACAAAAAGAATAAATTAATTAGTAGTTACCTAAACACCAAAGACGTAATACAAATACAAATAAAAATATTGCGTAGAACAAGAAAATTTCAAATTAATAAAAACTGAAAATCAAATAAATAATATTAAAAGTATTTGAAATTAGAACCTAAAAACTTACATAAATAAAACTACACAGCTTAAACCACGAAAAAAATAAATTGAAAATCATATTTATCGAAATCAGATCCTACGAACGAAACAAAATTTAAAATTAGATGAAACTTAAATATGAAAAATATGGAACCTTAACACCGTTATCAAAACTTAAGCCAGCAACACTTTTTAAAGAAAATTAAAGTTAGAACGTAATATCAAATTAAAAAAAAAAAATAAAATAAAAAATAAAATAAGGCTTAAGTTTATGAATTTCAGTAACTCACAGCGCGACAACTATAAAGTTATGTAGTTTAGTCGTATGTAAACCGTGATTAAGAAGTCCATAAAAATATAAGGAATTTTTTTAGAACCCACTCCACAACCGTGGTTTAAGTAAAAACAATTATTTGAAGCAGTACCTGTGCTCAGAAGAGCACTGTTATTGCCACAGAAATAAGCATATAGGAAATGCAAAAAACGTTTTAAAAAAAGAGAGATTACCTAAAGACCACCGAAGGGACATTCTATCCATTTGTACGAACTCTTAAAATCATAGTTCTGCTTTTTCTGGAGCAATACTCTCAATTCTTATCCTTCTACATAATAAATGAAACATTCTGTCACTGGTTCAAGCAACGTTTATTGCAAGGCTCTTTAATTTTCTGGAAAACCTTAATTAGCAACAAAAGTCCAGCTTGACCGCGTAATCACACTGGCAGCCTTCCGATTTTTCTTCTGATGCATAGGTTGAACTGAAATAAATCCGCGATCAGAATTAAAAAAAAAACAATTTCTCTCCTTATGAAAAGTTGTTGAATATATCGGGACTGGAAAAGCATTCGTACTGAAACATTACATCAATAAATCCATTTGAATCATACCTGGCCCCAACTTGAACACAATTCGCAACCAAAACTTATCTAGCAGTGCTGGTCGACGGTATTCATATTTCTACGTTCGCTGTAGTAATAAAATTAGTTTCCTTATTATTTTGTTTACTGTTCATCAGTACAGCAATCAATCTTGCCACCATTCAGGCAATTTATATTTGGAATAAAATTCTTTTGTTGTGTTTAAAATAGATTCATCTAATATAATTAACTGGAAATATCAAAAGATCAACCAGAGTATTCTATTTTTCTTTTTAATTTTTTTCACACACTGTTTGGTAGTTAAGAGTGGAGAAAAGTGATGAACGTCTACTGCGGTTAGTTCTGAAAAACGTTTTGCTAAAACTATTTCTATGCCAAAAATAAACCACTCAAATTTCGCTTGCGTATTTAATATTTTTATTATTCATATTTTATATCCAAACTTAAATTCTAAGCGCATAATCGTATTGTAATTGTAAACTTAAACATCTCCATTGTAGAGATCCGGTGATGATAGTGAGTAAAAAAACATAATAATGCAAATTTGTATACGTATTTAAAAAACGGAAATATATTTTTTTTATGAATATAATAATAAAATTAAATTTACCTCGGACTAGTATAATTGTATAACATAAAACAAAAGAACAGAAGAACTAAATAATAGATTCAGTAAACTAAAAAAAAAAGAGACGCCGGCATAATGAGCTGCCATGTTTATCTTCACAATTTTTATAAATCGTATATTCTATATATTATTTTATTTGTTTTATTTACATAAAAATTTAATAGTTTACAGCAACGAATTTTTATAATTCTATATTACGTTTTTTTAAACTCTTTTAACAAAAGAAATGCCGATTTAATTTCGAAGCGAACTAGCGATTAAAGCCGGAGATAGACAAAACCTTTAACTATGTGTGCGTTTTTCTTTATAAGTACAATTAGTTAACAAAGGCATTTTTCAGCATTATTTTCATTTACGTATTTTTAATCGTTTTCATCGCAATTATATGAATTAAATTTCGGCACAATATTTTTTATTTTTTTTGTCTTTTATTTTTAGATTTTTCGTAACAATATAAAGAATTTTCTTAGATTTTAACAATCAAATTGAATTTTAAACAACGGCATCATCATCGGTTTCAATACTTTCGTTTCTTTATTTTGGAATTGGATAAAAATAAAATTATTTTAAACTATAAAAAAACAAAATCTACAATCAATTAAAAAAATAACAAAAAGCAAATAATAGTTCAAAAACAGGGTTTGAATGAAAGTGTAAAACAAAATGGATCAAAACTAAAGAGAAATATAACGCAAAGCAAATTATAATAAATTTCTGATACTTACATATGAAAAACCGAAATTGGACGACAGTTGGTAAATAATATAATTAAAATTAATGTAAAAAAAAATTAAATTATTACTGAACTTAGTGGGCCCATCAAGGAGCCGATGGAGTCACGAGTGGATGTACTTATAATACGATGGGTGTAAGGCCCTCTTAAAAATTACGCCATAAGCGAAAAAACACATGGATGTACACGGATAAGATATTAAGAAGAAATAAAATTAAAAAAAATAATTCAAAGCAAAAAAACTGGGTAAAGTAGATTAATTCGGATACGAACGAAGGGTCTCGACTCACACGGCACAATGAATATTTTACCAATAATTTCCTACGGGTTACGGTACCCCACGAACGAACGATTGTTTTTTTATTTGTCATACGACAGACAGTGCTCCATTTGTTTGTATTCGTTGAAATTTAAAAAAATATGTTGGACTGCCCTCTAAAGAAGTAGTAAGCAGCGTCTAGAGATCTGTTCGTTCGTATGCGATATAAACTATTTCTTGTAGCACAACAGACTCAAATATAAATGGAAATTTAAAAAGAGAGATTCGTACTTAATACAGAGACTTGTTTTCATTTTATGGAATATAGGGTAGCGCGGAGGGAATTTCGGCGTTTCTTTTGTACTCGAATATGTACAACATTAAAATTTGTGCTAATTGTTACTTAAACGTGAGAATTAATATTAAAATTATCCGAATTTACATTACACTGGTTATTAATACATTGTAGAGATTGATTTTCAGCTGTTTGTTTTTTTCTTACTCTCATTAATTTTACACTTGTAGTAAGACTGCATTTAACGAGGACGATGAAACTGTCATCGATGATGACGACGTAGAAGACTCTGCGGTATTTGTATCCGAACACATTTCGAAAAATTTTTGTGTTACTTCTTCGAGCGTGGTACTATCATCCCACGATTCAGGATAAACATAACGTTGCTAATATAAATTGAAAGAAAAATCGGTTCAGTAGAGAAATTATCGAACAGTTCGTAATCTTAGCGTGGTGGCGCTGAGAATATTTTTTGTTATGATTGGGCTTTTGTAGCGAGTACTCAGATTCGTTGGTGAAACGAATCAAAGTACGTGGAGAAATAGAGAATCGATATTCGATTTTAGTTTTTGAAAAATATAACTTTTTCCAATCAGTCGAAATTGTAATATATTCCAATAATATATTCAATTAGTTGTTTTAATTTTTTATGGTTAATAAAATATAGCTTCATGTTTACACACCTTTATTTGGATTACCGAAGTAGAAGATAAAAGTTAAGAATTTATAACTTCTTACAATAGGATAATTTACAGGGAAGATTTTATTACGGCTGGAAACTCATCCAGGTGTTGTGGAATTAAGGTGGTACTGTGGTACTGTGTACTCCCGCTGACAGAGTCCTACCTCCGAAATTTTCTTGCCAATAATAATCACCACTTTTGTACAAAATTCAGACTATTATTTCGGTAGAACGTCGAGTAACAGATGAGCAGAATTATCTGAAAAAATGTAAATGCTCTTTGTTGTGAAATCTACCGTTTACAGGAACTGCCCCAAAAATTTAGAAAACGATCCCAGTTCTATCAAAAGGTTTTTAAAGAAAAGCTAAACAAAATCCCATATACGTGCACTAGCCGTGTGGCTGAGCGCCGTTTGTTGGACTATAAGGAAAAGGAAACAGTGGACCAGCTCTGGCTATGACTTAACTGGTCGATACAATGTCAATTGGATGCGACATGTTCCTTGATCCAGATTTTATGTAGCCAGACAGAAGAAAAGTAACCATCATATTTGCTAATCGGTCCTTACGCAATGCACCAAGAACAAAAACTACAATACTCACGTTCATATTTTCACGTTCCCGAAGCAACTGCCAGTTCTCCATAATTCGAACGTACTGTAACTGTTTCTGCACATCATTTAAACTTTCATAAATATGACATAATCCTAAGTAGTCGTATTCTAAACCTGAATAGGTTTTTCCGAATAATCGAAGACCTGTAAAAAAAGAGAACTAGAAAATTACCATCAATCCCTTCATCAGTTTCCATTGCAAACTTACTAATTTCTATACTTCTAAGATAAAGCTCTTCGGCTTCTCGATACTTATGCATGTGATAGTTATAGAGCGATGCTAAATGACCAATTGAAAGCCCAACTTCAAAGTCATAAGGACCGAGAAGATCTGTTTTGATTTTAATTGCCTTTTTATGCATTTTTTCAGCTTCCTAAAGGGTCGACAAAAATAATTAACGAAAATACTTTGTAAATTTCAAACAAACAACAAACCTCAAATTGTGTCATACTCTGATACAATCGACCCAAATTTCCATAATGTTTCGCTGTTTGGACATTAATTTCGCCGAACGCTAGAAGCGATAAGCTCAAAGCACTTTGATGCAGCTCTTCAGCTTCGTTCAATAAGTCGTGATGATCGTTACCATCGTTCGAACCCATTTTATCGATAGCTATTTCTTCGAGTAGAAGCGCTTTAACTCGCTTAGCCGATGCCAACATTAAATGATCAGATTGCACTAAATTTTTCATAATATCGATTGCATCTTCAACGTGTTCGCGAGCTTGACGAAAATTCCCGGAACTGTATTCGTGAACGTAGTAAGCGTATGATATGTCTTCGTGAGAGATAGCAACATGAAAATTTCTCTGACCGAAGAGAAATTGTTTGATCTTTAGCGCATCGTTGTATACGTCAACGCTTTGCGAAACGTAATCAACGTTCAGCAGAAAGAAACCGTAATCTAGTAGGGCATCGGCATATGTTTGATGACGTTTTCCGAATGTTTTTCTGTAAATTGTAAGCGTTTATGTCTGTAGAGTAGATTCTTTTTTTTTGACATAGGTACCTTGCACGCTTCACAGCCTGATTAATAAGCATGTGTGCTCTTTTGAATTCCCTTTTCACAACACAAGATTTGGCAGCTTGTCGTAGGACATCGATAACAATTCTATGTAAAACAAAGTTCCAATTTACTTTATTCTTCTCTGAACGAAAAGTTAACTCACCTTTCAGGCGTTGTCGGTTTCAATTGTTTTAAAGCTAAAATACTCCACTTCTGGCTATGATCGTATTCACTACGTGAAAAGAACAAAACCGAAAAGCGTGTGTAAATATTCGATAGCAAATTGTTAGGAATACGCTCGATAGTTAATTTATCCATAAGTGCTAAAATATTGCTATAAGTCCGCTCAGCTGACTTAAAACTACAATAAATAGCTTCCGAATCTAAAAGTCTGTAAATTTCAAATCGTTCCGTTACAAATACTGAACTCCAACAAAAAAAAAATAAAACAAAACAAACCTTTGTAAGCAGTCCAGCTGAACGATTAGTGTCGACTGATCCTGACTGGATTTATCAAAACTACTCGCAATCGACGATAGGATATTTATGCTCTCCAGAAGCCATCCGGCTTCCGATAGGAATGAACTCAGTCGTAGTCCGAAATCGATAACATCCGATCCGATCGGTTCTATTTTTCTCGTTGTTTTATCACGTTTCGTTGAAGCAGGAAAATATTTCAAGAGATAGTTGTTTTCTAATTGGCTTGCTAACGGACGTCCGAGTATCGCTATGCAATGGAACATTTTCTGTCGGGCCGAACTGAAACGTAGCAGGCGCGCACATATGTCGAGACTGACCAGCTGACCGAGAAGCATATTTTCCAGTTTACCACATCTGGACATCTAAAAATCAATCACATTTCTTTTATTATAATCAGAGGATTTAATCAAAATTAAGAAAATAGTGGCAAATTTTGAAGCTATCATCATAGTTGATTATTTTTCACGCAGAAACTTCTTCAGATTTCTAAACATGCGCCCTAATGCGGTAAAATCAGAAAGGACTAAAAACCGTCGTCGTGTTTACCGTCTCTAGATTTAATCGCGCCAAATTGCTGCTACACCAACGCGATTAACCGACCTGTACATCGTCGTGGGTACTGAAGTGATCGTACAAAAACTGATTTTGTTGTGATCCTTTCGGATTACGGAATCCACTTGTTAGTTTAATGAGCTGCAGTAGCATGTCTAATTTCCTCATTTTTATTTACAAAACATAGCCGAAATACAGTTTACGCTACAACCTAACATCTAATCCAGTCTCAACGATTCGGCAAATCGAACAGAAGAAATACTTATGTTAATGTACTAAAATTTCGGCCACCGAAAAGATTGTTATTAAAAACTTACAGTAAAGCTAGTATTACACTGTTTGACCATGTGGTCAAATTGCAGTAATAAGAAATGCGAAATAGCGAATTCCAATTATTCTCGCAATATCCGCTCGGTCAAATTCGCTATTTCGCATTGCTTATTACTGCAATTTGACCACTTGGTCAAACAGTGTAATACTAGCTTAACAGAAGATTTCTTCGGGTCGATTGATCTTCAAAATTTGTTACGTTGCGAAAATAGCTGAGTTGAACTGAAAATTCCAAACAGAATTAGAACATCGCCAATTCTAACTCTAACCGAGGACTAATTCTAGTTAAGCAGCATTGGGGCTCGAAGCTAGTTGCCGTCAGAAAGCACTAATAAGTAGTAAAACTATACAAGGACAACAATCGTAGTTAATCATTATCCTACGCTTAAAATTCTGAAGATTGTCACATTTACTTATCGGAAGGCATTTCACTATCTAGTGTGATATCTTGTAAACAGGAACCTCACTCCCTTTATCTTAGCCAGAATCTCAACTTGAAGCCTTACACGCCTTTTACTGCTGAGAAGATAAAGAACATTCAGATATTCGGAGCAGACCGCAGCACTCATGCGCGAGTCCGTTCTCTGTTGTATGTATATGTTCTTCTCTGATTGCAGAGACCTTCCAACCGATGGAATATTTGGGAAGCATTTCCCAATAAGAAGTTTGCTGCTTTTCATGTGTATATCAAGCAGCTACAAAAGCATGGTCAAACGAAACTGAGACTGATCCAAGGTCCTCACTCTTCTCTAGCTGGAATATCCACAATATAGAAATGCCCAAGACTGCACTACGGTGTCCTTTAGTTTAGATAAGATGACCCACACTGCCTTCCTTCCAATAGCCCGGCACTCACAAAGTCAACAACTGCAGTCAACCCTTCCTTCTCTTAGTATTCTCTACTCTTCGGGATAGTTAAAAATAATTATTAAATGAGGTTCATTGAGCAGGTAGTTGTGTTGTGATTGTCGACCAAATCTTGACATTCACCCACAGACAACTGTCTGACCGTTTTTCACTTGATAAAAATGAGAACGGATGAATCGACGGGGATCTAACCAATTTTTGTTTTACGTTGTTCTCCAGTAATCTACTTAATCAGCCCTCAACGACCAGGTTAAACGAGTTGTGGTATCAAAACGGCGCTTCCTGTGTTAATTGGTCCGTTTTCAGCAGACGGGCCACCACGTAAACCAACCAACCAACCAGTAAGCCTCATATCTAAAAGGTCCCTCCATCAAAACGCCTTCTGAACAATCTGAGGAAGATATTTTCAGCATGTAGCCTTCGGACGAGAAAGGAAATGTTTCTTTTTAATTTTTCTGGGGACAAATAAGACTCGTTTGCCGCCATCGACAGATCAAAACCATTTCCGCTGTAAGATCGACCGTAATTCGGGCACTTTCGCCAGTTTCTTTGACCCACAGCTAGCGGCGATGTTGATCAGCTCTTGGACAATCTGGCACCAGATTACCTCAGTGACAAAATCTAAAAATCCTTGGATGCAATATTGCTGCTCGTCCAATTAGTTTTGAGAAAACAAGTCTTCGTTATCACGCGTTTCCAATTTCTTATTAGCGCCGTCTAAAGATCGCTCGAAGGCCATCACTCGGAGATATCGCGAGTTGACGGAACACCTTCTGCTAGCGTTAAAACAAATAAAACAAAAACCCAGCCATTGTCTCAACCAAAACATTTACTAAATCTCGGCGTGAATTTCGTAAACAGAATCTCTGCGTAGCGTACGGCTCAACGCGGAAGCAAGAAGCCTAAAAACGAGTGGGAGGCGGCGGTGGGGACTCGCCGCCGTTTCACTTGGCCCGCATCCAAAGCTCCGCTAACGACCGCCGTTTGATCGCTACCAAATCAACGACATAACGCGCGCCGGGGGCTTTTTGCGTACCTGCAAGAGAATTGACAAGCATATGAAAAAATTTCGTAAGGAGCGTTCGAAAATTCCGAGCGGTTGGAACGCAAAACAGAAAGCCAGGAAATGATGCATGCTTTCAAAACAAACAAAGAAAAAACGATCTTCGCACAGGTGATACATTCTAATCAGAACTTCAGCCACTTGACAGTTCGGTGGCAATGTGTCAAAAAAAACCCACCACACGCACACACACGAAACGAAAACAAAGTACGAGCGAACGGACGTCGGAGCACGACCACCGCAACCATACACCGCCACGACCGTGGCGCTGGTGCCTGCTGAGCTGAGTGCCACTTCGGGACCACACACACACAACACTTTTTTTGCACAACGCGCGACTACTCACCGTCACGTAAATGTCGGCCAGGACAATCGGCGGCAGCAATTCCAGGTAATTAACACGTTCCAGCGTGCCCACATTGTAATTTAAACTCGCGACGTACGCGGTCACGCACTGTTTATAGAGCGAAATCGGACGCCTCGGCAAACCTTCAGCCTCAGCAGCCGCCATGTTGTTATGTCGGAACTGCTCGTCGTATACGTGGGAGGGAACGAGACAGGAATGATGATTGTGCAGCGGGGGAAATTGCAACATGTCAAGCATGGTGAGTTGCTTCACCGTTCGGTCGCAAATTTGGTTACAGAGGCTCGAATGGGAGAGCGCGCGAAAAGATGAACAGCTTGAAAAATTTCAATTTGGAAAGAAAAATTGCTGGAAATTATTAGAAAATGGAATTTTTTTTTTGTTTTACCTGAATTTTAAGCGAGCGGTTAGATGTTTCTAACTGCCCTGCTAACAAAGCACTGACCGCTGTCATCTGCGATCAATTGAAAAGAACATCGCGCTGTAAGTTTCCGAACGGTTTTATTTTTAGGAATCCGTTGCGCAGCTTTTGATGCAATTGCGCACGAAACGGTTTTTCTTAAAAATGTTGAATGCGGCGATAGTACGACGTTGTCTAGTAAAACGCGTGGCATCAATCGAATTGAAATGCTTCCAATTCCCGGATGGAAAAGAGCTCGTGCGAAAATTAAGAATTACGCACGGACAAAAAGAATAAAACCAAAACTGAACCAAATTTGGTCTCAATAAAGTTGTTTTTCCGGGAAGCGTTCGGAATTTAACTCGCGTAGAGTTAGAGTTTCCTTCACATTCAATTGAGAGTAGACTACTTTGATATTTAAGGCCGTGACATATTAAAAGCAGAAAGCAGCGGCAGAAACAGCAGCGTCGTCAGTGCTGCTTTTTGCTCTGCTTTATGAATTTAAATAGAACTAGAAGCAGAGAACAATGTGTCCATGCTAACTTCCACCGAAGGTAGAAGCACGGAATAATGTGTCCATGCTTTCTGTCAACAGTCACAAGTATTTTAGTCTCTTGTTTGAGCGGACGAAAATATTTTGTTTCCGTTGATTTTTCTGAGCTTTTCATTTAAAATGATCATTAAATACGAGTATGTGGAAACAATTTTGACACATTTAACATTTCAATTGCTGACAGCATTCCTAATTCTTAAGGGACTTACGTTGGCAGTACTAAAGCAGAAACAGAATTTTAGAATTTAGAACGAAAAATCAACACGGTTTTCGTCTCTTCTTCTGCCGCTGCTTTCATTTAAACAGGCGCCATATGATGCTGTGCTTTCTAAACCACAGAGCTATATAAATGGAGACCCCATCGGCTCATTTCTCTATACGATATGACCACTGATATATAATATATGGATACCTCATCGGCTCATTTCTCTATACGATATGACATATTGAAATAGCCGATGAAATCGTACCCTCTCGCTCCTTCTTAAAATTTCGAACTTCGAAAAACATGGGCAACAACTTAAAGAAAATTAAAAACTTTTCAATTTGAATTATCAGTTCTGACAATTCAAATTGTTCGATTTGGTGGTGAGAAGTTGTGTTTTGCGCTCGAAATTCATAACACAACTCACAGTTTACTTCAATTTTTTTATTAATAAATTTCTTGGGAAATAAAAGCTTCAGGAATATTTATAACGGTTGAGCATGTAATACGTTATTTTTGAATTTGGCGCCATACCGATAAGTACATGGTATTATATTCGTACTGCAGTAGCCAATATTATCTGTACAATTTACAAAGCTTAGTTGCAATTTTATGAACTCATTTTCTTTCAATACCTTGCATTGTTTATCCAAAAAAGTATTTATCAAATTCAAATTATTTGGTAATTTTTCAATTCGAAATTACACCTAAAAATTCTCATTTCATTTTTCATGTTGCCTAATCTGATAGTTCTGTCATTGTTTTACTTCTCGCCTTAATACATGCAGATACCGTGCTACTAACTCTTTCCTTCTTAAGATTCAGGTCATCCGTGGCTCAATCCTAATTTGTACCCCGGATAACTTTCGAAGTTTCTCTAAACTTAAAATGAATTGAATTTTTGAAAGAAACATAAAGAAATGTTTCAATCAAAAATTATTTTATTTGCATTACCAATTTTAAATCTAATGAATGTTTAAAATCATCAAAATTTTGTTCAATAATGCAGAACCTCGGGTTATCATGGACACCTTTTTCGAAATATTGACATTTTAAAAACGTCGGCCATGTGAGATAGCAAATCAAGGCCTCCCTTTGATATATCTCAGTGGATATGACTGATTGAAATAGCCCATGAAATCGTACCCTCTCGCTCCTTCTTAAAATTTCGAATTTCGAATTTGACAATTCAAATTGTTCGATTTGATGGTGATAAGTTGCGTTTTGCGTTCGAAATTCATAACACAACTCACAGTTTACTTCAATTTTTTTATTAATAAATTTCTTCTTGTGACGTCACGAATCAAAACGAGAAAATATACTCGTTCATTGGAGAATCTTTTTTGAAACGAATTCGTAACAATATTTTATTATCCCAAAGCGCGGTGTTTTAATACAAAACTTTGGAATTGACGAACCCTCTAGAGTCGATACTCAATAACAAATGTTCAGAATCATAGCAATATGCAATGAGTTTCATATAACAAAAAATATTTTTCAAAAAATAAGCAATTTAACTGCATATTTTTTAAATGGCGGAATGCCGACATTGCTGAAAATTGCGATATTTTTTTCAATCTAATTTTTTCTATGAAAACTCAATTCCAAATGAGAAAACTTATCTAATTCTCATTTTTAAATATGTTTATAAACTATTTAACTTTGCTTTGCCGAACAAAACTTGCACTTTAACGGAAAACTTGGTTTTTATCATCCAAGTCATGCACCCGCCATACAAAATTGTTTCGATTTGTATGGAGCTGTCATGTTTGTTATGACTAGAGACAGTTTTCATATGCATAGGCAATAAAAATGCATATTTGCATTTTTTCGCTAATTCAGAGACTGCATACATAATTCATCATTTTCCTATGAAAAGAGCATATTTCACTGATTCTTTGAATGTTCATCAGAAAGTTCTGAAACGCTCGCGTCTTTCGTTCTACTTTTGTCGCTAAGAAGTAAGAACCGACCGCGGCTTCAATAGTATTCTATTGTTGTTCGAACACACGCACAGTGTGTGCCAATATTTGTTGTTTTTGCCGCAAAGTTTTTCTCTCAATCGCTTACATTGTACGAACAACACAAATACCAACGGATTTGTTAGTTTTGCTTTTATCGCTAAGAATCGACCGCGGCTTTAACAGTTTTCTATTGTTTTTCGAACACATGCACAGCGTGCGACAATAATTGTTGCTGTCATTTTATCAGTGTTTTGTATTGTTTGTGGAATTAATATATTTCAAAATGCCGAAAGTGGAAAAAGAATCTAATCAAGAATTTAATTTGCGAATAATACGCGAGTACCCAAAAGTTTTTCGTGCCGATAATTCAGTTTTATTTTATATTGTGTGTGACAAAAAAATTTCAGCAAAAAAATTATTTCTCGTCAAGCAACATTTAGAGACAAAGAAACACAAACGAAACGAAGAGATGAAATTTGCTGCACCATCCAGACAAACGTTAGTTACTTCATCCTTTCTAGCTTCGCATGGAGAAATCAACATATTTTACATGGATATCTGTAAAACATTTTTAGAGTCAAACATTCCAATAAACAGAATAGGTCATCCAAGTATAGTGACATTTTTAGAGAAATACACGACGCGAACAGTACCAAGCGAATCAGTATTACGTAAAAAGTATGTTCCTTTACTTTACAACAAACAGCAAAGACACAAAATAAAGCAATTTGGGTGTCTTTGGATAAGACTACGGATTCCGAGCAACGTTTTGTGGCGAATTTTGTGTTTGGATTAATGGAAAAAGCAAGTTCCGAGAATAAGAACGTGGCAAATGCTATTTACTAGATTTTGCAGTTTTGGAGGAGGTAAATGCTACTAGAATTTCAACATTTTTTGTCAATTCGCTCTTGCTTTTATGGCCCCAAGGTAAGATAAGGATACCGTTTAATGTGATTTTGCTGAAATAATTTCTCATTCTTCCAATAGGTATTAAATACGATAAGGTGATTTCTTCAATGCGTTCACTAACAATTCTTTTTCCAAAAATGTTACATTTAACTTGTTTCGCGCACAGATTACATCGTATAGCTGATTTCACCCGACTAAAAGTCCCAGCCGTTAATAGATTGAGTTCAAAAGTAAAAGCAGTTTTTGTGAAGGTATCAACTGAATCTGTCTTAATTTTTGGTTAATTAATTCCGAAATGCATTTTTATGTCTATTTTAGGCACCAGCGCGACGATTGAAATTTAGGATCGATTGCCCAGGGGTTGCACTTCCACCAGAGCCAATAATTACTAGATGGTGTTCTTGGATAACAGCTGCTGTATGTATGTTTTCTGCCTACAATTACATTTTCAGTGACAAACGAAAAAATTTTGTCTTTGATAACCTGAAAAAACATGTAATTTTGAACTGTAACCGATACAAAACTGAATAAATAACGAAAGATATTCATGTGAACTTGTTTTTCTAATGTTCATATTGCTTCTTTTCCTAGCATATCTAAGAGCATATTTAAGACATTTTCGGTGCATATTTGCATGCATATTTTGATACATTTCCGTGCATTTAAAAACCGTCTCTGGTTATGACTCTGGTTTTTTATGTTCGATTCAGCTGCGCGGCTATAGTTCAGAGGGCTCTAACAATGCAGAACCTCGGGTTATCATGGAAACCTTTTTCGAAATATTGACATTTTAAAAACGTCGGCCATGTGAGATAGCAAATCGAGGTTTCCATTTGTTATATCTCAGTGTTCTAAACCAATTCTGCTTCTGCCGCTGCTTTTAATGTGTCACGGCCTTTACTGCTCGACAAACTCGATACAAACACGATACTCTTTTCACAGTTGGCTTAAGATGAAACAATTTTCTTAAAGCTTAAATACATTGATCTACGTTTTTAAACCATTTTCGAGATAACAATTTTTCAAAATTTAGCAATTCTTTTTTTTTAATAAAGTGCAAATAAGATTAATTTTCATTGTTGTTTTTTTTTTGCACAACAATATTTATTATTGTGAATATTGTGAGCCCAAAAGAACTGAAAAGTATGCATCACGTCATCAGTTGGCCAGTGAAATAATAGAGAAAGAAGTGAAACTTATGCGAATAATAGAAAAAGTGTGTTTGAGTGCCATCTTTTATCCGAATCCGTAAAACACCAGTCTGAAGTTGCCAACAATCGCAACCAAAATACGCCGCGATTTCATCAATCGGCTCGGCTACAAAATACCGAAACCACCGAGCGCGCACGACCTATTGTCACTTGCTGTCAACGTGTTTGCCCGAGTGGATGTTCGTTCGTTTTGTCTGTGCGTCGAAAAAAAAAAGTTTTGTTCTTTTCAGTCAGAAGGAAGTTCGGCCGAAATTCCAGAAGGTAATTGCGTCGATAAAAGCAACTATTTTTTTTTGTTCTGTAATCAAACAATCTTTTCAATTATTCGAAAAACGTGAGACTGTTGTAAAGTGAAGAGATGCCGCTAAACTTTTCTCGAAGGCGGCCTGTTTACGTTTGACGGGGGGCGAAAATAGTTTTTTTTTAATCTGATTTTGAAGAAATTCAATCGCCCGCAGTATCATTTTTCGCGAGATGCGCACTTTCCCCCCCGTTTTTTTGGACGGAAAGTTCGTTCCGTTGAACTTTTGCGTGATTTTAAAGTAAGTGAACGTCGTTACGACCAAAATCTTTGATATTTTACACCGCCCGGTTTTCTGTCGGGGGCTGCTATTCGTTCGAACGAGTTCAGGGTTTTATGAATGGCGGCGCGAAATCCACTGGAGACGGACGCCATTACGGGGCTTTATGCATTTTCCCCGTTTCGTTTTTTTGTGGTTTTTTTTTTTAAAGTAAATTAAAAAAGTTGGATGCTACTTTGTTTACTTAGCGGTCAGAAATTAGATTTGATGTAAAATTTAGAAGTCCGCTTTTTTGTTTGTCACTTGGTTCGTATCCCCTACTTTTGTATAGAGCAGACCAAAAAGCCTCATTTGTTCCATGGTCCCCACGTCTCCAATTGTCTAATTGCCACTACAGTGACCGCGTCGCAAGTTGATATCCTGAGCGACACATCCTCAAACTGAAAAGGTCGAATTTGACCATGAGCAGTTCTTACTGAAAAATATTTGGATTTTGAACTTTCATGGCGACATTCCTCTGATCATCTCGATTGCAGAAAATGAACTTGAAGAGGACTCTTTAACTCCACGTAATGCCCTAAGCGTGGCCATTATCAATATGTACACTCTTTTCTGCAAGACCTACTTTCTTCTATGGCACTGCCTACCCTTTCTATCTAATATCATTTTTAGCAAGACCAGAGTAACATTCTCCACTAAGCAACCGAGCCCTTTTCATGTAATTTTTTTTTCATACCGTCATCAATTGCAAGTGTGTCGTACTCTAAATATTTTTTGAAAAAAATTGTTTTTAGGTCTTAGGCAAAAAGTAGGGGAGGAAGAAGTTCCCTAAATTTGGGCAGGTAGGCATAAGTGGACTGTGCACTCGAATCCTGTTGATGTATACAATTGTGACTTCGGATCGCGTCGAGACGACGACAATTCTTCTGCAAGATGCTTTACTCCTAACACCCCTAAATTAAAGCCCCCATACTTTATGCTCTTCATAACGGCTGCAATCATGGCTCAGTTTCGCTTTAGGGCTTCATTTTGTTTCGCTAGACGGCCAGAACCATTTTTTTATTGCATCGCTTGCCATAATACGAAGTAGCTCTTGTCTTACTCAAGCCTGTATTTAGACTGCATGCCACTGTATCAATTATTTCATTGTTTTCGCAGTCAGTGTAATCGTGAAACTTTTGTTTTTTGTGCACTACACAAGGTCAATATCAACTGAAAAATTTAACTGAATTTTTAGTCAAAGATTCGCTAGCCAGGTAGTCTTAGGCCCTCCGCACACGGAGCCACTGGTTTGCAACTAATTGCAAAATTGTTTCATACTAGCGTGCAACCAAAATGGAACTGATTTTGGATCAGTCGTAGCAATGTACTTTTCTTTCATTTGTGGTGTAATCCCAAAGGTATTTTTGGCAAAATGTCGAGTAGTAGTTCAGATGAATGAAAAAAATGTGACGACAGTGGAAGTCCATCGTCAGACAACTGATAGATTCGTCTGCAGAAAATTGAAGCCTTTGTAATATAATTTTTTCTTGAGTCATGTCATAACGGTTGGTTTCGCGCATTTGGATCATTAATCATAAGGAAAACACATCCGTTTTGATAACGAGTAAGGAATGACGAATTTGTCTTCCTTGAATAATAATTCAATATTTCTGTACCTTGCAGGCAAAATGTCTTAATTTCACAAATCTTACAGAAAATCTTAACTTTTAATCATTCCAGTCAAATCGGATACTTCCGTATTATTGTTGGAGCCATAAATTGTAAATTTCATGGCGCAGCAGCTAAAATTTTGTGAAAATTAATTTCGAAAGTGCTTTTACTTTAAAACAAAACTATCCTAACCATTGCCAGGTCTGATCAAAAGGAGCGTTTGAAAGACCTACTTCGAATAATTAGTCGCCAATTTGATATATAAATGGATAGCATCATTTTGTTTAACCGCATTTTATGATAGTGAAACAGAGCTTTGACTTGTTACCGACTGGAGTAAAAAACAAGCCAGATAAATTCAATATCTGGGCCTGATAAGTATTTTCTAAAATCTGGTTTTAGTTTATCGGCTTTAATTGTTTATTCAAGCGGTTCTCTACTAGCGTAAACCAGTCGGAAACCGACTTGGAGAGTTTCCTTATCAAAAAAAAAAATTAGTTGGATCGAAAATACTGCAAATATTTATTGTCCTCTTCAGCGATTATTTTCCTTTGACTTTTTTTAAAATTGATCTGTGGGGTCTTATACAAAAATCCGTATTCTCTTTATTAAAAACACTTATACTGACTAGTGGACTTACATTTTAATTTAATTTTATTATTTGAATTTAGCACTCTGCGTATAATTCGACGTGTAAAAAAGATTGTAGAATGGACATTTTGTTCGTATCTGGTGGCAGCGTCGCCTCTAAATTCATCACAGTCTGGCGGTCAATCAATATTTCTCTTCGCACAAAGATTCGATTGTTTAAATGAAGCGTGACAATTGATCGGATCATGTGAAAAAACAACGGAAAATTTCTACCTGAAAATGCAAGATTTTCGTTAATTTACCTGTCTCCAGCGCATCTTTAGTATTCTAGTCCGATTTATATTGACAACAAAGACTATTACAATCGTATAAAATTCCGTTAAAACCGAATCACCTTGAGGAGATCAGACCGAAAATGTTATTCCGGATTTGAAATTCTCAAGGAGCCACCAACTGGGTCGACTGCGACAAAAATGGAGACGGAACAATCGAATCGGAAGCTGAAGCTACTGTGGTCAGCAGGAAGAGAGATACGATTATCAGAATGGCAGACTGTGAGGAGGCATCGTTCACGTTACGAATTGTGGTCAATTTATGACCGCCATTATTTTTTAATGGTAAGATCGCAATTGTTTTTTTTTTCGGATATGGTCGTCGTTGTTGTGGTCCTAATAAATTGAACTACGAGTCGGAAGCTTTGTCGAATTCAGATGGAAATTGCTCCAGGAGGTATGCGACCTGATAATTGTATCAGTTGTGGATTCGTTTCGTCAGCGTTTTGTTGTATGAATTCAATCGTGTTGTTAATCGACATAAATTGTCACCGATTAGTGAGCTGTGTACCGTACAATATGAGGAAGAATGAACGAAAAAAAAAAAATCAAAATTGTGTGAATATTCAGGAAGTATTCGATACGCAGCTATGTACTGCCTGTGGATTCATGTATCTAACAAATCCTTCAACAAGAAGTTCTTTCTGATATGGTGCAAAGTTCGCAATCGCTGATCTAACCTCCACCTCCGCGCATACCATCTGATTGTCGAAGGCTTGAATTTGGGCCATTATTATGTAGAAACTAGGCGTTACAATTTCGCCTGGACTCAATGTGGCATCGAGCATACTGGCCGTTATTCCGAATATTTTTGGCTAGTACTATCGCCATTGAAAGCCTCTAAGCATGCGGAATAGTTATTCCATTTCTCTGCGACGGGAAAACATGCACAGGCCTAGCAATCAGCAGTTTAAATTCACGTGTAAAGATTTATGAAAAAGATTTTGGTCGGCGCTTTTGGTTCCCTCCTGTTTTTTTAATATGGGAGACACAGGATATTGAGAAATTTGTTTGATTTCCGTATACTAACGTACGGAATATTCGACTTGAGTTACGATTTAAAAAAAAGATTGCTAATAATTCATCTAAGCCTGTATATCGTGTTTCCAGCTCTACAGTTACTGCACAAGTATCGAACCGGACTAAGACGGTTCAGTTATCGCGAAATTTCTGCCCGTCTTTCACGGATCCAGCTGTAATTTTCAACGATTTCGAGAATATTCAACGGCGCTTTATCGAAATCTACTGGAATTGAGCGCAGTACAGAACAAAAAGCGGCAGCATCAGCAGAAAAATTTATTGTTTGACGAAGAATTTGATAGCATCTTTCGACTAATCATATTAGGAAATGGCTCCCCATGGTAAAGACTATGGTCGTAATGGAGGAAGTGGTGGTCGCGGGGGTAGTGGTAACGGCGGAGGTGGTGGTGGCGGCGGTGGTGGTATGCGCGGAGGTGGCGACCGGAATCGTGGCGGAGTAAGAAATGGTCGCATCCAAAAACGATCGTTTGAGAACGGCAGTGGCGGGGGTGGTGGTTTCGGGGGTAGAGGAGGCGGTGGGGGAGGTAGTCGTGGTGGGGATAAAAATGGTAATAATCTTTATGACGTCGATTGGAGCACGGTACGTTTAGAACCGTTCAAGAAGGAATTTTATAAGCCGCACACTAAGGTTGTTAATCGCTCGCAGTATGAAGTCGATAAATACCGCGAGGAACAAGAGATTACTGTCAAAGGTCCGGCTCCGAATCCCATTCAAAATTTCGACGAAGCCTACTTCCCGGACTATTGCATGAACGAGATTCGACGACAGAACTACGAATCACCAACACCAATCCAGGCTCAAGGATGGCCGATCGCAATGAGCGGTTACAACATGGTTGGCATAGCCAAAACTGGCTCCGGAAAGACTTTGGGATACATATTGCCGGCTATTGTACACATAAACAATCAGCCACCTCTACAGCGTGGAGACGGTCCAGTTGCATTGGTCTTGGCTCCAACCCGAGAACTGGCACAGCAAATTCAACAAGTTGCAATCGACTTCGGTTCATCCTCGTATGTTCGTAATACTTGCGTTTTCGGCGGTGCCGCAAAAGGTGGACAAGCACGCGACTTACAGCGTGGATGCGAAATTGTTATTGCAACGCCAGGACGCCTGATCGACTTTCTATCGGCCGGAACCACAAATTTACAGCGATGCACGTATTTAGTGTTGGACGAGGCCGATCGTATGCTTGACATGGGCTTCGAACCACAAATTCGAAAAATTCTTGGACAAATTCGACCAGACCGACAGACGCTCATGTGGAGCGCAACATGGCCACGTGAAGTTCAAAAATTGGCCGAGGATTTTCTCGGCGACTATATTCAAATTAACATCGGCTCTTTGGAGTTGTCGGCGAATCACAATATTCAACAGATCATTGAAGTGTGTCGCGAAACCGAAAAGGAAGCAAAATTGAAAGATCTCCTCTCGAAAATCTACGATACATCTGACGATCCGGGAAAAGTTATAATCTTCGTCGAGACAAAACGTCGTGTTGATCATTTGACGCGTTTCATTCGAAGCTTTGGCGTTCGTGTTGGATCTATCCACGGCGATAAATCACAATCGGAACGTGACTTTGTACTGAAAGAGTTTCGAACGGGCAAGTCGAATATATTGGTAGCAACGGATGTTGCAGCTCGTGGACTCGATGTCGACGGGATCAAGTACGTGATTAATTTCGATTATCCACAATCGTCGGAGGACTACATTCATCGAATCGGACGTACTGGAAGATCTCATGCTCTCGGTACATCGTATGCATTCTTTACAAAAAACAATGCCAAACAGTCACGATCGTTGCTGCAAGTTTTAAAAGAGGCTAATCAGGAGATCAATCCGCAGCTGGAAGAGTTATCACGTTCGGTACGCGGAAATGATGGCGGCGGATTTCGACGGTATGGAAACGGTAGTGGAGGCGGTGGTGGTAATCGTTTTGGCGGTGGAAAATTTGGGGGCGGTGGTGGAGGGGGATTTAGACGTGATTTCGGATCGAGAGGTGGTTCCGGTGGCGGTGGAAGTGGTCAGGGCATGCAACGTAATGGTTATGGCGGCAGTTATTAAGGCGATCGTGCTTTAAATCGGGGGAATGAAGGCAGGGGGCAAAAAGTATTAGGGAAAAGAACAGAAAATAAGTAGTAAACAAAAGAATTAAAATTTTCATTTTAAAATCAATTTCTCTTTAAAAACGATTCCATAATATTGAACAAAATAATTAATGTAATGAACATGTCAATAAAAAAATTATAGATATGAAATTTTCTGTCGAAATTGGTAATTCTTTCTGTTTGTAATTTCAGTTCAAAAAGTTTCAGCTATCGTTTGTAATTTTCTCGTTAATTTCGGCATTGGGGGGCTGCTCGTAATCACATCGAACAGGTTTTCTTAAATCGAATTTCGTCGTTGTGAAAATTGCCTTATGCTCTGCAGAGTAACTTCGATGATAATTTACCGCTTTGAGGTAAGTGTGTCGCTGTTTGGATGCGTCGAGAAAAATGGATTGAATTTTGCAGCCAGACTGTTGATGAATAATTTTAAAATTGCTGGGAGTCTAAAGGCTTCACTTGGCATCAATACAAGTTTTGTGTATGATCACTTTTAATTTAAAATATAAACTTTCAGCATAGAAAAACTTTAGGGACATCTTTGAGTTCTCTTTGAAGATTTGAAATTTTTACTAAAGAGATGTTCGTAAGCTACGTGGGATTACTTTGAATCACAAACATTTTTATGAATACATTTTTGAGATTTCCATTTGTATGCCGCCGAGTATATCAATCGACTTGAGTAAGTATGGTCACCTCTTATTATTTGGGCCATTTCGAAACGAAAATGAACGAGCCGAAATCTCGACCCTCATATTATTTTCCCTTCCAAAATTTCTAGCCGTCGTATCCTCCGTCCTATCCTCAATTGATACCTTATTAGAGCAAAGTGCTCTTTTGAATGCAACTTCTGCATACAGTCCGGCTTCCTCTTCTTCTGATGGGGTGTTAGACCAAAAACATGGAACACGTTTATGCTGATATCGATGATAAATGATCAAGGGACGGTTGTTTATCCAAAAAAGAAGACATCAAATTTGAATGCAGTTATTATTTTTATTTATAATTATTTCGTTTTAACGACGAACATTATTATTATTTGCGACGGTCTTATTATCGTCTCCGCCATTTAGATAACAATCAATCAAAATATGTTGAAAAATATCCGGACGAATATTTGAAACTCGATAAACTCCGTCTTCAGGCGTATCTTCTGCGAACATGGTACTAAACATTGGATTTCCTTGTATTAAAATCTCTCGTTCGACATAAAACTTCATATTTTCGACGATCAGGGCCGCATCACCATGAGTGGAAGACCGTAGTAACTCCTTGACCGACATTTCCATCGCCTTGTACTCCTTGCAATATTTTTCCAGCATCTCGGGGTGCGTCATCTTACCAATGTGAACGCTTACATAGAGAAGGATATTAAGACCGCCCTCTAGGTCCAGCACATTATAGCGATCGTTCTTGCACATATCGATGTGGATAACTTGTGGATCGCCCATCACTGTGTTAGTCGGCACCCGTTTAAAATGTTCAACTTGGTTCCGAAATTTTATGTTACCGTACGTGTCCAGTACAGCTGTCTCAAATTTCATCGTTACCGATTTGCTCCTTTTCCATTGCGCCTGGAGAAATATCGAAACGAAGTTGCGAAAATCAGGACTAAATCCAGCTGGATATATTTTAAATTTTCCTGTTATGGAGTTGCTGATGTCGATATCCTTGATAATAAATTCTTCTCGATCCTTCGAATTTAAAAAGTCCATGAAGTTTTCGAAGGTGCACATGAATGTTGATTTCAGTATATGATCCTGAAATTGTTCGGAAACTTTTCTTACAATGATTAAATGGTTCATTTTAGTATTGTTTTTAGGGCGATCTTTGCGATACAAAGTGTTTCTCGAAACTGATGCTGGAGCCTGTTAAGGGCTTTATATTTATACAGAAAATCATTTCGAAACGGACCTTCACGACCAATGAGAGAGCGCTGTAGTTTTAAATGACCTGGTTTAAATTTTAAGGATTTTATTTACGACCGTCTTAAATAAGATCCTAATTAGTCTTTTGGATAATAAAAGAAAGACAGAATACAATTTAAATAGGAGGGTTTTTCGACATTTATTAGATAGACTGGAAAATGAAATAAAATTTTTACAGTAATCTTATTTTAAAAACCAGTAATTTCCCTAGGATTCCTTTTCTATTGTTTTTAGCGATCAGCATCCATTCACACTTTATTTTCTTTTAATTCCAAACAGACAAACAAAAGAAATAATCTGCTATGGCAGCGTCCTTTCATCATCGGCGTGCGGTTATTCCGCAAACCAAAGAACCGCATCCCAAGCATCACGGTATGGAGCCGAAAAAATCTAAAGAAATTGTCCGAAAACATAAGCGCACTCGTCCGGCTTCTTCGTCCGATAGTTCATCAAGCTCAGGTTCCGGTTCGAGCAGTGATTCTTCCTCGTCGTCCAGTTCTGATGGTAAGCCCGCACGAAAGAAAGCGAAAAAGGGTCGCGTAGTTCGACCGTCGAGCATTTCGTCGGACGAGGAGCGACAACGAAAACGCGAGAAGCATGCATGTCACAAAAAACTCGAAGCAAAAAAAAACCATCTGAAGCGGAAACTAAAAGAAGCCAAGTCTAAAAAACGTGTCGTGTCACCGGGCTTACGACGTCGAAGCACCAGTCCGCAGAAAGTTCGCAAAATGATAATAAGTGTGTCGGGCGAAAAAAAACATCACGGTGCTACATCAAAGGATCGACTTCGCGAAAAGGAACGAGAACGCGAAAGAGAGCGAGAACGTGAACGCGAAAAAGATCGCGAACGCGAGAAGGAGCGTGAAAAACTACGAATGCGCGAACGAGAACGTGTACGCAGTCGATCTCCTAAGAAAATCAAGTCACGATCACCAAAAACTGCACGATGTCGCGATATGAAACGAAAATCACCGATCGATAAACACCAACATCATTTGTCGCCGCGCGAAAAATTGATTTGCCAGACTAGGCGGGAACGAAGTCCAGTTGATCGAAAGAAAGAGGTGCGACGACGTCATGAGAGCCGTGAACGAGAACGTAGGGATCGCGAACGAGCCGAAAGAGAAGCGGCCCGGAATAAGGAACGTGAGGAAGCGCTGGCCCGTTGTCAAGAAAGGCAACGAGAACGTGATCGTATCGCCAAGGAAAAGTGCCGCCGCGAAAAGGAAAAGGAATATAAAGGTGATCGGCTCTTGCCACGACCGGCCGAACGAGAAATGGCTATTGCAGCTGCTCGTGCCGGAAGCCGAGAAAGGTCGTTCGAGGCTGATCCGCGTCGTTCACATCCGCACAATCGTGATGTTCGCGGTGATCCAACATATGATCGAGCCTACGAACGTGAACGAGACTTTTTAGCTCACGAGCATCGAATCGAGCGCGATGATCGTCGTGAACTGGAGCGCGAACGTGAATACATTGCAATGCGTCGACGAGAAGTTGTCAGTCCACAAAGCACACGAGAATATTCGGATCGAATCCGAGCTTCCGAACGAGATTTATACACCGAAGAGCAACGATACGAAAGAGAACGCGCGTACGCTGCACGCAATTATCCGCCGGATGAAGTTCATCACCGTGAACGTAACTGGGACCGAGAACACGATATACCGCGTGAACGTGAATTGGATCATGCTAAAATTTATCCCGTTGATCGACAAGCCGCAGGATCTAGAGAGTGGGAGGCGGAACCAGAGTGGGCGCCGCAAGATCCACAATGGGAAGAACCGTGGCCACGTGCTGAACCCGTAGAAGAGAACTGGGATACCGACGAGAATTTCCAAGGCGTTCAAGATTGGGATGATCCACGTGTCAAACACGATCTTGCGCGCGACGAACATTCAAAGCCGCATGCATCACGACGATGGCCACAAGAATGGCGTGGCCGTCCTAGTGAAGAACGGCATGGTGGAAACTTCCGTCATTCAACAGCTGCTTCGCAACAATTAGATTATCCGCATGATAGATCCGACAGTCTTTACCGCAGACATCATCAACAACATGGACACCATCATTCCTCGTCCGGTTATCATCATCCCCGGCCGCTTTTTCCATCCAAAAGGCAGATGACATACACCAACCCCAATCAAGTTGTACACTCGTCATCTGCCATTTCATCCAGTGGTTCGGCGTCAACAACAAACACTGGTCCAACCTCGGCAAATGTTGCAATTCCAACGACGACTTCAACCATACCTTCACTAATGGCAACCGAAGTAACTAATCCGCTTGAAGATCCACCGACCATCATTGCTGAAATAAAACCCCAGGAAACAGACATATCGAAACCCGAGGAAGTTGGGAGCATAGTCCAAGCGCCGAAGGAAGTCATCGCAGAACCCACAAACCCTGTCCGGACCGAAGCGGACGAGCCCGAGGAACCGATTCCAGACGACTTGAGCGAAATAAGTGACGATGCCGACGAAATCTTAAACAAAGTAGAGGACATAATCGAACCAACTGCCGACGAGTCACAAGGAAACGAAAGCACGGAACCAATTACCACTGAAGATTCTGCTCAAACATCGTGCGAAAAACATTTGGAATCGGACACGAAATCCTCAGATCTTCCAACGGAACAAGAAAATCGTACCGAGCTAGAAACTGTTTCACAAATCGAACAATCGGTCATAACCGACGATAAAAACGATTTGCTCGACTTTGAAGAAATTTCCGACGGCGAATGGGAAGAAGATGCTCGCATTAAAAATCTCGGTGACGCGTTGGGTGTTGATTGGGCTTCGTTAGTTGAAGAGTCGAAGAATCGCGAAAGTTTAGCGGAAAAACAAACAACAGCTAAACAGAAATGGCAACCGCATCGAATCATTTTAGACATCGGAATATCGCTGAAAGCGGCTGGTGTCGAATTTGCCACGAAAACCTTACAAGATTGTAAAGCACAGTTGAATCTCGAAATTCTTAAGCATGATGTAAAATCGGAGCCGAAAATTAAATCGGAACCCGTCGACGACGAGCCGGACGATACAAAATTCAAGATCGAAAGTAAACCACCGTTGATCGTTTCGAACCTGAGCAGTTTGGCTTGTGTTCAGGTCGAACAAGAAAAGAAACCGGAACTGAAGGAAAACATCATTTTCAATGCAAGCGGTCGAAATAGTCGTGCACTTAGTGCACGAATGGATTTGAAACGGCGTCGACAAATGTGCGGATTGCCTGTCCGAGAAATTAATTATACGTATGCGCCGAGCGAGTATTTACAGAAACTAGCAGTCGATACTTTCCTGAAGAGTATCCAGCAGAAGGCCGAGACGTTAGTAGCAGTAGCTAACGCTTGCAAATAGAAATAAGTTTATTATAAGGACACAATTGTTTATAAGTCATTACTATAGTTAATTTTGCTGTTTTTCTTCTATAACATTTTAATGATTTACTGCTTTTGTAATGGTTAATTATGAAATTTCTTTTTTTTAAGTTAGAATAGACAGAATTTTATCAGATATGAAATAATGTACTCAAACTGAAATCGATTTATTTTTAATTAGTTATAAAATAAATCCCATTGAAAATTGTATTTATTAATTGAATAGCAGTGGTTGGAGTTGGAGGAATTAGTTTTAGTATTTGTTTAAAATGAAACGTGGATGCGATTTGGAGTCAGAAACGTATTGAACGAGTTTTGGCAAAATTCGCCGATTGTGACTGAAATAAAAGAATTTTTCATTCTGTTTTGAATTGAAATGAGCCATGCTAAAACTGGAACTCTAGCTTAATCTTATCACTGCTGCTGCCAAAGCTGTAAGTTGGACAAACTGTATATGCACTAACGCAAACATCCGATACCTTGATAATGGCCAACGTGCGTATCATGAAAAATCAATAAGTAGTTTTATGAACAGATAAGAGATGCTGTTTTAATACAACAATCGAGACATACAATACATCGGAATGTTTAAAACGAATAATTTGGACAAATTAACCTGCTAATTTTGTGTTTAAACCCATAAATGCTCTAAAATACAGCGGGCTGACCTCACTTGAGATAACGCAAATTTTTCTTAGTGCGTATAAAGAAAAAATTGCCACAACTGTCAACCTGTTGGGAAATTAATATATATCAAATTTGAGATGCATAGCTTGAAGCGGTCAAGTTATTGCGAAGGGACTTGTGTAAGGTAGCTACGCGAAGGAATGCAAGTATTTTCAGATGGTAGGCGTAGGCGTGATGTATTTAGCCACCGCCGACTTAAACTCAGGCCGCGCACATATGACAGTTCGTCGTGAGAAATGCCTCGTTTTTTATGTGATGTGTGACGTCACGGATCAAAACGAGAAAATATACCAGTTCATTGGAGAATCTTTTTTGGAACGAATTCGTAACAATATTTTATTATCCCAAAGCGCGGTGTTTTAATACAAAACTTTGGAATTGATGAACCCTCTAGAGTCGATACTGAATAACAAATGTTCAGAATCATAGCAATATGCAATGTGTTTCATATAACAAAATTATCTTTCAAAAAATAAGCAATTTAACTGCACATTTTTTAAATGGCAGAAAGCCGACATTGCAGAAAATTGCGATATTTTTTTCAACCTAATTTTTTCTATGAAAACTCTATTCCAGATGAGAAAACTTGACTAATTCTCATTTTTAAATATGTTTATAAACTATTTAACTTTGCTTTGCCTAACAAAAGCTTGCACTTTAATAGAAAACTTGGTTTTTGTCATCCAAGTCATGCACCCGCCATGCAAAATTGTTGCGATTTGTATGGAGCTGTCATGTTTGTTATGACTCTGGTTTTTTATGTTCAATTCAGCTGCGCGGCTATAGTTCAGAGGGCTCTGATTTAGCTCAACTAATTGGCCGTATTGTGAATGTCACGTCACTTCGATGCCGATTCGACATCGACGCCCGAAAAAGCGATTGTGAATGTCGATTGTCATCGACAGTTGTCACTATGAGATTCCAGTCCGTGACGCTTGAAAAAAATTAACGTCGATGCAAAAATGAAATGATTGCAAATGAAAGCATTCACATGAGCTTAAATTCGCAATTTACAGCTGACACATACATATCAATATGGAAATGCTAATGAGTCACGTCGATGCGGTTACACAATCGTTTTTTTTTCGATCGACGTGACACGTTGAATGGGCATCGAAGACGACGTGACGTGACATTCACAATACGGTCAAATATATGATCAGGCTATAGTAAGTCTTATCACACTGCGACAAATAGGCATCAACAAATCTACCAATGCTTCCTTGTTCCTTTGTTTTAACGTGATTCTTTTGCTCACTTTTGAAGCATGAGATGAGCAGTGCAGCATTCTGTCCAAGCGCCCTAAAGTGGGCATAGTGCAGCATTCTGTCCACTTTAGGGCGCTTGGACAGAATGCTGCACTCTGTCCACTTTAGGGCGCTTGGACAGAATGCTGCACTGTTCATCTAATGCGTTAAAAGTGGAAGAAAAATATTATTGGAAAAGGAAAAGTTCTAAAGATATTAAAAAAACACCAGACTATAGGTCTGATTACAATTAAATCAAAAAAAAATTGAATTCATCTAAATATAATTTATTCGCTTTTCTTTAAACAAAACACCACATATAAATTTTGCTAGGAATATAAAAATCGTGAAAATAATCGAACATGTTCAGCAATTATTCACTTAGTGAATATATCGGAATTAAAAAATAAAAATATATTTATATTATTCAGTTATTTTATTTGAATTTATTCAAATTCAAAAGAATACCATCGTTGGTGCCAAAAAGCGGTTTGTGTGTTTTTTCATTAAATTTAAAAAGAAACGAGTTTTCTATTTTGTTTAGTAGCAGTTTTTTTTCGTAAGTTATTCGTTCTAGCAGTGTTTTAATTTCCATGTTTATCGGAGATAGGGTTTATTTTTTCTATTTCTGTCGTTTTTCTTACGCATACGTTTCAATAAATTCACAAAATATTGTACAAAGTAAAAAAAAATTATTCGACTTTTAACGTTATAAACTTATGTTGGCATAGAAAATAAACAATATAAAAAAAACGTATTTAATATTATATGAACTGAATAAAACGTTTTATATTTTGATCGCACTTTAGTTTGGGAGTTATTATTATGCTATAGTTTTACTATTTTGCAAATTAAGTATGTTTAATACTATAGAGCGCAAGTTCGATTCGCATGGGTGGATTATTTGATTTGATTTTTTGTGGATAAGATGAATTGATTTTTTGTGTTATTATTTATTTCGTCGGTAAAAGTAAGACGTTGTGCAAGTTATGGTACCCACGTTTGGGTAAGTGAGATGATGATGACATGAAACAGATGAAGCACTGATTGTAAATTGTTCTACGTAGCAAAAGCATTATAAACATGTTAAGTAAGCCGCATCTGTTTCGTTTCAAAATTTCTTCGAAATAATTAATGTAGGAACTTGAGAATGAAAAACTTACCTCGCGTAGTGTAACGTTTTGAGAGCAAAAGTCTTTGTGTCTTTTGTGTTATTAAGCATTTGCTGGATTTTTTGATTTCTCTAAGAGAAGATTGCCATTTAAATTTTTGTTTATAGCACCGGCAGAGAAGTATATAACTAATTAAATAAATTATGTGCAATATTTTCCAAAACACTGCAACACATTTTCTAGCTGTATCCAATTTTACTGATTTTTTCAGTAATTGCGTAAAATTCGGTTTACCAGCCACAGGCAAAAAAAACTTACTTGATAACAATTGGGTGAGAGAGGAGAGACTGAGCATCTACTATATCCAGCAAGGCTAAGATCAATTGAATCAGTAGCTTTCATCGATCTTAAATACGTCTCGATGCAGAAACATCGGTACCTTTGAACATAACTAGGAATTCTCAGTCTCTGCCCTCCTGGATAAATTAGTTTCTCGAGAGAAAAAAATCACTGGTATCGTAATGAACATTTACGAAATTTTTTTTTGACTGGCTTGGTTTTTGACCAAATTGATTCCTTTTTTGTCATATTTCAAAACTTTCAAGACCCTAACATTATTTTTAATTGCTTCAGAACCAACGACTTTTTATGGATCGCGCAAAATATTTACTTTCTCGGTTGTGCACTCAACAAAAGTTTAATTGACTATAATGCCAATTCTGTTTAACTCGACCAATTAAAATTGGAAAGAGTTCTTAGAATCCGGTACTTTAAAACCTTTTGATCTTTAAGTTTTAGGACTTATTTAGCACATAAAGTATTCTGATCGTACATTTATTTAGATTTCATCGGAGGCAGAGGGATTCCTCCAAGCCCCGCGACCAGTGGCCTATTGTGCTGTACATTTATTTAACAGGACAGGAAACTTCAATGCAGTCAAAACTTGATTATTTATTTTGGTCTGCAGATCCTATATAAGAATTTGTCTGTTGATTCTAACACAAAAATAAAACTTTGTAAATCGCAACGGCCTCGCCATGTCGAATGAACGACGGATAATTCCTAGACGCATTTTGAAACGCAAAACAAATGACATTTGACCATTGGAAAAATCGCACAAACGATAAGAACTATAGATAGCAAATCGCTTATACAATTTTCTAATTGAATGCGACGGGGTCGCCTAATTTAGACTGTCACGCCATTGATAATGAGTCATTATGTGAAGAATCGTAAGATATCTTGCAGCATACGTGTTTTTGTCTAATCTAACTACTTTCAATCAGCTAAATCTCCGCGCACATGGACTTAGAATTGCGAGGTTTGCAGAGATTACAAGGCCAAAAATTATCTTTGACTGGACTCTACATTCATTTCAGTGCAGTAAGAGACTAGAGGATTTCGAAGCTGTCAAGTAATGATGTATGATTCTGTTTTCAATCCGTTTCCTAGTGCGTCATCGCCAGGGCCGTCGAGACATGGTTTACATAGGAAGGCAATTTATTGAGTAATAAAATTGGAGATGCAAAATAAATTTTAAGCAGCTATTAATTACACCTCGTCGGGGTCGAAAAATATTGAACCCCACTATCAAATAGTCTTATATATCGAGTGACTTTTGTGTTCCGTTTTTTTATACTGCATGTGGTGCGTCGCGAAATTTCTTAATACATTCAGTTGTGTGTGATTTTCCCAGATTCATCGCGTACTTGCAGTAAGCCATAAATTAATTGCGTTCACTTCAAATTGAATTGTAAACAAATCAAAACATGTTTTGATCTCTGAAAGATCGGTACCAACAGATCCTTATACTCTGAGAAAACAACTGTTTCGCTAACATCATGGTAAGCAAAAAATCTATCAAAGCTCATAATTTTAACACCCACCCTGATTTGTTGAACCTTCGCTTTCTTCTAAAGCACTTTTCCGTTTGATTATTGTCCGCCTCAAGGAATTATGTAGTTCAAACTATCTATATCTTCAATATGTTGAGAAGATTTCATAAAAATCTTTCACTGGAAGAACAATACAGCCGAGTTGAAGGTCGAAATATGTTTTTGGGCAATCGAAGTGACATGACTTGATTCCTAATTTTGAAAACAAAAAAATTTATATGTCAGAGTAAAAAAAGGTAATATATTGGCATAAGAAAATAAAGTCGACTAGACATAAGTATGTAAGTAGACTTCATGCAATGCGAATTATTCCCAGAGAAACCAATAACACAGCAAATGATTCGCAAGTTTCTACAGCGTAAGTTCTGACTTCACACTGCAAAAATGTTCTGTTTTTGAGCTTAATGTAAATTTTTGTTTTTGTTTTTGTTTTGTTCTCGATTTACACTCTACTGGATGGAATAATCTGAATCGAACCCTATCTAAAACAATCAACTAACTTAGGACTACTTACAAAATAGTATTTGGTGCATTCACATTATTTTCGTTTGCTATGTAAATCTCAATCTTAAATTACGACGAATTATTTTACAGTAATCTATTTTTTTTCTTTTCACATTTTTTGTTTGTTTTTAAAATAAATTTTGCGTTTTACTTTGTTCACGTTTTGTTTGTTTGTTGTTTTAAATAAATTAACATCTTTCTTATATTTTACTTTTGACTTAAATTAACAATTATACAAAAAAAACTTTCTTTTTTTTTTAAATACAATTAAAGCAACAAAAAATTAGGGTTTCTTTTATATAAAATGTGTGAATTTTAAGGAGGCGGGGTAAATATAATGAAATTTTTACTTCTCCGTTTTGTGGCTATAATAACCATATATAGTTTTTAATTTCTTTCCTAATAGGTTTTCTTATCTTTTTAAACTGTTTCCATACCTTTAATGTCTTTTTGTACAACATAAAATTTATGTTTCTTACCAACTAAGCCCCAGATGACGGCACAGTTCTCGATAACCACATTAATTGGTATCGTACAAACAGCACCTAATACACAGGCTATAAACTTAACAAAACCGCATCGATACAATGAGAATGATTTGATAACACCAAAGACGTACATGTAAATATTAACGGCGCCGATAAAAGCGCATATGAAATCCATCAAATTCGGGCACGGTATCGGATAGAGACCGGCAAAAATAATATTTGACGTTGATAGGGGCATTGTGACCCACGAATATACACTTATGCCTAATAATAATTTGTGCTTGAGGGGAATTAATTTCGAATGGACGACCAGAAGGATTCCTTGGAGCCAACGTTTTCGCTGCTGTAAGAAATCGAGAAGTGTAAACGGTGATTTTTCGTACATTTCACCTTCGATGAAATTGAACGTGTAGCCTTGGCTGAAGGCTCGCATCGCAAAAAAGCAATCCTCTGCGACAGAACCGTCCAGACCGTTGTCGAACGAAACTGCCTTTTCAGCGCCATTCTGGAAGAAGAAGAAAAAAAGGAATACAGTATTATTAGTACATTGATTGGTTTTTTTAAATCGTCGATTTAGCAGTAATACCAAGAATTCTATCAGAAACCCATTCATTATTCATTACATGTTAAAGCTATTCCAATTCGATTTAATTGACTTCAGTGTTGGATGAGTGCCAGCCAACTGGATCTCGGAATCAATGCAACGCATTCGGAATTCTGTCGCAACAAATTAATGCAAAGTTTGGTCGAATAGATTGCAGGAGAATGCAATGTTAATAACA
The DNA here is from genome assembly GCA_951812415.1 of Beris morrisii. Lineage (NCBI taxonomy): Eukaryota > Metazoa > Arthropoda > Insecta > Diptera > Stratiomyidae > Beris > Beris morrisii. The sequence continues at coordinate 166,225,610 of OX638310.1, read as the reverse complement.
GCAATGCCGTGATTACTACCACCGCGTAGGCTTGCATACGGACGTTTTGATTCAAACAATTGGTTGTTCTTGTTGCATTAAAAATTGCTGAATTGTGAAAATATTCGTTATGCGTAATACATAAATAGCTGCAGCCACATACGCATCGAGCGGAATTCGAGTCATCGGTTAGAGTGATCAACTTGCATTGATGTAACCTACTCGGTAAAATGCAGGGTCGGTTTTCCGAAAATATATTTAAAAAAAAAAATTTCCTCGCTACGGTAACGTTCATCACCGTATGACCTCTGATATCGTTCAACTCCACAAAACGTTGGAAACGTGTCGACTGTTCACTTAGAGTGAAGTAGAACTCATTGTTAGTAGAATTCAATGAAGAATTTTATTTTAATGCGGATTGCACACAATCTTTGGTTTATTCGCTTGAAGTTTCTAATGAGTTGTCTGAATTTGTTCTCGAAATCCAAACCTCCCGACTATTTTTCGCTAGTCAATATTGTGCGCGATCACATGCCGTTTATTTTGCTGCCGATCCATTGATGAAATATATCCTGAAACTACTTGAAGGAGTTTTCATAGTGCTCCCGATTGTCCATGTCTATTAAAATTCCAATTAAAATTAGCTCTCCGGCTTCAGCGATTCCCGCTTTCTTCTGGATTTGTTCATTTTAGTGTGGCAACGTGTTGTGAACAATGTTAAAAATATAATCAACTGGCACAATTTTAATTTAAAAATATTATCAAATGACTGAATATTCTTGCCATATGTCTGTTTTTGTTGTGTGTGAAATACGTTCCATGAATCATAAATAAAGCAAATTTTAGTTTAGTTACGTATATCCTAAAGGCAAAGCTAACAATAAATAAATCAATTATTGTTTCCTTTTCGCTTATCATATCACTTAGAAACACAATTAAAAACCGTTCCACATTCGCTCAATAATTCTATTTATCTTATCGGGTTTATGGCTGTCGTTTAAGTTGCTAAATTTTTATCGTTCAATAATCTGGGGCATTTTCTTTCTGTCTGAAAAAAAACTTTGCAACACTCAGCAATTCATAAATATTTCAACGAATTTGTAATATTTTCATAGCATCGATAAGAATTGCTCGAATTAAAAAAACGACTAGCCGATAAAATGCATGACCGCTGAGAGATTTCGCTAATAATTGTATGATGTAAATCGATTATATGAATCTCGAGCTTTGAACCTCATTCAAGTCCTAGCCCGTTGGTTTACTAATAATGTTGTTGTGATTTCGAACTCCACCTGGTCATGGGCTTATCAGCCGTGGTCTAAGAAATCAAAGCTATCGGAAGAAGTGCCTTAGAAGAGCACACTCACACTACATAGGAACTATGTAAAATCTGCCAATGGTTTGGGCGAAACTTTATTATTTTTCAGGTCAAAGTTCGGGAGCGGTCAAAGTCCGAGTATATCATCAGTTGTTTCGAGATTATGACGTTTCTTGGAAAGTTAATTTTGTTCTTAAAATAAAAATATTCGAATTTCGGGTCGACGTACGGCGGACAGACGGACTGAACATTTTTTTTGCTTTTTTTGTGTCTACTAGTCATAAAACGTGAAAAAAAATTTTTTTTTTTACTGTATTATTGAAATAATAAAGTAAAATCAACTACTTAATTCGATTTCTCACCTGTGTAACGACGTAGCTGCCTTTCCAACTAAACAGCGGCTTATGGAACAATTTGAACTGCAATCGAAGCTTTCCCATATCATCACTAACTCGGAAGCTATCGGCTAATGTTGTCAGCCAATTGACAACATTCTCGTTGGCATAGGTTATTAAGCCCTGTCCAAAAGGATGTTTTCCATCTAATACAAAATTGATAATACCTCGTACGGAATTTTCGGTAAGTAGTGTTTCCTCGTCTAAATGTACAACCCAGTCATTATCGTTTAGTACATTGACATTATCTTCTAGACAATACTGTAATGCTCGTGCCTTAAATAGCGCACCGGTTTTCGTTTTGTAAATTTTCGGTACGACAATTTCCCGGACACGTCGATGTTTTGCCAGATTCACTTGCTTATCGGTAACGACTTCGATTAGAAAATTTTCAAGACCTGTATCCAGACAGGTATTCATATTTCGAAGAACATTCGATTTAACTAAATTGGGAAAATCGCCTCGCGTTACAACCCTTATACAAATGAACGGTGCCAATAATGGACTGCCCTTAAGGACAACTTTTTCGGGAAAGGCATTGTAAAATACCAGACCGCAAAAATTAAATAGAACTTGTGGTAGCGTTAAAAATGTTAGTAATCTTAGTAAGTACAGAAATATTGTTGCAATCTGGCCATATTCAGTCCAAGGATCGACTACTATAAATGAATCCTCGTTGATTTTTATGCCACCAGAGAATACTTCAAAGGCGAATATCACAAATAGTAAGAGAGCACAGTGTAAAAGATGTTTTAAAGTTGAATTCATTTTCCACTTTTATTTGTTGTGTTGAAGATTTTTTTTTCTCTTTTTGTTTTTAAGCTGTTTTGATGAGTTTTTTTTGTTGAATTACGAAACTTTTTCGAGGGATGATCGGTGATGTGCTCCTTTATTTTTGTTGAGATGTGTTCTTCGTTCTAGTCCATTTAAGGACGGCAAGAATCGCTATCCAGTATTACGGGAAGTGAAGATCGAATCGGATTTCTTCACTGCATTATTCTGAAAAGAAACGAAAAAAATTTAAATTAATATGAAATCAATGCAAAAAATTTAAATAAAGTCAATTAGAGATGACGAATGATTTGCATCGTATGATTCATATTTCATGTGAAATGTGTGTACTTTTAGTGATGACTTCATGTGTCTTGACTGGGTTTGCGACAAATAAGTTTGAATTTTTGTCCACTTATTGTGTACTGCTGTTCAAATAATTAAACAATAAACCGGCTTTTTACCACATTTGAAATTTAATTTTTTTCGTGAAATTGGAAGCGATTTTATCAACAAAATTTTTTCCCGACGAAATAGCCGGAAGGCCGAGAAAATGCATTTCAATTAACTCAACCTGTGAAAAGTTTAATTGACGAGAACGGTTCAGCTACACGACGAGTGTTACGAGAAAATTTACTGTATGATACATGGATGCTGCGACTCAGACTATTAATTGTCGCATCGTTCTAGGATCTTCACAATATCTTTACTGTTCCAACATGTTTCGAATCTCAAAGAGTAGAGGTCAGGAAAAAAAAATTTCTGACCGAAGTGACAAAGTCTTTTGTGGGTCGTGATCCCACACATGTCTGCTCAAAAAGAATATCCTCTGATATATCTTCATCCACTACTGGCACTAGACTTTTAGATGATATTTCCACAGTCTTCTCTGCAAGTTGCGTAAAATAATTATTATTCAGGGATGATCTTTCACACTTTTCACTCGAGTGAAAACGAAAAACTTTTCATAGGATCCAACTTTCAAAAGCAAATTTTTAGAGTGCAAAAAACATGCGCCAAATCGGTCCCAAAAATATCGACTGCTTGTTAGTACAGTAGAACTCGGTTGGACCGTCAGTACTACTCTGTGAAACCACATCTGAAACATCGTCCAAACATTCTTTGTGATTGTGACGCAGTAGCCTAGAAGACAGGTTCTCGGTAGATTTACTCTCACCTTTTCGGAGAAGACTCACCTAAGTAAAATTATATCCTTTCTTAAGGGGACCCTTTCCCATGTTAACTAAAGTACACTTTTCTTAGGAACCGCAAATCGCATCGAGCTCAAACTTTGTAGGCTTGTTTTAACACTCAATTTAAAGAGATTTATTTTATTTATTTATTTCTGCTATATATTTTTAAAAATACTTCATTTTTATAAATACATAGCAGAAGCTTGTAAGCTTTAGACATACATACATGCCGAAAAAACTGCACTTTTAGTGTTAGTTAACGTTGTATAAAACCTCTGAAATATAGAATTAAAAAAACCGCCACTAAAGGTGTGCAAAACAGTGCCACCAACATGATAAAAACCCGCTCTCCGACAACTAGTTTGGTTCTTGAGAAAAGTGTACTTTTAAAAAAAATCACAACTTTTCAGGAGAAGCAAAAAACCAAATTAGTACGTTTTTCAAGGTTTTTTTTAAATTATTTCATAATTTATGAGTTTTTATTTTTAAAAAAAACAGGAATATTTCGATACAGATGGCAGTGACTTAGAAGGTTATTTTTGAAAAGGTTTTGTTTTCACTTGTTTTACTTTCATTTTAATCGTGTTTGTGAATAATAAATAATAATAATGCCTAGAGTAAGAATGTTCAAACAAAGACGTAGTATACACTTTTAGTCATCGGAAAAAAATATGCGGTTTGTGGCATTCTGCACAGAATATAGTCTATTTTAAAAATATGCAATTAAAAAAAATCATTTTTTTTTTTAATTTTTTCGGTGACGACTCCCATAAGGAGCAGTAAGTCCACCAACAGTCATGAAATTTTTCAGCTGTCATACGTAATTGGTTAAGTCGTATGCCTGCATCTTACGTTGGAGATTACGCGTAATTATTTCATAGCCAGCTCTGAAAAAAAGTGAAAAGCAACACTTTACCTTTTATGAGGTTATCCTATAGAAGATACCTTAAAAACATGACAAACGAACTGAAAATAGTCGAAATGATTACACAACATATCCAAAAGAATTCCATCCAGTGTCTGCGATATAATCAAAAAAATAAATCCACTAAATTTATGATAACAAATATGTACATCACAAGAAGTGAATCACGGAATTTGAAAAAAAATAAAGTAACGCATATGCCACTCTTTATATTGTCCTTGCCATAATCCAGAGTATTATGATTTTATTCGTAATCGCCGGGCATAGACGTATCTATTCAGGGAATAGGCAGACGACGGTTTAAGTCGAAAGACCTGACTACAAAATATAGTGCTCGGCTTTCATGACAAAACATCGGCTAATTTACTAGCTTTTGTTAAATATTGGATTATGTAAGTTGTTCATAAAATGTACGAATTTAGTGTCACGTATCGATTATTAGATCGATGGAAAGATTTCAGGTACATCGCTTAGTCCGACAGGATGAATTTATTAGGTTCACTGAACACCGCCATTACAGAAATTCGAAATTGGCTCTCATTAACGGCAAAACTGATTTAAAAATTAATAAAATTTTGATAAATTTCTCGCTTTTCTTACATGAGCTCTAACACATTTTTACAGAAAGATACGGGGCTATATTTAACACAAATATTTTACACTTTGCACTATGCAAGTACTGGCAAACTTAACGCCGTCCAAAGAGCTACTACTCTGCCCGCATAAAACTTAAAATGACGATAACACCGTTCACTTTCGCAAAGGTATTACAAAAATTCCAGACTATTACTAACCAGCCGGTGAACCGTATTCTTATCTAATAAATATTTTTTGTTTTTATTCCTTATCAACGCGATAAGATTTGGTTTGATATGACAACTTTTTATTATATTCCACTTATTTTTTCCGAACGAAGGAATGCTGTAGGGGATTTCTTACTGTAGGTACGTGCTCGTATTTGCATTTAACTTGGGATGAAATTGTATAGGTGTGCTTAATTAAGGCAAAATAATCATCTGCGGAAGTTAAAGTAGCGCAATAAAATGGACTTATAGCGTATGCATATCTCGAATGTGTTATCTTGACGTTGAAACAATTAAAGCTAGAGATATTACTTCGCGATTCACGTTAAGCTTCAAATGGGTGAAATGCGTTGAAAATTAATTTCCAGGGCCGACAAATAACAATGGACATTTCGCGCGAAACTCTTCCAAGTGCTTGAAAAAACCGATGCTGAGATGTGATTGCATTTATCTTAGTGTACGGCCGAAAGGGCGATTCAGAACGTACTAGTGAGTGTGCACCGCGATAGAAGTATCTATGGTTAATGCATACCGTGGAGGCATCAACCTGCAAGTTGCTCGGATTATTTGGCTAACCGCTATTCGGAAACGAAAAGATAGACAACCAACAATTGAGGTAGTCTCGATAGCAATGATTGAACCATCGCCAACTTAACATCAACCTAAGCTCTCGCTCGCGACTTTTTCAGGAAAATCAAAGTCGACTGATAGATCTCTTTCTAAATAGGTACTAACTACTACTTACAAGTCTTGTAGATGGAAGCAAGCTGAGACGTTTTCCGTCTTTCGCAGCGCAAAAATGTTATTTCAGCGCAGCAATTCAGATTCCAAACATTTTAAAATAAATTATAATTGGATTATGTACAGAATAGTCTCAGTGAATTCTTTGATATCTCTCTAGCGATAATACAACATGACCACAAAAAAAAATTTGATAAAAACAATAAAATTTAAAAAACATAGTTAACATTTTTAATTAAAATAGGCCTTGTTAAGGCCAAAAAAAAACATTTCGACAATCAAAATTTGACGATTAAACCATTTCACTGCATTTAACAGCGAAAATAGTTAAATGTTTGTCAACGCCAAATCTTTACTAGAACTATGGAGCTCTGGCTAGGAATTGAAAAGTCTAAAGTGAAAAGGTATCAATCGCTGCTTTCTTGTAAATGTTGACAATGAATTGATTATTACGACTTTTTACCTTGTTGCTTATACCAAGGTAAATAGTGTCCAGTGTAGCGTACAGATCCGTGACTAACTTATTGAAAACGTAGAGCAGAGTTATAAATTGTTATTTTTAATTTACAAAGGCAAGCAGGTGAATCGGCTGTTCGGTGTGTAAAATAGTAAATGATCAAGACTATCGCCTAATATATTTTGTACTAAACAACTCACCGTGAACATATACCAAAAACCATAACGACCAAAATTTGTTTCACCGCTTAAACGGCTGGGTCACTTAGCAAACAATATAAGAATGAGGAAGGAGATTGACGGCAGATAAGCGCACGACAATCGAAAAGATGGCTGGGCTATAAGGCAGTTTCAGTTTCTACCAAGGCGTTACACTAGAACAGTGCACCTATTCCCGTTGATTAAGAGGTCTGGTTATTATAGAAATTATTGTTATTAAATTTACCATATCCTCTTTTAATTTCTATTGAACCTACCTTCATATCTAAAGAATCTGCCAAAATTCTGGGCGCAACTTTATTAATTTTTGAGGTCTGGAACGTGTTTAATTCTGAGATGTGATGTTGGTTTCTATACGACTGACAACCTAAAAAATACCCAGAAAGCTATTTGGAACGTTGTTTTTTTTTAGGTTATCAGTCTCATAGTAGCCTACACAGCATCTCAGTATAAAATGCGCTCCGGACTTATATAAAAAAAAAAAATTTGTTGGGGCCAGATTATTGGCAGATTTTTCAGTTATTATTTTTATTTATTTAAATTCTAAAACCGATTTTTGGGCGATTATATAGAAAGCCCATTAAAGTAAAAAAGAACAATTCGATATCTCATCAGACCTAAGAGAATTCGATCTCATTAAACCTAAAAGATTTGTCACAATTCATGAAAACTTAACAATAACTTACACCCACTAGGAGGTTGAATATCGAAAAATGCCTAAATTGTTTTTTTACCGATTATATTTTAAGCCTTTAGAAGTGAAAGCAAATTCGATATCTTATTAGACCGAAGAAATATATCGGAATTCGTTAAAATGTACACTAACTACTTTGCACCACAATCCTCAAAGGCGTCCGTCCGTAAGCTATTATTCTTTTAAGTATAAATAATTTTTCTAAATTGCACTTTTCCGCAATTAAATATCTAAGAAAAAACAAGGGTGATGAGGAAGATATAAGAAAGTATTAAGTTCAATTCTTGCTGAACCTCATGAATGTACTGACAGACATTCTTAAAGAGTGGATTTCATTTTGAATAAACAAATTTTCTAACGGAAAGTTAATTTTTTTATTTTGATCAAAGTTTTATTTCAAAATTAACAAACAAAATTCTATCTTCGTGGTAAAATTGGTTCGAAAGATGTTGTAATCAAAAGTTTTTCCTTCCGCGCCCCGACACCCCACCTCTTCCCCTCTTCACATCCTCCAATCAAGGCTCCTGGTATGCCTTAAGACAATCACAAAGTTTTAACCTCCTGAGATCAACCGTTCAGGAGATATGGATTTTAGAATGTTTCGATCCAGGCGTTTGAGCGTTTCGGACGCAGTGTTTTCCCCACACCAATTGACATTTTTTTTGCAAATGAGTCCATTATCATAGTTCTACAAAAATTCAAAGTTTCAGGCTCCTAGCATAAGCGGTTCTTGAGATCGAGACACCAAACATTTTCGTCTAAAACGCTTTGCAGATCACTAGCACTTGAAAAAGTCTCCATAGTACAATAGTCCTGAAAAAATGTGTACATTCATCTTCCGGGATCCTATTACAACTTTAGACATCGTCCAGGGATACGAAACTCCGTAAAATATACGTGGTTATTGATCGATTAAAAGAATGCTAGCTATTTAAAAATTAAAAGTATATATCAAAAACGAATTAAAGTAATCACTCTTTACATCAAAACTTCCATTTAACATAATACAGATGTACGTAACTGGCATAAGGTACTCATTCGAGAAGATATAATAAAAATGGTTGTTTTTTAAAGTATGTTTATCAAAGAAATTACCAATATATCTAGTACTACTTTAACAAATATCGCGAATTATAAACAAAAATGATACGGTAAGTTATTATTAATGTGAAAATAATAGTAGAGTTCAGTATAAGCTCTGCAGACGGAAATTTATAATTTCCGGTACTTTTACATTTTAATATTACTGTGCAAAATAACAAATTCATTGCTGTGGAAACATTACAACTATTTGTTGTATTCAAAATGGGTGTAAAACCTTTAATATTTATCTTTTTGATTCGATTATTTTGGAATAATGTTTTTGCAAACGTAAGGACCTTATAAAATAAAGAAATAAATTTTTCTTCGTTTAAAAACACATTTAAGAAAATTGCAATTTCGGCAGGACCTGTACGATTTCCTTCCAACTAGAGTAGCCTATGATGACACTGATCCGCGGTTAATGTACAATGTTTATGGTTTTACGAAAATTGAGAACCGAACTCTTAGAAGGCATACGATCTTATTACATACTTTGCCCAATATTACGTTAACTCAACTATTCGTAAGAAAAACAACGACCGATTATAATTATAATATTATTATAATAAATAGATCGATTCGCTTAATAAATTAATTTTCTTTCAGGTGCGCATTATCATGTACAAAAAATTCAATGCACTGTATCGTCCGTCAGTTATAAATACAGAAGAGAATTTTTGCGGCTTTCTAAGAGGTCTAAACTGATTTCTTTGGCCCACTTTACAAAAAAGTAGTAATATACCTTCACATCGCCCAATTTCGGTAATTAATTAAGATCAAAACTAAGATATATCATTTCTGTATGTATTGTACTCACAGGGCTCTATAAATATATCGAACGTAATATTTAAGGACACATTACTTCCGGTTGCTTTACCTGAAGGACAGTTCCGGTTTGATGTTCATGTTCGACACGGGATTCAACGTATTTCAGTAGTGCGGGGCAGCCAATTTGTTGTTTTGAGCGAACTTTAGTTTTATTAACTTAACTAAATCCAAAAAATTAATATTACAGGAATGAAAAAAGATTAAATCTTCACTTTTACCTTGTTATTTTAATAATACAGTATTGTGGTGATGGACTTTAAAAGAAAAACATTTGCTGCCGTGATATTTTGTGTTTTTGTCCAAAGCTGCAAAAAAAAATTAATTTCAGTCCGGCCGTCCGCCGTACGCAAACACGTTTAAAGGCTCGTGTCTCCTAAACCCTTTGATGTATTAAATTCTAATTTTTATGAGGGAAGATCGGGTGGACGCCTCAAAGTCCCGACTTTTTTGGAGATGGAGGAGCGTTTTGGGCGAATATTTTCCATTTTTATCTCAGGAAGTGGTAAAAAAAAATGGTCAGTGCATATATTTTCACGAATTTCGTCATATGTCATGTTAGGTCTTCTGAAATGTTGAATCAATTTTCCATAAACGGGTTCTACAGATAAATGCCTAGAAACTGTTTTCAGGATTAATTTCATATTCACTCCCTTAGAGAGTGTGTAGAGGGGCTGCATACATTTTCACGAATTCCGCCATATCCAAGGTTTGATCAGATATTAATTTTTTTATTTATTTATTATCGTCGTCTTGCAGTGAAAAGGCATTAAGTCGGATTTTCTCGAATTTAAGTTTATACCACATTGAGAGTATTCCCCTACAGTTTTCATCCGGGAAAATTTACGAAGTCGCATTTATCACTCAGATACTAATACTAAAAGTATTAAGTAAAGATTTCAAGATTCCCTTCACAAACAAAATATAAAAATGCGATTTACCAAAAATTTAATTTCTGTGTAACAAAGAATTAATAAAATATTAGAATTGTTCGCTATTCAACACCTAAGAGGGTAGACCTTTTCACGAATTCCGTCATATGTCTTAAGTCTGATACGATATCGAATTGGTTGTTACTTCCATGGACTTTCAGGCTTTCTATATAATCCTACAAACCAATTTCAAGATTTTTTTGATATTGAACCCCCCAGGGGATGTAAAGAAGTAGTTCCATATGTTTTCACGAATTCGAACATAACTCTTAGATCCAATGAGATATCTAATTAGTTTTTATTTTTAGGGTCTTTTTATGTAATCGCTCAAAATTCAACACCCAAGGCGGTGTAAAGTTGTTGCATTTGTTTCCATAAATTTTTTTAATATCTGTCAAATCTGATCAGATATCAAATATAAAAATATTGAAAAATAAAAATTAACACAAAATAAAATGTTCTAAGTAGGTACTAAAAACGTAGCTTGGCGCGTTCATGCTATAGGTCTAAAAATTAAGACTTTTTTATGGTACCTAATGATTGCAGGGATTTTAGTTGATATTACGGCGTTTCACCTAAAGAAATTTTACATAAAAAATTAAGTTTCTTGAAGTGCAGTCTGTGTAATAAATGTAGAGACTTTTGTATGGCAGCAACTCCAGACAGTGCGATCAAAAACAAAATAAATTGTTAGATGTTTTACATTTTTCAATGAGAGGAAAATTTTTTGTTATGCTCATTCATCTTCAACTCACTGATGGGTACATGTGACGTATACGATTTTTCTTCCCACCTACGGCAAAATGGGGAAAAAACATATGAACTTTTTACACTTTTACACTGTTTTTCTCTCAAATTTTTCGTGTCGACATCGAAACAACTTGTGTACTACAGAAAGTTTTTTTCTTGGCATTGGTGAATCTTCCGAGAAAAAAACTATTGATTTTGGTTGTACTTTATCTATTTATATTTTTAACGTGTGTAGGTACGGGAAAAAGTGCGAACGAAAAAATTTAGAAGCTTTCCTTATCATGTCCTCCAAAAATTTCTTATCCAGGTAAATGGAAAAAACCCTGCACACTTTATGATAACTTCTAAATTTAGAACTTTATTACTGATTAGCAGTTATTTATTGACCGAAAACAATAATAATTGCGGCAAACAAAGATATTAGATTACTGAGTAAGTAATTGACTATTAATTACGTGGGTATATAATTAATAATACGATATAATAAAAAGAAAAATTCAGTGGCAGCCTTTGATTTGATCGTGGCAGAAAACCTACCGGGCAAAGTGTAGACCTCAAATGTTTGCATTTTATGTTCAGTCATTTCTGCTCATCTCGAGCTACCGAGTGTTCGAATCGGATAGCAAGGTATCTCATGAACGGTTTGCGTTAGAAAGTTGAAACTTGCTACGTATATGTACTGGTCAAGTAATGTAATAAAAAAAATTTCAGATTTGCAATGTCGACCGGAGGTGGGGCAAGAAAAATTGTCAGTGAAAAGTGATCTTGCATTTATTTTCACGAATTCCGACATATCTCTTAGGTCTAATCAGATATCGATCGGTTTTTACTTCCACTTTTTATACAATCGTCTAAAAATGAATGGCCCTTTGGTGTGTAACGGAACATTTCAGAATACCTGCCAAGCTAGAACAATTTTCTTTATCATCTGATCTGAAGTTTGTTCTATCGAGCATAAATAATACCGTAATAACAATTTAAAAAGAAACCTTTAAGTTTTGGACTGAACTTTTCGATTTGTAGCTGAAGTACATAAATTAATCATGAAAATTACAAGTCTCATAAAAAGATTAACCATATTGTTGTGTTTATTGGTGGGTATGAGGAGTACCCGACCAGAACACGCGGTTAGTACTGTTGCTTGCTCGTGGCCTTGTCCAGCGAGCAGCACCTGTTTTCTGAGTGGTGGATCAACTCTTTCTTCGTGGACTTTCTGAAGTTGATGCAGGCGTAGAGAAATTTTCTAAGTGTCCAAATAGCTCGAGGATGCAATTAAGCACGTCTCAGAGGCCATTTGGGATCACTTTGAATTAGTTGCTGAAATAAAAAGAAGGTTTTAGTTACCTAAAAAAATAGAAAAGAACTTCTTTAATACGTCAATTTAATCCGTTGTTTAGTGGTTGAAAAATACTTAGATACTAAGAGCTTACTGCTAGTTACAACTAAACTTATATATTAAAAAAGTGCCGAATGATACGGAATTGAGTATTGTGTTTCACTTTGGGAAAATACTCAATTCTATGTCACTCGGCCAATATTGTCGAGATCCGGATCTAGGTCTTAGCCTCGATCACACATTGCATAACGAGGCATGAAGTTCCAAACAATTGTATTTTGTTTTTAACTTCGACCTCGATCAGGCAATATGAACCGGCGCTCAATTCCGAATCCGCAGGTCAGCAATATTGCTTAAAGATACTTAACACTACCAGCATTTCCAGTAGGTCAGTAAACAAACCGAGTTATTTACGTTAATTATTACGAAACTAACCTACCGGTAATGCGGATACGAGGGGAAATCCAAACACCTGGATTAGATCAGGGAATAGGTATGCTGCTACAATGCTGGGTACAACAATATTATTGTTTCTTAAGCTTTATTACACTGTATGCCATGCTGTCAAATATTTGACTAAAAAAATTCATCTAAAAATTCTTTAATAATTTTCAAAATAGACTTTGAATAGAGCAACTAAAATAATGTGACAAACAAAAATTTGACGATTACACTATCTGACAGTATTTGCCAGGAAAAATAGTCAAATAATTGACAGCATGGCATACAGTGTAATACTAGCTTTAAAAATGCTGCAACAATCAAATACAAAATCAAGAACCTATAGTTGCATAAAGTAAGAAATTGTATTCGAAACTTGTTAAAATTTGATTAAAAATAAAATAACACAGAACCGAACGGAAGCCTCAATCAACGTCTTGCCAATAATTTTTCATCAGCTATCAAAAGAACAACAACAACTTTATCTAAAAAATTCTTCGAATACTTCTTTTTCACCTACACATTAATTTAAAAGATTCGAACCGTGTATAACTAAATAATAAACAGAAGCGTGTTTAGATTAGCGGCTAAGCATCACTCCTAGCATCTAGCTAATGAAAATAATTTCAGTTGGAGGTAATTTTCAGTGGAAAATCTTTTCGAATAGTACAAAACATTTTGTAATACAAACGAATCAATTGTTTCCATTACCACATACCTTTTTTCACGGATTTTTTTTTACTTTAAATTCGGTAGTTAAATATTGGCGTAAATTTTGAATAGCACCTTTTATTAACACGTCAAAAATCAACTAAACTAAGCAATTCTTAAATTGGGTACATTGTAAGAAAACAAAATTTATGTTTAAAATTTGCTAGAAAATATTGCAAAGTAGTTTGCTCAACTTCAGGAATTTGTTGGTGGTGCGTGTTCTTAAATCATTGTCGATATATCACTGATTTATTTTTTCAAATAGGAAATTTAATTCATATCAGCTTTCGTAGGATGTAGAATTTATTTTTATCGCGTGTTTTTTAATACTTTCATTGATAAGACCACACTGAGTCAGTCGGCTTTTTCTTCCCGATAAATTGTACATTACGTGGGCACATTCGAGGTTAAATACTCCATTCGCGCTTGGACGAGTTACAATAATTACTTTATAATTGTAGAGTAAATTGAAAAATTATACGAAAAAAAATAGTTGTAGCCAGTTACATATGTTGTTAGATGCGAACAAAACAAAAACGTTATATTACAGTTTTTATAACTCGATTTCATTGGAAATCTCTAAGTCATTGCGATGACAATCTTTGTAATTAATTTATTAGTATTTAAATAGAGTCATGAGAAAAATTCTGCCACCAGGTTGGGCGTGACTTTATTATTTTGTGAGTCTGGGACGCGTTGTAGATACGGTACAGGTTACTAGGCTGTCGAAAATGTAAAGAAATTACCCGGGAGGATATTTGGAATGTAATTTTTTTTTCTCAATTTATTCGTTGTGCTGCATCTACTCAATGAACGCGTCCCGTACTTATACAAATAAAGTTGCGCCCAGACTGTTGACGATTTTTTAGAACATGCCATAGGAATTACTATACATAGATCGAGTTGAAATTTTCAGAATTACGCCATTATTATTTTCAGTTCTGTACCACTACTGAATGAATTATGATTTTCGAAGCTAAAACTTAAGTCCTGCACCAATCAAATATGTTTTCAGGAATTGTTCTTTTTTTCGTTTCGTTTACAATGCGGTGTTGTTATTTTCAGTTCTGCACTATTGCTGAAAGAATACTGCTAATATAGGCCAACGTTTCAATTCTGTATCAGTACTGTAATTCAGAATACGAAGGTCGAGTTCGTATCTGTGAGTGACCCTGATGTCCCAATATTTTTAAAGGAAATTTCGAACACAGATATGTAAGAGAATACATTACATTTTTTTTAACAATTATCGAAATATGGTAATGACTCAGCAATAGACGTAATGCAGAGACATAATCATTCTTTAGATAAAATCCTCAAAAGACGCCATTCACAATTTAAGCGCGAATCGCTCTCACTATGATTCTACCTTAAGTTTCATTTTTTTAGCTTTAATATTTTAGGAAATATAAAACGGAAATGTTTTCTTCTCGATTCAATCCCTAGAGCTATCTAGAAATTGTGTGCCCCTCCACCTGCACATCACACAATACTTTATTAGATTTTACAATAATAGAGTAAAAATTCCACACGAAATAACTTCTCTAAACATTACAAAAAATGTTTAATTCAATGAAATATTAAAAAAATTTCCATGCTCAAACTTTTACCATAAAAATTCTTTAGTGGCATGTTTCGTAAATAATTCGATTTTTTTTCTTGTTTCGAAAAGTTACACAGTATGTAGATTTCATTCCTATTGCCGCAGAGGAGTTCTATTTGGACTAAATCGGCCACTATAATAAATTTATTTAACATAATCCAAGCAAAAGTCACGATAGGGAAAAATTCTTTTCGTGAGAACTTGAAATGAAAATGTTTAATTTTAAATAAAGAAAGATTGTGACGTATTTAAAATACCGTCAAGGTCCGCTTTAGATATATTTGAATAAATTTTTATGACTGGTCTATGAATTTACTGCCCGATTTAATTTTATTATAAGTAAAAAAAAGTCACGATATGCAGCAATCAATTGTTTAATACTATACTGAAATACTGAACCCCGATTTGTATCGTATTTGGGAACAAAACAAATCGAATCGGGAGTGTGGCTTTGTTTACGAGAAAGACAAATGCTCTCTACCTCTATTACGCAAAGGATTTGACCACGTTTCTTACAGACTTTTGAATGTAAACTACCCGTGATTTTATTCATAAATACAGTCAATCACTCTTTTTGTACTGAATTCAAACCTATAAAACTTAGATTTATACTTAGCTCAATGCGTTGTCGAGCTGTCGCAAACGTTTTAAAGATCTGATGGTCTTCGTAAGTCGTAGACAAATCAGGGAGTCCAGATTTTGTTCCGTAATTCAAATGGTCAACAATTTTAGTGGCAAATTTTAAATTCATAACTTTGAGTTCTCTGTTAATCGTATCACAAGTGTAACAACGCGATTTAAGAACTTTTGTATGGGTGCTACCCGAAGAAATGCAAATATATTCATACAAACAATTTAGCTCGCGGCCGTTCTCAAAAATTAAAGGGGTCAACCCATTACACCGAAAGTGAAAATTCGAACGTCATAAATTTCAAAAATTATCCTGTGGTGTGCCCTCGCCCTCCATTTTTAAACGTAACGACACCCTTAAAAATATTTTATTTGCATTTTTCCAGCTCCAGCCAGAAATTTCACACCCGCATTTCATAACTTTCGCGAGATAAACCAATCCAACCTTTCTTCTTGCCCGCCTTGACGCACCCACTAGACCCTTCTCGTCGGAAATTTGATTCAATATCCGTAAACTTACAAAAAAACTACGGGATCAACGTGGAAGCACAGGCAATTAAAGATCACCCATCGAAACCCCCTTTTTGCTTCTTCTCACCGCAGTGTCCATGCATACATTATAGAATACGACAAAATACTTCACTCGCGGTCTACAGTTAAAAATCTTTTTTCAACCGACGATAGAGGAGATTTTTTTTGTCAACTGGGAGGTAAGAATGAAGAGGAAAAAATGTATAGAGTTCTGCCATTTGTTTGGTTCCAAGTATTTCATTATGGGAGAGTTAATGAAACAAGTCATGGATGATTTTATCGGGAAGACCTAAAATTTCTATACAAATTCCTAATATGCCAACAAAATGTATAATATGAATTGAATATCTCCAAGGTAAAAAAAGTCAAATTGCTTGATTATGGGTAAGACCTTAGATCAAAGTTTATTCATTCAAACTATAAATCAAAAATCAATTCAATCTTGTCACCTCATTCTCTTCACCTAACAGAATTTTAGGGCGTATCGCAGCTTCAAGCTAGTGTCAATTAGCAGCTTGATCAAACGACACTCCCAAATTCAATTAGAGTCAAGAATTTTATGTCAGTTCGAGACGAGTGCTAAGAAACACACAAGACTTATTAAGTTGACCTCATATCACATCACCAAACCCAATTTAATTTATAGGAGGTCTACAAATAACAAGATCAAGGTTTCAATTAGGCGCTACACCACTCTGGTCGCAACTTTTCCCCGTCACTATTTTTAGTAACGTAATGATGAGCTCCTATCGAATGCAACCAAAATGTTCGAAAATAAAATATACTCCTATATTATAAAATTTAAGTTATATTTCCGGATATACAAAAAAAACACAGAGCAATCGAAAATAAGATTATGAAACAGTCGCCAAGAAAAAAGAAATTTTCTAAGAACTGATTATGAGAAATAGCGATGATTGTAGAATAGAAGAAATGACAGGCTTTGATTAGTAACAGTAAGAGTAGATTGTGGACTTTGAAACCCCATCGCATGATTGAAATTTAGGTCTTAAATAAAATCTGAGTCATTTGGCTAAGTCGCTAAGTAGAGGGTTATCACGTCTACGCATTGGTTCAAAATTAAATGAATCAAGTGAAATGCGGACGGCTTAAACCAACCATTCGTCAAGTTCTAGCACTAGGCATTCATTGATAACTCGACAATTTTTTTATAGCTTCTGATGTGTCTAATCGTCTAGAGAGGGAAGTGTATAAAAAATAATATCTATTAGTATACCACGAGTACGTTCCCAGCGGGAATACTAGTAATGCATTACCAGGAGAATGTCTTTCAGAAATTTTACTAGGAACGTGTTGGTAATGTATTTTTCTAGCCCAGAATTCCTGCAGAAGGTTATTGATAACTTTCTTCTAGCATTGGGCTATACACCTGAAACCGCTCTAAGAGGGACTCTTTAATAGCAACTTTTATATTCAAAATTCTTGAAATGAATGGACTTAACAGCATAATAGAAGCCCAAATTTTTGAAATTTTAGCATTTGGAATGGATGTTTATTATTTATCGAGCTTTAACATTTGACTAAAAAGAAGCGGACTCATTGATGCATTTTTTGATAATACAAAAACAATGATTCATTATTTCTTAGCCCCTAATTTTATTACCTTACTAATAATACTTCTTCTTTTATTTTTCGTGAAATGCTTCCGTAAACCTTACAAGTATGCAGGAAGTAAGCATTAATAGCAAAAATGATATCAATGCAAAAAAAAACTAAACTGTAAGCAGAACTTTTCCGCTGGGTTGATATTTTCATAAATTAGTTAGGATTAGGAGATTAGTTAGTTCGTGAAATTTGTGTACATGCATGCCCTTAACACACTTGACAGATTTCTTTTCAGTAAATAAAAGAAAAAATAAAATAGTACAACACCGTTTTTACAGTCTAGTAACTAAAATCGTATCCATTAAATTGTTTCATATGCACGATAAACACATATGGTCATAAATATTGGCGGTCGTATGCACTAAACACAAATATTTTACGACATATGGGAAAGTCATGGATACGATCTAAATTAATAGAACAAAGGGAAAAAATACTAGTGGAATGTGAAGCATCCACTTCAGTTGTATTATCGAGATATTTTCCGACATATTCGGGGCGAAATCTTTCAGGTTTACTCAGTTTTATATTACAATTTGGCAGGTTTCTAAGAAAATTTTGTTTGATGGGTACAACTTGTGTCGGAAATATTTTGAACTCTCGGGTTGCATACCAAGAAAAGGGTGACTTGCTTCTGTTTTTTTTCATTTAAAATGACCTTTTTCTGGTCATGCGTTAAGAAATAAAATTAAAGCCGTATAAAACTTATAATATTTAAATCTATTGCAAGAATTTCTTCCTTTTGTCTCTGGGCTTTGTTTGACGAAATCTTTAAAATGGCTGGACGGAATTCGATTAAATCTTGTACGCGTGTAGACAAAGGTATGTTCACCCCTTGCGTAGGCACATGATACAACTAAGTTAATTTACATAAAATTAATGGAGGTAGACCTTTATAATTTTTTCGGTTAAAATCCGAGATGCAAACATGTTTCGCTGCTGACAAAATAAAAACCAGGACACTATTTATAATTATTTTAATAGGATTAAGACCGGATTACAACCTGGGCTACATCATAATTTTAAAAACTTGCCGGACTTTGATCCAAAAATAATTAAAGTTGCGCCAAAGTTCCTAAGTTTACGCTTATTATCTTCTCAATGGAAACAAACAAAATTCGTTTATCTCTTTATTAAATGTTTCCTTTTGGACGATTTATCCATTTCCTCGTGTATTCATAACGTTCCCAGCAATTCGTCTCCTGTATAGAAACCAATGAAACTATTCAATTATTGTCACCGTAGGCCACACAGTAAGCCTCTCACAATTTTATTGAATTAAATTAAGTTACAGGCTCAATTTTGCAATTTACGCATTACACAAGATTACACTTATAACAATGGAATAAAGCAGAGAATACAATTTTGTTAGTAGAGAGTTTGTTATTGTATTATTCACAGCAACGTTCTTTATTTGTAATCTTTTATGAATTTGTTTGCATTATTAGATTATCACCCATAGCCTGCGGAATTAAATTCCAGTTGAAAGAATAACTGCAGTGCCATCTCGTAGGTAATGAGTAATTCCTGGGTCCATACTATACTCTTCTACTTTTTTTCAATTCCCACACTAGTTGCTGGCGAGCTAAGCCGTGCCGGCTGCCGGGCTGCAAGTAGGTAGCGCCACTGCTGGCGTCAAGTTCCATTAAACTGAAGTCTGCCCATTAAGTCGTAGCCAAGTCAAGTGCAGTCTTGTTTGCATTTATATTCACTTCTTTAAGTTTGCAAAATATCACGGTATCCGTTTCATCTATTTGCGCTACTTGAGCTAAATTCAAAGCAGTTGAAAATGGCATTTTCTTCAAGATGTTTTGCAAATATGTAGTTCGGTTTTTTCTATAGCGCTCCTTGTCCACATTTTCTTTTTTAATTAGAGGAGTTTGAATTGAATACACAGTTGGTTTTTTTTAAAAAAAAAAGAAAGTCCTTGTACATCTTTTCACAGGGAATATTTAGTGTCCTCTTGGGTTATACGACCACTAAGATGTCTGTAAACAGATTCAGTTTTTAATTTCTCTAATTAGGAACTTTAGTTCGTTGCATAAGCTATTAACAAATCTTTTGTTCTATGGGAAATCGATATCTTTGCCCGTTTGATTTTTTTGCTGTGCATTTTTCTTTTCATCTGTATGATGTCCTTTTTAATTCAATTTTTTTTCTAATTCTATTTGCTCTCTTTCAATAAATAGATAAGTAAATCGTGTAGGATTTACGTGAATTAGGAGTTCGGTTACTCTTTGGACAGGACACTGCACGCAATGCTAAGAGAATAGCGGACTTGTGTAGATACCCAAGATTTGCGAAGTCATTAATTTGTTGTCAACAAGAACTCGAATTTTAGTTGTACAGTAAGGAAGGGTGTTTTGAGGCATTCGTACCATCGCGGTATCGAAAAGATCTATTGTGCGCGATGGGTTAGGTTAAGTAAGGTGGAGGACCGCTTACCGGCAGCTAGACACATACAAAGCGAATGGGTCCGTTGTGCAATGAAATCCGCAATACCGTCAATTCACGTGCAGCTTGTCCAATAGCAGCTTGTCCAATTTTACATGGGCGAAATCCTCAAGATCATTGGCAAAGCGCCTACCTAGTGTGCGGTCAAGCCTCCTTGCCAATCCGAGAACTCCACGAATGATGACTTAAATGTTATTAAGCAGGTAGTTAGAATAATCGACTAATTAAAACGTAACGAAATGAAAAAATAAGACCTCCATCTCGAGAACTTTTCGATTGCGCGTTTCTAATTCTTCTTTTTGATCGTGTGTTGTAACATCAAATTAATTTTCAGAGTAGCTCCAATTTGAAATCTTTTTTTGGACGAATGAATGATTGGACTGTCTACCGGTTAGCAAAAAAGGAACCACAGATCCATCGCAGTAAAACAAGAAAACTGCTACGACAGCGAAACACCCACAATGTGCAATCTTTGCACAAGAATGTACTTGAATGCGAGCTGTAAGTAATTCGACTTATCAGCGCGTTTAATTAGAAATCCACCGTCTCAATGTCTCACTACAAAAAAGAAGACATCGAATCGGACTTCAAGGCCAGGAAGGTCAGACTCGAAGATGCATATCGCAATTTGTAATTGTCGAATGCGGGGTACGAGGAGACACGTTGAGCATTGGGTGATGAGCCCACGTTCGCTCGGACCTAATCTCCTCTAAGCGGTCCAGCCCAACGAGAACGGGCTGCCTCGGATCAAATTCAGGGGGAGGATGGACAACGAAAACTGGTTGTAATTTTGTTGGGGACCGCGTCGGCCTCTCCGCCCTGAACGCTTCAGGTACTTTTTAATGTTTACAAAAGTCGTCGGTGGATCTGCTCAAAGGCTAGAGGCTAACAACTTTTTTGTTTTGTTTTGCGCAAAACCCGGCGGCATTTTCGCAGAAGATGAAATAACACCGGGCTCTGGATATTTGGCCGAAGTAATGCAGTAAAACTGGGCGCTTCTTTGCTGCTGCATGCCGCGAGTAAATGCTCGACTGTTTCCCCCATTTGGACAGAATATCAATGAAAATTTCCATAACGAACGGGAACGGCACTTACCTCATAAAAAATTCACATATTTTATTAATGGAATGTAAACGGGGTGCAAGTTTTCTAGTCAAATTAATTTTTTTTTCGGTTGTTATTTTCGTGTGCACACAACGCGGCCGCAAATTGTATTTTCCACCCCGGGTTCGAAAGGGGCTCCCGCAGTGTTCGTGGGAAATCGATTTTTTCACCCGCGCCCGATCAAAACACGATTTTTCTCATAATAGCGAGCGGCAGAGAACTTCGAACGCACACGAACCTTACACTTTTCGACCTGTTGGGAAGATCACACCCGCACCGGAAAACTTTTCTAATTTAGAACTGAACGATTTCTGCGGAATTTTGTGAATTTTTTTCATCTAACACTAAAACCGAAAGAGCAACAACACACTCAGCAGTTTTCGGTCTCCTTTCTCGTCTCGTCTTTTCGCTTCTCGGGCAGCGATACGATGCGGCTACGCTACGGCGCTCGTCTCGTTTGACGTTTCGCTTGTCGTTTCGTGTTTTTCGTTCGCCATGTTGGTGGTATTTTATCAATTTTTATTTCGTGCTCTTGACCTGCAGATGGCAGTAAGTGCGCGTTTTCAGTTTAACGGTTTTTTTTGAAATTATTGTTTCTGTGTGATATTTCTGACTGGGCTGAGTTCTTTATGAAACTAATCGACAATAGAAACAGGTAGAAAAAGATTAAAACTTTATAACAGGATGGTCATTTATGTAAAAAAAATAGTCAAGGGAAATGAATAATAATACTGAAAAATTAAAAACAATTTTGTTTAATTGGGGTTTCGGCCCGAGAGTTTTTTGTAAACAATTTTTTTCCGAAATCGTAGAGTGGGTAACCAGAGTGCAGAGGTTGATTACCGACAAACATACGAATGGCAAAGAATGTCTTTCGTTAAAACACCTTGCAAGAAGCAGGACGATACGCTTGTTCTGAGATACACTATCATATCTAATTACAAATTTACAGATACAGGTCCAACCTACACATCATAAATGTGATGTATGCACTCCATACTTGCAAATAACTCGCATATATGGGCGGGAACCTTTCATACATCTTTGGCCTTATTGGACAGAGTGCAAAGTGGAGCTCTTGAGATGATAGTTGATTATTAAGTCACTATAACTATTGACTCTGGCAACCATCCGAACAAATTTCATCCTCCGCTGAGTTTATGGTAAAATGCTCGAGAAACTAGGTGAAATACCAGTACCATTTTCGAGATACATATGGCGTTGTTGAATTCTCATTTCTGCTATTCCCTGTCTACCACATGAAAATTTTGTAAATAATATCCTTAATCCTCCACGAGTGCTGGAGTCCTGGCGAGCTTTATTGACGCTAGGTTCCACATCTTTTTCAGCCTCACCATCCTTGCAGATCACTCCGAGGTAGCAACATCCTTGAAAATCTCAAGTACTCCCATCGAACTTCTTTAGTGAAATATATTAGTTATTAGGATGCGTACAAATTTATTATAACTACAATTAAAAAAAAACTTTTTAGTTAACAAAGTAAAAAAAATACGATCTAAAAATACTAGTGAAACTTTTCTCATCCGATTAAAATGCAGTACGAAATTCCAGTCCAGTTTAATTCCTTCCCAAGACCATAGCTAACAAGGCCATCCGTACGTACATTCCGTACTCAGCCTGTCGAAAATATGCAGCTCTCGGGTCCGTATCGAATTCCTTACTTATTTCGAAAATTCTTGGGAGCGGATGCATTACAATCATCCGCCGATGGGCATGGGTCATAAGTTGAGGAGTCACTACAAAGTGTCCGCATGCCTACAAGAAAAACGATCTTAGCAAAAAAAAATACTCGAATCCAGTTTTAGAACAGTACCTTCTGGTATTCCTCATCTGACGGGAATCTTTCACGTTGTATTCTTGTCATGTACAATACATCGGTTTTCGGTAGTACCTCCTCCATTGTCTTAAAGGTACGTTGGCTGATACCTTTCGAATTGACGAAACGAACAATATGTTCGGGCATTCGTAAATTATCGGGACTCACATATTGCAATTGTACGTTATAAAGTGTGAGAAGTCTAGCCAACGAATGGACAGTACGTCCATGCTTAAGATCGCCAACCATGGTTATGGTTAGACCATTAACAGTTCCGATTTCTTCCCGAATCGTGAAGATGTCCAATAAAGCTTGTGTTGGATGCTCTCCGATACCGTCACCGGCGTTTATCATGGCCTTCCGGCAATGATGAGCTGCACGCTGAAATATCAACATGAAGTTAGTTTATTTTTTTAAATTTTAAACTTTTTAGAAAGTATCGTACAGCTACCGCTCCTGGCTCTGGATGCCGAAGTATAATAACATCGGCATATCCAGCCATAACATAGATGCTATCCTCTAGTGTTTCGCCCTTCTTGACTGACGACGATGTCTCATCCATGTAAATCACTCGTCCACCCAGTCTTTGCATTGCAGCGGCAAAACTGCAACTCGTCCTTGTGCTAGCTTCGTAGAAAATCGATGCCATTATTTTTCCCTTCAGGATATCATCCAACGGTCGATCTTTAGTTACGCGACTCTTGAAGATCTGTGCCAGATTAAAGATGTCGTTCAGTTGATCCTTATTAAACATATCGACAGTTAGGACATGCTTTCCCAGAAGTCCGTGCGAAGAAGGCATATGCGGAGCACTGGTCTGCTGAATCAGTTCCTTGAGTGTATGGTTGCTAGCCGAGTCGCAGCGTATACGCGGGGAAGGTGAAATCGGTCTCATATTGGCCGGATCACCTGCAAAATGTACTGCTAATTTTGAAATTGGATCGGACAATAGTTTCGAAAAGGCTTCGTTAGTCTGAACGTCCGAAGCAAACTCGGAACTTGATAGTTGAATAATTGGTGGCTTCAAAGCGATGTCGAGACCTTCTGTGGACTGATATTGCTCCATAGTCTCGGATGATTGATGCAAAATGGATTTTCGAAGATTCTGAATTCGTACGTTCATTCCATAGCCTGGTGCAACCAGAACTTCACCGTCAACGAAAGCTACTTCACCACGAAGAACAACTCGATGAACTCGACCTTTTACTTTCCTACCAGCGAATGGTGTCCATTTTGCTTTCGAGTGTTGAGGTGCTTTCGGAATTTCCCACTCCTCGTCCAGATCCACCTCGACGTAAGTGTTTGGTTGATCGGGCAAATTGAAAATTTTCTTCGGATTTCTATGGAACTTGTTGGTAACATCGTCCAGCGTTAGTTTGCCGTTATGAACAGCATCGAGCAATAGAGGAAGAATCGTTTCTAGCCCGGGAAAACCAGGTGGTGGATTTTCCGAACCCTTCTCTTCGACTGTATGTGGAGCGTGATCCGTTGCAAAAACATCTATGTACTGAATATTTTCCCACAGAGCATCCTGGTCTTCCTTTTTACATAAAACTGGTCTGACTTCCGCAAAACCTTTACCGATACGAGGGATATCATCGGTTGATAAGAACAAATGATGCGGACATACCTCACAGGTGACCTTCATTCCTCGATCCTTTGCAGCTCGAATGATGAGTATTTCTTCCTTTCGTGCTATGTGACAAATATGAATGGGTCTATCTAATAGGTGAGCCAGTAGAAGTATAGCGCCCATCGTTTGCTTCTCTGCATGGCAAACTATAGGACCTCGTTTTGGCCAAGTTGATAGATGCTTCTCCCAAACAGTCATGTCAGTCAGTTTCAAGTTCGAGAAGGTATCGTTCAAATACATTTTAAGTCCAGCGGCTTGTGGTGCCAACTCGGATATGGTACTCCAGTTGTCCTCCGATGCGCCAACATACAGGGCATAATCGCACCGAGCTCCTGCCTTAGCCAGATCTTGAGCCAAATTGAACGTGGTTCGATCAATAATAGAAGGGTTTGTATTGGGCATGACACATACTAAGGTCACTCCTCCAGCTAAGGCTGCTGCAGTTCCCGATGCGAAATCTTCTTTATGCGTAGCACCCGGTTCTCGTAGGTGAACATGAACGTCTATAAATCCCGGCAATTTTGCCATTCGCCGCGAAGTCATACAGTCCGTGTGGGTTTTCATGTGTGGTGCACGGCCGATTCGTCTCATAGCTTCCACCAGTAGTTTGATGCACTTTACATCGGTCACTAGTGGGATTGAATAATCAACAGCTAGTCGTCTGGTACGATAACCATGTGTCATGAATGACGAAACTCTATAAAAGGATCACACGCATTAGTTTTGAAGTCTGAAGAAGAGACTAAACCAGAAACTTACCTTCGCGCTCCACCATTCCTCATTGGAAGATTAATCACCATATCAAATTGTTTGTTGGCTAAAAATTCGGCCAAATGTCGTAGCTCGCCATTGGCATCCTCTGGCGCAATTTTATCGAAGGTCCACTGCACTGATTCCACCTGAAAAGGAGAGTAATTAATTAATTGAGTAAATTTCATCAAAATACAAATGTATTTTTTTTATCAAAATTATACACAAATTTCTACTGCACAATTTTTTTCAGACATCTTTGCTCATTTGTGACCCCATGTTAAGCAACCAAAGTGATCGCCTGAAATTCGTCTAAATTCATGGGTAATATGATTGACATCGAAATTTCAGGGATAGAAAACCGCCAGTTAGACCTCTGATTTCACAACAAATGGTGTTGGTTTTTTTCGGACAGCGTCATCTGTTACCTCATGTATGTACCATCGAAACTACCGCCTGGCAGGGATCTCGGACCATATTCGTACCATGTACTACGTTGGTTACACATTTCACGAATAGCATCGATAAGTTAAAAAATTGTCCATGGGGGGCTTGGTGACGAGGCTGATATTTGTACTATGGGTACATACTCCACCTAAGGTGATTATACTGGTGGGTACGGCCTTTTACAGGGTTGTCACCGAACTTCAAGAGGTCGGAATGATATAGTGTATGAAAAGATACCACTTGGGATATTGAACTGAAGAATCACAGAAAAAACAAACCAAGTGGAAAGGTTGATAAAGTGGAGACGACTTTTGTTATCATCAGATATACAAATACGTCATCCAATCTACAATCTATTCAACATATTATTTTGATAATTTTTAAGACCCCCATTTAGTTTCCGTATTCGGCGATTATTACGCGATTGAAAACACTATAAATAACTTTTAATCTTCATACTTCCAGCAAGAGTTCATAATCTTCGTTCTGCAACAAATAGAAGAATAAATCTTTTGTATTTTTTTACTTTTATGAGAATTGGATAAAACATTCACGTGTGAAATATATGGCTAAACCATCATGTAGAATACTTTACAACTGCTCCGACAAAGAGATAGACAGATGTAAATATTATTATAACAAATAGCGAAAGGAAGAAACTATAGAAGAGAAAATGAGAATGACGTTATATTTTCAGCCGCAACGGTTGCCGACGAGCAGTGCAAGTATCACTGGCTTTGGAGATTTTCCATTGAGGCTTGAACAAGAGGGTGTGACAATGCAATCTCCTTCTTTTCTAATCCGCTCCATATTTTCGCTTGTAGTCCCATAAACTAATTTATTAGAATTAGAGCAATCTAGCTATACGATTTCCTTTTAAATTTCCATTTCACACGCTGCTTATCCCCTGATTATTGCGAATATGATCTCTTATCAAAAGTCTGTATACAGAGTGTTGAAGAGAAAAGATAACAAGCAAGATGTCTTGCGAGTCTTCGAAAAGATCGCTTCGAATAGCATTTATATCAGGTTGGAACGGCAGGTTCGAGTATACCACCGAAACCTATCGAACCTGCTCTAACTTAAGTATTACTTCACTACTCGTGTACTTTTCTACTAATTGTTCGACGAAGCCTATCACCGTCAAGTGCTAAAAAGTGCGAAAAAAGTAACAAAAACAAAAAAGAAAAAGAAGATACAGAATTATTATTAAATACAACCCGAACTGATAACCGTTTGATATTATTTGAGTTTCTACTTTTCCCTGGTCTGTCATACAATCAGAAGTTTTTGATAACATTCCTAAAACACAGGTTGTGCCACACACAAAACCTTTTACCTTATCATTTTCCGCACTCAGTCGCTAGAATTGAGTGTCCGCGGTCAACAAGATCGCTCTACTTTCGCTAGTAATTTCAAAATAATAATCGAGATTATCGCGATCGCGTGTGTTCCACCCATCCCTCGTGGTTCTAAATATCTTCATCCCTTTGGTTCTAAAAAATTTGGGAAAATGTTGTGAACCCATTTCGACTGTGTAAGTGATTTAAAAGTGCAAAAAAAAAATGGGCCGTTCTCATTCGAAAATCAAATTTCCAAATAATCCGTTGGAAAAAATCGAATACAATTTGAAACGGAAACAAAAAGAGCTGGAAAAGCGGAAAAAGCGTCATGAAAAGGTCGAAAAGCAGTTAAAAAAGGGCAAAAAATTTAAACATATGACGGGTGAGGAAATGCCTACGAAAAGGCACGATCTAAGGATATCGGATTACGACACGATCGCAACAAATCGATTGCGAAATCAACTCGATATCGATTTCGGTGCGTTCGTTCTCAATCAGCTGATACTTTCCGTACAATTTTATGGAAATTACGAAAGGTTAGTGTTTTTAATATTTCTCTAGGTTTACGCGGAAAATAACAATATGTTCCTAAATGCAATGATTCACTCTACACGATCATCGATAAGGTATTGCTGGTGACGCACCCATCAGTATGATCACCTGAAGATCGCTAGGTGGTTTGAGTCCGTATGTTTCAGAGTAAGAATCGGATCTGGAAGAGAAGGACCCAATGCAGAACCGCAATTGATTATAGCAGCGGTTCGTTAGTCAAGCCAAATTTAGAAAACCCTAGTTCTTGAGTGAAGACAATTAGTCCAACTACCATACAAAGTCACAAAGCAAAAATTTAACGGTTCTTCTCATGAATAGAAGGATTTTGTTTAGCTTTGTTGTTGTTTTCCTATGTTACTAACCTGCTTTGCACCGGAGAAGGGCACAAAAGAACACGCCTTTTATTAGAATAAAAAAAATTTAACGGTTCGCATCAGAATACCTGAACAGTGCGCGATCGTATGTTCGAATCCCGCTCATGACACAGTCCTGGGCTTTTTCTTATAGGTAGAAAATTGTCTTTTTTTCCTTTGTGAATGTGCGACAGGCAGACAATCCTGGATATAAGACCAACAAATTTGTTGAGGATCCTTGAGAGAAAAGCCAGAATGCTCCGTATTAAAATTTCTGGGTTGAAAATATGGTTTAAGAGAGGACAGGATGGCAAGAATGGGTTATCCTAGAAAGTTGAATTTTAGTACCTATTATAAATACGAATATCTATTTTTTTATAATGGAAAGACATATAGTATACGAGCTCGATAATCTGCCACTTCGAAGGCACAATACATGTTTCAGTAATCCGCCGATTCTCTATCAATTAAGTGATCATCTAATATGCCATTTTTCTTTTGTCGCAAGTATATTCTGCAACCCTTCGCTTCCATTAATCCGCCGGGTGCTTGGTTTTCATTGTGGCGGATTGGCGAGTTTGTACTGTATTATGAAATGATGAATCATTTAAAAAAAATGTAATTATTGTTTTCAGGGTAGAATTGCCCAGTTTTACCCTTCTCGAGGTGCCCAGGCTGATTTTTTTAGATCCTGTTCCAATAAAATTCTTCGTCTGCGTAAATGTTGACGTCAGACATTATAATTGTTCAGAAAAAGCAGAGCTACCCCATCCAAATAGTCAGCTTCTTATTTCATGATTCAGAGGTCAAAGAAAAGTGCTAGGTGTTTGTCGAATTTTGTGGAAATCGTCTATAAAAAATTATTTGTTATATTTACAGCAGAAAAATTAAAATTTTGTCTGTTTTTATTCGATAAAAAATTGTTTAAGTTTACTCTCTCGTTGACTTCGTCAGCTGTCTTAAAGCTAGTCAAAACAAGCCAAGACAACAATCAAAATTTAATTGGGATAAAAGATTTTTTTTTAATGGCTTTAGTTAAAACTTTATGCAATGAAATATAATTGGAGGTAATTGAGGGCTTTTTTTGAATTTGGTGATACTAGAATGCAAGAGTTATGACTTGATCTGCTCGAGACCGAGACAAATAACATTTTGGTGAGGTTATTTTCTTCTTTCAATTTGAACAGAATGGGGTCTGTGTCTCGAAGAACCTTATTGCTTTAACTTTGGCTCTGTTAAATGTCTTTGAATTTTTCAACTGTTTTGAATCTATTGGGATAGCCTGGAAGGACTCCGGATATTGCAGATAGTGCAAATATTACTGGCTTCTTTTCTTGGCTAAATATTTTCATTTCAAGAGTGGAATATCAGCTATGATAACGGGGAAGTGAGTCATTCTGTCTCTCTAGAAACCGGAACTTCTATCTAACAGCCTGTTTCTGGTACATCAAGATGTTAGGTATCAATCGAACTTCCTGGGCCGATTAATCCAAACCAGATATCATTAACAGTATAAAATACGACATTCACAGAATACAGTGTCGAAGAAAAAACAATCTTAACGAAAGATAGGAGATTTGAACAAGATTCTGTAGTTGTTATACTTAATTGCAAGCAATGTCCAATTAAATTGATAAAAAATTCACGTAACCTACGTAACAACAGAAAAAAAACGAATTCGGCTGTATTACGTTTAAAGATGCCAACAGATTCGATATGGGTATAGTTCGGTAAAAAGGTAAGGTATTACCTGTACCTGTACAGCACGTATACAGAGGTGGGCCCAGGTTTCGTTTAGTAACTTCCCTCAGCTTTGGGCTACGATCGTTCTGATCAGCAGGAGTCATAGTGGCGATGATGACTCAGATAAAATCTTATCAAAAATTGATAATTAATTACTTTTATATGATCTTTACGTAACTGATAATGAAAAAAAGAACTTTGGCTGAGGTAAAATGAAGCAATCGATGCGGTTATAAAAATAGCTTTTTTATATATAATACAATTACCGCATGTAAGCATATAACTAATGCAATTATCATTGAACTCATATCAAGGTCATGTATTTTGTAAATAAATTTGTTTATCTGGTTTTTTTCTTTCGTTCGTCAAGCTGCGACAAATGTTTCATTCGAAAAATCAAATTTAAAATACTTCTCCTCTGTAGGAATGTTGCTCTCAAACTGTCGGCAAATTTGTTTATTAAAAATACTTCATACTAAGTTTCAACTTTGTACCATAAGCCGAAAGGAGTTAACATTATCACCTATTCTTAAAAATAAACGGGTTCTTCGACTGCATCACTCGAATTCTACAGATACCTGTTTTCTGCCTTACTTCCGTACGCTTCTGCCGTCCTTGTACAAAAGTTCAACTTTCGATCATAAGCACTATGCATTTTCTTTAAATAAAGCAAAGAAAGCTATTCAGGATTTTGTTTACTATATTATAAAAAGCTAAAAATGAAGCACTCGTTCGAGTAACTACCATACAACAGTCCTGAAGAAATTGGGGCTTCCATCCGTAAAAAACTGTTGCCCGAATTATGTTTTCTAATTATAGTTCAATGTCTTGTTTTGTTATTTATAGGGCAACGGAGCTCCAAGTCAAAAATAAAGTTTTTTTTACAGGATTATGCTAAGAGTTGCACCGTGCTAGTTTTACTTTACCACTTTTTTAAAATAATATTAATCGAATTCTGAAATCAAGTACGTCTAAGTTTTATTTCTCGTGAAGGCTTTACTCTCATTCTTGATTGGACTACGCTAGAAAGTTGGCTCCAGAATGAGGGTGATTATTTTTTTTTTTAATTTATTATATAATCCAAAAAATAAATCAGTACTTTACAGGTACTGACATTCAATGTTAAATTTGTTGCTCTTGATGACTCCAAGCGCGTAGACTTTCACCGAAGGTGCAAATATTATTTAGCATCATATCTGGGAAAAATCTACAAGTTTCATATCAGGCCTCGACTTGGACTTGTCTAAGACACCCCAATTTCGTACAGTCAAATTTGGGCAGTAGTTTGCCTTCAAACATGTTTCGAATTGGGTACAATTACCAGGTCTTTAAAGGGAATATAGACTGACCTAACCTAACCTTGCTTTCGTTAAATTAATGTTTTAATTCAGTTCCCCAAAATGTACGTACTGCATCAAAAGCAGACCTCTTAAGTCTTTTTAGTTCTGGATAATAAAATTCAGTCAGTACTCGATATGTTCCGCTGAACATCTGCATGTTTCAGTACTCGAAGGGGAAATGAGTTCCGTTTGAATTCGGCTGGAGTACCGATTAATGATACGAAAAATTGCATCATTGCGCCCTTATGTCTTAGAAGAAGTCACCGTATAGGACAACTTCATTTTACAAACCAGCCACAGATAGGATACAAGAGAAGGATATGGAAAATTATTCTTTTTACAACCTCCTTTTGTCGCATCTGTGGATACTTCGACCGCCTGAAATATCTACCTATATTTTTGTTCGTAAATCATACACACCATTTCTTCAAGTAGTTTCTTCTGTACTACACAGTGTCTTGTATTTTTATTATATTTACTGCATAAGTAAAAGCTGATAAAATGTACTCATGTTTTTATTTCTGTTTTCAGAGAAAAGTCGGACGCCATTGAAAGAAATTTCAGACGCGAAAGTGATATGAATAAAAACCTAGAAAAGCACTCAATAATTTTGCCTAATGTCCTCGATGATATGGTGGAGCATCGGCTACGATTTAGGCCAAAGTAAGTAGATTTTAATATCGACTCATTTTTAGTGTATTAAGGTACTGGTAAACTGAAGGGACGATGATGTTCCTGAAAACGGAGAAACTTAGGCTGTAGCGACAAAGATGAAGAAGGAGATATCAGCATCTAGGGTATATACGTACCTTTAACAGACTTGATTCTATCCAAAAAAAATTACTACTGATAAGAAATTTATATCAAGATGAAGACGATGTTGTGACATAAATCATTTCTACAGTGCTATATCAGAACAGTTGTAAACGTGCCTCATTATCTTATATCTATTTTCGTTAGTAGTGTTTATTGTCGTCGTCCAATTAAAACCAATGTTATCACTTTATAGACATGGATGCTACAAAAACGAACCATCCGCTCTTCAAGTACAAACGATGTTCGTGGTTCACGAGAATATCGAGATTTTGAAACCGGACGATACAAACTATGCTTCGATTTCACCAACGTGCAAATTTGTTCTAGATACTCAAAATTTGAAATCGGAAAATTGGAAAGGATACGTCCGTTTGAAATTATGGGAAATCGGAAAGAAGAAGACAATTGTCAAGCCCGAAAAACGTAGGAAGCGCAGGATCAAAATAGCCAATGGCAGAACTAACAAGCAAGATATCGAGACTACCACGACCGACGAGGAGGACTCTTCGGATGACCTTTATTCTGGAACGCGGCATATGAATGGTGATGGAGAACATACTAGAAGCTCCTCCAGTACAGTTACGAATCCTTCCAGTTCGGAATATGACTATGCCTATATTGCAAATCTGAATACTCATCGACCACTCAGTCAACTCACTACAACGAACTATGAAACGTCGGAAGCGAGTAGTTCGAGCGTACCGGGGTTCTGTATAAGTGGGCTGCCAACCTATTTGGACTATAATTCGAGCGATACCGAGGATCGAGAATATCCAAACTATTTGTCCGATAAAACCAAGTATCTCAACTCAAAGGCATTTCTATGCTACTTTGCCAAACAACTGAAAGACAGCCTGGCCTGGGATCTGGGAATATCGGACAAGGAGCTCGAGATTGCAACTTGGCGTGGTGCTTCGATCTATACAACAAGCTACGAAATAATCCCAGCCATATTCTGTCCGTGGCCGACTTGTGCCTTCGAATGGCAACGACGAGAAAGGCCGGTCCACGAGAATCCAATCACTGGTCAACAGTTTCAGTGGCCCAATCAGTCGATGGTTCACAGGATAGTATCCTTCGGGTGTCACGTCATACCACTAGGATACGCTCCAAAACGAGGAAAGAATCCGTTCCGCGAGCTCGAATGGAAGATTGTGTTCCCGAAGGCCGAACGATACTTGGAATCCTGCCTAACTAGTACTCAAACGAAAATTTTCATGATATCAAAAGCATTGGTCAAAACGTTTATCGAACCGCAACAGAAGAATGACACGTACATGTTCTCGTTCGATCATTTGCGAGCCCATCTATTCTGGCAATGCGAGAAGAACTACGGAGCGTGGCCGGACGAATACCTTGGTGAAGTCTTGATACGATTCTTGACATCATTTCTGCACTCGATATCCTGCAAAAGACTTCGTGACTACTTCCTGCCCGATCGGAATCTCTTCGAAAACATCCCGGAAAAGGCTAAGGCCGATCTTCATCAGATTATCTCACAAATTGTCCAAAATCCCGTGATGCATATTATGATGGCCTATCGAAACGTTCATTTCATACAGAACTTCTGCCCAAAACTCCATTACAAGGAGCTGTATTCGGTTATTGTAGTCGATAATCCAGTTACAGTGATCAATAAGTCGACAAGGACCGTCCGAACGAATAAAGTCCTGGAGAATATAATTCGATCGGAGATTCTATCGGATGATAGTGATGACAATGATGATTCCGAGGATGCGGCAAAATTGGACGGTTTGATTGGCTATTCGCAGAAGAAAGAGAAATTCGATGAGAGCAAGAGAAGACGAACGAAGAAATTGAAACGAAAGGAGCGAGCGAAGCTGCGAAAAAAACTGGAAACCGAGAAAGCTAGGCGACATTCGACTGACTCTATTGATCTGCACGTAAGTACTTTATAAACATTGAAATTATTTTTTTTTATGATGCCCAAAAATTCAAAAGCCATTGTAGCTTCCATACAAAAGTCCATGAAAAATTTGCACTCATCCTTCAGAACTCACTATAACGGAAGAAAAAATAAGTTTTTTTTAAGTTTGCGGAATACCTAGCCTCTCTACCGACCAACTTCTCCAGAAGTAAACATTCCGGGTTTTGTATCTGTAGAACGACACCCTAAGACGAAAATTTCAAACATTTTATGTATCAAATTTGTTTATTTTTAAAATTCCTCCCCTGAAGAAACTTTTGGCTACACTACTGGTGAATACAGTCATGTATGATTAATTAGTAATTAATTCCAAAATTGCTTTTTCAGTTCATGGTTCCGGGAAGTCTCGAGAAAATCAAGCGTTCCCAAATGAAACCACAAGTTCGCAAGACTCTAGACGAACTACGACGATCGTTTATCATCGAGCAATTCGTAAATTTCTTCATTTCAAGTGCAAAAAACTCTTATTCTCATCAATCACTTAATCAATCAACAATCTACTTAAGTCAAGCATCACGTCTCTGTACACTCCTCGAAGAGTTTTCCAAGCACGACAGTGTCAAGAAGCATAACGAAAGTATCGAAAAGGTTCGCGATCTCGTACGGACGGCACTGAAAAGCGAAACCGAATCCGGACCGGAATTGCCACGCCGAATAAGTTTAGAGCCAATCAAATCGTTTCATCAAAACGTTTCGAAAATTCGTAACGGAAAGGTCGATCCGTACACGAATATCGACATTGTTACCATAAAGCAGGAGAAACTCAAAGACGAGACAGCCCCTCGGAAGACGATCAATGCCAGAAAATCAGTTCAATTTACGGAAACCTCTTTTATTGAACCTCGACAATTTTTCGCAACTTCCGCTCAGATTCATTCGTCACCGCCATCCGATCACAGTAAGCTCAAGCTGAAACTGAACGGAATCATGAAGCAATCCAGTTCGGAGGATTCGCAACCCAGTAATCACCATCAGTTCAGAACTGTGAATTCGTTGAAGACTGAACTTAAGATTGCGACATTTGGTACAAATTCAGATGATGAATTTTACGGAGATTCGACTGAGTTGTAAAAAAAATTAGTTTGAGTATTTCCGATCGTTCAATTTAAATATTTCTAGAAAAATTTAATTAATAGTTTCTTCAAAAAGCTCAGAACCATTATATCACGATATTTATAAAATTAAGTTATTTGTTAAAAACATATTGAATTTTTGTACATACATATTTATATTTTATTTTGCGAATAGTAATTAATAATTAATTCCGCAAATACTTATGTAGATAATAAGAAAATCAATAAATTGCAGAATAAAACACAATTCAAAGAATGTACGAAGTTTTCATTTCGAAATAATCTGTTTTAAAATGGATAAAAATGTAAGAAAAAAATATTTAACAGTTTAATGAATGAACTGAATACATGGCATAAATACACAATTTTTTTAATTTTCAATAGCCAGTCCTCCACCTCAAGCAATTTTTGCGTATGCCTCTATTTTTTAAGGAAACCTTTGCAGCCCACTCTTTCCATAACTTCCCAAAAATCAAAAATATTTCTATTAAACGCGTTTCGGAGTTCTACCCAAAAAATATTAAAGTTATTTATTTATTTTTGTTCAATTTCTTAGGGGTTGTAATAGCGACATAACTGATTTTTAGGCGTTTGTAGAAAGAGCCCTCAAATCTAAAGAATTGGGGCTTGTATATCGAAATTCCTGAAATTATTTTTAGGCTATTATATAAAAAGCTCCAGTATGTAAAAATCGAATCGATAATCTATCGGACCTAAGAGAAATGTCGGAATTCGTAAAAAACTAGAGAACCACTTTCCACTATTTTAGCGGTTGAATATCGAAATATTCGGAAAATAATTTTTAAGCGATATAGCAAGTACATGGAAGTAAAAACTAAATCAATTTTTAATCAGACCTTAGAGATTTGTCCGAATTTGTGAAAACATACACACCCCTTGGTGGTTCAAAATCGAAAAATGCTCAAATTAGTTTTTAGGTGATTACATTTTTCTTGTTCTCCTTTTACTCGATATATGAGATTTGCTTTTCTTGTAGAATTGTTATACCCGCTATTTCCGTGTTTCATCGACGCCTTAACAATTTTACATATAGAAATTTTTTTTTTTTTTAAATTGTTCACAAAATATTGTAGTCCAAAGTTTTTCGGCGAATACGGCGGACAGAGAGACTTTCTTGTTTTTTCCCTTTTTTTGGGACTACCAGCCCTGAAACGTAAAAATACAAAATTTTAGGGTTGAAATTTTTTCGGGTATATTCCCAATACTTTATTATTAAAAAAATAATAAAGTAAAATATGTGATCACCAATTCAAATGTTCGGATTCGCTCTCCTAAAGGTAAATACTTCTCTTCCGCTGGAGTTTCATTCAGTGAAGTCACACATATTTGCAATATTTCGTAAATAAACAATATAACAATATTGTTTTTTTTATTTATGCAATAAAATAAAGTGATAAGTTGAATTACATATTTGAAATTGTTATTACAAATTTTATTATCTTACTAATAAAAAAAACATTGATATAGTCTGATTGAATTGGATTGTATTGGGTACGATAACATATGGATGTGATTCAATTCAAGTGTGCTATTAAGATAACAAAAGTATTTAATTATGAATTGTAATAAAAGCGTGTTTGGCTTCGGTATATTTTATTACTAATAATCTTTAGGGAAACAAATAATGACGTCAATTATCAATGACAAATTACTTCGGGCTGAAATGTTTTTATTTCTTAAAGCTTAAGCCGTGCCTCTATATCTTTTGTACAAAACTTCGTGCATAACAAAGCAATAGATACGTTTGTTGTATCATCGTAACATCATAATTTTTTATAGTAGGTGTAAAGCATAGTATCTAGCTACTGAGATAAAGCGCTATAAACATTATTAATTATATTGGGACTTAAGGTGGAATAACAGTGAGAGCGATGCGAGTGACGACCCAATCGCATCGCGTTCACCACATCGCGACACCAGTTATAGTGAGTTATAATATTCTCTTAAATATTCTGCCCGCTGTCTGAAAATGTTTTGTCTGTTTTTTATTGTACAGAAATTTTTTTCCGTTATTTATTAGTTAGTTTATTAGTTGTAAAAAAAACCCGAAATATAACCTACGCAAGCGTTAAATCGCGTTACTTGCGGGACCAAAATAGAAAATAGTCTTTCGCAGCGACGCGATTTAAGCGATGCTTTATACTCGTGCACATGCATTCTAATCAACCGTCATTGCGTCGCGTTGCTTCATGCACACGAGTCGTGTTCACTGTAACCTCACATTAACAGCTTAAGCCCTTGGTGAGACAACGA
This sequence comes from Beris morrisii, assembly GCA_951812415.1. Lineage (NCBI taxonomy): Eukaryota > Metazoa > Arthropoda > Insecta > Diptera > Stratiomyidae > Beris > Beris morrisii. The sequence goes on along the minus strand of OX638310.1, from coordinate 166,187,981 downwards.
GTCAACTAATTTTTTTTAAATTAAAATTATGTGCTTTAGAACATAATTCATTTTTTCCTTTTTTAATAAAATTATAAAGATGGTTATCCCATCCGAGGGTCAATTTAGGTGAAAAAAATGGCCAAAGTTACAACCCCTAATTACTAAATCACGTTATTTTTTTTATTTTTTTTAAAATGAATCGCTAAAAAATATTTCATTGAAATTTTTGGTTTATTCCATTTTATTAATCCCATGTGAATAAGTTTTATAAATATGTATTATTAATTTGTTTTTAATTACTTCGCCGGATATAGTTTGAATAAAAAGTTTAATATTAAAAAAAATTATGTTATAATTTTAAAAAAATAACGGAATGGATTACACGTATTATTCTAACTTTGGGGACGTAGGCCTTGCGGGGTTTGATTTAATTATTTTGATATTTTGGTTTTTATTTCAATACAGTTCTGCAGAGTTCTCATTAATTTAAAGGTGTGTTCAATTCAATATCAATTTCTGATAATCCCCCGTATATAAAAACGTTACACGGTTTAACCCATTTTGCTCGAATTTAGGTAATTCTTGGAAGAGGAACCAAATTGGATTTGTGCTCGAATTTGATGACTGTACTTTATTATTCTCATTAAAATTAAGCAAAATTTGTATTCAAATTAAATATTATGTTATAAAAAAATTCTACTTACATCTACTCCATGTTCGGCATAAAAATCACCAGTTCCCATCGAAGCATACAATTTATATCCCATTTTCGATAATTCTCGTATGGACGGCAGAAGTTCTACTTTATGCTGAAACGATAAAAATTTCAATTTTTCTCTTCATAAAGAAAATCTACAGTGCTTACCTTGAAACTTCCAATCGATAGAAGTATTGCCTTCTTGGGAATCTGAAAACCAGTTGACATCATGGCCTTGAGATAAGCCTCATATCGGTTATCGCCGAAACAAGCAACTTCGCCCGTCGAAGCCATTTCTACACCCAACTGAACATCAGCTCCAGCTAGACGTGAAAAACTGAACTGCGGTACTTTGACACCGACCTTTCCACATCCGTGTAGTACTTCGACAGGTTCCACCGATAATCCTATGATAACGCGTGTAGCCATAGCCACAAAGTCGTAATTTAACGTTTTGGATACAAAGGGAAAGGATCGCGAGACCCGAACGTTACATTCGATAACCTTCAGTTCGTTATTTTTGGCGATCAGCTGCATATTAAATGGTCCGGTAACGTCCAGCAATGCGGCCAGATCGCGAACGATTTCTCGGATCTTCTCTAATGTTTCGGTATTTATGTCCTGTGGCGGAGTAACAAGGGTTGCATCGCCCGAGTGTACCCCAGCATTTTCAACATGCTCGGACACTGCCATACATAGAATCTCGCCATCAGCAGCAACAGCATCGACATCGATTTCCTTTGCTTCTGTCAGGAATTTCGAGATAACTACCGGATGTTCCTTCGATACGAACGATGCGGCATTCAGGTAGGCTTCGAGATCCTGATTCGAATAAGCCACGTTCATTGCAGCTCCCGAAAGAACATAAGATGGTCGCACCAAGCACGGATAACCAACTTCATCGCAGAATTCAATGGCCGATTTCAGGTTAGTCAGTTCCTTCCATCTGGGCTGGAGAATTCCCTTGCGATCGAGCATACGCGAAAATTTGAAACGATTTTCCGCACTGTCAATCGATTCGGGTGATGTTCCCAGGACTCGAGCCTGTTGCCGATGCAAGTCCATCGCAATGTTATTGGGTAGTTGTCCGCCCATCGATAGGATTATCCCTTCAGGATTCTCGATCTGGTAAATATCCATGACCACTTCGAACGAGATTTCCTCGAAGTAGAGACGATCGCACATATCGTAGTCGGTCGAAACCGTTTCCGGATTGTAATTTATCATTATGGTGGATCGGCCCAAGTTCCGTAGTTCCCGGAGACATCCGACCGCACACCAATCAAATTCGACGGAACTTCCGATCCGATAGACGCCGGAACCGACCACCATCGTAAAATCACCCGGAAATTCCAAGTCGTGCGACGAAGCGTTGTACGTTACGTACAGGTAATTCGTTGTTGCGGGCCATTCGCCTGAAAGAGTCGAAATAAATTATTTTGTATCTAATTAAATCTATTTCTTTGAAAATACACCAAATTGCGTTTAATCCCTGTAAAACAAAAAAAATTCGAACTCGATTGAGTTCATTACCGGACGGGACAGTTAGGACTATGCCTTCCAATTTCGCTACTACACCCTCGAGTTTCTCTTTTACTTTTACTTAAAAAGTAAAATTCATTTCGTTTTATATCAAACTGAAATTCGGTCATAACATAACTAAAATATGTACACCATGTCGTACAGTTGGTACAACAACCATTCAGTTATAAGTCGGTTATGCAGTTATGCAGCTTCAATGAAAACTTATTTCAGTGAAGTTTCGCATTACCAAAGTGATGCCAATTTAGTGATTTCAGCGTTAAATTTGGTGCCCAAAATTTCGTCTAAGCGGACAAAAATTAGTTTTACCGCTTGCGCGTTATTTGAATATTCCTGCGATTGATATGAAGAAATAAATTTTTAGTACCTTTAAGTTGAAATTAACGCTCAAAATTTCATATTTTAGTGCTCAATCAAGAAAAATACTTGGCAATACTGATTACCATCCAATTTTGTTTTGACGGGAGACGAGACACGAGAGTTCTGTTCTATTCCGTCGTCTCGTGTAATAACAACCCAGAGCCACTGCATTTGCTTGTTAGATTTTAATAATTGTGACCTTTTTTTCTATTTGAAAAATTCCAGGTAAGTTCAAATTTTTTTTATCTTTACGCCTTTTTCATCCTGCCAAGATCCCCATGAAAGTGATTCATTCTTAAAGTGATTCATTTTTTGCTCTATAAAAAATTTTGTTTTATGTGTTTTGGTATTCGCTAAGGAATTATTTCTTTTTAATTTATATCGAGCTCTAATAGTAGTCATTTACAACAAACTTTAATCGCCTATCGAAATGAGTTAAAAAAGAAAAGCGATTTGGAATATCTGGTTTTTTCCACAACGAAAATGAAACGCTCTCTCTCAATCATGTCTCATGAAACCAGTAAATATCACTCTATTTGAATGTTTTAATTTGCCGTACTTTTATGTATTAAAATCGTCACGAAAGTAGTTAGTTCTATGAAGTAAATAATAGGGAAGTGATGCATTCGAGATTCACATTTCATTGTTTAATATCCTAGACACACGGAACCCTCTTAATACCCATTTAGATACAGAACATTTATCATAATCTATAATGGCCTTTAAATACCCAAAAATTCATCACAATGGTCTCTTCTACTCGTAAATGTTCAATTTGGCATTGAGACCGGAGTTGTGAAAAACATGCTAGAGTTTACATTTCACGGAAAGTTTAAGCAAACAAATAATATAAATGTCAATTGTTTTAATTTATGCGGTCAAATGGATATGGTATTAAGAAAGGTAATCTCTTGCACAGTAAACGATGAACTGCTTCTGCTGGAAATATGCCAAGAAAACATTTCATAAATTCTTCATTTCGAAACTGTCTTCTAACGAACGAGCAACATTTTGAAATTATCTAAATTATTCAATGTTTTATTTAAATACAAAATTGTTATGTCCCTATTGAATAACCCTAGTGTGTTTTAATGATGTTATTCAATAGGGACATAACAATTTTGTATTAAAATAAAACACAGAATAATTGAGATAATTTCCAAACGTTGTTCGTTCATGAACTTGACCATGATAAAAATGCATATCTTGACTGATGTTTTGACATTGACAGACCAGCAATAAAGTTTAAGGGTGCGTTTGTATTAAAATACAAAATTGTTATGTACCTATTGAATAACCCTTTACTAGGAAAGTATTTTAGATTACGAAAATACATACGGGGTGGGGCGAAAAAATTGTCAGTGAAAATAGAGTGCAAATATTTTCACGAATTTCATCATATCTCTTGGGTCTTCTGATATATTGAATTAATTTTATTTTTACAGGTCCTGCAAACTGTTTTCAAGGTTTTTTTTTAATTCAAATTCAAGGGCTTGTATACATTTTCACGAATTCCGCCATATCTATTAGGTCTGCTTCGACATCGAATATGTTTCTATTTCCACGTGGTTTTTTATATTATCGCCTAAAAACCGTTTTCAAGATTTTTGGCTTTTCAACCCTTAACAGGGTGAAATAGATTTGTACAGGTTTTCACGAATTCCGTCATATCTCTTAGGTCTGAGTTTTTTGTACAAATACCCAAGAAATAAAAAATTGTACCTCCTTCCCAATCGGGAACGATTTCCTTCCACACTATTCACCAACTGTACCACTAGTGCGGCAAGAGCCAGTATTGCTTGGTGAAATCATGGGAACTGACTTATCTTCTTAGTATTTAATATTTTTCCAAAAGAAGCAATTAGAAATTTATTTGCAAGTTTTACCAAACATTTCATCGATTTTAGTAGAAAAGTGCCACTAAATGAAATCTTACCTGCAACAGTATCAATTTGTTTTACAAACGGTGTTACATCAATTTCCTCGCGATGTTGTCGAACCGCCAATTCCGTACTCTTTACGGCAGCCGCAATTTGTTTATCCGAAAAGCCTAATTGTTTTGCCTTCAGTAAAATATCATAGCTCAAATTGTTTCCCTGTTTCTCCAATAAGTTCAAGAAATCAATAATATTCTTCATTTTATTCAAAAACCACGGATCGATTTTCGTCAAATCGTACAACTTTTCGATAGTGTAGTTTTGTTTTAGTGCAGCGGCTACAACAAATGTTCTTCTATCTGTCGGTTGAATTAGTTCTTCCTCTTTTAGTTCACTAACATACGGATCGAGACCGTTCATAGTTTCGTCGACCATGCGTAAGGCTTTCTGAAATGCTTCTTCGAATTTTCGACCGATTGCCATCACTTCACCAACACTTTTCATCGAGCTTCCGATATTTTTACTGACTCGTGTGAATTTGGCCAAATCCCAGCGTGGCATTTTCACTACACAGTAGTCCAGACTTGGTTCAAAGCAGGCTGTTGTAACGCCCGTTACGGAATTTTTAATCTTCGGCAACGGAATACCCAAGGAGAGCTTAGCTGCTACATATGCTAGAGGATAGCCGGTTGCTTTGCTAGCCAAGGCAGAGCTTCTGGATAAGCGAGCATTTACTTCAATGATGTAGTATTCTTCGGAGAGTGGATTCAAGGCGTACTGAATGTTGCATTCGCCAACCACTCCGAAGTGTTTTATAACATTTATAGCTGTTGTGCGCAGCATGTTATATTCGAAGTTCGATAGGGTTTGCGACGGCGCCACTACTATACTTTCGCCGGTGTGAATTCCCAGAGGATCGAGATTCTCCATGTTGCACACGGTTATACAATTGTCGTAAGCATCTCTCACAACTTCGTATTCGACTTCCTTCCATCCTTTCAGCGATTTGTCAATAATAAGCTGACTCGAATGGGCAAGAGCTTGATGTGCCAGTAGCGTAAGTTCCTCACGATTATTTGCAAACCCCGATCCCAATCCTCCAAGCGAGAAAGCAGCTCGTGCCATCACTGGATACCCTAATCGATCGGCTGCATTCAATGCCTCTTGTATCGAGAAAACAGCTTCGGATGGTGCAACTTTTTCTCCAATCTCATTGACACGTTCAGCAAATAATTTCCGATCCTCAGTCTCAATGATTGACTTAATAGGCGTTCCTAATATTTTAACATTATACTTGGCAAAAGTTCCAGCTCGTTCGAGTTCCACACCACAATTTAGAGCGGTTTGCCCACCAAAAGTTAGAAGGACTCCGTTAGGTCGTTCGGCCTGGATGACTTGTTCTACATACTCAGGCGTCAAAGGAAGAAAGTAGACTTTATCGGCCAATCCTTTCGAAGTCTGTACTGTCGCAATATTTGGATTGATCAAAATTGTTTGGATTTTTTCCTCTTTCAGTGCTTTGATAGCTTGCGATCCAGAATAGTCGAACTCACCGGCTTGACCAATCGATAGTCCACCCGAACCGAGGATTAAGACCTTCCGTGGTTTTTGTTCGGGAATTGTGCCGGGTTTCGGAACATAGGTAAGTAATTTGGCTAGGGCGTTCTTGACTGTGGTTTTTATGGCTGATTTTGAAGAGTATTGCTTCACGGTTTCGAGGAATACGTCGAAAAGAAGTTCTAGATCCTACAAATGAAAATCATTTAGACATGCTTCTCTTTCAATAATTGATCAACAAACCTGTGGTCCAGCTGTATGTTCCGGATGAAATTGAACTGAAAACAATGGTTTCTCCTTATGAATTACACCTTCATTGGTGTTATCGTTAATATTCGTGAACAGGGGCTCCCATCCTTCTGGTAAAGTGTTTGCATCCACAGCAAATCCATGATTTTGCGAAGTCATGAAACATTTCCCACTGTCATGATGAACACACGGTAAATTATGGCCACGATTTCCGTACTTCATTTTGTACGTTTTACAGCCAATCGCTGTCGCAAGTAGTTGATGTCCCAAACAAATACCGAAAATTGGTTTACCGGTATTACTAATAACCCGTTTGATTTGCTTCACTGTATCTGAACATTTGTCCGGATCACCCGGTCCATTGCTAATAAACAGACCATCAAAACTATTCAAATCGAGTTCGTAGTTCCACGGTACCAACTCGACTCGAGCTCCTCGAGATATAAAGCAGCGAATTTGATTCAGCTTTAGACCACAATCGATGGCGCAAATTCGCGGAACACCGTTCGGATTGTAAACAATCGGTTCCTTAATCGAACACTCCGCGACCAGATTCCTGGCATTCGGATCCGAAAACTTATAATCCGAATTCGGACTGGGCAATTGGTGAACAATTCGTCCAAGGATCGAACCATTTTCACGGATTTTCTTAGTCAAAGCTCGCGTATCAATTCCACTGATGCCCGGTACTTTCTCATCTTCCATCCATTTCGAAAGGGTCTTTGTTTGACGCCAATGCGAAGGTGTCTCACAGATCTCGCCGACAATAAGACCCGATACGGTTATTTGTTCTGTCCATTCGAAGTGCTTAGGTAGACCATATTCGTCGCATTCTTCGGTCGATGGAATCCCGTAGTTTCCCACCAGAGGGTAGGTTAGAACTAGTATTTGGGCTCGATAGGATCGATCTGTCATTGATTCCGGATAGCCTACCATTCCGGTTTGAAAGACAACTTCACCTGAACTAGGAACTTGAGCTCCGAACGATTCTCCAGACATAATTGTTCCATCTTCGAGGACGAGATAGCAGGGCGGAGCCATTTTCGAGAACCGTTAGGGTTGCCTGTAAAAGAAAAAAAATTATTTGTTGTTTGAAATCCACCGCAGAAGTGAGGGATGGAAATTGGAGGCTTTAGACGACAAACTCAGGAACCGCTTAAGGTAAGAAATTGAACCTCGGCTAGTGGAGCCAATTAAAAAAAAAATTTCAACATTAGTGACAGGATACAGAAGTGGGGAAAACAAAATTTTGTCAAGAGGCAGTGGAGCATGGAATTTAGGGTGGATAAGAATCACGTCTAATATCTCAAGAACAGTTCAAAATAGGATCTTAGTATTTATATGAACGGCCCTAAAGATCCCTTAGAAGAGAAAATAATTTATGGGATAATAGTGTAAAGGGTGAGAGTGGGTGAAGCAGAGAGTGAGGGTGGGGAAGCAGAGCAATTTTTTGGGGATAATACTGTAATAGATGAGGTGAAAAGAAAAAAATTATATTTTTATATCTACTTAGACCTAAAGGAAAAATGTAATTTTTATAAAGGTAGTATAGTAAAGGGGTGGAGTGTTCGTATCTCTGGAACGGCTTATGATAAAAACTTGAAACTTAGTGGGTGTATATATATTATGTCCTAGGAAAGATAAAAAATGCATATATCCATTGGTGTACGGCGGTGTGACAAAAAAATAGTCAGCTAAAATGGTGTGCATATATTTTCCCGGATTTCATCATATCTCTTAGGTCTTCTGAACTATAGAATAAATTTTACTTCTACGGGTTCTTCAGACAAGTGTTTGGAAACTATTCAAGATTTTTTATAACGTCAACCTCTAAGGCGGTCTGAAAGAGTGGTATTCATTTTTACGAATTCCGCCATATCCCTTAGGTCTGATTAGATGTCGAATATGTTTTACTTAAAAAATAATTTTCCGAATCTTTTGCTTTTCAAGGCATAAAAGGCTTTGAAAGGCATAAAAGAGTTGCATACATTTTCATGAATTCCATCATATACTTTACGACTGATAAGATATTGAATTGGTTTTTTCTTCGTCAGACATTATACTCACTTAAAACTATTTTTTTGGTGATTATTTTATTGGTATCAAACAAGGATTTTTAGATATTCAACCCCAAGGTCTATGTTTTCAGAATTTTCGCTTTATCTCATGGGTCTGACAAGATATCAAATTGGATTTTACTTCCACGGAATCGATAAACCTCTTTCAGAATTTTTTGTTTATTTTGTCGAGGGTCCTTCCATCAAGAATTGCCAAAAATGACGAAATTTGTAATCTTACCATCGACGATTCTTTTGAAAATTCATGTACTCGAGAAAGTAGTGAAAAAAAAAAGAATTTCAATTTTTTGTTTTAAAGTTTACGCAAAAATGGTGTCCGAGTCCTCTTTGAAAATTCATATCTCTGGTAATTTGTGTCCTAGAATAATAAAGTAGGGCTTATTTTAAAGGGGGGAGGTCGTCGCAATTTAAAAAAATATGATACGAATAAAATTTATTCTTGAAATTTTTTTTCAAGGATAACGATTTTGTCCTTTATCCTTGAATATCTCAAAATCAGTTTTTTTTATTTCTTTTTTTTTTATATTTTGTAGGTTATACTGTTTTACAAAACATATTAAAAAATTAACTTGACATCACAATGGGATCGGGGTCAAAAAAATCGAAGAACTTCAGTGCTTCTCAATTATATTATAAAAAAATTACAATTATGACATTTTTTAAACAACAATCTTTAAAATAAGTCCTACTTTATTATTCTAGGATAAAAATTACCAGAGATATGAATTTTCAAAGAGGACTCGGGACACCTTTTTGCGAAATTTTTAACATACTATAACTAACAAAAAAGTGAGATAGAAACAAAAAAATTAAATTATATTTTTTTCTCACTAGTTCTTCAAGTACAAACATTTTCAAAAGAATCGGCGATGGTATACGTTTTCACGAATTCCAATGTATGTACTCGTATTTCTTGGACCTGGTGAGATACTGAATTGATTACATAGTACATCATTGACCTTTCTTTATAATCGTCTAAAAATGAATTTCAAGATTTGTCTTTATTCAATCCCCCAGCCGGTTTAAAGTGATTGCATATCTTTTCATAATTTTCGCCCTATGTCTTAGGTCCAATTGAATATAAGATTGGTTTTTAATTCTACGTAATTGTTTAAAACTCGATTTTTCAAAATTGAACTCCCAAGCGGATGGAATGGTGTTGTATATACGTTTTCACAAATTTCGTCATATCTCTTAGGTTTAATGAGGTAGCAAATTGTTTTTTTCGTCTACGAACTGTGGATATAATTACCTTAAAACTAATTTCAGGTTTTTTGCCAGTCAACGCACAAGGGTGTAAAAAGGTTGTATACATTTTCACGGAGATGTGTGGAAATTCGAGATGTCTGTACGGGCTTTTTATATGTGGGTCATTCCATCAAGAAACGACCACAGGTGTGACCTAACCATAGCCGATTCTTTTGAAACTTTGTGTTATATAATTATATATAATTTAATTTGTTTGTTTCTATGTCAAATTTTTCGTTAGTTATAGTATGTTAAGGATTTCGTGAAAATTGTTCCCATTGACCATAGAATATTGCAATGCGACTTATTTTAAGGAGGAATGTTGCACCGATATAAGAAAATAGAAAAAGAAATTATCTTTGCAACTTTTTTTCCAAGGATAACTATTTTGTCCTGTCTCCTTGAATAGCTGAAAATACAAAATACATATCTTAATTTTTTTTATTTTTTAAATTCCATTTACCATTTCCAAAATATATCGAAAAATCAACTTTAGATCTCAAAAGGAACGGGATCAAAAATCAAATGTCAGTGGTCCTCAATTATTTCACAGAAAAATTACAATTATTTTAATTACTTGCTCGTATGTCAAGTGGATTTTAATTTTATGGTACCTACCAGATACATGGCCTGCTCTTCATAAATTGAAGTTAGTTATGTTTTTTGATATATTCAAGGATCAATTTCCAAAAATAATTTTTTCTTTCTATATTTCTTATATTGCGTCAACCTCCCTTAAAAATAAGCCCAATTCCATTATTTTGTGGTCAAAATTAACGGAACTATTTTCATGAAATCTTTAACATAATACTAACTAAGCAATATTTTTAAGTAGAAACAAAAAATTGATGTCATATTTTTTTACTAATTCATAGGGTACGCAAAGTTTCAAGAGAATCAGTGATGGTAAGGACAAATTTCGTAATTTTTGGCAATGACCCAAGTACAATCCCCTAACTATCGATTTCAGGATTTTTCGATATTTTCACTTCAATGGGCAGTATATTTATTTCAATTTTGTGTCCCTCAAGTAGCTGTCCTAGTGACAAAATTAACTTTCCAAAAAACCTCCTTGTCACGACTCAACCGACGTCAAATTTCGACTTTGATCGCATCCCGAACTAACCAAAACCAAAAACGTAATTTAGGTAGTAAGGTAATGGAGTAAGCATTTCTGTCGCACCCCCACTTTAACCGCCTCACTGACTGTGACTCGAAAAATAAAATATAATAAAGTTTCGCACAGACTATTGGCAAATTTTCAAATTAAAGAGTTAAATTATAAAATAGTTCGAAAATTTTTCGCTAAAAATAAAATTCGCATTGCCAATTTATCGCGCTCTTACTGTAGCTTAGAACTTATATTCACTATTGAATGAATTCACTACTCTCTCTTTTCTGTATAGTAAATTTGCTGTCATACAGAACTAGTTCGAAATTCCAGCTGCTTTAAATTTGTTTTGGTTTTTTTTTGTATTTGCTCAGAAGTAAAATGAGAAACGTTGTGGTTTGGAGTATGCCAGTCAATCAGATGTTAATCACATTATCACAGCGGCATTGTATTGGAATGCAGCCATTCGTATCATTGGAACCGGTTAACTGCGTCCGCCATCTTTACATAAAAAACATGTAAGCCGACACTTGACTTCTAGACCTTATGCGAACTAGAATATCTTCAAAAGTAAGATCTTATTATAAAAATTTAATTGACGATTAGTTAAAGGCTTAAACTTTGATTTCAGATAATCGTCGATAGTATACCTAATTCACTTCACTTGAAAGACTAATTGGAGCACTGAGCCAGGTGAAATTTGATATTCAATAGCCTGTTCTTGAACATAGCCTGCTGAGTATTTCGAAAATTCAGCAAATCGCACAGATTGTACACACAAGACCCAAGAGGTATCTATCGTTCGATAAGATTACCAACCACAACAGTTTTCCTAATAGATGCTGATCTTATGAACACGTGGATAATGGAAAAATTTAACGGGAGACCGTGACTAAAAAATGAACTCACGTATCACAACCGTCGTACGAGAACCACTGAAGTAATCGTAAAAGGACCGGCGAATATATGTATCTGATCGGAGTGAACGAAGTGAACTCTGAAGCGTTATCTGGTACTGGTTGAAGTCAACAGCGAACTGCGTTGAGAGAACCGAATCCACAGAACTCTAGTAGAAGTATTGCCGAACGGCGAACGCCAAAGGGGTTTTACAATGGAATGAATGTGATATAGAACTGGTCTAACGACTATACGGCGCGAGCAGCAATGAAAAAACCTAGGCTAAAGGTAAAGAAACCAGTCTGGTTTTGAAATTGACCTCACTTTGATTGTGGGCGGAAAATACGGATTTAACGGAGTCAATCTTCCTAGCACAGAAGTCGATAGAAATCCATTGACATTAACAATAAAAATCTGCCAACAGTCTGGGCGCAACTTTATTATTTTATGGGGAGAAGTCTGAAACGCGTTTAATGCTGAGATGCGGTGTAGGTTACTATGCAATCCTCTTACAACCTGTTTGAGCTGAATATTTAAAAATCCTGAAATTAACTTTCTGGCAAATTTATAGGAAGAAATAAATTTGGGTCATTTGAATCTCATCAGATCTAAGAAATATGTAGGAATTTGTGAAAATGTGTGCAAAACTCCTTTACACTTCCTCGGGGTTGGATATCAGAAAATACTAAAATCGGTTTGTAGGCTATTATATAAAAACTGCAGAAGTTGTAGCCAATTTGATATCTCATCAAACCAAAAGAGATATATAATATTGTGAAACGTATGGAACCCCCTAACACCCACTTGGAGGTTGAAAATTCAAAAATCCTAAAATTGGTTCCAAGATAAATATAAAGAAAGTCCAAGGAAGTAAAAACCAATTTCATGTCTATCAGTCCTAAGAAGAATAGCGGAATTCTTTTAAACTTGTTCAACCCTTTTATACCCTCTTTGGGGTTGAAAAGGCAAAACCCTTGAAAACGGGTTTTTCGCGATTATAAAACAAGACCGTGGAAGGGAAAAGTTATTCGATATCTAATCAGACCTGAATTATATGGCTGAATTCGTGAAAATGTACACAACCACTCTACACCCTCTTAGGGTTTGAATTTCAAAAAACACTGAAAAAACTTTCTAGGCAGTTATATGAAGATTCCGTGAAATAAAAATTACTTCAAGTTTCAACTTTTTAGTCATTCTATAGATAGGAAAAACACTCTCCCACCCCCGTGCCAAGTTTTAGCTATACATTATTATGTGTTCTTGATATATAAAAATCTGAAAGTTTTCTTAATCACCCTCCCCCACCTTCACCCCCTACACCCTCAACCCAAACATTTTTTTTCTGTTATTGGTCTATTAGGTCTATTTCCCGTAAAAAATCTAAGCATCTATCTTAAACTGTTCTTATCCCCCACTTTCATGCTCCACCTCCCCCTTGAAAAATTTTATGGGTGGTGCTAAGTGCGCCTGTTGCTCCTGTGGAAGTCAGACCTTGAATCTTGGCAAATAGAACAACGGCTTCTGACGTTACTCCGCCAAAAAGATCAGGAAAGTATATGCTTTCCTCACAAGTGCAGATAGTGTAGCAACAGCAAACCTTATGAAACATATCGATACTCATTATAATTGTTCTATTATTTACGCCAAGAATGCTCAAGAATCAAGGTGATTCAAATCTTCTGAAAATTACGTAAATTCTAGCTAAACGAACTAAAAAAAAGCTCAACGGTTAATCATTATGATTTAGCAAAACATCGATTTAATGATAATTAAGGATAATGTTAATGGGAATATAATGTGGCTTTAGTACAATATGTGTTAAACATTTCCAATTCTGTATCATAATATCGGCTGCTCTCAACAGAACAATACATCAAAGTTATATCCTTACCGTGAAAACAAAACTTCTATTTTATTATTCAGAAGATGTGTTCATATTCGAAGGGTAGAGTTTTCATACTTTGCTGTTTACTTAAATTATTTTTATCTGGTGTTTTCGCTAATGTAAGTAGTTCATTAAATTAATGAAAATAGTTAGTAGTAGAACTTAATGCAGACAAAATAGAATATCATGAGTAACTTTTAAAATCTCGATGGATTGTTTTTGGATAAATATAAAGAAATCCTGAACATGTAAAAATCATCAATCATCAGTCGATGTCTTATCACTCCTAAGAGATATAACGGAATTCGTGAAAATGTGTTAAACCCTTTTATACCCTCACAGGTTTTAGGCGATTACATAATAAGCCCGAAGTAAAAAGTTATTTGATATCTAATCAGACCTAAGGGATATGGCTGAAGTCGTGAAAATGTATACAATCCCTTAAGGGTCGAATTAATAAAAAACATGTGAAGAATCCGTAGAATAAAAATTAATTCAATGATTAAATGTTGGTTGTTTTCCGGCGTCAGTGGGGTTTCTGGTGTGAAACCCCAACGCGAAATCCCCGACTGTTGATTAATCGCTGTCCTTGAGGACATGACAGTTGGAAAACCTTCACTGGATACGCCAGTTTCATAAGATTGTGTTGGACTAGGTCCGAAGGAGCTGTTTCGTCATCGGAGGGCATAGACTCGTCAGAGGGTGTATCATGCCTACTATCCGAAACACCCTTACAGCTGGTGGAATTGCTGAGCATAACTTCCATATAGCGCACTCGAAATGATCGTAAATTTGATTTCGAGTGCGCTATATGGAAGTTATGCTCAGCAATTCCACCAGCTGTAAGGGTGTTTCGGATAGTGAATGATCGTAAATTTGATTTCGAGTGCGCTATATGGAAGTTATGCTCAGCAATTCCACCAGCTGTAAGGGTGTTTCGGATAGTAGGCATGATACACCCTCTGACGAGTCTATGCCCTCCGATGACGAAACAGCTCCTTCGGACCTAGTCCAACACAATCTTATGAAACTGGCGTATCCAGTGAAGGTTTTCCAACTGTCATGTCCTCAAGGACAACGATTAATCAACAGTCGGGGATTTCGTGTTGGGGTTTCACACCAGAAACCCCACTGACGCCGGAAAACAACCAACATTTAATCAAATTCGCTTCTATGGTAGCTTACCATGAAAAAATTCCATTCTTATAATTAATTCAATATTTAAGAAGATCTAAGAGATATGAAGAAATTCGTGAAAATATATGAATCCCTTTATAAGAACGCGAATTGATATTTTTTTTTCTAAATTATTTTTCTAGTAGATCTACATATAGATACGAATTTTTCTCTCTAGTATAAGCTGTTCTATAGATAGGAAAAACACCTGCGAAATATTGACTACAATACTAGATGTCAGGACATTTTTACAGTACCTCAAGCCAATATTAATTGCTTCTATTACTCTCCTCTAATTCGATTACCTCGCTCCTTTAATTTGTATTGCCTTAGTTTTCATAGCTTTACCTTAAACTCATTCAAAGTGTACTTAAAGATCACTCTTTTTCGTTCTTCTGATACATAATCCACTATTTTAATTTCTTATACTTCTTTTATTGTCGTTATTATATGTATTAGTACTTTTATATTTTTTTTTATTTTATTTTATTTACATGTAAAATATTTTGTTTGTAATTCGTGGCAATTGTATAATTGGAAAAGATTTTCTGTTCAATTGTTATTGTTCTAAATAAATAAATAAACACCCTCACCTCCGTATCATACTATTTTCATGACATAATGCTACTATAGCTCTATCTAAATATCAAGTTTCAGCGATCCATCCGTGTGGGCTCTTGAGATATAAAAATCTGCCAATGGTCTGGGCGAAACTTTATTATTTTTCGGGTCAAAGTTCGGGAGCGGTCAAAGTCGGAGTGTATCATGAGTTGCTTCGAGATTATTAGATTTCTTGGGAAATTATTTTTGTTCTTAATATAAAAATATTTAAAATAGAGATTTTTAGCCGATTAAACATTGAAAAAGTCCGTGTAGACTATTCGAATATCAGTATATTATGCACACTAAAAGCCCATAGAAGGAAAAACGAATTTGTTGCCTTATCAGAATTAAGAGATATGTTAAAAATATTGTTAAAACGTATATAAACCCATTACTTCCACTTGGGGTTTGAATTTCGAAAAAATTGTGAAACAGGATTTTAAACGATTTCATAAGAAGCAACTTGATATCTCATGAGACAAGACGGATTTTGAAAAATTTGTGAAAACGTAAGCAAACCCTTCACACCTAATTGGTTCTGGAAATTCGAAAAATCGTGAATTGGTTGGCCGTAATAATCAATTTTATATCTCATCAGAACTAAGGGATGACAAAAATTGTGAAAACATATACAAACCCTTGGGGGTTGAATATCGAAAAATTGAGAAATGGGTTTGTAGGCGATTATATAAAAAGTCTGTGGAAATGAAAAGCGATCTAATATCTCATCGAACCTAAGAAATATGTCGAAACTTTGAAAAGCATACAACCCCCTTACACCCATTAGGATTGAATATCTAAAATACTGAAATTGATTTTTTGTCTTTTTTATATAGGAAACCTTGGGAAGTAAAAGTTAATTCGATATATCACCAAATATGCAACCTCCTTGCAACCACTTGGGGGTTGAATATCCAAAAATTCTGAAAGGAGTTAATAAATAAATATGAAGACGGCACGAGAAAGTAGGAACCAATTCAATTTCTTATCACTTCTAAAAGAAATGACGGAACTCGTGAAAACGTGTTCAACCCTTTTATACCCTCTTAGGTGCTGAAAAAGGAAAAAACTTAAAAACAAGTTTTAAGCGATTATTACGCAAGCACGTGGAAGTGAAAAGATATTCGATATCTGATAAGACCTGGGGATATAGTAGAATTCGTGAAAAAGTTTACAACCCACTTTGCATCCCCTTATGGGTCGAATTTTAAAAAATCCTGAAAACACTTTCTAGGTATTTATATGAAGAAACCGTAGAATAAAAATGAATTCAATATTTGGGAAGACCTAATAGATATGACGAAAACCGTGAAAATATATGCATTCCATTTCCACTGACCATTTTTTTTGCCCCCCCCTCCGAAAGCCAATGGATATTTGAATTTTTTTTTTATCTAAATTAGTTTTCTAGTTGATTTACATAAACGTACCGAGTTTCAACTTTGCAGCATAAGCCGTTCTAAAGATAGGAAAAACACCCCCCCACCCCCGTACCATACTACCCCTATAAAAAATTATATTTTTCCAAGATGCTACTAATATAGCTCTATCTAAATATCAAGTTTCAGCTTTATATCGTTATAGGTTGTCGAGATATTAAAATCGGAACTTTTTCCTTTTCACCCTCCCCCACCCTCACCCTCTACACCCTTATTTCCAAAATTTTGTTTTCTGCTAGGGGTCTATTAGGTCTACTTCTGCTAAAAATTTTAAACATCTATCTTACACGGTTCTTGAGATATGAGACGTGATTTTTTAGAAAAATTCTTATCCCCTCCACTTTCATGCTCCACCGCCCCCTTGAAAAATTTTGCCTTCAGCAAACTTCATTTGTGAACCTTTATACACAAACCAAATTTTATTTGTCTATTGCAATTGGTTCGTGAGATATCGTAATCTAAAGTTATTCACCCCCCACCCCCGCACGCTACTGCTTCCACTCAAATTTTTGTTTCCAATCTATTCTCCTAGTATACCTACAGATATTTATTAAGTTTCAATTATGTGACATTAACCGTTTAGGAGATATGGATTTTAGAAAGTGTCGATCTCACCTTTTTTGCGTTTCGGACGCATTATTTTTCCCCCCACTCCCAAACCCCTTCACGTATATCGGCAATTTTTTTGCAAATGGGTCCATTACTGAAGCTCTATATAAATTCCAAATTTCAGCCTCCTAGCATAAGCGGTTGCTGAGATCTAGAAACCAAAATTTTCCGTTTAAAACACTTCCCCCTTCTTTCCCCTCACACCCCCACCCCTCCAAATTTGGCCGCTTTAAGGGGACTGCCCACTCTACCCACGAAAAAAAATTCAACTAAATAGCACAAAGGGTTTGGGTGCTACGAGCCTTCAAACAATTTTGCGTACACCGGTAGACGTACGGCGTACGGCGTACGGCGGACAGACGGACTGAAATTTTTTTTTGCTTTTTTCGTGTCTACTCGTTATGAAACGTAAAAAAAAAAATTTTGAGGGTAGCAAATTTTTTTTTTGTAAAAATCGATAACAATACTGTATTATTGAAATAATAAAGTAAAATTGGAACTTTTTCTATTTCACCCTCCAAAATGAATGAAAAATAATTCAGTTCTTGCATATTTTAAAAATATATTTATGTAAAAGTATATGACAAAAAATCTATCATAGTTTTTATTTAATCTCATAAACGAATGATTAATTTCAGATTTTGTATAAATTGGATGTAAATCGAATTACTTGTGATGACGCTGATCCACGAATAATGTACAACATTTCTTGTTTTACTAAAATTGAGAGTCGCATTTTTCGAAGGCATTCAGTAATTTTAAATACTTTGCCGAATGTAACTTTCAACGAAATATTCGTGAGGATACTTGTTTATTTTCAATCTTCCTTTATATATAATCAATTTTTTTTATTTTAGGTGCGGATTGTTCTCTATCAAAAATACAACGCGCTTTATCGTCCATCAGTCATCAACGCTGAAGAGAATTTTTGCGCATTTCTACGAGGCAGAGCTAAGGCTTTACTGACTTCAATTCTTTGGCCGATTATACTGGAAAATAGTAACTTAGGTCCACATTGTCCATATTCGGTAATTCACTAGTATTTGTCGTGTAGTGAATAACTTTCTATTTACAGGGTCATGTAAATATGTCTAAAATTTATTTTAACATCACGTTTCTTCCTCCTGCTTTACCTGAAGGGCAGTTTCGACTTAATATTCATATTCGTAATGGGGTGCAACGTATGTCAATAGCTCATGTGAAACTTTTCGTTAACATTAAACCAATAGGAGCTGCGAATGTGATGTTTTGATCTTTATTTATTTCAGTAACTCTTCACTGTACTCTATTATATTTAATAAAGCTAGATAAAGTGCGATAATAATTAAGAATGTATTTTTTTTCATAGTAGAGCTAATAAGAATCTAACTAAAGGATTTGCATTTTGGCTGACTTTCGAGAGCTAATTGAAAATTCCGAGTAAAAAATCAAAATTTTAAATCTTTGCAACTACTTTTCATCATCTCTTAATGGAAAATGAAAAAAAATACAAATTTTTCTTCGAATTCGTTAGTAAGAGAAAACGTCATACAAAAGTCCTTAAAACGCGCACTTATACGTATTTTATTACATAATTGACCGTGCGTTCACAGCGCCAATTAAAAAAAATTTGTTATTTAAAACCACAGTCGCTGCCTGTAGTTCTGGAATACAGCTTCTCCGGGAGTACATTTCTACAGCTTCTCCCTGTATCGTTTAGTAGTTATCCTTGGGTTACAGCTACAGCTTCTCTTTTCATCAAGTATTTGGAGTACCAGCTACGCAACTTATCCCAGTTCTTGGATTAATCATAAATTGAACACCTCCAAACGAACGGAATAATATAAACAAAAATTTAAGTGGGATATTGTTTATTCAACTGTTCAGTAAATTCTTTCAAAAATTCAAATTGGCTGCTCCTTTTGGTTTAACGTTAATGTAGAACTTAACATGAATCAGCGACATACGTTGCGGACCATTGCGAACATGAATATCGATCCGACCTTGACCTTCAGGTAAAACGGGCGGTAAAAACGTATCCTCAAATACTAAATTTGAAATATTGAAAACACCCTGAAAAGATAATTTTGTTAAATTGATGAAATTATTATTGTAGCAATTTTTATACCGAATAGGGGCAACGTGTTTTCAAATTACTTGTCTTTAGCAACATTGGCCAGAGAATTCGTATCAGATTGCTTTTTGCTGTACCGGCCAGGAAACCGCAAAAATTCTCCTCTGTATTGATAATGAATGGACGAAAAACTGCATTGATTTTTTGATTGTATACTACCCGGACCTTTTTAAATTCAATTTATTAATTATGAAAAATAGAAGGTAGTACCCATAAAAAGTTTGCCATTTCAACTTACGAATATTTCATTTAGATTTGTATTCGGTAAAGTATATAAAAGCAAATTGTGCGTTTTAAGAATTCGGGTTCGACTTTTCGATGAACACGAAATATTGTACATTATTCGCGGATCAGCATCCTCACAAGTCATCCTGTCCACAAAAAAGTCGTACAACTCCTGAACGTACAAAAAAAATATATATTTTTTTTTTTAAAAAAAAATCAATTTTAATGTTTCAAATAGAATCTCACTTTAGCAACGACTGTGGACGCTAAACATCCCAAAAAAATTGAAAGTATAAAAACTTTTAAACTTAGATCGAGCGACATCTTAAAACAAATAATTACTAAAAATTTGTAACCTCGAACACGAAATTTATAGCATAGATAGATTCGTGTTCAGAAAATTACGTGATTTCATACAGTACTGAGTTTTAAAAGTTAAATTGGTGAATAATTGCCTAAATACCCAATTTTTGTAGCACGATATTTGTGCGATCATTTATACCATTTATTGAACCTTAATTTTTATAACTCTAGTAAGATTCAACTGATAAAAAAGCGTTTAGCGAAAAATTGATTACTTCCTGGAATTTAGCAATCGAAATTTTATTTCTGAATGAAAACTACATTTTTATGGTATGTTATAATATTAGCACTAAGAAGTTTCAAGCTACGCGACTGGATTGTTCTAATAATGGCATTCATAATCTAAAATTCAGTTGAACCGTGAATCGCTCAATCCTTTAAAAAAAAATTCTTCCACTTAACACTTTTAATTAATTACGTTTCACTATATCCCTTATTATTCTAATAATTATTATCATTATAATAATAAATTATTGCGATGGACTTTTAAAAAAGCGGTTTAGACGATATTTCGCGAATCAATTATAACAGCAAGATGAAATTTGATCTTGGAATTTATTCAGGTGGGCCAAGTGTGAGTAAGGGTGGAATGTCTCGAAAGAACCAGTGGTGTGTTTTGACTTTGACCGCACCCTGGACTTGACCTAAAATTGAAATTGGTGTTTTAAGGGTGTCGGATAAAGTTGCGCCTAGTATACTACCTGCGGTCATAAATGGCGCCCAACGTAGGGCGAGAATCAATAATATTAATAAAAAAAATTGTGCCGTCGACTAAACTCATGAGATCAGTGCTTAGGTCGAGTGGTATCAAAGGCAAAAAATGCGGACGTTCGAAAAAATACATTCGATATGTTGCAAACATTTTTCCAGACGAATTTTTCGATAGCAAATTTTAGGAGGGGCTGTATTATCGAACCAAAGGTCTGCTCTACTGATGGCAACTTATTACAGACATTTCGCATTTTTTTTTCAGCTGATAATTTTGGTACATACATGCACTGCGACACATATGAATAGAAGTTACTGAAAAAATACTAAAGCCATGTGTTGTGGAATAAACGGTCAGCATTCTGTCCAATGCCCTACCTCACAAATTTTAATGGCTAGGTTTCGAAAATATTTTTCACAACATTATTTTGTTTCCAATAATTTTATTCAACATATAAATATAAATCTTTCATTTAAAATAATAATTTAAAAAAAATTTATTCACAATATTTTATACGTTAATGGTAAAAAGTCTTAATAGATTTAAAAAAAAAGTTATTCTTTCGTCTGCAATAAATTTTAACGATTCGCTAGTGCTTATGTCTAGTATTTCATGTGGGTGCACATATTTTGGTATAATATTATATTAATCATAAGCAAATCTCTTAATTTCGCGATATGTCATTCAGCTTAGAATAATTACAATTTACTGGTAGGTAATACGATAGAATCTAAACTAGTCACTTATAAAAAATGCATTTTAAAATTTTTGTCAGATAGTAAAATAAATTTTTTGTGAAGATCTAAACATTTGTCGGAGCATCCATGCCACATATAATACTTTTCATAACAGCGGCTGCAGACAGTGACGCATAGTTTTGCCATTTTTTCGTCGTAGTACCATCTTTGTAGTCGGATATGCCTAAAATTGATCAAAATATTTATGGGAAATCATTTAAACAAAACAAGTTTAAATGTTACCTTTTACGAGTATAAAACTGTCCCTACAGTTGCCAATAACACTGTCCAGTACAGAGCTCATTTCCACATCTGTGGCTAAGAGTCTGTGACTCTTGGCGAAATCAGTCCTTAGGTTATCGGATCTGACCAGATCTCGTCCGGAACCAATGGGTCCTAAATGTAATCGGGTAGCAGGCAGACCGTCAACTGTATCGGCAGGTTGGGGATGTGCGACTTCGATAACTTCGCGATTGCCGATATTCATGTAAAGTTTGTCTGTATTGGCTGCTGGCCTATCAAATGCACTTTCGGTTTTATTTTGCAAATTAAGGAGACCCTCTTTAAGGTATTGTTCCCATGGCTTCTTTCCTTGCGGATCAGCTTGTAAACTTTCCGCCAAATTCTGTAGACTGTCATTCCTTGGATAATATGTTTTGATCTCATCTCCATTTCCGTAAACATAAACATAGGGCTTACTCTTTTGATTCGTATTTCTAAAAAAAAAATTAAGGTATAATTTTTTGAATCTTTCCGTGGTACCACTATTTATACAAATCCTTACCCGTTGACGATTGATTTAATTTTATCATAGTTCGAAATTACAACGTCTCCTAATCGTACATGCTTCTTGTAATCTGTATAATGTGGAATACCGCCAGCTACACCAACTATGAATACGTAATCAACTTTTTGGAATGTCCCAAGTAATCGAGTTGTTGTATTGCCAGTTGCTGTCATAGCTTCTCTTGTGCCTCCAATCGATGGTAATTTTGTGCTAACGATACGGTGCGCTCCGATGTTGCCCAAAGTGTATACGTTAGATTCACCTGTATTTAAAAAAAAAAAACAAAATTTAAGTTTAATGTATTTCGAATTTAAGCGACAGTGCTATCTAGTACATTTCGTAACGAAGATACCCTTACCGGTCACAGATTAAAACAAAATGACAAGAATAAAAAATGACTGCAAACCAATTTTGTGACAAATGTAATAGAAATAATTAAAATAATTTTATATGCTATTAAACACCAAATTTTCTTATGCTATTTATATTACAGATTGAAAGTGGGATTGTCGAGAATTAAGCTCAGCTAAATGCATAATTCGAGCCTATCAAAACGACAAACACAATAAAAGAATTTCCCCACAAAGTTGTAAGTAGCTGCAGCAGTTCACACGTAAATATCGAACTGGGAGAGAGATGCACTCGACGGAAACTAGGCCGCGGTCCGATTTATGCTCACGGTGCTTACATCACTAACAGTGCTTACAGCCGGTCCGAATTGTCGGTACGCTTACGACACTTATAATTCGGACCGATCGTGTGCACACAGTGTACTCACAGTGCCTATCCTCGAAACAGTGAGCAGTGTAAGCGCCAGAAAATTACCACTCCATGCAAATTGTATGCATCGTGAGCGCAATTCGGACCGGTTGTAAGCATGCTAAAAGCACAGAAAGCGTAATTTGGACCGCGGCCCTAGTACCGATGCAGTTGTGAATAATTTATATATTTTTCGGGGGGAGGGGGGGGGGATAAGAATAATTTACTGGTAACTGCGATATTTGTGAATCAAACCAACTCAGCAAATCATTAAAACCCGTCACATTTCAAATTTTGATTTGGTTGTTCACTTAGATGTTTCTGTTAGATGTTTCTAAATCGTAGGTTGCATCCGCTAATTAACGAAATAGTGAATAATTTCGGTATAATTTTACAAAAATGATGAAAATTTACTTCTCACACATTGTGTAGATTTTAAGGTCTTAAGAGTAGTTTTATGGAAAGATGAATTGCATTAGTAATATTGTACACCAAAAATATTATTTTAAAGATTTACAATTTGATCACACCAACACAAAATGAATACAACATTAAAGGTTTTTTTTCTAACTTAAAAAATTTTTAAATTATAGGTGTGATTGTATAGAAATTAAGAAATTAATGATTTAAAACATTGAACAGATACAGGTAGGTACACTTAAATTATTATTTATTTTAATTCTAGAAACACCATCCCAAAGCATATTTTGTTTGGTGCAAATACAAAAAAAATCCACTTAACAACAGAAGATTAAACGAAAATGGATAAGGTGCTTCTTAAATTTTTTTTGTACAAAAATTAAATAATGAAACAAGAACACTGATCGGTGACATAAAAATACAAAAACACAAAACATTAAAACATTGCCCATAAAAAATGCGTAGATAAAAGGTTTGTTTGTTGTTCTCTTACCAAATCGACGTTTCTTATGCCAACGCCTTTCTAATCCGTTTAAGATTTTTTCTGGTGACTTTCGTAAAGTATTTGATTTAAATTCAGAGTCTTGCGTTAGAGAATTTGAAAAAAGTTTTGTTATTATTCCTTGCAATTGATATTATAAAGGCGTGAGAGTGCAACTACACTAGTTGGTAGTAAGGGTTGTAAATTAATTTGTGGTGCAAGAGCAGTATTTCGAAAAATACCGTTTGTTAAATATTAAAAATAAATTTCACTTAAACTTACCAACAGTTGTGTACCGTACAAATGTTTCCTTATTTTCTAACATCGCATCTACGGCTAATTTTTCACAATATTGAGCGGTTATAATTGCAATTGTCGGTTGTTTATTCGACGCAATAGTTGGCATTTGTTGAACAACCTGAAATAAAAATAACAACAATATAATTTTATGTGATTTCATAATCAAAAGATATTTCCACCATCACGTTGTGCCAACTTATTAATCGTAAGAAAATTTTGTATAATCCTAACAGGATATGAATTAATGCCGAAATTATTCGCTTAACGTGACTGGGAAGTTTTAGCGAAATCATTTTGTCGACGGCTAAGTTACAACTACGAGTACCTTACGAATCAGAAATCACACCCATGCGAAAAATATGTCTCAACTTTCTTTCAAGCACAAATAAAATCAATTGCGATTAAAGTTTACGTATTTTTTGAAAATCAATACCTGAAGATAGGGCTGAATCAGGTGTGGCTTTTGATTAAGTCTTATTTTGCCACTTGAACTTCAATTCGGCTAAATCGCAAATTGCATTAAGATGGATTTTATTGCATTTAATTTGAAATAGTACCCATTGTATGTAGGTATTGCGAACACAACAATTGGATTATTAAAACTTCGCAGCAAACTTTTGTCGTATTAGTATCAGTCCGTGAAGGTGTAGTGTATATACCTCACAGGAAATACTCATATGTTACATTTTTATGAAATTTGATTTTTTGAATATTTACTTGACCTTTTATACGGACACGGTTTCAACAAAAATTGGAATCACTACAAATAGAAGGTTCATGGTTTGTCGACATGACCAAATTACCATTTTATAATATTGTCGTCTTGACTTTTAAAAAATATTTGCTACCCACAAATTTGCGGTTTTCACGCTTCAGAAGTTTACCACAAAAAAAATCCATGAGTCCGCCGAAACCAAGTTTTTTGGCAAACTATAACTCAAGAAATCGTTGCTGACAATTTCCACAATAGGTAAATTTGGTGGACCACGATTAGTGTGACTAACGATTTTTTATTTAAATAAGAAATCACCTAGTATTAAAGCTTTACTCGAACAGTTCAAAGATATTTTCAAAATGCTTTTAACGATTAGAAAAATGTTTTGATTTTTATCAACAATTTAAAGAATCAATTAGTTATTGATTTTTATCACAATATATGACTATTTTGCAATGTTTATTTAAACAAAATTGTACAATCTAAAATAATAGAAGAAATGTAATTTTATAATGTTTTAATGATTAAATATTGTGTAAAAAATAAATTTGGTAAATTCTTTGAGTAGAACCTGCCTTTACGAACATTAAATATGTATTTTTTTATTTAATGGAAGGAAGTTTTCGCAACTGTATTATTCCTAATTATGGGTACTATTTAAAATCTTTACGGGGGGTTGGGCGAGTAAAAATAAGTCCATGTTTCAACGTAAAAATCATTGGATAAATAATAATTATATAATTTTTGCCGTGCCATAGTTAACAGTAGCCATAATTTTTGTATAACCTTCGGTAAAGTACCGTGATGGAAATATTAAATATTCTGTAGCCAGAAATTCAGTGCAGTGCAGTAGGAGAATTTTTTTTATCGTTTTTTTCAGACAATTATTATCTTTGACTCTATATGATATTAGAATCTCAAAATTCAAAAGCATTTAAATTGCGATCATACATCCTAATGTGAATGAAACGAGTAGATGCAATTCTTTTTACATTGAATTTCTTTTCAAAATAAGTCTTTCGTTTTTCCAAGTCTCATCATTTCCAGACTACATACAATTTTGTTACGATAAATTCGTAGTTCAACGAATCTTACTAACAATTTGCCAAACAAAAAACCGAAAGGACTACTCATAGCGTTCATTTCACTTCCTTGTTTGCTATGAAACTTTTCATAGTCCTTTTACAAATATACGCAAACATTAATTTCTTTCCCTTTTTCCACACCCGAAGGGAACATCGAGTTCATGCAAAGAACGTTGAACTAGTTTTTTTCCTTTCATACAAAAATCTTAGCAACATATTTAATTGTGCAGTAAAAAATTTTTTTTTATGCAAATTGAAAAGTGTGATGAGAATGGGAACAAGATAAGGACGTCAACAACATAAGTACCCACCTTTATTTCCTTGTCTTCGTGGTGAATTCTGGTATATGAATTATATTCCATTGATTTAATGAGTCCGCGATTCTTCAATGAAATTATGACTTGAAGCACGTCATCCTCGTTCCATCCGTAGTCCCTGTGAACATGCAAAAAATTTGATTAAATCCATTTTATCACCGCCTTGTGAAATGAAAATAAATTCGTTTACAACACTTACTTGGCCAGATCTTCCGGTGTAACCGGATTTGGATATGCCTGTTCAATCAATTCAAGTATCTTTTCCTGTGTAAGTGCTTGCTGGATCTCGAACTGTGACTCCTCCATTGAGACTGTGAAATAATAAAATTCAATTATAAGATATTTACAAATTAATCATTTTATTGTGCTATGTATGGAGTGATTAAGTTTAAAAAAAATACAAACGACAAATTTATGATAAAGAATAATAAAAACAACAAGAATATAACAAGGGCGGCAATTTCAAAACAGTCTAAAGTGGTATTAATTCAGGGCACAGACAGTTTTAAATTGGGATGCAGTTTTTTTTAGTTGGTTGATTTTATCAAAACAATAACAAAAATACGTGGGAAATGTGCGATATGAATCAATTGATTAACAAATTGCTTTAATTGTGTGGTGCGTTCTGATTTTTGTTTTCAATTTTTTACCAATGGTTCTTATATTAAAAATTCGGAAATTTAAAAAAATTGTTGAGCGTTACTTTGATAGTCCATTTTCTAATTTTGTAGACACTTGGGTCGGTTGTATTTCCAATTTTTTCTGCTGGAAAATTTTCTGTTCCTGTCATGTTTTAAAAATAAAC
Organism: Beris morrisii; assembly: GCA_951812415.1. NCBI lineage: Eukaryota > Metazoa > Arthropoda > Insecta > Diptera > Stratiomyidae > Beris > Beris morrisii. The sequence goes on along the minus strand of OX638310.1, from coordinate 166,160,852 downwards.
AATTCTATTAATCTACTAGGTACCTACTTTCATTAATTTCTTTTTTTTGTTGTACTCTATGCCGATTTGGTCCTAAGCCTTTTGCATAATTTTCCGCTAGGTGAAACATTTGTCCTAAATTGGAACTGTTTTTTTTTTCTAGGCTACAAAAAAATTTTATTTTTTTTCTGGGATAAATTTCTAGCCAATCCCTTTGCTCCCGAAAGATGAGGTTGTCTCAAATTATAAGCATCATTGCTGCGGGGCGTGCTCAGGATAATTTTTATTTTGTGACCATAGAATTTATGTTTTGTGACGATAGTGGCCTAGTGTAAAATCACAGAGGTTCTACTCATTATATGGTCCTGACTTTTTCTTTTATTCAGTTTTTCCCCATTACCAATATGTTGCCGCGCTTCGTAAAGTAGAAGAAAACTCGATTGATTAAATTACTCCGCTGCTATGGCGACTTCTTCTAAAAAACCTATCAACTCCGGTACTGTCAATTCGCATTGTAATCAGACGAGCAATGTGTTCATTGGACATAATAGCAAGACGGAATGACATCAGCTATGAAAAATACCACTATCTTAAAACTAGTACAAACACGTAGATATGACTCCGTCCTGTCAATTCGCACTGTAACCAGACGAATAATAAACATAGCAGAATATTTCTTCTTCTTCTTTTCGTTAAACTGAATTATATAGAGCTAGATCCATTTTCGAGTTGTCGTTATTTCAGACGAAATCAAAAAAATTGTTTTTAAGGACTTTGGTATGGTAGCAACTTAAGGGAGTACCTTGATTTTTAATTGTTGTTATTTCCATAATTTCAAAGAGTGAAAAATAAAAATTTTAAAATTTTAAATTCCATGTTTCACGGTATATGTTAATTAGGTAATCGTAAAATGCATCGGAGCGGAAAATTTGGTATGCTTTCGCTTACTAAAGAAGTCAATTAAACATTTTTCTGAAAACTAGTCTGTATATAATTTTAACTTTCTAGCTGAACAATTTCCATAAGATGAATGCACGGATTTTTCGAGGACTTTTGTATGGATACTACGTGATTTTCTTCGCATTAATTTTTTATCCACAACTATTGCAAAATTAAGGTTTACCGGAATTAAAATTAATTACTTGAAACGTTCTGTAGTTATTGAACAATATTCGTGACTCGAGAGGTAGTAGGTACTAGTAGATAGTCGTAGTAGGTACTTTAAAAAAAAGTGCGAATAGCATACCTAGGGTGTAATGTAAATCAAAGACCATTGGATCAATAAACTAGACACACTTACCACCTTACAAGGCCAAATTATAAATTAATTAAATTTCGTGGGATTGAATATAGTACATCATCATATTTTTATATATCGTGTATAACAAACTGCTTGTTCTCATATTATCTTACAATTTTTACGATGTAATTTTCAGAGTCACGCGAAAACCACCTTCTCTAAAATTATTTCTCATACAGAACAAAAATTTATACCCTAATTGAATTTTTTATATCTAGTCCCAGGAATTGGATAATAATTATTTTTACAATGCTATTTCGCTCTGTTTCATTATAGTTGTTATGAAAAGTGTTTGTATTGAAAACTATAGATTTGAAATTCATTAAAATTAAACCAAAAAGTAAATAAAAGTTAGTCATCAGAACACACGCACAAATTGTACAGCTTAAATTTTTATTAAGTTAAAATGCTTTGTAACGGAATAATAGAATCTTGTTCAATCTTAAAACATTAATAAAAATATCTTTGTGAACGTAGTTAAACACAAATTTTTTTTTAAATGACTTGCATGAAATAACATTACAATGTTAGTTGCTGAAGACACTCATTCTTTTAAATTTTTTGTTATTGTTATTATTGTTTGTCTTTCATTTTGCATATCTGCTCAATGTGCCCTCGTTATAAATTTCCAGCCAAAGCGCTTTCATCAAACCATCACCGTCACCTGTTTGTTTCTGTGCTAAGATCGCATCTTCGAATTTTCGATTACAATCACCATAGCAATAAATTAGGTAGCCATCTCTAGCTATAAGGGGTCAGATGAATTTATATATTTATTTTTATTTAGAAAGATTTTCGACTAAATAGAATTTATTTTTGTTATCTAAGCTACTGCTAACTACATTTAAAAACAAAAAAAATATAAATCAGGATAAAAAGAAAACAGTGAGATCCTGATATTGAATTCAATTTAATATTATAATTAGAGAAAAAAATTTAAACTTACGTGGTCTTGATGGTGGAGCTGATGTTTCCTCTAAGATTTTAAGTTCGATTTCAAGCGCTTGTATTTCGTCATATCCACGCTGAAGAAGTTTCATCATTTTTTTAATAAATCCAACATAGTCTGAAATTTGAACAGTGCTCCTTTGAGTTTAGGGATAGGCGAAAAACAAATAGTACTTACCGCGGGGAAATTCCTTCGGACTGACCAGCTCTCTGAAGAAGTCCTGTGCCACCTGAGCCTGCTTGTCGTCGTCCTTTAGCCAATCTCGGAACCAAAATCGCAGTGTTCTCGATTCTTGCGAATGATTGCCAGTGTTCGAGCTGACCAAGAAGACTCGAAACTCCAGGCTCAATTGTGCGGGTATTTGGGCACTTTTCTGATCCTTGAGCGTGTCCTTGTTGATAATGATGCCAGTATGATCGCCACCGGCCACATGAACCCTGTCGGTTAGCTCGTCGACGAGCTTCCTTTCGATCAGGATTACTGTAGAGTTTGATGTTTTTCCTTTCGGCGTCATCACAACTTGTTCCCGATTCGTTGAAGGAGGCGTGTAGCACTCACTACGACCATTTCCATTCTGAATGTTCAGGCTGTTACCGTTTTCTGTGTTTCGTTTCGAAATCGGTTTTGGTGGAGCTGGGGGTGGTGGCATATTTTTCGATGATTTTGAAGACATTTTCGTAAGGATTCTTTGGTAGTAGTTTGGTGTGTTGCCAAGGTTATCTATTCACCAGTTTGTTTGTTATTCAGTTGACCTGAAATTTCGAATATGGTATTTGTTAAGAAGTATTTCAATATGCTCGAAGTAGAAACAGGGTTGGGTAAGACGCTTCGAAGTTCTTTGGAGAAATTAGAATTATCACTAAAAAGTACCGCCGTCTTGACCTACTTTCACTCTAGCTTTATTGCAAATAAAATAGGAATAAACAGCAGTTGAAAAATGAAAAGAAATTTTGTAATGAAATTATAGTTTTGGACTTAGTCCAACCAGCCAGGATTAAGAAAAATAATCTGGCACTTAATGTTTTATAAACTGCCGATGGTGAAAAAGAAATTAGTTAGGTAACTACGAGATCTTAATGACTGACAATGTTTACAAAACGAAAAAAATTGTTTATGCTTTCGTTAGCCAGACTTATTTTATGTTCCATAAAAACAAATATCGCTTTGATCTGTTTATTGCATATATTTTTTTTATGGAAGCGGACAGAAATATTATAGGGGTCGCAACCTTCAATCAATTAAAGAAGTATTCTTTGTTACTTTCCTGACAACAATTTGAGAACCAACTACAACTAAGAGATATGAATTCATGAAACCATACCCTGTTAGGGTCAAAATATTGTAAAAATTAAAAAAAATATTGTAAAAATTTCCTTTAAAATTTTAGTGGAAGTAAAACCGATTGGATATCCCATCAGAACCTGAAGATATGGCGGAGGTGATGAAAACTTATACGACCCTTTTACAATCATAAAATACTCAGCACGCATAATACGATTCGTTAGTGCATCGAATATGGTTCGAGATATTGACAAATATTTTCGTCAAAAGGCGTTGTATGCGAAAAGTGTCTATATCTTTGGAGAAAAGTAAATGAATAAAAATATCATCATTTATTTTGATTTCTTTCATAAATTAAGACCTGTTTTATTCGAGAGAACTTAAATTGAGAACATTTCTAAGGCGTGCACGCCTGTTGTTTGGCTTGCAGCTACAATTAATTTGCAAATTTTTTCTAATTCAATGTGCATTGACAACCTTTTTCCGCCGTATGTCGACGAATCGTTTACGGTATAGAGCAGCGATTCGTGTTTAATTTGTCTTTACGATTCGCTGACGAAGCGCAATATTTTTCTTATATAATTTTTTTTTATCGACGGTGGCAATGCCGTGACGATTCGAAATAGATGCTTTTGAGATTGGAATTGTAAGGTGTGTAGTTATCATGAAAATTTTGAGTTTTCGGTATATTTCTGTTTTTAGCTTTTTGCGGATTTTTTTTCGTGTATGTGCTCATAGCTCAGACGTATTATTATTCATTTTGATTCTCCAGTGGGTGGGGGGATCTCCATGCTTACTCCAAAGATGTTATGAAGGCTTTGTATAGAGGACTAACAAGACTTTTTAACAATTAATAAACTTCCAAATAAAATTCAAATTGCTACCATGACCATAAATCCTTTACTCAGCCCTACTTCCAAAAGGACAATATGAGTCAATCCTTTTGGTATTGTGATTTCAGGTCGTATTGAAACATTTTCTTATTTATATTACTTCAATCGATTTCATGTTTCGTACATGTGCCGAATTTTATACACGAGACTGAGACAGTTCTGCTGAAAAGAAGCCCAAATACAAACAATTTGCCTGTGATTGCGTACAAGGAGGATAGATGGAACGAAGTTCCTGCTTTTGTAGTTCAAGGCGAGGTTGGACGTCTTTTGGAGCATTTTATATTAGTATGTCCTTTTGTGCTTTAGAACCACTGTTATGCAGAGTATAGAGCACGGTTTGACCTGAATATTGGACAATAGCAACATGCAACATTAAAGCCAACCCCCAAACCAGAGCGTGCCTTTATTTGCTACCGAATCCGGTTGCAATGAGTGGCACGAAGCACACTTCAATGGACAGAAGAATCGCGTCAACGTGGCTAGTTGGTGCATATAAATTTACACAAATTCGTATGCATGTCGCATATCGATTAATGTCATGCCATACAATTCATGGCGTGCAATAGCTTTTTATACTAGTTGCCTGAAACATAGTCCGATAGCACGAATCACATTACAAGTTAATTGTGTATAGTCAAAAATGGGTACAGCATACAGCTTATAGTCGCGGACATAGTTTACACATCAAAACAATGTGTGGAGCACGCGTGAAATGTAAAAGGGTCCTAAAACGGAACTAAAGTTTCGTTCCGCTTAACTAACCGCAATGGGCGTCGCACGCCCGTCTTCATTGTTCCACTGCCTTAATTTATGACATCCGCATCTCTAGAACATCGGACTGTTCTGTAAGAGGAAATGCAATTGCATTGCTTAATGCAGAATTGGACAACTTGCTCTTGTTACTTTGCGTTTTGTAAATGAAAAATCGATGAACAGTAAGGAAAACAGCAGGTTTTATACGCGAAGAGCATCCATGTAGTAGCATTTCGGACAAGCTCATATGAGCTATAAACATGCAACCAATTTTTTTCCCGAGCACACCCTAAAGTCTGACAAGCTTCCGGGTTTGTTGGTTCGATAGTCAGCAATTTATTGGTTATTAGCAACCCACTATTCATTAGACGTGGCAAAGTGTAAAACACATTAGGGTAATTTCTTGGGTGAGGTCATTTATATCAAATTGGGAATAGCAATGATTCAATAAAAAAAAATTTGAACCTCTGTGCTCGGAGTTTTGAGATTAGCTGGCCGTTCTTGTTTTGACCGCGGTTTGCATATGATTACATCAGAAAAATGTAGTCGCCAATTTGATTCACTTGAGAAATTAGTGCCTGGCATTGATATCGCAGAATTCCAAGTGGAGCTATTTATTATTACTTCATTATTCTAATAATAGAACATTGTATGTGGAGTGGTCCGAAAAAAAAAGAAATTGAATATAAGATAGTAGATTGTAGAAATGGGATCAAAAACAAAATTCATAACTAAAAGCTTTTTAATTTTAACGTTTTAAAACGAAAGAACTTGGATTAGCAGAACGTAGATTATCCGGACTCCCCAGTTATTCGAAGTCCGTTTTCGGTTATCCAGAGAACCACAGATCAGAATTGATCCGGATAATCGATTTTCAGATTGGTAAGAGCTGTATTGTTGCATGCCTAGTTTCAGCCCTTTTGATAGTCCGATCAGCTCCCAGTTTATCATTGGGACATAGTTTATAGTTCGGCCACCACTTCATTGAAGTCGAACCGCATTTTCTAATATAACCCCATATATGTATGTAGGTAATGCCTATAAGAACAGCACAAATGTTGTTCAAAAAAACATATTTTACCTACCTATTCAAATATGAAACTCATTTCAACACCCTTCTTCATTATATAATTTGAATACTTCACAAGCCACAACCCATAAATGTAACCGAATCCTCCAGTTCCTCTATGCAGTGTGTTATGCAAATGATATGAATATGTCCCCCTGGATCAAACTTGTCTATTATATGAGAACCTCATAAATCTTGACACCTAAACAAAACTTTCGAGACTCACCCACTTGAATGGAGTGCCCATAAAACTGTCCATTATCCTTATCCTTTCGTTTTGGCCATGCCAGCTAATAGTAATGAAAACCATATGTGTTACACTCCCATTTCATTTCGCTTCAAATTGTCCAAATATTTACGTTTTCAGAACATTGAAGTAAGACACTTCTTTCAAGTTCCTTTTTTTTCGTCACTAATTATACGAAAAATCTTTGAATTCTTGACTTGTGTTGGGTTTCATAAGGGCGTTCTAGCTCTACCATTATTCCTTGAGGAGGTTATGTAAACAGTATAACAGTTGATATTCATTTTACCTATCGCCGTGCTAATGAATTTCGTTTTCACCTCTGCACCTTTTTTTTAGATCAGCCGGAAGCTTTGCTAATGGGAAATAGATGACTGAAATAAACAAAATTAGTCAAATTGATAGTATAAACTACAAAGCAAATTAGATTCTGCGGGGCAAGTAGAAGTTTGAAAAGTCTTTGCAGTAAGTAAGGTGAGGCCACAAATTGTTGTTGAAGAAACCTCGACTGCAGTACGGAGTGCGGAGTACGGACCCTGGTTTGACAAGGTTCTAGCTGCAAAAATTTCTTGCTCCGATCTAACAGTTGCATTGAGTCATGGTAAGCCTTCACTATCCAATAAACTAACATTGGATGGCATTTTTATATTTATCGTTACCCAATTTCAACAACTCATTGGGCCAAATTATAAGAACTTAAACCAGTGAAAATTTAACTTGAAATTTTCAATAATGTTGGTAAAAATAATTAGAACCTTGGATTTTTAATCGGGCTATGCAGCTATATGGAAGCGCGCACACCGATCGATTAGGATTCGTCCAAACTAAATAATTGAATATGCAAAACGATTTCCTTTCGATAGGAGCCCGACTAAATTGTCGTTATAATTGAGTAGTCGATCATCGGACGTTATAAATGAGAGCTGAGCAGAAAGTAACATCATTTGGATGATTTTAAACGTAGCGAAATATTTTTCAGTAGAAAAAAAATTTGTTCGTATCTTATTATAGGTTTTCTTTAGACTTAAAAATACAACTGTTAATTAAATCTTCCTCGAATTGCATATTATGAACTGCACGCCAATGCAACCAGTCATCTTGGAAAAAAGGGATTTTTCTAGGGATTCGGCAAGATCTGCTAATTGTTTAGATTTTGTATTTGGAAGGTACCAAAACATTTATCACTTCTACAAGTTCGTGAAGTATGGAATAAACTTAATTTATTGTCAGATACTAATTAGTCGTTACCACAACTTTTCACTTTTGGTGATAAATAACAGAAAGAGGCATCAACCATGAAAACGTGAACACATTCAATCTACCTCCAGAAAACTATAAGCTTGGTATCGATTGTTCCACTAATTGGAGGTAATCTTTGTGTGGTGGTTTCGATACCGTAAACAACATTCAGTCTATGACTCACATTCGACCATCGCACGATGTATTCTTGCCGCCATTAACGATTCTCGAAATTTCTGTGTTATCAAGACATTTAAAATTTGGGAAGTTCCTTCACCTTACTTACGGATCTTTTCCCCATTTAATGGAAAGGCCTCGGAGAATTACTACTTTAATTAGTTTGTTGACTCCATACCTTATCTGGGTGGTAATTATTCACATGGGCACGAGACACCCTACTCCAGTCAAGAATCAGTATTCACTTTACAACATTTGCATATATATAGAGGGTTTCATCCTGAATGCCGAGCCCCTGAGGGTGTGTGGAGTGGTGGAGCTACACGCTAGGGGTTTCCTTAAGTCGGAATCAAACCACTCGAACTACGTCTGAGGGGTCGATAACATTCCACCGTTGCTCCGTAATCACATGCAACTACAGACTAATCCAATTTGTCAGACGTGTCTGTTATTATCTCTTTCACGTCGGCCTTTCTCCACACACTATACCTCCAGAAAAGTGGGTCGTTCTATCGACTCCATCCATTCACTCCATGACATCATCAGAGACGCGAAATTTCTCTTAGTCGTGATTATCTAGTGACTAATCAGGTGTTTTTATGACGTCAAAATAACCAATATTTTGAAACTAAGACGAATATGACTCATTCACTCATTCGATCGCGGTGACCTTTAAAAAATTATTGTTTATGGTCGTATACTGCATACGACTACGAAAATTGAACGTACAGCCTTCAGCTTAATTAATCATGAGATTCGCTATCACTCGAAAAATTTAGCTACAGGCGAACTCTTAACGTTTCCATTGCACGAGATTTTAGATAGATTTAAGTGCGCTATGGTCAATGCTTTTAAATTGTGTTGATATCTACAACGGCTCTACTTTAAATTTAACGTAGTTAGGCTGATGTCATTTTTATGTAATCAGTTGCGGTTGACACCAACCAGCTCAGCAGCACTAGACCGGGAATTAGAATTCTATCGAATTGTCCCGGCTATTGCTAATTGACATTGAAAGATTCCGTTAATATCGTTGACAATCAAGGGATATCGTCCCAGTTTGGAGATATTCAGATATTAGACATGTGACTTGAATGTTAATAGAGCTATTGTACTATTATTAGAAATAATAACCTTGTCACCAAATTTTTAAACACAACAAACACTTAGTTGCCACAAGCGGATTTTTTTTGGTCAAAATTTTTTGGACTTTAGACCAAATGTAATATTCATCAAGTGGCGCAATATCCATAAAAGCGTAATTAACTTTCAATTGTTGTTGAAATGGGAGCAATCGCGGATGATTCCAAAATTGTGGAAATGACATCAATCTACAAAATTTCGGATAGACATTTGGAAGATATTGAAAACTTTTTGTAACATTAGATTTTATGGAAATCTACTTAAATTGACTTCATTATATTTATCATTTGCTTGCCTTTTTTGGGATCCCATAACTTTTTATTTTCCATCCTCAACAAATTTGTCATCGTTATGATCCTGAGTCTAAAGACGATACAGTGTCAAAAAAAAACGATAACGCATCTAAAAGTAGTTTAAGATGGGACAATCGACCGACAGGATCGTGACAAAAAAATTTTTGGGATACGGAGGGTATTCTTTTGATCGATTACAAGGACGAAGGTGTTAACATAGCCGGAGAGAATTACGTATACGTACTGTAAAAGCTGAATATGGCTAGGACAGAAAAGAAGAAGTGAACTGGACCAAAGGCGTTACTTTTGTCCACCTGTTAGGACTGAGATGGCGGCACAGTTACGCCTTCCAAACGTTGAGCCACCCAATCCTTCATTTTTAAATCAAATATTTGAAAAATGGCCTATGTGACAAGAAGTTTTTGAAAGATGAAGAAATGATGATGTCCGCGATTTCATTTCCTTTTCAAGAGAAGGACAAAAAATATTTTAACAACGGGATAGCAAAATTAATCGAAAAAAATATAATAAATGTATTCGTGATAAGGGAGACAACATTGAAAAAATAAAATATTAAAGTTTTTTTAACCACCTGATGCTCAATAAGAACTTTTTGACCTTCTCTCATGCAAAAAAACCAATGTTTTGTTTTTGGAGAAGGAAACTTTAATAAAAAGCAGCCAGTGGGCATGTGTGTGTGTTTTTTATTAAATTTAAATAATTTTCTTGATTTAAAAAACAACCAACCGAAGAATTGTATTTCAAAACTGTGTGGCACCTATTTTTTTCTGTAATTACATCATCAATCATTAAAAAAACAGGATTTTTTACTTTTTATAGCTTTATTTTTTTCAATAATGTATTGTACTTTGAAATCCTAGATTCCGAGAACTTTTTCCTTCCTCGTTTGTCCACTAAAAAACAAAAACAAAATAAAGAAAAAATCGTATATCTTTAACGGAATACGAAGTGAATCATTACAGTTGCGCCACAAAATTTTGACCAGAAAGGCACATTGCACAATCAAATGATGCCAAATATACAGAAGTATCAATAAGTTATATAATGAAGACATACGTGATGTACAATCACTGCCCACGATATCCTACTGCAGTATTACGAAACAATTGACCGGAAATAACACGAAAAATAAACAATTAAGCTACAATTTAAAACGTGATTCTTCAAACTATAAGGTAAAATGTGTATAATGCAAGTTTTATACGGTTAAAAAAAATCAACTCTCAAATTTTTTTTAAATGTCTAGCAGACTTAACTTAGATTTTATCGACGGGTTTAATGATTGCCATTTTGTAAACCAACTGTGACAAGGTTAACAACAATTTACTTCGATTAAATGCAGTCATGATGAACTAAATAATTCTCATGGCAATAATTTGATTTACATAATAATAAAAAAAAGATAATAATAAATAAAGTTTGCTACGATTTACGAGGCGAGAATAAACTCAAGTTCAGTGTCAGTTCAACTTCGATTGTCGAGTTATTTTGCAAACAAATATTTTTTTCTAACGAATTTCTAGAATAGAAAATAAGATCAAGGTGTAGAACCATTAATATTTCTGACACAATTTTCTTGTAAAGAAGTTGGATTTGTGCTTTGAGTGAGCCTATGTACTCATTTTTTTAGTATAAACAATATTAAAATGGAAGTTACATACAGAAAAAACCGGCAAGCAAATTTGCTCAAATACAATAAATAAAAGTGCTAACAATAAGAGTGTAGGTATACTTTAATTTTGATTTGAAGAATAACATGAAAGAGGCAAAGTATTTTGTTTATGCTTAAGAAGAAATATCGTAACTTAAGGGAACAATCACTCTACAATCATCTAAAAATAAATTCTTGACATTTGTTTGTTTGTAATGGAATTACATATAAGATTTTAAATTTTGGTTTTTTATATGCAGAAATATGGTATTCAAGATCTGCAAAGCTTACCGAATATTTCACGGGATTTTCATATTAGTAGATATGTAGCACATGTAGTTTGATATTGAGTTAACTCGATATTATTGAATATGACTAAATTCTGCATGCAGGAGTATTTACATATCGCCGTGTCGGAAGAACAGTGACGCAACTGCAAAAAATTCTAATTTTTTTCGGAGATACAATATCATTTTTGACAATTGCCCACAAGCCATACGAGCTTATTAATAGTTACTATAGACAGCTTAGATCAAGAGCACGTTCGTTTAAAACAACGGGGAACGATTTTATGCAAGAATAGCAAAACCACAAAATATTGAAATGTGAAAACAAAAAGTTTTCAAAATTGCAGTTGCGTCACTGTTCTTCCGACACGGCGATATGTGAGATAAGTACTTTTCGGGCTTGGGCGCGAAATACCTGCATAGCTCTTCTTCTCTCTAATCTGGGTTCCATAATACAATACAGTCATATCAGTTCACTATAACTTATTTTCCTTTTCATATTCGTCAAAATTTTGACAAGACAATTTTGTTATCTTCTCAATATCTACAAATTGGAGAAAAAACAATGTTTGTACTTTTGACACTAACTATAAATGTGAGATGACGCTATATAACTTTGCTCAAAAATTTAAGGGTTTTATTCATTTTATCAAATATTTAACCACAAACATTTCCGTCAAATTTTCGAGTAAAACAGATCTTGTTAAGAGCAAATAAGAAAATTTGACAAACAAAAATTTGATGACAATCAAAATTTGACTTTTCACAAAATGGCAGTGTGTACTTTGCGAACGGCGTCATTGTTCATTTCCTGTGGAACGGCTTTGGGTTGCACCCCATGTTAAGGACTGAGTTCTTCATTTTAGCAGATATGCTAGTAAATTTAGAATTCTATATGTAAAACAAGATACTGCGTTGAAACACTTATGGTGACGAATGAATGGACCATATTCTTGTAGAATTTTTAACTAATGAATCACTACCACACACGATAGGGCCCTCTTTCTTCCAGAAACAATATTCTATCGACGCACTCGTTGACATCCACAACTCGTTCTTCCATAAAGGAAATGAGTAACATATTTATCAACAATACTGTGGAAGCAATTTTCTGATAATGCATTATTCTATTAAAACTTCGGCACTTTAAGTCACGTTATAGCCCGATTTATACACCTGACTCATATCGCCCAAACTCACATGAAATTTGTGAAGTGCGATAAAATTAAAAAATAAAATTTATCGACTATTTCAAGTACTACGTCAAGAATATTTATGCTGTGATAAAATTCCAGCAAAGCAATCCTCACAATCGCGCTTTTGTGTGTAATTCATACGAACTAGTCCATCTAAAAATACTTAAAAGTTGCAACATGCCATTTAGTCTGTAAGTTAATTTTATAGTATTGCAAGAAGCAGGGTCCAGCTGAGGGATTTCATCAGAAGTCATATTGTTGATATACTCGTAAGTCGTACAGCACTCCACAGATACGAGTATTCCTCAATCCTCAATTCAATCTTAAATTGGACGCTTCGATGGATGCAGAAAGCAGAACGATTTTCAGGAGGAGAATGGGGAACAGCTTAGATGTTTGGAATCGGAATGAATGTAAATGTGTCTAATTTTAATACCATGCAGTTTGTTATAGTTTCGCCAGCTAGAAATCAAAACAGCTAGTCAACACTGAGAAGTTTGTAATTATCTGACTATGGCAGCAGCTAAGACCTAGACTAAAATTAACCATGATAGTCGCAATGGCAATCCTTCAATGTTTTAGCGGTAATAGCATTTCCGGGCGATATAAAATTAACGATTTGTCGGAATTGCTGATTCCGCCAAAAATATAGCCTCGCACTTTCCGCTTTCTTATCGCGAAGTTTTGGCTATTTCAAATTTTATTATGAAATAGATAAGTTTTGATAACATTTTTTTTTAAATTCTGGAAATTTCTTAAATTTGAAGTTAAGTCGACATTGGTGAAGTGTTGTCACTTTGCCGCTATTGTCTATATACAGTTTTTGAACAAATATGAATTAACCACGTCTACCACGATTAATTCAAAATATAATGTTCAATAACTCGAAATGTTGTTAAGTACTGTCTGAAATTTAAATATTTTACTCGTAAGTTTTATTTGATTTGAAAGACTAAAAATTATCTATCTCAGTTCTTAAACAAGTATACCGATAACTTCAAACCTCTTCGGATAATTTTCCCGACATTTTCTGATACATGAATGAAATCTGAAAAATCAACCGCGGGCTTCTAGTACTTACATAGATAGAAATTTGTACATTTATTCGTCGAAACGCATATAACTGTTAAGCTCGAAAATTAAGTGTTTAAACGTAAAATTAAAGTTGAATTCGTTAATTCGATCGGGTTAGATAGCTACCATACAGAAGTCCTTAAAATATAGTTACACATATTGCTTGACTCGTAAGCTACGCATCTAATATTTTCCACCAGTTAATTTTTAATCATTGAGAGAATAGAAATGTAGTCATAGAGTAGTAGTCTCTAAACGTTTTTAAAAATTCGAGCCATTTCTTGGAAAATAGGTTGAGGTGGTTGAATTAAAGTTGGAATCAGTGGTTACAAGAAAATACACCATATTTTTCAGGTAGTTCCATTCAAATAACCCTTAAGACAAGAGGTTCATTTCAATAAGAACGATAACTTGTTAACGCATTAAGCTATGAATTTGTATGCTCGTGTTTGTAGCTCGACTTGGAGAATAATTTTTATCACTTATGTGGCACATGTTGTCGAACCCTTATGAAAATTAATTGTGCCGAAATTTTCATGTTTTATGAAATTTTTTTAAGATAGGCTCAACAGCTCGGACGTCATTCATAAAAAACGTGTTCCAAAGGCCTTTTCAAAGTTGAACTTCTTCTACTCGTATCACCTCCATTTACTACGTAGTATCAGTACGCGATATCAATCATCGCGTTGACTTATCACGCTATGATTAGAAAAATAACTCTAGCTCTAGCCATAAATGTATCGTTAACTTATCGATTAATTCACTTGCTTCCCTGATAATAAGAACCCTATCGCCTAAAATTCACTCATGTGGCAAAATAAAAACTTGAACGAATAATTCTAACCGATAACTGGTTTTTCTTTACGAAAATCAGTAAAATTACCATTGAATGATGTTATTTATTTTGCCAGTAACCGGTATAGTGGTCAACATGGTCACAATTTGATCTTTCACGCAACCTTGTTGAAAAAGTTTATTTATACGACTAAAATGTGACTTCAAGGAGAAAGATTAATTTGAGCAAAAAACGCATATCAACTTATTTTTATTAAAACTTGGCAGACTTTTATACGTTTTTGTTGACAATGCAAATCCTTATCTTATCGCAAAATTCCGACTTATCTTTATCGATAGAAAACTTATTGGAAATTATATTTGATGGATATTAAATATCTGTGTAACGTACAGTTTAGCTTTGATGTTTGACTGGAAAAATAAACAGAAGGTTTAGTTTGCGTTGACGAGGTATTAAATATGGCTATCCCTATTTTGATAAGCGAAGAAGCGACTGACTGTCTTAGCGATTCAAATCTATAGCCAGAGCCCAGAGTTCATTCAAACAAATAATACTGTTGTATAAATATGACTGTGGTCAGCTGAGTTTGCACATTTAGTCGTGGTCTTGGTTTTGCTAAAGAAATTTTGGCTTTAGTCTTGCACAGTTCAGTCTTGTTCTTGATTTTGCTAACGTAGCTATTTTATTGGACTTGATCTCAATCTTTCGCACAAGGTAAGACTAGATTGCAATACGAACACCAATGATGGATCCTGTATCGGGAAGAGATAACTTAAAACTTGCTGAGAATTTTAAAGGACAAAAATTGGGTTGGGCTCCAATAAAACAGAATAACTTCACTTGTATCTACTTTCAAATCAATATATATTAGGTGATACTTGATATCAATCAGCAGTTAGTTGTTTTTCTCTTGAATCGGCCGATAATTGCTTTCTACAATAGTAGCGTTGAGATATTTGCATTGAAAGAAATCGGATGTGGGTAGTAAATTCATACAAGCTACGTCAATTTAAATTACATGTGGTAAAATACTGTGGCTCGAAAAAGTATTGGTATCTAACAAATAAGAGGCATATATTCTGCTGGTTTCTATCCCAGAAGTTGGTATATGTTTCAAAAAGATGTAAGCTTGCCAACATTTTTTTTAAAATAATATTTTACATCGGCTGAGCGTAGATGTGTAAAATATGGCAAGACAAATTTCGGAAAAGCACATAATAGCAATATTGGCCAATAACTTCGTAACGCCTTAAGCTACGACTTTGAAATTTTGTACACGTTGGTTTTCTAATAGTTGCAGTTAAAGGTATGAATATGAAAAAGTGCTCATGAGTCCTTCGAGTAGCTGCCATACAAAAATCCTGCAAAAATATCCTCACTCAGTTCACAGAACTGACACTGACTTAACTCTAGAAATCGAATCGTTTTGATGGAAAATAAAGTTCAAGGTCATTAGTTTTTTTCTTTTACTCCTTCGGGTAGCTTCCATACAAAAACTCCTTAAAACACGTGTTCAAGATTATTAGCCGCTAACTACAGAGCGGTTTAAGCTACGACTTTGAAATTTTGTATTTGTGTATTTTCCAATAGTTGGGGCTGAAGGAATGACTATGAAAAAAATCCCATTAATCATTCGTATAGCTGCCATATAAATATCCTGTAAAAAGTTTTCACTCAATTTACGGAACTAACTAGGTATAACACAAGTAATCGTTCAGCCACGAATTAAAAATTTTGTACAAATAAGTTTTGAGTGAGAACAAAGTTCAAGTTTACTAGTAGCTCCCATACAAAAAATCAATAAGATAAGCGTTCGACAATATTTTCCGATAACTTTTGAACGCTTCGGGCTAGGAATTTGAAATTTTGTACATATTAATTTTTAAATGCTTTTAAGTTAAAGGATAAATATGCAAGAAATCGAGTGAGTCCTTGCTGCACCTCCTAAGTGAAAGTCTTTGAAAAAGGAAAATTTTACTCTCGGTGATTTTCCTAGTTCCAGATATGAAATTGAACACTGAATATACTATTTTTTTCTTTCGAGGTGCAACCAAAATAGAGTCCTAAATAAAGGTTAAACTACATGCGCACTTTTTATTCTGCTTTATCCCCAACATAAATCCGAGTTCAGTATTTCATCTAGAGTATCATGCGATTGGCTTGCAGCCAATCTCTATAGTTTGTAGGCGTATGAATTCTTTCTTCATCAGTAGAATCTAATTGACTTCAAAACAAGTGCATACAGTTAAATTTTATACCTAGAGAAATATAAAGAAATTCAATTAAGATAAGAAACGCAACAATCACCTGTTTCAGATAACAACCAATGAGAAAAGATAATTTCCAGACAATAAACTCGTATAGGTACACAGCACATAGTCTGCTCTGTTATCACATTTATCAACATCTTGATATCAACATTTGCGCTCAGCGGGTTAAAAAGAAAAATAATTGGGAACAAGAGGAACACAACAAGGTACTTATCTAACAAAAATAGCTTACCTGTTGCTCACCAAAGGCTTCAATTTTTCCGGTATTACTTTCACTTTTTCCCCAATTCCCACACATACAATTAATTCTAATCACAGTACTTTTATCACTCACTGTAATAAACTTGCACAACACAAGGCCAAACCGATCTTACACCGTGCACTTTGCGATCAGATGGGGGGTTTCCTTTTCTCCCGTGACCTGCAGAATCACAAATTTTATTTTGATTAACCTTCGCAATCAAAGACAATATTAATTTCGATAACTTTTGTCCCGTTCACAGTGCGCGCGGCCAATTAAATCCAATTTGCCAACTTGTTACACGAACTTTTATTCACGTTTTATTCTCGCGAATTCTTATGATATGAATAGCGAATATGAAAATAATGACGTCATTAAATGATATCATCACGCGCAAAACATATTTACGCCAAGTAAAAAATTCGTAATTTAGTTTCGTGGACGAGCCGATCGACGAACAAACCGAAATTGTATCTAAAATCTTATGCGCTTGGAACAGGCGGGACTCGAACAAAACGCTTTAAACTTTACGGTGTCCAAAAGTATACTAAAAGTTGGGTCTGTTTTGCCGGCTGGTAGAGCTCCTCAGCTCGTCGTCGCAATCGCAATTCGAACGTTCACTTTTTCAGCAAACGAAGCTAACCGGCTGCCATAGCCGCCATAGCTCTCAGTATCACCTCAAAACTCGCATGACTCTTGTATTCCACCAACTTTGTTGCTCCTGCCGTACGACGGCCATACGTAGAAAATAACGAACAAAACTGTTAAGGCCTCGAGAATCGCACAACAGCGGCGCTCACAGCATGAATTTGTGAAGTCACACGTTAAAAAACGATGGCATCATTTTGCCCGTAAAAAAATCCCTGACCTCATCACCCCAGTCGCTTTGGTCTTCCTTGTACGCTGCTTCCCCTATAGCAGGACTTCGACAGTGGAATGTACGGTGCGATAGCAGCGAAGAACGCTCATAAGAATGCACCCTTCAGATTCAGAGTTCTAGGAGTGAGCCCTCAAGGCAAGGAAGGATTCTACCCTCGCCTCGGCAAACAAACGTGCTGGTGGTAGATTAAAGTTCTACTGAACTACCCTCTTATCTCGAAGTCCCAATTCGGTGGTTGGTTCCATTATTTGAGAATTATGGGTACCTGTTCCTCTGCTACATGTCCATTTGTATTTTTAGTGTGCACAGTTTTTTTCGTCACATGCACGACGTGAGGCCTTTAAATGGGTTTTGTATTTGTTTCGAGTGCAGAAAAAACGGAACCAAGTAAAGTACACCCTTATGACGTTGTGATACTTTTCTGGTATCCCACTTTCTTTTGATTCATGAAATTAGGTCAGAATTAATTTCAAGAGAATAAGAAGAAATTTAAATTTTAAATGAAATACTTAGTGACTTTGAATGGATGCTTTGTAGCGTAGGGTTCAAGTTTTAAAAGGCACATCAACGGAGGAAACCACTGAAGATGATGTATTTGACCTAATATTTAGTAGAAGAACCTTTCGAAAAAGAGGTCTACCAGGAAAAACTAAATTCGAAGAAGCTTGAAGAAATAAACAAAGTCACATCAGTTTTGCATTAAAAGTTGAAGAGTACCGACCAACTCCTTACAGAGGACGAGGTGATTCAAAAACTGAAGGAGAAATATGCAACCTCAAGTGGCAAGGAATAAAATACTGTGTTTTGACAGGATCGTCTGGAACATATTCAGAATGCCCAAGATTCTGTTGGATTGTTGCGGAATTAAATATTTGGTTGCACGAATTTTCGACTGCTCGCGGAAGAATCAATTCTTCTAAGATTGTTTGCCGCTTATGCTAGGAGGCTAAAACTTGGAATTTATATAGAGCTATGATAGTGAACCCATTTGCAAAAAATCTGCCAACAGTCTGGGCGCAACTTTATTATTTTATGGGTAGAAGTCCGAAACGTGTTTAATGATGAGATGCGGTGTAGGTTACTATGCGACTGACAACCTAAGAAATAACGTTCCAAAGAGCCTCCTGGTTATTTCTTAGGTTGTCAGTCGCATAGTAACCTACACAGCATCTCATCATTAAACACGTTTCGGACTTCTCCCCATAAAATAATAAAGTTGCGCCCAGACTGTTGCCAGATTTTTTTTATTTACTTACGTATTTTGTTATCAATAGAATAATTCATAGTAGTAAAAGCGAATTCGATCACATTAAACCTAAGAGATTTTCGGAATCAGTGAAAACTCGAACAATACCCCCAGGGGGTTTAATTGAGAAAAATACTTAAATCGGTTTTTCCCCGACTACGTTTAATATGCTTTAAGAAGTAAAAGTGAATTCCAAATCTCAATATACCTTAGAAATATATCAGAATTCGTGAATATGTACACAACCACTTTACACCCCCTTAGGGGTTGTATATCGAAAAATTTTGAAGATCGTAACTAGGCGCTTATATAAATAGCTCGCAGAAGTAAAGTTGCTTTGATAGCTCGACATGTCTAAAAGTTTTAACGAAGTTTGTAAAAATGTGGATTCACGGACATTTTTTTTACTCATCCTCTGAACGCCAATAAAAATCTGAACTTTTTTTTTGCTTTAATTACTCTAATAGTACATCTACATATACGTACTAAGTTTCAATTTTCTAGCATAAGCCGTTTCTGAGATATAAAAAACCACCCCTCTCCCCCGTACCTTGATACCCCTGTCAAAAATTTTATTTTTCTAGGATGTCTCCATAGTGGCTCTATATAATCCTAAATTGTTAGCTTTCTATTCATTATGGTTTTCGAGAAATAAAAATCAGAATGTTTTCCTTCCTACCCCTTTTCACCATCATCCCTAACACCCACACCACCAACATTTTTTACTCTACTAGAAGTTTACCGACCCCAACTCCTGTAAAATTTTCAAGATCATATCTGATACGGTTTCTGAGATATAAAAATTACATTTTTTGAAAAATTGCTGTCCACCTCTCCCCTCAAAAAATTTAGTTTCGGTAGACTCCTCTTGTGATCCCATATACAGAAACTAAATTTTATCTTCCTGGTGTAATTGGTTCGGAAGATATTGTAATTCAAGGTTTTTCACCCCACACCCTACCACCCCTCTTAAAAATTTTAGCCCTTGTCTAATCTTGAAGTATCCCTAAGGACAACAACAAAGTTTCAACCTTCTGACATCAATTGTTCAGGAGATATCGATTTTAGAATGTTTCAATCCCGTCTTTCATGCGTTAAAGACTCATTGTTTCCCCCCCCCCCCCCCCACTTCCACACCCCTTAACCAATATCGACCATTTTTTTGCAATTGAGTCCATTATCATAGTACTACATAAGTTCCAAGTTTCAGCCTCCTAGCATAAGTGGTTCCTGAGATCTAGAAACCAAAATTGTTCGTCTAAAACGCTCCCTCTCCTCTCCCCTTGTACCCCCACCCCTCGAAAATATACCAGTCGTAGGGGTTCACCCAATCTACCAATTTAATATCTCAACGGATTTAGGAGCTACGCGCTTTCAAACGATTTTGCGTACGGCGTACGGCGTCTACGGCGGACAGACGGACATTTTTTTTTTGCTTTTTTGGTGTTTACTAGTCCTAAAACGTGTAAATACAAAATTTCAGGGTAGCAAACTTTTTTGAAATTTCAGGTCGATCACAATACTTTATTATTAAAAAATAATAAAGTAAAATTGTAGATATGGGTTGAGGGGTGAGGGAGTGGGGAGAAAACAATGCGTCCGAAATGCCTTAAAGCTGGGATTGAAACATTCTAAAATCCATATCTCCGGAATGGTTGATGCAAGAAGAGTGAAACTTTGTGGTTATCTTAAGGCATATCAGGATCCTAGATAACATTTTGAGCAGTGGCGGATCCAGACTTTGGTGTTGGCGGGGGGGGGGCGGAAATTTTTTTGATTTGGCTATTTTGTTTGATCAAGTTCTGTGTGAATTTAGCTACATAGACTGCACTTAGCAAAAACGGGATCATATTGTTTTCATCTTATTATGGGTCATTCCATCACGAATCGCCAAAGTTATGACCTTACCATTTCCGATTCTTTTGAAAATGTTTTTACTTGAAGAACTAGTGAAAAAATTAATTGAAATTCAAGTTCTTCAAACTTGAAATCATATTTTGTTTTCACTAATTCTTCGAGTACACAAATTTTCAAAAGAATCGGCGAGGATAAGGTCACACTTTTGGCGATTCTTGATTAAATGACCCTTTTTCTATAAAATAATTGAGAACCACTATAATGTTCTTAGATTTTTTTGACGCCGATCCCATTGAGGTCCCAAGTTATTTTTTTGGTATGTTTTGAAAAACAGAATAGCCTAAAAAATATAAAAAAATAATAAAAAAACCGTTTTGAGCTATTCAGGGATAAAGGACAAAATCATTATCCTTGAAAAAAATTTCAAGGATAATTTTTATTGCGACAACCTTCCCCTTTAAACTAAGCCATATTTTATTATTCCAGGATAAAAATTACCAGAGATATTCATTTTCAAAGAGGACTCGGACACCATTTTTGCGAAAACTTTAACATACTATAACTAACAAAAAAAATGAGATAGAAACAGAAAATTGAATTCCAATTATTTTTTTCACTAGTTCTTAAAGTACAAAAATTTTCAAAAGAATCGGAGATGGTAAGGTCACAAATTTCGTCATTCTTGGCGGTTCTTGATGGAATGACCCTATTACCTACGCAATATGTTGTCTTGTAGTCTTTTTATCATGGTGCGTTTACACTCACTCTTGAGGCCTCGAGGTGAGCCTCTACCCCCATCAGGCCATTGCAAACCGGTTTTCGTCGGCTGTGTTCTTTGCTGTGTTGAAAGCAATTTACACTCAACATGCCTTTGCGGCGCAACTTGCCTATAAGTGCGAAACGACATAAATACGATGAGCTGCGAATTGTGTGGTACCACAGTTCATTGAATGTGTGTACACATATGGAAGCGTGCGTCGGAGAAAAAGTTGAAGAATGTTAGACTCTTGCGACTGCACGAGCCATCTGATTGGTTGATTTTATGGTGGGGATAGAGGCGCGCCTCAAACGTTGAGTGTATGGTAAATCCACCATCATGGTTCTGTTCTGTGCTTTGCATTGCACCGCAGAACTACAGTAAATGCTAATTACAGTTTACATTGCAGTGGAGTAAAAAAAATCGGAGAACGGTTGAAGTAGGTATGTATGTTTAGAAAATTCGGAATTGCTCTTGGGGGGGGGGGGGCGGCCGCCCCCTCCGCCCCCCCCTGTATCCGCCAATGATTTTGAGGGGGGTTGTGGAGTGAGGGGTGTAAAAAACACTGAACTATAATATCTTCCGAACCAATTGTACCAGGAAGATAAAATTTGGTTTGTGTATATAGGATTATAAGCGGAGTCTAGTAAATGGATAATTTCTGTGGGGGGAGGTGAAGAATGAAAGTAGGGAATAGCCATTTTTCAAAACATTGAATTTTTATATCTCAAGAACCGTACCAGATAATTTTACAGGAGTTAGGACCAGTAGACCTCTAACGGGGAAAATTTTAGGGTTACGGGTGTAATGGTGGGAGGGGATAGAAAGGAAACAATTCTTAATTTTTTTTCTCGAAAACCGTAAAGGATAGAAAGCAAAAAATTGACGGCTATATAGAGCTACTATAGACACCCTTTTGGTAGTGGTAGGAAGGTACGGGGGTAGTTTTTTATATCTCAGAAACGGCTTATGCTAGATTGAAACTTGGCACGTACATATATGTAGATGTGGGTCATTCCATCAAGAATCGCCAAAAATTACGAAATTTGTGACCTTGTGAGTACAAAAATTTTCAAAAGAATCGGCGATGGTAAGGTCACAAC
The DNA here is from genome assembly GCA_951812415.1 of Beris morrisii. Lineage (NCBI taxonomy): Eukaryota > Metazoa > Arthropoda > Insecta > Diptera > Stratiomyidae > Beris > Beris morrisii. The sequence continues at coordinate 166,138,153 of OX638310.1, read as the reverse complement.
ATTGGCGATTCTTGATGGAATGACCCATGTATTACTAGAGTAGGTGAAGCAAAAAAAAGTTCATATTTTAATTTAATTTAAAAAAATGTTACAATTTTTTTTTTCTACATTTGCACGAATTTCGTTATATCTTTTAGACATGTCGAGTTATCAAATTAATTTTACTTCTGCGAACTCTTTATATAAGTTCCTAGAAACCAGGAGTCTATTTGAAGCGTTTTTTAGGTTGTCAGTCGCATACTTAACATACAACGCGTCTCTGCATTAAACGCGTTCCGGACTTCTACCCAAAAAATAGTGCTAGTTTATTATTTGTTTTTATTTATAAAAAAAATTAAAAAATATCCATCTGATCGGAATCGGTAGAATTGAACCACGAGCATATAGCGAGATATGCACAAGATTGTTATGCCCCCTTTGCTTGAATTCATGGCCACAAATCTTAATGATATTCAAATTATTTTGCTGCAACCAGAACGGATTCGTGCTACAAGGAGACAGCAGTAACATATCAAATTTGCAATCGATTTTTCAAATTTTAATATCCGTTGACTTATCAAAACTTATATAAAACCATTGAATTGTTATTATTCGGTATTTTCTATTATTTTTTATTAGTATAAAAATCGAAAAAGGTTTAATATATTTAGTTCGTTACTTTTGTAAATATATTTTATGTTTCAACTAATTTGGTTTGGGTTGGCTATATATATAAAATGTGGTGCATTTCTCCCGTATGATGGGACAAATGCACCATTTGGACTGACTGCGTTCTTCTTCATTAGGCTCAAGATCTGTTTATATTTTGCTTTGTTATGAATAAAATATTTGCGCAAGGTGTTTGATCAAATAAAGAATTAAAAATTAAAATATTTTCTATGGAGATATGGAGTAATTAATGAAAAATGGTGCATGTCTACCTAGTCTCCCCTACACAAAGCTGAAAGTGGGTTAAACGATTCGACGGAATGATCAAAGACTTTTTTTTCTGTTTTCCATTAGAATATATTATTCTTATTTTCAATACATATTACATGAATAAATACTATTTAATATTATTTATATTTTGCTTATATGTATTTGTAATATATTTGAGTACGCGCAAATGTCGGGACACTTTTTTAAAAGCTCCTTCATTAAATGTGAAATTATTTTTTGTGATATTTATCTTCTTTCTGAATAATTGTTCAAGTACATTATTTGTTTTTCATGCAGTAAATACTTGTTCAGCGGGAACATATATCACAAAGTAAAGCCATTTTTTCATTATTCCCTCTTTAATATTATACTTGTTGCAAACATTTATTTTAAAATTAAGTTCTTTACAATTTTACAGTGATGATAACAATTCAACCGATTTTTGTATTTCGCTTTTGCATAAAACTTAAAAAAGAAAGAGAAACTTAACGCTCAAAACGTTTTAGTAAAAAGTATAGTAAAAAATGTAACTAAATTTGATTTATAAAAGCAGCAAAATAAGAAATAGTTTAAAAGTCTTTTTGTTCTTTTCTTCTCTCTGCGTTTTATAATCTGCTGCCTTTAGAGTTCGTCGCTTTGATTGATTTTCAATTCATTCAGGGTACTGTTAAAACGTGTCCATTCATCCATTCGGGGATGAGCAATGTGTTCAGCGACATCGTAAACGTATAGTTTCCCTGCATCGTCACCAATGGTCACATGGAGTCCCGACGGAGTCCACGAGACACGATTCAATGCTGGCGCGCCTTCAACTATTGCAGAAGCAGTTGGAACTTCTGTGTCTTGATTTAGATTCCATAAATCCAAACGACCACTGCCATCTACACTTGCGAACAAGGCCGGATGAAGTGGAGACCAAGCTACATCCATCACGTAATCGGAATTATCTTCAAATGAGTAGAGCGGCTTGTTATCCTGGCATAATATCAATTCGGTTAGTTTCGCAAATTTTTATTTGGGCTTACACAAGTTACCTTTAAACTCCACAATTTAATCGTCCAATCAATCGACGACGTTAAGAACAAGTGCGAAAAATCAGGCGATGCCTGATTGTAATGTGTCGATATTCCAGTAACCGGACCCAAATGTCGTTCATATGTTTCACCAATACCGGCCCGTGTACCGTGACGATAAGCTATACAGCCCCCATATCAAGATTAAATAGACCTTACCACTAGCTTCACAAAAAAAAACACCTTACCTGAGTAAACGTAACCATCTTCGCTGCCTACGACAAAGTTATTGATTTCCGTATTTGGAAAAGCCATGCATGTAACAGCAATCGATTTCGACTGCTTCTGTTGTAATTCCATCGTATCCTGTGGCATTGACAACATTTCCAAACTCCACGAACAAACCCGACCATCCGATGAAATCGAAATGACATTGTGAGCATTTTGTGTTCCAACCATTTGCAGACAGTAAACGGGATGAGTATGCGCCGTTGCACTTAATGGTGTTCTTTGAATAGGTGTCCGTTTTTGAACACGATTATCCCAGACTACGATTTGTCCTGAATACGTGCCGCCAAGAATTAAATTTGGCTGAAATTTCGCAAAACACGTTGACATCACGGCACTCTGACAATGGAAGACATCTTCGGGCGTCTTCTTTTTGTATTTCGTGTTCCAAACTATGACGACACCGTCCGGTTCGTTTGGACTCTCCTGTTGAATTAAGCAGACGCTTTAAGTGAATGAATTTAACATGTTCTAATTTCAGTTACCTCGTTACTGTGATAAGATGCTGCCACAAGTTCAGGGAAATGCGTAGACCAATCCATCGATGTTACGCAACGATTTTTCGACCATCGGTCATCGAAAAAGGCGCGATTTAACGAAAGGCCAGCTAGCGATTTTTCATCACTGAAAGAAGAAAAATCTTCGAAATAAGGAAGCTAAAATGATTTGTTTAACTTACATCCCCTCATCGTTCGATCCACCTCCGATATAATCCGTATAGATATCAGCCGATTCCGACAATGCACGTTCCATTATCCTGCCCGTCTTCAAGACGAACCGTTGGAAATCTTCGGATAAGATGATCATCTGCTTCTGTTCCTCGGACAGTTCCCTAACTAAAATTGCACAAATATAATAGCAATTACATGTTCTAATTATTGTAAGAAGTAAAGAAAATAATTCAACTAACTTTCTTTCTTTTCGTCGTGATCTTTGTTCTTTTCTTGTGGTGTTATGGCCGGTGCTACTTCTTTGACGGTCGGCAAACCATGTGGAAGTATACCAGGCGGCAATTTCGAATGGAAACCATGATCCAGATGTGGTAAGGAACTCTCTTCATCATCTCCTTGGGCATCACCAAAAGTAAGCACTGTTTTAAGTATAAAACTAACACGCTAGAGGAATACGACATTCAACGAAACAGGATTTTTTTTTGTTTTGATTTCTTTTTAGAGGATTTATTTTTTCCTTTTTATAAACGCGAATGGAAATTCTTTTTCTTTGTTTCTCGAAGTGAAATTTTCGAGTTTCAGATTGTGCAAACGTGAAATTTGAAAAAAGGAAACAACACGACAATTGACCGGTAAATAAACAAAATTAATTAATAATAAAAAAATTAAAATTAATTCAAACCAAGCTAGTGTTTGACTTTTCTCAATTGCGTGCAATTTATTAGTATTAAAAGTGTTGTATCGAATTTGTTGTTGGTGCATATACAAAATGTTGATGTGGTTGAAAAAAATTATAGGAATTGTTCTTTATTGGTGCGCCTTACTTATGCTCTTAAAATGGAGGACTGTAATTACAAATGATATGCATAAAAGCCAGCAATTTAGAAAAGCTGTGGCGGTTGGGAACTATCGTACATATTATATTTTACAATTTTGTAATGTTGTTGATGTGTTTGAATACTTGGCGACTCAAATAATAATCATTATTTTATTTATAATTTATAACAACGCGGAAATACTGTTGTTATAATTTTATAAAAGGCCGTTTGGCCACATCTCCACATAGCCAACTCGTCGGCTAATGACCACGCAAACTGAGTCTTGCGAAATTTTAAAAGGGAAAATTACAAAAAAAAAATTGTTGGAAGGGTGGCGATTTTGTTTGAGTTAGCTAGATTTTTCGGAATATTATAAACAAGGCTAATCGTATTACTCTTAGCTCATTTTTATAGAAGTTCGTGAAGGAAGGCATGTCAGAGAAAAGTCCTCCGCTTATCCAGTTGCCGATTTCGAATGATGAGTAATATTATAGTAATTTTGTACTGTTTTGATGCTAGACGATCTATCAATTGCTCTTGAGTCAAATGGCTACGATCTGAGCACCAAAACTTTTACCAATATTTAATTTTTTAAAATAAGTCTTCATGTGACTACCAAAAATGGAGATGAAATGGTTAACGCCTAAATCGAATTCGAACATTATGATTTCAAGGCGAATGGGTATAGTGCGATCAACATATTATATAAAAAAGGTTTCAATCTTCAAAGTCTATAAGCATTGAGCGTGAGTTTATTCCCACGCCAATTTTCCGTCGACATCACTTACGCGACGGAAAATGAGATAAAATAAAAAATACACGAGGTAATTTCAACTCCAGAAAGGTTTCTTTTCGTAGGGATGGATGGATGGAGGGTTGGATCAGAGCGTAAAAATTCTGTTAATTTTGATTACATTAAATAACTGCAAGTCAGTAAGAAGCTGAAGTCGTGTTTCAAGTAAATTTAAGAATTAAGAATTTGTTCGAAGCCGAGATCGCAATTTTTTATTAGATTTAAAGTGGTTGGGAGTATTTAGAGACGTCTCAGTAAATTTATCGGAAGATTTAAATCTTCTTACACCACTATGAAAACAAATATACATCAAAAATATACAAAAAAATGTCAATTTCAATAAATTAAATTTGAAAACATGCTAATGTTGATTGCAAAAAAAATGTAAGCGTATCTGTACAAATAAACACACCAAAATCACACCAAGTACAGTGATATATTGTCGGAGTAACTGAAGCAATAAACAAAAGTCAAACAAAATTCAATTTTCAACAAGACTATTATTAATAATTTCTGCTTTATAGCAATTTCATACAATTATTAATTATTTAAAATTACCTTGTGCTAACGAATTTTTGCCCCAAGTATACAACAATTTGTCAAATTTTGTGAGTCTCGCTTTTTTTTGTTTTAATTGAGTTATGATTAATGTATGGTGCGCTACAAGTTGTTAAAATATTCTTTGTACAAAATAAAATTATAGCCCATACAAAACATGGCGCGTGAACACACTCAAGTTAGCGTTTTTGGATTAAAAAAAAAAAACAGTTTTAAATTTAAGGTGAGTTGCATTTATGGAAAAATATTCCAAATTAATTTTTAAAAAATTATTTATAAATAAATAATAATAAAATATATTATTATATTTTTATTTTATACTATGTGGTGTATGGACTTAAATAGAAAAACAAAAATAATAATGAAAAAAAATAATTATAATAAAATTATCATAAACAGTAGTTGTATATTTCTCCACCCAATTTTCATCTTCTTTCGGAATGAAATAAGAAAGAGGATAGTGTCCTCAGTATGTTTTCTTGAAGAGATATTTTTGTTAGCGCATGCGAAAATGCTTGGAAACAGGCTACAAATATTCATCATTATTTTTTTTAGCGTATTGAGAAAGTATTTTTTTCTGTTTAAATGGCTATTCACACATATAACGACAATAAAACACAAAATAGTTGCAAGCATTCAAAGATATTTAGTAGTTTATCTGCTCTTTAAATTCAGAGCAATAATAAAAAGTTTCCGAAAATATTTAGCCGAGATAGAAATCATCTAAGATAGAAAAAAAGCAGCAGTGGTACAAATACAGAGCGACACAGTGGTATTATGAAAAGCAATTTGATAAGCATCCAGGAACCTTATTTACAATTTTTGATGAAAGCCGTCAATAATCCATTGGCGATCAAATGGAACAAAATCAATGAGTCCATTTGCTTATCCTATGCAATGAAGGAACAGTTTGACTAATTTATAAATTTGTGGGCCTTACGTTTTCCTTTAATTTTTTGAATTAAACATTCACATGAGGAGACGATATGATAATCAACCAGAAAGATGTCCTTGATCTCTGGGTTGACAGGAGATCTGCAAATTTTTCACATTAAATAATTAGGGTCCTCTGGATTGTTCATTTATCGGAAGCAGGCTGTGGTAACGCAGGGGTCAATATTCACAGCATCAGAACCTACTATTCACGCAGCTAATGTCGAAATCACGAAAAAAACGAAAGTATGTCCGGACATCCAGATGAAAACCAGAGTCTAGAAAATGAAAACTCTAGCGTTGATCTGAGCAAATGCAACGAGCGAACACCTGAAGCCACAGATAGACGAAAGAACAGAAGCGGTTCAGTTGTCTCCCTTAAAAGAGAGAGGTGCACACCAAAGAGGAGAAAAGGTGCAAAAATCCGTCGCAACGTGTGGAGCTCAAGATACCTGTACAGTGCGATCTTTATGCAATTTTCAGAGTCCCTGTAAAGTTTTGCATTTCTCATGCCACTGTTGGCTGCAATTGCAGAAGAGGAATTTGAAAAAAAAATATGTCTAATTTTTTCATTTAACTGGAGGGAGTTTTCACATACAGTTAAACCTCTATAAGCCAACACCCATAACTTGAATATTCTTTATCTCGTATTGACATTTGAAAATTAAAATATGGGATCTTGGAAGCATAATCACTTTTAAGTCGAGCTCTCTACAACTACAATGCTTTGATGTAAAACCGTGACAATTCGAGCCGTAGAGATCCGACTGTATTGCTCTCGCTTTTCGTGCGCACAAAAAAACTAAAGTACACGTTTCTTTTAGTATTGATGAAGTTGAAGTCTGAGATGAAGCTATGAAAGCGGACGTAAACAATCTTTTAAGATGAATAAGCCATAGGGGTGAACAGTTTGGTGAGAAGATGTGCCAGTTTTAGATTGGGTATTACTAATGATAGAAAGTCTATTGGCCTTTAGAAGAAAAAAAATTTTATATGATCAATCTGTTCGTGATACGAATAAAATATAAAGGACATACAGCTATCGCTTTAGAATTGCGCGTTGGTAAAAGATTATCGAAAAAAAAATATTTAATACAGAACAGAGCTTTAGAGATATTGGAGAAGATCAATTCAGAGATCCGATATGAACTGTTCTGCCATAGTAAAAGAGCTTCTTCCAACGATTTATTATACATCTAGCACAGCGACTAATATCTACATTATGTGCAATTAATAATACGACCGAACTTAATATCTACGAAAAATTGTATACAATAAATCGCTCTGTAAAATTTACTTAATCCCAAGGATGGTGAAGAGACCCACTTCTAAAATGTTTGTTTTGTTTGTTTGTTTTTTCTTTGTTTTATGCTTTTGTCTTTACATAAATTAAAAAAAACACGTTAATTCAGCCAAAATATGATTTTCATCACAGTATTATTATTTTAATAGGTTACGCGATGTCTAGCTTTGTTAATCCAAACAAATAAATTAAACATTCATGCATGCTATTTTCAGGTAAATTTCAAAATTCCAAACAAATACGTTACCAAAACAAACAAAAAATTAATTTTTATTATCATAATGAATGCTTTAGGTTTAGTTGAAAAGAGTTATAAAAAAATAATGTATGTAAAATGAGTAGATGTCTGTAGGAATAAATATATAGCATTACTTTGTCTACTTTAAAATTTATTTTCATATAATAAAACTTTCAGACTCGATTCAATAAAACAATTACTTGACAAGAGAGAAATGAAAAGGAAATTAGAAAATAAATAAAAGAAAATATATTTTTTTGTTTTATAAAAGAGAAGTTTATAGTTGCTTCTTATCTCGTTTATCGCGAAATTATTTCTTTCCTATTTTGTTTCATGTCGATATTACTTTTCACGTGAATCGTAGAATAAAAGTACCTACCTGTAAACTCATCCTCCCACTCTAAACCCGGATTTAGATTGTATTCATCTTAAAATATACAAAAAGAAGAGGAATTGGTTTCTATTTTACTACAGCTGCATTTTTGGTTCTAATTTTATTTGGAGATTCGAACTCTCTTGCTTTTGAAAACTTTTATTTTAATATCAACTAGCTAAAATTGTTTTCTTTACGGGATTTCTATTTACTTATGAATGAAGAAATGGATTGGATAATAAAATAAGACAAAACAAAGACGGAGGCGTAATTGAAATTGAATAGAGTGAAAATAAATTTTGAGATTATTGTGACAAGCACAAAAATGTTATTGTGAACAAAACGTTTAAAAAAAACTATATTCACAAAACTCTGTTGTAGCCATCGAAATGAAATTCATTAATTAATTTTAAGACTTATCACTAAATTGAAGGATGACAAGATATAATACAAAGCCCCAGATAATCATGCAATAACATAAATAATTCACATTATTAAATTTATTCAGAGCGCGATGGAACGAACCACTATGAAGAAATTTCTTCAAATCTTATAGCTGGATAACTTATGCAGCGCTCTCCTATTAGAAGTTGTAGTAGTAAATTTATGGATCCAGGCAAAAACAAAACAACTAATATAAACTTTCTGTAAAGTAGTTTGTGTGATAATTTTTGGGATAACAAAATTAAAGCAACAACAAAAAAAATTGTTATGATCCTTTCCCTCTTACAAATACAGACCTCCAATATTATGTTTGACTTTAGGGTGATGGAAACATGTTTTGTAAATTACATAACGAAACCAAAGGAAATAAAATAAATAATAACCCAATAATTATAAATATTTGTAGTAAAAAATAAATAAACAACTAAAATGGGTGGAGAAATAAAACTTATTACCGATATGTATGAAATAAATCATGTAACTTAACAAAAACAACAAATTTTCAATAATAAGTAAAATGAAACAACCTACGAACAAAATGTTTCAGATACTGAAAAATTAATTTCACCAAAAGAAACAAAACAAAAAAAATTTTTTTTTCATTAAAAAAAACTAAATATAGGTATGTAATAAATGTATAGACTTTAAAAAAAAGTATGATTAAACAAAAAAATTTAATTCAAGTGGAATGTGGTGATACCAAGTAAAAGAAAATAATGGAAATGGATATGAAAATTTTGAATTTGAACTTACCGTAATAGTCCGTGGCGTGAGCTATAAAATTAGAAATTGTATTAGATTAGTCATTTCAAAAAATATAATTTAATAAATAAATATATTTTTAGTTGTACACTACTACTATTCAAAGGAAAGTCTTGTCACAACAAATCGAAAAGTTGATTTTTTTGCCTTCTGATCGTGTTAATACTGACGCGCGACATTCGCAGACTCCTGATACCGCCATATGCCCCAGAAACTGGATATTTTACTTATCAAAATTGACCAGGTGATAAATTTGTATAGAAGATCCAAAAACGGATTCTTTTCGTAGGACGCGGAATAAACTATTGAGACAGAATCAGTTCATTTATCGTGGCTAAAGGGACGTGTTCAATAAGGAATGGTCCGAAAAAATCAACACTTTGTGGTATCTAAGTCCACGGTAGATATTGATTAATTGAGGCGGTTTAAATCTTGATTCACTGTTCAGTTGGTATGAGGAAGCAGTGTCCAAGAAGCCTTAGTCTTCTGTGTCCCAGTTATGAAGAATACATATTTGTTTTTATAGCATGAAACTGTACTTAAAAAGTCATTTGAAAAGGTGAAATAATCATTAAAAAAAATTGGATACTAACAAAAGAAAAAGAGGTTGGAGGATGTTATATATTAAAGAATGTAAGTATACATGTGAAATTTCTCATTAAAAATTTACGGAATATTTTTACTTTAATTTATAAAACAAATTCACCTTTCAGTACTAAAAGAGTTTCGCTAGAAAATGTTGAAAACTCTTTCAAGAAATAAATCTGATATGGATCCTCCGTTTTTTATTTTGTCCCCACTGATACCTACCCCTATCTAACCGTGGCCAATATTAATCCAAAAATCGTAGAACAAAAAAGAACATATTTTTTTTTAAATAAAATAATTTTCATCTTTTTTTTAACTACTATGCAATTATTTGAAGAAATTTTCTTTTTTGAAATGTAAGTAAATTGTTCGGTGAAAATTTTTTTATTGATCGCGGTCATCGCTACACAACGCCTATTCGGAAGTTTGATTAATTGTACTTTTTCGACGACAAATAAGTCAAAACATCATCGAAAAGTGGGAAGAAAACTTCAGTCAAACTTCGACAGCTCGAATGACTTTTTGCCACAAAAATAGTTCCGAGTTATTAAATTTATTCTAAGTGCTATTGAGACAGGTGTGACTCGAGTTATTAATACTCCAGTTTATCAAAGTTTGAGGTTTGACTGTAAATTTATTCTAAAAAGAATGTCCAGTGATATTGAAGCTAAGCTAATTAAATTAACCAGTTCAACGATCGAGTGTACATATAGATGAAAGTTCTTATTTTATCGATCTCGACCCTAAAAGAAAGTTAATTGAAAAAAAATCAATTGTTCGGTTCGAGTGTGACAAGATCCAAGTAGTGTAAAATTTTGTTTAAAAAAAGACTTTCTTAAAAACTATGCACGTATATAAAAATTTGAATGAAATGTTGTAGTTTTTTTTTTTATCAAATATACCTTTGCGCGGCCTCCACCAATCCTCCATATATCCTGACAAAGGCGAGGAATGGCAAGAAAGAACTGTATTTGTTATTTTATTTCATTTCAAATTGATTTCCTATGGATATTTTTAATTTATACAAGGAGAGCAGAAGGAAATTTACATAGGTTTTCGTGTTTTTTTCACAACATATACTAGCGATAGATTACTTATACTTGTTTATTTTGAGTATAAATCATATTTACAACATCAACTGCTATCAATTGTAGTTTAAATTGGGAGGACTCCCACTACGAACATAATAAATTTAAGAATACAAGCTGACTAATAGAAAATGGTTGATTCCTAGATTAGATTTAATACACCCTGAGTTATGGCGAGTTGGACCATGGTCTAATAGAAAGACGGAAGCATGTCTTTTTTTTGCGTGCGACTAGATCACATTAAAACTCATGAAAAAAAGTTAGAGTTTTGCAAACATTTTTGAATTGGGAAAATTGTTCACAATCGTTTGAAATTTTGTATGCATATTAAAACTGTTCTGGTTTTAACAGTGAACTACAATTGAAACAGAAAGTGTTGAACATTGATTTACCGTTGAAGCTGCCCTCTTCACCCATCCGAATGGGCGACACACTTTCAATCATTAGAAGAACTTTATTATAGAACAGGTTTGTTTTGTTAGATGCACACGTTTTTGATTTAAAAAAAAATTTGGTTTTCGTTAAAGTTTCTAAAATTCATTTAAATCGCGCTCTTCACGTTCGGCGCAATTTTTTGAAACTATAGCTCTTATAATATTCGAGTACAAAGTGGACTAAATTGATGCTTTTTCATTCGTGGTTTTCATCTGTCACGTTGTTAATCGGGGTTCCATTCAAGGGACTTCGAAATTTTGGAGCCGAATTCTTTCATAAGAAATCGCACAGAAAACTGCGACTTGTAAACGATCACGTTTTGATGTGATCGTATTTTTAATGTGAGATACTCCCGTTTATATCGAGAAACACTTGACGATTTCCATGTTGTACTTTTTGTAGCGATTGGCGAATATAAATTAACTCCTTAATGAGATTATTCATTTAAATGTTTACAAAAAATTAGCCTGTTCGCTGTTATATCTAGGAAAGAGTTAATGAGTACTTTTTAAGTATTTTCAAGCAATTTAATTCCATTCGTAAGTACATAGTTGATTTTTTACTTCTCATTTCTCTATTCTCGAAAGCTAAATGTTACCTTTCTCTGCAATTCACAGACAAAAGAATTGGAAACATAATTTAAAAAATAATGCAAAAACATAAATAGCTTTGAAATTTCTAGAAGCTTGCAAAATTAAATTCAGCAAAATGAGCGATATTTGTATTGATTTTTTTTAAACTGTATATTAATAAAAATATCATCCGTACCTATAAACAGATTTTGATTAAAGCTGTCTAATGCTGTAATTGAAAGCGACAAGAAATATTCAAAACACATCCAACAAACTGAGAAAAATAATTTGGATAAAAATGAAACCGTTTCGAATCCTAACTGAAACGTATTCGAAAGAGCTCGCATTGTGCTGATCTGTAAAACTTCGTGCATTAAACAAACTACGAGGAGTCCCAATTAATTTAAAAAAAATTTTAAATTATGTATGATAATTCTTGCAAGTCTTATAAAAAAATTTAAGAAAGATGAAAACTCGAGAAATATATTTTTATAAATAAGTCATAACCCACCATCACGTTCGTGACCTCCAGAACTGCTAGTTTGTGTCTGTTTCGAATATGTGACTTGTTCTTTTGGCGGAATGTTCGTAGTTTGGACACTTACAACACTTAAATTAACGGCACGTTTGCGTCCAGAACTGTAATTTTTCAGAAAAAAATTAAATTTTGCGATTATTTTTGTCAGTCATTGCGCGAAATTTTACCTGGTGCCATTTAAGCTAACAGGCTGTAAACTTCCTTCGGGAGTTTGGTTATTTGAATTATCTGGTGTCGTTGAATTTACAGACGAAAGCGACGAAAGAACTTCAGAGACGGGAGCAACACCGAGCGATGAAAGCATTTCATCGAGATCTTTTCGTTGATCTTTTTCATGGGCTGCACCTACTCGACCGGCCGCCTCTTCAATATCTTTAATCTCTTTTTCGCGACGGCGACGATCTTTTTCTTCACGCAAGGCAGCCAATTTGGCTTTCTTGCGTTCTAGTTCGGCTTTGCGATCCATAATAGCTACGGACTACGGTTACAAGCGATCTGTAATTAAAAGTAAAATTCGATTAATTTTAAAATTTGATACAATAAACTCGTTTGACCCGATTGTTAGAGGTTAATGTGACTGAACTAGGTATGTAGTTCTTGAGTATATGGGATTAGATTAGCTTTCTAGTTGGAGTTGGTTTGGTTGCCGCTGTCACTGAAGCCTCAATTGGGCCTATTAAGATTATCTATGATTCCTCATCGATCCCTGCGCTTTCAATGAAGCTTAGTGTTTTTCGAAGAGGAATAGTCAGGAATTCTGATGGTTCCATGAAGTGCTGATCAAAGTGACGAAGTATTTAGTGAACAAGTCTCTCACATTCACAGAGGATGTGCTTTGGTGTTTCGTCTTCGTCATATTCTTCTTCTGCATATTTTCGTCTCATAGAGACTCATCCTATGGAGATGCTTCCAGTCAGAGCTCCCACTAGGGTTCGGGTGTGATATCTGCTTAATTTCACATAATCAGACGTTCTTTTCTCCGAAAGTTTCGGCACAAATAGCTTTTAGTGCCTGTTGCCAGCGCTTTTCGATTTTTGCCCCCCAAAGAATGGATGTGATCCCATGAAACAAGCTTCTAGACATTGAGTCGGCCATTTCGTTAGCTTCGTAGCCGCTGTGTACCGGAATCCAAATGCGGTTAAATCTGGTTTTGTTTCCGAGTTCAATCAGGCACTGGAAGCAATCCTCAACAAGTTTGAAGTAGATTTGAACTGACTGCAGAACCGATATTGCTCTCCGAGAGATTACATGTGTTGGTTTTTGAAGCCCCCCGGCTGATATTTTTTCTATTGCATAGTTCAGTAGCATGAGTCTCCGCCTGGAAGGCCGTGGATGTTTTGTGCATGCTTGTGTAGAATTTAACATTTGGACGAACTCCATAAACTCCTGCTCCGCGATGGTAAGCTCCGACACTGAGAATGGCGTATTGTGGGGGGCTCAGTTTTTTCGCTATTTCCGGTGATGACACAGACCAATCGAGCGGAGTTAAAAGAGAGGCTGTTTAGGTCCGTTTATATTGTCTCCGACCTTCGAGTTGCGAAGGAATTAAAGATCCATAAAAGTATGGGCGGACGAAATGACCAGACGTTTTGAACCCTATTGCAAATAAAATGGGCAAATGCGGGTATAGAATAGACCAGTTAGAATTAGGATTGGAAAATGTCCTTTACTGGCAACAAGGTTAAGATTTTATCAGAGGCGGAGGGCGTCCTTCAAGCACTGCGACCAACTGTGTTGTTCTCCTCAGATCTCTTTCCAGTTCCCTGGCGAGTAAGTGTAAAAAAACATATTTTGCCTGCGGCTATTTTCTCCTGCTCGTCCTTGTTATGAACCAAATAAAATTTTCATCAAAGCAAAAGGAAGTAGAGCTAAAAAAATTATCCCAACCGCCCAAAGACCACACAGTCCCGTTTGCGGAAGACGTCAGCGCTGCCCGCTCTCCCGTCTTGGAGGTGGCCTAAAAGGCGAGCGTTGATGATGTCACCAAACAGCAATTGCGACGTCCGCTGACCAATCCCTAAAAAATTCGACTTCGCACAGGATAGAAACAGGGCCAAACAGAGTATTCGTCAGTTTTTCAAGTCCAAGACAAAGTGAAGCATTTTTCACGCTGTTCCAATTGGAAAAAAATCGCCAAGCAAAACTGTGACACTTTTCTGCCGACAGGAAAAATCGATAGCCGACTGCATGACTTTTTCGAATAAAATCGTACGAATTTAACTTCTTTTAATACCGACTTACCTGAATTGTAGTTCTGTTCACTTTTGAAACGGTTAAAAGTACTCCTAGCTGGCGAAAAATTAAATTTTTCTTCTACCCGGACATTTTCTTCACTTCTTCTCTTAGGTTTCACGAAACGTCAATGGAATTTGGTTCTTGCGAATAGCGACCCAACTTCACTGCACTAAATCGTGCGACATCTAGTGCTTGGAATGAAGTGTAAACGGCTGTCAAACGGATGGATACGTTCAATGCATGCGGAAGCTTCGACAAATGGCGGAAATGAATTTCTCCATGGAGAATTTGAAAATTGAATTTTTTCTTATCGATTTAATAAACTCAATGGTTCTGTGCCAAATGGGATTTAAATGAAATTGAAATTTTATTCTACCAGATTTTGTGAAGAGAGTAGTTGCAGTGGTATGTGTAAACCACTTTCTTTTTTGTCCGTTGAAAAAACAGCAACCGTCGTTTGTTGAAACAATTTCGTGACCGTTAAAAAAAGCGATCAAATTTTATCAAACCCGTCGAAATGGTGAGCAAAAGGTTGGAGATATCAACAAAAATCGAAGACGAGGACAAAACTTCGCTATGGGAGGCGCCGTCCGTATCGTAAGAACTTTAGTCCTGATTTTCTTTGGTGCTACTTTCAGTTTTAAAATTTTATTCGCAGCTCCGAAAAACGGCAAACCCAAAGCCGGAAGTATTCCCTTCTGCCGGCCGATTCGGAAGAAAATTTCGAGTATCTCCGCGATTTTGATATCAAAGAAGCGTGGAATTTGCTTATATCGGTCCCAGGCTGTGTCAAAATCGTTCTCGAGTAAGTCCATCGGTCAGTTACTTTGTACCCCAAAAAACTAACCAACCCCCTTTATAGCGACGAACAGCAAGAGAACATGGGCATCGAAATTGGAACAAACTTGACTTCCGAATTCCCTTGGAAGCAAGTGAAACTGAAGGTCGTGCGCGAATATCTTCCGGACGATGACGTAACAGCTGAACTATTCGACGAAAAATTCGTGGGCATGAAATCCGACGATCTGGTTCTAATAGGATACGCCTCGATGTTGTCCGAGGAGGACGATACATTTTTGGTGTACACGTCCCACGAATCGGGAAAGCGTGCTAGCGAAATCATTAAATCTATCGAAGCCTATCAGCGCTGGCTTCTGAATCAGGCGATGGCGAAAAGAGGACGACGGTGGATTTCGAAGGGAAGCGAGAACGAAGTCAACTTGGGCCTACAGGCTAAACGGACAAATATTGTCGAAGTCGAGATCCAAAGTGTCTATCCGATAAAACACTCGAAGGCAATGTGTACGCACCGCTACAGTACCGACGTCCGGGACGGTTACGTCGAACTTGTGCCCGGCGATAAGAAGTTCGACAACGTTTTCCGGAAGAGGATCGATGCAAGCATACAAAGTTCTCCAGCTCGTATTCATTTGGAGCAACAAACCGATCCGACGTTTCCTTCGAATGCCTGGTCGCAGTATTTGTATGAGATCAATCGGAACGGTAGGAAGCCAGAATTGCTGCTTCAACGATTCTAAAGGAAGTTGTTTTGCTTTCAGACGAAGGCCTCGATCCTTCAGAAGACGAAAACGAGGAGGAAAAGAAGAAAAAAGTGAAAACCAAACCGGCTAGTAAGCCGGGCAGTCCTGATCAGAATAAGACGCCCGAAATTCCGCATTCGCCACCTCCGCCACCGGAAATGTCCACTCAAATCCAGGATTTATTGTCCACTTTGGAGTTTAATCAGGTGGACATGTATAGGTAGTTTTGGAATAGTGGTTCTATGTATTCTGCCTTTCTCCTTTGTAGTCTGGTCGAATAAATTAAAATCATTTTTTATTTATTCCGAGTTCCCAGTCAACATAATCGTAAAATTTTGAATGTTGTTGGGCGTGTTAGATGGTATCCGAACTTTCAAGTTTCTAAAATCGAAAGTTGGAAAAGACCAAGGAGGTAGAAATAAGAAAGGAAAAATTATTAAACGATGGGTGCCGCTAGAATCGGGAAAGTGCTAAGGAAATGCAACATTCGGACGACGTACTCTAGGTATCCTAGGAAACCAATCAGGATAAAATAAATTATGTGCTTTGCGGCTATTGCAAAAAAGTGTACACGAGAGAAACGAAATACACGACGAGAACAAGGATTTGTGAACATCAACGCTTCACACAGACCAATAAATAGGTCTTTACATCAGCAATTTTGGAGCATGAAACGAAGGGGTGCGATCTGCGAATCTGGGTTCATCACTGATTATAGTCCCAAACGCGGTAGCGTTCAGGTCGGTGACTTCTAAGTAGAGCCTGTGGGGTACCTACCCCACATGCAACATATTAAATGTGGGGAATTTTCACACGGAGTAATGATAAATGCGAACAGGACCACAAACCTCAAAAATCGAACTGGAAACTTATCCAGAAAAAAAGAGCTCTGATCGCAGGCAATTTCTGGCAAAGGGTTTTGAAACACTCTTCACGGCCATACACCCAAATAGAGAGGGTTGGCGTGAGGGTGAAGTTTCAGAGTACACGGACGGTGCAGCTGAGATTCAGACAGTAAAAATCTCGTTAATGGGGGCTATGCAGTGAGGAAATCTTGCTCTACATTGACTGCAAGGCGGCTATAAAGGTATTGGAATCGGTTACTATTGAATTCCAGCTAGTAAAGCACAATCGAGAAGTGCTTAAGGTCGTTCATAAACAGAACAGAGTACAGAATGTAGATACGCTCGGATCAGGGGAATAGCGACATACCAGGGAACGAATTAACTGATGAGTAGACGAGACTATGTTTGGTATCAGCCGGAAGGTTAGAGTAGTTAGTCCATCCATATGGGAACGTACTATGGATACAATGAACTCAAGGGTGCTACTGTGCGGGTAGGACATTCTGAGCTCGGGGCATGACATAGTGGTCAAGTTTTTTAAGGATGTAGGATGTTTTGGGGGTGTTTGGTTTCAGCAAAATGCATATCTTTACACGAAAATTATTTCGGTTGGTACCATTCAGTTTAGTAAAAATCATAATTAACCGCTTATGCTGGAAACTTAAATTATGGTGAACATTTTTAATTAAATATTATTAATAAATATTATTTTCTCCTAGGAACGATTACCCTCTCATAGCAGCAGTTGAAATTCCAAAGTACCCGATTCCACTGCTTAAGGAAATTCTTTTTTTCGCGGATATTTCACGAAGTATCAATCGATACGTTTGTGCGATGGATTGGTATCCCACGTTGTCGGCGCTCCTGGTAGCTAGTTACACGTTTAGCACTCTTTCCACAACTGAGACAGGTAAAAAAAGCATTTCTAAAGTGATGTGATTTGAAAAACATTTGATTCAAATATTTCTATCAATTTCATCCAGGGGAGTCTAAAGCCGATCCAGTGAAACGAGCCAGTCTAGAGCCCAATCCAGTTTTAATGTGGAGTTTCGATAATTCGCTACACCATAAGCTCGAATTTGTAGCTCCACGCGAAGTAACCTGTCTAGCTTTCTGCCCGTACGATGAAAATATCCTGATAGGCGGTACCATGAACGGTCAAATTATAATTTGGGACCTTCGGAATAAAATCGCTAAGGGCGAGGATGAGAAAGAGCTTACGGCTGAAGAGAAACTCTATAGAACCGTCATGCGACAATTCTTGGATTGGACGAAGCCTGCGGATCAAAACACAGTAGTTCGTCCGGCTGCTATAAGTTCCCTGGCTACATCGCACACAGGTCCTGTAACGAACATCAAGTGGCTAGGACAGAATCACTACATCACTCTGACGGGTCAGCCCAGTGAATCGGAAAACGGAAGCAATCGATTCTTTGTGACATCGTCAATGGATGGTACTATAGCGTTTTGGAATCTAGATGCTCCGGGCGAAACGAAACGTTCGCAAGTCAGTGCGAATAGAAAAATCCCGAAGCAACTGATTCAGGATGTTTCGGAATTTGAGAAATTCGATCGCATATTTAAGCCACAATACACGATCGAACATAAACATCCGTTGACCTCGATTCTTTTTAATTGGGGAAAATTCGAATACGAATCCGAGACTTTTGTGGAAAAGCAGCGAACATTTTCGCAACATATTGCGATTAAAGTGAAACCAGTTCCGCAAGGAAAATTCCAACAGCAAATGGTGATCTCGTCAATGATCGGAAGACTACAACAGATCAGTTGGAAAGGATTCGAATTTGTCCACTCGACCGATGTGACTAAGGAAATTGTACAGAATGTCGAAGAGTTTGCATCGGTGCACGATGGAGCTGTCCTGTCGATTCGTCGGAATCCATTTTGCGATCAAATCTTCGCATCGTTTGGAAAAAATGTCCTGGCAATTTGGAAGGAAGGATTCTTGTGGGCACCGATTTTTTGGCGTAAACGACCGGCAGCTATAACAACGATGGAATGGAGTCGTGATAATCCGTCGATTTTGTTCATGTGCCGCACCGATGGCTCCATTGAAGCATGGGACTTCCTTTGTAAGTGATCTTCGTGATATCCACGGTGGAAAGCACATAGTTTGACCATTTTTTTTTAGCACGAATTGATGATGCCTGCTTAGTAGTGGACACACAGGGTGGAAGCAAAATTACTGCATTCTCCGAACATCGACCAATCATGAATAAGAAAGTAATTGGAATTGGGGATTACAATAGCAGCTTCAGGATATTTATTTTGCCACCAGCCCTTCGAAGTAAAGAACCAATGGATAGAGAAGTAATTGTTTGTTTGTTCTGGTTAATTGCACCGTTTTTTATATTGCAACTCTTAGATTTAATTGGTGACGATGAAAGATGCCTCTAGTGTGGTAATATTATCGACACTTTGGCCTTTTCATTGAGAAACTAAATTGTGCTCATGCGCATTCCGCAAGCCTAGCCGGTTTGATTTCTTACAAAACCCAGGCTGGGTCCTGATTGTGAACTCCTCCTTCATCAGAATTTAGCATACATCAGGTTCCTTCAAGTCCGTTTAACCTCTTAGCGAAGTGTACATTCATCGCTGAATGAAGTAGACACAAAATTACTGCGAAAGAGGTTTCTTCTTTTTCCAAGCCGGTTCGATTTCATTCGAAGCTAACCTTGACTGGGTCCAAATTCTTGGTTCCCAGTAGGCAAGTTTCTCCTCATTGTCATTTGGGTTACGATTACGACTATGCAAAAAGCCCATAATCATGTAGACCTCGCTACGGTATCTTACAGCTAGTCTTTTGCAAGCTAAGGAGTGAACGTCTGGAGATAGTTTTCCGTAGGAAGGTTGTTAGCCTATTGCATAACGCTAGAGAATATGTAAGAATAATTGGGAATTGATATTCCACAGAATCACGTCCTAAATGGGATTCAAATCCGCAATCTTCGTCTTTGTTCTGAATTTTGTGCTACAATCCTCGATTTAAAATATTTTAGCGATTGAATGAATTCATAGACCGAGAACAGTTTCGCAAGAATAGAATTGTTGAGTGGGAATCAAAATGGCGCGAGAAAAACGCTGATGTTTTGCAAGCTAAGAAGCAGCTAGAGGAGCAAGCGCAGCTTGAACTTGAACGTTTACAAAAAGAAGCCAAGGAACTGGAGGAAGTTCGACTTAAGAAGGAAGCAGAAGAAGCAAGAAAGTAAGAATGTTATGTGCTAAATTTAACATGTAAACATCCTTGCGATTTCATTTTAGGAATGAACTCAAAGAGAAGAAAAAGCTGGTCTTCGATTTGCCCGAAAGGTTGGAAAAAAAATGGGACGATATGAACCTTCGACGCCTAATGAATGCCATGATAAATCGAAAACATGTCGATTTTGTGAAACTCGCAGAGGAAACGGCTCTGGAAAAGGATCGATTAGAGTTCGAGCGCTTTAAGAAACAATCGATAAGTCGAAGCTGCAAGACCATAAACGAAGATCTTGCTGCAATTCGTACCCGACTCCTTCCGATCATTCGCGCAGAAAAGACACGAATCGAGATGGTCGGCGAATCCGGAAAAGCTATAGTTGATGCGGCCAATACTTACGAATCGATCGAAACCGAGTCGCGTAGCTACATCGAGACGTATCCTGTTTCCCTCAATATCACGTATAGCGACTTCCTTCATCGCGGCCGACAACGTCGTCTTATTATCAATAGATCGTCGGGTTCGATACGAAATCTATTGAGTTTAAACTTCGGCTACTATCAGTTCTACATATATCCAATGCGAATTATTCATTAGTTTAGTACTGGTGAAGTATTTCCCATTCCGACCGGTGAAGGAGCTGTTGAATTTGAAGCAGTTGAGGAAGCTATGCAGACGATTTTGGCACCTCCAGTAGAAGTTGGCGATTAGTGTGAACTATGGTGGGTATTTCTGTTTGAATTGGCATTTAGTAATAGCTAAATCAGCCACTGAATTGTATTGCAATCGATACTTTTTTTGTAATGACGCTTCGACCATTCGTGACTAAATTTTTTTGCAGTATTTGTTCGATGAAGCGAATCGAATCGAATAAATTCACCTAATTTTTTTTGTGGTAATTTGGTTACGATATCTTCGACGACATAATAAAATCTAGTCATAGTTAATTATGTAAAATATCTACGAAGCAGGCAATTTGAATGAAGCCAAAATATCAGATTAAGTAAATTATAGTTGGGTTAATTAATTTATGTAATTTTTATTAAATAAAAATATATTTAATTAAGACATAAACTTTTAATTTAATTCGATCTCCTTGTTACCTAGAGCTAGCGAGAAATTCGATTCAAAATTATATTTACTTTTATTTCTAATTTTAAATTAAATTTTTTTTTAAATTTTACTTTGATTTTATAGTGGTCATTGATCAATTCGATAAAATATTTAAAATTTGAATTTAATTCATTTAGGCGGAAGTCAAGTGTAAAGTTAGCAGATTTGTGAAATAATTTCAAAGTTACAATGCCCTGTTGTGGTCAACCGAATAAGTCAGTTTCATTTGGTTTTTTTTTAAATTTTGGCGGTCTGGGATAGTTGCTGAAAACTAGCTTTTCTTTATTATTAAAAAATAATAAAGTAAAATATTTCATACAAAACTTTTAAGACTAATGTATAAATAGCAAAAAGGAAAGAAGGTCGAAATTACGAAAATGTAGTAGAATACAGGTATTAGAGTTCGTTAGTGAAAGAAAGCCCCTGATTCCGTAGATTAGCTCCCATTCAAAAGTCTTTTAACTGCGTGGTTTCATTTATTGAACGACTACTGAGTAACCCGTTAAGCAAAGTATTTAAAAATTTTATTGTACTATTTTTTTTTAATGAAGTAGGAGAACCAAGAGTTCAAGGTGCACATTCCAGTAGCTACGTCATGGAGCACATTAAAAAATAAGTTCTTGCACTTTATCTATTAATGAACAAAACCATGCAACTGCTTGGCATAGCTTCCATACAAAAGTGCTTAAAATTAATGGACAAATAGTTAAATTATTTTGTATAATAGCATCAAAAATAAGTACAGAACTTATCCAATAAAGAATCAATTTTGAGACAGATCAAGTCAAGAAAGTGAGTTTTGATTGAACTCAAGAGATTGTGACACCTGTAGCGATAGAGTGGAATCCCGAAGCGGCTAAGAAACCCGAAAACATACAAACCTGAAAACATATAACTCCTTAAAAAAAATAGGAAAAATAGTGACGGCATTTGGAAGCCGTATTGCTCAAAAATATCGAACTGTTCATAGTTACGAGCTCCTTATGAAGTTAGTTGACTTTCGAATCCATATCCAAATAACAGCATGATTCTCTCGTAACGATGAAAATTTAGATTTATAATTATCATTATAATTTTCACATCATAATGATCAACAAAAAAAGAAGAGACATCATTTTGGTCATAACTTTGCATACCTACTCCTCGAAGATCTCTCGTTCAGCAATTTTTTCCGATCAAGCGAAAAAGGTGCGAAATGTCATTGGGTTACACGTTAAATTGCTTGGTGCTATAGAAGCAATCCACAAAGAGTCACATAAGAAAGTTAAGCCGTTCGAAAGCCTTCCAGAAAAGTTGTCCGTCTCTCTATCGATCGCATCAAAAATTACTTAACACAATATTTAAAACTGCTTTACGGCTGAGGTGTGTATGCAGAGTCGACTCTGTTTAGTTATGGATTTAGTACAGAAATAAATTTTTGCACGCAGTTAAGTAACCGTACGAAATCGAGATTAGCGCTTTAAACTACTCGCAGTGTGTCTAAAGACGTTTTCCAAGCTATCGGCTCTATACGTTTTCTTGTTATGCCTAACCAAATTTCGGTGTATAAATTGCGAGTTGGGTCTTATATATTTGACATTTTCGTACACAGAAGAAAAAAAAAAGAAACTAGCCGATAGCTGAGTGACCTTAACAAGCCGGTTAACTTGAAAATTTTAACCGCAATGCCAAACGGTTAATTGGTGATTGAATTTGTGTCTTCGTGAACGGTATCTTTTGTGTACGGATGTAATTAAACGCTATTGTTGCAGAATTTTTATCCGTACCGAAATGTAAATGCAAATAAGACTCTAATTGAAATAATGAGCTATTGGCTTAAAGCATAGGAGATGTTTGAAACAAGCAACTTATACAAAAACATGTCTTGTATAGACCAGATTTAAGTTTAAAGCCCATGATCCAATCAGTGCAGTGCTGCATGCAGTAGCATTGCCCACATACGATTTGCATGGTCCATGATCCAATCAATGCATTGCAGTAAATGGTCCGGCATGCAGTAACTCAAATTTTGCTCGGTGTGCAGATTTTGTATAGCGCTGCGTAAGGCCAGCCAACAGTCAAATAAAAAAATCTGCCAATAGTCTGGGCGAAACTTTATTATTTTTTGGGTCAAAGTTCGGGAGCGGTAAAAGTCGGAGTGTATCATGAGTTGCTTCGAGATTTTTAGATTTCTTATGGAAAATTAATTTTGTTCTTAATATAAAAATATTTAAAATAGAGATTTTTAGACGATTAAACATTGAAAAAGTCCGTGTAGACTATTCGAATTTCAGTATATTATGTACACACAGGAGCAAAAACGTATTTGTTGCCTTATCAGAATTAAGAGATATGACGAATTGTTAAAACGTATACAAATCCATTACTTCCACTTGGGGTTTGAATTTCGAAAAAATTGTGAAACAGGTTTTTAGACGATTTCATAAGAAGCAACCTGAAATCTCATGAGACAAGACGGATTTTGAAAAAATTCTGAAAACGTAAGCAAACCCTTCACACCTCCTTGGTTCTGGAAATTCGAAAAATCGTGAATTGGTTGGCCGTAATAATCAATTTTATATCTCATCAGAACTAAGGAATGGCAAAAATTGTGAAAACATATACAAACCCTTGGGGTTGAATATCGAAAAATTGAGAAATGGGTTTGTAGGCGATTATATAAAAAGTCTGTGGAAGTGAAAAGCGATCTAATATCTCATCGAACCTAAGAAATATGTCGAAGCTTTGAAAAGCATACAACCCCCTTACACCTCTTAGGATTGAATATCTAAAATACTGAAATTGACTTTTTGGCTTTTTTATATAGGAAACCTTAGGAAGTAAAAATGAATTCGATATATCACCAGATATGCAACCTCCTTACACCCACTTGGGGGTTGAATGTTCAAAAATCCTGAAAGGAGTTAATAAATAAATATGAAGACAGCACGAGAAAGTCGGAACCAATTCAATTTCTTATCACTTCTAAAAGAAATGACGGAACTCGTGAAAACGTGTTCAACCCGTTTATACCTTCCTAGGTGGAAAAAGGAAAAAACTTAAAAACAAGTTTTAGGCGATTATTACACAAGCCCATGAATATGAAAAGATATTCAATATCTGATAAGACGTGGATATAGTAGAATTCGTGAAAAAGTTTACAACCCCCTTTGCACCCCCTTAGGGGTCGAATTTTAAAAAATCCTGAAAAACTATCTAGGTATTTATATGAAGAATCCATAGAATAAAAATGAATTCAATATTTGGGAAGACCTAATAGATATGACGAAAACCGTGAAAATATATGCATTCCATTTTCACTGATAATTTTTTTTGCCCTCCCTCCGAACGCCAATGTATATTTGAAATTTTTTTTTATCTAAATTAGTTTTCTAGTTGATTTACATAAACGTACCGAGTTTCAGCTTTGTAACATAAGCCGTTCTATAGATAGGAAAAACACCCCCCACCCCCGTACCATACTACCCCTATAAAAAATTATATTTTTCCAAGATGCTACTAATATAGCTCTATCTAAATACGAAGTTTCAGCTTTATATCATTATAGGTTGTCGAGATATTAAAATCGGAACTTTTTCCTTTTCACCCTCCCCCACCCTCACCCTTTACACCCACACTTCCAAAATTTTGTTTTCTACTAGGGGTCTATTAGGCCTACTTCTGGTAAAAATTTGAAGCATCTATCTTACACCGTTCTTGAGATATGAGACGTGATTTTTTAGAAAAATTCTTATCCCCTCCACTTTCATGCTCCACCGCCCCCTTGAAAAATTTTGTTTCCAGCAAACTTCATTTGTCAACCTTTATACAGAAACCAAATTTTATTTATCTAGTGCAATTGGTTAGTAAGATATCGCAATCTAAAGTTTTTCACCCCCCACCCCCGTACGCCACTGCCCCCACTCAAATTTTTGTTTCCGATCTATTCTCCTAGTATACCTACAGATATTCATTAATTTTCAATTTTGTGACATTAACCGTTTAGGAGATATGGATTTTAGAATGTGTCGATCTCACCTTTTTTGCGTTTCGGACGCATTATTTTTCCCCCCACTCCCAAACCCATTCACCTATATCGGCAATTTTTTTGCAAATGGGTCCACTACTGAAGCTCTATATAAATTCCAAATTTCAGCCTCCTAGCATAAGCGGTTGCTGAGATCTAGAAACCAAAATTTTCCGTCTAAAACACTTCCCCCTCCTCCCCCCTCACACCCCCACCCCTCCAAATTTGGACACTTCAAGGGGCCCACCCAGTCTATTCATAAAAAAATTTTAATTTAATAGCTCAAAGGGTTTGGGAGCTACGAGCCTTCAAACGATTTTGCGTACAGCGGTCGACGTACGGCGTACGGCGTACGGCGTACGGCGTACGGCGTACGGCGGACAGACGGACTGAAATTTTTTATTGCTTTTTTCGTGTCTACTCGTCATGAAACGTGAAAAGAAAAATTTTGAGGGTAGCAAATTTTTTTTTTTAAAAAATCGAAAACAATACTGTATTATTAAAATAATAAAGTAAAACGTACTAAACTAATCGAATTTTTCTGGAGGGAAGAGTAGAAAATTTGAATTTTCACAGTTTTCGATCAGAATAACATTGACTAATACTTGAATTTGATGTGACATGCAGCGATGAATTGATTGGATCACTGCCCTTCAATGCAGTGCTGCATTGATTGGATCATGGGCTTAAGACTTGCTAATATCAATTAAATCCGCTCCGTTATTAAGAAAAAATATCAACCAAAGATTGATATCATGGCGATTGTTCTCATGAACTAGGTAAATTCGTTCCTCTATGATCCCACTTCACCCTTAGTACTACAGGTTCCCACGTCTGTTCTCTCGTTACCTCCCTCCTTCATTAATGATGCGAAGAGTTTGTGTTTCAATTTCACAAATGCAAATGCACTTTAGAGCAGAAATAGGCTAGTTCAAATAAATAGAGTAGACTGGGTGGCTTAGTGGCTAGAGCACTTATTGCCATCGGCGCACCTGGTACCAAGTTCGAATCTGCTTGGCGACAAGTAATTTTCGAGAATGTGATTGGGTGCCGGACTACCAGTTCACTCAGCTGTAAATGAGTTAAAAATCCTCCTAGTGTTCCGTTGGTCTAGTAATGAAGTAACTCTAGCATTACTTCAAGGCCTAGGCTCAATTTGGGCTGTTGTGCCATTGATTATTATTAAATAAATAGAGCATACAATTTTCTATAATTTACGAACTGTAAACCTCTACCACGACTAGTTTCAGAGATATAATTCCTATATGCATCAATTCATTCCGATTTTTTCTAAAATAACAATTTGTTAAATTTTTTTTACCACGCAAAAATCACAAGTGAGATTGTTCGCTGCCCGGCTATTGTCATTGAGGACAGGACAGTTGAAAAACATTACTGAAAAGGCAGTTTGAAAAATGAGTTGGGTGTGGCCCAAAGGAAGACAGGTGTTACGCAATTATCCGAAAACTGCTGGAAAGGTGTACGTTCTTGAACTGAAATCCATATCCCCGAATTATAACAAGCCAAAGCAACTGAAACTCAGTCCATTTCTAAACCAATTTGGTTGTTCACTAGGATATAATCGTAGTTTGCGAATAATTGTTTAGTTGTGCGCTTTTCTTTTCGTGCACAAGGTTTATTTCATCTTCAATTTCATGTCGATTACAACATCTTATCATTAAAAGGTGAAGTAGTGGATAGTAGATTTAATAATTAGTATCAATTTCTCAATGATTTGTTTTTAATTTGGAATGTATAAAACGTTTAAGTGCGTATCAGAATATAAAATATTTATTTGCGAACGACTCTCATTGCTTTGCTCGATGTTTTCACGCTGCCAATTTGAATAAAGTGTAGATAATAATTTCTGTTAAAACAACCGCCTTCATTTCATTTTATTTAACATTTGTTTTTGAAACCTTGATTACGTACATATGTTGTAAAATGTCGAGGGACACACCTCACGGTATTGTTGTTATTACTTCCTAATGCAGTTCACTTTCGAAACTATTGAACCAACCCAGTAACAATTCTACCGGTATTTAATTATATACTTGTATGTTATATTTTCTGCGAATGCAATCTTCGTCATCAATTACAAAAGCACAATCGACAAAAAAAAATAAATTTTTTTTGGCAATAATTTGTTTCATATCTCGTTAGGTGACATTTTTTTCGGTTCAGGTTATGATACTGAAGTCATTATACAGGTGAGACTTTGAATGTCATTGGGTTACATGCTATAGGAGCATGCGGATTGTAGGGAAGTTTGGTGTTGATTGGTCGGATGGCAGTTCGAATCTTTTGCGTAGTTTAGCTACGTAAGATTCACTCCCGATCATGAATTTTAAATACTTTTGCTTGGAAGCTGCTTTAAATAGGTTCCGCATTTTGATATTATATTTTCGTCTAAATAAAATCCTTGAAAACTTAAACTTCTCAATACGTTCTCGACACCAATTTTTCAATGACTTTTAAATGGTAGTTACTCAAGTGATTGGCTTAATTTTACTCCATTTTCAATTTTGAACCTCAAAAATTTGGAAAGAGTTATGACCACATCTTTTGAACAGGAACTACCCGAAGGAACTATCGACAAATTGAAGCTTACAAATACCATTTAACAAAGGACTATATATTTTTGCTTATTTTCGTGAATAAATTACAGGAGAACCCTCAACTATATTGCATAGTCGGCTATGAAAAATTGCTTAACGCATTTTACTAATTTGCAACATATCAAAAATTACAAAATCTTCAAAACTCTGTTTCTATGAAAAACTCTATAAAATTTACAGGTTTACTCTACCCGAAGCAAAAATAAAAAAAATGTCTATTTGATCAGATTTAGGTTAGTATTTCACCTAAACACGACGCACTAATTAAATTCAAAGTTACAAAATATATTTGATATTTATGTTAAACAATTTTTGATTCCATGAATTTTTAGCAATAATAATTATACAAAACGTGTTATCGCTTATTTTACAATTTTGAGCCGGTTTCTATAATTCGAAAACGTATTTCTGAATTTGAAATTTTTTCAAAAGTGATATGGTTGACCTTGTCGACGAGAGCTGTGTAAAAGTCTTTCTACAATAAATTAAATTACATTCAAAGCATATTTTCGATTTCGTTTGCATAAATATTTAGTTAAATGTGGTTATTGGACAGAACTTTGCGAATTGCTCACGGCTCCACAATCTTCAGTGTTACAAAAAAGCGGGTTGACCTTTAAGTTTGCAGCAAAATTACAGGATTTTTATATTTGCGTAGAGATGGACAACCTCATCTTTATAATGAGCGGCATTTAATACGACCTTAGTATGTTCGGTCAGGATTCTTGTACTGTACGAAATTAATTTCATGTATAAAAACGAAAGACAATTTCTTAGTATTTTATGAAGGAATATTTTTATTTAATTCAAGGCGAACATCTTTTTCTTTCTGTAGTCGTATATTTCAGATACCGAAGTTAATTTCTTCTGACTGTAAGTTCACGTATGTTATTACAATTTATTGCATTTATTAGGTGACTTTTAATATTCATAGAGAATTGATTAAATTATTCCTTTTTTTAAATAAAAGTCACTCAAGTTCGTATTAAGAGGCACATTCCGTTCCGCATAGACGGCTTTTTTACGACAACACTTCACTCGAGGGGACTTATATTTCCTGAGTGGTATTCTTGTAGCTGGTATTGCTGCTGGTATGACCATAATTAGACCGCAACTACTGGTCTGTAATTGTAAAAGAGTGCGTTGTATGGCTACGGTATACTCGTAGTATACACGAACTTTTACACATGATCCCGTGTCTCTGTACCAGTTTCAAGCTGAAGACTGGTTTTTAACTCAAAACGTTTTGAAGGAGAAAGAAACTGGTGCAGACTAAGGTACACCGGTATCTTAATATCACGTCTATACGCATATCTTGTATAGAGGCTCCAAACTAACTATATGTGCATTTATACGCCAGTAATGTCGTTTAATTGTTATTCGCTCAAGGTTTCCCGTATAGATCAATCCGTTGTTTCTTTCATACAACTACTTCACTCAGGCGAGAGGAAAGTAAGAGTGTCTGAACATAAAAAACACATCGAACGAGTTACCTGCATTCTATAAACCTCCAGTTGCTATAAATCTAATGCCACGACTGTACCTATAAATGCCACGCGAATGCATCTCACGTATATGGAAATGGGAATTAATTAAAATTTTATAGTTTGGCAATAGTATTAAAATCATCATTCCGTCAGGAATTTCAAATCTAAGAGTACTTACAGCTTCGAAATTCGAACGAGTTAAAATCGGGTTTCTCGCTTAAGTCTTTTGTTTTCTTTCCTTAGAGTTTTTTGTACGCTGGCAGGCTGAGTACTGCCGCAGAAATTTTGATGGTGTCGTTATTCCATTCTGATGGGGATGTTATTTCAGACACTTTTAGAGGTAATTGAAGCTATCATTTAAGTAGTACTTACATTGGGTCGGAAGTGAGTAGAAGTATGTAAGCGCTGCAGAAAATACAAAAATCAAGTACTGTAGAATCTAAGGACTTAGAAATTTCGAGGCCAATGCCATTCATTTTAGTAGTACACACGTAGGGTCAGAGATGAACAAACTCTATATATTGTCGAAAGAGGGATCTGCGCTCAGGTTGACGGTATCCTTTCCCAGAAATTTCAATGCTTATGTTATTCGCAGCAGTTTTACCGAAAATTTAGGTGATTTTTTTCAATAGTTGGTACCATAGAGCTGCTGGAGACGACAAGCCACCGGATTTGTATAAAGCGCTTTGAAGCCAAAAACACGGTGAGAAGTGAGACAAAACAGGGTCGTTATAAAAACTTGTTGTTGTTTTAGCGTGTGAGTGAGTGAGACAAAACAGGAGCATTATGTCAATTTGTTGTTGTTTTGCGTGCAAGTGAATGCGACGACATCCGCCTTCAACTCAATCGCTGCTTGTCATCTCCAGTATAAATATATAAATATATAATAGCTGAGTAGAGGTGTTTGAAAAAGAAACAAATATCCTGCATTGCAGCATTATTTGTCAGAAATTCCGATGTCCATATTATTTGCACCTCGTCGTACCGTAATTATACTCTAGATGAAATCATATAGAGTATTATAAGTTTAATCCAGCCCAAAAGTTTGTAACGCATAGAACCAAGCCTCGGACGAAAAAAAGTTATATATTATTTTTTGTTTATTTGTGGCCAAAAACCTCAAATCCGCCTAACGTCCGTCCGTCCGTCCGTCCGTCTGTCCGTTAGCACGATAACTCAAGAACGCCTTCATCTAGGATCTTGAAATTTTGAATCTGGGTCTTTGGTTGAATTTGTAAGGCTAAGTTCGTTAACGGGCAAAATCGTCCTACTCCTTCGGGTAGCTGCCATACAAAATGTCCTTAAAACACGTGTTCAAGAATATTGGTCGATAACTTTAGAAGGGTTTAAGCTACGTCTTTGAAATTTTGTACGTATTATTTTTCCAATAGTTGGAGCTAAATATATGATTATGAAGAAAATCCTGTTAGTCCTTCGTGTAGCTGAAATACAAATATCCTGTCAAAATGTATTCACTTAATTTACAAAACTCACAATAACTCAAGTAATCTTTTAGCTACAAAATCAGAATTTTGTACAAGTTAGTTTTGAGTGAAAAGAAAGTTCGACTTTACTAATCAGCGAAATCCTTTTACTCCTTCTGGTAGCTGCCATAAAAAATGTCCTTAAAACACATGTTCAAGAATATTGGTCGATAACTTTAGAAGGGTTTAAGCTACGTCTTTGAAATTTTGTAAGTATTATTTTTCTAATAGTTGGAGCTAAATATATGATTATGAAGGAACTCCTGTTAGTCCTTCGTGTAGCTGCCATACAAATATCCTGTCAAAATGTATTCACTTAATTCACGAAACTCACAATAACTCAAGTAATCTTTTAGGTACGAAATCGGAATTTTGTACAAGTTAGTTTTGAGTGAAAAGGCAGTTCGAGGTTACTAATCAGCGAAATCCTGTTACTCCTTCTGGTAGCTGCCATACAAAATAACCTTAAAACACGTGTTCAACAATTTTTTTCCGATAACTTTTGAACGCTTCAAGCTACGAATTTGAAATTTTGTACACATGAATTTTTGAATGGTTCCAAGGAAAAGGACAAATATGTAAGAAATCGAATGAGTCCTTCCTGCACCTCCCATGTGAAAGTCCTTTAAAAAGGACATTTTTTTCGATGACTTACCCAGTTCAAGGTATGAAATTAAACACTGAATATTGTCTTTTAGTTTTGAGTAGCAATCTAATAGCAGTCCTTAATAAAGGACATACAACATGCACACACGTAATTCTACTTTATCCCCAACTACAATATAAATCGGAGTTCAGTATTCATCTAGAGTATTATACGATTGGCTTGCAGCCGATCGTGACTGCAGTATGTTTTTATCCTAAGCTTAATTGTTCCCTTGAGATGCACTCATCCAATGAGGTTTATTTAGCGCTACTCCTTGAAATTCCATTAGCTGCTTACTTCACGGACTGACAATCTGCAGAGATTTAATAGAAATAACTAACTCCCTCCAATTAAGCCAAACATTGATTTCATCCTTCATACCTAGGATATTATAAACTCTTTGTAATAACGACTATAAAAAGTTGACTTAAAAGAAATTAAAATAATTAAAAGCTATTGTTGTGTTTAAAGTATTCTAGACATAGTATCAGCAAAAGATTAATGCATGAATAACCGTAAGAATATACAAAAAAATCTTATACAATTCAAAAAAATTCAATGAAATTTTATTACAACAAATTATGATTTGATTGTCGATTGCATAATATCCGAATTTCATTGAAATTATACAGCGCCCCACATCCGTAGACGCCCTGTAAGTTTCATTAGATTGACATCAAATTCAAATATCAATAATATCGCCGGCAGATAAATTTCAAATCAAAACTTGTCAAAGATTTTAACAAACTTCTGTCCAACGAATAATAATTAATTATGTATGAATGCATACGAGAGAGCTCTATGTATCTAAATACGAAGTTTCTTATACCTATGCAGGTATATGCGAAACATTAAGAAAATTTACGCGAAGGTGAGTATCTTTTATGAGATCTGGAACTATACGACTCCCCCAACGAAGCCTGTTTTACGTCTTACTTGAAACTTATAAAGTCGGCCCATACAGTTGTTGTACATATTCAAGATATTCGTTATGTACACCAAATATACGCAATGAAAATAAAAAATTGAAGAAGGGAGTCTTCAAAAGTGAGAGTTGCAGCACAAACGGTTGTAGTTTAAGAAAAACGATCGGGCAGCTTAGTTGTATAGTTTCGATAATTTTACTAACCCAAGACACTTTCCCTCGTCCATTGGAAAGAAAGTGATCTCTACGTTCTCTACGTCTTTGCAAGTTTTATTAATAATATTTTTTTATCTTCACTTTTATAAAGTTAACGAAGTTTAAGAAATTAACAAAAAAAAATGAGGAAGTTTGTGTTGTTAGCTGTTTCAGCTGTACTTATTGTTTCATCTAGTGAGTGGTTTCTTTGAAATATTTTCTATTGATTTTGTGAACGAAGAGTGCCTCCTTTGCAGTGATTAAAATCTTTCAAATTTCTTAGTGTTCCTCTTTCTATTTTTTTCGGCAATAAGTTCATGTGAAATTTTATCGATAAGTTTTTAATGTGATTAAAATCTCATTATCTTCATTTAGGAAGAAAGAAAGAAGAAAAAAATGTGTAAAGGGGGAAATAAAAATTACAAATTAGGTAGCCAGCTTAGGTATAATTTACAATGATTTAATAGTAGACGCTAAAACAGAAACCTGTCTTCCACGTAAGATTACGACTAGGTGTAAATTAGTTACACTTTCGCTACAGATTTTGTCAGAATATAAAATCGCTAATGCTAATATGATTTTGCTCTGAGCTCGTGCAGAATAAGGTTGCGCGATTTTCCGTCTTGCTTAACTACGGTCGAGTTCGGACAAAAGTGTTGTATCACACCTGTCCACTTGCCCACCGTGTGGTATAAATTTTGGGCTTGGCGCCAAGGAGTGGAACATTTGTCGTGTTTCTTTTGAAAATCCGTTGCATAAGATTTAAGTCTGGATTAGTAGACTTTTATGGAAATAAGACGATTTAAACAATAAGTGATCATAACCGTGGGTTGCTGATTACATTCTGTAGTGCTGGTCTTGGAGATGAACTAACTATTCTCGAAACATTAAATAAAATGAAAATGAAGATAAAATGATGTGTGATAATAAGGGCTAAGCAACATTAAAGCTTGCAGTATTAAAATATTATTGCTAATGCCCCAGGAGCTTGGCCGAAAACTTGATGGACTCGATTTTTAATCGGGTCTCATCCGAATTAAATAAATAAATAAATAAATAATATTATTGCGAATTCTTTTTCACGATATTCCAATTTGTTTTGTTCTATTATTTTCTATTCCATTCTATTTTAATTTGGACCTAAATATATTATGACATTCATACATTTTATTGATTTATAATTGTTGGTTCGAACCACTCATAGAGGACTATCACCTAAGAAAACAAAAATGATAAGTATATGCAAGAAGCAACAGTGTCCCAGAAGTAGTACTCTGTGCCTGTGAACACTAATTTCGGCTGGTGAGAATTGATTTGTCCAGCACAGGACCTACTAAGAAACCATCTGATGGTCCTATGCCTTTCTTGCCTGCTGTTTGTTTAGTGACTTATAGTTCACGAAAAACATTTGCGCTAATATCTCTTAATTCCACCAGAAACTATAATCCCAGTTAGTTTCTGAAAATTATGTGATCCTGATTACTGTAAATACTCCATTGTTTTCCTTATTGTAATCGGCAATGTCTTCTGATCCCAAATCCTTCTTTGATGATTTCTGTAAGATATGATTTCCGGGTCAGAAAGACTCACAAATCTTCTTGGGAGAAACCGTCTTGCTAGAGCACCACGAAAAAGAATCCGTATCATTGGTTAAAGCAAAATCATAATTTCTAGTAAGAAGTTTGATTAAGTTTGATTTTATTGGAAAGAGTGCCAAACAAAATCCTTTAAGTTTTTCTTTATCGGTAATTGCTTAACTTCTTTGTAACAATCGCAAGATCAGTTTCTCAATGTACGAAATCTTCCAAGACATCCTTTCAGTACTCACAATATTGTCCTATATGTCCTGGTCGTATAAACGTTCTATAGTCGGTTAAACTTCTGATTTCCAAATAAAGAACTTCATGTATTTGAAGAGGAATAAAATAAATAAAATAAATAAAATAAATAAAATAAATAAAATAAATAAAATAAATAAAATAAATAAAATAAATAAAATAAATAAAATAAATAAAATAAATAAAATAAATAAAATAAATAAAATAAATAAAATAAATAAAATAAATAAAATAAATAAAATAAATAAAATAAATAAAATAAATAAAATAAATAAAATAAATAAAATAAATAAAATAAATAAAATAAATAAAATAAATAAAATAAATAAAATAAATAAAATAAATAAAATAAATAAAATAAATAAAATAAATAAAATAAATAAAATAAATAAAATAAATAAAATAAATAAAATAAATAAAATAATAAAAATAAATAAAATAAATGAAATAAATAAAATAAATAAAATAAATAAAATAACTGAAATAAATAAAATTAATATATAAAATAAATAAAAGAAATCAAATAAATAATTCCTAATCTTCCTATTATTGAACCAAATGCGCTGTACGTGCAGATCCTTTCCGTATTGATAATTATATAATTTATATAAATGTCCCTCTTGATTTTTCAATTAAAGTTCCAATCAAGAATTTTCCAGTTTGACTATAATATATTAAGATCATGTGCCAATAGGTCGAACAAGAAAGAAATACTACTGAAAATAGGAATAAAGGAACAATCTGTTCTAAAAAATCTGTATAAGAAAATAGACTTATTGAAAGGAACTAAAAGAACGTTACCCGGCAAAGGCTCATTAAAAACACTTGTCTTTAACAATGAGCGTTTTATCATAGTACTACTTTTTGTAGTCTACTTCAAAATAACTTGGGTTCGACGTAGGTACTATGTACTTGCATACAGAACTAAATAAGAAAATTTTTGGACAAATAAGTGTTACCCGGTTACTCGGTTTCTGAGGTGGATCTATCGATTCTAAAAAATCCTAACTAGAATAAGGAACTCAGTTTTGATCACACATCTCTATTTGTGTTAGTGATACTGGGTAAATACCGGATGGATACCCAGTACAGTTCTAGAAAACTTGAATTTCGAGCAAAATTGGGATGTAACTGCATAGCTATTGAAATTTGTGGTATTGAATTTGTGGGTAGATGTTCGTCACTGTCACGTTCACATGAAACAGTATATGGTCTGAATGTTGAATTTATTGCTCAATTTTGTACGATAAATTTTAACTTGGGCGGTTGGTCGTGATTTCTTCGTCGCTCCAAGAAAAGAAATATCCAACAAATAGAAAGTAAAAGTGAATTAACTTCGTGACCTTTTCACAATTTCATTTTAATGTTGCGCATGCAAGCAAAGCTCTAACCCATTTATTCTTTTACCTTGCCACCTTCACACTAATACGATTTTCAAGTGATTTGCCATTCAAATTATGAAATCGAAGCTTTAAGCGAATTTCACATCTTCCACATGGAACCTTAACGTCAAGAAATGATTTTTTTTCCCAATGGATTTTTTAACTTTATCCGATGAAAATGCCCGTGTCTTCCAGCCAAAAGTGTCGACACCATTTTTAGAAAGTTGCCCAGCAACTTATTGGATTTTTTTGTACCTTAGACTCGAGCAATGTGCTCGAATCTTATTCGAAAAGAATCAGCATCGAGGGTAAAAGAGGGCATGTAGCACCTTCTAAGATACTAGTGTGTGACTACGGCCATGTATAGGTTATTCCTCGATATAAATTCAAGAACGGTAGCGGTAGCATTGGTATATCGTCGTAGTCGTCTGCTTTAAATGCCATCTGCAAACCTGCATTTCAAGTCGAAATGCATTGAGCTCAAGGCGATATTGCAATTGATGAATACTTTTATTTGGGTTCCAGTTGGAAAAGTTTTTGTGCACAATGTGCAAAGTGTGACCTATCCAATTTCATATTGCGTTCATATTAGAGTCTCATACAATTTGGAATGGGTAGAGTGGATATTCATTTAAGCATAATTATTAGACGATCTATAAGACTGAGTCAGTAGACTGCAGTCTTCTTGAATTTCACCCGTAGTGAGATGGATTTTTCGTTATAAGATACATGTTGATACGCATTAATAAAAAAAAATGTCTAAGCAGTTGCGACAACATTAGTACACAACAAGATTCATATTACTTTTATAAATTGCGTGTTGTTGTTTGACGCCATATTTTTTTTTATTACAATTCTATCTTATCAACACAAAACAAGCTCAGCGTCTAGTTGCTCAAACCGTACATTTCTGACCCTGAATTATATTCTGCTACTAAACTATCAGCTCGTTGGTAAAGGTCAATTTTCGAGCAAAGAGTGCGAATCATATTTTCCATTCGATAAAAGTCTTTGGAGATAGCCTGTACTTTGGTTGCTTAATCATAAACATGGTCCGTCGATCCGGATGATAATTCGTTGTATGTTTTAAAATGTTTTTTTTTTTTAAATTTTAAATGGATTAAATTTTAAAGCTATCTTTCTACCATAAAGTTGTCTGTTTAAATTTTCTTCCAAGTTTCTAATCGACTGCCAATTCCTTGATCACTGCAAATACTTTGGGCTTGAAATAGATTTTTCATTTAACAACATACGTATTTCGATATACTACATACAAATTATCTAAACCGATGTGTTCTACTTTTTCAGGTGCACAAAAATTCCAATGTCCTCCCAAGGATGGACAATATGAGGATTCAATTCAATGCGATAAATTCTACGAATGTGTTGATGGTGTAGCAACAGAAAAACTTTGCCAAGATGGTTTAGTTTTTGATCCTCTAATTCGGAAAATTAACAAATGCGACCAACCCTTCAATGTCGATTGTGGAGATCGTATCGAACTTCGTTAGTTTTTTCAGTGAACAATTCAGTCAGAATTGAGTAATTTAAATTTTTTGTCTTTTTTTAGAACCACCAAAGAGTAACACTTTGTGTCCACGTCGTAACGGCTTCTTCGCCGATCCTGATCCAGCTGTTTGTAATATTTTCTATAATTGTATCGAAGGTGATGCAATTAAAACTAAATGTACTCGAGGACTTCATTTCGATGAATACAGCGGTACCTGCGTATGGCCCGATTCCGCAGGACGCAAGGGATGCAATCCAGAAGACAGTAAGTCACTGTAAAATTATTCCAAGCTTTTCCAAGAGAAATTTTTGAAAAAAACATTGCTTCTAAATATTTCAATATTTTTTTGGAAAATCGTTTTCCAAAAAATTTCAAACTATTCGAAAAACAAAAACTTTTTTTTTGAAAACATTTTTCCTTGGAAAAGTTTGGAAAAATGTTGAAAATCAATAAAATAGAGATATCCATCATCACTTTTTCCATTTGTAAATTTCAGAAAAATTAGTTGACGGTTTCGAATGTCCAAAAGAACCAAAGGCCGATGCCAATGGACAAGTTATTTCCCATCCAAAATATCCGCATCCAAATGATTGCCAAAGATTCTACGTATGCTTGAGCGGAAATGATCCACGTGAATTGGGTTGTCAAGTTGGTGAAGTTTACAACGAAGAAACTCAACGTTGTGATTCACCTGAAAACGTATCTGGATGTGAAGATTGGTACAAAGAATCTGATGAAAAACCAGCGAAGAAGAATTAAAAAAAACTTTCTCTTTTTTTAATTTCTCTGTAAAATCCGTACTTATTAGTTCTTCTTCTAAACGTAAAAACAAAAATCAATTTCAGAATTAAATTCTTGTCAAAAGATGACTGCTAAATAACGAGAGTATGTTTTTTATGATGACTGATAAACTACTTTATATGCTAATTTTTAATGATGAATTTGTTGTTAACTATTTTTTTTTTATAATTCTTTAAATGTTTTATCGAATTTTAGTTTTTTTAATTTTATTTTGATTTCGTAAGGCACGAATGATTAGAGAGATGTGTTTTTTGTTATGTATATTTTTTTTAAATGTATAAATTACTATTTTTCTCTACAACTATGCTCTTTTTCTATTACTTTTCTTTCTCTTTACACCTAATTTTCCTATTTCCTAGTACTTTTTGCTTTACCGTTTCAAACTTACTTCGAATAGTTTAAAAACCTTGCCATTTATTTAATTATTAACTGCCATATTTACACAATTTACTTGAATTTTTCTAGTTTTCAAATTTCATCTTTTGTTCTTCTCATCTATTTTCTGCCACTTCTTATCTGTAATCTATGCGTTAGTTTTTCTTCTTGCTTTTTTTCGCTAAACTTCTTAAACTTATTTTCATTATCTTTTCAGCTATCAACGTCTCTATGTTCACTTTACATTTCTTGATATTTTAATGACGCGACATACACATCCGGTCCCGACTTCTCTGGTAGGTAATAGGCCTCCTTGATCGCAGCTTAATGTTCTATTTGAATCGCTGACTTAGTTCCTCCAGGGTCCCAATTTCACCAGAATAGCCCATGCGTATACTACGGCTATTCTTATTCTTGTTTATTCTCAAAGCAATTTTCATATAAACACTGAAATACTGTTCCTCGTTCATTGGTCGTACACTCGGTGAATATTGTTTCTTTTTAAATAAATTATTATTTTAAGACGCGACAGCTAAACTTGACTTGACTTCTTCGATAATATTTCTCCGTTTGAATTTGGGACATTAGTGCAGTAATACCATGATCCAATTTGGTTTCTCTACTTTGTTGTTTTTCCAGGGATAGGTTGTTAGCCTATCACCTAACTTCGTATCAACTAATTTGAATCCATTGGTAGTACTTTCACACTCTAAATCTTATATCCGATTCCATCCATATACTGTGAATTCCAAAAGTTTTGACAATAACATTTTCAATTTCCAGTTCTTTTTTCTGAAATTTCTTAAATTATTTTTATTCTCTTATTTCACTTTTTTTCGCACCGTAAATTTATGGCGCTACCTTATTGAAACTTTATTACGTAGTCTCTTCCTTTCTTCGATCCTATTTCTTTTATTTCGTTTTTCATTTCCTTGTTTTCTCGAGCTACTTTCTATTATTTCTTCAATATTTTATGATTCCAATTTCATATTTTTCTTTACCTTTTTCTATTTTCACTTTCGATAATTTTGTTTGTCTTCTTTCCTGATTTACTTTTATGTTTACGTCCTTTTTTTCTTTTTCTCTTAAATTTATACTTTCTTTTTACCGCATGACATGATGATATGACTAAATATTCTTCAATTATATTCTCCTTTTTGAACTTTCATTTTATCTTCCATTTCTTTTTTTCAAGTGTTTTATTATTAATTATTTTTCTTTCTTATTTTAATAATAAAGTATTGGGATCGACTTTTCTATTCCCATTTGATTTTATTACAGACGATGTTAACTATTAAACTTCAACCCTCAAATCAAGTTCAATTTTGTTTATTGTCATATCTACTATTTTTCTCTATCTTTACTTCTCTCTTTTTTTACTTTTCTCCTTTCTACTTATTCTTTTCCCATTTGAAACTACCGTTTTAATTGTCTCTGTGTTTCTTCTCCGAGTTTCTTCTTCATTACTTTATTTTATCTCTTCTTCTTTATTTAATCTCTCCTTCTTTATTTTTTTTCTACTTCTTTTTTCTTCTTTTATATCTCCTTCATTGTTGTTGTCTTGTATCGTATTCTTTATTTTTATGAGGCCCCTTTTCCAAACATTTTTCTTCTATAACTAAATTTTCCCAACTACATCCCTACCTATTTCTGTCAGCATTTGACTGATATATAAATAATTTGATACCTTCTGATATGCTACTTTTCTCGACACCGATTGCGTCCCATCCAAAATTTCCTGTAACCGGTGTCATTACCAAGAGGGGAGTTAAGCTAATATAAAAAAACTTCCTCGTTCTTCACGCTGTTTCAAGTCTATTTCTACTATTATTTTTTTTTCTAGAATTTACAGTTGATTCTGGCGCTTTAGCACTCTTATATCTTTACTTAATATTTTTTGTGTAAATCTGAAGAAAAGGAATTAGTTTAAGTAGTTGCTTTGCTCTTCAAAAAGTTTTGTGTTTGTGATTTTGTACATCAGGCAATACTATTGCACGATTTTTTAAGCGGCACTCAAATTTTCGAACTACACCTCAAATATCTTTTCTAGTCGAACATTTCCTTCTCTGCAAAGGACTCTGATCAGTGATTAAGTGCAAGTGCAACCTCTCTAACGTTTTTCCTTCCTCTTCTTTTTCCTTCTTCTTCTTTTTTCTTCTTCTTCTTTTTTTCTTCTTCTTTTTTTTCTTTTTTTTCATCATCTGAACTTGTTTTCGCATGTCTTATATCTTCTTTTTTGCATTCTCAATATCTTCTTCTTCGCTCTTTTCTGATTTCATCTTATGTATTTCTGTTTTTCTCTCTGTTCTTTTTCTTCATATTTCTCTTTTTCTATATCTTTTTCTTTTTCTACTGTTTCTACTGTTCTTTTTATCTT
Organism: Beris morrisii; assembly: GCA_951812415.1. NCBI lineage: Eukaryota > Metazoa > Arthropoda > Insecta > Diptera > Stratiomyidae > Beris > Beris morrisii. Next base: position 166,097,225 of record OX638310.1, on the reverse strand, counting down.
TTTTCTATTTTCTTCTTTTCTCTATCTTCTTCTTTTCTTTTTTCTCTATCTTCTTCTTTTCCTGTTTTTCTTTTTACATGTTACATGTTAAGTGTTATTTTTCTTTGTATGACCTTTAATTTTTGTGTGTTTCACTTTATTAATTCTCTTCTTTTTTCTTTGTTCTGCTTAGTTCAGAATGAATACAACATTTTTTACTTTCATAGAAAACGAATTTATATGGAACATTGATTGATAATAGCCGCGAATCAGTCCGAACCCTTCCTTATCCTCTTCAAATTGTCCAAAATATGTGATTCCTCTCTGTACTTCTCTTCCTTTCTATGCCTTTTATGTTGAATTTCCGAAATAATTTTTTTTCATTATTTTATTTGATTTAGAATATTCTCAGAGAAAGTTTCAAACTCAATATTTTTCAACCATATTTAAAATTATTCTAAGAATACTAGTCTTAAATAGTTTCCTCTACTTAATTCTTTCCATTTCTTTGAACTTTATAGTTAGTATTTCTATAAATTAAAAAAAATTTTTTGTTTCGATTACTTTATGCTACTGTTAATTAAACCAAATTTCTTTCCTATATTCTTCACATCTATAACTGTTCACGCCTTAGTTCTTCCTCCCTCTTTTTATTTTAAAAGCACGTCTTCGTTCTTCTTTTATTTGTTCTTGTGAATTCTTTCTTCCGTTTTTATTTACCTTTCTTTTCTCCGTTCTCTTGTCTTTCTCTTATTTATCATAAACTCTTCTATAACTTTAGTTTATTCTTCTTTTCTTTATTTCATTCTCTATATATATTCAATTTACTAAATTCTCTTCGTTCTATTGGTATTCAAATCAGAATAAGAAAAAATTAAATGGTAATTATTCTGCTAAAATTATTTTAAATTCAAACTTAATTTTAAAAAAAAATCGGTTTGCCTTTGTTCGTTTTACTTATTTCTTCATTCTCTATCTTATGTTCTTTTCAAGTTCTTTCTTTTTCTTTCTCTTATTCTATAACGTTTACTGTACTTCAACTATTTTCAGTTTTCACTCCGCATTTCTTTTTTTTAAATTTTATCCTCTTTTAAAATATCTAATTCTTTCTTTTCTTCTATATTATGTTCAACACTAAATTCTTTCTTTTAAAATATAGTATCTTAATTCTCGTAACTTTGTTCTTCACTCTTAAAATTTCCTTCTGCAAACAATATTATTTCGAAATAGTTTGATTTTACTAAACAATAGAAATAATGCAATTTGCCAAAAATTTTATTCTATTATTTTAAAAAATAAAGTTATTTCTTAAATACTTTCTTTCCTTTATTTTCTTCGAAATGCGCTACAACCCGAGTTTCGCCTTCATCTAACAAACGATTCTAATTATCTTGGCTCCAGGACCGCGTTTTTAAGTCTACAAAAGCCAATCAAATAACTTCACTCTAATTTATTTAGATTTAGCATTAATCTTTTTAAATCTTTAATCTTTGTACTTAACTCTATACATTTTTAAAAGAAAGAACGTTTAAACCTATCTATTAAATATCTTATCTTTTACTTCCTGTCTGAATTCAGTTTTTACATATTCTTACTTAAAACTAATTTTCAAAACAAATTTTATATTCTGGCTATGGCATAATTCTGTTGATGTTCTTTTTATTAGTTCACAAAAAATGTTTACTGAATTGTTATTCAAATACCTTTCTTACTCTCTTTTTTGAAATAGTAACATCTGTCCTTTTATTCTACTTTCACATTATCTACGATTTTCTCAGTAATCTTTAGTGTATTTATTTTATTTTCTGGTTTTTGTGTTGATTAGACGAAGCTATAGTCTCTGTTAATGAATTAATATTATATATTTAATTAATTTCTTTACATTATTTTTCCGGTTTCTTTTTTCAGTTAGCCCTGTATTTCGTCTCTCCCAGTATTTGTTCTCTTTTTAATTCTTACTTCTACTTCACTTGTTTCTCTTCTATTACTTTTAAGTACACCTACGTACTTTTTTTTAATTATTTTAATTACAATATTTGTTGTTAATATTGACTGTATTTACCTTTGTTCTATTATCCTAAATTTACTTTGTTTTGGTCTTTGGATTTTCTGTCCTTGATCTAGAAACTAAATGTTAACTTTATTTTTAATTTAATTAGGTACAAAAAAACTATTCTATTCGTATATTGCATGCAATTGAAGTGTAAATTAACATTTTCAGAATCTTCCTCTATTGACTAAATTCCTTATCAAACTATGTCATTTTTTACACTTTTTATATCTTGCTATCTTTTCTCTCTATATCTTCTTCAATATCTCTATATCGGTAATTCGATATAAATGAATTACTTTTTTAGTATGCAAAACCAAAAATTCATCACCCAATAAAATGTTGGCAAACTAACGTAGTTCATAAATTAAATGAATAGCTATTGTAGTTCGCTTAAATTAAAATCTTATAGTTCTTTTAGAATTTCATTCACTTTCGATTAACAAGGTACGGGAAATTGGACAATATATTTCTCTTGTTTGAATCTAATTGCTTTTTTCGTCCTGTTATTGAATAAAATTTCATATTGTGTCTTACGAGTATCTTAAAATATATTATTAAAATCTTTCATTTTGTTACAAACTTCTTCATGTGATAATAAAATTTTCTTTATTCATAACTATCTAAATATGTTTGTTTGTTTTTTTTTTGTACTTTTAGTTATTATTATTCAATACTTTTTAGGCCAATTATTGTTTAAAAATAATTACGATCCAGGAGATTTTGAATTGTAACCAACATTTAAACATAAACCAGCCTTGACAGCTTATGGTACTTAAGATGGAATACTCAGCTTATGGTACTCCAGATGAAATACTTCGAGATTATTTGTAACTGGAGATGATAGATAAAACAATCACTGAGTTTGCATTTATATAGGAGCGATCTTAATGAATTTAAATGAAGATGTTATTGAAGATTGTGAATTTTGGAGCTTGTTTTCCGACGACTTAAAAAGTCTTAAAGTTAGTGTCATTCCATGAAGAAACGCCTAAAATTGTAAATATTGTGACCTTACCATAGCAGATTCTTTCAAACTCTGTACACTTGAAGAATTAGTGAAAATAAAATTATTAATAAAATTTTTCCATTTCATTTTTTTTCATTAGTTAAGTATGTTAAAGATTCCGAGTGTTGCCCTAGTCCTCGTTGGTATTTCATTTATATCGCATAATAATAAATCGAAGTTTATTTTAAAGGGGAAGGTTGGGACAATATTGTTACATGTAAACCTGGCAACCGCGCAACTCGATCGCTTCGCATCAACAACCGAATACCTAGCTACAAAGTAACCCAATCAGAAACCTAGTTGAAGTATATAAGGAGAGCGGAGCAACACGATTATACCCCCCTTCTTATCGAATGTGCTCGAATGCGCTCGAATGTACTAGAACAGAGTAGAGGATCAAATGGAAAGATCTCAAGCTCACTAGAACCCTCTACACACACCACCGAACGAAGATTCAAGAACAGTCTCGACTGCAGACAACTGGTATAAAAGCAGATAAAGCTTTCAGCAAGATACATAGTAATTTTTATTACGTCGACTGTGACAGCCAGCGTGTATACGCGATCGTGTTGGTAGAAAGCGAAAGTGATCGAGTCAAGCGATGTACATATAAGCGGGCCATACAGTGCGAATTATTGTGCAAATAGAATTAAAGTGCGATAAATAAATTATCACTTATTTTGATTTTAAACGAATTGTGTTTTACTTGAAATCCCGGCGAACCCCTAGCTCGCAACAATATATAAAATATGTGTGTCTGGGCGCATCTGTATTATTTTATGCGTAGAAGTCTTAAACGCTTTTCAGGTTACCATGCGACTGAGATATTTGTAACAATACATCAATTAAGTACGTACCGGTAGTTCGAATTAAAATATAAACACAGTGAAAAAATGGGCATATGTTGTAGGGCTCGAAAAGCTGAGTAAAGCTATTCAACTAATATTTCTCTTTTTTTGTACCGTTTTTAAGATATGTAGTTGAAATATCATCATCAATGGCGCGACAGCCCAAATCGGGCCAGGGCCTGCAGCAACTTTCGGAACAATAAGTTTTTTCCGCGGATGAGTTGTTAGTCAATCGCCCAACCCCCAACCTGGAGTGCCAGGTCTATAGCACATAGATATGTGAACAACTTTCAGCCGTTTATGGTGTGTTGGAGCTCTCACAGCTATGCGGCGAGTCCAACTACACCGGTTTCAGACCTACTTCCTGAGACGCACTGTTGTTACTGGCCATTCAGGCTGTGTTCATTCGCTCCTCCTTATCTCAACCTGGGCTTGCTACCGGCTATGGCGGAGTTTTGATATATACCAGTCTTTAGTATTTAACATTTCGCGGAAAGTGATTTCACTTCATTAAAAAAAACGGATTGGCTTAATTGGTAAAAATGATTTTAATTAAAAGAAGATGAAAACAAAAAAAAAAAAATTTTTAGATCATAAGTTAGTACTAAGATTTAGTATTAAGTGACAAAAAAAAAATCATAGATTTTAAGATAAAACTAAAAATAAAAAAATAAAATAGATTTAAAGATAAAACTCATTTCTAGTAATAAGAAAAAATTAACAATAAAAAATATATATATATATAGGTCTATATATTTTAAGACTAGTGTTAAGATTAGTATTGAGATTGTATTGATTTAAGAGTAGATATAGGATTAGTTTTAGCATCATCTATCATTGGATCCCAGTCCTAGTAGTAAGTTGTACATCTAGTTATAAGTTAGTTTTAAGTTTTTAGTTGTAAGTCATATTCACCATTATTTCGAAAACGGGTTTTTGTTTGCCCTTTTCTCGACAAAAAAAAATATATATACAAAAATATGTTTTATACAAATCATTACACTCGAAAAAAAAACACAAAAATAATATGTCTCAAACCTTGAGAGCACATCAGTGCCATTTGGTTTAGTGTAAGTTCTATATTTTATAATTTTAGCTTTCTTGAATTAGTTGTAAGAATTTTGTTATCTATTTTGGCACAAATAAAGCGCTTTAAAACCTAAAACCTAAAAGAAGATGAGTTCAAAAGTACCCAAGGTAAAGCAATAAATGAACTTACGTATAGAAGGTGACAAAATGTGCTTTTATAATTCCAGGGGATAAAATTAGGTCAGCCATCCAATTTAAAATATATGCGAAAGAATTTTTTTTCTCTTGATACAATAACCGTCACCTAAAACAACGAACAAAAATTACTTTATAAGTTTATTTTTATTATTTTTATTTTTCTTCCAAAATTATTTCCTAAAAATTATTAAAGTAAAATTAAAAGTACGTAAATTTTCAATATTAATAGCAGCAATTTCCAAAAAAATTCTTAAAAATGTCATATCACGAAAACGCTTTGAAAACGGGTATATTTTTTCAAAGAAGAATCTTGAGTAGTATTCATTTATTGTTATGCAGTTACTATTAAAAAATTTAAGCAATAAGTCCAACCATAATTCTACTATTAGTTTTTTTAATAACCAAATTCTAGATAAAATAAATATTTGCATTCAAAATTATTTATTGTACGTGATTTATTCATTTTTAATAATAAAGTATTTATTTATATTCGATATTTTTTGGTCTATTTCAGTAAAAACAAATTTCAATCTTTTATTAGCGGAAAATTAAAGTAAATTTCGAAACTCATTTCTGTTATTGTCATATTTATAATTTGCTGAATTCTGTATTATCTTAAATACAGTGTTTCGGTGGTCTTATATATAATTAAATAAAATATTAAAACAAGAAATACAAAATAATTTCTCAATACAACAAAGTAAGGTACCATCCCAAATTATGTAGTTTGAGTACAAACAAACCGACATGAAATTGTCACACTTACGTAATATTATAGTCGCCTCGAACGAGTATATCAGCTAGAAAATTATCCCTGTGCTGTAACATAAAAATTTCTTCCGATTTTTATTATTTTTCTCCTGTCTTTACGAATGTCTGGGTGTCCCTCAGGCTACCATTAAAGAACTCCACTAAGCCGCCTAAAGCCTGCTAAGTAAACGTCTCAGAAAAACTTTCAAAAGCCTCTCACGCCACGTTAATATCATTTTTTTTTCGCCATTTCAATTCAACCTTCCTCAAGTTTAATTCAATGCAAGCCAGAGGCGATATTACTCGTATTATACCGCAAAAAGATTTTTTTTTTAAACGGAGTCTAGCAACTGGGCTCCAGCTTCAAAAACCAAAAGTACAACGGCTTAAGACACTAAATGACTCCATTATTGTCCACCGAGTTGACCAAAAACATGTCTTGAATCTGTTTGGCTACGGAACGGTTACTTTCATTTTCATTTTCAAATGTGGAGCAGACTGTCGATTGCCCGCGCCTTACCTTTTTCAGATTTACCTTTTCGTTTTTTTGCGCCATATTCGAGTAGGCTTTTTGATATTACGGGTGTTGGGGAATAGGTGGAGTGATATGTGACGGTGCCTCACCTGTGCAACTTGTTTGTAAGATACATGGCTCACGTTCCGTTCGAACGATTTTATTATTTTATTATACTTACATTACTCAGCAGAGATTAATTGCCCGAGTGATTCGACGAATGATGTGGGAAATTTCGGTTCACTCAAATCGATCGGATTTTATTATCGCAATTACAATTTTTATCAAATTCGGATTATTAACTGGGTTTGATTAATAGATGCAGCTGGGTTCGCGTCCGTATTTATGTTGCATTCGAATCTTAGCACAAAAATTTAGTGTTGACATAAAAAATTTTTCTGTCGGAACATATTTACTTAACTTTTTCAAGAACCACTAATGGTAGCAAAATGTAGCTAAAGTAGACTAGATTAGGCGTTTCCATCCCTAATTCAATCTCTAATATGCATAAAATCATATATTTAATATTTACAAGGAAAAATGAGCCGTTTATTTTGAAAGTGGCATAAGTCACTTTGTTTTTATTTTTAAATCGAGATATTTAAGGGCTTGCGTTTTAACATGTTTAAAAATATTGATGCCAACTTTCGAGAAGATTTACTTGTATTTGTTAAAAGTGAGATGAAACAATTGCATCAAGAGGTTCTCAGGAAGTTGCTTCGTGTTGTATAAAACATCTTCAGAATGTCACAACTAAATTTTTTTGAAAATGTGACTTATGCCACTTTCAAAATCAACGGTTCAAATATTAAATTCGTTTTTTACATCTAATTTTTTAAAAAAACACCTTTTTGATGTAGAGCTTGCGATCACAACAATAATTTTACTTCTATTTCGAATCGGATACCAAACCTGGGGTCGTTGCCGTTTAGTCAATCCTTTCCGAGGCTGTTCTTCAGGTTTCTGGACAGTGGTCTTTTTTCCGGTGATGCGTTGTCGGCGCCTCGCCCAACCCCCGACTTGGAAGGCCAGTCCTACTTATTTATTACGCCCCGGTAGAAAAAGGGTGGGAGTTTTCAGCTAACTATGACATGTTGGAGTTCTCCCAGCTATGCTGGAGTCCAACTATGTCATACCTTTTGCCTACTTCCTGAGCCGCACAGGTGTTACTGGCCATTCAGGTTAACTCCATGTTCCCTCCTCCTTTCTCAACCGCGCTTGGGACTGGCTATGGCGGAGTTCCATCTTAAAAATTAGCAGCTGGAGGACGCGTTTGGATCGAGACGATTGGAGGCGACGACTTCAGGAGGCCAGGACCCGACTTGGGCTGTCGCGCCATTGATGATGATGATGATGACACCAAACCTGGGAATACTTTTTATTAGTTTGACGATTACAAGTACAGGACCTTTAAATACAAAAAATATAAGTCTTCCGAATCGTGCGAGATTGCTACCCATTTGAAAATCAAATACAATAAAAAAATAAAATGAATATAATAAAATCTTATGACTAAATACTAATCAATTTTTACTTTTACCATTCTTATTAGCTGGACGTACCCTTGTACTACGACATTTCACTTCCTTACGAACTGGTTTCATGACTAATCTTCAACAATTTAATGCGATTTAAGCTGGATTAATCGAAATTGGTATGATTTAATAACATTATGTTCATACGAGTATATGTATGTATTCAGTTCGTTATTAGTTTTTTATTTTAATCGCGTAGCCTTCGAACGGTGAACCGATATTCAATTTGAAAAACTTGAATTCTTATCGATATTGGGAGTGGACCAGTATTTAAGCGAATTAAGTAACAATCGAGAATTTTTGATCAAATTGTTAACTTAATATATTATAAATAAAATATTATAATACAATTCCGTGCGGTATACTTTATTTCAATTCAGAGTGTTCGTTTCACTCGAAGCACTTGAATCGTACAACAAATAGCTAGTAACCTCACCTGCGCCAATGGTTTTCTTGGAGTCTTAGAGCTTGTGTCTCAAAGACATTTTACTCGAAACCCCACCTGGATGGAGCAAAAGATCGCCATCAGTTTGTGTCCGACTGTGGTGCGGTGTAGATAATTAAATTCGGACGAGTTCTGCATAATTTCCTTTAAAAATTTTTGGTTTTTCATTTTTTAATCAGTAAGTTTTAATCGACGCAAGTTTTGAATAGTGCGTTACGGCCAAGAATATCAAAAACGAAAAAAAAAAATTAAATAAGAATGGAACGTATTCTGTGCACGACTTTACTTCTCGTAGCCTTGGCTGCATTGGGTGAGTAGAAGACTACTTTCTATAAGACTGACTTCCTTAAGACGGTTATTTCACTTGATACTCGATTTAGTGAATATCCATTATCAGAGAGTTGCATTACCTAAGATCTGTAGGTAGTTCTGCTTCAGCAAATCCCGATATTGTGCAATCGATCTCGTTGATCCGATCGCCAATTGATCGATTTGCTCGATCGCTTTTGTTGCAAAATTCCATTTCTCACGAATCACGATTTGAATTTTTATTATGCTATAAAAAATAGTTGTTTTTTTCTTTGCGTATTTGATTCGATTAAGGTATAATAAGCGGTCTTTGCTGCTACTGTGGGTGTGCCTTCCTTAGTGGAATAGTGGTGTAGTGTGTTACATAAATGCCAGCTGAGCCCAGTTGAACTGGTTCAACAACTCGTAGAGTTGAAGATCTTGAACTATTGCATATAGGAGACTTGAAAAAAAATATTTCTAATAAAAAATCATATCAGCGAAATTGGAATAAATAATTAAAGTTGCAGAGTTGAATTTGAAATGAAAAAACTAAACCTACTTCTGTCGGTGATAACGACATCTAAATTGTGTGATCGATACGAACAATAATTAAGTGCGCAATTAGTGGTGCAGGTTTTAAACACGTACCTACTTGTACTCGTACATAGCCCCCCATTAAATGTTTAATAAAATTACCTACTACAGGTATATCACTTCCTTTTAATTACGACCGCCTTTTACCTGTTCTTGATCGATAGCTTTAAAAATAGACAAATTTGGTTCGGTTGTTTATTAGTTAAAGAAACGCCTGATATCAAGAGAATGTTCCAAGGAGACCCGGTACTTTTTTTTCTTCTTCAGCATTTGGAACTTTATCTGTGAGGTGTTATCAGGTGTTTAATTTATGTTGTATCCAATTTACTTTTTATATCACCTCACCTATTGCAAAATACTTCCGAAGTGATCGAACTCGATCAATTTTTTCACGATTCAGAATGATGAATATTCGTTTTCACTTTCATTTCGTTGCCTTGACTCTAAACTGAAGTATTTAGGTCTGAATTATAAAGTTTTTTTTTCGAATTTTGGTTTGGTTGACGAAATCGGATTGATTACATATTACAGAACTGGAGCGATAGATTTTGATAAATCCAAAAAAACTTCCTTTCTTGTCTTCAATCACCTAACCTATCAATAAACTTCAAGATCGTATTTTCTAATCACGACAACTAGTGTTCTACTGGTGCAAGAAATTTCGATCAATATGTACGCATGAATTGCTGCGGCTATTTATTCAATTTCACAGTATTCGTTTGCTGAGTGCATCTTGTGGCATGATAGATTAATGATAATTTAATAAGTTTTGCATTTTGTATGATCGTAAGACGCTTTTAAATTTTTGTTTTTATTATGCAGATATACATAGTTTTATCGAAGCCGGTCAGAAGAATAGCGATAAGTTTTCTTTCTGAAAGATCATTTAAAATAAAAGAACAAAATAAGGAAACAAATATCACTTATGATTAATTAATGCCGGGAGATCTTCAATCTCATGAGATTCTGCAGAATAAAAAAAAACAGCTTTCGACTTAGTTATTGCTTTTTTATCGGGTCGCGAGACCTACGTCATAGCTTCAAATTCAAAAGAAAGTTTCAGATATCAAATTTAAATAACTCTAACATAAAATAAAAATTTAGTACTTGCAAAGTGCACAAAAAGGTAATGATTTGTAGAAATATTATAAAATCGCCAAAAATGGGGAATTTTACTATTTGCTGGCGTAATTTTTTTCTGAACCTTATATTGCCTGTTATTAAAAAAAATATGAAAATGTTATTGTGTTCTGAAACTGAATCAAGTAAGCAATAAAACTAATAAATTTTAATTCATAAGTGTTATACACTTTCTGAACTGCATTTTACAAAAATCAGAAATGTTTTCTTTTGTTCATTTTTTGCTATTAAAAGTTGATCAAAGAGTTTTTGAATGTATTCTTCTTGATCATATAATCAATGCCTCAGCCCATCAATTACCTCTGACCTATGGAATGATCTAGTAGCACGCAGTCCTTGATGCAGCTTCCATATAAAAGTCCTTGTAAAATTTTTGCATTTATCATACGTAACACATAACCTAGTTAGGAATCCAAAATTTTATTTGTTTTGTGGACGGAGGGCTGTTTGGTGGATTTGGGTAATGAGCAAAATAATTCTAATTTTTTGACTAGCTTCTTTACAAAAGTCGTGAAAACAAGATTTGTGTCCGGATTGTCCTGTTTCATTCAAGTATCCTGCAATAGCTAACGTTTAAGTGCAGGAGGATGATGGCATCACCACCCCATATACCATACCATAACATCCTGCAATATTTAAACGTATTAATTCCACGACAGCTTAATAACTCGTTAAGCTGGAATTGTAAGAATTTAAAAAAAAAACTTTTTTTACTAGGAAAGTTATAAGCCTCAATATAATTCAACTCAATCGAGTTGCTTCCATACAAATGTGCAGCAAAATTTAGTTTAAATATATATTTTGTCCGTTTTTATACACTGATTTTATTTTGCATCAATTTTATTTTTGAAAATGTTTTTTTCATAATATTTTGAGAGCAGTGAAAGTGATGATTTAAAAATCCAGTTTGGCGGTGAATGCTGACAAGAAAATGTTCGAAAGTTAGGCAAAAAAAAATATTTGAAGAAATATGAAAGATTACATAAAATGAACATTATTTTACATTGAATAAAATTTTAATTAAAAATTATTTTTATTTTTAATTGAGTTTTTTCCCATAAAAAAGTTTTTTTTTTTTCACTAAAAAATTTTTGGTAAATCGTTTTATCTCTAACTGGCTCAACCATTATAAAAAACATACTGCAGTCACGATCGGCTGCAAGCCAATCGTATAATACTCTAGATGAATACTGAACTCCGATTTATATTGTAGTTAGGGATAAAGTAGAATTACGTGTGTGCTTGTTGTATGTCCTTTATTAAGGACTGCCATTATATTGCTACTCAAAACTAAAAGACAATCAATATTCAGTGTTTAATTTCATATCTTGAACTGGATAAGTCATCGAAAAAAATGTCCTTTTTGAATGACTTTCACATGGGAGGTGCAGGAAGGACTCACTCGATTTCTTACATATTTATCCTTTTCCTTGGAACCATTTAAAAATGAACGTGTACAAAATTTCAAATTCCTAGCTTGAAGCGTTCAAAAGTTATCGAAAAATATTGTTGAACACGTGTCTTAAGGACTTTTGTATGGCAGCTGCCAGAAGGAGTAAAAGGATTTTGCTGAATAGTAAACTCGAACTTTCTTTTCACTCAAAACTAATTTGTACAAAATTCCGAATTCGTAGCTAAAAGATTACTTGAGTTATAGTGAGTTTCGTAAATTAAGTGAAGACATTTTGACAGGATATTTGTATGGCAGCTACACGAAGGACTAATAGGATTTTCTTCATAATCATACATTTAGCTCCAACTATTGGAAAAATAACACATACAAAATTTCAAAGTCGTAGGTTAAACCCTTCTGAAGTTATCGACCAATATTCCTGAACACGTGTTTTAAGGACATTTTGTATGGCAGCTACCCGAAGGAGTAGGACGATTTTGCCCGTTAACGAACTTAGCCTTACAAATTTAACCAAACATCCAGATTCAAAATTTCAAGATTCTAGGTGAAGGCGTTCTTGAGTTATCGTGCTAACGGACAGACGGACGGACGGACGGACGGACGTCAAGCGGATTTGAGGTTTTTGGCCACAAATAAACAAAAAATAATATATAACTTTTTTTCGTCCGAGGCTTGGTTCTATGCGTTACAAACTTTTGGGCTGGATTAAACTTATAATACTCTAAGTGATTTCATCTAGAGTATAAAAATATCTAGGCATTTCTTTTGTGGATCATTTACCCGACTTTAAAAACTTAGTAATTTAGTTCTTCTCTTGCATAATTATGTATTCTCATTGACTAATTATTTATTGAAAATCTCGGGATATCTTAAAATCCTTAACAAATATGTTTCTTTGCAAACATACAAATTTTCAAAATTATTGTCAATCGTCTTAAATAAAACATTCCGTTTCGTTTCAACTTTTAAGATACTTTCGTGTGTAGGCACTCAAAAATCATCTTACTGTTGGCTTTCAGCGTCTTATGCAAATTGAAAAATGAAAAAAAAAAAAAAAAATCCGAAACATGTTGTACTGCACGTTTTATTATGTTGGGGCGCATATAGGTACTGACGAGTATGTTGAAATGTACTTTACGCTGAGTATGTGTACAGATTCGTCTTCAATTTAAATTTTAAACTTATAAGACGACGAAATGGAATTGTTTGCTAAAACTTTGTTCCGCAGAAGACTCTCACTTTCGCTGCGTACCACGAGTACTGAACGAGCAGAAGAACTAGCGAGTGAACGTATTTCGTATTAACAAAGTATAAATTTAATATGGAGATCTTATATCTTATATGGCACATACTCGTTTAAGATGTATACGACAAGAAACTCGTAAGCATAAGATAAATCTTCGGATGTCGTTTTCTGCGGCTGCGACGTCTTTGCACTTATCTCATTACTTCCGATTTCAATGACCTCTTCAGGTAAAGTTAGGTGAAGAGATTTAGCCGCATTAACGATGAATCGAGAAAAAAAATCACAACAATTTCTGGTTATATTTGAAATTTCCGAAAATCAGTTGGCTCAAGATGCTGAGAAAGTTTTCATTGTAAACTTTACCTAATGATTACGAAAGTAAGGTAGGTACTGCTCGTAATTAAATTTGGAGAAGTTACAGTCTGTGCACCACGTGTATTGTTATATGGATTTACGGTTTTCGCGTTAGTATAAATTGTTTACCATATTTACGCTCCTTAGTGGTTTTTCCAATATTATGACATAATAATAAATCATCCAACCACTGGCACCAGGGTTTTAAATTTTGTGGAAACTGCTTCAATGTTTCCGTCTTGTATCTAAGAAGGTGCAAAGAAATTGTAAATTGAATCTAAAAATTTATGTAATCAAGACATTGATCTATCTGATAATAACACTATAATTATCTAGCTACACAGAGCTATTTCTCTCTTCAGTCTAAGTACAGAAAATGTTTTTTAATATATTTTCTCAGTAATTACTTCATCTTCTTTTAAAATAACTGAACTCACGCAATAATTTATAATCACACAATAATGTGAATGCGCGCCACCAAATTAGCTTGACTGTCGCTATCAATCTGCTGCATTTGATTCTTACTTTTATTGTTATAATATTTTTTTTGAATAGATTGCAAGAGAACCCTTTGAAATATTCATATAAAAGAGTATTAAAATTCTGATTTAATTTCAGGAAATGCTGCAGCATTAAGCTCACCATCATGCCCTGAACAGTACGGTGAACAGGCCTATGCCCATCCTGAACGATGCGACTTATTTTTCAAATGTACAAACGGAACTCTAACAGTTGAGACTTGTGAAAATGGCCTTTTGTTCGATGGTAAAGGAGCAGTACATAACCATTGCAACTACCTTTGGGCCGTTGATTGCGAGAAGCGGGCATTTGATCGTAAGTCCTGCGCTATTATACAAAAAGTGCCATCTATTAAATAAAAAAAAATTTTCTACAGCTACCGCCATCTCGAGTCCTGGATGTGAATTCCAATTTGGAGTCTATCCAATCGCAAGCGAATGTTCGACTAGCTTCATTAAATGTGCCTTTGGTGAACCGGTTCAAACAGAATGTGATGCTGGACTAGCGTACGATGAACGTATCCATGCGTGCAATTGGCCCGATCAACTCCTTCACATTTGCAATCCAGAAGGTAAGATTCTTAAAGAGTATTTTGTCCAACTAGTAACAATTCGACTTCGATTTCATTACAGCTGTTGTTGGTTTCAAGTGTCCAACCAAAGTACCACCAAATTATCAATCCGCTCGATTCTGGCCATTCCCAAGATTCCCTGTACCAAATGATCCGCACCGATTGATCACCTGCGTCGAAGGACATCCACGTCTGATTACATGCGGCGAAAAGAAGTTGTTCGATCAGAACACTTTGACGTGCGAAGAGTAAATTCGAAGCTTTAATTCGGTAGACGAGAAGCGAAAATCTGATTTCAAAATATTGTTCCAAAATCGCATATTTTACAAATAATGTGAATTCCCTTTAATTTATTGATTGAAGTGATGCTGTTACCAATGCATTCAAAAGAACCTACAGTTACCAGAAATGTACACTACCACACAATATATCACTATAGAAAAAAATCAACAAAATTATTAAAAAAAAATTATTATTGTTTTTTATCGGATTCAGTTTTTAGAAGTTTATTTTTTATTATTTTACTTCATCTCAATATCATTTTCTTTGCTTTTATCTTAAATTGTAAATAAATTATTTCACAACTTATAATAGTATGACCACTTTTTTATTGGCTTAAAATATTTTAAATTTTTCATAGTAATTTCGACAATTCGAATATTTTCATTAATTCAATTTTTAAACAATTTAACATGTTTTAATTGCCTTAATAGCACTATAGAAAAAGTAAGAAAACGTGAGTTCCAGACCATTGAATCAATTGAAATCTCTATATATAAAAATGAATGTTTGTTTGTCTGACCCGTATACGCTCCTAAACCACTCATCCGATTGCGATGAAACTTTGGTGATTTGTTGAGGGCACGTCCGAGACGGTTTCTGCGTTAACAAAATCATTTAACAATTGGTGGTACGCGAGTTATTTCAACATTTGAGTGTTTTTCATATGATTTAGTGGCAGTTTGTTCGTTTTCGGTGTATTAGTTATGCGTTCCTATTACTACATGGTAAAGTTGGACTATGGATGGTGGATAGAGGATAGTGGATAGAGGATGGAGGATAGAGAATGGGGGATGGTAGATGGAGGATGGTGGATGGTGGATAGCGGATGGTGGATAGAGGATGGAGGATGGGGGAAGGTGGATGGTGGATAGAGGGTGGATGATAGAAGATGGAGGATGGTGGATGGAGGATGGTGGATGGGGATGGTGGATGGAGTATGGTGGATGGTGGATAGAGGATGAAGGATATAGGATGGGGGATGGTAGATGGAGGATGGTGAATGATGGATAGAGGATGGTGGATAGAGGATGGAGGATGGTGGATGGAGGATGGTGGATAGAGGATGGAGTAACGGGAGCAACGGAGCAACGGGAGTAACGGGAGAAATGGTAGCAACGGGAGTAACAGGAGCATCGTGAGAAACAGGAGCAAGGGATCAACAGGAGAAATGGGAGCAACGGGAGAAACAGGAGCAATGGATCAACGGGAGAAACGGGAGCAACGGGATCAACGGGAGCAACGGGAGTAACAGGAGCGATGGAACAACGTGAGCGAAGCGAGCGTAGCCGCGGTACACGGCTAGTAATTAATAAAATTAAACTACATTCAAATCAGATAAGATACAACGATGATGTGTAATCACTGAGTTGATAAAATTATTGTGTATGCCACGCTGTCAAATATTTTACTATTTTCCCTGGCAAATGCTGTCAGATATGATAGTTTGTACAATTTTAAATATATTTCCAATTTTATTCGGAAAATTTTTAATGCAAACGAAAAACTTTAAAATTCACTGAACATGAAAATTTCGAAATTTAATCATCTGAAACCAAAAACGTATTCCGATTTGAATGAATCACCAAGGACCTTATAGAAGGTAGGACTAATTTAATGCTTAGGGAAGGACGAGATGTTACTAGGTGGCGTATATACAGGATACGTTTTGGACTACGTACTCCTCACCTTCATAAAGTATGGACAACACGGCACTCGAGCTGGGCTAGGATCCATGCACAACTCTGTAATTTGCTCGAAAACTGCACTCAAGTCATAGCAGTGCTTGTTTCTGATAGAATTTAATCAATTCCGAACTTGTATCCTTGTATCACGTACGTAGATTATACATATATTTACTGCAACAGCTAGGATATGTCGAATACCTACTATGAAAGTATGTCGCCCAACTATTAAACTTTCATCCGGTATCCGACCTCAAATGCTGGAGAACGGAGGGGGTGTCATAAACGTTGCTATGGGTGAACGAGGGCTGATCAATTTTGCATCGGAAAATTAATTTTCTGGCAAAAGGCTTAAGGCTTCATCGTAATTACTTTTCTAATTTCAAGCTTAAGTGACTCGTGAAGCTGGCAAAAACGGTACTCAAATCGATTATGTCGAAGTGACGAGGTTGGCTTCGTGCATCCTTTTGGCAGGAGCGTAGAAGCTCTTTTTTGCGTTATCATACTGAAAGGGGGCACGACTGACAGCCTAGCCGAAGAAGTTTTAATTAAAACTGGAAGGCAAATCTTAAAGAAATCCTAATGACGATGTCAATGTACTTTCATTGCTGTCCTGTGATGTCCTATGAATATCTCGTTTAGTCCTTGATTAATTCGTGATTATGAAAATGGTAATTATTTTTTTTCTCTTATTGAAATTTAAAATGGTACTTACAGCTTCAAAGAGCCTTGTGAAAAAATGAAGTGTATCCTTTGTTGGCACGAGACACGTTCTAAGTGCGTACCTTACTTATTTGTTTAAAACTGGCTCTCATATTCTGTGTTTGTTGTTAGATAGTCAATCTTCACGTACATTACGTTCAGTTATAAAAGCCTACCATTCTTCCTACAGAAATGCACATATCTAAACCGAAACCATATTTTGCTTTACTCCTATTTCTCGCTTTCAGTGTAAGACAAAGAAAGTACAACTGTGAACCGTGAAAGCATTTTTCACATGCTTCACATATCCTTTTTTCCTGGATGATTTTATTTATGTCAGGTTTTGTTTGTATCAGAACACGCATACGAACTACAGAGCGGTTTTTGCCCACCGAAAGACTCATAAGTGTGAGCTTCAGGCCTAAATGGACTAAGAGACCGAGCAAAAAAAATGAATGGAAAAAGGATGAGAAAGGAGTGCTTTTGTAAAGAAAGAAGACCCTTTTGACTGTATAAGTGCTTTCGAGTTTATATGGCTTAAAAGAGTATGCTTTCGGGAACTAAATCTCACCGTTTAACAGTCACTTGGCATATATGCTGTAATGAGAAGCGATTTTTATCTTTTTCTGAAAAGGAAGCATCTTCCTTTGCTATTTATGTCCTTGATTATAGGACACATGAAACTTTTATAGACTCCAATTTATCTGAATTAAACGTTAATTTATGGTGACCGGATATTATTGAATACACGGATACTACCGAAACCAATTTTGACAATTTATTTTAGGATTAGTATTATAGATTAGGTGATTTAAATTATTTTTTAAAGAAATTGAAAAAAACTAAGTTTTCCGGGTAAAAAGCTGTTTATTTTTTTTAAATATTACTTTCAATAACATTTTTACTACTGACTTTCCAGTAAAAGTGAACAGTTCAACTTTCTAAAATTTTTCAGTTTACTTGGGTCTGTACACGACGACACAGACACCTGTTTATGATGGATTGGAAAATAATTCAAAATTACATTCTTTTTCGTATAAAATTTTATTTCTCTTCATTTCGCAAAATGTAATGCAAGAAAAAAATTAAGTAAATCAATACCGCTGTGGTTATTCTTGCCGAAACAAAAAAAAATGTTCTTTCAAAAATTGTTTCACCTTGCCCGTACAGTTGTCAGACGCTAACTTTCAGCTTCGTATCCTTAGCGGCTCTCAAGACTTAAAGATCGGAATACTTTTCATCTTCGTACACCTTTCATCTTCCCACACCTTCTACCCACAAACATATCTCGCCGGTAGAGGTCTACCTAACGTCGACCTAACTTCTCTACAAATTCAAATATCCTCTCTGAAATAGCTTTTGAGATATAAAACATGTTTTTTTTTAAATTTGAAGATTTTTTATTTCACCCCGTTTATGGCCACCTCAAAATTGTATGTGTTTATATTCTGTACACTCCTGTCCACAGTTATTTACAAAAACCAAATATCGTCTTTATTGTGTAATTAGTCAGGAAGATTTCTTAATCAAAACTTTTTCATAATTGTCACACCCTTGACACCCGGAAATTCACCACTTAAAGGGATTAACCTAGTCTACACACCAAAAATAGAAAACAATAATATACACATATGTCTGAAAACTTATATTATTATGATATAAGAAAATCTATCACCAATTTTTAATAAATTTCCGCATCAATAAACAGTCGTTCATCATATTAGTGAATTTCCACATTAAAGTTATGAACAAGTTCATCAATACCACATACATACATGCATACAACGTGCCAATGAACTGCATGAAGTTCTTCTTCATTATATCACTGAATTGGTACATTAAAATTGTATGTAATATTAATTGCGTTCAACAATTCCATTAATATGCAATTAATTAGTGTTTCATGTGAACAAGTATAGTCAAGTATTTGCCACGTCCATGAGTTATTAAATTTGTAATGACTACATGTTCAATGCTTTTTTTATTAGTAAATTTCAAACCAATTACCGAAAACAAATGGGTTTGAAGCATGAAAGCAATACAAATATTTCATTTTAAAAAGTACAATTTGAATAATGGAAAAAGGATAATAACACAAATTATGGAGAAAAATAATTTATCCAATGTTTTTCTCTGACAAAAGTATCAGTATTACATTAATCATCCTTCCTGAAGGATAAAATTTACGTACAACATTGTCCCTATTGTGGACACTATGGATTAAACTCCTAATTCCTTTTTTGGGTTAAAGAGTCCTTAAAAATTTAACATTTGAAAAATTTTTTTTAAACCAGAAAGAACACTTCTATCATCCATATTCTGATCAACAATCGTTCATGAAAGACCCTACATAATGAATATATTCATATTTATTGTAATAGCGAACAAATATGGGGTAACAATATCGCGAATTTGTTCATTAATATAGTGAATACGTTCAAAAATTATGGGAATTGCTCATAATATTCGTGAACTTGTGTGTTTGAAATTAAGAATTGGAACTACTTAGCTCATCAATATCATGAATTCTGTTATTAATTCAAAGGATTCTTCCTTAAAACAATTAATGCTTACTCCGGTTTGAATATGATGACTTACACATGTAAATGATGTGCGTTTTCCATCCCAGTATGTAACTTTGTTCAGTGAAGAACAGTGGTACACAAATTGTTTGTATTTTACAGTTATTTTTTTTATAAATGGTGAATATCATTAGGTGCCTTGTATGAAGTTAGAAATAAATTTTTGGTAATCATACTTTCGGGACTGTTATATTTGTGGTGATTCACATCCCGAATTACATATATGCGACTCTTGTTTTAACCCTTATCGTAATTACAGTCGACTGTAAGAATGGCGAAAATTTTAATATTGACCCAAACTCCTATATACAAGTCACTACCACCAAAGGTACAAGCAAAATAACCCAAATACTTCGCAATTTATCTCATTAATTTGCAGAACCTTCCACAATAGACTGGCATTAAGTACACACTTGAGAGCCTGTATATTACCCTAAATAAACAGTTTAATGCAATGTTTACTGTGGTCCTTTCGCTCCATTAATTCACAAACATTTTGGTAATTTGTACGAGATCCCCACGCATAGTACGTTTCCATAGCAAAGCTGTTCTACTCGTATACTAATAATATGTACGAATATAGTGCAAGTATTTATGGTAGTACAGTTTTGCCAGAACTTCGAAATTGATTCGACAATGAACTGATATGTAAATTTAATTAAGTCAAACCTTCCCCGTTTCCACTATAAATTCGATTTCTTCGAATTTTATATTATTTCAATAACGTGGCCGTACCTTCCCCCCACGAAAACCAACTCGTCCCTGAATTATTGTGAGAATCCTGATCCCAATTTAAATTCACCTCAGATTCTCGAATCATAAATCCTTATCTGCTGGAGAGGAGTTTGTTCTAGAAAGCTAACACTTCACAGTCTGAATAGCTAATTTCATGTAGGTGGAGGATGTCGCCAGAAAATCTTGAAATAAAAGACACGTATACGAAAGGGATACCTACTAAGACCCATGACAGAACCATTTTGCAGGACAATACTATCGTTATCCTTTGAAAGTCTGGCGACTAATAGCGTGTCGATCAGTACAGAAAAAACTCGGTTAATCTCGACGAGTCAATATGTCGTTGCAGATTGCATTTAAGTAAGGACACTGCACTATGTACTTAGGTGTATCCACATCCTTGTGGTTTTGAACGTCGTTGAGTTGACTTCAATCGATACTTGAAATATTGTCAATGACTTGGTAAACAAAACCTAAGTGCCATCCATACAGGAAGGTACTCGAACGGCTTCTAATTGTTATCGCAGTCTCGGCTAAGCAGAAAATTGTTATTCAAGTCGGAACTACGGAATATGCTGGTGGCAAAATGACACAAATTGCTTCACTACAGAACCAACCATACTTACACTTATAAGGCAGCTCTAGTTCAACGTATCCTTAGTGTAGAGGAAAAAAAATCATTTTATGAATCAGGAGCGCCTCATAAGACCACGTGTTGGCACTCCTCTCGAGTATACAGGAAGCAATAGAATGGCAATCGAGTGGTTGCACCATTAGTTTCGGTGCCAGGATTCGACTTGGCACGTCCAAAAGGATACACACGACACTATAAAACTTCATATGTCGATCCTGCACCATATTCAACTTAGCGATGTTATTGCTTCAAGTTAGCAGAACATAAGTCAAGCACAACATTTTCGCAAGCAAGAATAACTACAGAGCGGAAAGTTTTGAAATTAGGCCAAGGACGAAATTTCATGCGCCAAACGGATCGATTCGGGAAAATGGTCTCCCATTCCAGCTTGATGGCATGGTATAAAGAAGCGGTGCGGACTGACTATATAAGAAGCATCAGGAGAAGCAGAAGGAGCAGCACCAGCTATCGTCACTGATAATAAATCTTGCAGGATGTAGTCTTCTTGTCTGGCGGAGAATTCCACGTCTTGCGAGTTATTCCACGAATGCGATAATGGTAATAGTATCTAATGACATTAAAGGATATCTTGAAGCTCTCGCTATAATGGTAAAGGCGAAACTACGTCATTCGACTTTAATTATTTACACCCCTAATTTATGTGCATAGGAAGCAGTCACTGTTAAGATTTTCAAAGGAAAACCGTTTCATATATAATGTAAGCAAATTGAGGGGATGGTTATGTCCAATTATCCGCTATTAAGAAAATTATGGCAGAAATAAAACTGTGATGCATGGAAAGAATAAGCGTCCGTCTTCGAATAAAATCCTCTAATATACGACGGTACTGGCAAGATAATTGGCCCCCGCTGAAATATGTTTTTGATGTCTGACCTTTGAATTTTCTTAAATG
Organism: Beris morrisii; assembly: GCA_951812415.1. NCBI lineage: Eukaryota > Metazoa > Arthropoda > Insecta > Diptera > Stratiomyidae > Beris > Beris morrisii. The sequence goes on along the minus strand of OX638310.1, from coordinate 166,075,209 downwards.
GAGTCAATATTTGAAATACGTACAACGTGGGCCTCGGCGGTCGATACGGTTTAATGAAGTTAATACACGTGGATAGATGATTGGCTTTTGATTTTTAACAGTATTTTAACAATTTCCTTAAATTCAGAAGCTCTACTCTGATAAAATAACAGTTCATAATATTAATGCATAGCTTATATAAAATAATTTTTTTTGGATTAATGAAAAAAATCATTGAAATAAAGAACAGAATTATTTAATATTTTTCATGATCTTTGAACTGTACACAGAAACTAGTAGTGAGTTGATAAAACTGTAGTTGATAATTGTTATAGAAATCTGAGATGGCCAAACGACTCGGTAACGTACGTATTCGCTGCAATCGCATTAACATTGACATGCATATTACTAAGGCAATTCGCTACTCATTTCCAGAAAGCTAGAAGTGTATGCTCGGTTAGTCAAGTACAGAATGCTGTTGCTGCCTGTGTAGTGACGATTCGATACGAGTAAATACTCGATACTTTTGTTTCGATCCAAGTACTTTTTGTACTCGATACTTTCATTCAAGTAAATACTTGGTATCGAAAAAAAAGCTAGGTATCGAATCGAAACAATCATGAGCATCGAGCATGATCTCTTCATTGGTTTTGGTCAATAGAAATTCAATACACAAGGCAAACAAAATTCATAAATGTTGTATATTGTGTGCGTTCTTGTTTGGTGTGACTGTTTCGTAAATCGTATTTCCTCTTTCCTCAATGTTGGGAAGATACGGAAGTCCGATCGGTTTCGTGCATTTGCATGTCCCGATGTGCGTTGCGTGCGTCTAACAAAAGGCTATGAGAGGTCTAACGTGTAACGTCCAGAAACGAAAGACGATAATTACTACGTTTACATGGAGGATTCAATCCGGATTGAATCCGGATTCAATCCTCTAAAATCTCATGTAAACGCAGATCAGATTGGAATGAGATCGGCTCGATCCAAACGAACTTCTCGACCTGGATCGAGTCGAAATCGGATCGAACTTCTCATGTAAACGCGGATCGAAAGATCGAATGTTCGATCGTCGTAAATTCATTATCAATAAAAATTGATTTTCTATCATTTTCATAGTATTAGCACACAAAACTGCTAAATTTGACATTTTTATGCACTGCGCTTCGAACTTAAGTACGATTGAAGAAAGATTTCAGGTTATGTTACTTGTCATTTCGATCGCATTTCGATCTTCCCATGTTTCGATCTTTCGATCCGGTGTATATACGCGTCATATACGCAATTCAAATTTGGATCTTTCGATCTTTCGATCCTCCATGTAAACGTAGTAAATTTTTCAATATCTTTCATTGGAAAAATGTTCTGTTTTCTGTAGTTCTGTACACAGTGCGACGTTCGAGAAGCAAGCATAAACTTTGTTGGTACACGGTGCATGCATTTACTCGTCTAAGGGGAGCAAACCCTTTAGCCGCCTGAAAATGAGTCATTTTTCATGAATTTTTTTTTTACAAAACAAAATGGCGGCGTTATAGGGTATTCCTTTAGGCGTCTTTTGCGTGACTTCGAAAAGTGATCCATTTGCCATACCTTTTCTATTGATCTTAAACAGAAAACAAAAAAATTTTCCAAATATTGACAGATGTAGGGAAATGATAAACCTATAAAATTATAAAAAAAGATAAGAGGCTTTTTAATCAAATGTTAAATTTTCGACTATTTTTTTGATAATTTTTACCCCAAAAAGTAGTTTATTTACATGATATCATCAAAACTCTAGGTACATCCTTCCGATATTGATATAGACAGAAAGCTCCCAAAAAATTAAGAAAACTATTAGTTTTAGTGACTTGCCGATTCCAGGCGCATATAATAAACCTTCAACTTCTAACTCACTCACAACGTCACTTGTATTCATCTCGCATTTACCTGTGAATTAATTCCCTTGATAATATCCCTTTTTAGAACATTTTCGAGCTATATTACCCAGCGTTCCTATAGGATAGTTTGGCATTTTAGTTTCGAAAATTCAACCGCACACGTCATACTTTCGAGCTAAACTGACTCTACTATTGCTTGGGCAACGTTCTTTCACTTTATACTTTCGAAATATGTGAAAACATTTTTTTTTTTCAAAATTGTAAAGGGTTTACTCCCCTTAATTCAAATTGTTTACTTTCGTATTTCATTCGTTTCGTACACCATACCGTTAAACATTTTGAAACCGCGTAACCGCGAGTTTTGAAAAAAAAGCATCGGCTGACCGATTTGGCTGGCAGATTTCTAAAAAACAGAAAATCGAATGCACTGTGGAGGATGTAATATTTCTTTAATTGTAGGAATCTTTTCTTTTTAGGAACATATGCATGTTTGTAGTTCCTAAGAAATAAAGTAAGAATTTATTCGATACCCGATACGAGTAAATAATCGATACTTCTCTTCCGATATAGGAGTAGTATCGGAAGCTAGTTCCGATTCGAGTAACAAGTAAAAGTATCGGACTTCGGCGGTATCGAATCGTCACTATGCCTGTGGCTCGTCGCCTTTTATAGACGCGACCTCTATGTGGTGTGCGTGTGTAGTTGATCGTCTATGAACGATTTTACATCATATCTCTGCTGTTTGATTTTTGGTTGGTATAACAAAATCAATATTTAAATAAAATAAAAAAAAAATTATTATATTTTTAAATTGGAGTGTTTTAAAAATCGTTAAAATTACTTCGAGTAAGAGGAACATTAACTATTTACACTTTTAGGTTCGAGTTAGGAAAGTTGCTGAAATTGTACTCCTTGTTTGCTATGGTTGATGCCTTGTTCACTTTCTACGCATACGTACGCCACTAGGTGCCATTTGGTTCAAGTTTCTAGTAGTGACCGTTCGCGAGATATAAAAACCCTACTATAGAAAATGATATTTTGAGCCACCATATTTGACAAAATATGTAAATTTTGTGCCACTTCACAAGCTCGCTTTCAATTAATTGAACACCCGATAACGTGCAAATTAAATAATTCATTCGTAATGGTATTAATTATTAATTTTATAGTCCAACAATCATCTCCATTCGAAATCATTGATTTCCTCTCAGAAATTAAGTGCCTAAGAGAATTCGTGTAATAAAATCTTCCCTAACTATCTTTTCGGTTCATAAAATATCTGATGGGTTTTAACAAGTTTTCATCAAACTCATTATAAAAACCATTCCGCGACTACCGTACCATCATCGCCCTTGCAAACCACCGTGAATTTCGACGAAAATTAAATTTTTGATGAATTTTACTAAAAATAAAGAAGCCCAAGAAGAAAACAACTCGAACTAATTAGAGTAATGAAAAAGGGACTTTCCTCGTCCCGGCAATCTCAATCCATACACGAGCCGTCGACTTTTGCCGAAAGTATTCCACTTGTTCTTGTTAAGATTGAAATCAATTAGGCCGGGAACGGGAACTACGGCAGGGATTCAAAACACGCAGAATGGGATTCTTTCGTATTCCGGCATTCTGGTAAGGATGTGACTTGTTCCCACCCTCTCTCAATTCCCAACCACTCCTGCTTCTAGCTTGTGGAAAGTCACGACCTTAAATTATATTCTTAGGATGGCTTATTTTCAACTCGAAGGAAGCTACTAAGTTGGAGGACGAATAGGAAGTTGAGTAGCAATGGCTTGAAAAGTTTAACGCCTATGTGTATTTAGGATAAGCAGGCAAGGCAGCTTTCGCTTTTAAATAGCTCGGATCAGGACATGAAATTGACTGTAAATCTATTAGGGAAAGGATAAATATCTCACATGGAGTCTTAAGACGCCGAAGGCTGTACCTTCTAGGAATCCGTTTCAGATCGTCCTTTTTTAATAGGCACCGAAGGCAATAATCGCTGAGAAGACTTATTCACTGTTGATGAATTCAATCAGTTCAACCCTTTCGGCTTTTCATACCAACTTGATAATCAATGAATCTATGCTTTGAACCAAAGGGAGTATCAATCTTAGAGTAGATTTTGAAATTGTGGTACTTGGTGATTTAATGAAGATTTTGCGAAATTAGTCTTACTTCATATAAAAGTGTAATTTAATATGCTAATGAAATAAGTAGGAGGTATTAGAGTGTTCTTTCGTCTAGTTGATGAATGGAAGTATGGGGCTTTGTGTGACTATATTCAATTTCATACGCCTTCATATTCGATTTTTGTTGAATATTCAATTACAGAGAAAGTATGGAAATGTTAGAAATTGAAATAATACGTCATTATTTAATTTTGGGCTCAGCGTGGGAGTACCAGTTGAAAAAATTGTTGTCAACAAAATCTTTGCTTTTTTCCTTTTTAATACTTGCTGTCGCTGTTATTGCTACTGACCTGTGCATAAACCAGTAGCGATTATCGGTATGTCTGTAGGAACGAGCAATAAATCTAGAGCGCATTTATTTAGAATGTTGAAATTATCTCTCTACGAGTCTAATCCAATTCATAATGAAACGTTTGTTAATGGGTAAATGATGCCAATGCTTCCCATGCAGAAGTCCTCAAAAGACTTGTTCACGAGTATTTGCTCCAAAGCAAAGAACTTATATACGAGTACGTAAATCATTCAGTAATCAAACGGTCGAGAACAAGTATGAAGAAAGCAGATGAAATTATACGAGTATCTTCGATTTCTTGTTCGATATATGAGTACATAACTTTGAAAAATGGGGCCTTCCATTTACCCAAACTAGTGATAACTTGAGAACATGTTCAAATGTTTTTAGTTTTTATGTTTACGTCACCTAACTACTATTCAAAAGTATGGCCCACATTCACAAACGTGCCCCAACGTGGAGCACAGGGACCTAATCCACTGACTTAAATAGCCACTCTTCGGTCCATGCACCGTTTATGAACAGGTTGTAGTGAATTCCAGTCCGAGAGTTCGCTTGAGGATATTTTGATCTGGCTTCCTTAAGGTACGTCTACCCGTGAGCCGTGACGACTTTCGTCTGAATTATCCAGTCGACATTCAAAAAATATAGATTTTTTTCGCTGATATTGTTCGGAAAGGTGCGCTGGAAGTTGTTTAGGAAAGAATTGAACTGTACCTGTATCTGTAAGTGAAACTGAAACATAAGGGAGTATTGGGATTGAGGTCACTTCGAATACTCATTGTCCACGCGATCTGACCATATACAAAAGGACAAGCGCTAATGCGAGGAACAGGAATCAGACGCCGCAAAAGTGAGAAACCTAAGCGTAGAGTACATAGAATATCGGAAATATGTAGACGAAGAGCTAAACCCTAGGCTCGATCATTTGGACTAGGACGCAGATATGGGAAGCCGGAACCAATGATGATGAACTCAGTCAAAAGGAGGAACCTGAACCTCGATCCTCACCAGAAAAAACAAAGAAGTCGCAAAGGTAGGTGGCCAAATGTGAAAATCCTGGCAATAGATCCTTCTGGCCAGGCAGGAAGGAAGCAGCCAGGGAAAGTTGTAGCGCAAAGAACCTTAATCTGGACAGTGTGTGAATTTCGTGAAGAAATTGAAGAGCTAGTAAATCTGAGCCCGAGGCATGATGTTTCAGGGAGTGAACTCCTTGAAACTTCTTGGGATTCTTCTTCATGAGAAGTGAAGGACTTAAGTGCTGAAGGAATTGGACAAACAAGGATACTGTGACGGATTCTCGTTTGCCGTTAAATTCTTGGATTTCTAGGAGCTCTTTCTTATGAAGTCGAAATGGCTCGGGAAAAGTTCGGAAGAACCTTTGATTTTCACAATAAAACAGGGTAGTGCAACGCCACTTTAATGGTGCTGTTAATTCATTCTTGTTGTGGTTTGGGCATCATTCCGACTCGATAAATTTAGTTGCAATGTATTTCAGCCTTCTTTTAAGAAAACCTTAAAAACAATTAATTTAGAAATACATTTTCTTATATTTTTTTTCCGTGTGTTCGTTGTTCGTGTTTAGAGATTAAATAGATAATTTAAAAGCTCGGAAAGAATTATAATCTCACAGAACACATTAAGATATCTTAACTTGACGTGGATGTATGCTTTCACGAAATGAATTTTCCTCATCCTAGGTTCGTCTTAACTTCTCTCTAGACTTCCGCGAACAAGGAATAGAAAATTAAAGTCATGGAAAATTCTATGCGGATGTGCTTCAAACTTCCGGCATTTAATTTCAAACAAAAACAAAAGGAGCATCAATTAATAAAGAAAACAAAAACTGTAAAAGATTACTGAAATCCTTTCCAAACAAAAACCATCAACGCAATATGATTACCTCGGATAGACGAACCATTATTCCTGGCAGAATCCTTAATATTATATTTTTTTTGCCGTTATTCCAAGAACGTTTACGTTTATTCCGTTGTCTTATTTTTCCCGGAAAACAAAACAGTTAGTCAAAGGGAATTTATAAATCCACCTAAGTGGAATTTTCCTCATCTTGTAGCTGGTAGAGCTCGAGGATATCGTCTCTGTCTCCTAATTAACATCTTGAAAGCATCACCAACTGCTGGCGTACGGTAGATGGCATTGGAGTGCATGGGATGGGCAATTCTAGCAAAATGGAGGGCAAGTTAACTTTCCACTGAAACAAATTAATTATTTTCTGTTGAATGAAAAGCATCACGGAAGTTGGGAATTGTACGTGTCTGTAATTGTAGTCCAGTCTACATCCGGGTTAGTGAATGCGATAGGGTAGAATTTAAGGATGCAGTAGAAGTTCTTGGAAGATTTATGAAGAAGTACATACTATTAAAATAAAAAATTTATTAAGTGATTTCTTGAGCCGTTTAGGGTGGTAGTGAATTATGATCGGTACACTTAATTTTATTAACAACACGCAATTCTAAGCGTTGGGAAGGGAACCATTGGTCATTTTTGTCGAAATCCGGAACGCTTTGGTCTAGAAAGTTGAAATTTTGTTCACATATATAACATTTTTGGAATAAAAATTTTAATTTTGAAGGTGTGCGAATATGAATAGAGGTACAGTTTTTGAAAAGTGGAGGCTTGTCTAACTTATCTGTTGTTGTTTCAGGAGAGTGAAAGGTATGGATCAAATTACAACAACACTAGAAACAAAACATTTTTTTTCATCTTGATAGTTGGAATGGTTAAGACGTTAAGAGGTGGGGTATTTTCGAAGAAGTTCAGTTTTTTACGATTTTACTTTGGGTTATAATTTGTCTTCGCTGGATTTTAATACAATAGCAATACTCCTTCGATAGGGAAAATGATAAAGTTGGTTTGCCATAACAAAATTTTAATCTCCTCAGAATAATTTTCCTACTTTCTGGAAAGCAAACTTGTCAACGGTATCAACTCCGATTCGATATACTGAATAAGGACTACATTCAGCCATCCCTCGTTAATTTTTTAGCCCAGATAACTTTTTACATGCCACAAATGGTGAAATAATTTGGAAAATTTTCTTGCTTTTGAAGTTTAAGTACTGGGAAAATTTTACAGCACCCCGGAATTTTCCAGCCTAGGCCAGGGTTTTCTCGGCCTAGTGAGAAATCTGCCACTGACTTGACCATGTCATATATTTTCGAAACAGATGAAAGGATGAATTAAAGGAAACGCATCAATATTGTATATCTACAGAATAGCTAACGCTAGAAATTTGAAACTTACTAGAAACTAAAAATATAAATTTTGAAGAAACAAAAATGTATGGTATTTATGACCCGGTTTTCACCCAGCATTTATTAATTTTGCTTTTCGTCTTAACCTGTGATAATTAGAAACTAAAAGTAGACTATTTTTTTTTAATTTGCCGAAAGAAGTATTTCAAATATTGAGTCTCAACTTTTAAAGAAAATATAAGTTAATCCTATTTTTCTAGAAAGTTGTTCCCTACAAATAAGGGTTGTGAAATAGTGAACATTTCAAATTGTCCATTTTCGTCATGTCCCTTCAATTTAACCAAAAATCTACTATTTCAACCTACACAGATCAAAAAGTTTTATCGAACGTTTTCATCAAGGAAAAACATAGTGCAGTTTTCCGAGACTAATTCAACCTTGCGGCCATTTTTCCTGCTATTCACATTATCGTTGATATTGAAGGTATTTTCTGATGACTAGGTTTGGGGTTTGGAGTTGGGTTTGGGGTTTGTCATTCGGTTCCCCCATCCAATCTCCTCCCTTTGCGGACACTGCGAGTGGTCCTTGCTGACCGCATTCGTACATTTCGCCACAATACACCTCGGCCACAGGCAGATGAGTTCATTCGAATCGCAAACAAATCTATTCCCATCTCTTCTTCCAGAGGGTTTTCGGGATTGTCAGTGGATTGCAAATGAGGTGGATGCGGAAAAGTTCTATCTGGTCGGCAATTGTTTAGAAAAAAAACACATAACAATGAAACGGTTGGAAGGGGTTGGTCGGGGGAGGGTGGTGGTTAGTTGGAGGCAGGTCAACTGCAACTAGACTTATCCAAATTATGCAAATTGGAAATTAATTAAAAAAAGCTGTCCGAGTGCTGTACACACTGTACACAGTCAGCCTCTAATGAAGTCGTTGGCAACTTTGACCCACTTTGTACTACGGGTATTGTTGCTACGATGATCCTGTGAAAATCATTCGAGCATTTTCATCGGAACGCTTCAATTGTTTGCATGGCAAAGTAGATATGCAATTTTATAATTGTGAATAAAGTAGCAATCTGAAGTAGGTAAAGAGTGGCAGCCTTTTCAGTTTTAACTCTAGATGAAACTCTCGATTGGTGAAGGTGCTATGGACAGGCTTTAATCCCATCATCAGAAGTTTATGTCAACATCAATCCTTAAAATGTGCTTTAAATTTCTGGAAACGCTTGGAACTGCAGGTAAACTTCAGTGCAAGGCGATTACAAAATGTATTCCCGGAACTTGGAAAGATTTGCAACGTTTCGGACTATTAACGGAAAAAACTCAGACCAGATGATATCTCAGTAGGACAAAAAGATTTGCCGGAATTCGAAAAAACTGCGATCAGCATACACCCCTTGTAGACTGAATTTTTAAAAATTGTAAAATTGGGTTTTCGGTGATTATATTGAAAACCCTTAGAACTAAAAGCTAAAGCGATCATTCAATATGTCGGAATTCGTAAAAACTCACACAACTGGTTTACACTCCCTTAGGGGTTGATTATTAAAAAAATCCGGAAAATCTGAAGAAATAAATTTTAATTTCAAAAGTAAAACTATTTCAAGTAAAAGTTTAAAATCGAAAGAAATAATAACGTTTTATTATTCGCGTTCAATAATCGTACTACTGGAAACGCTGCCCGATTTTATATACAACTTGATCAATGCCCGTTTGATGCTACCAATCCAAATCGTTTTATAAATACTTTCGCGTAGAACTGACTGTCGCTGACTGTCTGCCTTCTTTGGCTAGAATCTTTGCTGTGCTTATACAATGCATATGTTGAGTCGATAGCCCGTATATTTGATGGTGTGCGCGAAATGTTCGGGAAATGTTAATAACAACCGAGAACATTGCAGAATTTTCCACGCCTTTCTCATTGGGTACTGCAATGTGACCAATCGGATGTTTTTCTCCGCTTTCTAGTTAGGTGTTGAGAGGCTGCTGTTTTTCTCTTTGGAAACTGATAAAGTTTTGTGGGTTACTAGGATAGCATGTAACAATATGTAAACACACCCCTGCCGCGAACAATTTTTTAGTCCACTTCCGTACGCCAATGGAGATTTTTTTTAATTTTTTTACTTTTGTAATATTTTCGATTTTTTTACTTTTGTAATATTTTAGATTTTTTTACTTTGTAATATTTTAGATATATATACCATATACCACATTTCTAAGTTCTAAGATACAAAAAACACCCCTCCACCCCTTTCAAAAATGTTGTTTGGGTGTATCATAGTTCTATGTAAATAAGCGATTGCTGAAATAAAGATACCAACATTTTTCGTCTAAAACGCACCACTTAAAGGTGCTCACCCAATCTGCCCACCAAAATATATTTGAACTTAAAATCTCAAAGTGTTTGTGAGCTACGAGCCTTCAAACTCGTTTGAGTATGGGGTCTACTAGTCCTACGAGAAAATACAATATTTCAGGGTATACATTTTTTTAATATCAGAATCGGTTAATAATTAAGTATTTAAACAAATTTATTTTCTTTAAAACAAGATATTTTTGAGAAAGCAGAATATTGTCGAAAGTAATTTTTAGGTCTAAGATTTTTGATGTTTAAAATAAAAGTAACAAAAACTTTAAAAGGAGTTAATGAGAAATGATGTAGCTCTTATCGTAAAAGCGAAATCAAAGTGCAGTTCATATCAGCCGCAAAATGCTCAATCGTATCCTTATTTTATTAATTCATTCACAGACCTTGTGAGATAATTACAATTAGAGCCCTTCAATACGCATAATGGTCAATAAAAAAATAGGATTTATGCCGCTACTAAAAAGATAACAAGAACAGAAATTCAAAATCGTTCCAGTTTCGATTTATCTGCAGCAGACAATAGCATTCCAATAGCAGAATTATGTCGCATTGATTATTATATCAATACTTTTTTTTTAATCGCCCCCATTGTATATATGGAAAAGGGGCTAGAAAGAAAAAGGAATAAATTTAGTGAATGCATAGATTAAGTTTAAAATACCTTCCCTAAAGATTTCGTTTAGAGCATTAGAAAATTAATGAAAAATTAATTCAGAAGATCCTAGAGTGGAAAGAAATTAAATAAATCAGTTGGTTTACGTGATTCTACTCGTAAGGAATTTCGTCTTCCTGCTAAGCAAACTTTCATTTTACACCATCATGTAAGAGTCTGATTTAAATTAACGACACAGCCGCTGCAAACTATTTCATTTTCCGGACAAGAAACCCGATTCAGTCATAATTAAATTGCCTTTGAATTTTAGCCGCTATCGTAGATGAAAGTGGGCTTATCCAGCTAATTATAAAATATGCAAAATTCCACGTAGCTCTCAAGCGAAGTAATTCCATCGCCTGTTAGAGCAAAAAGTGTTGGCTGAAAGAAAACCAGGAATTAAAATTCCATTTGAAAAGTAAATTCGAGTCAGAGTGGATCGCCATGCACTCTATAAAATGCGGGTAGTTTTCACCAACCTCCAAAATTAATTCACCTTTTGATATGGAAATAATTTTCACGTCTGGTTTAATTTAAAAAAAAAAAGAATTTTTTGTCATGCAAACTTTCGGTACTGGAAGCTCGGGAATTTTTTTTTTATAATTTAGTAACAGACAATTTCATTTCTAACGAAAAGTTTAATGGAAAACTTCATTACAAAGTTTCCTTTTCGCGAGTTTCACTTTGATAGGGTCCTTTGGTATCGTCGCAAAGTAAAAGTACATTGCACCGTAGCGTTGTACGAGTAGCGTTCTAACGAAAGAATCAACTTTGCTCGAAAAGTTACGAAAATTTTGTCAGAATTTTCCATGATTCATGGCTAGCCAGTTTGGGGCGCAATGAAAATTTTTTTCGTCCTTATTTTGAAGATTTATCTATTGGAAGCTCGAAGCGGCAACAGGATCCTTATTAGGTCTCTGGCTTCCTTTGAGATTCTACTTACTTCCTGTTTATTTTTCGATTTGCGTGTTTATTTTTTTCCGAACATTTATCGTAGATTTGCTCGTTTATATTGGGGAAAGTTTGTTGGATGTCGGGCAAAAAACGAAAGAAGCGTTTCCTGATGAAAAGTCGCTTAAAAGGAAGGAAACTCAATAATAGATGGAAGATGAGTTGACGTTATTATTTCGAAGCTAAGATAAATCGAAATTGCCTGATAAATTTGCCTCGAGAAACCAATTTCTATATATTTTTTTTTTGGTCAGAGTGGAATTGATTTTAGGCCGGATTTCTATTTAGCAATAGAATCTCCATTCAAAAAACGTCGTCCATTTAAAGACCAACCCTGAAAAACAAACGTTCCAAATAGTTATCTGGGTAATATTTTCAGCTTGTCAGCTGCAGAGTAACCTAACTACTTCAGACTCACGGCAGAATTTTGTCTTATGGATGAGAATATGTTAAAAGTTTTTATGCAATATTAAGACCAGTTCCCTTGATATCTCCTTTATAGTTACTCGTTCCTATAAATCCACATTTCTCGCACCAACTTCGTAAAGTCCTCATCACAAATATATTTGAAAATATTCCTCTTCCTCGATTATTTTGGAGTCTCCTTCTTCACCACATACATACAAATTTAAAAATTTTTACCGTAATTTTTTTTTCACACATATGAAACACCATATATGAAACTTTATTACGATCTAAAAATGATTCACTTAATCTTCACACAAGTGAATGTACATAAACTCACTAAATCATGTTAAAAATTCGTACACTATTTTACGTGCAGCAAGAGAATCGATGTCGAGTCTCAGGTGAATGCAATTTAAAAAAAAAAGATTTCAGAAAAAACATACCGAAGTTTAAAAACTTTACTTGTATTTCCACCAACAATTGTACTTGCAATAATTCTTTTTTCTTCTTTGGATTCGAAGAATTAAATATCAGCTATTTATGTTTTTTTTTGCATTATTCGATTTTTCTTAATTTTTGGTGAGTCCGCAGAAAAATAGTCTTAGTATTTTTTTCTCACACAAGAATCGATTACACTTCACCTTTGGTGAAAGCTTACCGACATGTTTTCTGGCTTATTAGACAACTTATCGTTGACCGATTTGTCACTTATAACGTTTCCTAAAATATACCTACATATGCAGTCTAGTAATGAAGATAGAAATAACATAAGAAAATCGGCTACCTTCTAACTTCACCGAAAAAAATTGCTCCATACTGTTTTCAAATTTTACTTTGTTATTTATTAATAATAAAGAGTTTATTGTTATCCAGAGCTTATGCTGGAAAGTTGATTATTCGTAGCTATATTCATGAAATATTGAAAACATTTAAAACTGCGAAATATTTCTCTATTCGTTTTCCAAATTGAACACTAATAGCACAAGTTTAGTGCTGGCAAATACTTTGATAAAAATCGATTTAAAAATAGGATTTATATAAAAGTTGTTGCAAGAGTAATATCTGCTGTAAAAATAAATTTATTCCACATCATTGAAAACATTTTAAGTATCCTTGCTATCATACCAGCTTCAACACCATCTAACACTTTGACCTTTTTAATAATCAACTCGTTGTCAGGTAAGTACTTAAAACAATTCTCTGGTAATATTCTGAGTGAACAATTCGACTATCTCCGACTTCATTCTGTTCCACGTTAAGTTCTGCCAATTTTTCACACCTATATAAAATTTATCGCCAGATATCGTTTCCGATCCAATTAAGGATCATCGCCATGGGAACCATGATTCAAAATAACGGAAGGGTCACGAAGGTGGCATAAAGTCAAGGGTCATCCAATGTCGAAATTAACGTTGAATGACCAAATTGCTTTGAACTTTCTAACAATGTCCTGAACTAATTTAAGGGTAGATGGCCGCTGTAAAAAAAATCTGTTTAAAAAAAAAAACTTTTTAATTGGTACGACTATCGTCGCGCGGGTGACAAACATGCAACTAAATAATAATTGTAGCCTTCCATATTCGAAAATTGCCAAAGTTAATAGTCCAACTGCTCTTGGACGTAATTATCAAGGAGCAAAGGCACCCGCAATGTCCTGGTGTGAGGACATCGTACAGAATGTCTTTTCGGGCAAACAGGAGCCGTGGCTTCGATACTCTAAAAAAACAACCCGATTAAGTCGTGTCGGTGTATGACATGCAAACGAATCCTGTAAAACGCATGCTCCTGAAAAGTTTCGAGTTTTGTTGAGAGCCTGTTACTATGGGGATTCGGGGACTCGAAGCTTTTTGCTCCACTGAGTGGACAGAATATTCCAGGATTTCGTAGTGGACGGTTTGTCGAAACGGGTTTCAGTTGGTAGTTTCGTTTTGGGAATTCGTGTAAACAGTTGATATCTTGGCCCCAATCTAAAAAGGACAATCGCATCGGTGTGGTGTGCTGTGACCGAATTCAGTATTAACGTGGACTCTTATCCTTAGAGATAATTCCGATGATTATGTTCAAGTGTCGTGATATTTGGCTGATATTCGTGATAGGATTATTTTGGACATGGAATCGATGTGAAGGCCGCTCGGTGAGTTCCGTTTTTATTATTGTTTTCCGTTTTTTTATATGTAGTTTATAATTATTGTGACTGCTAAACCGCATGAGATTATCGCAAACGGCAACAATCCGCACGATTCTATGCGATTTGATATTCTTCGAATCGCGTGACAATCACGCATTAAAGTTACGTAAATAAGGCGCTCGCTCGGTCAGAGAAGTTTTGCTTGCTTTTGGGCGGTTTATTCAACGAGTCACTTTTCTGGCAAACAAATCCGGGATAAATTTTACGGTGGCAACGTAAGTAAAAGGAGGGTGGATCCAATATAGTCGAAAGGACTCTTTGGATTTCCTTTGATTTTCGACGTCAAAGAAATATTTTGGTGCAGAGATTGAAGCGAAAAGACGTTCCGAAACATCCTTTTTATCTTGATGTTCGTTTTGCCGGAATAATCTTTTTCTGTCGTGATTTATGAGCTTAGATAAATGAAACGAGAAAGAGGTAGGATTTCGACTAAAATGAAAAACTGAAAATGTTTCTTCCGCAATTTTCGAAGGGATATTATAAATGAGAGTCGTAGTGACTTGCATATTTAAAACGTTACCTAATGACCTAGAGCGCGCTACACATCGCTTACCAAATGTTTTTAGATATAGACGCCTCCTTCCGGTCGTAGTATATCTTGAAGTTCCGCTCAAGATGGAAATACTATCAATCTTTATAATGTAAAAAGTTAAAGGTATAGACTCATCAGCGTGAAAATTGCTTTTTGAAACGTGATGAATTCGACGAAAAGGGTGGATAATAGTAAATAATTATTATTATATTGTGGAAACAGCAACATCCACAAAATTGTTCAGAAACACATTGTTACAAGAAATTATTCTGAATTCTTTCAGATACAAGATTGCTCTAAAATCATAATAATATGCGTGGTCACAGAAATAGAATAGAAAATTAATAACTGAATAATTATTTTCTGGAAAATTTACTGGAATATTATTTAGCAGCACCACTCAAGTGTCGAAAGCTACAGAGAATATCATTATTCTAATTTACGAATTATCTGGAAATATTTCGTTGAGTGATCTTCATTATTATTGAAGCACAATTCAAATCAGTAATTGCATATTTTTACATTTTAAAATCGCAAACCTATTTGTTTTTATTCTTTTTTAAAAATATCGAGCTATAAGCAGAGGTGAGATCTTAATACGTAATGATAGTTTCAGTCAGTTGTTTTTAAAGGTTGTTTTTTTTAAGGATAATGAAATATAGAGTGGACACTGGACAGGTATGACAGAGTTCTAGCAGCGCTATTATATAACAACGTTATCTATAGGAAATCAATTACTATCCAGTAGCTCTAATGGTACTTATTTCTGTAATGTTATTGCATCTCCAAAATTCAACAAACCTTTTTGCGATACAAATTGAATTGATAAAATTGTTCTTGATAAAAGCGTTTAACTTATTTCACTTTATTTATCTATTCTATTGCCACAGAACCCTTAGTTCGAATGTAGTAAGTCAGGAATAGTTCTTGGTTTTAAGGATACTCGGAATTCGTTATCCTCCCGCAATTTACATATGAACCTATGAGGCAATAATAGTTTTTACAGCTATTGATTCTAATAATTTTTTTTCTTATACTCAGGTTAGGTGTTATTCCAATCCAAACTTGGTAGCTTCGATAATTTTTATCTGATAAAATTCACGATATTACAGTCGCACCTTCGTCCAATCTAAGATTTTTTTAAAACTCTTCAACTTTGTTGTACTTGAACTCCAGGAAGCCCAAATTTATTATCTGTAAATGTACAAAATAATTTTACTTCTTTGGGCCGCTTCCATATCAAAAAATGTATTACCATATCAAACTCCTTCAAAAATGTGTTCCTTCATCAGCCGAACTGAAGAAGACGTTAAAACTACAATGGAAGAAAAATGACAGATATATTTATACTAAAATTTATTACTAACTTCGACAATACCATAAATTTTTTTTTTAAACTTTAATGTAGCTCCCATATATAAGTCCTTAAAGAACTTGTTATAATCAATAGATTTTGAAACATAAAAACCGTTTTTCAAAGTAAAGTTCCTCCTAATCTTTGGTTAGCAACTATATAAAAGTTCTTAAAATCGTGTCTACACCTTCTAACCTACCTAGTACTTGCCAATTTAAAAAAAAAAATAAAATAAGGACGTAAAATTGTTTGGATACTAAATTTTAAATTTATTATCATAATTATTGTTAAGTAATTATTCGAGCTATAAATGTTTTCAAAAATTTTCAATAATTTCAGAATATCTAAATCTAAACGAAAGTTTTTAAAAAATATGGTTGCAATTCAAACCTTTATTTTGATCGTTTTCAACTATAGCGAATTAAACTGACAAAATCAAGATTTTCTTTATAAATAAGCTGTCATACAAATGTTCTTAAAAAATACGAAATATTTTACATGATTAAAACCAACAAATTAGATGTCAATTTGTAAACACGTTACATGGTTGAAGGTATTGCTTTCATCAATCTGGCTTTGAAACATGCGGTCGCCAACAACTTTTGAATAAGTTAACACTTGAAAAAAATTTGCAAAATTGCGTTATTTTCCCAATAGTTTTAGATTCGAAATAAAATGTGAGAAAAATTTCACCTGGTTGCTATGTTTGACCATAATATAAACAGCCTTGAAGGTGAAATCTCTCTTAAAAAAACATTAGGTGATACAAATGTTAGAAAATGTATGGATTTGAATATTGTGATCGATTGGTTATGCAGTGCCTATTTAGCTTCTGGCTAAGATATGCCTAAATAAAGCATCTTGAATCTTTCGAAAAGTTTATGTGTAAATATCTTGAAAAATTAATCTTCCCTCGACGTATATTTAGCTATTTATTATCCCGACCGTGAATTATATAGGCATAAAATATTTCGAATTATTATTGTTTTTCTTTTCTAATTGTATTTTTCTTCATGTGATTCCGAAATTTTTGAATTTTTTTTTATTTCGTCCCAGTTTTGATGTTAATGACGATGACTTGAACGTTTTCAAACTGGTTGAGCTCGTGCTCAAATAAAAAATAGTTCTTTACAAGTTAACGATTTCGAATTCTTAAATTCAGTACTGTGTCGGTAGTAGTACGGATTGTTTATTAAAAGTGGAATGTTTTCCAATAAAATACTCCATGCTGTATAGTCTAGGGTAGAAGGTGTTGACCATATAGGATTATATTTAAATTCAGTACTGGGAATTTGAATTTCGGTACAAGTGGAGAGCTGACATTCGATGATAATTAAATTCTGGATTGCAAAATTCAGTCAGTACTGAAGATGTTTTATTAGAACTCTGTATGTTTCAGTATTGGAAGAAGAACGGATATGGGCGTCCATATTGCCAATTTTTTTTTTTAAATTTTCGGTCGATCACAATATTTTCTTATTAATATTTTTTCAGCCATTAACTACTTCGCTCGGAGTTACGAACGGGTTAATTGACAAAAAGGTTTAGGATAAAGGAAGTGGTACCTACTTCACTGTATAAACATTAAACTCCACGATATTAGGAGCACTGTTTATTATCCGTACGATATCAATAGAAATATAATCCATTAGAAATCCAACTACATACAACCTACTTAAGAATACCATCAATCAAATTATCCCTGACATCATGCCCCAGAATTTGCATTACAATTAACTTCTTACGTTGCATGTCAAACGCTTTCACCCCCGCGCAAAAGACCGCAACATGAAAACTCGGTAAACACATTGAATGGAAATTTGACACGAAATCGATGATGGGGTGGAAAAACCGATGGAAAATTGTTTGCCTTAAGGTGCGGATATAGTCAAATGCTGTTATAAAGTAGTCAAGAAAATTGCCATCCACTTGTGTACGCTATTAGGTAACATTCTCGACAACGTCTTAGAAACAACGACGGCACGAAAATAGCAGACAAGACCCGCAATGCTGCACTATTCACGATCCAAGCAATAAGATCCGGAACCGGAAGGGGTGATTGATATAGTGAGTCGCCAAGGACTCGCAGTGCTTACTGTGAAAATTATCCAAGTCCGTCTATGCTATATATACCTGGAGGAAGGAATTTGTCTTCTAATAAAGAAAATTAAGTTTCGACTACGGCGTGGATAATCCACTGTATATGGCTCTTGTTTGTTGTCCGTATTTAATCAAGGATTAGTAGCACTCAATGCACGAGTTTATCTACCGTCAGTTAAACATTTTGTAAAGTGGTTGGTTGAATCGAGACAATGCTGACGGCAATCCGGACCGGAAGAGTTTTCCGCAATTTCGGTAAAAGCTTCCACGGACGTTCGTTCGATCCGTATCCGTCGGAACTCGTTTATCAAATTTTCATTTATGAATTTTCCAAGGATACGAGTATTCGTAGTCCTGACGGTATATTGCGGTCGAGACGGTTCCAATGGCTTTCTATTATTTATTGGTTTCGGATATAATTCAGTTCGGTCTTTGTTACTCTTGCCTATAGAACATACCACCGGAAGACTTAAGGCCAAGTCCTTTATAATACAACAGGACAAATTTGATATGCACGTATGCTACGAACGTCTTTGAACCCTCGCAAACCCAAAGACCCATTCGTTGCAGGACTTTAATCGATTAGTAAGGATCCAACGGACGATAAAAGCCTGAGGTTTATTCAAGTTTGACTAATGTTTGGGGTATCATCAGTAGGGATTTGATAAATTGAATGCGATCATGGGATACACTACGAATTGTTTTAAAATACAACGAACCCTCACAAAGATCCTGACCAAAAATTGTCCGAGTCGAGAAAAACCCATGATTGATAAATGATGAAGAGGGGCGGTTGGTGTCGTGTTTGAATGATGTAATTGGGATAAACGAGATCGTCGCTTCTTTTGCAAACTGTATTAAGGTCATTTAATAGATTAGCTCTAATAAATCAAATTGTAGCTGCTGTTCTACAGATAGAACGTGGATACGAGTAAAGTTTCGTAACCGTAGCTAAAATTGGTCATGGCCAAATTTTTGCCACAGAAATCAATCAAAAGTTTGCATCCAGAGCGTCAAATGGCTGTAATGTAGGTCACGAAGATATTGCAAAATTTAGGGTCGGAAAGTGATAATGTTGTAATTGAATTGAAATTACGCCGATCCGAATTGGGTTCGCTTGGCCAAAAAAGCCAATATCGTAATATTGTCGGAAATTTGCCAGATTCACGAATGTTTCCGGCTATTCAAGCATTGTGCAAATATAGCGAATTATTTCCCAACCGAGCATCCTACTTTTTGTAGTCCCTGTTTTTCCTTCTTCATGGATTAAATGTCATTAGAAAAACCTGTTTCCTGAATTTCCCCCCACCACGCTTCACTACTTGCCAGAAGAGGAAACACCCCTTGGAGTTCTTTGAGAATTACAGAATTAAAAGAATAAATTGCTTTCCTGTTTTCGCATAAAGTCTCTGCAGTGATGATTGCGTGTAATCGGATTATTTTCTGTTGTGCAGATTTACCAAAGGATTTAGTAGATGTGAACTAGTCCAGATGTTTGACAGAGTTCTGTTATTAGTTTTATGTTATATAGGAAAAACCGGGAAAAAATTAGGATGAAAAAAAACCGAATGATGAATTGTGGATCAGCATATAAATGACATTGATGAGGCCAACGAGATGAGATATGATACTGATCCGGATCAGCTTAGTCTGCACATTTCATTGCGCTTTCATGGAGATTTTCCTCTGATTATTTTGTAGGCATGATAAGGCTTTTCCGGCATAGATCCAATCGATTTCATCAAAAAAAGAGAACGGAAATTTTTCATTCAAATCAAATAAATTGGTTTAGCCTAACTAGACAGAAAATTCTCCGGTTACGAGAGTTTATTGCTTATTTCCATTTATAATAAGAGAAATATAAAAAACGGGAACAACATCAAATAAACGAACAACCCTAATGGAAAAATTTAATGAAAAATCCTCGACAGAGTGCTAAACTTGAATTTTGAAGGGATGGCTGTTGAAAATGACGACTCTATAGGTTAGTTAATCGCAAGCCATTCACTGTATAGTATATATAACAAATAAAATATTTGTGTAATCAATAAATTTAAAGAACATTTCAATTTAATTACAAACCGAGTGATTTTACTGGGTTTGCTGTAAATTACTTACTTACTTACTACTTACTTGCTATGATTGTATTCGCATTTTTTTACATTTAATTATCCGAAGCTCGAAAGATGAGCAGAACACATTATTATTTTTCAAGGTAAGGTTAAGTTACTTTAAACAATTACAATTTTTAGCGGTGCCTGTATCGACACAAGTGCTGCATTTCGACTGTGACCCCGTCCCCGACTATGACTCATACTCCACTATCATAGCTCTATGTAAATTCTAAGTTTCAGCTTCCTAGCATAAGCGGTTCCTGAGATACAGAAACCAAAAAAAAAATCTGCCAATGGTCTGGGCAAGACTATATTATTTTCGGGTCAAAGTTCGGGAGCGGTCAAAGTCGGAGTATATTATCAGTTGTTTCAAAATTTTGAGGTTTCTTGGAAAGATTTGTTCTTAAAAAAAAATATTTAAGATAGAGATTTTTAGCCGATTAAACATTGAAAAAGCCCGTGTATGGTATACTATTCAAATTTCGGTATATTATGTACACCAAAAGTCCATAGAAGTAAAAACGAATTTGCTGCATTATCAGAATTAAGAGATACGACGAATTGTTAAAAAGTATACAAAGCCATTACTTCCACTTGGGGTTTGAATTTCGAAAAAAATGAGAAACAGGTTTCTAGACGATTTCATAAAAAGCAACTTGATATCTCATAAGACACGGGGGATTTTGAAAAATTTGAGAAGACCTAAGCAAACCCTTTACACCCTCTTGGTTCTTGAAATTCGAAAAAACGTGAAATTGGGTTTTAGGTCATTACATCCAATGTTGTAATAACCAATTTTATATCTCATAAAAACTAAGGGATGGCAAAAATTGTGAAAACATATGCAAATTCTTGGGGATTCTCGAAAAATTGAGAAATGGGTCTGTAGGCGATTATATAAAAAGTCTGTGGAAGTGAAAAGCGATCTAATATCTCATCAAACCCAAGCAATATGTCGAAGCTTTGAAAAGCATGCAACCCCCTTACACCCCTTAGGATTGAATATCTAAAAATACTAAAATTGACCTTTTGGCGCTTATATAGGAAACCTTAGGAAGTAAAAACGAATTCGAAATATCATTAGATATGCAACCTCCTTACACCCACTTGGGGGTTGAATATCCAAAAATCCTGAAAGGAGTTAATAGATAAATATGAAGACAACACAAGAAAGTAAAAACCAATTCATTTCCTTATCACTTCTAAAAGATATGACGGAATTCGTGAAAACGTGTTCAACCCTTTTATACCCTAATGAAAGTGAAAAGATATTCGATATCTGATCAGACCTGAGGGATATGGTAGAATTCGTGAAAAAATATACAACCCCCTTTCCACCCCCTTAGGGATCGAATTTCAAAAAATTCTGAAAATTCTTTCTAGGTATTTATATGAAAAATCTGTACAATAAAAATGAATTCAATATTTGGAAAGACCTAATAGATATGACGAAAATCGTGAAAATATATGCATTCCATTTTCACTGATAATTTTTTTCGCCCCCTTCCGAACGTCAATAGATATTTGAAATTTTTTTTTATCCAAATTACTTTTCTACTTGATTTACATATAGATACCGAGTTTCAACTTTGTAGCACAAGCCATTCTATAGATAGGAAAAACACCCCCCACCCCCGTATCATACTACCACTATACAAAATTGTATTTTTCCAACATGCTACTACAATAGCTCTATCTAAATACCAAGACTCAGCTTTTTACCATTATAGGTTCTCGAGATAGAAAAATCAGAACTTTTTCCTTTCAACCCTTCCTCACCCTCACCCTCACCCACTACACCACCTCCCACAAAAAAAATTTTACTTTCAGCAAACTTCATTTGTCAACCTTTATACAGAAACCGAATTTTATTTGTCTAGTGCAATTCTGTGGTAAAAAGCGATAACAGCTTATGTCGAGATAAGAAAAAATAATTTTTCAAGTTTTCAATTGCATTTTTTTAAAAAAATTGCCATTGTTTGATAGATTTTTATCTCAGATAATATATTATTATTATGTTGTATTATTAAATTCAATAAAATAAAATCTCCTAATATGTTTTTTATTACTTTATGTATCAATTTTGATACACTTATCTGCCTAATTATTTTCTCGACTTAAGCTGTTATCGCTTTTTACCACAGAATTGGTTCGTGAGATATCGTAGTCTAAAGTTTTTCAACCCCACCCCCGTACGCCACTGTCTGCATTCAAAAACTTGTTTCCGATCTATTCTTCTAGTATACCTACAGATATTCATAAAGTTTTAATTTCGTGACATTAACCGTTTAGGAGATATGGATTTTAGAATGTGTCGATCTCGGCTTTTTTGCGTTTCGGATGCATTAAAAAAAAAATGTTCAGGGTAGCAAATTTTTTTTTTTAATAATCGATCACAATACTGTATTATTAGAAAATAATAAAACGCTACTCCACCACATCCCTCTCAACCCACTCCCTCAAAAATTACTACTTAAAGGGGTGCACCCAGAATACATACTAAGGAAACTTGAACTTAAAATCTCAACGGGTTTGTAACATACGAGCCTTCAATCGCGTTTACGTATGGCGTATACGGCGGACAGACGGACATTTTTTTAAACGTGAAAATACAAAATTTAAGAATAGAAGTTTTTTTTTATTTTTAGGTTGACCACATTACCTTATTATATTAAAAAATAATAATGTAAATTAAATTTCAATTTTGGTATAAAGCCGGCGGAAACAGCTACTTAAATTATTTAAAGAAAATCGAATGTCACCGATTTAGTAAAGGTCTAAAAATATTTTATTTTCCTGCTATAAGTTCACTTCAGAATTTTCATCCACTAAATTGAGGTTACCACAATTCCACACAATCCCCTGGAATTCTGTTTTGATTTTGTAAATTCCGGAACTGCTACACATTCCGCACGTATAAATCCTCATATCCATATCAGAAATTCCCGATTCGAAGCACCTCTTCACATTCACCCTATTCTCAAATACAGGATAGGTACTACTCTTACGTAAGATGCTTCTCGGATCCTATTTATTTGTGAAAATTGCGGTGGGTTACTTGTTTTTCTATTTTTCTTTTTTCCAACACACCACAATCAATAGCCAGGTTTATTGGTGGTCTAGGACATGATCGGAAAATTTGATCCAACGGATAGCTTCGGAAGATCCTTTGATCGAAATGTAAGACGTGCCCCGTTTTCCATGTATCCGTACGTTTGGCTAGGAATTGAATTGTGCATTCAGAAATTAGTCTCCTGTGTATTTTTCGAAGTTCACAAATTTATTGCGCTAGAGAGAAAATCGGAAGGAATAACAAATACCCGAGGAAAACAAGAAAAGACGAACAAATTTTAATGGAGTGAGGTTTTGCCAGGATAAATGTATTTGACTTTTACATGCACAGCAATTTACCTACTGTCCATAGATCGGAAATTCCATAAATAACATAAAAAATGCAACAATGAAATTTACGATTGAGTTGTGTATTTTACTTAGTACTTTGCTCGTACTGGCAGTCTTAAAACTAATTAGGAGCTTGAGTTATGATGAAAGAGATATGAGAAATTTTCAATTTGCAACATAGTCGAAAAGTTCTAACGAGTTTGGGAAAGTTCTTCTTTCAGAAATTTTATAAAGGTAAAATTATTTTCGGGGAAATTTGAGCAGTGTTGTGAGTTGAAACTTGTTAAAAGAAGCTGCAAGCCACGGGGCTTCGTGTAGAATTTCGAAACGGTAGCAACGAAAGTGTGCTCCTTATCTTTCTATATCTAACCTTGTGTTACGATTCACTAAACGCAAGAAGGTATTAAACTTAGTAATGCTTTATTTTGTCAATATTTTCCAGTGGGATTTAGTGATGTCCCGAGCACACAACGGCGAACTTAGCATATGGTAAATGTTTGTAGTACACAAGTAAGAACAATGAAGGGGAAACAAAATGGATTATGGCGGATAATTCGTTACACTGTGTATAAACATTGACTTGAGGAAGACAAATATGTGAAAGTTTTGCATTATGTTTCAAAAATGGTTATTTGTTTAAACTGGGACTGTAAAACAGGAAGCCGCAAAGATGGTAGTTGGAAGGAACCAAGGTATGCTCAATACTTTTTGCATATCTGTAGCTAAACCTTGCTAAGCCAATGTTTATCCTAGCTCATCTCAATGCTATTTGCTAGTCGTTGTTCTATAGCCTTATCAGGCCATTTCTGGAAGAAACTTCCCTAATGCCAAGAAAGCCAAGCTTTCCATTTTGTCATCCTCTAATCGTTTTAATTACTGATCAGCTCGAAATGGCTTTATTTGAAATATTTGAAATAGCCATTTGAGACATACGAGTAGTCTACATTTACGTACAGCTCGAAATAATTCTTACACAGCTTCTAAAAAAAATGTGAAATGTGCTTTAAACCCGGGATTTTTCTTAGAACCAGATATATTGGATTTAACGTCGCAATCAATTTGAAGCCAAATTCATTAAAATTTTTGTAACATCAAACCAAGAACTTGAACTTTTGAATACAGAAATGCAAGCATTTACAATTAGGTTAGGATCTTCATGTGGAGCTCAATTTCAAAACTTGGATAGTCAAAAAAATTCTAACGTTCAGATCATTTATCTTATTCCATTAGGATTTTTTTTTCATTTCTAAAAATGAATGCGAACAATTTTCATTTGGAAAAAAATTGATTTTGGGAACATATTACTATTTTTCTAAAAAAAATTAATTTGAAACATTTTTGATTTTGCCATCTATAACAATTTTCATACAAAACATTCTTTTACTTTATTATTTTAATAATAAAGTATTTTTTTTTCAATTTTTCACTTAGAAAATTTTATTCATTTGCATTTTTTTTGTTTTTATGAAAACTTGATATAAATTCGATTTATTTTACACTTTTGGAAAAAAAAATCTTTTTCGACTTTTACACAAATTTTATTTCGTAAAAAATGTTTCAATTTTCTTTTTGAAAAAATATTTCAAAACATTTTCGATCTAGAAATTTTTTCCTTTTGATAAAATTACCAATTTTTCCATTCGAAGATTTTTTTCCAATTTTTTCATCATCATCAATGGCGCGACAGCCCAAATCGGGCCAGGGTCTGCAGGATACATTGTCTGAAGTCATTTCGGTTCAGCTCTCGCGTCCTCCAATTTGTGCATCAACTGAGTTTTAAGTTATGAATATTTTCTATTACTATAATTTTTGATATTGAACAATAACTGAATTTGGTACAATTTTACATTTTCGATTAAAAAACAAGTTTTATTTAAAAAAAAAATTATTTAAGTAAAATTCCAAAGTTCTCCATTTGCATTAATACCGGTTTGAACTAGAGTGGGCTTTTTTTATGGTAAAGTTACCATAGAAGCTAATTTTAAAATTTTTTTGGTTGTTTTCGGCTTCAGAAGAGTTAATCGTATGAAACACCAACACGAAAATTCAGACGGATCGATTACTACCCTGGCTACTGCCATTTCGTTTGTGGAAATTTTGATTTTGGAAACAATTTGCAAAATTTATTAATTTTTTATTTGACAATTTTATTGGTTTTCTATAAAGGCACTGAACACATTGCACACGACCGAACAAATTTTCCGATACAATTTTTCTTTTTTCGACCTATTGTGAAATCCTTAGTTATTGAAAATTTAGTTATGATCGTAAATTGTAACATTTTCAAGAATATCATGAAAGAAAATCTCTAGAGATTTGTAGTTTTAATTGATAATAAAAAGAAAAATGAATTCGTCGTTCGACTAAAATATTCGTACGACGTATTCGTACCGGCACACGAACTTTCTTTAATATTATCAATCAAAATCCAAATACAGTGGATGCCGCTTATTGTAATCACTTTGGGACCAGCCAAAAACAATAATATTAACCGGGTGATAACAATAAACGAAGAAAAAAATAAGCGATGAATTCTGTTTGTGGAAAATGGAACCCAACTGTTTTGATAACAAAATGCGGCTTATAACATTATCCGCGATTACAATAAGCGGCATCCACTGTACCTAGAAATT
This sequence comes from Beris morrisii, assembly GCA_951812415.1. Classification (NCBI taxonomy): domain Eukaryota; kingdom Metazoa; phylum Arthropoda; class Insecta; order Diptera; family Stratiomyidae; genus Beris; species Beris morrisii. The sequence goes on along the minus strand of OX638310.1, from coordinate 166,048,950 downwards.
TTCTTCTATGATATTCTTGAAAATGTTATAATTAACGATTTCAACCAATTTTTTGAAGAGTTGACAATAAGCAGAAAAACGAAAATTGGTATCGGAAAATTCGTCCGGTCGTGTGCAATGTGTACAGCGCCTTAGATTATTTTTCGAATTGAAATATTTTTTTGTTTATATTTTTCCGTTGGACAAATTTTCAATTTGATCTAAATTTTTGAATTAAATTTATTTCAAATTGATTTTTTACAATTAAATTTTTAAGTATAGACAATTCTCATTTTGGATGCAACTTTCCATCAAAAAAATTGAAAACATTTTCCATTGGAAAATGATGAATTTTTCCATTTGAAAATATTGTTGGTTTTGAAATTGTTTTGCATTTAAGAAAATTTTTTAATCGTAAAATTTTGGTTTTGCAAGTATTTCTCATTTTTCGATTTCATAAATGTTCCATATTTTCATTTGGCACATTCTTCAGTTTAGGAAAGTTATCCGTTTTAAAAAAAATTTACTTTGGAATAATTCTCCATTTTGTCATTCAGGATAAAATTTTAATTTTTGAAAATAGCATTCATGTTTTAGAGTTTAGCGAAAAATTCAAGATGATGAACTTCCTAGGCTTTCAGCTCTCGCACGGAAACATATAAAATTACTTTGACACAATTTTTGGGAGATAATGTCTAGTATCGAATTTGCTAATTAAATATATTCCCAAACTTCAACTAAATAGCATAAATTACTTTTGAGACAGGAAATTAGAATTCTCTGTCACTCTCCTGTCAGACTGTCCTGAAAAAATGTTACCACTATAAGAAACGTACCAGTTGTGAAATTATGATCATATCTTGAAAAGTTATGGAACTCGGTGGATAGAAGAAAATTTTTTTTAATTCTCTGCAATATTTTCTCAATCTTAGAAATACAAAATGCAAATCAGGGTATACGACTTTTTTGAGTTCAGGTCTTGTAAAAAAACTTCTTATACTGTATTAACGTTACCATGTCCATCTGACCTACACAGACTAATCAATAATTTAACTATTTTCCATCTAACAATATAATTTTATAATAGTGAACATTTGTTAATTAAATCATGGCAACTATCCTATATGGAATTTAAGTAAAAAAAAGATTTTATCTCTTGAGTACTCGTATAAATTAACCCGACAGGCAAAATTCAGAGCAAAACGTCCGAACAGCACAAGAAAATACAATTTAAATCCTCCAATTGTACCATCAGAATGTCGACTATGTAATTGCTACTGGGATGACTACAGTTCACAATGTCGACAGTTGGGAACTATTTTCATTTTCCATCATAGTTCAACCGCATGGACGAACTAAAATCCAACCCTTTTGTTATACAACTGCACAATTTAAATCATTTTTCGGAGTACCCCAGCAATAGGGGAACTCCCCGAACTGAACCAATTATCGTAAAAGCATTTTGTGAATATTTTCATATTGGACTATCTAGGGACGTGTGTTTTAATATTCAATGTTTAACAATGGATCGAACATTAGAGATAATAAGAAGATATGCTAATAGAAAATACCACTCAGCCTTGTCGATTTAAATTATTTAAACCGAACAATATGAAGCATAGTATACGTTTCAAAAATTAAAGAAAAAAACTGAAAATAATCAGAAAATTTTCGTCCTCTGGTCTTAAATAATTCCGTTCGGATTTTCACTCTGTAAATATTAAAGGTGATTTGGTGGAAGGACGACCTCGTTCCGTTACGAAGGCGGAAAGGCCATTCTATTCCGTCCCATAATAACAAACAGAATTCCTTACGTGCTCATGAAAATTTAATTCCAATCGATCGATTCCTCGCCGCAAAGAGCAGAAGCCATCGGGCACGGAAAGGACGAATCATATAAAAAAATCCAATTCCATTGCTTCGTTAACATCCACGAAGAATGATTAGAATTCGGTCTCCCTGAAGCATTTCCATCAAGTTGAAAACAGATTCCCTTGCCGGATGTCATAGCCGACGAACAAGGATTTTCCATCCCATGAAAATTTCAGTAGTTCGCTTTTCATTTTCATGGGTTTCTCTAGGTCTCTTCATCAGGATAAATTTTAACGTGTACATTCTAAGCTACGTGTCCTTCGAGAGGCAGACCCCTGTAAAGTCAAGGTGTAATTGAATTCTGTTCACGTAGCACGCAGTCTCCTTCGAATTACAAACAAAAAAAAAATGACCATAGACACAACATACACTTTTAATAGCGGTCTTCATTTTCCCCAAAGTTCCCGAGACAGGTAGATTAGTTAATCGAATGTCGACTGAAAACGACACTTTACCTTCGTCGCAGGATCAAATTTACTTTAAGATTCGCGTACAGTCCTGACGACCAAGTGGAAAGTTTCTGTCGAAGATTAAAGTAAGAGTGTTTGTTTGTTTGGGACGAGAATGAGTAAATTGGTTTTAAAAATTCAGAAGGAGTAGCTTCTGGCAGTTAGTTGACGGAGTAGTGGGGCAACTTTTCAGTCGAATATAAGAAATAGCATCGTAATAAAAAAACCCGAAGCAATTCGATTTGGATAATTCAGTAGTCGTTGAATTTTCGAAGAGAATCCTAAAAATAAAAAGAAACGGCCTGTAAAAGAAATTTGAGGAATTGGAAAAGATTTTCGTAATTATTTTCAAAATACGGCTGAATATTTGGCAATTGAGTTCCTGACTATTCTGTACTACTGCTTCTAATTGCTATATGGTGTAAAACTCACTAAATGAACAAGTTCTCTCCAAATTTAAAATTCTCTAAGTTTAATCACTTAAATCACAGAAATTAGTAGGACCATGAGAAATAATTTCACACAAGAAATTGGTTGGGAATATCACAAATTTATTTTACTTCTGCGTGCTCTTTATAAAAACAGCTTAGAAACGTTTTCAAAATTTTTCGATATCCAACTCCTAAGGGGGTGTAAAGTGGTTATGTACTTTTTTCGAAATCCGATGTACTTCTTGGTCTAATGAGATATTGAATCCGCTTTCACTTCTAAACGCTTTATACGTAATAGGAAAAAACCCGATTTAAGCATTTTTCGATATTCAACACCCTAGGGTGTGGAAAGCATTGTTCACGTTTTCTCGAATACCGACAGATCTTTTAGGCTTAATGAGAGCAAATTCGCATTCACTTTTACATAAGGATTTTAAAAATTATTTTCGGAATTTTACGATATTCCACCCCTAAGAGGGTTAAAATGATTGTGAATGCTTTATGAATTCCAACATATCACTTAGGTCTAATGAGGTATCAAATTCTTTTTTGCTTTAAAGGGCCCTTTTTATAAGCCAATTATAAAAAATCGAAATTTTTTGATATTCAATCCCTAGGGGAAACTTTATTATTTTTTGAGTTGAAGTATTCGATTTGTGTCGAGAGTAAGCAGTTTCGTTTTGGCGGTTGCATGTTAGATCGCTAGAGGGCAAATCCCATATTGCTATCGAATCCCCTGTGGAATGTGTGGTGTGGTGTGCTAATATTAGTAGCAAGTTTGATTCACTTTACCTTTTGAAATTTTGACGTAGTAATTAGGTGCTTTCCTAATTGCAGAAGCGGTGAACCATACCAGCCAGTTAACCTTGATTGCATAATAACTTTGATATTATCTCGGACTTAAAGTAAAGAAATTGAACATTTACGAGTACGTCTAAAGTCTCATCTGTCTTCAAAAAGTTCACTTTATGCAAATTTAGGAGCTGTAAAAATTTAGCTCATTGAATTAATTTATTTTATATAAATTCTTGTTACGAATTCGAATGATACCATTGTTATTCTCATTTCTTAAGAACGAATGTAGTGGGCGAAATACCGGTTCTTGAAATCCTTTCTTTCTATGAAACACACGATTCCAAAGAATCCTTATCGTCCGACTATAAAGCTTCGTGTTTACACAAAAATAGCTCAATCCATTTGCCAACCCTGTCTTAATTAAACGATATGTGCGTAGGCTTTCGAAAAGAAGTAAGCCCCACGTATGATATCATTTCACCCTATGCACCTTTAATCGAATAATAAAAATTGTTATGTCTACGTGTGACCATAGAACCACTTGAAACCCTCATCGACAGTACTTTGTGTCTCACTTAGAGCTCCATAAACCCAAGTGGGTATTCTGGAGTGCCATTCCCCAGCATATAGGCATCGAGTAGAAGGACCTTTCCATTCCATTCAACACGGAATAGAGTGCTTCGTGCCAATTACAAGACACGCATTACCGAATAAGAACGACTCCCAGACTGGATAACAAAAGTTGAATTGTATAATAAGACACGGTGTCGTCATTCGTCCTTTTATCCCTTAGTTTTCCTATCCTTTATGGTGCCGCCAGCTTATCCTCAGGAGTGTCTCTACGGTAATTAGAAGTGAGATTCGTGTGAAGGTGGACATGTTCTCGGCACTATGGCAACCTCACCCAGGTACGTTCGAGTTGAGATGTCCTTAAGGTGACGGGGGCGTAGAACGGAGCGTGAAACGATAATAAAATTCTCGCATGGATGGTTCTCTACTGTCTCCTTTGGCTTGGAATTTTTTCCTTTTTTTGAATAATTTATTAGCTGATCCGCGTTAGTCCTGCGATCCCGATGGCGTCGGTTCGTGGCATCTTGCACACGTTGCCAGTCTGACAAGCTATGACAATGTAATTACCGTCTACGATAAATTCTGACTCGTTTTTATCCTGACTGAAAAGGATTCCATTATTTTTCATATTTCAGTTTTCGCTAGTGACAGCGTGACGAACGATAGCAGTGAAAAATGGACGTGACAATCGATTTCGAACAGCGAAGAGTTTTCACTGAAGCTAACACGTCGATTGTAATGTCTGTGGAAAATGATGGATTCAAAAGAGATTACCAATTGTTTCAAAAAGTGATTCTGGCTTTTATTTGATCGAATTACGAATGAAGTCACTTGCACGGACTTTGTCAAAAAAAAGTTCATCAAGATGTTGGTTTGAGGAAGTAATGACATACATACCACTATTACCCAAAGAGGGGCTTCGGAGCAAAAGCATCGTATTTCAGTAGATTTCCGTGTTGCCTGCACCCCATTCCCATTTTTTCGGCATTAAGTTTAATGTCAGATGAAAAACCAATAAAAATCTTAAGGCTGTTCCAAACAATGCAGTAAAATTTACAAGATGCAAATATTTAAATCATTATATTTAACCCAATGTAAGCATTCATTGCTGTGAAGAATAATAGTTCATTAATTTCGTGGTTTATTTCAACATTTACACTTTAAAAGAAATTATGGAAAAGTGAATTCCAAAACTTAAAAATTAACTTCAACTAACAATTTCTGCGTGATACATAATTTATGGCTCTGGATTTCGTTTTAGAAACTTCTGGTAAATTCAGGAAATTAGCAACGTATTCAACTTTACAACCCTTTCAGTCGTAAACATCCTCCAGACGTGCTAAGTCTGAATGACACTCTTGTTGTAGCTCCTTCCAATACACGAAAAAACGAAATTGAATCGATAAAACTTCGTGACAAAATGATCCGAAAACGTGATAAAAGTTTCCATAATATCCATAGTGAAGTGTTTCTCTCCATAACCTCAAAAAAAAAAGAAAACAATTTTAGTAAAATGATATCATCGTTCTGACAAAAAAAGCTGAAATTTCTTTCCTAGACCAAATTCATTGAATGCGTGCTTAATAGACTGGAATTAATTGAATTTGGGGAATTTCGGGATCAAAATTTCGTTATTTTCTTTTCATCGGTCCAACGATTTGTTAAAAGGGTGCATTATTGTTTGTTTCCATTTTCATAGAACGAGGTGTGGGTGTTCGGAATTTCGAAACGGACCTGTTTGTATTGTGCGAATTTCTTTGTGAAAAGGTGAAAATTCTTTTCATAACGTCGAAAATTCTTAGAATTTCGTGTTGATCAAAGGACATTTTTTTTGGGAATTTGATGATATTTTTTCGCAAACACAATTGAAATTATTTCAATAGCAAGGAACAATTTTAATTAGTTCCGATCGATAAATTGTTTGTTTGTTGAGGACGTATTCTTTTTACGTTGTAACAAGCAAAATGGACTGGATATGGAATTATTGACCAATTTTGATCAATAGGATTTCACGGCCTTTTGTATAATAGCTACTCAAAGTGGAGAGAATATTTTTCACCCACTAACGAATTCAACCTTACTTTTTAATCATAACAACTTTTTTTTAGAAAAATTTTAACTTCCTTGGCGAACCACTTCTTGAGCTGCGGTGGTAAATGCTCATATTTTTCTAGAACTTTTGTATGGAGACAACAAGCAATATTTACTTGATTTTCTTCAAACTCATTATTTTAACTGGACAAATGAGGATAAATGAGATAAGAAATCTCAGACGCATTTTGAAGGGTAAATGACATGGCAATCGACCATCGGGAAGGCAAAGTAAAAGATAGAAGGACCTGATCGACGCAGATAGCAAATGAATTAATTTAAGATAATACTACCTTATTTACTACTATACTTCTTTAAAAGCGTGTACGAAATCGAAGGAACCGCTCGTTAAAAAAACACTTATTGAAAACAACACACTATTGTCTCAACATCAAAGGCTCTAATGGTCTAATGTTGCAATTGCAGCCCGGGGGGGTCAAGGTAGTTTTACGCCATATGAGATAAGTAATTACCTTTTCAGCCATTCCACGCAAGACATTTAACACGAAAGACCATTCCGGCATTAGCCGGTCCTTCCGTAATATTATCGAATCGACCCTACCGGCTGAAAATTAAGTGAAAATACCTGTAACATGTTGCTGTTTCGAAAAACGAAACGCCATAAATGCCAACCAAATTGGGTGATTAAGTTGAATTATGATATCCTTACAGCTTCATTAATCACACTTCCCTGATGTTTACCTTGTTATCGTCTTCCCCGAAATTGCTTGTTGATTGCCAGCCGAAAACTTCTTAAAGTCGATAAATAAATTCATGGGAGAAAAAAACAGAAACGAAAATTCTACAGAACGACTACTTTATTAACCCAAAAGCAAATATTGCCATTCATTTCAGCCTCGTCTAGGTACCTACACGTAATCTGTGTATAAAAATTTTAATATTCAACTTTTCGCGTTCATTTCATAATAAAAAATTTACGTTTGTCCCACTAAATCCAGGAGATTTCTCACAGTCGTTTCCACCATCCTGTACCACGCCCGAGTTTCGAGTTCAACAACATCTGCTCTGTGTTGGCGAAAAAAAATTAATAATCCATAATTAAAAACTTTTTTCTTTTTTCTTTTTTGAATTTGTGATGCTTTTCTTTTCTTCTTATAATTCTTGTTAATCTTTTGATTGCAGGTGAACATCAGCAATACATGGACACTACCGCAGGACGGCTTTGCAGTCTTCTACCGCTTCTTCCGGGATAAAATTTCATGGTTCGAGGCAGATGCTGTGTGCCAATTTCATCATGCTAATCTAGTCACAGGTTGGGATTACGAGATTTCTATGTCATCCTCGTCCCGAATGTGCACAGTCCGAAATCCCCGAACCTGAACCCAAACTCCTGCTGATCCTGGGGCGAGAGGAATCCCTTAGTGGCCTCAAATTCCCCGTTCATAAAGTTTAATGTTTGCTTCTGCATAGATATGGAAGTTTAAGTTTGTGTCCTATAGCGAGCATATTTCGATAGCTATACGAATTTCATGCATTTATATGAAAGCGTAGGTTTGACCCCGTAGCGATAAATGTATGTAAGCCTGGATCGTTTGGCGTATGAAAGGACTCAAATAATTGAAATGGCTGGAAGTGGTTTGTGTAGTCGAATTAAGGCATATTCAGTAATTTGGGTAGTTTCCAAGCCAATCAAGGACCTGCTATGGTTTCGCTTTAGTTGAGAATGCATTTCAAGTACCTTTCCTACTTACCCCCTTTTCTCAAGGGAGTTCGAACATGCCCTACCACTTCATATATATGCAAATGTTTCTCACGTAACAAGGACGAACTGAAGCTGAATTATAGGAATATCTGTTTTTGTTTACAGTCGACAATGGACAGCAATTTGATGCCGCCCGAGAATTTCTTAAAGTGCTGGGCGTGACAGATTCGGTTTGGATTGGACTCATGAGACCGCAAAACTCGGAGAGATTTACATGGTCGTAAGTATTTTGTTAGTATAATTTGTCAATCTCGTTTGGTACCTATTTTACTTACTATTAAATAAAACTAACGTCCCTAGGTAAGAATCGAAAAATATCATGAATACACTCAGAAAAAAAAATTGTAAAAACATTGAAAAACCATTTTGTTTCCACAAATTTTCCCTATGAATTGGCGCCATAGATGAATCTTGTTAAAATAACATTGAACATAATTAATGTTATAACGCATTAAATTTTACTTATTCTACATTAGAATTAAGAAAATTCAATTTCAAATTGACATATCTAAAGATTTAGTTTTAATATGAAAACATTTTGAAACAATAGTTCATGATGTTGTATCAACAACTTTACAATTTTAATTTAACCTTGAAAACTGTAAATTCATGAGAGGAAAAGTTTATGCGAACTGCGTTTATTGTTGTTCTCAAAGCGAATCATTTTTAAATTAACATTGGACATTAACATATCTACATGACTCCATGTTGTTTAGAAAAGCGATAGTATTTAAAATTAATAGTGTAAATTGTAGTCTCAATAACGTCCTAATTCCAGCATCGTTATTTTTAAAGATAGCCGTTTTAATTAAATGTTTAGTTAGTATTTCAATTGGAAAAAATAAAGGTATAATGGTTTAGTAGTTACATATAGTTGTAGTAGACATCCATATCTTCGATGCTTCGAATTTTCGAAAATAATTGTTTAACCCATAAAAGTTATTAAAAAACAGTTTATATTATCAAACAATTTATTTAAAATGCTATATAATCTTTTTTGTACACATGTAAATGTAGTCTGAAGTATATACCTATTATTGATATCGTAGTTACATTAATAAAATAAGAAACTAAAACATAATTCAACAACTTTCTGGAAGTTTTTACAATGCAAATACTGATTCCATAATTAGGTAACAACATGTGAAAAAAATGTGATTAAATTGTTTTATTTCTCACATATATTTTGCCATTGTTTGCAGGCAAAACATGAATTGGAGGACTAGTAAAAGTGTTTATTTTGTATACTGAAAGTTCACGCGAAATATTTCCAATTTCAAACGATTGAAAATGATCATCAAAACATTTAACTTCTACTTTAAAAACTAAAGCGAAAAGGACATTATTGCTTATAAAAAGTTTATGTACTTTATACAGATTAATAAGATCATTAAAATGGTTAAAAATGGATAAATTAGTATTTTCTTTATATATTCGACCTCTGTATACCAAAGAGTAAACGAGTCTTACAGTTGTAAATTCAAATGCAGTTTCAACACAGCTAAGTTCTCTGAACGCAATATCTTTATAAGATTTATAAGTAAATTCTGGACCAAATCCCTGTTCGTATTGACATAGAAAATTGGAAAATTTTAAACCTGCCTTTATACTTAAGGTATGAGGTGGATTTATTCTAGATGTCACAGCATTACTGTACAGTTTAGATTCCCGATGTTTTGCCTCGAATCTCATACTCCAAAAATACTTGATTGGTCCACACATTTCAATAACATGTGGATAATGGGTAAGAATATGATGTTTCGGTTTCAAAGTTGGTCCAAAAAGAGAAATATATAAAACATGATGTTCCTGAATTAGATTTCGGATAACAGCTATATCCTCTGTAGTAATGCTGGACCTTAAAAGAAAATCAACGACCTTTATGAGTAAGCAGAGCAGTTTCCACGGGCGGTTATTTATATAACTCCAAAAATATGTACTAATTTTACAAAAACTTTCGCACGGATTTAATTGACCGGTACTAACACAACATTGGACACTACTTAATGAACTATGTTTCCCACAAGCAAGTTTGTCCACGTTTAAAGCAGAACACTGCATTTGACATTGATTTTTTTTGAACTTACACTTTTTTATTTCAATTTTATAATAGGCAATTTAGATCGATGTCAATTTGAAAGTGAAAATAAACGCAACTTAACATGATTCATTTTAATCTTACAATTTTTATTTTTAATTTTACAGTGCGCAATTTTAAACAACGTTCTTTTAAACATGTTATTCCGTCATGCTTTTGAAACGTAAAAGTATTAAATTCAAATTGCAAACTATTGATTTCACATGGTTTCTATAACCAAACATTTTAGATTTGTAGATTTAAAATTGTTCTCGATTATTTTAATACAGTTTATAGAATTACCACAGTTTTTAAATTCTACATTTTTTAATTTTGTTGATACATTGCCATTTTTCTCTGAGTGTACAAATTGCATAAATAATACTTTATTGTTCAGATAACGAAGTAAAGTAAAAAGCAGTGACGAATCTGTTTCTCTTTTTTTAAACCCCTTTACAGAAATATGTTATATAAATAATAAGTAAAATTTAAAATATATGTCAAAGGTCTGGGCATAACTTTATTTTTTGGAGGAGTAAGACACTCCCCATAAAACCTGCCGAACTAAACAATAACTGTTTGGACCCTACTACCGCCATTAAAAATATATATGCAGGATTTTTCACCAACTTTTAACTGAAATGAGAATAGACAGCCCGTAGAAGTGAAGACCATATCAAATCTTATCGGAAAACGGAAGCATGGAAGATGTCGACAAAATCCCAAAATTGACTAGTAGAAATTAACTTTTTGATACCTCATCAGATTTGAGAGATTTGGCGAAATTCGTGAAAACAATTTACAACGCCTTTCCAACACCAACCAGTGCAGAAAAATTGTGAATTTTTTTTTAAACAATTATAAAAAATGTTGGTTGTTTTCCGGCGTCAGTAGGGTTTCTGGTGAGAAACCCCAACACGAAATCCTCGACTGCTGATTAATCGTTGTCCTAGAGGACATGACCGTTGGAAGACATTTTCACTGGATACGCCAGTTTTTATAAGATTGTGTTGGACTAGGCCCGAAGGAGCTGTTTCGTCATCGGAGGGCATAGACTCGTCAGAGGGTGTATCATGCCTACTATCCGAAACACCCTTACAGCTGGTGGAATTGCTGAGCATAATTTCTATATATTGCACTCGAAATCAAATTTACGATCCGAGACTTATAAACTTAGCTAAATTTCCGCCATAGCAATCCTATACTAAAGGAAGGTGGCGCTGAAGATTACATAAATTCCACCAAATTGGTTGAAATATTTGATGATCAAATATTATGTAATCTTCAGCGCCACCTTCCTTTAGTATAGGATGGCGGAAATTTAGCTAAGTTTATAAGTCTCGGATCGTAAATTTGATTTCGAGTGCAATATATAGAAATTATGCTCAGCAATTCCACCAGCTGTAAGGGTGTTTCGGATAGTAGGCATGATGCACCCTCTGACGAGTCTATGCCCTCCGATGACGAAACAGCTCCTTCGGACCTAGTCCAACACAATCTTATAAAAACTGGCGTATCCAGTGAAAATGTCTTCCAACGGTCATGTCCTCTAGGACAACGATTAATCAGCAGTCGAGGATTTCGTGTTGGGGTTTCTCACCAGAAACCCTACTGACGCCGGAAAACAACCAACATTTAAATCAAATTTGCTTCTATGGTAGCTTACCATGAAAAAATTCCATTCTTTTAATTATAAAAAAGTCCGGTGAAATTAAAAACCAATTTTATGTTCATACATTAATATGAAATCGTGAAATGGGTTTGTAGGCGACTATATAAAAAATCTGTGGAACTGCAAACCAATCTGATATCTCATCAAAGCTAAGAAGTATGTCGATAACTGTGAAAAGTATAAAGCCCCCTTACACCTCATTAGGTCATCAAAAAATACTGAAACAATTTTTGGGCCTATTGTAGTAAAAATCAATTCGATATCTCGTCAGATCTAAGAAATATGTAGGAATTTGTGAAACATAACCAACTCCTTACACCCACTTTAGGGTTGGTTTAATATCCAAAAATCTTGAAAGGGTTTTTTAGATAAATATAAAGAAAGCTCGAGGAAGATAAAATCAATTCGATGTCTTATCATTCCTAAGATATATGACGGAATCTGTGAAAACGTGTTCAACCCTTTTTATTTCGAGTGCGGTGTGGATGGCGTACAGACGGATTGCATTTTTTTTGTTGTTTGTTGTTGTCTATCAGTCATGAAACGTATAAAACAATTTTCAGGATTGCAAATTTTTATTTTAAAAAATCGATAACAATACTTTATTAATAAAATAATAAAGTGAAAGCGTAATAATCAAATCAGGAATTCGTTCTGGGCCTTAGCAATAAAAATAATTATAGTACATTTACACTGAGTCAAAACCTTGTAATTTTCCATGCTCTTGTGCTTGATTTCGAAATCACGCCAAGAAAAGCGATTTAATTTCAATTATGAACCAAATCACACCTTATTGTGAATGCTCATGTCAGCAAAAGATTGTAAGCTGCATTCATCTAATTTTTGACAATAGGTCTGTTCTTTTTGGCTACACCTTCTACACTTTTCTGCACTAACTCTTGAGCGGGTGCGGAGAGGTGAAGAGGGTGACTGAAAAAAGAACAAACCTAATAGGTTTGTTCTTTTTTCATTTATCCTCTTTACCTCTCTGCACCCGCTCAAGAGTTAGTGCAGAAAAGTGTAGAAGGTGTAGCCAAAAAGAACAGACCTAATAGGTCTGTTCTTTTTGCATACACTTTCTACACTAGGTTACACTTTTTACCCTAATGCTGTTCTTTTTGTCGGTGTGACGTCAGAGGTGGCTTTTCTTTTTGTCGAGTGTAGTGTACTCAGTGTACACTTTTCTACACAGGGTCTGGAGCAGGTGTAAGTTCTTCTTCTTTACCATCTGTCAAAATTGATGGCTGTATGCAGATAAAATTGACTTTTTGAATTTGTGAAACTACTGTTTTGAATGAATATATGCAAGAATATTGAATGGCAATAAATTTGCATTGATAGAAGTGAAAGAATAAAGCAAATAAAAAAGTTCGGAATTTTAGCTGTCACTTTTCTACCCTAACCCGTTATTTTTGCGCGATCTACACCCTACACTTTCAGTGTTAGGTGTATTATACTGGAAGTGTAAGCTACACTAAAGTGTTAACTTAACCTGGCAAAAAGAACAAACCTATTATCATTAGGTTTGTTCTTTTTGCCAGGTTAGGTTCACATTTTAGTGTAACTTACACTGAAAATGTGATACAACTTACACTGAATGTGTAGGGTGTAGATCGCGCAAAAAGAACGGGTTAGTGTAGAAACGTGACAGCTAAAATTCCGAACTTTTTTATCTATTTTATTCTTTTACTTCTATCAATACAAATTTATTGCCATTCAATATTCTTGCATGTAAGTCAATTTTATCTGCATACAGCCATCAATTTTGACAGATGTTAAAGGAGAAGAACTTACACCTGCTCCCGACCTAGTGTAAGAAAGTGTACACTGAGTACACTACACTAGCAAAAAGAACAGCCACCTCTGACGTCACACCGACAAAAAGAACAGCATTAGGGCAGAAAGTGTACACTGAGTACACTACACTCGACAAAAAGAACAGACCTATTGTCAAATTGTGACGATCGTAAAATATTAGTTGATATTACATGCGGCAATCAGATGAACAAATGATACTTCACTTTCCCTTTTCTGTACTACTAACTTTCACTGCAAATTTTTCCGTAAAAACACATTGAATTGTATCTGTCAAATAAAATCTACGAAATAAACAATGTGCACAGTTCAACGTGATTTCGAAATCATTTCACGAAAGCACTTGATTTCGAATCAGTGTGAATGTACTATTATAGGGATCGCCCATTTATTTCATTTGGCTGGTTTGTAATTTACGAAATTGATACAGTTTTCTAAAATCGAAAAATGGAAATGACACACAGTCGAGAACAGACATTGAATTTCAGAAATCCGAAACGAAAGTGTCACGAGGCAACGAGAAAACACAGTACCGTGGTATAAACTACTGCCACCCCCAGAAGTGTTGTGGGGTCGCATTGGATCTGATGATGACATTCAATTTAATAACCAAGAAACTTCGAATCTTTTAAATTACGTAGTCACGTAGCGACGAGATTTTGTTTTGTTCTCTGGAAGTTTCTGTTCATGCCTTCAGGTCTGACTACTCGAACATGTCGAAATTAAAGTTTAAATATTAAACAGTAGACAAAATTACTCTCAACAGAACTGTGATCGACCGCATTTCAAATGTATTCCGCCCATTTTCCCTCTATGGTATGCGATTTTAATGTATCACACGACTTTCATTTGTAATTTTCTTCAAATTAAAACCGAAGAACTTTTCCAATTTTGGATGCTGCCAACAGAGCAGAAAGTACCCAATCCCCCCAATTCGACATTCTATAGTTCATCAACGTTTCTTCAATTGTATTCTCTCACCCTCTCCTTCAAATTCAATGTAAATACTTGTTGGTTGTTTTTCGTCCTTACAAAAGCATTTCAGTGGAAGGGAATGCAAGGATTTCACATCGACCCCTCCCCTTCGTCACATACTCGGCGAGGAACGTGTGTAGAATAAGTTCCGAAAACAAAGCAAAGAAGGTTTCCATCCAACAACCGCACTAACTACCGTGTCTATCTAGAAACATCCTGGCTCCGGATAGAATACAGCTCCCGGTCGAATATCCTATAAATTTACCTTCAAAGTTGTATTGTGCCGCCCTGTTGGCTGGTTTAGTTGTTTGGTAATATTCCGCTTGCTAACCTTGTGCGGAAGTCTTTGACAGGAGAAAAGGATTTAAAAGGATATGAAAGATTCTAAGATTTTGATTTAATTTTTTTTTTGCAGAAATTCAAAGCCTTTAGCTTCGACGTCCGGCTACTGGGCTGAGTCATTGCCACTTATTGAGTCGCCTCTTTGCGCTGTTATTGATCCAGTTAGAGACTTCCGATGGCATGCCCTTAGATGTGGAGGACCGGAAACAGCATCCTTTTTATGCGAAATGAATGGTAAGAAGGGAGTTGAATTAAGGATAATCTAAGAAGTTTTCTCTGATTTTATTTGGGATTTGCGCTCCTTTGCAGTACCAAACTGGGCGGTTGAGTG
Source organism: Beris morrisii (assembly GCA_951812415.1). NCBI lineage: Eukaryota > Metazoa > Arthropoda > Insecta > Diptera > Stratiomyidae > Beris > Beris morrisii. The sequence goes on along the minus strand of OX638310.1, from coordinate 166,033,828 downwards.
TACTATTCAGAAAGTTCCTGATTTGACTATTCAATACATGGCTGATAGTGGAACTGTGGAGCTCACTAGGGATTGCGGTGACGAAGAAGTTCTACATAAAATTTGTAAAGGAAAGCAGGTAAGTCAGGAGAAGTTTCACTTCAGTGTCAAAAGACTAAATCAAGGACCATATTAGGATCGGGCACGAATCATGAAGGAGTTAGTTTGTAAAAATGAACGTAAGGATACTATTGAGGATAATTCGATTACATCGACCGACTTGGCCGACACTCACCACAAGTCCTTACAAATTATCAGCAATATGCCATCGGACAACAACGAGGATAATAACATCCACTTGCAGGAACAATTACAAGAAGAGAAAAGGGAACCGGAACAGAATCCCGTTCAGAAGTTAATCGAACAGTTCAACGTCGAAGAGTTGATGCAAGCCGATCAGCCACAGATTCAGGAGTTTATTCCGAAGCCAGTTAAAAAGGTTCCACCGAAGAAAGTACAGATCAATGAAAAGAAAGATAAATCGGTAAAGAAACAAAAATCACTGAAGGATAAAACAAAGCCTACGTTTTCCGAAGAGCTGATGATGAGCGATCAACCAAGTGCCAATATCAATCAAATCCAGGAGCTATTGCCGCATATCAAGAAAAGCCTTCCGCAAGACTTGAAACACCAGGCTACAACACCACAAGTAATTCATACTACAACAGAGCTTCTAACAACTGAAGTCACTGAAGTGACTACCCAAGGTGTTTCGGACGAGTCATCAAGTGTCTACATCTCCACTTCTACCGAGAACATCGAAACCAGTCCACCCACCAGCACCATAGTAACAACCGAAATTGCAACAGAAAAAATCACAGAGCACGCTACGTCAATCGAGACGGCACAACAAACTCAGACTACCGAGGAACCTATTCACACTTCACATCCAAAAGAACACAGTGACAATCACTTCATTCCGCCAATGTTGCTCGTCAAGTCGCACTACACATCGTCGAAACCGCATCCTGATGATCAAAGCCTTACCGCCTCGAATTCAAAATTCGAACCCACCAACCCAAACCACGATATCACATCGCAAACAACTTTCGGAACAACAACAAACTCGACAACCCTTACAACCTCAATGGCGGAAAATTTCAAAGTAGCCAACACCACTTTTGAACCATCCCAAACTAGTACACAACAGCACCACCAAGTTGTCGAAATCAAGATTGGTGACTCCGATAATCCTGCAGTCAAATTTTCCGTAACAACTCGTCCCGCCATTGGAACAACCATCGCATCACTATCACATGACACAACTACATCCCCAACGACCACAATTGAAACCGTCGACAAGGCCAATTCACATTCGTCGAGTACAACTCAACAAGGAATCGCAACCAAAAACGAATTCCCATCAGGCAACTCAGAGACCGCCTCTTCAGAACACGCTGATACAAAGCAATTTAAGTCCAAGAACAAGAATAAATTCTCGAATGAAGAAAACTTTCAGCCATACCGACCAAATCGAAGACGCTCCCTAACTAAGCCCGAAGCTACAAACTATCTAAAGAAAATGCTTGGATAATTATTTGGGGTGTTGCCCGATTCGAACGAGTCGTTCTAATTATAACAAAAAACTATCGTTTATAAGTTGCCAAACATAAAAAACAAACAATTTTTTGACTGAAATCAGTTAATTTTAAAACTAACTATTTAATAATAATAATAATAAAAGAAAACATTTTTATCAAGGATGCGAAATAATGCAGTACCATGCTGCTATTAAAACTGAACTATTGGCATTAACTAAAAACCTAAACATAAAAACAAAAATAATTAAGAACTTTTTTTGAGTTGACGAAATGAAGAAACCCTTTTTTCTAGGTCACTATGGTAGATAAAATATCACACAAACTGAAAAAGCATTTGCACTACAGTTAATACTCCCAAATCCAATAAATTTAAAAATAATGAAAATAAGACAAAAAATATTAATTAAAGAAGAATGATTGAAATTAATTAAAGAAACAAAATAGGAAAAATATTAAACTAAACGATAACTTAACTTTAAGAAAATGTTTATTAATTTCAAAAACAAACAAAATTATTAACTTATCATTATGAATATTGAATTATGTTTACACAAACACTTTGGAGTTTATATAATTAATGATGTTGGTGAGGAAATAAACAAAAACAGTTCTGTAGAGAAAAAACAAACAGATTTGTGTTTTACCAGATCAATTTTTTTCTTATTTTGAAGCGCCTCAACAATGTAAGAAAAAATGCGGTTAGTATAATAATCAAAAGGGGTAAGTAAGTACAAAGTGTTAAAGTTAAATGTAAAATATTTTTCCGAAAGAAAATAAATTTAAATTTAAGTTGAGTATGCCTTACCAAGGACTTTAATGTCAAACATCTTATTTTTCTAGCTTGGTCAAAACAAAAATGAGAGGATTGACCAATGCTGCCCAATATTTAAAAAAAAAAAATTCCCAGTCCAATTTTCAGACAAAACAGTATTAAGGCCGGTTTACATGACGGTTGCAAACAATTTTTACTGAGATTGTGAGGGAGAAGGGAAATCTCTAATGAGAAACTGATCAGGAGTGAAACGAACAGATATTATATCCAGCAAAAAATATTGAAGATATTTTTGTAAATATGTTTGTGCCAACATTTTTTGCAGTGGTTGCTTCTACTCCATTGGAAATTCAATAAGCTAGCTCCCTCACAATCTCAGTAAAAATTGAGTGCAATCGCCATGTAAAGCGCCCTTTAAGCAAATAAAAAATATTACAATCGAGCATCAGACAAACCCACAATCCAGTATCCCATAAGAATAACGTTGCAAGTAAGTGTAAGTACTCTTTATTTATGTAGATTATACACACGCCATCGAATGAACTCGATATCTCGCGAAGTGCAAAGATGAAGTATTAATGATGAGCGTGTGCGCGTAAACTAGATCAGTTTTTGATAAAGCTTCATCGGAGTGAATATTTAAAGACTAGCCGCATAAGGCTTTGAACATGCGAACATGTAAACACCTGCGAATTAGACAAAATAAATTGCTGTTTTAATATCACTTTATTCAAACTGCAATTTATTTTATTTATAATTGAGTGAATTAAATTTTTTACTTAAATTCCGATGAAAATTTGCCGACTACATTATCTGGTTTTGTAGGTGAAAATGGTTCAATATCTGGTGCGGCTGATAATTAGTACATTGTCAGTTATTTGTATTATGAAATATATTTGTTAACTTATTTTCTGAATCATCATATTCCGTTATTTATACGTATGAAATTTCAACTTTGGACCATTACCGGTTTTTTAGATATAAAAATGAGAAGGTTTTTTATTCTAATCCTCCCCGTCACCCTCCTCACATTCACAGGCTCAGGTTTCAACTCGAAAGAGGTTAACACTGAGTTACACCACAAGAAAAAAAATCTGCCAAACTGCCAGTCTGGGCGCAACTTTATTATTTTTTGGGTAGAAGTCCGAAACGTGTTTAATACTGAGATGAGGTGTATGTCACTATGCGACTGATTACCTAGTTCCAAATAGCCTCCTGATTATTCTTTAGGTTAAAATAACGAAATTCATGAAAATGTTGAAAAAACCTCTTTTCACGCACATCTGTTTTACTCCAGCTCTGTACATCAATCAAATTTTAAACTTTTTTTTGCTTTAACTACTCCTGTAGTACTTCTACATATACATACTAAGTTTCAACTTTCTAGCATAAGCCGTTTCTGAGATATGAAAAACCACCCCCACCCCCGTACCTTGCTACACCGATCAAAAATTTTATTTTTCTGGGATGTCTCTATAGCACCTCTATACAGTTATCAATTTTTAGCTTTTTATCCTTTGCGGCTTTCGAGAAATTAAAACCAGAATTTTTTCATTCCCCCCCCCCCCCCCCCCCCCTTCCCATCGATCCCTACACCCATACCCTGCTATAGGTCTACTGGTCCTAACTCCTGTAAAAATTTCAAGATCATACCTGATACGGTTCATGAGATATAAAAATTTAATTTTTTGAAAAATGGCTGTCTCCCACCTTCAGCGCTTCACCTCCCCTCTCAAAAATTTTACATTCAGTAGACTCCACTGGTAATTATATATACAGAAACCAAATTTTATTTCCACACAGTCTACCTACCATAAAAATTTCAACTTAATATCTCAAGGGGTTTGTGAGCTACGCACCTTCAAACGGTTTTGCGTACGGCGGACGGCGTACGGCATCTACGGCGGACAGACGGAAATTTTTTATTTTGCTTTTTTGGTGCTTACTAGTCCTAAAACGTGTAAATACAAAATTTCAGGGTGGCAAACTTTTTTGAAATTTCAGGTCGATAACAATACTTTATTATTAAAAAATAATAAAGTAAAATCAAGCTGATAAATCAAAAGGCTCTTGAGATACGATGCACCTTTTTCGCGATTCATTTCTTCAACACCCTATGAACCACCACCACCAGCCCCGTAGAATTTTTTAGTGTACATCTGTTATACCTTTTCATTGTTTACCAAATTTCACCTGTCTACCATACACGACTCCTGATATATGGAAAGGTAAAGCTTTTAGTCCTCCTCACCCAAATCCCTTCATAATTTTCAGAAAACACAATTTTCTCTCATCATGCTATTGGGACAATTTGAAAAACTCCGGCAACCCCGAACGCCACAATATCATCCCTGTGTGTCTATAATGTTTCAGAATCGTCCCGGATTTATAAAATCCTGAAATTTTCGCTTAAATCACTCCGCCCGCTACCTTACACCCACAAAAACAAAAATTTCATCCCAAATAGGAACCATTCACTCCACCCACTGTGAAAATTTTAAGCTCATATCAAACCACTTATTAAAATATAATGAAGTAATATGGTTTTCTTATTATACAAGCTGAGCACGCTCGACCGCGTTTGTAGAGACCAAGGCCTCTGCTACTGTACTGAAAACACGGTGAAATTGAAAATCGTAAACATCTTCGTTAACTTGGGAAAAAATGCATGAAACACAAAAGGTTGGATTTTTTCCCCACAACTTTTGTTATATTAAAGTTTTCTATGGAACATTAAAGAAGATATTTGAAATCCTCTTAATGTAATCCGCCCTTAATTGACGCCAATCAAAAAAATCAAAATATAATAGGGTACGCCCTTTAACCCATTACTAAAATTCACCAATTTCGGTGGAGCCGTTTTCACGTATTGTCCGTACAGATCCATAGACTTGCGAACAATTTTTCAAATTTACTCCCAGTGATATTAAATTTTCTAATGCAACTTTTCCCTCCACCTCTTTTATGTTAAATTCTTTTTCTTTTTTCAATAGGATTTAAATTAAATGCATATGAAAAACCTCTTCTTTTTCTCTCCATGAAAATCGTTCATCAAAAATTGATCAGAAAAAAGAAAACTCAAGTCTTGTGTCTCAGTGAGGCAATCTGACTCTGGCTATGAATTAGCATAACTTAAGTTTAATGATAAACGTAATCCAGTAGTTTTCCGTTAAAAAAAATTACGCACAGCAAAAACCATTTGAGAATCACTGTTTTATTCTTCGCTTGCATGTGATGTGGGTATTTTGGTGGGCTCCCGTATAGGCAGACTGAGCCGCATTTATGTATAGTAGCTCTGGAAATAATTCGCACATTTGATGACGAGTTCTATGTGAGCTATGCCTTACTAAAAATGAAGAAGGATATGAAGTAGTCGAACTACATCAGTATTCGATTTAATGCCCTTTTTAAATATGCTTTTGTAATACATGCAAAATTCATAATAATGATGTGTATTAGCCTTAGATTTCTTTTCTTGGATAAAACCTTAAAACCAGCGAGTGTTAATTGTTGTAATTTGTAATCTGAGCCCTAACATTTTACGTAACATTCAAGTAAATGATGTTTCATTACCGTAAGATCCTAACACAAATATGGATTTCGTTTAGTTTCAAGAGGGACTTCAGTGTCATAGAAACTAGTCACAGTGAACTAAATCTCTGGTAATTTCATATATTAAACCTATAGATAGATGGGATCCTCATGGGACGGGTTTGTGACCAAAAATCAAAGTTTTTTTTTTCTTTTACTCGTCTGCAATGTCTGCAAATACCACATAATAAGAAGCTCACCACGTTCGTAAAAAGAAAAAAAATCACTGGGGCGTAGTATAAAAGAGCATTATCAGCAAAATGGAAGTTTTATGGAAGAAGGAAGATGACACGAAATGAAAGAAGTCATTACTAACTCTATGGTCCCATAGTGGAACCATTGAACTGGTAAAACTTACGAATTCCAAATAATAGACAGACCTTTAAATTTTTCACCTGTAATACGAATCAGAATTTTTATGTGATTGCTGTTTTCTTTAAATTATTCTTGATTTTCATCGGAAATCTTTGATTGGAAGATGTTAAAAATTCTGTGTAAGCTGTAGTCCTTTCTTAATTTTCCGATTAACATTAAAGGCAGATCTGTTCGAGATACGAAAATGCAATTTTTACGAAAAGTAGAGTAGTGGACGCCTGTTGGATTTTTTACGACATGTGGTGCGTCGCAATTTTAAATAATTTAAAATCTCTATTTTCTTTTACTATTTACCGATTTGGTTTTACAGCAATGCTATACTGACTGTCACGGGCATTTGATCATTGGACTGCAAAAACAATAAGACAAGTTAAAAAAAAAAAATTTAAATTACATAACTAATTTTTTTTACCGAAAAGTTAAAGCTAAAGTTTCATAAAAGATCAACCATCTAATAGCTTTTTTTGTATTACGTATAATTTTAAAATTATTTGTGCGAATAATAATAAATACTTGAATTTATAGTATTTTTGAACAAATCTCAACTATTAAAGGGCGGTAAAATTGTATTCCATCGTTAATTACTGCAAAGAAGAAACTTTTCGGTTTTTAATAATTTGCTAAGTACTTTTTTGTGTATTACGGTCGCACTTGTACGTAATTGAATAGATAAGTGGAAAAATAATAAAAAACCATAAAAGTCATTAGGACATAAATTAAATTGAATCAATTAGAAGAGATCGCTTCAGTATTGAAGAAAATTTTAGTACTTTAATAAATTTTTTCCCAAATACCAAGATAGATTTCTGATAATCTCTCTAGAAATTTCTTTTCCCTTAGCATTTGATGAACTTTTTGTAAAGGTTTGTCCACCGTAAATTACTCTGGACGAACTTAAGTAGCATAAGACCATATCTTGAGGGTTATACTTCATATACTTAGAACACCTTTAGATACTTGTTGAAAATAGACTAAATTCGTATGCCTCCTCCACACGTCTTAAAACTGGCTTTTGTCAGGAAGTTAAAGTTTGGAACTTCTGTCTATAGTTTGATATAAAGAGTGAAAGCAAGTCTTGCTTGAATAATTTGAGCTGTACTCTCAAGTTCAACTACTTATTGACGGTGTGCTTAAAGAAAGAATATGTGATATCTTATCACAAGAACAGTTTATGCTCGCAAGTTGAATGATGACAATTCTATCGGTACATGTATATGTTAAAATTTTAAAAATTTGATGAGGGTGCCAACAGTGTTATAATTTTTGTCGACTTTAAGAGCTTGAAATATTTTGACCCAAAAATAATAAATTTAGTAGATTTTTTTTGTTTCTTTAACTTGGTGTGTGATTCATTTTTCATATAATCTACACCAAACCAAACCATTTAACTTGAGCTTGATTTAAGGTTTTCTTAATCATTTAAGATCCCTTACTTTAATTTTGCTGCCATTTTTGCTCCTTTTCGTTTACACTTAATTGGATAACTTCTAACGATCCAATTTCTCTGTTCAGTTACAGCGTAAAAGTCGAAATTAAATTTACATTTAGGGTTCAGACGACGGTTTACATTGTGTTCGGGAACTTTATTGCTGCTTATTTTCGTGCATCACAACGAAACTTTTCCTCCTTCGTCCTTATGAAATATTTTATCGTTTCTTAACGACAGGAAAATATGAATGTGGCCTGATGATGTACACAATATCCTTCTAAACGTAGATACAACTATGTAGACGTGTAACACACGGGAGAATCACGATTAGAGTTTAGTACAGCGTTTTGTTGCCGATATACAGGGATGGTACCTTAGATGGTATATGAGCATGTGGGGGGTACTCGTACAGGTGAAAGACTTTTCTTAGATATACGAAAAGAGGTAAATTCCGAACACAAGAAGGATAAAGGAGAAGGAAAACCCTGAAGGATTTTTGCAAATTATCTTTGGATTTTCTTCGAAATTCAATTTGTGCTCGTTTGAGGTTAGGATTTTCTATATGTTTCTGAACAGTGCCTCTGGCCGAAAAATCGTTTTTCCTAACAAAAAAAAAACCACACATACTACATCGACGTTAATGTGTTTGATATTTAAACATGTCTTTTGAAAATTACATTACATGGATTGTTTGGTAATGATTCGAATGAATAATATCCTCGAGGGAAAAATTGTTTTGAAGATCATGGAAATTATTTTCGTTTTCCTACATTTTGACTGTGAAGAAGAAAGCACTTTGAAGGTCCTTTTGCTTTGCATGTCACATATTTTTTGAATTTTTTTGAAGCAGGTCTGTGGCCTTTTGGTAAAAAGGTTTCATGACGTAATATACTCTAACTTTACAGTTTGTATACTTGCAATTTCTGTGGCAATCTTTTTATTCACTCTTTGTCATGAAGTATACAGTCATTATACCTGTACAGTATTTTATGTAGATTTTTTATTCAGGCTCCTCACCCGTTCAAAAGAGGGAGTAGTGCTATTATCAACATTGTACATATTATAAGAGATTAAAAACATGCATTGAAAAAATAACTTTTTTTACATTGTAAAAATCTCGCTTTCAAAACTTTATGCCTTTATTGTACCAAGTTTCAAATTTTGTTATATCTGATATAAAAATATTTGTCAAGGGGGTTTGGATCTATATAAAGATGTGTTAAAAAAATTAACTGTGAAGAGGGGTTCTGCCGAGATAGCGAATTAATTTTTCTTCCGCGGGCTCTTTATATAAGAGTATAGAATTTGTTTTTAGGACGTTTCGTTATTCAACTCCTAAGTGGGTGTAAAGCAGTGGTGTACTCTTTCACGAATTCCTCTATATCTATTAGGTCTAATGCGACATCGACTTTTTTTCTTTTATAGGCTTTATTTATAGTTGCCTAAAAACCAACTTCAGCAATTTTCGATATTCAACTCCCAAGGCGATGTAAGATAGTTGTATACATTTTCACGAATTTCGACAAATATTTAAGATCTGATTTGATATCAAATTGATTTTTACTTCAACGGGATTTGTCTATAATTGACTAGAAATCAATTTCAAAGTTTTGCGTTATTCAATCCTTAAGAACGAGGATGGTAGTAAAGTGGTTTTGCATGTTTTACGAATTTCGTCATATCTCATAGGTTTGGCAAGAAATCGATTTTGTTTTATTTCAATCCACATCCTATAAAATCGCCTAAAATAAAGATTTTTGATGTTCAACCGAAAAGAGTATGTAAGGGGGTTGTCGTCAGTGGCGGATCCAAACTTTGCTGTTGGGGGGTGGTGGAAATTTTTTTGATTTGACTATTTTGTTTGATCAAGTTCTGTGTGAATTTAGCTACATAGACTGCACTTAGCAAAAACGGGATCATATTGTTTTCATCTTATTATTGGTCATTCCATCAAGAATCGCCAAAGTTGTGACCTTACCATTTCCGATTCTTTTGAAAATGTTTGTAATTGAAGAACTAGTGAAAAAAATAATTAAAATTCAAGTTTGTGTTTCTATCTCATTTTTTAACTAACAAAAACAACAACAATCTTTAAAATAAGCCCTACTTTATTATTCAAGGATAAAAATTACCAGAGATATGAATTTTCAAAGAGGACTCGGACATCTTTTTTGGGAAATCTTTAACATACTATAACTAACAAAAAAAATTAGATAGAAACAAAAACTTGAAATCATATTTTTTTCACTAATTCTTCGAGTACATAAATTTTCAAATGAATCGGCGATGATAAGGTCACACTCGTTCTTGATTAAATGACCCTTTTTCTATAAAATAATTGAGAACCACTATAATGTTCTTCGATTTTTTTGACCCCGATCCCATTGAGATCCCAAGTTAATTTTTTGATATTTTTTAAAAAACAGTATAACCTACAAAATATCAAAAAACCCGTTTTGAGATATTCAAGGATAAAGGACAAAATCATTGTCATTGAAAAAAATTTCAAGGATAATTTTTATTGCGACAACCTTCCCCTTTAAAATAAGCCATATTTTATTATTCAAAGAGGACTCGGAGACCATTTCTGCGAAAACTTTAACATACTATAACAAAAAAAATGATATAGAAACAAAAATTTGAATTTCAATTATTTTTTTCACTAGTTCTTAAAGTACAAAAATTTTCAAAACAATCGGAGATGGTAAGGTCCCAAATTTCGTCATTCTTGGCGGTTCTTGATGGAATGACCCTATTACCTACGCAATATGTTGTCTTGTAGTCTTTTTATCATGGTGCGTTTACACTCATCCTTGAGGCTAGCTTCGAGGCGAGCCTCTACCCCCATCAGGTCATCGCAAACCAGTTTTCATCGGCTGTGTTCTTTGCTGTGTTGAAAGCAATTTACACTCAACATGCCTTTGCGGCGCAACTTCCCTATAAGTGCGAAACGACAGAAATACGATGAGCTGCGTGTGGTACCACAGTTCATTGTATGTGTGTACACATATGGAAGCGTGCGTCGGAGAAAAAGTTGAAGAATGTTAGACTCTTGCGACTGCACGAGCCATCTGATTGGTTGATTTTATGGTGGGGATAGAGGCGCGCCTTAAACGTTGAGTGTATGGTAAATCCACCATCATGGTTTTGTTCTGTGCTTTGCATTGCACCGCAGAACTACAGTAAATGCTAATTACAGTCCACATTGGAGTGGAGTAAAAATAATCGGAGAACGGTTGAAGTATGTATGTTTAGAAAATTCGGAAGTGCTCTTGGGGGGGGGGGGCGGCCGCCCCCTCCGCCCCCTCCCCTTTATCCGCCAATGGTTGTCGTGGTCCGGTTTGGCTCCGACTCTCCCTACGCGCACCTCGTACCGGTGATTGGGTTCTATATTCGAACTATGTCACAAAAAGCGGCCGGATACCTTTGCTCGGCGGTCAGCGGGAAATCTGCAACTCTGTCCAACTCGGGTCAACCGTCGAGAATTGATCGATGGTCGATGCAGATCAGCAAATATCGGTCTGATGGACAATAATTGACTAAGCGATAATTGCTGATCGATTCTCCCAAGTCCGGGAAACAATCAGTCTTGTGAGTTGTGACGATCATTGAAAGATCGAACGGTTTTCCGCGGTCGAGCCGGTAGTGGTATGTCGAAAAGCCGGTAGTTGTATGTCGAAAAGTGATTGTTCATAATAAATAAGTAAAGAGTCAAGTATAAGTAAATAGAGAATGATTGTTAAGTGTAAGTCGTTGGTGTTTTCTTTGTGTGGTTGAAAACTTGAGTGTTCGCGTTACATATTTTCAAGTGCGTGAAGCAAGCCCTAGGAAGGAGGCACACAAGGGATTTTGGACCACGAAAGGGTTGCATATATCTTTACGAATGCCGCCATATCTCTTAGATCCATAGAGAGGCTCTTAAATAAATAGATAAACACATATGCATGGGCACTTTGGGGTATTCAATTCGTAAGATGTTGCAAGGATTCGTTTAAGTTTATATGTCTTTGGTCCGATGGGATATCAATTCAGCAATCATCGGGTCGTACCGCTTAGCGCTCGCGTCGCAATCTCTATAAATATTTCCATCTGCAAAATATACAAAATATGTAAGCGATTTTTTAGATTAGATTTATTTACGCGAAATCAACAATTTTAAGTGCAAAAATATTAAATTATTAAACTTGAACTGCATGCATAAAGGCATCTATACAAATTTAGATAATTTTCTACGAAATGCATCGACATTCATTTCGAATAAAATAAATGGACAAAATTCAAACAGAAACATGTGTGCCTTTACCGAATGTTCACATTGCAGATATTCGTATAATTCGCAATTGTTGCGACCATACAAATTCTATACACGCCACAAATAAATTGCAGATGAGAATTTCCAATGGACTTTCCTCATTTTGAAAGTGATAGCCAACAAAACTCAATTACGTCCTGAAACGTTGGGTCAACCTCGCTTCGGATGCAATATAGACACAAGCAGGAGTACGGGGGGGATATTGGAAAATTTACGAAATGGAGAACTGCGACAATTAAAAATTTAATTAAACAAAACAATCGACTATAAATATAAGAGAAATTTCTCTGTGGCTACGCATACGTATATTGAGAATTACAAAGATATATATTTGGTGTGTAGCGGTTCTACTGAATATATTGACCGTAATTATTGATTTTCCACACTAGATATTACTCGAAAATGAGTTAAACATAAACAAAAATGTTTATATAATATATACATATAAGTAAACAGACGAGTATTCGAAGCAAACTTTCAAAATCAATAATTATTACCTTTTTATTAAAACATCTAGAGATTCATTCTATAGCGCCGATGAAAGCAGATCAAAATAAACTATTAATTTATATTAAGCTCGAAGATAAAGAGTACGACTGCATACTTGCCGGTGTATGAAGCTCATCACAATTTTGATCGGCACGGACATGCACTGAATCATTAAATACATTACAGTGAAGAGGCGAACCAATTTTACTATAAAATTTCTAATTTCAAATGCAAAAATAATCCTATTAGACAGAATCTTGAAATTGTGCAATAAGTTTTCAAATAAGTGCTGGAATTCGAGGAGCACAGTTACAACCTTCATACAGGAGTAATAACTTTTTTTTGTTGCTTTACCTACCCCTGACCTAATTTATTACCGATTGTGTGAATAATATATTTCCACATCAATTTCATTAGCCTTTTAATAAAAACTGATTTAACTTCTAATCATTCACTCCATTATATCAAAACCGCAAATTACAATTCGTTCAATATCGTTTTCAAGTACCATAATATTACTGTCTTCTTTTCCAAACAAATTACCCCTTTAACTTGCCATATTTATCGCATTTCCTCATAAGGATGATATCAAATCCGTAATGGAGCAACGAATAAAAGGGAAATGGAAAATCCCTGGCACCGAAAAATTCGTAATGCAAAGGCTTTGCCTAGGGCACATCTCTCCGATTTGTCTCTTCCAATAAAAACAGCAGCCTTCCAAAAAACCTGACTGAAATTTATGCAAAGCGTTTCTTCTCAGATAACTTCAATGGTCCCGAAAAACGGGCACACAAGCTGTTTGAAGAAAATCGGTAAGAAAAAATTGCAACATTAGGGCCTTCAAGGATGAAGACTATGACTATGAACTCAAGACGCTACAGCAAGCAGGGATGAATGGCAGTCGAAGCAATCGGGGATGAATGGTAGTTGAAAGTATTTGCGACGGGTCTCGGTGTTTAGAGTCTGGCGCCTTTTTCCGTCAGGTAACCTACTCTAATAAATAAAAAAGCAAAGTCTCATTTCGGATCAATTTCGGATCTAAACACTTTGCCAGTAGTCAACTGACGAATTCGATCCATCTTCGAGCAGACTACTTCACTTAGAGTTTACGCTACAACATATCTTCAAGTTCTGGCACATATGCTCAAGGCGGTACCCATAATCTTGGAGAGCATAAAATTAGGGTAAATGTGGAGGCTTGATGGGAAGGTGGGCTTGTACTGAATGTGAGATGGGGTTGAAACAATAACAACGAGTTCAAGTAAGACGTAGCTATCTGTTGTGTCAACAATTTCAAGCCGAACTATTTCCAAGAGTTGCATGCAATTTCAATTTATGTTCATTTAGGGCATCTCACTCTCGTCTCGTTGCAAAAGCAGCCAAGCGTAGAATATCCTGCATTATACTTCACGAAGGAATTTTCACTCAACATCTTGAATTCCACTTTGAGTAAGATATGAGAAAAGATAAATCTGACGGAAAATTGCACAATTCGATTTCAAGTACTAACTATACGAGAACGTCGTGTCTTACAAGGAAGTCTTGTAGTAAAGGCTGTTCAATTGATAGAAGCGCTCGGGTTTGTATTATGTTGCACTTCTGCATAATTTTTCAATATTTTTGTAGAAGTGCGTCTCAAAAGGTTGACTCTATTCCATATATATAATTCTGTTACAAAAACCTTTAATTTTTTTTACTCAAACTCCTCTGCACATCTATAACCCAATGTATGTACAATCAGAATATTCATTTGAACTTACTTTAAAAGTTGAACGAACAAAAAAAAGCATACTTCAAGCATCAAGGGTATGGAACCGCTAGTCACAGTTCTATTACTAATTTGTAAATAATAAAAAAAATAAATAAATAATGAAGTAAATTTATATTTTTTTGCTACTAACGTGAAGGTTGATTAAATTGCTAAGACGTCGCCTTCATATTTGGATGCGGTGAAAAAGCTCGTTCTTAATCCGCGCCCAACTAAATTACCACTCCTTTTGTCTTCCTATTTGGACACGTTCTCTACGCTTAGTTTCTTTTTGGTACGTTTTTGGAATTAACTACATTAAAAATATGTTTTTACATTTAAACACGCACACTTTCTGGTGAGAATTTTGGACACCCAACGTGGAGTTGAACATATTACACAATCCTCTCTCTGTATATTTGAACACACTAACTTCGCTCGTACCAATATTTGAAGCCAACATGGGATTTGACTAAATCGCACATATTTGGACACGATAAATTCACTTATTCTCGCATTTTGCGCCCAGCATGGGGCTCAACTTCACTATCATCAACATTTGAATTTGAATGCGCTCACTATTTTTATGCGGAAAATGTGGTACTGAACACTAAATTATTAGCACTCGTTTATCTTCTCATTTGGTTGTGATATTTTCAGTGGTGGTCGTGTTCGGCGCCCAGCGTAGGGCTCGATTATTTAACCAACACGGTCGTCTTCGCATTTAGACGCATTAATTTTGCTCGCATTTATTTTGACTCAAAAAATGAAATAAACGTCCGTCTGTTTATTTAGACATGCTGACTTCGCTCGTGCTCATATTTAGCACGCAACATGGGGCATAACTTAAGTTCGATACAGTGTGCAATTATAGCTTCGTTCTTGGTTTGTTTTTCCTCCAAACAAGGATTTTGTGCGATGAGCATATTTTAAATCATTCTTCGAGGCACAACTCAAACCTGTTTTTATTACCGCATTGTCCTCCGTTTCCTTACATTTCCGACATCGCTTGACAAACTCATCCTGTCTCATAAATAAACCAGGACGGACTGAAGAATTTTTTCGGGGTTCTTTTGTGTTTTTGTGGCCGGCAAACATTATTGCCATTTCTGTCCATGTATCGAGTGTTTGCCGAGCGCAAATACAATCAAACGGCATATAAATAAAATGAAAGTAAGGTAAACATGTCGCCGACATTAGCCAAATTAACGGCATGAGTAAATACAGAATGTAGTCCTACGGTATCCTACAGTGCGTAAACAAGTAGATGACGTGATGCTTCGTTTTCGGAACTACGATGTATATAACCGTAAATATACAGATATAGTACCCGGTACGTATAACGGGTAGACCAATGATATCGTACCATATACATGGAACACAACGTTGTACTTATAATGGCCATGTGTACATTTTCCTGTGCATATCCTGAACCCGGACTACGCACAAATGTACCCCAATTACGGGGGTAAGCTTCATAATTTATGTCGCTGAGTATTCCGGGAGTAACCAGACAGGATCTGGAATAGATTATCCGTGGTACAAGCGAATTATTATCGTGGTGTACTTGACGTCAGACTAATGGAATTACGGAACGGATTACGGGCTTATTTCCGCGGATTTATTTCAACATTACGTAGCGCATACCGCTGAATTTGTTTATTGTTGAAATGAATTTCGATTAACTGCTGGGATACATTTTAATCGTACAGATTGGACAAATATTGCATCTCTCCATCAGCATCATGTGGAAATTTATTATAACAATATTTTTTTTTCTATAGCAGAGCACTCTATTAACACCACTTAATATTTACGCCGTTTTTCGTCTAGTTTCAAAGTAATTCCCAGATTTTAGTCAGTTCGAAAATCTAGCACGCTTCCTCTAATTAAAAGACAACAGAATGCCCTGACTACTTCCGATTCCGATTGCATCCCAGTAAATTTAAAAAATATTTATATTGATCGATACTGTTCGCCGTGATTTCAAGTAAAACACAATTCGTTTAAAATCTATAGATTTATTATTCGCATTTAATATAATCGCACTAAATGCCCGATTTGATTTACTTGATCACTATTTCATTGCTGCTTTCAATCAAAATCGCTTTACAAATGTTTTGCGTATAAACTGCTCGTTGTATCGCTTCGTCGTAGTAAACTGTCTCGGCTGTATACTTTTCCGTGCTTATATACTGCATGTGTTGAGTAGAGACCTTTCCCTTATATTCGGTGGTGTATGTGGAATGTACCGATAAGAGAAAAATTGTTCGAGAAGAATAAAAACTTATCACTGGAAACTTATCAAACTTGACCCAAGTTTTTGCTTTCAAGTATTATACGACTGGAGAAGACGCAACTTGATTAGTGTTTACAAGGTAGGTCGCATACATTTCCATTTGTCCTAATATTTGTGAACAAAAACTTAACATCGACTCAGTCGCGATACATCACTGACAGACAGCCATAAGGCTAATCCACTACTACCGCATTTTACTGGATATCCTTTTTTTTTAAAACATCCTTCTATCTTATCCATAAGCCCAGGAAATCTCTTTAATCCGAAGGACATTTTCTGCAGCAGCTAGTCTACGCCTTTTTGACGTTATCTGTCTAACGTTGGGAGCAAGTATCCTTGTATGTTCGCAGTGGGCTAATGGTCGTTGTACGATTGTTCCTGGGCGTAAATAATAAAACAAAATACTCTTCGTCTTCTTTAAATGCGAAACCATCCCTTTGTATGTTAAATGTAGAAGAAAATCGTTCATTCTTTAGGCGCCATTGCAACTACCAAGTGTGTTTTTTCCACATATAAGTGAAAAGGAAAAGTCATGTGACTTTGTAGTGTCGCAAAATTGACTGAACATCGTAAAAGTCATTGTGATGGCATGACTGACTATAACTTTTTTTCCTGTTCTTGAGTTATATTCCATATTTTTTCCCATTTTTTGTCATTACATTCCAATTCATTGGGGAATAGGCTTCTTATCTTTTCTATATGGTATTATCGAAGCCTTACGACTCTTCCAGTAGATTGACAGCTACGATACCGAATCTAATTCTCTGAGGACTCATATAAGGACTTGATGTAAAATTGTTTTGTATTCTTAAAAAAATACTAATCAATAATGGAACTTTTTGGATGTGACTACGATCATGGTACACAAGAGCCTACTCGTGACTTACATAATGCTCCCTCAAGACAAAGCATTGTTGATACCCTGGGTGGAAATTTATTATATATTCGAATCACTTGATTTCATTTTATATCTTCCTTACTGTTACATATATCCATGGCCCCCAAAAAAATCAGAGATGAGAACTATGCAATTTCCAGTAAAACAGGAAAATAAGCAGGAGAGAGACAAATTTTATTATGTCATTGCCACCCACGAAATAAGATGCTACTTGAACAGAATCAAAACATACATAAATATATAATCTTCCAAGGGTACGCATTTTACTTTATTATTTTTTAATAATAAAGTATTGTTATCGACCTGAAATTTCAAAAAAGTTTGCTACCCTGAAATTTTGTATTTACACGTTTTAGGACTAGTAAACCCCAAAAAAGCAAAAAAAAAAAAAATGTCCGTCTGTCCGTCTGTAGACGCCGTACGCCGTCCGCCGTACGCCGTACGCCGTACGCAAAATTGTTTGAAGGCGCGTAGCTCCCAAACCCGTTGAGATATTAAATTGAAATTTTTATGGTGGGTAGATTGGGTAAACCCCTACGACTGGTATATTTTTGAGGGGTGGGGGTACAAGGGGAGAGGAGAGGGGAGCGTTTTAGACGAAAAATTTTGGTTTCTAGACCTCAGGAAGCACTTATGCTAGGAGGCTGAAACTTGGAACTTATGTAGTACTATGATAATGGACTCAATTGCAAAAAAATGGTCGATATTGGTTAAGGGGTGTGGAAGTGGGGAGGAAAACAATGAGTCTTTAACGCATGAAAGCCGGGATTGAAACATTCTAAAATCGATATCTCCTGAACAATTGATGTCAGAAGATTGGAACTTTGTTGTTGTCCTTAGGGATACTTCCAGATTAGACAAGAGCTAAAATTTTTAAGAGGGGTGGTGGGGTGTAGGGGTGGGGGGTGAAAAACTTTGGATTACAATATCTTCCGAACCAATTACAGCAGGAAGATAAAATTTAGTTTCTGTATATGGGATCACAAGAGGAGTCTACCGAAACTACATTTTTTGAGGGGGGAGGTGGAGCACGAAAGTGGGGGGACAGCAATTTTTCAAAAAATGTAATTTTTATATCTCAGAAACCGTATCAGATATGATCTTGAAAATTTTACAGGAGTTGGAGTCGGTAAACTTCTAGTAGGGAAAAAAATTTTGGTGGTGTGGGTGTTGGGGGTGATGGTGAAAGGGGGTAGAAAGGAAAACATTCTGATTTTTATTTCTCAAAAACCATAATGAATAGAAAGCTAAAAATTTAGAATTATATAGAACCACTATGGAGACATCCTAGAAAAATAAAATTTTTGATAGGGGTATCAAGGTACGGGGGAGAGGAGTGGTTTTTTATATCTGAGAAACGGCTTATGCTAGAAAATTGAAACTTAGTACGTATATGTAGATGTACTACTAGAGTAATTAAAGCAAAAAAAAGTTCAGATTTTTATTGGCGTTCAGAGGTTGAGTCAAAAAAATGTCCGTGAATCCACATTTTCACGAATTTCATTAAAACTTTTAGACATGTCAAACTATCAAAGCAATTTTACTTCTGCGGGCTATTTATATAAGCGCCTAGTAACGGTCTTCAAAATTTTTCGATATCCAACCCCTAAGGGGGAGTAAATTGGTTGTGTACATATTCACGAATTCTGATATATTCCTAAGGTATATTGAGATTTGGAGTTCACTTGTACTTCTATAAGCTTTAAACGTAGTCGGGAAAAAACCGATTTAAGTATTTTTCTCAATTAAACCCCCTGGGGGTATTGTTTAAGATTTCACTGATTCCGTAAATCTTTTAGGTTTAATGTGATCGAATTCGCTTTTACTACTATGAATTATTCTATTGATAAAAAAAATACGTAAATAAAAAAAAAATCTGCCAACAGTCTGGGCGCAACTTTATTATTTTATGGGTAGAAGTCCGAAACGTGTTTAATGATGAGATACGGTGTTGGGTACTATGCGACTGACAACCTAAAAAATAACCATTAGGCTATTTGGAACGTTATTTTTTAGGTTGTCAGTCGCATAGTACCCAACACCGTATCTCATCATTAAACACGTTTCGGACTTCTACCCATAAAATAATAAAGTTGCGCCCAGACTGTTGGCAGATTTTTTGTTGTATAGAAGCCAAGTTTCAACTTTTAAAAATAAAGTTCTCGCGAGATATTAAAAACTTGAGGGTCTAATTAAGCCCTAGACTTTTTAAGGTACATTCGTTTCGTAACAATTCAAAACTAACCACATCAACAGTTTTCGCTAATGTCTCGTCTTTTAAAAATTCAAATTATATTTAATTTGTTGACAAAATCCACATTCACTTTAAATAAAAGTAAAAAATTAAATACAAATAATATGAAATAAATAAAACCTCTCGTAATTTCAAATCTTATGCAACAATTGGAAGTGCAAATCGCGAAAATTTATAAGCTACGAGACATTTGCAGAATTTAGTAATACTTAAATAGGCCAGTCAATGAAGACATTAAAAATCGATTCTTTAATAATAAGTCCGATCTTTTTAAAATTGTGGGAAATGATTAAGTTTGTTGTTCAAGTAATATATCTCAGTTTGCACCCCTCTCCGAAGTCTGGAACATGCTCAAAATGGTTAAAAACGTAGTTTCGTTATATAGACTACAAAAAAATTACAAACGTTTTGCAAACTTAGGATAATGTTGAACAGGGTATTTTCGATATTGTATTAGATTTGCAACCCATTTTTAGGGCCGGAAAATATAATACAGTGAAACCTGTCTAAAACGGACCCTGTATAAAACGGAAACCTGCCATAACGGAAAAAAAAACTGGGAACGGAGCATTTTCCAATGCAAAACACCCTGTATAAACCGGAAACCTGTCTAACGCGGAAACGGAACGTGATTCGCGGAACAAAATTTTTCGCAAAACGGAAAACAGTTGAAATCTCCAACAAACCTGCATGCTTATTGATATATTTTTCTATGGGAGTAGTTGCGCGATATCCATCCCCGTTTAGTCGCGGAGTCAATATAGTGAAAACATCATTCGATTTGTATGTACATACAACATATATGTATGTATGTTTATATGTAATTAATACAGTTTAAGTTTTCGACTTTTCGATCGGGTTAGATCTTTCCTTTAAATTAAAAAAATTGTGTAGTTATGTCCAAAAAAACGTTATCACTTGCTGAAAAAGTGAAGCTGATTGAAGATCAACGAGCGGGACGATCAGCTAAGGATTTGATGGAGATATTTAAAGTTGGGAAGACGCAAGTGTACGAAACTTTGAAAAATAAAGAGAAAATAATGAAGACCTGGCTAAACGGAACATCAGGACAAAAAAAACGTATGGGTACAGTATCTTTGAATGAAGAAATAAACAAAGTGGTTTGGGAATGGTTCGTCGGTGCCAGAGCAAAAGGTATGCCAATTTCAGGACCTTTAATCAAAGCAGAGGCCTTGGAAGTTGCTAAGAAATTAGGAAAAACTAATTTCAAAGCGTCAAACGGCTGGCTTGAAAGCTTCCGATCTCGTCACGGTATAGCTTTTAATAAAGTTTGTGGTGAAGCAAATGATGTCGACTGCCGAACAGTAAGTGAATGGAAGGAAAAAATTACAGTAATTACTGCAGTATACGAAGCCAAAGATATTTTTAATGGGGACGAACTGGACTTTTTTTCAGAATGTTACCCACGAAATCACTCGTTGAGAAAGGCGATAAATGTGTTGGAGGTAAAATGTCAAAAGAAAGGCTAACTATTTTTTTATGTGCAAATTTATATGGGGATATCGAGAAGACACTCGTCATTGGAAAATCTGCTTGTCCTAGGCCATTTAGACACCTCGATCGCACAACATTGCCAGTTGTTTGGAAATCCAACAAGAAAGCTTGGATGACGGGTGCAATAATGGAAGAATGGCTGTATTCATTTAATGAAAAAATGAAAACTCAAAAAAGAAATGTTTTGTTATTTCTGGACAACGCTTCGTGCCACCCCCATATTATGCTGTCAAATGTTAAATTGGTCTGGTTTCCTCCAAATACGACTTCAATTACACAACCACTAGATCAAGGTGTCATTGCCAACTTCAAACATTATTACAGGAAATTGGTGCTACAGTCACTTATTGCTAAAATACATGAATGTAATAATGTAACTGAACTGTGTAAATCAATAAATGTACTAGATGCTGTCAACTGGATTCACAAAGCCATAAAGCAGATCAAACCCGAATCAGTAAAAAATTGCTTCATTCATGCAGGATTCGGTCACGATGAACAAGGAAATGATGACCATGCGATTAAAAGGGATCAACAAATTTCTGAGCTTTGCTTACAAATAAATCTACCTTTCGGAGCCGACACCGTAATTCATTTTGACGATGATTTACCTGTCTTTGAAGATGTCGATAGAGCCGTTGACATGCTTCAGAGTCATGAAGATGAACAAGACGAAATGGAAGAACCAGAAGATGATGAAAGAGAACTGAAGATAAAAACATTCAGTGAAGCGTTAGGATTGGTAAAAGATTTAAAAGAGTTTGCAGCATACAAAAATTGTCCTCAACTCATGGAACTTATGCAGGATGGAGAAGAAATTATTTTACAAAACTTCTCGAAATTGGGCCGTCAGACAACTATAAGAGACTTTTTTCAACGCACCACCAGGCATTCGTATATATGTGCATAAGTAAAACCACATTTTTCGCCAAGACAATTCAAATAAAATAAGTTCATTTTCTTTACTTTTCATGTAGGTAAGAAGTTAAGAACTCGAGTGGATGTGAATATGACTGACTGCCAGTAAAAGACAGAAAAATGCTTTTAATTTATTTTGAAACTACTTGAACTGTATTTATTTTTTTTTGTTAATTATTTTTAAAATAAAATTGGTGTGTTTTCAAATCAAGAATTTTGCTG
Source organism: Beris morrisii (assembly GCA_951812415.1). NCBI lineage: Eukaryota > Metazoa > Arthropoda > Insecta > Diptera > Stratiomyidae > Beris > Beris morrisii. The sequence continues at coordinate 166,011,427 of OX638310.1, read as the reverse complement.
AGCAAAACTGTATAAAACGGAAACCTGCTAAAACGGAACAAAAAGTTCGGTACCAAAGCATTCCGTTTTAGACAGGTTTCACTGTATCATTTGTTGTTAAAACAGTATTACTTACACTTCCCGCAACAATCCATAGAACTGTTAAAAAGTGGTAATAACATGTTGCCTATGTGAAATAGCACAACTGCTGTTGTGGGCTTTTTCCCTATAAGAGGGTTACTAACCACAAGTGAATCACCTGCCAGACACCTGTGGTAATTACACCTCTGGGTAGGTGGAACCAGGATTTTTTAATAACAATATTATCCATAAGTTAATGTCTATCTTTTCTACAGTATGATTACATAGCATTCTGTTCAAGGACCATAATTAACACTCTTAAACCATATCTTTTTTACATTTCACATACCTTAAATTGTTTTTTTGAAACATACCATCTACTTATTATTTAATCTTGCATAACTGTACATTCCTTTTACTAGTAGCTATCCTCAGTCTTGATTTGATCTAATATTATTCTCTATACCTATCTAAATAGCATAACAATTCTCCCTGTATCCTCATTTATTCACCCTTTATTTTTAGTCATATTTTCTTCTCATTTTATATTGTTGTACTATGAAATAATACTGTACACACTATGAGGGTAAAGTCTAATGAGACTTAGTGTTGATGCAACACGAATACTAAATGTTTCGTCACTTATACTATGTTACCTTAATTTATCCTATAAGATTTTGATGTGGGCAAGTGACTGTCTAAGGGCTAAGTTGACTAGTTTCAACCCTCACCACGGGGTCATCATCAGAACTCTTTGAGATATGTTTGAGACATAGAGCTACTGGAGACGACAAGCCACCGGTTTTGTATAAAGCGCTTTGAAGCCAAAAACACGATGATAAATGAGACAAAACAGGGCCGTTGTTGTTGTTTTAGCGTGAGAGTGAGTGAGACAGAACAGGTTCGTTATGTCAATTGTTGTTGTTTTTGCGTGCAAGTGAATGCAACGACGTCCGCCTTCAACTCAATCGCTGCTTGTCATCTCCAGTATATATATCTCTATGAGTCAGATATTGGGATCTAACTTTTAATGACTATTTGTCAAGATTGTTATAACTTTTGTTAATATGTATATGGCTATTATATGTCTACCTTATTGCGCAAATTATAGTATACATCATGTGCTATAAACTGTCCTACTTTATTTGTTGTCATTGTATAAACGTCCTAAAAATTATTCGGTTTGTTTCTATACTATTTCATCATATTGCGTATCACATTATTCATTAATATATTTTTTACAAAATTTTTGGTATGTTTTGTCACTAGCTTACCCTGTACAGATCTTTTCACTACACTCATTTAACCATAATGTCTTCATTTCACTTTGGTACTATTTTATTGAACTTAATAATTTGAACTGCATGACAAGTCATCGACGCTTCCTCTTTTATAGGTTTTCCCATTCATATAGATAATTATTATTTAATCCCTACATTAGTGATCTCAAGGTTTTAAATAGCTTCAAATAGTTAGGTTTACATTCTATACATTTTATATCTGGTTCTACATTTCTATTTTATGTTTTGCATTATTTCCTATAATAAATAGATATAGTATTCAAATAACATTACGACGCATTAATATTTTCAAATAATGTTACGACGCATTAAAGTTTCTTCTTTTCCGATGCAGCTGCAATAGAATTCCTAGAAAAATTTTCGTGCTATAGCAAACCACTTTTTGCGTCGTGTTTAGTTGCATATTTTTTTATATGTGTTGTATAGTTCTCTAGTTATAGGCTTACATTTTACACAATGATTGATCAATCCTTTTAACGTAAACACTTGCATTTCTTCGAAAAAATACTTGTTTTACACCAAAAACTTCGTTGGCATAAAATTCTTTTGTTTTCCGTACTGTATTACTTGTATCTGTTTTGTTGCACTATGGGTTGATTTTGTTTTCCCCTGCAATTTAGTTTTCGTCAAATACACCTGTTTTGGTTTAAATATCATTATGGGGGCATCAGTAAGATTTAGAATTTCATCAGTTTTCTAATAAACTTAAAACCCTTCGTTTGTGTTATCTTAATTGTTTTCGCTTGATTTTATGCATTTTGGTTTTATGGTTAAATTTAGAGTTTTGGATATAGAATTATATTCCGGTTAATGTTGATACAATTATTGGTTTCTTTTGAGGGTGTTAATCATTTTATTGCCGTTTTTTGATAAATTTGCGTGGAGCCATTTTTTTGATTGCCGTGTTGGACAATTAAGTACTCTATAGTGAGTGTAATTTATTTTAATTAATGCTGTGTTTTAATATACTGTGTTTGAATTGTGTGTATTGTTGTTAGGTGTCTTCATTCGTGCCATTATCTTGCAGTCCATAGTTAAGGGTGTGCAATATATTGTATAAGAATATCTGGTAAGTTTATGATTATTATTTCATGACATTATTCATAAATGCCGTGAACAAAATTCTTGATGAAAGATAGACATACTTATGTCAGCCATTTATCTTTATAATTTTCATTTAATGTGAATTAACACTACTCCATAATGGTATAACAAAACATATATATATTGTTAATGTGGTACTTTTATCTGATTTATTAAACCATCATTGACTAATTTTGATTTCATTTGTTATGTATTATGTTGTGCTTTTCGCTCTTACATGTGATTATTTCTATGGAGTGGTTTACCAAACTTAGTAGTATCTTTGTTATATTGATTTGATTAATTGTAGTTTATGATCCTGTGTAACTTTGTTGTTCTTTTTATTTATTCCGTTGAAAGAAATTTCAATGATGTAGTATGATGCTATGTTAGTGTTATAATTGTGGATTTTTTAATACTTGAAGATTTTGGGTTATATTTATATATTAATATTACCATATCATATTATATATTAGCTAAAATTGTTTATAGTTAAAGTTGTTTAATTGTTTTTTTATTTTTTATTTTTTATTTTTTATATATTACAGGTGAAATTTGAAGCAGTTGGATTTATCATTGGTACTATCTCTCAGCAGATTAATAAGGATCAATTGCTGTGTGACTTCTTAATCATTACTTAACATCTATATCCTCTGACGTCAAATATATCCTCCAATTCATCTACATCTTGAAAGGTACAGTTGCATGTTTCTTATGATTATATATTCTTATTATTTTACTTATGTTTAGGATCTTAATATTATTAAAATGAGTAATATCACAATTTCGACTTCTAATGAGGTCATTGATGATGTAGCTAGGGAGATAGTTACTATAGATAATGATGGCCTAGTCCACAATTCTGTTGGAGTTACCGTCGAGAATGCAGATGATAATTCGGTTGATCTCATGAGTCCTATTTCTTCCAGGAGAGTTAATCCTTTCCGTAAATCCTTAGCATCCAATCGTAGGGGTAGGTTGTTATTTAATTCTATCCGGCATAGGGATAGGGGTAGATTTTTACGTTCTCCTCGTGGTGTGTCTTCCGTTTTTAGAGCTCATGTTCCTTTTATTGTTGGACCTCGTGGAGGTCGAAATCATGTAGTTACTTTAAAAAAGGTGTCTCGTGGATTTTTAAATTTTTCATCAGTGCAATTGCCTTCCTGTGTTGAAGCTTTGCTAAACTATGGCCCTAATTTTGTCTGTCCAACATCCAAAATGCAGATTGACTGGGAAAGTTTGTTTAGTTACAGTGTAACTCTAGAGGATAAACGGTTGGAATATTTTCCTTTAATTCACACTTCGGAGCTACGAACTCGTTTGCAAAACCTTCTGAATTGTATTAATTCGAGTTCTAATTACTCAGTAAAGAAGCAACTGATTCATCGTGCTTTATCCACAGCTTGTGCTGTCACTGAGAATATTCTTAATCACGATTCCAATTTATTGATTGTTGCCTCCGACAAAGGTAAGGTATCTGTGGCCATGTCAAAGTCAGATTACCTCCAAAAAATTAATGAACTAATAGAAAAACTGGTGGCTTCTGGTGTAGTTTATAGATGTGGAGAGGATTCCAATGATATTCTACATCAAATGACCAATGCTTATAGGAAAATATTGCATAATACCAAACTTGATTTAGTATGTCCTCCCAATTGTTGATCATTACTGCTGGGAAGATTTACATATAACTGGCTTTAATCTTGCCCGCTTATATGGTTCCATTAAATTGCAGAAAGAAGGGATGCCTATGAGGCCTATAGTTGATGGCACAAATTCACCTGTTCACTATACTGGCACTTTTCCGTCCAAGATATTATTATGTTGTAGAAATACTGATTTTAACATAAAGAATAATCAGCATCTGCTTAGTATTTTGAGTGCTCAAACCATATTGGAAGATCTTGTGTTAGTAAGTTACGATGTAGTAGATATGTTCACCAACATTCCTATATCTTTCATGATTGATTACATCTGTAGGAGGTTTGGCTCTCTTATATGGTCCAAATATGAAATATCTGTTTGTGATTTAAAATCCTTACCGCGTTTTTGTACCTATGGTTGTACCCATTTTATAGTAGAAGAAACCGTATACAAACAAGTGAAAGGTTTAGCCATGGGGAGCCCTTTATCTCCTATACTGGCTGATTTGTATATGGATAAGGTATTTTCCGAAAGTTGGTATGATTTTAAAATTCATAAAGTACAATTTGCTATGAAATATGTAGACGATATATTGTTATATGTTCACAAAGATCACATTATACCTATAAAGGATGGATTAGAAAAAACCAGCCGCGACTTGCAAGTCCAGTACTTTTCCGAAAAATTTATTGTAAGTACCTTTGCTGAAAACCTATCAGATCCCCAAAAAATCACCATAGAGACCGAATTATCGTTACTACGCTTAACTATTGAAGAAGAAAGTACCTGGCCCCATTCAATAAATTATTTGGATATGACCATATATCGCACTAGGAAAGGATGTGTAACTCAATGGTACAGGAAGGATCTAACATCCAATCGCTTCTTACATTACTATAGTTCCACAAATCCTGCTCAACGGCGTGCTGTGGTGGAACAGAGGTTATACGATGTTTTGACTATTAGTGAATTAGCATTATATAGTCATTTGATATCTAAATGGAAAGACATCTTGAAGGATAATATGTATCCACTTTCCTATATTAAGACTAGATTGTTAACAGTTTTAAATACCATTAAGGAAAAAAGAATGGTAAAACAACGATTGGGATTTAAATATCTATCAGTATTAATGGATGAGATAAGGAACAATACATATCCTAATGTTCTGGGCAGCGATTCCCTGTCTGATGTTCTTCGCATATTAGATGATAACATTCCTGATGATGGACGTTTCATTGTTGATTACGGTAATCTAGAGGGTAATTTCATAACCGATACCGGATCCAGGAATCCTTCTTTTGATCTTAATATTGATTACGATTCTGATCATTCCATGAACGAGAATATAGAGCCCGTTTCCAGCAGTTCCAACACTTTACGTGCCGTATTAGTAGTACCTAGTGAATCCTCTTTGTTGTCTTTTGCAAATGATTTTGAGGGTGGGGTTCGAGGTAAATATTACGTTTAATTTTAAATATATATTGAATCTGTTGAGTTGTCAAGCGACAACTCATAAATTTAAGCTGCGCGGTTGCGCTTAGAACTCAGCATTACGCTGAGTTGTGACCGCACCCGTAACTGCCACCAACTGAGCGGCAGCAAAAAAAGGACCCGTTATTCGGTAGAGGCCGGAAGCGGCAAGGAACACGAGGAGAGTTGGGACCCGAGAAGCGCGCGTCGATTCGGGGATTAGTTTGCCAATTTTTTTTCTTTCGGAAATTTCGATAATTTCGCGGCAAATTTACGTCGAAAATCGAGTTGAGTGTGGCGCGTGCCGAATTCCGTTCGAGCACGCTCGTTTTGAACAAGTGTCGAAGTGGAAAAAGTGAAACATGAATCGAGTTACGAGCTCGCCGGTTCCGCTGCTCTCGGAACGATTTATGTGAGTGCCGCGGCACGGTGCTGTGAAAATATTAAAAAAATAAATAAATCGTGAAAACATGAAAAGGTGTTCGCGCTGATTGGTGAAATTGCGCGGAAACCGATAGAAACAAAAAAAATCTGCCAATGGTCTGGGCGAAACTTTATTATTTTTCGGGTCAAAGTTCGTGAGCGGTCAAAGTCGGAGTGTGTCATGAGTTGCTTCGAGATTATTAGATTTCTTGGAAAATTATTTTTGTCCTTATATAAAAATATTTAAAATAGAGATTTTTAGAACAAGATTTTATACATTGAAAAAGTCCGTGTAGACTATTCGAATTTCAGTACATTATGTACACTATAAGCCCATAGAAGTAAAGACAAATTTGTTGCCTTATCAGAATTAGATAGTCGAATTGTTAAAACGTATACAAATCCATTACTTCCACTTGGGGTTTGAATTTCAAAAAAATTGTGAAACAGGTTTTTAGACGATTTCATAAGAAGCAACTTGATATCTCATGAGACAAGACGGATATTGAAAAATTTGTGAAAACGTAAGCAAACTCTTCACACCCCCTTGGTTCTTGAAATTCGAAAAATGGTGAAATTGGGTTTAAGGTCATTACATCAAATGCCGTAATAACCAATTTTATATCTCATCAGAACTAAGGGATGGCAAAATTTGTGAAAACATATGCAAACCCTTAGGGGCTGAATATGCAAAAATCGAGAAATGGGTTTGTAGGCGATTGTATAAAAAGTCTGTGGAAATGAAAAGCGATCTAATATCTCATCAAACCTAAGAAATATGTCGAAACTTTGAAAAGCATACTACCCCCTTACACCCATTAGGATTGAATATCTAAAATACTGAAATTGACTTTTTGGCTTTTTTATATAGGAAACCTTGGGAAGTAAAAATGAATTCGATATATTATCAGATATGCAACCTCCTTACACTCACTTGGGGGTTGAATATCCAAAAATCCTGAAAGGAGTTAATAAATAAATATGAAGACAGCACGAGAAAGTAGGAACCAATTCAATTTCTTATCACTTCTAAAAGAAATGACGGAACTCGTGAAAACGTGTTCAACCCGTTTATACCCTCTTAGGGGCTGAAAAAACTTAAAAACAAGTTTTAGGCGATTATTACGCAAGCACGTGAAAGTGAAAAGATATCTGATAAGACCTGGGGATATAGTAGAATTCGTGAAAAATTTTACAACCCCCTTTGCACCCCCTTAGGGGTCGAATTTTAAAAAATCCTGAAAACACTTTCTAGGTATTTATATGAAGAAGCCGTAGAATAAAAATGAATTCAATATTTGGGAAGACCTAATAGATATGACGAAACCCGTGAAAATATATGCATACCATTTTCACTGATCATTTTTTTGCCCCCCCCCTCTGAATGCCATTGGAAATTTGAAATTTTTTTTTATTTAAATTAGTTTTCTAGTTGATTTACATAAACGTACCAAGTTTCAACTTTGTAGCATAAGCCGTTCTATAGATAGGAAAAACACCCCCCACCCCTGTAAAAATTATATTTTTCCAACATGCTACTAATATAGCTCTATCCAAATACCAAGTTTCAGCTTTATATCATTATAGGTTGTCGAGATATTAAAATCGGAACTTTTTCCTTTTCACCCTCCCCCACCCTCACCCTCTACACCCACACCTCCTAAATTTTGTTTTCCGCTAGGGGTCTATTAGGCCTACTTCTGGTAAAAATTTTAAGCATCTATCTTAAACTGGTCTTGAAATATGATAAGTGATTTTTTTGAAAAATTCTTATCCCCTCCACTTTCATGCTCCACCACTCCCTTCAAAAATTTTACTTTCATCAAACTTCATTTCTCAACCTTTATACACAAGCCAAATTTTATTTATCTAGTACAATTGGTTCATGAGATATCGTAATCTAAAGCTTTTCACCCCCCACTTCCGTACGCTACTTCCCCCACTCAAATTTTTGATTCCGATCTATTCTCCTAGTATACCTACAGATATTCATTAAGTTACAATTTTGTGACATTGACCGTTTAGGAGATATGGATTTTAGTATGTGTCGATCTAACCTTTTTTGCGTTTCGGACGCATTATTTTTCCCCCCACTCCCGAACCCCTTCACCTATATCAGCAATTTTTTTGCAAATGGGTCCACTACCGCAGCTCTATATAAATTCCAAATTTCAGTCTCCTAGCATAAGCGGTTGCTGAGATCTAGAAACCAAAATTTTCCGTCTAAAACGCTTCCCCCTCCTCCCCCCTTACACCCCCACCCCTCCAAATTTGGTCACTTTAGGGGGCCAACCCACTCTACCCACGAAAAAAAATTCAATTAAATAGCTCATAGGGTTTGGGTGCTACGAGCCTTCAAACAATTTTGCGTACACCGGTAGACGTACGGCGGACAGACGGACTGAAATTTTTTTTTGCTTTTTTCGTGTCTACTCGTCATGAAACATGAAAAAAAAAATTTTGAGGGTACCAAATTTTTTTTTTTTAAAAATCGATAACAATACTGTATTATTGAAATAATAAAGTAAAAAACAAAAATTTGAGCCAAGGAGAGCGGAAGTTCATTTTGGGGCGTGGAGTACGTATAGGGTACGTATGGGGTACGATCGTACCTCATACGTACCCCATACTGGGTATGAGCGCATAGGATGAGATTTTTACAAGTGACCACTTAAATTAAAATTAAAATTAAATTCAAATCCGCAAACAGATTTAAAAAAACAAAAATTTGAGCCCAGGAGAGCGGAAATTCATTCGGGGGGCGTGGGGGGTACGTGGTGGGTACGAATCGTACCCACCACGTACCCCCCAATGGGTATGAGCGCATAGGATGAGATTTTTACAAGTGACCACTTAAATTAAAATTAAAATTAAATTCAAATCCGCAAACAGATTTAAAAAAACAAAAATTTGAGCCCAGGAGAGCAGAAGTTCATTTTGGGGGCGTGGAGTACGTATAGGGTACGTATGGGGTACGATCGTACCCCATACGTACCCCATACTGGGTATGAGCGCATAGGATGAGATTTTTACAAGTGACCACTTAAATTAAAATTAAAATTAAATTCAAATCCGCAAACAGATTTAAAAAAACAAAAATTTGAGCCCAGGAGAGCGGAAGTTCATTTTGGGGGCGTGGAGTACGTATAGGGTACGTATGGGGTACGATCGTACCTCATACGTACCCCATACTGGGTATGAGCGCATAGGATGAGATTTTTACAAGTGACCACTGAAATTAAAATTAAAATTAAATTCAAATCCGCAAACAGATTTAAAAAAACAAAAATTTGAGCCCAGGAGAGTGGAAATTCATTCGGGTGCGTGGGGGGTACGTGGTGGGTACGAATCGTACCCACCACGTACCACCCAATGGGTATGAGCGCATAGGCTGAGATTTTTACAAGTGACCACTTAAATTAAAATTAAAATTAAATTCAAATCCGCAAACAGATTTAAAAAAACAAAAATTTGAGCCCAGGAGAGCGGAAGTTCATTTTGGGGGCGTGGAGTACGTATAGGGTACGTATGGGGTACGATCGTACCTCATACGTACCCCATACTGGGTATGAGCGCATAGGATGAGATTTTTACAAGTGACCACTGAAATTAAAATTAAAATTAAATTCAAATCCGCAAACAGATTTAAAAAAACAAAAATTTGAGCCCAGGAGAGTGGAAATTCATTCGGGTGCGTGGGGGGTACGTGGTGGGTACGAATCGTACCCACCACGTACCACCCAATGGGTATGAGCGCATAGGCTGAGATTTTTACAAGTGACCACTTAAATTAAAATTAAAATTAAATTCAAATCCGCAAACAGATTTAAAGAAACAAAAATTTGAGCCCAGGAGAGCGGAAGTTCATTTTGGGGGCGTGGAGTACGTATAGGGTATGTATGGGGTACGATCGTACCTCATACGTACCCCATACTGGGTATGAGCGCATAGGATGAGATTTTTACAAGTGACCACTTAAATTAAAATTAAAATTAAATTCAAATCCGCAAACAGATTTAAAAAAACAAAAATTTGAGCCCAGGAGAGCGGAAGTTCATTCGGGGGCGTGGGGGGTACATGGTGGGTACGAAACGTACCCACCACGTACCCCCCAAGGGGTATGAGCGCATAGGCTGAGATTTTTACAAGTGACCACTTAAATTAAAATTAAAATTAAATTCAAATCCGCAAACAGATTTAAAAAAACAAAAATTTGAGCCCAGGAGAGCGGAAGTTCATTTTGGGGGCGTGGAGTACGTATAGGGTACGTATGGGGTACGATCGTACCTCATACGTACCCCATACTGGGTATGAGCGCATAGGATGAGATTTTTACAAATGACCACTGAAATTAAAATTAAAATTAAATTCAAATCCGCAAACAGATTTAAAAAAACAAAAATTTGAGCCCAGGAGAGCGGAAATTCATTCGGGGGCGTGGGGGTACGTGGTGGGTACGAATCGTACCCACCACGTACCACCCAATGGGTATGAGCGCATAGGCTGAGATTTTTACAAGTGACCACTTAAATTAAAATTAAAATTAAATTCAAATCCGCAAACAGATTTAAAGAAACAAAAATTTGAGCCCAGGAGAGCGGAAGTTCATTTTGGGGGCGTGGAGTACGTATAGGGTACGTATGGGGTACGATCGTACCCCATACGTACCCCATACTGGGTATGAGCGCATAGGATGAGATTTTTACAAGTGACCACTTAAATTAAAATTAAAATTAAATTCAAATCCGCAAACAGATTTAAAAAAACAAAAATTTGAGCCCAGGAGAGCGGAAGTTCATTTTGGGGGCGTGGAGTACGTATAGGGTACGTATGGGGTACGATCGTACCCCATACGTACCCCATACTGGGTATGAGCGCATAGGCTGAGATTTTTACAAGTGACCACTTAAATTAAAATTAAAATTAAATTCAAATCCGCAAACAGATTTAAAAAAACAAAAATTTGAGCCCAGGAGAGCGGAAGTTCATTTTGGGGGCGTGGAGTACGTATAGGGTACGTATGGGGTACGATCGTACCTCATACGTACCCCATACTGGGTATGAGCGCATAGGATGAGATTTTTACAAATGACCACTGAAATTAAAATTAAAATTAAATTCAAATCCGCAAACAGATTTAAAAAAACAAAAATTTGAGCCCAGGAGAGCGGAAATTCATTCGGGGGCGTGGGGGGTACGTGGTGGGTACGAATCGTACCCACCACGTACCACCCAATGGGTATGAGCGCATAGGCTGAGATTTTTACAAGTGACCACTTAAATTAAAATTAAAATTAAATTCAAATCCGCAAACAGATTTAAAAAAAAAAATTTGAGCCCAGGAGAGCGGAAATTCATTCGGGGGGCGTGGGGGGTACGTGGTGGGTACGAATCGTACCCACCACGTACCACCCAATGGGTATGAGCGCATAGGCGGAGATTTTTACAAGTGACCACTTAAATTAAAATTAAAATTAAATTCAAATCCGCAAACAGATTTAAAAAAACAAAAATTTGAGCCCAGGAGAGCGGAAGTTCATTTTGGGGGCGTGGAGTACGTATAGGGTACGTATGGGGTACGATCGTACCCCATACGTACCCCATACTGGGTATGAGCGCATAGGCTGAGATTTTTACAAGTGACCACTTAAATTAAAATTAAAATTAAATTCAAATCCGCAAACAGATTTAAAAAAACAAAAATTTGAGCCCAGGAGAGTGGAAGTTCATTTTGGGGGCGTGGAGTACGTATAGGGTACGTATGGGGTACGATCGTACCCCATACGTACCCCATACTGGGTATGAGCGCATAGGCTGAGATTTTTACAAGTGACCACTTAAATTAAAATTAAAATTAAATTCAAATCCGCAAACAGATTTAAAAAAACAAAAATTTGAGCCCAGGAGAGCGGAAATTCATTCGGGTGCGTGGGGGGTACGTGGTGGGTACGAATCGTACCCACCACGTACCACCCAATGGGTATGAGCGCATAGGCTGAGATTTTTACAAGTGACCACTTAAATTAAAATTAAAATTAAATTCAAATCCGCAAACAGATTTAAAAAAACAAAAATTTGAGCCCAGGAGAGTGGAAGTTCATTTTGGGGGCGTGGAGTACGTATAGGGTACGTATGGGGTACGATCGTACCCCATACGTACCCCATACTGGGTATGAGCGCATAGGCTGAGATTTTTACAAGTGACCACTTAAATTAAAATTAAAATTAAATTCAAATCCGCAAACAGATTTAAAAAAACAAAAATTTGAGCCCAGGAGAGCGGAAGTTCATTTTCGGGGCGTGGAGTACGTATAGGGTACGTATGGGGTACGATCGTACCCCATACGTACCCCATACTGGGTATGAGCGCATAGGCTGAGATTTTTACAAGTGACCACTTAAATTAAAATTAAAATTAAATTCAAATCCGCAAACAGATTTAAAAAAACAAAAATTTGAGCCCAGGAGAACGGAAGTTCATTTTGGGGGCGTGGAGTACGTATAGGGTACGTATGGGGTACGATCGTACCTCATACGTACCCCATACTGGGTATGAGCGCATAGGATGAGATTTTTACAAATGACCACTGAAATTAAAATTAAAATTAAATTCAAATCCGCAAACAGATTTAAAAAAACAAAAATTTGAGCCCAGGAGAGCGGAAGTTCATTTTGGGGGCGTGGAGTACGTATAGGGTACGTATGGGGTACGATCGTACCTCATACGTACCCCATACTGGGTATGAGCGCATAGGATGAGATTTTTACAAATGACCACTGAAATTAAAATTAAAATTAAATTCAAATCCGCAAACAGATTTAAAAAAACAAAAATTTGAGCCCAGGAGAGCGGAAATTCATTCGGGGGCGTGGGGGGTACGTGGTGGGTACGAATCGTACTCACCACGTACCACCCAATGGGTATGAGCGCATAGGCTGAGATTTTTACAAGTGACCACTTAAATTAAAATTAAAATTAAATTCAAATCCGCAAACAGATTTAAAAAAAAAAATTTGAGCCCAGGAGAGCGGAAATTCATTCGGGGGGCGTGGGGGGTACGTGGTGGGTACGAATCGTACCCACCACGTACCACCCAATGGGTATGAGCGCATAGGCTGAGATTTTTACAAGTGACCACTTAAATTAAAATTAAAATTAAATTCAAATCCGCAAACAGATTTAAAAAAACAAAAATTTGAGCCCAGGAGAGCGGAAGTTCATTTTGGGGGCGTGGAGTACGTATAGGGTACGTATGGGGTACGATCGTACCTCATACGTACCCCATACTGGGTATGAGCGCATAGGATGAGATTTTTACAAATGACCACTGAAATTAAAATTAAAATTAAATTCAAATCCGCAAACAGATTTAAAAAAACAAAAATTTGAGCCCAGGAGAGCGGAAATTCATTCGGGGGCGTGGGGGGTACGTGGTGGGTACGAATCGTACTCACCACGTACCACCCAATGGGTATGAGCGCATAGGCTGAGATTTTTACAAGTGACCACTTAAATTAAAATTAAAATTAAATTCAAATCCGCAAACAGATTTAAAAAAAAAAATTTGAGCCCAGGAGAGCGGAAATTCATTCGGGGGGCGTGGGGGGTACGTGGTGGGTACGAATCGTACCCACCACGTACCACCCAATGGGTATGAGCGCATAGGCGGAGATTTTTACAAGTGACCACTTAAATTAAAATTAAAATTAAATTCAAATCCGCAAACAGATTTAAAAAAACAAAAATTTGAGCCCAGGAGAGCGGAAGTTCATTTTGGGGGCGTGGAGTACGTATAGGGTACGTATGGGGTACGATCGTACCCCATACGTACCCCATACTGGGTATGAGCGCATAGGATGAGATTTTTACAAGTGACCACTTAAATTAAAATTAAAATTAAATTCAAATCCGCAAACAGATTTAAAAAAACAAAAATTTGAGCCCAGGAGAGTGGAAGTTCATTTTGGGGGCGTGGAGTACGTATAGGGTACGTATGGGGTACGATCGTACCCCATACGTACCCCATACTGGGTATGAGCGCATAGGCTGAGATTTTTACAAGTGACCACTTAAATTAAAATTAAAATTAAATTCAAATCCGCAAACAGATTTAAAAAAACAAAAATTTGAGCCCAGGAGAGCGGAAGTTCATTTTGGGGGCGTGGAGTACGTATAGGGTACGTATGGGGTACGATCGTACCCCATACGTACCCCATACTGGGTATGAGCGCATAGGCTGAGATTTTTACAAGTGACCACTTAAATTAAAATTAAAATTAAATTCAAATCCGCAAACAGATTTAAAAAAACAAAAATTTGAGCCCAGGAGAGCGGAAATTCATTCGGGTGCGTGGGGGGTACGTGGTGGGTACGAATCGTACCCACCACGTACCACCCAATGGGTATGAGCGCATAGGCTGAGATTTTTACAAGTGACCACTTAAATTAAAATTAAAATTAAATTCAAATCCGCAAACAGATTTAAAAAAACAAAAATTTGAGCCCAGGAGAGCGGAAATTCATTCGGGTGCGTGGGGGGTACGTGGTGGGTACGAATCGTACCCACCACGTACCACCCAATGGGTATGAGCGCATAGGATGAGATTTTTACAAGTGACCACTTAAATTAAAATTAAAATTAAATTCAAATCCGCAAACAGATTTAAAAAAACAAAAATTTGAGCCCAGGAGAGCGGAAATTCATTCGGGGGGCGTGGGGGTACGTGGTGGGTACGAATCGTACCCACCACGTACCCCCCAATGGGTATGAGCGCATAGGCTGAGATTTTTACAAGTGACCACTTAAATTAAAATTAAAATTAAATTCAAATCCGCAAACAGATTTAAAAAAACAAAAATTTGAGCCCAGGAGAGCGGAAGTTCATTTTGGGGGCGTGGAGTACGTATAGGGTACGTATGGGGTACGATCGTACCTCATACGTACCCCATACTGGGTATGAGCGCATAGGATGAGATTTTTACAAATGACCACTGAAATTAAAATTAAAATTAAATTCAAATCCGCAAACAGATTTAAAAAAACAAAAATTTGAGCCCAGGAGAGCGGAAATTCATTCGGGGGCGTGGGGGGTACGTGGTGGGTACGAATCGTACTCACCACGTACCACCCAATGGGTATGAGCGCATAGGCTGAGATTTTTACAAGTGACCACTTAAATTAAAATTAAAATTAAATTCAAATCCGCAAACAGATTTAAAAAAAAAAATTTGAGCCCAGGAGAGCGGAAATTCATTCGGGGGGCGTGGGGGGTACGTGGTGGGTACGAATCGTACCCACCACGTACCACCCAATGGGTATGAGCGCATAGGCGGAGATTTTTACAAGTGACCACTTAAATTAAAATTAAAATTAAATTCAAATCCGCAAACAGATTTAAAAAAACAAAAATTTGAGCCCAGGAGAGCGGAAGTTCATTTTGGGGGCGTGGAGTACGTATAGGGTACGTATGGGGTACGATCGTACCCCATACGTACCCCATACTGGGTATGAGCGCATAGGCTGAGATTTTTACAAGTGACCACTTAAATTAAAATTAAAATTAAATTCAAATCCGCAAACAGATTTAAAAAAACAAAAATTTGAGCCCAGGAGAGCGGAAGTTCATTTTGGGGGCGTGGAGTACGTATAGGGTACGTATGGGGTACGATCGTACCCCATACGTACCCCATACTGGGTATGAGCGCATAGGCTGAGATTTTTACAAGTGACCACTTAAATTAAAATTAAAATTAAATTCAAATCCGCAAACAGATTTAAAAAAACAAAAATTTGAGCCCAGGAGAGTGGAAGTTCATTTTGGGGGCGTGGAGTACGTATAGGGTACGTATGGGGTACGATCGTACCCCATACGTACCCCATACTGGGTATGAGCGCATAGGCTGAGATTTTTACAAGTGACCACTTAAATTAAAATTAAAATTAAATTCAAATCCGCAAACAGATTTAAAAAAACAAAAATTTGAGCCCAGGAGAGTGGAAGTTCATTTTGGGGGCGTGGAGTACGTATAGGGTACGTATGGGGTACGATCGTACCCCATACGTACCCCATACTGGGTATGAGCGCATAGGATGAGATTTTTACAAGTGACCACTTAAATTAAAATTAAAATTAAATTCAAATCCGCAAACAGATTTAAAAAAACAAAAATTTGAGCCCAGGAGAGCGGAAATTCATTCGGGTGCGTGGGGGGTACGTGGTGGGTACGAATCGTACCCACCACGTACCACCCAATGGGTATGAGCGCATAGGCGGAGATTTTTACAAGTGACCACTTAAATTAAAATTAAAATTAAATTCAAATCCGCAAACAGATTTAAAAAAACAAAAATTTGAGCCCAGGAGAGCGGAAATTCATTCGGGGGGCGTGGGGGTACGTGGTGGGTACGAATCGTACCCACCACGTACCCCCCAATGGGTATGAGCGCATAGGCTGAGATTTTTACAAGTGACCACTTAAATTAAAATTAAAATTAAATTCAAATCCGCAAACAGATTTAAAAAAACAAAAATTTGAGCCCAGGAGAGTGGAAGTTCATTTTGGGGGCGTGGAGTACGTATAGGGTACGTATGGGGTACGATCGTACCCCATACGTACCCCATACTGGGTATGAGCGCATAGGCTGAGATTTTTACAAGTGACCACTTAAATTAAAATTAAAATTAAATTCAAATCCGCAAACAGATTTAAAAAAACAAAAATTTGAGCCCAGGAGAGCGGAAGTTCATTTTGGGGGCGTGGAGTACGTATAGGGTACGTATGGGGTACGATCGTACCCCATACGTACCCCATACTGGGTATGAGCGCATAGGCTGAGATTTTTACAAGTGACCACTTAAATTAAAATTAAAATTAAATTCAAATCCGCAAACAGATTTAAAAAAACAAAAATTTGAGCCCAGGAGAGCGGAAATTCATTCGGGTGCGTGGGGGGTACGTGGTGGGTACGAATCGTACCCACCACGTACCACCCAATGGGTATGAGCGCATAGGCTGAGATTTTTACAAGTGACCACTTAAATTAAAATTAAAATTAAATTCAAATCCGCAAACAGATTTAAAAAAACAAAAATTTGAGCCCAGGAGAGCGGAAATTCATTCGGGTGCGTGGGGGGTACGTGGTGGGTACGAATCGTACCCACCACGTACCACCCAATGGGTATGAGCGCATAGGATGAGATTTTTACAAGTGACCACTTAAATTAAAATTAAAATTAAATTCAAATCCGCAAACAGATTTAAAAAAACAAAAATTTGAGCCCAGGAGAGCGGAAATTCATTCGGGGGGCGTGGGGGTACGTGGTGGGTACGAATCGTACCCACCACGTACCCCCCAATGGGTATGAGCGCATAGGCTGAGATTTTTACAAGTGACCACTTAAATTAAAATTAAAATTAAATTCAAATCCGCAAACAGATTTAAAAAAACAAAAATTTGAGCCCAGGAGAGCGGAAGTTCATTTTGGGGGCGTGGAGTACGTATAGGGTACGTATGGGGTACGATCGTACCTCATACGTACCCCATACTGGGTATGAGCGCATAGGATGAGATTTTTACAAATGACCACTGAAATTAAAATTAAAATTAAATTCAAATCCGCAAACAGATTTAAAAAAACAAAAATTTGAGCCCAGGAGAGCGGAAATTCATTCGGGGGCGTGGGGGGTACGTGGTGGGTACGAATCGTACTCACCACGTACCACCCAATGGGTATGAGCGCATAGGCTGAGATTTTTACAAGTGACCACTTAAATTAAAATTAAAATTAAATTCAAATCCGCAAACAGATTTAAAAAAAAAAATTTGAGCCCAGGAGAGCGGAAATTCATTCGGGGGGCGTGGGGGGTACGTGGTGGGTACGAATCGTACCCACCACGTACCACCCAATGGGTATGAGCGCATAGGCGGAGATTTTTACAAGTGACCACTTAAATTAAAATTAAAATTAAATTCAAATCCGCAAACAGATTTAAAAAAACAAAAATTTGAGCCCAGGAGAGCGGAAGTTCATTTTGGGGGCGTGGAGTACGTATAGGGTACGTATGGGGTACGATCGTACCCCATACGTACCCCATACTGGGTATGAGCGCATAGGCTGAGATTTTTACAAGTGACCACTTAAATTAAAATTAAAATTAAATTCAAATCCGCAAACAGATTTAAAAAAACAAAAATTTGAGCCCAGGAGAGCGGAAGTTCATTTTGGGGGCGTGGAGTACGTATAGGGTACGTATGGGGTACGATCGTACCCCATACGTACCCCATACTGGGTATGAGCGCATAGGCTGAGATTTTTACAAGTGACCACTTAAATTAAAATTAAAATTAAATTCAAATCCGCAAACAGATTTAAAAAAACAAAAATTTGAGCCCAGGAGAGTGGAAGTTCATTTTGGGGGCGTGGAGTACGTATAGGGTACGTATGGGGTACGATCGTACCCCATACGTACCCCATACTGGGTATGAGCGCATAGGCTGAGATTTTTACAAGTGACCACTTAAATTAAAATTAAAATTAAATTCAAATCCGCAAACAGATTTAAAAAAACAAAAATTTGAGCCCAGGAGAGCGGAAATTCATTCGGGTGCGTGGGGGGTACGTGGTGGGTACGAATCGTACCCACCACGTACCACCCAATGGGTATGAGCGCATAGGATGAGATTTTTACAAGTGACCACTTAAATTAAAATTAAAATTAAATTCAAATCCGCAAACAGATTTAAAAAAACAAAAATTTGAGCCCAGGAGAGCGGAAATTCATTCGGGGGGCGTGGGGGTACGTGGTGGGTACGAATCGTACCCACCACGTACCCCCCAATGGGTATGAGCGCATAGGCTGAGATTTTTACAAGTGACCACTTAAATTAAAATTAAAATTAAATTCAAATCCGCAAACAGATTTAAAAAAACAAAAATTTGAGCCCAGGAGAGCGGAAGTTCATTTTGGGGGCGTGGAGTACGTATAGGGTACGTATGGGGTACGATCGTACCTCATACGTACCCCATACTGGGTATGAGCGCATAGGATGAGATTTTTACAAATGACCACTGAAATTAAAATTAAAATTAAATTCAAATCCGCAAACAGATTTAAAAAAACAAAAATTTGAGCCCAGGAGAGCGGAAATTCATTCGGGGGCGTGGGGGGTACGTGGTGGGTACGAATCGTACTCACCACGTACCACCCAATGGGTATGAGCGCATAGGCTGAGATTTTTACAAGTGACCACTTAAATTAAAATTAAAATTAAATTCAAATCCGCAAACAGATTTAAAAAAAAAAATTTGAGCCCAGGAGAGCGGAAATTCATTCGGGGGGCGTGGGGGGTACGTGGTGGGTACGAATCGTACCCACCACGTACCACCCAATGGGTATGAGCGCATAGGCGGAGATTTTTACAAGTGACCACTTAAATTAAAATTAAAATTAAATTCAAATCCGCAAACAGATTTAAAAAAACAAAAATTTGAGCCCAGGAGAGCGGAAGTTCATTTTGGGGGCGTGGAGTACGTATAGGGTACGTATGGGGTACGATCGTACCCCATACGTACCCCATACTGGGTATGAGCGCATAGGCTGAGATTTTTACAAGTGACCACTTAAATTAAAATTAAAATTAAATTCAAATCCGCAAACAGATTTAAAAAAACAAAAATTTGAGCCCAGGAGAGCGGAAGTTCATTTTGGGGGCGTGGAGTACGTATAGGGTACGTATGGGGTACGATCGTACCCCATACGTACCCCATACTGGGTATGAGCGCATAGGCTGAGATTTTTACAAGTGACCACTTAAATTAAAATTAAAATTAAATTCAAATCCGCAAACAGATTTAAAAAAACAAAAATTTGAGCCCAGGAGAGTGGAAGTTCATTTTGGGGGCGTGGAGTACGTATAGGGTACGTATGGGGTACGATCGTACCCCATACGTACCCCATACTGGGTATGAGCGCATAGGCTGAGATTTTTACAAGTGACCACTTAAATTAAAATTAAAATTAAATTCAAATCCGCAAACAGATTTAAAAAAACAAAAATTTGAGCCCAGGAGAGTGGAAGTTCATTTTGGGGGCGTGGAGTACGTATAGGGTACGTATGGGGTACGATCGTACCCCATACGTACCCCATACTGGGTATGAGCGCATAGGATGAGATTTTTACAAGTGACCACTTAAATTAAAATTAAAATTAAATTCAAATCCGCAAACAGATTTAAAAAAACAAAAATTTGAGCCCAGGAGAGCGGAAATTCATTCGGGTGCGTGGGGGGTACGTGGTGGGTACGAATCGTACCCACCACGTACCACCCAATGGGTATGAGCGCATAGGCGGAGATTTTTACAAGTGACCACTTAAATTAAAATTAAAATTAAATTCAAATCCGCAAACAGATTTAAAAAAACAAAAATTTGAGCCCAGGAGAGCGGAAGTTCATTTTGGGGGCGTGGAGTACGTATAGGGTACGTATGGGGTACGATCGTACCCCATACGTACCCCATACTGGGTATGAGCGCATAGGCTGAGATTTTTACAAGTGACCACTTAAATTAAAATTAAAATTAAATTCAAATCCGCAAACAGATTTAAAAAAACAAAAATTTGAGCCCAGGAGAGCGGAAATTCATTCGGGTGCGTGGGGGGTACGTGGTGGGTACGAATCGTACCCACCACGTACCACCCAATGGGTATGAGCGCATAGGCGGAGATTTTTACAAGTGACCACTTAAATTAAAATTAAAATTAAATTCAAATCCGCAAACAGATTTAAAAAAACAAAAATTTGAGCCCAGGAGAGTGGAAGTTCATTTTGGGGGCGTGGAGTACGTATAGGGTACGTATGGGGTACGATCGTACCCCATACGTACCCCATACTGGGTATGAGCGCATAGGATGAGATTTTTACAAGTGACCACTTAAATTAAAATTAAAATTAAATTCAAATCCGCAAACAGATTTAAAAAAACAAAAATTTGAGCCCAGGAGAGCGGAAATTCATTCGGGGGGCGTGGGGGGTACGTGGTGGGTACGAATCGTACCCACCACGTACCACCCAATGGGTATGAGCGCATAGGCGGAGATTTTTACAAGTGACCACTTAAATTAAAATTAAAATTAAATTCAAATCCGCAAACAGATTTAAAAAAACAAAAATTTGAGCCCAGGAGAGCGGAAGTTCATTTTGGGGGCGTGGAGTACGTATAGGGTACGTATGGGGTACGATCGTACCCCATACGTACCCCATACTGGGTATGAGCGCATAGGATGAGATTTTTACAAGTGACCACTTAAATTAAAATTAAAATTAAATTCAAATCCGCAAACAGATTTAAAAAAACAAAAATTTGAGCCCAGGAGAGTGGAAGTTCATTTTGGGGGCGTGGAGTACGTATAGGGTACGTATGGGGTACGATCGTACCCCATACGTACCCCATACTGGGTATGAGCGCATAGGCTGAGATTTTTACAAGTGACCACTTAAATTAAAATTAAAATTAAATTCAAATCCGCAAACAGATTTAAAAAAACAAAAATTTGAGCCCAGGAGAGCGGAAGTTCATTTTGGGGGCGTGGAGTACGTATAGGGTACGTATGGGGTACGATCGTACCCCATACGTACCCCATACTGGGTATGAGCGCATAGGCTGAGATTTTTACAAGTGACCACTTAAATTAAAATTAAAATTAAATTCAAATCCGCAAACAGATTTAAAAAAACAAAAATTTGAGCCCAGGAGAGCGGAAATTCATTCGGGTGCGTGGGGGGTACGTGGTGGGTACGAATCGTACCCACCACGTACCACCCAATGGGTATGAGCGCATAGGCTGAGATTTTTACAAGTGACCACTTAAATTAAAATTAAAATTAAATTCAAATCCGCAAACAGATTTAAAAAAACAAAAATTTGAGCCCAGGAGAGCGGAAGTTCATTTTGGGGGCGTGGAGTACGTATAGGGTACGTATGGGGTACGATCGTACCCCATACGTACCCCATACTGGGTATGAGCGCATAGGCTGAGATTTTTACAAGTGACCACTTAAATTAAAATTAAAATTAAATTCAAATCCGCAAACAGATTTAAAAAAACAAAAATTTGAGCCCAGGAGAGCGGAAATTCATTCGGGTGCGTGGGGGGTACGTGGTGGGTACGAATCGTACCCACCACGTACCACCCAATGGGTATGAGCGCATAGGATGAGATTTTTACAAGTGACCACTTAAATTAAAATTAAAATTAAATTCAAATCCGCAAACAGATTTAAAAAAACAAAAATTTGAGCCCAGGAGAGCGGAAATTCATTCGGGGGGCGTGGGGGTACGTGGTGGGTACGAATCGTACCCACCACGTACCCCCCAATGGGTATGAGCGCATAGGCTGAGATTTTTACAAGTGACCACTTAAATTAAAATTAAAATTAAATTCAAATCCGCAAACAGATTTAAAAAAACAAAAATTTGAGCCCAGGAGAGCGGAAGTTCATTTTGGGGGCGTGGAGTACGTATAGGGTACGTATGGGGTACGATCGTACCTCATACGTACCCCATACTGGGTATGAGCGCATAGGATGAGATTTTTACAAATGACCACTGAAATTAAAATTAAAATTAAATTCAAATCCGCAAACAGATTTAAAAAAACAAAAATTTGAGCCCAGGAGAGCGGAAATTCATTCGGGGGCGTGGGGGGTACGTGGTGGGTACGAATCGTACTCACCACGTACCACCCAATGGGTATGAGCGCATAGGCTGAGATTTTTACAAGTGACCACTTAAATTAAAATTAAAATTAAATTCAAATCCGCAAACAGATTTAAAAAAAAAAATTTGAGCCCAGGAGAGCGGAAATTCATTCGGGGGGCGTGGGGGGTACGTGGTGGGTACGAATCGTACCCACCACGTACCACCCAATGGGTATGAGCGCATAGGCGGAGATTTTTACAAGTGACCACTTAAATTAAAATTAAAATTAAATTCAAATCCGCAAACAGATTTAAAAAAACAAAAATTTGAGCCCAGGAGAGCGGAAGTTCATTTTGGGGGCGTGGAGTACGTATAGGGTACGTATGGGGTACGATCGTACCCCATACGTACCCCATACTGGGTATGAGCGCATAGGCTGAGATTTTTCCAAGTGACCACTTAAATTAAAATTAAAATTAAATTCAAATCCGCAAACAGATTTAAAAAAACAAAAATTTGAGCCCAGGAGAGCGGAAGTTCATTTTGGGGGCGTGGAGTACGTATAGGGTACGTATGGGGTACGATCGTACCCCATACGTACCCCATACTGGGTATGAGCGCATAGGCTGAGATTTTTACAAGTGACCACTTAAATTAAAATTAAAATTAAATTCAAATCCGCAAACAGATTTAAAAAAACAAAAATTTGAGCCCAGGAGAGTGGAAGTTCATTTTGGGGGCGTGGAGTACGTATAGGGTACGTATGGGGTACGATCGTACCCCATACGTACCCCATACTGGGTATGAGCGCATAGGCTGAGATTTTTACAAGTGACCACTTAAATTAAAATTAAAATTAAATTCAAATCCGCAAACAGATTTAAAAAAACAAAAATTTGAGCCCAGGAGAGTGGAAGTTCATTTTGGGGGCGTGGAGTACGTATAGGGTACGTATGGGGTACGATCGTACCCCATACGTACCCCATACTGGGTATGAGCGCATAGGATGAGATTTTTACAAGTGACCACTTAAATTAAAATTAAAATTAAATTCAAATCCGCAAACAGATTTAAAAAAACAAAAATTTGAGCCCAGGAGAGCGGAAATTCATTCGGGTGCGTGGGGGGTACGTGGTGGGTACGAATCGTACCCACCACGTACCCCCCAATGGGTATGAGCGCATAGGCGGAGATTTTTACAAGTGACCACTTAAATTAAAATTAAAATTAAATTCAAATCCGCAAACAGATTTAAAAAAACAAAAATTTGAGCCCAGGAGAGCGGAAGTTCATTTTGGGGGCGTGGAGTACGTATAGGGTACGTATGGGGTACGATCGTACCCCATACGTACCCCATACTGGGTATGAGCGCATAGGCTGAGATTTTTACAAGTGACCACTTAAATTAAAATTAAAATTAAATTCAAATCCGCAAACAGATTTAAAAAAACAAAAATTTGAGCCCAGGAGAGCGGAAATTCATTCGGGTGCGTGGGGGGTACGTGGTGGGTACGAATCGTACCCACCACGTACCACCCAATGGGTATGAGCGCATAGGCGGAGATTTTTACAAGTGACCACTTAAATTAAAATTAAAATTAAATTCAAATCCGCAAACAGATTTAAAAAAACAAAAATTTGAGCCCAGGAGAGTGGAAGTTCATTTTGGGGGCGTGGAGTACGTATAGGGTACGTATGGGGTACGATCGTACCCCATACGTACCCCATACTGGGTATGAGCGCATAGGATGAGATTTTTACAAGTGACCACTTAAATTAAAATTAAAATTAAATTCAAATCCGCAAACAGATTTAAAAAAACAAAAATTTGAGCCCAGGAGAGCGGAAATTCATTCGGGGGGCGTGGGGGGTACGTGGTGGGTACGAATCGTACCCACCACGTACCACCCAATGGGTATGAGCGCATAGGCGGAGATTTTTACAAGTGACCACTTAAATTAAAATTAAAATTAAATTCAAATCCGCAAACAGATTTAAAAAAACAAAAATTTGAGCCCAGGAGAGCGGAAGTTCATTTTGGGGGCGTGGAGTACGTATAGGGTACGTATGGGGTACGATCGTACCCCATACGTACCCCATACTGGGTATGAGCGCATAGGATGAGATTTTTACAAGTGACCACTTAAATTAAAATTAAAATTAAATTCAAATCCGCAAACAGATTTAAAAAAACAAAAATTTGAGCCCAGGAGAGTGGAAGTTCATTTTGGGGGCGTGGAGTACGTATAGGGTACGTATGGGGTACGATCGTACCCCATACGTACCCCATACTGGGTATGAGCGCATAGGCTGAGATTTTTACAAGTGACCACTTAAATTAAAATTAAAATTAAATTCAAATCCGCAAACAGATTTAAAAAAACAAAAATTTGAGCCCAGGAGAGCGGAAGTTCATTTTGGGGGCGTGGAGTACGTATAGGGTACGTATGGGGTACGATCGTACCCCATACGTACCCCATACTGGGTATGAGCGCATAGGCTGAGATTTTTACAAGTGACCACTTAAATTAAAATTAAAATTAAATTCAAATCCGCAAACAGATTTAAAAAAACAAAAATTTGAGCCCAGGAGAGCGGAAATTCATTCGGGTGCGTGGGGGGTACGTGGTGGGTACGAATCGTACCCACCACGTACCACCCAATGGGTATGAGCGCATAGGCTGAGATTTTTACAAGTGACCACTTAAATTAAAATTAAAATTAAATTCAAATCCGCAAACAGATTTAAAAAAACAAAAATTTGAGCCCAGGAGAGCGGAAGTTCATTTTGGGGGCGTGGAGTACGTATAGGGTACGTATGGGGTACGATCGTACCCCATACGTACCCCATACTGGGTATGAGCGCATAGGCTGAGATTTTTACAAGTGACCACTTAAATTAAAATTAAAATTAAATTCAAATCCGCAAACAGATTTAAAAAAACAAAAATTTGAGCCCAGGAGAGCGGAAATTCATTCGGGTGCGTGGGGGGTACGTGGTGGGTACGAATCGTACCCACCACGTACCACCCAATGGGTATGAGCGCATAGGATGAGATTTTTACAAGTGACCACTTAAATTAAAATTAAAATTAAATTCAAATCCGCAAACAGATTTAAAAAAACAAAAATTTGAGCCCAGGAGAGCGGAAATTCATTCGGGGGGCGTGGGGGTACGTGGTGGGTACGAATCGTACCCACCACGTACCCCCCAATGGGTATGAGCGCATAGGCTGAGATTTTTACAAGTGACCACTTAAATTAAAATTAAAATTAAATTCAAATCCGCAAACAGATTTAAAAAAACAAAAATTTGAGCCCAGGAGAGCGGAAGTTCATTTTGGGGGCGTGGAGTACGTATAGGGTACGTATGGGGTACGGTCGTACCCCATACGTACCCCATACTGGGTATGAGCGCATAGGCTGAGATTTTTACAAGTGACCACTTAAATTAAAATTAAAATTAAATTCAAATCCGCAAACAGATTTAAAAAAACAAAAATTTGAGCCCAGGAGAGCGGAAGTTCATTT
Organism: Beris morrisii; assembly: GCA_951812415.1. NCBI lineage: Eukaryota > Metazoa > Arthropoda > Insecta > Diptera > Stratiomyidae > Beris > Beris morrisii. The sequence goes on along the minus strand of OX638310.1, from coordinate 165,985,210 downwards.
TGGGGGCGTGGAGTACGTATAGGGTACGTATGGGGTACGATCGTACCCCATACGTACCCCATACTGGGTATGAGTGCATAGATGAGATTTTTACAAGTGACCACTTAAATTAAAATTAAAATTAAATTCAAATCCGCAAACAGATTTAAAAAAACAAAAATTTGAGCCCAGGAGAGCGGAAGTTCATTTTGGGGGCGTGGAGTACGTATAGGGTACGTATGGGGTACGGTCGTACCCCATACGTACCCCATACTGGGTATGAGCGCATAGGCTGAGATTTTTACAAGTGACCACTTAAATTAAAATTAAAATTAAATTCAAATCCGCAAACAGATTTAAAAAAACAAAAATTTGAGCCCAGGAGAGCGGAAATTCATTCGGGTGCGTGGGGGGTACGTGGTGGGTACGAATCGTACCCACCACGTACCACCCAATGGGTATGAGCGCATAGGCTGAGATTTTTACAAGTGACCACTTAAATTAAAATTAAAATTAAATTCAAATCCGCAAACAGATTTAAAAAAACAAAAATTTGAGCCCAGGAGAGCGGAAGTTCATTTTGGGGGCGTGGAGTACGTATAGGGTACGTATGGGGTACGATCGTACCCCATACGTACCCCATACTGGGTATGAGCGCATAGGCTGAGATTTTTACAAGTGACCACTTAAATTAAAATTAAAATTAAATTCAAATCCGCAAACAGATTTAAAAAAACAAAAATTTGAGCCCAGGAGAGCGGAAATTCATTCGGGTGCGTGGGGGGTACGTGGTGGGTACGAATCGTACCCACCACGTACCACCCAATGGGTATGAGCGCATAGGCTGAGATTTTTACAAGTGACCACTTAAATTAAAATTAAAATTAAATTCAAATCCGCAAACAGATTTAAAAAAACAAAAATTTGAGCCCAGGAGAGCGGAAGTTCATTTTGGGGGCGTGGAGTACGTATAGGGTACGTATGGGGTACGATCGTACCCCATACGTACCCCATACTGGGTATGAGCGCATAGGATGAGATTTTTACAAGTGACCACTTAAATTAAAATTAAAATTAAATTCAAATCCGCAAACAGATTTAAAAAAACAAAAATTTGAGCCCAGGAGAGCGGAAGTTCATTTTGGGGGCGTGGAGTACGTATAGGGTACGTATGGGGTACGATCGTACCCCATACGTACCCCATACTGGGTATGAGCGCATAGGCTGAGATTTTTACAAGTGACCACTTAAATTAAAATTAAAATTAAATTCAAATCCGCAAACAGATTTAAAAAAACAAAAATTTGAGCCCAGGAGAGCGGAAATTCATTCGGGTGCGTGGGGGGTACGTGGTGGGTACGAATCGTACCCACCACGTACCACCCAATGGGTATGAGCGCATAGGATGAGATTTTTACAAGTGACCACTTAAATTAAAATTAAAATTAAATTCAAATCCGCAAACAGATTTAAAAAAACAAAAATTTGAGCCCAGGAGAGCGGAAATTCATTCGGGGGGCGTGGGGGTACGTGGTGGGTACGAATCGTACCCACCACGTACCCCCCAATGGGTATGAGCGCATAGGCTGAGATTTTTACAAGTGACCACTTAAATTAAAATTAAAATTAAATTCAAATCCGCAAACAGATTTAAAAAAACAAAAATTTGAGCCCAGGAGAGCGGAAGTTCATTTTGGGGGCGTGGAGTACGTATAGGGTACGTATGGGGTACGGTCGTACCCCATACGTACCCCATACTGGGTATGAGCGCATAGGCTGAGATTTTTACAAGTGACCACTTAAATTAAAATTAAAATTAAATTCAAATCCGCAAACAGATTTAAAAAAACAAAAATTTGAGCCCAGGAGAGCGGAAGTTCATTTTGGGGGCGTGGAGTACGTATAGGGTACGTATGGGGTACGATCGTACCCCATACGTACCCCATACTGGGTATGAGTGCATAGATGAGATTTTTACAAGTGACCACTTAAATTAAAATTAAAATTAAATTCAAATCCGCAAACAGATTTAAAAAAACAAAAATTTGAGCCCAGGAGAGCGGAAGTTCATTTTGGGGGCGTGGAGTACGTATAGGGTACGTATGGGGTACGGTCGTACCCCATACGTACCCCATACTGGGTATGAGCGCATAGGCTGAGATTTTTACAAGTGACCACTTAAATTAAAATTAAAATTAAATTCAAATCCGCAAACAGATTTAAAAAAACAAAAATTTGAGCCCAGGAGAGCGGAAATTCATTCGGGTGCGTGGGGGGTACGTGGTGGGTACGAATCGTACCCACCACGTACCACCCAATGGGTATGAGCGCATAGGCTGAGATTTTTACAAGTGACCACTTAAATTAAAATTAAAATTAAATTCAAATCCGCAAACAGATTTAAAAAAACAAAAATTTGAGCCCAGGAGAGCGGAAGTTCATTTTGGGGGCGTGGAGTACGTATAGGGTACGTATGGGGTACGATCGTACCCCATACGTACCCCATACTGGGTATGAGCGCATAGGCTGAGATTTTTACAAGTGACCACTTAAATTAAAATTAAAATTAAATTCAAATCCGCAAACAGATTTAAAAAAACAAAAATTTGAGCCCAGGAGAGCGGAAATTCATTCGGGTGCGTGGGGGGTACGTGGTGGGTACGAATCGTACCCACCACGTACCACCCAATGGGTATGAGCGCATAGGCTGAGATTTTTACAAGTGACCACTTAAATTAAAATTAAAATTAAATTCAAATCCGCAAACAGATTTAAAAAAACAAAAATTTGAGCCCAGGAGAGCGGAAGTTCATTTTGGGGGCGTGGAGTACGTATAGGGTACGTATGGGGTACGATCGTACCCCATACGTACCCCATACTGGGTATGAGCGCATAGGATGAGATTTTTACAAGTGACCACTTAAATTAAAATTAAAATTAAATTCAAATCCGCAAACAGATTTAAAAAAACAAAAATTTGAGCCCAGGAGAGCGGAAGTTCATTTTGGGGGCGTGGAGTACGTATAGGGTACGTATGGGGTACGATCGTACCCCATACGTACCCCATACTGGGTATGAGCGCATAGGCTGAGATTCTTACAAGTGACCACTTAAATTAAAATTAAAATTAAATTCAAATCCGCAAACAGATTTAAAAAAACAAAAATTTGAGCCCAGGAGAGCGGAAGTTCATTTTGGGGGCGTGGAGTACGTATAGGGTACGTATGGGGTACGATCGTACCTCATACGTACCCCATACTGGGTATGAGCGCATAGGATGAGATTTTTACAAGTGACCACTTAAATTAAAATTAAAATTAAATTCAAATCCGCAAACAGATTTAAAAAAACAAAAATTTGAGCCCAGGAGAGTGGAAGTTCATTTTGGGGGCGTGGAGTACGTATAGGGTACGTATGGGGTACGATCGTACCCCATACGTACCCCATACTGGGTATGAGCGCATAGGCTGAGATTTTTACAAGTGACCACTTAAATTAAAATTAAAATTAAATTCAAATCCGCAAACAGATTTAAAAAAACAAAAATTTGAGCCCAGGAGAGCGGAAGTTCATTTTGGGGGCGTGGAGTACGTATAGGGTACGTATGGGGTACGATCGTACCTCATACGTACCCCATACTGGGTATGAGCGCATAGGATGAGATTTTTACAAGTGACCACTTAAATTAAAATTAAAATTAAATTCAAATCCGCAAACAGATTTAAAAAAACAAAAATTTGAGCCCAGGAGAGCGGAAGTTCATTTTGGGGGCGTGGAGTACGTATAGGGTACGTATGGGGTACGATCGTACCCCATACGTACCCCATACTGGGTATGAGCGCATAGGCTGAGATTTTTACAAGTGACCACTTAAATTAAAATTAAAATTAAATTCAAATCCGCAAACAGATTTAAAAAAACAAAAATTTGAGCCCAGGAGAGCGGAAGTTCATTTTGGGGGCGTGGAGTACGTATAGGGTACGTATGGGGTACGATCGTACCCCATACGTACCCCATACTGGGTATGAGCGCATAGGCTGAGATTTTTACAAGTGACCACTTAAATTAAAATTAAAATTAAATTCAAATCCGCAAACAGATTTAAAAAAACAAAAATTTGAGCCCAGGAGAGCGGAAATTCATTCGGGTGCGTGGGGGGTACGTGGTGAGTACGAATCGTACCCACCACGTACCACCCAATGGGTATGAGCGCAAAGGCTGAGATTTTTACAAGTGACCACTTAAATTAAAATTAATATTAAATTCAAATCCGCAAACAGATTTAAAGAAACCAAAATTTGAGCCCAGGAGAGCGGAAGTTCATTTTGGGGGCGTGGAGTACGTATAGGGTACGTATGGGGTACGATCGTACCCCATACGTACCCCATACTGGGTATGAGCGCATAGGATGAGATTTTTACAAGTGACCACTTAAATTAAAATTAAAATTAAATTCAAATCCGCAAACAGATTTAAAAAAACAAAAATTTGAGCCCAGGAGAGCGGAAGTTCATTTTGGGGGCGTGGAGTACGTATAGGGTACGTATGGGGTACGATCGTACCCCATACGTACCCCATACTGGGTATGAGCGCATAGGCTGAGATTCTTACAAGTGACCACTTAAATTAAAATTAAAATTAAATTCAAATCCGCAAACAGATTTAAAAAAACAAAAATTTGAGCCCAGGAGAGCGGAAGTTCATTTTGGGGCGTGGAGTACGTATAGGGTACGTATGGGGTACGATCGTACCTCATACGTACCCCATACTGGGTATGAGCGCATAGGATGAGATTTTTACAAGTGACCACTTAAATTAAAATTAAAATTAAATTCAAATCCGCAAACAGATTTAAAAAAACAAAAATTTGAGCCCAGGAGAGTGGAAGTTCATTTTGGGGGCGTGGAGTACGTATAGGGTACGTATGGGGTACGATCGTACCCCATACGTACCCCATACTGGGTATGAGCGCATAGGCTGAGATTTTTACAAGTGACCACTTAAATTAAAATTAAAATTAAATTCAAATCCGCAAACAGATTTAAAAAAACAAAAATTTGAGCCCAGGAGAGCGGAAGTTCATTTTGGGGGCGTGGAGTACGTATAGGGTACGTATGGGGTACGATCGTACCTCATACGTACCCCATACTGGGTATGAGCGCATAGGATGAGATTTTTACAAGTGACCACTTAAATTAAAATTAAAATTAAATTCAAATCCGCAAACAGATTTAAAAAAACAAAAATTTGAGCCCAGGAGAGTGGAAGTTCATTTTGGGGGCGTGGAGTACGTATAGGGTACGTATGGGGTACGATCGTACCCCATACGTACCCCATACTGGGTATGAGCGCATAGGCTGAGATTTTTACAAGTGACCACTTAAATTAAAATTAAAATTAAATTCAAATCCGCAAACAGATTTAAAAAAACAAAAATTTGAGCCCAGGAGAGCGGAAGTTCATTTTGGGGGCGTGGAGTACGTATAGGGTACGTATGGGGTACGATCGTACCCCATACGTACCCCATACTGGGTATGAGCGCATAGGCTGAGATTTTTACAAGTGACCACTTAAATTAAAATTAAAATTAAATTCAAATCCGCAAACAGATTTAAAAAAACAAAAATTTGAGCCCAGGAGAGCGGAAGTTCATTTTGGGGGCGTGGAGTACGTATAGGGTACGTATGGGGTACGATCGTACCCCATACGTACCCCATACTGGGTATGAGCGCATAGGCTGAGATTTTTACAAGTGACCACTTAAATTAAAATTAAAATTAAATTCAAATCCGCAAACAGATTTAAAAAAACAAAAATTTGAGCCCAGGAGAGCGGAAGTTCATTTTGGGGGCGTGGAGTACGTATAGGGTACGTATGGGGTACGATCGTACCCCATACGTACCCCATACTGGGTATGAGCGCATAGGCTGAGATTTTTACAAGTGACCACTTAAATTAAAATTAAAATTAAATTCAAATCCGCAAACAGATTTAAAAAAACAAAAATTTGAGCCCAGGAGAGCGGAAGTTCATTTTGGGGGCGTGGAGTACGTATAGGGTACGTATGGGGTACGATCGTACCCCATACGTACCCCATACTGGGTATGAGCGCATAGGCTGAGATTTTTACAAGTGACCACTTAAATTAAAATTAAAATTAAATTCAAATCCGCAAACAGATTTAAAAAAACAAAAATTTGAGCCCAGGAGAGCGGAAGTTCATTTTGGGGGCGTGGAGTACGTATAGGGTACGTATGGGGTACGATCGTACCCCATACGTACCCCATACTGGGTATGAGCGCATAGGCTGAGATTTTTACAAGTGACCACTTAAATTAAAATTAAAATTAAATTCAAATCCGCAAACAGATTTAAAAAAACAAAAATTTGAGCCCAGGAGAGCGGAAGTTCATTTTGGGGGCGTGGAGTACGTATAGGGTACGTATGGGGTACGATCGTACCCCATACGTACCCCATACTGGGTATGAGCGCATAGGCTGAGATTTTTACAAGTGACCACTTAAATTAAAATTAAAATTAAATTCAAATCCGCAAACAGATTTAAAAAAACAAAAATTTGAGCCCAGGAGAGCGGAAGTTCATTTTGGGGGCGTGGAGTACGTATAGGGTACGTATGGGGTACGATCGTACCCCATACGTACCCCATACTGGGTATGAGCGCATAGGCTGAGATTTTTACAAGTGACCACTTAAATTAAAATTAAAATTAAATTCAAATCCGCAAACAGATTTAAAAAAACAAAAATTTGAGCCCAGGAGAGCGGAAGTTCATTTTGGGGGCGTGGAGTACGTATAGGGTACGTATGGGGTACGATCGTACCCCATACGTACCCCATACTGGGTATGAGCGCATAGGCTGAGATTTTTACAAGTGACCACTTAAATTAAAATTAAAATTAAATTCAAATCCGCAAACAGATTTAAAAAAACAAAAATTTGAGCCCAGGAGAGCGGAAGTTCATTTTGGGGGCGTGGAGTACGTATAGGGTACGTATGGGGTACGATCGTACCCCATACGTACCCCATACTGGGTATGAGCGCATAGGCTGAGATTTTTACAAGTGACCACTTAAATTAAAATTAAAATTAAATTCAAATCCGCAAACAGATTTAAAAAAACAAAAATTTGAGCCCAGGAGAGCGGAAGTTCATTTTGGGGGCGTGGAGTACGTATAGGGTACGTATGGGGTACGATCGTACCCCATACGTACCCCATACTGGGTATGAGCGCATAGGCTGAGATTTTTACAAGTGACCACTTAAATTAAAATTAAAATTAAATTCAAATCCGCAAACAGATTTAAAAAAACAAAAATTTGAGCCCAGGAGAGCGGAAGTTCATTTTGGGGGCGTGGAGTACGTATAGGGTACGTATGGGGTACGATCGTACCCCATACGTACCCCATACTGGGTATGAGCGCATAGGCTGAGATTTTTACAAGTGACCACTTAAATTAAAATTAAAATTAAATTCAAATCCGCAAACAGATTTAAAAAAACAAAAATTTGAGCCCAGGAGAGCGGAAGTTCATTTTGGGGGCGTGGAGTACGTATAGGGTACGTATGGGGTACGATCGTACCCCATACGTACCCCATACTGGGTATGAGCGCATAGGATGAGATTTTTACAAGTGACCACTTAAATTAAAATTAAAATTAAATTCAAATCCGCAAACAGATTTAAAAAAACAAAAATTTGAGCCCAGGAGAGCGGAAATTCATTCGGGTGCGTGGGGGGTACGTGGTGGGTACGAATCGTACCCACCACGTACCACCCAATGGGTATGAGCGCATAGGATGAGATTTTTACAAGTGACCACTTAAATTAAAATTAAAATTAAATTCAAATCCGCAAACAGATTTAAAAAAACAAAAATTTGAGCCCAGGAGAGCGGAAATTCATTCGGGGGGCGTGGGGGTACGTGGTGGGTACGAATCGTACCCACCACGTACCCCCCAATGGGTATGAGCGCATAGGCTGAGATTTTTACAAGTGACCACTTAAATTAAAATTAAAATTAAATTCAAATCCGCAAACAGATTTAAAAAAACAAAAATTTGAGCCCAGGAGAGCGGAAGTTCATTTTGGGGGCGTGGAGTACGTATAGGGTACGTGTGGGGTACGGTCGTACCCCATACGTACCCCATACTGGGTATGAGCGCATAGGCTGAGATTTTTACAAGTGACCACTTAAATTAAAATTAAAATTAAATTCAAATCCGCAAACAGATTTAAAAAAACAAAAATTTGAGCCCAGGAGAGCGGAAGTTCATTTTGGGGGCGTGGAGTACGTATAGGGTACGTATGGGGTACGGTCGTACCCCATACGTACCCCATACTGGGTATGAGTGCATAGGATGAGATTTTTACAAGTGACCACTTAAATTAAAATTAAAATTAAATTCAAATCCGCAAACAGATTTAAAAAAACAAAAATTTGAGCCCAGGAGAGCGGAAGTTCATTTTGGGGGCGTGGAGTACGTATAGGGTACGTATGGGGTACGATCGTACCCCATACGTACCCCATACTGGGTATGAGCGCATAGGATGAGATTTTTACAAGTGACCACTTAAATTAAAATTAAAATTAAATTCAAATCCGCAAACAGATTTAAAAAAACAAAAATTTGAGCCCAGGAGAGCGGAAATTCATTCGGGTGCGTGGGGGGTACGTGGTGGGTACGAATCGTACCCACCACGTACCACCCAATGGGTATGAGCGCATAGGATGAGATTTTTACAAGTGACCACTTAAATTAAAATTAAAATTAAATTCAAATCCGCAAACAGATTTAAAAAAACAAAAATTTGAGCCCAGGAGAGCGGAAATTCATTCGGGGGGCGTGGGGGTACGTGGTGGGTACGAATCGTACCCACCACGTACCCCCCAATGGGTATGAGCGCATAGGCGGAGATTTTTACAAGTGACCACTTAAATTAAAATTAAAATTAAATTCAAATCCGCAAACAGATTTAAAAAAACAAAAATTTGAGCCCAGGAGAGCGGAAGTTCATTTTGGGGGCGTGGAGTACGTATAGGGTACGTATGGGGTACGATCGTACCCCATACGTACCCCATACTGGGTATGAGCGCATAGGATGAGATTTTTACAAGTGACCACTTAAATTAAAATTAAAATTAAATTCAAATCCGCAAACAGATTTAAAAAAACAAAAATTTGAGCCCAGGAGAGCGGAAGTTCATTTTGGGGGCGTGGAGTACGTATAGGGTACGTATGGGGTACGATCGTACCCCATACGTACCCCATACTGGGTATGAGCGCATAGGCTGAGATTTTTACAAGTGACCACTTAAATTAAAATTAAAATTAAATTCAAATCCGCAAACAGATTTAAAAAAACAAAAATTTGAGCCCAGGAGAGCGGAAGTTCATTTTGGGGGCGTGGTGTACGTATAGGGTACGTATGGGGTACGATCGTACCCCATACGTACCCCATACTGGGTATGAGCGCATAGGCTGAGATTTTTACAAGTGACCACTTAAATTAAAATTAAAATTAAATTCAAATCCGCAAACAGATTTAAAAAAACAAAAATTTGAGCCCAGGAGAGCGGAAGTTCATTTTGGGGGCGTGGAGTACGTATAGGGTACGTATGGGGTACGATCGTACCCCATACGTACCCCATACTGGGTATGAGCGCATAGGATGAGATTTTTACAAGTGACCACTTAAATTAAAATTAAAATTAAATTCAAATCCGCAAACAGATTTAAAAAAACAAAAATTTGAGCCCAGGAGAGCGGAAATTCATTCGGGTGCGTGGGGGGTACGTGGTGGGTACGAATCGTACCCACCACGTACCACCCAATGGGTATGAGCGCATAGGATGAGATTTTTACAAGTGACCACTTAAATTAAAATTAAAATTAAATTCAAATCCGCAAACAGATTTAAAAAAACAAAAATTTGAGCCCAGGAGAGCGGAAATTCATTCGGGGGGCGTGGGGGTACGTGGTGGGTACGAATCGTACCCACCACGTACCCCCCAATGGGTATGAGCGCATAGGCTGAGATTTTTACAAGTGACCACTTAAATTAAAATTAAAATTAAATTCAAATCCGCAAACAGATTTAAAAAAACAAAAATTTGAGCCCAGGAGAGCGGAAGTTCATTTTGGGGGCGTGGAGTACGTATAGGGTACGTGTGGGGTACGGTCGTACCCCATACGTACCCCATACTGGGTATGAGCGCATAGGCTGAGATTTTTACAAGTGACCACTTAAATTAAAATTAAAATTAAATTCAAATCCGCAAACAGATTTAAAAAAACAAAAATTTGAGCCCAGGAGAGCGGAAGTTCATTTTGGGGGCGTGGAGTACGTATAGGGTACGTATGGGGTACGGTCGTACCCCATACGTACCCCATACTGGGTATGAGTGCATAGGATGAGATTTTTACAAGTGACCACTTAAATTAAAATTAAAATTAAATTCAAATCCGCAAACAGATTTAAAAAAACAAAAATTTGAGCCCAGGAGAGCGGAAGTTCATTTTGGGGGCGTGGAGTACGTATAGGGTACGTATGGGGTACGATCGTACCCCATACGTACCCCATACTGGGTATGAGCGCATAGGATGAGATTTTTACAAGTGACCACTTAAATTAAAATTAAAATTAAATTCAAATCCGCAAACAGATTTAAAAAAACAAAAATTTGAGCCCAGGAGAGCGGAAGTTCATTTTGGGGGCGTGGAGTACGTATAGGGTACGTATGGGGTACGATCGTACCCCATACGTACCCCATACTGGGTATGAGCGCATAGGATGAGATTTTTACAAGTGACCACTTAAATTAAAATTAAAATTAAATTCAAATCCGCAAACAGATTTAAAAAAACAAAAATTTGAGCCCAGGAGAGCGGAAGTTCATTTTGGGGGCGTGGTGTACGTATAGGGTACGTATGGGGTACGATCGTACCCCATACGTACCCCATGCTGGGTATGAGCGCATAGGCTGAGATTTTTACAAGTGACCACTTAAATTAAAATTAAAATTAAATTCAAATCCGCAAACAGATTTAAAAAAACAAAAATTTGAGCCCAGGAGAGCGGAAGTTCATTTTGGGGGCGTGGAGTACGTATAGGGTACGTATGGGGTACGATCGTACCCCATACGTACCCCATACTGGGTATGAGCGCATAGGATGAGATTTTTACAAGTGACCACTTAAATTAAAATTAAAATTAAATTCAAATCCGCAAACAGATTTAAAAAAACAAAAATTTGAGCCCAGGAGAGCGGAAGTTCATTTTGGGGGCGTGGTGTACGTATAGGGTACGTATGGGGTACGATCGTACCCCATACGTACCCCATACTGGGTATGAGCGCATAGGCTGAGATTTTTACAAGTGACCACTTAAATTAAAATTAAAATTAAATTCAAATCCGCAAACAGATTTAAAAAAACAAAAATTTGAGCCCAGGAGAGCGGAAGTTCATTTCGGGGGCGTGGAGTACGTATAGGGTACGTATGGGGTACGATCGTACCCCATACGTACCCCATACTGGGTATGAGCGCATAGGATGAGATTTTTACAAGTGACCACTTAAATTAAAATTAAAATTAAATTCAAATCCGCAAACAGATTTAAAAAAACAAAAATTTGAGCCCAGGAGAGCTGAAGTTCATTTTGGGGGCGTGAAGTACGTATAGGGTACGTATGGGGTACGATCGTACCCCATACGTACCCCATACTGGGTATGAGCGCATAGGATGAGATTTTTACAAGTGACCACTTAAATTAAAATTAAAATTAAATTCAAATCCGCAAACAGATTTAAAAAAACAAAAATTTGAGCCCAGGAGAGCGGAAATTCATTCGGGGGGCGTGGGGGTACGTGGTGGGTACGAATCGTACCCACCACGTACCCTCCAATGGGTATGAGCGCATAGGCTGAGATTTTTACAAGTGACCACTTAAATTAAAATTAAAATTAAATTCAAATCCGCAAACAGATTTAAAAAAACAAAAATTTGAGCCCAGGAGAGCGGTAGTTCATTTTGGGGGCGTGGAGTACGTATAGGGTACGTATGGGGTACGATCGTACCCCATACGTACCCCATACTGGGTATGAGCGCATAGGATGAGATTTTTACAAGTGACCACTTAAATTAAAATTAAAATTAAATTCAAATCCGCAAACAGATTTAAAAAAACAAAAATTTGAGCCCAGGAGAGCGGAAGTTCATTTTGGGGGCGTGGTGTACGTATAGGGTACGTATGGGGTACGATCGTACCCCATACGTACCCCATACTGGGTATGAGCGCATAGGATGAGATTTTTACAAGTGACCACTTAAATTAAAATTAAAATTAAATTCAAATCCGCAAACAGATTTAAAAAAACAAAAATTTGAGCCCAGGAGAGCGGAAGTTCATTTTGGGGGCGTGGTGTACGTATAGGGTACGTATGGGGTACGATCGTACCCCATACGTACCCCATACTGGGTATGAGCGCATAGGCTGAGATTTTTACAAGTGACCACTTAAATTAAAATTAAAATTAAATTCAAATCCGCAAACAGATTTAAAAAAACAAAAATTTGAGCCCAGGAGAGCGGAAGTTCATTTCGGGGGCGTGGAGTACGTATAGGGTACGTATGGGGTACGATCGTACCCCATACGTACCCCATACTGGGTATGAGCGCATAGGATGAGATTTTTACAAGTGACCACTTAAATTAAAATTAAAATTAAATTCAAATCCGCAAACAGATTTAAAAAAACAAAAATTTGAGCCCAGGAGAGCGGAAATTCATTCGGGGGGCGTGGGGGTACGTGGTGGGTACGAATCGTACCCACCACGTACCCCCCAATGGGTATGAGCGCATAGGCTGAGATTTTTACAAGTGACCACTTAAATTAAAATTAAAATTAAATTCAAATCCGCAAACAGATTTAAAAAAACAAAAATTTGAGCCCAGGAGAGCGGTAGTTCATTTTGGGGGCGTGGAGTACGTATAGGGTACGTATGGGGTACGATCGTACCCCATACGTACCCCATACTGGGTATGAGCGCATAGGCTGAGATTTTTACAAGTGACCACTTAAATTAAAATTAAAATTAAATTCAAATCCGCAAACAGATTTAAAAAAACAAAAATTTGAGCCCAGGAGAGCGGAAGTTCATTTTGGGGGCGTGGAGTACGTATAGGGTACGTATGGGGTACGATCGTACCCCATACGTACCCCATACTGGGTATGAGCGCATAGGATGAGATTTTTACAAGTGACCACTTAAATTAAAATTAAAATTAAATTCAAATCCGCAAACATATTTAAAAAAACAAAAATTTGAGCCCAGGAGAGCGGAAATTCATTCGGGGGGCGTGGGGGTACGTGGTGGGTACGAATCGTACCCACCACGTACCCCCCAATGGGTATGAGCGCATAGGCTGAGATTTTTACAAGTGACCACTTAAATTAAAATTAAAATTAAATTCAAATCCGCAAACAGATTTAAAAAAACAAAAATTTGAGCCCAGGAGAGCGGAAGTTCATTTTGGGGGCGTGGAGTACGTATAGGGTACGTATGGGGTACGATCGTACCCCATACGTACCCCATACTGGGTATGAGCGCATAGGCTGAGATTTTTACAAGTGACCACTTAAATTAAAATTAAAATTAAATTCAAATCCGCAAAGAGATTTAAAAAAACAAAAATTTGAGCCCAGGAGAGCGGAAGTTCATTTTGGGGGCGTGGAGTACGTATAGGGTACGTATGGGGTACGGTCGTACCCCATACGTACCCCATACTGGGTATGAGTGCATAGGATGGGATTTTTACAAGTGACCACTTAAATTAAAATTAAAATTAAATTCAAATCCGCAAACAGATTTAAAAAAACAAAAATTTGAGCCCAGGAGAGCGGAAGTTCATTTTGGGGGCGTGGTGTACGTATAGGGTACGTATGGGGTACGATCGTACCCCATACGTACCCCATACTGGGTATGAGCGCATAGGCTGAGATTTTTACAAGTGACCACTTAAATTAAAATTAAAATTAAATTCAAATCCGCAAACAGATTTAAAAAAACAAAAATTTGAGCCCAGGAGAGCGGAAGTTCATTTTGGGGGCGTGGAGTACGTATAGGGTACGTATGGGGTACGGTCGTACCCCATACGTACCCCATACTGGGTATGAGCGCATAGGCTGAGATTTTTACAAGTGACCACTTAAATTAAAATTAAAATTAAATTCAAATCCGCAAACAGATTTAAAAAAACAAAAATTTGAGCCCAGGAGAGCGGAAGTTCATTTTGGGGGCGTGGAGTACGTATAGGGTACGTATGGGGTACGGTCGTACCCCATACGTACCCCATACTGGGTATGAGCGCATAGGATGAGATTTTTACAAGTGACCACTTAAATTAAAATTAAAATGAAATTCAAATCCGCAAACAGATTTAAAAAAACAAAAATTTGAGCCCAGGAGAGCGGAAGTTCATTTTGGGGGCGTAGTGTACGTATAGGGTACGTATGGGGTACGATCGTACCCCATACGTACCCCATACTGGGTATGAGCGCATAGGCTGAGATTTTTACAAGTGACCACTTAAATTAAAATTAAAATTAAATTCAAATCCGCAAACAGATTTAAAAAAACAAAAATTTGAGCCCAGGAGAGCGGAAGTTCATTTTGGGGGCGTGGAGTACGTATAGGGTACGTACGGGGTACGGTCGTACCCCATACGTACCCCATACTGGGTATGAGTGCATAGGATGAGATTTTTACAAGTGACCACTTAAATTAAAATTAAAATTAAATTCAAATCCGCAAACAGATTTAAAAAAACAAAAATTTGAGCCCAGGAGAGCGGAAGTTCATTTTGGGGGCGTGGAGTACGTATAGGGTACGTATGGGGTACGATCGTACCCCATACGTACCCCATACTGGGTATGAGCGCATAGGATGAGATTTTTACAAGTGACCACTTAAATTAAAATTAAAATTAAATTCAAATCCGCAAACAGATTTAAAAAAACAAAAATTTGAGCCCAGGAGAGCGGAAATTCATTCGGGGGGCGTGGGGGGTACGTGGTGGGTACGAATCGTACCCACCACGTACCCCCCAATGGGTATGAGCGCATAGGCTGAGATTTTTACAAGTGACCACTTAAATTAAAATTAAAATTAAATTCAAATCCGCAAACAGATTTAAAAAAACAAAAATTTGAGCCCAGGAGAGCGGAAGTTCAATTTGGGGGCGTGGTGTACGTATAGGGTACGTATGGGTACGATCGTACCCCATACGTACCCCATACTGGGTATGAGCGCATAGGATGAGATTTTTACAAGTAACCACTTAAATTAAAATTAAAATTAAATTCAAATCCGCAAACAGATTTAAAAAAACAAAAATTTGAGCCCAGGAGAGCGGAAGTTCATTTTGGGGGCGTGGAGTACGTATAGGGTACGTATGGGGTACGATCGTACCCCATACGTACCCCATACTGGGTATGACCGCATAGGATGAGATTTTTACAAGTGACCACTTAAATTAAAATTAAAATTAAATTCAAATCCGCAAACAGATTTAAAAAAACAAAAATATGAGCCCACGAGAGCGGAAGTTCATTTTGGGGGCGTGGAGTACGTATAGGGTACGTATGGGGTACGATCGTACCCCATACGTACCCCATACTGGGTATGAGCGCATAGGATGAGATTTTTACAAGTGACCACTTAAATTAAAATTAAAATTAAATTCAAATCCGCAAACAGATTTAAAAAAACAAAAATTTGAGCCCAGGAGAGCGGAAGTTCATTTTGGGGCGTGGAGTACGTATAGGGTACGTATGGGGTACGATCGTACCCCATACGTACCCCATACTGGGTATGAGCGCATAGGATGAGATTTTTACAAGTGACCACTTAAATTAAAATTAAAATTAAATTCAAATCCGCAAACAGATTTAAAAAAACAAAAATTTGAGCCCAGGAGAGCGGAAGTTCATTTTGGGGCGTGGAGTACGTATAGGGTACGTATGGGGTACGATCGTACCCCATACGTACCCCATACTGGGTATGAGCGCATAGGCTGAGATTTTTACAAGTGACCACTTAAATTAAAATTAAAATTAAATTCAAATCCGCAAACAGATTTAAAAAAACAAAAATTTGAGCCCAGGAGAGCGGAAGTTCATTTTGGGGGCGTGGAGTACGTATAGGGTACGTATGGGGTACGATCGTACCCCATACGTACCCCATACTGGGTATGAGCGCATAGGATGAGATTTTTACAAGTGACCACTTAAATTAAAATTAAAATTAAATTCAAATCCGCAAACAGATTTAAAAAAACAAAAATTTGTGCCCAGGAGAGCGGAAGTTCATTTTGGGGGCGTGGTGTACGTATAGGGTACGTATGGGGTACGATCGTACCCCATACGTACCCCATACTGGGTATGAGCGCATAGGCTGAGATTTTTACAAGTGACCACTTAAATTAAAATTAAAATTAAATTCAAATCCGCAAACAGATTTAAAAAAACAAAAATTTGAGCCCAGGAGAGCGGAAGTTCATTTTGGGGGCGTGGAGTACGTATAGGGTACGTATGGGGTACGATCGTACCCCATACGTACCCCATACTGGGTATGAGCGCATAGGATGAGATTTTTACAAGTGACCACTTAAATTAAAATTAAAATTAAATTCAAATCCGCAAACAGATTTAAAAAAACAAAAATTTGAGCCCAGGAGAGCGGAAGTTCATTTTGGGGGCGTGGTGTACGTATAGGGTACGTATGGGGTACGATCGTACCCCATACGTACCCCATACTGGGTATGAGCGCATAGGATGAGATTTTTACAAGTGACCACTTAAATTAAAATTAAAATGAAATTCAAATCCGCAAACAGATTTAAAAAAACAAAAATTTGAGCCCAGGAGAGCGGAAGTTCATTTTGGGGGCGTAGTGTACGTATAGGGTACGTATGGGGTACGATCGTACCCCATACGTACCCCATACTGGGTATGAGCGCATAGGCTGAGATTTTTACAAGTGACCACTTAAATTAAAATTAAAATTAAATTCAAATCCGCAAACAGATTTAAAAAAACAAAAATTTGATCCCAGGAGAGCGGAAGTTCATTTTGGGGGCGTGGTGTACGTATAGGGTACGTATGGGGTACGATCGTACCCCATACGTACCCCATACTGGGTATGAGCGCATAGGCTGAGATTTTTACAAGTGACCACTTAAATTAAAATTAAAATTAAATTCAAATCCGCAAACAGATTTAAAAAAACAAAAATTTGAGCCCAGGAGAGCGGAAGTTCATTTTGGGGGCGTGGAGTACGTATAGGGTACGTATGGGGTACGATCGTACCCCATACGTACCCCATACTGGGTATGAGCGCATAGGATGAGATTTTTACAAGTGACCACTTAAATTAAAATTAAAATTAAATTCAAATCCGCAAACAGATTTAAAAAAACAAAAATTTGAGCCCAGGAGAGCGGAAGTTCATTTTGGGGGCGTGGTGTACGTATAGGGTACGTATGGGGTACGATCGTACCCCATACGTACCCCATACTGGGTATGAGCGCATAGGCTGAGATTTTTACAAGTGACCACTTAAATTAAAATTAAAATTAAATTCAAATCCGCAAACAGATTTAAAAAAACAAAAATTTGAGCCCAGGAGAGCGGAAGTTCATTTTGGGGGCGTGGTGTACGTATAGGGTACGTATGGGGTACGATCGTACCCCATACGTACCCCATACTGGGTATGAGCGCATAGGATGAGATTTTTACAAGTGACCACTTAAATTAAAATTAAAATTAAATTCAAATCCGCAAACAGATTTAAAAAAACAAAAATTTGTGCCCAGGAGAGCGGAAGTTCATTTTGGGGGCGTGGTGTACGTATAGGGTACGTATGGGGTACGATCGTACCCCATACGTACCCCATACTGGGTATGAGCGCATAGGCTGAGATTTTTACAAGTGACCACTTAAATTAAAATTAAAATTAAATTCAAATCCGCAAACAGATTTAAAAAAACAAAAATTTGAGCCCAGGAGAGCGGAAGTTCATTTTGGGGGCGTGGAGTACGTATAGGGTACGTATGGGGTACGATCGTACCCCATACGTACCCCATACTGGGTATGAGCGCATAGGATGAGATTTTTACAAGTGACCACTTAAATTAAAATTAAAATTAAATTCAAATCCGCAAACAGATTTAAAAAAACAAAAATTTGAGCCCAGGAGAGCGGAAGTTCATTTTGGGGGCGTGGTGTACGTATAGGGTACGTATGGGGTACGATCGTACTCCATACGTACCCCATACTGGGTATGAGCGCATAGGATGAGATTTTTACAAGTGACCACTTAAATTAAAATTAAAATGAAATTCAAATCCGCAAACAGATTTAAAAAAACAAAAATTTGAGCCCAGGAGAGCGGAAGTTCATTTTGGGGGCGTAGTGTACGTATAGGGTACGTATGGGGTACGATCGTACCCCATACGTACCCCATACTGGGTATGAGCGCATAGGCTGAGATTTTTACAAGTGACCACTTAAATTAAAATTAAAATTAAATTCAAATCCGCAAACAGATTTAAAAAAACAAAAATTTGATCCCAGGAGAGCGGAAGTTCATTTTGGGGGCGTGGTGTACGTATAGGGTACGTATGGGGTACGATCGTACCCCATACGTACCCCATACTGGGTATGAGCGCATAGGCTGAGATTTTTACAAGTGACCACTTAAATTAAAATTAAAATTAAATTCAAATCCGCAAACAGATTTAAAAAAACAAAAATTTGATCCCAGGAGAGCGGAAGTTCATTTTGGGGGCGTGGTGTACGTATAGGGTACGTATGGGGTACGATCGTACCCCATACGTACCCCATACTGGGTATGAGCGCATAGGCTGAGATTTTTACAAGTGACCACTTAAATTAAAATTAAAATTAAATTCAAATCCGCAAACAGATTTAAAAAAACAAAAATTTGATCCCAGGAGAGCGGAAGTTCATTTTGGGGGCGTGGTGTACGTATAGGGTACGTATGGGGTACGATCGTACCCCATACGTACCCCATACTGGGTATGAGCGCATAGGATGAGATTTTTACAAGTGACCACTTAAATTAAAATTAAAATTAAATTCAAATCCGCAAACAGATTTAAAAAAACAAAAATTTGAGCCCAGGAGAGCGTTCATTTTGGGGGCGTGGTGTACGTATAGGGTACGTATGGGGTACGATCGTACCCCATACTGGGTATGAGCGCATAGGATGAGATTTTTACAAGTGACCACTTAAATTAAAATTAAAATTAAATTCAAATCCGCAAACAGATTTAAAAAAACAAAAATTTGAGCCCAGGAGAGCGGAAGTTCATTTTGGGGGCGTGGTGTACGTATAGGGTACGTATGGGGTACGATCGTACCCCATACGTACCCCATACTGGGTATGAGCGCATAGGCTGAGATTTTTACAAGTGACCACTTAAATTAAAATTAAAATTAAATTCAAATCCGCAAACAGATTTAAAAAAACAAAAATTTGAGCCCAGGAGAGCGGAAGTTCATTTTGGGGGCGTGGAGTACGTATAGGGTACGTATGGGGTACGATCGTACCCCATACGTACCCCATACTGGGTATGAGCGCATAGGATGAGATTTTTACAAGTGACCACTTAAATTAAAATTAAAATTAAATTCAAATCCGCAAACAGATTTAAAAAAACAAAAATTTGAGCCCAGGAGAGCGGAAGTTCATTTTGGGGGCGTGGTGTACGTATAGGGTACGTATGGGGTACGATCGTACCCCATACGTACCCCATACTGGGTATGAGCGCATAGGATGAGATTTTTACAAGTGACCACTTAAATTAAAATTAAAATTAAATTCAAATCCGCAAACAGATTTAAAAAAACAAAAATTTGTGCCCAGGAGAGCGGAAGTTCATTTTGGGGGCGTGGTGTACGTATAGGGTACGTATGGGGTACGATCGTACCCCATACGTACCCCATACTGGGTATGAGCGCATAGGCTGAGATTTTTACAAGTGACCACTTAAATTAAAATTAAAATTAAATTCAAATCCGCAAACAGATTTAAAAAAACAAAAATTTGAGCCCAGGAGAGCGGAAGTTCATTTTGGGGGCGTGGAGTACGTATAGGGTACGTATGGGGTACGATCGTACCCCATACGTACCCCATACTGGGTATGAGCGCATAGGATGAGATTTTTACAAGTGACCACTTAAATTAAAATTAAAATTAAATTCAAATCCGCAAACAGATTTAAAAAAAAAAAAATTTGAGCCCAGGAGAGCGGAAGTTCATTTTGGGGGCGTGGTGTACGTATAGGGTACGTATGGGGTACGATCGTACCCCATACGTACCCCATACTGGGTATGAGCGCATAGGATGAGATTTTTACAACTGACCACTTAAATTAAAATTAAAATGAAATTCAAATCCGCAAACAGATTTAAAAAAACAAAAATTTGAGCCCAGGAGAGCGGAAGTTCATTTTGGGGGCGTAGTGTACGTATAGGGTACGTATGGGGTACGATCGTACCCCATACGTACCCCATACTGGGTATGAGCGCATAGGCTGAGATTTTTACAAGTGACCACTTAAATTAAAATTAAAATTAAATTCAAATCCGCAAACAGATTTAAAAAAACAAAAATTTGATCCCAGGAGAGCGGAAGTTCATTTTGGGGGCGTGGTGTACGTATAGGGTACGTATGGGGTACGATCGTACCCCATACGTACCCCATACTGGGTATGAGCGCATAGGCTGAGATTTTTACAAGTGACCACTTAAATTAAAATTAAAATTAAATTCAAATCCGCAAACAGATTTAAAAAAACAAAAATTTGAGCCCAGGAGAGCGGAAGTTCATTTTGGGGGCGTGGTGTACGTATAGGGTACGTATGGGGTACGATCGTACCCCATACGTACCCCATACTGGGTATGAGCGCATAGGCTGAGATTTTTACAAGTGACCACTTAAATTAAAATTAAAATTAAATTCAAATCCGCAAACAGATTTAAAAAAACAAAAATTTGTGCCCAGGAGAGCGGAAGTTCATTTTGGGGGCGTGGAGTACGTATAGGGTACGTATGGGGTACGGTCGTACCCCATACGTACCCCATACTGGGTATGAGCGCATAGGATGAGATTTTTACAAGTGACCACTTAAATTAAAATTAAAATTAAATTCAAATCCGCAAACAGATTTAAAAAAACAAAAATTTGAGCCCAGGAGAGCGGAAGTTCATTTTGGGGGCGTGGAGTACGTATAGGGTACGTATGGGGTACGATCGTACCCCATACGTACCCCATACTGGGTATGAGCGCATAGGATGAGATTTTTACAAGTGACCACTTAAATTAAAATTAAAATTAAATTCAAATCCGCAAACAGATTTAAAAAAACAAAAATTTGAGCCCAGGAGAGCGGAAATTCATTCGGGGGGCGTGGGGGTACGTGGTGGGTACGAATCGTACCCACCACGTACCCCCCAATGGGTATGAGCGCATAGGCTGAGATTTTTACAAGTGACCACTTAAATTAAAATTAAAATTAAATTCAAATCCGCAAACAGATTTAAAAAAACAAAAATTTGAGCCCAGGAGAGCGGAAGTTCATTTTGGGGGCGTGGTGTACGTATAGGGTACGTATGGGGTACGATCGTACCCCATACGTACCCCATACTGGGTATGAGCGCATAGGCTGAGATTTTTACAAGTGACCACTTAAATTAAAATTAAAATTAAATTCAAATCCGCAAACAGATTTAAAAAAACAAAAATTTGAGCCCAGGAGAGCGGAAGTTCATTTTGGGGGCGTGGAGTACGTATAGGGTACGTATGGGGTACGATCGTACCCCATACGTACCCCATACTGGGTATGAGCGCATAGGATGAGATTTTTACAAGTGACCACTTAAATTAAAATTAAAATTAAATTCAAATCCGCAAACAGATTTAAAAAAACAAAAATTTGAGCCCAGGAGAGCGGAAGTTCATTTTGGGGGCGTGGTGTACGTATAGGGTACGTATGGGGTACGATCGTACCCCATACGTACCCCATACTGGGTATGAGCGCATAGGATGAGATTTTTACAAGTGACCACTTAAATTAAAATTAAAATTAAATTCAAATCCGCAAACAGATTTAAAAAAACAAAAATTTGTGCCCAGGAGAGCGGAAGTTCATTTTGGGGGCGTGGTGTACGTATAGGGTACGTATGGGGTACGATCGTACCCCATACGTACCCCATACTGGGTATGAGCGCATAGGCTGAGATTTTTACAAGTGACCACTTAAATTAAAATTAAAATTAAATTCAAATCCGCAAACAGATTTAAAAAAACAAAAATTTGAGCCCAGGAGAGCGGAAGTTCATTTTGGGGGCGTGGAGTACGTATAGGGTACGTATGGGGTACGATCGTACCCCATACGTACCCCATACTGGGTATGAGCGCATAGGATGAGATTTTTACAAGTGACCACTTAAATTAAAATTAAAATTAAATTCAAATCCGCAAACAGATTTAAAAAAAAAAAAATTTGAGCCCAGGAGAGCGGAAGTTCATTTTGGGGGCGTGGTGTACGTATAGGGTACGTATGGGGTACGATCGTACCCCATACGTACCCCATACTGGGTATGAGCGCATAGGATGAGATTTTTACAACTGACCACTTAAATTAAAATTAAAATGAAATTCAAATCCGCAAACAGATTTAAAAAAACAAAAATTTGAGCCCAGGAGAGCGGAAGTTCATTTTGGGGGCGTAGTGTACGTATAGGGTACGTATGGGGTACGATCGTACCCCATACGTACCCCATACTGGGTATGAGCGCATAGGCTGAGATTTTTACAAGTGACCACTTAAATTAAAATTAAAATTAAATTCAAATCCGCAAACAGATTTAAAAAAACAAAAATTTGATCCCAGGAGAGCGGAAGTTCATTTTGGGGGCGTGGTGTACGTATAGGGTACGTATGGGGTACGATCGTACCCCATACGTACCCCATACTGGGTATGAGCGCATAGGCTGAGATTTTTACAAGTGACCACTTAAATTAAAATTAAAATTAAATTCAAATCCGCAAACAGATTTAAAAAAACAAAAATTTGAGCCCAGGAGAGCGGAAGTTCATTTTGGGGGCGTGGTGTACGTATAGGGTACGTATGGGGTACGATCGTACCCCATACGTACCCCATACTGGGTATGAGCGCATAGGCTGAGATTTTTACAAGTGACCACTTAAATTAAAATTAAAATTAAATTCAAATCCGCAAACAGATTTAAAAAAACAAAAATTTGTGCCCAGGAGAGCGGAAGTTCATTTTGGGGGCGTGGAGTACGTATAGGGTACGTATGGGGTACGGTCGTACCCCATACGTACCCCATACTGGGTATGAGCGCATAGGATGAGATTTTTACAAGTGACCACTTAAATTAAAATTAAAATTAAATTCAAATCCGCAAACAGATTTAAAAAAACAAAAATTTGAGCCCAGGAGAGCGGAAGTTCATTTTGGGGGCGTGGAGTACGTATAGGGTACGTATGGGGTACGATCGTACCCCATACGTACCCCATACTGGGTATGAGCGCATAGGATGAGATTTTTACAAGTGACCACTTAAATTAAAATTAAAATTAAATTCAAATCCGCAAACAGATTTAAAAAAACAAAAATTTGAGCCCAGGAGAGCGGAAATTCATTCGGGGGGCGTGGGGGTACGTGGTGGGTACGAATCGTACCCACCACGTACCCCCCAATGGGTATGAGCGCATAGGCTGAGATTTTTACAAGTGACCACTTAAATTAAAATTAAAATTAAATTCAAATCCGCAAACAGATTTAAAAAAACAAAAATTTGAGCCCAGGAGAGCGGAAGTTCATTTTGGGGGCGTGGTGTACGTATAGGGTACGTATGGGGTACGATCGTACCCCATACGTACCCCATACTGGGTATGAGCGCATAGGCTGAGATTTTTACAAGTGACCACTTAAATTAAAATTAAAATTAAATTCAAATCCGCAAACAGATTTAAAAAAACAAAAATTTGAGCCCAGGAGAGCGGAAGTTCATTTTGGGGCCGTGGTGTACGTATAGGGTACGTATGGGGTACGATCGTACCCCGTACGTACCCCATACTGGGTATGAGCGCATAGGATGAGATTTTTACAAGTGACCACTTAAATTAAAATTAAAATTAAATTCAAATCCGCAAACAGATTTAAAAAAACAAAAATTTGAGCCCAGGAGAGCGGAAATTCATTCGGGGGGCGTGGGGGTACGTGGTGGGTACGAATCGTACCCACCACGTACCCCCCAATGGGTATGAGCGCATAGGCTGAGATTTTTACAAGTGACCACTTAAATTAAAATTAAAATTAAATTCAAATCCGCAAACAGATTTAAAAAAACAAAAATTTGAGCCCAGGAGAGCGGAAGTTCATTTTGGGGGCGTGGAGTACGTATAGGGTACGTATGGGGTACGATCGTACCCCATACGTACCCCATACTGGGTATGAGCGCATAGGATGAGATTTTTACAAGTGACCACTTAAATTAAAATTAAAATTAAATTCAAATCCGCAAACAGATTTAAAAAAACAAAAATTTGAGCCCAGGAGAGCGGAAGTTCATTTTGGGGGCGTGGTGTACGTATAGGGTACGTATGGGGTACGATCGTACCCCATACGTACCCCATACTGGGTATGAGCGCATAGGATGAGATTTTTACAAGTGACCACTTAAATTAAAATTAAAATTAAATTCAAATCCGCAAACAGATTTAAAAAAACAAAAATTTGAGCCCAGGAGAGCGGAAGTTCATTTTGGGGGCGTGAAGTACGTATAGGGTACGTATGGGGTACGATCGTACCCCATACGTACCCCCCCAATGGGTATGAGCGCATAGGCTGAAATTTTTACAAGTGACCACTTAAATTAAAATTAAAATTAAATTCAAATCCGCAAACAGATTTAAAAAAACAAAAATTTGAGCCCAGGAGAGCGGAAGTTCATTTTGGGGGCGTGGAGTACGTATAGGGTACGTATGGGGTACGATCGTACCCCATACGTACCCCATACTGGGTATGAGCGCATAGGATGAGATTTTTACAAGTGACCACTTAAATTAAAATTAAAATTAAATTCAAATCCGCAAACAGATTTAAAAAAACAAAAATTTGAGCCCAGGAGAGCGGTAGTTCATTTTGGGGGCGTGGAGTACGTATAGGGTACGTATGGGGTACGATCGTACCCCATACGTACCCCATACTGGGTATGAGCGCATAGGCTGAGATTTTTACAAGTGACCACTTAAATTAAAATTAAAATTAAATTCAAATCCGCAAACAGATTTAAAAAGACAAAAATTTGAGCCCAGGAGAGCGGAAGTTCATTTTGGGGGCGTGGAGTACGTATAGGGTACGTATGGGGTACGATCGTACCCCATACGTACCCCATACTGGGTATGAGCGCATAGGATGAGATTTTTACAAGTGACCACTTAAATTAAAATTAAAATTAAATTCAAATCCGCAAACAGATTTAAAAAAACAAAAATTTGAGCCCAGGAGAGCGGAAATTCATTCGGGGGGCGTGGGGGTACGTGGTGGGTACGAATCGTACCCACCACGTACCCCCCAATGGGTATGAGCGCATAGGCTGAGATTTTTACAAGTGACCACTTAAATTAAAATTAAAATTAAATTCAAATCCGCAAACAGATTTAAAAAAACAAAAATTTGAGCCCAGGAGAGCGGAAGTTCATTTTGGGGGCGTGGTGTACGTATAGGGTACGTATGGGGTACGATCGTACCCCATACGTACCCCATACTGGGTATGAGCGCATAGGATGAGATTTTTACAAGTGACCACTTAAATTAAAATTAAAATTAAATTCAAATCCGCAAACAGATTTAAAAAAACAAAAATTTGAGCCCAGGAGAGCGGAAGTTCATTTTGGGGGCGTGGAGTACGTATAGGGTACGTATGGGGTACGGTCGTACCCCATACGTACCCCATACTGGGTATGAGTGCATAGGATGGGATTTTTACAAGTGACCACTTAAATTAAAATTAAAATTAAATTCAAATCCGCAAACAGATTTAAAAAAACAAAAATTTGAGCCCAGGAGAGCGGAAGTTCATTTTGGGGGCGTGGTGTACGTATAGGGTACGTATGGGGTACGATCGTACCCCATACGTACCCCATACTGGGTATGAGCGCATAGGCTGAGATTTTTACAAGTGACCACTTAAATTAAAATTAAAATTAAATTCAAATCCGCAAACAGATTTAAAAAAACAAAAATTTGAGCCCAGGAGAGCGGAAGTTCATTTTGGGGGCGTGGAGTACGTATAGGGTACGTATGGGGTACGGTCGTACCCCATACGTACCCCATACTGGGTATGAGCGCATAGGCTGAGATTTTTACAAGTGACCACTTAAATTAAAATTAAAATTAAATTCAAATCCGCAAACAGATTTAAAAAAACAAAAATTTGAGCCCAGGAGAGCGGAAGTTCATTTTGGGGGCGTGGAGTACGTATAGGGTACGTATGGGGTACGGTCGTACCCCATACGTACCCCATACTGGGTATGAGCGCATAGGATGAGATTTTTACAAGTGACCACTTAAATTAAAATTAAAATGAAATTCAAATCCGCAAACAGATTTAAAAAAACAAAAATTTGAGCCCAGGAGAGCGGAAGTTCATTTTGGGGGCGTAGTGTACGTATAGGGTACGTATGGGGTACGATCGTACCCCATACGTACCCCATACTGGGTATGAGCGCATAGGCTGAGATTTTTACAAGTGACCACTTAAATTAAAATTAAAATTAAATTCAAATCCGCAAACAGATTTAAAAAAACAAAAATTTGAGCCCAGGAGAGCGGAAGTTCATTTTGGGGGCGTGGAGTACGTATAGGGTACGTACGGGGTACGGTCGTACCCCATACGTACCCCATACTGGGTATGAGTGCATAGGATGAGATTTTTACAAGTGACCACTTAAATTAAAATTAAAATTAAATTCAAATCCGCAAACAGATTTAAAAAAACAAAAATTTGAGCCCAGGAGAGCGGAAGTTCATTTTGGGGGCGTGGAGTACGTATAGGGTACGTATGGGGTACGATCGTACCCCATACGTACCCCATACTGGGTATGAGCGCATAGGATGAGATTTTTACAAGTGACCACTTAAATTAAAATTAAAATTAAATTCAAATCCGCAAACAGATTTAAAAAAACAAAAATTTGAGCCCAGGAGAGCGGAAATTCATTCGGGGGGCGTGGGGGGTACGTGGTGGGTACGAATCGTACCCACCACGTACCCCCCAATGGGTATGAGCGCATAGGCTGAGATTTTTACAAGTGACCACTTAAATTAAAATTAAAATTAAATTCAAATCCGCAAACAGATTTAAAAAAACAAAAATTTGAGCCCAGGAGAGCGGAAGTTCAATTTGGGGGCGTGGTGTACGTATAGGGTACGTATGGGTACGATCGTACCCCATACGTACCCCATACTGGGTATGAGCGCATAGGATGAGATTTTTACAAGTGACCACTTAAATTAAAATTAAAATTAAATTCAAATCCGCAAACAGATTTAAAAAAACAAAAATTTGAGCCCAGGAGAGCGGAAGTTCATTTTGGGGGCGTGGAGTACGTATAGGGTACGTATGGGGTACGATCGTACCCCATACGTACCCCATACTGGGTATGACCGCATAGGATGAGATTTTTACAAGTGACCACTTAAATTAAAATTAAAATTAAATTCAAATCCGCAAACAGATTTAAAAAAACAAAAATATGAGCCCACGAGAGCGGAAGTTCATTTTGGGGGCGTGGAGTACGTATAGGGTACGTATGGGGTACGATCGTACCCCATACGTACCCCATACTGGGTATGAGCGCATAGGATGAGATTTTTACAAGTGACCACTTAAATTAAAATTAAAATTAAATTCAAATCCGCAAACAGATTTAAAAAAACAAAAATTTGAGCCCAGGAGAGCGGAAGTTCATTTTGGGGCGTGGAGTACGTATAGGGTACGTATGGAGTACGATCGTACCCCATACGTACCCCATACTGGGTATGAGCGCATAGGATGAGATTTTTACAAGTGACCACTTAAATTAAAATTAAAATTAAATTCAAATCCGCAAACAGATTTAAAAAAACAAAAATTTGAGCCCAGGAGAGCGGAAGTTCATTTTGGGGGCGTGGTGTACGTATAGGGTACGTATGGGGTACGATCGTACCCCATACGTACCCCATACTGGGTATGAGCGCATAGGATGAGATTTTTACAAGTGACCACTTAAATTAAAATTAAAATTAAATTCAAATCCGCAAACAGATTTAAAAAAACAAAAATTTGTGCCCAGGAGAGCGGAAGTTCATTTTGGGGGCGTGGTGTACGTATAGGGTACGTATGGGGTACGATCGTACCCCATACGTACCCCATACTGGGTACGAGCGCATAGGATGAGATTTTTACAAGTGACCACTTAAATTAAAATTAAAATGAAATTCAAATCCGCAAACAGATTTAAAAAAACAAAAATTTGAGCCCAGGAGAGCGGAAGTTCATTTTGGGGGCGTAGTGTACGTATAGGGTACGTATGGGGTACGATCGTACCCCATACGTACCCCATACTGGGTATGAGCGCATAGGCTGAGATTTTTACAAGTGACCACTTAAATTAAAATTAAAATTAAATTCAAATCCGCAAACAGATTTAAAAAAACAAAAATTTGATCCCAGGAGAGCGGAAGTTCATTTTGGGGGCGTGGTGTACGTATAGGGTACGTATGGGGTACGATCGTACCCCATACGTACCCCATACTGGGTATGAGCGCATAGGCTGAGATTTTTACAAGTGACCACTTAAATTAAAATTAAAATTAAATTCAAATCCGCAAACAGATTTAAAAAAACACAAATTTGAGCCCAGGAGAGCGGAAGTTCATTTTGGGGGCGTGGAGTACGTATAGGGTACGTATGGGGTACGATCGTACCCCATACGTACCCCATACTGGGTATGAGCGCATAGGATGAGATTTTTACAAGTGACCACTTAAATTAAAATTAAAATTAAATTCAAATCCGCAAACAGATTTAAAAAAACAAAAATTTGAGCCCAGGAGAGCGGAAGTTCATTTTGGGGGCGTGGTGTACGTATAGGGTACGTATGGGGTACGATCGTACCCCATACGTACCCCATGCTGGGTATGAGCGCATAGGCTGAGATTTTTACAAGTGACCACTTAAATTAAAATTAAAATTAAATTCAAATCCGCAAACAGATTTAAAAAAACAAAAATTTGAGCCCAGGAGAGCGGAAGTTCATTTTGGGGGCGTGGAGTACGTATAGGGTACGTATGGGGTACGATCGTACCCCATACGTACCCCATACTGGGTATGAGCGCATAGGATGAGATTTTTACAAGTGACCACTTAAATTAAAATTAAAATTAAATTCAAATCCGCAAACAGATTTAAAAAAACAAAAATTTGAGCCCAGGAGAGCGTTCATTTTGGGGGCGTGGTGTACGTATAGGGTACGTATGGGGTACGATCGTACCCCATACTGGGTATGAGCGCATAGGATGAGATTTTTACAAGTGACCACTTAAATTAAAATTAAAATTAAATTCAAATCCGCAAACAGATTTAAAAAAACAAAAATTTGAGCCCAGGAGAGCGGAAGTTCATTTTGGGGGCGTGGTGTACGTATAGGGTACGTATGGGGTACGATCGTACCCCATACGTACCCCATACTGGGTATGAGCGCATAGGCTGAGATTTTTACAAGTGACCACTTAAATTAAAATTAAAATTAAATTCAAATCCGCAAACAGATTTAAAAAAACAAAAATTTGAGCCCAGGAGAGCGGAAGTTCATTTTGGGGGCGTGGAGTACGTATAGGGTACGTATGGGGTACGATCGTACCCCATACGTACCCCATACTGGGTATGAGCGCATAGGATGAGATTTTTACAAGTGACCACTTAAATTAAAATTAAAATTAAATTCAAATCCGCAAACAGATTTAAAAAAACAAAAATTTGAGCCCAGGAGAGCGGAAGTTCATTTTGGGGGCGTGGTGTACGTATAGGGTACGTATGGGGTACGATCGTACCCCATACGTACCCCATACTGGGTATGAGCGCATAGGATGAGATTTTTACAAGTGACCACTTAAATTAAAATTAAAATTAAATTCAAATCCGCAAACAGATTTAAAAAAACAAAAATTTGTGCCCAGGAGAGCGGAAGTTCATTTTGGGGGCGTGGTGTACGTATAGGGTACGTATGGGGTACGATCGTACCCCATACGTACCCCATACTGGGTATGAGCGCATAGGCTGAGATTTTTACAAGTGACCACTTAAATTAAAATTAAAATTAAATTCAAATCCGCAAACAGATTTAAAAAAACAAAAATTTGAGCCCAGGAGAGCGGAAGTTCATTTTGGGGGCGTGGAGTACGTATAGGGTACGTATGGGGTACGATCGTACCCCATACGTACCCCATACTGGGTATGAGCGCATAGGATGAGATTTTTACAAGTGACCACTTAAATTAAAATTAAAATGAAATTCAAATCCGCAAACAGATTTAAAAAAACAAAAATTTGAGCCCAGGAGAGCGGAAGTTCATTTTGGGGGCGTAGTGTACGTATAGGGTACGTATGGGGTACGATCGTACCCCATACGTACCCCATACTGGGTATGAGCGCATAGGCTGAGATTTTTACAAGTGACCACTTAAATTAAAATTAAAATTAAATTCAAATCCGCAAACAGATTTAAAAAAACAAAAATTTGATCCCAGGAGAGCGGAAGTTCATTTTGGGGGCGTGGTGTACGTATAGGGTACGTATGGGGTACGATCGTACCCCATACGTACCCCATACTGGGTATGAGCGCATAGCCTGAGATTTTTACAAGTGACCACTTAAATTAAAATTAAAATTAAATTCAAATCCGCAAACAGATTTAAAAAAACAAAAATTTGAGCCCAGGAGAGCGGAAGTTCATTTTGGGGGCGTGGAGTACGTATAGGGTACGTATGGGGTACGATCGTACCCCATACGTACCCCATACTGGGTATGAGCGCATAGGCTGAGATTTTTACAAGTGACCACTTAAATTAAAATTAAAATTAAATTCAAATCCGCAAACAGATTTAAAAAAACAAAAATTTGTGCCCAGGAGAGCGGAAGTTCATTTTGGGGGCGTGGAGTACGTATAGGGTACGTATGGGGTACGATCGTACCCCATACGTACCCCATACTGGGTATGAGCGCATAGGATGAGATTTTTACAAGTGACCACTTAAATTAAAATTAAAATTAAATTCAAATCCGCAAACAGATTTAAAAAAACAAAAATTTGAGCCCAGGAGAGCGGAAGTTCATTTTGGGGGCGTGGAGTACGTATAGGGTACGTATGGGGTACGATCGTACCCCATACGTACCCCATACTGGGTATGAGCGCATAGGATGAGATTTTTACAAGTGACCACTTAAATTAAAATTAAAATTAAATTCAAATCCGCAAACAGATTTAAAAAAACAAAAATTTGAGCCCAGGAGAGCGGAAGTTCATTTTGGGGGCGTGGTGTACGTATAGGGTACGTATGGGGTACGATCGTACCCCATACGTACCCCATACTGGGTATGAGCGCATAGGCTGAGATTTTTACAAGTGACCACTTAAATTAAAATTAAAATTAAATTCAAATCCGCAAACAGATTTAAAAAAACAAAAATTTGAGCCCAGGAGAGCGGAAGTTCATTTTGGGGCCGTGGTGTACGTATAGGGTACGTATGGGGTACGATCGTACCCCGTACGTACCCCATACTGGGTATGAGCGCATAGGATGAGATTTTTACAAGTGACCACTTAAATTAAAATTAAAATTAAATTCAAATCCGCAAACAGATTTAAAAAAACAAAAATTTGAGCCCAGGAGAGCGGAAGTTCATTTTGGGGGCGTGGTGTACGTATAGGGTACGTATGGGGTACGATCGTACCCCATACGTACCCCATACTTTGTATGAGCGCATAGGATGAGATTTTTACAAGTGACCACTTAAATTAAAATTAAAATTAACGATCGTACCCCATACGTACCCCATACTGGGTATGAGCGCATAGGCTGAGATTTTTACAAGTGACCACTTAAATTAAAATTAAAATTAAATTCAAATCCGCAAACAGATTTAAAAAAACAAAAATTTGATCCCAGGAGAGCGGAAGTTCATTTTGGGGGCGTGGTGTACGTATAGGGTACGTATGGGGTACGATCGTACCCCATACGTACCCCATACTGGGTATGAGCGCATAGGCTGAGATTTTTACAAGTGACCACTTAAATTAAAATTAAAATTAAATTCAAATCGGCAAACAGATTTAAAAAAACAAAAATTTGATCCCAGGAGAGCGGAAGTTCATTTTGGGGGCGTGGTGTACGTATAGGGTACGTATGGGGTACGATCGTACCCCATACGTACCCCATACTGGGTATGACCGCATAGGATGAGATTTTTACAAGTGACCACTTAAATTAAAATTAAAATTAAATTCAAATCCGCAAACAGATTTAAAAAAACAAAAATATGAGCCCACGAGAGCGGAAGTTCATTTTGGGGGCGTGGAGTACGTATAGGGTACGTATGGGGTACGATCGTACCCCATACGTACCCCATACTGGGTATGAGCGCATAGGATGAGATTTTTACAAGTGACCACTTAAATTAAAATTAAAATTAACGATCGTACCCCATACGTACCCCATACTGGGTATGAGCGCATAGGCTGAGATTTTTACAAGTGACCACTTAAATTAAAATTAAAATTAAATTCAAATCCGCAAACAGATTTAAAAAAACAAAAATTTGATCCCAGGAGAGCGGAAGTTCATTTTGGGGGCGTGGTGTACGTATAGGGTACGTATGGGGTACGATCGTACCCCATACGTACCCCATACTGGGTATGAGCGCATAGGCTGAGATTTTTACAAGTGACCACTTAAATTAAAATTAAAATTAAATTCAAATCCGCAAACAGATTTAAAAAAACAAAAACTTGAGCCCAGGAGAGCGGAAATTCATTCGGGGGCGTGGGGGGTACGTGGTGG
Source organism: Beris morrisii (assembly GCA_951812415.1). Lineage (NCBI taxonomy): Eukaryota > Metazoa > Arthropoda > Insecta > Diptera > Stratiomyidae > Beris > Beris morrisii. Next base: position 165,951,991 of record OX638310.1, on the reverse strand, counting down.
GTACGAAACGTACCCACCACGTACCCCCCAAGGGGTATGAGCGCATAGGCTGAGATTTTTACAAGTGACCGCTTAAATTAAAATTAAAATTAAATTCAAATCCGCAAACAGATTTAAAAAATCTGCCAATGGTCTGGGCGAAACTTTATTATTTTTCGGGTCAAAGTTCGGGAGCGGTCAAAGTCGGAGTGTATCATGAGTTGCTTCGAGATTATTAGATTTCTTGGAAAATTATTTTTGTTCTTAATATAAAAATATTTAAAATAGAGATTTTTAGAACAAGATTTTATACATTGAAAAAGTTCGTGTAGACTATTCGAATTTCAGTACATTATGTACACTATAAGCCCAGAGAAGTAAAGACGAATTTGTTGCCTTATCAGAATTAGATAGTCGAATTGTTAAAACGTATACAAATCCATTACTTCCACTTGGGGTTTGAATTTCAAAAAAATTGTGAAACAGGTTTTTAGACGATTTCATAAGAAGCAACTTGATATCTCATGAGACAAGACGGATATTGAAAAATTTGTGAAAACGTAAGCAAACTCTTCACACCCCCTTGGTTCTTGAAATTCGAAAAATGGTGAAATTGGTTTTAAGGTCATTACATCAAATGCCGTAATAACCAATTTTATATCTCATCAGAACTAAGGGATGGCAAAATTTGTGAAAACATATGCAAACCCTTGGGGGCTGAATATTCAAAAATCGAGAAATGGGTTTGTAGGCGATTGTATAAAAAGTCTGTGGAAATGAAAAGCGATCTAATATCTCATCAAACCTAAGAAATATGTCGAAACTTTGAAAAGCATACTACCCCCTTACACCCATTAGGATTGAATATCTAAAATACTGAAATTGACTTTTTGGCTTTTTTATATAGGAAACCTTGGGAAGTAAAAATGAATTCGATATATTATCAGATATGCAACCTCCTTACACTCACTTGGGGGTTGAATATCCAAAAATCCTGAAAGGAGTTAATAAATAAATATGAAGACAGCACGAGAAAGTAGGAACCAATTCAATTTCTTATCACTTCTAAAAGAAATGACGGAACTCGTGAAAACGTGTTCAACCCGTTTATACCCTCTTAGGGGCTGAAAAAACTTAAAAACAAGTTTTAGGCGATTATTACGCAAGCACGTGAAAGTGAAAAGATATCTGATAAGACCTGGGGATATAGTAGAATTCGTGAAAAATTTTACAACCCCCTTTGCACCCCCTTAGGGGTCGAATTTTAAAAAATCCTGAAAACACTTTCTAGGTATTTATATGAAGAAGCCGTAGAATAAAAATGAATTCAATATTTGGGAAGACCTAATAGATATGACGAAACCCGTGAAAATATATGCATACCATTTTCACTGATCATTTTTTTTGCCCCCCCTCTGAATGCCATTGGAAATTTGAAATTTTTTTTTATTTAAATTAGTTTTCTAGTTGATTTACATTTTTAGTTAAATTAGTTTTCTAGTTGATTTACATAAACGTACCAAGTTTCAACTTTGTAGCATAAGCCGTTCTATAGATAGGAAAAACACCCCCCACCCCTGTACCATACTACCCCTATAAAAAATTTTATTTTTCCAACATGCTACTAATATAGCTCTATCCAAATACCAAGTTTCAGCTTTATATCATTATAGGTTGTCGAGATATTAAAATCGGAACTTTTTCCTTTTCACCCTCCCCCACCCTCACCCTCTACACCCACACCTCCTAAATTTTGTTTTTCGCTAGGGGTCTATTAGGCCTACTTCTGGTAAAAATTTTAAGCATCTATCTTAAACTGGTCTTGAGATATGATAAGTGATTTTTTTGAAAAATTCTTATCCCCTCCACTTTCATGCTCCACCGCCCCCTTAAAAAATTTTACTTTCATCAAACTTCATTTCTCAACCTTTATACACAAGCCAAATTTTATTTATCTAGTACAATTGGTTCATGAGATATCGTAATCTAAAGCTTTTCACCCCCCACTTCCGTACGCTACTTCCCCCACTCAAATTTTTGATTCCGATCTATTCTCCTAGTATACCTACAGATATTCATTAAGTTACAATTTTGTGACATTGACCGTTTAGGAGATATGGATTTTAGTATGTGTCGATCTCACCTTTTTTGCGTTTCGGACGCATTATTTTTCCCCCCACTCCCGAACCCCTTCACCTATATCGGCAATTTTTTTGCAAATGGGTCCACTACCGAAGATCTATGTAAATTCCAAATTTCAGTATCCTAGCATAAGCGGTTGCTGAGATCTAGAAACCAAAATTTTCCGTCTAAAACGCTTCCCCTTACACCCCCACCCCTCCAAATTTGGTCACTTTAGGGGGCCAACCCACTCTACCCACGAAAAAAAATTCAATTAAATAGCTCATAGGGTTTGGGTGCTACGAGCCTTCAAACAATTTTGCGTACACCGGTAGACGTACGGCGGACAGACGGACTGACATTTTTTTTTGCTTTTTTCGTGTCTACTCGTCATGAAACATGAAAAAAAAAATTTTGAGGGTAGCAAATTTTTTTTTTTTAAAAATCGATAACAATACTGTATTATTGAAATAATAAAGTAAAAGAAGAATATCCGTGGCTATTCCTCGTCCGCGCGACGATCTCCCCATGGTGCAAAAATTCTCCTCGCTACGAATTTTCCTTGAATTTTTCGCGTAATGATATGTCGCATCATAAGTATCAACACCAGCCCTAAACAGCCGCACGGAGACCGTCCGACTTACGGTCAGGTGCATGAAATGCAAAAATTATGACATGGGATCGTGCACCAGGCGACACTCCCTGTTGTCAACATGCTTCTTGCAATTGATTACAATTGTCGAAAGACAAGTTTTTGACTTCTTGGGCTATATGTGGGCACCGATTATTGCCAATTTTTTTATAATTTGTGTAATATTTTGATTTTTCGGAGCATATCATTTCAAAAAAAAAATTGAATTTTAAATTGAATCGAATTGTAAAAGTGAAGCTTGCATTTTGTTCCGTTTGCTGCCGAATTTCTGAGTGCTGCTTCGTTTGTACCCTGCTGCGTGCAATTTAAGTATCGCATTCGCGAAATCGCAATCTCTCGGGAATTCTTCCGATCTGGGTGGATTTACGCATTTATTATGAGTGATAAATTTTTTTCGTTCGGTAAAACAAAGTAAATATCGCGGAAGGAAAAAGGTTTAAGTTTAAGTGAGCGATAGATAAAAAGATGAATCGAAAAGTTTGAGTTTAAATGAGTGCCAAAAAAAAAAAAAATAAAAGAATGAATTTAAAATGAATTTAGAATAAATAATTAATGAAATTAGTAAATTGAATTAAAATAAAAATGAAAATGAAATAAAATAAATAATAAATTAAAATAATAATTTTAAATAATTGTAACATAAAAACAAAATGACAGTCAGGACAGACGGACAGAACTAATAAATAAAATAAATAATAATAATATTTTTTTTAAAAAGACTTAAAAATTTGATGAAAAAGAAAAAATAATGGGGTGAGTTTTCCTTTTTATTTATTTGCATTATTTTTTTTGGTTTTGGTTTTAATTTTTTTTTTGAGATGTTCTTTTCTATTTTCGTGGATATTTTAGTTTTTTTTTGTCGATATAAAGATGCTTAAAGGCTAAAGGCCAGTTTTAAAATGAACCCAATCGGTTAAGCCCCAATCCCTAAACCTCAATAAGGGGCCATGATAAAGTTGTTTTAGGACAGTCATGGCTGAGGTAGGGTGGGCAGGCAGGGCGATATAACACCTAAGCGCCCTGACAAATCGCGAAGTCGCGCACTCCACCGCTTCTTGGTCTTTCACGACCTATTGGGAAGATAGTCCCATTTTAAATCCCTGGAGTAAGCCGACACGAAATTTTTTGTTGTACAGGCCAAGGGTTTATGGTCTGAAATCTGGGCAAGAACCCCCCCACAACTGCCGTAGCTAGTCCCGGCCGCCAGCAAGCGTGTCGCTTCCGCTCGGATTTCAGCCACCAATTCAGACGTAGGAATTGGCCCACTCTTTCCTGAACCTTCCTTTCCCTCGAATATTTTGACTTTTTCAAGTCGAAATATTCACTCCAAGGCCTCCGTTCACAACAAATCTCAAATTTTGTTTTGTATGTTAAATTCAGTCCTAACTACAGAGGAGTTTGCCACTCGCTTTAATGTTGTCAATGATGTTGAAGGTATTATCATACATTAACAGTTTAATTTCGTTATATTATATGATAAATCACTTATGTATGTTTTTCTTTTTGATTTAACAGTAAATCCTAATGGAGGGGTCCAATCTTCTGCTCCTTTACTATCTCCTAGTTTATTTACCAATAGTCCACCATCTACCAGTAGGATAGATCCTAACGGTCAAGGTATGCTATATTATTGTTTAGATAATCCATTTTATTGTTATTTAACCATATTTTACTATCTACAGGTGTCATTGTGCCTACTCCGCGTGTTCTGCCCAAAATGCGGATAGTGCTGCCATACATAGGGTATTTCACTACTCAAATTGTTAACCTTTGGAAAAATTTATATGGTGATGTCATCGATCTGGACATATGCTATAAGAATAGTCCCACCAATGGCGAGAAGTTTTACAAGCCTCTGAAGGATAGCAGCCCTCCAGTATTGCGCAATTGTGTCTTCAGATGTTACTATACCGAATGCTACACTATATTTGTTGGATACACTTATGGACCTTTAAATGCTAAGCAGACTGTAAACCATTTACAGTCCATGTCTATATCTAATTCTCTGCGCGATCATTTAAGTAATAATCATCATACTCTTTCTAACAAATTTGAATTCGTGGCTGGTCACTACAGTGAGCGCGAGCTAAGACAGCTATGCGAGATACATTTACTAAGTATATCTTTGAAAAATCCTTCACATATTGTGTTGAACATTCTCGCTCTATAAATCTAAGTGAAATTGTAACCCTAATTATAAGAGGGGAATTAGCAGGTCTTATGTCCTATTGATCATAAATTAATGTATTTGTGTTTTGTACTATTATTATTTTTTCTAAATGAATTATTTTTTTTTTATTTATTTTGTATTATTTTGTTATCTAACTTTGTATGAATCTTTATGTTATACTCGTATTATATTTTTATGATTTATCTCTCTTTAACTGTTTGGACTATTCTGTCATTATTATATCTTTATTACAGATAATATTGTTCACTAAAGCAATGATATCATATTGGAGTGCTTTTTGATCTGGTTAGGTTTCTTTATATAGTTATCTATATTATCTTTGTATGACCTGAGCTTAGCACTCATGAAAAACCACAATTTCAATAGCCTTGATAAATTTTAATAAATATTCTCATTCTATTAGAATATCTATACTTTATGTATTATTTGATTACCTATTTTAAATTTATATTTCATTACATTTATTGAAAAAGCTACAGCTGACATGTTCATATTATTTTATTAAACTAACGGGCCTATTACGAGACTCGAGTCGAGTGAGTAACTGGACTCACATTTGAACTCGACTCGAGCTAAACTTGGTATTATGAAACTCGACAATTGGAAAGTCACTTCATTTCCAGTAGTCGAGTGAATTTGACATTTCTTTCAAGTAAATACTCACTCGATCGGCTCTCATAATACGCAGTTCTTTTTACTCACGCTTTTTTTTCGACTCAAAGTCGAGTGAAACTCGACAAGTAGGCACTCGTCGAGTTTCATAATTGCAGAATGTGAGTTTTTTGGTCGAGTCGAGTTTCATAATAGGCCCGAAATTCTCAAGGGAGAATTATGTTGTGTCCCTTTTTACAAATTATTTCCCTTTCCTTGTTATTAATTTTGTATAATATGCCAATTATTTAATTTTGTACTTTCTATATGTTCTTACTAAAACGTATTTTTATACTACTACATAATTCTATTATTATGTTCTTTTATCTTTTGGCACATATCCGTTTTTTACTCCCTAAATTTCTCAGTTATTATTAAAATCTCTCTTCTATGTTTCTTAATATTTGACCATTAGTAATGATGTTTGTTATTCTTCAAATGATTTATTTTCATTATTATTAATTCTTTATGTTCTACACATACAGTCTATAGATAAAATACTTTTTGAAATACTGGTAGGCTTTGGGGCATGTGTTCATTTTATACTTTCTTATGTCATATCAAAATCGCGCTATATATTTGGACATTATTTAATTGTTCCTTGGAACTTATGTTGTTAAAACAGTGTTACTTACACTTCCCGCAACAATCCATAGAACTGTTAAAAAGTGGTAATGACATGTTGCCTATGTGAAATAGCACAACTGCTGTTGTGGGCTTTTTCCCTATAAGAGGGTTACTAACCACAAGTGATTCACCTGCCAGACACCTGTGGTAATTACACCTCTGGGTAGGTGGAACCAGGATTTTTTAATAACAATATTATCCATAAGTTAATGTCTATCTTTTCTACAGTATGATTACATAGTATTCTGTTCAAGGACCATAATTAACACTCTTAAACCATATCTTTTTTACATTTTACATACCTTAAATTGTTTTTTTGAAACATACCATCTACTTATTATTTACTCTTGCATAACTGTACATTCCTTTTACTAGTAGCTATCCTCAGTCTTGATTTGATCTAATATTATTCTCTATACCTATCTAAATAGCATAATAATTCTCCCTGTATCCTCATTTATTCACCCTTTATTTTTAGTCATATTTTTAGTCATATTTTCTTCTCATTTTATATTGTTGTACTATGAAATAATACTGTACACACTATGAGGGTAAAGTCTAATGAGACTTAGTGTTGATGCAACACGAATACTAAATGTTTCGTCACTAATACTATGTTACCTTAATTTATTCTATAAGATTTTGATGTGGGCAAGTGACTGTCTAAGGGCTAAGTTGACTAGTTTCGACCCTCACCACAGGGTCATCATCAGAACTCTTTGAGATATGTTTCTATTCAGATATAAAAATTATGTTTTTTTTGGAATATGGAGATGTCCAAATTTATGATTTTTGCAGTAAACACAAATCAGAGTAACAGCATTTTTTGTTTTTAGAATGCAACCTTCACTATTAAATCTATTGGTGTGGCTTCAATCTGCACCACGTCTCGTTCCTTAATTCGGCACTCTTAATAAAGATGAAGAAGAATGCTCGACTGACTATGCCATGATTTACTAGTGCGTTCGCTCTTATCTTTGATTGCTCTCTCCTTAACATTGAAAAATTTAAAAATAAAGTAAAATTGAACGTTAAACAGAATATGAAAGATGTGTATGACATGATGATTTAAAAATTAGCCCGCATGAACCCGAAATTATAAACTTTTCACAACTTAAAAAACAAAAGGAAATTGCAACCGAATCTAAAATGTTTCGATCACTTCTTCTGTCATTCCCTGAATATTTACTTTTTCTGCCTTTTGAATTTAATTTTAACAAGAAATTCAACGTTCGACGAAAAAAAAGAAACTTTCTTGGCACAATTTCAAAAATGCCAAGTTTCCTGTGGAAATCGTATAAAAACTTTCTATCAATACTATTATGCTGGCAATGTACCCAACTAACGAACAAAAGACCCTTTTGTGTAAAAATTCATCTGGTCCCCTTTAACATCCACATCGCACACAATGAGAAAACTTTTGGGGTTTTAGTCGAGTTGTTGTAGGACAAACATCGCTCGTTAATTTCTACAACTATACGTGGTTAAGGATATTGGTCTGAAGTTACTTCGGTCGACAATTTCCCTTCCAGTCAGCCTTTATTATTATCGATTTTCTTATTGTAGATGGAATCGGACCTTCTAGGTTTTAGCTATGGTTTACTGAGGGAGCTTTTCGGACTATTCAATCAACCTTTCGCCCGAAAACCAATGTCATTGACATCCGTTTTCAACCCCCGAAACCAAAATTAATAACATGAAGCGGTAAAGTGACAAATCTTCGGGTACTCAATTAATCTTAAAGGAAAAGCCACTGTGTCGTAGTCATACATCCGAAAACCCATTGAGGAAACCCGTAAATTGCCAACAAGGGCTCTAAATGGCTTCTAGTTGGGTTAGTGTTTTATTTTCCGCAATTTCTCAATGAAAGGTCTAAAGGATCCATCAAGCAGCTTACTAAGGTGAAGCTAAGCACTAAAACACTGCCATCTTTCAGCTATCTGTAGGATCTACACCTTAGGAATTCTGAAAGCGTGTAGCGAAAACCACCGGCATTCTTCGAAAGGATCATAACAATACACAGAAAACGAGTGTACGCTTCCCGTTCCAGCGAAAAGGACTTGATGATGAGCCGAGCAGATAAGACACTGGGAACAGAGAAAAGACACAGGGCAGAATAAGGAACGCTTTAATACCTCCCCTTATGTGGTGTACTACAACATTCCAACTCATTTCAGAGCAATAGAGGCGCACCCATGGCGGCATATGTGAAGGGACGAGGACAAAACCAACTTTCATGTATTCTGTAGGTCCCATACTCTGGTGAGGATGCGAGTAGTATATCTAATAACATATTGCGGAACGCTGCTTTTTTTTGACGCTGGTGACATGGCATTTTCGGGTAATAAAATACTGCAAACGTACGGAAATGGGGTTTTTCTCTAGCATTTGGTGGTTTCTCGGTCCTACTCCTCGGTTACTTGCTGCGAAGAAGCAACCCTCTTAGTGCTCGCACCACCAGTCGTCCTTCTTGGAGAAACATTCGCAGAAATAAATGTGGCGCCGTACTTTTATGTCCTACTAATGTGACAGAAAGCCGAGCGAAGGATACGACGGATCCCTTATGAGTTTTCCAAAGCTTAAATGAAAATTTGTGCGAGGACGGGTAATGAGGATAATGAAAACATATGCGACGGTTAATGGTGCTGTTGTGATACGCTCTATTGCAATTTCCACTTCTATTGCCATAAATCAAGTTTTAACGTCACCAGGTTTACGTACTTAAAAATAACTCCCGCAAATATAAATGAGATAGTTGTTCAACAAATTCACTTAATGTCGTTTTTAGTTTTAAACCTTGTTAACCGGAAGATAAACCTTTTATGTTTGTTGGTTGAAAAATTTAAAATTTTATTTTTTCTTTCTACAATTTCAAGAAAACATAAGTGATAAAATATCGACAAAACCCATTCGGGGTTGAATATAAAAAATTCGGAAAGCGATTTTTAGCTGATTACATAGAAAGTAAATAGTAGGGTTATTCAATAGGTACATAACAATTTTGTATTTTAATACAAACGCACCCTTAAAATGTTTTGCAGGTCTGTCAATGTCAAAACGTCAGTCAAGGTTTACATTTTTAGGAACGAGTAACGTTTGTAAATTATCTCAATTATTCTGTGTTTTATTTCAATACAAAATTTGTACGTCCCTTTTGAAGGGTTGTTATGTCCCTATTGAAATATATTCAATGGCGACATAACAATTTTGAATTTAAATAAAACACAGAATAATTGAGATAATTTCCAAACGTTACTCCTTCGTGAACTTCACCATGATAAAAATGTAAGCCTTGACTGACGTTTTGACATTGACAGACCAGCAATAAAGTTTAAGGGTGCGGTTGTATTAAAATACAAAATTATTATGTACCTTATTGAATAACCCTTTACAAACTCTCAATTAGACGAGTTACTGAATGATTCAACCAGACTTACCAGCTCTTCAATTGCATAAATCATACAGTTGTTTTGAATAAAGTTATAAATAAAGATATGATTATTTTATTTTGTCGATATCAAGCCGAGAAAACTGAGAATAATTGGTTGGTACTTATTATTCATAAGTTACATTATTTTACGAGCAGTCAAAACAAGAATCTTGGCAAAGGACGAAGCACATAGCTGCCAGCTACAAACGGCTAGCGTAGTCGTTTTCCCAATTAATTCATCACATCCTTTTAGCTGAGACGAACAAAAACCCTACCTGATTTAATGCATGTTTCTCCTATGATTCTAAGTACGGGATGCACCTGAGACCGCAGCTTGCTGTAAATTACAATAAAAGTTTTGCATAATTAGCCATTGGTATGAAACTTGCTGTAGCGTATATCCTGGAAGGATTTGGTGTTCTGCTGCAGAACGGTTGCATGGCGATGATTTAAAATCTGGGTTTTGCAGCGGGTTTATATTCAGGGACCGGAAGAACTCTCACGGGCTATGGCAGCCAGGTAATTTTCGGAACTCCCAGAACACACGTTCGTATAATAAAATTAGCGAAAAGAATGGCTTTTGCGGTTCGGTAGCTTTTTACAGAACGCAAAACTTTCTCATCTCGTTTATTCTGCTCTAGATTATGACTTTTTTGTGTGATTATTTATGTTTTGGTGTGTATGTGATTCAAAGTTGCATTCTCACGATATTTCGCCTCTGGTCATATTGTACGAGGTGGCGTAAATTATTCCCCGTAAAATTCATTGCAAAAAGCCACACATTATTAATTTAACGAACCGAAATGAGACGGTAATTACAAGCGAAATTAGTGAAACCCCCTGAACCGCACTAATCATGTGTTAATAGAACTAAATTAACTCCCGGCTTGTTGTTACGAATTTATTTAGCCTGATTTATTTTAGGTATAAAGCAAGCACAAGTTCTCGGATTGATTAATGGAACCTTCTGGTGATGTGAATGTCTTCGGAAAGTCTTTGATTACATTGCGAACTCTCTCCATTGTCATCGCCATCGTCTTGCCCATTCGTCTTGGAAGAAATGAAGAAGAAATCGGACGACATAACATGAGGAGACTAATTTCTCTAATTTCAGGCCTTCATTTCATTCAATAAAGGGAACGAATCAATGTCCTTGTTCGGTGTACAATGAGAACATTGAGTTGACCGACGTTGAATGGGGTAATGAAGTAGGCAGTTCTTGATTCATTGAAAGTTGAGAAAAGGAGCCAAGTACGTTGTAGGATAATGCGCTCTGTACAGGATATGAAATAATCGACAGAAATTATTTTGACTATTGAAGTTGGATTCATTTAGAGTACAAAGGAGGTTACTATAAAGACAAGGCTTTATTCGAAAATCGACAACCATCTGGTTAACAAAAGAGGAGGAAAGATAGTAATAAGTACATGTATTTATTTTAAGTAATTTATCTGTTAGCTTGAATTTCATTTACTGAAAAAAAATCGATCGTTTTGGAGAAATTTACCCTGACAGTACTAAATCAATTATCAATGGAATCGATAGTTCTAGTGAGAGGTGCAACTTCTCAATATCCAGTTAGAATAGCGTAGAAAGCTCTACACACTTGCCGCATGTTCTGCACACTTCCTGCATGTTCTACAAACACATGAAATCTCGCAGATTCTCGCAGCACACCGGCCATTTTATAAAGCCAGACAAGCTCACACACAGAGATCAGTTCTACTGCAAAAGTAAAACTGAGTGATATTCCTTGATAGCAGCAAAGTGTATCATGTAAGTAACTAAGTGGATTGGAATCGCCAAGTCTAGACTTAAGGTTCTAAGCCAGTCAATTAAATGCGATAATAATAAATCGATTTGTAATTTTATTAATTTAATCAAATTGTGTTTTTATTTCTAATAATTTGATAATAGAAAAAGAAGTTGATTCCCTAACGTTTTTAAAATATTCAAAACAAAATAATAAAATAACGATAAAAATTAAAATAAGAACCAATGCTACAAAATATATTCCATCAATTTAACGAACAGTTTTTTCATGCGATTGATTGTAGTTTAATTAATTTTTCATAATCTTGTTTTTATTGGATTAGTATTAAAATATAAAAATTTGACAAAAATGAAGCACCTTAAAACAACAAAATCAGCGTTTAAACTACTTTCTTTATTTGTGATTAAATTCATTCATTAGTAATTTTAGTTTACTCGTATGTTATGTAAAAACCCTTCTGTATTTTTTTCGGAAAATTTGATAACACAGTAATTAGGTAAAAATGATTTTTTTCAATTTTGTTATAACATTTTGCTCTACTTTTTTTTGCAGATAAAATAAAACAGAAAAAAGAAGATTTTCGGTATAAAGAGATAATGTTATAAAATTTTATAATGTTATAAAATTTTCGACTAAAAGAAAAACATTGCCTTCCATTCTACCGCATATCTGGAAATAATTTTGTATTTTAGTAAACTTTCGCATAATCAGCTACAATTACAATTAAAAATAGGTAAATATTGATGTATAGTTTTCATAAATTTGATATTATCATGAACTTTTAAAATCTGAATTGTTTGAACAACATTTATTCTATTTAATCATATGGAGCTTTAAATGAGAAATTTCGTGGGCGAGATGGTTTCGTTCATGGAAGCCATAGAGATACATGTACTGGAGATGACGAGCAGCGACTGTTTTGAAGCCGGACGATGCCTCGCAAAGGACCGGCAATAAACACTATGCTACTATTAGCATCTTATACTTCAGTCTTGAACACAAAAAACGCCAAATATTTGAATACTATTTGCATTTCACTGCCACCTGGCATCAAACGCCCCATACAAAAACTTTCGATTTTGCTTCAAAATGCTTCAAAGTGCTTCCTACAAAACGGCGTCTTGTCGTCTCCAGTATTTATATCTCTATGATGGAAGCCAATACAAATATATCTATTGGATATTGGAGACATCTGAAAGATATTTATTTAATATTTCCATAGAACAATTGAGACGAGTGTACTTAATATCAACATATTGTTGAATTCTTCTTGTAAAATTCCGGTCCATAAGCAATCCGAAATACCAACTTCATTTAAATTAATTGAAAAGAAATTGGAATTTCAGTAAATCTCTTCAAATAGCAGCTTTTCCGACCGACTAAATTAATTGCAATTTCAGTTGCTGGGGCTTCTGAATCACTTCAGCCTTTCATCCAATATTATATGAATCCACTATAGGGACTAGACCATCCAGAAATGTCCAGAATAGGGCACGTACTCGTATAACCGAACCACTATTCATTTCATTCGTATATCGTCGAGAATATGCTGGTCCATGAAAGGAAAAGTTTTTTAAATGGAATTTCCATATAAATTTGAAAATTTTCCCGAGGACTGCATAATATGTATATATATGCTCCAATAATAGGGCTTTTCTCGAATATGGAAAAAATGTAGAAGGAGCAGACATTTAAGCCAGCAGAGCTCTAGCGTACACATATCAAAAAAAGCCGAAACGTAATAAATCCTCTTATTTTCGAGCATCCTCGTCGCAGCCCATATGAGTTTTCATTTTATTTATGAAACTGGCAAATACAACTCATATTTTTTTATTACAATGAATAATCGACTTTTCCATGTCGGGAATATGAAGCCGTACTACAACTCCTTTTCGTATTTCGAAAGGAGTATGACGGAGTTTCATTGAATGAAATACTGCGTATACGAGTTGTCGTAGAGTGTGAAGCGTGCGATTTTCGCATATGAGAAAACAGAAAAGTATTTTCTTTTTATGTTCTTCCGCAATATTGTTATCCTCTGTTTTAAGCATAGATCCTTGAAATTTAAGAAATTGTTTAAGGCAGATTTAATGGAATAAAACAGCAATTTTTCGCGAGGTGAGGTTGAGTGTGAATGCATGAAGTATACGAGCGGCATTCGGGCCGTAAATTTATTTTACCCCGGGGACTCTTCTCGAACTCGACGTGATGGAATAATTGAGGTGAAAGGGGTTTCTAACGAATTTTATGGCTTTCGAGATTTTCCTTAAGATATTGTCTCATGGGATACATAAAAAGAGCCGTTTATGGCTCATATATGGTTCCAATAATGGAAGTGGGTACGAAAAAAATGAAAATTTTAGTAATGTGGCTTAATTTCTTAAGATTTTTATTCGAATTTTCACCCAGAAAACATACTCGTCATTCGGAACCATACGCGAGCATATGGATTTCGAGCCGTTGGAGATACGGAAAATATTCTGATTTTTGAAAACTGCCAAGAATAGAAACCTAAAAATTTACGACTATAATATGAAGACCAAGTAATAGTGCAAGTCAAATTAAACAAGGACGAAGTTGGTGGCAAGGATTAGGACAAAAGCCCCAAAAAAATAATTAAAAGTGAGCTATTATGCAATGCAGTATAGTTCGTTATTTAACAGTCTTACAGTGAAATTAACTCGAAGCAGCTTTCTTTATGAGCTCTTATAACTCGGGTATTTTTTAGCGAAATTCCATGATTAATATTTTCATCTAATTCATAGAGTTGCATGCACACCCAGGCAACCCACTTATCAATGATATCAAATTTACCAGAGAAAACTACAAACTTCCAACATCCAATTAGAACAGTGTTCCAAGATCCATATGTTCTACACACCTGCTGCATGTTCCACACTGACGACCAAATATGCTGGAAATCTCTCAAATTAACACATACAGTATATAAGCCAAGCAAGGCTCGTAAACGGGATCAGTTTTCTACTCCAAAAGAGAGACAAAGATCAGTTTTACTGGAAAGTGAATGAGTTAACACATTTCTTTCTCACTGCTGCTAAAATGTAATTATAGCGATTTTGCTAGGGGTAAAAAAATAAAATAAATAAAAAATATAGTGCTTAGTTTTGCATTATTTGGATTTTCAGGCAAGCTAATTTTTTCCTGGGTGATTTGTTCCCTTTTGATTCCTGTTATGTCGAAAAGAAACTCAGCCCAATATTTCCACGCACAGTTGGTAAATTTGCAGAGCACAAAATAATGAAAGACGTCTTAAAAAATTTAAGGCGTTGTATGAAGAATCTGAAGATTTAGCAACGTCCAGTTGACCGCCATGATTGAAATACTATAGCAATGTCATAGAATATGCCTGATCACCTATTCAAAAAATATGAAGGTAGAACAGGTGGAACAGCAACATTTATTACATATTTAAATAATATTTTTTTTCTTTTTCTTGAGAAGAAAATATTTTCTTTCGTACTCTCTCTTTTTCACCATTCTTTTTGAATACAATAGCAAACTCCACATTCATCATTATTCTTAAAGTGCAAACATTTTATTTTATCGGTGTAAGGTTATGTGAATTTTGCCAATTTCATGGGGAGTGATATCATTTTTCATGCGAGCATAAATAACAGCCACTAACTCCAATAAACCATAAAAACGATGATAAATTTTTACAACACTATTTTCATAAAACTACACTTCCTACTATTCTGTAAAACTTTTTAAAGTTGCAAAAATCGAATTTTACAAAACTCGCTCGCCGAATTTAATGGCGATTCGCTCGAAATCAAAAATTGCCAACACAAAGCCAACATCAATAATTTTTTTGTTCATTGGTTTAGAGAAATGTTAACAACGGAGTCCGGCATCCTGCCATACCGCCAGCAAAAAAGACAACCGGAATTGATGGAAAATATCGATAAAACCTTAACGTAGAACTGAACGGTTCAAAACCGCGCATTTTAAAGTTCTCGCGTACCATTTTCCATTGCACGTCCATTCATTTTCCAGGAGTTATTTTTGCCATATTCTGCAACTGGGGGAAGTCCCCAGTCCGCTCGAAGTACGTTTTATTTATTTCCGTTTCCTCACGCAGTCATATTTCATTTCGAGCTTCAACATCCCCGTAAATATTTACAGAGCGAGACCAGCGAATGACCTTCCGCCCCCACACTCCCTAGGCCATCAGGCTCCATTTTCCATATTTGCGTTCATTTGCCCGTTTTTGTTCGCTCCGATTCTGTATGGTAGTGGTTTGGGGGGTTGTGCTAGTAGTAAACGCTACGTGAACCCCAAACGGATTTCGTTTGCAAATGTGCACAAATGGCAACAGCATAAGCGTGTAGTTCTGGTTAGATGGTGGCAGTAAGCTCGATGCTAATTAATTTGTTCGTAGCATTATGGAAATTCTGTGCTGGTCCTACTCTCTACTGACACCAATAACCCGGATGAGGATCGGGATGGATAATTTCGCCTAGGGCGCTCCTGTCCAATTTCAGCTCCAACAAATTATATAAAATTTCACCTGGAACAGGATTCTCGACCAATATATAGTGTACGAGTAGTCCGTCAAAATAGAGCTTGCGGATGCAAAGGACTGACATTGTAATTTGGCAAAAGTCCATTAGTAGAATGACCTATTTTAATGGATTTCGACCAGGTGAATACAACGCACTACTCGTATGTTGGAATAGTTTATGTCCCTTTAAGTGCAGTTCATGTATTTCCATAAGACTTATATAAATTAAGCCTTTGCTTAATTATTTATTACTAAATTTCAGGATAACACAAGTTGGATATAAAGACCATTTAATAATCCTGTACAAGAATAGAATAGTACAAGAATAGAAAAACAGCGAAAACAAATTTAAACCAAGAAGCTCCGCACCTTGCAAGTTCTTGAGAATGCTAGATATCTCTTTTTATACTCTAGATGAAATCACATAGAGTATTATGGTATAAGTTTAATCCAGCCCAGAAGTTTGTAACGCATAGGACCAAGCGAAAGACGAAAAAACGTTTTATATTATTATATTGTTTATTTGTGGCCGTCCGTCTGTCTGTCTGTCCGTTAGCACGATAACTTCACCTAGGATCTTGAAATTTTGAATCTGGATGTTTGGTTGAATTTCTAAGGCTAAGTTCGTTAACGGGCAAAATGTCCTTAAAACACGTGTTCAAGAATATTGGTCGATAACTTCAAAAGGGTTTAAGCTACGACTTTGAAATGTTGTATGTGTTAATTTCCCAACACTTGGAGTTAAATGTATGATTATGAAAAAAATCCTATTAGTCCTTCGTGTAGCTGCCATACAAATATCCTGTCAAAATGTCTTCACTTAATTTACGGAACTCACAATAACTCAAGTAATCGTTTAGCCACGAATTCGGAATTTTGTACAAATTAGTTTTGAATAAAAACGAAGTTCGAATTTACTAGTCAGAGAAATCCTTTTACTCCTTCTGGTACCTTCCATACAAAAAATCCTTAAGAAGTGTGTTCAACAATATTTTCCGATAACTTTTGAATGCTTCAAGCTACGAATTTGAAATTTTGTACACATTAATTTTTAAATGGTTCCAAGGAAAAGGATAAATATGTAAGAAATCGAGTGAGTTCTTTCTGCACCTCCCATGTAAAAGTCCTTCAAAAAGGAAAATTTTTTTTCGGTGACTCACCCAGTTCAAGATATGAAATTAAATACTGTCAATATTGTCTTTTAGTTTCATGTAGCAACCGAATTGGGGTCTTTAATAAAAGACATACACGTAATTCTTATTTATCCCCAACTACAATATAAATCGGAGTTCAGTACTCATCTACAGTATCATACGATTGGCTTGCAGCCGATCGTGACTGCAGTACGTTTATATTTGCTTATTAAATTTTAAAATAACAACAACAAACAGCACGAATTCCAAAATTCGTTCAGTTCTGTTGAAATACTGATTTTATAATAAATTATTATACAGTTCTGCTGCGGTACTGAAAACCGAAATTGGTTCAGCTGATAAATGCTGATGCAATACTTACTGATAAAACAAAATGCCATAAGATATGTGAAAACAATTTTTTTTTTTTGTATTTCTGTTTTCTTTCTAATGGTATTCAGTACTGAAAATTTGTATTAGCTCGAAGAAGTCCGAAATCAGGGTAGCGGTACCAATTCTGGCGTTATTAAACTGAATTTATATAGGTACGTTTAAAATTTTCAGTACTGTAAGTTCAGTACCCGAAAATGTATTGCGGGCAGCGCTAGTTCATATGGTGTTGAATTTTTCTTATGAGAAAAGTATGAGCCTCCAGATTTTAATTTAATTATTTCATTTTGTATGGACCCTTATGGGTGACATCCGGTGTAGTCCGGTGAAACATTATTATAGAAAACAAAGCCCCATTTTGATAGTCGCGACATAGATATATCTCAAAACAATACACTCTACAATGGCTCAATAACTGTGACCGCCAATTCATACAAACTAAGAGCTAAAAGCATCCAATCAACTAAGCCTTACAATCCTACTTTTAAGTTTCAACATTTTCCTAAAGCATCGACAACAGCAGTTTTGAATTCCCACATCAATGCGAACTGACACTTTTAACCTAAATGCCATTTCTGTGACTGGCTTACTCTTCATTCTGAAGAAAACAAAAAATACACACAACGAAAAAGAGGATATAGGACACATGCATTTTTCAAAACCATTTACTTCAGCTCTTGTTAAAGTAGTCGAGGTAGAGAAGCCTTCAAAGGATATCCGGAAAGAGTTGAAAAAAAATATAAAGAAATAAAAGCGCAAAACTATGGCGATGTCGTTCGCTTCATGAAGTCCTTATTCGGGCTGTGCTCCTATAGCAGCAATCCTGTTTGTACACCATCAGGAATACGAGGGCCCTATGAGCAATAAGGTCCATTTACCCTCGCTCGAATGGTTTTAAGCAAGATTGCAGTCTGCACTCCGTCATTTTCTGGAGCACAGAAAGCTGCTACTCTATTCCGGAAAATTGGTGAAAAAAGTTTAAACCTAAAAGCTGACAAAAATAGTGTTTGGCTTTCGGGTTTCTGGATGAATTTGGACAATGAAAAGGGTGATTAGGGTTGAAAATACCCATCCGAAAAAAAAAATACCAAGAGGAAGAAACAGAACAAGGGTACACACACCGTACAAAATGATCCCATTGTTTAAACTGAAATTCCAAGTCGTAAATGGGATCTCTGCCCAAAAACGAAACTCCTTTGAATATTCAATAGGAACCGAAAGGACAATTGCCGGCAACGGTTAGATTAACAAAAGGGACTTCCCCGAAATTGGTATTGTAGGGCAATTAAAGAGGTTAATAGCGTGCCCGGTTGTTTGCATAATTTCCAGACAATTACCATCAGTAAAACAACCGGGGAAAATCGCAAAAATGCTTTTGCCTTAACAGCAACGTCTTATCGGCAACTTGACAAGGATTCGTGAGGATTTCCTTCGGAACTTGTTCTTATCAGTGAGTTTTACTGGCACGCAATATTACACCCTTCCACTCCCCCATTCGAATAGCGGTCTTGAAGTATTACCAAGTATCTCGAGTAACATCTTTAAATTGCTGTCCCGATATAATCGGTACTCTTTTATTGCAGAATACTTGCAAAGTCATCATGTATTTTTTTGGGGCTGCCTAACTACGTACCCACCCTGTTTTCTGTTCGGCGATTTTCTATGTACTACAGATAGTATACCTGTCTATCAGGAGAGCATCATTGTCACCACTCTGGTAGCGCTAGAATTCTCCCTAAATTCGCCCTAGTGAAATTCGTCCTTCCTTATCCGATACCGGAACACGACCAAATGATACCGTGAGAAGAAGCTGCAAAGTGTCATTTATTGCCATTAATTCGGCGGGTGTCAACGTAAATGGAGAGCTCGGAGTTGGCAGCTTAGAATCGAGAAGATTGCGTTTGTATAGTCGACAATCTTCATGATTACACCGTAAGAAGACGAGCTGATTGCTATCTTACGAGAACGAAATAGGGGATGGATCTGGTTCGGAGGGTTGCCAAAAAAAGGGAAAATTCGAGAGGAAAAACGACGCCCAGTATAAATCAGCCTAGTATCAAAAATTTCTGTAAGATAAATGGCTGTATGCTACTTGGATGGGATCGATAGGCGTAATAGGGAGCGGATTTGCGACGAGTCTTGTAAAATTAACATTACGTTTTCTGAGATAGGGGTGTGGTAGCCTGTTAGCTTTTTTTTTGCTTCGAGGATTACTAGGGGTATACGGAGCAGTACTGGATCAAAAGGGTCGAAGTTGAACGGAACATTCTTTAAGCACAGTCAAAATCTTTCCAACTTTTGCCCGCATAGTTTCTACAGTTTTACTAAAGTTTCACAACATTCACAGGAAAGATAAAAGAATAGGGAAAAGTTTGATACATGTATAAAAGGAGATTAACCGTATGCAAACTGTGCAGAGTATCTTAAGATGGTAGCAAACGCCTCTCTAGATTTATTTTTGAACAAAACCGTTCGAGATAGATTAAAATTCAAAGCAAGAGAACGAAGCTGATTCCGCAATGGCGACGAGAAAAATGAAACACATTTCTCGAATCGGAAATAAGATTCGATATCGAATCAAAATTAGAAGAAATATCGAACACAGTTTCATATTTCTTTGTTTTGTTTTATTTATTTTTTTGTATGAAGAGCCGAAATTTTTATAATATTCCGGATGTTGGAAATTCATACTGAAATTTGCTATCAATTAATAAAAAAACTGCCAACATATTGTTATTTATATTGTATTTAATAAATATGATGGACTTAATGCGAGCTTGAAAGACATCACGTGAGAGATTCCACAATAAACCTAGTTAAACTTGTTTCATAAAATCCATAGCAGGAAGTGACTAAGTAGCATTCTTCCTGTACACGCTATTAATCGGTATAAATGTTGGCAAATGAGCGCAAACAACATGAAATGAAAATTTTTTAATCTGCCGAGAACAGAAGAGGGTTGCTGGGTGGGGTTTCAGAAAACCGGAAAAAAAGAAAAAAATTTAAAAACAACAAACCAATTTTACCTCAAAAGATTTTTTGCCTAGTAGCTCCAGTGTCCATAGAAATTTCGTTAAAATAAACCACCCACTTTAGTTGCAAATTACCAAACACAATTCGAAACGGGAAAGACTTAAAAGTCCAATCCAACTCCAGACAGTATTTTGTATGGATATGGTCTGAACACAAGACAGGAAAACATTGTGCAAGGGTACATACCCCTGCAGCAAAATACATTTTTCAGAGGACTTTCCGTTGAAAATAACACGGTGGACAGAATTTTTAAAATCTCCACCCCGAACCACAACGCCGGAAAGCCGCCATAAGCCTCAGGACCCAGATAGAGGTGCCGTACTACAACAATTGTACGGAATCTATCCGTGGAGAATAGAAGACGTTCCTTTAATCAGACGCCCCCTGATGCGGTGTTACATTAATAATATCGAGGTTTGGATAGGCGAGCTATGAACCCACTATGCAATGCTTGCTTAGAAGCTGGGTGAACCATTTTTTCCCGGGCAAGAAAATAAATTCTGAAGGTTCGCTATGGTGGAGCCGAGTGGTGCACGGAAGGGAAGGTTTTTTCGAGAAGCAACCACTTCGTCTAGTCTATCCAGGTTTTTATTTATGTTGGACTAACACATGTTAGCTTTGTTGCGGAGGCGTCCTGAGTGCCAAGCATGAAGACATCATGACTGCAAAGTACAGAATAAATTTGTTGTGGGCACCCTGTGTATCGACTAATATTCAACGATAACATCGCAACAGTAAAAACTTTTTCCGGCCATAGTCAAAGGACAAACCTTTTATCGGATATAACCCTAAGCAGTAAGTTCTAGTAGTACAGATACTGGAAGTTACCTACTAGTTAGTAAACCCTAATAGGAAAGGTAAGCAAGAGAGATATTAGTTGTTTCAACAAGGGGCAGCTGTGCGCGGGGGAGGCAATAAATAGCGAAATCCAGACATTTCGATTTTTATATGTCGTGAATTCTTGTTCAGCTTGGACTATGTAATTGTGCTGACAACTATTGTAGTATAACAGAAATTAAATTAAAATCAAATTAAAAATTAAAAGGAAGGAGCAAGATTATTTTCACTGCATATAAATTCACGTGGGTTGGTGTTAAGGATTGTAGTGTGCGCGCACGCACTTTTCAAGGAGAACATACGTTTTTAAGACTCACTTCAAGATAGCCTTTTTAGAAAAAATTAAAAATTTAAAGTTAGTTTTCAAATTCAGGGAAAGGGCAAGATCCTCCATTCTTCGGTGTAACTTTCATACAAAAGTTATTAGAAAAAGTGCTCACGAAAATTGACTGGTTCGATAATCTCAGAACGTTTCAAGCTGTGAATTTAAAATTTTGATTAATATGTTAATTTTTCAGTGCTTGTAGTTAAAAAAAGACTATGAAGAAAAGCAATATTGAGTCCCTCATAAAGTCTCGATACAAAAGTTTTTGGAAAATATTGCATTCACCTTAAGTAACGAATAAGTATCATCAAGATTCTTTTAAGTGACTACCTACCATGGATTGGGTTTTAGGGCAATCCGCAAACAGATTTAAAAAAATTCTTAAATTTAAGGACAGGAGAGGCAAAAGAAGGGTTTTTGTCGACCTTTTTGGCCACCATTCCCTTATTTTTGATCCGATTTTAATTTTGTTTGGAGTTTTGAGCAGCTGTTGAGCTCCCCTTTTGTTTGAGGTGTCGTTTGCGAAAATCGAAAAAAAAATTGTTAAAACATACTGCATACACGATCGGCTGCAAGCCAATCATATAATACTCTAGATGAATACTGAACTCTGATTTATATTGTAGTTGGGGATAAAGTAGAATTACGTGTGTGCATGTTGTATGTCCTTTATTAAGGACTCCCATTTGATTAGAACTACTCAAAACTAAAAGACAATATTCAGTGTTTAATTTCATATCTTGAACTGGGTGAATCACCGAAAAAAATTTTCCTTTTTGAAGGAATGTCACATGGCAGGTGCAGAAAGGACTCACTCGATTTCTTACATATTTATACTTTTCCTTGGAACCATTCAAAAATTAATGTGTACAAAATTTCAAATTCGTAGCTTGAAGCGTTCAAAAGTTATCGAAAAATATTGTTGAACAGTGTCTTAAGGATTTTTTGTATGGAAGATACCAGAAGGAGTAAAAGGATTTCTTTGACTAGTAAACTCGTACTTCGTTTTCACTCAAAACTAATTTGTACAAAATTCCGAATTCATAGCTAAACGATTATTTGAGTTATAGTGAGTTCCGCAAATTAAGTGAAGGCATTTTAACAGGATATTTGTATGGCAGCTACACGAAGGACTAATAGAATTTTCTTCATAATCATACATTTAGCTCCAACTATTGAAAAATAAACGTATATAAAATTTCGAAGTCGTAGCTTTAGGCGTTCCGAAGTTATTGGTCAATATTCTTGAACACGTGTTTTAAGGACATTTTAAAAGGCAGCTACCCAAAGGAGTAGGATGATTTTGCCCGTTAACGAACTTAGCCTTACAAATGCAGCCAAACATCCAGATTCAAAACTTCAAGATCCTAGGTGAAGGCGTTCTCGAGTTATCGTGCTAACGGACAGACAGACAGACGGACGGACGGACGTCAAGCGGATTTGGAGTTTTTGGCCACAAATAAACAAAAAATAATATATAACTTTTTTCCTTCCGAGGCTTGGTTCTATGCGTTACAAACTCTTGGTACCATGGCATTTTTTTCAAAAAAATTTAAACTGATGGTCTTTGTAACTAGTGCTTAAGAACAATTGTGTGTATTTATATACCTCTTATTAAAACATAATAATAAAAAAAAAATGTAGGGCAATTCTTTCAAAATTCTCCGTTTATGACAAGTGACGCCTTAAATGAAAGGTGCTGGTGCCTCCTTTTCAAATCCGCAAACAGATTTCAAAAATTCTTAAATTTGAGGACAGAAGAGGCAAAAGAAGAGTAGCAAATTTTGAATTTTTTTCGAACTTTTTGGACACCATTCCTCCATTTTTGATTCGATTTTAATTTTGTTTGGAATTTATGGGCAACTCTTTCAAAATTCTCCGATTTTGACAAATACCCACTTAAATGAAGGGTGCCGGAGCCTCCTTTACAGAGAGAATTTTGAAAAAATTGCCCTAAAATTTTTTAAAAAAAAATACCATGGTATCATGGCATTTTTTTAAAAAAGTAAATTTTTCCATTTTCGCAAGTGATGCATCAAACAAAAGGGGAGCTCAACAGCTGCCCGAACATCCAAACAAAATTAAAATCGGATCAAAAATGGAGGAATGGTGGCCAAAACCGCCGAAAAAATTTCAAAATTTACTACTCTGCTTTTGCCTCTTCTGGCCGCAAACAAAGTTGCCAGAACGCGATATAGTGTTCAGTTTGGGACACAAAGAAAAGCTAAGTGAATTAACGAACAAAATTAGTTCAGTCCTTGTGACAGATTCTATCCAAAAGTCCTTGAAGTACGTACTCACACCCTGTCTGTAATAAGTTCAGATCATGCCAAAAAAAGTAATCCAACCTGCTTCCAATTTCTTCTCTCCTTCTGCCTGTACAAACATCCAAAACATCGCACTTTATTTCAATTAGCACTACAAGAAATCAGCAACACTTTAAAATTGTTTCGATTAGAGTGTCCTATGCAGAAGGTTGGCCAAACCCCACGCGACACTCTTCAAAAGAAAATTCCCAAGAAGAACTTAATTAGAACCATGTTGATATGATAGCGTGCTGAGCACTCTTTTAACTTTCAACTATATTCTATTTGCGCCACGCCACCTCTTCCCACGATCCTTAAGAACAGGAAAACTTTCCGTTTCTCTCTTTGGGATATGAATGAATTTTCAGTACCCTACATTCCTGTCACCGTGTAGTTGCGCTTCGTCGGGATAATAGAAAAAAGTCTTGGATCCTGGGTTGCTTCCAGAGAATTATAATCCTGCTTACGTCGATGGTAGCTGCTCGGGGTGGCATTGTCCAGAACACGTGACCTCAAACCTCCTCCCTTAATCCAGTGTCGTCTTCCCTTTTAACTTAGCGATATGAACTTTTTGAGTATAGAATTGCACAGCAGATACTCACCGACACAGTAGTCCCGACGCCACCCCTCCCCATGCAGGGATAATAATTCTCCAGATAAATTGTTGGGATAAAAAGTTTTTAAGCTTTATAAATGAGTGCCAAGCAGGTTTAGTCACTGGATCCAGGATGAAGATATTCCGGCAATCTCATAGCGCGCGAAAAAAGGAACTTTGAAGCAACGAACCGAACGAAGTTGGACTAGAAGACTGGAGTCCTACATGAGCAACCCCGCACCACCGCCACCTTCGCCAACATTCGAAATCCTGCAGAACACGATGCAGGACACATCCCATTTTCTTGTCATTCTTCCGAAAAAGGATTTCACCCAAGATAAGGACGTTATTTATTGGGATGGCGTTGCTGTTGTTTAAATTACAGAACAGCCAGGACTTAAAACTAATGTTCCGATGGAAGCCAGTTTTAAAGCAAACTTCCGCATAGCATTACGCTTTTAAGTGGTTTCGATGCTGAAATCCACTTATCCGACGGAATTTTCACAAGGGAATGAAACTTTTCATTCGAGCGTAAATAATTTTCAATGAATTTCCCGGCCCGCCAAACCCATTCTCAAAGTACCCGAATCAGATTGCAAACGAAAACTGGGACAAGTATATGTAATAAGACCGGGATGAAATTTTTTTTACTCTACCTACTAATACCGTCACACTAAACCTACCAATACGTTCGCAATCGTTGTGTTTAAGCGGATAGGGAAAAGTTTCCGGACTACAAATGGAAAGGATTTTCCATGTGAAGTCGTGGGAAGCCGAATAATCAAAAGTTTCTGTGACAAATGGGATTCAACGTGTCAAAGTAGCACAAATACGAAACGTGGACAAATTAATTTATTTGTGGATTACGTAAAGTCCGGTTGAGATGTTTGCAAGAGAAATTATCAGGTTTTGGACTTAAGGAGATGTACG
This sequence comes from Beris morrisii, assembly GCA_951812415.1. Classification (NCBI taxonomy): domain Eukaryota; kingdom Metazoa; phylum Arthropoda; class Insecta; order Diptera; family Stratiomyidae; genus Beris; species Beris morrisii. The sequence goes on along the minus strand of OX638310.1, from coordinate 165,926,492 downwards.
ACCCCAACATTTTTTCGGGCTTGGAACCATTGAAGGGGACGCTTTTCGACTCCTTCAAGTCCATTGCTTATTGTTTGTTTCCATGTAATTCTTACATGGTGGAGTCTTCACCAAAGGATTCTTTGGTGATGCTATTCGATTCTTGTTCAGATGCTATTTGTTTTGTATCCTGCACTACAAAAAACCGTTGATGAATACTGAAGCTGAACGTGAACACGAAGCCCTCAACAACAACGGAAGCTCTAGTAATATTCGTGGACGCCAATCTAAGGAAAGACCATACAATACAATTCAAATTTCAAGAAAATTATAGGCTGAATGTTATCCTAATCCGGATTTATATCACATCAACGAAAGTTGTTCTGAAATAAAACTAGAAGGCTAGCTTACGCACTAACTTACGACTTTTGTAAATACTTACCCTTATATTCTTGGATGAAGCTGTGCTGACTCTTGTCGATGAAGAGAAAAAAACTGATGCTTATAACGAAGTGGAGATGCGATGACTCTCGAGAAATCCCGTCCAGGTAGAAATTTTAAAAAGTGCCGCAGTGATACGAACTTCTTCCAGATATCATTTGTGCCTTTAGAAACTGATTGAAAATAATAAACAACAGAAAATAATCATCTTGCAAAAAGCAGCTCTCTCAATTCACCGATTCTGTTGACCAAGCCTTGTTGTTGTAACGAGGAAAGATTAAAAATTATGTCACCATGTTGATTATTAAAAAAGAATTTTAAAGGAAATGCATCTCAAGAAGATCTCTGTTGTGGTTGTAGTCCAAACGGTGATTATTTTGAAAAAGTCATGAGACCGAGAAGCATGGTTTGCGCGGTCTCGCGACCTCCTACTTAAGACACGACATTCAGCATAGTTTCATAGTGGCCCCAAATAGAGAGGTAGGAGTCGGAGTCTAGCCCCCAACGGTCCAGCTTTGAATATTCATTGAAAAAAAAAATTACAAAAATTAAATAATCAACAAATCACAAATTAATCCGACTCAATAAGGTTTGAGAGAAGAGAAAAAAATTTATGAATCAATGTAACATTTAAAAAAAATAATCAAACTTCAAATTATTTCTAAACCTAATCAAAATTCTAATTATTTTAAAAACCAATCGAAATTCTTATTACCAATATTTCTTTTCAAATTATTTCTTCGTATTGCAGATTCAAAATCCACTTCAGCCAAAGTTTTTTTGTGCTTTTTTACAATATAGTTTAAAGCACAATATCTCAAAAAAATTACTGATTCGGCGCTAAAAAAAATAAATCGAATTCTTTTTCATTTATCTGTCTCTGTTCTCCATGTTAAATTTGTTGAGCATTATTTATTTAATTCACAACTACCAGCTAGGCTCTTTAGCGGCTGGTTCTCAAATTAGTAGGCAATCGGTTAAAATTGCCGGAATCAATTTTTAAGTCAGTTTTAACCGCGGACTTTACGCAAATTCAATATGTAGGAGCGAAGTATTGCAACTAGGTACCGTAAGCATTAAGATAGATTTCCATTGTCCCAATTCTGCGTCAGACGCAACAATCAACCAATGAGGCAAAGAATATACACTTCAGACGATGAAACCGTTCCGTAATCTCGTCAGACATTCTGTCATTCAGCACCCTTGTTGCACGTTTATTTGGTTTTATAGCGCCACTATTTAGATTTTACAAGTAACTTCGATCAAAACGTTACCACTTCTCGGCGACGTTTAAAACAAACATCGCATGGTATCAAAGTGAAGGAAACGTGAATTTGGCGTCGAACGACAAGAAAAAACACAATCCATAAAATCTATTCTTTGAAATTTTTCTATTTATTAAATATTATAGTTACTTGTTTTCAGTTTTATGAATAGATCAATTATTAAGAAAATCATTAAGAAGTACAATATACTCGTAAAAATAAACCAGACTACTTCACAAAAGCAATTTTCCTTGGATAATTTCGAGTATCATTTTCTGCCGAAAGTACTGCATCTGTTGCTGCGAAAAGCTTATATTTTTTTGCCGTGTTATATACTCGGCAAACATGCAACTGAACACCCCACAATCACTTCCGTTCATTTGACGCGGTGCCTCAGCTACACTCTCTTTCACAAATTTCGTTGAATCAAACGGCGTCTTTCTTTTATCCAACGATTCCTCTTTCAGATACTCTTCGAGCGCGTAGAGTAATCGCGGATTCGGTGTTCCCATCGAATCGTAGTATTTTATAGTTTTGTTACGCAGATGAATAATTGCCATACACCAATGAACTTGGCCGACATGAACCGGAACTGGAATAACATCGTACGAGAAGATGTCAACTTTACGGGTCCATCTTCGAACGGCACTGTGACCGGACTGTAAAAGACGCGGCACGAAGAATGTATTCATGGCGTAGACTCGCGGCAGTCCTTCCGACTGACGCTCTTCCCCACGATCCATCAATAAATTCATGTAGAAGTTAATGACTTCGTCGTTAAGCCACGCATCGCCAACAAGTGTCATTATGTCTCGTCGCGTTATATTCATATTAAACTTCGACACGAGAACCTGGCCAAATTGAAAGGAACCGATCAGTGACGGCCGTGGTAGCAAAGAATATTTCAATACTCACTTCGTCCTGTGGTCCGCGACACACAGCCTTTCGAACAGACATTTTTTGATCGTCCGTAAGTTCGGGGAATTCGACTTCTTCCTCAGATTCGGCTTCATCTAAAAGTATCGTTTCCGTGTGTATTATAAAATTTTTCAGACGTTCCTCAATCAATTTCTGCTGTCGCTCCGTATCTTCTGAATGCTTGCGGACACTGCTCGAACGAAACGGTCTTTAGGCGAAATTAAGAAAAAACCCGAGATCGACACGATTCTTCGCATGAAGATCGTCCGAACGAAACGTACAAAGTTCAAATATTTCCAATCCATACTCACTTTTGTTCTTCCTCGAAAATCTGTTTGCGTTGTGATTCTCGCTTAGCTGCATACGTGTCTTTGACTTTATCCAACCAGTCGCATTGAAGTTCTGGCCGTAGATCGAATTTATCTCGAAGAGAATTCACCGGCTTCACAACTGGCCTGAAAAGAGTGAATGAAAATTCAAAGGAATCTATCGAAATTTTGCTTGCGCTTTACTTACAATTCTCTTTTCTGATCGTAGGTAGTTTTGAAAGCCTGGATCTTCTGACAGGCAGACACCATCTAAAAGATGCAACGAAAGTAGTACGTAAATTCCAAGAAGATTAATTCCAAAGCCTTACCTGTGCATCGTCATTGGACAAATCAATAATCTCCTTTGGTTGAATCTCACACTCTTCATCGATCAGACTTATTATTCCGCTAATTTTACTTGGTTGTCGTTTCGAACCGCTAACCCGCTTTAAATTTTCGCGATTTTCGGCAAGTCGGGCCAATGTTTGACGATCCTCGCCGGAATCATCCGATTTGTAAAGTTTCGGAGCGAGTATTTTCAGTAAGTCCATGAAACCTTGTCGTTGTTTTAAATCTGACATTCGGTTAACAACCGAACTGGAATTATTTTCAGCCGTAAACGATTCCGTCGACGTCGTCGTTTTTGGCAAATTCGATGCGATGCCATTGCCCATTTTTAAATCTCGCTTCGTAAGATCAATTTCCGAATTGTTAAATCCGTTCATATACTTTCGCGAGAATTCATTAATCCAGCTGCTTTTACGCAGCGGGACTATATTCGGATAGCATGTAGCTAAACGACGACCGGTCTTAGCCTCAATTAGTCCGGGAATCGATTTGGTCGATTCCTTCCCAGATTTTGCTGCTGACAAACGTTTATGCCACGTGGTGTCCTGTGGATCGGTTTTCATAAAACTCGGTTCGCGATGCTGGAACGATTTGAATTTTGACGGCGGTATTTCCGTAATATTTCCGTTTATAGTTGACGTGCTTCTGTTGACCAGCGCTGGTTTATTTTTAACAAGCAGTGGACTATGATCAGACAAATGCGAATTTATGCCGATTTTGTTGCTGATCGAATTAATTCCGAAATTTTTGCCGATCGATCTATTTCTTGGGCTTGAAACGATTATGTCCTCTTCGTCATCGGAGTACTCGACATCTGCGTATGTTTGGATATTTGTGTAATGCGTTTTTACGTTGGGTGTTTTATAATAGCTTGGATATTCTGAAGAAAGGAAAACAAGAATCTCATCAGTCGCATTATCGAGGGATTAGGATAAAATTTAACTTTCACAACTCAACTCAACCACATTCAACAGAAAGCCGATGCGAGGACACAATTCAGGCTTGTTCATCTCGCTTCGTAAATTTTACAAAATGAATAATTATGAAAAGTATAACCTTCAAGCGTTCAAAAACAACGACTATTACCACTTCAGACGCTTCCCTTCTAGAAATCAACTACTCATTTTATCCCCGGCTTATATCGTCTTAGCTGTGCAACGACATTTAAGACTGACCACTTAAGCTATTTCGATGCCCGTAAATAATTAAGAAAGTTGCACGTAATTCCCACGGAAAAAGAACCTCCCCTATGCCTCGGCTCCCAGTCGCCTGGCGTATCTTCCGATCAGACAGTGCAGTGGGAGCACTTCGATAAGTGTGCTACCATTTTTTCTGCTCAGCCTCAAGACAGACTTGCTTTTCCCGTAATCATAGTCAGGCCAAACAATTTTTGATATTGAGCATATGGTTAGATTTGACCATCTATTGCCCACCCACCCAGTACTGCCAACGTAAATCCCTTAAGAATTGGGAATGTTGTCAGCAATGGAAATGTTAAATGTTTCAAAATGGTTTCCATATACTCGTATTTAATGATAATTTTAAGCGAAAAGCTCAGAAAAATCAACGGAAACAAAATATTTTCTTCCGCTCAAACAAGAGACTAAAATACTTGTGACCCCAGTAGGACCAGTAATGATTACAGAATCGATTCAGTAATCATTATTAGTAAGCGACTATGTCGCCTTTTCAGATTACATCATCGATTCTTTTAACATAGCGATGTCCAAGGCGGTAATGTATAGCTTAATAGCTGAACTGTTACCATTTGCATGGCTAAATAATCGATTGTGGAATGAATGGAAAATGAAATGTTACCATTGACATGATTTTGGAATCGATTAGAGAATGAATAAAAAAAGAAAAGTTACCGACATGATTATTCGTATAGAATAAAGCGTATTTGTCTACAAAAAAAAATTAATTATATTCTTCAATAAGATAATTCATAAAAACATTTTATAAAATATTTAATTAATAACATTTTCTTTATTTTCCTTCGCCCTTGCTTGGCGCGAAATGCATGCATTTTTGAAAATCCGGTTTTTATTTATTTGAAACGCTTGATGGCTTTTTTTAAATCGTCGGCACAGTACCCATCTTCTCTCAATAGAGCTCCTTTAAATAGAAATGATCTTAAAGTAAAATGGCATAGTTCTAATTGTTGTGATTGTACTTACCGAATAATACGTCCACAACATTTTTATAGTTTCGAAATGCTTCCTTCCCGCGCAAGCCGTCATAATTGAAGTCTAGTTTTATTTGTTCACCAAATAGTTTATTAAACCGTTTTTTTAAAGGATCATTACCAATAATGAGTTTTACTTTATTTATCTGTAAAAAATATATTTTGTGAAAACAACATAATTTTTTAACTAGAAAGTAGTACTTACGAACTCTTCTTAATTTTCGGCAATGTCTACGTCGATTTTTTTTAGATCTTCCTTTGAATTTACCGGGAAACGAGACAGGTTTTCGTTTACTTCTGTTTTTTTTTTTAATATCTGCTTTAATAATGCAGTATTGGTCGCAATGGCCTTCATTATTTCTATATTTTGCTTTTTTATTAACTCTGAAATTTTTTTAAAATGTAATTCAGTTTTGGAATGGTTGTTTTAAAATTCAATAACTGTTAAGTTGTCAATTTTTTCGTCAAATATTTTCTCAAATTTTTCTGGAAAATGTAATTGGTGTGTAAATACATATGTATTAAGTAATTACGTTTTTATAATTTTATCACTTACTATTATTTAGTTCTGACGCACCTAAATCTGCATTGCAGCGATGCAACGGAGTCGCGTTGAAGTGTTGTAGAGGTGGTTCAAATTTGTTGTGCTGCAATGACTTCTGTTCTTCAACGTTTTTAGACATTTTGCTATAAAGTGATAATAAAAAATATAGATTACATTATTAAGATGTATTGATGGTTTTCTACAATAAGAATTATTTCATTATATCATTACTTACTTTACGAGACATATTCGTGAAGAAGATCCTGCAGTAGTTTCAATACGAAATTTTAAAAATTCTTATCCTATGTCGTTTTCCACCATATAGACTACATACTAGAGTTTGAGTTTTGTTCAGATTTTTAAAAATGCGTAAAATAAGAACAAATCCAAAACTCTATTTGAACCGAACCGACAGTATTTTGTAGCAGTTTTGTTTTTGTCTAAAAAATATTTAACAATAATTCTTTGTAATAAATAAAAATACTCACGACAAAATCTTAAGACACTATTATAAACTGGTATTACACATTTTTAAATTTTTTTTAATTCACTTTACCACCAAACCAAGCACTTCAAAAATCAAAACGACAATGACAAACGCAAAACAATGCGCAGCTAGCATTTTTTCCGTTTTTCTTTTGTTTCCGCGAATTGAACTAATCGAATTTTTCCTAGAAAGAAAAGAATTTTGACACTTCCATTACCGTTTCCATTACTTTGGCATATTTTCGTAATGCATTCATATTTTGACAAATTTCATTCATGCATTCATGCAATTCAATTTGAATCGATGCGAAATGTCCGACTGGGACTGTTGACAGTTAGCATGGACACATTATTCCGTGCTTCTACCTTCGGTGGTAGTTAGCATGAACACATTCTTCTCTGCTTCTGCTTTTATTTAAATTCTGTTCTGCCACTGCTTTCTGCTTTTAATGTGTCGCGGCCTTAAATTCACACGCTGCGAGGTCGGAGAATGGATAACAAAACCATTTAAATAATTAAGTTGCGCCCAGACTGCTGGAAGAATTTTTTTTATTTTTTTACGTATTTGTTCTCAATAGAAGTAAAAGCGGATTCGATCCCATTAAACCTAAAAGATTTTCGGTATTCGTGAAAACTTGAACAATACTATATACCCCAAGGGGGGTTTAATATAAAAAAAAGCTGAAAGTGAAAGTTAATTCGATATTCGATATATCGTCTAATTAGACCTAAGAAATATATCGGAATTCGTGCAAATGTACACAACCACTTTGCACCCCATTAGGGGTTTGATATCGACAAATTTTAAAAAATGTTTCTTGGTGCTTATAAAGGGTGTTTTTTTTAGGTGCATGAGAACTATCGATATCGATAACTGTGGTTTGACAGCTGAGAATGTCAAACTGTGTTGACATTTCTGTTCAGTAAGGTTTGGCAAGTCAACATGAATCGTTTAACGCCAGAACGCTTCCAAATTGTGGAAATTTACTTTGAAAAAAATAAATCTGTTCGCGAAGTTCATAGAGCACTTCGTCTATTTTACGGTCAACATAATCGGCCTAGTGAGTTATTGATCGTTTTCACACTAATTTGAGTCTTCTCTTAACGAATCACCATTACATCCATTAAAATTGACTGTTTGGTGCGGTTTACACGCTGCCGGCATCATCGGTCCTTATTTCTTTCGAAATGAGGAAGGAGCTGCCGTTACGGTGAATGGCCAGCGCTATCGAGCCATGCTGACTGAATTTTTGTTTCCAAAAATTAATCAGCTAAACATTGCCGACATTTGGTTCCAACAAGACGGTGCAACTGGCCATACAGCGCGCTTAACAATCGATTTATTGCAAAATCAATTTGACAACTTGATTTCCAGAAGTGGTTCTGTTAACTGGCACCCTCGTTCGTGCGATTTAACGCCTCTGGATTACTTTTTATGGGGCTATATTAAGTCATGTGTTTATACCGACAAACCAGCAACTCTTGAAGCATTAGAAGCCAATATTCAAGCCACTATTGATACGGCCAGATTTATTGGAAAAAGTAGTCAAAAATTGGACTGATCGAATGGACCATGTAACTCGTAGCCGCGGCGGACATATGACGGAAATCATATTTAAAAAATAAATGCCATGAAATTATCTACCAGAATATAATAAATAAATTTCATTCCAACAATATTTCTGTCTTGTATTATAATTTTAAGTTCTCATGCACCTAAAAAACATATAAGAAGCCCACAGAAGTAAAATTAATTTGATAACTCGACATGTCTAAAAGATATAATAAAAGTCATGAAAATGTGGGAAAACCCCTTTTCACGGACATTTTTTTTACTCCAGCTCTGTACGCCAATATAATTCTAAACTTTTTAATTACTCCTGTAGTAATTCTACATATACGTACAAAGTTTAAACTTTCTAGTGTAAGCCGTTTTTGAGATATTAAAACTGCCCCACCCCGTACCTTGATCAAAAATTTTATTTTTCTATGATACCAATATAGTGGTTCTACACTCTAAGAAAAAATCTACCAACAGTCTGGGCGCAACTTTATTATTTTCGGCCAAGTCCGGAATGCATTTAATTCTGGGACGTGGTGTAGGTTACTATGTGACTGAAAACCTAAAAAAGGTTCCGGAAGCGGTTAGATTGGTGTCGCGCTAGAATACTTAACCGCTGCTTTCACATATAACATATGAATTACATAATTGGGTCATACTCCGGGAAGAGCTCTAAGTCATAGTATAATATCAGTTAATACGCGATTAGGAGGTTTTTCGTGATTAGGTTTTTGGCCATTACATGAAATCGGAAATGCATTTGTAGGCGATTATATAAAAAGTCTGTGGAAGTGAAAACCAATCTGATATCTCATCATTCCTAAGTAATAGGTCGAAAGCCTTACGTCTTCTTGGAGTTGAATATCTAAAAATACTGAAATCAACTTTTGACAATTATGTAGGAAGCCTTAGGAAGTAAAAATGAATTTGATATCTCATTAGAACTTAGAAATGTGTAGGAATTTGTGAAAACATATGCAACCCCCTTGCACCCACTTAAGGGTTGAATATCAAAAAAATCCTGAAATTAGTATTTAGATATATGTAAAGAAAGCCCGAGGAAGTGAAAACCAATCCCATGTCTTATCACTCCTAAGATATATGACGAAATTCGTGAAAACGTGTTTTATTATTGAAATAATAAAGTAAAATGGAGTTATTTGGGCTCCGAAACGGAGTTCTATAACATCCATCACTTTTCGGAGTAAAGTTACACTTTTCCGAATAGTTGGAAATAAACTCCATTTCAATGTGGGGATTTAACTCAACTTTTTTATTAAATCCTACACAAATCTTTTCATTCCACCCGCTCTCACGGTCACCCACTTCACCATGATCCCAAAATTGTTTTCCCTGCTAGAGGTCTACTAAGTCTAACTACTGTAAAATTTCTAAGATCATATCTGGTACGGTTCGTGAAATATAAAAATTTAATTTTGTAAAAAATGGCTATCTCCATACTTTCATGCTCCACTCACCGCCCTCAAAAATATTACTTTCAATAAACTCTACTTGTAATCCTATATACAGAAACCAAATTTTATCTTTCTGGTACGATTGGTTCGGAAGATATTGTAATCCAAAGTTTTTACTTGTACTGAACGCGACTGCTGCACTGGTCACGGAGCAGTCAAGTATTAGCAGTCGCGCGGCCGAGTCTATAACGCCACGACCGTCAACTGCCGAGCAGTCGCAAACAGACATCACAGCTTGTTTTTGCCTGAAGCAGTAGTCTACTGCCGCCAGTTACTGCTGACCGCGACGGTCGGCAGCTCAAGCCAGACATTACCTTTAGGAGAACTAAACCCCGAAACCGCTGTTATCGCCCCGCCCCGCCCCATTAAGGACTGACTAACCGTGTTAGCAGTAATGCTTTGACGGCCTCCCGACAAAATACCTAGCGGTGGCTCCGTCAGGTTCGATTTGTATGACTCGAGATGTTGGCGGGTTAAGGTCCCTAACTGACTTAGGGCCATTATCACGATCTTCATGTAAACTCTAACTGGAACTTTAACCGGTAGTTTTGTATTAAAATCTGTCAGTTAAAGTTCCAGTTGGAACGTAACTGAACATCGTAGGAACGACACTAAGTAATTGTTGTGATCAGCTTCCCAACAAAGTTTTTGAATTCTGATTACCAATGAATTTTTGTCATTGTCCCTAGCAGACGTGACATAGACGTAAATGCAACCGAACAGAAACGACTGAAAGGCTGAAATTCAATGGATCAGCAGCAGGACTTGGTAGTTGCAGCCTTCGATAGAATCTAACCAGAACCAACGTTGCAGTGGCTTAACCAACTATCATCAACGAATCGTTTAACGCTTAGTTCTGGCTGTTAGTGGCCAACAACACTGTTTGTCCCCATTATCCCAATTTTCACAAAAGAACGTAAGTCGACGTTTGCACATTTGCCCAGCCGCACCGGAGTCTAGTAGCTGCGGCTTATCGAAAAATCGCAAAACATCGGAACAAAATTTTACAGTTTTATTCCTTGACCTTACCAACTTTTCGCTGAGGTCATGGTTTTGGTGCCGACAAATTGATTCAGACCGTACTTACATTCACCACTGTTGCTTATTTTCTCGAAAAGTTACAGAAAAATTGCGCGTTGGACACAATAAATTAAAATTTTTTTAAAGGAACTTGGTTTTTCGGCAAAAATTTGCAGCCAGCTCGCCTTCACTGAGCTGTCAGAAATATTGACAAAAGCGAACGCAGCGCCACAAATTTCAGGTGCGCTTAAATTCAGAACGCGCAGTGATATCGAGGGAAAATTTTTCGCGAATTAAATTGTTTTCCCCGGTTTCTCAATGAATGCGCGATTGTGTGCAAGAATTAAAGTTTTCTGGCTAGCAAAAACCAGGCTGAAGAATGCCCCGGAACGCAAGAACTGAGTAAAAACGAGCCCGGAAGGTATTATTCGTTCCGGTGTCATTGCCCGTCACGAAGGACACGTTTTCACTTCCGACGGCCCTTTAAGTACACCTCCAATCCAATTGCACGCTTCAACAAAACAATTGGAAGATTTTAATGCGCAATTGACTTACCGCTTGACTTCTTCTCGTCCATGTTCATGCACTCTACGACTCTGGGATGCAGATAATCACGTTCGTCTGTAAAAAAAAAAAGAACGAAAAAGGAAGGATAAAAAGGTGTTCCGATCCCCCAAAAACCACCCACTCACCTTCGAAGGGCTTCCGGATTACTTTCGGGAATGCATTGCTCACACGCCGATACTTCAGTGCCGGAATTTCAGGTAGTTCCTGTGCCCTGTAAGCCAGCGGCGGGAAGAAACAAAAAAACCAAATTTAGAAACGAAAACTCTCGGCCCGACTGTCGACGAAAGGACAACTTACCTGCGCTTTAGCGAGTTCTCGGTGGACGTCGACGAGCCACCGGTCAGAAATTTTCTGATCCGATTGATGACAATCTCGTAATTTGACATTGCGTCCACCGCAACGATCGACAGCGGCGTCACGGTAACAGGGCTTCGAATAATTTCGATCGGGCGGGACGCCGATTTATAGCTCTTGCGGTTGCCTGGTGCGTTTGATTCTTGCGAATTCGCGGGCAACAACTTCCATCGGCTACACGAGCCGTTGCTCGGCTTTTCTTTTAATTCTAAGGTCCGTACTTTTTGCCACACGTACGTGCGAAATTAAATTCCCAAACTTTTTTTTGCTAGACTCATTCACTCCGCACACACGACAACTTTAGAAAAACGAAAAATTTTGTGTGCCCAGGCGGGTTGGTTTCTGGGCGGTTGGTATGGATTTAAAAGCCGCAAAGAAGTCGGTTTGCAGTGTTGGTGCGATTGATTGCAATAGAATTTTGAGTTATGTGGATCGGGCGACAGTTTTAAATACGAAAGTTTTTCGCGCCAACTGCTCCCGGAAAACGATTTTTTTTAACGAATATTTTCATATTTTGAATTGAATTTTTTTTGTCAGAACTTACGTATCAATCAGAACCACGTTGTGACGTTGGAAAAGAGAGTGGACGTGTTGGGCGTTGCTGGCGAATAATTGGGGTATGAGCTCCGGTTTATTTTGCAAGAATAAAAATTATAACGAGCTACGATAAACTTTTCCGGTCCGCGAACTGAGCACTACAGAATTTAATGTGAAAACAACAACACTTGCTACAGCAATTCGTTTATGCTTGAGTAAGATACAAAGTAGAACGAGGCAGCACAGCGCAGCTTGACGCCGCCAATGAAGCATCAAATCAGATAACCCCTAATGCTGTGACACTGGCTATTTCCTCGCTAGAAAAAAGTGCAATAATAGCCAATCGTGCGACAAGGCGACCAATATAGAGAGAAAGAGATTACCGATAAAAAATACCCTTGCTGATGCTACCGGCATCTAGTAGACGAAATTAAGAACTAATTTGTTATAAAAAATTCTGATCTTAGCGCGTTTCATAACATAACATGACACTTTCCATAATTTATACATAACGAACTGTTAAAAACAAGTCTGTAGCGGCTGGAAAATCTAGCCGCCAGCGGATTTTTCTTGGATTAACTGCTAGAATGTTGCGAAACACTGCTCGAATGCGCTTTGTTGTCGGTTTTTTTTTACAGTTATGCTGTTATGACACTGGCTATTTCCTCGCTAGTTTCAAGTGCAATAAAAGTCAATCGTGCGACAAGGCGACCAATATAGAGAGAAAGAGATTACCGATAAAAAATACCCTTGCTGATGCTACCGGCATCTAGTAGACGAAATTAACAACTGATTTGTTATAAAAAATACTGATCTTAGCGCGTTTCATAACATAACATGACACTTTCCACAATTTATACATAACGAACTGTCAAAAACAAGTCGGTAGCGGCTGGAAAATCTAGCCGCCAGCGGATTTTTCTTGGATTAACTGCTAGAATGTTGCGAAACACTGCTCGAATGCGCTTTGTTGCAGCTTTTTTTTTGACAGTTATGGATTGTTTTTTGACAGTAATGCTGTTATGACACTGGCTATTTCCTCGCTAGTTTCAAATGCAATAAAAGTCAATCGTGCGACAAGGCGACCAATATAGAGAGAAAGAGATTACCGCTAAAAAATACCCTTGCTGATGCTACCGGCATCTAGTAGACGAAATTAACAACTGATTTGTTATACAAAATACTGATCTTTGCGCGTTTCATAACATAACATGACACTTTCTATAATTTATACATAACGAACTGTCAAAAACAAGTCGGTAGCGGCTGGAAAATCTAGCCGCCAGTGGATTTTTCTTGGATTAACTGCTAGAATGTTGCGAAACACTGCTCGAATGCGCTTTGTTGCCGCTTTTTTTTTGACAGTTATGGATTGTTTTTTGACAGTTACCCATAGTTTCCTGTTCGGACTGTCTCTCTCACACCAATGTCTAAATTGTATGTTAAAGTCTCTATCCCTCTCCATTTGGATTGTCTAGCCGCTTTAAAGCCGCAAAAATAGCCAGTGTCATAACAGCATTACCCATAGTTTGCTGTTCGGACTGTCTTTCTCACACCAATGTCTAAATTGTATGTTAAAGTCTCTATCCCTCTCCATTTGGATTGTCTAGCCGCTTTAAAGCCGCAAAAATAGCCAGTGTCATAACAGCATTACCCATAGTTTTGCTGTTCGGACTGTCTCTCTCACACCAATGTATAGATTGTATGTTAAAGTCTCTATCCCTCTCCATTTGGATTGTCTAGCTGCTTTAAAGCCGCAAAAATAGCCAGTGTCATAACAGCCTGAGTCACAACGGCAACGCAGTCCGAGGCAGAATAGCTGTCAAAAAGTTGAGCGCGGTGTATTTCCATTGTGGTAGTCACAACGAACGTAGACGAAGGCAGCCTGGCGCAGCCATCCAAAAATGTTCGTCAACTCTGAACGTTTCCTTAGCCTGTAGTTAACCTCGAAATCGACAAGTGACTTTTTTATCTTTAAAACATCGAATCGTTACTTGATATGACCGGACTGAATTAAAATTAGCTTAAAAATAGTGTTTAATTGTTCGCTGCTTCGTATGCACGAATACGAACGCTTTTTGGAAAATTTGAAATTTATTCAAAACTCAAACTGACGCAGACAGTGAATAGTTATCTGACTTGCTTATTTATTGGCGGCGTCAAGCTGCGTCGCGCTACCTGATGGTGCGTTTACACTCACCCTTGAGGCTCGCCTCGAGGCGAGCGAGGCGATTTTTGAGGCGATTTTTGAGCTAATTTTAATTCAGTCCGGGCATATAAAGTACAGATTCAATATGTTAAACATAACAAAGTCACTCATTGATTTTGAGGTTAACTACGGGCTACGGAAAAGTTAAGAGTTGGCGAACATTTCTTGATGACTGCGTTAAGCTACTTTCGTTGTGACTACTACAACAGAAATACACTGTGCTAAACTTTTTGAAAGCTAGGCTGCGACGGATTGCGTTGCCGTTGTGACTTGGGGGTTAAGCGCCAGTCTCGTCCGTTTATTCAAAAACCAGTGAAGTCGTCTGAATAATTATTATTTGTTTTCTGATTGTTTTTGTCTTGCTAAGCTGACGTTAACAGTAATCAAGCCAGCTACGCAACATTTGTTGATGGAAAATTACGTATTTTCAGATCATAAGCTTGTCACACGCGGTATGAAAAGAAAGGAGACATAGGAACTGAATAAACACAAGTACACTACACGTCCTTCTCGGACAAGGGTCAGTAGTTGACTCACGCTTCAAGCGTAAAGTTAAGGCATCTCATTATAACAAATAATCCTAAAACTACAGTACCATTTTGTTTAAAATTGTCATGGTGCAAGGAGTGGCATCATACCGATTGTATTAAAAAATGTTAACGAGGGCTATTTAAAATTTAAAAAAAAATATAGGTGACAGTAAAGTGGCTCTGACCAGCTACTGTTTGAGAGAATTGCCAGCAACCAGATCGGAGAACTTCTGAACAAAACTGGTAAGAGGCTGCAGAAAGCAGTCGAGATGATGGAAAAATGACGGCAAAAGTAAGCGAAATTGAGGAGACCGATAAATAGCGACAGCTGTGAACCCAAAAAGTGCCTAAAACCAGAAGTGCCTAAAACCCCAATTTTTAAAAAAAAAAAATTCGATCGCAAACGAAAGAATGTTATCTAAAACTAATAACTCGGATTACACTAAGATAATTTCATAAAACGGGAAATGAAGGGCTGGGTCTTTACACCAGCGGAAGATCTAAAAAAAATGCCAGCGCTGATGTTTTCCCTAAATACACTTGTCCTCGTGGCTATAAGATTATGTTCGCCTTCGCAACAGACAAGGAATAAACTGGAATTATTATTTAGGGAATCAAGAACAACATACACCAGGAATCGATAGTATGCAAACGAATGATTTACAAAAACCGTGAAGACATTTGTATCAGGCCACTTATCATAGGCTATAAATGTTCATATTTCACCTCGTGCTTAACACTGTTGTTAATACAACCCATTTTTAAAAGTAACTGCAGTAGGGAAGATCAATTAATATAGAGATGTCTCAAAATTCAATTTGAGGTCCGACTATACATTCATAACCTTTTAACATAGAACTTAAGGCGAAATACATTGTATACGCAGATGATACGCAGGCCGTAGCCAGAAAAAAAATTCGAGATGGGCTCGGGAAAAAAAAAATAGTATCCCTGTAAGATTTCTTAAATTAATCTGAAGCTGAAAATCGGATATATCCAGGAGGCGCTATAAGCGATATAAACCCTTACGTGTGAGTGTTTCTCAAGGCAAAGAAAAGAAGGTTGATTTTGAGTACTTTGAATTCTTTGGGAATTTGGGGGGTCCGAACCCTGTCGAACCCCTCACTGGCTACGGCCTTGATGATACCTTACTATTATTTACAGAAAATAAGGAGGAACTAGAGACGATGACCAATGACAACCTAGCTCCCTTCAAAAGTTGGCTTTTAGACAGTAGATTAACCTTAAACATACAGAAGGTCAGCAAATGTTGTTCATGCACTCTAACAATATTGATATCAAACAGCAAATCCATGGAGTCTATCTAACAAGAGTCCAGTTCACAAAATATTTAGGATTAACTATCGATAAGAAATTAAGCTGGAGAGTGAACATTAATAGCATACGAAGGACATATACCTACGGATAAAATTTATAGGATAATGAACAAAGTCATTAAAGCAGTATATAATTTGCCTAAACTGACTTCCTTGGAGGAACTTTACAAAACCTATGAAAAAGTGAAAATCTGTCCAATTAATAAGGTTTTTTCTCATTAATTTTTTTTAAGTTTTATTTAGTTTTTTGATCGTAATCTGAGTTGCAGCGCTATAAAAAAGAAACGAAATCTTTGGAGCATAGTGGCAGTCAAATTAACCTTGCTGTCCATAGGTCGTGGATTCGAATCTCACTGTTACTGCTCAAAGCTCCTAATGTTCATAGGGGATCTAAAAATAAAGCGCAGCTCATAAAAATCGCACAGCACTAAAAATCTTACACTAATTTATTCGATCTTAGCACCATTTCTTCATCAACGAAACAATAATTATAGAAAAGTCATCATCACATCCAGAGTCATTCAATAGTTCTACATTTCGTGGTCATTTTTAAAACAACCATCACGTACCACAGGACTACACTTAAAAAGTAGACCAACGCCACAAACCCGACATTGGCCTGAAATCCAAAATTCATAACAACTAATTGCCCGAGGAATCCCCACAGGACGATGAGAACTCCGCTGGCCGAGTACATCGTGTATTTCACGTTGAGCCACTTCGCAGGGATAGTATCGCTCTGGATAACCAAATCCTGAAGGAACATGGTCACAGCCTGTCCGAATCCTAGCAGGACCGTTGCAACGCTCAGCAATAATTTCGAGGACGAGAGGCTGATTACTGCAAAAGAATGGTCGGTTAAGTCAAGGACGGTGTTCGTGACTTCAGGGTACACTTACGGAAAAAGGCCAGTCCTTTCGAGGAGCATCCAATGATGTGCCATTTGGTCTTCTCGCGATTCAAAGTGGTGCCAAAGCGTGGAGTCATCAATGCAAAGCACATCCAAGGGAAGGCCAATAGCGAAAATAGGAAAGGAATCTCTGCGAGTTTGATATGATGTTGATCAATGGCGACACTTGGGAGCATCGTCATACACATCACGTAGGAGAAAACGTCCGCTGATTGCAGAAACATGGCTGGATAGAAGGTCGGGACAACGACGGCACGACGCAAAGGATTCACCACCTTGATGATAATAATGTCGAGCAATTGATCCGCAAAGTGATTGTAGAACTGCTGCAGACGCTCGAAATTTGAATCATCCGATTGTATTGGGATATTCGGCGGCGATTCAACGCTGGCACTGCGATTCGTGTTGATAGTGACCGAACTCGATCGCATATTGGACACATTCTCGTCCTCCTCGTGAATGATTTCCATTATCTCCACCCCATTCGGATTTATATAAGCCACGTGTGCTTCCTCGGGTGTAATCGCCATGTAGTTACAATGAACTTCGTGAGGACTCTTCCAGCTTTTGTGCTGCATTTCGATATTGTCCAGACGCTCGATCGACTTGGACGCGATCTTGAAGAAACCTGGAACACTTTCATATCGTGACTCTTCCTTATGTTTGGTTGGTCGTGTCGTCGATACTGGCAAATCTTTGACACGTTTCGAGATTAGTAGACCTAGTGGGATCAAGTTGAGAAGAATGGTGCCACTGAGAAATGTGGCCAGCGATGATCCGTACAAAGTTCGAAGACTGCTGATTACGAACGAAAGGAAGAGCTGACAAAATGCTTCGCCGCAAAGGTGAATCGTTTTGCGGACATGTCGATCTTCCTTGGGACGAACAGCTTCCAAGATGATGTGCGTTCGATCGAAAATTATGCTGGAACCAATACCTAGAAGAAAGAAAGTGTAAATGGCTAGTAAAAAATTTTTAAATTGATACTAGCTAGGCGATGTGTTCAAAGGAATGTTATACAGGAATTATTTTTCTTTCTGGCATACTTAATAAGTAATATTCTACAGATTTCATCTAAAAAAATTGCGCACTTTCGTAATTATCGTTGGGATATTCTGAAGGAGGACTATAAAATTTAAGAACGGATTCCTTGGGAAAGCAGGGGAAACATGTCTTCAAATTGGCTCTTGGAACCAATAAGGAAAATCTGTGGTGAGTCGGTCATGAAATACTTGGAACCTAGCAAACAATCTTAAAGGAGTGATAAGGCCAGGCGGCAGAATAGCATTAAACCTGTTCCTTGACCTATCACAAGTGAGACAGGAACTAAAGAATGCAATCTAATTTTAAACGCAGAATTTGTTTGGAATCCTAGTAGGTGACTACTTGAATCCAAGCTAGTGAATAGCAAGACAGAAACTATTATCATTCCAGGATCATTCTGAGAATGGCTGTACCACAAGATCTTCGGATGAAATTTAAAAAAAAAAAAATTAGCACTAGTGATTCGAGGTCTACAGGTGCACCAAAAAGCTAGAAATAAACAAGAGTAACACATGAACAGGAGCTGGACTACAACCTTCAGGAGTACATAGTTTTAGAGCAACGATCTACGTAAAGGTGCCACAAGTTCCTAATATGAACTATCGTATTACTTTTACCTGAACTTAATCCAATTTTGATCAAATTCTTAACTGATAATTGTCAAAAAAAATGAAAGTTTACCTCCAAACAAACCGTAAACGATTACAGCAATCACCTCCGTACTTGTTGTCGGCTTAATCCAAGACGGTGAGAACAGGTAACCCGATAGAGTGATTGCCATACAGGTGATAAGCGTTGCTACCAAAATGATTTTCCGATTATTTATTTTAGCTGAATGCATTTTTCCATGATTTTGATCGGCCGTATGCTGAAGAAACGATTGGCAAACTTGACAAAAAGCCTGGTACAATATCGCTGGCCAAATTCTTATAATCTGATCCGAATGACTATCAACGAGAATACCGTATAGGTAAACAGGTGATGCAAGGCATGCCTGCAAGGTGTGACAAAAAGAGAGAAAAGAAAAAAAAAATTTGATCATTTTGATAACGAACTAAATTCCATGGAAACGTTGAAATATATCAAATATTTGAATAAGGGCAAAAATCACATGAATAGCAAATCCACAAAGCAGATACTTCTGTTCCAGATGTTTCTTAACAATTCGCTGTTCGATCCTTGGCACTGATCCTCTCGGTACTTTTGTTCCGGCCGCAAGAACTTCACGAAACGTCGAAACCGGTACGCGGTCCATCACATCGCCTTGTTACGTTTCGAAATTCGCGATACGGCTGAAATGGATCGATCGGCAATGTACATGGGGATGGAATTCTAATGTTTTGTTCGATTTAGACGCGAACTACTAAAATATTAAAAAAATTTGAAAATTTTTATCGACTTGCCACTAAAAATCTACGGTGAGTTAGCAAACTGACGCGATTGCTTCTTTAGAGGAATAATAAACAGACTTAGAGAGGTAAAAAAAAGAAGTACCCGTGCGCTTTATCTTATCTAAAAAAGCCCAGTTTACATTGTAGAGCGTCTCGACTCACAGTTAATTTTTAAATTCTCAGTGAACATTTTAAAAGAGATACCGCTCTATCAATTAAATATCTTATCAATTTTATATCGTGTTAATTTTTCACAGGCTTAGGGTAAATGGACCGATTATCGGTTAGCATTTTTCTCCTTTTTCAGTTTTCCTTAGGATTTAAATCTTTAAATCTGGTCCTGCCCAAACTTTTAGTTTTGTTCGGTCAAAATTCATTAAGAGGTCAAATTTGATTGTTTTGACGCTTAAAAAAAATGTCATCTAATTTTATACTCAACTTTTTTTTAATATTAAAGTATCAATACGTTATATTGAGATCGTCGTAGAATTTCAAGAAAATTGACTACCCCACAACTACCCCTAAAACAGTTTATGCTACAAAGTAGAGATTTTGTTCATGAACATAGCTAAACATTTTTTATTTTTTATTTTGTCAAGTACATATATTGATATTCGAGAAAAGGGAGCAAATCAAGGAGGACATTCTTACATACCAGAAACTATTTGTATTTAATTTTTTTAATTTTTAATTTGAAGAAATTTGCAATTTTAAAATACATATTATAAAAAATTAGATCTTTACATATAATGCATTTTTAAAGTCCGATATTCAATTAAACGAACTGAGTGAGTTTCGAAACTGAACTGAGGACGGGAGTATCCTACAGAAGTTCCAGCAAAGAATCAAATGATTTAACGATTAAATTTTGTGTTCTAAGTGATTAGAAATATTTAGCTGCTGATATGGTTAAATCTTCATTTCGGTGCGGCTGAAAAACGAAGCTCATTACATTGTATCAGAAAATTTATTGAATTCATGCTTTTATATTCGCTATTTATCGCAATGCTGAAAAAATTTATTATTATTATTGATCTCAATAATACAATCGAGTCTGAAGTTTGAATACGTACTGTATTCATACCCTGGCAATCCGAACAATCAACGACTTCGAATTTTCCAGAGAAAACTACACTTTCCAATACTCAATTAAAGCGTAGAATGCTCTATACACTTTCCACATGTTCTGCATCAACAGCGCAGCAGGGTTTGTACTCAGTATAACTTTTCTACTGCAACACCTAAACGACGATTAGTTTTACTGAAAAGTGACGGAGTTATTTTCATTGATAGCTGCGACCGAGTAGTGAATAAAGGCTGGCAAGTGTAACAATAATTGAATTCTATCAAGTCAAAGCGATTTGTTGCTTTATTAATTAAACCCCTAGCTTACAACAATACCATAAGCACTTCTGTATGGAAGTACCCATAATATTCTACTCGTTAAGATACTACTAAACCAAAAATTTGTAGAGATGTTTGCTGTTTAGGCGTTTAAAAGTTGCTATGGTCGGCCAGCGGACTACCAGTAGATTTTCATATTTTTGGCCATCACTGTACCTAAATTAATATTATGAATTATTTTTTTTGCACCGAGCTTTATTCTACAAACTTTTTATTGAAGTAATGATTAGCGGGAATGATGAGTAATAAATTCGGCTACGTATGAAGCTGGTGAAAAGATAAAGTTTTATTGATAACACGAGATAAAATTTTAGAACAGATTCAATGCCCCAGTGCTGTATGAAAAAGATATTTTGAAAAATAAGAGAATAGAAATGAGATAAAAAAAATAATTCAAAAGAATAAAAGGATTTAAAAACATGAACGATATTATTTTAACTGTTTGGCTTGAAGCATTACCTATTAAAATTTTTTCGGAATATCTTGGGTTTTATACCACACCACACGCATTTTGTATTTTTATACTCTAGATAAAATCATATAGAGTATTATAAGTTTAATCCAGCCCAAAAGTTTGTAACGCATAGAACCAAGCCTCGGACGAAAAAAAGTTATATCTTATTTTTTGTTCATCTGTGGCCAAAAACCTGAAATCCGCTTGACGTCCGTCCGTCCGTCCTTCTGTCCGTGAACACGATAACTCAAGAATGCCTTCACCTAGGATATTCAAATTTTGAATCTGGATGTTTGGTTGAATTTGTAAGGCTAAGTTCGTTAACGGGCAAAACCGTCCTACTCCTTCGGGTAGCTGCCATACAAAATGTCCTTAAAACACGTCTTCAAGAATATTGGTCGATAACTTCAGAAGGGTTTATGCAACGTCTTTGAAATTTTGTATGTATTATTTTTCCAATAGTTAAAGCTAAATGTATGATTATGAAGAAAATCCTATTAGTCCTTCGTGTAGCTGCCATACAAATATCCTGTCAAAATGTCTTCACTTAATTTACGGAACTCACTATAACTTAAGTAATCTTTTAGCTACGAATTCGGAATTTTGTACAAATTGGTTTTGAGTGAAAACGCAGTTCGAGTTTACTAGTCAGAGAAATCCTTTTACTCCTTCTGGTATATTCCATGCAAAAAATCCTTAAGACACGTGTCCAACATAATTTTCGGATAACTTTTAAGCGCTTCAAGCTACGAATTTGAAATTTTGTACATTAATTTTTGAATAGTTCGAAGGAAAAGTATAAATGTATAAGAAATCGAGTGAGTCCTTCCTGCACCTTCCATGTGTCCTTCAAAAAAAAAAATTTTTTTTGGTGACTCACCCAGTTCAAGATATGAAATTAAACACTGAATATTGTCTTTTAGGTTTGAGTAGCAATCAAATGGGAGTCCTCAATAAAGGACATACAACATACACACACGTAATTCAACTTTATCCCCAACTACAATATAAATCGGAGTTCAGTATATCATCTAGAGTATCATACGATTGGCTTGCAGCCGATTGTGACTGCTGTATGTTTTAAAGATACTTCGGTGCTCATTCTGTGACTCTATGTGTGTACTACCGCGATGATCGCTTAAATTCTCTCTAAAAGTGTAGCAAAGAAAATAGGCATAGAAAATTTCTGGGGTAGAATACTGACATTATCAGTGCAGAACTCTGATTTCACAGTAAAGGGGATGGGGTTGTTTATTTTTTTCGGGATCACTTAGCGAACTACTGAAATTCCGTTCAAATCCTGCGACCTTAACCTTAACCTATTGAACCTATAAACCTATTTAACTCAACGTATTGAATCCTTCAACGACTGTATGTATTACTTCCTACGTCTGATATCTTTTTTTTTTTTTAAAACACAGAATTTTCAAATAAGTCACAGCTATATTATCCGAACAAGGTTTTTGTATTAGACAGTAATCGAGTCAAGTTCAAGATCAATTCATTACTTTGAGGAAATGCTAATAGCTGTGCAGCACACTCTTGGCCTAACGCACCTTAATTCTTATCATCCAACATTGTTTTAAAACTAAACATAACTAAGACCCATTCAAACTATTATCTAATTAATTAATAACAAAATGCAGAAAAATGTTAAAGATCATAAGCCTTAGCACATTTATGGTTCAACTACCCGAAAAAAGCTTACAGCCTGTTATCTCGATTTGATTAGGCCTTGTGTATTAAAGGCATATGCATAATCGTATGAGTATAACGTGCGTATTTGTCACCGCTTCGTAACACAATAGAACAACCAGCAACAATTCTCTATCACAAAGTCATTCCTTTTTAAACTTTTTAAACTGCGTTTACTAATATTTATTATTTTTGAGTAATTAACTAAATCTAGCTTGTATTTGATTTGGCTAATTTATAACTATACAGTAATCTT
The DNA here is from genome assembly GCA_951812415.1 of Beris morrisii. Lineage (NCBI taxonomy): Eukaryota > Metazoa > Arthropoda > Insecta > Diptera > Stratiomyidae > Beris > Beris morrisii. The sequence continues at coordinate 165,903,271 of OX638310.1, read as the reverse complement.
TTCTCGTGAAGATATTAAATCGTCGTTGCGCGAAATAAAATTATCATAAGATTTATAATTGTAAGAATTTCGATAGAATTTAATAAAAAAATTTCCAAATATTCGTACTATAATCTTTTTCTTTTTAAAAAAATTTGAAATAATCCTTAAACTAAAGTGCATTGTTTTTTGAACAGTTCAATTAATAAAATAAAAACGGCAAAAATCTTTAACTAAATCCAATATAAAATAAAAGGTTTAAAAAAAATGATTTCTGATTCATCTCCAGAAATTCAAATCGAACGGTGACCTTTGGTATTCCAAGAGCATGTGATAGAGTATGGCATGGTACAAAAACTACATATGGTGCGCGTCTTTATTCTCTTGAATCGAGGGTCTGTTTTTATGTAAGCTCCAATTACAGGTTATTGTGAATAATGTTAATTCTGCATAGCTAAAAAAAATAAGGGCCCTGCAGGCTCTGTAATCTCTTCCAACAGACGATGTGGATCAACTTTTCATCAACTCGTTGCTGAATTGTAATGAGCTATATTGACCAATATCTAGCAATTCGGCAATAAGGGCTTACACGACCATTCAGTCTATGAACAACACGAAAGCAAACTTGATAAACAAATCTAAAACTTAAATTTTTTTTTTTTGTAATACAGTAGAACCTGAAGAAGTGACCACCTTCCTATCTTGACCACTTGCCTAAAGTTGCCATTTTTTTCCGGTCCCGATGTAAATCAGAAACGGATTTTATTTGTTAAATTATTTTTATACCTAATCTGACCAATCGAATAAAGTGACCAGTTTTGCACAGTTTGAATTCCAAGGCATTATAATACGAAACTCGACAAATAAATGCAAAACTCAAAACAAAACCCTATTCAGATAATGATACATTCATTGATTTTCAATAGAATCTCTCTTAATCGAGTAGTATTCAATGCATCGAAAAGAAAAATTTATTTCTCTGAAATTACTTTGATAAAACTTACTTAACATTCTTGATACAACCGTTTTAATAAAAATAGTTTTGAATACGATAGATTTAAAATAAAAAAAATATATTTTCGGGTAGGTAAATATTTTCTGTGGTTGTTTGTGGTGACAAAAAAGACTGATTCTTTCCGACCGCTCACGATAGCTCAAAATCGTGTAGGTCTAAGAAGTTCAAATTCGATATTTACACTTTTAATCGAATTTGTAAGGCTAATTGAACAGGCGAAACCCCTTAAAAAACGTGTTAGATTTATCTCACGGTTCGTATAGCCTAAGAATTACGAATTTTATATAGTTTAATTTAATTTGTTTATTTATATACATATATAGTACTACAAGATTGTACATCTTATATAATAGTACAAATAAAATCAAAAATAGAATCCAATAAATCCAAAAAGTAATAATAACACTATAAGAACAATCAAAGCAAGAAGAAAAAAGAAAAGATAGTTAAAGAGCAAGAGATAACAGTAATGAAAAAATTACATTGTATGAGAGAGAGAAAAAAAAATAAAATAAAATAAAAATAAAAAGAAATTGATAAACTGGATGATATAATACAGAGTATATAGTTCACGCTTTTAATTTATGGGAACAAAATAGACAAGACTTAGGTAGGTACCATACATATATATTTTCAAAAATTGGCACTTGATGCACTTTTTCGACCTAGCGATAACCCGAGACATCATAAAGCGAGAAAGTTGAAGTTCCCTTCATTGCTATCCCCAACCACGATATAAATCATAGCTCAGTATTTCATTTAATTTTTTTTAGGAAAACAATTTTTTTGATCACGTGCCCGTGAACTTTCTACAACAAAATAAAATACGGTACTGAATTAGAATAGGCTTGCTTAGAATTTCACAAATACTTAGCGATTAGGAAACTTATGCAACTACAAACACCTATAATAATAACAACAACAAATAAGTTAGTAATTAAAGTTTTCCGCTACAAAAATAAACTTTCGTTTGCTATATGCTTTTCATCTAATAAAATAGATAAAATAACAGACTGAAAAGTACAATAACAAAACAATTATTATATTGTAGCATTATTTGCAAGTAAATATCTGCTGAACTACGAAAGCTTTCTTATCGCAAAAAGTAATCTCCCTTGCGGCGAGATAGAATCTCAGAAACCCGTAGTTTTTCTAAATTTGCTATTTACCCTAGAAGAGCCTAGATTTTAAGATAACGAGCTCTAAGGAATCGCATGGGGGTTCCACTATTTTTGCAAATTTCACTGAATTTCGTTCGGCTGAGGCATTCGTTTTAAACAAATACAAAGTGGAAAAAAACTATACTTTTGACGCAACAATTGTGCTAATTTTGTGTATTAAAATGTACTTAAATATAATAAAAAAATTTAAATTAAATTATACAAGTAGATGGAGGTATAATGTAACTGCGTAACTTCTAAAGTAAACCAATGTACCTACATTTTTTCTGTAACTTAGTTTTAGGCATTATATATAATAGGTATACAATAATTACAACATATTTTTTTTATTATACAATTTTTTTTTTAAATATTTATCATATATTTTTTATCATTCGTTGACCCTTAATAGTTGGATGCCGCGGTTCATTGACATATCCAGAAGATAAATTTCGGGGTGGAAGGATTAATATGGAATTATTTTAGATTCGCAGCTTTACGTTGTTGACAAATGTTACCAAAATTGGAAAATTTTTGCGTATCACAAAAACTATCTAAGACCGCGCTTAATAGGCCTTAGCTCCTGTATAATATTAAAAGTATTAAAAGGTTTTACCAAAATTTCTTTCGGAAAAAAATGAAGCTTGTGTCAGATAATGTTAACCACTTGTCTTGAATTGTTAGAGAAATAAGAAAAATTACGAATATTGGGTTTGATTTGATTTTGATATAAATATGGAAAAAAGTTTATATAAATGTAAGAAAATGAGTTTGTGTTTTCAAATTTGATTTTTTTTTTACTTAAATCACGTACTTGTCTTAATTGTCCAGGATTCAAAATATGTCCAACTTAATTAATTCTTTTGGTGAATCCTGTGCAAATGTTCTTGAAATGTTAGACAAATAATTGCGTAATTCGAGAACAACCAAAATTAAAATTATGTGTTCAGTACATAACTTCTTTCAAAAGAATTATCTATTTACTGTTTATTTCCTGGCTGAAATTATGTGTCAAAATGAACCCTTTAAATAAATTTTGATCTGGAAAAGGTTTAATTTTTTTTTCTAAAAAAAAAGTTTTAGGAACTTAATTTTAACAGTTTTTTGTTAGAAAAATAATGTTGCAAAAAAACAAAATTGTTTTGCAATTTTTAGTTTATTTATTTCAGGCTTTTTGGGGTAAAATGTTTCAAAATAAGTTTCTTCAGTAGTTCATCGATGCATTTGAACTCATAAACTCTCTTTTCGCGTTCCTAGTTTTCCGTTGGTCTAGTAATGAAGTAACTCTAGCATTACTTCAAGGCCTGGGCCCAATTTGGGCTGTTGTGCCATTGATTATTATAATTCGGCAAAGTAATTTTTTTTAATTAAATAAATGGTTAAAAAATAAGTTTACAAGAAGAATATTATTTTGTTAAGGCCAAGCTGCAAATTATTTTTGGTACTGTATTTTTACGTTTCAGAGCAGTTGCAATAACCAACTAGAGGAGACGCTATGCAGCTAGAGAAGACGCTATGTGGCTCGAGAAGAGAAATATCAAAAGCGAATTGAAGTCATTGGGAGTGAAAAACTTGCATTTGTTGTTGCAACTGTATTATTCAAATGAATTAAAAAGCATTTCACCCGAAATAACAAATGCCCTACAAGCTTTATATTTTTTTTAAGTTGTAACCGTCCTTTCTACTGTCTATTAAAATTAAATTAAAAATTTTATTAAAAAAAAATAGAAAAAGACAATTTTTTTTTTAAATTTATAGATTTTTTTTTGAAATTATTTCCAAAAAATGTTTTGGAACAAACTTTATTATTCTAATAAAAATGTATTTTTTATTTTTAAAGGCCCTTAAAAGCTCTTAAAAAGATAATTAAAAAAAATCGTTTTCCGCAGAAAATTATTATTTTTAAGGTAAACAATGTAAGGGTAAATATAGAAATTGTTTCTACGGCAAATTTTAGGTAAAACACACAAATTTAAGATCTTAAAACAAGATGCCTTTTTTTTAAAACTGTCCTAGAAAAATATAAATTTTTATACTCTAGATGAAATCATATTGAGTATTATAAGTTTAATCCAATCCAAAAGCTTGTAACGCATAGAACCAAGCCTCGGACGAAAAAATGTTATATATTATTTTTTGTTCATCTGTGGCCAAAAACCTGAAATCCGCTTGACGTCCGTCCGTCCGTCTGTCTGTCCGAGAACACGAGAACTCAAGAACGCCTTCACCTAGGATCTTGAAATTTTGAATCTGGATGTTTGGTTGATTTTGTAAGGCTAAGTTCGTTAACGTGCAAAATTGTTCTACTCCTTCGGGTAGTTGCCATACAAAATGTCCTTTTCAAGAATATTGGCCAATAACTTCATAAGGGTTTAAGCTACGCATTTGAAATTTTGTATGTGTTAATTGTCCAATAGTTGAAGCTAAATGTATGATTATGAAGAAAATCCTATTAGTCCTTCGTGTAGCTGCCATACAAATATCCTGTTAAAATGTCTTCACTTAATTTACGGAACTCACTAAAACTCAAGTAATCGTTTAGCTAAGAATTCGGAATTTTGTACAAATGAGTTTTGAGTAAAAACGAAGTTCAAGTCTACTAGTCAGAGAAATCCTTTTACTCCTTCTGGTATCTTCCATACAAAAAATCTTTAAGACACGTGTTTAACAATATTTTCCAATAACTTTTGAGCGCTTCAAGCTACGAATTTGAAATTTTGTACACATTAATTTTGAAATGGTTCCAAGAAAAAGGATAAATATGTAAGAAATCGAGTGAGTCCTTTTTGCACCTTCCATGTGAAAGTCCTTCAAAAAATAAATTTTTTTCGGTGACTCACCCAGTTCAAGATATGAAATTAAACACTGAATATTGTCTTTTAGTTTTGAGTAGTACTAATCAAATGGGAGACCTTAATAAAGGACATACAACATGGCCACATGTAATTCTACTTTATCCCCAACTACAATATAAATCAGAGTTCAGTATTCATCTAGAGTATTATACGATTGGCTTGCAGCCGATCGTGACTGCAGTATGTTTTCCTTTCAATTTTCTATTCTTTACTTTTGAAGAGTAATGTTTTTTTTTATTATTTTATTGGATAAATTCTTTCTTTTTTGAACAAAAGTGTTTAAATTTTTTTTTTAATTTTTCTGAAACTTTATTTTCCATTCCCAAATGCATTTTACTTTATTATTTTAATAATAAAGTATTGTTATCGATTTTTAAAAAAAAAATTCGCTAATAGACACCAAAAAAGCAACAAAAAATTTCAGTTCGTCTGTCCGCCGTCCGCCGTACGCAAAACGTTTGAAAGCTTATAGTTCTCAAACTCTTTGAGCTATTAAGTTGAATTTTTTTGTTGGTAGACTGAGCAGACTCCTTCTAGTGCCCACCTTTTGAGTTGTGGGGGTGTGAGGGGGGCGGTGGGGGAAGCGGTTCAGACGAACAATTTTGGTTTCTATATATCAGTAACTGGTTAGGCTAGGAGGCTGAAACTTGGAATTTATATAGAGCATCCATCGATAATGGACCCATTTGCAAAAATATTGCTGATATGGGTGAAGGGGTGTGGGAGTGGGGGGAATAATAATGCGTCCGAAACGCTCGAAAGCCGAGAGATATAAAGATGAAACTTGGTATTTGGAGAAAACTATGGTAGTAGCATGTTGAAAAAATATAATTTTTCATAGGGTTCATATGGTACGAGGGTGGGGGGTTTTTTCCTAACTATAAAACGGCTTATGCTAGAAAGTTGAAACTCGGTATGTATATGTAAGTCAACTAGAAAAGTAATTTAGATTAAAAAAATCTCAAATATCCATTGACGTACGGAAGGGGGGCAACAAAATTGAAAGCGGATTTCCCCAAAAAAGTGTAAAAACTACCCGAAAAATGTTTAGAAATCAAGGAGGGAAAAAAAATATTCTTCAGAGTGTGATTTTTATTTTAATTAATTTTGTCTTGGACATAGGTACTGTAAAATGTTTGGTTTGATACAACCCTTATTCATTCCACAACCGAGATGTTTCAAACAAATTCAATAATTCTAAAAATAAAGAGAAAAAAATAATATTTTCAATGTTAAGACATTTTTTAAAAAATTTTTTTATTTTAAGAAAATTAAAAAAAATGGTTTTCACTATTCTGTTATTTTATTTTAAAAAATATTTTTTTTCAAATGGACGAAAAAGAATTTAATATTTATGAAAAAATGTTTAAGAAAAGGAAGTCTCCGCTGATTTTTTTTCAGAAACTGAAAAGTTTCGGACATTCTTAACAGAATTGCCTCTTTTAGTTTGAAGAACATTTCACGTTTCAATGGAAAGGTCAGTTGTAGACTCGTTGTAGTAGACCTTTTTTTTTGCCTTTTTGAGGCCTACGAAAATTTAAGGGCAAACATTTTTTTTGTCAATTTATGGTCGATCATAATACTTTATTGTTAAAAAATGAAAAGGTGAAATTATCATATACTGAAAGACGGTTACTGCGTTATAGCAGTATAATGGTTTAAAGTTAGATAGAGTACAAGAGCGAGGGTAAAAAAGTTATCACTTGAACTGGGCGTCATATCTCAAGATCGCTTCTATATTCTGATTTTCCAAATTTTTACGGTGTGAAAACTAATTCGAATCCTATCAACTGTACAATATTTGGAATAGAAGGGCGTATCCAAAACCATTTTTAGAAATCATGTTTTTTTTAAGGGAACAATGACTATACTGTACTTCTCATAAATTATTATTTGAAATCACTTCTTATTATCCAGTGCATTATACCACAATCGAAAATTGCTATTTCCTCAAAATCGCTATAAAATCTCAATAAAATAACTGGTGAATTATCAAACATTCAAATTATCCCAAAATTGTTATATTTATTGCATTTTCCGACGAACGGGGAGGATTCAAATCTGAAATAAAGTATCAAATAACAGGAAAATGGAAAATCCTTAGCACCGAGGAAATTCGTAACGAAGCCTTTACCTGAAGCACATTTATATGATTTGTCTCCACAAATAAAATCGACAGCTTTCCAAGGACCTGACTGAAATTTATGCAAAGCGTTTCTTTGCAGATAACTTTAATGGCAATATTCAGGCCTTTAAGGAAGTCGACGAAGGAAATAAGGTCGAACGGTAGTGAGAAGCGTGTATTGCCTCGCGTTCGATCTATCGCCCTATTTCATCAGATAATGCATCGAAATAAATAAAAAGGTATGTCCTATTTTCGACGTTACCTGAAGTAGTCAGTCAACACATCTTATCACCTTGACAACATGTCTTGAATTTTGGGCACATATGCTCAAAACCGAGGGTGGAACATTTCGTCAAGATTTAGTTGTAGGATGGGGTCGAAATAGTCTCATGGAAGATGTATCTATTGTGTTGACAATTTCGAGAAAATTGTTTTCGAGAGTTGAATGCAATAGTAATTTGTGTTCATCTGGGACCATTTCATGCTTGTTGTTTTGTTGTGAAAGAAACGTAGCATATACCACACATTGCTGTAATTTACAAGTGCATACCACATAAGAATCACCACTCAGCATCTTCTACGGCACTTTGAGAAAAACCTGAGATAAGATAAATCTGAAGGAAAATTGCACAATTTCAAGTGCCAACTATAAAAACGTTTTGTCTTGTAGGAAAATCTTTTAGAACTATGTTGTAGATTGATGGGATGTATGTATTTTTGCATATTATTTGTGGTTCTGATTTTCATTCGCCTAAAAACTACTATTTTAAAGCAGTCCCATTTTCTACTCTACCCCCGCACGCCAATTCCTTTGCTCTATTTTATGTATTCAGGTGAAGTGTGTAATTCATTTCAAAATTTTTTTTATGTTCTTTTATTTCATTCATAACATGGAAGCTTTATTATAGTTTTAAACCATCGTTTATCCAAGATTCGCAAGCTGGCAAATGTTTGCCAGCCCATTTTAAATGGTGTATACATATTTGTTGTATGACATTCGTGATCTGCGAATTAGATTGTCTGCGATTCAATTTAATAAAAGTTAAGAAAGTTTAACCATCTGATTTGTATTTTTCACAGATATTTTTTGAAATTCAGTGCTTCTCAAACATTCAAAGCAATTAATAAATTTTTAATTATGTTAAAAAAATGTGTCATCAGTCTAAAATGATGTAAACAAATTATTTAATACGCAGCACATTCATAAATATTATTCGCATGACAAATAATATTCTATACTATCGTACTAACTAGAAAGAACAAATCCGTCAGATCAAAAACATACAATGAAATTTAAAATGGCGCAAAAATTTCGAGGCACTTGTCGAAATTTTTGGTCAATTTTATCAACATTATCTTTTAATTGGCATTAGTATAAGATTTAAAAAATTAATATTTCTTGTAAATACAGAAATTATTTCATTGTGTATTTTTCTCGAAATTTGCAATGAGTAAATAGGAGACTATAAAAGGAAATGTCGAATGCAAGTTTAAGCTTAAAAATAAGGAGCCCGATTTTTTTATATCATGTCTTAAAATGGCCATAACTCATCGCACGGATGCAATAAAACGTTTATCATTCTTCTTAGAGAAATGATTCGACTCGAAAATAAATTCTTCTGATGAAAACAATGTCGTTTAGTAACTTAGCACTAAATTAACTGATGATTAGAAGAGATACTGCTCTGTGTGCACTATGGCTTATACTTTAACAAATAATCAGGAACTGTGCACAAATAAATCATAGCATGTGCCTACTGTATCATCCGTTTGCCATTTGATAAGACTGGCTAGTCCATCACCTAGTTCTGAGCTTTAGATATAAAACAAAGTCAAGTTTCGTTTCCTAAGGTGTCTAATTGTCTTGCAACTACCTTATCAAAGCCCTTGAATAGCACATTGATCTTAGGATTTTTTCTATAACATTCCATCATTCCTTCAATCGTTCATAAGGTAACTTTCTTGGTGTCTACTTAATTCGTTTCATGATTAGCTTAATGCTGACAGTTTTTAGAATATTGTATGTATTTTTGCTGTAAAGCCATTCCAATACTGCAACACAACATCACTACGTTATCGCGCACACAAAGATTTTATTCTGTTTAACACCCCCATTTTATTTGCACACACGGCAATATAACCGGTAAAATGATAAGAAATATCAAAATCTTAAAGAGTTTGCTTAAAATGCAGAACATCTTCCTCACGTACGACTAGTGACGAAGAACTTATCGAAATGGAAACATTAAAAATACCCGTATGTGTAACACTAGCGATAATAGTGGTAAATATTAATATAATTAAAATAGTGTTAAATCTCCACATCGTATAGGATATTCACTACAGTTTTCACCGTTTTTTTTCAGTGGTTATCATGCGTTAAATCCGAAAGCTCGATAGTTTGCAATGGTCGCGATTTCGAATGTGAAGGTACGAAACGATTTTTAACTTGCGTTTATTTGCCGGATGGTCAAAAACTATTTAGCCCGAACGATTGTTTGAATGGAACGTTTTGCAACGATGCCAATCCGACGTCACAGCCTTGCGATACGAATCCAGTGATTCAAACAACGGACTCAACGTCGCCAACCTCAACTGCTGATCCAGCTACGCGGTTAGCAGAAGCAACTACCCTTCCATACATTAGGCCAACAGTAGTTCCACAAAGTGCGATCATTGCCAATAGTTTAACGTACAGTAAGATAGGTCCGAATAAAAATCCTGATCCAAGGATTCAGGATCTGGCTTCAACGATTCCTGATAACGCACCCGATACAATTTATGTCGATTTCGACGTTGACGTCAGTTCAAATTCGTCGGCGTTCGATAACAACTCTACTCTAATCTCGCGGATAATAAGTGTAGAAAATCCCTCGGTTATTAAAACAAGTGCAGTGGTGAAATTAGTGGCATCTAATAAAACCGCGGCTTTCGATTCAAAAGAACAACCGCCAAAAATTGCAACCAATACATCAATTGCTTCGAAAGAGGGAGTGAAATCGCCGCGATATGTTATTAGTACATCAATGCACACCCTATTCAGATCTTCGGAACTTACGGCGGACAGTGTTATTACAGTGGCTGGTGGAAGTTCTAATCAATCATCAGTAACAGTAAATGTGGATACCGGAATTGAAAATAGTAGTTCCAACGACGTAATAGTTACAACGAATACAACAGTGTCGCTAGGCGCAGCAGGCTCAGCTTTTACGTCAACATCAACGTCCATTTCGAATCAAAGTAGTGACGCAATTAGTGCACTGCCTATCGCGGATAGTACTAATCTTGGAACCACTTTGGTTGGTGATAAGTTGGATGAAGAGAGCAGTACTAGTAAGCCAGTAGATTCTTCTTCCAACAATGGGACAGAAGATTTGGAATCAAAAAGTGATGATAACGTTGCTTCAAACAATTCTTCAATTTTTAACGAAACCAAGGTTTCACCAATTCCAACAATGAATCTGAATAAAGAAAATGGGGTTTACAATCATTCAGTAATTGAAGAAAGCAGTAATTTAAAGCTTACTTCGGTGTCTCCAGTTTTAACAGAAGGACAAAGTGAAGTTGTTGAAATAAGTAGTCAGCCATTAACGACGGAAGTAGTGAAATCAGAGCAAAATAATGAAAAAGAAAATCCACCAGTAGTAACTGAAGATTATGAACCACTTACAAGAACAACAGAATATCGAACAACTTTATCTCACGGTCAGAATACAAATAATGATGTTGACTCTACCACTAGGATGTCAGTTGAGAATCCTTCCAATAACGTGGAAGAAGTTGGTGCAGTTCAAGTTCCTTCAACTACTGAGAACTATTCTATCACCAAGTCCACAGATATTTCACCAGTGTTAATCCCACTTATAAATCAGGAAAAAGAAGACGTTGCAGCTAGCGGATCAGTACCTACTAGTCCTTCTCTGAATAATATTCCACTTTCAACTTCAACTCCTCGAAATATTGTGGTGGAACAAACCGGTCAAGATGATCCTGAAAAAAATGTTGGTCCTACAGAATTCAAATTAGACGGACAATCAGAAATTGCTGCGACCAGTGAAAAAGAGCTGACAAGTAATGAAGTTTCCACTTTGAAATTTGTAGAAGATTCTGGAAAGCCAGAAGGAGTTGGCAACTCTACTCTTAGTGAAACTCTTGTAGTTACAGCCAGTTCTGCGATAAATACTGGTATTAATAAAAATTACGATGATACACCAGCAACAAAACTAGGTAACGAATGGAGTTCGACACCGAATCCAATTCCAATGAAACTCAATACTGGTGAAACTCAAGCAACCTTAGACATCACGCAGGATGATTATATAAATTTGAGAACTTCTAGTGTACGTCAAAGCGTCGAGATTGGACATTACTTAAATTCTTTGTTGGATGAAGTTGAATCAACTACTGAACCAGAGATTGCTGAGACTACCATAACCACAACCTCAAAAAAAGACGAAATTGAAATATCAACAGTCAAGGACAATGTTAAAGCAACAACATCACTGAATTCCATAACTGACAAAGTTCAAACCACACTGCTTCCAGATGAAAGAAATTCCGGAACTACATTTGTCAGTCCGGTTTCAGACCAAACAGAAAAAGACCGGATGGACAGTAAGTTAAGTGACATAACCTCTAAGTCTACCACTAGTCAGTTTGACGAGTTCGTAACGACGGAACAATCAGTTCAAACGGGTGATTCCACTTCTTCCACCACAACTTCCAGGCAAGTTCGTCACGATGGAGACAAGCCAAAGAAACAATCAGCAGCACAAGAATCCAATTTGAGTTTCATAACTGATTCGCTAACTAATCAGCTAATTAATGATAATAGTTTAGATACCACTACTGATAATGACAATGTTGGTGATTTTGTGCCAACATCAAAAATGGAAGAACTAGGAACAGATTCCATGGTTCTAGAAAAACTAGGAGCGGCTATGAAAAACAATAAATCTGATGGATCTGATGCCCATAGTTCCACAATTTCAATCTTATCATTGAAAACTGATGACAAGAACGAGATTGAAGTGGAAACTAGCACTGCGATTGCGAATAATTTACAAAAGGGTTCATCAACCGAATCTGCTATCCAACAAGATGCTGAAAAAAAAATTTTTAGCTCACTCGGTTTAGTACATGAACAGGACTTGAAGTCAGTAACTGTAGAACAATTTGTTGATGTCACAGAGGTTATACCTAGCCAAGATTTAGATAAAACCTCGTACATACAAACAATTTCTGGCGCAACAAATCTACCCGAAGTTACTTCTTCCTTGAGCAGAACTACAAGAGAAACTACAGCTGCGCCTGTTACGGAAGCTATACTCGTTAAGGAGTATAGGACTCCCGCTTGGACCGGTGAAACCTTAACTACTATTACAACCAAGAGTATCAATTCTGACGAATTTTCTACTCTAAAAGAAGTTGAATCAATTGCAGAAAGTGTAACATCTACATTTAGTGCCAAAACAGAAATAGTTTCTGGTGTCCCAGAGGTAGAGACAACTATTAGTTTCGAAGATGCAGCAGTCACTGACGACCCTAAATTATTACTTGCAACAATTTTGCAATCAAATTCGAATGCAGAATCCTCTGCATTGGTGACGGATCAGCCCACTATCAATTCCGTCTCTTCCAATGATAGTACCACTGTTATTCCTGCTTTTGATCTCGAAAATCTGAAATCAATAAGTGAAAAACATTTCACAGATAATGACACCATAGTGAAGGCGTCGGAACTAGTTTCAGAAATAAACACCCTAAATATATTGCAACCAACACAAACTGGTTATTTCGCAGGATTAGATACAGAGCAAAACAGTACTCTAAAACTAGTTCACGAGCCATCAGCTCCACCTATCGAACCAGAAAGAAGGGTGGACTCTGTTGAATCTAGCACTATTCCATCAGCTGCTATGGAAGTAAAAGAGAGTGAAAGTGGTTCCGGAATTCAAAAGGCCATCATCAAAGACAAAAATTCATCATCGGATACTACTAATGTTGGCAAGGTTCCAGAAGAATTGCGATCTCCTTTAGAAAATAAAGGAGATATGGCAGTAAACTCAAATCAGAGTAAATTAATAAATACTGCAAATGGCATTGACACTATCTCTTATGAAGCTCAAAAGGAATATCTTGTAGAAAATAACCAAGATTTAAGCCCAATTGAATCTCCAGTTATTGAAAGGGTAACTGATATATCAGCTTACATACTCAAGGATAGAATTGGTCTTGGAAGTTCTAATGGAAGTTTGAATCCACCCCTAGTTAATGAGAAGGACGCTACGGGTGAAGTTCTGAAGGAATCTCCCGTTGAAAACAACCAAAACTTACGACCAGAAACGATTTTAATCACTGAAATGGAAGCCAATAATCAAGCATATGCACTTGAGGGTGCTATTAACCACAATATTCCAGTTGGAAGCTCCAATCCATCTATTGAAGAAGAAAATACAACAATCAGTAAAGTGCCTGCTGTTTCTGAAAAGTCCTCAGTTATAACTGCATCTCTTGGTGCTAAAGCTTCTGGAAATGCGCACACCACAGAAGAAACCGAGTCTTCTCATAACAATACCGACTATTCTACTGTATCGCCAAATTGGCCAAACTTGAACGATATGAAGTCCCATCCATCGACTTTAGAAACAACATTCAAAGGATACAAACCTGAAGCTCCATTGGGTCAAACTACCGAGAACAAAGCAGCATACCCAACTGAAGTATTGCAAACAAATTCAGAAGCTGGAAAATTTAATAAACCAAGTAATGATAGAGTTCTTACTGTAGAAGTATTGGATGGAAGCAACTTGAAGCTGCTCCTTTCTGAAGAAGTTCCAGCAGAAACGCAAAAGAAAGATGTTGTAAGTGAGACTCCAGAGATTCCAGAGCCATCATTAGTGGTTGTCGAAGAAATTGAATCAGTTGGAATTTCTGAACCAGGAGAATTACAAGGCAGAGTAGTAGTGGGAGACAATTCCGAGACCTTCGCAATGGTAGAACAAGAAGTCAACAGTTCTGGAAACAGAACTTCTGGAAACGATCATGAATCAATCATAGCTGCTGCTGACTTTTCTAATAGCCAAAATATTTTGGAAGAAGATCTTAAAGTGAACGATTCAAAGTCGAAAAAATTTTCAAAATCGGAAACATCTAATAAATCTCAAACTAAACCGAATCACGAAAAAACACGAGAAGGGAAATCTATTGGTTTCGATTCGAAACCGAATTCAACTTTTGTAGTGTCCAATAGTCAGGAAGTAATACCAGCAGTACCTTTGACACCTGGTTTTGATATATTTCTAAGTAGCTCCTCAATAGCTATAAATGGAGAACTTACCACCACCGAAACTGTAGTGACAGAAGTTCAAAAAGAAAATACAACAATTCCTGCTTCAACCGTAGTTTCGGAACGAGTTGAAACCGTGCAACGCAATGCTGGCGATATTGTCAGCTCTCCATTACCAGGAAAAGCAGAAAAGGGTAATCCAGATGAAGTCAATAATGGACGTAAGTTAGAATCGAATTCTATAAATAGCTCTACGTTTTCACTTAAAGATTCTTCTATTGTCATTTCAGTTAGGGATACAAAAATAGGAACGGAGTCAACATTGTCACCAGAAGTGGGTCTAGGACAAAACTTACAGCCGGAATCTAATGTTGGAGTTTTAACAACACAAGCTTCTCCTTCATCAAGCCTTCAGATTAATTCTACCACTATTGGAACTACTGCATCCTCCACTAGAGAACTTGCTGTTGAAACAAATGAAGTTCAGCAAACAACACCATCAAGCCTAGAATCGGCAACAAAGCTACCCGAAATTGGCGTCAAGGAAAGAACGGAACCAGAATCCTTCAGTGAAGGTACACAAACATCAACCGTTTTGATTCATACAACTTCAACAGAGCCTAATATCAAAGGTCCCTTAACTTCTGGCCCAATAAGCGTTCCGGCCGAACAAGTTGCACTAGCTACAGTCAGCAGTAATACCAAAGAGATCTTCATGTGTACAGCACACGGAGTCTTCCCGGATAATAATAACTGCCGCCAATACTTTCTATGCGTTCAACAAGCTCCTGGATATGTCAAGATTGGAGGATTGTGTCCGCCACGTTTCGCGTTCAGTTCCGAGGCTCAGCGATGCGTTCGCGATGTGTCTTCTTGCTATGAATCGAAATGTGATATCGAAGGAAACTACCCGGATCCCTTGGATGACTCCAGTTACTTTTGGTGTACGGAAAATTCAACTGGGGTCTTCCACAAGTATCACCTCCAGTGCGACTATCCAATGAAGTTCATACCATCGACGGGAATTTGTGATGATCCAAAGAAGCTGGAAGAGGTATCGTTTGTGGAACGAACTACCCAAGTCGAAGCAACTACCGAAAATATCGCGAGCAATACTGTGGAATTCGAAACTACACAGCCGACTAGTGAAGGATACCTGGACGAAATTCCGACTACTGTGCTAATTGAACTGGAATATCGCGAAATGGCTGTAGCAACTAATAAGTATGAAACGGCTTTTATTGAGTCCTTCCCGATAGACGAAAAACACCATATTGCCACTGGCGTGAGTAGATCGAATGTTCAGGAATCGGTGACTTCCAATGCGGAGGAGAGCTTAGTTAGAATAGCTCGTCATGCAGCACCAAAGAAAAAAACCACTTTTAAATGTACCGCGCACGGAAGTTTTGCAAATCCAAATGACTGCACGAAATACTTCATTTGTTTTCGACGAGGCCGTACAAACTTTGCCCAAATCAATGGTACATGCCAAGATCGTAATGCCTTTAATCCTGAAACGCGGAGTTGCTCCCGAGATTTAGCGATATGTCCTGATCTGCAGTGCGAAGAACCAGGCAATTTTGCGCATCCTTACGAACAAAACAGTTACTTTCGCTGTATCTATAATAGCACTGGGGGGTTCCAGAAGTATCACATCAAATGTCCACCTAAAATGAAATACTATCCACTTTTGGACGTGTGCTCAGATGGTAGAAAGATGCATTTAGCCAGAACGTTGACTCCCGAACAAATTGAAGTTTTCGAGTCAGGCGTCCAAAGCATAGATCCGCAACTGGAATCTCCAAAGGAATCTCCAAAGGATTCGGATGAAGATATTCGTTCGGAGGATGTCGTAGACGAAAAACAACGACGAAAAGCGGAAAAACGACTTCGAAAAATTCTCGAAAGGTTGCGAAATGAAGCATACGAGCGAGAAGAAGCTTCGGAACGACGTCGAAGAGAACACGAAAAGGACATTTTGAAACGGCGAGGCCATTTGAATGTTGAAGAAGGTGGTGGCGATGTGAAACAGCTTCAAGAAAAGTTCAAGGATAGCCAGAAAGGAAAAGCTATAGAAGAATTTCGCTGCAATGATCTAGGACATTTTCCTGATCCTAAAAATTGCCACCGATATTACATTTGCACAATTAAGAAGAAGGATAAGCTGAAGAAGCATCATATGTATTGCGACGAAAGTTTAAGGTTCGACTCCAGACGAAGGATATGCGTGCATGCAGATGAAGCGCATTGTGCCTAGGTAGTAAGTAATTAAGGACATTTTATTTCTAAATAAGTACATGTATCATTTTATTTTTTTTTATAAAAATTAAAAGCAATTTGAATTGTTGAAATGGGTTTGTTTTTACAATTTTTCTACTCAGGAATTTCTATCTTAAGAACGTGAAGGTAGTAGAGACAATTTTCGGTTTAATTCTTCGCCTTGGGGATGAGGTCAGAGAGAACTTAAAATGGTGGGTACATCGCGTTTCGCCCAAACCCCAAACCATGCGCGTATTCTGAGAGTAGAAGTTATTTCCAACGATAATTGTTCAACGGTGACAAAGTAGTAATATCTTGGGGAAATCTGAGCAAAATATTTCAAAAATGATCAGGGCTGAAGTCTTCAAGAAAGATGTTATCAACGCAATGAAGATCCTCCTACATGTGGTTGAAGTTAATAAAATGGACGTAATACCGATATCCTAGAGCGGTTGGAAGATGAGCATAATGGAAGTCCTAGTTACTTTGTCTTTGGACATGTGAAGCACAAGTCCGCTATCTGCCGTAAACGCCGTATACGCCATATACCGCCATATCTGTTTGACGTGTCCTGATTCCCGCACCCATAGATATGAGCTCCCACTCTAGCCACTGTAAAAAATTTAATTTTTTACAGTGGCTAGAGTGAGAGGTCTCCTTTCGGGGACTTGCAGGGGTTTTTGACGAAAATTTGACAATTTCATATCGACAACTTCCACTGGAAATCTGAAACTTTGTAGGTACTTAGTGATATGTTAGAGCTAGAGCACGAAAAAAATAAAAGGAGGTAGCGATCGGGGGTTCACAAAATGTACCACCTTAAAGTTGCATATTATATTTTCGGGATCGCTCTTAATAGAATATTAAAATTTATGAGAAGATACTTCAGGAGGAAAAGAAAAATAAATTCATTAAGGGGGTGGTAACTTTATTTTTCTATATCTCAGGAACCTCGTATAATGGAGAATTAGAATTTAATACGTATGTAGAACTAAGATAGTATTTTTTCTTGGGAGTTCTTACCCATAGGGGTAGGTGTTCAAGATATGTATTGCAAAAAAGAGGCTTCATACTTCAAAAATTCATTCATATATCAGTTCAGGTGTAATAAGTTTTTGTTCGCTGCTTATTTTGGGGCATCACGAGCTAAATATTTGAAAAGTTAATTTTTTAATAAAAATTTTAAAATTTGTTTAATATAATATTTGTACAGACACCACTCGAAAGCAGGTTCTAACCTCTTTCTGATAATACCGTCTCTTTAATCCCAGCAAATTGCATATTTCTATTTTCTACCATAATCCGCTCTCAGCCTTGTTTTTAGATATTTAAAAGTGAATGACATACTCATCGAAGTCGGTCATCATTGTCATCATTGAATCTAGAATTATGGCAATAAACGTAGATTTAAACAGCCTAACACTTCGAGGAAAATTGGATTTAATAATAAACGATATTGTTTAAATAAAAAACAAATATTTAGATAGTCTGCATACTAAAGATACTCCGAATTTATTTCATTTCGCATTTTATTATGCAAAAGTTGCATTGTCAACTTGAAATCTTAGAAGCTTCTACAATAAACGAAGAATAAAAAATTAATTCTGATAAGAGTCAAGCCTTATTTTGGAAAAAAGCCGGGCTTGACATATAAAATAAAATCCAACAGTTAATATTAACGGGGAATGGTTACATGGTCAACATTTTGAGATTCATCTAGATAATATAATGACTTTAAAAGAGTAAATAAAATGCACAATTTCAACAACTTTTTTTATAGATAAGAAATCGAAGCTCATCTTAGAAATAAAATGCCCAAAATCCTTTGTTTATTGGCTTATTACTCATAAATAAAATTTACACAAGCAAATTTTTATAGTTTATTTATTTATTTATTAATTTATTTACCGGTTCTACTTTACTTTATTACGCTAATAATTCCAGTTGAACCAGAACTGGGCTTCAATAAGATAATATCGATTTTCCAATAATTCGACGGCACCAACCCGAAAAAAGAGCAAAAAATCTACACTCCTTAAAGTAATGTCCTTGCGAAAATTGACCACCATAGCACGTTAAAAAAACGTATTGTTATTTATTTTTCTACTCACCAGATGTAGCGACCAGACAAATGTCATAATCAATTTGTTATCATCAGTTGAAATGCACAATAACTCGAAAACACATTGAACTAGCGACCTAAAAATTATCATGAAAGAGTTGTCTATCTTAAGTTGAAATGCACGATAACTCAAGAACGCATTCAACATTGATTTTTATACTCTAGATGAAATCATATAGAGTATTATAAGTTTAATCCAGCCCAAAAGTTTGTAATGCATAGAACCAAGCCACGGACGAAAAAAAGTTATATATTATTTTTTGTTTATTTGTGGCCAGAAACCTGAAATCTGCTTGACGTCCGTCCGTCCGTCTGTCCGTTAGCACGATAACTCAAGAACGCCTTCACCTAGGATCTTGATATTTTGAATCTGGATGTTTGGTTGAATTTGTAAGGCTAAGTTCGTTAACGGGCAAAATCGTCCTACTCCTTCGGGTAGCTGCCATACAAAATGTCCTTAAAACACGTGTTCAAGAATATTGGTCCTTCATATAGCTGCCATACAAATATCCTGTCAAAATGTATTCACTTAATTTACGAAACTCACTATAACTCAAGTAATCTTTTAGCTACGAATTCGGAATTTTGTACAAATTAGTTTTGAGTGAAAAGAAAGTTTGGCTTTACTAGTCAGCGAAATCCTTTTACTCCTTCTGGTAGCTGCCATACAAAATGTACTTAAAACACGTGTTTAAGAATTTTGGTCGATAACTCCAGAAGGGTTTAAGCTACGTCTTTGAAATTTTGTATGTGTTATTTTGCCAATGGTTGGAGTTAAATATATGATTATGAAGAAAATCCTATTAGTCCTTCGTGTAGCTGCCATACAAATATCCTGTCAAAACGTCTCACTTAATTTAAGGAACTTACTATAACTCAAGTAATCTTTTAGCTATGAATTGGAAATTTTGTACAAATAAGTTTTGAGTAAAAACGAAGTTCGAGTTTACTAATCAGCGAAATCCTTTTACTCCTTCTGGTAGCTACCATACAAAATGTCCTTAAGACATGTGTTCAACAATGTTTTTCGATAATTTTTGAACGCTTCAAGCTACGAATTTGAAATTTTGTACACGTTCATTTTTAACTGGTTCCAAGGAAAAGGATAAATATGTAAGAAATCGAGTGAGTCCTTCCTGCACCTCCCATGTGAAAGTCCTTAAAAAGGAAATTTTTTTTCGATGACTTACCCAGTTGAAGATATGAAATTAAACACTGAATATTGTCTTTTAGTTTTGAGTAGCAATCTAATGGTAGTCCTTAATAAAGGACATACAACATGCACACAAATAATTCTAATTTATCCCCAACTACAATATAAATCGGAGTTCTGTATTCATCTAGAGTATTATACGATTGGCTTGTTTATCGATGCGTTCGTTATAAAATTCGGGAAAATATACGAAGTATTTTTATTGCCCGATTATAAGACAATTTTTTATACTTATATTAGCAGCTAAACACATAAGGCTACCACACTACACTCGTTGAGATTTTGGGATAGCGTCAAGAGCCAAGATCAATCTATCTTGAAAAAATCTGCTAACAGTCTGGGCGCAACTTTATTATTTTATGGGTAGAAGTCCGAAACGTGTTTAATGCTGAGATGCGGTGTAGGTTACTATGCGACTGAAAACCTAAAAAATAAAGTTTCAAATGGCCTCCTGGTTATTCCTTAGGTTGTCAGACGCATAGTAACCTACACCGCATCTCAGCATTTAGTTTTAATTACCCTAGTAGCACATCTACATACCATATGTGTACTAAGTTTTAACTTTCTAGCATAAACCATTTCTGAGGTAGAAAAAACCACCCATCACCCCTGTATCTTCATACCCCTATCAAAAATTGGGTGTCTCTATATTGGCTCTACATAGTCGTAAATTTTTAGCTTTCTATTCAATACGGTTTTCGAGAAATAAAAATTAATTTCTTTTCTACCCCCTTTCACCATCACCCCCAACACCCACACCCCCAAACATTTTGTTTCCCTACTAGAGGTCTACTGACTCCAACTCCTGTAAAATTTTCAAGATCATGCCTGGTACGGTTTTTGAGATATAAAAATTAAATTTTTTGAAAAAATGCTACCGCCCCACTTTCGTGCTCCACCTTCCCCCTCAAAAAGTTTTCATTCATTAGACTTGAGATCCCATATACAGAAATCAAATTGAATTTTCCTGGTGTAATTGGTTCGGAAGATATTGTAATCCAAAGTTTTTCACAAATGGGTCCACTATTATAGTTCTACATAGGTTCCAACTTTCAGCCTCCTAGCATAAGTAGTTCCTGAGATCTAGGAACCAAAATTTTTTGTCTAAAACGCTTCCCTTTCATCCCCCTCACACCCCCACCCAGCCAAAAGATACCAGTTGTAGAGGTTCACCCAATATACGCACCATACAATTTTAACTTAATATCTCAACGGGTTAAGGAGCTACGCTCCTTCAAACGATTTTGCGTACGGCGTCTACGGCGGACAGACGGACATTTTTTTTTTGCTTTTTTGGTATTTACTAGTCCTAAAACGTGTAAATACAAAATTTCCGGTTAGCAATTTTTTTTTTAAATTTCAGGTCGATCACAATACTAGATTATTAAAAGGTAATAAAGTAAAATTATACGGAAAAACCAAGAATCTCCTCTATTATTTGTAATAGAGTAAATAAATAAGTAAATAAAAATTCGATTAGTCGTGCTCGCGATTTACCGAAAGGCAATCATTTTTTTTAATACTATGATTATTTGAATATTAAATGTTCATAAAATATTGGATCTTTGTACAGATCGTAAAAATTATCCGAATTGCATTATAGTACAATATTTAAACTAAAAAATTATACGATTTAATTTTATTTAAAAAAATCAAAGATCTTCTATTGTCGTTTTTCTGTACCCTGTTCAAGAGATAATCATAATTTATTTTTTGATGAAAAATATAATAATAAGATAATGTCTTCTCTTCGTAAATAAAATGATAACGCAAATATGCATTTCATGTCGCACAATTAATCACTCGCATCCTGTTGATGTTTGTTTATTATTTGATCCACTGAAATAAAAGGCTTATTATTTTATGTTTTTTTTGTAAATTTACATAATACTCGTATGTATTTATGTAGAATTGTACGATGCAATTAGAGTTGTGACGTGTGATTCTCTTTTTCGCGCGAAATATTTCGTCACCGGTTCCCCTCAGCTACATATAGTTACAATAACAAAATAATATTTTAATTCAAGTTTTAATTAATTATGAATTCGTTGAGAAATGATTCTTTGCATAAGAATTTGTTCGGAAATTCCAGGTTACTGTTTAGATAGAATAAGTGTTTAGTAAATACAAAGTAAAACAACGGGGGATTTATAATAGTTTTTTCGTCTCCGATATGAAAATTTTTTATTGAAGAGTCAAAACATGCTAAGTAGTTGACGGAAATTTTTATTCGAAAAATGTTGAGTCCACCTAGTCCAACTACTGTGAAAATTTAAAAGTTTTATCTGTTAGACAAATTAAAATAGTTTAGTGTATAGCCACAATTTACTTTATCAAGTCGGAATCCGATACTTTTTAGTACCAGATATTTTTGCCTGATAGTTGTTGTACTTGCTTCAGTTATATTTCGAATTACTTACAACAATAGACTGCAAATAATAAATAAATAAATAAATAAATATCGGATAATGAATGCCTATAAAATAAAAAGCCAAGCAATACTTTTGCAGGCTACGAAAATAATATTTTAGTATTGTATTTGATAATAATATTTGGCAGACGCGGGAAGCAATTCTGTGTGGTCACTACAACTGGTACTGCGATATGGCTCGCGCGATGCGATTGGGTCATTGCGCGCATCGCTCTCACTGTATGATATTTATAGTTTTATTTTTGTACCAAGGTAAAAAGTGCTTGGATCAATTTAGGTAGTCGATAGAAAAAATACCTGATGGAAACAATACCTGATACCAAAAATACCTGATACGATTGTCTTAATTTCACTGTACAAAATTTGGGTGGGGAATATGACGAGGGAATTTAACTTACAGCAGCCGTGAAAATATCTGTAGTTGGGAATCTATAGATGCCGTAATTGCATCGTCTAAAATATGTTGGAGCAAAAATCTCTGAACAAGGTCGAGCAATGGGAGATAGTTTTCGAGTGCTCCGAATATGCGATTTATACTCAAGTCGAGGCCAAAAATGAGACATAATGATTTTTACAAGATCTGATGATGTGAAATATTTATTGGACCTTTCTAAGAAATCTATGCGCTCGGAAGCGTAAACGAGTTGGCTTCAATCAAGTTCTTTGCAAATGTTCATTTCAAAGTGTCCAAAGTGACAACATCGAAAAAAGATAAGAAACCGACATGTCGTGTTCGAGGGAAAGACTTGTGTTTTATAGGCATTAAATTCTACTTGATTTAATTTCGATCTGACTGAAGCCCTTATTGACGATCCTCTAAAAGGTTAATTGTTTCTAAGTGTTGCGCGATACTATGACAGTAGTGTTCATCAGTTCTGATAGATGGCTATATGGCGGTAATTTGCGAGATTTTCTTATTCTTCTGAAAAGTATTCTCGTGCGTGGAGACTATCGGTTGTTCAGCCTTTACCTAAAGCTTGCATTGCACTGTATGCCATGCAGTCAAATATTTGACGAAACGTTAAATAAATTTTTTTCCGTCAAAACAGACTTTGTATAGAGCAAATAAAATAATGTGGGAAACAAAAATTTGACAATTACACTGCATTTGTTAGGAAAAATTGTCAAATTTTGTGTGTAATACTAGTTCTAGGATGCAATATTTCAAATTTGATATTTTTATAATATCTTTATGTAAAAAATAATAATCGTGTAACGTGTCATTATTTCGAGGCTAATGTAATTTAATTTTGGTGTAACTACTGAAATTAAGTAGCACATTCTTGAAAAAGTTCATTAACATTATTTCAAACTAAGGTTTTTTTATTATAATTGTTTGTACTTCAAAAGCATTAAAGTAAAACCAGAGTTTATGTTTTATTACGGTGTACAATTGACTTTTGATAATATTACAAAATCCTCCGTGTGCGAGCTCTACTGCTTAAAATTTACTTACATGAATTATTTTCTATTATGCCACTGCAGTAGTTTTTCCTATAGTTTACTCTCTGTTTAAATAATATTAAAACCTTAAAAAATTTTGATATTTATTTTAATTTTTTTTGGAAATTTCGTTCTAAAGCTACTTGTGTACATGGCTGGAAAAAAAAACATAGTTTTTATTTTTACATTTTTATTTGGTATTCTAATATTCTAAGTCCTAAGATATTTACTCGTTGGATTTTTTCGACCAGTGAAAAGAAAAACAATTTCATCATGTAGATAAAATAAGCTGTAAAATTGCGAAATTTTGTACTTTAAATTCTTCGAAGATATGAAATGCGTAGAAAGTTATTTTGCGGTACTCGGTTTCGAAGATTATCGGTTGGAAATAATTTAAAATAAAAAATTTAAACATATTTCATACTTTTCCCGTCTCACTGACTCTAAGATAATGATAAAATCAAATATTTATATAAACGTTTTTCGAAAAGTTCAAACTCAAGCTATTTATGACTGAAAAAAAAATTATTTTAACTTTCCTAATTATCTGTTTGAAAAGAAATTATTTTAATTTATTTGTTATTCTGATATTCTAAGACCTACGGTATTAGTGCTTGGATTTTTTATTCAGCGAAAAGAATAACAATTTGTCTAACAAGTTGACAATTAGCGGCAAACTTTTGTCCAGTTTCAGTCTAGAAGAATAAAATGTTTTTATTTTTTTAAATTTTCTTTTAATTTTTAATTATAAAATTCTGTTAATAAATAAAATAGAAAACTTATTCATAATTTCAGTGGCTGTTTTAGAAAATATTCGTGACACTTTAAAAAAAATAAATATATCCGATTTTTTTGGATTCTTTCAGAATGTAGAAAACTTTAATGTCTGTTATCAATTGTTATTAAGTTAAAAGTGATTAATACTAATTTTGAAATAAAAGAACGGATATTTCACTGTACGATGTAATGAAGAAAATGAATAAATGCGAGTCCAAATTGTTTATAACTGCAGCTAATAAAATAATTTGCCAAATTGTTTTTATAAAATCTTTTATCAGTTTAATTCAGTCTGATTTTTTAACAAAACTTTAATTTAGAATAATTAAGAATAGCACAGTATATTTTAAAAACTTTATTGTATAAAATTGATAAAATAAAGATTTTAATTATGAGAAAATTTACGTTTTCAGCAATTAGAACCTGACAGGTCAAATAGCAGTACGCAACTGCTGCTTGCTATAAGGTCGTTCATGTCACCAAATTATAACACCGTAATTTAGACAAAGAGCAACGCATTCTCGTCAAATTTAAAAATGAATAAGTGTTTTACACATATATTGGGGGTGAATACAATAATTATTAATATATGAAATCACACAGTGTCCCGAATTATACTTATATTTATGTATTTTGGAGAAAAGTTAAAAAGTCTAAGTCTATTTTGCGACAGTGACTTTTGACTTGTCTTAAGACTAATATTTGTTTATAATAACTTTGACTTGAGTGGGAACGGTTGTTTTGTTGTCTGGGTAATTACAATATTTTTGTGATAATAATAATCTTATATATAAGTGATAATACTAAGGATTTTTAAGAATTTCACTATTAATGTCAGGGTTGTAGAAAAAATATTGAATTGGGGTATTATATTCTTGTAGACAATCTCTTAAATCGTAAAGCTAAAAAGTATTTTTCCTTGCATAGCTGCTCCATTGCGTAGATTGTCTAATCTGGTCTGCCATTTGTAAGAATTAGAAACTCAGTTCCAGACGACTTGCTGCTGCAACCTTAACTCCATCGCTTATTTTAGGAATCTATGTTTTTGTTCTAAATTTCTTCGTCGCAAGATTCGTGAGCATAAAAGTTTCTACCCTTTTTTTTTAAGTATGTACATCATAAGTTCTAACTACATCAATCAGTAGATATAAAAACCTAATTTTAAACTTTCTAGGATAACTCGTACCTGGAATCTAAGACTGAGAAGAAAAACTGAGTTTGAAATTGAGAAAGAAGAAATTTGACATTTATTACCCAGGAAACAGTTTAGTAAAAATTCACTGTAGGTGAATTGAAACAGAATTTTGATCAAATGAGAAACAAAATCGTTTTTGCGGATCATCACAGAAATATTTAAATCATCACTTTAGGTGAAGAGGAATTCAATTTTAACTTAAGATGTGGTGATGATCAACTTACATTACACCTACATGATTCGCGCGGTACTAACAACACTGAATGCTCAATCATTTACAACTAAACTCACCTGTAAACACATACTTCACATAGGTGATTCGATTATGATTCACTTCCGATGCTTTTGGTTTACTGAGAAAAAACAAAGCGAGTGAAGAATCTTGAATGTTTGAAAGAAGAAACTTAGGTGAAGAGAGTAAAAAAAATTTAGGAAGGCAGTGTTGGGCGATGGATTGCGATATCTCACGAAACAACTCTCTACATGAGAAGTAAAAGGTTCGGATGTCCACTTTTAATAAAATTAAATTAAATAATAAATTAAATAATTTGCGAATTTTAATAGAAATAATCAAAGATGAGTGCATGTTATGAATTCCAGGATTTACACAATTTTAAAACACCGAAATTGCCATTGTATTTAAGAAATCCAAACGCTTTACTCAATTGTGGCAATTTTTCCAAATGTGACTTCCGACTTTTAATTAAATTACTCATTTACAGAATTATGGCAAAAAGTTGAGATTAGATTATTTTGATTTTCTCTATCTCAAGAACCGCTAGTAATAGAAAATTGAAATACGGGAATTATATAGATCTTAAATAGCTTCACATTAAAAAAAATGTTTAGTTGTAGTAATGTACGGCTGTCTAAAATCTAAGAAATGGCTTCGCTTACTAGCAAAATGAAATTGAAATGAATAATACGAGAAAAGTTTTTTTTTTGATAAAAAAATTAATTTAGATTTAGAAATAGGGGATAAAAACTCCACCAAAAAATTATGCCCAGTGCTTTAAGAATCTTATGAGAATAAAATAAAGAAACCATTTTTTTTAATAAACAGAATATTTATATTGGAAGAATCACCCTTGGTAGAAAGTTGTACCTTCTGGCATACTGTAAATATTTTTTTTTGGTAATTTCCATTGAAAGAAGGAGTGAGGGATGAGTATTTTTCTATGTCAGGAACGGTTTAGAATATTGTATCAAAAATGTACATAAACATAAATAAGATCAGGAGTGATATGCGATCATACGCTCAATTACAGTAGCCTTCAAAATTTAAAAGTTTCGTATATTAAAAATTGTAGTAAGTGAATGTACCACCTTGTCAAATCTTTGACAATTTTTGTTGGCAGTGATGCAATTGTTTCAAAAAAATTGATTTTATTTTTTTTTACCAATTTTTGTTTTAAAATATTTGACAGTGTTGCATTCAGTATAACAAAAGGTAACACACAATAGCACACCGACTTTAAGCAAATCCCAAACTTTGCCCAAAAAATGTTAAAGTTACTATTGTCAGCATTTTTGTTCTCTATCCAGAATGGATAATCTGGTGGGGCATTCCAAAAATATAATTTTACGGAGTGTGTTTATTCATGGCTTATGCTGATTTTAGCTAATTTTTATTGCTGTAAGATATTTTCTAGTTAAATAAATATTTGTATAAAAACACCAATTTTATAAGTCTTCAAGAATCAGTGCTCAATCCGAACTAAGAAACAACTTACCTTGAAAGATCATCAGATGCACAAAACTTCGTTTGGCTGAACCAATCCACAAAATTTAGATTCTTTTTCGTTCAAATAGCTTCAGATAATGATGCTAAGAGTTGAATAGCTGATATAGACTGCAAGTTCCACGAATGTATCTAAAATTACTATTTCTGAAAATATCTTGAGTTACTATCGTCATCTGGCTAATATTTGTGCGTATTCCAAATAGGCTTCAAGCCTGATAATCAACAATGACGTAGCTTAAAACTTTTCCAGGTAGCTAGGAAATGCTTCAGATTCTTGTAAATAATGTCAGCGAAAGTGATATCTTAGCAAACTTTTTGGTAGCGAATTTTCGGTTATCCAAGTGTCAGCTAAGGAATATTTAGAGACCAAATTTTCTCTAGAGGATATGACGCCCAGCTTGTGTTATTCTTTCGAAAATGATAACAACACTTTTATTTTATGAAAGATACATAGGATCGTATATAAAATTTTTGTAAGATACATAGCTGGACAAGGTGGCTGCGATATTACTTTATTAAGAGATTGTGACTCATAATCTAGTTAGGTGTATCTTTAGATACGGTATGGTCTTAATAACATCTCTACCGCAATAAGAGATCCGCATAGGTCATAAATTGCGACGATGCCGAGACTCGGCTATCATTTCTTATCTTCAGAAATGATAGCAATCTTCTATTGTTTGCCGAAGAAATCTTCAAAATTAGATAACAAGACTGGGTGGTTTTGCTTTAAATGCGAATTCCTACCCATGTTGAGGATCAGTAACGAATTATTTTTCGAAATGGAAGTGTTCAGTAGAAGTGTAGTGCTTGTGGTTTTACTTGTGGTAAATATCGTTTTTCGTTCAATTCCTGCTTGACATAAAATCGAAATTTCTGCCTTGAACTTTTGAAGGAGCTTGTGGATTACCGTTACCTATCAGTTCTTTTGTGGATTATTTATACCTTGAAATGTCCAGGACAACGATCCTTCCTTGATTCTATGTCAACGATTCGTGAATCCTCGAAACCTGGTAGTAACCCCTGTTCACTTTTTCTATCTCTTGCAGTTTTCAACACTAGTAAAAGGCCAAAATGTAGAATTAGATTGCAACGGCAAACGAACGATCTGTGTAGGGCCATTACATTATTTGCCTTGCGCTGAAAATATCAATGGTAAGTTGGTATCAGTCGATGGATTAGCACAAGTATGCCCACCGGGTACAAGGTGTACATCGTCTGGACCGGAAAGATGTATTCCAGAGGGAATCGAATCGAACCCCGAACCAGTTGCAGAAACAACGATTATTTCAACAGTAGACGCTTCGGCAGAACCGAAAATAATAATAACGAATACTATAACACCAAACGAAGAAATCACGAAGAACGAACAGACGACAATTGCGGCACTTCCAGTGTCGCAAGCTTTGGAAGCCGCTACCGAAGTTCCAACACCGGCAGCAGAAACAGCCGCTCCAGAAGTAGCAGTTCCAGTGGAAACTGCAGCATCAGAAGTTCCACTATCAGAAGTCTCCGAAACTATTGCGTCTGGAATTGTAGCACCAGTAGAATCAACTCCAGAAGTTGCAGTTGAAACTATTTCCGGAATTGAAGCTATAGAAACTATACCCTCGGCTGTAACTGCAGAACTCGTAACACCAGTCGAAACTACTTCAGATATTCCAAAATCTGACGTCGTGGTAGAAACTGAAAGTCCACTTTCAGAAGCTGCCATTCCAGAAGCCCCAACACTAGTTGAAGTTGTTCCTGAAGTTGTAGTTGCTCCGGTTGAGACTGTCCCTGAAGGTCCAGTTTCGGAGAAATTAGAAATAGCTGCAGAAGTTTCAGCTACTGTAGAAACTGCTACTGAAGTTGCAGCCGAAATAACTTCAGGAAGTTCAATTGCGGACGCAACAGAAATTGTTCCAGCAGCTGTCGTCGCTTCAGAAATTCCAGCTGTAGAAGAAATGGCTCCAGTAGAAACTGCCACCGGAAGTTCAACTTCGGAAGCGATTGTAAGTGTTCCCGCAGCTACCACTTCAGATATCGTAGAAGCAGTACCGGAAGTCCCAGCTGTAGAAGAAATTGCTCCAGTAGTCTCACCATCAGAAGTCCCAGTAGAAACTGCCACCGGAATTTCAGCTTCGGAAACGAT
The DNA here is from genome assembly GCA_951812415.1 of Beris morrisii. Lineage (NCBI taxonomy): Eukaryota > Metazoa > Arthropoda > Insecta > Diptera > Stratiomyidae > Beris > Beris morrisii. The sequence goes on along the minus strand of OX638310.1, from coordinate 165,873,531 downwards.
TGTAAGTGTTCCCGCAGCTACCACTTCAGATATGGTGGAAGCAGTACCGGAAGTCCTAGCTGTGGAAGAAATTGCTCCAGTAGTTTCAGCATCTGAGGTTCCAGTAGAAACTGTAAGCGGAAGTCTAACACTAGAAGCGAGTGAAGTTAACTCTGCAGTTACTACGCTAGAAGTTCTTCCGGAAGTTCCAGCTGTAGAAGAAATTGTTGCAGCTTCAGAAGTTCCTGTAGAAACAGCCACCGGTAGTTCAACTTTAGAAGCGATTATAGTTCCTCCTGCAGCTACGACACCCGATATCGTAGAAGTTGCACCGGGAATTCTAGCTGTAGAAGAAATTGCTCCAGTAGTTAAACCTTCAGAAGTCCCAGTAGAAACTGTCGCGGCAAGTTCAGCTCCGGAAGCAATTGTAAGTGTTCCCGCAGCTACCACTTCAGATATCGTAGAAGCAGTACCGGAACTCCCAGCTGTAGAAGAAATTGCTCCAGTAGTTTTACCATCAGAAGTCCCAGTAGAAACTGCCACCGGAATTTCAGCTTCGGAAGCGATTGTAAGTGTTCCCGCAGCTACCACTTCAGATATCGTAGAAGCAGTACCGGAAGTCCCAGCTGTAGAAGAAATTGCTCCAGTCGTTTCACCATCAGAAGTCCCAGTAGAAACTGCCACCGGAATTTCAGCATCGGAAGCGATTGTAAGTGTTTCCGCAGCTACCACTTCAGATATCGTTGAAGCAGTATCGGAAGTCCCAGCTGTGGAAGAAATTGCTCCAGTAGTTTCACCATCAGAAGTCCCAGTAGAAACTGCCACCGGAAGTTCAGCTTCGGAAGCGATTGTAAGTGTTCCCGCAGCTACCACTTCAAATATAGTGGAAGCAGTACCGGAAGTCCCAGCTATGGAAGAAATTGCTCCAGTAGTTTCACCATCAGAAGTCCCAGTAGAAACTGCCACCGGAAGTTCAGCTTTGGAAGCGATTGTAACTGTTCCCGTGGCTACCACTTCAGACATCGTAGAAGCAGTACCGGAAGTCCCAGCTGTGGAAGAAATTGCTCCAGTAGTTTCACCATCAGAAGTCCCAGTAGAAACTCCCATAGGAAGTTCAGCTTCGGAAGCGATTGTAAGTGTTCCCGCAGCTACCACTTTAGATATAGTGGAAGCAGTACCGGAAGTCCCAGCTGTAGAAGAAATTGCTCCAGTAGTTTCACCATCAGAAGTCCCAGTAGAAACTGCCACCGGAAATTCAGCTTCGGAAGCGATTGTAACTGTTCCCGCAGCTACCACTTCAGATATAGTAGAAGCCGTACCGGAAGTCCCAGCTGTGGAAGAAATTGCTCCAGTAGTTTCAGCATCTGAGGTTCCAGTAGAAACTGTAAGCGGAAGTCTAACACTAGAAGCGAATGAAGTTAACCCTGCAGTTACTACGATAGAAGTTCTTCCGGAAGTTCCAGCTGTAGAAGAAATTGTTGCAGCTTCAGAAGTTCCTGTAGAAACAGCCACCGGTAGTTCAACTTTAGAAGCGATTATAGTTCCTCCTGCAGCTACGACACCCGATATCGTAGAAGTTGCACCGGGAATTCTAGCTGTAGAAGAAATTGCTCCAGTAGTTAAACCTTCAGAAGTACCAGTAGAAACTGTCACGGCAAGTTCAGCTCCGGAAGCAATTGTAAGTGTTCCCGCAGCTACCACTTCAGATATCGTAGAAGCTGTACCTGAAGTTCCGGCTGAAGTAGAAATTGCTCCAGCAACTGAGGTTTCAGTGGAAACTGTAACCGGAAGTTCAACTATAGAAGTGAGTGAAGTTTCACCTGCGGTTACCACGTTAGATATCGTAGACGTTCCCGCTGTAGTAGGAGTTGCTACAACCTTTGAAGTTCCTGTAGAAACAGCGACTGGAAGTTCAACTTTGGAAGCGATTGTAGTTGCTCCTGCAGTTACTACACCCGATATCGTACAAGTTGCAACGGAAGTTCCAGCTGTAGAAGAAATTGCTCCAATAGTTGCAGCATCTGAGACTGCAGTAGAAACGGCCACCGGAAATTCAGCCCCGTTAACAATTGAAAGTGCTCCAGTAGTTACCATACTAGATATCGTTGAAGTTGCTTCAGAAATTCCAGCTGTAGAAGAAATCACTGCAGCTTCAGAAATTCCTGTAGAGACATCTACCGGAATTTCAACTTTAGAAGCAATTGTAGATGCTCCTGCAGCTAGCACGTCCGATATAGTAGAAGTTGGACTGGGACTTTCAGCTGGAGAAGAAATTGCTCCTGTCGTTTCAGCATCTGAGATTCCAGTAGAAACTGAAACCGGAAGCTCAAGTCCGGTAGCAGTTGAAAGTGTTCCTGCAGCTACCACATTAGATATTACAGCGCCGGCAACTGTAGAAGTGTCTGTAGAAACAGTAACCGGAAGTTCAACATCGGAAGCGATTGCAAGCTTTCCTGCAGAATTTGCTCCAGTTGTAGATGAAACTGCTTCTGTAGTTTCTGCTTCAGAAGCTCCAGTAGAGATTGCCATCGGAAGCTCAGCTTCGGAAATAGTAGTTGAAAGTGCTCCTGCAGTTACCACATTAGACACAGTAGAAATTGCTCCAGTTGCTGTTGTAGAAGAAATTGCAGTTCCAGCATCAGAAGTTTCAGAGCAAAGTGCAACTATTTTGGAAGCAATTGAAACTGCACCTGAAGCTGTCGCCCCAGTGGAAATAACATCTGAAGTTCCAGCCGCTGGGATTCAAGTAGAGGCTGTTCCTGGAGGAACCGCAGGAGACGTATCAGTGATCGCACCATCCCAAGAAACTGCAGTTCCTGAAATAATCGCTCAAGAAGTTGTCGAAATTGCTCCTGAGACTCCTGCTCAATTAGCCGTTGATGCTGGTCCTGAAGCTGCTACTCCAGAAATTGTATCTGAAACATCACCTGCTGGAGTCGCGGTATCTGTGCCTGAAATCGCAACATTAGAATACATTGAACCTGCTGTTGTGCTACCAATTTCCGAAACTATTAAACCAGAATCGATAGTTACATCCGAATCGGCTATTTTAACATCCGAAGTACCAGCCGGTACAGTAGCTGTTGTTGATAAATCAGCTGTTCCTAGTATTCCTGAAGAAGCAACTTCTGATATCGCTACGGCTGAAGTAGTTTCATCCGTTGTTGAATCAGAACTAGCCGCCTCTCCATCAAGTGGAGCAAGTATCCCCACAGAAATCGCAACCACGAATGAACTTGGAACAGATGGATCGGCAGCTCCTGCTTTAGTAGAAGAACTCTTTGATGTGAATACACCAGTAGTTGCAATTTCAGAACCAATTGAAGTCGAAGCCGGAAGTATTACTGCAGACTCAACATTAGGTCCTAACGTTCCTGAAGCTTCAGTTCCATCAGATGTATCTGCTGTCTTTGTAACCCATGGATCATCGGTTGTCGCCATCAAACCAGTTGCTGAAGCTTCTGAAAATACTGTTACAGCTGATTCAACTATCGCTACCGCTGATATTTCTGAGTCTGGATTACCTGGAACTCAAACAGCGGTGGAAACACCTGCAGAACTACCAAAATCTACAGGAGGATTAGCTGTTGAAGCAACAGATATTACAACAGCTGAAATTGTTGCTCCAGGAGCATCAAATACTCTTGACGTAGCCGCAGATGCTGGAACTATCGATACATCAGCAATTATAGTATCAAGTGTAAGTGTCGGCGCACCAGAAGTTGAAACTGCTGTTTCCGATGTTTCCAGCACAGACGCATTATTAAGCGGTAGTTCCGATGTCTTCCCAACTGGAACGTCCGTTGGAACAGATTCTTCTTCAACATCGAGCACTGTTGTCACTGCAGAAGCGTCCTCAGTCGTATCAGAAGTATCAGCCCCAACTACACTTGAAATTGTCAGTGAACAAGCATCCGGAACATCAAAAACCCTTATCGATCCTGCTTCTGATTTGTTATCAACAGCTGGAGGCTCTGTCGTAGAAGCAACAGATATTACTACTGCTGAAATTGCTGCACCAGAAGTTTCTACTATTGTTGGAGATTCTGGAAGCATTGACTCATCCACCGTTCTCGTTCCAAGTATAATTGTTCCTTCTACAGATGCTTCATCTATTAGCGACAGTGCGAGCTCTGATGTCGGTGCAGTTGGTACGTCTGCGACTGATCTATCAGGTACCGAGGGCTCTGCACCGTCCATAACTGTTACTGTTGTTGAAGGATCCGAAATCTCGGGAATTGAAACAGCGGTGGCATCTGGAGTGGAATCAGCTAGCGCAGACTCGTCTGGCGTATCAAAAACTCTTACCGCTCCAACCGTCGAAATTGCTGCAGAAATACCGTCATCAACTGGAACAGCATCAGAAGGATCGCTTCCAGAAGCGACAGATATCACAACTGCTGCAATTGCTGCTCCAGAAGCATCAGCTTCATCCTCACCAACTGATGTAAATGCTATTGATACCTCGACCATCGTAGTGCCAAGCGTAAGCGTAGCTGGACCAGAAGTTGAAATTGTATCTGGAACTGAAACAGCCGGACCTGCGTCTACAGATGCTTCATCACCGAGTGTAACTTCTGGAACAGATAGCCAAACAGTAAGCGGAAGCTCAGACGTATCATCAACCGGCGCTGTCGCTACAGATATATCTGCAGCAGATGTCTCATCAACATCAAATACTGTTGCTGTTGAAGGTTCAGTTGTTCCATCAGAAGTAGCAGTTACCGCTATTTCATCCACATCTGGAATTGAAACAGTCAGTGAGCAATCTTCCGGCGTGTCGAAAACTCTTATCGATACAACAGCTGAAATATCTACAGACCTATCTTCGTCAACTGGAGCTGTATTAGAAGGAACGGTTCCACAAGCAACAGATACGACAACCGCTGAAATTGCTGTTTCGGGAGTATCAGACTCATTATCTAAAGTAGAAGGAGGTCCTACCGGAGATATAAATGCTATCGATATATCGACCGTCTTGGTTCCAAGCGTAAGCGTTACGACAAAAGAAGTTGAACTTGTGTCCGGAACTGGAACAGTTGAAACCGCTTCCACAGATGCTTCGTCTACGAGTAGTGGAGCTTCAGGTGTAAGTAGTTCAACTACCGCAGGTGGCAGCTCAGATGCTTCTGTAACTGGCACCTTGGAAGTAGCTGCATCTGAAGGCTCCTCGTCATCAGGCACTGCAGTTCCATCAGAAATTTCAGGTACCGAAATAACATCTGCCACTGAAACTGGCAGCCAGCAATCATCTGGAGTATCAAAAACGCTTATCGACCCAACCGCCGAAACATCTTCGAATTTGCCATCATCATCTGGAAATGCAGTAGAAGGAACGCTCCCAGAAGCAACAGATATCACAACTGCTGCCATTGCTGCTCCAACTGATGTAAATGCTATCGATACATCGACCATTGTTGGTCCAAGCATAAGTGTTTCAGCACCTGAAGTTGAAACTGCTTCTGGAACTGGAACAGGAACAGCTGAAACTACCTCCACATCTGCTAGTGAAGTTTCAGGCTCAGATAGTACAATCGTAATCGGAAGCTCCAGTAGTTCTTCAGTTGGAACAACTAACACTGAAGTATCAGAAGGTATCATCTCTTCGTCAGCTGATGGTACTACCGGAGATGGGTCAATCAAATTAGAAGTAGCAGCTACAGAAACGTTATCTTCATCAGGCTCCGAAGGCACCGGTGGGTCAAGAACTTTAATTGACCCTACAATTGAATCATTGGATCTACCGTCGACTGGTGCTTCTGAAGCATCTCAACCAAAAGCAACAGAAACTACAGTAGCCGAAATTGCTACTGCAGAAACATCAGGATCTACAACGATCAAAGTTGTTGCCGATGCAGGAACTATTGACACATCAACAATCCTCGTTCCCAGCGTTGAAGTTGAAACCAAATCTGGAACAGAAACAGTTGCACCTTCATCTTCTGATGGCTCAACGACAGTCGTAGTCTCAGCACCAGATAGTACCTCCTCGGGAGGAGTTCTTGGTTCAGATGCGTCGGTATCAGTTGCATCGACTTCTTCTGGAACAAGTACTGGAGGACAGGGAACCGATGGTGGAGTTGCAGCGACAGTCGTAGTCACTCCAGAGATCACAGTTAACGTTGATTCTACATCGTCGCCATCTGATACCCAAGGATCAGTTAGCGAAGGAGGTTCAACAAGTATTTCTACAAGTTCTTCTGTGGTAATTACATCTGGTGGAGCAGACTCTTCAGCATCTCAAAAAGGCAGTGGAGTTGTAATACCTAGCGCAAGTGGTCCAGGATTAGTATCTGGAACAGTATCTAAACCTTTGCCAGCCGAAAATACAGTACTAAGTGCTAAAAATCCAGACCACCGGCAATATGGATACGGCTACAACTATGGCTACGGATCGTATGAACCAAATCAAGCTCCAGCTCCATCAGGTTTCTGGCAGGGTTTCATAAATTCATATGAAAACTATTTGGGTGGAGCATCTTTTGATGGCGGATATGGTGCAGCACCTTCATACTATGGTGGTGCCTCATTGGAACCTGCGTCAAGGGAAGGAGTGCAGGGACCCAATGGATTTGCAGTGTTCTCAGATGAGGGAGTTGGTGCCGATTCTGTAGATGTTTCACAACAGGCTGTTGATGATAATAATGATGCTGTTGACTCAAATGAATCAACTCAAAACACCAATTCCAACGAAGATAATAATTCACAAACGCAAGACAATGTTGATGATACCAATTCCACCGAGGATAATAACTCACAGGGTCAGGACAATGTAGACAATGTTGATGATACAAACTCCAACGAAGATAATAATTCCCAAGCGCAGGACAATGTCGATGATACCAATTCCAACGAAGATAATAACTCACAGGGTCAGGACAATGTTGATGATACAAACTCCAACGAAGATAATAATTCACAAACTCAGGACAATGTTGATGATACCAATTCCAACGAAGATAATAACTCACAGGGTCAGGACAATGTTGATGATACCAATTCCACCGAAGATAATAACTCACAGGGTCAGGACAATGTAGACAATGTTGATGATACAAACTCCAATGAAGATAATAATTCACAAGCGCAGGATAATGTTGATGATACCAATTCCACCGAGGATAATAACTCACAGGGTCAGGACAATGTTGCTGATACAAACTCCAACGAAGATAATAACTCGCAGAATCAGGACAATGCAGACAATGTCGATGATACAAACTCCAACGAAGATAATAATTCCCAGACGCAGGACAATGTTGATGATACTAATTCTAACGAAGATACTAATAACTCACAGGATCAGGACAATGCAGACAATGTTGATGATACAAACTCCAATGAAAATAATGATTCACAGACGCAGGATAATGCTGACAATGTTGATGATACCAATTCCAACGAAGATAATAATTCACAGGCTCAGGACAATGCTGACAATGTTGATGATACTAATTCCAACGAAGATAACAACTCACAGGCTGAAGACAATGCCGACAACGTTGATGATACAAACTCCAACGAAGACAACAATTCACAGGGCCAGGATACTGCAGATGCTGCAAACGACGATAACGATTCAAAAGAAACGGAAGACAAAAATGAAGATAACAATGCAAACGATTCAAAGGAAAATACAGATACCGTTGACGCGCAAAAGGCTGATTCCAAAGAAGACAAGAATGATTCAAAAGAAAATAAAGATACCGTTGACGCGCAACAAGTCGATTCCACTAATAACAAGGAGAAGGATAATAAGGACGATTCCAAAGATAAGATTGATGAATCCAAGGACAAGACGAATGATTCCAAAGATAAGAATGATGAATCCAAAGATAAAAAGGATGATTCCAAAGATAAGAATGATGAATCCAAAGATAAAAAGGATGATTCCAAAGATAAAAAGGACGAGCAAATAACCGATTCCAAGAAAGAAAAGGAGAAGGATAAGAAGGAAGATTCCAAAGATAAGAAGGACGAACAAAAACCCGATTCCAAAAAAGAGAAAGAGAAGGATAAGAAGGATGATTCCAAAGATAAAAAGGATGAATCCAAAGATAAGAAGGATGGATCTAAGGATAAGAAGGATGAATCCAAAGATAAGAAAGATGAATCCAAAGATAAGAAAGACGAATCCGATAAAGAAACCAAAAAGGATATCGAAACAGCACGAAAATACATAAAAAATCGTGAAAAACTTGTGAAACTCGCCCGAAAAGTCTACAAAAATATGCGAATGGCTCCCGAAGAGGACTTTAGCTGCACGGAATCCGGTCATTTTGCCGATCCCAACAATTGTCGCAAATATTACATTTGCCACTGGAAGAATGGCGAAGGCTCGAAACTGAAGAAGGTCCATTTGGAATGTCCATCTCATCAACTTTACGATATGTCAGAAAATATTTGCGGATCGTATCTAAATAATAAATGTGCGGATCAACGATTTTTCCGATGGTAATAAAAAGAAAAAGATCACTCAGAATCAACCGATTTATAAATTAAATTCTATTTAGATAGCCTTCCTGAAAGCAAAAAATTATAATTTAATGTAGTATATTTTCCGGCCATGTTATAAGTGTGTGTATAGTATATTGTACTTCAGTTCTTGTTTATGTGTTGAAATGAAAATGGATAGAAAGAGCAAGAAAATTATTATTAAACGATCATTACTTAATTTATTGTATTGCCTGCTTTTATTGGTCTGGAAATTCGTTGGAAGATGGCGTTCCTGTCGGGGGAATCTACCGGCTTACCTTTCTCTACACCATTGCTAAAAAGCTGGACCTGGTGAGACTGTAACCTAAGGTCTCTGAAGTGGTACACCTAAATCTTGCCTCTTGAGTTTCTGTGTGATCCTCGATGGCAGCAACAATTTATTCATCCACAGGACGTGATCCCAGTCCTTTCCGTGTCGCCAAGAAATTTTAACGGCGACTTACTCCACGTCTGCCTTGATTCCAATCCAGAACCTGTTAAAAGAGGTTTTGTTCTGGCTTCCTTAAGGTATGACCTATGATCCTACGCCACTACCACCTATGAATCGCATAAAACAACTACAGCCATGAATCGTTTTGGATTTAACAGTTATGTGCGTCGTAGTTACGAACCGGACTAAGATTGCTAGTGGTAAAGGCCTCGAACAAGACGAATATATCAAAACACAGTATAATTTTTGTATGTTTACCCTAATCGTTTTTCTTTCTCTTATAAAATACAAGTATATACACAATCATGTAAAAGATGGCGACGAACCTTAAACTATTCTACTAACTTCGAGATTCGGGGCGCATTTGTAATGACACGTGTATTTTTTCCGTAAGGTAAACTACATGTCTCCCAGATGTCTGTGCAGATTTGACCAATTAGGAATATCCATCATCAGATGGCATGTGCTACTAAATTTTCAAAATGTGCGTGAAATCAGGTAGCGTTACCAGCGGGGATAATTTTACTGTGGTTATCGATTAATTTATTGATACGTTCTCCCTTTTTCCACTTGGTTTTATGGAAGTAAATATTCTGAGTTCTGCCGTTCTTTAGGTATTGAAAAATCTGCTTTAAATTATTCACCCTACTCCTTTTCTATAACTCAATATTTTCAGTTAAGCTGTTTTTTAATTGGTATATAATCTGGAGATTTAAAAACTTCGGTTTTTAATTAAAAACTATGTTTTTTGTACTTTCCAGTTTAATATTAACTTTTCAGAACTTGAAATTTAACTGAATAGTTGATTGTGAATTACTTTTAGGCCACTCCTTTTCATTAAGTCCTCCCCTTAGATATTTCGTAAGTATAGGTAAAAATATCGATAGCAATAACAACTTTAGATAGGCTTATATGTTTGTGATCGAATACCAACCATTATCACTAACTTACCTTATCTTGTAAGCTTGTTGATAAAAGTAAAGTTTTTGGATGCGTACAAAGCATACATACTCTCAATGAATGTGCGATAAGTAATTCCAAAAAGCCTTTTTTTTTTAAATAATTGTTATTATTAATACATATACGTTTTAATATTTTCAAATTATTCTCCTTAATTTTTTCTTTTAGAGCATAAGTGAATACAGAAAAATAATATGAATTTCGTTTTGAATCAGGCTCTGAATTGAAGGATGTTTATTTTTTTTTTAAATAAAAGACACTATTCAATCAATTTATTTAATAGAGTTTAATTTTTTTATAACCTTAATTTATTTATTAAGTTATAGACACAATATCTACTATGAAAGCAAAGGAATTTAAAAGTTGAAATTCGGATTGGTAGTTAATAGTGAATACATATGCAAAAAATGACGGATGGATGAACAAAACAATTTGTTTTACGAATCCCTTGAACAGTTTATGCCACAAATTTGACACTAGAAAGTTCATACATACTGTTTTTTACGTTTTAGGATTAGTAGACACCAAAAAAGCAAAAGAATATGTTCGTTTGTCCGCCGTAAACGCCGTACACAAACGCGAAGGTGTGAAGCTAACAAAATTAACATTAAATACAAAGTTAAAATTGTTTGGGTGGGTAAACTGGGTTGCGCCTCTTTGAGTAGAGATTTGCTGGGAGGTTGGGGGAGGGGGTAAGCTGGGGTTAGCGTGAACAGAGTTTTTTTTCTACATTTTTACGAATTTCGTCATATCTTTCAGGTCTATCCAGATATCGAATTAATTTTACTTTTGTGTGCTCTTAATATAAGGGCCTGGAAACAGAATTTTAGATTTTTTGATATCTCCAATGGGTTTGTAATGTGGTTGTGTACGTTTCACGAATTTCGACATATTTCTTAGGTCGAATGAGATATAGAATTCGCTTTTACTTCTGAGCGCTTTATTTATAATTGTCTTAAAGTCAGTTTCAGGATTTTTTGATATTCAACCCCTAGTGTAATGTAAAATGATTGAGTACGTTTTTACGAATTCCGACAAATCTTTTAAATCTGGTATCGAGCTTTTTGTTACTTTAAAGAGCTTTCTAATTCTGAAAAATTCGTAAAAACCGGTTTCTGAGTTCTCTGATATTCTACTTGGGGTTATGTCGATATTTTTTATCCGCTATATTACTTTATTATTTCAATAATACAGTATTGTTATCGATTTTTAAAAAAAAAAAATTTGCTACCCTCAAAATTTTTTTTTTCACGTTTCATGACGAGTAGACACGAAAAAAGCAAAAAAAAATTTCAGTCCGTCTGTCCGCCGTACGCCGTACGCCGTACGTCGACCGCTGTACGCAAGATCGTTTAAAGGCTCGTAGCTCCCAAACCCTTTAAGCTATTAAATTGAAATTTTTTTTATGAATAGACTGGATAGGCCCCTTGAAGTGACCAAATTCTTAGGGGTAGGGGTGTGAGGGGGGAGGAGGGGGAAGTGTTTTAGACGGAAAATTTTGGTTTCTAGATCTCAGCAACCACTTATGCTAGGATGCTGAAATTTGGAATTTATATAGAGCTTTAGTAGTGGACCCATTTGCAAAAAAATTGCAGATATAGGTGAAGGGGTTTGGGAGTGGGGGGAAAAATAATGCGTCCGAAACGCAAAAAAGGTGAGATCGACACATTCTAAAATCCATATCTCCTAAACGGTTAATGCCACAAAATTGAAACTTAATGAATATCTGTAGGCATACTAGGAGAATAGATCGGAAACAAAAATTTGAGTGGGGGCAGTGGCGTACGGGGGTGGGGGGTAAAAAACTTTAGATTACGATATCTTACGAACCAATTGCACTAGACAAATAAAATTTGGTTTCTGTATAAAGGTTGACAAATGAAGTTTGCTGAAAGCAAAATTTTTTAAGGGGGCGGTGGAGCATGAAAGTGGAGGGGATAAGAATTTTTCTAAAAAATCACGTCTCATATCTCAAGAACGGTGTAAGATAGATGCTTAAAATTATTACCAGAACTAGGTCTTATAGACCCCTAGCAGAAAACAGTGAGGGTGTAAAGGGTGAGGGTGGGGGAGGGTGAAAAGGAAAAAGTTCCGATTTTAATATCTCGACAACCTATAATGATATAAAGCTGGTATTTAGATAGAGCTGTATTAGTAGCATCTTGGAAAAATATTATTTTTAATAGGGGTAGTATGGTACGGGGGTGGGGGGTGTTTTTCCTATCTATAGAACGGCTTATGCTACAAAGTTGAAACTCGGTATGTTTATGTAAATCAACTAGAAAACTAATTTAGATTAAAAAAAATTTCAAATATTCATTGGCGTTCGGAGGGGGGGGGGGGCAAAAAAACTTATCAATGAAAATGGAATGCATATATTTTCACGGTTTTCGTCATATCTATTAGGTCTTCAAAAATATTGAATTCATTTTTATTCTACGGATTCTACATATAAATACCTAGAAAGTGTTTTCAGGATTTTTTAAAATTCGACCCCTAAGGGGGTGCAAAGGGAGTTGTAAACTTTTTCACGAATTCTACTATATCCTCACGTCTTATCAGATATCGAATATCTTTTCACATTCATGGGCTTGCGTAATAATCGCCTAAAACTTGTTTTTAAGTTTTTTTGCTTTTTCAGCCCCTAGGAGGGTATAAACGGGTTGAACACGTTTTCACGAGTTCCGTCATTTCTTTTAGAAGTGATAAGAAATTGAATTGGTTCCTACTTTCTCGTCCTGTCTTCATATTTATTTATTAACTCCTTTCAGGATTTTTGGACATTCAACCCCCAAGTGGGTGTAAGGAGATTGCATATCTGATGATATATCGAATTCATTTTTACTTCCTAAGGTTTCCTATATAAAAAAGCCAAAAAGTCAATTTCAGTATTTTAGATGTTCAATCCTAAGAGGTGTATATTTCTTAGGTTCGATGAGATATTAGATCGGTTGTTATTTCCACAGACTTTTTATATAATCGCCTACAAACCCATTTCTCAATTTTTCGATATTCAATCCCCAAGGGTTTGTATATGTTTTCACAATTTTTGCCATTCCTTAGTTCTGATGAGATATAAAATTGATTATTACGGCCAACCAATTCACGATTTTTCGAATTTCTAGAACCAAGGAGATGTGAAGGGTTTGCTTACGTTTTCAGAAATTTTTCAAAATCCGTCTTGTCTCATGAGATATCAAGTTGCTTCTTATGAAATCGTCTAAAAACCTGTTTCACAATTTTTTTGAAATTCAAACCCCAAGTGGAAGTAATGGGTTTGTATACGTTTTAACAATTCGTCATATCTCTTAATTCTGATAAGGCAACAAATTCGATTTTGCTTCTATGGGCTTTTAGTGTTCATAATATACTGAAATTCGAATAGTCTACACGGACTTTTTCAATGTTTAATCGGCTAAAAGTCTCTATTTTAAATGTTTTTATTTTAAGAACAAAATTAATTTTCCATAAGAAATCTAAAAATCTCGAAGCAACTCATGATACACTCCGACTTTGACCGCTCCCGAACTTTGACCCCAAAAATAATAAAGTTTCGCCCAGACTATTGGCAGATTTTTTTATTGAAATTGAAAAATAAATAAATAAAAAAATCTCCTTGAAGCTAACTTTGTCCATCTTACGTACCAAAATTGTGTTCATCCTGTTTGTCGAGCTATAAATCGTTGTAGTAGAAGATGCATATTTTACTTAGCTACACGAATATATAATATTTTTTTTAAAATATTTTACGAAATTTTACTGAAGAATTTTCAATAGTTTTCAAAAAGATTCATTTAATTGTATTTTTAAGTTGATGCGAAATAATAAAATAAATTCGATATTTCTTAAATTTAAATCTTCTTTATTACTACCATTGTTGTGAAAAGTGGGGAAATATTTGCACAAACAATTGCTACATTTTGCAGAAATATAATAGCCATGATAGTGCAATATTAATTGAAGAAATCGCAATATTTTTCGAAATAAGTAAGAGTTAATAATGGCATTTTTTCATGGTAAGCTACCATAGAAGCAAATTTGAAGAAATTTTTGTTGTTTTCCGACGTCAGTGGAGTCAAAGAGAAATTAAGAGTTATAACAAAAATTACTTCCCAGGAGAATTTCAACCTTTTTCTTTTTAAAAAAAATGTTTGAAATTTTTTTAAAACTTCATGCAGAATTAATTGAAAAAAAAACTGATCTCATCAAGAAACAGTGCCAAATTCTGTGAATATAAAAACACAATATTTTTTGAAAATTTTTAAATTTCAAACTTTTGTTTCCGTACAAATGTTTTAAGTGTTAATTGTCGGACAAATGATGTCATTGGTAAGTTTAATGTATGAAATTTGGAAATTTTGGGGAATTTATTCCTATCACTTTTTAACCGATAATAATTGAAGAAAATCGGTGACTGAACACATCAAAAGATATCGTATCTACATCTACATAAATTGTTTTTTTTGTTTTAATACTATTAATTAACGCAAATATCAATCCAGAAATAATTTTTTGAATGAATTTATTAGTTGTTTATCTTATTTTAGTCACGTAATTCTTAAAATTGTGTCTAATAAAATTAACACTAAATTAGATTTTATCTGTTCCAAAACCCTACATGATATTAATAATGATAATTAAATTTTTAAATTTTTACATGCGTGCATTTCACGTTATTATTTCTTTCTGTCTTATCGATACCGAAGATAACAATACTAGCAGTATGTTAAATTCTTCATTAAATGATGCAAACATGATTTAGATATAATTTGATTGCATTTGCACTCCTTCATTCAATGTATTTTCATCGAAATAATTTCGATTAAATTTCTTTTAACAACGTACTCTTTCCCCGCCGTAGTGGGTAATGGAAAATAAAATTGCGATATAATGACCTGAAGTTTATTATTCTTGGCGAAACTAGTGTTGTCGAATATGTTGCCGATGGTTCGATAGGAATTCCCATTGGATTGATGGAATTTTTATCAAATTTACTTCAAGAAATTGGTTTTCGATTAAAGATAAGAAAGAAGACTTGTCGTCTATATATAAAGGGGGACCAAGTTTCATTCAGGGCACAGTTCGTAATATTTTAACAAGTTGTTGTACGACGTCTAATTAATTAATGTGGACTGTGAATGATGGTAGCGATATTATTTTTAAGTGTTTTAATTGCACTGGCAAACGGGCGATCGTTTATTAATTATTCGTCAAATTGCCCGACTGTGGGTAAATTTCCGGACATTACATCGAAGAATCCTCGAAAGTATATTTCCTGTGTTGTCGCAGAAGATGGCTCGAGTATTGTTGGGAAGTTAAAGCTATGCGATATTAGTGAAGTGTTTGATCCCAGCTCTCAATTATGTCTTTCGCGTAATCTCTTCGGTCGAAGCTTATTGGTCACCAATGATTTTGCGTGTGAAGCAACGGGATTATATCAAAATACCGACTCCGGAAATTGTAAAGGATATTATCAATGTGAAGTGGTGGATGATGTTTTGACGGCAATCCCAAAAACTTGCCCGGATGGCGAGCTGTTCTCTCCACAACTGTCGACTTGTGTAACTTCTCAGTTTTATGCGTGTCCGCGATTGGATCCACCAGATCCGGATCCAACTCAATCGGTTGCGACTACCAAGCCTACTCCAGGAACTACAAAACAAGAAAATCCTAGAACAGATGCACCTACTACAGTAGAACCACAAACTATAGTTCCTTCGACAAAGGATCCTACTACGGCGGATCCTACTACGCCGGATCCTACTACGGCGGATCCTACTACGCCGGATCCTACTACGGCGGATCCTACTACGCCGGATCCTACTACGGCGGATCCTACTACGCCGGATCCTACTACGGCGGATCCTACTACGCCGGATCCTACTACAGCAAACCCTACGACGGCAGATCCTACGACGGCAGATTCTACAACGGCAGATCCTACTACGGCAGATTCTACTACAGTAGACCCTACAACATTGGACTCTACTACGGCTGACTCCACTATGTCAGACCCTACTACTTTAGATCCTACTACTGCAGTCTCTAGTACAGTCGATTCTACTACAGAAGACCCTATTACAGCAGACCCCACCACAGCAGATCCTAGTACAGAGGACCCATCTCCATCGGATCCTACTACAGCTGATCCTACTACAGAGGACCCAACTACATCGGATCCTACTACAGTAGATCCAACTGCATCGGATCCTACTACAGTAGATCCAACTACATCGGATCCTACTACAGTAGATCCTACTACAGCAGATCCAATTACAGCAGATCCCACCACAACCGATCCAACTACAGTAGATACTACTACAGCAGATCCAACAACAGATCCAACTACAGCGGATCCTTCAACAGCAGATCCTAGTACTGCGGATCCAACTACCGATGATCCTACTTCTTCTGAACCTACAACAATTGACCCAGAAAATACCGCATCAACAAATGACGGTAAAACAAGTGAAGACCCTACTTCAGTAGATCCGCCATCATCAACTGCAGATCCCACTACGACGGACTCATCTTCAAAAACAGACGATCCAACAACTACATCCGTTGATTCATCAACATCAGATACTACAGAAACAGATATTACATCGGAGTCTACGCCGGTTTCAACGACTGAAGGTAAAAATAGAATTTAATTAAAAATTAAAGAGATACTTATAAATATTTTCATGATTGGTACACCAATTAAATAATTCAAGAAACTACTCCAACATATTAATTTAAAAAAAACTTTTAATTTTTTATTCTAATAGAAACCACAACGTCAGATGACACTACTGATCAAAGTACCACCATACTTGATGGGACAACCACACCAAGCGAACCTTCCTCCAGTGACGAAACTACAACAGAAGATCCATCTAATGAAATAAGCTCTACATCTACTGCTGGATCAACAGAATCATCATCAATATCCGTAGAGACTACAGAATCAACCACTGTAGATTCTTCAACCGAATCAACTTCAGAAAACCCGTCCATAACTAACGAACCTACGAGCTCTGAACAACCATCAACTGAAGATCAAACTCCAGAAGTTTCTTCATCAACTGACTCGCCAACAATATCAACTTCAACAATAGAATCTACAACCGAAGATACTACACCTACTGAGTCTTCAAGTTCAGATTTTACGACAGTATCAACTCCGGAAAATCCCCAAAGTGGGTCTACCGATGAACCAACAACAACACTATCATCAATGACACCAACTTCAACAGAAGAACCTACAACTGAAGAGCCAACCACTTCCGAATCTTCAAGCATAGAAACTTTACCGCCGTCAGAAGAACCAACCAGTACTGAAATACCAACTACGGCAGTGAGTTCAACAACTGAAAGTCCAACTGACGAACCTCAACATACATCAGACGAACTTCCAACTTCAACAAACGAATCGCCAGCTACAGATACGACAATAATACCTCCGAAATTTGTCTGTACCAAACCAGGAAATTTCGCCAATCCTTTATCCGAGACAAGCTTTTATATTTGTATTGCACAGGGTCAGGGATCATTTCTTGCTTTAGAAATGCCATGTCCTCGTGGACTTGTATTTAATTCAACAGTTGGTGCGTGCACTCGTTCAGAAGATAGTTCTACTACAAAAACAACCGAATCAACTACAGTAGAAGTACCGACTACGGAAGAGCCCACAACTGAAGGACCTACAACAGAAGAATCAACTACAGAAAGACCAACAACTGAAGGACCACCTACAGAAGAACCCACTTCAGAAGTACCAACTCCAGAAAGCCCAACTACAGATGAACCAAATACAGAAGGACCAACTACAGAAGGACCAACTACAGAAGGACCAACTACAACAGAACCAACTACAGTAGAACCAGTTCCAGAAGAAACTACAACGGAAGGTCCCGTAACATCAGCACCTCCAACAGATGGACCCACTACTAACGAACCATTCATCTGTAAATCACTGGGAGTGTTTGCGAATCCTGCAAACGATAGTACCTTCTATATTTGTGTTCCTGATGGCAAAGACTCATACCTGGGACTGGAGATGCCCTGTAGAGAGGGCCTTACTTTCGATGCAAATCTAAACTTCTGCATCAGATCAAATTCAACTACAGAAACACCATCTATAACAACTGAACCAACGAAACCGACAACAGTCGAACCGACAACAGTCGAACCGACAACAGTCGAACCGACAACAGTCGAACCGACAACAGTCGAACCGACAACAGTCGAACCGACAACAGTCGAACCGACAACAGTCGAACCGACAACAGTCGAACCGACAACAGTCGAACCTACAACGACTCCACCAACAGCCGGACCGACAACCGAAACACCTCAATTTGAATGTCCTGGGCCTGGTTTATTTGAAAATAGATTCAGTAAAACAAGCTTCTACTTCTGCGTAAGGGATGGTTCCTCGGAATATTACTTTCCACTCTTAATTGATTGTAGAGCAGGACTTGAATATTTCCAGGAATACAAGTTTTGCGCCAAGCCGTTAGCAACAACTCCAACGACTGCCGGAACTACTCAGTCTTCTACTGAAGTGAGTGCTGTTACTAGCGAATCAACATCAGTTAAGGACAGTACTACGTCGGAAGGCACAACATTATCTACAGAAGCGGGTACTACAGCGTCCGCTAGCAGCTCTTCAGAATTAACAGTAACAACGGAACGCACTGCAAGTCCGGAAACATCACCAGGTTCAACAGCCGAAGGACCAACGGAAAACACGGTTGAAACCACTGAAAGAACTGAACAGTCTTCACCACCGGAAGCAACTACTCAGGAATCCTCCAAAGAAAGGCCAAACATGATAGACTTGACACCTTTCAGCTGCAAATCGTCTGGAACTTTCACAAATCCGGAAGATCGGACTACCTTCTACCTATGTGTTGTAAATGGTCTACAAGGGTTCGTTCCACTCAAGTTAAGCTGCGGTAACAACCAGCTGTACGATTCAGAAAGGAATCTTTGCGAAGAAGCCTCTCCTGTTACAAAAGCACCAATCACAGTTGCTCCAACAACCACAGTTTTACCAATCGCAATAACACCGTACGTATGTAAATCGTCCGGTATGTTTCTGGATCCGGGTGATTGCCGTAAATATTTCTACTGCCTGGCCGATGGAACTGGAGGATTCATAGCAGTCAATTTGGAATGTCCTTACAATTTGAACTACTATCCAGCCTTCCAAATTTGTACAAAGCGTGAAGTGTACTCGTGCGAAACAGGCAAACCGGATGCAATATCCGCGCATTTGGGCTTCAAATGTTCCTCGGCTGGTCAATATGCTGATCCGGAAAATTGTCGAAACTTCTACACCTGTAGTCGAAATGGAAATGGGAAAATGGTAACAAGACGTAACAGCTGCGTGCGCGGATACGTCTTTGCCAGTAACTATGGTATTTGTGTTGATGAAAGATCGCATCCCTGTAGCGTCGAAACAGCGTCCCGAACAATTGGTTCGGAACAGTTTGAATGTGAAGCGGCTGGAACCTTCCCTGATCCGAACAGTCGACGAAACTACTATTTTTGTATGTCGAATAGGGCCGGCGGATTCCGAACTGTTCACAAGACTTGCCATTCTGGCCTAATTTACTCAAAGGAAATGGAAATTTGTGTCCACGAATGGTTCAATAAGCGACGACGCTGATTAGTTTACAGAATTTACGGCGGTAAAAGGTAGACAGATCCAGGTACAGGACTATTTTTTATACAGCAATTACTGGGTATTTCGTTGTCAGGGTATTACATATAAATTAATTCTACTTAATCGAAACTTAAAAAAAAATTATTATTAGTGCAGGGCTTTTGTATTCTTTGCGAATAAAATATTAAAGTGAAATGGAGTTTTTTCTGTTACTCTTGAGAGCAGTATGGGGTTGCTATCCTCCCAAATAACTTCAGCTATGAGGTTCGTGAATTAAATAAATTGGTTTGCATACCAAGAGAGAAAGACAGGGTTTTGAGACTTCCTTTCTATTGATGAAAATTTTATGGTCACAAGTCTACTAGCAGATTGTTTGACGGGTGCTTGTACACAAGCATATCGAGTGAAAGTAAAAAACTGGTGAGATTAAAAATTTTTTTTTTAAGAAGAGATAATTTGAGACAATCCACTCCTTCGTTTATTTTCGAAATTATTTCTTTTGGAGCACCTCAACATGTTCTTTTCCGTGAATAGGTTTTCATTCAAAACACTAACTAAGGGCGGTCTGATAAGTACTTAGCCTCACCGCCCGATGGCGCCACTATCGCAAGAGAAATTTAATATCGTGTAGCACATTCTTGTAGACGGCTACTGTCAAAATTTCAGCCGAATCGGACTCGTAGTTTTGTTTTGACCGCGTGTGGAAGCGGGCGTGTCCGCGGCTTTTAGAAAAATGGAAAAAGAGCAATATCGGTCGGTGATTCGATTCTTGTTTTTGGAAGGAAAATCGCGCAGCGAAATCAAAGAGCGCTTGGATGCTTAAACCAATTTATGACGGTCGCCATCGAGTGAGAAGAGTCACCGTACCTCTTCCCACTCGATGGCGACCGTCATAAATTGGTTTAACGAGTTTGAACGTCGTCGCACGTCGGTTTTTGATGAGCCACGTCCAGGTGCCCCGAAAACGGCTACCACAGAGGATAACGTGACAAAAATCCACGATCTCGTATTGGCAGACCGCCGATTGAAGGTGCGCGAGATAGCTGAGACAGTAGGCATCTCAAAAGACCGCGTGGGTTATATCCTGCATGAAATTTTGTGCATGAGAAAGCTGTCGGCGCGATGGGTGCCGCGTTTGCTCACTCCTGACAACAAGCGCAACCGTGAGATCACTTCAGAGCAGTGTTTGACGCTGTTTAAGTGCAATCCGAAAGAGTTTCTGCGTCGTTTCGTGACCGTCGACGAGACATAGATCCACTGGTACACACCAAATACCAAGGAACAGTCGAAACAGTGGACTTCACCCGGCGAACGTGCTTCGAAGAAGGCGGAGACTGTCCTATCGGCCGGAAAGGTGATGGCCACCGTTTTGTGGGATTCACAAGGTGTGATCTACATGAAAAAGGCTCCCGCCGGGCAAAAATTTGGGTCGAATGAGGAGCCACGGAGGCCTACTTTGCAGACCTCGAGAAAACGCAGACGGGTTAAAGAAGTTGGAGCATCGCTAGGTCAAGTGTATCGAGCTAAAAGACTATGTTGAGAAATAAATCGCCACTTTTCCAAAATTTTCGTTTTTCTTTTGTAGGCTAAGTACTTATCGGACCAGCCTCGTATGTCATGAGTGGGATTCGAACTCACGGCCTCTGAGATGAGAGACTAGGCCACCGAAGCCACACAAATCTACTATAAGATGCTGAAAATGTAGAAAAAAAAATAGGTGAAAATGAAATAATAAACTGCACTATCAGCACTAGATTGAAAATAATCGTCTGGTTTCAATGAAGTATCTTCCAGTTATCAACATTTAAGTCACACGGATTACTCGCAGTTTTAATCATAGATAACTTTAAGTACATTTCTACAATATTATATAGCTGCAAAATGATTCACTTCACCTTGCTTCAGAAATTCGCGATTAAAACTGATGTGCTTTAAAGGCTTTTCTTTGTTTAGTTTCAATTGGAGTTTTGATTGAATTTGGTGTCGAGTGTCGAGGTTTCTTTTACTCAATGTTGAAGAATAAGCCTTCTGTTTTGCAGTTTTTTCAGGACTTTCTTCGATCGGAATAATTTTAATTAATATTATAATAAAGTGCATTTCCTCCATTAAAAAAATAACTGAATTCCTGAATTATCATATCTCCGATTCTTATGGTCGAGTGTACGTGTCTGCTATTCTAAGTCTGGAATTTCTTAGATGAATGACGCTCATGCCTTGCAGACGGACCACGTTGGGCGCCAAATGTGAACAAAGAATACATTTCGCTTTTCACTTTATGTATGTACTTTGAAAGAAAGCGTCACCAAAAGTAACATACAAATTTTATATAACTTTCTTCAGCAGACTATAATAATTCATACTGTCTTCTCATAAGCATACTTAATGCCTTAAAAAATTTAGTACGATTGCCTTAGACGTACAAAACAATTAGTTAGCAATAAGCCAGAGAACAAACTGATTCGAAATTAGATAAGAAAAAAAGAATTGATAAGAAACATAGCACAGTAAAATGCGGAGGAAAAACAGCAAAAACACTTTGAGCTCGGCAGCAGTGCGACAATGTTATCGATCTAGTTAACACCGAAGATATGGCACATTAATTAACAGGTAAATTAGGATTCTGAGAAGCCGCGATTACTGATTTAAATAAGTCGTAAATAGAAATTTCCGTTTCGGTAATCAGACAAGCAATGGAATATCGATCGTCCGGGAAAAGTATAAAAACAATTGATTTGACAAAATATATTTAAAAAAATATGTGGCCTTTTGATGGTGTAATGGATAATCGCACAATTGGTGACTGTTTTTAAAACAATAATTTTAATCAAAATTATTAACTGAAGACAGTATATTTTTCGGACAATATGGAATAACAGATATTTCCGTTTGAAATACAAGTCTGGGTCAACAATGACACTTTGTTTGTAGTTAACACTTTTCAGGAATGTAATCTTAAGTTGTTTCTCTTTCGGCTTAGATCACTGATCAAAATTGATTGATTTCTTATCATTGTTTTTCGGCTAATTCAGGGCTTAAGATAAATTGAAATTTATTTTGATATAAAAAGGGGGATCAGAGCTGTGCAGAAAGCAGTCCCGAAGAAAAATTTAAACACGCAGGAAACGCGGTACTGGTTTCTTATAATAAATTAAAGAATAATAAAAAAAGAAAGAAAGTTGCACAATAGTGATGTTACCGATATTAGTTATAAGTGCATTGATTGCATCGATTGCAGCGCGAACCGCGGTTAATCCAACATGCATGATTGTTGGCAATTTCCCTGATATTTCGTCTGACGACATTCGTCAGTATATTTCGTGTTCGAAGGACTTTTATGGACGCTTACAGGCGATTACGAAAAAATGTGAGTGGCAGCAAGTGTTTGATCGGGTAACGCGGCAATGTATTGCCCAAAAAGTTGAAAGTTCGGGAACTATAGAACTATCGGAAAATTACGCGGAAAACTGCAAAACAACGGGTGAAAACATAGATAATCCTCAATCATACGACTGCACACAATACTACGAATGTTTCATGAATGGGGACGGAACATTTTCCCTCATTTCCTTAAAATGTCCGGACGGCGAACTGTATTTTCCGGAATTTAAAAAATGCGTTGAAGAAAGGTTTTACGGCTGTCAAAAGACAATGCCAACACCAACCGTAACGACACCGTTAGTACCTACAACAACAGAAGCAATGCCCACAGAAACATCGCCGGATACAACAACAAATGGAGTCGAGACTTCCACAGACGCAAATGAAACCGAACCATCTACAACCGAAGACGGAAGAGACACTACTACAGAATTACCCGAAACTAATCCTTCCACTGCTGATGGAAGTGGTACAACCACAGAAAGCGCAGTTCCTGATCCATCAACTACTATAGACACTACAGTTGAAAATAACGAAACTGACCCGTCAACTCCTAATGAAGAAGGCACTACTACATCGGCACCGGAAACCGATCCTTCAACATCTGATGGAAGTTACACAACTACAGAAAGCTCTGTAACTGATCCAACAACTTCTGGAGACACTACAACCGAAGTTAATGAAACGGACCCGTCTACTACTGACGGAGGAGGAACTAGTACAGTACCACAAACCGACTCCACAACATCTGATGGAAGTGACACAACCACAGAGAACTCTGTTACTGATCCATATACTCCTGGAGACATTACAACTGAAGATAACGGAACTGACAACTCAACACCAGTTGGAGAAGACACTACTACTGAAGCACCCGAAACCGATCCCACAACATCTCATGGAAGTGACACAACCACAGACAGCTCTGTAACTGATACATCTACACCTGGAGACATTACAACCGAAGATAACGGAGAAGACACTACTACAGAAGCTCCCGAATCCGATCCTACAACATCTAATGGAAGTGACACAACCACAGAGAGCACTGTAACTGATTCGTCTACTACTGGTGACACTACAACTGAAGATAATGGAACTGACCCGTCAACTACAGTTGGGGAAGACACTACTACTGAAGCACCCGAAACCAATCCTACAACATCTGATGGAAGTGACACAACTACAGAGAGCTCTGTCACTGATCCATCAACTTCTGGAGACACTACAACCGAAGATAACGGAACTGAGCCGTCAACTGTAGACGGAGGAGTCACTACAACAGAAGCTTTAGAAACCGATCCTACAACATCTGATGGAAGTGACACAACTACAGAGAGCTCTGTCACTGATCCATCTACTTCTGGAGACACTACAACCGAAGATAACGGAACTGATCCGTCAACTCCCGACGGAGGTGACACTACTACAGAAGCACCCGAAACCAATCCCACAACATCTGATGGAATTGACACAACCTCTGAGATCTCTGTAACTGATCCATCAACTCCTGGAGACACTACAACCGAAGATAACGGAGAAGACACTACTACAGAACCACCCGAAACCGATCCTACAACATCTGATGGAAGTGACACAACTTCTGAAAGCTCTGTTACTGATCCATCCTCTCCTGGAGACACTACAACCGAAGATAACGGAACTGACCCGTCAACTCCTGATGGAAAAGACACCACTACAGAAGCACCGGAAACTGATTCGACAACATCTGATGGAAGTGACACAACCATAGACAGCACTGTAACTGATCCATCTACTCCTGGTGACACTACAACCGAAGATAACGGAGAAGACACTACTACAGAAGCACCCGAAACCAATCCCACAACATCTGATGGAATTAACACAACCACTGAGATCTCTGTAACTAATCCATCTACCCCTGGAGACACTACAACCGAAGACAATGGAGAAGACACTACTACAGAAGCACCCGAAACCAATCCTACAACATCTGATGGAACTGACACAACCACAGAGAGCTCTGTTACTGACCCCTCTACTCCTGGAGGCACTACAACCGAAGATAATGGAGAAGACACTACTACAGAAGCACCCGAAACCTATCCTACAACATCTGATAGTAGTGACACAACCACAGAGAGTTCTGTAACTGATCAATCTACTCCTAGCGACACTACAACCGAAAATAACGGAACTGACCCGTCAACTCCAGATGGAGAAGACACTTCTACAGAAGCACCCGAAACCGATCCAACAACATCTGATGGAAGTGACACAACCACAGACAGCTCTATAACTAATCCATCTACTCCTGGTGACACTACAACCGAAGACAATGGAGAAGACACTACTACAGAAGCACCCGTAACCAATCCTACAACATCTGATGGTAGTGACACAACCACAGAGAGCTCTGTAACTGATCCATCTATTCCTGGAGACACTACAACCGAAGATAACGGAGAAGACACTACTACAGAAGCAACCGAAACCAATTCTACAACATCTGATGGTAGTGACACAACTACTGAGAGCTCTGTTACTGATCCATCCACTAGTGGAGACAGTACAACCGAAGATAACGGAACTGACCCGTCAACTCCAGACGAAGGAGACACTACTACAGAAGTACCCGAAACCGATCCAACCACAGAGAGTTCTGTAACTGATTCATCTACTCCTAGTGACACTACAACCGAAGATAACGGAACTAACCCGTCAACTCCAGATGGAGAAGACACTTCTACAGAAGCACCCGAAACCGATCCAACAACATCTGATGGAAGTGACACAACCACTGAGATCCCTGTAACTGATCCATCTACTCCTGGAGACAGTACAACCGAAGACAACGGAGAAGACACTACTACAGAAGCAACCGAAACCAATCCTACAACATCTGATGGTAGTGACACAACCACAGAGAGCTCTGTAACTGATCCATCTACTCCTGGTGACACTACAACCGAAGACAACGGAGAAGACACTACTACAGAAGCACCCGAAACCGATCCTACAACATCTGATGGAATTGACACAACCACTGAGATCCCTGTAACTGATCCATCTACTCCTGGAGACACTACAACCGAAGGCAACGGAGAAGACACTACTACAGAAGCACCCGAAACCAATCCTACAACATCTGATGGAATTGACACAACCACTGAGATCCCTGTAACTGATCCATCTACTCCTGGAGACACTACAACTGAAGACAACGGAGAAGACACTACTACAGAAGCACCCGAAACCAATCCCACAACATCTGATGGTAGTGATACAACCACAGAGAGCTCTGTAACTGATCCATCTACTCCTGGTGACACTACAACCGAAGATAACGGAGAAGACACTACTACAGAAGCACCCGAAACCGATCCTACAACATCTAATGGAATTGACACAACCACTGAGATCCCTGTAACTGATCCATCTACTCCTGGAGACACTACAACCGAAGGCAACGGAGAAGACACTACTACAGAAGCACCCGAAACCAATCCCACAACATCTGATGGTAGTGACACAACCACAGAGAGCTCTGTAACTGATCCATCTACTCCTGGTGACACTACAACCGAAGACAACGGAGAAGACACTACTACAGAAGCACCCGAAACCAATCCTACAACATCTGATGGTAGTGACACAACCACAGAGAGCTCTGTAACTGATCCATCTACTCCTGGTGACACTACAACCGAAGATAACGGAGAAGACACTACTACAGAAGCACCCGAAACCGATCCTACAACATCTGATGGAATTGACACAACCACAGAGAGCTCTGTAACTGATCCATCTACTTCTGGTGACACTACAACCGAAGATAACGGAGAAGAAACTACTACAGAAGCACCCGCAACCGATCCTACAACATCTGATGGAATTGACACAACCACTGAGATCCCTGTAACTGATCCATCTACTCCTGGAGACACTACAACCGAAGGCAATGGAGAAGACACTACTACAGAAGCACCCGAAACCAATCCCACAACATCTGATGGTAGTGATACAACCACAGAGAGCTCTGTAACTGATCCATCTACTCCTGGTGACACTACAACCGAAGATAACGGAGAAGACACTACTACAGAAGCACCCGAAATCGATCCTACAACATCTAATGGAATTGACACAACCACTGAGATCCCTGTAACTGATCCATCTACTCCTGGAGACACTACAACTGAAGACAACGGAGAAGACACTACTACAGAAGCACCCGAAACCAATCCCACAACATCTGATGGTAGTGATACAACCACAGAGAGCTCTGTAACTGATCCATCTACTCCTGGTGACACTACAACCGAAGATAACGGAGAAGACACTACTACAGAAGCACCCGAAACCGATCCTACAACATCTAATGGAATTGACACAACCACTGAGATCCCTGTAACTGATCCATCTACTCCTGGAGACACTACAACCGAAGGCAACGGAGAAGACACTACTACAGAAGCACCCGAAATCAATCCCACAACATCTGATGGTAGTGACACAACCACAGAGAGCTCTGTAACTGATCCATCTACTCCTGGTGACACTACAACCGAAGACAACGGAGAAGACACTACTACAGAAGCACCCGAAACCAATCCTACAACATCTGATGGTAGTGACACAACCACAGAGAGCTCTGTAACTGATCCATCTACTCCTGGTGACACTACAACCGAAGACAACGGAGAAGACACTACTACAGAAGCACCCGAAACCGATCCTACAACATCTGATGGAATTGACACAACCACTGAGATCCCTGTAACTGATCCATCTACTCCTGGAGACACTACAACCGAAGGCAACGGAGAAGACACTACTACAGAAGCACCCGAAACCAATCCTACAACATCTGATGGAATTGACACAACCACTGAGATCCCTGTAACTGATCCATCTACTCCTGGAGACACTACAACTGAAGACAACGGAGAAGACACTACTACAGAAGCACCCGAAACCAATCCCACAACATCTGATGGTAGTGATACAACCACAGAGAGCTCTGTAACTGATCCATCTACTCCTGGTGACACTACAACCGAAGATAACGGAGAAGACACTACTACAGAAGCACCCGAAACCGATCCTACAACATCTAATGGAATTGATACAACCACTGAGATCCCTGTAACTGATCCATCTACTCCTGGAGACACTACAACCGAAGGCAACGGAGAAGACACTACTACAGAAGCACCCGAAACCGATCCTACAACATCTGATGGAATTGACACAACCACTGAGATCCCTGTAACTGATCCATCTACTCCTGGAGACACTACAACCGAAGGCAACGGAGAAGACACTACTACAGAAGCACCCGAAACCGATCCTACAACATCTAATGGAATTGATACAACCACTGAGATCCCTGTAACTGATCCATCTACTCCTGGAGACACTACAACCGAAGGCAACGGAGAAGACACTACTACAGAAGCACCCGAAACCAATCCCACAACATCTGATGGTAGTGATACAACCACAGAGAGCTCTGTAACTGATCCATCTACTCCTGGTGATACTACAACCGAAGATAACGGAGAAGAAACTACTACAGAAGCACCCGCAACCGATCCTACAACATCTGATGGAATTGACACAACCACTGAGATCCCTGTAACTGATCCATCTACTCCTGGAGACACTACAACCGAAGGCAACGGAGAAGACACTACTACAGAAGCACCCGAAACCAATCCTACAACATCTGATGGTAGTGACACAACCACAGAGAGCTCTGTAACTGATCCATCTACTCCTGGTGACACTACAACCGAAGATAACGGAGAAGACACTACTACAGAAGCACCCGAAACCGATCCTACAACATCTGATGGAATTGACACAACCACTGAGATCCCTGTAACTGATCCATCTACTCCTGGAGACACTACAACCGAAGGCAACGGAGAAGACACTACTACAGAAGCACCCGAAACCGATCCTACAACATCTAATGGAATTGATACAACCACTGAGATCCCTGTAACTGATCCATCTACTCCTGGAGACACTACAACCGAAGGCAACGGAGAAGACACTACTACAGAAGCACCCGAAACCAATCCCACAACATCTGATGGTAGTGATACAACCACAGAGAGCTCTGTAACTGATCCATCTACTCCTGGTGATACTACAACCGAAGATAACGGAGAAGAAACTACTACAGAAGCACCCGCAACCGATCCTACAACATCTGATGGAATTGACACAACCACTGAGATCCCTGTAACTGATCCATCTACTCCTGGAGACACTACAACCGAAGGCAACGGAGAAGACACTACTACAGAAGCACCCGAAACCAATCCTACAACATCTGATGGTAGTGACACAACCACAGAGAGCTCTGTAACTGATCCATCTACTCCTGGTGACACTACAACCGAAGATAACGGAGAAGACACTACTACAGAAGCACCCGAAACCGATCCTACAACATCTAATGGAATTGACACAACCACTGAGATCCCTGTAACTGATCCATCTACTCCTGGAGACACTACAACCGAAGGCAATGGAGAAGACACTACTACAGAAGCACCCGAAACCAATCCCACAACATCTGATGGTAGTGATACAACCACAGAGAGCTCTGTAACTGATCCATCTACTCCTGGTGACACTACAACCGAAGATAACGGAGAAGAAACTACTACAGAAGCACCCGCAACCGATCCTACAACATCTGATGGAATTGACACAACCACTGAGATCCCTGTAACTGATCCATCTACTCCTGGAGACACTACAACCGAAGGCAACGGAGAAGACACTACTACAGAAGCACTCGAAACCGATCCTACAACATCTAATGGAATTGATACAACCACTGAGATCCCTGTAACTGATCCATCTACTCCTGGAGACACTACAACCGAAGGCAACGGAGAAGACACTACTACAAAAGCACCCGAAACCAATCCCACAACATCTGATGGTAGTGACACAACCACAGAGAGTTCTGTAACTGATTCATCTACACCTGGTGACACTACAACTGAAGATAACGGAACTGACTCGTCAACTCCAGACGGAGGAGACACTACTCCAGAAGCACCCGGAACTGATCCTACAACATCTGATGGAATTGACACAACCACTGAGAGCTCTGTAACTGATCCATCTACTCCTGGAGACACTACAACTGAAGATAACGGAACTGACCCGTCAACTCCAGACGTAGGAGACACTACTACAGAAGCACCCGGAACTGATCCTACAACATCTGATGGAATTGACCCAACCACTGAGAGCTCTGTAACTGATCCATCCACTCCTGGAGACACTACAACTGAAGATAACGGAACTGACCCGTCAACTTCAGACGGAGGAGACACTACTACAGAAGCACCCGAAACCAATCCTACAACATCTGATGGTAGTGACACAACCACAGAGAGCTCTGTAACTGATCCATCTACTCCTGGAGACACTACAACCGAAGATAACGGAGAAGACACTACTACAGAAGCACCCGAAACCAATCCTACAACATCTGATGACACAACCACAGAGAGCTCTGTAACTGATCCATCTACTCCTGGTGACACTACAACCGAAGATAACGGAGAAGACACTACTACAGAAGCACCCGAAACCGATCCTACAACATCTAATGGAATTGACACAACCACTGAGATCCCTGTAACTGATCCATCTACTCCTGGAGACACTACAACCGAAGGCAATGGAGAAGACACTACTACAGAAGCACCCGAAACCAATCCCACAACATCTGATGGTAGTGACACAACCACAGAGAGCTCTGTAACTGATCCATCTACTCCTGGTGACACTACAACCGAAGACAACGGAGAAGACACTACTACAGAAGCACCCGAAACCAATCCTACAACATCTGATGGTAGTGACACAACCACAGAGAGCTCTGTAACTGATCCATCTACTCCTGGTGACACTACAACCGAAGATAACGGAGAAGACACTACTACAGAAGCACCCGAAACCGATCCTACAACATCTGATGGAATTGACACAACCACAGAGAGCTCTGTAACTGATCCATCTACTTCTGGTGACACTACAACCGAAGATAACGGAGAAGAAACTACTACAGAAGCACCCGCAACCGATCCTACAACATCTGATGGAGTTGACACAACCACTGAGATCCCTGTAACTGATCCATCTACTCCTGGAGACACTACAACCGAAGGCAACGGAGAAGACACTACTACAGAAGCACTCGAAACCGATCCTACAACATCTAATGGAATTGATACAACCACTGAGATCCCTGTAACTGATCCATCTACTCCTGGAGACACTACAACCGAAGGCAACGGAGAAGACACTACTACAGAAGCACCCGAAACCAATCCCACAACATCTGATGGTAGTGATACAACCACAGAGAGCTCTGTAACTGATCCATCTACTTCTGGTGACACTACAACCGAAGATAACGGAGAAGAAACTACTACAGAAGCACCCGCAACCGATCCTACAACATCTGATGGAATTGACACAACCACTGAGATCCCTGTAACTGATCCATCTACTCCTGGAGACACTACAACCGAAGGCAACGGAGAAGACACTACTACAGAAGCACTCGAAACCGATCCTACAACATCTAATGGAATTGATACAACCACTGAGATCCCTGTAACTGATCCATCTACTCCTGGAGACACTACAACCGAAGGCAACGGAGAAGACACTACTACAGAAGCACCCGAAACCAATCCCACAACATCTGATGGTAGTGACACAACCACAGAGAGTTCTGTAACTGATTCATCTACACCTGGTGACACTACAACTGAAGATAACGGAACTGACTCGTCAACTCCAGACGGAGGAGACACTACTCCAGAAGCACCCGGAACTGATCCTACAACATCTGATGGAATTGACACAACCACTGAGAGCTCTGTAACTGATCCATCTACTCCTGGAGACACTACAACTGAAGATAACGGAACTGACCCGTCAACTCCAGACGTAGGAGACACTACTACAGAAGCACCCGGAACTGATCCTACAACATCTGATGGAATTGACCCAACCACTGAGAGCTCTGTAACTGATCCATCCACTCCTGGAGACACTACAACTGAAGATAACGGAACTGACCCGTCAACTTCAGACGGAGGAGACACTACTACAGAAGCACCCGAAACCAATCCTACAACATCTGATGGTAGTGACACAACCACAGAGAGCACTGTAACTGATCCATCTACTCCTGGGGGCACTACAACCGAAGATAACGGAACTGACCCGTCAACTCCCAATGGAGAAGACACTACTACAGTAACAGCTGATCCTACAACATCTGATGCCAGTGATGCAACCACAGAAAGCTCTGTAACCGAGCCTTCAACTCCAGGAGACGGAGGCACTACAACAGAAGTCCCGCCAACTTCAACTGAATCTGGAAGTTCTGATATAACAAGCACCACGGATGGTATTGAAACTACAGAAGTTCCACCGATCGAATTCCAATGTGAAACCCAAGGATTTTTCCCAGATCCGACAGACAACACGAAATTCTATTCATGTCAATGGAGTGGATCAATTTTGTTGCTAGTCAAGCTGCAATGCCGTAATGGTTTGATATTCTATCCCGAGCATCAGTTCTGTGCAAAGCCACAAATTCCCGTGGATCCAACTACTCCTGAAACAACTCCTACTACCGAATCCACTACGACACCACTACCGATTACTTGCACCGCATATGATCGTTATCCCTATCCGGCAGATGAAACAAAGTTCTACCAGTGTTTATCCGGTAGTGATGGTCAATTCCATCTAGAACTACAATCGTGCCGGTCCGGCCTGGTCTTCTTCCCAGAATTTAAGGTTTGTGCGAAGCCAGAACAGCCCTTGTCGGGATCCAGCGAACCAGCTTTGCAGTTTACCTGTAAGTCACCTGGCCTCTTTCCTGACCTGGCCAACAAACATAAATTTTACAGATGCGAGGGAAATACGAGAGTTGGCTACAAGAAATTTCAGTTAGAATGTCGTGGCGATCTCGTTTATTTGCCCAAATATCAAATTTGTGCGAAATAGAATAGAAAATGGCTAAGTTGTTAAATAGTCTTAAGAATTTTTTTTATTATGGTCTATTTTATAAATAAATAAGATACTGTCTTATGAAAAAACTTTCGTCTCTGTGCTACTTATTTCACTTTAAGATCGTTGTTTGAGCTCTTCGATATATTCACCTTGGAATAACATTACGGCTTCACGTTAAGAGAATGGATTTTTGAGCCAATCTGGGTTGTAGTGAAATATGTGTCCAGTAGGGAAAGGAAAGTAAAAGAGTATTCTTAAAGTGATTCTATTCCATTCTTCCCTTTCATATTTGTTATTCAAAATGGGCCAGCAGAGAACAACTCCGTGTTTGGCTTGCTTTACACTTAAAACATCGAATAGCAATTCCTTACACTCTGCATTCTCTGGGAAGGAGTGTTGGAAGCCTTACAGAGAATAGTGATTATATCATGCCTTACCCCCGGAAGGTCTTCCGAATTCCTCTGCTAATTATCATCAATTTCTTAAATGGGAAATCGTTCTACATATTAAGAGTTGAGAAAAGAATTTTAATTTCGTGACCTTCTCAATCATTTGATATCAGTGTTAGCTACAATTTTATAAAAAAAAATATAAATCAAATGAAATGTATTTCCATATATTTCAAAAGTCACACTTGAACTTGGAAGCCTTGAGTTTGTTACTAACGTTTTGGACTCACGTGTGTATTATTAATCTTTACTACCCATTTTTTTTTTGGTCATATCTACCGACACTCCAAAGGAAAGAAAGGCCCAATTAAATCAAAGCACCTGACATTGATTAAGTTATCGCAGAATTTGCCAAAAGTTATTTTTGAAGGAAGAACACGGAGTTATCTTTTAGGACGTCCAATAGATCTTAAATAGCTAGTTTCGCTTTACCCAGCTTGTATCATACTTACATAGCGACATACTATATATACATACGTAAAATGCGTCCGAATTCAATGGGTAATATTTTCGATATCACTACTTGTCATTCGACTCAATCGAATCTTATCAATATTTTTGGCAAAATATAAGATAATTATAGACAAAACCCGATATATAAATACTGGAAGAAGTTTGTAATGTAAATCAGTTTGTCTTTAAACTTTTGAGCTGTTGTACTTTAACGAAAGTAGTCATAAGGATTAGTTGCGAATTATGCTGTACACACTAGCCGTTAGTGTGCTCGTAGTACTGGCAAGCGGTCGGGATATTGACGAACCTCATTGTCCGACCCTGGGTGATTTTCCTGATCTTACATCGAAAGATTCGCGATCATATGTGTCCTGCATTGAGAATGAAATCGGAGATTTTTCAGCCAGGATTCGATACTGTGCCGAAGGCGAAGTGTTTGATGTGTTTACGAGGAAGTGTATTTCGCGACCAGCAATTGATAGCTTGTTAAGCGGGTATGTCAGTAGTGATGAAGAAGTCACAGCTCCGACGGCGACGTTTGTTTGTGAAGAAAAAGGCTCGTTTCCAGATCCTTTGAATAAAACAATGTTTTACTATTGTGTTCCGGACGGCGATGGGTTCATTTTGGTGCACATGTCATGCGATCCGGGCTTTGTATTTTCTCCGGAGACAAGCCTATGTATTTTGGAGACAACTACAAGTGCATCAACTGGTGGAACAAGTGCAGTTCCTACAATACCACCAGAACAAACTACAGGTGGCATTTTTACAACCGATGTGCCTACTACAAAGGAACCTACCACAACCGAAGAATCAACTACAGCTGAACCTGTTACAACGGAAGATCCACCTACTAGTCAAGCAACGACCGAAGTTCCAAATACTAGTGAATCAGTCGGCACCGTAGAACCAACTACAAGCGAAGCGGTCACTACTGTTCAACCTTCTTCAAGTAACCCAGCTACTCCCGAAGTACCAACTTCCATTGGACCGGAAACTACTGAATCGCAAACAACAAGTGAACCTGGCTCAACAGAAGTACCAACTACGAGTCAAACAGAGACAACCGAAGGATTAAATACAAGTGAGAGTACTTCAAATAACCCAGAAACAACCGAAGGACAAGAAACTAGCGAGCCAACTACTGCCGAAGTACCAACTTCCGCGCAAACAACAAGTGAACCAAGCCCAACAGAAGAACGACCTACTAGCGAACCATCTAATGATTCTACCACTAATGAACCATTTACCACTGAAGAACCGACTTCAGTTGAGACTGAAACTACCGAGACAGGAACAGGAGGGTCTTCGACAACTGAAGATCAATCTTCAAGTGAGTTCACTACTGAAGAAATCTCAACTGAGCAATCGACAACCGAAGAAACAGAAGGTACAACTCCCGAACCATTCATCTGTCCTGGTCTTGGAGCATTTCCCAATCCTGCTAGTAAGAACTCATTCTATTTCTGCATTTCGAATGACGCGGGATTTATTCCGATTCTCATTGAATGCGGTCAGGGAACAGAATACATTCCGGAAATTAAAACCTGCGGAATTCCTGGCAGCCTTGAGCCAACAACCGAATATCCTGAAACCGAAGGTTCTACTCCAGAGCCCGAACCATTTGTATGTACAGCCGAAGGTCTATTTCCGGATCCCTTGGACCCAAGAAAATTTTACTATTGTCTTAAAGATTCTGAAGGTTGTTTCATTCCAATTCAAATGGGTTGCGGTGCTGGTACTGAGTTCATTCCAGAAATCAATGGATGTGGAATTCCCGGGGAGATTGAGCCAACTGAAGGAACAACCGTCGAACCGGGCTTCGTTTGTATTGATGCAGGTATCTTTGCTAATCCGGACGACAAGAATTCTTTCTACTTTTGTATTCCGGATGGTAACGGTGGCTTTATTCAAATTCAAATGGGATGTGGTACCGGAATGGAATTCATTCCGGAATCAAATACTTGTGAACATATCGGATCGGAAGGAACAAGTACTGATGAACCTACGAGTACAACACCCGAGCCTTTTTTGTGTCCATCTGCTGGAGTATTTGCGGATCCTTTGGATAAAACAAAGTTTTACCAATGCATCGAAAATGAAGATGGTGATGGATATCATGCAATTCAGCATCAATGTTCGCTAGGTCAGTTCTTTGACCCTGAAAAGGGATACTGTTCATTGCCTGCACCGGAAACTGAACCAACAACACAATCAACATCCCCCGAGACCACAACTCCCGAATCCACTACACCAGACATATCAACATCAACAACAGAATCTTCAACCCCTGAACCCACAACTCCCGAAGCCACTACACCAGACACATCAACATCAACAACAGAATCTTTAACCCCTGAACCCACAACTCCCGAATCCAGTACACCAGAACCTACAACTCCAGCACCATTTGTTTGCACTGGTGCCGGTCTGTTTCCTGATCCTACGAATAAACGCAATTTCTACTTGTGCATACTCCTCGGTAGCATATATTATCCAATCCTTTTGGAATGTCCTTCCCAATTGGTCTATGATCCTGTATCATCTTCCTGTATTCATCCGGATGAACCACCACCAACACCGTCACCATTCCAATGTACTTCAGCCGGGATGTTTACAGATCCGAATAACTGCCAATCGTACTACAATTGCTTCTTGGACTTCAACGGCGGTTTCGTTGCCATCAAAATGGCTTGTCCAAAGGGAACGAACTTCTACGAAAATATGCAAATTTGTGTCAGCAATGTGATCCTCCCTTGTCCAAGTCAACCTCAACCTCAAACCACTCCAGCTCCCGAATCAGGAAAGAAATTCAAATGTGTGACAGCCGGTACGTTTCCGGATCCGTGTAATTCCCGAAAGTATTTTGAATGCCAATACAACAAAAATGGTAAATTGAAGTTAGAAAAAAGAAAGTGCAATTCGGCATCGCATTATTCAACGGCACAAGAAAAGTGTGTCTATAATTGGCAGTACGTTGCGTGATAGTATAACTTGCCATTGGTTGAACACAAAATCTCAAATTTTAATCGTCTTATGTTAGTTTAATTTTATTTTTCGAATTTCAATGTAACGGCCGTTCATTTCGACAATAAATTGTTAAAATTACATTTACTATTTTTATTTCTGAGCTTAGACACTTCTCTTGATTTCTAATACTCGTGAACAGATTTGATAGAACCTAATAATATTTGATTTATGATTAATAAAGATTTTTTTCGCTGCTTGGCTATCACTTTGGTATTTTTCTTTTAATCAATTATATTTTCATAGTCTCTATGAAAATTTAAGTGGCGCCCAATCTAATCATTCTCCGTGCGGAATTTTGAAATAAGAATTTTCCTTTTGAGAGGAGTAGTTTAAATATTTCAGCGGTGTATACAAACCTGAGCGAAAAATGAGTTTGAATTATTTTATTTTTATAAAAAAGTAAATTATAAAATATAAAATGTTATTTTACAATTTAGTTAATTTTGAGATCCTAATGAAAACCACCAGCTTGCGACCTCGAAATTATCCGTTCGCTGCGATATATTTAAAAACAAATGCGCTTAAAAGCTAGTTTTTGAGGTTCGTGCCGTATACGGTAGATAGACGGATTTTTTTATTTTGTCTTTCTTTGCTTTACGAGCCTTGAAATATGAAAATACACAACTTTAGCGTGAAATTTTTTTTTATATTTCAGGTTGATCAGAATACGGCAGACAGTCGGACTTTTCTCTTCCCATTTTTAAGTCTTGAAGTAATACAAAATTTGAGGGTTAAACTTTTTTTTTTAATCTAGGCCGAGCCGAGGTCTTTTTTTGTACCCTTTTTGGGCTTACAAGCAGACACTAAAATATAAAAATACAAGATTCGAGTTTAGAATTTTTTTTGGTATTGGCCGATCACAATACGGCGGATGGATGACCTTTTCTTTTGTGATGTGTTTTTTTTGGGCTATCAGCCCTGAAATATGAAAATTAAATTTAAATTTTTTTTAAATTTTATGTCGATCACAATACGGAGGACAGAGGGACTTTTTTGTTTTGCTTTTTCCGGTCCTACTTATGTCCTAAAATTCAAAAATACAAAATTCGAAGGTAGCATTTTTTTTAAAACTCACGTCATTCACAATACGGTGGTGGACAAACAGACTTTTTTTATTTTGTCTTTTCCGGACTACTAGGTAGGGAGCAAATTTTTTCTTTATAATTAGTCGACCACATAAGGCGGACAGACTAACTTTTTTTGTTCTACTCGTCCTACAGTAGTAGGGTAGTAATTTTTTTAAATTCAAGTCGATCACAATACAGCGGACAGACGGATTTCTTCTGTTTATCCCTTTTTGAGTCTACTAAGTACAAGCTTTGAGGAACAATTGTTTTTTTTTTAATTTCTATCGATGACAATACGGCGGATAGATGAACTTATTTTTTGGTTTCCTTTTTCCGAGCGACTAGCCCCAAAATATGATAATTGGAGAGTTGCCATTTGCAATTATTCTTATTGAAAATTTAGGTAGTCACAATAAGGTGAGCGGACGGACTTTTTACCTCAGTAAAAGGATTTCGCTGACCTTTGATTTTTGTTTTCATTGAAAAGTAATTTGTACAAAATTTTGACTTCGCGGCTAAACGATTTCTTGAGTTATAGTGAGTTCGTAAATTAAGTTAGGACTTTTTTACTGGATTCTTGTATGCCAGCTACACGAAGGACTCATGGAATTTTTTTCATATTCATATCCATACTGTAACTATTATAAAATCAACCTATACAAAATTTCAAAGTCGTGGCTTAAAGTGTTCTGAATTGTAATATTGGGTTAACGCCCATTTTAGAAGTTGTGACAAAATTTCAAATTCCTAACTCAACGCGGTCATGAGTTATCGTGCAAACGGACGGGCAGTTGGATTTGGAGCCACAAAATAATACAAACATTTTTTTAGCATGTCTTCTTGCGTTTCCGAATTCATTCATTGGTTCAATACCTAAAACGACAAAATTTAAAAGAAGTATCTGTGCAATAGTTACCCAGTCGGAACAGTAATGTCTACGGAATCGAATCCGTACAATATACTAGCAGCTCGTACACATTACTCTTTCGATGACAGAACTAATTACTTTAACTCGCATAGGCCCTAGGGCGTAATCGCTTAAAAAGCACACTACAAGAAAAGCGTTATTTCGTTGAAGAGTTGTAAATAGTTACAAACCATATTACATGTAAGGCCTTGTTTCATTAGAGAGTGGTAGCAACATACAAATTACATGAAAAGTAAGGCATTATATCAATAGTGAGTGGTAAATATTTTAAATGTATGAAAAGTAAGGTCTTGTAATGTGTACTGAT
The DNA here is from genome assembly GCA_951812415.1 of Beris morrisii. Taxonomy (NCBI): domain Eukaryota; kingdom Metazoa; phylum Arthropoda; class Insecta; order Diptera; family Stratiomyidae; genus Beris; species Beris morrisii. Next base: position 165,834,343 of record OX638310.1, on the reverse strand, counting down.
TTGATTCCGTACTAGCAACTTGTACCCATTACTCTTTCGATAACAGATCTAATTACTTTAACCCGCATAGGCCGTAGAGTGCAAACGCTTAAAAGCACAGGACAAGAAAAGACTTATATCGTTGTAAATACTTATAAAGTATTGTGTTCGTCTCCAATTTAAACTATCCTTTACTTTGTTGAGTGGCAAATAACAACAATATGAAAAATCAAAATTGTTTTAACAGTAAAAAAACCATTTATTCAATATAAAATAAATTAAAACACATAAATATTACATCAGAATTAATTCAATAAACAAAATAAAAAATTAACAAGCATAAAATTCATTAAGTTAAGAAATCTAAACTAATTGTTTACTTCGTTTTATAAATAACACTTATTGGAATTTATTACAAATGAACAGCACTTCGCAACATTTGAAACACTCAGAACGAACTGAATTTAATTATGGGCCCTTTGATATAAAATTAAAACGAAACGTTTATGATTGCATCATCCCTTTAATTATCCGCTTCTAGGACTTACTTTCGTAAATTCTTACTAATTTGGCAAAACTATAAGGTTTCAGATTGTACCATCTCATAACTTACTCGCTTCTAAACCATTACTTTCGTAAGTAGATACTAAAGCCTGTACCGTTGGATAAAACTGTAACGTCTCGGATTTTTTCCTCTTATTACTTACTAGCTTCTAAACCATTACTTCCGTAAATACTAACTGAAGCCAAGAACGTTGGCCATAATTGTATAGAGAGAGCATTCGAGAATATTTTACAGCAATTACACTCTGCATTACTTTGGTAAGGCCTTACAAACTTATTCCTTACTCATTTATTACAAATTCATCTCTTACGAAAAGTCCGACTGGGTAGGTACTGAACTAATACTGAAGCGGTATTTTGTTCAGTAATAATTGAATTAACTTTAAAAAAATTTAGACAGTACTAAAAATGTTTCGCTATAGATTCGCATATTTCATTACAAGGTGGGCAAAATAGTTCCAGCGGAGTACCGATAGAATACCGATTCCCTGTGCGTATATGTAAACTTCGTTCCACCACCGAGTTACTCATGAATTTTCAGTAAAGTCGTCGTCCTACGACAAAATGCATGAGTTCATCAATTTTGTACCACTTCTGCAAATGGATTTAAGCACATCGACTTTTCTCGCACTTTTCCTCTTTTCTACAGTTGATTTACTAAGATTTCTATACATTTTGAAAAATTGCCAACTCTTTGAGAATCCTCTTGCCGATTTCTTTGGCTCACATCTCATACAATCAAAATTAACTAAAATAAATTAACCTCTAAATAAGACACGCATCATTGCAGTTTGAAAACTCCTACGGCTTAGTGAAGAGGAAAACCCAAGCTATCTTCTTAATTATACTGCGGCCATTTTCCGTATTCAAAACAGAACTAAATCGAAAGTTTCGCCTACAAATCAAACAATTTTCTATTCTCTTCAGTTTCCTGCGAATGCAATTAAAATTCCACAGGTGTGACAATAAAAGCGACGCGAAATGTGCATCAAACTGTCCAACAACAGCACAATAAGAAATCACCTAAATTGTACCGCTTACCTGTACGGAATACCTCACCGCTTCTTACGCTTCAACAACAATTGGTTTTTGCAATTATGTAAACGCTCGACGCGATATATTTGTCCGGCCAAGTTTTCTAGTTGGCAATTTGTTTATCGAGAGTATCGTCGCAATTTTTCAAAAATTCCAACGACGTGTCGTTACGTCGCGTCGTGTCGAAATCGCCATTGGCCATCAGCCTCGCATCTTGTCTTTTGCACCACCGCGGAAACATGACTTGAATTCACACGCGACCTAATAGTACATCGCGGCTATTGTCGTAATTTCCGTTTGCTTAAAGCTGGAAGCTAGCGTTTTCTGTAGGTTATCTGAAGTAAACGAACGCGACTAGAATAACTTATCTATGGCGACTGAGAAGAAGAAAAAGCCAACAAACTGATGGTAATTAAAGTACCGAACGCGTATTACATGCAAAATCACGTAACAACTTAAAACTGGACAAAAATCGCCATTAGGTAGCCTTGCATTTTACGTCGGTTGCAATATTTTTCCCTTTCATCCACTTGTCAAGTAGTCATCAATTTATTTTTTAATGATTTTTAACCTGAGGAAAAGCAGAAGATCCAACAACTGAATGAAGATATCTTTGATATGGTAAGGTGAAATTTTCGCAGAAGTCGTCATTTTAACGCTGCGCAATCGCGGGTGCGGGTGGCTTCTTCCTTTCAGCATCCAAGGACCTAAATGCCACTGGACTCGTTTTACCTTTTAATCATCGCACTCATGATGACAGGAACTTTTAGAACTGCGTCTGCAACGACCGAACAGCCTCGGACAACATTAACCCCTTGCGGCCAGTACGGTTTTCGGTGTCTCGATTCGAAATCGTTTCAGATTTGTACGGCTATCGACGACGACGATCCGGAACCGGAAGCGATTCACGAGTGTCGCGACGGATTGGTCTGTGACGAGGACAATCCCGCGTATTGTACGCCTATCGATCCGATGTTTACTACGATCAAAACGTTTGGACAGCGTCAGCTTCGTGACGCAAACGATCAGTTGTATGCGGAACTTAACGATGGATCGGACGATTGTATTTGTGTGACGGAGCGAACGACAACGGAAATTCCAACAACGGTGGAGGAAGATTCCACTACCGAGCTACAGCCCCCGCCGGAATTTGATTGCGAAAGTTACGGATTTTATCCAGGTAGTATATGATAAATCCTTAAAGTGTTCATTTTAGTGTGGTTTAAGTTCCAATAGGAGCTTAAACCTCTTTTTTCGAGTTTCGAGAATTTGAAGGATCTTCCTCCATTCTTACAACTTGAAAAAATCGTCCTTCACAAGTCAGATTCAGGGGAGAATCACTGCAGATGTCGTACAGCCAGCAAACTTATTGTCACCACATGTAACATTAACATAGCTCCGAAGACACTTCCGAAAATTGATCACAAAGGCATCGAAGTCCTTGCCACTCCTACCAGTTGTTTGGACCCCCTTTTTCGTCTTCCATTTTTGAATAGATCCCGTACAAAGAATCTTAAATAATTAGTGCGGTGACAGGTAGTTCATACCGAAGAAGTTGTCAAACCTTTGAAGTATTTTTGGATATCGAAGGTGCCTTCAATAAAGGATACCTTGTTGCTATTGTGAGGGTACTTTTTAAGATCATCCGTTGGTTAGAATTTTTGTATAAGATCCGTATATAATTCATGCAATAATGGGTTTAGAAATCACGATGGAGGTTGTACACGAAGGAACTGGTGTACGGCGGACAGACGGACTTTTTTTGCCGCTTTTTTGAAGTTTACTAGTCCTAAAGCGTGAAAATACAAAATTTCAGGGTAGCAAATATTTTTGAAATTTCTGGGGGATCACAATACTTTATTATAAAAAAATAATAAAGTAAAATAGAATTGTCCGTTTTGTCCAATTGAATTTTTTTTGATATTATAAAAAAAATAAAATTGTCCGTTTTTCTAGATTTCACCAATCAAACTCTCTTTTGGTTTTGTGACGTTCCGGAAAATGGTCAAGGCTTCTACATACGGCACATGATATGTGGCCAGGATCGGGTTTTCGATCCGCTTCATCATGCCTGTGTCCTTCTCGGTACAACGCGAAATACTCGAAAGAAGGATTCCGATAAAAAGCAAAGAAAACGACATCAAAAATTCACTTGTTGCGGAAAGGCTCCCGGACGATATGCGGACGACTGTAACTGTCGATTGTACCACTATTGTCTTACGAAAGAATTTGCACCGGTCGATGAATTGACGCTGATATGTCCGCCAGGTACCGCCTACGATCCGTACTCGAATAAATGCTCGTGTTACGCTACGTACCGTTGTATGAATCGACAAAGATCCGAAAAAAATAATAGCAATATTAACAATAACATTAATGAATATAACAACAACGAAGACTATCCGCAAGAGTTTTCCGAATCGGATTCCAAGGACGTAGCTGAAACTGATAACGGCAAGAAAATTGATTGCCAAACGCCAATGCGTTTTCGTGACGTCAACTACTGTGACGGTTATTTCTTATGTTACGGCGATCAAGTAATCGAAATGGATTGTCCAGAATATTATAAATTCGATGATAATCTGCTCGAATGCTTGCCAGAACGGATCGCACAATGCCAGTGAGATCAGTTTTTTCTAATTGTTAAATTTTTTTCTGCATTTTATTTTTGAGGTTTTTCTTAAACTAACTTGTACAGTGAACAATATTTTGTTATAAATATGGGAGCAAACATAAATATTTTATTAGTTATTATTACAGAAGAGTGTGTTTTGTTTCCCCTACTGAGAATGTTATAAATTTTTATTTAACAATGTTTGAAGCTATTGTTTTCGATCCTGACTCAACTCGACGGTAACAAAATTTCCTCGTAATCACTTTTATCGTATTCTAAAACAATAATGTGATTGAGGTGCGTATGTACTACTGCGGCTGTTTATGCAGTATGAATTGAACATACGACTTACATCAATTGATGTTGGAAATTGTTTTCTCTCTAGCGGCTTGCCTGATTGTTTCTTTTGGTGGCATGCTCAAGAATATATGCGATATTCTGAAAGTTATGTACCTACATGTCCCGTGTTATTAAATAGCGAATAAATTAATTAAACCCCAATTTTACTTGGGATATGATCTATTTGAAGAAGTCAATTGATTTTAATCAACAAATTTTCTTAGGTTCTGGTCTTTGTCTGATCCGGAGAATTAAAAATATTTGGAGCCTTACAGACACATTTGTACTTTATTCTTAAATTGGAGAAGAAAATAATTGTCAGATATACAGGAAGTCGAGCTTAAAGCGATTAAAACACCGAACCTTGTTGAAGTGGAATTCGAATACACGACCTCTAGGTTGAAGCACGCTTAGTACACTCTCAAAATCGCTTTATTACACCAAAAACACATCACCAATTTTCTTTAAAAAAATTTTTGTATGGAATAATTCCCATTTTCGAAAAAAATATAAAATTTATAAATATATGTGTGCAGTTTTATTCACAAAACTTTACTAACATTAAGAACAAGTACACACTCAGGAATTTTGGTTTTCTATTTTTATCGGAATAAAACAAACAAAATATTAAATTATCTTGTTTAATTGCAGTTTAAGCATTTACTAGTTAAAGATTCAAATAACGAGTCAGCTAATTTTAGACGTACGTGTGACTATTTGTCCAATGGCTTAAATGCGTAGGATGAGTTTGAAGTGATTATGTTCTGGCGTATGGTTTGCTAAATTGGTTTCAGTGCAGAGCATTTTTTATGGGGAGTATTAAGTTGGCTGACGTTGTCTATATAAGTTGAGGTACAGAACATGTAACTAGTCTTATTAGAATTAATATTTGAAGCCGTGATTACTGTTTTCACTAGTCATGTGCTTGGTTATGCACCTCACATTACAGTGACGTATGTGTATACTTTTGTTCTGAAGTGATTTTAAATTTTAAAACAAATAGAGAGCGATGTAAATTAATTTGATGCAAAATTATAAAAGAATTTAGTTTGTGGAACAATTGAAAAATGTGTTGGGCTCTTATTCCGTGGAATTGCAACTATTCTTTATTATTCAAATCCGTAAAGATGTATCTTGGGATATTGCATTAAACTTAACAAGGTGATGCTAGAAGATTTTTTCTTCTGGACAATTTCGTGTACGAGCAATAGAAGGGAGTACCTTTTACGTAATTTTTTGGTGCATTGAGATCGACCTGAAATTTAAAAACAAAATCTACTCTAAAATTTGAGACCTAAAAAAATCAAGAAAAAAATGTCCGTCTGTCCGCCGTACAGCGTTTGTTGTATACAAGCGCCATTAAGGGCGTAGTCCACAACCCGATGAAATATAAGTAAAACATTTTTTGATAGGTAGATTGGGCGTTAAGTGGTTACTTTCAGACGTGTGGTGTGGTGTGAGAGGAGATGTGTTGCACGAAGAGGGAGGAGAGTGGGAGCGTTGGCTGTTATTTGGAACTTAAGTAGAACTATGATAGTGGGTCCATTTCAAAAATAAATAAATTGTCGATAAAGGTGGAGGGGTGTGGGAATGGGGGGGAACAATGACTCCGAAACTCTAAAATTGATTCCGAAACACTGAAATTTTGAAGAACAATGAAGTGGCTTCTACTGTATAAAGGACACGTCAAAAGACTCGCTTGGAAGAAAGCAAATATGAATTGAGATTGTCAGAACGAAATTCTTTTCAGTCGGAGCTTCTTTTCTATGCCTTTTTTCCTCCTGGCGTACCAACACAACAAGGTTCATCCAGCGTGGACTGCTAAACAGCCGGTGTTGGTGCACGTTTGGGGCTGTTTCTTCAAATAGACCTTTGACACTTTGTACATTTTTACAGGCAGGCTCCAGCCAAAGCTCACTAGTGGTGGACCAGCACATTGCTATTCCCATCGGATCCATAAAACAGTCTATCGACTCACTATGCAATAGATGGTCAAACTTAACTACATGCTCAATATCAAGAACTCTTTGGCCTGAATATGATCACGGGAAAAGCAAGTATATCCTGTGCCTGAGCAGGAAGGATGCAAGCACACTAATAGGAGTGCTCACAGGACACTGTCTCATCGGTAGACACGCTAGACGACTAGGAGCCGAGGCAAATGATCTCTGTCGTAGCTGCGGTGACCCAGAAGTGGAGGAGTCAATCTTCCACGTCCTACGCGAGTGTCCGGCCCTATCGAGAACGAGAAGGCGGAACCTTGGCGCTTATTTCCTCGAGGATCTCGGTGATATCGATAGGGGAAAGCTATGTAACACAGCAAACTTTATAAAATCTAGTAAATGGTTTTAGGTACCAGGAGTTATTATACTCAAACGGGCAGCACAATAACGTCTAAGTGAAGGACGATGATGGCATCACCACAATGGTTCAACTACAACAGAAGGCGTGATTACCATCTGGCCAAAAACTGTTTATAAGGAAAAATCAAACTTGGAAGTCGTCTTTGTACAGTGTGAAAACAAGCAAGTGTAGTATCAATCACGGTTCATCTTTCAGTTAAATCATATTCACCTCGAGACAAAATCCACTTTTATCCTTGGTATCGGTGTACATGCGTGTGATACTCCATCTTTTCCTTCAATATTGACGTCTTTTTCACTGCACGTTACTGATACTGATAGTTGACTACTAAATTACATGAAATACTACCAGTAAATATTACTGCTAAATTAACCACGCTGCATACCTATGGGAAAATATTAAGACGCAGAACACCAAACAAAACTTTGCAGGGTTCAGGATAGTGGACTTAGGTAGCGCTTTCCTGCAGGGACGTTGACGTACTGGATTGACCGTCCCATTCATCAAATTAAAATCTCAAAGAAAAGCGTTGATGAAGTTTACCATGTGTTCGTCGGCAGTTATTCCAACATATTCGCATTCCGAACTTCTATTCAAAAAATAATAAAGTTGCGCCTAGACATGTTGGAAAATATTCTTTTAAAATGAAACTAAAAAATGTTATCAATGAAACAAGCGATAGTTAAGAGATAGCAATTGTACTTTATCCAGTCAGGTGAATTTTCAGCGTTTTATCAAAGAACGCCGACCTTCAGAGTAGCGAAGATTAAAGCTGTCTGGATGAGATATGACAAATAACATTTTTCATGACAACAAAATAACAATAATATTATCAATTTGCTACTATTCATAACTTGTCTTCGGCATTGTTTTACTTGTAGTCACCATTTCCTTCCGATAATAAGTTTTCCGAAATCACGAAACCAATGACAAAAAAGTCAGTAAACTACTCCTTGGAAAAAAGTCAAATTTGGTAAAATCTTGATATCATTCTTAAGTTGATTTTTTTTTTGTGTTAATTTCGAATTCTGATGCAATTGATCGATAATCGAAAAGTGGAAGCTCGATAACGAACATGTCAATCAATTTTCAATTTCATTTCTACAAAGAGTACCTACTCGAAAAATTTCATTCATCGTCGAACAACACCTCCAAATTATAATAACCTTATTGAATTTTGCTATCGATAAATAAGAAGCACTGATTACAAAAATAACCAACTAAACGAGCAATCGTTTTGCCAAGCAGCTTATCTTCCGCACCAGGTTTGCTGCTGTTCAAACAACCATTAAATTAATGAGATCACACAGAAGCGATAAAACCACCACCTCTGATCGTGTGACGTCAGTCATTTATTGTGACTTATAGTGATAAGTGACTCTGCTCTGGAGTTCTGAGATGCTCAGTTCGGTGAGTTATGGATGGAATGAATCGCCCAAAAATACAATCAACTTGGAAGTAATTCAAGGCCTATGTAGATAATTGATTACCAGACTACATTAGATGTTAGGACTTGCTCAAATTGAAGATTTTCCTCGCTTTCCACAGCCATTACAAGAGTAAATAGTCGAAAGTCGACTATAATCCAGTTTCGGAATTTCTAGTCGGCAAAGTTGGAACGATCGCGAGTTCCGCACGATCGTAATCTACAACTACAAAACTTCTAATTAAAATCTCATTACTAATCTTAGAAGTGAATTAATAAAAAAAATACAATAATAGTAATAATAATAATGCTAAAGCAAGGATAAACTTAGCCAGGTGTGTTCACTTGTTCCCCAGGTGAAATCAAGCTGCTAATTGAGCTGTATGTTTGTTTGGGCGGGAGTTTCGCGATCAGTGAAATACCAAGTAGAAAAAAACAATGTGAATTCCGCCACCCTCAGGTGTTTCAGCAATTAACAACAAGACATAGTCATAACCGGAAGAAAGTACGTCGACTTTTCTTCTTCACTTCGCGATCAGCAGCATAATCCGCAATTCTGGTGACCCCGATCCCACGCATCGAATACAATGAGCCCATTAGCACCGAGAAGAAAAAGTTTTGTATTTTTTTTTATCGTCTTCGAACCAATCGAGCCGCCAAATATCGCAGAAAACCGAAGAAGCGCTCTTCACCTTATCTAAAGCGACTGCAAGCGAGTAACTTGATTCGGGGTGAGCTAAGCAGCAAAAGATGCCGAAAGGTATGATCTTATCGCACGGTATCATTTCTTCGGGATGACCTTCCGCGGACAACAAAGCCGTTCTTTGTCGGAAAATTGTTTATTTTATTGGGTAAATTCATTGCATTTGGCGTTGTAGTTGGGTAGTTTGAGAGGTGCGGGTGGTCATATGGTGGGAAAATAGTTTGTTATATACACACTGTGACATGAAGAGGACTATGAAAATGTTTGTTTATAGAGAAGCTCGAAACGTCGCACTAGAAAGCTTTCACTTTTCGGCGGAAGGTGTGTAATTAGTGTGGCTACTTTGCGTGCGACTAGGTTGCACCTGGAATTCACTTTCCGTTAATAGAGTTCGCGGTCGACGATCGGCATTCACGTAATATGAAAATATACTTTCCTTTTCAGGGACTAATTGTAATGTTCATGGGTGTAATTTGGGGAGTTAGCGTTAAACGCATAATAGCCTCAAGTCAGCTATTGCGATTAATTTATGAGCTTACTTCGAGATTTCAATGGCTACTGCTACTAACAGGTTTATTGGATTGATCGATAAATTTGCAAATTATGATAAGAAAATTGTAACGCCAATCTGTAAGTCGCTAGGGGAAACACAAGATCGTAAACGAATCAATTTAAAATAAATAAAATATTGCTCAATTATGAGTGAGAACAGCTACCCTCTTTTATTAACCATTCAAAATTTTCCATCAATAAAAATGAATTGAGGTTCGCATTTCAAATTGAAATTTTTTAAAAAAAAAATCTACCCTCAAATTTTGTATATTTACACTTCAGGGATAGTAGACTTCAAAAAATCAAAGTCCGTCTATCCGCCGTACCCAAACGCGTTTGAAGACTCGTATCTCACAAACCTGTTGAGATATTATTTGGTGAATAGATTGGATGCAGTGGTGATGTAAATATTTTTTTTTGGGTGTACATGATTTTTTGGGTGTGAGTGGGGGGGGGGGGGGGAGATGAACAATTTTGTATTCTATGAATATGCCAGAAACCGCTTATGCTAGGAAGTTAAAACAAGAAATTTATGTAGAACTATGACAGTCAAGCCATTTTTGAAATTTGGGGTGGAGTGGGGTGGAATGCAAACCACTATAGTGGAACTCTAGAAAAATGGGGGTGAAGGATGTCTCTTGTATCTCAGGAACAGCTAATGTTAGAAAGTTGGAACTTGCTATGTATATCCAGGTGTATAATGTTTATTTTAATTTGTTTTATAAAATGAAGGATTCAAATGAATTTTTATCTTAATAAATAAATTATTTGTTAAGCGACACGTACTGATCTAAAAGGCTGACTCACTCACTAAGGACAATGCTGCTGCGATTGCTGAAGACAATATGCCACCGGAATGGAAAAGATATAATTTCGATTGAAATTATATTTAACAATAATCTTATCACCATGTTACTCTCACGTGCCACCTATCTATCGATAACAATCGAAATTACATTAGCTAACTTTAATAATTAATTTATTGTTAGGATAATCCCTTAATTATGCGGTTGACAGGAACAATGGAATATGTGGAATTAATTCCGAACGTACTAACTACTTAGATAAAAATTGTAGCTTAAAATAAGAATTAGATAGAAACGAAAGTATAAGTACCGACAGTTAGAGATTACATATACTTACGCTAAGTGACATGCAATACACCTGCAAATTTGATCATCTGAAAGCAGTTGTAATCGATTTTTTTTACATAACAATTGTCAGGTTTAGTGGCTACGTTGGTGGTCAATAAATCAAAATTATTATATTTTAACAATTTTTTTTTTAATTTTATGGACAGGAAAGAGTTAATTATCTATAGAGTTAATGAAAAAGTTGCTATCATCAAGTAATTTTCCTATAGTAAAATAAAGCAATAAATGTATCTATAAATAATAATAAATAGTACAATTGATTGTTGATTAAAACCCTATCTTTTAATTGTTTTGATTTTGATGCATTGAGCAAAGTGTAATATTTTTTAATCAATTATATTAAAAACAGCATTAGTCATTTGATTAAAATTCATTATTAAATATATTTTTGGAATAATCACAGCTTTTTTTGTTATGATAATAAATTGTAAGTTTTGTAGTAGAAGAATAAGTTTCGTGAATGTGAATAGTGTTTACTTTCCGTTGTTTCGTCACTCTGATTGATTTCAAAATTTTATGAGAAAGCCGGTTTATTCTACGATTTTAAAGAGAGTGCAATATACACAAGAAAATCGCGAAAGGTGTATTTAAGACCAGACATGTTTTGAATTCTTGTTCTAAGATAGTATTCTAAATTGTAACCGGTTCTTTTTTTCTAACACTTATTTAAAAATTTAAGTAAAAAAGCAATGATTTTGATTCGAAAATGATTTGAAAGCAAATATTCCTCTTTGAAAGTGAACTTACCTGCAACTCGAAAATGATTCTCTAACTTTATTTGCACATCCACTTATGAATCCCTTTTACGATTAAGAAACGATTCATCTAATCTTCACAAAAGTGAATGTACATAAGGCGCTACCAACCAACCAACCAACAGCTGGAGAAGTGATTGTGACTCTCAGGTGAATTTTATTTAGAAGAAATAGATGAATTATTAGTGAATCTATTCGAATAGATAAACATACCGCTATTTTTCGTGGAACTATTGACTATTTATAATTCTTGCGCATATATTTTCGCTTTTGAAATTGAATGACAAAATAGAAGTCGTTTACGTATTTTTTTTTTGCATCATTCCAGTTTTCTTGACTATTGGTGAATCCAATCTAAGATGTTCCCGGTGTTTTTTTTACAACAACCGATTTTTCTTCACCTTTCCTGAATGTTCACAAAAATATATGCTCTGAAGACAATTCAGGACAACTATTTTGGTATGTGAAGGAATCTCGACTATTTTTTTATTTGTTCGTTTCGTATTCTCACCTGTTTCTTACTGCCTATTGATTTATGGGCAGATAGATGTTTGTACAATGTATGTTGATAAGTTTTGATTTCGGAATATGTTTTTAAATATATTAAATCGAAAAATTCTTTAATTTTACCGAATTAAAGGTCTGTTTTGTATTGTTAACGATCTGAAATAAAACACCTTTACTGCCGGAATTTTTTGAAAAAATTTTCACATTGCTTCTTAAAACAGTAAAAAATATTTTCAACCCGATTGGACTGACATGACTCTCAAGATGTTAAAAAAGTATTTCTCTTAAATTTTTTATTTTCACGATTCTCTAGTATCAAACTCCAAAAAATAAGGAAAAGTTCGTCTGTCCGCTGTATACGCGGTACTCAAACTAAGAACCCTGTTCTTATAAATTCCACGAACGGTAGACTGGGTTGCCTACTATTAATTGATAAAATACTATGAGTATGCCTGCGAATTGCTTTTAAAAATTAAATTATGTATTATTTTTATTTTTTAAAAATATTTCTCATATGGCATTTCTTTGATAATATTTGACATTGATTCGTAAATGTTTTCATATTACGTTTTTAATTGACAAATGTTATTCGACTTATTTTTCTTAGGAAAAACCTTTAAAAAATGGAAAACAAGTAAATTTTACAGAATAATCAAAAATAAAGAAAATATATTATAAAATAAGAGTATATGGAGCACATATATGAGTGCCAGTTTACATAACTCTACCTGTCGCGTCATAATAATACTTTGAGATCTAATTTAAGCCGTTTTGAATGAGATATGCTAGGTGAATGTCAGAGTGTATTTTGAGAGTGTTATGAGAAGCTTTTTTGTTAACTATAAAGGGTAGTATTGTTTTTTATAGACCGAAAGAAAATGAGAAGGTAGAAGAATATGTTTGATAAAAAATTGTTTGTAATGGCATTTCGTTCACTCCAAGGTTGGATTGGAAGTAGCGCAATAGGTGAACACGCTAGAAATTTATTAACGAAAAATTGCTTAATAATGCCGACAACAATAGCACCACCATCTTAATCTCAGTATCATATTACGCAAAAAATTGCTAATTACTGGAACGATTTTGCTGAAACTACGAGTTGGGTCTTATCTCAATCGTGATAACAATTAATTTCTTTATCAGGCAATAAATCAATTTGAAATGCATAATTAGCGCATGTACATCTGGTCGGGCCTTTAATCGTGATATTGACTTCTGTTTTGGTTCGATTACTTTCGCTTAAATGGTTTTTATTGTTCGACAAACAATCAGCAGACTTAAAAATAATTTTATCTTACTGCCATACAATTTAAAAATGTTGCTATGTTAGAAACTACAAAGTACGTATAACTCTATCAAACGTTAAATTTAATAAGCAAGCCTTCAGTATTTAACTTTCTTCTTTCTCTCAGCTAAAAAAAACATAATTGAGCTATTCTGCATAGGCAATTACATAATCTTGTTTCTAAGGTATTTTCGGATTGAATACGCATTGATCCGAAATGGATGTCAAATTGCGGAATCAGCAAGCAACTATTCAAATGTTGCTAATAAAAGATATAAGCGAACCAACAATGGTCACCATTTATGAACAAATTGTACGCCAACAATAAGCCGTCAGTATTCTTGTGGTTTCGGATGTCATGACTGAGTTCCCGATAGCTTCCAATTAAGGGGCTGCTTTGTATAGGCCAGGATGCGAATAAAAGTCGAAAATTTCAGCTCGACTTTGAGAGTACAGTCTAATAAAATGTGGTCAAAGGTACAATCGTTGATGGACAGAATCAAAGGGCTAATTATAATAGAAGAATAAATTGGTTTTTGATCGCCCAGGTAGACTGTCATTCTGTCAGGTGTACATAATGGATTAACGTCTACCGTGTCACGATGAGGGCCTCGTTATACTTAGCGCCACTAGAACGAATAGTTCGATTGGTTCTATCGATGACCCTTATGTAGCCCAGTTCTAAATTGTCTTAAGAATTTTTTGACTTTGATCGACGATCTTACGATCTTGTTCAATTTCGAACGCTCTTACCCGCATTTTTTGAAAGTGAAACCGATCATCAAAAAGTCAACGCATCGTTCGGTGCTGGTGATGCCTATAGTACCCACTTTACCTGCATGATGAGGTAAAATCGCAGGTGGAATTCAAATTTGTTTTAATGTTTAAATTGCGAATCGCGTAAATGTCAATTGTTTGTTATCTTGGCTTTAGTGTAGCATGTCATGTTAGTGCATACGACTAGAATTTTGAAATATAGTTTTGAAAGTTTGCGCGATATTTTTGCTGATCGAGGCTTTTACGCGAATATCGTTCAGCGTGTAGTGAAAGTGATATAGTGTAATCGATCGACAATATTAAATAACGACATTATTGAATTTATTACAGTAAATTTTTAATTATTGTGGGAGTAACCTTAAAATGGTGGATAGTGTACAATTTTGGCACGTCTGCGGAATGTATTTTAGTTGAATTTTATTTTAATCGACGATTTAATGTTATTAATGAAAAATATTATCAAATTTTATTATCGAGTATTTGGTTTTATGTAATCTACCCAAAACGTGTTATTTTCGTCATGGAATAACACTCAGCTTATCACTGTGATAAGATATAAGCATCGCTACGTAAAATGTGACGAAAAGGATTTTCAGTTTTTATTTAATTTTTATCATCTGAAACACGTTTATGGTGAAAGATTACTAATTACTCTATATTTTATACGATTTTGAAGTTATCGAAAATTTTATGTTGTTTTTTTCAGTTTTACTACACTGTTAACTACTAGTAATTAGTTACCGATTGTCGACACGTAATTGTTTACGCGTACTAATACCAAGTCCGCACATTTCAACAAAAAATAATACGGATAAAAAATTAAATAAAGTCATTTAAATAAAATTAAAGAAAATAATGTTTTCAAATTGCTTGAAATTAACGCTCTCTGGAACGAAAAACAAACTGATAATAAAGTATTTTCAGATACTTGAACATATCTCGATATACCCATACGAAAGTCATAAAGTAAGGATCTTATGAACATATATTTCACTTAAGTGAATCGTTCTGATTCACATTTACGAGTAATGTAAACAAAATGCTTAGTGAAACACCTGTGAATGCAAAGTGAAGTGGATCGTTAACGACTCACTTGCGATTCTATTTATTTGATGGGAAAAGATTATTTTTGATTAAAGCAAAAAAAATTATGCCAGATCCGTAAGAATCCGTTTAAAAGATTCTTAATTGGTTCAATAAGTAAGACTGAATAAGTAAGGCTAGTGACATGAAAGAGTGGGGAATATAAAATTTATGAAGGGACTGTTGAGCACGAAGAGACAAAAATTTATCTACACTAACACTTAAAATAAATTTACACAGGAGCAAGAGCCAATAGTTCAACAAACAGGATCCGATTTTTATTGGAGAGTGAAAGAGAGTAGAACGCAAATATTCTGATAATATATTGGATTTTTTTATTACATGGGTTTCTTGCATCGCTTAAAAACCAATTTCAGGACTTTTGGACATTCGATTCCTAAGGGGGTTTAAAATGATTGCATGCATACTTTTTCACGAATTCCGCGATATCTGTTGGATGTTATCAGATATCGAATTAATTTTCAATAAATTTCAGGATATTATTGTAAGTCCTTAAGCCCTACACCTGTAATCCACTTCATATCAATTCTGTTATTGGATCAAATCACTAAAAATGAAAACCTATCATATCAAGAATTCGTGGTAATTTGTTCTTGAATCAATTGCAATGAATTGATGTATAATATTTTTGATAAAACGTAGAATTTAACAATAAGTATTTTCTGTTTTTTTACAAATATTAAATATTGAAAATTAAATCAATGTTTTGTTAATCCTCCATAAAGTATTCTTATTTGTTTTTATTCTTTATTGATAAAATCAATCCTCATTTATTTATTTGCTATAATTTTTGGTTTTAATAAATATTTTAAAAAATTATTGCTTGCAACCT
The DNA here is from genome assembly GCA_951812415.1 of Beris morrisii. NCBI lineage: Eukaryota > Metazoa > Arthropoda > Insecta > Diptera > Stratiomyidae > Beris > Beris morrisii. The sequence goes on along the minus strand of OX638310.1, from coordinate 165,818,353 downwards.
AGGATTACGAAAATAAGGATTGACTCAACTCTTTGAAAATTGATTCATTCAAATTTATACTGACAATTGAGATCAGTAAATCAGTTAGATTGACTTAACAAATCGTTTCTGATTATGTACCGAATTCAAAAAGGAATTTCATATTATGGAAGTCAGAGAGTGTCTTGTTGAGTCTTACATAATGCTGCGTTAAAAATCAGCACTCAAAGGATCCTTTCTATTAAATTCGCACATCGGTTTGCATAAACAAATTGCTGCCTATTGTAAACAAAACCGCAATTCATGTCGCTAATTATTTTTGTCCATAACTCTGATCATGGCACTTCAAAGAGTCATTAAAGCGATTAGTGTCGCACCACCACCTCCATTCGTAGTTCCGAAGAATGCAGCTCAGCTACAGATAATGCTAATCAGTTTCGGTTTTCGGATCATCACCGATTGAAAGTGAAGGCAACCAAACAAGAAAACTGCATCTTCTTACCTGAAGAGGTACCTGGTCATCACAGTTCATTGCATTGCATAGTAGGCCCATCGGAAAGAGAAGCTCACAAGCCCAGCATCTTATGATCTTCTCTTCGAAGATCTCCCGCAACTATCGTGTGGAAGTCATCTTCATCTTGTAGCGTGGATCTTCCGTGTTATGTCCATCGGACAGGTAAAGAGTAAAATTCGAAGTAGGAATAAATGGGTCACCAGGTATAAAACGATATCGTCAAGTTTTACCTTGCTATTTGGTCTCTGTACCTTCGGCTATGTACGCGACAGAAAATCTCTCTGCTGCTATTTCTGCTGTTTCTGTTATTTGTTGCTTATTTGATAGACGTAGTGAACTTGCACGCGATTTCTTAGCGCGCTTATTTTAGTCTTTTTCTCCTTCGTTTCAATTTACCTGTGATCGAACTTTCCTACGACTTTAAGTGCGCTTAACAGTGTAACGGTAAGCCACCGGACTATAAGTGTCTTTCAGAAGTGTCGTGCTAAAATACTATCACTATCGCTTGATTTTTTTTAATTGAATCTAAGAAGTGTGATCTTGTTCGGTGTGATCGTTGATCTTAGCGGCTGATTCGAATTTTCAAATTTAAGTGTATCGCGATCCAAATTGGATTTTGTTTCGTTTTTTTAAGGACTTGTATTTTCGACGTCCTAGCATAAGTGAACAAAGGCCCAATATTGGTCACTTACCAGAAAAAAAAGTTATGGATACCAAAGGATAAATGAAAGATCAGTGATCTTGGAAGTAAAAAATCGGATGGTTCCACCGAACCTTAAGTGATTGAGTGTTTTATGAGCTGTCGGCTTTATTTTTTGTGTTGTTTCGTCTTTGTGATTGAACTTGACTGACCAAGACCTGAACCATACCTAAGCGGATTATTTGAAAGGATCGCACCATTAAGACAGAGTGCAAGATGGTAAGTCGTTAAAAATATTCTAGGATTCTTCACGGTTAGGGTTCTGAGAAGGTTCGATTGGAATGCCTTTCCGAATTTGAAGTCATTGACAGGTAGTTGGGAATTGGGATTCATTAAAGTCGAGGAATTGTTTTTGTTTTTTTGTTTTTTTTGACGAATTTTGTTCTGGAGCACCCATGGGAAAAAATTTATTTCTCGTATAAGTGAAAGTATCTACTCAAGCTTAGATATTTAATTTTTTTTCCGTCTTGATTGTAGCATTGTAGCAATCTATGCGCGCGGATTATGTTACACATTGGCTGCGGTTTAGGGTTAATGGAATTTCCTTTCCGATATAAGCAATATCTGAATCACACCTTATTACGTCGTCAACACTCCGGGGTGATTCTACATAAGATTGTTTATTAGCTACACCATGTGGATTTTATTAATTTCGCTTCGCAATCAATTCGGTTTTGTTTTCGATTTGTACTTATGTATGGTAGGTATATGCCTGAAGCATAAATACTCGGCTGTTATCTAAGAGAAGATGCTTGGTTACTGTTGCGAAAATTAAAAAGATTAATAGAAAAATATCCGCAATTATTAGGCGATACTTGAGCAATTTTTAAAGTAAATTCGCTTATTTATTTTGATGATACGAACGTTTCCGTGTAAATATTTTTGTTGATCAAACACTAGTACAGACTTCCGAACGGACTTAACATGAAATTTTCTCTCTATTATTTTTTTTTTGATCAATTGAGATAATGCAAATTTGCTAAGTCATTAAAGAAAGAAACATTTAAACGGATGACTCAAAAATTAAATTTCGTACCGGCGAGATTAACGAACGGACAGTAAAGGATAAATATTATGACAATGCATTAATTTATTACATATATTCCTACGTGGCTAGTAGTTAAGTTGTGAATTTTTGAATTTATACTCTAAATTCCGTAAAGTTAAGTAGGTACTTAAACTTAACAATGAAGTGCTGAGATTGTAACGTAAATAATGCCGAGATTCTTAAACCCGAATCGTAATTTGCCACGAAATAATTTTTTTTTTTTTGCTTGAGATATTTTAATAAATAGGTATGTAGAAAAAAAAACCTAAATTTATTTCATTCTTTAAATGTAATAGCATCAAAACTTTTCAGGCAAACTGAGAATTTTGAAACTCTAGCGAAAATGTATATAATGGCCAAAATCGGACGCGTGACAACTCGAAAATCATCCAGGTTATCGAAAATTTACACGAAAACACTTTCGACTAAAAAGTAAAGATGAGTTCGTAAATATTTAAAATCTATTTGTTTATCCACCATACAAAAGTTCTTAAAAAATTTCTGAACTATTTGAAACACAACAACTGAAAAATATATTCAGCGTCACGTCTTAAAAAATACTAACAGATAACTGGTTTAAGCTATCAGTTTAAAATTGAACACATGTTAATATCCAAAGTATGCAGGCAAAGGAGAGAATAGGGTCTTCAAAAATTATGTGAATTCAATTTCTATTTCTTTGACCAATTAAGAACTATTGCGGTAGATATTAAATTATCATAGTATTGGATTTTAACGATTTTTTATTTATTTATTTATTATTCAAATTCATCAAATACTGATTACTTATAACAAAAATTACAAAATATAAAATAATTAGAAAAAATAAAAAATAAGTACAAAAAAATAAGTACAAAAATACATCATTATATCTGTACACTCATAAATGCCTAAATATAATATTACATTATTTATTTGATAAAGCCGATTTTAACTGTTGAAAAGAAATGTTAAAGTCAATTTGACTGTAATTATAATTAAAAATGCGTAAAAGAGATGTGATTGGTTCATGTTGGCCGTAATTTGTCCGCTGGTGAGGAATATCCAGCAACAGATAGTCTTTCAAGGATCGAAATGGAACTTTGAAAGTAACGGCTTCCAGCAATGACGGGGAGTTAATATCACCAGATATTACCTTGAAAGCAAAAACTGCTCTAAGGACATCTCGTCTATCAACCAACGACTCCATCGGCAGAAGTTTAAGACGCTCATGGTAAGGAGGCAGATGCAGTGGATCATGCCAAGGAAGACCCTTAAGTGCGAATCGCAAGAACCGACTCAATTCTATTTTTATGAACCTCATAGTATGGAGCCCATACCGGGCAGGCATATTCCAAAATAGAAAGGACAAATGTGCAGTACAACATTGTTGTAACATGCGGATCATTGAAATCCTTGCACCATCTTCGCACAAAGCCCCAGACGGAGTTAGCCTTACTGACAACATAATCAAAATGGTCATTAAAAGTAACTTCGTTATTAAAATATACACCTAAATCGTTCACTTTGTCAGTTATACATAATGGGTTTCCTTCTAAACTATAATCAAATGTAACTGGAGTTTTCTTTCTAGAGAACGATACAGTGATACACTTACTAATATTCAAAGGCATACAATTTAGTGTACACCAGTCATAAAACCGTTGCAGGTCATTCTGAAGAAGAGAACAATCGGCCGCATTGGTTACATTACGAAAAATTTTTGCATCGTCAGCATACATTAAAATTTTAGAGTGGGAGAGAACCGAACTCACGTCATTAATGAAGAGGATAAATAAAAGCGGACCCAAATGGCTCCCCTGAGGTACTCCAGAACTATTATATGTATATATCGGATGAAAGGGCTCCACGAAAAAACACCTTTTGAGTGCGATTAAGTAGATACGAACTGATCCAATTAATAAACGTGAATGGAAAACCCAGTAATTGTAGCTTATAAGTCAGGATGGAATTATTCATTTTGTCGAACGCCTTGCTGAAATCAGTGTAAATTCAGTCCACCTGATTTCCACCTTCAATCATTTTAACGGAAAAATTAGCAAATTCCATTAAATTTGTGGTAGTAGACCTATCCTTAGCAAATCCATGTTGGGATGGACTTATGATTGATTTGCAATGAAAATTCAATACATCACAAACAATAGCCTCGAAAAGCTTAGAAATACAAGAAAAGTTGGCGACAGGCCGATAATTTCGTACATCCATTCTTTTACCTTTGTTAAATAACGGCTTAATAGTAGAATATTTCCATGAACTGGGAAATACCCCTAAGCGTAGAGAAGAATTGAATAAATAGCACAAGGGTGCTACTAGGGAAGAGCTGCATCGTTTTAGAACGCTTGGAGGGATGCCGTCTGGACCAACAGAAAAACTATCTGCAATATTTGAGATAAATTTCAAAACAGTAGCTTCGTCTATGGGCAGATCCTTCATCTCCAATGAAGTAGAAGGAAACTTTGTCAAGTGTTTATGATCCTTAAAACTATTATCACAGTTAGAAGAAGTGAAAGCAGCACGGAAGTAGTTCCCGAAGAAGTTGCTAATGACTAAAGGGTCATCGCTGACCACATCATCAAAAGACATAGAAGCGGGGTATCCGTCGGAATTCCTTTTTGAATTGACGAAATCCCAGAACCGCTTAGGTTTGTCCCTAATCGATAATTTAACATTATTGACGTACGAGGTATACGCCGCACTAGACCGGCTAATAAACAGGTCGCGTATGTGTGACTAGTCCACTCCTTCTTTATTTATATTCGTAAAACCGAAATCCACTCAAGTTTCCAATTTTGAAAAGAAATTTAAAAGGTAAAAACATTTTTCAGTATTTCAGCAACAGTTTTTTTTAGAAAAGATTAAACAAAAATTCATAAGATACAAACAACCGTAAGTCAAAAACTTCCGGGGAATGTACCCGAAATGTGTATAGATTTAGTTTAAAGAAAATTATTAGTAAATTACTTCTACTAGTCTTTCAATCGATTTTAATAATTTTCTGCAGGGTGTCTGGCTAATTTCTTCTTAAAAAAATGTGGTATTTCATTACAGTTAAATCGTCAATACTTTTTTATTTTAATTAAACTATAAAAAAAAACAAGATATTCTCAAAAAAGCAATTTTGTGCTCCATTTATTCAAAATGGTGCCTCGCAAATTTACGGTTTTTATCCGGATTCGAAAATAAACAAATTTTCCAAACTTTAATTTTCCGAAATTATAGCTCAAGCTACCTATTGACAGTGAAAAATTTCAAAATTTGTTTCATTGGGATACAAGACGTCGCGAGAGAATAGCTCCCAGCAAATCAAATTAAAAAAGTTAGTTAGACCCGTTAAGAAGTTTTCAAAACATAGATTTTGTTTTTATAATTAGGTTTAGCGACAACCCATAATTGGTTTAAAGTAAGGTCCAAATGAGCCTAGGTATTCATCAATAATTAATTAGAGTACATCGATTTTTGTCCTGAATAAAATTTGACAAAGTTATAAGACCCACAAATAAAAAAAAAATAGATTTAAGAATTCTTTAAAGCGAGAAATTTTAAATTTTTCTTGAGGAACAGCCTTTGATATACACTTAATACTAGAAAAATGAAACTTAATAATTGTAGAACAAATTATAACTTTAGAGGGTGGCGACTCAATTAGGTGGGAGTTAAGATCGGAGAAATATAATCGAGAAGTCAAGGTGCGACTTGGGGTATCGCACCACATAAGAAGATGATTGATGAAAATTAAGTTGAAAATATGCAGCACTTTAGCCCACTACCGAAATCTGCCGAAATTTCAATGTTTTTTTACTGTGTACCATGCTTACACAACGCTGTCCCCGATCTCGATTTATTCTTCCAGTCTTCTCAACTATTTTTCTAATTAAATTTTTTCTTATTCTATCACAATGATATGTTGACGTAACGTAGGTGGGTACGACAAAAACGTATCACCTTTCATAATCTCTTGTTTAAATTTTACGTAACAAAAGTGATGTGATCAATATTATCATTGTGCATTCCGTTTTTTTTAGTAATTTTCGTAAGCAAGTATTTCGTTAGTGAGGTATTTGAATTTATCGATAGCATCAAGATAACTTAAGTTTCTAGATCCGATCGTAAGATGCAGTACGCCCATTCCTGACCCAGTTTCCAATTTCAGACGGTATGTCAATATCAAAAGCGGCGAAACAGCTCAATGGAACTTGCTGCAAAAAAAGAACAATAGATTCCGCCCGTCTTCGCACTGGCACATAAGCGCACTTTAAGCTTAGTACCAAGTTCACAGCTCTTGTAGCACTCGCGATTATTGAATTTTCACTTTTCACTCGGCTTAATCGGATACCATCGAAAAAGCATGTTATGAGTGTGGGAAGAGTTTCTTTGCCTGCCCAAGCCACTTGTCATACAGAAGAAATGAAATTTTTCCGGTAATTTCCGAGGAAAATTCTGCACACTTTATTAAAATGCAAACTATAAACAATGAACGAATCAGGCTCGTTCGCGGTAGCTAGCGCAGGAAGCCTACAAGCCTACCGGACGGATAGACACTACACGATCGAGCTGCATTATGGATTTATGTTAGCAGGTGAAGATCATCTTGTGGTAACCATACCTGAAGTCTTGCTCATCACCATCTTTAGTAGATCACTTTCGAGCGTGATCTCGTTATGTTATTAAAACTATAGTTGATATGGACGACCCGAACACCACCGGGGCAGGTGAATCGACTTTCCGGATAATCAATTGCCGCTGTATTTCATAGCGCAGTAAAATACCTGTTTACCGGCATACCGATGGGAAAGGAAAAATTTCACTACGTGAACATGTCCTCCTTATCATTCGAGTTCTTCATCCAAGTTCAACTAGGAACGAACATTACTGTGGCTACCTCGATGGCTTGAACTTGAACAGGTAAATCGTGTGTGTGTATGTTTTATGGATATACCTTAATTGCCGTGCTGTGCATCTTCGCCGTGTCTATAAATTGTTTTGTTTCGCAGTTGCGGATATAAGAAACGCCACTTGAAACTTTCGGTCAAGGTTAGTTTCTAACGTTTTTAAGATATACGGCCAATCAAGAAAGAAAAACAATTATTGTTTTTATATTTCTTTAATAAATTGGACAATTATTAATTTCCACCGAAATTATGAATACATGGTAACTTTTCCCGCGAATTACATGATTCAACATTCCTATGAAAGTAAAATGATAGATACCCACATAATTTTTTGGTCTCCATGCTCAATTTTATTGAAAAGAGAAAGAAAAAGAGTGTGTCTAACGTAATTCGTTTTACATAAAACACCCAAAATTTGCCCAAATTAGATTAGATAATATTCTCACTTTTTTTTGATTATTAACAAAAAAAAATGATATATCTATTATACTTTTTTTTCGGGCATAATTTACGATGTTTTCCGAATTGAAAGGGAGAAATTTTCGGAGCTAAACAAAATTTTTAAACAATAACAACAGAAGGTTAGCTACCTTTTGCTGTGGAAAAATAAACCGGTTCTTGTAGACTAAAACTGAAATTATTCAAATTATTATCATTATGGCGATTACGCTCATCAGTCAGCATCAGAAGCATCATCATCACCTTCATCGCCGAAGAAAGTCTCGTTGGATGAGTGTGCGAAAAGTTTTTCTGACCAAAATGCCGACCATATTTCTTATTGTTTATTGTTGTTAGGTACATAAACTTATTTGCAGTTTTCTTTGAATTATCAAAATAAACAGAAATGATGTTGGTGCAAAATTTTATACTTCGAATACAGTTTTTCGTTAAATATGTCAAGATTTATTAAAAGCATTCCAGTTCTCTAAGATGCCGTTCGTAAACAGACGACATACTTGATATGAATTTTAATTTAACTAAACTCAAAAGCCTTAATAGTTTTGGCTCCAACTTCTTCCTTTTTTTAAGCAGGTTAAAGACTCGAAACAAAAACACTTACTCTTCTCAGAGATCTTATACTGAATCGATAAGTTCAAAACTATCGTCAGCAATTAATTTAAGTAATTAATTTTTTTAGACGAGTTTTTTGTTCTGGATAACTCTTACAATGAACTAAAACTTATTTGACGTCTGCTAATACTTTTGCCCCCCAAACTAGCCCATTCTCACAAAAGTTTTTCCGCCGTACCGCATCAATGAGCTGCACTTCAGCTCGGAAAATGAAAAATAGCTGTAAGCAGAGGTTTGTATTTGGCACATGGAAATAAATAAATAAGTAACTAAATTTTTGAAATATTCATCTCCAAATATTACCCACTGTACGCATAACGAAGCGGGCCTCCACCGGTGTTCTAGTGGAACTAATTACCCTTCCACTACTGAAAATATTTCTAGTACTGACTAAATTTTGCTAAACTTATTTCATTCAGTACTGAACAGAGATACCGCTTCAATATTACAAATTCAGTACCGCATCTACGGTGAAATTTTATGGTACTAAAAAATTATTTGTAACATGTGTTTTATGTTTTTTTTTAATTTCTTGATTTTTTTTAATGTAAAACTGTTACCTATTAAGATTTAAATTGAGGAGCGCATCATGTAAACAATACTCTACCACCGATGGCATCCAACGCTCTACATGTTTTTGAAAATAGCGTAAATCACGTTTCAATCTTTATCTGCAGAGGTATTCATACAGTACTGATTTTAAAAATTCGGAAACGTCAAGAAAAAAAGACGTGATGAAAAGACAGAAAAATATTAAATCAGACAGCAACTACTCTAATTTCAAATTTTTCCATGAAAATTCAATTTATCACTAAGAACTTAAAAATAATTGTAAAAGAAATTTATCTTTGAAAATTAACACATTAACGAACATAAAATATATCGTTGATAAAAGAAAGTAAAACATTAGAAACTACTGATAGCCGATAGAAAATTGCACTGATAGGAAGAGTAACACGATTCTACTTTTTTGTCTAAGAATAAAAACAATTGTTCTTGGTGTTATTACATTATATTTACGGGAGTGAAATTTAATTAAATCGATTGCGTTTCTTTTTATCGTTTCAGTCAGGTTTGTGTTTCCTGTTGAATTTTACAAGATTGATAATTGGACCTTTTTTTTGTTTTTATTTCTTCCGTACTTATTTATGAATGTTTTATTGTAACAGGGGTAGGTGGCCTGAATTGTAAAGGAATTTGGTTTTAATTAGTTAATTAGTCTATGTTGTCTTAAGATTGTGGAGTAAAAATTTGGTGATTTTAATGAAATTTCAATTTGTAGAATTTTTTTTAAAAAAAAACCAATTGCTATTTTGATATGAAAGAAAAATATGAAAAATGTAATACATACTCATACAGTCTTGAATTCCAAGAAAACGAAAAGTAAACCATCGATGTCAGTAGAAATCGGTAAGTTCGAATAACTATGAACCGTAAAAGAAGAAGAAGTGATTTTATATATTAATTAAAATGGTCCAGATATTGGTATTTAAGATTATTGTAATCGCTTAATCCTAAAAAGATGAAACTTTGGTATTATGTGAAGTCTTAGTGTATAACAAAAATTAAAGTTTTGAGGTGGTCAGGGACGTACAGAAGAGCAGATCGGTTGTCATCAGCTCTGTACTGTGATATCTGACGAACGTATTAAGCATAAAATAAAAAAAATAAAAGGAGTAGTGAAGTGTGAAAAGTAGAAGGTTACCCGTGTATCACATCCGTACTCTATCTATATTCGAGTGGAACTCATTTACCTTTCGAGTGCTGAAACATGCAGAGCATGTTAGAACATTTTGTTTACTGACTGAATTCTGTTAAATTAATGCTCCACCTCTACTGAAGTTTAATACAGTACAATATACTGTTTTCTCAATTTTTACTTCTTGTCCTTGATTTACTTCAATAACTAGCTAACGAAGCATTTACTGGAAAAAAATCGTCTAATATCCTTACTAGTACTAGTACAGTACTGACATTAAGAATTCACAAATGTCAAGTTATCGCAAACTACTTCCTTATAGCTGTTTAGTGAAAAAGGACGATACACACTTCACTGAAACGAAATAACTGGAACTTTTCAATATTGGAACTTTTCAATATTGGATATTATTATGTAACAACGTAACTATATCCACGAACGTTTTTATAAAATCGACGGTCACAGAAGAAATCTAATCTAATTTATGTTACAATTAATGATAATTATTACACAAAACTGCGAAAATACAAACAAATTCAATCTCTCAAGTAAATCAAAATTATGGACTACTAATCATATCGACAAAAAAGTTTTTAAAAACATTGAAAAACTTGAAAGACATGTTAAGAACAAAGAATTTCCGATTACATGATAATAGTGAATACATTTTCAAATTGTAATTATTTTGTCTTAACAATATTAGTTATATAAAACTGTCATCTCCAAAACGTTAAGAATGTAACCAAGCTCAAGACTCGTACATTTCTGTCGTAGAACTGATTTCTCAAGTAATTAATATAACTATTTACAGTTCATCTTCGATACTGAAGCACAGAATTGCTTCAGAACTAGCTCGTAAATACTGACACAATTTCAATAGTGTTGTTAAGAAAATTACTAAACAGAAAACCCAAAAAAAAAAAAAATTGAAATATCTATACGATCGTAATCAGTACTGATTCGTCTGCATTTAGTTTACCGGGATTAATTATGACTTTCTTCAGAACTTAATTCATAAGGAATTAAGATATTTAGGACTGCAGAATCAGTTGCCAAAAATGCAATAGAAATAAAGCAACAAATCCTGAAAATGTTCTATATCTCAAAATTCTAGATTATGAACTTGAGTTGTCATCTCTAAAAATTCGGGTGCTTGCCAAATTTAATTTACTAGGCAAAGACGGACCTGATATATTCGGTAATATACTACACAGGAACCGAAGATAATAACATTATTGAAAAAAAATACCGTAGAGTTAAATTTCCGCTAAACTTTTAGAACAATAGTTTGCAAATATATTGCAAAGATGATTTGTCACGTACTTCTCGGAAAGTTTCAATGTTACGTTTCTTGTAAATAAGCACAACACCTGTTAACATAAAAATACAATTGAATTTGTAATTTAGGTGAAAAGCATAAACAAAACACTCTTACACGTAGTATTGTGAAATGAAAACTTGCTGTCGGCTTACATAATTCGCCCGCTTAGTCTGATGTAAAATTAAATGAATTCCAATTCTCTCGCTCGTCTTATCGGACAAAAATTTCACATTTTCAGCTAGAGGACAATGCATTGAGATTGTGTACTTATCCATTCGTAAAATACTATTAAAATAATGGGTAATTTGTGTATACCTTCATAAAATGTGTGATCTTGACACCTTTTGGAGTTAATCTCTCCGTGATAAGAAAGTAACTGACCTATGACTACGGTGTATCTATCTCCTTGTGCGCGATTTATCTTAAAATAAACTTTCTTAAGTAAGTAGATCTTAGCGAAACTTATAATGCCATTGACTTTCCTCTCGTCTTGACAAAGCTGAAATAAACTGAAACGTTAAAAAAAAACCTCTAAATCACCTGTAACTTAATGATGGGCTTATTGCTGCGGAATGTCATCAATGAAACAATTAACGCAGGTAAATAAAAACAACGTTTATATCGCGACATCATCGTTCGTTTCTTTGGACAATTTTTTTTCAAGTTGTGTTAAAACTGAAACCATTCGGACAAGTTTTTAAGCTAAATCTTAAAGAAAACGAAAGAGAAATACGAAGATCGGTAAGTATATCGTATCTTTAGATGCAAACTACATGTTTGTAATGGAGTTCTTTTTTATTATTTGCACTATCGGCGGCACAAGAAGTGTTAATAAAGCCGGCTCGGGATCGTGGAAAGTGGCGAACGATGGCGCCATTACGCGCAAAATAGACGCACTCGGAAAAATTGTGGGAGAAAAAATGAAAACGAAATCTTCAAGTATTTAGACGTCTTTTCGGATGCGATTTATTAGATACTAAAAAAAAGATTGTGCGAATTTTCATATAATATAAAAGATTTAAATCACACGGTATTGTTCGTTTCCAGTTCTGAAAAGACACGTCCACTTACTTTCTGCTGAGCTATGAATCCTCCGGTCACTCAAATCGAAATCATCTAAGACAGGTCACTCACTCCAGGTCACTCACTCACTCGCTACAACTCATTCAATTCGCAAGATCGTGCGATCGCTTGTCGTGATAACACAAATTGTATATTTGTTGATCCGTTTCAAGCTGATTTTTGACCGGAATAATTTTTTTTTTAATTTTTTCAACGAAGTGTGACCGCAATTTGTAAATTCCTCAGAGTACCTACTCTGTAACCTATTTCTTGAAGATCAAGAAATATTTTGAAATCGGAGGTTTAGCTCTATACTTTGTAACTTCAGTTATCTATTGTTCTTGAATTTTGAACATAGAGGAAGAGTAGCTGCAATAGTTACAAAATCGGTCCGGCAGTTTTATTATAAAAACAGTGTGGTGCAAACGGGATTCGTTTAGAAATACTTAAGATTTGTATCTGAAGAGTCATTGAAATAATAATTATAGTCGACTTTAATGAACCAAAAGCTCATAATATGGCAGCTTCCAAATTTCCTACAAGTTGTACTATCACTTTTTTCTTTCGAAAATAAACTGGAAGCGTTGAGATATATTTTCTGTGGACATAACTTTAATTTATTTGACTGCTTTATTTTTATAAAAATAACTTCAAGTACTTTCACAGACAGACTAGCTGAAGTTTTGTATTACATGATTTGTAGGTAATATGTCCTCTAAAGTGGCAAACAAAATTCCACGCTACTTACTCAACGCCTAACACATTCCCCATACTTAGGTGCTTCAGACATCTATTTACTCCTTTCCTGCAAATGTAAGTCCTTAAAATTATTTTGATGATATCTTAATTTAAAACTCGAGATCGGTTCATTCTAAAAAGTTGTGACTTGGTAGATAAATAAGTATGTAATCTAAGTAAAATAAAGAAATTAAAATAAATATATATCTATTGGGTGAAAATTATAAAATTTAGATTTTCTTATAAGAAAAACCACTAACTTTGGATAGTTGCTATATGTAGTAGTGGCACTCTATGAAAATATAAATTTCAATGGGGGGAGTATAATACGGGTGGTGAAATTTTTTCCAATCACTGTAACGGCTTATGATTTAAATTTGATGGGTAATACTTCTAATAGAAATATAGTTTAGGTAAAAAAAATGTCATATATCTATTGGCGTACGAAGGTCTCGCAAAAAAATGATCAGCGAGAATGGAGTATATTTTCACGAATTTCGTCATATCGCTCGGGTATTTCGAAATATTGAATTAATTTTTCTTCTACGGGATCCTCAAGTAAATGCCTAGAAATTGCTTTCAGGATTTTTCTTTTTTAAATTCAACCCCTAAGGGGATGTAAAAAAGTTGCATACATTTTCAGGAATTCCGTCATATCTCGTTGGTCTGATAAGATATAGAATTGATTTTTACTTTATCGAGATTTCTATAAGATGTATTCAGGATTTTTGGATATTCAACCCCCAAGAGGTGTAAGAGGGTTGCATACGTTTTCACAATTTTTGCAATCTTTTAGGTGTGATGAGATATGAAATTGATTTTTACTTCTTCTTTTGCAATATCTCCAAGGTTTGATGAGATATTAAATTAGTTTTATCTTCTCTACGCTTTTTATGCAATCGCCTGAAAACTTATTTCACGATTTTTCGAAATGCAATGTCATGTTTCACAAATTTCGTCATATCTCTCATATAGGTCTTATGAGGCAGAAATTTGGTTTTTTACTTCTACGAATTTTTTATGTTATCGCCTAAATACAAATTTTCAATTTTTCGATATTCGCTTAGAGGATGCGAGTATAAGAAGGTTGCATACTTTTTTGTAGATATAGTGGCCATTTTATATATACAAACGACAACAAATTGATTTGACGATTTTTCGATAATTTTTCTTGTATGAGCAGTTTATTTATTACAATGTTTGTATAAAAAACTACTGATGAATGTTGAATATTGAAAGTTGTATTTTATAAGGAGTTCTTCAAGTGATAAAATTGGTATTTTTCCAGAAAGCCTCCTAGTAACAACCGATTTTACATTTCGACTTTTACGTCAATGTTAATGGTGGTAGTGTCACAAGGACTTTTGTTGAATCCCCATTTAAACGCTTCCCGGATTTCGACCCAAAAAATAATAAAATTTCGCCCAGACTGTTGGCACCTCTGACTGAGAAATTTCACTTTCTTTGGATGCATCATTTTTTTTTCGATAGTTTGTGTTTTAGGTTTGGATAGACAAAACTTCCTTTTTCTTCAAAATTTTCAAAAATCTCAAAACTGTTTGGCTGGAGTTTCATGAATACTTTTCGAATCGTAACAAAAAATGCTATGGACAGGCTTACCTACGCATCTTAAGAACCATAACGCCAAAAATCATTTTATTACATGATCATATCTTATGATTTATACAAAACTTAACTTAAATAAAAATCATCAAAAATTCACATTTTCAACAACTTTGTCAGATAAATCACCGTAAAATTTTTGGCAACTTTATAAAATTCCAAATTATGTTATTAATCGAAAGGGAAAACACCATCCATTTACAGAAGCTAAACAAACAAAACGTCCGACGAAAGTGAAGACTATCTAGAAACTATGCGAATTCGACCATAAGATTGTCTCACAGATTGCTTATAATAACGTCAGCTCTTATTTCATCTTGAATTTATTATGAAATAAAAGTATAATTGCCTTAGTAAAATTTGTATTTAAATTTTAATCGCAAAAAGGCCTATAACCATTACAATAAAAATGTTGGCTTTTGTGAAAATGCCTAATCGTAATCGTACGATGGAAATTTCTCTTTCATCTAGAAAACGCCTATTTTATGCCTTCCTTATATTAAAGTAACGATATACAGGGAACGAGTATTATAACGAAAAGAAAAACCTGATCTTACAAGATTTCAGAGATTTCCCTAATTTCGATCACGAGCTACGATCATTTCTTATGGATAGTGAAATGATTGGATCACGTTCATTTTAAGAAAAGTGCACGGCATTTATTTACATAGTTGAGTTTTGCTGCAGAGTTGATAGTAGATGCACCTGGTGGCCTTGTTGTTTGATCTTGGCATTGCTGATGCTATCTGGTACTGGGTTAAGAAGCTGTTTATTACAGATTGATTACTATGCAAGTCATGTACTTAGAGTTAAGTAGGCTCTTGAATATTTCATTATGAGTTGATTGAACACGGGTGGCAGGTCCTTATAAGGATCTTTTAATTGATTCGAAGCGGCCGCACTACAAAGCAATACTGTACTACAAGTGTGACAAGTGTCACTTAGTACTAGTTAGCATCTAGCTTTTGAATTCCATTGAGATCTTGTTATAATCTCGCCAGGTCAGATCCTCCATAATAATGAAGGAGAACTCTATGGTACTATAGTCGAAAAGAGTAGTTAACGAAACGAAGTTACAACCGTATTTATTTTTTGCCAATTTATGGATTTTCGCGATCGTTTCCTTGCACATACGCGAACCGATCTTACAACTTTCTTATTCGCGGCAATCTCATTGAAATAAATTTTGCTGTTGCCATTTTCTTTATGATCTTACCACTTCATTTGCGGGATGATCAAGCCGATTCCAATTGACTACCTGGCTACCAATCATAAGGCGATGATGATCTAGCCAACAGATAATTTATCTCACAGCAGTAGGTTTTTATTTGCCGTATGATCCAGAAAGTGACATGATCGGTAATGATCACTTGATCAGTACTACAACATTGGTTCTGTGTACGGTGTACATATGATTGATCGATCAATTGAAATCGTTGCGGGATATCAACTTTTTGTCCATGTGCGCTATTCGCAGTAGATCAGATGGAAAACTTTCAGTATGGAAGATCGGTGCTAATGAAAATCGAGCGAAATTTCTGTGAGGTGTACGCGAGTATGTGCTAAGTTTAAGAGGTTTCGTTTTTTAAATGATCAAGCTATTGTTGAAATCGATTAGAGTTTATGGCTTCCTGTGGTTATTAATTGAAGTCTATAGATTGCTTTGGACGGTAGCCTTTTGTTAATTGTTAAAAAAAATAATAAAAGTTATAGGGTCAAGGTTAATCCTGCTTGGATTAGCGGTTCGATATTTATTGTTTTCGTGATTGGTGTTGAAGTCTCTATATAATTGAGATAGATAGAGAATTCACTGTCAAAAGAATCATGAACTATGGCATTTTATTTAATTGCTTAGTAGGAAGTGGAGTGTTTTCCACACCTGAATTCAAGCCAGAACTTGCTCTTTACTTCCAGTGCATAACCTGTTAGTAGAAAACTTAATATTTTGGCTTTGGTAAGGTCTTCCATGGGTAAATTTATGATACTTCTTATAAATAAATCAATTGACTATTTTTGGTTTGTCTGCAAGTTTGTTCGCCCATAATTTGTAAACTGCATCACCGATTTTGACAAAATTTTTAATACCTATAGAAAAAAATACTCTTGTGGATCCCATCTATAAGACGGTAATTTTTAAAGATTTGTTGAGGTAAAGTATGTTTTCAGTTTCATACCTTGACCAGGACTCACTATACAAGACCGTTCATACCAATCTTTCAATCACATATCTAAGTAGTACAAAAAAATTGTAATAACAAAATAATATATTACAATAATTAGAGAATCTATTCTAAATATGCCTAACGATGACTTCTCTTATTTTTACAGATATGTCCACAATTACTTTGCATCACAGTGATAACGCTATGTGCTTCCTTAACCAAAGCTTCACCACCAGTCAAACACTTACAGCCGCCTCCATCAAATTTCCGTCGGATACCACCGCCCGTATTTCGACCGATTTCTTCCGAACCGCCAGGATTCATGTCCCGTATAGCGCGATGGTTTGGCTTCGGTGATAATCCCAAGGAACAACATTCACAAGCTAGCTACTATCAACCACAGTACAGAGAACCGCCATACAATAGCTATCATCAGTATAGCAGGCCGCCCAAGGCTCCGTGTAATCCGTGCAATAACGTCCCCTGGATACCGATGTTTCCAGGGAATCTACAATATCCAGTGCTAAAAAGTGATCCGGTCCATCCCCAGATAAAATACAGTCATCATCCAAATAACAATAACTTCGATGGTCCTCCGCAACATATTTCCTTACCTACGTTCAGTCCACAACTAACTCCTCCTAAACAGTATGCTCCTGCTTATAATTTTCCACCACATAAGGATTTTAAACGACCCGGCGGATATCTTCCACCAAATGGTCAACAACATGACATTGGCCCGATACCGCTTCCAAACTTAAGTGTAACGCCAATTCCTCCACTGTACGATGCAGTGCCATTCCATGACTACCCCCGGAATAATGATCTACTAGATATTATCGAATCGGTGACTCATTCATCCATTCGACATGAATCCTTTCCAAAGCAAACTCTATCCAATCCGAACTCTGGGTCTGCAGTTGAAATAATCAAGAGCATTCCCGTAACTGAATTCTTGTCATCCATTGAATATCCTGCAGATGTCGTTCAGTCTTCTGTAATAGACCTATCCATAGATCATCCCCCACCCCAACCACCTGCTCTGTACACACAACCTTCTTCGACTTCGTCTACACAACAGCCTCCTGAACTTTTTAGTCACCAACCTTTAAATGAGGAACTTCACCAGCCAACTCACCCTACACATTCTCCAACTTACCCTCCAGATAATCATCTTCCCGAAGACGTTCCTCATCTAACCGAACTCGGAAGCTATAGTCCAGGCCAGGCACCTCCACATTCCGAATACCTGTCGAATCCAATTATAGTCCAACAACAAATTCTTGAACCAGATAGCTACCCGGCTGCATCGTCACATAACATTTCGTACCGTCACGAGAACAGTTTGGACGTAGGGAACTTTGTAAATCCTTTCCAAGCGGGCTACGAATCAACAACAGATTCACCCATAAATACAGTAACTGGCACTACACTTCCCGATTATGACGGACCAACCACAGTCCCGAACATAATTCCCTTCCAGCCAAATCTAAATAAGATGAATCGAGAAACTCCTAAGAATCTTCTGGACTCCCCTATTTATTACACTCGGGGAAGTTCCCCACGACCATTTACCCGAGATCCTAGCGACCTTAGCGTTCGAAGCTCAAGTTCATCCTACGATCATCCGAACAGTCTTTGGCAGTCTCCGCCAACTCCAACTCCTTGGGCGTTTGCTCCCACTCCAACTTCAACGTACAGTGCTCTGGACGCAAGTGGGCTATATGCAGGCATATCACCTCCGGCTCTCTTCCAATCCTCTCCGCAACCCTTTGAATATCGTTCAAATCACCAACCCAAAAATATCCATCAAATTATCATCCCCTACACTACAAATAATAAACCGACGCCCTTCAAGTCGCGCGACGAACAAAACGATCAACCTACGGATGATAGACGCTACTTGCACTGGTCAAACTCACATGAAATCGACCTTCACGAACAGCAGGAATCAAAGGTTGTGACAGCTACCGAAACTCCTGGTACTACCAAAACGACAAAATACTTAACGAAGATCCTTGTTTCCAATATCCATGACCTTCTCAAGCGGGAGCACGAGCTCAAAAATAACTCCAAGTCAGCGTTCGATATAAAGAAACTGCAGAAAAATATCGACGACTGGACGGAGCAGGAATTCACGTCGCTATCCAACAAAGGAAGCACAGTTTCAGTACGAGGTCGTTCAAAGAATATCCCGAATGAGTACCTGACTACAACTCCCTCCTTAACACAACTCCGAACGGGTAGTTTATCCACCGAACTGCCAACAACAACTGCCAGCTATGGCAGTTTGCTAGGTGACGACGAGATCAAAAAGTTCGACTTCTTAACAAAACTCGTCGAGGACAATCGCCTCGAGTGGAGTGGTCCGACTTCAGCTCCTCAAGTTGTTCCGTCAACCACAGAAAGTCCTTCGATATCACCATTCTATGTGCGGGCGGTGTCACCAACGTCATCTCCACATGAACTCTGGAACCAGCTCAAGGTTTCAATTTCACCGCTAACTAAGGAAAAGGTTTACGTGGTCACGCCACAACCGCAGTTTCATCATAGGACGACGTCACAGGACAACTTAGGAAATTTTAAATCACCCCGATTTCTTGTACGACCAACGCCTGGAGTTAGTAAGTATACAAATTATATGTCCTAACACTTTAAGAAGGTCTAAAGGGATTTGTTTTATTGCTACTAGGAGAAAAAAGTTTGTCTGTTTAATACGTTTGTAGGCTGGTAGCTTACAAACTCCTTTAAGTAGTTACATTTCAATGAATAGCGGTATGGAGGGAGTGTTTCAGACAATAAAATTTAGTTTTCATATCTCAGGAACCGCTTAAGATAAGAAGTTGAAGTGGTTTTCATAGAGCTATGACAGTGAAGTGATTTGAAAAAAATGGTGTTAGAATGGGGGAGGAGGGAATAAATAATGTTCACGAATTTTGTCATATTCCTTAGGTTTTCTGAGATATCGCGTTAGTTTTATTTCCACGAATTCCTTAGAAATAACCATGGAAATTATTTTCTATTTATACTGGAAATTAGTTTTCATAACAACGCAAAGAATTTTTTCTAAATTTTAATTGGAAAAAAAAAAATTTTAATTGTTTAAATTAATTTTTTTCTCGCAGGTTCTGCACATAATTCCAGCAGTACACCAAGTTACAGTCCCGAACTTTTCGGTTTAATGGGAATTTCGGCGTACAGTCCGGCAGCTCCAGTCGAAACACTAGATGGTCATTCCAAAGCAAGTGACCGTGTCATTTTAATTTGTCAACACTAATCTTACAGCAAACAGCGTTATTAACTTTTTCATCTTTCAGGTGATAACAGTGGTGACCCCGTCCGCTACCAATAAGAAGCGATCAGCCGAACTTGAAACCCCGACCGAGTCGACGACAACGAATCGAACAATTAGTTAAGTTCCACACACTCCACATAGTATCCATCAATACCTAAATTATTCCTCACATCATGTTAACGCCCCCATCCACCATTCGATTCATTAATTAAGTTAAGGTGCCAGAGTGACCGATGTGAATTGTTGTACGCGTGTGCCTGCTGAATGAGTGCAAAATTTCAAAAGTATAAGAAAACATGAAGCACTAAGTCGTTCTCGACTGACTGACCGAAAGCTGTGATAGTCCTGGAATTCCAACGCGAAACGACCCACAAATCAGAGACGCCACCCCGCTATTTTAGTATTTATAAGAGTCAATTTAAGCCGTCACTACTACTTTTCTGAAAGTCCCAGATCTTGGTCCTTGTTCCCGAAATTCATCGCTCTGCAACCGTTTTCAAGGAATACCGAAGTGTCACAGCTATCATCGACAAATTGTTTAAATCGATAGGAAATAAGAAAAAAATATAAAATAAAAAAAAATATATTTTATACTTTTTTTTAAAAATTAATTAATAATAAAAATAAAGTAAGAAAAAGGTTAAGTAAAAAATAAACTATGTGCATTTTAGCGGAAGAGTTTTAATTTATACCGCACTAAGCCGGAAATTCACACGGGGCGTAATCGAACACCTTCGAGATCAGGTGATCAGATCATCGCCGTGGATAACTTCACGCAACAGCAACAGGTAAGCAAATTTCACATTGAACAATAATCGAGCATTGAAATCAAAGTTAAAGCGGAAAGCGTTTTTTAGTGGTTTGCTAAAAAAGCAAAGTCAGAATGGTTTTTTAAATTCAAGAATTAGGAATGGGCGTCGGATTTTAATAGTCCGGTGGGTGGTTAAAGAGTCAAATGGGAGTTGGTTAGATGACCTTGATTGAATTATTCTAATTTTCTTGGGTTAATTTTTTTTCTCTCATGTCGATGAAATGTTTCCGATTAGCCGATAAAACCTTTTCTCTGTTTTTGTTTCATTTTAATTTAGAAATCTGAAGTAATCGGACAGCAACAGTGTACTTAATTTATAATTGTATCTGATTAATTCGAATTAATCTCGTAAGAAAAAGATCGGTACAAAAAGATAGTTCTTTTCCAAATTACTTTGAAATATTAAATACTTGCTCGGTGCCAGAAAGGACCAGAGTGAAAGCAATTGAATTTGACACGATCATTAGGTGGACAAATGCGATACCTTTCTTCGGCAGTTTAATTAAGCGAAGAATCGGAAAATTTAACAACCTCCTAATATTAGCCAATTGCGTAATTATTTTGCCCGAAGGTGGTCAGATTTTAGGTTTGACTCTTACAATGCTTTTATTATTAAAATAAAAATCAATTTATTGTTCTGCTTTTACAAAGGCCGTTTTTGAATGTGGATATACGATTGGAAGAGCTACGTTACGAAGACCGTTTTATAGGATTAATTTTTTTTAAATTACCTTTTTCACTTATTTATTTATTACAATTATTCTATGAGATATTTAGAGTTTGTAAAATTTTTGTAGAGATCGGACGAAACAAAATTATTGTTTTTACAACTATAGTGTGGTATTTCCATTTGTTGACAAATTATGTTATTAATTAAAGCGATACTTCATTTAGGAAAATTACTTGTTAGCACCTTAGTGGACGTTGGCAAATTACTGCATAATAGAAACTTTAAGGAGCGTAATGTGGGCACGTGATCATAATTTTAAAAATTGGTTGATAAAGGACAAGAAAAATTTCTTTAAAATTTCTTATTGAAATAAATACAGGAAACTACAAGGATTTTCGGTGGAATCAAATATAAATCTAAAAATGAACAAATAAGATATGTTGCGATGCACCACATGTAGTATAAAAACAGACAACGTCAACTCTTACACTCAATCAGTTGTTGATTTATGAAGCGATAAACGAGTGCGATTAAATTATGTGAATGCAAATGTGAAATCATTTATGGGACTGGTAATGTATAATAGTGTAATAATCTAATAATTGACAATTATTTTATTGTGAATTTGAAGGACACCCAACTCTCGTTTTATACGGTCTTTTTTTCCACGATTTTGAAATAACACGGTCCACGAAGAAGAAAAATTACCACTTTTTTACACGACACTTTTGATCTAACACGATAGCAAAAAAAATTTATTGGATGGCAAATAAAAAGGCATGGATGACGACCGATTTATTCAACGAACGCTTCGTTCCTGAAGTCAAGAAATACCTATATACAGGGTGTTTGGTACTCCGTGTGCCACCTTGTAAAGGGGGTTTTTCTTGATATATTTGGAGAAAAAAATTGTTATACAGGGTGGGTCAATTTTCAATATCAGTGGAGATACAGGGAGGTTAAGAAAAGTGTTTTTACCGGTACCCTCACTCACTTAAAACATTATATCTTGAAAACGAATAATCACAAGGCAAAGTGTTATAACTCGTTCTTTAGGGTATCGAATTACCTTTCATTTGATGTAACAGTCTAAATTGTAACCGCACTCAATCTTGAGATATTTACTCGGAAACACAAATTTTTGCAACGTCAACCCTAAAAATTCAGTGATCTATGTAGTTTTTCTCAGAAAACCCCATTATAAAAAAGTCATTTCAATTATATTTTTTTATGAACCGTATTATTACCTACAAAAGCTGCAAACATATGTATGAGTTACAATTAACATTTTCGAAGTAATAGTTAAAAATACATATCGCATAAAAATTAAATATTTAAAAAGTCAGTGCCACTTTTATACAAAAAGAAGAACATGTTGATCTACACTCCTTGCTTGAACGGAAAGAATTTAATAATGGTTAATAAATGTTCAAAATAGCCGTTTTTGGCGAGTGTTCTCTTGGTATTCATATTCCTGAACTGCTGCCTTACTTCTATTGCTGCCGCATCGATCCTGGTATTTAGATCTTCCAATGTTACTACTGCCGTTGCGTTGACAAGGTCCTTCATCCGTCCCCATACAAAGAAATCCATAATAGTAAGATCAGGAGATCTTTCAGGCCAGTGTATCGGTCCATTTCTACCGATCCAGCGATTGCTATAATTGAATTTAACCAATCTGTGATTTGTCGGCCGTAATGAGCTCGAGCACCATCGTGTTGGTAAAACATGGAAGCCAATCGTACCAGTGGAATATCATCCAACAAGTCCTGTAGATCATTTGATAAAAAATGTAAGTAATTGGAGCTATTTAGAGTAGGCGGAAGCCTAATAGGTCCAAGAACAAAAAGTTCTTGAATTCTAAGTAATTTTACTCGTCGATAATGCTCCCAGTCATCCTGTGCCAGATTATCCAAATATCCAATTGGTATTTTTGCAGCCTAATACCACATCTTTGATTCAGCCATTAGATCATTAGGTATAATAGCAATATTTAAAATTTATTATATTAATGCTAGCTTAATATATTTTACAATCAGTGGAGGAAAAAACATGACGATCGTAGATGCATGGAAAAAGTATATGATAATGGATTGTGTTACAAATGCTTTCTTTGCCATAAAACTTATATTTTTGAATTTTTACAAAGGAATTTTTTAAAATTGAATGTTGTTTATTTAATAAATGAATTATATTTTATAGAAATAACATAATATATATATCGATAATATCGGGCGATATTTTTTAAAGCGATATATCGATATTAAAATCCGACTATCGGACCCGATATTTTTTGTTAAGTATAGCATATTTTAGAAGTCGAACGTAATTTTTTATTTCTGCTTATTTTTGTGTATATGTACCTACTTATACTTTGGCCGCAAATTTAGCTATTTCTAGTCGATATTTTACGTGGTAATCTTATAATTTACTTATGCCGAAACATTCGGAAAACAGAACGTCTGAATATCTAAAATTAAGCAAACATCTGACCCGAACCCTAGTGATAGCTCTGACTGGTCATATTGTTACATGAGGAATCATCTCCATAGGATTAGTCTCTCTGAGAGCAAAATATGCAGAATTTGCGATGATGGAGATGAAACACCAGAGTACATTCTCTGTGAATGTGAAGGACTTTTTCATAAAAGACTTCATCACTGACTTGAAGCTATCTGTTCGTTAAAATTGATGTGCAATATATACAACCTTCGCAAAAATAATACAATTTTACTCCACTCTATTTGCTTGCTTTGCAGTAAGTAATTGCCCAAAATTTCATTAGAGTAGTTTCTGAGAAAATGGGTCATAAAATTTACACTGAAAAGCCCTTGCGATATGCTCCCCTTAACGTTAAATTTGATACGGGAAGGGAGATAAGAATTTATTTTTCATTGAAAAAAATATTCGATATATCGATATTTTTTTTCGATATATCATCAGCCGATATTGATATTTTTTTCATTATCGATATATCGATATTTTTTTTCGATATCAATATCCCTACATTGGTTGGTAGTCGATAGCCGGTTACGTGGTAAATCAAATTTCGGTCGCTATGTAGGTTTGTGTCCTTACATAAGATATGGCGGAGAAATTCTTTGAGTGAGTGTAACATATTGCCTGTCTCGAATCAGTGCTTGTTTTTTGAAAATTGAACACAGAAGGTTTTCTATGTCAAGAATTCTGGACAAGAGGCTTTACACGAAATTGCCTTACAGTCAGAAGGTTGGTGAGGGAGGGAGGGCACTACACACATTTTCTTCTTCCATAATTCAAATTTCATTGTGCGCACAAACCCACCATTTTACATCAACTAAGCTGTGACTAAAACCGTTTTGAAGTTTGTACAGAATCGAATTGTAAGTGGTGACATCACCCATCTCATAGCGGTTTCTAAGAACAAGAAAATTTATAGTATTGCCGCATATTGGAGATCGAAGCTTAATTTCTGTAGAAAAACATGTATATGTACACTGAAAAAAAATTTTTTTTTCTTAATAGGTTTCGGTTAAAATTACGAGTATAATATAAAATTCTTCTTCGAAATAAATGAATACGAAAATCACAATGTAGATGACAGCTTTTACATTAAAGGGTTCATATTTTTTCCATTGATTTCAATTTCCTGTAATTTTCTGGAACGATGTTTTGCATAAAATAATTAAAAAAAAGAAATAATTATGGCACAGAGAGTTTAAAAAAACTACATTATCAAAAAGAACTGTTTGGTTCACATTATCGGCAACAATCTAATGACCCGGGTCCATTTGTTGCATTTCCGCGTATCGTACCACGATTGCGTATCATTCACTGAACGAATACAGTGTGGACACTACACAATTTTTCTTGTATCAAGAGTGCCTTGCATTTCAAAATGCTCGATACGCGATTACAAGTGAACACGTGTCTCAGTTTTGGTTCAACTGCAAATATAAGTTGACCGAATATGCAATAAGGTGAAATTACAAAATTTTTTCACGAGTTCGATTGCTTTCTCCGTAATGACAAAACAAACGTCCCGAACGCGAATCAGCAATATTGTGCAACGCAATATGTCCACACATGACTCCACCGCGTATCGTATCATTCCTTTGATGTGGTGGCAAAAAACCGCCAAATGACCGATCGGGTTCATTGCGTTTCTTTGTATCACATTTTGATACAGAACGGAGATACGTTTGTCGTATCCACTAAGATGCAACGAGAACACGATACGCAGAAATGCAACAAATGGATACCGGCCTTAATAATTATATGGGTATGCCACTGCTAGTGCTGAATTGTTGTAAGAAAGTAGCATATTTTACGGACGAAATTGAGACTGAGTTTCAGCTTATACATAGTTTAATTGTTATTATTATGACTGCTCAAAAGTTGATCCATTTCTAGTAAATAAATGGAAAGTTGTATTCTTCGTTGACTAAGTAGCTAGCGTGACTTCGCACGGATTAAAACAATTACCTAGCCAAATTCGGTGCGGTTTAGTTCCATGCTAAAACATTGAGTTGATTTCAATAGTGCTTCTCAAACCCGAAATAAATATTTCTCTGAGCGAGATATGACCAAAATAAAATAAAATTACACAATTAAGAAACACAAATTTTTTTTTCGGATTACAGAAATTTTATTGTCGCTCAATGATAGTTGGAACTATATTCCGCCTCAGCTAGGACACCACTTCTTTTGATAGATAAAACATCTTAGCTGGGACAGGGTTTCTTTCACCCTATAGGGGTTATAGGAGAATTCAGTACTCGAGAAAGGATCTCAACAGTTCTGCTATCTCGATTCAGCAGAAAAGACACCTCAGAAGAGGTGTAATCCTTTTAAAAGTTAAAAAAAAAACAGTTCAAACAACTTGATTTTACTCGTATTTTACCACATTTATTAACATCTTTTTTCACATTTCAAATATTCAATTTATAATTTAGCCTCAAAACATTCAAATTCTAAAATCTTGTCGGTGCCTTGTATCTGTAACCATCAGGTCCTAAACTATGTGCTGGAGCAGGTTCCTCACCCTGATTAGCCTGATTAGCTGGCAGGTATTGACGTGGTGGTCCGAATCCAGCGGCTACACGTCCAAAGTCCTGATCATTAATGAAAGGTGGAAGATATTCATTTGAAGGACCGCTGGAATCGGCTGCTGAAACCACAACTGCGATAAGAGCTACAGCTACAATTGCGAAGATAGTTTTCTGAAAAACGAATAAATTCTTCCATTAGAATAAAATTCAAGCAATCTACGCGGTTCTCTTACCATTTTGAATTTACTGTTTTGAATTATTCAAGCGAAGACTGAATGATTTCCGTTGATTACAATTCGACTATTTATACCCATAAATTTGCAAATCTGAATAAAATCAGTTGGAGGATTTGCTAAAATTGCCTCTAACATTTCAATTCAAGTCGAGAGCTTCAATTCCTATTCGAAATATCATTGTCTTCTTAAGTACCTTAGCCATTTCGGTAGTTAAAGTGTAAACATTCAGCCACTTGAAGAATACTTTTAAAGTTCGTTCCGCAGTAGCGTTTAAAGTGTTTTAGCACTCAAGGACCAGAAGTGCGGGTCTTGTTTATCGATATCTGTGTATCGAAGAGTGAGTATAGTAATAATTGTTATTAGATACAATCTATGAAAGATTTTTTTTGTTCGTTGGGCTGAAGAAGTAGTATTAGAAGTATCTTCCGCTACTTGGAGTGTTGTAGATCTCTGGCGTGCCATATAAGGAAGCTTAGCAATAATACTTCCTATAAATTTTTTTTAGGTTCAGTTATGCAGAACCCTCACGCATAAAATTTGGATGGATGGCAATGAAATATTGAATTTAAATTGCTATTAAGAAAAATCAGATTTTCTGATTCTTGGCTCGATTATGCATTGTTTTACTATGTATTAAACTTCTTTGAGGACCACTATTAACATTTATAGTCGTGTGATAGGCATATATTATTAATTTTCTTTTTAATTTGGGGGTTCGCAGATTTCTGCATAATCCTGCTAAATTTAGACTTGGGGATGTGTAAATAAAAAAAAACCTCAGAACTTTCAAAATTGAAATTCAATTACCAAAAAAATTCAATTTAATTTTTCAAAATGCTGACCTGCACAATTTATCTGTATAAAACCATTAGATATTCTAAATTAAATAATAAAATTAAATTTTACTTTAAAATATTGTTTTTAACCTCTTTCCGATTTTTGCACTTTCATTACTGTATAAAAAATTAGAATTCAATTTCAAACGTTGAAGATAATTATGTTCTCTTTCTAAAAGTTGCTCTCGACAAATCGATTCAAAATTCACAAAAAAACAATTCTAGAACACCGTAATACGAAGTTCGATTCCTTAAATCGACATTTAAAAAAAAAGGAAAACTTTCACAATTTCCAAAACTCTGCTCAATTCAAAGCTTCAAATAGAATAAAAATTTAAAATTTTACAGACTCGACAAAAAACAACTTTTTAAATTGGTGAATAAAAGAAGAAAGGTTTATAGATTGATTGCCAAAGATCAATTAAAAACTAACAAATTAAAAAAAAAATCTAAAACTTTGCAATTGAAAATTCAACCCTTCCTGGAATACTCAAGCAAATCGATTAAAATATAGCATTTGAAAAAGAAAAACAATTGCCTCCAAAACTATATAAAACTCCCAAAATCAAATTTGTCTATTGTATCTATCTTTTTTTGATTCCTGCACATTTCAAAATTTAACTCGATGATATTCTAATCCAAAAATTAAAAATAAAAATTGAAAAATCTAAAAAAACTCTTACAAATCGAGTAAGCACTTCAAACAAAATTAAAAAAATTAAAAACTGGAGCAGCCTTCATTTCAAAGCTCTACACAATTCACTACTCAGCTTCCCGAAAATCTACTAAAAATTAAAATTAACTTTCAAAAATTTGTTAAAACTCCGCAAAATGACAAATTCCATAAAGTCAAAGAAATTTCCATTCGTAAATTTTTTTCTGAACTCAGCATAATTCAGATTTCAAGTCTTCACAGCAGTGAATTCGATGACACTCAAAAATCGCAATGGAAGAAAATTTCACTTCCTGTACTCAAAATTCTTACAAATTAGAATTTTCGGTATTAGGGTCTTCTAATTAAGGAGTAAAAATGATTATAATTTTCATTAATTTTATTTAAATAGTTTTACAAATAAAAACTTTACTTCTGTTATGTTACAACTATTAATTTAAATATCCTAAACACTAAAAAACAGAGGTAGATCTTATAAGTACCTGTTGCTCCGGACGTATACATTTTTTGTAAAAATTATAAATCATAAAAATTATTTACATTAATTGTACAGAGATCAATGCTCGATTCATTTTCTGTCTTCGGCCTTTTCTAATTTTCGTCGTTTTCGTTTCGAAAGAATACTTTCCAAAGTCCAGAAGATCACAGTTGTAAAAGTCAGCACATTTAAACAATGCAATGTTATTGTGTAGTTGGTTTTATCACGTATCACACCTGCGAAGAAGAAACAAGGTTAGATTTTAGCGAATTGTTTTCAATTAACCGCGTCCATTGGCTTACCAACAATTGGTCCCATCATAAGAGTAAATAGTCCAGAGATTAGAAGCTGTAGTCCAGAAGCGGCTGGTAATCGCTTAAGCGGTACATAACTCGGGATAACTAATGCTAAAAATACTGTCCTTAGTGCCTTGCACATTCCAATCCACGCTGCCGAACACAGCAAAATCTCCATCGTGTGAATATGGGCTATGACAATTCTTCCGAAAGCCATTCCCAGAACGCCCAGCAAGAAGAACGTTTTGTTCTCCCAGCCAATCCGTTCGGCAATGAACGGAATCAAAAATCTCATACCACTGTCTAAACTGGCCAGCAAGGACATAAATAGCGCAATCTGTGGCTTCGTAAGTCCGAAGTCGCTCAGAATGAACGGCGTCAAAATCGAGAAATTCATTTCGGAAAAGTTGGCTATTGTAATACCAAGCGTAAGATTAACGTAGGTCAGATCCTTGAGCAAGTCCAAATCGAAAAAGATGATAACCTTTCGCCAGAGCGAGTAGTTCTCGCATTGCTTTTCCGGCTCGATTTCGTTTTCCGTCGCCAAGAATTTTCGTTCCTCCTCGCAAGTACACAACCTAAGCTTTCCCTCTTCGCCACCATTTTCCATTTTCCTTCGCGTGACTTCCTTTTCCCGATTGAAGTTGTTTGCTTCCGGCATGGGCTTCAATTGCTCACCATCCTTCTGAGTACTATATTTGGCAAAATTCGGACTTGAGTAGCGATGGGAGGTGGTCATATTCTGATTTGAGTTCCACCTCTTCGATGCTAGGGACAGTTTCGAATCGCATTTATTTTGGGAGTACCAGCCATCGTTGGCACGCGACAACATGGGCGTTCCGGGGTCGATTATCTCGTATCCTGGCATATCACAATCGTCCGCATTATACAAATACTGGCTGGCAAAAATACTGGAAGTTTTCTGCTTTCGCAAGCGACAGTATCCACAAAGGTGTTCCTCGACACCGGCTTCAGGTGCATCGGGCTTTTGAGGCGCTGTATGCCATTGAACCGGCTGAAGAACCAACGCACCAGCGATAGCGTGTAGAGCGATACCTGATAAGATCAGAACGGTTCCTTGTACGCCATAAAACGCTAGAAGTCCTGTCACAACATACGGCATTACAATCGGACCCAGCGAAGTCATAGTCCAAGAGAAGCCTGTTGCGAAACGTCTCTTCTCCTTGAAGTATGTGTTTAAAGCAAGCGATGTACAGGACATGTACAATCCAAACCCAGCACCTGCAATTGAAAACATTAGATCAAAAATATCTGAAAGTCCTTTCCAATTCGATCTTACCATAGAGAATAGATATCGAAATTAGATACGTTATAAATGAATCCGCAATTATTGTTAAGAAGAGTCCCAATAAGACTATTACTGCTGCCACTAGAGCCACTTGCCGAAAGGTGTACCTTCGGAAAACCGGACCGTTCAAAAGACCTGCAATTTTATCTTCGTTAGAAAAAAATTCTTCAATTCCCGAATAGCAACTGATTCTTACCAGTTACCGACGACAGCGCATTATTCGCATTTATAAGTGTTGTAATTTGAGAATTTGAGATGTTCAAGTCCATGAGCCGTTCTCGGAAGATGAGCCCAAACTGCTGTATGACCACGAATATTGACAGCTAAAATGAAACACATCAGCTTTTCTAGTTCTTCAAGAAATTTTAATACTGAATGCTTACATTAGAAAGTCCGCCAGCGAAACAAATGACCCATCCCCACCCGCCATCGGGAGCTACGAAATTCGATCCCAAGTCGCTCCTGTCCTTTCGTTGTTTTTTGAGAGGTTTCTTAGTTTCGTCATATTTAATCGATTTAGTTGCCATGATTCATTGAGTTAAGCTAAAATGAAAATTAAAAATTTAAATTATATTTTTAGAATTAGAAAAATGTACTGTGAAAACATTCACCAAAAAATTAGAGAGCTCTACGGGGAGCATTATCTCAAGGAAGCGAGGAAGTTAGAGAAAACCAAATTAAAAATCGACAATATTCTAAACCAACTAGCCTTTGAAAAAATGTGCCGTGACAAAAATACCATCCCCAACGCCTTTGTTCTGACCAACATCTGGAACAACAAAAAAAGTCACACTATACTCAGAAACGCAAGCATTCAATTACTAAGGAACGACATCGAATCAAAGAGAACCAAATTAACTCATCTCAACAAGGAAGCCCTATCTCTTCAGCTACAATTAAGCAATCGTGTGTCCAGAGACATCTTCGAACGCCTTGCCAGCATGATATCAGATCGCTGAGACATCAATTTTGCCAGGACAAAAGTAATGCCTGAAAAGAAATTCGACAACTTATGGACCACCCAACCATCGTACCACTACCACAGCTCAACAAGACCAAAATAGAGGTAAACCTTTCCACTGCGGCTTTATCGGAAGAACAGGAGAATATTTTAATCAAAGGTTTCAACTTCGCCATCACACCCAACAAAATCGCAAACGAAGAGATTATCCAACAAATTGAGCCGGCAATCAGAAGTCTCCCTCAGGCAATGCAAATCCGGCACGAAGTCTGCCACATTATAAACCATGCAATCCCCCCGGTGGCGAACATATCCAAACCTGAACGAAGGGCCCTCAAGGAGCTAAAAGAATTGAAGGACATCTCAATTATGCGGGTTGACAAAGGAAACGCCACAGTAGTTATGGACACGACGCAATATGAAGCTAAACTTCAGAGTATTTTACAAATAGGACAGAAATACACCGAAATAAAAAGAGATCCAACTGCTTCCCTCCATCGAAAACTAGTACTATTGATGAAAAAGGACCGTAACGTAACCTTGATGTCAAAATATTCAAAATTGATCCCTTCTGATTCACATACTCCGAAAATGTACGGTTTACCAAAGTTCCATAAAAAGGATACTCCACATCGCCCTATTGTTAGTTCCATCGGATCAATTACGCAAGGTTTAGCCAAAGCATTCGCGGCTGTTGCGCCCCTTCGTTGGAAATACGCCCAGGTCCATAAAAAA
The DNA here is from genome assembly GCA_951812415.1 of Beris morrisii. Classification (NCBI taxonomy): domain Eukaryota; kingdom Metazoa; phylum Arthropoda; class Insecta; order Diptera; family Stratiomyidae; genus Beris; species Beris morrisii. The sequence goes on along the minus strand of OX638310.1, from coordinate 165,786,217 downwards.
TTTTACACATTTAGTAGAAACATTAAAAAACCTTCAAATAAGCCCGGAGGACATAGTAAGTTTGGACGTCGAATCCTTGTTTACCAACATACCGATCAAGGACACCATGCATCTCATCAAAACACTCATACCAGATAACAGAGTTGGATTTAGTTGATTTTTGCCTAAACAACACCCATTTCTCAGCATAGGTAAACTCTACAGACGGAAGGAGCCGCTATGGGGTCCCCAATATCTCTAGTAGCTGCGAAAATTTTCGTGGAAGAATTCGAAAAGAACGCGCTCAACTCAGCACCACTAAAACCGAAACTATACCTTCGATATGTTGATGATACCTTCAGCATTTGGCAGCATGGAAACGAGGAATTAGATAAGTTCCTGGACAATCTCAACCCATGCCCAACCCATCAAATTCACAACGGAGATCGAAAAAGACGGCAAACTCCCCTTCTTGGATGCACTAGTTGAAAAATCTGCTCAATCTCTGCATTTCTCTGTTTATAGGAAACCTACTCATACAAACAGGTATCTGCACGCATCATCCTAAGCAGAAGGAAGGAGTATGTACTTAGAACACTTATCCACATGTATCTCCAACGGTAAGCCACACGCCCTTCGCAACGAAATGGAACATCTACAGAAAACCTTTGCAGCCAACGGATACACGAAGAGCACTATCAACAAAGTATGCAAACAAAAACCAAAAGCTATGAAGAACCAGGAAGAAAAAGATAAGAACGACCATACTATCAAACGGTGGGTGACATTACCTTACATAGAAGGTACCACAAATCAAATCGGCAATACGGACGACCTACTTTACGGCAACTACGATCCGAGGCATTTATAAAGTTCCCTGCGGGTCTTGTAACAAAGTCTACGTTCTATGAGAGGTTCAATTTTTCAACTAAATATATGCATTTCTATTAGATCTAATAATTAATTTAATTAATTAAGATCAATGTGTTTTATGTATTTAATTTATTTTTATCCGCAAACTACTGTACTTTTTTATAACAATTGTGTTTTTTAATTCATACAATTTTGTTTTTTTTATTTAGAACATATTTTCTTTTCTTTTTCATTAAAGCCCATTTTATTTTCTCTGTCCCTTCCCTTATGCTGTCTGGGAAGTACTTAAACTCGTCATTTTTGTAAAATAAAATCGGTTTGACTACACTTACGTAAAAACAAATTCTATATTTTCTCAATAATTTATGTGGACGTAAATTCGATTCTTAATTTGCAATTTATTCCCATCAAATCTTTAAAACAATGAAAAAGATCTTTACCAATCAGCACACTTTTGATTAGGTAGCTTGATTTGATGGCGAATCTTGGCAATTGATTTTAGTGATATCAAAAAAATCTCAGATGTATTCTTTAGCATTTCATAGATAAAGAATTTGATCGCGTCATTGCAATATTTATATCTAGTCATATATCACGTTGTCAATGCATGAATTACTCTCAATATTGTATTCGCTAGATCCCATTCATTCAATTAATTTGTTGATTTTTTCGCCCGATGGAGCGCTCAATCTTGCCGAATTTTTATCAATTTGATTAGATTTTTCTACCACACATGTTTAATAAAAACTGTATCAAAATGATGGTTAGGATAGAGTTTACTCATTGTATAAAACTTGATTGTCCCATGTGGAATACCTACCTACTTATCTGTACTTTGACTTGTTTCTAGTCAATATATAGAAATTAATCAAGGTTGACGAGCTATCAGAAATGAAACAATATATCGAATTTAGCACCTACGATTGATAAGGGCACGCAACAACGACGTGAAAATTTAATGCTCCGATATTGTCATAGAAATTTTGCAAAATCATACTTTTATTTTGTTAGTTTTAAATAAAATTAGAAAGAACATAGGAAAAAATCTTCATTATTCATGTTAAGATTTGATAAATGCTACTAATAGTTAAAATAAATGAACTGGAGGTGGAAAATTTAAATCAAATATAATACTCTGATGGAAATTCGATGATCCGCAGACGTATAGCAAAATAGAGGCAAAGGCCGACAAAACCTTGATATCGAGACGATATTGATGGATACCTTGAAAACCTTCTTTGTACCTTCACCCTCATACAAGTATGAACTATTACGCATGAGCCATTCTTGAAATTATTAAATTTTAAGATTTTCCAGCAAACTTTCTCATCCCTTCGAACCACCATTTAAAAATTTGCAATAATAAAGTGTTTAAAACTTGCTTTCCCGGGAAGGGTAGTTTTTTAAAGACTCTCGTTTGGTTTGCGACTCCAATGATGAGTACAATACCTTCTGCTTTCAATTTCGTATCCGAAACTTTAAGAAAATCATCGAAAAAAAAATTTGTTTTTTTCCTTCTTTTCTTTGTAGCTCAGTTCTTAGGATATGAAAGATAATTTTCGACAAAATATTTATGCTTCCATAACAATTTTCCTCCATCTCCAATTTCAATTCGACACACATCGTACACTCGTACTTTCTGAGTCAAAAATGTTTAACCCTTAAAAATTATTTTTTCAGTGCCTTTGTGACCTCAAATGGCTCGACTATTACACCTGTATAAAACTTTCAAGTTTTAATTTTCTAGTGTAAGTAGTTCATGGGATGTAAATAGATAGATATATTGGCAAAAGGGGTTGATATGGTTAACCTCTGTCACTGAAGCCACAGTTGGGACTATAGTGACTTCCCCCGGATTGACTATGATTTCTCTTCAATCCCTGCGCTTTCAATGAAGCTTAGTATTTTGCGAAGAGGAATGATCAGGAATTCCGATGGTTCTATGAAACCAATCATGGGATTTAGAAATCTTTTGATAGTAAAACGCAGAAAGTGTGTTGCATCTCTCCTACGTCCCTCAACAGATCAGTTAGGCACGAAACACGTATTCTATTTTTTAAGGTTGATCACAAAATCAATTTTATGATTTAAATAATAAAGTAAATTTTGATTTGAACTTGACTTAATTATTTTTGCTATCTTATCAGGTCATGAAAGCAAATTTTATATCTATGGAAATAGAACAACAGTCTTTCGATTTTTTTATCACTTCTAATTTTTCGAAAAACATCGTCTTCAAACAATAAGCTAAATTCAGGGACCAAAGGAAATAGTGAACCAGAAAAAACAAGGAACTACTCTTCAGACAGATGCATGGAAACAAACAGTCAAGTTGTAGACACTGGATTTATGAAGTGAATTAGCTGTAAAAATTTAAATTGTTTATCAGTTCTGCGGCTATTTGTCTCGCTGAGATCATACTTATAAATTATAGTCATATTTCATATCATAACACATTGAGAAGTTGCAATTATGCAATTTTAAATAACGATTTCATACTGGCATTGCCGACAATTTTAACGATTTAGGTAATAAACTCTGCTTTAGAATTTCCAGGTGACAGTACAATTAGTTTACATAAGCCTAACAACATAATTCTTACAATATTACTCACCTAAATAGTTATAAAATTGTACAATAACACTTGGCTCTCACAAACTATATTTTACTTTATTTTTTTGTGAAACCTCAAACAACCGGCCAAATATGGCATAAAATCGCACCTTAGTCACCGAAGTAGTTTCAATTTTCACATATGGCACTATATTTTTTTTTACAGGACAGGCTAACTAACTAACTGCACACTCTATAATACAATACAATCCGTTCACAAACTTTTTTTAAATTCAATTAATTATAAACTTCGACTGGTTATCATGTTAGCAAATATTCCGTATTGGGGTTATCGGTAAAATTTCCTATATACTAAATTTAATTTTCATAAAATTTCAAACGTTCACCCTTTCAGGCAAAAAAAACTGTTTTTCTAACTGCAAACTAGACAACCCCTTGTTCCCAACTAAGTTCGTTTATCAAAGAGTCTCGATATTTTAATGCCACTCTGATAAGCTATCAGCCCCACTCGATATCATTAATTGCAAAATAATAAAGATTAATCATTTTTCTACCTGAAAGGTTGCTTGTTTGCTTTATCCCTTGGTATTGCAATCTTTTAATAGAAATATAATTCGTAAACAAGCTAAACCGAGATGCAAAAACCTTTGAACATTTTTAAAATTTAATAGACTCTCTGGCGCCAAAGTACGATTAATGTAAGGATTTACAGCTGAACTTAATCAACTCTTCTTATCAGCAAATTTTATTTAATTGTGGTAAACATTAAAGAAAATGTGGTTTCTTTAAGATAAGCGGCTAATGACGATTTACAACAGGCTAATGAATGATGCACGCGCGACTAGTAACTTCGAATTAGGTGTGATACATAACAACATTCGCTACCAATCATATAACAATAGCATTGTTAAAAAAAATTTTGTTGGAGCAATTGAGCATGTGACGGAAGTTCAAGGAATCTATAGGATTAGATTTAAGGATTCTGCCTAAAGTAAGAAATCTTGTTGTTCATTGGCAATAGGTAGTTGAACATTGAGTACTTAACTTCTAAAGGTGCTCTTACACGAGCAATTTTTCAAGCAATTGATTGCCCGACGACTAATGCCAAACTAGTGGAGCGATTAATAGAGCAATACAGGGCAATATCATGCTAGTTGTGGCAATATTTCGGGAATGTGGCAATGTTTTCTCAGATTGCTGAACAATTTTAATCGCTCGTGTAAGAGCACCCTTGCTTGCTTCTAGTTCAGACTTTTTTTCCAGTGACAGGTTGTCAACTCCATATCTGGAAGATGATTTGGATCTATGTCCCATTTTACTAGTAAAATTCTGCAGTGCGGTTTGCGTCCCAGATAGACGGTGACTTGAATGCTAAGTTGCTTGATTCAAAAGGGTTATTCAATAGGTACATAACAATTTTGCATTTTAATAGCAACGCACGATTAAACTTTTTTGCTAGTCTGTCAATGTGAAAACGTCAGACAAGGCTTACATTTTTATTGTGGTATTTTATTCTGTGATTTATTTAAATGCAAAATTGTTATATCCCTATTGAAATTTTAAATAGCTAAGGGTTATTCAATAGGGACATAGCAATTTTGTATTTAAATAAAACACAAAATAATTGAAGTAATTTCCAAACGTTGCTCGTTCGTGAACTTCACCATGATAAAAATGTAGATATTGACTGACGTTTTGACATTAATAGACCAGCAAAAAAGTTCAAGGGTGCGTTTTTATTAAAATACAAATTTGTTATGTACCTATTGAATATTTTTCAAAATGTTGTGTATAGTGTTCAATGAAATATTTAAGTAATTTAACTTAGACAATAAATAGATAACGTCTTGCACGTTCGTTCAAACGTAATATCAAAGCGGAAAATACGAACTTTCAAAATATCGATATGCGCCAAACGGACAGTAGAATAGCAACCAAAAAGTACATGCGCGTTATGATGTTTCAGATATACAGGGTGGAAATAAAATTTCCGAATTTTGAAAATTTGTAATTGTTTTTTTTTATATTTTTTTCTTTGTTTTCAGAAATTTATAAAGAACATTGGAAAGATTTTTTATGCAGATTGTGATTGAAATGTTGTTTAAAATAATATGTTAACTAAGAAAAAAATATGTTTATAAAAAAATGTACTAATAATTTATTTTAATTACAATCCGATAGATAGATATATTTTGGGGTAAATTTCACATTATGACCCGAAAACAAGCAGAACTGTGTGGAATAGAGCTGTAATGCGGCATCAATAATGACAAATAATAATTCGATTATTTGTCACTTTTGATAGTAGTAGAAGTACTTTTTTTTATTGTTATAATAATATTTATTAAAAATTCCCATGCATTCATTAAAGCCCATTTTATTTTCTCCCCATTAGGTGATGGGACTTTCTGCAAAATATTTGTAAATTTGAAAAAAGCGTAATATTTACTATGTCGTATAATTTTAATCGAAAGAAATATCTATTAGGATATTTGGCCAGGATTTAAATTTTCTATGTTTCCAGCTTCATAGCCAACGTGACATTTACACAATTTACAAAATTGTCTCGAATCTTTCCTGGAAAGATACTGTTTCTCAGGAGATACAGCGAAAATACACAAAAATCTCATCTCAAACTGTCTTGTATGAGGCAAATATCATGAGATGCGTGTCATCGTATTGTCGACAAGCCAAAATCAGTTGATATTTTGTTATCCCGACTTACGAAATTGTGAATGAAATTTATGATTTTCTCAATTGGGGACATTTTCAATTAAGAGCTGATGGCCCAAAGACAAATACTTTATTATTAAAAAATAATAAAGTAAAATCAAACAGCTTTGAGCGCCAGAAGAGGTTAGATTCGAAATTTAGTTGCTAAGTCCAACTATCAATTTTAATTCAAGATATAAAAACCAAAAAACTAAATTTAACAACTTAATTTTCAAAAATTTACCAAGTTATTTACAAATAAGTCCAGTTTCTTATCAACTCTAGAAATCGAAAAAAAGTCATTATCTTTTTTCACAGAAGCAAGATACGACTGTAACCGGGGCGCCTTTAATTCACTTTGAATATTTCAAAGTGGCAATTACTTGGACACGTCATTTTTCTTTATGAAACAGTCTGCAAATGAAAACGATAAACATCGAAAAAATACAACAAAAAATCAACAAAAATACTCGTACCAAAACTAGCAATAATGTCAATGGTCATAGGACCACGTGCTTAGCAACTTAAAAATAATGCAAGGTCGACTCAGTTTACGAATGTTTTTTTTCGCTTTGGTTGCTCTATGAATAATTTTGCAAAGTATTTAAATTTATTAAATTTAAGCGTTTTGTTACACATTCCATACAGGTAGTGACGAGTAATGAGACAATTTTCTAACAGTTTTAGAAGCTACCGTTGTTTTTTGATGGTTACCACCTTGTAACGTTTTATAAAGGGGTGGTATCGCTATGGCCTACATTTCATTGCCATAATTTAATTGATTTGCATATTACGTAGCTGTGTACATCAAAGACAGTTCGTAATTAATTGCCCGAGCAAAAAGAACCTCTGCTCCCTGTGTTTAAGTGAACTAATGAAAGTCATGTGAGTTTTCAGTGTCAAACAATGGTTCAATGCTCCAAGTCCAACAGATGAGGATACCGGCTGGCTCAGCCCATATTGGTCCACGATTTGTCACATGACTTCCATATGAGTACTTAGTTCTCGATTATTTTTAGTTTTGCCTCATGACTTGTGTAAGTAGCTCCATCTGTTCGATATTGAAACCGGTTAGTTACAGCTGAGCGACTTCCCTCCGAAATAAACTGACTGAACCCAGAACAAAACGCCATGCGGCCTTTATAAGCTTTTAGCTGGTTCGCTTTTCGTTATCGAATAAAATTTTTAAATCCATTGTAGCGACTCAAATCGCTAAATTCTAAATTGGGAAGCTTTAGCGGCACGCGGACAGATGATGATTCGTTTATCAAATAATACACCGCCGATGATTTAAATAGTTTTTTATTAGCCTTTTCAATTCGCATTGGCTTCTTTAACAATTGATGATTGTTAATAATATTTAAATGGGATTTAATCAGTTGATGTGAGAGTGCCAGTACAAAGCAGGGACTTCAATTAAGATCTGCATGCTAATCAAATTGTTTTTTTGCTTTATTTTGACAATGTTTATATTATTGGATGTGATCTGCTTCTAATTGTTTAAAGAGTAATAAGTGACTGGAACTATTTGAAAAACTATAGGAAGAATATTGGCTACTAATTCAAAATATATTTGTTGATTATACGAATATAATGGCCGCTGCTAATCGAAGCAAACTTAAGTGCTAATTATAAAATTGGTTGCTGTTTCCAGTGTGACAATATATTCAAGGTCGTTGTTCTTAACCATAATAACTATTGGAACTATTTTCAATAATTTTGCTTACTTTAGTTGATCTTACATGAAAAGAGAGCCTTAATTTTAAACAAAGTTCTTTGAAGAATATTATATACTGTTATATCATTAAAAATAGAATTACCATTTTTTATAGAAGTCCAGAAGGCAAACTGAAAAATATAACGTTTCAAAAACCCTCCTGAACCCAAAAATAAAAACAACCTGCGTCCAGACTGCTGGCAGACATTATTTCGCAATTTATTTTTTCATATTTTATAAAAACATTGAAGATAAAATATCGATATAGCCCCTTAGGGGCTAAATGGGAAAAAATTCTGAATCCGATTTTTTAAGAAGATTAGATTATGTAGGAAGCCCAGTAAAGTAAAAAACAATTCGATATATCATCAGACCTAAGAGATATGTTGGAATTCGTTAAACGAAAAAAAATGCTGAAATTAGTTTTTAGCTTAGCTTTCTATCCGCAGCGTTTGAAATTTAAGAAAAAATCCGAATTTTTGTTTTCCAGTTTCTATCTTTTGTTTGCCTGAACGATTCCTACTTAAAAAATAAGTTTTAAAATAACAATGAATAATATTTTATAATTTTTCAAAATTTAGCTGTTCTACTCATTGAATTTCCTCTTTTGTTACTATAATTTCCTTTGAAAATTCATATCTGTTGGTTTTTTTTCCTATTTTACATTGTTTAGAAACAGAAGTAATTTTTAAGAAATAAATCTAACCAACCAAATGATTTATTTATTTTTAAAACATAACTTGTTCAAATTTTCATAATTTTTCTTTCTCATATATTTTCAGACTAATTTAGTATTTAATTGGTACAATTATGTTTCGGAGAAACTATTAGTATGAAAATAAAATAAAAAGTTTTTTTTCTGAAGACATTAAAAATTATTAGAGTTCGCAGAATGTTATTCTGGGTGGCTTAGTGGCTAGAGCACTTGCCGTCGGTGCACCTGGTACCAGGTTCGAATCTGCTTGGCGACAAGTAATTTTCGAGAATGGGATTGGGTGCCGGACTACCATACCAGTTCACTCAGCTGTAAATGAGTACCTGAGTTAAAATCGGGGTAACAATCACGGACGAGCGTGTGGCTAACCACTTCACCTCCTAGTGTAGACCGTTGGTCTAGTAATGCTAGAGTACTTCAAGGCCTAGGCCCAATTTGGGCTGTTGTGCCATTGATTATTATTATTATTATTAGAATGTTATTTGTTGTAGGTATTAAATAAATTTTTTTCAGTTGTAATAATTAATGTCCACACATAAAAATTCTGCAGTAATAATGTGAGCTATTGTTCGATTCAGACATTATTCACAATTTTTTCATCCGCGAATTATATCGCAGTGAAATACTTCATAAGAATTCTCTTTGTACTACTCTCAAGTTTCCGGTTATATAATTTTCAGATTGTGTTACTTTAAACTTTTTTTTTAGCACAGTTCGAAAAAATAGTTGACCAATTCTAGCCCAAAACCGTCAAAATAATTTCGTAATTCCAAATAGCCCTCTTAGCCTTGTCGAATGTTTAGCCCACACCTATCATGGTTACCTTTCAATGTTTGCAAAATTTGATGTGATAAACAATTTGTTCAGACCGAACTATAAAATTTGGATCGCAACAACGCGTGGTAAGTATTCACGACATGATATCGGACTATCGTTAATTTAAGTGTAAACATGATCCGATCACAAATAACAGTAGCAACTACTCTACTATACTGAAGAATATCGGCAATGCAACATATTCGGTTTGATTAGCGAAATCCCGCAAAAAAAATTTTATTGATTCTCGGTCGGTTTACCGATCAGGTGATCCATTGCAGATTCAATCCGAGATTAATGAATCGGATAAACAACATGTTATTGCCCAGTTCGTATATTTCTTGTGGAAATCACGTCATACCTAGCTGATCCGCACCATTAAAAATGCTCTTTGGTATTTTACTTTATTGCATAACATTATTAATGCCATCAACCTGATTACGTTAGAATGAACATTGAATTATTGATGGCGATAATCTTCATCCTCACGTGATTGGAATTATTGAGTCAGGAGCACGTGATTTGGTAGTGATCATATGGTCCGGGTGGGTACTTGAATTTCGTACAACTTGATGGTTACTTAGTAACACTTAAGCAATTTTAATTAAAATCAATTTTTTCACGGATATCCGCACTGCAAATTTACCAAAGTCCAAAGTCGTATTTATTAAGATAACAGATTTCGATCAAATTTAGAACGGTGTATCTACTGATCGATTTTAATTAAAACTCGAAATTTATGATTAAAATATCGCCACGCATTATGCATTATAATTAATATTTTTAATTTATGTTGTATTATAATATTATAATTTACTTTTTTGTTTTTGAACAATAAAGTAATGTGATCGACCTGAAATTTAAAAAAAAATTGCTACCCTGAAATTTTATATTTTCACGTTTTAGGACCAGTAAACCTCAAAACAGGAAAAAAAATAGTTCAGTCGTTTGAAGGTGCGTAGCTCACAAGCCCGTTGAGATATTAGGTTGAAATTTTTTTGGTGTATACAGGGTGGGCCATCTAGTGGTTTCTTTTTAAATCATAGGTTATTTTGACACTGAAAGCTGTTTCCCACTCGAAATCTTGACAGAAAGTCAGTATCATACCTCCGCGGAACAAAATGAGTCGCTTTACGCTTGAACAACGTTGGGAAATATTGAAAACTTGACAGTGCGTTTTTTGAAAAGAAGTTTTGGCCGAAATGAAGCACCCACCGCGCCTGCTGTACGCAAGTTTGTGCAAAAAGTTTGTGAGACTGGCATGCTAGTGGACAACACTCATGGCCCCCGTCGTCGTACGGTGCGCACAGACGAGTGGCTGCTGTAGCCGAGAGTGTGAGACTGACTCCACGAACATCAACTCGCCGTCGATCTCAACAGCTCAACATTTCACGCACTAGCCTGAGGAGAATTCTGCACAAAGATCTCGGATTATTCGCTTACAAGGTCCAATTGACTCAGCAATTGAAGGCGCACGACCATCCGCTTCGTTATCGCTTCGCAATTTGGGCCTTAGAGCAGCTTGAATTGGACAACGATTTTGGGCGAAAAATCATCTTTTCTGACGAGGCGCATTTTCATCTCGGCGGCTACGTTAACAAACAAAATTGCCACATCTGGGGCTCGGAAAACCCGCACGTTATTGTGGAGAAGCCAATGCATCCACAGAGAGTGACAGTTTGGTGCGGATTGTGGAGTGGCATCATTGGACCATTTTTCTTCGAAAATGAGGCTGGGAATAACGTTTCGGTCAACGGTGAACGTTACAGAGCCATGTTATCCGACTTTTTTTTTACTGAAATTGAAGACATGGATTTGGACGACCTCTGGTTAATGCAGGATGGCGCGCCATGCCAGCATGCCACACAGCCCATGCCACAATCGATCTTTTACGCACCAAATTCCCAAATCGTGTTATCAGCCGTCTTGGCGATGGTAATTGGCCGCCTCGGAGCTGCGATTTGACCCCTGTTGTGGTGGTCTGTAAGGGAAAATGGGTGAAGCGTTTTAGATGAAAAATTTTGGTTTCAAGATCTCCGGAACTGCTTATGCTCGGAGGATTGTAATATCTTCCGAACCAATTGTACCTGAAAAATAAAATTTTGTTTGTATCTACAGGATTACAAGTGGAGTCTACCAAATAAAAAACTTCAAGGGGGGAGGTGGAACACGGAAGTAATGGAATATCAATTTTTCAACGAAAATTAATTTTTATATCTCAATAAACGTACCAGATTTTAGAAATTTTACAGGAGTTAGGCCAGGTGAACCTCTAGCAGAGAAAAACATTTTGGTGGTTCTGGAAGGGAAAAATTCTGATTTTTATTTTTCAAAAGCCGCAAAGGACAGAAAGCTAAAAATTGACGAATATATAGAGCCACTACAGAGGCAGCAAAATAAAATTTTTGATAGGGGTAGATATGTACGGGATAGTTTTACGTATCTCACTAACAGCTTATGCGAGAAAGTTGTAACTTATTACGTATATGTAAATGTACTTCAGCAGTAATTGCAATAGTTGAGATTTTCATTCACATGCAAAAGTGGATTAAAAAAACATTTCAGTGAAAATGCGTTTGCCACATTATTCATATCAGCCGGTTTTAAATTTTCTTTAGATAATACAAATATGAACCACATCTTTTATTTCTAAATCGAGCTGCGTAAGATGCATGTAATTGTTTAATATGAATTGCATGCCACTAAACGAAACAGCTCCAAAAATCCATCGAAGTATTTTTGAGTCATGAGTCTAGGTTTATGATTCCTAAAAATGTTATAGTTTGTTGTTGTAGTTTTATGTCCTCTTCTCTCAAATCTTACATGTCCACACCAAAACAATGACGGTACTATAGAAATGGTTTTTGATTGTATTTATTATTGACTTTTGATTTTCATCAAAGCTACAAGTTAAAGTATGACGATCATCTGGATGCAAACAATAGGGTTCATACCGAATAGCCATTGTTCAATAAATTGATACTAATTTATTTATTATTCATAAATTATTGCTATTTCTTGGTTTAATTATTTATTTAATTTACAAGCAAAACGCTACAGAGTAGACGTAAATGTGAACTTGCATTTTCTACGTCTGTATTACGCTATACTCTGGTATGACCAGCTATATAACAATGACATTTATTTATTCTGATTTCCGTGATTTCAAGCAGGTTTAAAAGGTCGCCTATAAGTCTGTTTGTTTCCCATGATTTCTCTACAATTAACATCACAAATTAAACATTCAAGAACTGAAACAAATATTTTACCTCAGCAATTAACGGAATTGTAAGAACATCACCCACCTCACGTTCACAACAATATTTTCAAAAACTTATTTTTAGCGTGAGCGTCTTCTTTTTGTCAAATGTTAATTAAATTTGGGTTTTGTAATTTTTTTCGTTACTTAGCACTAATTCACATAGAGTAAAATTATTGAAACAGCAGTACTTAGATTGATGTGAACTCATATGTACGTGGCAAATATTTTGATTTAGATATCACTTTTAATTTTACACAATTGTCAAAATTTTATAACTTCCGTTCGAAAACACCTTGTTCGATTTTATTTATTTAGATACTTAGTTCCTTGCTATCGTTCCGATCTGGCCTGGCACTTGGCAATAGATTTTCCGTGCTAATTTTGTTGAGATAAAAAACCGACTTTACTCGGACTTAAGTGCTAACCTTATGAATTAATGCTATAAATATAGTGTGCCCCGAGATTGATTTGAAATTAATTACAGCTTTCCTACCTTTGGCTTGACAATGTTTGATATTCGTTTGTTGAAGGGGTTGTGCAATTGGACATTAATGCAAGCTGCCTTCGAAACATCTGTGATTTTTTTAACGTGTTTTATCTGAAATAGTTTAGGAATTACGTTTAATGAAGTAAATATAAACAGTATGGTACTATTCCGAAAAAAATTATATTAACACGAAGATTTCGCTGAACTTATGTCTAATGAATTCATTACACCGCTACGAATATACCTTTTCGTTATTTGGGGCAAGCTGTAAGATAATCGAAAAACTAAAAATTATTATCAAGCATATTTCTATTCTCAAGCATCAAATATTGCACTGCTATTTACAACTAAAGTCATGCAGAAAGCTAGGAAACCCAGAAAAACAATTCCAATTGCGTAAATAGCTGCAGCAGTACCCAGCTCGATATTACAAATAGACGTGAAATTGGTCGTTTTTTAAAAAAGTTGCCGATTGTATTCTACGATAGTTAAATATATGCACTCTCTGTTTGCCATGCATATTTTATCAGCGCAATTTTCCGGAAAAAATCGTAAAATTAACATTTTCGTACAACTGAGCAATGAACTACATGTCTATATTCGTATTCTTATATTTCTTAATAACTTTTATTACTCATAAATATAAACATTTACATCCACGTCACAGCTTGGAGTCTAGTAAGCCGTAGTGAACTTTGAACATAGTCAGATGTGGGCCAGTCTCCATTGATAGCGATGAAGTAGACAAAGCAAAACATCTTGAGAAATCGATAGGAATCTCCACGATTCTGTCGTCAAGACGTATAAATTTACGTCACGTCGTACAGCTTGTCATTTATACAAAGAGCATTCATTCCATCTTGCACTCTGTCTCCATCGTTATTATTGGCCTTACAGTCGCCACAATGCGATTTATTTTTATTTTACCTGAAGAAGCAAGAAACTTACCTGGGTTTTTTTGCATTGGCCACTGCATCATCACCTTACCTCGTGGCTTCACTTTACTTTTATGTCCTTTTCTGTTATATCGACGCCAATCAGCTGTAGTCTTAGAACCAGCTGATGATAGCTGATAGGGTTGGGAGAGATACTAGTATGAGGTAGAACTTTTGGATGTGTTAGTTTAAGAGTACATTAAAAAATTTATTGTGCATTCAAGTGGCTTGCAGTTAATACAGGGTGTTCTAAAGAAGTCAGGTTTCGAATTTCGGTACCTTCTAATCTAGCAGTATATTTAATCCAGGGCTGTGGTCAGTATATCTGAAACGATGTCCGAAACTCCTAATCCATTTAACGTCTGCCTCTTCGAATGCACAAGAATGTGTTAGCCTACAAAGTTGAAATTGGGTATAATTTTATGCTATGCAAAGTAGAACATTAATTGATGAAATCGTCACTGTCCTTCGAGTAACTCCTGTAACAATATGATACAGGGCAGTAGCAGCTTTGTTTGCAACCCACATTTGGAAATATTTTTTTTTCAACAAGTAGTAATTCCAAGCTACGACCCCTGAATTAATAGACTTGTGTGCTGAGCCAGTAAGTTAGCCGTAGCGCAACCACAAATTTATGAAGAAAATAAAGCAATCAAGAAATTCTAATAATAAAGCAGTTGCTATATTCAAAAAAATTTAGAATATTCTGAAATCATTTTCAAAATTCCGTTAAAAACACTCAAATTCTAAAATCTTGTTGGTGACTTGTATCTGTAGCCATCGGGTCCGAAACTATGAGCTGGAGCTGGTCCACCGTTTTGAGTTGGGGGCAAGTAATCACGTTGTGGTCCAAATCCTGAAGGTCCTGCTCCTTGTCCACCTTGTCCTCCTTGTCCACCTTGTCCTCCGCGTCCACTTCCACCGAATGGTGGTAAATATTCGCTTGAAGGACTGTTAAAATTGGCAGCCGAAACCATGGCAGCAATGAGAGCTACTGCTACAATTGCGAAAATGAATTTCTAGAAGTTAAAGAAAAAGTAATCCTTAATTAGAACAAAATAATCTTCGTTAGAAGGTTCTTACCATTTTGAATTTGCTGTTTTGAATTATTCAAGAGAAGACTGAATGATTTCGAATGGTTAAGATTCCACTATTTATACCAATCGAATTTGTACATTATTTGGAGTTAAATTTGCAATCGGCTGAAGGTTAAGTACTTTAACTA
The DNA here is from genome assembly GCA_951812415.1 of Beris morrisii. Lineage (NCBI taxonomy): Eukaryota > Metazoa > Arthropoda > Insecta > Diptera > Stratiomyidae > Beris > Beris morrisii. The sequence continues at coordinate 165,770,922 of OX638310.1, read as the reverse complement.
GTCAGAAATTATTCAACTTCGGTTTCCTACTTAAAATACACGGATCTGTATGATTCTATCATGCACCTATGAATATCGTATACTTATAATTCATTTTGCTTTCCGTTTCAAGAATATGTTCTCAAGTTGACTGCATGTCGGTACGTGAGACTAAGAAAAAAGTTAAACTCTTAAGAACAAGAAGCGCGAATTGCGGACATATTTTCGTATCACTGCCTAAGAGGGTTTTTTTCAATTGCTATAAGATCTTAGAAGTCACTTCAACTACTGGTATTAGCAACCATTTAAGAGAACTTGTTATATTTCTTTAATTTGGATATTCCATACGCACCTATTTATTTATAGAATATCTGCAATTTGTTTAAGATTATCGAGTGATACAGCAAAAATTTTCAAGGTTTCAATTGTTATCATAACGTGTAATGAAGTTGGTAACCTACTCGTACGCTATTCTTTTAATCCGATCAATTTACGAATCCGATTGGTATAAATAGTGGATTCTTAACCATTCGAAATCATTCAGTCTTCTCTTGAATAATTCAAAACAGCAAATTCAAAATGGTAAGAACCTTCTAACGAAGATTATTTTGTTCTAATTAAGGATTATTTTTTCTTGAACTTCTAGAAATTCATTTTCGCAATTGTAGCAGTAGCTCTCATCGCTGCCATGGTTTCGGCTGCCAATTTTAACAGTCCTTCAAGCGAATATTTACCACCATTCGGTGGAAGTGGACGCGGAGGACAAGGTGGACAAGGAGGACAAGGTGGACAAGGAGCAGGACCTTCAGGATTTGGACCACAACGTGATTACTTGCCCCCAACTCAAAACGGTGGACCAGCTCCAGCTCATAGTTTCGGACCTGATGGCTACAGATACAAGTCACCAACAAGATTTTAGAATTTGAGTGTTTTTAACGGAATTTTGAAAATGATTTTAGGATATTCGAAAAAATTTTGAATATAGCAATTGGTTTATTAGAACAACTTTTTAATTTTTTTTTTCAATAAATCTTTGATTAAAATGTTGGCCGACACAGGACTTCTGTGCTCGAATGTCTGCTTGTCATGGATTTAATCGTGATAAAATAAATTATATTGACAGCAACAAGACCTCGGGAAGAGTGCGATTGGCCACGTAGGGGATCTCGTAGGAATTGAAGCATCTTTTCTATACCTGGTATCCCAAATATAATATAATAAAAAGTTTATCTGAATTTGTCCTCAGATTTTTGGCTATAACACATAAGCTACATTCCGAGCGGTTTTTTACTTTATTATTTTTTAATATTAAAGGATTCTGATCGACCTGAAATTTAAAAAAAAATGTTTAGACTGGGTGAACCCCTACGAGTGTACTATGATAGTGCACCTATTTCTAAAAAATGGACGATAGGGGTTGAGGGCTATAGCAGTGGGACTAAAAACAATGCATCCGAAACGCTCGGAAACTGGGATTGAAACATTTTAAGCATAAACATAAACATAAATTTATTTCAATTTTTAACAAGGAATTCGTACAATTAATTAGAATTTCAGTGATCAGATTTTATATCTTTGCATCTGTATTTACAATTTAGATTTTTACTAAAATTAGTTCTTTCCTTATTATCTAAATTTTAAATCCAAAGAAAAATTTTATAATAATGTTTATAATGTTAAATCCTACCTAACTTACAAACTAACTTACAAACTAACTTACAAACTAACTTACAAACTAACTTAAAATCTAATTTAAAACAAAATGAAAATAATTAGGGAATAGTAATTACTTACAATAGGTTAAATATACAAGTATGTATTATAGGAAAGATGAAATTAGCGGGGAAATATTTTAAAATCTATATCTTCTGAACGGTTGATGACAGAAAGGTAAAACTTTGTGGTGTTGTAAGGGATGCTAGGAGATTAGACAAGGGCTAAAATCTTTAAGGAGGGACGTAGAGTGTGGGGGTGGGGGGCAGGCACGAACGCAGAAAATTATTTCGGGGGAAGGGGGGTGGGGGTGGTGAGTTTACATACAAATTTACGCGTCGCGTATTATGTTATTATATTTTCAATTACATCATTTCGGGGGGGGAGGTAGGGTTTGAACCTCCAAACCCCCCCTCTGCGTTCGCGCCTGGTGGGGGGTAAAGAACTTTATATTACAATATCTTCCGATCTAATTATACCGGGAAGATAAAATTTAATTTCTGTATATAATACAAGTGGAGTCCATTGCATGTAAAATTTTTAGGGTGCAGGTGTATGCGGTAATAGTGGGGGTAGAAAAGAAAAAATTCTAATTTTATTTTCTCAAAAACTAGTAACAATAAAAAGCTAGAAATTGACCACTATGTAGAGCCACTATAGAAGCATGGAAAAAAATGGGATCGGGTTCGGGGTAGCAAGGTCTAATGAGATATAGAATTCACTTACACTTCTAAAAGCTTTAAATATAATAGGGGTAAAACACGATTTAAGTAATTTCGATATTAAGCCTCCCTGGGGGAGTAAGGTATTGTTAAAATTTTCACGAATTCCGAAATTCTTTCAGGTTAATAATAAAATCGAATCCCCTTTTACTTCTATTGAATCTTCTATTGAAAAAAATACGTAAATAAATTAAAAAAAGATCGGCCAACAGTCTGGGCACAACTTTATTATTTTTTGGGTTGAATGCTTTTAAGGGAAGCAAACCCTTTACAATTTTCAAAAAAAAAACTATTTTTTTTTACATATTTCGAAAGTATAAAGCGTAACGTACGTTGTCCAAGAAATTGGGTCAGTTTGGATCGAAAGTATGTCGTGTGCGGTTGATTTTTCAAATCTAAAATGCCAAATTATACTAAAGGAACGCGAGGTATTGAAACTTTAAACGCGATTATCTCGAAACTGCATCTTCAAAAACTGCTCGTATTGTAGCTCAAAAAGTTGTGGATCGATTTGGCTGATTTTTTGTGAGCTTTCTGTCTATATAAATATCGGAAGGATATACCTAAAGTTTTGAGGATATCGCGTAAATAAACCACTTTTTTGGGTAAAAACTTTCAAAAAAATAGTCGAAAATTGAACATTTGCTTGAAAAGCCTCATATCTTTTTATTTTATATTTTTTTTATAATTTTATAGGTATATCCTTCCCATTCATCTGTCAATGTTTTGGTTTTCAGTTTAAGATCAATAGAAAAAATATGACAAATGGAGCACTTTTCGATGTCTCGCAAAAGACGCCTATTGGAATACATTGTAAAGACGCCATTTTGTTTTGTAAAACAAAAAAAATATTTTAACAGTTGAAAGTTGTATATCATCTAAAAATTTTAAAATGATGCGATTATTTTATCACAATAAAAAAATTCATGAAAAATGACTCATTTTCGGGCGTCTAAAAGGCTGGCTCCCCTTAATGCTGAGATGCGGTGTAGGTTACTACGCGACTGACAACCCGAAAAATAACCAACGGGCTATTTGAAACGTTATTTTTTAGGTTGTCTGTAAGATACACCGCATCTCAGCAGTAAAAGCATTCCGGACTTCTACCACAAAAATAATAAAGTTGCGCCAAGTTTATATTAAATATTAACATTTTGATTAATCCCATATCCCGCCACTCCACTTTTATGGTCTTGAAATTCGAACACCCTGTTCTCCTTTTTTTTGTCAACTGTCCTGATATTTTCTGGAGCTACTTTATTGAGCGCGGGCGCATACAGGCAGTCACCATCGTGACTTAAAGTCGCTGTGCATCGTACAAACTGTTGAGTCTGTCGTATTTCGTATGTCGCATCACACATATGTGATGTGTGACACAATAATAGCGTGACGGAACGTCGCGAGAGAGTCAAATGTGTGATAACGGCGACGTGAGTGAATGTAGTGTGGTCGAGTGTTTGGTGTCGCTGGTCTAGCGCTGAGTTAAGAAACCTCAAGCTGCATAACCAGTGCTGCTTTGTTGCCCGTCGTATCGCTTTTCGCTGCGGTGGTCTTCACCAAGAAAATCTCCAGCTTTGTTTTTCCCGCTACGTTTTTGAAAAGGTCGTGCACTTCGCACACCAGCACCGCACGTTCAGTTTATTTTTGTGCGGGCGTGTTTTTGTTACCGCAAGTGTCGTCAGTTCAATTCTTTAGTCTAGACTTGGAGACGTTTCCGCAGCTTTTTCGGCGCGGAAAAACAAAGGGCCGCGTTTCGATGCTAGTGAAAGTGAAAACTGATAATCTTATTCTTTTGGCTTCAACTCCGAGATGAGATTAGGCCCTACGGATTTGTTCGGTCTGTGATAAAATGTGCTGTGTTCGTAGTTTTCTGATTGGCCTTAGTGTAATATAAAGAAGAGGTGGATAAACAAAAGCCACCCGGTTTGCTTTCTCGGTGCCTTTATTAGTGGAATTTTTTAAGGAGTCGGAAGTTATCACAAGAAAGTCATGAAAACTACAAGGAAGGTCGCACCGGATGGAGGATGGGGCTGGGTAGCCACCTTCGGAGTCAGTTTGGTCAACGTAAGTAAAGAGCATAAAGGACTTAATTGTGGTTAACCAGAAGGAAACCTCCCACGCTCCAATCCTCACTGGACATTTTCCATTCGAATCAATTACGAGCATAGGCCCAGTCGCGAGTATCGATCGGTGTCTTTGGCTGGTGTTCAGGAAGGTTCCAAGTTATCGTCCCCCAAGTCAGTCAACTCGAAATTTCGATGTAGCAATCAAATGGAAATTTTATTCGATAAATTGCGCCGCGTAGTCACTTCTACTCAGGGCTGATTAATTTGGGGACAAAGGGCCACAGTGAGACATCGGTGATCATCGAAGACGATAAAAACTTATTTTTGTCTTACATTTTCGAAAATTGTCGTCTTGTTTCTTGCTCGAAGTGAAGACGATGAGATTGCGTCACTTTACACATCTTTCGAACTACATACTCTCCATCGTTCGAACGTTATCAGTTGTCATGCGAATAGTCCTTAATGTTTTTCCTTCTTAGCTACAAGCAAGAATTTAATGCTAGATAATAATTCTATGCTAAAAAGAATTTCGCGATATCAGATGAAGGTGATAGTTCACATCCGGTAGACTAATGATGAAATCATAAATATTGAAGCCCAAGCGTGAAATCGTGACAGACACCATCTTGCGGCCCGATAGAGGTCACTCACTCAGTTGTAAGTTAAGAAAAGATTTCTAATTATATCCACCTACTTACAACTGAAGTGCTTACTAGGCAAGGCAATGCAAATGTGAAGAGCAAAGATAGGCCCATGGCTTGTAAAATGGAGCATAGATTGCAAGGCAGATTGCTGACAAAAAACGACTTGCAGCGGTAAAAAGTACAAAAGTGGGAAATTCCGACAAGATTTTATAGTAAACATATTCAAAGAACACAAGCCACAATTGCCACAGTTTATGGCTGGTAGATTGTCACGCACCAGACGAATTCAGCAATACTTTAGAACTTCAACTTGCTGCTCTCAAATGATGTTGAAATAGAAGACTTTTTCATCGCGATCGCTGAACATGAATCTCATTTTGAAAAACTGGAAAACACATTCATATCGAAAACGATAGCTACAATAGCCCTGCAGTAAAAACCAACGTCAGAATAGAAAATGAAATAAACTTTTTTTTTTTAATATACCACGTTTTTTCGGAACTCTTCAAACAGACAGATAAGTGTTGCATTTTCATCCAGTTCTGAGCTATGTTTAAAGTTTCAAGTACCTAGCTCATCGGGAAGTTAGTTTAAAATCAATTGCAAAAATTGTACCGAGCAGACAAACAGACAAGCAGACAGACAGGCAGACAGATAGACAGACAGACAAGAAAGCGTGTTAATAAAAAGATAGTAAAATAAGAATGCTACCAGCATCCTACACGTATAGCAAAGCGTGACAACCGAAGTAAGGACTCTAAACTTGATGTGGAAAACTAAAAAAGAAAACTGCTGCGGTGGGATATGCTTCAGCGTTAGGAACTGACAGTGAATAAATACCTCTAGTAGATGCAGAGTTGTAGATCGTAATTATGTACTGTTAATTAGTTTCCAAAAGAAATAAAAACGAAATGACTTTGATGTTGGAATTATACCAAACATTTGTGTCGACTTTACCCCCACAAAACTATCAAAAACCGGTTTTTAGTCCGAAAAGTCAAGCACTGATGGACTTTTTCGTCTCCTGGTTGGCGGTGTGGGTAAAGTTAACATGTTCCATGTAAATCCAGCGTGACGAATGCAATGAATCATTAACTGAGCGGATACTTGGGATATCACATACGAGATAATAAAAATCTTATTATTAACGCAAAAAGAGTCGCCTTCGTATTTCGGTGGCGATAGTACACAAATAAAAATTTCATTAGAGTTTATAATTACAATTTTAAAAAATAAATTCAAAAACAAATATACCTGACAAGAACTAAAAAATGTAACGAGTTTATCCGATATACCAGTAAAACAATCTGAAGCTACATTTGCCTTCATTTAATAAAACCATAATTCATTATAGACATCAGGCTCCGTGCTATAATTTTTTAACTTAATCAAGGTAATATTCGAGTCATCTTCTCCATCAAGATTAGAATGAAATGATTTGACGAATAAAATACCTGCTGATTGGTGTAACATTATTTTTGTTAAATATACAAAATATTGACGAAGACTTCTGAATTAATACGGGATTTAATGGAACAGGTAAATGCTTCCATTGGGTTCTATTCTCTGCAACCCTGCGCTTTAGTATGCAGTCAAAAAAACTGGAGATGTGCACTCAATGTAACACCCAACAAGTAACGTAGCCCTATTGTCAACATCAATATTAAACTGCTATAAGAAATCATAGTTGCAATCAGCAATTATAATGGATGTCGGATAAATGATCCAAAACCATGACCGCGGAAAAAAATTGAATATGTCAAAAAGACAAATTACGTATACAACAAACTGAGAAAATATTCAGAATTGCAGAAAGTAGATTTTTTGTAACTAAATTGAAAGACTTAAAACAGTGTTTAAAGTTCACAGGGTATAAAGGAGATAGGAAACAATCATATCAGCAAATCTAAAACACGTGAGAATAATTTTGGTGTTCAACAGTAGGAACATTTTACACACGTTCCGTGATAGAAAGCAGCTTACCTTACTCCGTCCATATACATAAATGTTACCAAATAACTCAATAAATCATTTTACTGTATCCAACATCATATATACCCATATAACTGTATCAAAATTTCAACTTTTTAGTATCAACCGTCTTAAGATTCCCCGATGAAATGCGCCATGAATTTTTCGCTTGTGTCAGTCCAGATCCCCATTTCAAAAATATATACCTCGAAACGCCTTGCAAACCGTGTGTGTTTTAAGAAGACCTAAGCCCTAATGGAAACTTTGAAAAGGATTCATTGGATACTTCCGTGAAATGAACTTAATACATCAATGTATTCTGAATCAAGTCGTTGCTTTTGGTATTCAGAGTTAGTAACCAAGAAACCAAAAATGAAATCATTGCCTAAAAAGCAATTAACAATTAAGTCCCCGATAAGCAAATTAAATCCTGTGACTCAATTCATCAAGCTATCGCTACCAAAGATTATTTTCAATTCGTTAAAAATTAATAATTTATTGCACTCGCTGTAAAAGTTTTTCAAAGATAAATTTCATTAATCAACAAGTGGCGCGGTAGCCAATTAAACACAACATAAACCAATTGATACCGACCACATGAACAAGAACTCGACACCCCGGCTACATTCAACATAACGTGAAACATTACCTTTTAAGAATATGTTATTATTAAAATTAATGTTAATATGTTTAGTCTGGGGATTTTTTTCACGTACCACGCTCTGCGTCACATCATTTCTGTAATTCGTTACGCAAAGCTACGAGTATTATAAAAGGCCGCAGTGGTGCATTGCGATTTAAAACTTACTTCAAAGTCAATCATTTTACGTATGCAAGTGTTTTATGTAAGAGATATGCACAGGTGGAATGCTAATTGTCTGTCAAGCGATTAATTACTGCTTTACCTTCCGTGAATATCAAAAGATTCCGTTGTGTTGAATGTTGCGTTGAAACAGCTGGTGGTTTTGAAAAAGTTTCAGAATACTTTAGTTTCCGCATTTATTTGCGACGGGACTTCGTTTTCCGTGATATTCAGATTGGTTTTGGCCTGAAATAGTTCGGAGATAATTCGGAATCAGGGATATTTGGGGATGATTCAGGCAAATTTCAGCAGCTATATTGGTTTACCCTACGATTTCGGCTAGATTTTTGTAAGTAGGAAACATATGATTTTTTATGGCTAGAATTAGATTTTGAACACCAGTAACTGGTTAGAAGTCGAACTCAGTTCTAGATAATCCTGAGAGTCATCTTTCATTCGAGTCGACATAATCTAAGAATCAACAAGACAATTTATCAGGTTTGGAATCTGGATCAAAACTTATTCATTTTAGAGATTAATGAAAATAGAAAGCATAGATTCTGTGGATTTTGAAGACGCATCAGTTAGAGAGAAGAACGAGCTATGGTTTGATTCGATGACGCATTCTGAAAACTACAAAAGTGTGGCATTATTCTGTAGATATAGACGGAACATCGAAAGACCTGTTTAAGTACACTTTTACTGACCTGGAGTCTGATTCTCAAATTAATTTGTTGGACGCATAGACTTTTTACTTTACTACCCCTAAAACAAAATTAAAAATTTGAGGGTAGTAAATTTCTTAACATTTCAGGTCGATCACAATTGTTTATTATTGAGGGAGCAAAAATTTGCTGACGGTGCAATCGAGTTATTAAATTTTGATTACCTTCTGGAACAGTTTTGTTTTTTCTCATGTCGTTATACTGCTGTGCCCTAAATAAGGGCGCCAAATATTCGCGACATGTCACACATATATGAAAAAATATGAGTATTACTCAAGAAACCCTCGCTTCGTAATATAATATGAATACCGACAATATAATAAGACCAATAAAAGCGAAATGAATGAATGATTGCTTCAGACATGCTTATCAATATTTTATTCTATGATATCATATAATTAACGTAATCATAAAATTGTGCTAATAATAAAGGCTTTTAATTGACCCAAAAGCTTGTTCACTATTGTGAAAGTCTCACCTTACACGTTCAGTATGTCGATTATCTGGACAAGAGCTAATAGCTTATATAATATACACACATCCCTCATAGGGTGATGATATGTATTTTATGACATATTGTGCTATCGCATGGCAAGAAGACAAACAGTACTCTGCAAGGAAAATTAAACAAATGTTCTATTTCTGTACGTACTTTAACATTAAATCGTTTCTGGCACCCCCAAAACAACTACATACAGTGCAGTAATTAGTTTTGACCTATACTATGCTCACAGTAAAATAGTTCGACCTACGTTCTACGTTGTTCAAACTCCTTATTAAGATCGAGAGATACTCGCTTATTAATGCATCTGTTTTTGGTCGTCATACAAATAGATGTATAAGTTATAAATTTAAAAACCAAATTAATGCAAAAAATAACCTGTAAAATTGTTATTAAGTATATTGAAACTTTTAATTCAAAAATCTATTGCTAAGAAAGAAACGAAAAAAATGTTGATATTTTTAAAAATTTATTTAATAGTGCAACCGATAAATTTACCTTTTTCGTTTTTTTAAGGTTTCACACAACTTTAGTTTATAAAAACCAACATAAAAATATGTTAATTTTTTAAATGGTGTCTTGTTTTTCCTTTCTCTCACCTCTTTTCCTTTTCTTGATATTTTTCTCCTGGAATTGATATTCTTTTTTCTTTGTTCTTATTCAATTTTGCATTACTTAGTTCACTTAATTTCCGTTATTATGGTTCCACCGAAAATCGCCAAAAATTACAAAATTTTGTGACCTTACCATCACAGATTCTTTTAAGACGTTGTGTACTCGAAAAATTGGCAAAAAAATAGGTACAAGCAAAATTTTTTTTTTATGTCAAATATTTTGTTTGTGGTGATTTCGTAAAAATGATGTCCGAGTCTTCTATGAAAATTTATTTATAATAGAATGTATGCTGTCAAATATCATATGTAACTAAAAAAATGACGAAAAACTTTATGATCAAATAAAATAAAATGTAAGAAGAAATTTACGATTACTCTATAGGACATCATTTGCCAGGGATAATAGTCAAATATTTGACAGCGTGGCATACAATGTAATATTAGCTTAAAACAACCAACATTACGTCGATGATTTAGGAAATCGATAGTATTAGTGATAGAATATATATAAGATACCCGTATATTTATTACTATAATTAATACTGCGAAATTATGCCCATTTCTATTTTCAAGCAACTGTTAACCGAATTTGAATATAGATTTCACGTGATGTTTCGCATACCGAAAAACTCAAAACAAACCAGTTTAGACCATATAGTTTTCAGAACTATTACGTAAATTCGAAAGCTAATAAAGCAATTAATCGAAATTCAATAGCAACAAAAACCGAGAAATAAATTAATCGAAACAAGAACCAGATGGGCAACATTCCTATCGAATCGGCAAACCACGTGACATTGACTGAGTTTCTTTTGATCCGAAATAAAAATGAAATAATCTGCATCATTGCTCTTATCAACAATTTCTAATGCATGTCTTGTGACTTAAATATCTTTTCCACTTAAAATTGATTAATTCGCTTCGATAATATTTTATTTCGTTCAATTTAAAGAAAAACTTGTACGCATATGCGATGAGAAAAGACGTTTTTAAATGGAGCGGTCCAATAATTTCTTACGTCTTTTACTGTGTTTTTATTGGCGCTCGACAATAATAAAACATTGCGTCACACTCTTCCTTTCTTTTATCACTCTGCATTTTTATTGTTTTGGTGTTGGATAGCACCCAACCCCGTTTGCACGATGATTCACCAATAAAAAGGGTAGTCGTAAACTTGAATAAAAAATCAACCGAAGAAAATCAATAAATCCATTTGATGGTCTTGAATGGTGGGTGAGCTTTTGTCCTTGGTGTGTTGACCTGTAATGAGATTAAGGTGGACTTTATAAATAGATTATAATTTTCTTTCAATAATTTATTATACTTTCAGAGTGAACACCGGACGATTATCTCTAGGATAGTTAAGTGTAAATGTTTTCAATTCACTTTGAAACATAATATTACGGATTTTAAGTATGTCACAGACGCTAGTTCTGTTCGCGTTTTCGTCATATGATGCACTAGGAAAATACATCATGTAATTAGCAAAATAGTTTAGCTTCAATTAAATTGTCCGAACTGGACAGAGTACAAAAGAGAGCCTATAAGTTTATCACTGCTGGATACTCGTTGGTTACTCTACATCTCATTTCTCATACTTAAAAAACATAGAGATGTATAGATATGGAGGTCCTGATTTTCTATGCAACATACGTTTATCATACGAGTACTTAGTCACCGTCGAAAAAGTTGTCCATGATAAGCGGAGTTTTCGCATTGTTGGTCAAAATTTAAATGATGCAGATTCCAAAATTAGTAATAGTTATTCAATAGGGACATAACAATTTTGTAGTTAAATAAAACACAGAATAATTGAGATAATTTCAAAACGTTGCTTGTTGTGAACTTCACTATGATAGAAATGTAAACCTTGCAACTTTTGGAAATTATCTGAATTATTCTGTGTTTTATTTAAATACAAAATTGTTATGTCGCTATTGAATAACCCGGTTTATTCAATAGGGACATAACAATTTTATATTTAAATAAAACACAGAATAATTCAGATAATTTTTAAATGTTACTCGTTCGTGAACTTCACCATGATAAAAATGTAAACCTTGACTGACATTTTGACATCAACGGACCAGCAATAAAGTTTAAGGGTGCATTTGTAATAAAATACAAAATTGTTATGTACCTATTGAATAACCCTTTAGAAATAAAATAATTCTTGACTGTAACATTTCAGTTGGCTTCTTTCAAAAAAACAATTTATCTTATGTTTGTGAATATTCAAAAGTTACTTCTCAATCCTGATATTGCATTTTTTTAGTACGCTACTAGATATCAAATATTGAAAGTTGATAAATAAACAATCTAGGCTCGATTTTTCGTTTTCAAGTAAATTTAAAACAATGTTCCTTCTTGAATAGTTTTATTATTTTTTTTTTAATCTTTTTTGCTTCGTAATTCTATTATCTTTCTTTTTTCCTTCCAAAACCTTTTGTGTATGGTTCCTTTTCGCTATTTTGGTTATCGTTTATTATTTGAACATTTCTTTTTATAGAGTCAAAATATCCATTTAATATAAAAATAAAGTACAATTAATCTTAAATATTTTGAATAACGAATTGCACAATAACGTCTTAAATACTAAACTGGGCATCTAAAATTAATTTAGTATCTGGCAGAATATAGTGCACATTCAAATGTCCTTAAGAATGAAAGTTCAAAAATTGTTCACGACCGAAAATATGTAGTTTCGGATCCGAAGATGTGTAATGCCTATTTGAATTACATTTCTAAAAGGAATGTAGAGCCCATTTTATCTTAAGCTCTTCGGAAGTGAAAGGGGCCGCTTTGTACAGACACTCCTCAATTAAAAGTTCGACCAACTCTAAAGTATCGTATTATCGTTGAATTTCACGATTTCAATAGGTAAGCCCAGGTAATTCCACTTAACACTTTAGAAGTACTTGTCGCGATAGCTTCTGACTTCGTTATATCAACACCAAGGAAAATAGGTCAGTGGAATCTACTCCACGTGTTTTTTAATTTTATTTATTTATGGACATTTTGACTGTGGTTTGTTTGGGCCTATCTGAACGAGCATTTTCTGTAATTATTTTAAACAACAAAAACTAGGAGTTACCAATATTCGTGTCCGGTTTAATTCCCAAAACAGGTTTTCTCAAATTTAAAGAAAAATTTCTTGATTTTGCAAGAAGTGCTTAAAATTTTTTGTAAGCCATTCTGAGACGCACGCATGAAAACCAGGTTACATAGGTCTTCACAAGGCAACAACGTCATCCTGCAATATTAAATCGAGGAACCGGTTAGCTACTGACTCCGGGTCAAAATTATGGTTAGAGTGGTCTAGACTCGAGGGTCCAGGTAAAATAGGAACGTACCTATTCGAGAAAGGGATACTGAAAAGAAACAGCAGTGGAAATTTCCACTGCATTTTATTTATTTGCCCGCGCTAACATACCTGTCTTCTACATTCTACGTAGCCTAGTTTCTACGTAGCCTAATTACCTGTGCTGATTTGATTCAAAGTCGTTTTGTCATTTATAGGCTATCGGGATTTTATATCGTTGTTACGCGTAATACTTATTACGAGACATCATCGATTTGATTAGATAATCGAGTGTCGAGCTCATGACTTGAGATAATTTTTTTTTTCTAAAATGGCAAATTGATGATATAAATTGCAGGAATTAAATAGAACAGTACGTCAATAATCACAGCACCTGGACATAAATTGGCAATTATCGTTTGACGTAGTCATGAAATATGGATATGGATTTTTTCTATTATTTGCTACAGCTGATTGTTGTGGCGTAAAGGTCAAAAATATGTATGTTATTTGTTCAGTCCTTCAATTAAACTGTACCATACTTATTCATTTGTGAACTGTATTTGAAATTGAACCTTATATGAAATTTGATTCAAGTTCTTAAAAATTTTTAATCATCAGTATTATCGTATGTAGAAACGTTTTGATTTCTATAAATGTCCATAGCCAAATTTTTAATAGTAGTAGTATAGGTAGTATGTATTTTTTTAAACGCCTCACGAACGAGTTGGAACTTGGTTCATGTAACTATATGAAGGCATTCAAATATTCATATTGTTGTACTCCTATAATACGACTAACGATACAAAGTTGAAACTTGGATATGAATTTTGTATCTGATGTTTTATGTATCTCTGTTATTTGTCCTGCGTCCTCTTTGTAATAAAGTGAGAACTTTATTACAAAACACCCTGTATATAATTTGTGATAAATCATTAAAATGACATAATAGTTCTTAGAAAAATTGATAAGCTGTGTCGAATTTAAAAGTGGACAATCACAGAGAACTTGTTTTCAATATTTTCAATTTAATAATAAAATTATCCACTGATCAATCAAATCAAATGTACTTTTAAGTTTGTTCAGTTTTGTGTTATCGAGAGTTTTAAATTCGTTTAAAAAAAACGAAAACACTTAGATAAATAAAGTAAATTTTTGTTTACTGAAGATAATACCACGACAGTAATTTTCCCCACCTTTCGCACCTTTGATATGAAATCACTTCATCGATTTCGACGTCATTGCCATGCTTTGATGATTTAATAGCACGCAATAAACACGCTGTGACAAACACAATTCACGAATAAGTTTTTATCGAAGGGTACGTTCCTTTTTATGATGGTATTCTGTAGGTTAGAGTAGAGTTGATTAGTTTATTATAGTTGATTAACGAACGCATTAAGTACGGTGTAATTATTCCCGAAAATGAGCTAATCTAACTCGTACTGGATCAAAACTGTAATCATTGTTCGATGAAAATACCAAGAAATTCCACAGCATTTATTTCCTTGGATTATTTTCGATTTTTATTGTATTTTAATCAAAGAACCCGATTTATTAGATTACAAGGAAAACAATAATGTTCGATAGTGTGTTTGTCTAATAAACATTTGATCATTTGATCATCTAATAAACATGTAGTTTATTGATGTGGGGCAGTTATTGTTGTTAAATTAGAGCAGATTAATCAATGCATTGACATAGTGTCTCGGTTTTTTATTTCATTATCTTCTTTAAATTGGCCTAATCATGAAATATTGAAATATAGGGGCTTATAGGCCATTATACTCGTACTTGCTCAGTGCACAAGTAAATAATTCAGACGCCATGTTTTTTGAAAATTCACTTGAGAGAAATTCTCTCGATAGTAGCTCTCGATAGTACTTACTACAAGTGAACACCGTTGCTCTAAAAGTAGCTTGCTGAAGTTATATCCAAGTAGGATTCGATACTGCGCCGAACTGGGACCCATGCAAGTGCCAAGATTTACATACATTGGAACTAGTGATTACTTACGTGAAGGATAAAACGGGTGGATTCACTGACTAGACTCAATGTTCGGCAAGACTTCAGACCTCACTCCGAACTTAAACACTAACTGCCAACTGAACATATTTATTTCCGAACATTTAATACAAACTAAAAAAAATTTATTTAATTTTCAGCTGGCGACGCGATCAATTGAACCATCTTTTGGACTTCTCTTTGGAGATTTACTAAACAGCTTAGACGTTGGAACAACAGGTGCTGCTATTATAATGAGTACATTGGACGTCTCAATGAACTTCTCAGGACTTTTTGTTGGTCCACTTCTAAAGGAGTTTTCCTATCGAAAAGTAGCAATTGCTGGCTCTTTGCTATGCGGATTAGGTCTAGCGCTGACTTCACCGGCGTCCAGTATGGCACATATTCTAGCAACTTATAGTGTAATTAACGGTAAGAGAAAACAAAATTATCAAATTTCAACAAACATCTTGGCTGGCAAGAAGCCAAAGTCGTAAAATAGGAACATTAAGATCGCATTAATACCATTAGAACTCATACTGAAATTTTAATATCCGTTTATTTTCAGGAATTGGTGTCGGACTTGCAACGTCTGCTGCTTTTGTCGCCTTAAATCATTATTTTCGGCATAAACGCGGTCAGGCTGTAGGGCTTTCGATGGCCGGGACTGCTATGGGGATGTTGATAATGCCGCAGCTTGTAAGAGTCCTCCTGGAAGCCTATGGATTCCAAGGAGCAGTCTTAATGCTGTCTGCAATAGCACTGCACTCTATGCTCGGTTCGGTTCTTCTACAGCCAGCTAAATGGCACATGAAGGACGAAGAAGTCGACGTCGAACTTATGCCGATTCCGGAGATGAACACAATCAAGGAGGACGACGAGGACTCGCTGCCGGAAATGAATACGCTTCTGTTCAACAAGCAGAACAATATGAGGAAGAACTTTTCCGAGTTGGCAATGAGCACTATGAATGGCTCGAAGAATGGCTTATCAACGAGACCTACTTTCCCCAGGATAATGTCGAATAATGTCATGTTAACGCTCCCGGAAATCGACGCTCTGTCCAATACCGAGCTGAATAATTCGATCCGACAGCGAAAAATGTCGGTCATGTCGAATTTATCGCATTTGGATTTCACGGGAAGTACGTTACATGTCCATATGAATGTTGGCGATGAGGAGCTGGAAAAGCATGACCAGGCGATCCGGCGAGTGAATACTCACCTGGGGATGAGTAACATGCATCGCGACTCCTTTATCAAGATGAAGGCGTTCGGTAGATCTGAAAGTATCATCGGGCCACCGGAGGAACCCATGGTTAAGCCAAGCTTCTGGAAGCGTTTTGCCGACCTAATGGACGTTGGATTGCTCAAGGATATGGGCTTCTTGAATCTGCTTTTTGGCCTGTCGATTTTCTACGTCGCCGAAATGAATTTCAAGATGGTCACGCCGTTCTTTTTCGCCGCTATGGGCTACAACAAGACTGATGTTGCCTTCTGCTTGTCCGTCACAGCTATTACTGATATTGCAGCTCGTATTGTATTCCCGCCGATATTCGATCGATTCAATATCAGAAAGAGAACCGTCTTTTTGGTATCGATCATTTTTGTTGCGATCACAAGATCAAGTGAGTATAAGGCGTTGTATGATGTCAATTGCAACTTATATCCTTTCTTTTGCAGTTATGGCAGAACAAACAGACTGGACGCAACTTATGATTTGGCTTTCAATCTGCGGATTTTTCCGTGGATCGGCGCTTAGTAACTTTACGCTGACCGTATCGGAGTATTGTTCGTTGGAACAGCTACCGTCAGCGTTCGGGTGGCATTTAGTTGGAAAAGCGCTTTTCGTTATTGCCTTTGGACCATTGATTGGTGGGTTTCCTTTCGGGAATCTTTAATCCGAGCAAAACTTAATTTTTGTTTTTTTTTGATCGCCAGGTGCCGTTCGAGATCTTACAAACAGCTATCCCATTTGCATTCATACACAAAGTGTTTGTATTTTTATATGTGTCATAGCATGGGGAATCGAGTACCTGGTGGACTTTTTACGCAGCCGAAAGCCGGTAGAAACTGCATGAGACGTTGCAACCACTACAGCCGCCACCACCACCACCAAAATACTTAACTGTGTGATAATTAATTAAAACAAATAATTAGCCTTATGTGTAACCAATTTACTGATTTACCAGTAATCTTATTGACTGAACGAATACCGCGTGTATAATGAGCCGGAAGGAATCAACGGTCCTTCGCGTTCGGCTGCCTTCCTTGTATTTAACGAGTAGATGTAGAAGTCAAAGTGCTTTACAAGAGTGTCTCAAACGAGACGGACCCACTATGCAGAGTCGGACAAAAACAAAAAATAGTATTTTCTAGATTTATATGAGTGTTTTTATTATTATTAGATTACTACTGTAATTTTTTTTGCAAATGTACATAATTGTTCCGTAGTGTAACGTGACGGCTGGAATATAGTCCGGCTACTCGGGCACTACAAATTTTTTAATGGTATTCACTGATTTTACTACTGTTTGCAGATTTTTGTATGAAAGTATTTTTATATGGAACGTTGTTGTCATTTGTTATCTAGAGAAAAATTATAAAAGTTTATAGGACGGAAAAGTGTCAAATAAGGAAAATTTATATAATATAGAAATCATTGTCAATAAATTTAATTAATTTTTGAAAATGTTTGAATGTGTTTTTTTGTCTAATTTTGAGCATTTCAAATATCACAAGGATATGATTCGACCAATGATTCGGAAATGAGTCGTTACTAAAAATGAATGATAAACGAATCATTAACAGTTTGGTGAATGTTTATTAATTTTTAAATTGAGAAACTGGTTTTCAAGAAAACTAGTTACTTCATTACATGCTTATCTGTTACTTATAACACTGTATATCCACTACAAATTTAAAATGTTTAAAGAAAACATAACGCAGTCACGATCGGCTGTAAGCCAATCGTATGATACTCTAGATGAATACTGAACTCCGATTTATATTGTAGTTGGGGATAAAGTAGAATTACGTGTGTGCATGTTGTATGTCCTTTATTAAGGACCCCCATTCGGTTGCTACTTGAAACTAAACGACAATATCGTCAGTGTTTAATTTCATATCTTGAACTGGGTGAGTTACCGAAAAAAAAGTGTCCTTTTTGAAGGACTTTACATGGGTGGTGCAGAAAGGACTCACTCGATTTCTTACATATTTATCCTTTTCCCTGAAACCATTTAAAATTAATGTGTATAAAATTTCAAATTCCTAGCTTGAAGCGTTCAAAAGTTATCGGAAAATATTGTTGAACACGTGTCTTAATGATTTTTTTGTATGGAAGGTACTAGAAGGAGTAAAAGGACTTCGCTGACTAGTAAACGTTGAAGTTCGCTTTCACTCAAAACTAATTTGTACAAAATTCCGAATTCATAGCTAAACGATTACTTGAGTTATAGTGAGTTGCGTTAATTAAGTGAAGACATTTTAACAGGATATTTGTATGTCAGCTACACGAAGGACTAATAGGATTTTTTTTTTAATAATCATACATTTAGCTCCAACTATTGAAAAAGTAACACATACAAATTTTCAAAGTTGTAGCTTAAACCCTTTCGAAGTTATCTTGAACAAGTGTTTTAAGGACATTTTGTATGGCAGCTACCCGAAGGAGTAGAACGATTTTGCCCATTAACAAACTTAGCCTTTCAAATTCAACCAAACATCCAGATTCAAAATTTCAAGATCCTAGGTGAAGGCGTTCTTGAGTTATCGTGTTCACGGACAGACGGACGGACGGACGGACGTCAAGCGGATTTGCGGTTTTTGCCCACAAATAAACAAAAAAATATATATAACTTTTTTTCGTCCGAGGCTTGGTTCTATGCGTTACAAACTTTTGGGCTGGATTAAGCTTATATGATTTCATCCAGAGTATAAAAATACTGTGCCTCTGAGACAACAGTATTTGTACACAGCAAACTTATTTTTCAATCGAATTGAAGAGGAAAGCCACGAAGTTCTTGATCGAACATTTTAAGTATGAATTTTCAAAAGTACTTAATCAAAATGATTCTGTTTTGCGAATATGGCTGCGATCAACAGAAAATCCCTCAAATTAAGTTCGATAATTTTAATTTTAAATTTTGCGCCAACTTTGCATAATGTGTGGAGTGTTTAATTTTTTATGTTTCAATCTTTGTTATACGAATTCCACTGTTTCTCAACCTATTCATTTTCCATCGACCAGCTACATTCACTGAACGATCGGATGATAGTTGTCCTGACTAAAATTTATGAAAGTTTCTGTTATAAAATCAAAAACGCGGTTTGTGCATAGGATAATATACCCCAGTATTATCATAAAAATAAAACATAAAATCGGAAAGATCGGTTTGCACGCAGTTAGGAGTTTTATAAATTAAGGAACTCTAACATTTTTAAATTAAATAATTTAATTAATTTTATTAATAAATAACATTTGGAAAGAAAATTGAAATTTTTAACTTCTTATCTCAACGCGTTCTCGACTTACATACTTTCTCAGTTGGTAGACCTTTTAGCTAGCTATTTCAAGGAGTAACTTGGTTTTAAAGAAAGCAGATTTTAAGCTTCTTACTTTTCCATGCAAAGGGTTATTCAATAGGTATAGTACATAACAATTTTGTATTTTAATACAATCGCACCCTTAAGCTTTTTTGCTGGTCTGTCAATGTCAAAACTTCAGTCAAGGCTTACATTTTTATCATGGTAAAGTTCAGAACGAGCAACGTTTGGAAATTATTTCAATTATTCTATGTTTTATTTAAATACAAAATTGTTATGTACCTATTGAATAACCCTTTACCTACTACGAATTCCAAAGACTTTTGTGCGGGAACTACTGGAGCTCTCTAAATAATATTCTTTCTTACGTTTCCACTAAATTAATTTGTCTATGACTTTATTTGATTCCTTAGCTAAACTTTATTTGTCCTACGTTCCAGGAGCGAATACGAATGAACAATTTTTTTATGGACTTTACCCAGGGTGCTGAAGGGGAGCAGTTTCATCTTTCTCATATTTTGTATAGTACTTGAAGGTATTTAAAACAAATTAATGAAGGTATGTTCAAATTTCGGATTTTAAATCTTTTTTTGATAGATATAATGAATGTCAGGAGGTCAGAACCAGATTTGAGCTGTCGCGCTATTGATGATGATGAATGAATATCAGCAACACGTTATACTCACACATGTTACAGAATATCAAAAGAACTACTTTAGTATAAGTTGTTGATCAATTAATGGCCAAAAGTTATTTTTGGTTAATTCAAAAAAAATAAAACGTCGAACCGACATTTTCTCAACTGACTATTTAGAAAAGTGGAATTAGATGCCCACGAGATTGAAAGATTAGATATATTTTTATACTCTAGATGAAATCATATAGAGTATTATAAGTTTAATCCAGCCCAAAAGTTTGTAACGCATAGAACCAAGCCACGGACGAAAAAAAGTTATATATTATTTTTTGTTTATTTGTGGCCAAAAACCTCAAATCCGCTTGACGTCCGTCCGTCCGTCCGTCCGTCTGTCCGTTAGCACGATAACTCAAGAACGCCTTCACCTAGGATCTTGATATTTTAACGGGCAAAATAGTCCTACTCCTTCGGGTAGCTGCCACACAAAATGTCCTTAAAACACGTGTTCGAGAATATTGGTCGATAACTTCAGAAGGGTTTAAGCTACGACATTGAAATTTTGTATGTGTTATTTTTCCAATGGTTGGAGCTAAATATATGATTATGAAGAAAATCCTGTTAGTCCTTCGTGTAGCTGCCATACAAATATCCTGTCAAAATGTATTCACTTAATTTACGAAACTCACTATAACTCAAGTAATCTTTTAGCTACGAATACTTCCTAAGGGTTTAAGCTACGTCTTTGAAATTTTGTATGTGTAATTTTTCCAATGGTTGGAGCTAAATATATGATTATGAAGAAAATCCTATTAGTCCTTCGTGTAGCTGCCATCAAAACTGCCTGTCAAAACATCTTCACTTAATTTACGGAACTTAATATAACTCAAGTAATCTTTCAGCTATGAATTGGAAATTTTGTACAAATTAGTTTTGAGTAAAAACGAAGTTCGAGTTTACTAATCAGCGAAATCCGTTTACTCCTTCTGGTAGCTGCCATACAAAATGTCCCAAAGACACGTGTTCAACAATATTTTTCGATAACTTTAGAACGCTTCAAGCTACGAATTTGAAATTTTGTACACGTTCATTTTTGAATGGTTCCAAGGAAAAGAATAAATATGTAAGAAATCGAGTGAGTCCTTCCTGCACCCCCCATGCGAAAGTCCTTCAAAAAGGACATTTTTTTTCGATGACTTACCCAGTTCAAGATATGAAATTAAACACTGAATATTGTCTTTTAGGTTTGAGTAGCAATCTAATGGCAGTCCTTAATAAAGGACATACAACATGCACACACGTAATTCTACTTTATCCTCAACTACAATATAAATCGGAGTTCAGTATTCATCTAGAGTATTATACGATTGGCTTGCAGCCGATCGTGACTGCAGTATGTTTTTTAAGACAGATTCAATTTTACTGCTTGAATTATACAACCAAAAAGTTGTGTTCGCTAGGTTGAACGACGTCTGGCCGACATCGACATAGGCTATTACTACTTTATAGTAATCTTGAGTTAATTGGAATTCTAAAAAAAATTCATTACATAGTCCGCAAAAACAAATGTTTGCGATATTCTCCTTATTTGCAGAGAAGAACGTATAATTTTAATTATAAACAAAATTCTGTTAATTTTTAAAATATAAATCATCCTACTATCAGACTACCCCAAAGTCTAACATTTGTTTACGACACACTAAAATTTATTTACAAATTCTCCATCTCAGTGAGAATGAGACGAGACAAGACGTACCTACAACTGTCCAGGTAAGAGGCTGCAAACAACCTGTCACCTGTATAGTGCAACACCAGAAGCCCAAGATAACAAAATCACACCTAACTGCGATAAGGAAATGAGATGTTGTTTGTTGGAAGATCTTCGAAAATCTCGTCAGTAAGACGTCCGATTCCGTGGTAGTCACTGAAGGTGAGATCAGTCCGAGTTCGCAAGGATGGAAAAGAAATCGAAAAGAACACCAAAGTATCGTCTCGAAGCACCTGAGGGTGGTTGGGGCTACTTAATTTGCATTGGAATGGCTTTGCCCTTTGTAAGTGATTCGGATCGGGGGTTCTGGAAAACGGAATCGTTGGAGTGATCTAAAGTGTTTTTCTCGGTTTTTCCAGATCAGTGCAATCTCGTCGATGCCTTGTTTTGGGCTTATTTTTAACGACTTCTTGAAAAGTTTGGGTGAAGGAACCAGTGCGGTTGCGGTGATAACCAGCTCGTTTTTCAGTGCTTTGAGTTTTGCTGGACTGTTTTCGAACACGCTGTTCAAGAAATACTCGATGCGCAATGTTGGATTAGCTGGTGGAATCTTGTATTTTGTGGGATGTTTTATGCAGATCTTTGTGCAATCGACAACCCAATTGTTTGTGGCGTTTAGTTTGTTTCAGGGTGAATTTCCTGGTGGTGGTGGTTTCGAAAAGGTTGTAATCATTAATGTACCCTATGTTTCAGGTGCTGCCTTTGGACTGATTGTACCTACCGCGTACACCCTATTCAACCATTACTTCGTGGAGCGGCGCGTCATGATGATGAGTGCTGCGCAGTCTTTGATCGGAATCGGGACAATGCTCTATCCGGTTTTAATTCAGAAACTAATGGAGCGGTACGGATTTAGGGGATGCCTTGCAATCCTGGCTGCAATTAACAGCCATGCAATATTCGGAATGTTGGTCATGCATCCGGCCGAATGGCACATGCGAAAAGTACCAATCACCGATGAAGAGTTGGAAGATATGCAAAAATTGGACGAACCCATTGATGTGAAATTGAGTGGGAAAACTGAGGATGAAGTTAAGCCATTGGAGCCGCTTATGGAGGCGACTAGCCACGTTTCATTGCACAAGAAGTCCTACGAAGCGTTGCCAAGCTCGAAGTTTGCTAGTGTAGTAGCGTCTCGACGAGCCTCAAGTATAGCCAGCATGGGGAACTGGACTGGCGCCATAGTTCTAAGCGAAGCAATGGACTATGCTATCGAACCGACCGGAAAATGGTACAGTAAAGTTTCAGCTAAGAGCGAGGAAATTTGATAATTTTTTTTAAGGCAATCGGTGGTGGATTTCTTGGATTTAACGCTATTGAAGAATCCCGTCTATGTGAATATTGTCCTTGGAATATCGTTCGCTCTGTACTCCGATATCGCGTTCTTTACTCTGCAGCCAATGTATTTGTTCGAAATGGGATTCTCGAAGGTAAGAAGAAAGTTTGGACGGAAAATTTGACTTCCGGTTTTTTTGTGTTTAGGCTGAAACGGCAAACATTGTTGCGATTGGAGCTGCTGCAGATCTTGCATCGCGGGTTTTCCTGGCCCTTGGCAGCGCTTGCGTCAATTTACCTTCGCGGTACGTCTATTTGGCCGGTGCTCTTTTTTCAATAGTCGCCCGAACTGGTAAGTGACAATTTCAGGTCATCAGTAGGTCACTTTTGGTATCATTCCCTCGAAAAATTTTTATCACGCACAAACTAGGAAGTTAATTTAAGAAATTCAACTTGATCAAATTTGGTATAAACCAACTTCGAACTTAAATAGTAAAGACCCATGCTACGTGTGTATGACAAGATTTTTATTTATGTATCTAACACCCACGAGACAAAAAGATTAGATACATTCTCTTTAAATATTTTTTTGTAGATACTATTTTATTTATTTTTTTGAGCTTACTTAAAATTTATTAAACTCTGTGAAATTTTTGTGTACACGAGAAATGGCTTTTTCGGTTTAGTTTAGCCAGTTACAGTAGCTAAGTATTGCAAGATTGAATTATGCAATCCACAAGCTATCAGATTTGATTATAAATCATGTCACAATTAATGTTGCTTGTAACCTTGTTTTCACACATCTTAGGTGGTATATTATTTGTAGAGTTATAAATTTAGGCCTGAGTCATAATTTCATTTAGTTGGAGCCATTATTCAGGCTTTATTATATGACTGTCTGTTTCTGTTTTAAGTTTACATTTTCCCGGCGAATATGTAAATAATTTGAAGTTTCTTCAGGCATAGTGTGGAATTTCAGACTGTTTCTCCCTGTGCCAATTATAACATTTTCGTCAAAGTAGTCTTATCATCGTCCTTGGTGATTCAGTGCTAGGCTAACAGACAATCCAAAACAAAAGACATTTAATGTATTGAAGAGCTTCGAGAGAAAACTCTGACAAACATTTTCATCTTTAAGACAACCATCCAAATAAAGGACTTTCCTTTCAGCCATACTGTGAAATTTAATTCGTCATAATATATAGGCCGCCCTGAAGATGTAAAAAAAATGTTCGTCAATAGGTGTTGAGTAGGGTTACTGTATGCGCAGTTACACCAAAACAGCCTCTAAGAGGAGTTTGGCAGATGAGTACCAAGGTGAAAAACCAGTAAATTTAAAATGTTTTCATGTTTATGGGATTTCCCTTTATAAACATTCGAAATAATTGAAAAACAAAAATTGTAAATTCACATAAAAGAAATGAAACAAATACGAAAATTTTCCATTGAAAACAACAATTTCGCGCACACACACTTCCATACCAAAGAAAAACAAGTACTGGAATTGTGGAAGGGAACCGACTCTTCACATATTCGCTTTAACACACTTCAAAAACGCAATTTGATAGCAATGTTCAGTACTACAAAAACAAGCGAACTAGTACATAAACAGGCGATTTTTGTGAGGTTAAATTACAATTTCTAGTACAGAAACGACCGAATTAGACGTATCTGCTAAGCGCTAGGTAGAGAGTGTTGTGTTTATAGTGACCCTAGTATTGAGGTGTTGAGGTTTTCTTGTGCCGAATTTTAGTGTAAGTGTATAATTTTTTTCCGAACTTTAAAAATTTTTGTACCAGAAAGAATTTGTTTGTACCGGCGTAGGCAGTTCAAATCGAGTCCGTCTATACGTAGAAAGAAGGCATTTTGTCAAAACAATTTGTAACTGATTTAATTTTTCTTCCCTTACTAGTTAGAGTATATCTTCAAAATACGCTTCACTTTTTTATTTATTTTTTTTTGAATTTAAATTTTTGGGTTTTCCTTCCTTTTTTTCCTATTTTTAAATTTTGATTTTAAGATTTCTCTCGAATTTTTGAGACGACATTGGGGAGTCGTTGACGCGACGTTGCGAATCCGACCATAGGTTAATTTCCCAACGTCGCCAGGACTTCGGGCCGATTGATCCGTATTACTTGGCAATGAAAAAGGTTAGGACTTCTGCTACTCAAGAACTCTGACACTCTAGATGACATCTGTAGAATACTAATCTAGCCCAACATTTTTTAGCATAAGCGAGTCTCCAACTAAATTATTTTTCGGAACATTTGCTTGAGAGATACTTGGCGAAATTTCTTTTAAATCTCATACTTTCAAAGCGATAGTGTGCAAAATTGTAAACTGATAGCTTCACCCTTCAGACAGATAGACAGCAAGCAGATTTGAGATTTCTGGCCATCAATGAACAAAATATAAATAATTTTTTTTAGCACGATGCAAGCAAGGAATTTGAATTTTAAAATTTTCTTTACTCTTTCCTTAACATCGTCAGCTGTTTTAAAACGAGTAAGCTAAGATACGAACCAAAATTTAATTGGGACAGGCATCTCCTATGTCTGACGTCATAAACTGTTACTGTAACTAGACGTAGATTGTAGATTGTAAATTGTAGATGGTGGAGGACGGTCTAAAAAAATCCCGATTCACTGCGGCCTCAGTTGGCCTATTGTGATTGTCCTCCCTGATTATAACTCCCTCAGGACGGTTATATGAATAAATTTTAATATGCTCTTGAGTGAGTTAGACATGAGTTCCAATGGTGTTAGGAAGTAATGTCCTAGAAGTCTGAGTCTTCTGTGTGTGAGTTCTTCGCATTGGCATAGAACGAGCTCTGCATTTGCCTCGTCTTCTTCACACAATCTGCAAATATTGTCTAGACGTAAATGTTGGTGAATGAAACTATTCGTATATGTCCACAGAACTGCTATTGATAGAATGTTGGAACTATTTAGGTTAAAAGTTATAAATAATTCATTGAACATTGCTAACCTTCCGAACAAACGTAAAGTTATATTCCTATTACAATAAGATCTTAATTTTCAAATTATGAACGAATTCTTCAATTGGTATAACGTCGCATCTCTGGGTTGCACCGAATTTCGATTCCCATCATAAGTCACATCGCCGATCATCACGAAAAAATAATATCATAAGTGCAATGTCGTCAATCATTCAATAAATTCATTGAATTTACTTTACAGCATTCCTATCGGTCTTCGATTTTCTCGGAATTGCAATAATGACGGCCATAATCGGATTCCTTAAAACATGGGTCCACGTACCACTTCCGCTGGTATTTGCCGAGCATTTGCCCAAGGAACGGTAAGTACTCGCCCGTACCGCATTAAAAAAAACTTGAAATTTTTGAAAATCCTCGCTAATGTTTTACTTTGCTGTAGGTTCCCGTCCGGCTATGGACTCTTTATGTTCCTCCAGGGCAACATTATGTTCATTGTCGGCCCAATTGTTGGTTACATTCGCGATGCAACCAAAAGCTACGAAATTACCTTCCACTGTTTGAATTTCTTTATGGCAGCCTGTGCATTTCCCTGGCTAATTGAAATTTTATACGTGAAATGCAGGAATCGATTTACAAGTCGGCAAGGATCACAGGTGATTCGAAATAAAGCTTAGACGATGGAATTGAGTCTCGAGTTGAATCGTACAAATTAAGATTGAGTGTTAATTAAATTTTTCCGTTGTTTTATGCTAATAATACTCGTGTTCAAATTTTTAAAAAAAGGGCTTCGTTTATAGCCAAAGAAAGAAATCATTCCTATAACCAAAAGATGTTAAAAAACTCTTGAATGAATAAAAAGATTAATTATGATTTTAATTCTTGTTTATTTGAACTTAGTTTTGAATTTAAGCATTGAGATAAGAATGTAAATTAAAAAAAAATATCTGACAACTAAAATTACGAACGTTGCTGGCAACACAAGTTCCTAAATTAACAAAATAAAATCGAAGCTTCACGGAGATATAGTTTTTCAAAAGCTTCGCAATAGATTTTTAAATTTTCTGGAATGATCAGCAACACTAGAGCAAATTGAATGCGTATTGTTGTTTAGCGATAATAAAAAAAAATTTTAATTAAACCGATGGTTATTGTAAAAAATTATATAAATTAAAAAAATTCATCTGATTTCTGTATTTTACTAACGACTAATGTCTTAACTTAAAAATTAGAAAAAATAATAATATTTCAATAATGCGTTCGTTTCCGAAAATTGTGAAAATGCAGTGACTATTGTCAATTTTAAGTGTTTCTGTCTTTGGGTTCGATCACCAACACGTCACTTTCAAAACTATCAAAAATTAACATGAACTCAGTTCGAAATATATATATACGTAGAAAAAATTAACAGAAAAAAATTAGCCCACTTTCAACTTATATCATGGGTTCATACAAAAATTGAAATAAAAAAGGCATAAAAATGAAAAAATCTTCGAAGCAAAAGCAAGAAGTACCTACTAGGAAAAAATAAATTGAAGTCTCAAAGTATGTGCCTTGCGAAAAAGCGTCATTCCTCTATATTAAACTTGATGAAGTAATTGAAATTGTATCCAATGCGCGAACCCTTCAAGATGTAAACGATGATATGTCCGACTGGTATCGATCGCTGTCCTGGCTACTGCCATTGAGAACAAGACAGTTGAAAAACCGTCACTGGAGAAGCCAGTTTAAAAATGTGTTAGACTAGGTCCGAAGGAGCTGTTTTGTCATCGGATGGCATTGACTCATCAGAGGGTGTATCATGCCTACTATCCGAAACACCCTTTCGGCTGCTGGTATTGCTGAGGATTTCTAGGTATGTATACTCGTATATACGAGTATCTCGCACATATGGAGAAATCCTCAGAAATAATTTCCTTATATTTTATATTTAAAAACTTTAATGAATGAGAAATTTCTCTAATAATGTGATTTTTCAATAATTTCGGTTCTATATTTCATTAAAACCATAAAAGCTTTATTGTAGCTTAAAACCATTGCTTACTCAAGACTCGCTAGATGGCTAACATTTGCCGGCTTTTTTCGAAAATGGGTACACATTACTAGTACGGCATTCGTCACATTATATTGTCTGTGACGTGATAGTCTCTGGCCAGCGTTACTTATTTATCGTAAAATCATGCCAGACTTTCAATGCTTCCATTGATATTACTAGATATGTCTTTAGATCAAATACTACTGCTTAACACCACAAATTGATAAAAAAAAACTGGTAATGATTATATGGGGTTTATTGTGTGATATTATTATCTTATACAGATTAAATTATTATTGTCATGTCAACATTGTCTGTACACGCGCGTGTGAAAATATCTTTGTAGGTAATTATTGTCCGGATCTGATTAATGAACATTTGAAACAATACTGAAATAGCCGGTATTTGTTGGTATTTATAAGTTGCACCTGAAATTTAATTCAAGAGCACATATGCCCCTGGCTACAACATAGTCATGTGCTCTTAACCCGATCATTGACTGGGATGCAATTTTTCACTTTTTTTTTACTAAAAATTTTACACCATACCTTTTATGTTTTAACATCATAACCATATCTTAAAACCGAGTCGTATCGGTAAATTTTAAAAAATCGACTATAAATTTCGAAACTCGTCTTCGATCAGAGATCTTATGTACCTAGTTCCTTAGCATTATTTCACTTAAGTTCTGTATTTCACATTCACTATTATTCACTTTTAAATCAGCATACTCCCGAATACTTTCAAAGGTAGTACAGAACTAAACAAAATATTTCAAGAAACGGAAAAGTTGTAATCAAACGAAAATAAGATTAACAAATGGAAAATGCATAAGTATGACTTATTTTTCAACTTTAAACAATTCCGCAGGTGAAAAGAAATAATTTCAATATACGGAAATATTTTATACTATTCTTAGTGATTAAAAACTTCAAGAAAAAACTTAAATTTTATTTTATTTTATGGATTTTTATACCCTAACGAATACCTTCATAAAATTAAATTCTAATAAATATAAAATGCCTAATTATCTTCCTACAGAAAATAAGTGAACAAAGTAACTACAATATTATTAATTTGAGAATCGAACTTGCAAATTCAAGTATTTAGTTGATTACTCTACAAAAAACGACTTAATGACTTAAATCTTAATAAAAATAATTTTAAGGAGCCTACAACATATCAAACAGAAATCTTTCGCAATGAACAATAATATTCAATAATAACTCCAAATCATCCAAATCATCCTCACCTGAAATCAAATATAAATTCACGAATTACTTCATTCAACAAATTTTTTGTTCAAAATCAAAATATGTATTTTTTTAACAAAATATTTGAATAAAAAGACTCGGCAAGAAAGTCCATTTCATGTCTGTTCAAAATGAAAACCTGTTCATATGACAATTAACGTAGATCAAAAAATCGGGTTATAATCTCGACTATGGCTTATGGCACAATAATTGCCATACTAAACTGTGTACACATTTTAGAAAACTATCTGACAAACATTTGCAAGGTAGTGTGTCTTGGGTAAGCAATGGTTTGAAAGTGTAATAAAACGTTCACTCTTTGAATGAAATGTAAATGTTCAAAAAGTTGGTTTTAGTAGAAAAATGCAAACTTAATTTTCTATTCACATTACTACATTTTCTATTCCCATTATTTTATTTTATTCATTTTGATTTTATTTCATTTTTTATTTTATTAACCTGTTAAATTTTTATAAATTTATTGAATCCTTGACTGCACGATTTTCTTCAGTGCATTTACATTCAAGTATGTTGCTCATAACGACAAAAAGAGATTAAAATAAAGTCACTGAACAACATTATTTAAATTTACCATGACAAAAAAAATTTCTAATTACCGAAATTACTTTGAATGAAACGATTGTGACAATGGATTTTGTTCTATTTGATGAAAAGAAAAGTTGAATTGTCATGAAATCTAACAGAAAGAAGGAAGATAAGATACGATAAGAAATCATCTTCAACTTTAATTTTTTCTGATTTTAAGATGATCTGGTGCTGGCGTAAATTTTTAACAAAAATCAGTGATCTTCAGTAGTCCAGATGATCTCTAAAGTTGCAGAACTAAAATCCTGCAAGTGCATTTTGGTAAAAGTTAAATTCTAAACACAAATTAGGTGAAAATGAAGGAAGTTGCTAAGAAACAACGATATCGCTTGGAGACACCAGAAGGCGGTTGGGGATATCTTGTTTGCCTTGGAATGATTTTAATTTTTGTGAGTATATAAAATTTTTTTTTTAATTTAAAAAAAATAAAAATATTTAAAAAAAATTTTCATAATTATAAATAATTTTTTTTAAATTGAAAGTCTGCGGCCGGTTCAGGAATAACATGTTTCGGTTTAATTTTCAACGATTTTCTGACGAGTATCGGTCAAGCGACTACTGCTGTTGCGATTATAACAAGCTGTTCGTTTGGAGCAATGAGTTTTGCAGGTTTCTAAATTACAGCAATATGATAATAAGCAAATTATTATTAAAATATGAAAATCATAATTTTTCAGGATTATTTTCGAATACATTTATAAGGAGGTTCGGTATGAGAAAGGTCGGTATTACTGGCTCATTTCTCTACTTCTTCGGTAGTTTGATACAGGTGTTTGCTCAATCAGTATTGCATTTATTTTTGGCCGCTACCATTCACGGTAAATTTTACTAAAATTTAAAAAATACCCCGAATTTCAGCATTTCTCTTTTTTGTATTATCCCTAAGGTATCTCATTTGGACTAATTATTCCGGTGATCTTCTCAACTTTTAACCACTACTTTGTCAAACGTCGCGTTTTGATGATGTCTGCTACTCAATGTGTCATAGGTTTAGGACATATGGGCTATCCACTTTTGGTACAAATCCTAATGGACAAATACGGATTCCGAGGATGTTTAGCAATTCTGACGGCACTACATAGTCATGCAATTTTCAGTATGTTAGTAATGCATCCTGTAGAGTGGCATATGAAAAGGGTTCCGATTACTGAAGAAGAATGGCACGAGGAAAATGATAGTGAGGAAAGTGATAACGAGAAACCAACCGCAGTGCAACAAGTCAAGCCGCTTATGACCGAATTGAAAGCAAAACTCCATACTACAGATACTACGAGTTTTACGAAATCTATAGATACACTGAAGCACCTTAAATTGTCCGAAAGTGCTGCTGCTTCGCGAAGAGCTTCGAGTATTGCCAGTTTGGGAAATTGGACTAGTGCAGTGGTAGTAAGTGAAGCTATGGAGCCAAATACTAAGCCAACCGGGAAATGGTAAGAATTGAAAAAAACTACACTACATTTAATTTTGAAGATAATTCCAACGCATTTGACCAGGCAATTTGTAGTAAACTTCCTTGATTTGGGTCTGCTGAAGAAGCCTATCTACATGAACATTGTGTTGGGCGTAACGTTCTCCTTTTATGCAGATATTGCGTTTTTTACCATTCAACCGTTGTACTTAATTCAGTTGAAGTACACCACGGTAAGTTGTAATTTTCAGGAATCAATACAGTGACTGAAAAAGCAATATTTCAAATAGTATTCAAATTTTATGAATTCTTAGGGTAGTTTAAATATTTTAACTTATTTTTTTATTTTATGCCTTTTTTCGAAATTTTTTTCTTCAGAGCGATATTGCCGCAATAATTGCAATCGGGGCTGGTGCTGATCTTATCTCGCGTTGTGCCTTGGCACTTAGTAGTCTCTGCCTTACTATTCCATCTCGATACGTTTATCTAGCAGGAGCTGTATTTTCTTTGATAGCTCGATATGGTAAGTAAGTATTTTAAGAAAACCGAGAAAAAACTACATTTTATGGCCTTAATCTTTTCTCATTTCATCATAAACCGTTTTTTTTTTATTTTCTTCAGAAACATCAAGATCAAATAATAAGGAAATTTTTCAATGTCATTAGCCAAATACTACTTAGATATTTCACTATTTGTTTTAACTCTTTTCACAATATCGGTTTTATTGTACCTTGTTCTGGTGATAAGATCAAAAGTGTTCTTCAAAGAGATTAAGCAACCGACTGATGAGTTTTTCCGGCCTCCAAGATTTCTTAATCTCAGTTATGACATTTTTTTTATCTTTTATTCTACGCACGATTTATTCGAGATTAGAATTAAGTAGGAATGTTTTACAAGGAACTTTTAATTAGGGTTTTGCAAGGACAAAGTTTTTATTTAAATAGTAAAGGATGTGGTGCATGGTGTCGTGTGGAACCCCGCTTTTTTCTCATTCCTACAGAACTATCCCTGAAGGGCGCTGAGCTCTACTTCCCCCTAGCGCCAGACAATGATAGATTCAATCAATCCCGACATTATTAAAATTGTCAACTGACGCAGTGCGAGTAGAGTTGAATTCAATGCATCGAAAACGCAAAATGTACTAAGGTGATAATATAGCATCATATGCGCTACTAAGGTATTTTTGGTTGCAGTCAAAAAAACTTATTTCCAAAAAGTGAACCACTTATCAATAATTTTCTTGCTTAGTATCAGTATTGTGATAGTATTCTTTGGGGCTATCTCCCTACAAACCTTTATAGCTAGCTGATAGTAAATGTCGAGCTCTGATTGATGAATACAAACCAATGAAGAAATAACTCAAGTGTAAGTTTTTCACCCTTGTTATACTCAGTGGCGTACTAAATCGCTTAGATGCTAGTCGAACTCCGTTCACTGTTCTCTAGGTATGTAATTACCGCTTGATTTTGGATGCTTTGTTTTGAATTTGTTGTATTTCAGGTGAAGTCTGAAATTTTGAATACCCCTTGCTTCCCTATCTGTCTAGTCTATTGTAATTGTAATTGTCTCACACGTACTTCTTCCTGATTTATCTATGTTTCTTCCAGCTTTCTTATACGCTTATGATTTTTGGAGCATGGCAATCCTGACAGCGGTAATTGGTTTCCTCAAGACATGGCTGCACGTCCCGCTACCTTTAGTGTTTGCAGAATATTTATCAAAAGAGAGGTACCAATGCACCAAATTGTTTTGAAATAATCCGTTTTGAATAATTTCGTTATTTTTTCAGGTTTTCTTCAGGCTATGGTCTCTTCATGTTTCTTCAAGGCAGCATAATGTTTGCAATTGGTCCTATTATGGGATACGTTCGAGATAAGACTAAGAGCTACGAAATAACGTTTCACTTCTTAAATATTTTCTTATGGGCTTGCATAATTCAATGGTCCGTCGAAATCATTTGGGTACAGTGCCGAAAGAAGAAAACCGAAGAAACTCCTTCGATTCGGAGTGGAAAAGGAGTTAAAGTGTAACGATTTAATTAAGGACTGATTGTTTTTAATGCATATATTTGTATCATATGCAGTTAAGCTTATGGATTTTATGTTTGTATGGTTTTCATAATAAAAAAAATTATAGTCTAAATTTCTAAGTAATTTTAAAGCTAAATAGCCACTGTTTGTCGCGACTTCATAAAAATTCTGAAGCCCCCAATCCGCTTAAGGATATTTTTCGCTTTTAGCCTAGATTCTGTTTTCTATGGCCAACTCAATGCTACTCGTACATTTGAGCGTGCTTCCAGAGGCTATGTAATTATCATATGTGGATATTTGAACGACCAATTCGAATCAAAAAATCTTAAAAATTTTAAAATCAAACACGACTACTTCATTAGTTACTACCACCTTTTTGCGAATGGTCGTACTTTTTATGTTGTAAATATTTGTACACGTTGTATGTGTCAAACTAAGAATTTAGTGGAAAATATGGCAGTGTCAGCAAAATACCTGCTCGGCGTTTGTTTGCACACTTTGTACCTGGTTCTTGAAACAATTAAATTTTAGAGCACATATTGTGCTGAGGTACACTGATATTTTCCATGTCAATAAAACTATCTTAACCCTTATTGGCCCGGATAATCTGTTTTGTACCACCGTGTAGCTAAAATCTTAATGCAGAGATACAAAAAAAGTCGATTACAATATATTGGGCTAATAGGGTTGAACGATAGGCTAATAAACTATCTCCAGAAAAAACTAGGTTAAGAAATTTCAAGAGAAAAATTCAAAGGGATGACCGGAACATTCCAAATCCGATGGGAGAATTATTTTCGATGGTTCAAAGGCTCGATTTGGGCTGTCGCGTCAGAGAAGAAGATGTTACGCAACAGCGGGCCATTATGGGTTAATTCATATACGAGTATAGAACTACATTATTTAAATTTACTATGATAATAAAAAAAATTAGATTTTGTTCTATTTGCTGAAGAGAAACATTGAGTTATAATGAGACCTAGCTGAAAGAAAGAAGATAAATTTCGATAAGTAATTATTTTAATTTTATAGCAAAAAGAACTATGATTTTGAGATGAACTGATTCTGGATGAAATCAAAAAAAATACTTACTATTACTATTGTTAAAAAAGAGAGAAATTAAGGGATCATTAGTAGTACAGATGATCCAAGCGTGAAGAAGTGAAGTTTTGCAAGTGATTTTTGGTAAAATTCTAAACGCGTTTTGGGCTAAAATGGAAAAAAGTGCTAAGAAACAACGATATCGATTAGAGCCACCAGAAGGCGGCTGGGGATATTTAATTTCACTTGGAATGATTTTGATTTTTGTACGTGTTCAATATCCTTTATTTATGAAAAGAAATATCATTAAATATGAAAATAAAGTAAATTAAAAAGAAATTTCTATATCAAATTTTTTTTTTAATTGAAGGTAGCAATCGGTTCAGAAGAATCATGTTTTGGGTTAATTTTTAACGACTTTTTGACGAGGATTGGCCAAGCGACTACTGCTGTTGGGATTACGGAAAGCTGTACATTTGGGGCTATGAGTTTTACAGGTTTGAATTGTTGTATAATTTTTTTTTACTTCATTTATTTTCCAAGAACTCAAGGAACAACGTACAAAGGTGAGAGTCAAAATGGGAAATACTGTGTACAATGTCTTTTGTCTCATTCTCTCTTACTTGGGTTGTTTTTGGTGTCGTTTCATTTTTTCGAAGAGAGTTAATAATTTCACAGGTCTATTTTCGAGTACACTTATAAAGCATTTCGGTATAAGAAGGGTTGGCATTGCAGCTGGATCTCTCTACTTCATTGGTACCTTGATACAGGTATTTGCTCAATCGGTATGGTATTTATTTTTGGCTGCTACTGTTCATGGTAAATTTTGTTGAAAAGTTAAACAAATAAATTAATTATATTCTCTTTTAATGCCCCCCTAAGGAATTTCAATGGGAGTATTTATTCCCGTGATGTTAACGAATTTTAACCAATATTTCCTCAAACGTCGAGCATTCATGATATCCGCTTCTGAATGTATCGTGGGTCTAGGACATGTGGGCTATCCACTTCTAGTGCAAATCCTTCTGGAGAAATACGGATTTCGAGGATGTTTAGCGGTTCTGGCGGCATTACATAGTCATATTATTTTCAGTATGGTAGCTATGCACCCTGTAGAGTGGCATATGAAAAGGGTGCCGATTGAAGCAGAAGAGCGTGAGGAAAGTGATATCGAAAAAGCGAACGAAATGGAACAGGTCAAGCCACTTATTACCGAAATTAGAAGGAGACTTCCTTCATCAGATACTATGAGTCTTAAAAAATCTATAGAATCACTGAATCAACTTAAATTGTCCGAAAGTGCGGCAGCCTCGCGAAGAGCTTCAAGTCTTGCCAGTTTGGGAAACTGGACTAGTGCAGTGGAAGTAAGTGAAGGTATCGAGCGGAATCCTAAGCCAACTGGGAAATGGTAAGAAATATAAATTTTTCTACGCTTCGTTTTAAAGATAACTGCTAGCATTTGAATAGGCAATTTGTAATGAACTTTCTCGATTTGAGTCTTCTGAAGGATGCTGTTTACATGAATATGGTTTTGGGCGTAACGTTCGCTTTCTATGCAGATATGACCTATCTCACGATTCTACCGTTGTACTTAGCACAGTTGAAGTATTCGAAGGTACGTTACTATTTTAAGGAAGCCAAAGACAATGTCTAACACCCAATCAATGAATCGAAAGTGTACCTAAAGAAGCCAAGTTAAAGTTTATTTTAAAATTTACCTTTTGTTTCAACCTTATCATTGAATGACTAAAATAAAACTTTAATTAATTTAATTTAATAAAAAATCTTTTTCAGAGTGATATTGCAACAATAATTGCAATTGGAGCTGGTGCTGATCTTGTATCACGATTTACCTTAGCGGTCAGCAGTCTCTTTCATTCTATTCCATCTCGCTACATTTTTCTGACAGGAGCTATACTTTCATTGCTAGCTCGATATGGTAAGTAAGTACTCTAAGATCACTGACAAAAAACTCTTTATTCGGGATTAAAAAGAAAAAATTACACAAAATTTTTTATAAACAATTTTTATTATGATTTTGTAAGGATATGTTATAAAAAAATTATTGCAGCTTTTGTTGTTTGGGTTTGTTACGTAACCCGGAAAAACAAAATCTAGGCGAACAAAATTCTAAAAGAGAAAAAATTTAAAAATCGAGAAAGATATAGTAATATAAAAGATAAAAACATGAAACCCGTAGTTTAAAAAATACAAATTCAAAATAAAATCTAGAAAAAATCGACAAAAAACCAGTATGTACTTGAATTGTCGAGCTTTCTTCTGAATTTTTTTCTTCTTTGAAATCAATCTCTAATATTTATGTAGTTTCGAAATATACATACATACATAAGTGCTTATTAAACATACTGCAGTCACGATCGGCTGCAAGCCAATCGTATAATACTCTAGATGAATACTGAACTCCGATTTATATTGTAGTTGGGGATAAAGTAGAATTACGTGTGTGCATGTTGTATGTCCTTTATTAAGGACTCCCATTAGATTGCTCCTCAAAACTAAAAGACAATATTCAGTGTTTAATTTCATACCTTGAACTGGGTAAGTCATCGAAAAAAAATGTCCTTTTTAAAGGACTTTCACATGGGAGGTGCAGGAAGGACTCATTCGATTTCTTACATATTTGTCCCTTTCCTTGGAACCATTCAAAAATTCATGTGTACAAAATTTCAAATTCGTAGCTTGAAGCGTTCAAAAGTTATCGGAAAATATTGTTGAACACGTGTTTTAAGGACATTTTATATGGCAGCTACCAGAAGGAGTAAAAGGATTTCGCTGATTAGTAAACTCGAACTTCCTTTTCGCTCAAAACTAACTTGTACAAAATTCCGAATTCGTACTGAAAAGATTACTTGAGTTATTGTGAGTATCGTAAATTAAGTGAATACATTTTGACAGGATATTTGTATGGCAGCTACACGAAGGACTAACGGGATTTCCTTCATAATTATATATTTAGCTCCAGCTATTGGAAAAATTATACATACAAAATTTCAATGTCGTAGCTTAAACCCTTCTAAAGGTATCGACCAATATTCTTGAACACGTGTTTTAAGGACATTTTGTATGGCAGCTACCCGAAGGAGTAGGACGATTTTGCCCGTTAACGAACTTAGCCTTACAAATTCAACCAAACATCCAGATTCAAAATTTCAAGATCCTAGGTGAAGGCGTTCTTGAGTTATCGTGTTCACGGACAGACGGACGGACGGACGGACGGACGGACGTCAGGCGGATTTGAGGTTTTTGGCCACAAATAAACAAAAAATAATATATAACTTTTTTTCGTCCGAGGCTTGGTTCTATGCGTTACAAACTTTTGGGCTGGATTAAACTTATAATACTCTATATGATTTCATCTAGAGTATAAAAATGCATTGCATTTAACGACAAAAACTTGTTGTTTTACTAAACCGAAGTTGAAACATGTGAGCACTTAATAATGTACGAGTATTATAATAATAAATAGAGTAGTATGTAAAATACTACATGTGTGATTCTAAAATCATCAACAAAACAATCCACAAAAATTCAGGATTTTATTTTTTCTCTATTTCGTCTTTCGGCAATTTTACATTTTGTCTTTCTGAAATTTTGAATTTCTGCATTTTGTCTATTTAAATTAAATTTTTTTTTGTTATTCTGAATTTTTAAATTTGACTTAATATCAAAACCAGTTTGCTATAGAAAGTCTAACCGAAATTTTTGGCATATTAGGATTATTTATTATATAACTGTAATATTCTTTCCCCGATCGATTGATGAATTTCATTTTGGGCGCCCTCCCTTAAAACCAGTTTTCTCTCTATTATCATTTAATTTTGACAACTCAAACAAAAGGAATCTTAAACTATTGGATAACTGAACTATTTTTTTTGCACCTCTAATAAGAAGCCGTATTAATATTTATTTGACTTGAAGCTTAAATAAAAATTAATAAATTAAAAATTGAAATTAATTACTGTACTGTATTACCTAGATTAGTTTATTCAAATCCAATGCAACTAATGTACAGATAAAGAAAAGAATAAAAGTTAAATAAGATATTTGAAAATACAGTCCTTGTAGTATTAACAATTTTATTAACAAATTGAATTCCAAATTCGCCATCTGGTTGTGAAAAACAAAACGTGCTGCACTGCTCTGCATCGTTCTTTTGTTCTACATTGGAACTGGAAATAACGCACTCATTACAAGGTGGTCCCAATACTCTAATGCTTTTACCTATGTGTCTTCCAGCTTTCTTGTACGCTTATGACTTTTGGAGCATGGCGATCCTGACAGCTCTAATTGGTTTCCTAAGAACATGGATGCGCGTCCCGCTCCCTTTAGTATTTGCAGAGTATTTACCACAAGACAGGTCTCATCTTATCCAATGATTTCAAAAGACTAACTCCGATTTTAACTAATTACGTTTTTTTCAGACTGTCATCAAGCTATGGTCTTTTCATGTTTCTACAAGGCATCATAATGTTTATAGTTGGTCCTATTATGGGATTAATTCGAGATAAGACTAAGAGCTATGAATTGACGTTCCATTTTCTTAATATGTTCTTAGCGGCCTGCATAATTCAATGGTCCGTCGAAATTCTTTGGGTAAGATGCCGAATTAAGAAAACCGAACAAACTTCCTCAACTCGAAATGGAAATGGACCTAGTTTATTTGCAGCATCCACTTAAACTTAAGTAATTAATATTTGTATGGTTTTCGTAATAAAAAAATGTTAATCTAAATATCTAAGTGATTGTAAAGGTTAAGAAAACACGGTTTGTCACGGCTAAATGGAAATGCTGACGCCACCAATCCGCTAAGGACAATTTCCGCTTGTAGCTTGGATTCTTCTTTCTATGGCCATCTCAATGCTACATTTGAGCGTGCTTCCAGAGGCTATGTAATTATCATAGCCGGGTACGTGAACGCCCAAGTCGAATCCGAAAATATACTTAATATTATATTAATTATATTAATACTGTAAATATTATAATAGACTACTTAATTACAGCATGGATGGTGGAGCTGAAAAAGATTTTGAGGATTGCATCAACTCATAAGTTACTACCATCTTTTTGGTAATAGTCGTATTTATTATGTTGCAAATATTTGTACATGTTTTATGTACCAAACTAAAAATTAACTAAGAATTTAGTAAAATACCTGCTTGTTGGCACATGTTGTACCTGGTTCTTGAAATAATTAAATTCTAGAGCACATATTGTGCTGGTAGGTACACTGACATTGTCCATGACAATAAAATTATGTTAACCCGTGTTGGCTGACACTCTATCTTTTACACCACCATGTGGTTAAAATTTTAATATAGTTATATAACAAGTTGATTTCAATATATTGGGCTGATAGGGTTGAACGATAGGCTAACAAACTATCTCCGGAGAAAAAACTACGTTAAGGGCGGGGTAAGGTCAAATCTGTGAAAAAAAAGCATATTTTCAAAATTTTTTTTAGCCGATACAGGTAATACTGGTTTATTTAATTAATTTCCATATAATAATACAACAACTGAACTATATGTATTTGCCAAAAGAGTAATTGCAAAATATTCATGAATAAGTGGTTGGCAGCAAATCTCCGGAGGCGCCTCGAAAAAAAGTTGTTTTGCGGTGCCCGCGATATCGCGTCACTTCATCATATGAAACAAAAAAATCACAATGCGTTTATTAGGTGAGATGTTTCTCGAGGTAACGCAGATGATTTTTTTTTATCGATTTTTTCATTTTTGGTAGCAATTGGAAGTCAAAAGCGTGATTTTCGCTATAAAAATCGGCAAATTTTGTACTGTAAAATAAAAAATAAATAATTAAAAAAAAAACAACGACAGAAATAGTGTACAAAATATCAAAAAAATCGGTGAATTTGATTTTGAGTTACAACTTGCACCGACTTCAAAAATGACAAGTTTCAGGAGAACGCTTTAAAGTTTCGCACACTAAAAATCCAATATAAAACTCGATAATTCTTTTATACTCACACAGAGCCAAAAATGCCAAAAAAAGTTTATAAACCTTACCCCGCCCAAGCTGAGACAGAAAAATTCACAGGGATGATCGGAATGTCCGAAAATCGACGGGAAAAATGTTTTCGAAAGGAGTTAGACTCGATTTGGGCTGTCGCGCCACAGAAGAAGATGTTGAAATGCAACACCGGGCCATTATGGGTTAACATATACGAGTATAGAACTATATTATTTAAATTTACTATGATAATAAAATAAATTTAATTGGCAAACTTACATTGAATAGAATCAATATTAGATTTTGTTCTATTTGCTGAAGAGAATAATTATAATCAGAACTAGCAGAAAGATTGAAGATAAATTTCGATAAGAAATCATTTTAATTTTATAGTAAAAAGAAATATGATTTTGAGATGAAGTGATGCTGGATTAAATCAATAAAAATACTATTAATATTGTTAAAAAAAGAAAAAATTAAGGGATTGTCAGTAATACAAGTGATCTCTTAGCGTGAAGAAGGTAAGTTTTGCAAGTGATTTTTGGCAAAATTCTAAACGTGTTTTGGGCAAAAATGAAAAAAAGTGCTAAGAAACAACGATATCGATTGGAGACACCAGAAGGTGGTTGGGGATACTTAATTTCCCTTGGAATGATTTTGATTTTTGTGAGTGTGGCATTTATTTTATTTATTAAAAGAAATATCATTAAATAAGAAAAGAAAAGAAAATTTCAAAATCATATTAAATTGGTTTTTTTAATTGAAGGTAGCAATCGGTTCAGAAGAAACATGTTTTGGGTTAATTTTTAACGATTTTTTGACTAGCATTGGCCAAGCAACTACTGCTGTTGGGATTACGGAAAGCTGTGCGTTCGGAGCTATGAGTTTTACAGGTTTATATATATTTTTTAAATTATTAATGCGAAAGAAGAATGCGCCAATTCTTCCATACAAGTGAAAGTAATGCTATTTTTGATAACCTGATTGGATTGGCACTA
The DNA here is from genome assembly GCA_951812415.1 of Beris morrisii. Classification (NCBI taxonomy): domain Eukaryota; kingdom Metazoa; phylum Arthropoda; class Insecta; order Diptera; family Stratiomyidae; genus Beris; species Beris morrisii. The sequence continues at coordinate 165,729,340 of OX638310.1, read as the reverse complement.
AGATTTTTGGTATTAGAGTAATCTGAGAGAGAATGAGATAAATTAATAAAGAGTAAATGTACCCCAACACTACTAAACGGATCATGGAATTCACTTGTTTACAAAGATTTGGGACTAAATATACTGCTTTCATAGAATTTAGTTAGTGTCACCAGATAAGTTATTGCCTGTTTTTTTTAATAATGGAAGTTTTACTATTCCAATTTAAATATTTATTTCAATAAATCAAATTGAATACAAAACAATCTGAGATGTAAGAAACCTGAATACAAAACAACCTGATATATTAAACATACTGCAGTCACGACCGGCTGCAAGCCAATCGTATAATACTCTAGATGAATACTGAACTCCGATTTATATTGTAGTTGGGGATAAAGTAGAATTACGTGTGTGCATGTTGTATGTCCTTTATTAAGGACTGCCATTTGATTGCTACTCAAACCTAAAAGACAATATTCAGTGTTTAATTTCATATCTTGAACTGGGTAAGTCATCGAGAAAAAATGTCCTTTTTGAAGGACTTTCACATGGGAGGTGCAGAAAGTATTATATTACATTTTTATCCTTTTCCTTGGAACCATTAAAAAATGAACGTGTACAAAATTTCAAATTCGTAGCTTGAAGCGTTCAAAAGTTATCGAAAAATGTTGTTGAGCACGTGTCTCAAGGACATTTTGTATGGCAGCTACCAGAAGGAGTTACAGGATTTCGCTGATTAGTAAACTCGAACTTTCTTTTTACTCAAAACTAATTGGTACAAAATTTCGAGTTCGTAGCTAAAAGATTACTTGAGTTATAGTGATTTTCGTAAATTAAGTGAATACATTTTGAGAGGATATTTTCTTGAACACATGTTTTAAGGACATTTTGTATGGCAGCTACCCGAAGGAGTAGAACGATTTTGCCCGTTAACGAACTTAGCCTTACAAATTCAACCAAACATCGAGATTCAAAATTTCAAGATCCTAGGTGAAGGCGTTCTTGAGTTATCGTGCTAACGGACAGACGGACGGACGGACGTCGAGCGGATTTGAGGTTTTTGGCCACAAATAAAAACAAAATAATATATCACTTTTTTTCGTCCGAGGCTTGGTTTTATGCGTTACAAACTTTTGGGCTGGATTAAACTTATAATACTCTATATGATTTCATCTAGAGTATAAAAACATGTCCACTTTTAAGCCCCCTTTCGCGTACGTCACTAGCCCCCTTAATAATTATATTTAAGATGACACTGATGATGGGAAATACTGTGTTTTATCTCGTTCATGAAACGACACCAAAAACAAGCTCAGTAAGATAGGCTTGTTTTTGGTGTCGTTTCATTTCGGCGTTACATTTTTTCGAAGTTACCATCTCTAAAGAATTTTCGCTAATACTAAAAAGAGTTAATAATTTCACAGGGCTATTTTCAAGTACACTTATAAAGCATTTCGGTTTAAGAAGGGTTGGCATTGCAGCTGGATCTCTCTACTTCATTGGTACCTTGATACAGGTATTTGCTCAATCGGTATGGTATTTATTTTTGGCTGCTACTGTTCATGGTAAGTCTTTTCAAAATCTGAAAAATAAATCAAATATCACAAATTGTTATTCCCTCCCGAAGGCATATCAGTGGGTGTAGTTATTCCCGTGATGTTAACGAACTTCAATCAATACTTTATCAAACGTCGAGTTTTCATGATATCCACTTCTGAATGCGTCGTAGGGCTAGGACACGTGGGCTATCCACTTCTTGTGCAAATCCTTCTGGAGAAATACGGATTTCGAGGATGTTTAGCGGTTCTGGCGGCATTACATAGTCATATTATTTTTAGTATGGTAACTATGCACCCTGTAGAGTGGCATATGAAAAGGGTGCCGGTTGAAGAAGAAAAGCTTGAGGAAAATGATAGTGAGCAAGGTGATATCGAAAAAGCGAACGAAATGCAACAAGTCAAGCCACTTATTACCGAATTAAGAAGGAGACTTCCTTCATCAGATACTATGAGTCTTAAAAAATCTATAGAATCAATGAATCAACTTAAATTGTCCGAAAGTGCGGCAGCCTCGCGAAGAGCTTCAAGTCTTGCCAGTTTGGGAAACTGGACTAGTGCAGTGGAAGTAAGTGAAGGTATCGAGCGGAATCCTAAGCCAACTGGGAAATGGTAAGAAATTTAAATTTTTCTACGCTTCGTTTTAAAGATAACTGCAAGCATTTGAATAGGCAATTTGTAATGAACTTTCTTGATTTGAGTCTTCTGAAGGATGTAGTTTACATGAATATGGTTTTGGGCGTAACGTTCGCTTTCTATGCAGATATGACCTTTCAAACGATTCTACCGTTGTACTTAGTTCAGTTGAAGTACTCGAAGGTACGTTACTATTTTAAAACCTAACAACACCCAAACAAAACAACGAATCGGAAGTGTAACTAAAGAAGCCAAGTTTAATTTTATTTTAAAATTTAAAATTTTAGTTTTAAGACTTGTCATTGAATGACTAATATAAGGTTTTGTTTAATTTATTAAATTTAGTAAAAATCTTTTTCAGAGTGATATCGCGACAATAATTGCAATTGGAGCTGGTGCTGATCTTGTATCACGATTTACCTTAGCGGTTAGCAGTCTCTTTCATTCTATTCCATCTCGCTACATTTATCTAACAGGAGCTATACTTTCTTTGCTAGCTCGATATGGTAATTAAGTGGTCTAGGAAGACTAACAAAAAATTATTATTTCGGTATAAAAATTAGACAGGAATATGATTAGACAGTGTTTTATAAAGAACTTTTGGCTAGAATTTGGCGAAGTGATGTTAGCAATAAAGTACAGGAGCTTGGATTTTTGGAGCTTATTACAAAACCGAGAAAGACAAAATCAAGAAAAACGTAATTCAGATGGATATAGAATCCAGATCAATAAAGTTCAGAAATTCTAAAATTCAGGCCTCACATGTGAGCTATTTCCCAGTAGTATGTACATTGCTGAATGGTGGTAGAAAAATGTAATCAAAATGATGACCCCTTAATTTAAATCATGGTAGGTGTAAGTTTACTTTTAAAACATGTTCCAAAAATGAGAATGGAATTTTTTAATGGTGAAGCTACCTTAGAAGCTAATTTTTATGTTCCATAAAAAACACAATCGAAAATTTTGTTTTTTATTAAAAATTTCACCATTAATTCAGCATTAATGCTTCGTAATACTAAAACAGTATTTTAAATCCCTGTTCAGTACTGCATGAATTAAGTTTAGCTGAATTTAATACTAGAAATGTTCCGGTGGAGATCCAAACTAGTCAATAGTGGGAGTGAAAAAAAGCTCGAAATAACACACTCGTTAGAAGGTGATAGCCAAAACAATAATCCTTTTACCTATGTGTTTTCCAGCTTTCTTTTACGCTTACGACTTTTGGGGCATGGCAATCTTGACAGCGGCAATTGGTTTCCTGAAGACATGGATGCGCGTCCCGATGCCTTTAGTGTTTTCAGAGTATTTATCAAGAGACAGGTCCTATCGTATTAAATGGCTTCGAAGGACTCCGATTTTAACTAATTTCGTTTTTTTTCAGACTTTCTTCAAGCTACGGACTTTTCATGTTTTTACAAGGGATCATTATGTTTATAATTGGTCCAATTATGGGATACGTTCGAGATAAGACAAAGAGCTACGAATTAACGTTTCATTTTTTAAATCTTTTCTTAGCGGCCTGCATAATTCAATGGTCCGTCGAAATTCTTTGGGCAAAGTGCCGAAAGATGAAAACCAAACAACCTTCATCAATCCGAAATGGGAATGCAGCAAAGGTGTGATTTATATTTCGAACTGATTATTTTAATGCATTTATTTGCTTCATGCAGTTAAACAAAATTACGTTAAAATATTTGAATAGTTTATATAATAAAAAAAATTATAGTCTAAATTTCTAATTGATTGTAAAGCTAAGCTGCTGCTGTTTCTCGTGGTTCTATGAAAACTCTGAAGCCATCAGTCCGCTTAAGGATAATGTCAGCTTGTAGTTTGAATTCTGATTCCGGTACATTAGATGTGACTTTGTATGCTCGCAGGATTGTGGAGATTAGTACCTTAAGCTTGAGCATCGCGTATTTTCGCCCTAAAGGAAAACAACCTTGATTATTAATCGAAAAACGTTATAGAAATTTTCCGAAACTTACCGACACAACTCCTAGGACCAGCACTGAATGGAATAAAACTATGGTAATGACGACCTTGAATCTTTTCCGGAAGGAAATTGTCCGGATTAAAAACTTCGGGATCCCAATAGATTTCACCTCTACGGTGTATCTTATATGTAGCTATGGCTACGGTGCATCCCTTCGGAAGGATATAGTCCTCTGAAACTAATTTCACTTCCTCGTTTATTTTGCGTGCAATAATCGGTACTGGCGGATAGAGCCGCAATGTTTCCAAGATAACGCGTTCCAAGTACTTCATTTCGACAGTATCGGAAAAAGTAGCCGGCCTCTCCGAATCGCCAAAAATACTTTTGATTTCCGCATAAACCTTATCCTGAACGTCTAGATGATTTCCCAGCAGGCATAGAATAAAACTAGATCCAGCTGCTGTCGTATCGTGACCCTGTAACGAAAAATTTGTGTGCTATTATCACCATCGAGTAGGTTAATGTTATCCGGAAGTGCTAACCTCGAACATAATCGTGTTCACTTCATCCTTGATTTCATCATCGTTTAAATTCGCTCCAGATTTCGCGGTTTCGACCATCAAATCGAGGAAGGCCAGCCGACGTTTTTCACCTAATTAACGGAAATAGTTTATTTTTTTGGGGGTTGAATGGTTTTACCTGTCCAAATGATTAATTAAGTAGTGAAAAGGACATGTAGCCACTCATACATACCGATATCATTTTCATCAATTTCGTCCAAGTCGTCACGCAGTCCAGTCGCAGGTACGGCGGTCTTCGGTTCAGGATCGTCATAATCGTAGGCTATGATATCGGCCAGTGAAGGTTCTGGGACGTTACCGTCTTGATATGTTTTCTCATAGAGTTCCTTCTTGATCTTAATGACCCTTTTCGTTAGGCCGTGGATAATTCCCAAGAGGCGTTCCTCTTGCTTCTTCAGCGATGTCCAATCGAACAACAAATCCCATCGGTAAAGGGGATGGTAGGTTCTTTTATGGATAATATCGCACATCTTCATAACAGCCATGGCATAGTCGAATCCTTGGTTATCCTGAGCCGTCCGTTTTGTACCCATTGCTGTTTCCAGTAGAATATCGACGGTAGTTTCGCTCATGTAGTCGTGCACGTCGAATTCCTTTCCGATTTCTACACGCATCCTGTCGACAACGTCGCAACTGTTGCTGTAGAACGTAGTCATGAAGCTCTTCAGGACGTTCTGATGGAACGCGGGTGCAATAAGTTTCCGATGTCGTTTCCAATGATCGCCTTTGCTAATGAGTAGTCCTTGTCCCAGCCAGGGCTTGAAAAAGCGATACTCGTCTGATTTCTCGAGATGTGCCTGGCTATTCAGAATTATTTCCACATCGACAGGGTTTGTAAGGAAGACTATCAGCTTGGTGCCCAACCAACCGCGTGCAACGTTTCCAAACTCCTTGCTCATCCTTACTGCCATTTCCAGGATTTCTAAGTAGAGTTCAGATTTTATTTAAAATTCTGCGCCACTGTTACACCATTCGCTTACCATTATGACTTTTCCCTATGAGAATATGTGCGTTACCAATAAATGGAAGCGTTGGTGGACCGGGAATCATATTGCCCAATTTATAGAAACGGCAACTTTGCTGCCACCAGTACGTCACTACTAAGGACACGACCGCAGCAAATATGGATAGCACTAAGGTGCTATTATACTCTTTTTGGGTATCTCCTAGAGCCTCCATAGCCATTTTGATTTTTTACGGTAGATCACTTCACTAGAACATTTAGCGCAACTATTCCGACCTCAAATAACGGTAGCACCCGTTCGAATCAATGTATCTTTTCACGGCCACCTAACCAACTGAATTGAATTTTGTCAATACTTTGTACTTTTATATGAGAAATAGAATTAACCTGTAGGTTAAAATCGAATTAAACGTTCTATTGTTTCCACAATTCGGGATTTAAATAATCGAATAAATTAGCGACTAGATTTTAGATCAATGTGCAAATGGTGAGTTTGTTTACGCATGGAAGAGTGATAAGTAGATACAATTAAAAATTCTTCAAAGAAAATAGGTGTAGTTACTTTGAAAGGGTATAGAAATCGAAAATAAGCATTAGAACATTGTGTGATCTATGTGATCGGTCAATGCTTGAATAGCCTAGAACTTTTACAAAATCCGACAAAATCGCAGGTGTGATCAAATGTAGAAATAAATTGATAAATTGGGCCATAAGCCAAAACTTTTGAATCGCCTGGATATTTTGAGACATTCCGGCTTATATGTGATGCTATACACTACCGTATGAAAAGTAAATTCAAGTGAAGTGGATACTAAAAAACACCAGAAACTTATTTTTTTTGCATTTTGATGGAGTTTCAGTTGCAATATTCATTATTTTATTTATTCGCACGCAGTAAGCGTTTTAGCAATTTTCGCTTTTTTTTTAAGTCGCTTTATTCACTTTCCATCTTTTTTTTAGCTTCTCTACTTCGGGCTGCTGAAACTGGCAACATCTAGCATAAAAACGTAATTTAGTTACGCTAGTAATAACAGGCTGGCGGAATGACGCTGCTGGCAGTAAAATGCAATTTGCTTTTTTTTAAATCTTATCATAATCGTGGACCTTGTTTACTTTAAGGGGTCACATACCCCCCTGCACGCGATGAAAACCGAGTAAATTTGAAAAATTATTATAAAGGTTATATGGTGAAAAAACAATTTAATTGTTGAGTTCACATATCTTACTAACTATTCTATAAAAAAAAAATTTTTTTTGTTCTAATATTAACATTGTTTTTTACGGGTATAAATGGACTACTTATGAAAATCATGTCGCCTCCTGGTCATCATAACTTCACCTAAAATAATTCAATTTGCAAAAATAAAAAAGAATCGTGTAAACTAATGTAGTAGTTATAGTCTGAAGGAGGGAATTTTTTTTTTTCAAAAATAAATAAGTTACACTATTTCAAACTTTAGTAATCAGTTTTTTAAAAAAAATTTGCGTTTAATAATTTATAAAAAAATTTCCAAGCAAAAAATTAAAAAAACCTCTCGTCAGACTATAGAGAAAATAGTTATCAAAATTTAAAAAAAAAAAAAGTTTAAAAATATTGAAAATTGACTGAGTTATCGTGCCGACCATGCCTAAAAACATAGTTTCGAGAAAAATGCGTTTAAAGTTTTTGGTATGTACAACGTGAGCTTACGGCTAGTCTCCCATTCCAGCTTCGTACTGTACACCTTCTTCCTCTTGTATCTTCGTGTTTTTCACAGATGGTCCTATAAATGACCTTGTTTTCTATGAAACTCAGCTTTTGCGAAAAAATAGATGCTAAACGCTGCTGTTGAAAGTGGCGCGGCAATTAGCCAGGAAGCCGCTCCAAACCGATGTCTGGTGACATTTATTGCTATAACTTTGTAATGGAGTGGAATTTTCTAAATTCTAAATTTTTTCTTAATTCTTAAAAGTATAAGAAATAAAAATCTGTAAAAAAAACCTTTTTTTTTTAAATTTCAGGGGTATATGAGCCCTTAAACAAACTTCGAGTCTCGAGACTAACAGCATCTGACATGAATAAAAACACGTAATTTATTTACTCTAGTAATCACAAGCTGGAGGAATAGCGCTGCTAGCAATAAAGTGCATGTGATACATCAAACATTTAGCAAAAAAATGGTGAATTACAAAGCGGTTCACAGTTTGGTATTTGATGTTTACGATATTTATGATATGAATACCAGTACATAAATGCAGTTAGGAAGGAAGTTTCTGTCGAGCGGGTGTGAGGGAGAAGTGTTCAAACATTAGAGTAAAATTTGATTCCCATATCCTCAATGTAGCTTGAAACCACATCCACCACATCAATTTTTTTTCAGTTTTGTCGCTCTCCACAAAACCATTCGAAGAGTTAAATAAAATCTTATTTTGTTATTAATATTTTGAATTATTATTGATTTTAAGTCCTGCTTTTCCCATCAATTCTGCGACCATTGTTTGCTCCTCAAATATTTTTCTTGGTAGTTCTTGTCATTAAAAACGAAATAGTCGATCGGATAATCAACAAGTAAGTTCCGTAGGTGGAAGACATTTAAAACTCACGATGAAAAAAATCAGAGGAAGGCAGTTCTACTGAAATTTGATCCTTAAAATCAAAGTGGCTACAGGAAGTTTGCATTTTCCGTCTACAAACATCGAGATGATAGTTTTTCAGAGACGCCTGTATTAGTATTTCTTTTTCCAACTATTGAAACTACGGCGTATATTCCCTAGTGATCTCCTATTTATAGACATCATGAGAGCCTTCAAATAAAGTCCACCAAGCCTCGGTGACAATTAAAAAAAATTGTACATGTGGTCGATTTATAGGACCCAGCCAATTGCTTGGGCCATTATCGGGCCCATCTTCCAGGATCTATACAAAACGATTATAAGACGAACTCTAATGAAACGGAATATGATCAGATAAAAATCGACCTTATCAATTTTGTTTTCAGTGGAGTAGTCGAGGACCTTTTGTTTTATGGTCGACTTGAAATTTTGATTTATTACGCGACAGGCGAGATTGGGAACTGTTAAAACTACTGTACAGGTAGTTAAAAGGACAAAATGCGACAATCGAAGATTTACGAGATTTCCGAAGGTTCGACAGTAAACATGTCATGTATTGCCTGGAATAAATCCTTCAGTATGATAGTCTGAATATTGTTCTTATTTTTTTTTTACAGAAAACATTTCCGTCAGGATTTTTGAAAATATTTTCGGTCGGTCTAATTAAGTTGTACTGAAATGTTACTTTAATTTTTTTAGGGACTAGATGGGACATACAAAAATTTGGATAAGAAAGGAGAAAAAAAAATCCCGAGACAGAATAAATATAGGATAAGAAAATTTGATGGATAATTTTACTTATAACTAATTTTTCTTTGGATTTGTTTGGACATCACTGAAATGTTGATAAATCAGCGAAAAATTGCAGCATAATCGGCTTATGAAATGCATAAGATGTGTGCCTGTTTGAAGCAGACCGATACATTTATTAATGAAACTCATATTTTTCCTGATGAAAAGATTAAATTTGCGAAGAAATTCCGGGCATAGTGCGAGTAGAGGTGGTATAAGTGATTTTTTTTATATTTAAAAATATTTGTCAATATATGAAATAAGAAAAGAACTTAAAAATGTGGACTTACATCACAATCGTTAAAACAAATAGTAACGACGAAATATTACGGAAGTTCTTATGAACTGGTGAGGGTTATTTTACTTTATTATTTTTTAATAATAAAGTATTGTGATCGACCTGAAATTTCAAAAAAATTTGCTACCCTGAAATTTTGTATTTACACGTTTTAGGACTAGTAAACAAAAAAGCAAAAAAAAAATGTCCGTCTGTCCGTCTGTCCGCCGTACGCCGTACGCAAAATCGTTTGAAGGCGCGTAGCTCCCAAACCCGTTAAGAAATGAAGTTAAAATTGTTATGGTGGGTAGATTGGGTGAACCCCTACGGATGGTATCTTTTAAGGGGGTGGGGGTGAGAGAAGGTATGAGGGGGGAGCGTTTTAGACGAAAAATTTTGGTTTCTAGATCTCAAGAACCACTTACGCTAGAAGGCTGAAACTTGGAACTTATATAAAACTTTGATAGTGGACCCATTTGAAAAAAAATAATCGATAGTGGTTGAGGGGTGTGGGTTGGTGGGTGTGGAGGGAAGACAATGAGTCTGAAACGCTTGGAAGTCGGTATTGGAATATTGTAAAATCCATATCTCCTGAACGATTGATGTCAGAAGGTTGAAACTTTGCGGTTGTCTTTAAGGATACTTCAAGATTAGACCACGGCTAAAATTTTTAAGGGGGGTGGTGGGGTGTGGGGCTAGCGGGTGAAAAACTTTGAATTACAATATCTTCCGAACCAATTACACCAGGAGGATAAAATTTGGTTTCTGTATATGGGATCACAAGTTGAGTCTACTGAACGTAAACTTTTTGAGGGGGGAGGTGGAGCACGAAAGTGGGAGGGTAGCAATTTTTCAAAAAATTCAATTTTTATATCTCGAGAACCGTACCAGCTATGAACTTGGTAATTTTACAGGAGTTGGAGTCAGTAGACTTCTAGTAGGGATGGGGGTGATGGTGAAAGGGGGTTGAAAGGAAAACATTTTGATTTTTATTTCTCGAAAACTGTAATGAATAGAACACTAAAAATTTACGACTATATAGAACTACTATAGAGACACCATAGAAAAAAAGGGTAGCACAGTACAGGGGTGAGGGGTGGTTTTTTATATCTCAGAAACGGCTTATGCTAGAAAGTTGAAATTTAATACGTATATGTAGATGTGCTAGTAGAGTAATTAAAACTTAAAAAAATTTAGATTTTCATTTGTGTACAAAGATGGAGTAAAAACAATGTGCGTAAAAAGGGTTTTTTCCCACATTGTCACGAATTTCGTTAAATTTTTTAGACTTCTCGAGCTATCAAATCAATTTTACTACTGCGGCCTCTTAATATAAGCGCCTAGAAACATTTTCCCAAATTTTTTGATATCTAACCCCTAAGGGGGTGTAAGGCGGCTATGTATCATTCTTTTTCATTACCATGCGACTGACAACCTAAGGAATAACCAGGAGGCTATTTGGAACGTTATTGTTTAGGTTGTCAGTCGCATGGTAACCTACACCGCATCTAAGCATTAAACACGTTTCGGACTTCTACCCATAAAATAATAAAGTTGCGCCCAGACTGTTGACACATTTTTGAATATATGGAGAATCACGACGATATTCAACATTTTAGTTCACAAGTGCAGAAATTAAACTTTTCAAAGAAAAAGTTTCTAAGTTTCATATTCTAATAACGCTGTTACCAAATATTTGAAAATTGTATTACTAAGTGAGTATCTTAAAATTTGAACGTTCTATTATAATAAACCGAACCAAGCGGTTGACTTCTTCACGACCAATCAACAAATTTACATCTGAACTTATTAGCAAATAGTGAAAAAATATCTTAAGGTGTATGTGATATTTTCTACATTCGAACATATTTTTATACCATAATATTTAACCATAATCGGTGTGTTTTTAGCGAATTTATCCAGAGCAGAGTAGAGTAGTACGTAAGAAACGATATTCACTTGGACAATTTTGTATAATTGTGCCATAATTTGTGATAATTTTTATGGTGAAATGAAATGATATGAGATTCAATAATGTTACCAACTGCTTAAACAGAATCTTGACCGACTTATCCATTTACACTAAGTACACGAGCGTTAAAATATTTTGAGGAGATCAGATCACTGCTCACGTTGTTGTTGTTTTCCCATGTAGTTGACCTGCTCTGCACTGCATAAGTACACCTAGAGGATAGCTAAACTAGAGTTGCGTATATTGAGAATACTATCAACCATAAAGCGGAACGTAAATTGCAGGTCTCTACTTTACATCGACTGGGTTCCAATTTCTGCACCCTTACTAACGGTGTTCTGCCAAGTGTAACATGTTCTCAGTTCCGTATATCCTTTTTTTCGACATATTTTTCCAGTTTTTTTTCTTGTTAAAAAACTAAATTCGTGAAAATGCTTGAAATTAGTTCATAGAACCAACCCCTAATTCACGTGCAACATTCAGTACAAGTTGTCACAAGCCTGTTACTACCCTACTTATTGTGCAAGGATATCAAATTGAAAGCCTGTCCAGTGAAAGTCGGGCAAAATAATTTCGACTAAAAACTTCAAATCGGAAGCTAAAAATCACTTTTTGACATGCGTGCAATGAAAATTGGTTAAGGGTAATTAGATTCGATGATTTCGGCGGTACGGACATTTGAGTGGTTTTTTTAAGTGGCTCAAAAGCATTTTTTTAAATACCTTCAAAATCTTGTCGACTTTAGGCCAAATTTGCTTTTGTAATCACTTGGTGCAATTACCTTTTATGTAGTTTAAGGCGGCCGGCGTGGGTCATAAATTTTAATTAGGCATGCATAGGCATTTGAAATTAACGATTAAAGTAAAACGTGTTATAGTTGAATAACCGAATGAGTTACTTACGTAAAGTACAGTTTAAAACTGAAATGTTAATATGAGAGCAGTTGCAATTTTTTTTTAATTTTCATTTTAATGAATGTGGCCGCTCATTTTTTGTACTTGTACATTCCGATCTCGGGCACAAAAAAATCTGATCCACATTCGTCCAAATATAGAAGTTCTTCGTTATCCGATATACTGAAGTCTTTTTCATCTTCCACTTCATTGAGTCTTACAGTCTTCCTATTGCTAAGTGTCTTTATGCAAGGCCTATGCTACTGCTTGCTATTCGCATAAATGAGCCTCGAAATGTTTTTATTTTCTTCCGCTTCTTTGCGAGGCTCTCAGGAAGCCATCTGAGACCGCATGTCCGTCTCTGTGGTTATTAAGACACAAAACAAATGGTTCAACTCTGGAGGACATTCGGTATGCTAAGAATAAGGAGTAAAAAAAAAATTAAAAGTACTTCCACCCAAGACCTTAGACATTTCCGAGTAGACACACGATCGACACGCGACCCGTCTTACAGTTTTGCATGCCCAATGTACGACATACTTCTTTTTACGGCATGTCTATAACGTCGACATACGGACAGAAATATTTTCTGAGACGTGCCATACTCGAGTGCAAGGAGCTGTTCGCTGGATCTTAAGTAGACTTCGAAGGACAATACATCAGAATAACCACAAAAAAACCGCCCACTTCCGTCTTTCATGTCAAGACCACGGATATTTTTTTTCTTATTTCAGGTGTAGTAAGCACTCATACGGGAAGGTTCATTTTACATGCATAGATACCAACTTGTTTTTTTGGTGCTATTCAAACTGCTTTTCATGCAATTGCTTCTTTCATAGAACGAAAATTTCAATATTTAAAATACGGATTTAAATTGCTGTATGTAATTCGAAGTTAAAGGTCTGTTTTTGGTTGGGGGTTAGGTTTAAGGGTTACCTAAGCCTCTATTAAATCTAGACCCGGAAGTAACACCTCTTCTTATTCTCGAAAACCTAATTAGCCCGATTATTTGCCTATTCCTTATTCAGATTAACCGGCTCTACGTCGAAGGTGGTTAGTGCTCCGAAGACCCTCTGCTTTTTTTTCAGTTTTTCCTTTCTCGACAATTTATAACTAAATTAAATTTTACTCTTCATATTGCACAGAGATGGCAGTACTTCAAACCCAATTAAGCTTGAGTTTTGAAATGATTGTAAACCATTTCTCTTAAGCTTGAGCCGTCCTTACGATAGTTGAATTCTCAAAGAAAAATTGATAAAATAGTTTTTTTTTGATGAAAAGATGCAAACAAATTTTGGTCCGTCGGTCCGGCTAAAAGAACTAAGCAATAGTTTTAGTATGAATCTGATTTGAAAAATAGTTGAAGCCAAATTTAGTTGGAAGATAATAATTTTTCTCATATAGTAACACTTGCCATTTTCGGGATTTGTGGAGTACAGATAGATTAGATTAGAGTTCATCGGAGGCGGAGGGATTCCTCCAAGTACCGCGACCAGTGGTCTATTGTGCTATACATCATAGATTTTTCTCCAGTTTCAACCTAGAGGTTCTCATTCAGCTTTATTTCTCTTGGGAATTTAGGAGTACAGATAAGAGCAAGTTTCTTTCAGGCTATTAAACATTGATAAGCTCCAGTAAGTTTTTCGGCATTTACTTCCTAATGCAAAGCCCAAATTGATCGTTCAGCCGGTATACCAATGGTTCGTATTTATATCATATAATGACCATTACGTAAAATGAGTGCAGCGATTAATGTACATTAAGTGTTCGCCATGTATTTTGATGTCATATTAATTAAGTTAGTAAGTAGCATAATGCTCAACTACTTTACGCGAGTAAAAAAACCAACTGCATAACATAACAAACTTCCTTGACTTAGTGCTTAAGCTATGTGCATATTTTGTAGTTTCACTAACATTAATTAATTACTCGTTTGCTTTAAATATTGCACTTGAGCTAAATACTACGATCTAGATCAGGGTAGAATTTTACCAAGTATAATGAAAATCTGCTCATTATGTTCCAGGTTAGTGACTGAAAGTGTACTTTATAATTTGTCGAGGTTATCGATAAATTGTAGCAATCTGACACAGTTTTACATAAAAAGAAGCTAAAAAGCTGCTAAACAAAGTGAAAATTTGATCAAAGGAAAAGAAGTAATGGGTTCTTTTAACCGAAAAATCGATTACTAAATCAGATATTAACCGTATGATGTTTTACCGGGTTTTCGGCCAATCGTTACTTGCCAGATTCTTAATAAGGATCGTTTAAGTGAATTACCTGCCTGTGGTGCTATTAAGAGTTAAGAGCATTGCTGATTCAACATTAATTTTAAAAGACTCTTCCATCATCCTCAGTGTTCCCGACATTCCATACGAGTAAAACCTCCTTCGGGAAGACGGGAAATCTATACACCTCGCTCGGGTATCATAAGAACTCAACGTACAAATCTGACAAAATCATCAATCAACACCCAAGAAGCGGGAGCTGTAAGTCGATGAATGGTATAAAGTCGTTGTATAATGAATGAATCGAGCCTGCACCGACGGACTACTTACTCCTTTCGCTGGGCCTTCTTAATTCCATTCGGGCGAATTAATTTATCAACATAAGCGGGTTGACCCACGGTATTGTATTCAATTACAGGAGTAATCGGTTTCAATATGAAGGTACCAATTGCATCGTGACCAGTGTCTTGTGTACATGTGCGGCTCCTTATAATCCCGAATTTATGGTATAATATTGTGACATCGTGTGGAGAAGTTAACGTTGTGATCCTCGGAATTACGAGACTACTTCGACAACTTTATTAGCATTTCTTAAGCGCATACGTCTTACATACGTAAGAAGTGAATAGAAAACGGTGAACGACCAACGGCTATTAATATCGGTCTCATACTGGGAGTTTCTGATCGAATTTGTAAGTTTATTAGGTTGAATGGAATTCGAATTAAAAGAGCTCACTGACACGGAAATTCGAAATTGTTAGCACTTTATTTATGTACAAAGTGAACAATTCGGAAAAAAAAAAATCGTATGGGTCAATTTATTCCGGACTAGCCAGTGGCACCGCAAGGCGTTTACCTTACGAAAATCAATTCCTCCATTACTTTATGACACCATAGACGATTTCATCCTCAGAGGCAAAGTCGTGCACCTATTTAAGCTTCGAGCGCTGGGCAGTACCTACAGACAGGACATTAATGAATTCGATCAAAGTCAACATCACTTGGACATAATCGAAAAAACGCACCAACGATATTCGACCAACCTTATGCAAATTCAGCCCAAAGTACTAGATACCGTGCACTTTGTTTACGGTTCGATTAATTCATGTCCGTGTGTAACACGGAGATTTATGCGAACATATATAATGCATGTACCTACCTGGTGAACGGTACGGTTCACGCAACGCTTCAATCCTCTGTACTTTAAGAAAATGTATACGTTAGCTAATTTAAATTTTCGTTTCAGTTCTTAAAATTTTTTCAGTTTTAAATTGATGCAAAACTAATCGACGGTCCCCCGGAGAAGGTTATGCAAGTCATCGCCATACCTGGACGTATAATTGTAAAGAAGTTTCGCTTAGGAAAAAAAAGGTGAGACTTATGTATGTGGGGAGTCCCTCGAAGAGGGATCTCATTTGAATAATTTCTAGATCAGAGAATTTTTAATTTGTCATTTAGAGCATACCCTTCGACGGCTGGGGATGTGGTGTACAGGATGAAAATGGAAATTTTCTTGAGAACTTTCTTATGGTAATTTCTTTTAGGAAAGATGTAGGCTCGAACTGTTAAGACATAGTAACCGGGGCCCAATCATTACACGTGATATACACCGTAATTGGGCAGTGTAATCCAAATGATAGTGAATATTACTATTACTTTATCCAAGATCTACATCATCATTAACACTTATCCTAGAAAGCAAATGTAAGAAAAGGATTGCAATTTAATAAGCTCGCCAATTTTGACTCTAATATATAATACTTAAATTTTATGTTATCTAAATTAAATTGGATGTCAAATATTAGTTTATGATCCTTATGTAAATTAAAAAATAAACAAAATTTAATTTTCTGTTACGGGTAATGTGCTATAGAACCTGATAAAACTTGCCACTGTGTAAGCACATATATTGCCAATGTGTTCTAATTTAATATTGTATTTAAATTCTGTGTATAAAACTTTTAAAACTCTGAACTAAAGTCAATCGAATTCCTATGTTACAGTCTTAATCAAGTTTCTCTATAGTACAGAATTATCCTTAAATATATAATCAACAATCTAAATGTAAATAATCAATGTAATTTTATATTGGCAATAAATTTGAATTGAATTGAATTGAAAAATAAACGATTCTTCTAATTTGTTACTTTAGTCAAAAATATTTATTTTGAAAATTATTAACAATTATCCAGCTGCTTGAAAAATTATCGAACAGTAACTAATTAATTTTATGAAGTAGTGAAATTAAAGATAAGTTTAATTGAGTAAAAAATTTTCATTTTTTATTATACTCTAGATGAAATCATATAGAGTATTATAAGTTTAATCCAGCCTAAAAGTTTGTAACGCATAGAACCAAGCCTCGGACGAAAAAAATTTATATATTATTTTTTGTTTATTTGTGGCCAAAAACCTCAAACCCGCTTGACGTCCGTCCGTCCGTCTGGCCCTGAACACGATAACTCAAGAACACCTTTACCTAGGATCTTGAAATTTTGAATCTGGATGTTTGGTTGAATTTGTAAGGCTAAGTTCGCTAACGGGCAAAACCGTTCTACTCCTTCGGGTAGCTGCCATACAAAATGTCCTTAAAACACGTGTTCAAGAATATTGGTCGATAACTTAAGAAAGGCATACAAATATCCTGTCAAAATGTCTTCACTTAATTTACGCAACTCACTATAACTCATGTAATCGTTTAGTTATGAATTCGGAATTTTGCACAAATTAGTTTTGAGTGAAAACGAAGTTCGAGCTTACTAGTCAGCTAAATCCTTTTACTCCTTCTGGTACCTTCCATACAAAAAATCCTTAAGACACGTGGTCAACAATACTTTCTGATAACTTTTGAACGCTTCAAGCTACGAATTTGAAATTTTGTACACATTAATTTTTAAATGGTTACAAGGAAAAGGATAAATATGTAAGAAATCGAGTGAGCCCTTCCTGCAACTTCCATGTGAAAGTCCTTCAAAAAGGAAAATTTTTTTCGGTGACTCTTCCAGTTCAAGATATGAAATTAAACACTGAATATTGTCTTTTAGGTTTGAGTAGCAATCAAATGGGAGTCCTTAATAAAATACATACAACATGCACACACGTAATTCTACTTTATCCCCAACTACAATATAAATCGGAGTTCAGTATTTCATCTAGAGTATCATACGATTGGCTTGCAGCCGATCGTGACTGCTGTATGTTTTTTACTACAAGAATGTCGCGAACATATATTTAATGCATTAGTATTGATAGTTTCATCGGATCAGGCTA
Source organism: Beris morrisii (assembly GCA_951812415.1). NCBI lineage: Eukaryota > Metazoa > Arthropoda > Insecta > Diptera > Stratiomyidae > Beris > Beris morrisii. The sequence continues at coordinate 165,711,664 of OX638310.1, read as the reverse complement.
TTTACCATGAGTAATTGTATGGAAATTATAATCCAGAAAGAGTATCGCGATCTCCTTATTTAATTTGTTTTTCATTCGAATTTTGACATCTAGATGTCGCTGTTGAATAAAACTTATTTTTAATTGGCAAAAAATTACTTGTAAAATAAATTTTACTCCACAAATTCGTGATATGCGAAGTCTCAAGCAAATTTGTGAACTTCATCGAAATACAGTTGGCTTCGATAAAAACAATCTGAGCTTCCTGTCAGTGAAAAGCCAGCAAAGATATGTTACCTTAAAAGTAGGATGTACTAATCGTGTCATACACAATATTCTGAGACCATCTCAATCGTTTTTTCAACCTGAGATAATCAAAAGCAGAAGCAGAAGAAAAAGTACACATATTCAAATTTTCATAGAAATATGACTTAGTCTAATTTTTTTCTAAATTTCATATCATTTTTCAATGTTTAGTTCATTGTTCATAATTTTCCTGACGAAATTTAATGTGGATTACGATTTTAATTTTGTTTGATTTTATATTCATAATTTGTAGCCAATATTCTTCGTGTAGTTTGTGCCAAATTTTTCTTAAGGTGTTTTTTTCCGAGGAAGAATTTAGCTGGCGTACAAAAATACAGATTTATTTTGACACTTAATTAAAAAAAATTGTTTTAAGTTAAAGGTAAATTGCTTTGAAAATGCTTGAGCTAGAGTAATAAATTTTTTTTCAATGAAAGGTAGTAGGCATTTATAATACCTAGAAAAAGGTAAAATGACTGAAATTAAGAACGGCTGTAACTCAACTTTCTGATAATGCAAAATAATATGTATTTTCTCTCCAACCACGAAAACAAATTTCAAGAGGCATTAATGCTTCGGAAATTATTGATTAAAAAAAAAACCGAAAATATTTAATAACGAAAATTTTATTACTTGTGTTTCAATTGCTCAACAATAAAAAGGTTTTATTGGTCGTTTTATTTATGAAATTTCCCAACCAACTCACTGCTTTGAATTCATTGCTTGAAGAGGATTTCAACATTTGGTGATAATTTTACGGACATTTTTCGCCATGCAACGAGAATCTCCATTGTTTAAAAATTTAAATTTTTCTATTATTTTTCGTTGTAAGAGTTTAAGAGACCTCTGGTAGGCCGCTCTAATTTAAGGATTTTTTTGTTGACATGGGAATTTATCATAAGAAACCCTAAGAATAGTTGTGCTTTATTTCAGTAGTTCTAGTTTGAAACAATGTTCATAGTCTGCCAATCTAAGGGGTTGTAATGGAATTAAAGTCATAACAGCATATCAATTATTCTATTCTATGTACTCAGTGGGGATCGCACAGGAACTGGAAGTCTAAGGAACGTTTGAAAAATAAAAAGATTTTTTTTCATTTCATAGACGTGCTGGAAAAATATTCTGAAAACTAAAAAATTCCAAAAATTACATTCTCAATTCATGGTAAATATTTAATAAGTCGTTCCCTACAATAATATAGTGAAACGAAAAATGAACCAACTCCAATTTATTTTTTCTTAAAATATTTCTTATCGTTAAGTTTTATCAAAGGGCGGAAGAAGGAGCCATATGGGTCACATGAATTCCATAGTCACCATATGTGCCGTTCTAATTTTGCATTTTTAACGTTCAACCAAAAATATATTCAACTGAATACACATATGAGTATTTCTGTATTTTTCCACATTATTCCGCTTCCACTACCCCGACATTATGATTCTGTGAACCATGAAATGATCCTGTAAGCGTAACATGTGCCCATGGGAAAAGACGGCAGAATGTACTGTGCCGTTCGCAGGACGGAGTAAGTCCAAGTGGCTGTTAAAGGAATTGCATCACTGAAAATTATATTTACTTTTTTTTCAACATTTTCCGATCAAATGTATTTCCGTATTTCGGAGAATGTTGCGTGATCCCGTGCACGGATTTGAAAAGGATCAATGTGATATTCGAGTTTTAAGGTATATAGAGAAGATCAGAGCAAGATTAGTTGATGCATGAATTAGTCCCTTGGGGTATGGCACACTATTTTTTTTAAACGGTGGTATGAAAGTTGGCAGTAACGTCTATTCGTTCAAACCATTATTTTTTTGGAACTAATGTTGATCGTACGAGTACTTGAAATAAATATTTTTAAGCAGACTTAGGATGTATACGAAAAGTTTGCAACGACTACGTCTAGTTGTAACTATTTATGACGTCAGGCGGGAGATTCCTGCCCCAGTTAAATTTCGGTTGGTGTCTTCGCTTACCCTGATTTATTTTGAAAAAGCTGCCGAAGTAGAATTTTTATTGAATAAAAAAAGGAAAACATTAAATTTTTCTGCTGTAAATATGACGAAATACTTTTTCTATGAGGTTTCCATGCAAACTTGGCAAAATCATGTATTATTTCATTTCCATTTTGAGTTTGATAAGAAGCTGACTATTGAGACGGGTTATCTTAGCTATTTGACGTCAAGATAGATGTAGACATAGACAAGGCAAACTATTCCATTGAGTCCTAAGTAACTTCCACGATTTTTCAGACATAATTGCACAAAACCAAGTCTCGATCTGTTCAACAGCAAGACTAGAAGTGTGCAAGATCATGAAGAAGTGAATTGAATTTCGAAAAAAAGGTTAAAGTAGAGTTCAAAGAACGTATATCTAATGTTGATAAAAATTCATTACCGAAGTAATTAAAGTGAGTATAATATTTGCACTCTAGAATTCCTACAATGCACCGAAATAGGTTTTCCATGAATTTTGATCTTCAAAATCCTGATAATTTTCCGGTGTTATTCATGAGAAAAAACGACTATTCTTCATAACGTGATTCCATGCAAGACTGGCTTGCTAAAGTTGAATGTTCGACCCAAAGTAGAAAATCCTGTAAATTGAATTTTTAATAAGCAAAATAATGTTTTGTATGTAATCCGACTGTGTATAAAGGCACTCGAAACTTGTCGAGTCGATTTTTCGAACAAAGCGAAGGAACATCTAGAAAAATGCTTGAAATTCGGTGAACTGTGAAGTCCAAGTCTAAAGAGCCATTCTTCCTGGTGTGAAAACGTATAATTAACTTTCAGCTTCGAAGGAACCGAATCGATTTCCTTGGCGTAAGATGAAGGGACCGGTAATCAGCTGATGTCACATATGAGTCCCATGTTCCTGTTTTTCTTTTTCTTTACATCGACTTCGAGTTACTTGACATAACAAAAAGGGTCTAAGCCTAAAAAGTCCTTACGCCAAAGCAGGAACGTCAACGTTGAGAACAAAAACCACCGAGTTTAACGATTTGACTATATAACGTGTGTAGCATATACCTGTATGGTCCTTGTGAGTGGGTCTCGGCCATGATAAAGTGAACGTTGTAATTTGAATAAAGTGAACCAGGCCTTAGCACAGCAACTTTTTTGAAAAGCAACAACTCTCGATCCCGAACAGACTAAAGAATGGGAAAAAACAATTTTCGTCATCTTAAGATGACGCGGTATAGCACGGTATTATTGTCTCGATCCTTAGATTTCAAGATCCTGAATTGCACAATACCTGGGCCATCGCACATGAACTCTATGAAGAATTGAACACTGTGCTCACTGGCTTTGTCGCATATGAAAGAGGACCCGTCGAGCCAGACGTTATTATTTCCTTCGACGAATACTCGACGTACGAGGCACGGAGTTGGAACGAACAGTGTTTTTTCGCCGAACAAGCAAAGGTCCTGAATTGAACCTGAAGGGAACCCAACGTCGTCTTGGACAATTCCTTGCAATGGCGTAAGTTTTTTCATGTGTGGCTAAAGATGTTTTTTTTCACTTCGGAAAAGAAGGTAAGTGCGCGCGTACAGGCATGTGAACTGACTGATATGTGACTTAGGAACAAGTTTGCGCAATCTTCCGGATTTTTTATATATTTTTAGGATCTAGAGAAAGAAAGGGCTAAAATATGATAGTTTTTTTTCGGAAGATCAGAACGTTTCGATTGCAGTTGTACTTATCTGTTCTACCTGATCCGTGACGCCTATTGATATCAGAATGCAATTAGTTTTGTCGAAGGGTTTTCCAGGATGCGGAAATCCTTTCGATTTCAGTATAGGGAAAAAAGGGATGAAAGTGACATTCTTGTTGTCGACAACAAATGGTAGTTGATGAGATGTAACCAGAGGAATTAGGAAAAGGATTTGCACCGTTATTCCGTTTTTAGGGTTGATAATAATTGCGAACGGTTTACGGAATTTGGAAAGGATTTCATTTCAGAACGAAGAAAAAATGTAATTGAATTGGGAGTACGAATTGGAAATGGTTTTGTATAGAGTGTGTCGAAGCTTAAAAAATAATCCGAAAATATTTGATATATCTGTTCTCTGAATGCGAAAGAAGTAACATCTGTTTGAGTTGCTTAAAATACCAGTTGCTTAATTTTAACCCTTCGTATAATGAAGTATTGCTGCCTACTTAACAGCCCCACTCAATCGTGTCATCTTTAACGTATGTACTTACCTGTACAAGAAGCAATGGTGTTTATATTATCTTGAAATGACAAACACGAACCCCTCGTAGTGACACGATCGCAAATATCTCAAAATCTCCCTTCGATCACAATTCACAATAATTAATCAGAAATTCGGGACCTTACACAAGTGTGTGCCTATCACTCGGGTATGAAATGACAATGTAATTTTGAAAAATTTGCATACTCTGCACACAATATACGCATATGTTGTTCAAAACTTAGTTCCGCATCGATGAACTTCTTTTCGGAACACGACAACTTGAAAATTTTTGCAAAGGGATAAGAAATCACAAAATTATGCAAATGTTGTCGTTATGATTGAAACCACTTTACGGTACAGCCGATCAACGTACGCTTAGATGGAGGTCTTATGTTTCACATACTCGCTAAGTTGGATGAGTTGTTCATATTAAAAGTAATGATGATGCCCGTTTGAAGTGATGCATTTCGAAATTCTCAGCAATCATGAAAGATAGTAAGGGAGTTCAATATTTTCCAGAAAAACTATCTAAACTTGACTAAATACTAGTCCCAACTGAGATCGATCGCTGCATTAGTTGCAGCCATTGAAGGCATGACAGCTGAAAAACCTTCTCTGGAAATACTTAACAATCTTATCGCAGTGATATTAAAAATCTGCCAACAGTCTTGGCGCAACTTTATTTTTTTGGGTAGAATTCCGTAACACGTTTAATGCTAAACTGCGGTGTAGGTTACTATATGCGACTGACTCTTGGTTATTCTTTAGGTTGTCAGTCGCATAATAACCTACACCGCATTTCAGATTAAAACGCGTTCCATACTTCTACCCAAGAAATAATAAAGCTGAGTCCGGACTGCTGGCAAATTCTTTATTTATTTATTTATTTTTTTTAATCCAAAAAAGGATAGAAGAAAAAATATCGACATAACCTGTTAGGGGTTGAATATATAGGACAAATTCCTGAAACCAATTTCACCCAATCTCCAACGGGTTTATGAGCTACGCGGCTTCAAACGCTCTTGCGTACGGCGTGTACGGTGACAGACCACTGTTTTTTGTTCTTTTTTCTGGTCCTAGAATGTGAAAATACAAAATTTCAGGGTACCAATTTTTTCTTTAAATTTTACTTACTTACTTTAAAAACTTTTTTACAGTTTAATATTTTATTTTAGTAAATTTCCATAAAGAATATTAAAAGGTTTTAATTTTTGTTTAATTTGAAGTTTTATCCTGATGTGAATTTTAAAATTTTTTCACAAATTCTTCATACTTTGCTATATTTAAAAACCTCTTTTTTCAACTTTTGGTTTCTAATTTTAATTACACTTATTTTCTTAAGACTAAATATTATTTTATTTTAAGTCTCTCTTCTCTCTTTTAGATTTTAGTTATTTAGATTTTATTTAGTTTTATTTTGCAATTTTTAGTAAATTTTAAATATTATAATAATATAGTTACTGAGTTTCTGATACTATTTTTATTTATTTTGGCTTAGGTTTTAGTTAATTTAAACTTTTTTATAATTTTAGTTTCTAATTTAAATTAATTTCCTGTACAGGAAATTACGAAGACCTTTTTTTATTACGGTCATCTTTGGCAAACTACACAAAATTTTGACTTTTCTAAAATACAACTAATAAATGAAAGAACTTCTGAAGGAGTCTAAATTTTCATGAATTTGTGAACTGAACCATAGCCGTAAATCGACAAAGAGTTTAATTAATTAATAATTCATTTCAATGTTATTCACAAGCAATGTCAAGTTTTAAGTACATATGTTGTGGAAGAAATGGAATTGTAATTGTAAAATAATATAAATTTTTGTTTATTTATTTAGCTTCGAAAATATAAGTTTTATTTTTGGATAATTTCTTATTACTTATTTTTCTTTTTATAGTTTTAGTTAATAATAAGTTGATTCAAATTTCAATTCACTTTATCTTAGCCATTGAATAAAAATTACGATTAAGTTTTTATTTATTTTCAATTTAAAATTTAGTGTTAGTGTTAAGTTTTATAATTTTAAAGTTTTAGTTTAAAAATTCAATTTTTTATATTTTGTTTTATGTTAAATTATAATAAATAACGTTTTTAATATTTGGTTTCAACAAGGTTTAATTTTTTTAATATTATTAAACTGCTTGTCTTTTAAATTTAAAATTAGACGTAACATTTAAGTTTTATGTTCCAAATTTAATTTAATGATCTGAGATGTATTTTATTTAATTATAAAATTCAAAATTTAATGCAATTGAATTTAGATCAGCTTCTACTTTACATTTATTTTTTTTATGGTTTATTTTGTTTTATTTTTATACTTATTAACATACTATTTATTTAATTTTAAATTTCACTTAGTTGTAAAGTTATAGCATTATGAGAGAAAATTTAAGAATTTTTAGTTATAATTACTAAATTTTTGGTTTGATGAATATTTTGACAATATATTTTGAAAGGAAAAACAACTTTTGTTTGATATAGATCAAATATTCAAAGGAGAATAGTACCTGGAAAACTTGCTTCTATTATTCTTCAGTTTCAGTTATAAGTATTGTATAGCTGTTTTTGTTTATACTAGTTTTAATTAAATTAAAACGTTGCTCTAAATTATCAGCTATAATTTTAATTATTTTTTTTTAGTTAAATTAATTTTATTTTATTTCAAGTTTTTCTTAAAGCTGTCCTAACTATTTTTCCTCCTACTAATTTCAGCATCGACAGGGCTCCAATTTGGTGTCTACTCTTTTTTAAAAATTATCTGGAAAAATCCTGTATACTCGTAGGTATAAAATATTCGAGTTTCAGGACCGCAACTACGTAGCTCCTATTTTTTATTGGACGCAAAGAAGGTCCTGAAAATTATGAAATAAAAATGAAATACACGGAATATACTTTCATATCCTGGGCGTGTTTCATCATTTTATGCTCCGTTATAAATTCCATCAATTCCCAATAACCGTACTACAATCAAATCAAATATCATAACGGGCTCATCCTTAATATATCGAATTTCGAGCATCCCCTTTTCACAAAGGTAGACGCACTCCTCATCATAAATTCACCGTTTATGCATTTTAGATAAATACGACGATAGATGCGAGTAGTGTCCTTATTATTAGTTTTTGTGTTCCGCTAAAAGGAGCCACTCGATACGGTAATGAGAACGAAGCAACGCGACCCAGATCAATATTTTCCCAATCTGATCCCTTGCAGGATCGTCCTAAATCTTGAACTGCATAATATATCAGATGATTTTTTTTATGCGAATTATGTCCTAGGATAACAATTTTTTTCCTTCACATCTTCCATTTTCAATTGAATCGTCGACAAAAGGCATCACTCGCCTTGCATCACATCTTTTATCTTCGGGAACGGGTCCTATGCGTATATGCAATTTTTCTTAAAGAAATTTCGCAGTAGACATCCATCTATCGAAACAAGGAGGAGAAAAAAAGGATCTTAGGATCTCCATCATCATTTCATCCTTCGAGTAAATCGCACGATACAATGGAATTAAATTTTCTATACTAGACGCGTATGAAATCTGATTTTCTGAAAGTCCTTTTTCTTTCAATTTCGTGTCTTTCGTACCTGGGCAAAAGGCCGAAGAAAAACCCTCCTCGAAGCGATCTAAGAAGATGCAATCCAACGCTCAGGTATAGAATTGATCGGCTTCGAGTTCACAAAAGTTCACGAATCGGGGACAATATATGTGTGGAGATTCGAGAGATACATCCATCGGATGAGTTGGTGTTGTTGCTGGATTTTATTCCTGGGAATCTTTAACTTGACATTCCCACGACTTTGATGGGATGGCAAATAGTGGATTTTCTTGGGACCTTTTTTCTTCTTCTTCGGATTCTTATTTATGCCCTCACGTGTCCTATCGGCTTCTGATTCGGACCATCCCAAGTCGGGTTTTGTTTGTTGTCGATCCCAACGGTAGGAAATAACAGACAACATCAGGAGAACCGGCAGTAAATTTGAATAAGTCACAGAGTTCCCCTAAATTTAAGGAAGTCCTTATTGGGCTAGGAATGAAGAAAAAAATTCAATGACCTCTTGGCACAGGTCAGAGGGAGATTTTTTTTTGCTAATAATCTCAGAAAAATCGTTGTACTTTCCTAACGAATAATTTCGGCAATATGGCGCTTGATGAATCTTCTGTAAGATTACATACAAGATCGGAGTTAAGAATTCAATTATTTGATAGAAAAGAATTTCAGCTTAATTTAAACTCATGTAGTGAACTATTTAAATTAAAATTTTTTTTGGCAGTTATATTTCGCACAAATTTTAGAGGTCCAATTTTTTTTAAAATAAATTTTGCACGAATTTTAGAAAGTTGATTTTAGGAATTGAATTTACGTCGATTTAAATTGTGCGTAAATTTTATTACGATTTTTGTGAAGTTAAAATTCTAACTCCGATTTTCTTCAATACTTGAAAGTGTAATCCAACTTTTCTTACCATTTTTGAAAATATAATTTTCCCTTATTACGGAATTTGTTTGTTTTTATTATAGAAAAATAAGTTTTAGTTGGTTTTTCTTTGATTTTATAACGTCAAAATTTTCCTCGATTTGTAACAGTGTGGAGCAGTGCGATATTTTTCTATTTTTTGGACGTGGGTTTTGGCTGAATTTTCCTACAGGTTAGAAGTGAATAGTGCTGATCTTTCGTGGATTAGATGGGAGTTGAGCTTTGGTGAATTTTCCAAGATATTTAGAAAATTACTTTTTGCCCGATTTTTGTTGTTTGAATTTTATTTCTAATTTTTTCAAGTTAAGCTTTCTGGATGGATTTTATTCGAGTTTTGGAAGCAGTTTTTATTCAGTTGTATTTTAACCCAGTCTTTTAAAATGAATTTATCTTAATTTTATAAGTGGAATATTTTGGCGTGATAATTTTCAATATTGATTTTAAATTGAATTTTTTTCGAATTTTGTTAATTCTTTTAGTTAAGTTTTCGAAACTTTGATTTTCTTCAGTTTTTATAAGCTGAATTTTCCTCTAAGTTTTCTTTTATTCAATTTTCTTCGATTGTTTTGGAACTGAAATTTTGGTTTTTTGTCAGTTTTTGAAAGTAAAATTTTCTAATTTCTTAGTTGAATTGCGCTGTTTAATTTTTTAACATTCACCCGATCTTTTTAATAAGATTAGATCAGTATTTTCCGCGATTTCCTTTAAGTAAACATTTCGTAAATTTTTGTCATCTTGCTTTTTTTGTGTATTGTTCTTCAAATTTGAAATTGATTTATTCTCTATTTTTCGAAGTTATTTTATTTTGTCATTTTCTTCAATGTTTGATAAATTGTCTTCGAATTTTGAAATTTAACTTTTCTTCGCGTTGTTGAAAATTGAATAGTCCGTGATTTTGGAATTTTGATTTTTCTTTATTCTTGAAAGTTGATTTTTCCCAGAGTTTTGTAATTATAAAATTTTTTATCAGTTTTATGTAGTTTTGGAACCATTGGAGACATTGGATTTGTAGACATTGGATTTGTATTAGGTGGATAACTAAGTTGGGGTATTATGTTTAGAATATATGATGCATGAAGCGTGATATGTAATAAATTTTATCAATTCCTCGGCATGTACATTCCATTTTGGTTGGTTCTAAAAGAATAGAGACTGTAAAACAACTTCGCTGAGAGTAGAATTTGTACGATGAAGTACGATGCAAGAAAATATTTTCTACCTCCATTTTTACACAAAATTTAGTGGTAGTTTTTTGATCAAAATACTTTACGATAAGAATCATAAAGTCAAGTAGGCCTTGGCTGGATTACTTCAACTGTACTATGCTCCAGAACAGGTCGTACAGAATCTCAAGTACTACCGAAATACCAAATGAGAAATGGTGCTGTTTCACGACGCATAGCAAGTTCAGGAATCCTCCAAGAATATGTGATCACCTATTCCACCACCCTTTCAAAAATCACCGGCCAATTCCAATACCGAAATAAAGTGCAATTGCACACGCAGTTCAGATCAACAGCAAAAATAATGTCATAAATTCACATTACACCCCACCCCACTATAATTAAGTGTAAAATAATTATCATTTGAGGAAACCCTTTCGAAAATTTTCAGTTAAGGGCTGGCTCGTTCATAATAAATGGTACCTGTAGTGTGTACGAGTTGAAAAAACGTACTTTGGAAAGTCTCCAAAAAGCAATTTCAGACATAACCGAAATTGAAAGGGTTCAAATCGCTATATACTTTGATATGGGAATAATCATCCGTGCCCTATCCCAGGGGGTAGTATTCCATTTATACATAGGGTTCTAGAACTGCGATCAGACACTCTCCCTTTCGATCAAGCTATATAAAATTTTCAGTTATAAAACTTAAGCCTCGATGTATTCGAAACCCACCCTATGTACTATAAGCCAGTCATCCCTATCTCTCCTTATCGAGACTGCACATCGTATGCGCTCGATATACTTACATATACCTTGCGGCACGTATGCCCCATACTTAATTCTACCTATGAGCTCGAACAACATAGGTACGCACATGTGTGACGTGTTCGTATATGTGCACCTTTTTATGATCATCCATCGTATTCCCGGCAAGACATGAGGCACGCGACACAGAACTGGAACAGCTGTCCTACAATCCACAACGAACCTTAGGGAACCACGGAGAGTGAAGTCAGTTGTAGTTGTTCCCAGGTCTTTCCTCTTGTATTTCGAAATTATAATTACACGTTTTGCCCGCAAAGTTTTGTAACGTATTTTTTGGTGGAAATTTCAAAAGAAAAACAGTAACATTTCGCCTTCGCAAGTTACTGAAGTGCACCAACTGAGTGTAGTTTTGTTACTATTTCGGTCAGTTTTTGAAATGTGTGCAACTTAGTTCCGAGGACAGAATAGTTAGTGAGGTTTCCGGTAAAGAACTTTCAGGGCGATGGCTACTATCGGTGTCCTTACGTACACCTTACCGCCCGGTTTGAAATTGAAGAATACTTTCAATAAAATTCCCCTGGGAAATAACAATATCGTCAGTGTGACCAATCAGAACAGCGTTGTTACGAAGCTCGAGAATATTGGGATGATCGGTGGTGAAGTTTTGGTGGTGCGAAAAAAAGCCAAGGTCATGCCGCTCTTGCAGTCAACTGTTGCGAATATCCAACAGCCCCAACAACCGCAACAACAACTGCAATCCATACAACGACCACAACATCCGCAACCCCAACAGCAACCACCCGCCAAACGGGTAAAACTTTTGAACGGTGAAGTTCAAATTTCGTGCTCGAAGAAGTCGACGCCACAACCGCAAGCAGTTGCGCGCCGAAATGCACGCGAACGCAAGCGCGTTAAGCAAGTAAACGACGGCTTTACAGCACTACGCCAGCATATTCCCGAAGAAGTTGCGTCAGCGTTCGAAGCGGCCGGAAACGGTCGCGGTACCAGCAAAAAATTAAGCAAGGTCGAAACGTTACGCATGGCCGTCGAGTACATCCGCAGCTTGGAACGTCTCCTCGAAATCGACATCGATCACGACAACCTTGACGCAACAACACCTGTGATAAAGTCCGAGTCGTGCTCGTCCTCCATCGATGACCACTGCTCTGAAAGTAACTTCGATCCGGACGAGTCGACGATCTACTTCACTGACACACTGCCCGACATAACGACGGTCAACGGTCAGCAGTACCTCCGGATTCCGGGGACAAACACCTATCAGCTAATCACCGCCGACGTCTTTGACGAGAACGAAGAAAACATCATGCCGTTGGCTGTTACCTGTGGCACCTATCCGCGTGCCTTGGTTACCGATCATCGCCATAACCAAATCAACTACACCGTGACCAGTACATTGGATCATGACGACGACGGTGGTGGTAGTGGTGGAGGAATTGCGCCCACAATTATTGCACCTGCTCCAATATCGCCGCCGCGAAGCGATTACAACGATAGCGGTCCACAATCGATATCACCTGTCGGTCATTTAGAGCTGCAGCAGCAGCAGCAGCAACAACAACAGGAAGAACAACATCACCGCCATCAGCAACTCCTTTCTCAACTGCAGATGCACCACCAGCAAAATCTTCAGATCAAATGCGAAGAGCAAACGACACCTTCGCTCCACGTCTATCGGCATCACTTAGCGCCAGGTTCGTCACCACTGGACAACGACCCTGGCCAATGCTTCGTCGAAGCTCACCTGTACGAGGGTGTAATTTCGCTCAAGCGGAAGATCAAGGAAGAACAAGGTGATCTTATTCTGGACACCACCGCCGGACTATCCGAAGAAAGTATGATGGACGCAATCGACTGGTGGGACTCCCACACTCCGCAGAGTGACGATTCTGCCATCTTATCATAAAATTTATTAAAAAAGTCTTGAGGTGTAGTCACCGGTTTTTTTTAGTTAATCGAATTTTATATCACGTTTATTTAAATTAATTATTGAAAATTATTTTAAAAAAAATACGTAGTCTGTTAATTAGGTGTAGTGTTGAGTAGTTTAAATTTCATTTTAATCTGGCTCATTGTAAATATCGAAGGAAACGCTTAGAATTAGTTTTAAGCTAAATGTAAGATCAATTAGATTTAGTTGGAAGACATGGCTATGATTAATAATATTTATTATAATAATTTATTTAAATTTTATCAACAAAATATATTTTTATATCAAAAATAAATAAAATAGCTGACTCTTTTGGAAGATTTACTTGGAAACATGGGACAGTTTAAAACATCTAATTAATTTTGAGTCTTAGCTACAACGAAAGATGAAAAAAAATCAAAAGTTTTGGAAACTTCTTCTTTTAAATTTCATATCGATGAATTTGAAAAAATATGTGATTAGAACCAGTCAACAAAGCAACTAGAACGCTTAGTAATGATGATATTAGTTGCTCAGCAACCCACGATAAAAACACTATTTTTCTAAAAAAAAATAATAAAGAAGTTTTTGGATAAAATATAATTATAGTACCGGAAACGAATTCAATGCATGGGAAATTAAAGCTGTTCTTTTAATTCTTCAAAAGGCATAGAAGTTCGATGGGATAATTTGATAAAACGAATCGAACTGAATGAACTTTTTTTTATTAAAATGGATTTTTTTTTTATAACCACATTTTTTTTATAATTTCCCAAAATTATACCCACCCATATTTCGGTTTCCTCGATGTGGTGAAGTTAAATTATTTAAAAAAAATTTCATTTTTGGAACTTGAATAGTGTCATTTTTTTATGAGATTTTTCGGCGTATTTTTCTTTTGAACTGAGGAACGATTTTTTCTAAAAATTAATTATGAAAAAAATAAACATTCAGCAATTTAACTTCTCGAATGGTTTTGGTAGAATGCGTAACAACGTGGTTTTTTGCTATAGAACTTGTTCAGTATTGAGTTTTCTACAAAATACGTCATAGAAACTTTTTTTTATTTTTGTCGGGCATGGGCGTACCGAGGTTACTAGCTTTAGTGTTTTTAACATCGATTAATTTGACTACAATCAAAAATGTAAAAGGAAATGCTTTTATGAGAAAAATAAAAGAAAATGAAAAACTGGAAAACTTTTGGTTAGGATTCATTCAAGGAGTTGATTTTGTTTTAATTGATTGGGATCGCCGCGATCTGTCTTGGTTTTACCCCTAATCAAAACGTTGTGTACGTCAATGATGTTGAGATGAGTGAAATGCAATATTCTATCTTAATATTACACTCATGTTTTTTATATTTCACTAATTTACACAAACTAGAAAAAAGAAATTATTTATAAAATCCTGAAATAAAGCAACTTTTTGAAAATTTATAGTTATGTACATGCACCTACTGTGTTTGTATCAAACTCGTTGATTTTGTTGTTTCTCTTTCGGTTTTTCTGAAGATTTTCGGAAGATTTATTTCAATTTTCGAAGTAGAAATTTTTTTGATTTGCTTCAGTTTAGTGATTTTACTTTATTATTTTAATAATAAAGTATTCTTAATTAATGATAATGAAATTGTTATACATTTTTAGAAATTGAAGTGTGATTTTCTTAGAATTTTAAGAAATTTAATTTTCTTGGATATTACAAACTTTAATGAAAGTTGAATATAGCTCGAGTTTTAGATAAACTGTGTTAAATTTTATAAAAAAAATTTCGCTTTTTGAGAGTTTCTTTTTATTTTAAGTCGAATTTTGGGATATTTGTGGACGGTGTCTTGTACAAAATTTGCTTTGAGGTTGGTGAGTATATATAAACAGATTAAAAATTCTTCTAAATTTTAGTAATGTTTAATTTTAGATTTGAGGGAAAGATGTCTAAATTTAAATTATTTAAATTTTTGTAATAAGTTAAATTTTTCCTAAATTTATTAATTTGCAGACATTGAAATGAAATTTTCGAAGTTTTAAGTTTACACCATTTATCGAAATTTGGAGTACACTTAATTTTATTCTAACTTTTGAAAATTGGTTTTAATGAAGTTTTTATTTTAAAAAACAATTCGGTGCCTTTCCTGAGGTATGTCGAAGTTTATTTTAACTAAGGATAAGTCGTTTTTAAACATGAAAAGACTGTAAAAGACTGGTTTCTTTTCTCCATATGGTTTTTACGGAGAGTATCGTCATCTGATGAAAGATTTTACCTTATTATTTTTTAATAATAAAGTATTTACTGTAAATTTTTCCTTGAACATATTACTGTAAAAGATTAACGTAAGTTTCTGCAAATTGAATGCAAATTTATTAATTGCAGCTGTAAAGATTAAGATCTAATCACTGAACTAATTTTAACTTGTTACTAAACAACCCAATGAATTTCAATAAATTTATCTATATCTATTTACTGTAGTAATCTCATAACCTACAAAGTATATTGCTTAAACCCTTAAACCCTAAGATTTTCTGTGATTCGGCAACTTTTTAATATATGAGAAAATTCTCATCTTAGCATAACTCAACGTGCGCCAAGACTTCAAATAACGTTTTTCGTATATATATTTATGTTACTAAATATTACTGAAATGAAATGCCAAACTAATGAACCAGATTTTTGATAATAACTGATTATAGACAAAATAGTTTAAATTTAGTTTTCATTTCTGCAAACTTTCCGTCATTAGACTTTAATCATCTACCGACCGAAAAATATAATTATTAAACCTGGACGTTTATCCTAAAAGCCTGCTCATTTTGTCTTTTTTTAAAAATATAATTTCCATTTTTTTTTTAAAGTTATTGCGGATAGAGTACACCAGGTAGTTTAGAGTACACCAGCCCATTTTATATTCGCCTTAGCAAGCTCTTAGTTATATTCCGATCAAAAACAAAATAGGACTGTCAATTTTCGAAATTTTACGCAGAGTGAAGGATTTTTTTTGCACTGATTTTACGCTGAAAAAATTAGCTTCCTTAATGCGGAACATTACATATTTTGAATCGAAGAAGTTTCCACTCGGAAAGTGCTTCAAAACAATGCGAAAACCGATCAGTTTGCTCTAAAGGGCAAACTACAGGGAGAGCAATGCTCGCGACACGAATGATTACTCAATCTTCAATCTTCTTCAATTACTAAGGGCCGGTTTCACAGTGCGAGCTTAAGTTTCGAATTCAACTTAAGCATTTGCTCAACTGGTATCACTGTTTCACAGTAGTGTTTTAAGGCTTGAGCAGAGTTCAAATCGCTACTCAACTTAAGCCAGTGGATACGAGAGCTTAAGTTTGAGCTCGGATCTTAAGTAAGCGAAGTGTCAAATGGCAAATGTAATTTTCACGTTTTTTTATTGTCTATCACATTATTATATTTCAAAACAAGGCTCACGAGAATGTTCACCTCAAAAGCCATAAAATTTTGACTCCTTTTTTTATCCGCCATTGTAATTGTAATCGCTTTATAGTTTTTAATGGTATTTTGAAAAATTTTAATAACATTATGACATATCCCTCAAAACAGTGGCCTACACAATTCATTAAGCAGGGATCTGTTAAACAATACTCAAAATTTGACTGTGAAACTGTATTGACTTCAGCTAAAGTTTAAGTTACCGGCTCAGGTTCAACTGAGCCAAAGCATAAGTTCGCACTGTGAAACCGGCCCTAAAATATTTTGTTCGCACTCTGCAAGCCCTGTTTCTTATATTTATAATTCGTTTGTCGTCTACTAGTAACAAAATCTGCCAACGGCGAACTGCGTCTTTTTGGGGTATAAAATCAAAAATTTTCAGGGTAGCATATGTTTTGAAATTTCGGGTCGATCTCAATACTTTATTATTAAAAAATAAAAAAGGAAAATTAAACATACTGCAGTAACGATCGGCTGTAAGCCAATCGTATAATACTCTAGATGAATACTGAACTCCGACTTATATTGTAGTTGGGGATAAAGTAGAATTACGTGTGTGCATGTTGTACGTCCTTTATTAAGGACTGCCATTAGATTGCTACTCAAAACTAAAAGACAATATTCAGTGATTAACTTCATACCTTGAACTGGGTAAGTCATCGAAAAAAAATGCCCTTTTTGAAGGACTTTCACATGGGAGGTGCAGGAAGGACTCACTCGATTTCTTACATATTTATCCTTTTCTTTCGAACCATTCAAAAATTAATGTGTACAAAATTTCAAATTCGTAGCTTGAAGCGTTCAAAAGTTATCGAAAAATATTGTTGAACACGTGTCTTAAGGATATTTTGTATGGCAGCTACCAGAAGGAGTAAAAGGATTTTGCTGACTAGTAAACTCGAACTTTGTTTTCACTCAAAACTAATTTGTACAAAATTCCGAGTTCATAGCTAAAAGATTACTTGAAGTATAGTGAGTTCCGTAAATTAAGTGAAGACTTTTTGACAGGATATTTGTATGGCAGCTACACGAAGGACTAATAGCATTTTCTTGATAATCATTCATTTAGCTCCAACTATTGGAAAAATAACACATACAAAATTTCAAAGACGTAGCTTAAACCCTTCTGAAGTTATCGGCAGTATTCTTGAACACGTATTTTAAGGACATTTTGTATGGCAGCTACCCGAAGGAGTAGGACGATTTGGCCCGTTAACGAACTTAGCCTTACAAATTCAACCAAACATCCAGATTCCAAATTTCAAGATCCTAGGTCAAGGCGTTCTTCAGTTATCGTGTTCACGGACAGACGGACGGACGGACGGACGGACGGACGGACGGACGTCAGCCGGATTTGAGGTTTTTGGCCACAAATAACCAAAAAATAATATATAACTTTTTTTCGTCCAAGGCTCGGTTCTATGCGTTACAAACTTTTGGGCTGGATTAAACTTATAATACTCTATATGATTTCATCTAGAGTATAAAAATACAACCGATGTAGGTGTCAAAATCGCGTTACACACGCGACGAAATTAGAAAAGAAACTATCAAAGCGACGCGATTACAGCAATGCGCTATCACTGTAACTGGTTGCACTCACAAATGTGCATTCTAATCTGCTGTTATCGCGTCGCATCGCTTAACGCGCAAGCGAGATATTATAGATCGCTTTAATGATGTTGTAATTTAGACTTAAGCTCCTCTCCTTTTAGATTTTTTTGTGTTACAGAAAGCTTTTCTCTTGGCACTGGTCGAAATGTGCGAAAAGTCTCATTAATGTTGATTTAAAGTTGAAACATCTACGTTAATAGGCTTGGATTTTAAGACCTGAGTTAAGATCTAAGAATTATGGAAAAACCACCCAGGTTGTAATGAGCATAATGAACAATGTTACCATCTAATCAGAAACATCCCTTGCGACCACATACATCGCAACAAATGGCTTGTACTTATCCAGCCGCAAAACAGTAATGGCAATTGCAATTCAAGTTTCACTTGTCCTTTAAATAACTCGCTCCCTTTTTATAGAAATTAACACCAAAAAATTTAACTACCCGTTAATAGGGGAAACATATTATCGGAATGCAGTAATAATGCAGGATAATGTTATTTCGAATCCTGTTGCGCTCTTGGCACAATTACAGAGCTACATTAAATTTGCATAACTGGCAAGAATTGCTAATCCAAATGCACCAATTTAAATTAAAATCCAGACACCATAGAAATGAAAATAACGAAAGGGTTGAATATATTTCAACCCTGTATCCCTTGGAGGTATGACGATCTGCACCACCGCCATACAATTATAAATTCGGTTCGGCCAGCTCGAAGTGCAAAGTGATTTTTTCGATCCTCGGCGCGATCGCAATCCTAGTGAATGTCAAATGGAAAAATATTTTTATATCAAAAAATTGCATGTGTGCGTTTCAGGGGCAGATGTTTTTCGACCCCAAGCCAACTTTAGTGTAGGGTACTTTTCGTAGTTTTAAAGGGACTCGGATCCTTTGTTTGGCGGATCTTTTGTTCGTTGGCTCTAGCTCTTCGGGGAGAGAGAAGATAGGCGAGGATCGCGTAATACCAGAGGGAGACAAAAGTGATCGGGGACGGACTGATCTTTGATTGTGAATGCGTTTTTTCCCCTTCATTTAGACATTTTTTAGCGCAAGCCACGCTTATTCCACGCGACTTGCTTTTTGATCTTTTTTTTCCAATGATCGGACTTCTTTAATAGCACTCTTACACTGTAAAATTTTTGATTGGACGTCGTAGAAACAAGACGAACTAGCGGAGCTAGCCGTGTCGTGCTACACGTTTCCAAGAACATTAAACCGAAAATCAGTCGTCATCGCAATTTATTCTGGGCCACATGTTGCACGACGCGACAGTTTTGATGTATTAATTCCTGAAAAAATTCCAAGAGTTGTGGATATCCTGCCCAGACATCGACTAGAAACGGTTCGTTTTGACACCTACCCAAATCATGTATGCACCCAAAATTCGTAGTCATATGTGCGGACTATAACCTAATGCTAGACTTTCTTCACACTTACGAGGTCGCCGTAAGTGCGATGTAAAATTTTGAAGAGTTTCCTCTGGATATGGTGTCACACACGTGCAAACGACACGTTTAATATCCTTGACGAAAATTTCACTTCATCCCGCATATGGACCATATGTGCACATATTACCTCCGCGGCGCACTGATCCACTTTTCCCGAGCAATTAGCTTTGAAATCAGAGATCGGCCATAAATTGAAGTGGCACTACTTCGAGGACGTAAAGTGGATATGCGATCGGATAGAAGCTAGTGGGTAGGCCCAATGCAGTCGAGATAAGTGAACATATGTCGTGACCGTTAGAGGATTAGGCACACATGAAGGATATGAGTACCGCAGCTATTACTTTACATGTCCGCTGATTGAGCGATCACGAAAATCAATCTCAAATTTTCAGAGACTAGCTACTGAAGCTGGTAGCGACAACACCAGGATCGAATCCTGAATCTCCTTCAGCTAGTTGGCTCCAACGATTGCACAAATATTGGAAATTCTTTTTCAAAGTTCACGAGCAAACACTACAAGAGCAGACATATCCTGCGCCCAAGGGGTGCCCTGGGACCTGACGTATGATCTTGACATATCCTATTGAATAGTTTTTTTTATAGCTGCGACTGCCTTAAGGGATAGCAATTTGCGCAAGGAAATGGAGAAATATAGGACGTATACGCCGTAGTGTACACACTCATGCAGAGCACACTATCGCGCTTTTGAAAGGATCTGATTTTTCGAGGATTTCATTTCAAGGGTGAATTACGGCACATTCAATGGCAGATCGAGGGAGATTTTATCCGACAATGGGTCTTTTGTTTACTTCCCATTCAATTGTCCAACAGAAAAAGGCACTGGTACACTGTCAGTTTTCATGGAGGAAATAAATTAAGCGTGCATCTGAAAATGTTTTTCTAAATTTGGCTGCACAAAATAATTGTTAGTGCTCATATGATTTTGCTTTACTATTTTAATACATTTTCTTTCGTTCCAGGACAATTAAATCCCAAGAATGGCAAACCATTTTTTTTTGTCATGTATGCAAACGACTTTGACGACTCAAATTAAGTTCAAAATTAAAGGGGGTGGGGGGGGTGAGGCTGGGTGCACCTATTGACGTGGTCACTTTTTGTATTGTGAGTGAGCGGGGGAGGTGGTAAGTAATTAAAAACGTGAGATATATTGATGTCCATATCTCGAGAACTGCTTCATTAGATAGTTGAAACTTGGAACTTCTATAGAGCTACGATTGTGAAGCCATTTGGTCGACATGGTTGGAGGAGTAGGAATGTGCACGGACATCTCAATAACTGAAATCGAGACATTCTAAAATTTATATCTCCTGAACGGTTCATGCAACAAAGTTTAAACTTGGTGATTGTTTGTAGTCTAGGGTTTACTCGAAATAATAATTTTATTGATTTGGAAATGAAAAACTTTGGATTACGATATCTCGTGAATCAGATACGGACCAAAGTCGAAAATTGATTTGAAATTTTTTAAGAAAGTGGCAAGGATACCAGTTTTTTGTGGTACAAGGTTAAGGAAGAAAATAACACATTCTGATTTATACGTATTGAGTTAAGCTTACAATGGAAAACTGAAAGTTGGTATTTCTACAGGGCTATTAAACATGGGCCCATAGATAATTTATTTACGGCACTCAAATAATTCATATGTAGTCCACCTGAATAATTCACTTGTGATTCATCGACGTGATCGTCTTAGAACCGACAAATCCGAACGGCCGGATTTCTCCTGGGAAATTCATGTGTGAGGCGCATCATTGGTGAATTACTTTTATGGGTAGTATCAAGTATAAAAGAGGGTCGGAGCACAAGTTCCAAAAAAAGGATATGCCTATTTTTAATGGAAGGATACTACAGACCTTTTAAAAAGGTAATATTCAATCGTTCTAACTTCACTGCTGCTGGCTTGCTGTTGAAGTAACTTTTAAATTTTTTAACGTTAAATCCGGTTAAAAAAAATGTCATTTTAAAGTTTTAGGTAAACTATGGAATTGGAAAACTCTACACCTGTTGAGCCAGGGGTTTAAATTCAAGTTTGACCAGAGAAGGTAAGATTCTTGCCACTTCAGACATATGTCTTCAACAATAGAGGTTAAACATATGTTTGACGGGCTCATTAGGGCTTGATATTTATGCTTTGGGGAAAGTGAGCTTCGTTCACCCTAAAACTACATTTTTCGTGGACGGGCCTTCCATATTGAATGACAATAAAATGTGGCAAAATTACGAAAGAGTACCCACCGCCTTGTAACTTTTATCCCGAATGGCATTTTGGACAATTTTTTTGTGCCTCCTTAGATTGATTTGTTGATCTTGATTAGGACAACTGGACTCATATCGACTTGTCGGCCTCTTACTATGAACTTTAAAGGACACTTGGAATGAAACATACTTCAGGAATACTCGAAAAATCGGGTAAACATTATTAGCCTTCAGATGGCCATGTTTCAGTGACAAACGACACTGGAAATCAACACGAGGCTTGTTTAATGTTCACCTGCGATATTTACAGAAGTCAACCTCACGCCAAAGCATAAATACGCCTGGCGCCATGTCGCATTGTTTTAAAGTCTTTAAGGACCTCTCGATGTTCCTTTTTGATATTTTCCGCACACCGAGACGCAAGTCCTTTGCACAAGTGCGGTAGATTAGGGACCATCGCTTATCTTGTAAACAAGTAGTCGAACAGAAAATTGTCGCTGGATTGGTCCTTGTGGTGACAATTCGCCGACAGATTTTTAATGATTTAATTGCTTCGCCGTAATATCACATGGCTCGATATTTCGTCGAACTACTTGAAACATTCGAGATCATAAATTTTACCGTACACGGTGAATTATTACTAAACGGTCTTAAAGATCGAGTCGAAAACTATTAAGACCCGAGTCACGACTTGAATTCTTTGCGAAGACATCGATTATAAAAAGAAAATCCTTAAATGTAAAGAATCCTGTCTATGGAGCGTAACGTATGAGTTGAATTGTCTGTTTCGGAAAAATGTTCGATGCATTCCGAGAGTTATTGTTCGCCTTGAGAAAATATTAGCACAAGACGTTTTTGATGAAATCAATTGTCTATTGTTGCCTCATCCCGTCATGCTGTTTCGTTATCCCAAAGGCAAACAGAAATTGCACAAAACGCTTTGCCAGGATTCCATTAAATCTTGTTCGGATTCAATTGCCGATGTTTGTACAAACCGCAAATACACGATCCAACGTTCAATGAAAAGTAAACACTGCCTGCAATATTCGAATGACAACACGCAAGGATCCGTCATACCTACTTTGCTGTTTTCTCCTTGCTGCAACACCAGAAAGCAGATACAGTAACGACCTTTGGGTCCGTTCTTTGATCATCGAATAAGACGAGGATGAAATCCTAATTCTAATTTATTACCCATTTGTCATAACGTCATCCTGAAAAATGTCCTTGCCGGAATAGAACTTATTCTTAAACAATTGCGGCCGGATATTTTATGCGATGAGATTTTCATAAAGTTTTTTTTTGCACCCTTTACTTTTAGTGGTAGAACTCATCAGTCACTTTAAGGATAATTCAAAAAAGGTAGGTATAGTAGGCAGCATTATTACCTAATGCACCCCGATGCCGATCTCGTTAAAGTAGAGCAATTTAGTTCTCGATCACGTTTCTTCTATCCCGACCTCAAGCCTTTTGCACCCTTTTAATAATCGTGAACAAATGGATTTTATAAACCCATCCGAGAAACGAGTTTTATTATTCTAGAGAAATATATATATGATTTTAAAAAAGGTAGAGAGGTTCCTGTTTATCCTGATCCATTGGGTAAAAAAGGGATTTTTGTTCGAACCACTTTTTGTGGGTTTTAATCTTGGGATTTATTGAGGTGGAGTTTTTCTCGTCGCTAACCCTTCCAATAGGTGAATTCTTATTGCCGACATTTTATCGTTATCCAAGACGGTCATTCACTTGAAATCAGACCTGAATAAGTTTTATATCTATTGATGCGCCTATGTATGTATAGTTTAAGAAAGAGATTTTTCTTCTTTTCTTGAAGATGAAAACCCGATTTGAAGTGATCCACTTTGATTTGTGGGAAACAATTTTCGCAAATTTTTCAGTTCATTGCTTTGATCTACTTTAGATAAATTGAATGGATTACTTCAAGAAAATCCGATTGCTATCCCAGTTTGGTCGGTTTGAATATTGGACCGCTACCTGCACGAAATATACTTTTTTTGCAATTTGACAAAAATTTTTTAAGTCGCCATGATTTTAAAATTATCAATTTCATTCATATTAGTGAATTTTGTTTATAGTAAAATTTTTCAGAATTAAATATTTTTCTCTATGATTCAGGACACACGCCGGAGTCCAGCCTATTTTACATATATTTTAACTAATTAAAATTTACGAAACGCAAACGCGTAAATCGCATTCTTTTATTCATATTTTACTTCACGGCCATATGTATATGTTTTGTTATTTTGTTCTTTATAAAAAAAGTAGTAGGCAATATTTTAGCGATTTTAAAGTGAGCCTGTACAGAAGCAACGAGGTACGCATTTTCTTAAAAAAATATATTTTTTAATTTATTCTTTAATTCTAAAATTCTGATTTTGGTTTTTTGTTTTTTTCAATTTCCAACTTTTTAAATATTTATGTCACATGAAATAGTTATTAATAAAAGTTGTAAAAAATTGAATTGTTCGTAAAAATCCTGCACGTAAAATTTTTGTAAGACTTATAGTTTTAGAGATTTATTTATTTATTTATATTCTGAGCTACTGCCTAAAAGATTAGACAGAGCTAGATAGGCGCCTTGTAAGCCAAGTACATGCGGTGCTGATTTAGTTTTAGAGATATAGGCAAAAAGTGGTTAATTCTTCCTTTTAAAAAATAGTAAAAAGATCTGGTTGGTATCCTATAAACTTAGTTCTATTCCCACCACTTTTTATCCTAACAGAGTTCTGGATATCTCAAATGCACGGTTGGCCTTTTTAACGACAAAAAAACAATTTCTTAGTTTCGTCATTGACTCTGTTTTGGGAGTTAGAAACTTTGTTTGGTTAGTTGTGTATTTCTGTTGCCAGAATTCCTTGGATCCTTGGTCTCCTCAATCCTTTTCCTTGAATGCATTGATGTATTTGTTGGCAACATAATTGTGCCTGTATCCGATTTAAGTTTTCTATCTAGCCTAGTAGCGATGTGGATTTTGTCCTAAACTTAAATTTTTTAAAAAATTTAATTTCACTTAGATCACAAAAATTGGCTTCATTTTCGATGTTTTATCTTTCGATCAAGAGTCAAACTGCTTCAAAGCAATAAATCTGAAGCAAACCTTTCTTTTGCAAAAAAAAACTAACATTCAAAAATTAGGTCCTGTAATAAATGTCGTACTTTATAGTTGGCTTTGAAAATAAATCTGAAATGTTAGGGACTTCCGTAATTCTATCCTAAAAAGTTGGGTAGACGCAATCATCGAATCAATTGGACAAAATAATGTAAACTTCCTGCTTGTGAGGTAGATAGTTCCGTTAAAGAAATTTCGATCACATAGGACCCAATATGGATATAGGAGTCAACCAAAAAAAGTCCTTTACAGAGCGAAGGTAAAAAATCAACAACCGGTTGTACTTACCTCCAGATCCTGTGTGCATTTTTCTCAAAGAAATTTCACCGCTGCCAAATAAAGGACACAAAACGGAGTCATCTATTTAAACAGGGTATGGGCCTACTTACAGTTTTAATATATTAGTTCTCTTTTGCTCTAGTCCTGTGAAGATTTTCTTCCTACAAGCATGGCTTCTTGTTAATACTTTTATTATATTTTTTTTTAATTTAGTTAAGTATTTTTATCTTATCAGCATTTTTCTGAAACATTTCTCGATCGTTCCGTGCTACATTCACCACTTTTAATCAAAAACGACGTGCACGACTTATCATTGCGCCATATCTTCCTGGAGTGCAAGTAATTAGGAGATTTCTTAAGATGTTAATTAATAATTCGACCGTTTTATATTGGAAATTTTGCCGATAATAAAACTCGATATTTATGTGCGGCTAATTGAATCATTTCCGAGCCTGCTGTGAAACTGACGACGGTATGCATTTTCGTGTTATTGCGACAATATCTGAAGATCCAACGACATCGGGATACCGCGGCGGTTGTGCTATGTGCTAAAGTGCACTTTAGCCGACGTATGTCTTAGAGAGAGTGCAATTTGTAATGCAATTCAAACGGACAGTTCTTAAGGTTCTTACAAATTATCGACTATCGTCTCAGAGGAGTTTTTCGGTTCGGATTTATGATATTCCGCGTATAAGCGATAAGTGAAGGACGATTTAGGCCTGATTGAGTTATAATTGCAGCCTGCTGTGATTGCGTAGTATTTGGCGGGCAATTATGTCGTTTAGGATGCTCAGCAGTACACATTATCTGTTGCCTTGCTGCGAGCTACCTATGTGAAAAATGAGACTTCCTTTGGCCGAAGGTATTTTTGCTATGGTCACAAATCAGGGTGGTCTTTAGCGAGTTGGGAAGGAAGATGAAATTCTTAAGCCTGTTAGACGAATTCATAAATATTTCCGGTCTTACTTTATTATTTAAAAAGAAAAATATTCCAAGAAATTATCTACCATGTTTTTTTTTAAATATTGTGCAATTAAAAATATGGTGTATATGGTGGAAAAAAGGGAACAATAATTATATTTTATTCTCTAAATCCGCTACCACACCATTTTATCCCCAACCTATGTTGTTCTAGCTGTGCAATCGCATTGAAGGGTGACCCCCTTAGTAATTAACTTTCACGTTTAAGCGGTTCTGTTATTAAATTTTACTTAACTCCGCTTTAAAGAACAAAGTTCAATACGTTCCACCTTTGCCAAGAGCTACCCCTTATGTTTTTTTCAAGAAAAAAATTTATTTTTTTCGATTTTAGCAAGAGGTGGCGCAAATGAAAGGGGAGCTCAACAGATGCCTGAAAATCCAAACAAAATTAAAATCCGATCAAAAATGAGGGAATGGTGGCCAAAATCGTGGAGAGAAAAAGAGCCAAAAAGAATATGAGCTTCAGCACCTTTAATTCAAGCCATCACTTGTTAAACATTTTTATTTAATTTTTTGAGTTCTAGCATCCACTTGAAAATATATGGTTTGAGGGTAGGACATTGATTAAAAATTTCAAATTTCAATTAACGTTTTCTGATTTGAACAAGTTGAACTATTTCCCTACAAATTCCCTACACTATTTTGTTCATTTTCTCCGAAAGTAAATCCATTTATATTTTGCATATTTTTGAATGTACTAATTAATCGATAATAAAATTTGCACTGACATTAAAATTAAAACAGACAACTTTGCTTCGAAATGGTCCAATTATATCTCTTTTATAGCATCAATCTGATTGCAGAAGACTCCTTATTCAGCTGATGGTTATTTCGTTGTCTCATCCGAATAATTAACTAAAAAGCAATTGCCAATCGATTCTCTTGCAAACATGTGCGAAATCGACTCGATAACTGCAATAAGCCATCGACACTAAGTAGGGACTATAACGAAATTACCCGTAAAATAAGTGCATTCGCAGCAAAGTAATCAAAAGTCTGATCCCATGCGGGTACTTTTTGCGATGTCGACGTCTCTAGTAACTGGTAAGTACCCTTCGTAAAGGGTTTATTGATTAAAATAAAAAGAAAATACGAACGACTTGAAACCTCAAAACAATCCTTTTCGCCCTCATCTCGAGCTCGACTTAAGTGCATTTTGACTACTTGACGACGATCTTGACGTCGACACACCTCTTTCGAAATAGACCCATGTAAGTTGTGCGCGCACTTCTCCCTGGTTGCAACTTGGCCGCGAACAATTACTTGGCGAATTGTTTTCAATTTTAATTGCAGCTCGTATACTCTTGATACAATGCAAGTCTTAAGAAGTAACCAGTGTGTAGTTCTTTCGATTTCTTTTTAGCCGCAATAGGTAGTAGTGTTCTTGAGACGACTTTGCTGGAAGATTGTCTGGAAACCACAAATATCGCGGCTTTCGTGTGGCTGTCGCGTGGCCTGCATCCTAAGCAATTTTGTTGCTGCAATAATAATTATGATAACATACTTACTTACTTACAGAGTCTTGCTACTTTCGCGAAAAATAAGTTCCCAGCAAAAAGGAAATATAATCAGGGGAAAAAAATAACAAGATGTAACACTTGACCACTAACTCCTTACTTGCTTCTTGCTTCTTCGCGATATTATGATGCCGACGATCCTCGTATTTATCTTCGTCGATGGTTAAAAAATGATGTACAATCACAGCGAGGCCCCGGGTCAGTTATGATATTTCATTATAAGTATAGTCCGACACCAGAAATTTTAAGATCAACGATCGTAAGGTAGATGAGAAACATTCGATCAGCTCGTTCTCGAAAATGAAATATTAGCCATTGTTTTTTTCGGCCTAAGAAAACGCAGAACAAGTGTCCAAAGATTCGTATAAGATTTTATTTTTGTGATGTTTGTGTAGATCAGCGTTACCTTGTTCTTGGACGGAAGGAAGATTCCACGCAACAACGATAATGTACCCGATCATATCCCGGTGTATTGCGGTTTAAGATGACGGGATCGCATTAGACCTAAGGAATGAGTTCATTTTAGACGTCTTATCAAGATGTAGCTGTAGAGCGCGCTCCTCAAGAAGTGCTGCTATGATGAACCTACTGATGCCGTATCAATAAAGGCTACTTCTGGGTAAGCCGGCTCCCGCGGTGGTACAGTTGTAATTTACGATCTTTTCGGAAAAAAGGTATAAGCTAATTTGGTCCATGTAAAGGTCTAATCGTCCAGAGATAACGCAACAAATTGGATGCAGACCTGTTCAGTATTTTTGTTATGTCTTGTTTATAGTCATCAGGACATTCGGGCAGGACGAAAATTCCTTTTGAGGAATGTAATCGAAAAGTTTTATACGATACAAATAAGTAACGTAAAACGTAAAGAATTTCTATGAGTGGGTCCTGAACTCGACCTACCTACCGCAATGGGGGACTAATCATTTTATTGCCAGTCGTCCTTTTGAGTCATCCTGCAACCTTTTATCGAAGGAGTAAAAATCTTTAGAGATGTCATGCTACCGGGAAAATATGACATAGTTATGTCCTTAGAAATGTCCGATCAAGATTTTTTAATGGGTGAAAGTTATGTTGTTAGCGTCAAAAAGGATGTTTTACAGAAGTTCGGAGATATTTTTTTTCGAGACTATTAGGCTACTAAAACGATTCTTTAAATTTAATGGGCGTAAAATGTATAAAAATAAACCACTGTGACTAAATAAAGGAAATATTTGAGAAGCAGATGCGCAAGAAAGCAGTCTCATTAAAAAGGAAAAAAACTTAATTACGATATTATTTTGCTGAATTTGATCTTGGTTTTGAGTCAAAATATTTCATTAAGTGGATGACACCTCCGGCTGGATATAACATCCTAGCAAACAACCGAATTGGTATGAATATAAGGTGGTGAAGTTAACCTCATATTCAAACCATTAACCTAAATCATGAAATACTATGGCGAAGGTTTGCTTGTTATAATTCGCAGTAATGAAATTCAATTTCGGAACGCATATATAGGGGAATCCTTCAAAATACCACGAGGTCTAAGGGTGCTGCGGGAATTACGAGTTGATGACCCAGCTATCCAATTGTCTTCAATGGTGATAATCAAGGCAGAGATCAATCCCAGTCGCCATATTTCATGTGGTCTTCAAACAAGAGACTCTGCTGCCAAAAAAACAATCCAAATTATGAAAATATTATTTTAAAAAAATAAGACAGGAAAATACTGACATACATTATTCTTTTTGGCAATAAGTTAACTTAGCCTATCAGGTTGAAATTCGTGATTAAAAAGCGATTCCGACTCGAACAAATATAAAGGTGCTATTAAGTTCCCATCGATGATTTATATCGCCTTTATATCGATATTTAAATCGCCATATCTTTGATTTTAAGAATTAAAAACTGTTACGAGAAGATTTCACGAAATTTGAATAAAACTCTGCCAATGTGGCAATTATTTAGGCAGGAAAAACAAACAAAAGCAACCAGTAGCTATACAAATTGCAAACTGTGTTACTTCCATACCGGAGGCGATCCACTTAATCACTCTTGCCGTATTACATATAATTAAATGCAGACACTCTTGTTAATTAAAGGCGAGGACTTCCTTTAATTGCGAAAGCCATCAATTTGACGAACACTCCAACAGAAACTGCACTCAAAACCTAATGCATTTTTGCCCTCTTGCAATTCTCCTTTTTGTTTGTAGCTACTTTTCACAATCAATGTAATTCGCAACTAACGTGAGAATATCAAATGTACCTATGGCACTTAATTCATTAAAATTGAAAGCCCCTCTCGAAAAATCTTACCTGTAGAATCACAGTTACAGTTCATTAGCAGCTGCATGCTATTAACGAGTCTTAAGAAGGCCCGGTGCGTTCTGGCCCGATACGCGTGTGCACATCCCCTAAGTTTTCTTAAGGCCCGTGCATTGCCACGAGCTAAATCTGCCCTGTGTGTCCGACAGGCTAGAAAATCCGATACTTTTGATCCGAGTCGAAGATAAACTTCGATGGATGAGAATAAATCTGACAAAAAAAAAGCAGAAGTTTCAATTTTGGGGGACCAGAGGATCTTCGCCAGCCGAAGAAATCACAAATTGAAATCGCCAGGTCATCTTGAGGTTCCGCCAAGTGTCCTAAATTACGGCGTCTTCAAGGAACGGCCCGAAGGTAACCAGGGCGGGCGATTATGTTGTCCTACGTTATAGTCGCGAATCAAAAATTTGGCTTGTATACGGAATGCCTAGTGCGTTCGGCTCGACGTACAGAACACTCCATCCACCTGAGATGGGCCGTTCGAAGAACCTAACAATCAATGAAAACGGATGTCAATATATTTCCGATCCGATTTGTTGTTTTTTTACCTTGTCGATTCCCACATATCGACAAGACGTTACGACTCTTATAAACGGCTTGGAGCCTTGTCCTCAATATCTTTTAATGGATAATTAAATTCAGATTACTCCTGTGTGCCGAGTGTTTTATTGGAGTGTCTCGTTGCGAGTGTTTAACGAGTCCGGCGGATGTGTATTTCGAGCCTGGAGGTAATTTCTTAATAACAACGGACTGTGATAACTGATAAATCGATCAATGACGAGATATCTTCTATGAAGTGTACGAATGCGTCTTGTATAGTTGCGAGATTTTGCTAATTAATGTCCTTGAAGTATTAGTTCGTAGGAGCTGCGAGAACAAGGTCGCCCTAAGAGGTCGTCCCATTTATCAATTTTAAGCTTGGTACTTCATTTCAGATGGACAAAAAATGTTTTCATTTATTACAGAAATTTTGTAGGAAATCGCTATGATAAACCTTCGTACACTTAAGGTTTTCGATGTATTTTAAATTTCAATTATTTCGTACAAATTGTGTATGTTTTACTAACACAGTCATTGGAATTTGTATTTATAAAATCAGATAACTTTCTCATATAGATAACACGCTAGGGCTTCCCAGTTTTGCTCTATTCATTTTGAAAACTGATATGCCAATCAATAAGTGCATTAATCGTATTATTAAAATACAAAATTTTCAACTAATTAATGAATGGAAGAAATCGAGGAGAACCGATTGTTTAATGTCTCCCCAACTGACAGAAAAAGTCTTTTATTTATAACTGTTATTTGTAATAAACAATTGCCAAAATACTGATAAAAATAACCACAAAATATGAAAACTTCGAAGCATGTAAACTACAAAAATTATTTTGAAAAATATTAACCTTACAGCAAGAGTTTAGTGTGCAGTAATTCTAGACAATTCATAGTTTCGATGTTATGTTTGATCAAAATACGTAAACTACAAAGTCGCCGTTTACCGGAATTTTTATTTATTAAAAAACAGATTAGATACCATAGGCATTCAATCCGTTTTTTTTACCTTTGTTGTTTATAACAATAAAAATTTGCTTAAAATTTTGAAAACAATTCACACATTATTAATCAGTGGGTCTAATCAATCAGTCCAGTACAAAAAGACGTATAAATTAACTTCAACCATTTTAATTTCCTATCAACATTCCTCAACAATTGGAATTAAATGTCAAAATCATTGTCAGCTATAACCGTTGATGTCCTCCAAGGATATTGACAACTAACTTTAAATTTTATTTATTTATAGTGATAATATTCCAAAAACCATTTTTTCAAATAATTTAAAAGTTGAAATCCATCTAAAGCTCGCATGGAATATTTATTTGACAAAGAAAATACTGGCTCAACTAGACAGAAATTCATTTTTTTATTAATATTCAAAATTAAATATAATGAAAATTATGTAAATTTTGATACAGTTTGAGTTCCAAAATGTGTTGTTTCAGTTTGGGAATTACTAGTGTAAAGCGTAGATTATAATTTAGAAAGGTCATACAATATAGCTCTCCAACTTTGATATTTTTGTATTATTATTTAATATACTTTAAATACTGAATGTAAAACTGATGGAACTGAAAGAGAAATTTTAAAAAGGAGTTAATAAGTAAATAAAGCAAAAATAAAAGTAGTCCAAGTGAAGAAATTTAAATAAGTTCCTCACTAAAAAAAATATTTTAATAATAGATTAATTAAGGCATTCTAATTCTACATTTATTCACCTAAACATCTTCAGATGATGTACTGCTAGTCACTTCTGAAGAAACTATTAATTAAGCCAATTTATTGCAGTAAACGTTTGCGCGAATTTGACAATAATTTCCTCATTTCATGTAATCGGCAAGCCTTGCCGGATAGTTAAATCCTATATTATTCTTCATTATTTTTTTAATCGTTGATAATGCAATTATTTTTGTTAGTTGTTCGTAAATTTTTTCGGTAAATTCCCAATATTATTCAAAAAAAATACAATGTTTATTTAGTAAACGTAAAAAATTCAATAAAATCGCCAAAAATCAAAACAAATTTCAATTTAAAATGCTGCCGCAGAATCGAAGTGATGTTCATCGATTGCAAAGTTACGATCAAAATGCATACAAAAATACCTAAACCATAGATCACCTGGCAATTATAGAAGCCCAAAATGGATTTAAAAAAAACTTTTTTTTTTAAGATTTTAAAACATTTGCCGACCACGGAGCGAAAAAAAGGCCGGCGGTAATTTGCTGCAATTTAATTTTATGTTTCGCTTTCTACTGATCGTAGCCGAGTACGCTGACCTATCGCACTACCGATCCTCGTCAAAATTTATGATCGTTAGCTTAAGCATGATTTCTAGTCGGTTGAGAAGGATGGGGGGAGCGGGGGTGTATGTTCCTAACAGGAGGATGGAGTCTTAAGGAGTTTGTGAAACGTCTTGTAAATATCTCTTATACACACGATCATTGATCTTCATTTTAGCACTTTTCGGTACGATCACTTCAGAAGTGTGGTTTGCATGAGACGTTCTTTTTTTGGGGGTAATTTTTTTTTTGTTCTGTATGGTAACTAAGATATATGAACCCGTTCCTGAACTGTCGCCTGTCTGTTTTCTGTCTCTACCTTTCGATCGATTGGCCGTTAAGACTTTATCGTATTTGGCAAACATCTTAAGCAAACATTAAGTCACTGTACGATCGAGAAATTTACATTGTTGTTGTTGTGTTTTTCTGATTGAATAAAATGAAAATATAAAAGTCTGAAAATGATAGGCGATACTGAGCGTGGAGTGAGCGAGTGATAAACGCATGCATGCGTGGGTGGCTACATCACGGCACGCTTTTCACAATTTATTGGTGTCGTTTTGATATGAATGTCTTATCTTAGTCAATATTTACATCGGAGATTGGGTTCTATGCCCGTTTAGTTTCGATCAAATTTTTTTTATTGGGGGCTTTACGCGATATGTCGTGGACGGCGCATCTTAATAACTTGTTAGAGTATAGGAAAATTGTTGAAGGTTTCCTTCTGCTGTTATTATTACTTCTCGGGAAGGTAGTTTCTTTGATGTTGGGGTAATGGCGCTCTTTCCAGGAAGTTCGACAGAGGCGATGACTCCATGTTGCCATATAATTGTTTTGTGCTACTGGTAACGTTACTAACAAAGTAGTGCAGGCTTCTAAAAAACAGAAGGATTCTAGCTTCTCTAAGTCAAAAGTGCAAAACATTTTTTTAGCACACGTTAATTTTTCAGACATCATGTCCAGGTGACAATGTATCAAAGATTCTCCGGCAAAACTTTCTTGCAACAATAACATTCCCTGCTGCAACATTATTTTAATTATCAACTGACTAAAGTCCGATCCAATTACTCGTTCAAAAGTTAAAAACTGATCGACAGCTCCGACTTGCACCAAGGTGCAATATTCCATCACCTTGATCACTAAGGTGCAAATCTTCCGTACTCTGGAGAATCGAAGTGCTGCCTTTCGATTCGATTCGAACTCATTAGTGTCCACTCAGCGGTCCAAAATCAAAAATTCATATCACGATAAGCGTTCAATTGTCGACGATTTCGACGTCTTCAATCATTCAAAAACGCTCCGCCAAATCGATCTCATTAATTGGATAATAAAAATTGAAAAATTTCAAGTTCCCGAAAATAGTCGGCGTTGTGAACAGGAACAGGTTCGGTTGGGTGATCAGTGATCAGCGAGTCCATAAATTTTCCCTTTTGTGATCAACCAGTTCCATAAACTTTTCGTCGCTAATTTCAAATATTTGCGATATGCGTGGATCGTTATTTTATGATCTTTTAAAAAATTAATATTTATTACGATCGACGCAGTTTGTAGATCTAGGCAGGGCGTGTGCTCGTTAAGGAGTTGTTTTTTCTCCAAGAGTCAAACATCGCTCATAGTCTTGAGGACGTGATCGTATTCCGTGATTCGTAAGTAGGGCAGTAATTTTATTACTAACTTGACCAATTTTATGACGATAATGAAGATGCTCGCGATCAGTTGCGACGGGACAAAAAGTTGAATCAGCCACTTGGAATTTAACAGCTCAGTTGAAATAAACTTATTATACGTATTCACTTCAATTGTTATATTTATAGAAATTGCAATGGTCTTTGGAATCTGTGGATTTATCATGAATAAAGTTAACAGATTCCTGCGAATCAATTTATATGCACTGTAAACGGTCACGAGTGTCATTACGATAGTCACAATTACGGTCATAATGACGACCATACGACAGTTATCATAGAAATTATGTGTAAAAACGAAAATGTGATATTCGTGTTTTTTTTCGAAATAAAACCCGAAAAATTGATAAAGAAAACGTTGAAACTGCATTACTGCATGAAGTCAAAGACAAGAGCTAGTGGTTCGCCGGGATTTTAAGTGAAAAAAAATCGTTTAAAATCAATAGAAACAATAATTTATTATTTACATTTAATAATCGCACAAGCCGCAACACTGCCCGAATTCTTGATCACTGCTCTATCACAACTTCCAATCAAAAATGCTTTACAAATACGGTTTAAATAATGAAATTATTTAAATATTGAATAGTTAAATGTTGAAATATACCTAAATTATTTAAATAATGAAAGAAATTTTTATGAGTATCGAATCTGCTTTCATTTTTCCCCTCGCTTTTTTGTTGATAAATATGATAACGACTTGAGGGTCGGCCGAATTTTTTCAAATTTTTAATTTTTCTAATTCTGAAGAGCACTTTGAAGAACATCTTCTTAATAGAGTTTTGCAGTAACTACTATGTAGATAGAGGCGGAGTTTGATTCTTAAGAGCAAGTATTTTATTTTATTTGATTGTTTGCAGCACTGTCAAATATATGACAAATCTAATAAATTTATCTATATAGAAAAATATCTTGCAATGTGACGTACAGTTAAGTTCTAGATTAAGTCTTCTGTTCGATTAATAATTTGAATTTAAATATTATGCCACTGATCAAAAAAAAAAGAAGGAAAAATTTTTGTTTTCAAAATTCACTTGTAAAGGAACTATTCATTGTGAAATAATCGAGGTAGAATTTGACAGCATTCATATGTCAAGGTAGAATCGAATCAACCACCTATTCGTAGAAACAAAACTTAAGAGTTAAGACAGGTACACGAAAAGACATAGAAGAGGAAGTGCGTTAAAGATCAACCGAAGACGTAGTTATATTTTGTCTTGATCTTGTACATCTTCGGCCGATGCTGGACTTTGACTGAATCTACCGAACTCAAGCCTTATAATGGACTAAGATATGCAAAGTACATGTAAATAAGTAAACATCAGATCGGCGATAAAATTTATAGGACTTAGCTGTTTTTGCGCACAGGTTTCGAGACTTTCGCGGAATCTTCGTTCACGTCCTCAGATCGGAGGATCGGACAAAAATTTAAGTGAAGGATCTCCCTTTTGCGATAGAGGAGGGTTGGTACTAAACCGAAAGCATAGTTCGCGATCGGTGATGGTTGATGCCTCCCGTATCCAACAAGACGCCGATTCGAACCCCGATTATCCCTCGAAGTCGAAAAGATAATTTATGCCGATCGAGATGCAACTCGAGGTAAAACAAATCAGGCTTAATTGGGTGCAGTGGTGACTTTCGAGTTGATGCCTTGCCGTATTTTCTGCTCTTTCACCGGATTATGTTATTTGCCTAAAACTGATCGCTGTCAATGATAAGGCCGGAGGAGCCTTAAGTGATCGGTAACTAACTAAGCAACTCGTCATTGTGCGGATCAGACTACTTTTTCGTTATGGTTTTTCTGGCGCTTGGCACATCGCAAATTGAGTTATTTATGCTGTCACGACTAATCTGAGAAACTAGCGTATCAATGGCTAGATTGTAATCAGATCTAGAAAAATAGGGCGGTGATCTTCCGCGACAAGTCAAAACGATTTGCATACGACACTCACGGACTCGAAGAGCATAAACCATCGCTGATTGGTTTTAATTAGTTTTCTCTAAGATCGAACAGATCGATTACAATGCAACAGAAAAGAAATAACATAAACAGATCGCGAATAAGTAAGTCGAACAACTTCATCAATTGTAGGCATCTGGGGTGGTCCATTTGTCCGCGTTGCCTTCGACTTGGAGTCTCAATTCGATCGCCGAATCGAAAGAACTTTTCGGGGGCATACCATTGTATTGCGAGGATCTTTTTTCCTTACTGACCTATCACATAAAAATAAAAACCTCTCTCTCAATTAGGATGTTGGTAGGTACCTACATAAGCAAAATTTGTGCAATAAAAAGAGAACTGGCCGAAACAATCAGTACAAATGGTTTTTATGCAATGATCGGATTGTCTTCGAGACTCGGAAGAAAAAAACTCCCGACTAACCTGGAGTTTTAAACTTTTCACGATCATCCCAGTTGATTGAGTTATACGAGATGATGATCTGATGACTTGGTTGGTGGCTTCTTTTCAAGTGACTGGGAGGCCCAATTATACCTACACATCGTGATCAGGAACGCATTAATTAAATGCACATGATGCACCGTACACTGCAACAATAGCCAGTGCGTTCTAGTTCCGATCGTGGCATATTTGGTGATTTATTGGCGATCGTAAAGGACGGGTCCAGTAGTACCCAGTAAAAAATATCGTACTCATCTTTTGAAATTATCGTTGTCCCGCGTGATTATATGCTTTCCCATAAAGTTCCAGACAACACGGACCATTGATCGCAGACAAAAGATCACCAACTTTTCTTCGAGACATGATCGGAGAAACGATCGTGACACAGTGCCTGAAGAATAGATGGCAGAACGCATCCCTTGTTCGAAGTCATCAATTTCATTTTCGGTTGTTGACAGCCGACTCAAATGTCTCAAATTTGTAAGATGCTGCCGAAGACATTAAATGTGATGATGTGTCCTAGCGAACAATGAAAATGTTTGATCGGTTCCACTTGGCCAGAATATTTTATGGAATTTCGATCAAATGTAAAGACTCCCTTTTTTTGGAATGAAAGTCATGACTCATTTAATTTAGAAATGGTGCTTTGCTTAGTTTCTATTAAGGCTCTTGATCAATGGAAAACGAAAGTTGGGAAAGTTGCAGTTGAAAAAGCGAGTGAAAAAATGTTGATACACTGATTACGAACAAGGTCTTGTATGGAGAAAAGTCATAAAATGAACTTTAACTGGATTAAAAACGTACGGTTTAACTTTACTTAATAAATTAAAATAAAATATTTATTTATCTATTTGTTATAAGTGCCTACAGAATAAATCAGATGGGAACTATTAAAAGATAGCATCCAAACTATAAAGGCTATTGAGTTTGGTAAGAGTAAGTTAATAATGCAAATCCTAAGCAATTCACATTTTTCAATTGCAAAATTAATATATTTTATCATACAAAACTCAGAAAAATCAATTTATTTCTTGAATCGAACCGTATTTCCCTTTCAAATATTTGAAAATTTTCTTTTCCAAATGCAGCAAGTGTATTTTATAGTGTTAGTGTATTTATCTGACCAATTTGACGGAACTTTTTTTTCAAATATTTGACGATCAAATATTTTGACAGTGTGCCATATTATTTGCAAGTAGAGTTTCAATTTTTAAAATCACTCGTCTTTCCCTTTAAGAATTTAGAAAGCCGGGTAATTCCTTTTGACTTAAATTCGAGGGTGCTAACATTAATTAGTTTTTTGAAAATGGAGAAAATATAGAAGATTCCTCACATATAATCTGCCTACTGTGCAGTGAGTATACTAACTATAACTATATTAATTTAAAAACAGTTTTGATTATTAAATCGAATTTGATCTGCTATTTTTACACTTCATGTGTTCCAATGAAGAACTTAAAATTTTTAGTGTTATAAAAATTGAAATATTTTGAGAAAGAGTTTTACAATAATTAAGTTATGATTCGTTATTTAGCCGCAGCATTTCCGGTAAAGTTGTTGTAGTTGTACGGTACTTTCAGTTTCAGCCAATTATTTCAAATAGTTTTGTTAATTTTCTCCTCATTTTTAAATTTTTTTTATCAATTTATTGTTTATTAAATTATGATAGTTAAGGGAATTGTGTCTAAGAATAGGTCAAATTTAAAATTTCACGATATTGTAAAACGCAAGACTTAAAAAGTTACAAAATTTTGAAACACTAAATTTTAAAAAGCAAACTTTTTCAAGAAACGTGAAATTTTTAAAAAAAAATTTTAAAGGAAAAGACGCTTCTTTTGTAGGAAAACTTAAAGTAATTTCCCCATTATTCATGAAATTTGTGCAGCTTCATTCGGATTTCCCTTTATTACAAGGGAACTATCTAGAGGTGGCTTGACCAGTGCACTCAAATACTTCTCAAATACCAAAACACTTTTCAAAAAAGTTGAACCCTTTTCTACGTGGTCAGTTTTTTTCACCAGAGTGGTTAACGCTTAGTTCCTATCACAGTAGATAAAGGTATGTTTCCATTGGGCCAGAAATCGGAATACCGTTTCGGTCTTGCTACGGGACCTTGATGTATCTTCCTCCTGGATCGATACAAGTATCTTAATCCCTACACTTCAAGTAAGATTTTTTACTATAATGTTTTGATTGGTAATTAGACCTGGCTCTATGCTAAGAAGAACTTAAATATGATAGAGTTGAAAAATACTTTATTATTATTATTATTATTTAGAAATAATAAAGTAAAGTTGCCATCAAGGCGCGAATTTGGTATTTCTCAAACGAATTTGAAATACGGTCGACTGAGAATATGACAAAAATTGCTAATCCAAAAGGAATATTCGCAAGAGTACTTTGCAAAAAAGAAAAAAAAATCTGCCAACAGTCTGGGCGCAACTTTATTATTTTATGGGTAGAAGTCCGAAACGTGTTTAATGATGAGATGCGGTGTAGGTTACTATGCGACAGACAACCTAAAAAATAACGTTCCAAATAGCCTCCTGATTATTTCTTAGGTTGTCAGTCGCATAGTAACCTACACCGCATCTCATCATTAAACACGTTTCGGACTTCTACCCATAAAATAATAAAGTTGCGCCCAGACTGTTGGCAGATTTTTTTTATTTACTTACGTATTTTATTATCAATAGAATAATTCATAGAACTAAAAGCGAATTCGATCACATTAAACCTAAGAGATTTTCGGAATCAGTGAAAACTTAAACAATACCCCCAGGAGGTTTAATTGAAAAAAATACTTAAATTGGTTTTTCCCCGACTACGTTTAAAGCTTATAGAAGTAAAAGTGAATTCAAAATCTCAATATGCCTTAGAAATATATTAGAATTCGTGAATATGTACACAACCACTTTACACCCCCTTAGGGGTTGGATATCGAAAAATTTTGAAGATCGTTACTAGGCGCTTATATAAATAGCCCGCAGAAGTAAAATTGCTTTGATAGCTCGACATGTCTAAAAGTTTTAACGAAGTTTGTGAAAATGTGGATTCACGGACACTTTTTTACTCAACCTCTGAACGCCAATAAAAATATGACCTTTTTTTTGTTTAATTACTCTAATAGCACATCTACATATACGTGCTAAGTTTCAACTTTCTAGCATAAGCCGTTTCTGAGATAAAAAAAACCACCCCTCACCCTCGTACCTTGATACCCCTATCAAAAATTTTATTTTTCTAGGATGTCTCCATAATGGCTCTATATAATCCTAAATTGTTAGCTTTCTATTCATTATGGTTTTCGAGAAATAAAAATCAGAATGTTTTCCTTTCTACCCCCTTTCACCATCACCCTCAACAACCACACCACCAAAATTTTTTTCCTTACTAGAAGTTTACCGACCCCAACTCCTGTAAAATTTTCAAGATCATATCTGATACGGTTTCTGAGATATAAAAATTACATTTTTTGAAAAATTGCTGTCCCCCCACTTTCGTGCTCCACCTCTCCCATCAAAAAATTTAGTTTCGGTAGACTCCTCTTGTGATCCCACATACAGAAACTAAATTTTATTTTCCTGGTGTAATTGGTTCGGAAGATATTGTAATCCAAAGTTTTTCACCCCCCACCCCCACTCCCCACCACCCCACTTAACAATTTTAGCTCTTGTCTAATCTTAAAGTATCCCTAAGGACAACAACAAAGTTTCAATCTTCTGACATCAGTTGTTGAGGAGATATGGGTTTTAGAATGTTTCAATCCCGTCTTTCATGCGTTAAAGACTCATTGTTATCCCCCCCCCCCCACTTCCACACCCCTTAACCAATATCGAGCATTTTATGGCAATTGAGTCCATTATCATAGTAATACATAAGTTCCAAGTTTTAGCCTCCTAGCATAAGTGGTTCCTGAGATCTAGAAACCAAAATGTTTCGTCTAAAACGCTCCCCTCTCCTCTCCCCTTGTACCCCACCCCTCGAAAATATACCAGTCGTAGGGGTTTACCCAATTTACCCACCATAAAAATTTCAATTTAATATATCAACGGGTTTGGGAGCTACGCGCCTTCAAACGATTTTGCGTACGGCGTACGGCGTCTACGGCGGACAGACGGCCCTTTT
Source organism: Beris morrisii (assembly GCA_951812415.1). Lineage (NCBI taxonomy): Eukaryota > Metazoa > Arthropoda > Insecta > Diptera > Stratiomyidae > Beris > Beris morrisii. Next base: position 165,670,847 of record OX638310.1, on the reverse strand, counting down.
TTTTTGCTTTTTTGGTGTTTACTAGTCCAAAAACGTGTAAATACAAAATTTCAGGGTAGCAAACTTTTTTAAAATTTCAGGTCGATCACAATACTTTATTATTAAAAAATAATAAAGTAAAATATTTGATATGAAACCAGTTATGATATCACTTAAAAATATATTCTTATGTATCAGATAATAAAAAAAAAATCCATGATTATTTTTTAAAAGAAGTGAACTTTATTTACGCAGAATATTTCAGAAATAAATTACTCACCCAATGCACTGAAAAAGAAACAAACTTATCTGGAAGCTCTAATTTTGACGGTAGCTCTACGATTTGACCCCGTTACTTTTCAACGAGGTAATAAAATTTATTGGTAGTCGCAATCTGATTCAAGCAAATCACTAATAAGGTCTTGTAAACAACTGATGAAATACTTTTATGCTATTTTTATCCACTAGGCGATAATACTGTGAAAATATCTAACAAGCAAAGTAACAGTATCGAAAATGTGACACTTTCAGTATTTTTAGAAAAAACCTTAAAAAAAATTCAAACGTCAAAATTCTTAGTGCATTTACCGACTAGTTAAAAACCATAAACATATTTAAAATAAAATGTTGCAGTTCCGGCTATACCGCGTCAAGACCGCCCTTCATAATTTCTTTTTAAATCACTACCACGGCGTTATCATATCGTCGACACTTTTTGCGTCGATTGTGGGATACTTCCATTTGCAGCTGTACTACCACGATCGGGATTTCTTCTATTGGACAAATTCATTTACGGACCTCTACAAACGTTATGAATTTTTATTTTTGGCCGTTACAGCTACCGTTCTCCTTATAAAACTTTTAGCTACATTTCTTTTATTTGCCGTTAACGTGAGCCCGATGGAATGGTTTGATGACTTGGCGCGGCTCGAAGTGAAGAAACGCTACGCTGATTTTCTTTTTATTCGGCTCGTTTCCGAAATCAGTCAAATAAAGGAGCGCGAATTGCGTAGCAAGGCGATCATTTCGGTAGCGAGTTTCATTCGAGCACACGAAGAAATCCAGGATAAAATCGCCCGTTTTCGCAAAGATGCCCGAAAATTATTTCAACCGAATGAAGTCGAAGCATCTTTGCCGCCCGAAGAAGTCTACGATACTGAAGAGGAAGAATTGGACGTGAAATACGCGCATTTGCAGATTGAAGAAGAAGTTATCAAGAAAATGGTCAATCCATGAACTGTAGACGAAAATATAAAATATTTAACGATTTGAATGAAATAAAGAAAATATAATTTTAAAAGGATCTTAGTTTTGCTAGAGACTTCTTACTTATCCAAATCTATGCGGATTTTTGGAAATGCGCTGCATTTATTCGGCCACCAAAATGATTCGCTTATGGTCTACCTACGAGTAAAATGATTCGCACAAGGATCGTTAGTGAACTCACATTTGAACACAAACTACACCTAAGTGAATCGTTAGTGATTCACTTGCGATTCTTTTGTTTTTGCAGTAATAAAAAGACAGTAATGCTAGACTAGTGTAAAATCTTATTTGGATATTTACTATATTTTTTTAAGATTTGGCCATTCATCATGTATGCGAATCGCACGACAATTTCCATTTTAATTCATGAAAGAAGAAAAGATTAAAATTATCAAAATACGCACTTGTCGAAAAAAAACATCTTTCGGCTGATCAGAAAAACATATGTCACTCTGTACAAATTATCGTCACCAAAAAACAGATACGAAATGATGCAGATGTTTCGGAGTCTGTGAGCAATTAATTAGACCTCACCCGGTCAACTTTCTTCCAGTAACTTTGACCGTCTCACAATCTTCTTCATATTAATTCACCATTTGATAGGATTACCTCTCAGCACGTGGGATTGTGGTAGTGGCCACTTCACAATCTCCAGGACCAAAAGAAAAAAAATCAAATGAAAATCGAGTCTCGTGAATAAGAGAATTCGGCATACAGAAGACTGGTCTGATTAATGGGTTCAGGTACGAGAGATCCATTGCACTGGGATATGTACAAGGACTGGACATCCGGTCATTGCACATCACGGCGGTAAAATAACCCATCCTTGGACGTACTTTAAGCATTGGTATACCGTCCACAAGTACGAGCATCGGATGTCCGTTCAAAATCCATTCAAACCAGGTCCAGAATTTATGAGTCCTTTTCCGGACCATACATTGCGAATTCTTTATGCGTTCCCCTCCTATTGTATCCCGGTGTATTGATAAGACTTATGATACAGTCCTTATCGGGATAATAGCTGCAGATCATAGGCACACTATTGGTTCAAGGTGGTCATTGCCGATACCGAACGAATTGGAAAACTCTTAAGATCCCATCAAAAGTATATTCAAGATCCATTCCGAGTGTTCTAAGGCGAATTGCTACAGATATTCGTTCGAGCATGAATTGTCGCCATTGTTAGCTCGACAAAAGGATCATTATCACCTTAGACTTAAGGTAAGCGGCTCTTGTTTGAAGGTGTAAAAATGTTTTGTTTAGGCTTTACGCTTATTAGGTGAAATGTTTAAGTGAAAAGAAGGAGCGAGCCGGGCGTGCGCTTAATTGATTTCGAACGGCCATATTTCACTAAGCAATAGTTTCGTATTTTTTTTAAACAATGGATTTAAAATTCAGCAGAAAGAAAATCTTCAGTATAGGTTTTTGGAAGATTTTTTGACTAACCATTTTCAAAGTTATTTTTGTTATGGCGAAATTTGTGGAGTTCTTAGAGATCAAAATTTTGGAAAGTTAACCTTCGACCATTTCCGATTCTTTTTATATTTTTTTACTGGAAATACGCTTCCGCACTGCAGGAGAACAAAGAACTAACTCTGTTGGGTCGTTTAAAAGCGATTACAGCCCAATATTGTACCCATAAGAAAATATAAAGGGGTTGTACACTTTTTCGTAAATTCTGCCATTCCTCATAAGTCTGGTCAAATATTTTTTGGTTTTTATTTCTATGGACTCTTAGTTTTTCATTTAAATATAGTATACCTATTTATTATTTTAATATTTGTATGCAACGGATGTTTTATCTTACAAAGAGTCATTCTAATGACAAAATTAGCTTTGCAAATGACCTCCTTGTCTGAAGACAACCAGTTCTCTTAAAAGTATAAATAATATGCATTTTACTTTTATTGGAAAAATATTGTTAAAACATTATCTTTTTTTCAGTACCTACTTAAACTAAAATTAAAAAAAATTTGATCACACAGTTCTTTCTTTCCAAGGTAGAGCACTAAATCTCTACGTCATTCGAAATATGTTTTGTAAATTACGGTTTACATTACTACCGCAAACAAACTTTTTTCTTAATTGTAAATATATTGTCAATATTTTTCGTTTCAATATTAACATATTTTTCCTAACCATTTTTTCGGTTTTTTTTAATTTTACGCTTAATTTAGTTGTAAGATTTATGTACCTAGTTTCTAAGTTTTATTTTTTTTTTTAATTTGAATGTTAACTTTCATTTAGTATTATTTACTCGTATCTATTTTAGAACCTATTTTTCATTATTTATTATATTTTAATTTGAACTTAAGTTTCTGTCAAATTTCCGAATTTTTTAAAATTTTAGATTTTTTAGGATTACATTCAGTTTAATTCATAAATAATGGCAATTTTTGCAAGAATTTTTTCGTGTTATATTTTTGTTGAATTTGTAAAAACATTGTTTTTTTTAGATTTTCTTAAATATTAACTTCAACTACGCTAATATTTTTAAAACCGAAATAGGTTTTTATCGATTATCTTAAAAGCCCCTGGAAGTAAAAATCAAATCGATGTCTAATCAAACGTAAGATATATGGCGAATGTCGTTAAGATGTATACAGCATCCGCTCTTAGGGGTTGAATTTAAATAAAGCGTAGAAAAAGTTTCAAGGCATTTTTTCTGAAAACCCCGTAGAAGTAAAATTAATTCAAAATTTCAGAAGACCTGAGAGAAAAATCCGATTTTTTCCTTTCCACCTTCCTCAACCCTCACATCTTACATTCCAGGTTTATCGGACCTAACTCCCTATCTTAAACAGTTCTTGGGATATGGAGACGTGGTTTTTAAGAAAAAATTTTATTTAATAATTTAGTCTTCCAATTTTCAAGGTAAAAACATTATAGGAGAATGTACATTTGTTGATAAAACCTTAAAAAATTATCTATCAATAATCCTTTTATCTACTGTTGATCTCTGTATATAAATTTCATATTCCTTCTATGCAGCGTAAAATCTTACTCATTTTGATTTAATTTCTAGAAAAAAATAATAATATTACGCCAATATTGAACACATTTTTAATTTCTTATCACGTTATTTGTGAACAACTCTCGTGACTACTATGCGGAAATAAATATTAAGTCCGTAACACGTTTACACAAACGTAATTAATATTTTTAGAAAATAATTCCATTTAGTTATTAACTAAATGCGCTTACTTAATGGAATGGGTATATTCAGTGGATTATTGCATTAAATTTATATCAGCTTTGATCCGAGCTTAAATGTGATTAGAATCGAATGACTATCTTAAAATTGATACGAAAAGCTGTGTGTGACACTAAAAGTTAAAGGCTGTATTTTATCTTGACTGGAGGAATTGGATGATGACCTTAATTCACACCTATAAAAAAAATTGTTATTGATGTTTAAAACTTAACAAGGTTCGTGATTAAAATATAGCCCTAATACCAGAACCCCTACAAAACAAAGCACACACCCTTAAATTTAACTATTCCATTGTTGAAAATTCGTCGAAAAACTCATTCAAGCGTGTCGGCAAAACGCTTTATAGAGAGTATCCTTTTGCATCGTCATACTATCGAAAATGTTTCAATTGTCTGAAACAACTGCCCTATAAATTAGAATAAATTCTGAAGGCACGAAAATTTAATGGCAGCCGCAAAGGTGAGAATAATGCGATCATAAGGAATCCCTTTTAAACCATTTTAGGATCTGTCTGCTCCCTTTACGATCCTTGTAAAAAGTCCATTTCATCGGGTCGATAGATTTCATCGAAGAGGTACCAATCAAGCCTTCAATCGTTAAAACACGTAGCGTATGATGGGAAATGACATGGATGTTTTCCACCGGTCTGTGAAAATTGGCCTCGTATTTACGGACCAACAAGGATATGATGAGAATCATATAAGGCTAATAAATTATTTATGAAGGCTAAAATTGGCCCATAAACAAACTCCTAAAAACAAACTAAACACACCTCGCCGTAATGAACTCGAATTAAGTCATGGAAATTGATTTCGTGATGATGCGATTTCCTTTGCTAATTGAAATTAGAAAAAAAAACGTATAATTGCCCGATTTACACATGGCCGAAACGAACGGTTCGCAGCGATTCAATGAACTTGAGAACCTGTGCTACCTTTTCAAGAATTTACCCCAAAAAACAGGAATATAATAACTGAAAGCCACACGTACAACAGAAAATGATCAAAAATAATCGCCGGACATCAAGTGTAATTACAATTTGCATCCGCGATTCGAATTAAGTCCACTGATATTGAGAGAGACCCGATCCAGGCACTGCGCCCAACAATTTAACATTTGCTCCTCTTGTCTGCCGTCTTGCGATCATCTTTAACTTGCATAACACGATCGTATGGACTTTGTGCCCGGATTCCATATGTCGGTCGCGTACTAACGCTGAAAGCCTTTCCCGTACGTTGAAACCCATCGAATAAGTGGCCGGGTGAACAGAACAACAAAACTTAAATCCTTCGCGGAAAACGACGACGACACATCAGAAGAACACATCTCATCCCGAAAATTAAATGGAATTAAATCAGAGCTTAGCACGCAATCGCACATGTCCGCGAAAATGAAGTCTTGGTCTTAAACCCCGAGCGCTCGCGTCCAGGATTATGCGGATCGTTGGATGTTTTGACCGCGCGCATTCGCCACGCTACTGATAATCCCAGTACTGAATCCAAGAAAGACGATCGCCACGATCCCCATCTGGATTGGCTGGGGATGGATCGTATCCACCTTCTTCAAGTCGAGCCAGTCTTCTTGCACTTTCAGCTCTCGTAATATCGTAAAATTACAAGATGCTGAAGTCGACGACTGAAACTTACGTCGCCGTCTTCGCTTTTGATCTGCAGTAGTGTGGCTACGATTTTCACGCGATCAGAACTAAACATAAATTGGCCATTGGGTTTTAATTGTTAAATTCTAATTCAGAAGTGTTGCCGACGACGACGTCCAGCCTATTTGATGAATGAATCCTTGCCACGCGATAGATTCGCGTATTCTTGCACCGATCTTGGCCGAGCCAGACTGGTCGTCTTTTGCTGGTTCTACTAATTAAAAATTCAAAGATACTCTCGATCGTGCTGATCGAATTCGAATTAAAATGAAAGTGTGCATGCCGCTAATTGAGACCTGACAATCGGCCTCTTTCCTGCAGCAATCCGTTCGTGAGTTGAAGTCGCGACCTTAGCCGCGCACGCTTCCTATACATCTCCCATTATAATCTTCAAATTCGGTGACCACCTCATTGCTTCCATATATCTGCGCGCGGGTATGTACGCTGATATTTCACTTAGCCATGCATCGTAAGATGTTAAGACTATCGCACTGAGAGTTGAACGATAAGAAAGCCTCAAGTCAACCGACGCAGCATGGCTGCCGCCCGAAACCTGCATCTTAAAGACCCATTAACGGAAGAATCGTTAGGTAATTTTTCATGTGTGTGGTCCGATCAAGATCTCTTCCAAAAACCAGGAGATACCATTTCACCATGTGGGACACAACATACACGACCGTGGAATTCGGTAATGTACGGTGTTAGATACTTATCGCGATAATCCGGCGACTTATCATCTCCCTGTCTGCATCCGAGGGATATGTTATTAATAATATTCAATTAGCCTAAGAACGGATTATGCTTGTTAGATGGCGCTCTCGAGAAATTCCCCAGCACATTGTGCCGTGGAATTCCCAGGCTGGTAATGAGGAATGGCCGAGCTACCGTTTAATAGGCTTACAAAGTCAATTAGATGACCATGAGCACGGATCGTATTCCATCCTAATGAATTCCTAGAAAAACATTCGGATTGCACCTGATAAACCGTACAAAGGATACTCCCTAACGAATTCGGTAACGCCCTTAAGCAAACACATTTCTGTAGAATCCGATTGTGACGAGAACAGCGCACCTGATCAAATGATCTTGCGAAAATTCCCGATCAATACACCTGGGTGTTGAACAGCATCACGTACAAAGCTGCGTGATGTCTTCGATCGCGATCTTACTTACGAACGTGCACCAAATATTAGTAGGCCCGTCGGTCGGTTCGACTTTCGACTTTCGACCGAAGACATGAAATCCATCATTGGCTCATTTGGGGGCCTCGTTCAACGCACGACGACTGTGTCCACTAAACAATAAGCTAATTGAGAAGTGATCACTTGAGTTTCCTTTTGTTTGAATTGAGGATAGGACCGATCGTCCCTTTTCTTTTGAACATTGTCTTTTTTCATCGAGATCAGTTTTGGGACTATTGTGTCTCACAGAAGGTGGTATTCGAAATTTCGTCGAAGTGATCCTATTAACAGTCCATATGATCCACTTTGCGGTATTAAAAATCTCACAGCAAGATGTGAATCCAATAAATTTATTTTATTTCGAAATATCGCCTAAGTATCTCGTTTTGCCAGCAAAATCTTTTTCCGCCGACTTTGTAACGAGATTTATATTGCTATTTAGTGTTAACATTTAATTTATTGATGACGGTTTGATGTGTGTCGGTTTACTTTAGATAAACTCGGATGGGTCGTTCATAAAAGCAACAAGTGAATTTTCAAGAAACCTGACCAGCTATTGTATAGACGTCGTCGATATCGGTTTAGATGTACTTGAAATTCTATTTAAAGTACGAGTATAGTCCATAATAAATCGACAGCATATTGGTGTTTTTCCACTTCAGTGTTCACGGGGTTTATCACGAAATTATGACTTTTTTTTCCCCCCCGAAAATACAACTTTTATGGTTTTAATTTTTAATAAATATATATGAAGTCTGTTGCGGCCAATCAATCAGATAATTGTTAACATTGATTTGCGAATACACGTACTCGTGTTTCTGATTGTTATCTAGAAGTGTGTACATAACTCGGTAAAAATTGAATAACTTTTAGCATTCGGTTATTTTCAGTTTATCGTATCTTAATAATAAAGAAGAGTGATCCTATTGAATAAAAAACATAACGCAGTCACAATCGGCTGCAAGCCAATCGTATGATACTCTAGATGAAATACTGAACTCCGGTTTATATTTTAGTTGGAATTATATCAAAAGAATGAGGAGTGCACATACAATTATTACATGATCTTTTATTTACAGGTAGAAACTATTGTATAGTGACTACTCGATGGATGGTTAAACGATTTCTTGAGTTATAATGAGTTCCATAAATTAAGTTGGGACATTTTTACAGAATTTTTGTATGGCAACTACATGAAGGACCTACGGGATATTTTTCATATTAATACCTTCAGCTGCGACTATTATAAAATAAACGTATACAAAATTTCAAAGTCGTAACTTAAAGCGTTCTAAAGTTATCATTCAATATTGGTGAACACGTGTTTTAAGGACTTTTGTATGACAGCTACCCGAAGGAGTTGATGGATTGCGCTAATTAATGAACTCAGTCTTGCCTTTGATATAAAACTAATTCCTGTAAAATTTTGAATCCCTGCTTTAACTCGTACTAGAGTTATAGTGGATTCTATAACTTGTATAAATTTTTGAAGGACTTTTGTAGGCTGCTACACGAAGGACTTATTCGATTTGCATCATATTCGGAACTTTCGTTTCAAACATGGTAAACTTTAAGTATACAAAATTTCAAGCTCCTAACTTAAAGCATTCGAGCAATAATTGCGAATACGTGTTTTAAGAACTCTTGTATGGGAGGTACCCGAAGGAGTTGAAGGATATAGCCCATTAACGAACTTAGCCTTACTTTTTCCATTTTACAGGTGGTGACAAAATTTCAACTTCCTAGCGCAACGCGTTCTTGAGTTATCGTGCAAACGGACGGACGGACAGACAGACGGACGGACGGACGGACGGACAGCAAACGGATTTGGGGTTTTTGGTCACAACTAAACACAAAATAATATATAACTTTTTTTCGTCCGAGGCTCGGTTCTATGCGTTACAAACTTTTCGGGCTGGATTAAACTTATAATACTCTATATGATTTCGTCTAGAGTATAAAAATTAAATATGATAGTAACTTAGATACTCCCAAATGTAATAAATTTGTATTTAATGTTAGATTTATGTCGGAAACTTAAAACTTAGTGAAACTGGAACAAGAACTGCGCTTACGTTCAATTGTACAATTTTTTACCGCACTGCACTTTTAAAGACAACAAATATTTCACTCGAGGATAACTACTAACGTTTCTTTAGCTTAGCTCGAACAGAACACCAACCTCGACTTGTTCTAATGACTGTGCGGTAAAGTCCGGCGTCGAAGTCGGTATCCTGATTTAGTCTTACAATGGCAACAACTAATAGCTCACAGTAAGACCCCTCTCACTTCGCTGATACGCGCTCAGAGGCGAAGCACAATATGGTTAGGTTTTTCGCCCGGATTCGGTAGAACACGAAAAATATCTGTTCGGAAAGTATAAAAATAAAATATAATTATATTTAGATATAATAAAATTAAAGGTTGTTTTAAACCGATGGACTACCCCAAATTTTTGGTGTACTATCGGTAGAAAATAGTTTTATTCCCGAATTTCTTTCAACATCTCAATTGCTTATAATAACGGAAATCTTAAATGACTTTTTAATTTGTTTGCTAAATATCACCAAAGTATAACCAAAGTATAACCTGTAGTAGCCGTGTTAGAAAATAAGAAATTGTTGAGTGAAATTATTAACTAAAATCCAATAAAACAAAATTTTATGCAGTTGAATACCAATAATATTTTAATTGTTCGAAAATTATTTTGTTTTTCTTCAAAAATTTCCCAAAAATAACATCTGCCTTCAACTCAAGAATACTTAGTACACAATATTTCTGACATTCGCCCATTTGAAGATCATTTCCTGTCACGATCAATAATCGAAAAACCTTTGACATACGAGTACACCTATATCCAATCAATAGAATACACAACTCTTTTTTTTTGTTTTCTTCAAATTTTCTTTTAAATAAATCTAACGACCCCCGAAAGTGAATCTCGTTTGTTGTGTTCGACATTCCGGTGGAAGATGTCAACAATGTTGTGGCAAATATTTGTCTAGTTTGAACAGAAACAAGTCGGCAAATATTTGCCTCGTCGACATATCCATTCATAAGAGCGCCCCAAGTCGATCGATCATTTCGCGTGGGTGGGCGGCCCCGTTTTAAACACTACGAAAATAATAATATGGCATCTTTCTAGCTCCCCCGTCAAATTTATTAACATCTGTCCGAATCGGGTTCCGCACCCCGTACTTGAGAGAATTTTGTGATTGGCATGCAATTACCTAGGCACTCCCACCGTTTTCAGGTAAATGATAGTTGCACCACCCTCATGAAATAGGTAAAAAAAAAATCAATCGATTGATAACAAAAAAAACAGAATCAGTCAGTAATAAATTGATTGAAATTTGTTTAGCAACTAACGTTCGTTTTGCGACGACGGCAGCAATTCTCAACTTCACAACTGCATCCTGTTGATTTAAATTTCAATAAAAGCGGCTATTTTTTTTCTTCCTGCTCCCTCAACCCTATAATATTCAAATCGATCGATCCAATAAAAATCCAATTCATAAAAATTTGCGTATGCCATCGAGGCAAAAAGATTGACATGATCCCGCCAACACCGAACATCGTCAATTTTGTGACTTGCTCTCTGACTGATCGGACAAATTAAATTATGTGAATATTTTCGAAGGATTTTCGATTTATTTGCATATAGACAAAAACTTGATCAGAATCACGGGACAAAATCTTGGACGACTTAAATCTTCGTTTGGATCATTGACTTGTTTACAACTTTCCTGTCTTTCTACAAAGGAGGATCGGTTGTGTTTCATATCGACTTTTTATACCCATATTTTCAGGATAATCGGGAAACGAGTCTCGTGGATTGCATTGAGTCAACTTCTAGATGACATTTTTGATTTGAAGTAGGGGTGGTCATTTCAAGATGAAATCGTATCCTTCATAGAGGATCGCTGCCCGATCATCACATGATCAATCAATTTTCTAGCAAATATGTCGGAGTCATGGGAGAAATGTTTCAATTTCAATGTTTTCTCTTAATTTTTTTAGTGAAAATGAAAGGTGAGTGTTGTGTAGATCGTCGAAAGATTGGTGGTAACCAGTTTCATATAAAAATGAATCTCAAACTCGGTCCTGACTATAAATACAGCACTTATGCTTCTCATGTTTTACAATATCGCAGACAGTAGTTATCCGAGTACAAGTACCTCGGACATTGGACTGGCATAAAATCATACCCAGAAGTAAAAGATAAAAATTCACTTTTCCGTCCATTATGGACGGATCTTTTAATCCGATCCAATCAATTCTTGTTCGAGAGACGCATATACTTACTTGCGACGACGGTAGTTTTCAAGTAGCTTATGTGAACGAGACTTCTTGGCTTATAAAGGTACGCACTTATGTTACCCACATGTGATACCGAGTATGTCTCAAAGAAGCCAGGCTTAGTGGCATCGCACTAACTACTGAGTATCTTGTTACACGGGCTGTAGGTAATAATAATTCGCGATTGTTGATTGCCTACGGTAATATCTTACTTGGCTTGGAATAATAGCGGCGTTACGCGCGGATGTAAACTTCATCAAATCCAAATCTGCACGGTACAGGTACCCTTTTAATCGCTCTTCTTGAATCTTTTAATCGAAGGGCTAATTTTCAATAAGAGATTCTTCAGAATTTGATTTGCCCACTCTGTTTTAATTAAAAAAGGAAATCGTGTGTTTTTATGTGATAGGCCATCAGCACTACTATGATTAGTTTTGTACCACTTATAGGTGTAATGAATCAAGATTTAAGTTGAAATTTCTCAATAATTAAGCAAAAATCTGCCACTAATCGGAGAAGACTTTATTATTTTTAAGATCACAGTCTGAGATGTGGATAAAGCCGAGACACGATAAAAATTTTACGCCACTTACATCATTAAGATATTAACTCTGAGATATATAGATATAAAAATTCATCGGCATCCCGTAACAATAATTTAAATACGCTGCCTTAATATGGGTTTCATGCAATATGAATGAATTAAATTTTGAAAATTACTTTATAGCCCTACTCACTCCTAAAAGATGTCCATCTCGTTCAGTTGTAAAAATTGTTTGGATAGTTTTTATGAAACAGTTCCAGAAAGAATTTTTACATGCACCTATTTTGTATTAGATTTCTCCATTTTTCGCCAAGTAAAAAATGAAACCAGTTTAAAATTAAATTAAAATAAAATCGTATGGCCTTTAAAATACTTTTTAAATAAATAGCGTGCGCCCTATATTTTCGTAAATATATCTTAAACAGAAATTTTGATTCTCGAATATCATATTTCTGTACAATTAGACAAAATTGATTTGTCCCACACAAAAAATAGTTGGAATTGTATGGCAGGATTATTGAATTCATTTCAGTTCGTAATTTATTTTTGTGGTATTCAACTAGTATCCTGTTCATAAAATGGATAAATAAAAACAACACAATTTAAAGTGAACTTTTGATTGATGATATAAATATTACCAAATAAAATTTTCGAAAAATGGCATTTAATTCTTTTTTGTCCAAAATCTAAACCATTGTACAACAAAACACAAATTTTGATGTTGAAAGATAACACTTCTCAAATTTTTTTATATGACTGACTGTGCTCATAGTTTTGTTTTTTTTAAGTAATCATTGAACTCTCACTATTACTCCACTTCCACACCGTCATAAATATATTGCAAGTTTCAACTTTTACCATGTTCCCTTCACGAGTTTCAGATAATAAAATAATTTGCTCTGTCACATCTCTACGCTACTTCCCCAAAAATATAAAAAGGTTTAAAAAAATATTGTAATGGAACTGTATTCTATCCACAAAGTCCATGGAGTTAAAATTCACTAAATGGTTTAAGGAATTTACCAACAAAATCTCGAATATTGAAAAATATATACGAAAAACTGTTTTCCATCCATGTTCCAGTCGGCGAAATTAAGTCCTTTGCTTTTCGAAAATTCTTTAAATCTGATAAATTACCGAAAAGTATGGCATCTGCTCGTGAGACACGATCCGTTTGCCAAAGCGTTACAAACAAACAATAAATCAAATCTGGATTAGCGATATGAAACGTTGTGGTCACCGGGACAAACAATGCGAATGGTCTTTTGTGTTTAGATGCCAGTGGCAGTTTTCTTCCGCTACATACATCATATGTGCAGCACATAAACCAATCAACTGACCAACAATAAACTTGCCAAAAAAAATTGATCCGATAGCAAAATTCTAACAATAGCGCAAGGACCCAATGTCCGAGAGTGGTCATCATATATCACACCAAACCACAAAACTTCTTGGGCGCTATTGTCGCAGAAATGAGAACTCCGTCTTTCATAGATCTGCACGGCAAGTTGCAAGGACCTGAACCAATCTCATTTTCTTTTCATAGGATTTTCTATTAAGGAAGCGGCGTAAATTCAAAACTACCTGGTGTTGGATTATGAGAACTATACATACTAGGCAAATTTCTTATTTTTCACAATTTTTTTTTAATTTCTCGAATTGAAATCGATTTTACAAGTTTCTGTGGGCTTCGAGATGGATCGATGCAGACAGCAATGTTTGGCATGTGTGACGCCAAGATACCCAACTCGGATTAGAAGAATTCTGGACCACCAGTATCAAGCGGTCATAGATGTCGCCAAAAATCCTGAAAATCGCACGATAGGTATGTTTCTCCCAAGTCATCTTGATAATGAAACAGCAGGAAGCTTAGCACAATTCCTGATTATAAGACAAAAAAAATCAACCCAAATTATCACAAAATGATCAGTAAAACAAGAGATCTTGCACCCAGCATGTGTCAAAACAGTACTCGAGTGTGGCATCCAGATTAGCGTAGTTAACAAAACAAAACTACTAAATCCTTGCAACTGAAACAGCAGGACCTCAACTAAATGCTGGTCGAGGCAGGTAATTATATCTGCAGTCCGACAACGAGTAATGTGATCGCAGATCGCAATCTTTAATTTGAAATTCTATGAATCTGAACTGGTAGTAAACTCTATCCGTTTCCTTAGTAGCTGCTTACTCATCTTAAAACATTAATCCCTAATTAGACACCTAAAGCGGTTGCGGCACTATAAATCAGATCGAACCCATGACCTGCTTATTAATTTCACAAATTACAGGTCGCAACTTCAATTAATTGGGGCAATCGGTAGAGGATCAGAGAAAGTTTTCGAATTACCTAGGCTACCTAGCCATTTATTTTGGATACGGGCCGGATCTATAAAAATGATTTAGACACTTCCGTAAATTGACCTTTGCTATGAAGGCTGAACTGAAAATAATAACAATATCCACGACTGGGAAAAAACCAGCCCTTCGAGAATGTTTTTAATAGTTCGAAACATTTCTCTGTTCTTGCAACCGAAAAATTACCAAAAATTCAATCCAAACATTTTTCATATTATTTTCCTTTTTTTCGCATTTTCATGGCGATTCACTTACGCCGACATTATAATCGAAGACGAATCGATTGTTGCACGACGATGATCTTCAATTGAGATCGCAATAATACCGAATAAAGCCGCATGTAAATATGGACCATTGCTTTCTGCAGTACACTGTAGCGATTATATTTGAATATATTTTTTTCCATCGAATCTCTCAGCCCCCAGTCAGACTAATCTTGCGGTAAGATCAAGTGGCGGAATCTTTAGTTGTTCCGTCGATACTTGGTCGCACTATATGTGTATAAGAAAATCTCGGATTTTAAGTTTTATCGCCACTATTGGTCCGATCAATACCGTAAATAACTCTGTGAGCCGGACGATCGAACTAACTGAAGAAAATATTCTCACCGTATATCTTCCGATGGAGTTTTTCGGTAATTCTTCGTTTTTAAAAGATCAACATTATAAGGAATAAGTAGCTGGTTGACAAAGCGGCTATTTTTTTCGGCGGAAATTCTGATTGTGAGATATGATTTAAGATACGAAAAAAGCGTCGGATTTGCGGTGAAGTAGTTTTTAATGAAGATTTCGATGGCTGCTGTTGGCGACAAATTCCAAGATACTTTCAAGACTATGCAGATTTTGTGATATTATTATTTATGTTTGGTAATTATGTTCCAGGCATCAAATATTTTAAGATATTTTTAATAAAAAATTAATGTTTATGGTGCAGTTTTTTTGTTAATAGAATTTTTTCATTGGATTGTAGTCATCAAAATCTTTAAAACTTGATAGAAAATTAAAAAAAAAATCTATTTAATGAAATATCTATTAAATTGTTGTAAGGGTGTATCCAAATTGATTAAATTTTCTTCGTATCACCTTAACATGAAAATAGCAAACTCTAACAAATTTCTACAAAATTTTGGACGAAACCAGTTTGGTTTATAATTTTTTATAAATTTCAGTTTAAATTTTTATCCTACTGGTTTATGTTTATAAAGATTTATATCGACATTTTTATTAAATTATGACAAAATGTGCATCATTATGTATCATTTAGAATAATACGACGTCAATTTTACTATTTATTCGGAATGCGTTGCAGCAACAAGTACAAATATTAATTCGGTAGTTAAAAAAAATCCAAAAAATTTTGGAGCAACCGAATATAGGCGCAAGAAAAATTAAACAAATTTTTAAATTGTAGGTACGTGGTTCTAAAATTTTCAAATTCAACACTCCATGGATCAAGCATGGATCTCTTTAATTCGGAAAAATTGGGGAGCAATACTATTTGAAATTAACTTAAAAATTTATATTTTGTATTTTCAAATTTTAGGGCTAGTAGAGCTGAAAAATATAAAAAAATTGCAGTCCGCCTGTCCATCGTACGCAAGGCTCATATCTCAAAAACCATTTGAGCTATGAATTTTTTTTTTTGTTAATTGGGTGGACCCTTTAAGTAGTGGCTTTTTGAAGGATGGGGTGTAATGGGAAATTTTATTTTTTTTTTGTTTTTGATTTTATTTCTATACATATCGCACTAAGAAGGTGTAAGAGAGTGTGAATTGTATTCAACCCTTTCACGAATTCCGCCATATATGGTATCTTAGGTCTGATTAAATATAGAATAAATTTCAACTTCAACTGAAAAGATTTGTTGCTATTAAACCTCTAAGACGCGTAAATGTCTTGCACATGATTCAGTCATATCTCTTAAGTCCGATTAGAAATAACTTCTACACCGCAGACTTTTAATATGATTGCCTTAAAAATTGTTTTGGATTTTTGTTTATATTTTCAACCGCGAGTTGAATTCGTTTTAACAAATTCACACATAGCTTTTAGATCATCTGGTAAGATAACGAATTGGTTTTTAATTCCTCGAAATTTTTACATAACCGCCTAAAAACGAAATCCTGCATTTTTTGATATTCGACCCCAGACGATGTAAAGGGGTAAACATTTTTATTAATTTTGACACATCTGATTTTTACTTCTACAGGCTTTTTATTTAATCGCTTAAAAGTCGATTTTATGATTTTTGGATATTGAACACCACGGGGATGTCAAGAGGTTGTATACGTTTTCACAAATTTTGTCGTATCTCTTAGGTCTGATGAGATATCAAATAGATTTTCACTTCTACGAGTTTTATAATTAATAGCCTAAAATGTTTTCATTGTAATTAGTCGATGTCTTTGAATAGTTGTAATACATTTTCTATCTTTCTATTTAAATTTTCAATTTGACAGTTTGTTTATTTCTTAAGTTGTAATTTAATTGAATTTTTCTGATTAAAATTCAAATTCAGTATCGTAAACCATATGTTTACATGCACATTTAGTAGTAATAATTTTCTGATCAGGTTTATGCCTCAACAGCAATGGAGTGAATCTTAAAACTTACACTGGCTCGAATGAACTAAAATTAATTAGATTGGCTTGAAGGAAGAATAGTTTGGAAAAACCTTCGAAAAAAAAATTTAATTTTAATGTGAGTTGCATTTCAATCCGAATTCAATACAAGATATGTGACGCAATAAAAATTATTTTATTTCATGACGAATAAGTGGCTATGGAAAGATAATGCAATTCATAATTCATTTGAAGAAATGTAGGTACACTATTATCAGATAACTAATACAATTTAGTGATCTGATTGATAACAAGAAAATACGTGATCTCATTTTACCTCAACAAAGTTTTATCGCGCTAACTTCAACGAAACTACATTTAAAAGCTGACTTAATCGAATTTATGATTGTACTTTTTACGTCTGCAATGGTATCAAAAATGACTCGTTGAAAGATTGAAATTATGAGATAAGCTACTTACGTCTAATAACTATAACATTAGTTTTTAAGCACCAGTTCAAATTTTCAAATTAAGTGAACTTATCAGTCCTCATCTTTTCTATATTTTCACACATAGAAAAGCACTGTACAAAGCAGATTTTTATTTAGATTTTTCGATAGAATTGAGAAAAATTACAAACTTTAACCAACCTTGGTTTTCCTTTAAGGGCTGGATTAAAAGAGACGGTTCCACAGCACGTAATCCCTACCTATAGAAGATGCTCCTGTACTATAACTAATAAATCTATTCTAATCTTCAAGAGGAAGCCATTGTGAAAATATATCCGTCTCGATTTCCGATTTAAAGCTTGACCACCGCTCTTAAGTCCCAACTCCAATGCCCGTAAAATAAGTGCGATTTTGAAAAATATCGTCACATAACAACACATAAAATAAACTGACCTATCGCGACAACTAGCAAATTAATCTTGTGATTAACATCGATTTGAAACTGATAAAAAATAATATGCGTACTAATTCCTGCTCTATCAGAGGTATGGCTAGCAGGAAGATTGTTAGAGATAATTAACGCCGAGCTCTTTTGACATAAATTTTGATTTGATAAGCTTTGATATCAACGCTATCAAGAACAAATATTTTTAAATCGTCAATTAAAACTTACATAGTGAGTTTAAATTGTCGCAGATTAAGTTGCCTATTGAAGGCGACTCTAATCCGGAAGTACGCAAAACAAGGAATTAAATGATAAATTCAGGTCAAACCTAAGAAATTTTCTTATTAGGTGCATGTGTTCTTGAACTTTTTTTTGAT
Source organism: Beris morrisii (assembly GCA_951812415.1). Taxonomy (NCBI): domain Eukaryota; kingdom Metazoa; phylum Arthropoda; class Insecta; order Diptera; family Stratiomyidae; genus Beris; species Beris morrisii. The sequence continues at coordinate 165,652,521 of OX638310.1, read as the reverse complement.
TTTATCTATTTCAGTAAATTTGATTTCGAACTGAAAAAAACCAAACTCAACCTAATCACAAATTTTAATTTTTTTCAAATACTTAGTTTGAAGCTTGAAAAATATATAAATCGTTTCCGGAATAATCGGAATTTTACTAAATCTCAAATAACCCAGAAAATTTCACAACGATAAGTACTTTATCTGAATTTTTGCCTGATTTGCCGATAATATTTCTTGATGATTTCTTACTATTTGTGATAAAAAACTGTTCAACTTTTTTTATAACTAGGTACATAATTTTGAATAGCGATAATTATGTTGTAATTTGTTGTAGTAATCACCACTAAGTTTTGTTCGGCACATTATGTGTATTTGTTTTAATTATTAAAAGAATAAAAATTTAGTTAGGTGTTCGAATGCGGAAGTTAATATTTCAGCACAAATTGGGACTTGATACATAGATAAATATATCTATTTATTTCTTAAATTTAGATACAGTTCGATATTTCAGTTAATTTTCATTTAGAGCTTAGACGTAATATCTTTACAACTTTGGTATAGACAGTAAGCACTGAGCAGATCAAATTCTATGTACACTTTTAAGAATATTGTTGCGAGCTAGGGGTTCGCCGGGATTTCAAGTAAAACACAATTCGGTTAAAATAAAAATAAGTGATTATTTATTAATCGCACTTTAAATTCACAGAATTATAATCGCACAATAATTCGCACTGTATGGCAATACCGCCCGCTTATACCATATATCGCTTGACTCGTTCACTTTCGTTCTCTCTCAACACGGTCGCGTGTACCCGCTGGCTGTCACAGTCGACGTAATCAGAATTACTGTGTCTTCGCTGAACGCTTCACCTGCTTATATACTACCCGGTTGCAGTCTAGGATGTACTTGAACGTTCGTTCAGTTGTGGAATCTTCTCGAAAGCTTCAGAGCCTTCGATTTCGATCTTCGTTCAAGGTGTGTGCAGAGGATTCTAGTATATTGGAGAGCATTCGATAAGAAGAGAGATACAATCGTGTTGTTTCGCCTTATCTTCAGCTAGGTTTCTGATTGGGTTATTTTGCAACTAGGTATTCGGTTGTTGTTGTTTTCATTATGTGAAATGATCGAGTTGTACGGTTGCGCGGTTGCAGGCTTACACGTAACAATATATACAATACATAGGGAAAATTTATTAAAAAAAAAACCTTCGATAAACTAAAAACTAAACTTAGAACTAAAACTAAAAACCAAACTTGAAATAACAATAATTCATTAATGAAAGCTATCGTGGGGATGTCGAAATTTTCACATCGGTTTTTAGATCTGTTTACTACGTCTGCAATAATTGGATTTATTAATGTCAATTTTGCTTTTTTGTGTAGAAGACGAGTAGACATGTGCCAGGGTTAATTTAATATAATCTTCAAACACTTGTTTTTAATTATTTGCAATTTTTTGCGATGAACTTCAGCACAACTTGCCCAAACCGGAGCGGCATATGTGAGGATTGGTAGAAAAACTGATTAAATTAGGACTTGGAGTCTTCGATAATATTTTCACTAATTGAATTAGCTACATTACAGTCATCCATCTGTCTATTCTGAATTTTTCTTTCAAGCTTCTGATCATAGGAAATTTTGCCAGGGACAAGTTTTTAGCCTATAGCCCAACCAGCGTAAGCAAAGGTGGTGTATGAAAGGATGCTCGGGAATTAAATTTTTGGGAATTATGGAACTGGGTATCAGGAATGCTCAAGACTATGCCAAGAGTTAAATTCGAAGGCAGGACCGCTAAGCAAATTGACTATCACGCTTACATTAATCTACCGAGGATACCCAGCAAGAAATTTACCAGTTAGTAAATCTTTCAGTTAAAACATATACCCCTACATGTACATGCATGTGACTCTCTGCTTCATTCCATCAATATTGCCGTCTTCTTTACTTCTCGTTAACGATATCGGATACTTGACTACTAAATTACCCAGAACACTATCAGTAAATATAGCCGATAGTTGAGAACAAAATTGCCCAGAGAACTACCAGTGAATATTACCTGATAGTTGACTGATAAATAAACCTCGCTGTATACCTATAGGTAATTCTTATGACGCAGAATGGCAACTAAGTGAGGATGGGAGACATATATTTACTACAAAATTCATTTACCAAACAAAATATTAATATTTACATTACCGTACGAAGAAACGCAAATAAAATTAAATGACACTAAAGCCAAAAATAACTTAAATTAACATCTTACCAAATTATTAATAATCATCAATAATCAATTATGAGCAATTTTCAGATTTTTTTAAAACGCGTGCAAAAAGCACAACATGTAAAAAGAACAAATTTGATATCAATTTGTTTCTACCGAACAAAATCGACGAAAGTAAAATTATTTTCTCTTTCAATTTTCGTAATAAATTAATATTTTGTAGTTTTCACTTCCATATTATTTCGAATATCACATATGCATGTTACTTGCTTCACTACCTCAACTACCTCTCAACCGTTCAACCTTTGGTGCATAATTTACGAGATGCGATGGATTACAAGATAAGCCCGCAACGATATTCCGACATTGCGTCTTGTGATTTGCCACTGTGTAGCAATTAATAACTGCGGGAACGACTGATCTTCGACGATAAGATGTAGTGTTGTTGTGAATTGAACCTAAGTCGTGTTAGCCGGTATTAGCCCTGACCATAAAACAAGAAGCATCCACCGTCAAAAAAATCGTCTTAAATAAATAAATGGCTCGTGGTAATGAGCAGCATCTCAAAAGGTTCGAAGTAATTACTTAAGCACTTTAACATGAAAGGAAAACATCAATTGAAACTCCTTCCCGGACATCCTACAGAAAGCAGGTTCGCACTATACTCGGACCGTATGTCGGCCACATATTATGATTTTTGGTGTGAAAAGAAAACACGACTAATCCACTCACGGCCACCTTCTTTACAACGAAACAGTAGGTGCCTGTCAAAATAAATCATTCTTTCCTACGAACTGGACACATCCTTGCGACCTATCTACTTCCGTGTATTTTGACTGCGGGCAATTGAGGCGGAAGTAAACCCTTTTCTCTCCAAACCCGACATTCAAATTGGGAATCTTTGCTTGTCGTTGAGGATAAGCCTAAATCCTACTCATCACTCCTAATGAGTCCTTCGAGTCCTCTTGCCCGAACAAAAAAAAAATGTTTTTTTTCCTCGAGGGCGGTATTTTCTAATCCTACACACAAAAATCTGAAATCAGACTCGAATTTTTAAAGAAGCAAAAATTGAATCGAAAAAAATCCTTCAACAACAAACTCATCATTCATCTTTTCGGGCATTTAATGGACATCACGATGACTGACATAAAGCCGACGATTACAAAAACAACGAAAATATGGTAAAAATCTTACATTTGAATATTTTTTTTCCCGAAATTGAAAATCAAATGTAATATGGAAATAATTCTGCCGGTCGCCTGTTCGAAACTTACTCGCAGGTCTAATGAATTTTTCATGGAGTTTACGAAAAACTGAAATGGTCTCGGCAGAGGACAAAAATCTTCATCCTGAAGACATTTGCTATTCCTTTACAAAACTTTTTTTTGCATAATGCCGAAATATGAACTTGCCGAAAATAGAGACGTTTATCCCTTGCGGCATTGTTCACGTTTGCATAATGGGCCCTTTTGCATCGTTTTGAGCAAAACTGCTTCATAAATAGAAAGAACGGAAAATGCAATCTAATGAAGTCTTCAAAAGTATGTTTCGCCTGAATAGTTTGCTATTTCTTAGTTTCTGCAAGCAGGGAGATTTGTTAATGGCACGAGCATTAAACTGCCAAAATCCCTAGGGGTTCGATAGAGCCATCACCATCATCGACATTAGACGGATCAGTCACACTTTGAGCATTACCACCCACAATGCGTTAATTGAAGATATCGTAAATACGGCGAGCGTACTGATGTCGCTATCCCGAAGAGGGGAAGTGATGACTATGCACTCATTAAGGCCTGCTGTACGAGGTCCACAATTAATGGCGCTAAATACATTGGCATGGCTCATGACTGTCGAAACCCTCTTTTTTAAAATTGTACGATTTCAAGCGTGCCTATAGCCGATTTCACATAGGTGTGTCGAAAATTGATAAGAATTGCAATGCGTATTATGTTGATACTATCGCACTGAATAGTCGTGAATTGCCTTTTTTTAACTGGCGTCATAATAGGTTTGCAATGAATGATTCACAATCGACATCAACAAACTGAATCATTTCAGCAATCAGTATTATCGTATTACTGTGTGGCGGTGTTTATTCCCCTTCAGCTCAATGCAATCTTAATATGATATTTTTATCTCATTGTTTTAACCTACGAATACACGCGCTGTTGCATGCCAGACAACAGTATTGGGTCTTTCATATGCACATCAATTGTCAACACGGCATATGTATGCCCATATCTTGCATCACGCTATCACCTTTGGGTTAGCAAAATTTTCAATTAAAATTCGTTTAGATGCTACTGTAAGTTGGCTCCATAAAGTCGTGACCGTTGGATGGTATGCAACTCGTGGGTACCTTTGTTATAACCATTATTTTGTATAACTCAAATAGTGAGCGACTAAATCAGTTGCAAATGATAGGTATAAGAGCAAGCGATTTGGGTTTATAAAATCGTAACTGTTGTTTGGTACTCAAATACATTTCAAAACGCTGGTATGATTTACAATTTTAATACTGAATAGTCCAGAAATAAAATCCTTCAATAAAACAAACAAGGTAAACAAATTAATATTTTTCTTTTTAGTGATTTTCGAGTTTTTACAAAGTATTTTGTAAATTGATTTGATAAGCAAAGGGAAGTTAGAATGGCGTATTTAAAAATTTTTGTTTTCTGTCTGTCTGTTTGGCTGTACGTTTGCATATTTATAACGCAAGTACTACTCAACCAATTTTGATTAAATTAAGGGCTCACATACCCCTGCACGCGCTGAAAACCGAGTAAATTTGAACAATTATTATAAAGGTTATATGGTGAAAAAAAAATTTTATTGTTGAGTTCACATATCTTATTAACTAGGTATTCAACTATAAAAAAAAATGTTTTTTTTTTCAATATTCACATTGTTTTTTACGGGTATAAATGTACTATGGCGTCTCCGTACTGTACGCCTTCTTCCTCTTGTATCTTCGTGTTTTTCAGAGATGGTCCTTTAAATGACCTTGTTTTCTGTGAAACCCAGCTTTTGCGAAAAAATAAATGCTTAACGCTGCTGTTGAGAGTTGTGCGGCAATTAGCCAGGAAGCCGCTCCAAACCGATGTCTGGTCACATTTTTTGCTATAACTTTGTAATGGAGTGGAATTTTCTAAATTCAAATTTTTTTTTAATTCTTAAAAGTATAAAAAATAAAAATCTGTAAAAAAAACAATAAATTTTTTGAAAATGTCAGGGATATATGAGCCCTTAAGTGTACAAGTAGATAAATGTATGTTACTTAAGCTCTTGATTCGCATAAGTCTTAGATACTATACAAACGACCATCGTCTTCCCAGGGCCGCTATTTATAAATAAGGCTCCGCCTGCTGAGTGGTGTGCACACCTGCGCACCCATATAACATGTAACCAAGGAAAAAAATAAAGCAGTGATTCTTCAATACGTTACGCTATGGTCCAATTATTTTTACAGATAGAATATACGTTTATCATCCAGCTAAAGACAACAATACAAATAATCATAAATATTTATAAAAAAAATTGTTCATAAAACTTAATTATCGAAAATAAGTTATAGCTATCTCAAAATTTCTTAAGCTCAAATGTATTTGCCGATTTTATTTAAATATTTTTTAACGAAAAAGTTTTTGCGAGCAAAGCAGAAGTGACAACTGCAGCCACAAAAAATTAAGTTCAGCTTGGTGAGCCATTTAATACAGAAGCAACAGAAGTACAAGCTAATTCAAAATTGGAAAAGCAGAAGCAATATATTCAACAGCCCAAACATTAGATTGATTTCCTCTTAGATTTAAGATATTAAGGAAATAAACTGATGAAATATTGCCATGAGTTTTGTTAGATCGACCGGTCTGGAGCTCGATAATTTTTAAATTTTAATTTTTCTAGCTTTATGGAAATAATGCCGACTTTATTTCTATTGGTTATCTTCATAAGGAGTTCGCTGAGGCAGAAATTGTTCTTGTAAATTTTGGCGCCAGACGTGGGGCTCGATTGATGGCCGATCTATGTATGTGGGTTAGCCCTCCTAAGGGCTCGGTATTAATTCAGATAGGAAAAACATACAGCAGTCACGATCGGCTGCAAGCCAGTCGTATGATACTCTAGATGAAATATTGAACTCCGATTTATATTGTAGTTGGGCATAAAGTATAGAATTACGTGTGTGCATATAGTATGTCATTTATTAAGGACTCCCATTTGATTGCTATTCAAACCTAAAAGACAATATTCAGTGTTTAATTTCATATCTTGAACTGGGTGAGTCACCGAAAAGAAATTTCCTTTTTGAATGGGAGGTGCATGAAGGGAGGTGCATGAAGGACTCACTAGATTTCTTACATATTTATCCTTTTCCTTGGAACCATTTAAAAATTAATGTGTACAAAATTTCAAATTCGTAGCTTGAAGCGTTCAAAAGTTATTGGAAAATATTGTTGAACACGTGTCTTAAGGATTTTTTGTATGGAAGATACCAGAAGAAGTAAAAGAATTTCTCTGACTAGTAAACTCGAACTTCATTTTCACTCAAAACTAATTTCTACAAAATTCCGAATTCATAGCTAAAAGATTACTTGAGTTATAGTGAGTTTCGAAAATTAAGTGAAGACATTTTGACAGGATATGCATGGGCGCAAATACAACATTTCGTAGCGAGGGGCAGAACTATGGGTTATAAAATAAGTTTGCAATTTCGGGAGCTACATCTTGTGACGAATAGAATGAATGTGGATTTCACTCAGTTAAGAATCATTGAACCTTTTCTGTCACACCAAAATAATATCTGCACACCGGGAGATAGGGGAAAAATATAGAGAAGTTGAAATTTTTTTACTTAGAATCCGTTAATAAGTAAAATTACCCAACTTTTTCGGGTACATCGTATACAAAGTTCCTCAACACAAGTGATGACAGTTATGTTCTGGAATTTTAAATTTTTTTTAATTAAATATTGCTGGAACTGACAATATTGCGGTACTCTTTCAAATAGCTACCATACAAAAGTTCTTAATATAAATGGTTCCTATTTTTTTTGCGAAGGAGCGATAACTACGGAACGGAACGTATTGGGCATAAAAGCTTTTTTTTGTGATTAAGTTAAGACAAAATTCTCGGGGAGGAGGTTAAGTAGTTACACTTATTTTGAAAGAATCAAAACTGGGAAACAGAGTGAAAAGAAGTTTTAGGCTGTCATACAAAAGTCTTTAAACAAATTAGTGCTTTCTGGTAAATCAACTTGAAGACTTGGAATTAGTTGTAACCGTGTTCAAGCTGTTGTAAATGCTAAGAAGAAGCGGGGTTAGTAGGGTAAATTTATCGCTCAAGCTCAAAAACTTACGAACATATTCATCTTTAATTTTAACCATTTCGTAATTGAGCCATTCTTTTTTTTTAATAAAGTGCAACTAAAATGCGATAACCATGGTTTAACAAAACGTAACGTACTAATGTTACTAACATCGTTCTAATCCTGCTGCTTAAATCAATATACCTTAAAATTTTGCATGCTTGAAAACATCCTCTTTCTCAGCACAAAGTCGAAAGGATGTATAAAAAAACACTATATGAGCAGATGGGTACTTTATCTCAGGAAACCATCAAGACCACTATCATAAGTCATACTAAACTTCTATGAAGAAAAAATCCTGGGTGTGAAATTCAATTACGTCTTCCAATAAAACAATGTCCTTACCTTATTAATCTTAACTTTATTTGTCTATTTAAATTTAAATTACAATCCAATTTTTATGCAGTAAGTAACAAAACCTTAATTTTTAACAAGTGAAATCTCTTTAAATTCGAATAAAAATATGTTTTGGAAACAGTAAACGATGTTGATTTAGTAACTATTTGTTAGTAGTTTAACAAATTATGTGTAATAGATCAATTAAAAGGTTTTAATTACACTATATTAAAACAAAGACTTATTCAAGTGAAGAAATGGTGTTTTTAAAATACTGGAAGGTAAAATACAGGTGGGGGCAAGTGCCCTCTCTTGCTTCCCTCTATGGGCGCCCTTGTTTGTATGGCAGCTACATGATGGACTAATAGGATTTTCTTCATAATCATAGATTTAGCTCCAACTATTGGAAAAATAACACATACAAAATTTCAAAGACGTAGCTTAAACCCTTCTGAAGTTATCGACCAATATTTTTGAACAAGTGTTTTAAGGACATTTTGTATGGCAGCTACCCGAAGGAGAAGGACGATTTTGCCCGTTAACGAACTTAGCCTTACAAATTCAACCAAACATCCAGATTTAAAATTTCAAGATCCTAGGTCAAGGCGTTCTTGAGTTATCGTGTTCACGGACAGACGGACAGACGCACGGAAGCAGATTTGAGGATTTTGGCCACAAATAAACAAAAAAGATAATATACCTTTTTTTTCATCCGAGGCTTGGTTCTATGCGTTACAAACTTTTGGGCTGGATTAAACTTATAATATATGATTTCATCTAGAGTTTAAAAAATATAGGGAATGCCCCCTGGGCTTGGCCGAAATATTGATGGGTTTCCCATTATTCATAATTGAACCACATCCTTTAAATAAATAAATAAATAATAAATAAAAATATTGGGTATTTCTTTCTCGATACTTATACAATAAAAAGGCAATATCTTCCCGGAAGTGTAGACTTCCATAGAAATCAAAGGCACGGATGCCGAAATATTGTTATACTCGTATGTTGGTTTAGTGTGTCATTTCGTGTTTTTCGGTAAAAATTTAACTTTTTCTTTTAGAACAAAATTCTTCTTCGTAGCTAGTTAGAAATTCTTCACCTCGGTTTGAAATGAAAACTTTCTTTCGAAATTTATAGGCTCTTTTTATCAATTGAATTTTTGTTTCTATTGAATATCTCTTTGCACAGGTGTGCCGTATTGCTACTATATGTTTTTCATTTTTTAAGTTCGCAGAAACGATAAGAAGTTCAAATGTTTTGCGAAAATATATGTAGGTATATACTTATTTTTTGTATTTTTTCAACTGATTTTCCACCCTAACTAGCTCTGGATGAATGGCGTAAAAAACATGCAACTTTAGTTTTTCATATTTCGAACTGGAAAATTTAAAAAATAGAGGAAACATAATTTATAATTTTCTTTTCTTGAATTTTACAATTGAAGAACTAACACTTTCAGGAGGAGAAATCGCCTAAGTTGTGCAGGTATGTATGTGCAAGAAACGAATAAAATAATACAATCATTGGTATGATATCAAAATTGTAGGATGCTTCTGAAACGGGTTCATCAAAATAATTTATGTCCACTTCATTGGAGAAACATCAGCAATTTGTTAAATTTAATTGACTATTATTATTTCCAGTACACTTTAAGAACTTTACTACTAATCAATTTATTTTGGTACAATCCAGTTTAACTAAAGTTTAACGAAAAAGGCAAGTACAACATCATTTCTAGCTCTTTCAAAATATCATCCGTAAAAAACTGCCCAAATTTCTCTGTTACTTATCTCCTTCGAGTATAAGTAATTGTCTCTTGACACCTCAATTCAGTTAAGAGTTGTCAAAGAAGTCCATAGTGTGTCATTGTTTTGTCCGATACCTGACCATCATAAATCGCCGTACGGGTGGTGGTTTGGTTTTTAGCCGTTTCTTATAATAGTTTATCGCATTCGAACGATAAGATATCCTGTGGGCAATTTTTTGGTGACAAATGCCTTCGAATCGAGGAAGGGAGTGATTTTTGTAAATTTTATGTCCATTTCGGACCCCACAACGATACGTACGAAAAATCGTTTTCAACTATTCACTGCCGGAGTGTAAATATTTTCAAACATTTCCATTAGGATAGCACATGCCCCGTGTTGTTCGTGCAGCAGGAGGTCCTAACGCCTCTATGGACTAGTTCAACATTTGGCTCTGAAATTTTCAATTTACCACTCGTTCATTTGAAACTCATTACTATTATCAAGGATTTGGTGGTTTGTTCTGAATGGCTCAGGCGCTTTGTTATTCCAAACTGCATGATGTCTCAATAGCAAATATTTGAACTCTCCAAAAAAATCGGTACATCTGTATCACCTTCAATTCGATCCTCTGCTTGCAAGTTTTACACAATTAACCAATGTCCCAGACTTTCGGACTTCGGACTTCAAGATCAACACTTAAAGGTCTAATCGAGCCTGCAATTTGTTATGATTTTGCTAAATTGCCAGACCGAATTGGCGTAGCATTTAACCCGTTCGAGACGTTGATTAATCATTTCGAATCGCAGCGATAATTCACATCGAGTATGTTACATAAAAGGACAACCATAAACTCGGATTTGCGTCACCTTGGATCAGATGAGCGCTACCTTTAATCTTCACACCATTTCGGATAATTACGATTGAGCGCTTATCCTTTCAGCTTATTGTTATGCGAATTGAATCGGGGAAAAACTGGTTCAGTTACGGCGCGATATAACATCATCGATTTATACATCAGGTGACATAATTTGTATTCTTCGTATGTGCGCGGCACCGTTTGTCTGGCTACAAACTGAACAGAAGCAAGAAGGATCAATGAATTCGAAATTAAGATTGATTTCGTTGTAGTTATTGAAAAAGGGTAGAGTGCTACAGTGGTCTGGGAAAAAAATTCAGAACTCTGGAAATGGTTCTTTCCAAAACAGAACAATTTGAACTTAAGGGTTTTAAGATGTAATTATTACGGCAGAAAGCCTTGATCCGATTTATACAAATTAAAACCTGAGCTGCAATTCTATAAAATCGAAAATATTCGATCCCATTCTCGAAGTATTCGATCTTTCCTAAAATGAAACACCCTACTCTCCACAATTCTATTAGATCGTATTTCAACATCACAAAATTTTCCAGGATTTCAACTAAACACCTAATTTATTATCGTAGATAACATAAAATGCAAATCAAAACTTATAGCGTGTAAAGTCATAAAATTTATTTTTTTTAATATGAATGTTAAAAAGTCACTCAATATTCTTATCAAAAAAAAATAATAATATCAAAATAAATAAAATGAGAAAATAGATTGGTCATGTCCGCCCAAGTATACATGTTTTTTTTTCCAGGTAAGGCAATTGCTACAAGCAACCTGATTAAAAATTTTAACTATGCATCGGTGGGTACATTACCCGATTACGATATTATGAATTTAATTTTAGATGTGGTCTTTCCGGTGCTGGACAGAGCATTCCATAATCGCACAAACAATTCAAATTTCAATTTTATACGTATGTCGGGCTAGCGTTTCGTCAGTTCAACTTATCAGGAATTTTCTTATTGAATGAATGCATTGTTACTCGCAAGTAAATAGAGAGAAACAGTTGATCCATTTAGAATGTTTGCTGGTGGGATAAGATAAGTGTTGGATTTTTCACAAAAATCAACGATATTGAAGGTAGATGAATCATAAGGATAGGAAATATATTGCTAAACACTATTCTCTTTTCTTTATGGCATCGATTAAAATTTATTAGGCCCCCGAATCGGTAGTACTCGCCAAGGATCACCTCATATCCTTTTCGATCGACCTACAATTCTTTTCAAAAAAACAGAACGTGTGTGGCCTTAATTTTTCGGATCATTTTTAGATTGTTTTTCTAGCACGGGATAGGACCCATTTTTGTCTACAACTTACTGAACAGTAGTCAAATGAGAGACCACCCTTGGAACAATTTTGATTCCGATTTTCCAGTAGAAGCGGCATTCAAGCGATTATAGAGAAAATGATCGTGAAAACGTATCAAGATCAACCCCTTGATCGATATCCCGATGCTCCTGTATATTTGTTTCGGCCGCGTATCTAAAGAGTCCGACTCGAAGCAATTTCTTTGGTATTTCGTGAACTTAATTGGAAATTAAAATACCATAAGGAAATGAAGATCGCGATCGGATTGAACCAAGTGTCGCCCTTTTGTCTCGCCGATCAGTGTGATCAGATCACACGCTATACAATACAATTAAAAATACCTCAATGATTCCGACGACATTTAAGAATCGATCGTGGTCTCTGTATGGGATGCGTTCTATTGATCATTCGAATTAAAATTAAAAAAAAAACAACCGAAATTCCTATTGATCGAATGATCAAGCCGACTTTAAAAAAAAAACAATTTCCCGCGAAATGATCAAGCGATCGATCGATTTTCAAGGTGTACTGATTCTCAGGACAATTATTTTTCCGCCAGCATCTTATCGGATTGCAGTATTTCCGATTTGCAAGTGTGTTTTTTTGCAAACGAAGCCTATAATCAAAACCAACAACAGTCGCAACAGTGTCCGGATTGAATTTTCTTGCGGAAAAACGGAAACAAAATTGATACGTTTCCTGTGCTAAGGGTGAAAGGACATTGTTGCGTGCAATTTTGAATGGCAAGACCACCCCTACTCAGTGATTTTCTTTATGTGTGTTTCTTTTTTTTAGTAAAATTGGGAAAGTGTCAAATTCTGATGGTTTGGGTGTAATTTTTCACGGTTTCCAATTGAGAGTTCAAGTCGGGTGCCGCGCATAAGGACTACGTGGAGAAAGCAATGTGTTGAATTTTCATCAATTAAGATAAGAACCGTGCAATTTTTGAAACCTGTGTCTTGTTAAGCGAAGATTCGTGATTGGGTTGAAGGTTTACACGCACGCCCTATAATTTTTGTTACGACCTGGGCGATTTTTTTTAGTTCTTTAAAAAAAAATACATACATCTCAATCATAGCAAAATCTTCAAAACAAAATTCAATTTTTTTTCTGATTTTTATTATAGGTATTTTAATATTTTTAAAAAAGCTCTGAAGAACGCGAAGCATAGAAAAACCCCTGGGGTTAGCTCTATTTGATGCCATTTGATAAATTTTATTAGCCGAACATGAACCGAACTTGTTGAATTATTTAATACCAGCCAATCAATAAGTTAAATTAAATATCAACCTTTTTAATTACAATAAATTAATGCGCCAGTAACTTACTATTATCCTTACAACATGACAGTTTTAAATTTAAAAAAATTATAATAGTATATGAACCTTATAAACTCGTAAATGTACAGCTCCGATTCATCCTCATCTACCATAAATTTTTTGAAATGTATTTTATACTTATTCTTAATTGTTTTCATTTTTCATTTCAATTTTGTCCTTGGAAAAATGTATAAATTTCAATGTGGAAAAGTTCCTCGATATATTGGTTGCTTTTAAAGACTTGAGCAGGTGTATGATGTTCCCAATTGAGATAAACTTGAAAATAAAATACTATAACTCATTATCATCGCTGATAATATTGTACCATTTCTTCATAAGTCGGTGACTTACAATAATTTAAATTTTATTGTCGATTAATTTCTGAATTTGCATTTTCACCGGACATCACATAGTTCATTCCAGTAATGCAATAATAGTATTTGGCACATACCGCCAATGACTAAAATTCTATTTTCCAAATATCACATCTTAAAAAAAAAGTTTAAGAAAACCTTTTACAGGAATACTGCAAGCAAAATTTCATTCCTGTCCAAAATCACTCACATAAATTGCTAAAAAGAACCCAAACGAAAAACAGTTTTCTCATTGCCACCCTATACAAGAATTGCAGAAAAAACATTTTAGTATTTTACGAAATAAAAAATCTTGAAAATCCTTAAAATTTTTAATTTTTTTACTACAATTTTTTGAATACAAAATTTAAAAGAAATGCAATTTTCACTTTTCATGGCTAGTATATCCTGAATTAGCAACAAAGAAGTCCTTCTATCCGCCAAATTCCTTGTCTGATATACGCCGTAACCTGTAAGCAATTAGATTTAATTTTCTGAGGTAGGCTGGGTAAGCCCCGTTGTGTGGAAAAGTATAAGAAATAAAATTGTTAGAAATGGCAGTGGGAGAAACACGTAGGGGTTCAAGATTTAAAAAAATATTAAATTTAGGTTCCAATCTATTTCTATTAAGCAGAGTAAGGTGGAAGTAATTTTTTTGATGGGAGTATTGAAGCATAGAAGTTGAGGGAGGCAAAAAATTGTTTATAGAAAACTGAGTCACATATCTTAAGAACGATTTCAGACAGGATTTTAGAATTTATTCAACAGGTAGGCTCAACTGAGCCCAGATCTGAAGAAAACCAATTAGGGTAAGTGGTTGTGCTTTTAAGAGTGCGCAAGGAGGAAAACAAAGCATTCTGATTTTTATATCTCGTTAACCGCTTAATATTTACAGCTCAAATTTGGTACTTAAAAAATACTATATATTAGTGGTACGTTCAACAAATATAATATTTTATAAGGGTACCTCGATACGGAGATATGTTTCCCATCTCAGGAACGGGTTAAGCTAGAAAGTTGAAACTTAGTACGTATATAAAATAAATGAAAAATAATTTAAGCACAAAAATTTTAATTTAGCATGGTGTACGGAGGTGGAGAAAAAAATTGTTTTCCGGTGAAATTGTTGGTCCACATAATTTCATGAATTCTGTCATATCTTTACCTTTTCTGTAATATATCATGTAAAGAAATATTATATTTATCTGAAAATTTTTGATATTCAACCCTTGAGCGAGAATAGAGTAGTTGCATATAATTTCACGAATTCAGAAATCAGAAAACGGCTTAACTTCTTTTAGCAAAAATTCGTGAAAAAAATTCTAATTGATTCGTCGTTTTGTTTGGGGCTAAGTTTGAAGACTTTTAAATCCTAAAAATTAATGTTGGGTTATAAGCCAAGACATATCAAAAGTAGTTATCAAAATTTTTAAATTCGCAATAATCTAATAAGTCATCTTTTCTTTTACACAAAAATCAAAATTTTTCTAAAGAATTTCATGTTATCATTAAAAGATGAATTTTGAATAAAAAAAATAACTGGCAAGCTAACTTCGAATATGGTATTTTATAATAGACCCTGGATATTTACGCTTCACTCCACATTGGTAACGGAATTCTATACAAAAAAAAGAACTTGTAAATCGTGTACAATTTATTTCGATAAAAATTTATAATAGAACCATTGAAAATCATGTTTTGCATTTTCAACGTTAATCGAAAATAACTGACAAAAAGTTTGAAAAAAAAACACTTTGCAAACGCCCACAACAAGATCAATAATCGAATTGATAAGACACCGGTACTACCTATGTGATAGCGTATAACTCCTTCATTCTTTTTGCAAATAATCCAATCGCTTTCACTTCACTCCACCCACGCTTTATTTGCATCGAATCAACAAAAGATCACTTTGATTCGCGTTTCGAGTGTGTGATACGGCCGTCATAAATTCGGCTAATAACGAATAATTACCTGAATAAATATGAGAATTACACGGTTCTGAGATGTAGTTGAACGCACAAGGCGTTCGCGCCGTTCCCGGCCCGTAAGTACCTCCTCGAAAATCTTGAAAATATCAGAATATTACCTTAAGCATAAGGCACGCAAAAGATCATGCGGTGGCGGATCAACTGAACCGCATAAGATTATACCGTCGATCGTCGATATGATTAAAGTTGATCGTTGCCGATCATCCGACACCAGAAGACAATAAATCCGTGGTTTGATTTTTTTTTTCTGTTTTTTTTTTGTTTCAACGCTTGATCGGATTAAAGTTGTGAACTTTGTGCAGTGGTTTATTTTCTGTCGGCACTCAGGTAATATTGGAATTATCTTGTTTTTCCACTTGCCAAGATTTCAGCGTATTACTTGATATTCCGTGAGATGATGACATTAGCACAGCACGTATTCAAATAATTGCTTCACATCGATACCGAAATGCGACAGTTTTCAGTCAGTTCTCACGATAATTTTTTCATTTTATATGACGATCACCAGCGATCACTTTGTGTCCGTACATCGAAATTGTCATTCCGAGCGCCATATGACGGTTATTACCTGGTGATTATCATATTGAGGATATGAGTAGCACCAGAGGTAAGAATCATTCGACCTTAAACTTGGTGGCATATGGTCACCTACGGAACCTTGCGTGGCACTTTTGTATTTCGGTCAGGTGATTGTCGTGTCTAAACCGTGGGAAGTTTCAATCAAAGAAGCGAAACATTTTTAGCAATTTGCATGCTGGAAAATACTAGAGCTTCAGGGCGATCGCACTCCGACTGATCAGCAAAATGTCCACCGAATCAAATTTATTGTGTGCAGGAGTATTTTTTTTCTCCTTTGAACAAAAAATTGAAAGACATCTGTGAAGAAAATGCACTTAGGATGACCACAAAGCGTGCGATCTTCTGTTCAAAAGATGTTCAGCTCGATGTTACGTGAACCGTGCAGAGGTACTGATTTTTCCGTAGGTTTTGCAGGTTTTTTGACCTGAGGCCGACCAAATAATCGATTTGTCTACGGCATGAAAAGGCGGTCATCGATGTTCATTTGAACGTGAAATTGTCGTAATGTCTTCAAGAAAATCATCTTTATTGTACCCTGAATTACAAGGAGGAGTCGAAGATACGGCTGGACATTGAATTTCTTTACAAAAATCACTGTCCTTGCATGAATTACCGCTTTTATACTGTGCGTTTTTGAGGTAATGGATTGCATTAGTATCAAAAAGAAGATGGATTTTTTCTTAAAATTTTCAACAGATTGCTGGTACTTGGATACACCCATAGCTACCGACAAAACAGGTTTCTTTTCAACTTCATTCTTCCTTAACTTTCTTACGTAAAAAACCACTACTCTACTTTAAGGACCCACAGATAAACACTTTCATGCTATTGATTAGGCCGTAATTAGTTGGACGCGATCTATTGAATTGATTTGAATAAAATGTCGATCGATTGGTAGACTTCGTCGCACGGTGGTAGTTCCACATTAATTTGTCATTGTGCCAGGCAGATCCTTGTAAGACAAATTCGACGTCTGGTAAAGGGTTGATTAGATATTGTACTCCGCCTTAGCATTGCGTTTCTCACATCGATTCGGAAATTAGGTTCTTGATAATTTCGTCTAAGAATTTAAGGAGTCATTTGGATAATGGTTTTTAATTAGAAAGGTGTTGGTAGCATTTAGTTAAAAGGGATTGTTGGCGACATGTGATATTTGAATAGGACTCCCAGGTAGATTCAGTCGATCGTTATAAAACAGTTATTATTCTAAGATTTCAGTCTAATAAAATTAGTATCATTGAAATTCACCACATTATTATATCAAAACGATGAAAAGAGCATAGTACTCACTCTTTAAATATAGATTACTTCACACTTCTCATGTAGAAAAAAAAAAGTACTTTACTATTATAACATTTTTAAGGTACATATAATGTTACACTCCAACTATTGTAAGACTTTCATAATACACTTTATTTACTACTCTTATAACATATTATGTTATTTCATATAATATTAAAGTATTTTTAATGATTTCATTGAAAAAGTTCATCTGCTTATATGATAAAAATCGATTATACTTTTAACAAGAATTTTTTGTCAATTCACATTCAAAAAATTCATTTAAAGAAAGAAGTTCATCATCATCAAAACTTTTGTTCTTGTAATACGAAAGCTTATTCTTTTAACCCCTTTTTAACTCTTAAAGAGTGACGTTCTCATAAAGATATTGTCATAAAGCTTAAAGCAATTGATGAACTGATAGTTAAACGGTACTGAGAGAGGAAAATTGTCTCCTTCTCACCGCACTGCTAATTGGTAATAAATTTAAAACCAAATTCTAAAGCTGGTAAGTTTTTGAACAAGTAAAACGTTGAGGTAAAAAAGGACGCATCAGACACCATAAGAGAGTGCTTAAGTCCCGACTAAAAATTTTATGTAACTCTGTAACTAACTGGAAATCGTCCTGATTGCTTTTGTAGATATTTTTCGATAGGAGTTACTGGTGTAAAACGCCAACACAAATTCCCCGACTGGTGATTAATCGCTGTCCTGGCTACTGCCATTAAGTACATAATAGTTGGAAAACCTTCACTGGATAGGCCAGTTAAGGAAAGCATAGTGTAAGAGTGAATTCTTTTGTTGGTGCGCAATACCAAATAAAAAGAAATATAGATTACGATGAGCTATAATTTCCTTTGAAATTATCAAGAAATATTTCAATTGCGGTTGATCATAGACTAAAAAAAGTAACACAAAAATATACTGACATTGTAAAAAAAATTTAATAATTATTACAGTCCGTAGAATTCTACCCCTAGGGCGAGCAAGAACATCCCCGAAATATTCAACTTCCTTATACTTCCTCAAAAAAAATCCCGATATCTACGCAACAATCCAGAAAGTAGAGTAATCCATCTTCAAAGGACACCAGATATCCTCCTCCTTACACCAAAATTTCGTAAAGGCTTCCTTGTACATTCGCAACAATTCATCAAAGGACTCACGTCCTTAATTTCGGACCCAAGAAATGACAATAATTATATTTTTCAATACAAGAAGGAAGGAAGGAAGTCTTGCATGTGTGACCGAGTAAAGGACGTCTTATCCCAATCTCATATCGCAAAACAATTTTTTTTCTTTCTTGAAATCGGATATGGTGTCGTCTTCTCGCATAATATTTCGTCCTCCTACTTCCTCAGTCGCGTGCCGTAACATTTTCCATATATGGGAAAATGGTAATTAGGGACAAGTTCTTTTTGTATGTTATTTAATGTGAACTTTTTACGTATCCGAATACGACGACGACGCCGGCACACGACATATTTCATTTCTTATCGTCCGAAAGCCTAAACGTCTTCGAGCCGAGTAAGTAAATTTACCTTTCAACAATTGCGAGCGATTGCCGGCACACCTTAAATTACGTACCTTTCGTAGTTATGATGAGGTGTTTAGCTTGTCGTGTAAGATATTTATAAAAATTTACATATATCGCGACTACTTGTATGTTTTGCCTGGTTATGATTTTGATCGGCCACCGGAAATAGTGCTTACTAGCGTAATGATAGGGTTTAGTGTTACAGATATTATTTGTAAGATGGTGAATTAAATATGGGCGCAATGCTTCCGGAATAACGTGTATTTGGGGTTTTTGAAGAATGAAACCTTTTGGTAGTCACGTGCCTATAAAATGCATTCAATTCAGTGATGAGTTTAATGTAATATTTATAACAATCAAATTACAAACGTGCTTATAAGGGGGCACTGGAATAACAGTAGACATATGAAGGCTAAATAGCAAAATAGTTACAACAATCAATGGGGTGTAATTTTGTAAAACATGAAAGAAGAAAGGGCATGACGACGTTACCAGAAAAGTGTTTATTTAGATTTCTTAGCGTAATTTTGTTTTTTGTGTGAGTATAGTTTGTTTCCAATCCCTCTCTCTACGAACGAAGAAAGGATTTTGTCCTTTAACCTTAAACATCGAAAAAAGTCTATCTACAAATGTGTTGTATTTTTTATGGTATACGTCAAAAATAATTTTTGATCTCAAAGGAAACAGAATCAAAGAAATCGACGAACATCAGTGATCATGATTTCAATTGCAATCATTTAAGCGATGTTCGTTGATTCTAACACGCTCCTTTGAGATCTCAAGTTTATTTTGTAATATCTTTTGAAAATCAGTTAAATTTAAAAATTATCTGAAAAAGCAAATATACAATTTTTTGAGATAACAAGGATGCAGAACAAATACGTTATCCTTTAAAAAAAAATTGCAAGGACGATTCATACTTGATTCTTGTGTTTTTTATAGTGTGTCAGCCTTCTCCTTTAAAATAAGCTCTAGTTCATTAGTATCAAAAACAACTATTTTCAAAAAGAACTTAGACATCTTTTTCACCAAATCATTAACATTTTGCCTAACAAAAAAACTACACAAAAACTAAGTCTTTTACTATACAAAGTTTCAAAGGAACCGGCGATGGTAAGGTTCCAAATTTCGACTTTTTTGGCGATTCTTCTTAGAATGATCCTTTAAAAAAAATTGCCTTTTGGTATAACGCGATAACGTTTTGAAATAATTATAATAATTATTGTTGTTGATGATTCGAGTGGATTGTCCTAAGCCAAACCAATTCAAAAAGCATGTTCATAATTTTTGATAAAAAATTAATTTTTGGAAGAGATGTAATGTCCATGTATGCTTTTGAAAATTTTTGAAATTCAACGACTTCAATCAACAGAAAAATGTAGTTTCATTCAGAAGTAATCACATAAGGTAGTACTCACAGAATTTTGGGGAATCAGATGATCGTATTGTTTCACTAAGCATACAAAGATGCACTTTATGCTATCTGCTTTTAACGAAAAAAAGCTCAACGTACTATTCAAATATAGTTTACTGTAATATTTTACATAAATATAATTTTAAATTTTATATCATACTACTAAAAATTTTTCTGGAATCCAGTATTTTGTTGCTCAAAACATTTTGTCTTCTTTTCTTTAAAAAAAAAGATAATACGAAAGTATATTATCTTTTTTTTTAAAGAAAAGAAGATCGCAACCTGTCAATTTTTTGTTTCCAAATTTTTAACTTAAACATATTAACGACTTTCGATTATTTTTGGTTCGAAGAATCACAAAATAAATAAATTTCATAAAAATGCGGTTAGTTATGCCCTATACCTATGTATATTAAAAAAATCGAATTCAATTTGCAAAAAAAAATTTATTCCGGTGGAAATTTCTAAATGAACTAATTTCGTTCACATTAACAGAATCCTTGAGTTGCGTTAATTTGACTTTTTCACATTTTTATATTGTTATATTGTATATTAATTTTATCCATTAATTTTTGGCATCGTTTTAAATTTTTGGATATAGAACGGCAGACAAACGAAAAAAAAGTCCTGTGTGAGTGATTAAAATTAAAAAACCTCAATCTCAAACTATAATCTTTTAATGTTTTTATAAAAGTTTATCAAACTTTCATGATCTTGAATTAAGTGAAGAAACAGCGAGAATTTCTAAACCTTTTTCCAAATTTCAGTCAATTTAAATCCTTATTAATAGATTTAACAAAATTCAGGTAGAGCAAAATTTCTGTGACTTATCGGCAAGATATTGTCAAATTTTGAAAAATCTGTTTACCAATAACAAAAGTAATCTTTTAAAAGGCTTGTCCAAAAATGCTTGTGAAAAATTTATTATGGTGTTTGGAATATATTTACTCTACTCGTCAAAAGTTTTTCCGAAAATATTTGTGAAAAATTTATTATGATGTCTAAAATATGTATTTACGACTGTTTTTCGAGACGAGCTTATCGCAATTTTGATTCCAAGTAAAACGTGCTAACTAAATCAGATTAGAGCTAGCTTGTTCAAGGCGTATCTAAAGACTAACAATTTTTTTTTGTAAATTAATATACTGTCAATAATGCGAATCTTGTCCAAATAATTTTCAACTTAATATCACATAAGAAATTAGGTTCTTTACGCAAGATCTAAGAAAATTATTGGATTTCATTAGATTCAGAATAAAGTTATAAAAATGCTAAAAGTTTCAGCAGAATTTAAATTTTTTTTCGATAAAGTACATAAAATTTGGTTGATATGTAGTAGATTTCCATTCCAAACCATTTTTCAGCCATAGCCGCTAACATATATATGTTAAAGCCTCCATATTCATTTCGTTGCAGCTTTAAATTTTTCTATACAAAATGTTCAAAGTTTCAAATTTGTAGTGTAAACGGTTCCTGTGATGTAAAAAAAACATCTAAGGTACCACATTAAACATTTTAATTTATTATAACTTGAATATAATAAAGAAAAATCACCACTTTTCGCAACTGTAAAATATTTTTTTTTTTAAATAATTAAACAAAAATGATTTTCTTTTAAATTTTCATATTTTTAATGTACAATAATACATAAAATAATAGTATCTATATTTTGAAATATAAAAAAGGAAACTGGCATCGTTTTTATTCGAAATTAAAATTAAAAATTATTGTCTTCCATTTTTGTAAAATCTAAAGTCTTATAAGTTGTGGGCTATCCTATAAATTAGTTAACTAAATAAAAAACTTAAAACTACGCATCCTAAAGTTAATGTCTTCTCCATAGCATACAAAGCGTACATACAAAAAATTAATATAATTCTTATAATTTAGCTCAACTAATACACAATTTTCGTACCGTTTACAATGTAACTTTGTTCCGTTAAGGCACTCTTTGTAATGTCTTACAAGTCAGAATTTCAGTTCGATATTTACAAGAAGATACTAAAATTATTTACAATAATATTTACAATTGAAATAAGGTGCAAGCCCTGCTTCTCAATAATTTGGAATGACTAGAAAATCTTATTATTTAATATTTTGTTGTTGAATTCATAGTTCTAGTTAGGAACACTGAGATCTCTGAAGTTGTAATCAAATCTTTCGTTCGTACTTGGATTCTGTAAAAAGAAAAGAAAAAGAATTCGTTAATAACTTGTGGTATAAGATACAACTTACTTATATAGTTAGATAGGTAGGTAGGCATACTCGTATGATATTAATAAGATCGGTTAGATGCCGGTACATTGTGGTATTCGCACACGATCAATTAATAAGATTATGGGGTAAGGATAAGTACAAGAGAAATAAGTAGCCGTGGCTATGGATGCTGTCGTTGTACGCGATCACTGATCGATAGCCCATAAAAACCTGATTCCGCGAAATCCGATCGTAAAAAGATCACAGTTCCATCGTCTTCATTCGACCGCAAATGAGTGGAAAAATGATCGACTTCAAAGATCACTTAACTAAACTAAATCAAATAAAAATATCTTCGGATCGGGCTGAATTCGAATCGTGATAAAACCATTAAAGTGTCGCAGTAAAAACTTCTTTTGATCTCTGATCGTGAAAAGTGCATAGGATGGAGAGAAAAAAAAGTAAACCGAATTCCTGAAGAGAAGTGATCAGACCGAAAAAAATACCTGATCTTGAACAAAACAATTTCTTTTGCGTTTCGAAGACTTATTTTTGAGAATAAAAGGAAAATCGGGAACAACAGGATCAATTGAATTCGGTCAGGTAGAAATGTAGAGGCACCATATCGATGCGATTGAGTTTTTCTTTCGCAGGACCAAGTTCAAGGATCAAAGAGTCAGGGACATTTTCGATATTGCACAATGTAGAAATTTTTTTTTTAAGAAATTCTGATGCTTACCGTATTACTGTTCCTGCCACGAAGAAATGTAGTCTAGGAGTTCTTCGTCTTCGGGCTTGATCGAACTGTAAGGATCGTAGTGTTCGAATTTGAATTGAGGTCCTGACTGCTGCATGAAGTTGGTATTTCCGATTGAAATTTCCGAACTGTAGGATGGCGTTGGTGACGATGAAGTTTCCGAGCATGGAGTTTGCATTGAGAAGTGATCAGGACTTGTTGGATAGTAGGAACACGGCGATGACGATAGTGGAGGCGATGAGGCTTGACTATGCATGGTGCTGGCTCCATCACTATCGGCTTCATCAAGAACGTCTTTCAATCTTCGAATGTACTCAACTGCTAGCCGAAGGGTGTCCACTTTGCTAAGCTTCTTGCTGGCTCCACGACCGCCGTTTGTTAGGGCGGTGATGATCTTCTCGGGGATGTGCTGACGAAGGGTTGTAAAACCGTTGTTCACTTGCTTGACGCGATTTCTTTCGCGAGCGTTGCGACGAGCCACTGATGGTGGTGGCGTTCCGTACGGCATATTGGCATAGGTGTACTTCTTCTTGTAGCGTGATGCGTTATCCAAATCGCCGACGTTAATTCCGTTCATCCCTAAAACCGTTGTTGCACTACGGCCATTGTGATTTGGTGGAGCCGGCGCTATGTTGGGCTGCTTCCCCTGTACGATCGTTTGATTTTGTTGCTGCTGTTGAGCAATCGGCATGTAATTTTGCGACGATATTAAAACACAATTTTGCGGCATGATGTGAATATTTTGTCCTAAAGTCATGCTGCGAACACAGGCACTGGCCATCGGATTATAACACTGAATGTCTTAAAACACTTTTCAAAAATTTTCTCCCGTAAGTACGTCCCTTCACTTTGAATGTCTCGACACGACTGTCTTCGCTGCGATATTTTGACCAGCACACTTCACTATTGATTTATTTTTCCGAATTTACTGATAATGATACGAAATTGTCGATAAAAAACCACACAGTACATATCAAAGAACTAGGTAGAAAAAAACTAGCGATCTTGTCCTTTGTATTTTGAGTTTACGACTTGAAGATCATTACTCGACGGAATCTTATCCCGAAATGAATCCCTTCGTCCTAAACCTTTCTATTTTGTACTTTTTCCCACATATTCCACGCATACCTGTCCTAAAAGGTCTCAGTTTTTCTTCAGGTCTTCGCCGTATACAAGTTTCATTCAAAACGAACGATCGTCGAGATCGTACACATGTAAAATTTGATGTCCCCACCCCTAACTTCCTATCAGAACCTGCTCCCTACCACCGAAAACTTAAGGGTACAGGTTGTGTGTATTTTCCACACGTATTGTACATGTGCAACATATACGGCGGACAGGCGGGATACGAGCGATCCGGTACGATCGGTGGCTTAAAAACGAAACGCATGCTATAGAACAATCCAACAACAAAATCCAAAAGCGAATGGAACCGATCGGTGCCGAAGCCAAGGATCGTAACGTGTGCGACCTTAAATACGCGCGTGCCATCGACGTGTGTCGCATGGCTTAAGACCATACATGCAACGCACCAAAACAGGATAGACTTAAGACGTTCGCATATGCGTTGAAATGAGACCGGTGAAAAATTTCTCACACACGATCGGCCAACATGATCGCGAAAGATGAGCGCATAAAAGTGCGTTAGGTTAGGAGGGCCGATCAGGCAGCTCGAAGAGGTCTCAAATAAGATGCTGGCAAACAAACAGGAGAAGAAGAGTAAGAAAATTGGACCGAAGATACCGGGTTTGCACTGCGATGCTGCAAAATATACCTAAGTCTATACTACCTCCACCGCGCCAATACTTCAAAAAAAACCAAAATCTTATGTTTTAGTACGACGAAGTTCTTAAGACCTCACTTAAGGGGAAAACAATTCGAACAGGTATTATCAAAAGGTAGCACAGTGCAACTGCATAATACAGACATGGATTATAATATGTGGAGCGATCACTGCTATCAAGGTATCGGGACGGCACAGGTAGCGGACGGTAGGCTCTGTAGTCATGCATCGGACTGCGGATGGTCAACATTGTTTAGATACTGCGAAATGGACCTTCAAAATTGTCTTCCATCCATCGAAAAATTTACGTAAAAATTAAATTCAGTGCATTTTACCGTCGAAATTTAAATCCGATTGGAACCACATTTTAGTCACCAAAAATTTGGCAGTTTATCTAATTTTGACCCATTTCAAAAAATTGAAAAAAAAAAAATTTTTTTTTTCGATCCAAAGATCCAAAGTGCAGTGTGTTTAGCCAGAAATGAAAAAGAATTATTTCACCATAAAGTCCCAATTAGATGACGTCTTTTCAAAAATTCGTCAGTCTTTTTTCGATCAAAACTTCAAGATTAAATTTAAATTAATTCGTTCATTTCTTACATAAATCGTTTATGAACTTATAGAATTAAAGAAAAGATTAGATACTTCGATTGGCACTAAAATAAAGCTACCGATATCAAAGTTAGGCCGAATTATAAGCCCATTTAGTTTATGCCTTGTTCAATAAACTACTGTAACAACTGAATGTCGCACGTTTTTTTCTAGCTGAAACCGTTTATCACTTAAATTGCAGCAATTTCATGTTCTTCTAGATTAAGTTACTACTTTGGATAAAATCTGGATCATTAAGTTCCGTAAATATTGCACGATCGATTTCGATAAGATTTCTTTTTTTTTTTTGACGTATACTTACTCAAAGTTATTAAAGGAAAATGACGCTGTAGCTATTAATTTGATAATATGAACATAAAAAGAAAGCCGACAAGACCAACTGAAACTGAAGATCGACCGAACGTAAGAGATATGCAGTTTATTGTTGATTTATCTAAGGCTTAATTAAATTGAAGAAAAAACAAATATTGCTATTTAAAATATTTTACTGTAGGCCTTAATCTCAAGGTGCTTTTCTATTTTAAAGACAAAGTATTGTGAAATACGATCGAACAGAAACTGAAAAAAATATGCCACTGTCCATTTAAACCTAATTTTATTTTGTTGATAGCAATTTGTTGTAGCTTCTTCGATTTTAACTGTACATACACCAAATTATTGCCGTACCGTCTGGGCGCAACTTTATTATTTTTTGGATAGAAAGCCGGAATGCGTTTAATGCTGTCAATTACATAATAAGCTACATCGTCAGGTTAATATTGAGACAAAATAAAGTAAATAACGTTCTAAATGGCCTTCCTCCAAAAAATTATAATATAATTGTTGGAATTTTTTTTATTTACTTAGTTATTCAACAATTTCATTAAAAACATAGCGGATAAAATATCGATAAAATTTATTTCGAGGCGTTCGTAAAAAGGCCCGTACATGTAACGAATTCGTAAGTAAAGCCCGGTTTACTTCCTTGTGGATTGAATATCGAAAAATTCTGAAATCTCTTTTTATACGATTATATAAAAGGCCCGAGGAAGTAAGAAGCGAGTCGATATCCTATCGCACCCCAAAACGCTTAAAAATGTATACAATCGCTTCCAACCATCTCAGGGGTTATTTATCAAAAAATATTTAAATTTAAATTAAGGCGATTATGTAGGTAGCCCATTGAATAAAAATCAAACCGATATCTCAATAGACCTAAGAGATATGTCGGAATTCGTGAAAAGTACACAAATACTTCACACCCAGGTGGAGTTGCCTGTCGAAAAATCCTAAAAAATTTGAGGCGTTTATATAGGGTGTTTTTTTAGGTGCATGAGAACTTAAAATTATAATACAAGACAGAAATATTGTTGGAATGAAATTTTTGTATTATATTCTGGTAGATAATTTCATGGCATTTATTTTTTAAATATGATTTCCGTCAATTGTCCGCCGCGGTTACGAGTTACATGGAACATTCGATCAGTCGAATTTTTGACTACTTTTTCCAATAAATCGTGGCTATAATATTGGCTTCCAATGCTTCAAGATGCTGGTTTGTCGGTATAAACGCATGACTTAATATAGCCCCATTAAAAGTAATCCAGAGGCGTTAAATCGCACGAACGGGGGGCCAGTTAACAGAACCACTTCTGGAAATCAAGTTGTCACCAAATTGATTTTGCAATAAATCGATTGTTAAGCGCGCTGTATGGCAAGTTGCGCCGTCTTGCTGGAACCAAATGTCGGCGATGTTTAGCTGATTAATTTTTGGAAACAAAAATTCAGTTAGCATGGCCGATTATGTTGACCGTAAAATGGACGAAGTGCTCTATGAACTTCGCGAACAGATTTATTTTTTTCAAAGTAAATTTCCACAATTTGGAAACGTTGTTCTGGCGTTAAATGATTCATGATGACTTGCCAAACCTTACTGAACAGAAATGTCAACACAGTTTGACATTCTCAGCTGTCAAACCATAGTTATCGATATCGAAAGTTCTCATGTACCTAAAAAAAACCCTATATAAAAAGACCCAAGAAGTAAAATTAATTCGATATTAACATCTACTATTATTTATTATTCAAATTCATCAAATACTGATTACTTATAACAAAAATTACAAAATATAAAATAATTAGAAAAAATAAAAAATAAGTACAAAAATACATCAGTATTATAAATGCCTAAATATAATATTACATTATTTATTTGATAAAGCCGATTTTAACTGTTGAACAGAAATGTTAAAGTCAATTTGACTGTAATTATAATTAAAAATGCGTGAAAGAGATGTGATTGGTTCATGTTGGCCGTAATTTGTCCGATGGTGAGGAATATCCAGCAACACATAGTCTCTCAAGGATCGAAATGGAACTTTGAAAGTAACGGCTTCCAGCAATGACGGGGAGTTAATATCACCAGATATTACCTTGAAAGCAAAAACTGCTCTAAGGACATCTCGTCTATCAACCAACGACTCCATCGGCAGGAGTTTAAGACGCTCATGGTAAGGAGACAGATGCAGTGGATCATGCCAAGGAAGACCTTTAAGTGCGAATCGCAAGAATCTTCTCTGAACCGACTCAATTCTATTTTTATGAACCTCATAGTATGGAGCCCATACCGGGCAGGCATATTCCAAAATAGAACGGGCAAATGTGCAGTACAACATTGTTGTAACATGCGGATCATTGAAATCCTTGCACCATCTTCGCACAAAGCCCCAGACGGAGTTAGCCTTACTGACAACATAATCAAAATGGTAATTAAAAGTAACTTCGTTATTAAAATATAAACCTAAATCGTTCACTTTGTCAGTTCTACATAATGGGTTTCCTTCTAAACTATAATCAAATGTAACTGGAGTTTTCTTTCTAGAGAACGATACAGTGATACACTTACTAATATTCAAAGGCATACAATTTAGTGTACACCAGTCATAAAACCGTTGCAGGTCACTCTGAAGAAGAGAACAATCAGCCGCATTGGTTACATTACGAAAAATCTTTGCATCGTCAGCATACATTAAAATTTTAGAGTGGGAGAGAACCGAACTCACGTCATTAATGAAAAGGATAAATAAAAGCGGACCCAAATGGCTCCCCTGAGGTACTCCAGAAGTATTATATATATCGGATGAAAGGGCTCCACGAAAAAACACCTTTTGAGTGCGATTAAGTAGATACGAACTGATCCAATTAATAAACGTGAATGGAAAACCCAGTAATTGTAGCTTATAAGTCAGGATGAAATGATTCATTTTGTCGAACGCCTTGCTGAAATCAGTGTAAATGCAGTCCACCTGATTTCCACCTTCAATCGCAGCAAATTCCATTAAATTTGTGGTAGTAGACCTACCCTTAGTAAACCCATGTTGGGATGGACTTATGATTGATTTGCAATGAAAATTCATTACATCACAAACAATAGCCTCGAAAAGCTTCGAAATACAAGAAAGGTTGGCGACAGGCCGATAATTTCGTACATCCATTCTTTTACCTTTCTTAAATAACGGCTTAATAGTAGAATATTTCCATGAACTGGGAAATACCCCTGTACGAAGAGAAGAATTAAATAAATAGCACAAGGGTGCTACTAGGGAAGAGCTGCATCGTTTTAGAACGCTTGGAGGGATGCCGTCTGGACCAACAGAAAAACTATCTGCAATATTTGAGATAAATTTCAAAACAGTAGCTTCGTCTATGTGCAGATCCTTCATCTCCAATGAAGTAGAAGGAAACTTTGTCAAGTGTTTATGATCCTTAAAACTATTATCACAGTTGGAAGAAGTGAAAGCAGCACGGAAGTAGTTCCCGAAGAAGTTGCTAATGACTAAAGGGTCATCTCTGACCACATCATCAAAAGACATAGAAGCGGGGTATCCGTCGGAATTCCTTTTTGAATTGACGAAATCCCAGAACCGCTTAGGTTTGTCCCTAATCGATAATTTAACATTATTGACGTACGAGGTATACGCCGTACTAGACCGGCTAATAAACAGGTCGCGTAAGGTTGAATAGGAAACGTAGTCTGAATCAATCCTTGAGAGACAATATGTCTTCCAAGCTTTCGTTTTTAAATTTTTCAGATGTATCAGGTCGTCGTCAAACCACGGAAAACGCTTAGGCTGTCTAGTAGATGTGACCGGTACACATCGCGCGAAACTACGAAAGATCGTGTTATAAAAGTTTAAAGTGGCAGTTTCAACATCCGGCTCACTTAGTACACCCAACCAATCACATGTAGAGATGTCGCGATTTAAAGCAGAAAAATCGACTTTATTAAAATTATAGCCATATGTTATTTCAGAAGGAAATAAGTGATTAATTCGTGAATCAAAATTAAGAACAACGTGAAGTGCTGGATGATGATTTGAATCCGGTAACAGTGGTGATGTACAATGATTGACTGTTGTTTGGGTTACATCGGAAGAGAAAACGAGGTCCAAGTATCGTCCAGAGGTATTAGCTTTCGTGTTGATCTGGTGCAAGCCTGTTGAAAGCATGCAGTCCAGAAATTGTTCATCCTGCCTAGGACATGAGGCGAAGGACGGGATAAGGCAGTCTTCATCTCCAGATCGGGACCACGTTACCAGTGGTAAATTAAAATCTCCGAGAACGAGTAGTTCATCGCAAGGACGCATACAACTGCAGATTCTATCCGTAGCGTTGAAAACGGATTCGTATACTGAAGATAACGTACACGGAGGGATGTACGTCGTGATGATATACAGTTTTTTGTCGCTAAAAGTCAGCGCAACGCAGAGCAACTCGATGATGCTAGCTTCTGGAATATCAATTAATTCAGCGGTGAATTTCCGATTTACTGCACAAAGCACTCCGCCGCCAACCGGAGCATCCTGGATGTCAAGATGACGATCACGACGAAAGATCTGATAATCGCCATCAAACAGCTCGGCGTCTCTGAAGTTTTTGCAAAGCCACGTTTCAGTGATGCAGATAACGTCAAAACAAGAGGCGGCAGCAGAGATATACAGTTGTCTAGTCTTAGACCGCATGCCACTTACGTTGCCGATATCTTGGCAAACGTAAAAGATATGACAAAATTCGTGAAAATTTAGAAACGAATTTTCATTGAAATTGTTTTTGAATATGTAAATGCCAAGTTTCAACTTTCTATCATAAACCGTTCCGCCCCTTCACCCCCGCACACTGACCATCCTTCTGAATGACTTATTTCTAATACACTCTTCTAATATGCTTACGACATTAATGAAAAAATCCTGGTTAGTTGAAAAAAGACTTTGTTAAAACTTTTTCTATAATTTTTTCAATACCATCGTCTCAGTGAAATCAGTTTGCCATAGGCCCATACGATTATGTACAGTCTGTGCTAAAACATTGTACTTACTCGCTTGCATAATTGCTATTAAATGGAAATTAATCTTGATACTAACAACAACCTAAATAAATCTCTTCGAAATATAAAAACCGTCTGGGAAAAAATGTTTAACAAAAATAAAAAATCAGTTAAGAAAATGTATGTTCTGAAATTTGTCGACAAGTGACTAAATTGTAAAATTTACGTCCGCCCACCAAACCCAGACAAAATACACCCGAAAAACAATACAAAACAGTTTTTGTGCGATTTTTACCATTTTTTCCCGTCTTACATTCATACCGATCCGAAGTTGAATCGTTTTGTCCGGTCACAGGTAAGACTTGCCCACCTTAAACCTTACCTACCCACCACATTGTACGTGCGCTAACAAGGTGCTTGCTAAATTGGATGTTATACGTCATGCCGTCCAGTTCGATCATCAGCAATGCGAGCAAGATCGCAAGTATAAAATACGAAACTGAATCAAATATCACCCCAGTTTCTGGTACGGTCAAGATCTTACCCACACTTTTTTTTAATGATCGCGCATCAATTTCTTCGTTCGAAATGGGTTTTATTGTGAAAAATTGGTTGACCATTGTGCGAAAAAGGATGCATACGTCTATAGGCGCGATCGGTGCCAAGGAGCGGTAATATACGTTTTAAAATACCTGGAAGCTTGGGTGGTTTTCAGTTTCATTACAACTTAGTGATCATGTTCAATACGAGGTAACCTTATAGACTTAATGGCATGAAATGAGATTGCAACAAATTACAGAGATTAATCGTCGAGAGTGGATGGTGAATTATTGAAATTTGAGATTTATTGGGTTAGGTTATTGTTGTAGGGAGCAATTTACTCATTCAGTCATTTGTTCCAGGTGCTTGGGCGCGATCATTCGAAATCTTATCGAAAATTTCCATCCATAATCCTTTAGCTAAACAACCCCGTAATCATTGTCGGATACCGCATAGAAGTGATAATGATATGGTGTTTTATACAGCGCTCCACACACGGGTCTATCTACAATAGGAACACGGGGCGAAAAAATAACAAGAGCCTAGCGATCGCGTGATATATCGTCTGCATGATCGCACGATCAACACCCTTTCGACACATCTGTCCGCGGGATTGTAAATAAATGCGCTAACCAGGATGTAAATAAGGCACCATACAACGTCTATTTGGCTATAAACAAATTTTTATAATCACCACCTACGAGATTTAATCGGACGATTGTTTTCGTCAGATCGTCGTTTTTATTAGAGCGAAGCGAAGAAGAAGCTGCGACTGCGATCGTCGATAATTAATCATTCAAATATTGCGGCGCCATGATCAACATAAAGAAGATCACCGATGATCACGGCTTGGATTTTTTTTCATAACGTAAAGTAGTCATTTCGATATAATACCATTCGCCTTGTAGCTCCTATAAAGTGAAATTAATCGGATCATTAGTTGCATAATTAATCAACTTGGACGGTATGTTCAACTGGTTAAGATTGTCGCTTTTGAACAAAAGGACTTTGGATAAAGGATGTAAATGTCAAAGAAAACATTGTTTGACTTGATTAATATTATGCACAACTGATGGTAGCTTTGCACGACCTTTTAAAATTTCAGAAATTCTTCTGAAATATTGAGAAAAATATTCCGAATTTCTTTGTATAACCTTTTTCTTTGGTACACTAAAATATTTAACTACTGCTGGATCCTACTACCACTAATAATCCTTTTCCAGCACTGATTTAAATGTAATCCACATTATTTTCATAAAAAAATTGATTACTATGTCGGCAGTATAGAAACGATTTTCGCTACTTGTAGCTCATGCATCTAGTCCTGAAAGTAGCAAAATTCAATTCTTTACAGTGCATTTGAATTGCAACTGGACGAAACATTTTGGTTTGTTAATCTCAGGAACTGGTTAGGTTGAGTAGTTGAAACTTGGAATTTATAAAGATGGTATTTCTAGAGTTGCTTTGGTCAGTGCAGTACGATAGAGAGCGGGCAAAATTAGGTGTCTGGAGAGCTCTATCGCTCGAATTAAGATACTCTTATTTTGATATCCCCTAATCCAGATTGTAAAGAATTTCTGAGACTTACTAAATGTGCTGAAGGGACTCTATAGTTTTATTTTCATCGATGCAATTGTGGCTCCTTTAGTCTACAGCCTTAGAATTGGTCCCAGTAAACGTACGTAAATTCATTAATTAAATGGAAATAAAGTCAAAATAAATGCTCCTTATTCTTCACACTTAGTTTAAAAAGCAGGCAGCTGGCAGCCAAGATTTACACCGAAAGCAGTAGAAAGCAAGGCACAGAGTATGAAATAATTTAATATCTTCTTTTATAATATTGATCGATTACACAGAGGAGCTAGGAAGCATAACATGTGATCACAATTACATAAATTCTTATTATTTACATTCATGATCGGGGTTGAAATTTCAAGGAGATATTTGGTACTTTCAAACTCCTGCGCAATGAGAGGAAGAATAATTCTTCTATTTTTTCCACATTAAAATTAATATGCTAATTTATGAAATTTTTCTTTGAAGGAAATTTAAAGGTAAAGTATAGTGGATCTGCCTAAAAAAAGGTTGCACATTTTGATCGCACTAACTACAAGGACCACATGATAAAGCCTCGACCTATGCGTGAAATAGAGGGGTTTAATCCCAATACTTGAGACATCGTCACAGATCAATACACTACAATGCACCGATCTTCCCTCTAACTAAGTTTATTGATCCTGTGGATCAAACTGAATAATAAATTTTAAAAGAAAATTGCAGTCCAATCGAGAACGATAACAAACATCTCGATCGAGTCGATTTGAGGTTCTTTCTAACCGCGATCGACAGTGGTCGTAAAGAATCACGTACGTAATTGCCACGCTGATTGTCGAAATTGCTGTGAGGTGTTGAGTATAGTATAGGTGTTACATGCGCACTTATCTGATGCTGAGATCAAGTGATACTTGTGAGAGGTGTTATAACACCCCTCCAGGATCATATAATTACGTTAAATTAAAAACAAAAAAAAACAGATGGAAAGGAAGATCGTTGTTATCTTTTCGATATAAGCAACACGATCGCAAGGAACATAACATTATAGCACTGTTTTCTGGCGCTGCTGGTCCTTGGCTAATCACAAACGATCGGCATCTTTTGATAGGTGCTAACCTGTGAAAAAGATAATTGGAGAGTCTAAGAATGAGAATAAGAAGAAATCGACGATCTGCATGCATGTCGAAGAAATAATTATTTCGCCGAGAAGCCCTTAAAAATTAGCGTAAGAATTGACTGAAAGTCGGAATAAAATGCTGTAGGCAATCCGAGGCTTAAGGACAAAGTAACTGACCATCACAAGAAAACAAGTCATCAAATCAAAGGCCAGATGCACAATTCCGTATATAGTGTGGCGTCAAATTGCCTAATGGTCAAAATGCAGCTTGCGCCAATCGGTCGGCTAATGCTGCGCTTGACCAACATGAACACAATGCGTTAGCGCGTAAAATTCTTTTAATTCAAGGACAAACAGTGCAGCAATGCACTTTGCGCCGGGTCCGGCAAAGGCATAACCAAACGACTTACATTACGCACTTAAGTACAACATATCCACTCATATGTCGACACATGGTACCTACAAGTCGTGTCGTATGTAGACACCAAGAAAAACTACCGTTTCACTTGGAAGCACCACTGACCTACCGTCTGTCTTGGCGGTTTCGGACTCCATCGCCAATTCCAGTCACGACATATTTAAAAAAAAATTAAATCGTCAGCCAGCAACGGATTATAGGGAAAAATCGCAGTAAATCGCACACATGCCCCGCCGACGGTATCCCAATCCCGCCTAAGTGTTTGCCTTCTTTTCTTGTAGCTTACCTGGCATAGGTACGTAACGCATTGTGGACATTGATATGCCTGAACTGAATGAGAAATCGATGCACGCTCATATGAGCCCCGTACTATTGGTCGAACTTCTTAGGACACATCGGGGAGCATGCATGCAATTTGTATATTTTTCACAAGCATAAAATTATGAATTTTACGATGACACTTTCATTCGAGACGAATAATTGGTACAAAAGGTGAAAGAGCAATTCTTTTGGTCAATCCGGTGCATATCCTTTGTGCATTGTACGAAAATATCCTTGCACTACAATTGAACGAGAAAAATCACACTCACCTGCAACTTTGAATCAAATTCACAGAACGGTTGGTTCTGCTTAAACTGTTTTATGTACACCAAAAAAACCATGGGAATTTAAAATTCGATCCAATCCGGCTAATGTACCAAAACATCTTTAAAATCGACTATGAAAAATTCTTTCATTAGTCGATTAATAAAACTCGCATTAAAATCAATTTAATCCGTTCGGGTAGGTTAAGTATCGGGCGCACCTAAAAGGGTTTCATGCGCAGCTAATAATTAGAAAAATATTTCCAGGACGATCTTTTAAAAAATGGTTCTAGGTTGAGCTGATTTAATTTTTTTCCCTTTTGGAACATTTTGGCTACTGTTGATTTTGCTCTAAATCACTTAAGAAACTTTTTAATTTTATAAACCCATAAATTTTTTTCTTGGGATTTTAAAGAGAATATTGCGACTTAAGGATCGGGTCATTTTTTTCATAGGCCTAGCTGGAACTAAAAAGGTTTTCCTTTGGGATGAGAGAAAAATTCAGCCACGCAATTTCGTTTTCCGTGGTGTTTTTGTATTTTTTTACCTAAAAACAGGTACAGGAGTAATTTTAAGATGGATACTAGCTCCGTATGCCGGAAAATTGAGGAACTAAGTGTATTTGTCCAATTGGAATTTTTTTCTGATTGAAATTTTTGGAAAGGATCAGGACCTTTCATAGAATAAGTAATTTATAAGCCTCAATGTAGCAGTGTTAACGATACAGAATATTGTTAGTGTAGCGCATAGATTTTGTTAGTACAGTTTTTGGACTATTTGCGAAAGTGAATAGTTTAAAATTTACAAATTTTGTAAGCTCCTTTCCTAAGAGATTTCAATCAAGACCTTTGGCTTCAATATATTATATATATTCTATAGGTTCATCCCCAAATGAGATCCATTTAATTTACCTTTAGCGAACATTTTAACAACACATCAGCATTAATTTAGCTAGAACACGTTCAATACTTTTGTGCAAATCGTAGAATGTGCAGACGGTTAAAACATTTTTTTTAAGATTTCAACTCTCTAAATATGAAAATAAAATATTTAGGAGTAGCTTTATTATTTAAAAAAAAATATTTAGTTATAAAGTACGTGAGGTAGGTTAATCAAAAGTGAGTTTGATCACGGATTTCGGAACTCAAACTCGTAGTTCACCAACAAAAGAAAATATAAATATTCACAAAAGCTTAAAACCTATTGAATTCTAAATGATGAATGTATAACGCGCAACGCCCCGAAACGACTCAAGTATAAGCCGCGATGATTTACTTATGGTTCACCCAAGTAATTCACTTACAAGTAAGAAAATAGAACGCTCTGTGATTCATCTAAGAATCGCATGCACGAACGATTGAATTGAACTATAATACGAGTGAATTCCACAGAACTAATTGATTACTACTTGGAATTTATTGAACGAAAATTTATTTCTGAATAAAAACTGACTTTTTTTGTGACTTTGTTCGTTGAATTTCGTGATTGGACTTTAGTGCACTGCACAGTGCACATGATATAATCTACTATATTCATGAAAATACCTCACTTCGATGAATCGTTTGTGATTCACTTCGAATTGGGTATCGGTCTCTTCGATAATATTTCTCTGATTAGATATGGATATCATTGTAATCCCTTCGTACATTCTATGTTTTTTCTCTCGAAGCTCCTTTCGCTAGGAACTCAATTTTTTCTACCCAATTTTTTTCTCTTTCTCGCCTTATATTTTTTTATTAGAAACTGTTGAAATAATATTTAAGTGGACTAACATATGAGTAAAAGAATGTCCAGGATAGTGGGAAAATAACATAGTCACAATCACCGATATAATTTCAGGGCGAATAATATTTATTTTAATTCTTAAATTTTAATTTATCGTCCAAGCGAAAGACGAAAAACTTAAAATCAAAAACTTTTCAATTCAAATTATGATATCGAAAAATTATGAGTACAAAAAACGGGGTACTTTATTTCCCGAATTCTAATGAATTGGGCTTTCAATTACAGGTATGATATTTAGAGTGTCACTTTTTCCCATGAAATTATTAGTAAAATATAAAATTTAGAACCAGTTACAATCCCGTCGAGTTCACGAAATCGTTTATTAGAATAAACCGCACTTTAATAGCCCACTTTCTCTTCTAAAAAATTATTTTTAAAACGATTTCCTTAGATTTCTAAGATTACCAGCACAGAGAATCGGCACTCCACCGATATTACAGCGGAACTATTTTCCCATCCACCTAATGAAAAATTTATTTTACTGACTAAATTCTGCTAAACATGATTCATTCAGTACAAGAATGGATACCGCATCATTATCACGAATTCAGTACTGAGATTTTATTGCGTTTGTTCTATGTACAACATATTTTATTTTAAGAATCGTCAAGAACATATGATAAACGGAAAAGACCATAAAAAAATGCCAGAGATTTCAATGTTTCTCTCAATCTTTTTCAATATATTTAATTTTTTTTTAATTCGAGTCTATTAAAACTATTTATATCTATAGTATCAAATTGTGAAGAACTTCAAAACTTGTCGAATAATTCCTATATTCATTCTGTTCTGTCGTGGAACTGATTTCTCAATCAATTATCATCACCTTTTACAGTTCTGTGTTGGTACTGAAAAGCAAAATTGGTTAAGAAATTGCTTTCAGATACTGACGCAATTACGATTCAATATTGATAAGCCAAAAAGCTCCATAAATACAGAGACAAAAATTCAAATGGTTTCTGATAGTATTCAGTACTGCACTACAAAACATCAGTATACAGATATATAGTTTTAGTTCTTCATTTTGATCAGTCGGAACTTAATTTCCGAATATCAACTTCAGTTACCTCTTATTTGCTTTAACTTCTTAACGAACATAGATAAAAAAATAAGAGATCAAATTTCTTTTTCTTGTATTTAATTTAATCCGTTTCGATTATCCATGTCACCGTCTGTATCAATTTCGTGAAATAGAGAATTGCTAACAGGATGGCAAATAAGCGATCGTCAGCGATCGATCATATCAATAAATCATAAGGTTTCGAAAAAGCTGAAAAAACCGTCGATCGCAAAGAAAAACGTGTGGCTCGAATTCACACAGATCGCGTCGGTTATCACACAATTCGCAACGATCTTTCGCATAAAAAACAATGCGCATCTTTTGACAAAATCGGCAACTATAATAAATTGACGGATATGATCCTGTCGGCACTAAAATTTTATACGAAAAAATTGTCTTTTTCGTTTTCTTTCGGGAAAAATCAAAATACAATGAGTTGCCGCTGTGTAATGATTTACGATCGTGTTCGGTGATCGCGTCTGCGGTTTTAGGGCATTTCGAAATTTCAGGTGAATTCCTTGCGTAAAAGATCTCCCTCTGGGACACCTATAGATACTGTTGGCACTGCTGGACACCGCATTTCCCGCGGCGCAACTCAATTCCGTCATCAGTTATGATCACTTTTTCTGCCTCACCAATTGATATTTTAACAAATGATCTGCTAATTTGCAATCGATTACCTCAAATGACGATTAGCTTACAGAAAGTTTGTTTGTTTTTCGGGCGCGATACGATCGCTTGCCATCTTTGGGCGCAGAGCCATTTTCGAAACGATCATCTTCACAAAACTGATTTATGAGTGACGAATGCATATCGAATTTGTTCGGGGCAGGATAAGATCTCATGTTTCGCGCGCGCACGGCAGGGAAACCAGGGATCGTTTTTGATGAATATTTATAAGGATATAAAAGTGCAGAGTGATTTATATTATTTGTGATGGAGAATTTAAAATGAAGGAATATTTCACAAAAAAAGGGAGGCAGTATAATTCATAAAATTTTCGATTAAAAAAAAACTTTCTACCATAAATTGTTTAGCCTGATTTTGTTCCACGATGGAAAATCTGCAAAAAAAAACAAGCAAGCACCGGAAATATTAATACAGCAATCACCATCATTAATCACAACGGTAATTGGCTTTTGCAGAAAATACAATTTCGTAACCAATTGGCACCTTTAAGGTGATGATCTTGTAATTAGCACCCACCGAAGGGCCATAAATTTAACAAGCGAAGACTATTAAATACGTCACATGCTGCCGCCACGACTGGCGCCCTGCAAATTCAAATAATAGTCGGCTCTCGGACTTCTTTCTTATTACAGTGGGTTATAACCTCTACTTAGCGGATATTAGGATTTAAAAAGGTGTTAACAGGTCACACCTTTCCGATATTCAACAGCCTGAATTTCGGCCAGACTGACCAAATGGTTGCTAATCACAAAGCGGAAGAATCACCACCACCGCACAAATTTTCTAATGTGGCGTTAAATTCTGCAGTGGAAGTCAAAGTATCTTTTATCTCCTCGGGTGTGTTATTAAGATGGTATCTTTGTTAGAATAAAATTTATCGAATCATGTGACCATTGACACCAGACCGTATATTTCATCGGCTAATTACCAACGACATCAGAAGGGGTCCTTCCCACAGGACTCGAAACAATGCTGGAATGTTGTCTGAAGATCGTTAACTTTTTAATATCGGAGCCTTATTAATTCGATCATGGCGAGCTACCACCATCGAAGCGCGGGGGAATCCTTCACCCTTTACTAGCTGGTCACGCTGTTTGATATCATACAACCGCCGATTATGCCGGACATTTGATTGAACTATGGAATGAAGTAACAAATCAAACGAGATTTGACTGTTTTGGATATCTATAAAATAAATTGGTAATAATGACCTAAAATTTTTCATAGTTTTGATGGATTTTATTGATATTTGCCACATATAGTGATGATAGCAATGCTACGGCGGGTTTATTAGGGAATTTCTGATTCGAATCAGAGTAATCTTTTTGAATCAGTTTTATTTGTTTTTTCGTTTCGTAACAATATTTTTTATGTTGATTTTTTTCTATTTAAGTTGTTGTTAAGTTGTTAATCTTGATTGATTTTGGACTCGAAAGATTTTACCACCGTCGGTATTTGAGTTTTGAGTATTTGGAAAATATTTCGAAATGTAGTGTAAGCACATAAATACGTAGATTTTACTTTATTTTTGTAAAAATGATTTGCTTGAAACTTTTTAGGAGTATTAGACCACAAAAAAAATCTCTGCTTAGTCCGTCCGCTGCCGTCAGCGCAGCTAAAGCAAATTCAATGAAGTTTCCTAATTTATGTGCTATGTGTTAAAAGTGTTATTTTTTCCGATTCCTTTCAATTGCCATTATAAATACTTGTGGAGTGCCTAATGACTGCCATCTGGGGCCACTGTTATTTATTTTACTTATTAGTAAGCTAAGTTTGATTTTCTTTCATTTAACAATTCAAATTTTTTTTATTGCTACAAAAATTTACTG
Organism: Beris morrisii; assembly: GCA_951812415.1. Classification (NCBI taxonomy): domain Eukaryota; kingdom Metazoa; phylum Arthropoda; class Insecta; order Diptera; family Stratiomyidae; genus Beris; species Beris morrisii. The sequence continues at coordinate 165,611,986 of OX638310.1, read as the reverse complement.
TAATTAAATATAAAATTTAAAAAAAAATTTCCTTTTTAATTGAAACAATTGTTGTGAGTAAAAGTTAAGGTAAAGTATGGCTGAATTATGTTGCGACAATGTTTTGATACAATTTAGGTATAAATAGAAACAGTGCAGTTTTGATAATGCACAACGGGTACCAAAAATAGATAAACGTGCCTTTATGAAGCAATATATACTATCGAAAATAGAAGCTATTTGCTTTGAAAAGGAGTACCAAATAAATTTTTCAATTATTAGTTGGTGAAAAACCCCATAATATGGGAGAACTACAAAAAAGAGGTAGTTATAAAAAAGATTTGACAAGGATATTCTCGAAAGCAGTTAAACTAGGACACCGACTATGACCTTGTATTCGCCAAAGCAGTAGTTTTTTTTTAAGGAGGTTCTTACCCATAAGTGCGTATCGCGCAAAAGTGGCTTCACATTTCAAAAGCCCTTTCATGTATCACATGAAAATTTTAACTGTAGGCACACCTGATGTACTCCTTTCGAACTAGCTTTCTCTATGGAGGAACCTGTAAAATAAGGGATAAAAATATAATTTTTACCAGGGTAGGGGAGAGGTTGCCCGAAAAAAAATATATATTTTTATCTCATGAACTATCTACTTACACTTGAAATTTTGAAAGTACATGTAACTTTGTAAATACAAATTTTTGGGTAACATTTTTTTGAAAATTTCTGGTGGCTGACAATATCCTTTAATATACCTTATATCTTAGGGAGTTTTCCCCTCCTTGCTCTCAGGCTTCATATTTTTGAATTATATATTGCACTTTACCCGCATCCCCATGACTCGAAAACATATTTTGTATTTTAATAGTGACAGTGGCGTTACGCTTCCTGTTGCCACCCTGACTTTAACCACATCCTGAACATTGTCCGGAAAAATCAAGTTGAGACTATTTGCAGGATTTTTTTTAAACTACTGCGAAAAGTGGTTACCTACTTACTGCTATCCGAATTCAAACTAAGACTTGAAATTGTTTAGTTTCACAATATTCAGAGATTTTCATTAAAGAACTAACAAATTTAAAATAATTTTTTACTGTATGTTCATTAGATGACATAAGTATAATTATACTCTAGATGAAATCATATAGAGTATTATAAGTTTAATCCAGCCCAAAAGTTTATAACGCATAGAACCAAGCCTCGGACGAAAAAAAGTTACATGTTATTTTTTGTTTGTTTGGGGCCAAAAACCTCAAATCCGCTTGACGTCCGTCCGTCCGTCCGCACGTCCCTCTGTCCGTGAACACGATAACTCAAGAACGCCTTCAGCTAGAATCTTGAAATTTTGAATCTGGGTGTTTGGTTGAATATGTAAGGCTAAGTTCGTTAACGGGCAAAATCGTCCTACTCCTTCGGGTAGCTGCCATACAAAATGTCCTTAAAACACGTGTTCAATAATATTGACCAATAACTTCGGAACGCCTAAAGCTACGACTTTGAAATTTTGTATGTATTACTTTTTCAATAGTTGGACCTAAATGTATGATTATGAAGATAATCCTATTAGTCCTTCGTGTAGCTGCCATACAAATATCCTTTCAAAATGTATTCACTTAATTTACGAAACTCACTATAACTCAAGTAATCTTTTAGCTACAAATTCGAAATTTTGTAGAAATTAGTTTTGAGTAAAAACAAAGCTTAGGTTTACTAATCAGCGAAATCCTTTTACTCCTTCTGGTAGCTGCCATACAAAATGTCCTTGAAACACGTGTTCAACAATATTGGTCGATAACTTCAGAAGGGTTTAAGCTACGTCTTTGAAATTTTGTATGTGTTATTTTTCCAATAGTTGGAGCTAAATATATGATTATGAATTAAATCCTATTAGTCCTTCGTGTAGCTGCCATACAAATATCCTGTCAAAACGTCTTCACTTAATTTACGGAACTCACTATAACTCAATTAATCTTTTAGCTATGAATTGGAAATTTTGTACAAATTAGTTTTGTGTAAAAACGAAGTTCGAGTTTACTAATCAGCAAAATCCTTATACTCCTTCTGGTAGCTGCCATACAAAATGTCCTTAAGACACGTGTTCAACAATATTTTTCGATAACTTTTGAACGCTTCAAGCTACGAATTTGAAATTTTGTACACATTCATTTTTAAATGGTTTCAAGGAATAGGACAAATATGCAAGAAATCGAGTGAGTCCTTCCTGCACCCCCATGTGAAAGTCCTTCAAAAAGGACATTTTTTTACCCAGTTCAAGATATGAAATTAAACACTGAATATTGTCTTTAAGTTTTGAGTAGCAATCTAATGGCAGTCCTTAATAAAGGACATACAACATGCACACACGTAATTCTACTTTATCCCCAACTACAATATAAATCGGAGTTCAGTATTCATCTAGTTTTTTTATTAAGATTGAGTAAATAAAGCTAATTCTTTTATTAAAACAAATTGCTTTAGATATTGATGGAGTTTAGCAATTCTTTTATCATTTTATGCAATACTGAGTTTCATAATATTGTCTAATTTTGTGTCAAGTTGTTAATTGAATTAAGTGGGTCCTCTTCAGCCGAGTGCTATAGCTCTCGGCTATAGCATAAGCTCTCAATTTATAATCCCGGATTATCTAAGACGTGTATTACATTAGGTAGCACTAGACCTAAAGTATGATCTGGCATGTAAGCATGTATCCTAGTTAAAAGACGTTGTCCTTGTCCGATTAACAATTTTTTTCGCTCCGATCGACTTTATGCAATTCGATCGAAATGATCGTGATGTGTGTAATTTCGATCGTACCAGATCTTTTTCAAATGTTGATTTTAAAATATGGAAATTTATTTTCGCCATAGGCTTTGTCATCGACAGATCAGATCCGAACAAGGTGTATTGGGGCTTTTGCTGCCAACGAGGCATGCCAAATGTACGTATTTCTCATATGCCGAGACCAACAGCCACACCATTCGCATCATACGAAACCAGGGACTTCTTGAGCCGCGATCGTGCATAAGTGGAAGAATTAATTATCTTACAATGTGAATTTTCGTCCGCTATCTTCGGACAGTTGATAAGTCTGTACGTTTCCAAGTGCCTCTTGGATATCATTAGCGGATATTTAATTCGAAAACATGTTCCCAGGTATCTGATACAAATCTGTTGAGTCTGATGCTGTTTTAGCACGAGAGAGTTCACTTAGTCCGGTGCGGTTTTTCATCGTCGTCCGATGGTCTTTTGGTGCGTTTGAACGCGATAGCAACGTGCGATTTTTTCCACGTTTTTCGGCAGTAATAAATTTTGAATATTGGATGGCTTTGACGCATGGCGTTAACATGAAAGAAAACGAGGTGCAATCAAGATTTGCCCACGGATAGTCGAATTCGTTCGGCGGTTGATCGCAAAGGTTTAGAAGTAATATTGCGATCTAATTTAGGATCGTAAGACGAATTAACGGTACGTTCTACGCCATATTAACATTACGTACGAATTTTTACCGCCGCTAAATACCTTCAGACACCGAAAACTGTGGCGTGAAATTTTTCTTTAAACACGGAGTGTTAATGATGCCAAAAACTTCTATAAATCCTAGAACCATTAGTTTGATTTCATGATCACAAAAAAGGATCGGAGCCGATTATACACTAATATTTATCAGATCGATAAGATACCTACTCTCTCCGCTACACACTACCCTTGAATGCCAATTAAAAAGTCTAGAAGTTTGAAAAAAAGTCCCAATCACGATAAAACGATCGATAGATTCTAGAACAAAAAAACATCAATTTCGACAAGGATCAACTAATCATCCGGATAAAATCGAATCCTTCGCATCGATCCTCATCGTCACGATTGCGATTACGATCAGCGGAAATTAAATGCTTTCACACCTTTTTTTCGGCGGGGTGTTTCATTTTGCTCCCTTACAGCTATGTAGGATTTAATGGCCACATGCCATCCCTTAGAATTTTAATCAGGGAAACCGCTACGTCAGTGCGATTGTTTTAAATATGGCCTCAATGTTATTTTCGACGGGGTCTAAGAAAATATCGAATTCGGCACGAAACCATCACTCATATTAAATTGATTTTCAAAAATAAAAATTATTAATGAAATAAATTCCGAATGAACCCGATGCAATTCGACAGCAAATCATTCCATTTAAGGACCCTTTTCTGACCGTAAATAAATTAAGCGCCGTAAATTGATATGATATTCGTAGGGATCGGTTTTCTTCTTGAAACCAGTCCTTTTCGTACAGGATCAAATTTTCTTGTCACTGAAATTTCACACGAATTGTTCAGGTATTTCGAATGGTCGACATAACACCTCAGTTGTACGTTTAGCGAGATTAAATCTCGTGAATTCGTGACGCTAATTTGAAATGAAGTCACGAATATTATCGTCGAACATTCCTGGAGGTCCTGGCCCTCAAGTGATTATGAACGACTGGAACAAGGGTAGTATTGTTCTTCCTCGTAATAATACAAGGATACAGGGTTGATCGTAGAAATTAATCTCTTCTGGGAAAAGCGATAAAATGATAATTCGAATTTTAGTCACAAAACTTTTTTGAAATTTTGATAGAAGGATAATGTCTCTCAGGATCAACTTGAAATTTTTGTTTTTCTCGTTTTGTTGGGGGCATAAAAATGTCGACGATGTTATTGCAACATGATAACAAACATCTCACTTTCGGAAAGTTTTTCATACCTCAACCTTGGAATTTATACAGAAGTAAGGCCCAAAAGTCTTTTAACAGAAAAAAATGTTTGGGGTTTCAAATCTCATTAAAATTTAGGAAATTAGCTGACCAATATTTTGTGTCTCCAAAGACTGCTTTAATCTCGGTTTCTGTACGACGGACATGCTCAATGATATTTTGAATTACTGGATCTTTGGAAGACTTGATCGAACCTGCAATTCCTTAAGCACCCAATTAAGAGGTCTATTTATTTCGTTAAGTTGCTTCATCACGCATGAAAACCAAAATGAATGTTGAAACAATTTGCTATCAGACGGCGAATATAGTGAAACTCACCATACACGATGTTAATTTAAAACTGAACGATCGGTTCAGAAACCTTGACATTATCCAACCGAAATTGTCGTAAAACATGAATTCACATTTAAAAATGACTACTGATCGTTATTTTCTTATAATCTTAAACCGATTTCGATCACAATTACCAGCTATCAATTTCACAAATCATAAAATTAAAGAAAATTTCTTTCCAATTCATTTTCGCTCGCATTAATTTAATGGCCAAGGCGATGAAAAAAAACTGCCTCTTTTTGCAGTGAACTCGATCAATCCATCGATTGCCGATCATCAATAAGACGCGAAAATGGACACATCATGTTGCGGACATACCGACAACCAATGCAAGCGTAACGAAATTGATGTCTCCTGTCCGCGTAGTGATCACTTCCAATAAAAGTATCGTCAACCGAATTGAAAATAAGACCGGACAAAAAGACTTCGAGAGCAATTCCCATTTCGGGCAACATATACCTCAAACAATTTCACATATCATATTTTTCAAATTCTGAACCATCAATCACACGATCGAAGATTTTTACGATGCCAAAAAGGACCCGATGGTGGATGGTAGAGCCCAGTTAGTTGTAGTGTAAGTCACGGCATTATTCCACGGATGACCGGATGTCATTATGACATTAAAATATCACCTGAATGCCGAACGTTGGTTTTTCAAACCAGGTCCTTTTCAATCAAAATTCCTAGACATACTTGCCGACATTTTTAGACTTTCAACTCAACAGTAGTTCGACTCTGATCTGTTAATTAGATAAATTACAGAAATTTCTTGAATGCTACAGCGTTAAGCACGATCGCATATGTCGCATACTAATTTTTTCGAAAAAGATCGAATTAAGGCCCTAGACGGGTGCCTTTCGGTTCGCCACCGTTTTATCTTATATACGCGCCAGTATAGTGATCTACTCGAACAACTGGTGATGGCTATGATGGTGGTAGACTTACTGATGAATGAGGGTAAACGTTTTGTGAATTTAAAGTATGTTTTCATGTTATTATGATCAGCACCTTTCGATTTCAGATTTTTTTTTTGTGCTCCCGTGTTGTATTTTGGCTGTGGAGTAGTTCATTAGTACTTTGACTGTAGTTTGGTACAATGTACGAGATGCTTTAACGTGTAATTACTCTGTTGTAGTCAGCCTCTGTACGTATCCAAGTACTGATTGACTTACAATTTACAAGATTCCGATCGGCGATGAAAGTGCTGCTCCACGACAACAATGTTCAGTTTATTATTAGCATAAGTGAAATTAAGTGATTAAAATTGAAGAAATTACATCTGCCAAAAAGATAAAAACTTACTGCACGGGAAGCAGTGTGAACTTCTGGCAGAGGAAAGTAAAATTCAAATTTATTTGCCTTACATGAGATCCACTTATTCTGCTTTTGAAGAAAGTGTAAATTAAGAAACATCAAATATTTAACTCAATGATAATATTGAACTATAAGAAATATAGGAATTCTATAGAGATACGGTAAAACGATGCTACAAAAGGAAAAAATTTGCAGTGTTTTCAATATTGTACCAAACTCCCAAAAATATAAGTATACCGGTAAACTTAGATAAACGTAATTAAAAATATTAACAGTACTGAGTAGTGCATTACACAGTCGGTAATAACTAAGAGAAGAGGAATATGTGGAGCTATCCAGGATTAAAACCAAGACATTTTCAGTTTTTTTGGTTTACGGTACTAAGTTGAAATTGAGTACGTGAAAACACCAGTATCAGAGTCAGTCAGTCATCAGCGGTCGATTAATTAGCAAAATTCCAAAAACGAACCTACGCCGCATAGCATTCACGAGCAAAAAAATTCGGTACTGACCTAAAAATATTTTAGCACAGATTTTCAGTACGGAAACCCCGTAGTATATCTGGGTTCAATTCTAAAAATTAACAGAATGAATGCCGTGAAACTGGAACCAGGTTTTTGTGCGAAATAATACTGATATTAAGTACTCCTGTGAAGCATTCTGAAGTACGTGCTTTGGGACAATTTTTTTTATTTTGTTTGTTTTTATGACACAGTTGTGTTGTACAAAGAATGTACCAAAATCGATCGGTACTAACAGCATGGTTAAACAATTTGAAAATAGTTCGGGAAGAATACCAGTAATCTGAACTCATAGAATTCATGAAATACTCAGAACAGAAAATACAGAACCACCAATACTGACGAATGAATTTTGTTTTTCAGTACCAGAGTTGCAGAGTTGTGAAAATTATTTATAGTTTTCTCGGAAAATAAGGAATGCAGCGGTATTCTATCGGCACGGAAACGTACATATTTGTTAATTTTTTTATATCATACAAAATAATGAATTAAATAAAGTTTTTTTTTAAAAAAAATTTAAAAAAAAATATGCAACGCTGAAGATAAACTAGTATAGAAAAAAATAACCATATTATTAAAGCTGCTTAGGAAAGAAAACACTTCAAGGAAACAGATTTTTTTTTTCAATATTGTATATCACCGGTATCGTTTCTGTTTATTGACTACGAACTCAAAACGAACTTCACTACTGAATGTAATGCTGTTCAGTACTGAAAAAATAAAATTTACCTAAATTTAGTCAGTACTAAAATTGTCGGAGATCTGCCAGTTATAGTACTAGGAAGAAAAAGATGGTTCAGCATGAATACCGGTGGAGTACCGATACGGTTGTGGGATGTTAAACTCACCGGTTCAAGTTATTGATGTTGACAGCTTCGAATTGTTATTTAACGCGTGTGATACATATTTCGTGAAGTTTAATAGCCGCAGACGTACCCAAGAAAATGATGACCATAATTAAATTCATTTCTTCACTGATTAGCGTCATGAACGGAGTATGTGTTGTATACAACAACTCAAAAAGCTACGATATTTCGACAGCACCCACAATTTCGAATGTTGGCATGTATGTAGCTGTTAAGAAAATAATTAGACTGAAATTCAATTTGATTCAGCTTCAAGTTTCATATTGACAATATTTTACAAGAAAGGAACTAACTTTTTGTTTTTTATTCGATTGGATCTTTTACCTTAAAGTATTAAAAGTATTTCTTTGCAGTTTACCAATTGACTCAATCGATAATGGCATCATACAATGAAATAGTATAGGCTCATTCTATCAAGAATCGCCAAAGTTATGACCTTACAATCACCGATTCTTTTGAAAATGTTTTTACTTAAAGAACTGGTGAAAAAAAAATATAATTTAATTTTTTTGTTTCTATCTCATTTTTACTTTATTATTTCAATAATATAGTATTGTTATCGATTTTAAAAAAAAAAAATTTGCTACCCTCAAAATTTTTTTTTTTACGTTTCATAACGAGTAGACACGAAAAAAGCAAAAAAAATGTTCAGTCCGTCTGTCCGCCGTACGCCGTACGCCGTACACCGTACGCCGTACGCCGTACACCGTACACCGTACGCCGTACGTCGACCGCTGTACGCAAAATCGTTTGAAGGCTCGTAGCTCCCAAACCCTTTCAGCTATTAAATTGAAATTTTTTTTATGAATAGACTGGGTAGGCCCCTTGAAGTGGTCAAATTTGGATGGGTGGTGGTGTGAGGGGGAGGAGGGGGAAGTGTTTTAGACGGAAAATTTTGGTTTCCAGATCTCAGCAACCGCTTATGCTAGGAAGCTGAAATTTGGAATTTATATAAAGCTTCAGTAGTGGGCCTATTGCAAAAAAATTGCCGATATAGGTGAAGGGGTTTGGGAGTGGGGGGAAAAATAATGCGTCCGAAACGCAAAAAAGGTGAGATCGACACTTTCTAAGATCCATATCTCCTAAGCGGTCAATGTCACAAAATTGAAACTTAGTGAATATCTGTAGGTATACTAGGAGAATGGATCGGAAACAAAAATTTGAGTGGGGCAGTGGCCTACGGAGGTGGGGAGTGAAAAACTTTAGATTACGATATCTCACGAACCAATTGCACTAGACAAATAAAATTTGGTTTGTGTATAAAGGTTGACAAATGAAGTTTGCTGAAAGTAAAATTTTTAAAGAGGGCGATGGAGCATGAAAGTGGAGGGGATAAGAATTTTTCTATAAAATCACGTCTCATATCTCAAGAACAGTGTAAGATAGATGCTTAAAATTTTTACTACAAGTAGGCCTAATAGACCCCTAGCAGAAAACAAAATTTTGAAAGTGTGGCTGTAGAGGGTGAGGGTTGGGGAGGGTGAAAAGGAAAAAGTTCCGATTTTAATATCTCGACAACCTATAAGGATATAAAGCTGAAACTTGGTATTTAGATAGAACTATATGAGTAGCATCTTGAAAAAATATAATTTTTTATAGGGGTAGTATGGTACGGGAGTGGGGGGTGTTTTTCGTATCTATAGAACGGTTCATGCTACAAAGTTGAAACTTGGTACGTATATGTATATCAACTAGAAAACTAATTTAGATAAAAAAAAATTTCAAATATCCATTGGCGTTTAGAGGGGGGGCATTAAACATGATCAGTGAAAATGGAATGCATATATTTTCACGGTTTTCATCATATCTATTAGGTTTTCCCAAATGTTGAATTCATTTTTATTGTACGTCTTGTTCATATAAATATCTAGAAAGTGTTTTCAGGATTTTTTAAAATTCGACCCCTAAGGGGGTGCAAAGGGGGTTGTAAACTTTTTCACGAATTCTACCATATCCCCACGTCTTATCAGATATCGAATATCTTTTCAATTTCACGTGCTTGCGTAATAATCGCCTAAAACTCGTTATTGAGTTTTTTCCTTTTTCAGCCCCTAAACGTGTTGAACACGTATTCACGAGTTCCGTCATTTCTTTTAGAAGTGATAAGAAATTTAATTGGTTCCTACTTTCTCGTGCTGTCTTCATATTTATTTATTAACTCCTTTTAGAATTTTTGGATATTCAACCCCCAAGTAGGTGTAAGGTGGTTGCATATCTGGTGATATATCGAATTCATTTTTACTTCCTAAGGTTTCCGATATAAAAAAGCCAAAAAGTCAATTTCAGTATTTTAGATATTCAATCCTAATGGGTGTAAGGGGGTTGTATGCTTTTCAAAGTTTCGACATATTTCTTAGGTTCAATGAGATATTACATCGCTTTTCATTTCTACAGACTTTTTATAAAATCGCCTACAAACCCATTTCTCAATTTTTCGAAATTCAATCCCCAAGGGTTTGTATATGTTTTCACAATTTTTGCCATTCCTTAGTTCTGATGAGTATACAATTGATTATTACGGCCAACCAATTCACGATTTTTCGAATTTCCAGAAGGAGGTGTGAAGAGTTTGCTTACGTTTTCACAAATTTTTCAAAATCCCTCGTGTCTCATGAGATATCAAGTTCCTTCTTATGAAATCGTCTAAAAACCTGTTTCACAATTTTTTCGAAATTCAAACCCCAAGTGGAAGTAATGGGTTTGTATACGTTTTAACAATTCGTCATATCTCTTAATTCTGATAAGGCAAAACAAATTCGTTTTTGCTTCTATGGGCTTTTAGTGTACATAATATACTGAAATTCGATTGTCTACACGGACCTTTTCAATGTTTAATCGGCTAAAAATCTCTAATAATCTCAAAGCAACTCATGATACACTCCGACTTTGACCGCTCCCGAACTTTGACCCCAAAAATAATAAAGTTTCGCCCAGATCATTGGCAGATTTTTTTGTTAGTTATAGTATGTTAAAGTTTTCGCAAAAATGGTGTCCGAGTCCTCTTTGAAAACTCATATCTCTGGTAATTTTTATCCTAGAATAATAAAATAGGGCTTATTTAAAAGGGGGAGGTTGTCGCAATATAAAAAAAATACGAATAAAAATTGTCCTTGAAATTTTTTTTTAAGGATAATGATTTTGTCCTTTATCCTTGAATATTTCAAAATAAGTTTTTTTTTTGTTTTTTTTTATATTTTATAGGTTATACTGTTTTACAAAACATACCAAAAAAAATAACTTGGGATCTGAATGGGATCGGGGTCAAAAAAATCGAGGAACATCAGTGCTTCTCAATTACTTTATAGAAAAAGGGTCATTCCATCAAGAATCGCGAAAAGTGTGACCTTACCATCACCGATTCTTTTGAAAATTTATGTACTCAAAGAATTAGTGCAAAAAAAATATAATTTCAATTTTTTGTTTCTATCTCATTTTTTTGTTAGTAATAGTATGGTAAAGATTTCGCAAAAAAGGTGTCCGAGTTCTATTTGAAAATTCATATCTCTGGTAATTTTTATCCTAGAATAATAAAGTAGGACTTATTTTAAAGATTGTTGTTTAAAAAATGTCACAATATAAAAAAAATACAAATAAAAATTATCCTTGAAATATTTTTTCAAGGATAACGATTTTGTCCTTTATCCTTGAATATCTCAAAATTATTATTTTCTTTTTTTATATTTTGTACGCTCTACTGTTTTACAAAACATACCAAAAAATTAACTTGGGATCTCAATGGGATCGGGGTCCAAAAAATCTAAGAACATCAGTGCTTCTCAATTATGTTATAATCGTAATTTTTCTATAACATAATTTTGAGATATTCAAGGATTTATCCTTTAGGATAAAATCGTTATCCTTGAAAAAATATTTCAAGGATAATTTTTATTCGTATTTTTTTTATATTGCGATAATATCCCCCTTTTAAAAAGTCCTACTTTATTATTCTAGGATAAAAATTACCAGTGATATGAATTTTCAAAGAGGACTCGGACACCTTTTTTGCGAAATCTTTAACATACTAAAACTAACAAAAAAAATGAGATAGAAACAAAAAATTGAAATTATTTTTTTTTTTCACTAATTCTTCGAGTACATAAATTTTCAATGGAATCGGCGATTGTAAGGTCACAAATTTCGTCATTTTTGGCGATTCTTGATGGAATGACCCTATACACCAAGATGACTAACCTCATATAATTGCATGTATGCAATAATCAAATTCGAAAATTCAAATTTTTCGATCAAGACCAGTCTTGAGTTTTTATCCTTGAACACATTCTCGAAATACCAAAATACCACTTTAAGAAAAAAAAAACTCTAATAAACTGAATTAAAAATCAGTTCAACTTAAGATAAATATATAAATGAAAGTGGTACATATCTGAATTGCATGGTAAGTTATGCAAAGAATTTTTTAAAAGAATTTGCATACATCATGCGAGATGGAATAAGATCTGAAGAAATTTGCATTGGTATCGAAATGAAATGAAATATTTTATGAAATACGTCAAGCCGCGCTTCCAGCAAGGTATTTATGCTGTTGCGAATAGTTCAGAAAATACGTTGAAGCAAAAATTACTTTTCTTGTGGGAAAAAAAATATGCGTCGTTGGTTTATTTGTGAAATTTAAAGCAAATTGCTATTTTAAAAGAATTTATGCTTTTGATTTTTTATTGCATTAAAATACACTATCAAGCTGGCCTACTTTACCCCTACTTCACCTATGTGCATCTACATTACAAATATCGATTATCCTCCTTGGCAACTTCTTTTTTCTGTAGCAAAAAAATCGAGTTCTTTGCAGAAATTTAAGTTGCCAGCAGTGCTTTGGAAAGGACACTGCATAGAGTAAGTCTTATCCGAACTAGTTCTATTTTTTACCATAAACTAATATTAAACAAATAAAACGAGGCCTTTGTTCGACTTTCTATCGATGCAACATCGAATGGATCGATATCTAATTCCCTAAAACGACAGATTAAATGGGTCAAAAGATCTGAATTTGTGACAAATGACAATCAACAGGTCTGACATTTGATCCATAATCCCGGATGATATGACTTCTCGGACGATCCTTCCTCGATCTTCCGATCATATTTTGCTAGCCCTCCGGGACTTGCTTAGCAAGACAAAAAATCGTATTTAACAATAAATTTTTTTTACCATGGCTGGACGTGACATCTCAAACAATGGCTGACATTTTTGCCGGTCTCGACAGCGGATCATCACAACTAATAAATTTCCGATACGATCGATCGATCATACCAATCTTTCGTCCGGCATATCTTCAAGTTCGGTCAAATACCGAATAGCTGAGAGGATCACTGAGTGATCGTGACCATCAAAAGAACAAACCGATCGAACGCATAGAAGCTACTGGGCAACGATCGCGCCGCATTCTAACCCTTTTGCAAGATCATCTTTTCGATATTTCGGGCTACAATCGCTGGAAAATTTTTACAAATTTGTCGCTATGACTTTCAAAAATTTTCCTCGATCACTTCGAAAAGAAGGACGATCGATCCGCCCGAAAAGGATCGATGTAATTTGTAGGCTGGCGCGATTTTAATTAGCGGTGCGCTCGAATTTGATTAAAGGCAAGAAAGCGATCTTATCCTATTTCGGGTCGAAGTGGGTGTGGAATTACAGGTGAATATAAAACGAAATTTTAGTAAAACAAATATTCGATTGGGACCAGGGAAAAAAGGACCCAGTTTTAAAGTTAGATCAGAGCTGGATTAAATTTCGACGTTGCACTTGAATTTCTTGAAGAAAATGAAAGTCTCTCGTGATCTTTGATCATTTTCGATAGTCGATTTTCGCCTCTCGCTCGGATAATCGCTTGAAAGGGAAACTTAATCGATCAGTTGTTTTCCAGTCGGTCCAATTAGCGGAAAGTAGACAATTAGCGGCCAATGATCGACAAATGGCTATTACGAAATGTTTCGCATACCGCGAATATTCGCCGGTCTTCGGTGCGTGGACTGAACCCTGGTCCGTACTTTGATCAGCTTTTTTTTCCCTATAATAAACGGCCATCAATAGCACCGTAAAATAATTTTACAAGAAGAAATTAATTATATGAGTCGGTACTATGCTGATGGCAGGTTTGTACGGTCAAGCCGCCGTCGCGTTTTTTTTGCGGAAAAAAAATTGTCTTTGTGGCAAATAAGCTGACAATTAATTGAAGGTAGACGGCAAGTGCGTGGCGATCAGCAGTTGTTGGTAAGTTGACCGGTATGATGACCGAAAATAATCGATCACCGCCGCAAGATTGCAATTTGTGTCGGGATGCCATTGCCACCTTGACAAGTAAATCTGCCGGACAAGTGCAACACAAGGAGCACCGATCGACATACGCACGCGCTTGATCACTCTCCCCGTGTAATCATTGTAAATTAAATGTAAACTTTAATTTAACGATTATTGCGGCCGGATTACGCCGTTTCGCATTTTCATCTTGTTTTGCATTTTGAAATAAATTGTTGTCGGAGCTTGACCGCCCGAAAATTGGACACGGTGGACCGCACCGAGCGCACCGATCTAAAGGTGCAGGAACCGCCTTGCAGACTTTACGGTGCCATTTAGCTCGTCTCCCGTAATGAAAGACTAATTGCAGCCGCTGACAGAAAACTATTACATCAGGTAGGTAGGTACCTTACATCGATTACGTTTTCTTTTTCGCAAAGCACTCGCCGAATATTCAAATTGTTGGGCAAAATTTCCAAGCATACGCAACTAATTACTCGGTTGCATGCGTGACGAGGACGCGACTAAGACGTCGACTTTTTATGCAAAACGGCTCCTTCGAAGATGATCCATAACGTCAAGGAAAGCAAATAGCCAGCCAAATGAAAAGTGCCCTGTGAGTTACGAGCAAATGCCGCTGATTGATTAATTCGCAAACGAGTCGAATGCGACAGGTCGCCTTAAATCAATCTTATTTGGAATTTTGCGATTGGAGTTGTAAAATTGCCGAGCGGCAATTATGCAGAAATTTAAAGTCGGACTTCACGAGAGCAGAACTAAAGGACAAAGCTTCAATGCGGCTAATTCGAATGCCAGAAAAACAAGAATTGCTTATCTTGTAGTTCGCGAAATTCGATAAAAATTATTCTGCCCTATGGTCAGGTAGGTGCCTACCTTTAAACTGTTTAATTCACCAGTTTCTTTAATTTATAGGTGCAATAATGTTGTATCTATACGTTTGAGATATGCAAGACATTCAGGTTTAAGAGTCACTTCGAATTTACCATTTTTGTTCGCGCCTTCAAAATTGACATAAAATAATTGGGTGATTGAAATAAGAGCTCCATATAACATTATATAGGTAGTATGTATATGGCTCATTAAACACTTACAATTAAACACTTGATGCTAACCTATTTTTCCAAGTCCAGCGAAGCCTATTTTGTCATCTTTTATACGAGAGTAAATTTATTAAGCTTAAGCACTTTTGTAGTTATTTGCCTTTTATCTAAAAACCAGTTTAGCAATTGAGCAATTCCTTTTTCTTTAATGAAGTGTAACTACAAACGTTCCACAAAACGTTATATACCCGTAATACCATGGATACACTGCTTGTATACAAATTACTTTATTCAAATCATGGTATGCGATACAAGATGGCATGATACACAGCCCAAACATGTTATACTTTGACATTTAGCTGTCAAAAGCAAAATTCTTGATTTCAAGCGTCTATCAATTGTAGTATTGTGATTATATTGTGATATTTTAAAATTAATGTGAATTCAACGCAGCAACAAAATTTAATGGAACTTTTAATTAATCTAGAACAGCTAAAAGTGCATTTCGAAATTTTAACAGTGAAGAAAAAAGGCTTCGACTGCTCGCTCTTCGTGCCAAACGTCGCAGTGTGATGTTCCCACGAAAAGCACTTTCATTGCTAATAAAGAAATGTTAAAGTGGACCATCACATCACACACAAAAATGAAAACACGCTCAAACAATTTTAACTGACGTAAGGATATAAAAATCCATAACTATCATTCATTGGAATTTCAGTTGATTTCAGTTTTAGATGGCGCTGATGGCAGTTAAAAGAAGGCTATATCAGCTAAAATCATCGAATATATACAAGGAAAGAGGTTGGATATTATGTAGATATCAGCTCGTTGACGTACTATATGCAGATTATTGGGTGATACACTGGTGATATTGACGATATTATGATTTGTATACGAGCTGTGTATCCAAGGTATAATACTTACATCCTTCTGGTATTGCTACTTGGATCACTTCAACTTCAAATTTTACGCTACTGACGATATCTTCTCTTCTGAAAACATATTATTCCTTACAAAAGAACACAGAAAAAATACCAGAAAAAAGAATTTAGTGAATGATCCCTTTTTTCATATAAAAAAATTGTTCGTTTGGAATGTTTTTAAAACAACCGTGACTATCTGGTAGTGAAAAATAATAACTGAGAGCTTTTATGAAGCATCAACTATTTTCGCTCCAACGGTAAAATAATTATTTAAAAATTCGTTAACGGTATGGAAGTTATTGAAACGTTATTGAAAACGGACACACGCTTGTAGTTTATTTAACACTGTTACATTTTATACAGCTACCAATCTCTCCATATTATTTTTTTATTTTATCACCCACACCTGTACCCCTTGAACCATGTTGACCAGTTCAATATAAATTCCATAATTCAATTTCCTAGAAAAATGTAGATTCAAAAATCTAAAAATTTTGTCTAAATCCTACCTCAACTCCCACCCTCACACACTTAAATCGCTTTCAGCCATCCAGAAAGTTACAACCTAAAGGTGTTCATCCAATCTAACGCATAACAAATTTTGAATTTAATATCTCAAAGGGTTCATAAGATTCGAGTCATCAAAACGTTTGGGTACGGCACGGCGGTCAGACAGACAAATTTTGTTGGGGGTCTATACTAGTCTGGAGACGTGAAAAAATTGTTTAGGGTAAGCATATTTTTTAAATCGATCACAATACATAATTTATTACTGAAATAAGTTATGATGAAGAATAAGAACGTCTCGAATTAGTTAATCTTCGTCCATCATAAGTTTGATGTTTCAAATTCACAGCATTAGCGAAAAGTTCGCCGAAAATGCAAGCTCAACCCCTTCTCTTTACAAAAGGGTTCAACCCAATTCAAAGGATTAATGAGATACAGGCTTTGACTGCTGTCGTTTAACGGATATTTCAGGTGCTACAATTTACTATGACTTACATGAAAAAAGAAAATTTATATATATTAAATTTTTGGGGATAGTTCGATCGCAATCAGTTTTAATGCCCCTTTTTCATTGATAGGATTGGTCTTGTCCATCTCTTCTGTTTTCCCTTCAGACTTGGAACTCTATAGAAGTTGGTGGATGGGTTAATTGTGTAATACATAGAAATGAACAATCGATACATAAATATGATGAAAAATAAAGTGCTAAAACTTAAAGCATTGTTGCTATTCAATACCCACAAAGTAAATAGGCCACAATCTGAAAAGCCACTAAAAATCTAAAAGACCGCTGACAATAATTAAAGAGAAAACTGAACGCAAGATTTAAAAGATTGCTGAACATAAATAATAATTATAATTAAATATCGAGTTGCATATTAATTTTGCATTCGAAGTATAATGGTTTAATTAAAAGGTTGTTTAAATCATATTTAATAAAATATATAAAAAGTCACTTTACTGCACTTTTGACAATCGCTACACGTATGAACTTTAAGATATTTAAAGTCAACATAAGAAAACCTGAAGTACGTGATGTAGGTACGAAGTTGATTTATTATTTATGCAAATGCACATAATTACGATGCAGAAAAATAATACACCGATCTACTTGTATACAAAAATTATATAATAAATATTTATAATATGTGCGTGCGAGTACTTCAAGCAAGTATAACTACCGTAGCCAATAATATTTTCTTTTTACGGAATAAATATTTAGTTACGAAAGTGTGACATTGAATTAAGAAAATGGTAATTAATTAAAATGATAAATTGATTAAGTTTTTAAAATCTTGAAAACAAACTGTTAAAAGATGTCATTTTCAAATTTTGTTATTGTTGAATTGGGCCATCCTTTAGCGTACCCTTAAAAATTTCAAAAAGATCTAAGACTAAATCCGAAAGGCCTGTCTCTTAGTAATCGAATTTTTTTAGATTTTTCCGGCCTGGATTTTAACCTTCGGAATTTTTCCGTGATCCGAGAAGCTATGAAAATCCAAAATTATTTCAAGATAAATAAAACCTATCTTCTTTAGCTACTCTAATTTTGTTTCATGCAAGGATATAAGAATGCGAATAGACTTTGATTCGTAATCAAGTCAGTTATAATTTTAAAAATAACATTAAAATTCAATTTCAATGAACATAATTTTAATTTTTCGATCAAATTGAACTTCATTCTAATATTTTATCGTTGGTTTAGTTGAAAACTTATACCGATTTTATGTTCTTTGAACAATTTTTTTGATACGATTTTGTTAAACATAAATATTTTAATATTTTTTGGTTTTATGGGCGTAGTTCTTTGTGTATATAGCGAACAGAATACCCCGAATGGGATTACTCGCAGCTTTGGCTTTTGACATTAAAAAAAAATTAATTTTGATAAATATTTCAGCTTCCTTTACAAATAAAATCCGGAAGCAAATCAGAAATTTTCTTTATAAACTTTTTAATTTTTTCATTTACTAAATACCTTTTAAGATCTCGATTTTGGTTTTGCATTTTTATTTTTCTTTATTTCTGGGTTTCCCGTTTTTGGATTTTTCAATTTTACTTTATTATTTTTATAAAAAGCTCGATCACATGCATTATGAAATTTTAAAAAAATTAAAGCTTAGATTATGATAGAAAATAAAAATTTGGTACGTTTCCTTAAGGGTGATAGGATAGGGCTTTAATTACAAGAATCCTTTCATAAATCTGCTTGGAACTATTACAGTAGAAGTTTTTTGGATCAACCACTTTTTCTGGAGAAGGTTTGAGAGAAAAACTTCTGAGTATTGAATGAACATAAAAATATTAATATAATTTAATTTTTTTTAGTTCGAGGGGGAAAGAGCTGAAATTAGTAGTAATTTGTGCTCCAGAAGATGCTTATGCATACAATGTATGTATGCAATTGAAAATTTTGTAATATAAATACTTTTTTCGAAACGTCCTTATTTACAAATTTAGAGAAATAATACATTTATTCATTTTAAACTTTTTTAACAGTACAGATAGGTGGTTTTTTTTTGTTAATGTTACATCGATAAATGTTGCTACAATTTATACTCAAACACTACGAAGAAGCATTCATCTTTACAATTACAAACCTTACATCTCCATTAAATTTCGGGTTCATCCCCTCCGGTATACAAGATAAACAAATGCTGTCTTTGCCACCTCATACGATAAAATCATCCCAATGAAAAAAAAGCTCATTAATCCGAAATATTACATGGTCACCAGCGATCTCATCCAAACGATCGAAGAAAATTTATCTTCAAGGTGTAACCCGTTAAAGTTTACAGTCAAGATATGTCACCTGTTGATAATTGATCTTGCGCTCTTGTCCATGTGACTAATTGCATCACCGGTCGATAATTGCAGAATCAACTGATCAATTTCGCCCGGAACCTTCGCGGCTCCTTGATCAAAATGAAGAAAAAAAACATTTCTTAAAGATCGGCATCGAGTCTACTATACTACATTTACTATCCGTGCGAAATTAACAACAGGCGATCGATTGGAAATTAAAAGCTACGAGGAAATGACACTAATTATTCGCGATTATTACGCTAGAGGGTTTTTGGACCGACGATGAAAGTTTTATACCTACGGCGATCTGGTTCTTTTGAATACAGGTATGTAATATGGCAGAGGTTTTGACTGTTTTCCTGCGACAACGAGTTCACCTTGCCGAGTTGCGTAATACTAATGACCAAAGGGCGATTGTAGGACTTAATCGTGTGAAGAGAATAACAGACATCCTTTTTTTTCTGGAGGCCAAGATTAATGGTAGCTCGTCAGATGGAATCCTTTCGATTGTTTAACCATCAAAACACCATTAATAGCGTCGTCCTTAATTGCGGGTATCTTGAAAGGATTATTTGTGGTACTTACAATGCGGAAAGTCAAATCATTGGACTTGTTGACAGGAGAGGTCCATTAAAACGCTATCAACCTGTCTTATATAGCGACACGCAATCCTGTCCAAAAAAAAGATAAATGAAGTCATTAGGTGATCAGCTCTCAAACCCAATTTTTCAACTGATAATTCTTCAGGTTGCATGTACACAACTTAAAAGATTTCAGCGGCGCGTTATCTAATTGCTAAAAAAAATGTTCCTCAATGATCTCGTTGAGTAGGTAGTTTGCACGAATTATGTCTTAGAAATGATCGGAAACACGAAAATCGTCCGCGATCAATTTGTTTTGCTGGAGGAATGTCGCTTGTGGTCTTTTCTATAGACATCTTCCGTTTGCATATATGGAAGACATCCCGTCTGCAATTGCACCTTAACTTGCCGATCACGTACTTGGAGTGCAGACACTGCATGATTCAAGGTAAAACTATTTTCATTCATTGCGATCGGTGTACAAGACATAGGCGCCTTATGCCTCCGAACAGTCTTGAATTCATTCATGGAACGAGAAGAAGGTTGCCCGTGGTTCAGTACGGTCAAGAGAACTGAAGACAAGATCTATTGCACCGATCGTACATCTTAGCCGTTGTCGGGAAGGTGCGCATATCGAAGCTCAGCCAGATCCGATTGCAGCATAATTGCATGACCTTTTCAGGCAAAGACTAACGACGGTTTAAGTTTAAGTAGTGGTCAGTTGATCAGCTAGCTGGCTGCGTTAGCGCCTTTTTGTAACGTGCCGGTGACAAGTCCATCACATTAAGGTAAGGTAAGGTAAAGGTAAGGTGAGGTATACCTAAATTTCGTGTAATATATCGCCGGCTATAAATCGATAGTGTGAATTTTTATTCCGATATAAACGAGCGAAATGGGCAATTTTAATGGTACGCTGAAGAGTTATTACGCACCTTTGTGAAAGTGCAAGGTACAAAATTTTCTTGTCCCTTAGTACGGTATGGTGAAACCTTGACTACCGTCATCTTATTACACTTATCGCATTTAGTTAATTAATGGCGTGTAAGTTATGAGTTAATAAATTGATCCACATATTAATGAAATTCGGAAACATTATGAGCAACCCGACTACGAACTTAATACTGCCGACATTTTCTTTCTTTGAAAATGTCGTATTTTGTGTAATAATTTATTGACCACGGTTAGGATAAATTACATCGTGATAATTGCATGATGTTGAAAACTCACTACAATCCTCAACCTGTATCAAAGCGAAACGAGCTACTAATATTAAATGGATGGAGTTTGCAGGTGGGACACGTAAAATCTTGGACCGTGGTGTCTTAAGACTGGGACAAGTGTAATGTGGTTTGCAGGGAAATACGTTTGTTTGTTTGTTATTGTTGCTCCCTCGATTTATATTTGAATTAACGGTGACTAAGAAATACCCAGTAGGAGGATGCATATTTTTATTGGGGTATTAAATTCCGTTTGATTTTTTTTTATAATTACAACATTTGATGATATTTACTTAATTTTATTTCGGATTCAAATTTCTTTCTTTTTTCACATGCTTTTTTCATTTAATTTGAATTTATAATTTTTCTTTAATTCCTCTCAATTCAAATTTCAAAATTTATATCGATTTCACTTATTATGGTATGTTTCAATTGTTTTTATATTTTAGATATCTATTGTCTTCATTTTTCATAATTTTTATTTGATTCAAAATAAAAAAAAATATAAAAAATAACTATAATTGTATTTTGATTTAATTTTACTTGTTTTAGTTGAATCTTTTCAAATTTAAAAGTTTTTTGTACTGCCATTTTAAAGTCCATAACAATTACCTTTTTGTGATGTCATTTATTGTATTTTATTAATAAATTTTATATCATTAAACATACAATTTCGTATTGCGTATGTACCTACACAATTTTATTTCTATTTAATTTCCAACTCCAAATTATTTTATTTTTCTTGATTATTGCAATTTATTTCAAGTTTACTACCGAACATATTTTAGTTTTACATAATTGTGGGTACAATTTCAATGCAAACCCATTTTCTTCTTTATTATTATCCAATATTATTATTATATTTTATTTTATGGTACCTTGAATTCCTATTTTTCAATTCTACTTGATTTTTGCTTCATTTTATTTTGAATTCATAACAACTTACTTTGGATTTCTGTCCGGTTTACTTAAAAAAACTATATACTTTTAATTTTTTCACATGATTTTGTTGATCTCATATCAAATTAACTGAATATTTTGCTAAATTAGAATCGTGCTGATTAATTGATTTTCAATATTTTTACTGCGTTTTTTTCTGTCAGTTTAATATAGAGTCTAAAAAATATCAAAGCTTTCTGACCTACATCAAAATTTTATTAAAGAACTTCAATTGCAAGCCTCGATAGGTTCTTTTCACTTACTTTCAAATGGGTTGAATTGTATTCAAGTGTGAATTACTTGGTGGAAATTCACAAAACGCTTAATTCCCATATTTAGAATCGTATACCTGCCATTTGCCAGCCCATCTTACCCATATTTATCAATATCAGACCCCTTTTTTCGACATGATTATATTCCGTTCTTGTTATACTTTCGATCCTCGGCTATTGTATTAAAAATATTCACACACTCCACTTTTTTTTACGCAGTACCTTTCCAACGTGACAATTTCACTAGTTTTTCCGGAAAATCTCTCTGTGAAAAATGGCATAGGATCGTATTTTAAATGAGCTAGGCGGCGTTGTCCTTTCTTCGATTTAATTTCGGCTTCAACTCCTTGGAATCGATTTGTTTGATTGAAACACAGTCGCGTGAAAGGTAAAATAAAGTGGGTACCCCCAATGGATCGTAGGGCCGAATATACAGCAAGAATCGGGGCCAGACAATACAAGAATTTCTCCCTTTAGACAAAGACGCGCTTCCATCCGATCCTGTCAAAACAAACAGTCTTGGAAAAATGGGAACCTCCTGCTATTTTGTCCTTTATTGTGCGGTTATTGTCGTAGGATCGCATTTTTGATTAATGCGTGACATAAACATTTAAGGATCATATCGGACGATATCAGACCTTGTGGGATGCCGATCGATGTCTGATTGAGATAACGACTTTTTTTCGTTATAAGGATCTTTTTTTGGTTGTCTTTTGAAGCACACAAAAGAGGGCGAAGACATTTCTATTATGTGCGGGTTTTGTTCGCCAGCCAAAGGGTTGATGGATGAGCGAGCGTTTTACTTTCATATGTAAATCGATCAAGTGTTTCTTTGATTTTATGCTCTTGAACTTGAATCTTCGGTACTCGATCTACTTTACATCGTTTAAAAAAAATTAAACCAAGCACTGAAATAATACTATCAAAATAAAGAAGCCTCAAAAAAATATCTAAGACAACTTTATGTCCTTTCTTTCTATTAAACTCAACTTAGGACCCATACACCATTTGACTCTAATTCTTTTACAACGTAATCGAAAAATATTTTTGAAAAATATTCCAATCCGTCTGAAATTCAGCGGGTACAGACCTTTGTCCAATTTCCAATCTTAAAAGGATCTTGCTGGGTAATAAATTTCGAAATTTATCCTCCGCCATTGACGTCTAATAAAGATTGATCAGATTTTATTATTTTTTATAGAATCAAGCAATTTAGAATTTTTTTTTATTATGCGCACGACAAACAAAAAAAATTTCTCCTTTCTTCGAAAAGGATACGATTTCTTCTTCCTGTAATCCGATTATTGGGTCTCAGCTGTAATTAGTAGCGGAATTTGTCGGAATTTTCTTTGCGGTGTCAGTCGGACACTTGAAGTTATGAAATGATACTTTAATAAGGGATAATAAAGTGGTTCGAGGATCGTAGACAGGCATTGTTGAATTTCTTATACGGGGTACTTAAGGATTTTCATTGATTATTGCTTCAAATAAGTATTACGGCTACAATTGTCTTTGTTCCCTCCGTTTCAGAATTTAAAAAATTCTAACTAATATCAAATTTTCCGTCGAGCGGGAATTACTCGAAAATAGCCCATCTGACTGCTACGTAATTTTCTACCGTGATCGCGATTTAGGCCAAAAATAAAAATTGCTTCTTTTTTAAAGATCATTGAATCTTAATTTAAAGACAAAAAAAATGTATTCCGGAAGCTTGTGTAATAAAAATGATATTTTTATCTTCAGTTTAATATCGAGGTCATAGCTTTTGTTTTTTATGATAACTCTTGACTCATTACAAAATGTTTCGGCGTAAATATAATCGTTTAGTACCACACGAAACAAAAACGTTAATATTGCAGTGAATTCACAAATAAATTGAAATTTATGCAACGAAATGTGTTAAAGATGGGCCTTATTTATGGATGTTATATAGATGTGTAGCAGGAAGACTTTAAAATTAATTAAAGTCAACGCTATGGGCATTTAATTACGCATAAAATAAAATTGTAATATAACCGTAGTTCCATATAATACGAAGTTTATGATTTTTTCCATACAAAAATGCTAAGGACGCTTTAACGTTCGTTTCAATGAAACTTTATATTAAGGCCGCGTAAATATTTCGCTGGAAGAATATTTTGATTTTGAACGAATAATCCTGGTATCAATACAAAAGACGAGCTAACAAATGTACAGAAATCGATTGACACTTTAAACCTAACTAACTACAAAATCTATAAATATGCACTATACTAAAACTTATATAAAATTAAATGCAACAATTCGAGATGTAAAGTTAACCAACTCACCGGAAATTTAGATTTATCAATATTTTGAAAATAAATCAATTTAAAATATAATTAACCTTCAATTTATTAATATCCATGTAATAACACTTGATAATCATCAGCCATGTATTCTCGCTAAACTATCTTCATAAATTGAAAGTTAAGAAATTATTAATATTAATAATTTATGGTGAAGTGCGAGCGTAAATCACATGGTTGTTTATTCATATAAATCGCAATTATAATTTATATGAAAAATTGACCCCTTTATGCCTGAGGTTAGTGAATTTATGTTTAAAGATTGCTAAATATCACTTTACGTGTTACTAAAGAGAAAATGTACTGACCATTTTGACAATGTTATTCGTTGTTTAAACAATTTCGGAAAGTTAATTAGGCAAGCATTTCTCGCAAGTAAAATGGAAATAACTGTTTAAATAAAATAAAATTCTACTTTCTTTTTTCTTGAACTTTTTTCGAATTCATCGAAAGATCTATGCAAATAGGAAATTACTTTAATTTATGTTTTGTTGTTATGTTATTTTGTTTCTTCTGCTTGTAGAGGTTAATATTTCTGCTCATGTACTGGAAAAAATTCCGTCTACAGCGATCATAACCACCCAAATACAGGATCTTCCTGTCCGACATACAGTTAAATTAAAATCAACAGCTAAATCGGTGTAACCAACATCAGACGATTTTTCTAAAGTTGATTTTTAGAAAAATCTATTCGTTGAAAATTAGAAGAACATGTTTAGACTATAACGACAAATGTATGCGATGGTCACTGTTATCTACCCAAGAATTCCGCAATAGTTGAGAAATACTGCTGTATTATTTTCCTCGCATGTATATTCTGTGCGACATGTTACGCAGGCGTGCATCCGTTTCGGAAGGTTGTCTGCAGGTACGTCATTTGGAGGGGGGAGGGTGGGGCAGGGGGACAATTTGTCCCCACCCTGAATTATGTATATATGTATATTTATATATAAAAATATATACAAGCATAACACCTTGCCCCCCCCCTCTAGAAAAAACTGAAATGACGTCCCTGGTTGTCTGCTCTCTCTAAACTGCTATAGTTGCAAATTCGTCTAGTCCTAGGTATTATTGATTTTAAAAATCTAGTAACAGGGGAAATTATGTAAAAATAAAAGTAAAATTCAAAAGTAAGACTTCTTGATTTGAAGAATGAGCACGGACAGAGTGGCTAAGAACATTGGTGATCAGAAATTTTAAACTATATGAATTAAGGTCACTATTTATCATTACTTCAGGAGGCCAGGGCCCGATTTGGGCTGTCACGCCATTGATGATGATTTATCATTACTTACGAAACAACAATAAACTTTAACTTCACACTAGCTTACATCATAAGTAAGAAATCAAATATTATAGCAAGGACTATTAAGTATACAGACTATTTGATTCCACAAAAAAAATTGCTTTTATTTTGGCACTGCAATGCTTGCAACATCAACACGAGCAAATATAAGAGAATCACAAATTAAGTTTTCTTTTCAATAAAATTTATGTAAATAATTCGCATTTGTGTACAGCTAGAGTAGCTTCCAAGAGAATTCAGACACTTAATGGTTAACCCTCAAGAGTTATGTCTCGATACCAATCAGCAACGACATGAAGTATATTATAAGTAAAATGTAAATCTTGTTTTATTTAATCAAAATCGGTTCAGAAGTTTTCGAATTGTAATTGGGCAACAATTCAGCTTTTCTTGAAAAATCACAGAAAATTTTGTTCTCTAATATGTATAGGTTGACAATGGAATAGATTAGCTACTAATTGTGGCTTATCCCGAAGTAAAGTTTTCAACACGGTATAGCCGAAGAAAATCCTTGCTTTCTACCTGTGGTTTTGAATGCAACGAACCCGTTCACAATTCCTAGAAATAAGCCTCTTGAATTTTACAATACGTAATCGAGACCCCACACTGGGCGCCATGGTAACGGGTTGTCTTTATTTCTCTGAATGATTATAGCGTCGAGAGATTGCTGAAACTGATTTGGAATGGTAAATAATAAAGCGTCATTCAATATTTTCGATTTATTTATTCCGCACCGACTTGTGGTAATAAGCCTTGATGGGCTGAAAATAATTCCTCACAAATAGTTGGTCCATATTACAACCAATAAAGAGCGACCAATTAGAACATGCCATGACATCGGACTATGAACAAGCATCTGATTATTTTAAATATTCTGTACTTTATAGAAGATCCCTATTTTGATTGTCGTCTAAGCAAGTAATTTTAAGTATAACATCTCGATCATAACAATTGTCTCATCTGTATACAATTATGCTCTCAGTACAGCGGTTATTTTTCGCGTCGGCACATCCTTGAGATTTCAATTGATAACCTCGACTTTGAGATTAATAGCGCAAAAAAGTAATAATAATAATTCGTAACCGTCAAATTAGCCCATCATCTTAAGGACCCGAGCAAAAATTTAACGACCTTTCTTTTTGATATTATTTATCTCCCCCAAAAAAACCGCCACACGAAAAGATGACCTCGTTTATTTCAAGTACCTGACACCATAATTATAGGTCATCAAATTGGTGAATCAAAAACTAAAAAAAAGCAAACACCAACCACCTCAAATAAAAATCGACTGTCCTGGGTCCAATTCGCGTTCAAATCACCGAAAACACCATCCATCATCATAAAATGTTATTATTGCCGGGCAGAGATCCATCAAAAAGCCGAGACTATAAAAATTACGCAGGTATTCGCGAAAAAATAAATTCATAATACTAGTAACAAAAATACATACGCCTGCGAGACCCTCAGCACCGTGTCGGGGTTAAAAGCTTAAAGCCGAGTGCACACTTAATGAGTGAAATTTATTTATGGACGTCGAGGATCGTTTCTGGTGCGATTCGCTCAAAAGGTAGGTGCGTTCCTGTAATGAGCATTTCCTTCAAGCGACCCGTTCGATATACCTGAGAACCGGCACTCGGACATATCACAGCCTGATGCTCAACGTGTGCATGAAGTCATTATGATTGCAATTATCTTTCACTTAATTGTGCAGTACGCGAGGATCATAAACAAAGAAAAAGACATTTGGGCAAAGTTACGGGAATTTTTTCGTTCCAATTTTATTACTTCATAAATCGAAAACTTGGAGCTTCAGGTAAGCTGGTGGATCCCGTCCGCATTCAAGATATTTGTTTTAATAAAATTTCGTTTTATTGACTCGCTGAAGATTGAAATGCCATCAAAGAAAAAATGGTCCAAGTACTCGTACGGCATGCATTCAGTAAATTATTAACAAAAAAAATCGAACCGTGTCTTTTATTTTATGGGTAGAGTCTTAATTAAGTAATGCCCAGTTCGCATTGCAATGCGCAGCTAATGAAAAAAATTTTTTTTAGTTCTCTTAAAAACTTTGCCCACGAAAACTTTATAACTGATTTACTTACACACGTAATCGCATAAAGTGCAAACATTTTAATAGTCGATAATAACAGTTTATCGTCGTTATAAGTACCGAAAAAAAATTATTTAATAAAATATGCAACGGGGCAGCTTATTCCTCAACGAATACTTCGTCTTCTAAGATTTATGTACGTTGTGTCAGAGGTTCATCGCTTAAAGCGCAATCCCATTCACTTTTGCAGTGGCAAAATACTCATTTAATAGCTACTGGCCGCCCGATAAACAAACAGCAGGCATTCGCTTTCTTCGCGAATTTTCTTAACTTGTAAAGCAAATGATTTAATTACCCTTTTGTGTATGAAGACTGGGTGAAAATTCGCACGAAGCCTCTAGCGAGAAATCGTTCAATCATAAAGGCCACCAACACGGTTATGCTCGTCAAAAGTTTGATCGAAAATTTTAGGAATCGAATTTTTTTTTCTGAATTTTAAAGATCAGAAGGTGTTTGATATCTTATCCTTATTAGACTAGTCTAATTGGCCATTTAACGAGGACAATAATTTTATCAGATTGCAATTAGCTCGAATTGTCGTTTTTCGGGGAAACTTTTTACAAACACCCCGAGAACTAAACAAGATAGCATTATAAACTTCAGAACAAAATGCGGTGTAACGAAATAGATGATACAATTTCGATCCCACTTCATGATTCACTCACCAGTAACAAAACGGAACGCGCAATGATTCATCTAAGAATCGTAAACAATACCTCGCCTAAGTGAATCGTTAGTGATTCACTGGCGAGCCTTTTGGTTCCGCTGGAGTTACATAAGAAACTCTAGTGTATTTTTGTGATTGTATGCATCACAGTTTATTGTTTAAATAAATATAAACCCTGTCCAGTACCGACCATCTTTTTTGTCCTTTTTGAATCTCATTGTTATGAGTCGCAAGCAACAATATTTTATGGTGGGTCTAGTCTTCATTTCCTGGCGATTGTAATCAAAATCTCTGGTTACAATTTGCACCCATTGCGGGGCTGAAGCTAAAAGGAGCACGTACAAAGCGCAACATCTGTCCACGCGAAAAAGGGGTAACAACTGAATTTTTGAATTTGTAACCAGTTGAATAATTTCTCGTTCGCCGTACGAATACGGCGCGGTAATATGTCGAGCAGGTGTAACTTGTACGATTGAATTTTGTCAACAGATTTACTAGCAGTGTATGGAATATGGGCAAATAGCATGCAGCACACGTCGAATTTTCGTTCTGAATACGAACAGGATCATGCAACCCTCATACGCGCGTATGCGAATGTAAAGCAATGCGAGCAGCAGCTGTATGAACACGTCGTTTTCCGACACCCTAGCTCCTTGGACCCTGTAATCAACTAAGTAAACTAGAGGCTCGCACGCTTATTCCGAAATTTATTATCCGCCCTCTCTGCATAAGCACACACTAGGCCTAGTCCAATTATTGTCAAGGTTTCTTGTATTGTTACCTTAGTTCCTTATCAGTGCGGTAACCGGTATCAGAATTTCTACCTATGAAATACTTAGGGAGCTGAGGCAGTCATTGTATTGCTCTATCTTTAGGTATTTGATAATGTTAACAGTACCCGAAATTTTGGGGTTCATACAATGTTTGCAGTATTTGAGCAGATGTCGACTCTGGCAAACTAGCGTAGGGTCATTACCTTTGCTGTTTGTACGGTTCATTTACTCCTGAAATCGGTTTTTTGGGGGTGAAATACTCGGAATGCCGCACAAATTTCGCTACATCACTACCGCAAAAATCGCAATGCCACGCGTTCAATTCTTTGAGCAACCGAAGATTGTGTTCATGCTATTCTTTGAGCAACCGAAGATTGTGTTCAGGCTTTCATCCCCTTGAGGAAAAAAGCCGCCTTAGCAATTGATCGCAATGTGGTAGCAAAGCGATCAGGATAATGACGATAATGACTTTATGCAATCCGCGAAGTGCAATAGTTTACCTTCGAGGCACGGCTTAGTACCTGAAGGGACGCGATGTTCGCGCAATTGACAAAGACTTTATAGCAATTTTCGGAAATTTTAATTAACAGTAGAGGAATGCTGTTTTCGTTTGTATTGCGATTTTTATCAATAATCTGATCGATTAATTATTTTCGTGAATAGCTACAGGCTTCAGGTATTACCTGTATCTCGAACTGGCAGTTACTCAGTAGGACACTTTTTTCACCGAAAAGTTGCCCGCATTTTAACCTCGCTGCAACATTAAAGGTGCAATTTTTCCGAACAGATGAGACCAGCTCCTTGAGCATAGTTTTCGCAATGATAAAGTAAGACCGAATGGTATTATTTTAAATTATGATCGGTCTTAACTTGCTTTGATTAAGCGAAGAGAAATTGTTCAATGGTGCGGCTCAATAAAAAAAAATTTGTGCAGCACGCCAATAAAAAGTATGTGGGATGTCTACATATGGGCCACCTGTAGAAGCATATTTTTGTACTGTGTACTCGAAAGTGGCGTGTAACATTCAAATAAATCAAAAATGGAATTTTTGTCGGTGACAATTAAAATTAACTTTACCAACTGGGCGAAAAAGTGTCCATTCCACCTATAATTAATGTGAACGTGATATAATAAAATTATTTAAAACTGTTAATTTTAATGGATTTTTTCAAGCTGTTCCCAGAAAAGAGATACTGTATTATTACCTCGGCTAATGGCATAATCCAAATTAGTTAATTTGGAGCTTTATCACGCAAATTTTACCGGTATTTTTTTTATCTGTAACGTCGCTATAAATTACGGAAAATCGCAAAATTGTAACTGCGAAATTGTGAGTGGGATTCTTACAGATTTTTTTCCAATAAATTTCAATTAGTTCCACCTTAAACTTAGCACTTCCGTCTATCACACCGCCAGCCAGTTATACAAAAACAAAGTAAATCATACACAGAAAGTTATAAGGAGATTTTGATGTAAAACAAGTCGCACTTAGTTTATTTCTATTTAAAAGAATCACAAAACATAATAGAGAGGCACAGCAAGTCGCACGTACACACCTTGTTAGTTTCCTTACGACTTGTCGCACGCACGTGCAACATGTTCGCACATACATGGCAGATTCAAGCAGGTGTGAGATAAAAAAAAAATCGACGCATTGAATTTATACGATTTCCTTGGTTTTATTAAGAAGAAACGGAAATAATTTTCTTTAAAGTTAAGAATGAGAGAAGAGTTACATACTCGTATGTCTTCAATAGCGCTCTAACGAATCTTCAAAAAGCACTAATTTGAAAATCATATCATGAACAAATCTTGGAGAACAAACGTGACTTTCGGGGTAACTGCAGAAAATCATATTTTCAAACGAAATGAAATCTTTATGAATGAAAACAAATTAATCAAATGGAAAGGAAAATAATTTTATTTAATTTTGAAAATTATTTTCAGCTGTCTTCAAGGTTTTGTTACTCTTTGATGTGAACGAAACTTCGAAATTAAATCAAATTACAATGTTGAAAAAAAGAACGAAACTACTAAATAAATTTGGATTAAACTCAGGGATAAACCTTCAACTGGATTTTATTTTGTACACGTGTATACGCTTTTTATATTTAAAAATTAAACTTCCTAATATTATTAGAACTTCGTAATTTAGTTAATAATTTGTTTTAGTAAGGGTCTTGAATCCATCAATAAATAAATACACACCCTCTATGTAAGAACGCAATATACTGACTTAACGTATATTTTGCGAATTTGTAAATTTTTTTTGAGAAAATATGGTATTTTGAAAAATTAGATTTTGGGCCACGAGCTTATCAACCGATCTTATTTTTTCAGCTCTTTAATTTTTTGACAAGTTTTGAAAATATTGTTAATTATTTATTAGCGGTTATTAACAGAAAAATATTTTTTTTTGGTAGGGATAAGGCTGAAAAGTTAGAACTTGGTGTATGATATGCTGGTGGTGCCTTTGGTAAATGATATGGGGTAGAATGGAGCTCGAGTTCACAGGGTTGAAATTATGGTAATAGTTGAGACTTGCTTATATGTATAGAATATTTCAAATAATTGTTGTAGTAGTATTTTGATTTTTTTAAAAACAATTTATTCTTTTGGCAGTACCAATATGCATTTCGTTTCTCTACTGAAATATTTAAATTCATTTAAAAAAGGTTTCCTCTAATTTGAAATTGAGTTCGTTTAGTGTGTACGTTTTTAACAACCTCAAAGTAATTGCCATCCAAAGAACAACCGAAGACTGCAAGTATTGGACAAAAGCAATAAAAATACACGGAAGTACCATTTCAATTGGCATTCATGTCTAGTCCTTAAGCTTTCCGCTGGTATTTTGCCCATTAATTTTGCACCTTGCTACCCACATTTCAATAAAAAAAGCAAAAAAAAACTGATCACAACCAGCAGAACAAACAGCCGTTCCACCTTACAATTTTTTGCATTTTGCATCCACCCCGAGTGCACTTTCGGTGTAAGACGAAGCACACAAGATGAGCCGAATGAAACCAGAAAAACCCCAAACGTCTGCGTATATGGCTCCAGACTACATACGAGTACTGCATATGCACTTCGATGCACTTGGTAATAACGTCACATAGGTACTTTCGTAAGTGTACACTAAAAAGTAATAAAACCGACTGAGAAGCGATGAAACGATTGACTTAAGTCCTCGACGGTAATAAGGCTGCATGTGTTACGACTGAGTTATTTGCTCTATTTTGGCTTTAAGATCAAGCACTGGTTTAAGTTACTTCGCTTTGTCGTCATTGCGTCCGGCGACGTCTTAAGACTATTGGGACACATTCAAGGACCCATGCTACTGCGAATGTTGCTAATTGTGCACGTCTTATATTCGTACAGACAAAATAGCATTAAAATCGCGTACAGTACCCAGCGTTTGTTGGCCATTGAGTTTACAAGTTCTTCAAGAGTTTTGCCGTACTAAGTGCGCACTGTGGACAAAAGTCGGACTTGTGATGAAGCAAGTAAGCCGTACTAATAACGAGTAATTTTGACACTTTGATGTCTTGCCGATAAATTTGCGTAAGGATCTGCAGTTAACATGCATTGTTTATTCTTTAGTGGCACACTTTTACTGGTGTTGCATTTCTGTCACGAGTTTGTTCACTTTCAAAATTGGCCGGGCGTTCACAATTAATCAATTGACGAAGAAATGTACTGACTATATATTTTTTAAAATAGCTTTGTAGAGACTCGTAACATCTAACCCAAAATACATTCGACTGTTGAATACGTCGTTGTAAATATCATTCATTGGACAGCAATAGGCTAATTCCCTCCTCTATGGATAGTTTCCTAATTTCTCATCCTTTCCGCCCTACCTATGCGGATTTTTCTTTACATTATTTAAAGCCTTCTGCCAACAATTCCCAGACTTTTTATAAACGTACTTTTGTAGACATATCACGTTAACACTCACTATCCTATCTAAAAATGTTATCAAATTCCCAGTTGACGACAATCAATTACGTTACAGCTATCTTTCAAAAAATAAATCATGAAAGAAAAATCCCGAAATTCAAAATTTCAAAATCCCCAAATTTCTAATTTTCAAATGTTAAATTTCCAAATTTAAATTCTAAACATCAAATTTTTGAAGCATAACATCGCGAAACATGGAATACGACATTTTCGATATATTTTTTATTTTATAATTGGATAAAAAAAATCTGCCAATAGTCTGGGCGAAACTTTATTATTTTTAGGGTCAAAGTTCGGGAGCGGTCAAAGTCGGAGTGTATCATGAGTTGCTTCGAGATTTTTAGATTTCTTATGGAAAATTAATTTTGTTCTTAATATAAAAATATTTAAAATAGAGATTTTTAGCCGATTAAACATTGAAAAAGTCCGTGTAGACTATTCGAATTTCAGTATCTTATGTACACTAAAAACCCATAGAAGCAAAAACGAATTTGTTGCCTTATCAGAATTAAGAGATATGACGAATTGTTAAAACGTATACAAACCCATTACTTCCAGTTGGGGTTTGAATTTCGAAAAAATTGTGAAACAGGTTTTTAGACGATTTCATAAGAAGCAACTTGATATCTCATGAGACAAGACGGATTTTGAAAAATTTCTAAAAACGTAAGCAAACTCTTCACATCTCCTTGGTTCTGGAAATTCGAAAAATCGTGAATTGGTTGGCCGTAATAATCAATTTTACATCTCATCAGAACTAAGGAATGGCAAAAATTGTGAAAACATA
The DNA here is from genome assembly GCA_951812415.1 of Beris morrisii. Lineage (NCBI taxonomy): Eukaryota > Metazoa > Arthropoda > Insecta > Diptera > Stratiomyidae > Beris > Beris morrisii. Next base: position 165,577,750 of record OX638310.1, on the reverse strand, counting down.
TACAAACCCTTGGGGGTTGAATATCGAAAAATTGAGAAATGGGTTTGTAGGCGATTATATAAAAAGTCTGTGGAAATAAAAAGCGATCTAATATCTCATCGAACCTAAGAAATATGTCGAAACTTTGAAATGCATACAACCTCCTTACACCTCTTTGGATTGAATATCTAAAATACTGAAATTGACTTTTTGGCTTTTTTATATAGGAAACCTTAGGAAGTAAAAATGAATTCGATATATCACCAGATATGCAACCTCCTTACACCCACTTGGGGGTTGAATGTCCAAAAATCCTGAAAGGAGTTAATAAATAAATACGAAGACAGCACGAGAAAGTAGGAACCAATTCAATTTCTAATCACTTCTAAAAGAAATGACGGAACTCGTGAAAACGTGTTCAACCCGTTTATACCTTCCTAGGTGCTGAAAAAGGAAAAAACGTAAAAATAAGTTTTAGGCGATTATTACGCAAGCCCATGAATATGAAAAGATATTCAATAGCTGATAAGACGTGGGGATATAGTAGAATTCGTGAAAAAGTTTACAACCCTCTTTGCACCCCCTTAGGGGTCGAATTTTAAAAAATCCTGAAAACACTATCTAGGTATTTATATGAAGAATCCATAGAATAAAAATGAATTCAATATTTGGGAAGACCTAATAGATATGACGAAAACCGTGAAAATATATGCATTCCATTTTCACTGATAATTTTTTTTGCCCCCCCCTCCGAACGTTTTCTAGTTGATTTACATAAACGTACTGAGTTTCAACTTTGTAGCATAAGCCGTTCTATAGATAGGAAAAACACCCCCCACCCCCGTACCATACTACCCCTATAAAAAATTATATTTTTCCAAGATGCTACTACTATAGCTCTATCTAAATACCAAGTTTCAGCTTTATATCATTATAGGTTGTCGAGATATTAAAATCGGAACTTTTTCCTTTTCACCCTCTCCCACCCTCACCCTTTACACCCTCACTTCCAAAATTTTGTTTTCTACTAGGGGTCTATTAGGCCTACTTCTGGTAAAAATTTTAAGCATCTATCTTACACCGTTCTTGAGATATGAGACGTGATTTTTTAGAAAAATTCTTATCCCCTCCACTTTCATGCTCCACCGCTCCCTTAAAAAATGTTGCTTTCAGCAAACTTCATTTGTCAACCTTTATACACAAACCAAATTTTACTTGCCTAGTGCAATTGGTTCGTGAGATATCGTAATCTAAAGTTTTTTACCCCCCACTCCCGTACGCCACTGCCCCCACTCAAATTTTTCCATTGATCCATTCTCCTAGTATACCCAAACCCCTTCACCTATATCGGCAAATTTTTTGCAAATGGGTCCACTACTGAAGATCTATATAAATTCCAAATTTCAGCCTCCTAGCATAAGCGGTTGCTGAGATCTAGAAACCAAAATTTTCCGTCTAAAACACTTCCCCCTCCTCCCTCCTCACACCCCCACCTTTACAAACTTGGCCTCTTCAAGGGGGCTACCCTGTCTATTCATAAAAAAAATTTCAATTTTATAGCTTAAAGGGTTTGGGAGCTACGAGCCTTCGAACGATTTTGCGTACAGCGTTCGACGTACGGCGTACGGCGTACGGCGGACAGACGGACTGAAATTTTTTTTTGCTTTTTTCGTGTCTACTAGTCATGAAACGTGAAAAAAAATTTTTCAGGGTAGCAAATTTTTTTTTTTTAAAAATCGAAAACAATACTGTATTATTAAAATAATAAAGTAAAATATATAATTAGATAAAAAAAAATTCTAGACAATTGGCAATGGCGATAAAAGGATACTTGAATATATAATAGATATATGTAGATATAAAATAATTTAATTCATAAGTTAGTTATTATACAATATGTGAAAAACTACGCATTATAATTCAAATATCTTGTTTGATATACCCTTTAATTTTTTTAATTTTTGGGTACTCTAGAATTGTATGTCTACGAAATCTAGACGTTATTTAGAATTTGAGGAAGGGAAGTCATTAATATCCTCTTACCAAGATAATACAGTGCAGTACGACCCTAATAATTTTTCAACAACATATTGAAAAACAGGATAAAGTGATAAAAATTTGTATTAAATTTTCTGATTGCTTTTAGAAAAATAAATTAAGAAATAATGAATTGGGGCACTTTATCAAAATCACTTTTTCTTTCGGATAAAACTCTTTCTGAATGCAATTTATAGTGGGAAATTTAACTAGGTGAGAAATGCGCTTTCCCTTCACAATTGATTCATTTTTATTATTTTTTTAATCAATAACCAATGAGTTACAATTATAAATATTTACCAAATTTGTTTAACGACAATATAGAAATTACGCTTTGTCGAACTCATGGAACGAAAATTCAGCACATCACTTCTTCATGATGGATTTACGAAAAAAAACTTGTTATACTCAAAGTTTTCTTAAACAATTTAGTGAATCGCTCGCAAACGTGGACAATGGAATTTCTGTATACCTTCTAATGAGTAGAAAGTATTACCAGCTCATGAAACCACTGACTTTTACCCCAAGTCCAAATGAAGGAATTTTTTCACTGTTATTCTCAATTGCCTAGTATCGCTTGGATAGTAGTCGAGGAGCGTCTTCTCCAGTCGGCTACTATAAACAGCGGCACTTACGAAAAAAAAATCGGAGACGTAAACTGTAGCGTGTAAGAGCTTCAAAAACTAGCTAAAGTTCCCTAAACTATCGAATATTTTGAAGTTAAACCTGCTGGGTAATTCGAGGTAGGCAAATTAAAATTTCGTATGTGAATGTGTCCCCGATCGCCAAGTATAGTGTTGGCAATTCTTTCGAGCGATGTCATTTCAATTTTAAGCTACGTACACGTTCAAAATTTTGAATTTCTATCTTCTATTGATATGTACATAACCACCTTTAGCACCCACTCTAATGTACCTTAGTATCCATGTCAAAAATTATATTTTTAAAATATTTGCATTACATTAATATTTACATATCAAATTTCAAAATTGCATTAGCCGTTCGTGCATTGTCTTTACTGTAATTCCAGCTTTTGTCTCCCACACGCCTCCAAAAAAAAAGAATTCATTCAAATTTTTAAGTATTTTTAACCATTTTTATGTAAAATGAAAATATAGTCGCAAATATGGTAATCAAGGATTTAACATTTTTTTTAATATTGAACGAAAATTAAAATTTTTGTTGAATTTTGGTTTAACCATTAAATAGAGTTTTAACTTCTTTATTAGCGTTCCGCCCCGTTGAGGGATGAACTTATGATAACTTGGAAAAGAAGCACTTCAGAAGACAGGTGAAATATGTCAAGGTGCTGCGCATCCTAGATAACTGCGGTAAATTTGCGTGCCTGGTTCGCATAACTTATTCGTTTATTTCTTATTTTGGTATGCAACAATGTAAACGCAGTTTAAGCTCATTGCATGAAAAACTGTCAGAAATATGGCCCTGAAAATTAACAACAAAAGACATAAGCTACACAACATTTATTACGTAGAGCCTCGATTAAAAATGAATTTATCAATTAACAAGTCTTGCGCTTTCTTAGCCGTTCAAGCGTCTTAACAAAAACCGTAAAATACATAAGGCTCATACTCTTATTGATTACAAACAGACCTCTAGGGTGCATCGAAACTGAGAGAAGATCGTGCATTCAGATAAAAAGTAGAGCACACCTGCCCGCCATGTTTTGAATTTGTTTTTCGGATCGCGCAAACATCGTCCGACATACTAGCCTGCGAATTTTTTTCTTTTTTTTTATATAATTTTTAGGTAAATGAAAGTTAAAGAAAAAAAATCGCGTAAAATCTTAAAAACCATCAAAATCATCATAAGTATAATTTCGTAAGTTGTTTAGGTCCCGCTCCACAGAGGTCCGACATTGTCAAAATGTCGTTAAAAAATCGATCGCACACCTCCTAGCGAGATCTTGTGCCCATTCGCCTTGCACCCGTACACGCGCCCGCAATTAAAAACCGAGGTCTTGATCATCAGGTGGACTCTTGGACCTGTCCTGTAATTGGCTCAAATCGAGATGCAGTTGCGCGCAGCTAAGGTGAATCGAACTGAGTCCCAGTTTCCCGGGTTGTTTTGACTTCGAGGGACGAAAGTATCCATTTTTTGGGGCAGATGTTTTTAACCGAGTGCGCGTATGAAATTTTACCGTGCGTTTGTCGATAGTGTGGTGGTGGTGGCGGCTCAATTCTGGCCAATAATACAAAAAACCGAACAATTCAAAATTCAAATAACATTCAGCATTCGAGCGCAACAGGAGGAACTCAAGGTAGGGGCTGAAAAGGGGCTCATTTTCAGTTCCAAGACATTCGACGAACATGTAGTGGTTGGTTTGGCCGTTTGAAGGTTCCAACTGGATTGCATGCGAGGCGGAAGAGAAAAAAAACCTATCGTATATTGAGCCAACGGCTGAGAGGGCTCAACACACAAAAACATACGAAACACCTTGAGCCCGTCGACCAATCGAAGCCCGTCGTCGTTGCCTTTTGTTCCAAAGCGGCTGAACATTTTGTCCTTCGACATCCCTCGAAATAAATTAAAGCTGCGGCCTCGATAATTGGACTTGGGATAGTAGAAGGACCCGGGGGTAACAACTTCCTGTTGCGACGAAATCCGTCGATTGTGAGGTGCATTACGCGCACCATTCGTTCCAATTCATCGGGAATTTTTGCACTAAACCGTGAAATTTTTTGAATTTATACGTGAAATACACTTGCGAGCAACGCACGTATCGCGGTTTTGTGCCGAGTGTGTGGACACTGTTGCACGTGCCCGACTAAATGGTAAAAGTGTGCGCAACCAGCGACTGTATAAATTAATGACTTTACGCACACGTCCGAATCGGAAGGTGCATTTAAAAGTGCTTGACGCAGTCGTATGGCAGGTGCTCGCGACAAAAATTATCTGATATCTTGGCAAGTCTGAAATAAAAATAATCAAGAAAAGCAAATAAACGAACTATAAAAAATACCCGAAATGATACTGCACTTTTCGATATGAACATAAACCGCCATTTCATTGCATTGCGCTCACGGGCGAGACCTCGAATTCCGAACTGAATCAAATGAACTGCTAAAAGTTTCCCGGCTCCTTATTACCGATTTAGCCGTGCATAATAACAGATAAGACCTTTGAGCAAACTGTCCAACCAGGGGCTACCTACTCGGCGTAAATCGCAATAATGGTGCACTAAAAGTTCTATGTGCACTTTTACGACAATGTAGCAAAAATTTTGTTGCATCCGATTGACAAGATTTTCGACTTTATGGGAGCTGTTTCGGTTGAGCCGTTCAAGTTGAAGCTGGTGAAGAACGTTTGCATCGAAATGATGATGAGTGGTTGTCGACCCGCCAGGCGAATATAATTGGCCTGGGAAATCATAAATTAGTCGCCAGTCGAATGTCCTGCGAGGACATGCCCTCAGGTGTAATCACGTAAGTGTTGATAGGTGGACAACATAAAGGTGATTGCTACAATGTGGAATGTGCCAGTCGCATTTCCGAAATTACTAATTGCCGGTTAGGCTGTGCGAAACCATAAAAACCAAATTAGAATTGAAGAACATAACGAACTCAAATTGCTTCGTGAATGGGGTGAGGAATTGTGGCCGCGGGTTATGTAATTTCAAGGTAGGATGGTGCAGCGAGAGCAATAGAAGGATGAGAAAAGAAAGCAGGTTTATAAGAGCCTACAATGTGTATATTATTACCAAATTCACGATAATTGTTATTGAAGGGAGTCCCATATTGAATGACTATTCAAATTTCGTGCCATCTTATTGTTCTTTGTTCATTACAAAAAACTTAAAGTTTTGCCGAGACAATCCTCAATCCTCTATTCAACATTCAATCAAAAAATTTGAAAAAAACCAAGAGATATAATTCCTTATAGGCACGATTTTAGAAACGAACTATGGAACCAAAGGGGTTGAAATTACAAATTTCGAGCAACAAATTTTGGAAAGTTATAAGCCAATAAAATTAAAGTCGTACAAGGAGCTCACATTTCTTACTATAACTTGATTCTCGTTGTTAAAACCCAACAATGCCGTCACTTAAAGAAAAATTTAATTTTATTTGGTTTATAAATTATTAATACAATGTACCAAACGAAAGGTCTAAGCGAGTCGGTCTATAGTTTGGAAGGTTGCCACCATAACCTAACCTAATACGTGTGGGGTTAAAACCCACTCTGCGCGCGAGCCTGACTCCTCATGCGCATCAACAAAATGTGAGGTTCGACCAAAATAGCGTCTGGGTGGATTCAAGGGCTATCCAGAGATTATCAGTTCGGCATACAACGAATAATGGTCAGGAACAGGAACAGAAACAACGACTTTACTGACAGAGTTTCCAGAACCAAGCCGACTAATCGGCTGGCCAAATCTTGCGATTTAATCGCCTACGACGCCATTTTATTTGATATCTTAAACATAAGACCAACAAGCCGCATATAACTTTGACCTGAAACCTAAAATTCGGCACGTCAATAGTTGAATTGATCAGTCTATCTGCAAATATTGATAATTTTATCAAAAGACCCGATCCTGCAACCGTAGCATTGGTATTTTAACATTTCAAAAAAAATATATTTCATTTTAATATAAAAATCTGCCAACAGTCTGGGCGCAACTTTATTATTTAATGGGTAGAAGTCCGAAACGTGTTTAATGATGAGATGCGGTGTAGGTTACTATGCGACTGCCAACCAGGAGGCTATTTGAAACGTTATTTTTTAGGTTGTTGTGTAGGGGGGAAAAATGGCTTATCATATTTTTTACAAATTTCAAGGGGGGACCCTTGGGAAAAATGGCTTTTCATATTTTTTACAAATTTCAAGGGGGGACCATTGGGAAAAATGGCTTTTCATATTTTTAACAAACCTCGTATTTTCCCAAGGGGGGGCCCCTGGGAAAAATGGCTTTTCATATTTTTAACAAACCTCGTATTTTCCCAAGGGGGGGGGCCCCTGGGAAAAATGGCCTTTCATATTTTTTACAAATTTCAAGGGGGAACCCTTGGGAAAAATGGCTTTTCATATTTTTTACAAATTTCAAGGGGGGACCATTGGAAAAATGGCTTTTCATATTTTTAACAAACCTCGTATTTTCCCAAGGGGGGGCCCCTGGGAAAAATGGCTTTTCATATTTTTTACAAATTTCAAGGGGGGACCCCTGGGAAAAATGGCTTTTCATATTTTTAACAAACCTCGTATTTTCCCAAGGGGGGGCCCCTGGGAAAAATGGCTTTTCATATTTTTAACAAACCTCGTATTTTCCCAAGGGGGGGCCCCTGGGAAAAATGGCTTTTCATATTTTTTACAAATTTCAAGGGGAAAATGGCTTTTCATATTTTTTACAAATTTCAAGGGGGGACCCTTGGGAAAAATGGCTTTTCATATTTTTAACAAACCTCGTATTTCCCCAAGGGGGGGGCCCCTGGGAAAAATGGCTTTTCATATTTTTTACAAATTTCAAGGGGGGACCCTTGGGAAAAATGGCTTTTCATATTTTTAACAAACCTCGTATTTCCCCAAGGGGGGGCCCCTGGGAAAAATGGCTTTTCATATTTTTTACAAATTTCAAGGGGGGACCCTTGGGAAAATGGCTTTTCATATTTTTAAAAAACCTCGTATTTTCCCAAGGGGGGGCTCCTGGGAAAAATGGCTTTTCATATTTTTTACAAATTTCAAGGGGGAAAAATGGCTTTTCATATTTTTAACAAACCTCGTATTTCGTCCCCGTATACTATTCGAATTTCGGTATATTATGTACACTAAAAGCCCATAGAAGTAAAAACGAATTTGCTGCCTTATCAGAATTAAGAGATATGACGAATTGTTAAAACGTATACAAGCCCATTACTTCCACTTGGGGTTTGAATTTCGAAAAAAATGTGAAATAGGTTTTTAGACGATTTCATAAGAAGTAACTTGAGACAAGACGGATTTTGAAAAATTTGTGAAAACTTAAGCAAACCCTTCACACCTCCTTGGTTCTGGAAATTCGAAAAATCGTGAATTTTTTGGCCGTAATAATCAATTTTATATCTCATCAGAACTAAGGAATGGCAAAAATTGTGAAACCATGTACAATCCCTTGGGGGTTGAATATAAAAAAATTGAGAAATGGGTTTGTAGGCGATTATATAAAAAGTCTGTGGAAATGAAAAGCGATCTAATATCTCATTGAACCTAAGAAATATGTCGAAACTTTGAAAAGCATACAACCCCCTTACACCCATTAGGATTGAATATCTAAAATGCTGAAATTGACTTTTTGGCTTTTTTATATAGGAAACCTTAGGAAGTAAAAATGAATTCGATATATCACCAGATATGCAACCTCCTTACACCCACTTGGGGGTTGAATATACAAAAATCATGAAAGGAGTTAATAAATAAATATGAAGACAGTACGAGAAAGTAGGAACCAATTCAATTTCTTATTACTTCTAAAAGAAATGACGGCACTTGTGAAAACGTGTTCAAACCGTTTATACCCTCTTAGGGGCTGAAAAAGGAAAAAACTTAAAAACAAGTTTTAGTCGATTATTACGCAAGCACGTGAAAGTAAAAAGATATTCGATATCTGATAAGACGTGGAGATATAGTAGAATTCGTGAAAAAGTTTACAACCCCCTTTGCACCCCCTTAGGGGTCGAATTTTAAAAAATCCTGAAAACGCTTTCTATGTAAATACATGAAGAAGCCGTAGAATAAAAATGAACTCAATATTTGGAAAGACCTAATAAAAAAACCATGAAAATATATGCATTTCATTTTCACTGATCATTTTTTTTGGCCCCCCTCCGAACGCCAATGGATATTTAAAATTTTTTTTTATCTAAATTAGTTTTCTAGTTGATATACATAAACGTACCGAGTTTCAACTTTGTAGCATAAGCCGTTCTATAGATAGGAAAACACCCCCCACCCCCGTACCATACTACCCCTATAAAAATTATATTTTTCCAAAATGCTACTAATATAGTTCTATCTAAATACCAAGTTTCAGCTCCATATCATAATAGGTTGTCGAGATATTAAAATCGGAACTTTTTCCTTTTCATTCTCCCCCACCCTCACCCACTGCACCCACACTTCCAAAATTTTGTTTTCTGCTAGGGGTCTATTAGGCCTACTTCTGGTAAAAATTTTAAGCTTTTATCTTACACTGTTCTTGAGATATGAGACGTGATTTTTTAGAAAAATTCTTATCCCCTCCACTTTCATGCTCCACCGCCCCCTTGAAAAATTTTGCTTTCAGCAAACTTCATTTGTCAACCTTTATACACAAACCAAATTTTATTTGTCTACTGCAATTGGTTCGTGAGATATCGTAATCTAAAGTTTTTTACCCCCCACTCCCGTACGCCACTGCCCCCACTCAAATTTTTGTATTCGATCCATTCTCCTAGTATACCTATAGATATTCATTAAGTTTCAATTTTGTGACATTAACCGTTTAGGAGATATGGATTTTAGAAAGTTTCGATCTCACCTTTTTTGCGTTTCGGACGCATTATTTTTCCCCCACTCCCAAACCCCTTCACCTATATCGGCAATTTTTTTGCAAATGGGTCCACTACTGAAGATCTATATAAATTCCAAATTTCAGCCTCCTAGCATAAGCGGTTGCTGAGATCTAGAAACCAGAATTTTCCGTCTAAAACACTTCCCCCTCCTCCCCCCTCACACCTCCACCCCTACAAACTTGGCCACTTCAAGGGGCCTACCCAGGGTTTGGGAGCTACGAGCCTTCAAACGATTTTTCGTACAGCGGTCGACGTACGGCGTACGGCGTACGGCGGACAGACGGACTGACAATTTTTTTTGCTTTTTTCGTGTCTACTAGTCATGAAACGTGAAAAAAAAATTTTTGAGGGTAGCAAATTTTTTTTTTTTAAAAATCGAAAACAATACTGTATTATTAAAATAATAAAGTAAGACTATTCATTTTTAAAATATAAAATTAAATCCGTTGTTTGATCTGATTCACACAATCTGGAGGAAGCCAGTAAATATGTTAACGTTATACCAACGTTGAGAAACTTACTTTTCAGCCCCACTCTAGTTGCCGAAATGACTTCTTAGTCATATTTATAACCTTAAAGTTAATTACTCCTAGTTACTTAGGAGTCATATTCAGAACGAACAATTTCACAAATTACTGCATTTGTAGCCAATAGCTTTCTCAAATAAAATTAAGGTAACCGTAAGCAAAAAGTTGTCCAAATAACTTTTTAGTCGTATTTTAAAACAATACGTTGCTAAAATAACTATTATTTGTTGATATGGATGATGTCTCTCTATGCTTGCTTATAACAATTTACTTTCTTTGTTAGTGTTACTTTTTTTTACTGTATTAATTGTTAATTTCCGAATATTTTTGACTGACGAATAACTTTATAGTTATTTTTGTGATATAATTTTTTTTTTCATAATTGGATGATTTTGAAATGGCCCTTGACAAAGTCAAATTTTTGTTGTAAAGATACGAGCTACTAGAAACAGAAAAAACTTACAGAAAATTATATATTGATCTTGACATAAGATCTATGTATTGTTTTTAATGTCGGTATAACTATATCTTCTTAATTTTTAAATCATTTAGGTATAATATTAATCTACAAATATTTTTCATAATCTTTATAAGTATAACTTAGCCGACGCGACGGCATTTTCATAAACAGAAAATTATACGTTTTCCCAGAAGTAATTACAAAGTTATTTTTAAGTAATTTAATGACGATCCGCTATTTTTGGTCAATAAGAGCTTTTACGAGAGAGCAAAAATAAAATAAAACTCAGTTCCGACCTTATAACTAAAACTTCGTATTGACCACATCCCGACTTAACATTAATAGAACTGTAAATATATGACTAATAAGTTGTCACCGACGTCGGTGTCTAGTTAGAGTCTAATTTCTACTTCGGTTACCTCTAAACTCGTACATGCCAGGCATTGCTTCCTTTAAGCGCTAGTACCATATTTTTATAATTTTCCAACTTCACTCCATTTACTCAACCTCTTCGTTGCATCTACTGTCGTAAATAATCTAATTTCTTAACTTTCCCGATGTGGATGACTTTATCTCTTAATTCAGGCTACCGTTAAGTTTTGAATTCCCTCCACATGCACTACATCACATCTTCCCATCCATTATTCCTCGGTTGAATATTTTTTCCCGAAATAATCGGGCATCGAATTTCCTTAGAACGCTGGAAACTCCTGCAGATGCATAAGACAAAGTTTCGTAAATACTCACCCTCCGTGAGCCCTAACACCATCCCAGCAACAACATTTCTGTGGTGGCTCCCGGTGTATACGATCTTTTCTGATCACTTCATTTTTTTGTATAATGGACACGGGCCGGGCAGGTGTTTCCCAAAACGGAACAACTTGATTGGACCATGTGCCACGAGCCTCATCTTTTCCACATAGCTGTGTATAAGTACCTACCTACCTAAGAAGTATGAGTTTAATCTTTCTCCAAGTTTCGATCATTTTGAATATCCTCCCCTTCGTCGTTGGTATCAAAGATCAGCTGCTCCGAAATGTACTTAAGATTCGGAGTGTGGTGGAAAAAAATTAATTAGCAATTTTTATGCGGTTATTTAGTACGAGGCTGATGCAACGCGATTATCGGAAAGTGATTCGGCGCATATGTAAGACATAACAAGCACGCGACATTATGAAGGGTCTTATCAAAGCGAGATAAGTTCACTCAAAAAACTCACTATCCAGTTTTTGGCCACGGATAACTTACGTGTTATGTTGTTATGCCACATTGGATTAATCCACCTGACAAAGTCTCAAGGAGACACCAGATCAGTCCTAGTATTTTTGACTGCTTCCAAAAATTCCGAACAAAGATGAAAAACTATCGCAAGGAATTCGCTAAACCCTGTAAATTCCCACCTAATTGGCAATTACCATTTCGAAACGGAAAAATCCGTTCAAAGGAATCCGATCGGGCAAAAAGCTTGCCAAGTTTTTCACCCACTTTTCGAAATATTTAGACATCATGTTCGTTGGCTATCTACAGCAGCGTTCCAACCGACTATTAGAAAAGTATCTTTCGGGTCTAATGAATTATTTAGGACGCGTTAAAATGACAGTCAAGTGGATTCGGTAGTCGATTGAATTGCAAATCGTTTCAGACGTCTCATGCGCGAATCCAGAAAAACCGTCTTGAATAGAAGCCACACACAAGGATAAGAGTCTATCGCGAATGGAAGTCACATCCCAGTCCCATTTACCTACCGACCTAGAAATAAAAGCCGACTAACCTTCTTTGCCGTTTCAATAGATTCACCTACAGACCTAGACGGCACAGAGTGATGTGATAGAGCCTAACAAAAAAAATGGGGGGAATCTTAAAGATATACGAAGGAAGAAAAAAACACAAAGGTACGAGCCACCTGAAAAGGTGTCTCAGAAGTGACGCGCGCACGTTCCCACATAGCTATAAATAATATTACTATGGGGACCAGAGAGGAGTCGGTCGAGCATGCGCCCACCGATACACCTGGTAGTTGGCTAATTAATAGACAACCCGCATGCATAGGCACGCATCTTAAAGGAATTATTAACAAGCCCCGGTATGTGATTATGCAGACGGCGAACGCAAGATCACCACCGTGTTTTCTTTTTTTCCCTCCCAGCCAGTTGTAGGCGCTGTGATTTCACGTATTTGACAAGAAAAAAAAATTTCACCTTGACTTAGGTGCAATTGCACACTTGCGAGACAACTTACGCGATAACCTACACGATCGATGCAAAAATCGAAGTACCAAATTCGATGGGGTGATCGGTACGATCGGGAATTTTTTCGAGGATCAATTTCTTCGATTCCAATTAACTTCATCGTTTTTAATGTAAATCTCGTGTATGTTTTCTTGGTTGGTCCGATCGATAAGAAAAAGACGCGATCGCTATGATCGAGCCCCCTCGGATACGTTGACTTTTGTCGCCCAACTTCAAGATAGTTGGTCTGAGGCGACAATCTTCAGGGACACGCGACCAACATTAAATGACTTATGACAACATTAAGAGCGCACCATCTTCGATGAAAACGTACAATGTAAGATGAGACGAGAATTAACATTTGATATGGTCGCGAGTGCGATCGTTTCTCACCACAGTGCTATATGCTGTTTTATTGGAAGTCAAATATCCAATAAATTGTCCAGCGATAATGTTATGTGGGGTCCATTAATCTTTTTTCGAGGTGTTTAATTTGATTGGTAATTAATTTGAATCGAGCGGTGCTTGTTTCAACTATGTAACTCAAATTAAATAAATTGCAAATGTTTTAATCCTTTTAATTGCGATCGCTTCATGTTTGTCAGAGTTTAAACTTTGAATCTATAGAACTATGATAGTGGAGCCATTGGCAATAAAATGTAGAGAGGTCTTGAAAAAGACAGCAGCTTATACTAGACTACTGAAAAGTGGTATTATATTGTAGGTCTTCTGAGATATCGAATTAATTTTACTTTCATAAGCTAAATGCATAGAAATCGTTTTCAGAATTTTTAAATTGTCAAACCCTATGGGGGTCAAAGGGGTTGAATACGTTTTTACGGATTCTGTTAGGTGTGATGACATATCCAATTATTTGTTACTTGTACATTTTCATTTAATCACCTCAAAATCAATTTTATATTTTTTTGATATTGAACCACTAGCCGGGTTTAAGGTAGGGATGTTAATATCGGAAAAAAATATCGATATATCGATATATCGATATTGAAAAAAATATCAATATCGGCTGGCGATATATCGGAGAAAAATATCGATATATCGAATATTTTTTCCAATGAAAAATAAACTCCAATGCTGCATCAAAATTAACATTGTTGTTGTTGTTGTTGTTGTTTGAAGCAGGGGAAGATACGCATCAAGACCGCGCATCTTGAGCACTCAGACATTTATTGCCCATTGCACTCGAGTCCCCCAGTCTCTACCCGAACTTTTTCGTCTTCCTCACAAAAAAATTAAATTAATTAAAATTAACATTAATAAAAAAATACGGCGCACGCGGCTTTTAGCAAACCGAAAGCTAATAAATAAATGACATTTGATTTCGTTGCCTTCGGTAACAGTTGCTAAATTTAGCTATTTTTAGAGTCTGAAATTCAATTTCAATTTTATCATTGCAATTTCAATATCTGAGAGTTTTTTGATTGAACCATTGGAAAGTTGGTGAAAAGCGCAAAATTCTTCTCTGTTGACTTATGAAATCAAAATAATGCCTTTTTTGATCGAAATAAAGTTTCCGAATAGAAATACTGTTATTTTTTAAATATATTATTTTTAAGAAATAAGGATAAAAGGGGCAAAATCGAAAAAAGTATTAAGAGCAAACTTGATTTTAATTATTTATTAATGAAATATTATATATTGACATATTTTTAAAATGTAAGCTTATGAGAACCAGTACTTTTCTGGGACAGATGTTAAGAATACTCGCTCCTTAATATGCTCTCCAGTAAGCCGACTGCGATTATTTGGCACCACAATATTTATTGCCGACGCAACTCTTTCGGATGACAACGATGAGGCAGGGACAATCAGGTATTTCTGATAGTTGCCTGGTTGCCTCGTCGTACATATATTTGTATTGGCGCCTAAAGTGAAGATTTGCGTGCATGTGCCTTGAACCTAGTTTCGACAGATATGGTTTCCATGATCGAACATTTTTTTTCTACTTTCAACGTTTCTGGCATCCCTCATAAATAATCAGAAATGCAGATTAAATGCAAAAAACCCGTTCGATTTCTAAAATATGCTATACTTAAAAAAAATATCGAGTCCGATACTCGGATTTCAATATCGATATATCGATATATCGCTTTTTACAATATCGGACGATATTATCGATATATCGTTCAAAAAATATCGCAATTTCGATATGTCGAAAATTTTTTAACATCCCTAGTTTAAGGGGGGTTGTATATTTTTCGGAGTTAAGCCCTTGAGGGTTGACATCATTGTATCGAAACAATCAGTGCTAAATGTTGACCCTGACCGCGACCCATGGCTATGACCTAAAATTGTGATTGGTATTTTCGTCGGTACCTCGACTTTAACTTCTACAGACAGTTTGCAAAATTTTAATGTGATTTCCGTTTGCTTTAAAACCTTGCACTCTAGTCATTAAGTAAGTATGGAATATTAATTTTTTTTCATTATGTATTAACAAAATTTAATTATAGGCATATTTCGTTGGATCTAAAGACATTTAGCTCTAAAATTCGTTGAAAAGAAACCTCGATTCAAGGAAGTTTTGTATTACATTCCCAACACCCCTGTACACGTAGTTACTGCTCTCCAGTTCAAAGCTAAATTACATCTTCATTCCGCCTGACATCACATTGGCTACTATATCCAACCTATTCTGCAACCTGTCCGATCAAAGTCGTAAATCTCGATCTCATTTGATCATTTCACACCTTAAGCACTATTAGCTCACCTCCGAATCTCACACTCCTTATAATCGAATAACTAAAATATTTTCCAATCCATCGGCATTGTGATTTATTACTGGCGCACTATTGGCAACGATCACAAGTAATCGAATAAAAATTTCACACCTCTGGCGTGTATAGATCAAAAGTTATTGTTCTTTCTTTCTCGAAGCGATCGTTTTACTAAAAGAAAGATCGATTCTCACGTGCAAAGAGCTGGAACCTCTACTTGAAAAAGTTGGAATATCAAAAAAAAATTTAATAACAAGAAGAAAACTAAACGCATTGAGAATTTATTGTTATTTGATTTCTGAGTATAGTGCATCTGCATCATGGGATCCTTTTTAAGTAGCCGAAGACAATAGAAGAAGACAAAGCGCGAGATGAAGAGGTTCGAGCCTACACACGATATACGGGAAAGATCGTAATGTGATCTTCATCGAATTATATGGGGCCCAAAAGTTTTTGTCGTATAATTGTGGCCCCCTGCGGATTTTCATATTAAGACACTGGCGTCCAGCCAAGAAGCCGAATAAGTGACATTGCCAACGATCGAATTAAGGAAGATCGCTGGTCCACTCGACAACGCTTTTCTTTACGAATGAAATGGTAGTTAGTGAAACAAATTGCCAATTGTTTGCCAACAAGAACCGTGAGAAAATCGATTTTTCAGCTATTTTCATCCGAACTGAATCAGTCAGTCGAAATGATCGTAACGAAAATTTTGATCTATGCATTTCTCTAGGGAAGCGCAAATAAATACCGCCATTGTAGGGATGATGATGATTTGAATAGCCAGGTGCAAGCTTCTGTTATTTCTTCCCATAGTTTTGTTTTATCAATAAGACCACGTATTGATCTAACATTGAAAATAATGTTTACCTTCCTTACCTGACGTACATCCTTATTTCCATTCGGGGCATCAATTGTCAATAAAACGAACGCACCCTGCTATCAAATACACTCGAACTACCAGACCATAAACCTAATTAAACGATTTTCATCCCTAATAAAGGGTAGTTTGTAATGTAATCGAATTATTGTGGGAACGCTGGAATTGCGCACAAGTTGAAATGATAAAATGACACCTGATCGACGACTTCGATAAACGCTGGAACTTGTTAATGAACCCCGATACGGTTTTAGCGCATTCTCCTCCATCGCATGACAAGATCACCAAGGCTGCAAACATCTGCTATTTACTTAACAATTATTCCGAATTGGTCCTGACAACGACGAGATCTTGCCTCGGGGATTTAAGTGAGAGGAAACCCAATATTTTTGCATATAGTCGTATCGCACATTCACTTCTGTACATTTGCGAGCTATCCTGCTCGTATGTCACAGGTAGAAAAAGAACCCACCTTTTCGATTGCACCCTCAGCTCCGTGCGAACGACAATGCGGGCCGGCTATGCGAGATGAATCAGAAGGATCATCATCGAAAATCAGAAATCGCTGGCACGGGCCATTTAAAAAGCAGATGCAAACGAACGGAAAGGATACAACCTACAAAACTCGGCTAATACAGTTCTCAAGATCGAATCCTTTTTTCTGAATATCTGCACCTAAAAACACAGGTAAAAATCATCAATCTGAGCTAAGATAGACCCCGATATCGTGACAATTTATTATGAAAGTGAAATGCATGGAATTGAATATTCATGCGAGTTTACTTAACCCTCCCGAATCCTAACCCTTCTGCCATTATTCCAGAAAGGATATCGCGTCAAGGTGTTTCCTTTTTGTCATTCGGACGAGATGCGTTTCCATCTTTTCTTTATTTTCGTCCCCTTTTCTTCAGGCCTTTTGATCCAGGAGACACCTTTAGCAATCCCGACCGGCTTTCCTAGGGACGAAGCGCGTTTTTATGCATTGTGGTCGACACCTACAAAAGCAACAATGCCACAAACAATCCTTTCGATGAACGTCAACCAAACAATGGCAGAGGTGGTTTGCAAATATCAGGCACTTGGAATCGAAATTGTGACGATCGTAAGTGATCGGCCTGCGAAAAGATTTCGTAGGGTGGCTAAGGGATCAAAAGGTGCCAAGTGCAGTAGAAGGACATTTTGAAAATGAAAGGTGCAATCGATAGGCAGATGAAATTACTTTCAAGATATAATAATTGATTCGTTGCGAATTTAAGCGGGGTAGAATGTTTTGAGGTACTGAGATTTACATTTCGTTTCACTTAGTGAAAGATCCTAACTACTGAAAGACTTAAGCCCTAGTTACCCTGGACGGATTCTTAATGCCCGAAATATCCAGCTGTTTCCGCACAAACTTGCGTGTTCAAAGTAATGCTCGCTTCACTGTAGTACCTACCTAATAAACTCTAAACGTTTCGAATTCATTCATAAATTCCGCGTCGGAAAGCGCAATAACTTTAAATTCGTTCGCTTACAAAGAAGCGCTTCTTTACACGGGCCAGCGTTCAAGTGAAACTTCTGAAGATTCGTGGTCAGCATCAGCGGGAGCAGCAACAGCAGCGTCACTACCACCACTCTGAACTCAGAAAGTGCTCCAGGTGATTAAGCGTTTGGGATGTTTTAAAGTGCAAATCGGACTGGCCAAGATGAGACGCTTGATAAATTGCAGCGTACAGGTATTGCACACAGTAAGCCCAGTTTAGCATCTTCTTAGCTCGCATGGCACAGCATCGGTAGGTATAAGGCGAAGGTGGATATATGGGTACCGTCTCATCTTAGAATGAAAACCTTTGTTTTGCATATGCCGTACGAATTATTATAATAAACGATCGCGCAAGAACTGCGTGAGATAAAGTCCAGGTTATGAGAAACGAACAGAAATCATTGCTCGGTACAGCCTCAAGCAAGGAAGTGGCTGTACTGTAAATTAATCATCTGGATCGATTGTATGGGATCTTCTTTTTATGTTTTCCAACTTTTTCAAGACGTGTATGTGCACTCGTCGGTATATCGAAATTCAGCAGTGCATGCTATTCGATCGGATCAATCGAAGATCATCGAGGCTTTTCTAGGCCACGATGGAACTAATGTCCTTTGCTCTACAGACTGGATGCCTTTCATGGACGAGATTCTTCAAATAATGCATGCGACAAGGACAATGGACTTTGTTTTCATTCAAGTGCACTCAAAATCACTCGAGTCTGTGGGATTATCGGCTTTCCTGGGATTCCTTCAATACACAGGTCTGATTTTCCAGAGAATGAAAATCTCACATATGAATAGTAAACAATGTGAAATACGCAGGACTTGATGCGTGAAACGACTCAAAGAGTTAAACTCTGGATATTTCGACTACAGATTATCCTTGTTTGCAATCAACCAGCCACGTGTTTCCTTAGTTCAGACCAACCATCGATAATCTTTCGGCAAACAAACTTTTGTCGTAATTACCAAAAACATTTTGACAAGGAAAATCCTCTTCCCGCTGTTTAGCATAATGGCCAAGAATATTGAATGTCACGCCTCAGGAAGGACCTTCTTAAGGAAACCCAACGACTTCCGATAAGTAGTAAGTTCATATTACGCATAAGTCCGGCAAAATTGCGAAGGCTGTCCCATTTAACTACTTCTTTGAGGATAAAATCTGCCGATGACCACACAACCAGTAGCACATAGTCCGAATAATTAAGGAGCACTTTTCTTCTATTCCGGGCATTACAGCACCGGGATTACACGTGTAAGATTAAGACGATGATGCGGTCGCAAATGGGACAGGTAAAGGAACGTGAGCGTTTTTTTTTGGATCTTCTTCCTTTTTCGCAAACAAAATCTCACAGTGGTCAAATAGCTAATTCGTATTTTTACACAATACTCGACGGCTAATCACTTGCGGTCGGTCTTTTGTCGACGGGGTCTTATGTGGGCTTGCTCGCATGATTGGAAAACTATATCAGGGATAATGTTACATAATTCAATTACCGTAGTTGTAATAGAATTACCACAGAATTTACGGGTCCTTCTTTTCGAAAAGATACGGGTAAATTTTTTGACCAGTGTGGTCAAAGTCGAGCCGACAGAGAGACGAATTTGCATCTCGCAAGTAATTTGCCGTGGAATTATCCTGTTTTAGTTAGCAAGATTATAGTGAGGGAGTATAAGATGAACAGAAAGGAACTCTATTGTAAAATCCAGCAAAGAGCTGGAAGGTATTTAATTTTTACCAAATGTGATTTTTGTTGAGATTCAATGAGAAAAAATATTCCAACTTTAAACTCGAAGTGTAGCAGAATTGCTTACGTTATTTCCATCGCTACTTTATGTTATGATTCATGAATAAGTGGCTGAATTAATGACACTCTTCTTAAATGTGTCTGGTAAGTGAAGGAAGAACACAATATTCAATATCGGACCATACCGACACTATCGAAAAATCAATTTGCTGAATGTTTTAGTATATTAGGTCCTTAAAAGATCGAACGTTTAACTTTATACCATGGTTGGTTGGTTGGTTGGTTTAAGTGGCAGCCCTGTCACCCAGACAGAGCTCAATTAGCTCAGAGGCCGTTTTGGAACCACAAACTCGTGTTAAACTCGGATGTTAAGGGTTGTTGGTACTGGGGAATACAGAAGATGAATGTGAGAAAGGTTGATTGAATTGGATCGCTATAGCCACCCTGTGCTGTTCAGGAAAAGTAATAACTCTCCAATCTTCTTCCACGAAATCTCCATCAGGTCCCCGTAGAAGGGCTTGCCTAGCGCTCGCTCTCGGGCTCTAGCTAGAGCCGGACACTTGCAAAGGAAATGAACAAGCGACTCTCACTCATTAGTGTCCTGCCAGTTGCGGCAGTGTACATTGAATGGAATGCCCAGTTTGGCCGCATGATCCCCAATCGGCCAGTGACCTGTACTGATCGGGTCTTGTATAGAAGTTCGTCTGACTTGGCTCGGTTGTAAGATGGCCACATCTTCCTAGATATGGCTTTCCATCTGGAATTAGCCGTTGTCTGGAAGTGTGAGAGTATGACCCTCTTTACGACTCCTAAAGGAACGTGGACTAGTTCCGCAAGAGAGCCGGGTAGAGCGGAGCCCTCCCTTGCCAGTTCATCAGCCCGCTCATTTCCCATTATGTCTTTATGCCCCGGGACCCAGAGCACAGTGACTTTGAGCCGTTCCGACAAACCGGCTAGTTCGTTTCTAGTTCGCTGAACTAGTTTAGAGGAGGTGGTAGCCGAATCTAATGCCTTGATTGCGGCTTGGCTGTCGGTGAAAATGACGATGTTGTGTTTTGGCGATGAGTCGTGTTTTAGTGTACGACAAGCCTCCCGGATCCCCAGTATCTCTGCCTGGAAGACGCTAGCGTGGTCCGGGAGGCTGTAGGACTTAGCGATATTATGTGTATCTGAGAATATTCCTGCCCCGACCCCGCAGTCCATTTTCGAACCGTCGGTAAATATTATCGTGTCGAAGTCTGCTTCCACCGCACCGTTCTTCCACTCCTCTCTAGTTGGAAAACCAACAGAGAATCGTTTCGTGAAGCTCAGTTTGGGGGTGATGTAGTCAGTCGGTGACGTAACCAATTCCTTTGGTAATTGTCCCAGGATATTACTATGCCCGTATGGCTTCGTAGTCCAGCACCCAGATTCTTTGAGCCTGACGGCATTATTTGATGCAGTGTTTTTTATATAAAGGTCGATTGGTAGGAGGTAGAATAGCACGTTTAGAGCATCGGTCGGGCATGACCGCATAGCACCTGTAATGCCTATTGCCGCACTTCGTTGAACTCGACTGAGTTTAGTTATGTTATAGTCCTTACTCAGAGCGGGCCACCAGACTAGTGACCCGTAGTTTAGAATTGGACGTATTACAGCAGTATACAGCCACAAGACCATCCTAGGTTTGAGTCCCCACTTCTTGCCGAAGGTTCTTTTGCAGGCATAGAAGGCCAGACGGGCTTTCTCTACCCGGTTTTCTATGTTGAGTTTCCAGCTCAGCTTTGAATCAAGGATAACACCAAAATACTTCGCGCTGGAGGAGAGCTGGAGCGGTTGGCCGTTCAGGCGGGGAAGGTTAAAGTCTGGTATCTTGGTTTTCCTGGTTAATAGTACCAACTCAGTTTTATCCGGATTTACACCAAGGCCACAGCCGGTAGCCCAGGTGCTTACCTTACCCAGAGCGCCGTCCATAATCTCACTGATTACGGAAGGAAATAATCCTGAGACCAAAATCACCAGATCATCCGCGTACGCAATCACTTTGATTCCCTCCCTGTCTAGTCTTACTAGGATTTTATTCATGAACAATAGCCAGAGTAGAGCCCTGTGGTGTTCCCCTACGCACGTGCTTGGTCAAATTGCTCTTTCCTAGGTTTGAATGGATAATTCTGGTCCGTAGCATGGATATTATCCAATTTCTGAAGCTTTCGGTGAAAGATTCCTGCATAGCTTCGGTGTGGACGTTTTTGAATGCCCCTTCTATATCTAGAAAGGCTGCTAAAGTGTATTGCTTATAGTTTATCGTGTGCTCAATCGTGCGCCCACTTCGTGGAGAGCCGTCTCCGTGGATCTCCCCCTGAGGTAAGCATGCTGAGATTTGGATAGCGGTGACCTTTCCAGGGTCTGCCTCACATGTATATCTATAATGCGCTCCAGTGTTTTCAGCACGAATGATGTTAGGCTAATGGGTCTGAAATCCTCCACGAGTTCGTGACCTCTCTTGCCAACCTTCGGAATAAACACTACCCGGACACTTCTCCAGGCATAGGGCACATGATTTAGTAGAATGCAACTTCTGAAAATTTCCACAAGCCATGGAAGTACTACATCTTGTAGTTTCTGCAGCATAATTGGAAGTATGCCGTCCATGCCAGGGGATTTGTAAGGAGAGAAACTGTTAATGGACCAGGAAATTCTTTCTTCATTGATAACGGAATTGATGTCTTCCTCCAGTATACACTGTATACCCTGAATGCTTGACATCTCCATCCCGCTGTTTTGACACCCAGGAAAGTGAGTGTTCATCAAGAGTTCCAGAGTCTCGGCGGAGGAATCAGTCCAGGTCCCGTCCGACTTTTTCACGAACGACGGGTTCGTGTGTTGCTTGGATAGAATCTTGCTGAGCCTCGCCGAATCCCGGACACTCTCAATGGATTGACAGTGATCAGTCCAAGCCTGCCTTTTGGCCGTTCTAATGGATTTCTTGTAGATCTTGAGGCATTCCTTGTAAGGTTGCCAAGACTTGCTTATACCATGAGTCGTTCTTCAATTATTAAGCTTGAAATAAAAAGAAAAATAAGAAAAGCCCGTAGAGGTAAATTGTA
Source organism: Beris morrisii (assembly GCA_951812415.1). Classification (NCBI taxonomy): domain Eukaryota; kingdom Metazoa; phylum Arthropoda; class Insecta; order Diptera; family Stratiomyidae; genus Beris; species Beris morrisii. Next base: position 165,555,002 of record OX638310.1, on the reverse strand, counting down.
TTTCATCGTTGGATTGCATTGAATTCTCAGAGATACTATCATGCAACATCCGATATGTCCTTACTGCTGCTGAATATTGTTACGAGCTAGGGGTTCGCCGAGATTCAATTCGTTTAAAATGAATGGAAATAACAATGATTTATTATTTGCATTCAATAATCGCACTAATAATCGCACTACCGGCAACGCTGCCCGATTTTATATATAACTTGATCACTATTCAATCGCTGCTTCCAATCAAAATCGCTTTATAAATACTTCGTGTAGAAACTTCGGCAGCATTCTTGAAATCATTAATGTCACTCTTTACTCTTTTCTACGAAAACCCTGTTTTTGACCTTGCTTCGTACGGCAATGGAAATCTGAAATTAAAACGCCTTTGGTTTGCTATTAAATACTAAAATTTATATCTAGGGGATGTGCTAAGTAAAGTTCTACAGGAATTTGATTGCAATGGGCGATGATAAAAAAAATTCGAACTTCCTGTCAGTAAAATGTCAGCAAAAAATGGTCCATTAATAAGGAAACATACCAACCGTGCAATTCACAGTAATCTAATATTATCACAATCGTTTTTTGCGACCCAAGATAATCAAAATGGTGAAAATAAGACAAGTATTGTGTTTTGTGGTTTTTATAAATAGAGTTTGAAGCACCTACCTTTATGTAAATGATTTTTCGAACTATAGCTGATTCCAGTAGAACAAATTTTTCAACAACTTTTCTATGGAGGCTAAACGAAGGACTTGGTCCATTAAAGTTCTAAGCAGTTTCGTCTATTTTATTATACGTAGGTATAATGTGGGTGCCCATCTTTTCTAACAAATCCTGGAAGTTATGCAGCACATACGTACACATTTGTTACTGTGACTTGGAACGTAGCAATAATTGGGTAGCTCTACTGGATGTTAACCTAAAATAAATTACAAATTCGCTTAACAACCTCTCCGATTGCATCTTCGACTTAACCATCTCCATACGATTTCTTGCACACTTCATCCTTCCAGTTATGCCTGGGAACTAAAAGACTGAATTCAAAAATATTTTTTATGATTTAGTCGTGGCCGCCGATCATATACACAATAATAACGTTGAATATATTTTTCAATTACGCGACATTTTTCCGTGGATGATGTCCAATAAATGAAGTCTTAACTCGGGCCCATTTTTTTTTCTCCAGGGGTTTTTCTTCAGACTTTAAATGATCGCAGTTCGATGTCTCGGTTTATGCGAATGTCTTAATCAAAACGCGGATGCATAAATTCGAATATCGGCAAAAGGAGCCTACCGAAAAGAAGATATGACAGCTCACCGTTTTTTGATTGTATACATAAATAACTCGATTAATGGAGACATAGCGTAGCCGACATGCATATGATGTCTCATTTGCCTAATGCTATCAAAAAGTCATCATATTAATGGTTTGATCGGGGAATGGACCATCATCAGTCGAGCGATCGAGCGACTTGTGGCACAAGAGAAACTCTTTTATGCATGTCCTTTTTATTAAAAAAAAAATACCAGTTACGATTTCTTCAAGATATAAAAAAGAAGTATTTTCGGGAACTTCTATAGCCCGATCGCTAGTTAGTCGGCGTACAGGGCTTAATTTGTGTTTGGACAATTTACGACTGATACGGGAGTTGGTTGGGTTATTGTTCGGACTTAGGACCACCATAGGCTATGGTCATTATCGTGGGTACTATCATCGTCGAAAAGACAAATTCTCCCAGTTATAAGAAATAGGATTAGTTATGATCGGTTCGGTAAGGGTGTCTTCTATTGTTTTGAATATCGAGCGAAAGGATCAAAACCGGGCTGAGTGTCTTAGGTACGTTACTGGCGTATCTGGTTTTTTTCCTGGGAAAATGATTCAGGAATATGCGAGCTACTGATACGATCGGACCTTGGGAATTTGAAGGATGGGATGGGGTTAAGATTTTTTGAAAGTCATTTGGCGAAGGGTCTATCGAGATATCCTTTTATATTAATGATGTTGGACTTACAAAATGCAGATTTTCTGGAAGAGTTTTACATCGACTGTGCAGCTGAAAGCCACTAATGGACTGTCATCATAATTTGATATTCATTTCAGCACACAGCTGGACCCTATTTCCTCTATTAATAGCTACTTCCTTTTTTAGAAGATGATGTAGCAGATGATATTTCATGGAGGATTAATTTGATTTTTTTCATTAGGTACTGGATATTTTTATAATCAGCCCGAACATTTTGTAACTCATAGCACGGAGCCTAGGTCAAAAAGTTTTATTTTTTTTTTTGTTTACCTATCTGCATGTTTGTCTAATTTGATATTTTAAATCCTAATATTTGGTCGAGTAGCTTCCTTTCAAAAGTCCTTCAAAAATCTGTTGTTAATTTAATATTTTTTGTGAATTTTTCTTATATAGAATTCTTTTATTCATTAGATTTTTTATTATCGAATGTAACTTACGAAATATCCAATTCATAATTTTGCTGTCTGCAAAATTTATTTTAATTGTATTCCGAAAATACAATTTTAAAAAAAAAATTTATTCGTCGAATTTCATCAATGACATTTTCGATAATAATCCAAAAATTGCTAGCCCTGCACAAAAAATTATTAAAATCAAATAGTATCTATGAGGTGATAAACATACGAGTAGTTAAGTTTAAGAGTTAAATGCAACATGGGTACCTACCTCAGAAACGTATTTTATATTTTATATGGACAATGCAGTACATTTATTGAAAATTATTGATTTTGGTTGTTATAACATGCGAGGGTAAATTTTTCAATGCAATGATGAAGTCCTATTTTATTATTTTAATACAAGAAAACGATAAAAAAAAATCTGATACAAAAAAGATGTGATACGAAAAGAATCAGACACAAAAACTATCTGATAGAAAACAAAACAGATACAAAAAGAATCGGATGCAAAAAGATCTAATACCAAAAATATTTGATACCAAAAATCGGATACAGTAAACTGTAAGCAAAAAAAATCGTAAAGTAGTAAAATATATGAAATAAGGCCAGATGCAAAAATATTTCAAAAAATCAAGTACTAAATAAATCGGTTACATAAAATAACTGAACTCAAAATTAAATCCAATATAAAAAATATCTCATGCCAAAAATCAGGCATGAAACAGAAACTGATACGAGAAATCATATATTCAAATCAAAAATGAAAAAATATTTAATACAAAATATCGGAAACCAAAAAAAAAAATCTGCCAACAGTCTGGGCGCAACTTTATTATTTTTTCGGTAGAAGTTCGGAACGAGTTTAATTCTGAGATGCGGTGTAGGTTACTATGTGACTGAAAACCCAAAAAAAAGTTCGGGAAGCGGTTAAAAATGGATTCGCGCTAGAATACTTACGCCGCTGCCTCATATAACATATTAATTACATAATTGGTTCATACACCGGGACGAGATCTAGTCCTAGTATAATATCAGTTGTTACGCCATTAGAAGGTTTTTCGTGACTTGGTTTCGGGCCATTACATGAAATCGGAAATGCGTTTGAAGACGATTATATAAAAAGTCTGTGGGAGTGCAAACCAATCTAATATCTCATCAATCCTGAGAAATATGTCGAAAGCCTTACGTCCTATTGGAGTTGAATAACAAACATCCCGAAATCAACTTTTTGACGATTATGTAGGAAGCCTTTGGAAGTAAAAATGAATTCGATATCTCATTAGAACTAGAAAAATGTAAGAATTTGTGAAAACATATACAACCCCCTTGCACCCACTTTTAGGTTGAATATCCAAAAATCCTGAAATGAGTTTTTAGATATATATAAAAAAAGCCCGAGGAAGTGAAAACCAATCCGATGTCTTATCACTCCTAAGAGATATGACGGAATTCGTGAAAAAGAGTTCAACCCGTTTTTACCCTCTTAGGGGTTGAAAACGGAAAAACCTTGAAAACAGGTTTTAGGTGATTATTAAATAAGCCCGTGGAAGTAAAAAGTTATGCGATATCTAATCAGACCTGAGGGATACGGCTGAATTCGTGAAAATGTATAATCCTCTTTACACCACCTTGGGGGTCTAATTTTAAAAAATCCTGAAAATACTTTCTAGGTATTTCTATGAAGAACCCGTAGAAAAAAAATTAATTCAATATTTGGAGAGACCTAATAGATATGACAAAAATCGTGAAAATATATGCATTCCATTTTCACTGATAATTTTTTTTGCCCCACTTCCGAACGCCAATAGATATTTGAATTTTTTTTAATCAAAATTACTTTTCTAGTTGATTTACATATACGTACCGAATTTCAACTTTCTAGCATAAGCCGTTCTATAGTTAGGAAAAACACCCCCCACCCCCGTACCATACTACCCCTATAAAAAATTATATTTTTCCAACATGCTACTACTATAGTTCTATCTAAATACTAAGTTTCAGCTTTATATTATTATAGGTTCTCGAGATATAAAAATCGGAACTTTTTCCTTTTCACCCTCCCCCAGCCTCACCCTCTCCACCATCACCTTCAAAATTTTTTTTTCTGCCGGGGGTCTATTAGGTCTACTTCTGGTAAAAATTTTAAGCATCTGTCTTACATTGTGCTTGAGATATAAGACGTGATTTTTTTAAAAATTGCTTACCCCCTCCACTTCCATGCTCCACCGCCCCCTTAAAAAATTTTACTTTCAGCAAACTTTATTTGTCAACATTTATACAGAAACCAAATTTTATTTCTCTAGTGCAATTGGTTCGTGAGATATCGTAATCTAAAGTTTTTCAACCCCCACCCCCGTACGTCACTGCCCCCTCTCAAAAATTTGTTTCGAATCTATTCTCCTAGTATACCCACAGATGTTCATTAAGTTTTAATTTCGAGACATTAACCGATTAGGAGATCTGGATTTTAGAATGTCTCGATCTCGGCTTTCGAGCGTTTCGGACGCATTATTATTCCCCCCACTCCCACACCCCGTTACCCATATTATCACTTTTTTTTGCAAATGGGTCCACTATCGATGTTCTATATAAATTCCAAGTTTCAGCCTCCTAACCTATGCGGTTGCTGAGATCTAGAAACCAAAATTTTTCGTCTAAAACGCTTCCCCCACCTCCCCCCTCATACTCCGACCACCCAAAAAGTGGTCACTTCAAGGAACCTACCCAGTCTATTAATAAAAAAAATTTCAATTTAATAGCTCATAGGGTTTAGGAGTTATAAGCCTTCAAACGTTTTGCGTACGGCGGACGGCGGACGGCGGACGGCGGACGGCGGACGGCGGACGGCGCACAGACGGACTGAAAATTTTTTTTGCTTTTTTGGTGCTTATTAGTCATAAAACGCATAAAAAAAAAATTTCAGGGTAGCAAATTTTTTTTTTTTAAAAATCGATAACAATACTTTATTATTAAAATAATAAAGTAAAATTGGTACGGAAAAACGGAAATAAAAAATATTTGATACAAAAAAAAATTAAACGATAAACGAATACAAAAAAATTTGACAAAAGAAAAGCCGGAATCCAAAAACCTCGCATATAAAAAAAAATTGGGTGATTGATATCAAAAAATTGGATCCAAAAAATATCTGATACTAAAGAACCTGATACAAAAAAATCAAACAGATAAACAAACATTTGGATACAAACCAAAATTTGATACCAAAAAACTCGGATACAAAAAATACCAATTTCAGAAATTGTTTATTTGAAACATGTCAAAATTTAATTGTTATTAAAAAATGTGTAAGAAGGTATGTAATATTTTACTGACAATATGAAACTGACAAAGTATGTGTAATTAACTAATAAGTTACAGTAACGAGTCACAAAGACGATTCCTGAAAGGTTGAATTTTGTTCACATAAACAATAAATATTAACGTAAATTGAGTAAAAATTGAAAAATAAAGTGCCTTTAATTACATTTTCTAAAAATGTTTTATAAATTTGGGATTTTACTTTGTAAATTACTTTCTTCGAGAAGACGGGAAATAATTCTGCAGATTTTCCAAATTATTTATATTTAGTAAATAATATTTATCTGTTTGCATTTAATGTATTAAAGCAAGCGAAATAGTTATTCAATGATAAAATTTCAAATTCCTAGAAAAAAAATAAATATTATATGAAGTGTAACTAATTGTTTCTAGTATGCTAAAAAAATATAATTGCTTTAAAGTAATAACCTGAGCGTCGACGAAATTCGGAAGTTTATACGAACAAAATTATAAAAAGATAAACGAAATTCTCTTTCACCAACTCCTAATTCAGGCTCTCGTTTCTATAGGTTACAAGTTAAAATCCGGCTCGACGGACCAATAAGCCCAATTCCCTTCCGAAAAAGGCTATTCAGTTTTCTTCAAGAATTTAACTACCACGACGAATGATCAAGCTCAGGGAACATTTTAAGATTATGCTGAATTTAAAAATTGTTAATGGGCGGTTGAGCACAAAAGCGGAAAGTATAAAATTTTTCAAAAAATTTTTATGATGTTTTATATATCATGAACTATTTCAAATAGGTAGTATTAAGAGACCGCTTGCAGAGTTTTTTTTTTTGTGCGGGGGGTCTAGAGTACAGATGAGGATACAATGTTGAACTTATATAGGCCCTATTCTTGGGACAGGATATAAAACACACGTCTAATCCAATTTCCTTCCATAATTTTTTTTCTGATGTATTATTTATAGCTTTTTGGAGTCTACTAGGCTTAGTGTTGGGTATTTCGCACCAGAAACTCCTCTGACGCCGAAAAAAAAACAAAAAATACTTTCCATTTGAGTAGCGTCTTCCCCAGTTAGAGATTACGAGCATTCTGAGGTCTATGTTATTTAGCACACGTGGTGCCAGGTGAGGGTATCTGAAATAGAAAGATCTCGTGCTGTGGATCAGAAAAGTTGAGTCATAGCTCATAGGAATAGATAGCAGGTTCTTGGTCCGACCAATTGATCAATTGATCTTTTTCACAATACAAAGTCATTATAAGAACCCGATTCTTTCCGCTTACCAAAGCACATAGCACTTCCAAATTAATGGTAGGTACAAGCATGGTAAATCCCAGTCGCAATCGATTAGCCTACGGCTTAAAAACTGACCGCGCACGCTCAATAAGTGTCTTATTTTCATCTTAAAAGTGCACTGAGTGAGCGGAAGTGCACTGACAAGAGATCGTGATATGATTTTACGCTTCATTGATTTATCGTGGAAGTGATCGTGCAGCCATCATTCCGCGCTTTCATGGTGATTTATTTAAATGGAAAGGAAGTGTTTAAATCACACCAACAGCCCCAGAATCGAAGATCGATACGAGCCGAAGGGCCTTAGCGATATCTTTACACCAAATTTACACGGTTTGACATTGTTCGCATTGGTGCGACGACGCTACAACCGACGACGTGACAACATAATGTCCGACCGATCGCGTTTAATATTATGCGGTCAAAACGATTGTAACGCAGAGCCAAAAAGGGGTTCATTCAATGAATGCTGAATAACTCCAACTCCATCTCAAACTACTGAGTGATATCTGCGTTCCGTTGAATATTTTTGCGGATTTCTTTAAGTCGACGACACTCTGTCCCGTCGTCGAGGTGATTTATATCACAATATCGGATTTGAATTGTCGCGGGAAGACGACGTGTGACAACTACTTTCCAACACTTTCGCTGTAAAACAGCCACTATGTCGTTGTTGTTTTTTGGTTTCTTCGTCTTCACCTTCTTGGTAGGCAGCCAGGTAATTTTATTATGACTTCCATTGAATATCGATGTGAGTTTATTTTGATCACTAAATTACGAATAAAAAACGTTGACAAAAAGCGCCGAAGCATACACTGGCCGTCGAGTGCGATTTGATTGCCAGCCTTTAATTGACCACAAGATGAATTGCGTGTAAAAGTTAATAAAGTGATCCTCGGAGTGACCGCAAAATCACGGTAGCTACTTCATTTTCTGATCACTTTCAATAAACGACCGAAAAAAATCGCAAGGACCACGTCATGATCATTGCTGGCCGCAACAACTGGTTTTCATTTGATCAAGAATTTCGACCACTTCTGGGTGACAAATTCAATTTCAATTATTGACGACGAAAAATAAAGAAGCCTTACGATCGTCGGCCACTACAAAGTCATTTCACCGCAAAAAAAACTCATTTCTTTTCGATCGGATTTTGGTGGATATGTGGACCGTGTGTTATTCACCCCATGATCGTGGATGGTGTGCCGCCCGCTTCAAGAAAAATCGTAAAAAATTTAAGATGCTGATCGTGCGCCACGATCAGCACCTTATCTTATAAGACGCTATCCGACTGATAACAAAAATTTTATGAAAATGAAACGATCGGCCGAAATATTTTTAATACTTATGCCTTATATCCGGACAATTAGAGCGATCGTTCGCCGCAACATTGTTACGATTTGGTAGTGATCGTAAAACCGATCGGTTAGAGAAATCCATAAGATCAATAAAATCCCGGCAAAAGTGATAACTTCCCGAAACATAAAATACTTAAGGTACGTGCGCATGTGTCTTAATTAGAGGGAATCGCTGCGCGATTGCGCTCGTAACCGAAGCTTAAACGTGTGCGGCACGATCAGTAAACCTGAACTGAAATGCACCTCTAAGATCACAACCTTAAATTAGTTGCTTTTTTTCGCTTATTTTTGCCTGATTGGAATAGGGAGTGGAGCATGTCAAATCTACCAGGTAAGATGATATCTGACTTCGGACAAGCATAACTGGAGCATAAATCGGTCCAGTTTTTCTTCGCCAAGCTTAATACCGACTAACAAATCCGGAGTCCATGCTATTGGCGAAAATCCTTGCGTTAATGAACGATCAGTGCGATCTGGTGCTGTCAGCAACTGTAATCAGCGTAATACGACCGGTAATCGGTTATACCGATGAAATATCGTTGGAATGTGGTAATCCAGATTTTAATGAGTTTCGTTTTTAGTGCGTTTTCTTACGAAAAAGATTGAGGGAAGGGCAAAAAAAATACCACAAAAAAGATGATCTTGCGCGTTTATTTTTAAAATTTCTGAAGAAAGTTCGAGGGCCCCTCACTCAATTCGCACCATACACTTCATTATCCTGAGAGGGGTGTCGAATTTCTCAAGAAGGCTTAGTCCAGTTCGGACGAAATATTTTTCGGAAGTGTCAAAACAAATTCGTTTCGGACTTCCTTCTGCTGCTTTTACTCGAACAGCTGTACACCAAAATGCGAAACGATTATCTCGAATATGTTCAAATCTAGACAATTGGACGGCAAGCCCGACGAATTTGTCGCCAAAATTAACATAAAAATTTCGATTGTGGCAATATGTCACGGCGTTAGTTTACACACTCCGAAAGGACGATCTTGACATCGAAAACTCGAACAACAATAAATTTTTGTTCGATCTTTGCGTAAAATGCCTAACAAAAAAAATCCAAAATCATCGAGCTATGGGACTCCTATTCAAAGAGTTGAGGGCGGACTTTGTCGGCTTGCGTGTTTTTCACATAATAATAGTTGCAGCACAGGTAAACGATCACGGCACAAATAATGAAGATCAACATTAAGAGGATCACGCAAAAAAAAGGATCGAAATCAAAATTCTTAAGTGGTCTTGTGGGACAAGGGTTAACATGCAAATCGTGAGCCTTTTGTATGATAGGCGAATTGACCGAAAGAATAGGGTACCTATACACCAATTTAGATATTGTGTTGCGTGACTGTACCGTCATAGAAGGACTCCGTTGGAACTTACCCTTAGTGAAAGGGGTCGATTGATCGGTGAAATTATTCTGAATATAGCAGTGACAAGGTGCTGTAAGCAAATACGAAGTATCTTGACGAGTCCTGATCCTTGATAATGCGATCGGGGCTTTTTTGTGAACAGTATTTTGAAGTGATGATCTAATGTGTTAAGTGTCGGCACTTTTCATGATCTTTTTTAGGGTTCAGTATGTGGGCGGTTTAGACCGATACTTTTCTCTTTTTTTTTGGAAATTTTGTAGACAAACATTTGCATGGCACAGGAAATTTGATTAATTATGATGAAATGCATTCCAACCTGTCATAGGGTCTTTCAGTAATACCAATCCTTGCTGAGATATTCACAACAACCACGACTGAAACATAAGACTTTACATAGATTCATTCGAATATTTAGTCAATCATATATTTAAGCTTGAGCTCTGTTGGACAACTTCCGTTTCGAAAGATTTCATTCAGAATTTTCAGCTCCACAAAGACATGCTTTTATACATAAAAAAAATTATTTTAACAGGTTAAGATCGATTCCAATATGAAACGTTTTACGGGAAATGGTTTTTCCGTCTTAGTTGCACTTTCTAAGAAAAAAGAATTGCTCAATTAGTGAAGTAGTTTGTATTAAAGGGGAAATAACTTCAAAAGTGCTGAAGGTAGAACAATAAATAAATCCACGTATGAAAGGTGACAAAATAGCCTTTTATATTTCCAGTGAAAAATTTTAGGTCTGCAATTATGTTTCGTTTTAACCATACTTGCTACACTTCTTCGCCAGAATTCTTAGCAGCAACAACTCGTGATCATTTATTTTGACTAGACACAAGAACCATTGGCGGATACAGGGGGGGGGGGCGGAGGGGGCGGCCGCCCCCCCCCCCCCCAAGAGCAATTCCAAATTTTCTAAACATACATACCTACTTCAACTGTTCTCCGATTTTTTTTATTCCACTGCAATGTGGACTGTAATTAGCATTTACTGTAGTTCTGCGGAGCAATTCAAAGCACAGAACAGAACAATTATGGTGGATTTACCATACACTCTACGTTTGAGGCGCGCCTTTCTCCCCACCATAAAATCAACCAATCAGATGGCTCGTGCAGTCGCAAGAGTCTAACATTCTTCAACTTTTTCTCCGACGCACGCTTCCATATGTGTACACACATACAACGAAGTGTGGTACCACACAATTCGCAGCTCATCGTATTTCTGTCGTTTCGCACTTATAAGCAAGTTGCGCCACAAAGGCATGTTGAGTATAAATTGCTTTCAACACAGCAAAGAACACAGCCGACGAAAACCGGTTTGCAATGGCCTGATGGGTGAGAGGCTCGCCTCGAGGCTCGCTTCAAGGGTAAGTGTAAACGCATCATGATAAAAAGACTACAAGACAACATATCGCGTAGGTAATAGGGTCATTCCATCAAGAATCGCCAAGAATGATGAAATTTGTGACCTTGCCATCTCCGATTCTTTTGAAAATTTTTGTACTTTAAGAACTAGTGGAAAAAATAATTGAAATTCAATTTTCTGTTTCTATCTCATTTTTTTTTGTTAGTTATAGTACGAGTATGTTAAAGTTTTCGCAAAAATAGTGTCCGAGTCCTCTTTGAAAATGAATATATCTGGTAATGTTTATCCTGGAATAATAAAATATGGCTTATTTTAAAAGGGAAGGTTGTCGCAATAAAAATTATCCTTGAAATTTTTTTCAAGGATAATGATTTTGTCCTTTATCCCCGAATATCTCAAAACGTTTTTTTTCATTTTTTTATATTTGTACAGTATAGCCGTTTTTCAAAACATACCAAAAAATTTACTTGTGGTCTCAATGAGATCGGGGTCAAAAAAATCGAAGAACATTATAGTGGTTCTCAATTATTTTATAGAAAAAGGGTCATTTAATCAAGAATCGCCAAAAGTGTGACCTTATCATCGCCGATTCTTTTGAAAATTTCTGTACTCGAAGAATTAGTGAAAAAAAATATGATTTCAAGTTTGTGTTTCTATCTCATTTTTTTGTTAGTTATAGTATGTTAAAGATTTCCTAAAAAAGATGTCCGAGTCCTCTTTGAAAATTCATATCTCTGGTAATTTTTATCCTTCAATAATAAAGTAGGGTCTAGTTTAAAGATTGTTGTTGTTTTTGTTAGTTAAAAAATGAGATAGAAACAAAAACTTGAATTTCAATTAATTTTTTCACTAGTTCTTCAAGTACAAACATTTTCAAAAGAATCGGAAATGGTAAGGTCACAACTTTGGCGATTCTTGATGGAATGACCCATAATAAGATGAAAACAATATGATCTCCCCCCCCCCCCCCCCCAACAGCAAAGTCTGGATCCGCCACTGACAAGAACTGACTGTAAAGTGAAATTTTTTCTATTATAAAATTTTTAAGAAAGAGCCTAGGTTTTCAGCCAAATTATTATGATACTAAACAATATTTGGTGACCCCTACGATATTGAAAAATGCGAAACTTTCAAATTCGAAATCACAATAAATTCGAGTTAAAAAAAATTTAGAAAACGCTAGATTTTAAAAAAGCTGTTTGAGCGAAATGAATTTCGCTCGAATTCTGTTGGAGTACCGATATGGTAGCTAGACGAACAAGTGACTTCATGTTATCTATTTTGATCGTGTGATGTATCTAATATTTTTGTGATATCAACCTTTTAAACGGGTAAACATAGTGCAAGAGACCAATTTTTCGATAGGGACCATAACTAGCTAAGGTATCCAGGTATCTCCATTGGTCGAAATTCTTGTGAAGACTTGAAATTTCCCAACTCCATACTTAAGACATTTTCACGATTATTAATCGTACGATCGCCTATAAATACACTGACAATGACTCGGCGGCAAAACGCAAAATAATTTATTATTCCCGGTTTTATGTTATGCGAGGTTCCCATGGACGTAGGGTGCTGTCATCGATGTCTTAAGCTCCTGTCCGTCCCGTTGTAATGTCCACAGCTTCCAAGTGATGGAGCTATCTGACCAAACTGAGGAAACGATAATTTCAATAAAAAGAAAAACTTCGATCCCTGACTGTTCGAAAGGAGTACGTACACAGGTTCCTCCAAGCCAATGCCTTACTCTGCTGCTAGTACCACGAAGACGTGTTCGAAGATGGGCGACCTGAAATGATTTAAGCGTAAGACGATCGGTGATCTTGTTTATCAGTTTGATGTCCCCATAAAATGCATACAATACGCGCTTTAGTTAGCATTTTTTAATATCTTTATAAATATCAGGCGAATATTTTTTGGTTTAAGCGATAAAAATTCAGTAGTCCCTGGCAGAAACGGAATAGTCTGGTGATTTTTAAGCGCGATCGTTTTGTGGTTTTTTTCGATGATCGGTTCAGATAAAATGTGAATTATGTCTTCCGTCACGGGCGAAATGTAGGTGAATGCGATAGTGTAATTTCGACGATCGTGTCTCATACTCACCTGTGAGCGCTACAATCCATTAGCCCAGCGGTAATCCAAACAGGCATCAATAATCGTAAATCGCTTCAATTTGTTACCGTGCCTGAAACAATTCAATCCTTTTTACACCATAAGCACACAAATAATATTTTTTTGAGAAGACAACTGATCATTTACCATAATGGCACTTTAGGGCAAAGAAGCACGATTGTTCGTTCCAGCCGATCACCTTCTTCTTTTGCTGCTTCGGTTGAAGTCTTGAAGTCGGCGTAGAGAAGGTGCGAGTAAATATTATGAAGACGTCCGGTAAGACGCGGCCACAATAACAAAACCAACGGCCGAAATGATAAAAGTCAAAAAGGCATAAATTAGCGCGTCGACCAGACTAGGCTCTCAAACCTGCCAAACCAAATTAAATTCGAAAGTAATCATCGCCGATCGCGCAGAGTGATCGCCAAGGTATACAATCCGAGAAATTCAGGTATTCGAAGGAATCTTTATTGCATTTGGCTAGTGGGTTACCTTAACTAATAATCGATTCCGCGATTTGTGTACTCTTATTAAGGCACGAAGCCTGTGTGGAGGCGCTGACTGCTTGATATGATAAATTCCTGGGCAATAAAATAAATCGATCCTTGCTACGGAGTATAAGACAAAACAAACAAGTGCCTGGGACACCCCCGAGCAATTCTGGGATCCTGTGAATGATTAAGAGAACTGGGAGGATGAACTTTACGCAGTTGGTGAAATATGAGACTTTGTTTACACAGACCAGTCTCAGGGTTCGGACCTATGAACTGTACAGTGATTTACTGTCGAAACGTTCCAGTCCAGTTTTGTTCTTGGAGGTGTTAATTATTGGCGGTATTTTGCACATAACAAAGAGAAATAGTACAAAACTATTGGCCGGTAATTCATTTTTGTACATTTTCTACAACATCTTAAGTACTTTTAATGGCGCTTTAGCTTGATTTTTCTATTTTTGTACCATTTTCCATTGCAGAAACTTCATTTAAAAAAAAATTTTCATTTTACCAACGTTTATTATTTTTACAATAAGGAATTTTCAATTCGGGTAGGCTTGATTTAAAACAAATGCTTTCTTCTTTTAAATTTTTTCGTTTCAGGTTGATGAGAAAAATTAAAAACAAATCCGTTTGTCCACCGTATACGTTATGAGCCATACTAAAATACTCAGCACTCGGACTATCGACTGCAAAAGTTTTGAAACCATTTCTCAAGTGGTTCTCGCGTAGTGTGACTCCAAAGCCGTACGTTGCATTACGCAAGGCGTATACGGTGGACAGACGGACTTTTTCCCTTTTTCTTAATCAACTATCCCTGGAACGTGGAGTAGCGGCTAAATGTAAAAATTAAAAATTAGTAATTTTGTAGAGTTGGTGAAATATTAACGATGTGGATATCTAAATAATAACTATAAGAAGTAACTTGAGCTGGAAAATTGAAATTTAGTATATTGGCGAAACTGTAGAAGTCTAAATTTTTTATGAATTTTTTCTTTAAATGTAAAACCAATTTAACTTTATTATTTTTTAATAATAAAGTATTGTGATCGAACTGAAATTTCAAAAAAATTCGGTATTCTGAAATTTTGTATTTTCACGTTTTAAATCTAGTAAACCCCAAAAAAGCAACAAAAAAATGTCCGTCTGTCCGCCGAAGACGCCGTACGCAAAACCGTTTGAAGGTGCGTAGCTCTCAAACCCCTTGAGATATTAAGTTGAAATTTTTATGGTAGGTAGAATGGGTGAAGCACTACAAGTGGTAACTTTTGGTGGGGTGGGGTGTGAGAAAGAGAAGGGGGTGGAGGGGTGGAGGGGGTAGCGTTTTAGATGAAAAATGTTGGTTTCTAGATCACAGGAACCGGTTATCCTAGGAGGCTGAAAGTTGGAAATTTTTGTATGGGGTAGCAAGGTACGAGGGTGGTTCATATCTCAGAAACGCCTTATGCTTTAAAGTTGAAACCTAGTACCTATATGTAGATGTGCTACTAAAGTAATTGAAACTAAAAAAAAATCGGCCAACAGTCTGGGCGCAACTTTATTATTTTATGGGTTGAAGTCCGAAACGTGTTTGATGCTGAGATGCGGTGTAGGTTACTATGCGACTGATAACCTAAGGAATAACCAGGAGGCTATTTCGAACGTTATTTTTTAAGTCGTCAGTCGCATATTAACCTACACCGCATCTCAGCATTAAACACGTTTCGGACTTCAACCCATAAAATAATAAAGTTACAGTTTGTAGTCTGCAGAAGCCTAGTATGTTAGAATTATTGAGATGAATATTCCGAAGAGCAAATTTTTGTATATTTTTAGTAAAGGCTTGTTTTAGAAAGTTGAAAAATTTGCAACTGTCAGTACATGTACTAGTGATATATTCTACTAATAAATTGTTACGCCACTTTGTACGAGTAATTAGACCGTTTACTTTGCTTGATGATATTTTTGTAAGGAATTGTGATCTCATTCAGGCTTATCTTCGATCAAGCCAGTGCTGCAGCTAGCTGCTTCCATATGAAGATGAGCAGCTTCTAAGCCCGTAGCAGTATCTTAAGATGAGACACACTATTTTTCTTAATCAAACCCGAACTGTGCATCGTATCAATAAAAAAATCTGCTGGAGTTTAAATGAGAATCAGTTTCCGCTTACCACCTGTAAGACTCAGTTCAACAGCTTCAAGATGGCAAACTGCCCCTTAGAACACTTTGAACTTGAATTTTTTCAACGTCTACGTTCCTGTATACAATGGACATAAAATAAAGCACGAAACGGGGTCCTTATAGACGTAAAAATATCACACAAAAGTCCACTCGCTCCCGGAGTTCTTAGCTGCATATCAATGTCTACCGGACAGGAAGGAAGGAACAAATTTTCGCCTATAGAAATTCTTCCTTTTTTTCCTTCAAATTACTTGGTTCCTTTAATTCACCAACTCCGTAGGTGTACTGTACCTATGAGAGCGCTTTTGTTCGTCGTGCACTTATTTAGCATGCATGTATCCTGAAATAAGCGCGAGGACAACGACATACACTTCCATTTTTGACGGCTTTATGCACATTTGGTCCTTTGTCGGCTTAAAATCTTGAACCCGAATTAAATACCTCCGGCGGTAAATCATTTATGCTGTCCGAATTATTTGAATGGTGCAGAAATGCTCCGGTGGAAAAAAAATCGGCGTGAATTCTACCTTTTCAATGTTATAGCAGGTAAATCGTGAAAATGTGTGGTGCATTAAGGACCGAGGATTATGGATTGAGGGCTTCAACGCTTCCGATTATTACTTTTCACAAATCATGACAGTTTCCGGTTGTAACAAGTGTTGATCGGGGTGGATAATGCTGTTTGATGAAGAGATATCAATAACAATTTAAAGATTTTTATTAAATGGCAAAAAATTCAAGATAAATGGAATAGAAAATCTCACTGGCATAATGCATAAATATTGTGCACGCATTTTGAACAATATAAAATTTGTTTTTAATAACTTCATTTCTACTTGCATAAATGGTGTGATATAAAAATGAATTGCAATAAAAAATAAGTTAAAAATATGTTTGACGAAGAAACATAAAATGTGCATGACGCATAAAATATTAACCACAATGAAAGTTATAAATAATTAATCGTAATGATTACAATAAGGTCGATTAAACAGATAAACTAAAAATTGATGTAGGTATGATATAATAACTATTTAAGATATTTTCTACCTTTGCTAAGCTGTTTTGAAATATGTTCCGACTGTAGCAGCCCTCCACAACTTCTATAAAAAAATAGAAAAAACATTTTTTCGTTTTGAAGTTGAAATTAAAAAAAAAATTTCACAAAAATAATAAATTAAAAATATATATTAGAAAAATAAATATTTATAATAAAGTACATAAAAATATATAAAAACACGTATAAAATCATAACGAACGTTGTAATAGTAAATTCGGGTAATCACCATTTTTTTGAAACAAAGAAAATGGACATCAACAAAAAATATAATTTCTTAAGAATTTTTTGTTTTAAATTAATAATTATGTGATTATTATATTGTATAACTAAAATAAAAATTATAAATTATGCTACAGCGAGAAACCGTGGAACACGTGCAAAATTTTTTGAAAAATCAACAATTCATTGTTTTTAAGTTTTTACCCTATTTTTTTACTAGATCACGCTCTTGATTATGACTAAATGTAAGAATCCTTTCTTTGCCATTGACCCAAAAAGGCTCTTCTCAGTTCAACAAAAAAAATTTAATCCAGTTATGATTTTAAGATCTTCTGAGTTAATCTTTTCTTCATTCAAATTTTGACATGCAATTTGCGCTGTTGCATCAAATTGAATATTTGTATGTTTTCGGATTTATAGACTTTTACTAAAATCATGTATTTCTAAAAAAATAGAATGGGGTAAAAACCGTTATTTTCAAAATTTTATACTAGAAAACGATTTGTCAGAAAAAATAAATAACAGGAAAAAAAGCTACGGGTTAAATAAAAATTAAAATTTATTAAAATTGAAACCTATAATTAAAATTATTGAATTTGGGACTAAAAAAAAAATTTTAAATAATATTTCTCTCAGTAAATCATGATTTTCAATTGATGTAATTAGTTTGTCAGCAACGAAAGCACTTCTGAATATGTCGCTATTTATCACAACAAGTTATGTAGATTTATCACAACAAGTTATGTATTATTATTCAGGAGTTACTATTTCAAGTTGAGTGAACAATTTAAAACGGGAGGCAATTCTGATTTTGGACATAAATTTTCAGTATTGAATACTGTGAGAAAGAAACCTGAATTTCCAAATTAATTTTTATTTCTTATGGCGTAATTTGGGGTTTTTTTGTTTCAAGTCTGGACCGTAATTGTATCACGAATTACCAGCTAGATTTCAACTAATTTTATGTTTCAGTTTTAAAACAGAACTTTAAAAAGTGATACCCATTTCTTGAAATTCGCAATTTGGATAGATATTATAGTTTTTTTATTCATTAATTTATTGACTGTATTTTACATATAATATAAGATATAATTATTCAAATAGTTGATGGAAATGAAACAAAAATATTACCATAGCCTTGGTTTAGCAGTGTAAATGGCACGAAGCCAATACAAATATTGTATTCAATGGATACCAAAAAAAATTACAGCAAAATTGAGTTAAATTTTAGAATCCATGAATTATTTTGTGTCCCTTTTTCTTTATTTAGTACTATTGACTCTTCTAAATTTTTAAAATTAACACTGTATCAGTATTGTATCGATACCTACAGCAGAAACGATTGAAACCTCATACACAATATTTCCTGAAACCATGTACAGAGCAGGAAAACTTCGATAGTAGAGTATTATCTTCAAAATGTTGTTGTCATCGGTTAAAGTCCTGGAAGTTACATATAAAAACGAATAAGTTGAACAGAAAAATAAACAATATTGAAAACTGCTATAGAAAAATACAATAAGAAAAAAAAGATTTGTTTGTATTTTTATTGTTAAATTTTAGCACTTAACACTTCAGTACTGAATTCGCAGTACTAAACCTGAATGAATTAAGTTTAACAGAGTTTCAATTTTTTTTTAATTATCATGCACACACTATCAATATTTTATTTGATCACAAATTTCAATATGTTCTGGCAAATATTCTGTAAGTTAGGGAGATATTGGCATATACGAGCTTAATATTTGTTTTAATATGCATATGCTAACCATGTGACTTTTTGTTTAGAACCCTGCTATACCTACTAAATATGAAACTTTAATATATCATTAAAGACAACATTTTATATACAGATATTCAACTTCTTATACAGATGGCATTTACGAGATACCTTTCGTGACTTGAATCGCCACACTTCAAGTGAGATGGTATTACTTTCAGTCGCATGACTCGAATAGCATGACCATAAATGTCCACTACCAGTACTGATCTCATATCTTCAAGAAATTAATTTGTCGCTTAATCACCGGCCCATTATCAGAAGGCTGTCCTCGTCGTGCCCGAATATGATGATGATGATCATAATGATGATGTCGCTTACCATGAACATCAATTGGCATGAGTTAAGCACTTTTGCATTATAATGTGCCCGGGCATTTATTTAAATTGAGTCCAAGCCCATAGACGTATGTGCGTAATGTGTGCATTATAAAACCGAATGGTAGCCGAAAGTCAATCCGCGAAAATAAGAAATACCGATAAAATCCAAGAAGTTATGAGGATCGGAATTAAGTTGTACAAATAAATGTCCTATTGAGTGCAGATTTTGCGATAATTTCTGTTTTTAAATTGAAGAAATTGTAAGTGGATTGAAAGGGCTTCTCTGCCGATTATTTGGGTGGTATTTTGATTGTGTTGTCAGTTTTTTTTTTGGGTTTTTGAAATTAAATATAATGTAGGGAGTGTTTTAGCTGCAGTATCTTATTTTTTATTGTAAATTAACGTAATTACAGATTGCGCTGTATTCCGTACTGTAAGTTCTGTTTTACTCACTCAAAACTTGATGAAGTACGTTCTCGATTCTTTTATTTTATTTATTTTGAAGATTTCGCAATAACATCAAAATTGGCTTACGGCAGTAGTCCTTTAAGAGACCAAAACTCAACTTTTATTATAGCATTTATTCGCGACTTGACTTTGAGTTCCTCTTTTTTAACAATGCTAAGAAATGTGACCATATGATTGCCACAGTTCGCAGATATCACATTTACAGCAGAAAAATTTAAATTTGTTTCCGCCATGTCTATAAAGTTTACTAGCTGGTTGACTTCGTCAGCTGTCATAGAACTAGTCAATCTATGAAGCCAAGACTTCAACCAAATTTTATTGGGATGGGAAACTATTGTAAGTGAAAGTACGAAGCTGACAGGTCCTACGAATGATTTAAATTTTTCCATTTGTTTCAGTGTTCCTATTACTTTATTATTTTTATTATTATTATTTCTTCTTATAATATTTTTTATCAACTGTCTAAACTCTATTTTTGCATAGATCCTGAACCTTCTTAAGGTTCTTAATATCTGTCTAAAATATTCAGTTCTATAATTCAAAAAAATAACTGTGATGTTTTTTTCTGAAACCTTATTTAGTAATATCTAGTTCAAATTTATCAAAAATAAAATGAAAGGAAGGAAACTTCCGGCTGTGTCTAACATTTGAAGTCAGATTGGGTTTCATACAAAACCCGAGTCAATTCCTTAATCGCAAAACAAATACGGGGCTTAAGACAAAACCGCCCAACATACAAGAGCCGACCAAAAGGACAACAGTAGTAAGTAATCTGATGCAAATATTTACCTTTGGTTTACCTCAACTCAAGTAGACCCAAGATAAGGTATTTTCGCGATGAAATTTGAAACAAGTGTAGATCTAATGAGGATTAAGGGTCGGATAGCCTAGGCAAGGGTTAATGATCGAATTCAACATGAAAAGGTCCTGATCACTATCTGAACCGACTATCGGCAAGATGATAGACTTCTAGGAAATCTGGACCAGGTCATTGTGATAGAAATTGTTCGCATCATGGTGCCATACTACCGGAACTCTTAGTCTACCGGTAGCATAAGTTACATCTGCTCCAAGTTCTTCTTTCTTTCATGGTCTGATATCAGCAAAAATCAGGATGACAATTGGGAAAAATCAGGCACCATACGTAGCGCATGCCTGGCAAACCAGAGCTAAACGAACAAAAGGCGATTTGTAAATATTATAAGTCGCAGCATGTGCCAAAAGTCGCGTTTCTTTTGGGCCACAAGAAGTTATTTTTTCGAACAAGTGGGCACTCAAGCTGCGCGTGTACTATCCCATTCAAATGCTACATAATTTTTGAAATGGCCATTCTCCCGGGGGCACTTTTAAATGCCTTTAAGTTTCTATCGAATTGCCGTCTCTAAATTTGTTACAAAGGATAAAATACACAAAATTAGGAAGGATACTCATTGTTCGGCGATTGTTTGTTAAAAGGCGTGAACTATTGCCGTCCACCTTCGCCATTCTTCGTCGGTTTACTGCTTTTTATCGCAAAACAATGGAACTAGTGCCAGGACATTCTCGACAAGGATACGTTTCGAGCTGTGAACAGGAACAAAAACTATAATCCTGAGGTGTCAAAGGACATTTTCCGCGATTGTCTTTCAGAGTTTGGGTAATAAATGGCTTTGACTGATCCTCCAGTGCCACAGCATCGAACAGGCCTTGTGGCATTAAAATACCTGGCTTTTATAAGTACTAAGAAATTGCGTCACGATCACGTTTTTGTGTGCACAAAGTTGATCGGTTTTTTTTCATTTCATCATTTTTTGTTTTTTTCTTGCACTGCTTCATCGATTTTCGCACATAAAATTGAAATTACAAAGATCGTGATCTTTAGCTCGAAGGATTTGAGCAGCAAGTTTTTCGCCGCCAATCAATTTATCGAAAAGACAACTCCATTTGTGCAAATGATTCGTACGTATGTGATCTTGAAAACGTTCATATCACGAAATTCTGCAGTTTGTGCCCCCGAGAATTTCTTTTATTCGGCGGTATGATCTTGATGTTGCGCTTTGATCCGATCCGAAAACACGCATTAAATGTTTGTTCTTTGGCGATGCTGAAGCTGCCTCAAAGAGGAAAGGAAGCTAATGTGTTACGAAAATGGCGTATTTTAGGCTCATTATAGGTTTATTGAAATGTTTATTTAATTATAAATTGAAAATTTGACCTGTGGTGGCACAATGTCTTGGTCAGTTTTTCAAGAACTTCTCGTTGTTTTTTTAAACGGTAACCATATAACCCCGGTGAGGTTTTTGAGAAATTGTCCACAGGGATCTTGTTTTCAAGTACTTCGGAACATTGCCCACTGGTAACGGCCATTGTACAACACCTAGGATCATTAGCTTGATCATAAATTTCGGTTAGTACAAAACGGACTTTCTAGTGTACTCTCGAAGGCAAACTATTGATCCTTGCGCAGACCTTCGGAATGACTAATGGTGTTCGAAGTATGCGCCTACCACTTTGCGACAAGGGCTACAATGATCCGTTCGGACAAGGACAACACCGAAGAGAAAATCTTTCCGTCATTAAGAAGCCTTTTGTGGTAGTTCTTCCCTACGGTTGGGCAAGCCTTAACTCGTACCTCTGGGGTGTGCTATAATCAAAATTTCAAATCAAAGATGTGTAAATGCAATTGCCCTGCAACGGTTCTCCATCACATCGGCTGCAATTAAAACGCGAACAATGCTAATTGTCCGCGCAAGAATAAATTTCGCCGTATTTTGGGGTGGGCCGGCGATCTGTGCGCGGAAAGTCCACGCGCAACGCGATCATCTGGACCATTAAGAATCCTCCATTGCGCGGTTATCAGGTATAAATTATCTAATCGATTAGTGATCGGTGAGTCCCAGGTTGGTAGGTATGTTGTCGTCTTCTTTTCTTCATTTTGCTGGGCCGCGAAGATCGGCGCTGATGACATACTCGATCACCTGCTTGTGTGAACCGACATTTTCTGCACCGTTGGTAGCTCCCCATCGCGGTCTTGTAACGTGGTAGTTTGGCGATTCTACTTCCTTGTTTGCATATAAATTTTTCGAAAATATCGAAGAAAACGCTTAAGTTGGAGCGATCGCAAAAATGTCGATCGGTTGGTTCGACACGATCGCGCGTACTCCAAGACCTTGATCATGGCCACCGTAATTACTGACTAATAAATTATAAATTTTTGGCTTCGAAGCCTTTAAGGGTTTACTTGCAGGATTGTGCAACTGTGCGGGACACACGATTTTTATCCGACAATTACGAGTACAGTTGCTTGCCGAAATCGTCGACAGAAGACACGTGCGAGTTTCTTACAAGCCTTTTACGTATATGAGCAACAATTTAAATTTTAATAACAAATTGCAATATTATTACATAATTAGTGGAGCGTACCAACAACGTATCCCCAATCAAAAACTGGTATTTCACATAATTATACGAAGATTAGCTTGAACGGTCGCCATCTACTCGTTCATCTCATCGAGAAAATTTCATAATTTGCGTGTTTCGGTAGTACTTTGTATTATAATACGATCGACATGTTCATTGATCCTGTCCACTTTTATGTTGACCAGTAGACAAGATGTTACCGATTAGATTACCGAATATCGTCTTAATCGGGATACCTTTCACTTAGGTTAACTGGAAGATCGTAAGAAAAACGGCTTTAATTGCGATCAAGCAGGACCTATATCACAAATTTTGATGTTCAGGTGTAAATTCTGGTTTGGGTTTTTAGTAAGAAACGGAACCGTTTTTATGAAATCGACCAGAATTAATTGTTTTAATTGCAATAAAAATTAATAGATAATTGGTTGAGGCGTCTACATAATATTGTCCTATATGATTTTTTTCAGAAAAAATGAATAATTCTATTGTTATAAAGTTAGAACCGAGTTTGAGTAAGACACCCACCCATATAAACATATGCTCGTTTTCGAGATATTTAGTTTTTGTCATTTCTTTTATTAATATCAATAACATATTTTGAACCGGTAATGTTAATTAAGTAATATTTTGAAAATAATATATTTTCAAAAATCGTTTGCTATTTTACGTAACAGAACAGTAGGTTTTTAACCGTTTTAACAACATTCAAGAGGATAAATGATTGATCCCTAAAAAAACGGGATCGTTGAACTATTTTTTTCTCCGATATTATAAAAGCCGTTCATATCACCATTCGAACGGGGGTAAATTTAGTGATCTTTCGAAGTTATTCACCTCTAATCTGAACAATTTTCGTAATCGAGCAATTCTTTTTTTCAATAAAGTGCAAATAAGAAAGAAAAATCATGACAAGCAAAATATTTCATTCCCATGTTACTTCTATCCACCTTGTCCTGCTACTTTTCATGAAAATTTTGTTTCTCTGGAAGCACCCTCCGTTCGAACAAAAAGTTGAAGGGGTATGTTCCCCATTTCGATACTACCACCGTCAAAAATTATATTTTTAGAATAATCATCTAAAATACTGATATTTATGTATCAAATTTTGAATTTGTAGCATGATCCGTTTTTGAGATTTCACATTTCTTTCTGAGATGTGAAAAGTTTTCATTCAACCAGGCCACACTTAAAGTAAAGCAAGTAGAGATAGTTATCCTCGCCCTTATTACATAAATCCAAAAAATAGTTAATAGACTTTATTAATTTGTTTTCCAGAATTTAGTTAACTGTTTCCACAAGAGTTAGAGTTAGAAAAGGTTGGAACGTTTTTTGAAGAATTGGAAGAAATTTTTTTTATTTACTCTTAATTTTAAAGCAAACAATATTATTGAAGAAAAAAACACTACGTACTGTCATTGTCCAGATTATGCAAGCTAGTTGGAGCTGACCCCAACTTGAATAATTGGAAATTTGTATAATCAAAACGCATATATTTAAAAAAAAAATTCAAAAAAAATAAGTATAGTGCGGACTATTGTAGCAGAGACTCGGCTAATACGGAAGTGAACTTACAAAAATTAAGGTGAATCATATAGTGCGGAACTTGAATATGTTCGCCTTTTATTTTATGGATGGATAATCATCCAATACCATATCGTAACTGCATCCCATATCGTACTAGAATACTTCCTGTTCTTGTTTAATGTCTGGATTAAACTCTTCCTTATTTCTTCAAACCATGGAAGTAAGAATAAAATTCATCACAACTATCTAGCTTGAAATCATTTTCATTGCGAAAAACTACAAGTTTTTATTTATTTTCCAATCCGTGTGCGAAATCCAAACGATGTGGTGTTAGGCTTGGAGAAATCTTCAAAATGTTTACATGAAGAAATTGTAGAAGTAAAATTTAATCAATATCTTATCAGTTCGTTTCTGTAACTTTCTACTTCCAAAAAAAATTAGTAATTATTATTTCGTAGTGATTTTAAAATGGAGTACTTTTACTGATATTGTTCAAAAATCATAGCTAACGCGATTGTCTTCGAGAAATTTATAGAGAAGTTACTGTAACAAGCTGCTGACCTAAGAGATATGACAAAATTCGTGAAAATTTTTACACTCCCTATTAGTGGACTATTTATTTTGACACTCGCCAAATATGTAGCTTTTTTTGTGAAAAAATTACTTTTCTGGTACGTAGTATATACGAGTATATGTACCAAGTATTGACTTTCTAAGATAAGCCGTTCTTGAGAGAATTTTTTTCTGTTAAGTCGCTTGTGGGTCTTCCTACTATAAAAATTCCTACTTTAAATAGTTTTTGAGACGTGGGATATACTTTTTAAAAAATTGTTACCACACTACATCCACGCTACACCGCCTTTACCTTCAAACATTTTGTGTTCACCTCAACCCAAATATCACCTTTCCGTCGTAATTGGTATTATTAAAAAAATAAAGTTAAACGTGTAATTAGATGCGTTATTCTAAAAAGAATTATTTTTTGTACTGAATAGAGTTGTTTAAAAAAAACTTACGAGGAAACCCAAGCTAGCCTACGAATAAAACAGTTATACAAAATAACATACATGTATATAAAAGATGTTTTTAAGATCGTAACCTACAAGATTACTTACCTTTCAAATAAGATCTTAATAGGACCCATCCCTGTTAAAAAATTTCTTTTACACACCACTCTTAATTACATTTTATGGCATCCGTGTGTGCCGACTTTCTTTGCTCAGAACGGCTTCATATCGCCAAAAGTATACCTTATAGTTCTGTATCAAGATATAGACGACGATATCAAGATTTCGATACCTGGCGAGCAGATGAAAACATAAAACGCGAAACGCCATCTCGACCATTGAATGTCTTCGGCGGCATGCATCCCGTGGTAGCAAGCGCACTAATAAGTGCCGCTAACTCAAAAAAAATCGCATAAAAAAAATTAATGAAATTAAAAAAATAAAAGAATCTTACGTGATTAACCAGCCCAGTCAAAAAGAGACCAGAATTACTTTTCATTAGTTTCCAAGTCCTCATCAGGCCCCGTGCAAGGTGAAATGTAAGATCAAAACCTGTGGTCCGGCTGTGTCGAGCTGAAACGTAGTACCCACCACTAAAGAAGGCACGCGACACCTTCGCGATCTTGCAATCAAAATATGAACAAGATCAACGTCTTGTGTATGTCAGGTGAATTTTTCGACGGACTTTTGGTCCCTGAGTTGGGTTCTTTTTCAGTTAGGACGTGTTTTGGAGAAAATTAAAAAAGAAGAACACAGCACCTATGACTACATACTGCTCGGCGGAAAAAAATAACATACAAGACGTTATGCAACGGCATTTCCTTATAGAATGTGATCGCAAATGAAATTCCAATTGAATTTCACGTTATCGCATCTTCGAAGCCTTTTTTGTCCTCCGATCGATTTCACGATTCCGCAATCCAAATGTCGAATTCGTACTGAAACATGTGTGCGTACATACGTCGACATACGAGTACACGCAAGAACTGTACTCAACACCAGACTAAATTCATTTTTCGTTTTCAATTTGATTGACGTTTTATGTCTTAATTAAGTTAATTAAAAAAAAAGAGAGAGAAAAAAAATTAGGCCAAGTTCTCGCGTGATCGTACAATCGTATGAACCAATTGAGCAGGACTTTTGCTCGTGTTGTTGATGCTGTCGTCGTGTCAAACCAATTTTCGAGCGTGGAGAAATTATGGATCAGAACCAGTGTGAACACCGCCATCTGGGTCTGAGTTTCTGGGTGGCTTCTATTTTCTTCAGATATTTTCTCAACATTCAACGATTCGTTACAGGCTCACTATAGGTTTTGTATTGTCCCGATCGGTGTTACAATGGACACCATGACACAATTAAATTTATTTTTCCAGTTAAAGTGAAAGGCTGGACACTGTCCAGTATTGAAATTTTTTTCAGTTGTGTTTTTTTTTTGTCATCGCCACAGTCGTCATAAAGAACATTTAAAAATTTCTGAAAGAAAGACTATAAGATACAGTAGGCCAGACTTCATGCCTCATCACGATCGGTCATTCGGAAGCGATAATCCGTGACGAATTCTCAAAAGACCTGATTAGATGAGATCCAAAAAAATAGAAAAATTCAAATTGTCCGAGAAAAAAAAACCGAACTAGTTGTCTATTGAGACACCGTAGGTCCAAAACTCAGGTGTGAAGTGAAGGAGGACAATCTCAATGATTAGTTTCTCATACGGGCTCACTATATAATTTTATGACTTTATTAGTGCGCGCCACGTAGTTGAGATTATTACGTTGCGTGGTAAAGTCTATGCCAAGTGGATTTGCTTCCATTCAAACGTCTTAGTGTGAAAAGAAACCGATACTCATAACTGTCCAGTGTGCTATAAATTTTGCCTGACATCATTAGGATCTTGTGATCGGCCCGAGTACCTGCAAGTTGACGCGATACCTTTATCATATCCAACGACAATACAAAGTCATTCATTTTGAGAGTTGTAAATTTTTCGAGGAAATCGAACTTGGTTCGTTATCATTTCCGCTGGTCAAGTGATGATCCTTTAGTTAAGATGTTCGGGTAGGTCCTGGGCCTTATCGCCACATAAGCATGTTTGCGATAGTCCTGAAGCGGTTTTGCACTTATCCACTTGCCTTTTTATAGGGTATGTCCGACTAGGAATTTGTGGTCTTAATTTGAAATGTAAAGATATCACGCTTGGCGCCACTGCGGTAACAACGTCGTTAACCATTTAATTAAGAGGACACCCAAAGACGTTTGATGAGAACTTCGATTACAGTGACCGATCGTAAATTTGGTGCAAAAATAATCTTCGATTCGATTCATTAATCTCGTTTTTTTCGGGGGAGTTCTATGCATTGTAGTTAAAGACTGTGATTAGGACATGACATAGCAAAACTTTGAACGTAAAATCTCGCCCTCGTAATCTATTTAAGACGATCATTAAGATCAAATCGAAATGATGCATAGTCCGTTTCGATCGTCTTGTAACTGTAACCTACAATTCACTAAAAGTAGTAGTTAAATCTATGAATGGGATAAGCCTTCGATGAATGGATTCGAGAGCCACTCGATCCATTCGTATACCTGTTTTTCGATTTCGATTTCTCGAATACGAAATGCTCGCGCACTTATATTAAAGATCACTCGAGATCCCGAAAAGGAAACCCCTAGACCCATCAATTAGTGCAAAACTCCATATCTTCTCGGAATGATATATGAGTTTTAACATCTTCAGTGTGTCTTTGTCCCAATCGAACTATGTTCAGAATGCGACGATCTCGGGGACAGGTAGACGTGTGTGACTGCGATATACGAAGCCGACGACGACGACGACGCCGCGAATAGTTTCTTAGTGGAAAAAATTCAATCCCTTAAAATTCGACCGATCATCGAAAATTGTATACTATTTGGTGTCATTATGACTTAAATTGGTCCACGCCTATTCTGGACTATATCCAACGATTGGGAAAAATAACAAATTACTAACAAAACACGTTCGAAATTAAATGCGGGCGGATAGGTAAAATTTTGATGCAGAATTATGGAACTCATTAAATTAGAAATAGCTTTGAACCTCTTCTGTTCCTTATATCACTTTTGAGACCACAGGTTATAAGCCTCTGAACTGATTCGAAAGCGCCGCATCAGGAATCATAGCCGAGCCCCTTTTTAGGTAATTTGTAATCAATAACTAAGCACTATAATATAATAGTAAATAATATTAATTATTATCACGGACGAGAACTGGAGAATTTACAATAATAGAAATAAATTTATTATTTTTATAAGAACATTAAATTATACATTTCATAGAAGTCACTATGAATTTTTTAAATGATTTCTTACTAAATGAATGAAAAAAAATAAACAAAAATTATTTAATTGTGTTTTTTTATGGAAAAATTAACAACTAATTGTTTTTTCTAAGTAAAATTGTGAATCGTGTACAGGAAGTCCATATTCTAAAACTCTCGAATATTTTCCTAAATTATCGTGGCGTTTTCAGAACTAATAAAGGCTAATTTAAGTTTTAAATAGTTAACTGAACTATTGAGTTTAAGTTTAAGTTTAATTTAATTTTAATAAGATTGAAAATTCTAATGTCGTTTTTAAAATTAATATTAAGTTACATTTAGTTAAAAGTTTCAAGCTTGAATTTTTATTTAGGTTTTGGATTACAATTTTTGCGTGTCAGTTTTCAATTTTATATATTTTATTATCTTTTTATTATTACATTTCTTATTTATTTATTTATTCAAAGTTTTACTCGATTTTTTTTATAAAATCTTTTTACGAACTTTTTTTTTAATTTTATTTTCATTCAGTTTCTTTTAAGCTTTAGGTTTTACGTATTTTCTGCTTAGTTTTTAAGCATTGTTAAATTTTATTTAGCCGCAAGATTTATTTATTTATTGAGATTTTAATAATAATAATTAATTTTGGTTTATGTTGTATTTAAAATTAAATGTAAAATTTCGGTTGTTTTTATTCGATCTATGCAGTATGGTATTGAATAAAAATTGTATGTATCGCGAAATGAAAAAAATCAAAATATGGAGAATTGATAAAAATAAAAAAAATTCCCAGATAAAAAAGTTGAAGTTTTATTCATATTTGGATAATTAATAATTTAGATATTTGTGTAAACAATTCGAAAAGTCCTTTTTTATTTCGATAATAGGGATATTCTGTAAAACTATTAGCCAAATTATCTGAAAATTTAAAATTTACAAGTTCCAAACGGCTATTCGAAGCATGAGCAGGCTTCGAGACTTGGCTTATGAGAAAAGTAGGTAATATTAAGTTTTTTAAATTAACCAAACCAAGTCCGATGTTCATCGAAATCCTAAATCTTCGCCGTGTAATGGAGTTGTCTTCGTGCTCAGATACATCTATAAATTCTCCAAATTTACTTTAGTAAAGCCTTAAATCGCTGAGCTGTTTTCTCACGGATTTTTTTCTACTTTTTTGGGGCTCGAAATCCGCGAAAATGAAATATCGAATTGGACCATCTTCAGCCACCTAATAAATTATCACCTATCCAAATATCCCGAAGCCAAGGCGATTCAGGCTAAACGGGTGTTTAGCTACCCAATTACAAGCAGCGATAGGATAAAACTGAAGACAAAAAACTGCATATCTCACCCAAAGATGTGAAAAGCAACCTATGGCGATTGCCACTTAGGACTACAAATGCAAATCGTTTATGATACACGCTCCTGGATCCTGGCAGAAGCATAGGTTTCTCTCAGCTAATGCTAATAACATAGTTCGGCTGGGACAGCATTAATTCATGCCTGATGATATGAAAAACAAACAAAGTCGCCTTTTGCCCTAAATTAGAGTTGCGTGTCTAGCGCGAGCCATTTATTTTTTGTTGGAAGCAGCCAAATCGCAACATTTCAAAGACATCGTCGTCTATAGAGAGGGCATAAATTAGAAGTCTGATTTTCATACGAATTATCTACAGTCCTTAATCTGGAAGTCGTCCCTCGATGTGTTTTTGTGTGTTTCGATCGCCATAATACAAATTGCAAAAGGCCGTGTTCGCCGGCACATTTAGAATGGCAGGAAACGCAAATAAGCACCTGAGCTCCCCAAGACCTAGGATTAAGGCTAAGAGATTAGTTCTGGTGATGAGGACTGTGTTGATATGGTCCATTACCAATTACGGCGAATAGGAGCCCCGGAATTGTTATGTAAAAAAACATACCTATGTAAGTGCAACAAGTACGACAAACAGTTGATCAAATTTTTAACATTCTGTAAAATCGATCACTTGATTTGCAACTTTTCGGAAATATGTGCCTTTATCTGGTCGGCCGCTGTACCTCATCGGCTCAATTATTTGGCCTGCAGTTTGATATCAGAAAAGAAGTGGATCACTTAGGGAAAATAACCACCGGTGCAGCAAGAAATTCGAGGGAAAATAAAACCACGACAGCGAAAAAAAATACTACACCTGAAATTGAAAGAAAAATGTACAAGACAAGAAATGATCGAAGCTAACAAAATTCGGGAAGAAAGGCAGGTGTAGGCACTTGTTATATAGCGTCCACACGACACCCGACAACCACGTAGGCGACGGGGGCACGGAATAATAATATCAAAAATGAAAAATCCGACAAAAAAAAATTAAAATCCGAAATGAAAAAAAGGGATACCGTCAACGCCAAAATCCTCCATACAGTCAGGATGATGATGGCGGGATACAAGGTACTCGTATAGTCAGGGGCTCTTTTGCTAAGTAGCAGCACAAGACCCGCAAAAGAGATATGTGAGATGTTGCGGCCTCATTGATTCCGGGCATATGCAAGCCCCGACTCAATTGACAACGTCAAGAGCAGCCTAAGTGGTCCCGAAGGTATTAAAGTGATTAAAACCATACAAACTCGCCAAGATGATCACTGCTTCTTCAGTGTCTCCTTGTCTTCTGATTCACCTCTTGAGGAAGGTAATGTCAAGTGTGTAGGTACATACACATGTGAATCAGATCACCATATATGCCATGTCGTCTTAAACATGTAGGACCTAAGGAATTTTCGATCAGCAACCGTTCGGTATTTTTTTTTTCATCAATTTGTTTATACGAGCATTTTCCTGTCGTGTTGTTTCCAGGACGATACAAAAAAAATATTGTGTTGATTAATTTGCTCGATAATTTTGCGATAAGGTCTATAAAAATGCGGAGTATCATTTTCGTAATAAATCGCACGAGCTGAAATTCGTAGCGGTTGAATTGAATATAAAATTATATTATACATTTCTCCATTTCTTTCTACAACTCGAATTCTTTCAGATCAAATTCAAGTGTGACTGAGTAGTATCTTCATCTGTTTATCGAATTTTCCGAAGCCGAAGATCAAAATAAAAAAAAAAATACAAAAACGAAGTGTATTTCCAACTTAAGAATAATACCTTAAGAACAAGCTGTCTAAAAAAAATGTGTTATGCATATCCCTCTCCAATAAATTTTGTAGTTATTTCATGGAACTACGTTCTATTTACGCCTTTTTCTGTTGCAGGATTTTCCACTCTTTGGTAAGAAAAAAATAATAGGGGAAAAATATAACAAAATATTTTATTCAAGGAAAACAAATAGCAAATGTAAGGTAAGGTAAAATAAAACAACGCGCGTCTCAACCAAATGCAAATTGTAAATAAAAAAAAATGTACAATTAAATAGACCTATCAACAAAATTTTTTTTTATTATTCGAATTTTCACAAAATATTTGCAGATAACGTAAAAATATCGTATGCGACTTAAGCTAGTATTACACTGTTTGACCAAGTGGTCAAATTGCAGTAATAAGCAATGCGAAATAGCGAATTTGACCGAGCGGATTTTGCGAGAATAATTGGAATTCGCTATTTCGCATTGCTTATTACTGCAATTTGACCACTTGGTCAAACAGTGTAATACTAGCTTTAGCCTTACAAGAATGGTGCACACCTGCATACCCATATGACATGCGAGCAAAATAAAAAGGTGATTCTCAAAGAGTTTTCGCAATGGGACAATTTTTTATACTTTAAGAATATCGAGGGAAACTACTTATCCACGTTTATCATCAAGCTTAAGTTATGCTCGCTCGTAGTTAAAGTCAGCTTGGCTTAAAGCCATAAACTTAAAGTAAATAAAAATTTTATATAAATGTAACTTGCAAGTAAAAAAACTAAGAATTAACATAAATTGATAATGGCGAAACGCCACACAAAAAATTAAATAAAAAGTATTTTACCCCAAAAACTAGTGCTCTCAAAAAAAAATTAAGACTCGGTCTTGTTTTCTTGGACAAAGTGAATATCTTTGATTTAGAAACCTGAAACTGGAAACATACAAAAGAAACTTAAATATTAAAATCAAAAATTAAAAGGTTTATTGACTGTGTACCACTCAAAATACTACCCTTTGTATACATTATTTTTAAAAACATTAAACAATATTTTTTCAAGGGAAATGTAAGTAAGTTAGCCCTCACGATCATGGAAGGGTTAAGAATTTAATTAATTTGAGCAAAAAAAAGGAGAATTAATTTGGATTGGTGGGATGAAAAACGAAACATAAGTTTATAAAGTATTAAATCTGTTTTTTACATTATTTAGTTGTTGAAATCGCTCAGATACATTCAATTTATAAAAACTTACGATTTTGAAAACACACTTCCGTCTGATGAATGTTTCAAATTTCCATTCTTTCCATCACAAACACTAGACTATTATTTTGATAAACGATTGAAAAAGTGGATCGTTTATTCTACCAATTAATCGTCCTTTCCGAAAAAAATCCATGAAATGTAAAAAACAACCAACTCTTTCATATCTCCTAACATCCTTTAATGAGTTTTTAATGTTCTCCGGCAAAAGACAAAGTCAGTCACGCGCCTGTTTACTTTTCTCATGCTTAATCTCACGAAGCCTTTTTAATTGATTTCTGAAATTCCACTGTTCTGCCTCCCGGCCAATTTCAATCGCCATCGGAGTTCGGTTTGTCTTAAGGAATCCCGTCTTCAGTATTTCGTCTCATTCATAAATGGACGATAATACCTGGACCTTAAAAGTGTAATAACTGTCAGCGAATGCTCCAATTTGGCGCCCTACGTTCCAAACACCGTCCAAACGGTCTCAAATTATCTCAAGACGTTCCAAATGATGGTCAGTGCGGCTCGGTCAGGTGAAAACGGTCTAAGATTTTCGGATTCGAAGACAATTCCGTATGCAGGGAGGACGATTTCTTTTAAGAAAACTAACAAAGTTAAAGATGAGCCTGACCAGTGGTCCGTATACGACCGACTTACTACTATACCACGTACGTACCTCTGTCTTGTGATGGATTGGCGGCCATACGTAATTACCAACCGACTATACCCTAATTGCAAGGTTGCATCTTATTTTCGGGTATTTTTAATTGTAAAGTGATGCGTTTTGATTGATTGGTACGGGGAAAATAACAAATGGAAATGACAGGAAAATTTTCAGGTGGCTTTTAAGAAGTCGGTCGAGCAAGTCCGATGCGAATATTCGGGGCATCTCTTTTCGAAGACACCATCGAATTTATTGTGCCAATCTTGAGTTTTGGATTGATTTGTTTGCTTCGAGAAATTGCTTCCAATTACCGGATTAGATGAGGGCCAAAAAGGAAGTCGACGCCTTAACATTAAAATTAGAACACCACCGTATTATTACTTTCTTCTTCCGAAGTTCTTCAGTCGCGTGTTTTGAAATTGTTGTCTTCATTAGGTTGAATTTTGTGGTATAGATTTCAAAGGGACCGAAACCATGTTTTTTATATTGACATCAAATTCACTGTTGGATTACATGCAACGAACGTCCCAAATAATTTGGACAATCGGCAACTGACCAAATATTTACACAAGTAAATTGCTAGAAAAATTCTGGGAGTTTAGCACCGACGAATCAAAGACCCCTAATTCCACCCCAGTGTTTAACAAAACAATCACAGAAAAATAATAAACAAGATAAAAACTAATAATTTGTATATAAACAAGATTTAATCTTACGGTAAGAAGAAATTATTATTTTTTTTATTAAAATTAAAATCGTGCAACTAAAAAACTGTAACGTAAGTAAAATAAAAATTGCAAAGTCCGGGACTAAAAATGGTTGCATTTACTTTCACGAAATGCTGTACCAAAATCACAACTAAGAAATTTTTGTAAAGTATTAAAAATCAAAATTTTTCAATTTTAATTTTTAAAATTTTAACATTTTTCTGGCCACATGGATTCATGATTTTCTTTAAGCCATGTTAATCCTTATTTAAAAATCTAAAAATCTCGTAATAAAGAAATATGCTAAAATTAAGAAAAAGAAATTAAAATGTACCTCTGAACAAATCTTGGCGCCTGCAAATAAACGTTGACTTTAGCATTGTCAAAATTGTTATTAAGATTAAGTCCAGCAGTTTAAGTGTTAAAATTTTTCAGATCTCAAGGATATACCCTTGTATTTGTTCAGCGTCCTTCCAACAAGCAACGGCAACCCCAACTCCGGCATTTTCTGCCACTTCATATAACCAATAGCATAACTAAAATTTGCACTCAATTTGAGTACAAGTAGATTGGAGTGGAATTGATACTTTGTAATGTACTTGCGTTTCAGGTAAAAAACGGTTTAAATTACAGGTAAGAAATAATTTTACTTCCAACTATCTGTTCAAAACAAACCGCCTAAGACTATGCACCACATAAACAAGTACCTTTCACATTATTCCGATTGGAATTACAACGATCACCTGTTACTGTTATACCTGAAGAAATTACCTTGCGACGTTTAATCGCATCGCTGATCAGCTTCTTGAGTTTTTCAGCGACGCACGTACTCACTGAAAGGTTTCGCATCTCAACTGTGAAACGCCTGAAATAAAAAGCTTTGATTACGCGATTTTTCTTATAAGAGCCTTCACTGAATCGAGAGCATCTTATAGTCAGGGTATTGTATTTTCACTAACCTGTATGGAAGGTATTACTGCGGTTAAAGCGACAACGGGCTGGGAATCGAGAAAATACAAGGACCAATCCAAGGTAAAGCTTAGCTTATCGCCGCGATGTGATGCAATAGTTGAGGTACCTTTTTGCCGATGTTCCAGATGTTGCTTATTGCAGGTGTGGACTAGTTTTCTGCTTTTGACCAATAAGCTTATCCAAAGTAGTTAACGACCCGGAAAAATCATTAGCTTCTTATTGGAAATCCATCAAACTTCGATTGCAAAAAGATTCTTGTAAACTGGAAAAATATAACATCTAAATCTTGACTGCAATGTCGAATACTTAAGAAGTTCGTTCGTGTTAATTAACGGTCGCAAGTGATTGAGTAATATGATCTTGTTAATATTAAATATTAGTACCTAAGTAAATGAAAGTTGTAACTTAGCCAGAGTAATGAAACTGGATCAAATTTGGAAATTAATAAACTTACATAGTTGGGCCGTTATTAGAAAAATTGTTCCGATTTGAAAACTGAAACTTTATAATTTGCATGCATTCCTTAAGTGACCATAAAAAATTAATAAATATCAGAAAATTTATAAGGCATATTTTTTCTAACTAGCAACAGCTTATTCAACTAGAATGAGAGCGACTCTAATGCATCGAGACTTACATAGGTGAAAAACTAAATCTGGAGAACACCTGTGTGACTTATTGAAATAGAGCGTCCACGAACCAAAACCCGGATCCTATAAGCAACAGTGAAATTTTTTACCGAAACTTACTTATGTCATTGAGAATTCGACAGGAGTTGTGTAATATTTGACGGTAATAAATATATAAGTTTAAAAAAAAAATTTTATATTATTTTTTTTATTTACATAATTTATAGACAAAGAAATCAGTTAATCATTTTTGTCTTACCCCGTAATTAATTAAAGGTTATTCATATCGTTATAAATGAATACAAATCCAGAAAATAGAGATAATTGGTTAAGCTTGTATCTGACCATGT
Organism: Beris morrisii; assembly: GCA_951812415.1. Classification (NCBI taxonomy): domain Eukaryota; kingdom Metazoa; phylum Arthropoda; class Insecta; order Diptera; family Stratiomyidae; genus Beris; species Beris morrisii. Next base: position 165,518,410 of record OX638310.1, on the reverse strand, counting down.
ATGTCATGTTGTCAAATATTTGACATCAAAAATATGAGACAGAAATTGTTCAAATTTTAGAAAAAAATTGGCACAAAAAGAATTCAAATTTTTAAAGAAAAACAAACCGTTAATAGTGAAAAAAAAAATATTTGACAACATTTTTTTTTAAGATTTCACCATTTGACTGCATTTGTAAACGAAAATAGCCAAATATTGGAAAAAGCAGCATAGTGTAAAAACTTTAAGTTTTGGACATTTTATTATTAGTTTCAATTGAAAAGAAAATATATTATTACAAAATCATAATAATCTACTACCATTTTTTTTTTATTTCTTGTAGTACTTTTCTTCTCTTAATTCTAAATAAAAATTAAAATATATAAATACTTTATTTCTAAAATATTAAGGTAAAATTAACTCAACGAGGTTACACCCTCTTTTCAGGTCGTCATTGCAGATTCAAATGAAAGTGAACATTAAATGTGGTACTTAATTTTAAAATACGTTTCTTACACTCTACATAACTTTTATATGTTGTTATTATTTTTTTAATGCAAGCTGATATATTATTTATCATCGGACAAGATGTCAATTTTACTTTATTATTTTTTAATAATGAAGTATTGTTATCGACCTGAAATTTCAAAAAAATTTGCTACCCTGAAATTTTGTATTGTCACGTTTAAGGACTAGTAAATGTTCGCCTGTCCGCTGTACGCAAAACCGTTTGAAGGTGCGTAACTCAAAAACCACTTCAGATATTAAGTTGAAATTTGTACGGTAGGTAGAATGGATAAACCCCTACGAGTGGTATCTTTTGGAGGGGTGGGGTTGTGAGGGGGAGCGTTTTAGATGAAAAATTTTAGTTTCTAGATCTCAGGAACCGCTTATGTTAGAATGTTGAAAGTTAAAATCTATGTAGTACTATGGTAGTGGACCCATTTGCAAAAAAGTGGTCGATAGGGGTTGAAGAGTGTGCGAGTGGGAGGGGGGGGGGGGGGGAAACAATGCGTCTAAAAAGCTTAAAAGCTGTGATTGAAACATTCTAAAATCCATATCTCCTGAACGATTGATGTCAGATGGCTGAAACTTTGTAGTTGTCTTAAGAGATACTAGGAGATTAGAAAAAGTTTAAAATGTTTAAGGGGTAAAAATGTTTAAAACTGCTTAGAATAAATCGGCCAACAGTCTGTGCGCAACGTTATTATTCTATGGGTAGAGGTCCGAAACGTGTTTAATACTGAGATGCGGTGTAGGTGACTATGGAATTGACAACCCAAGGCATAACCAGGAGGCTAATTGGAAGGGTTGTCAGTCCCATAGTCATCTACACCGCATCTCAGCATTAAACACGTTTCGGACTTCTACCCATAAAATAATAACGTTGAGCCCAGACTGTAGGCCGATTTATTCTAAGCAGTTTTAAACATTTTTACCAATTTTCCTTAAACAATTTCAGAACAACCCAACTTTTGTTTTTATTTTTTGTGTTTTTATTTCCTTATTAAAAAAAATCAGAACAGGACATTGCAAAGTTCTTCATTAACCTCGATTGGCTATGCTGTAGAAACGTAAACATCAATTAAATTAAAGAAGCACGAACTCATTGCTATCTTATTTTTTTTCTTTTAAAGTAATTTCGCTTTTTTCTGTATTAGACAAACATGCAATCGGTAGTTACCACGACTTTTTCTGCATTTTTCGACCAAATTTGAAACTTGTAGCAGAAACAGTTTGACGGATATTTACACTATTCGATTTAAGGTAAATACCCTGTAATTGGAGGTCATATCAAGTTCCCACTTTCGGTATTTAAAGTGGTTGAACGACTTTGAAGTGTAATCGATGTAGCTGCATTCAGAATTAAGTCGTTGTCCTTTTGAGTCAGTTTATAATTAAAGTATTGCAAAATTCAAAACAAATGTAGTCTACATATTTCAAGGTCTTTTTATTGTATTTTTAAGCATATTGAATATTATCATAATTGCAATATCTACTTACCAAGCAATCACAGAAACCAGTATACAATTTTTAGATATTTCCCAATATATGTAGATTGTTTAGGATTTAATTTATTATTATTTAGGACGCATTTTTTTAAGTCAAACTAAAAGTGTGGCAAGAATAAGATTGTGAAAAAATTTATAAATATTGGGTACCTTAATTGGAAGCAATCAAATTCGTGGGAAATTTGAACTCTCCTTTGAAGCTAGTGGTATTGAAGGAGAGAATAACGTTTTTACTTATTACACATAATTAAAACAATTTTAATTTTAAAAAAAAATTAACATCCCCTAAGGAATCCTTTATTCTTTATGTTCTTTGTCTTTCTTCAATTTCCGTTCACATCGATCAATTTATTACCATTCTATGCAGGGAATTAAAGGATGGGCTAAGAAGCGCTGTAGAATTTTGTAAAATATACAGCTGCGATGGAACTCTTGCAATGGGAATCTTGAGATTTTGGGACTGTGTTGATGTAACAGCAAACTGTCAAAACAGTGTTTAAATAACGATTTTCGATACTGTAATTTCACTTAATTCGCTTTCTACGCTTCTTATAATCAATTGTTTTAAAACGTGAAAGGTTCTGTACTCGAATTCTAGCCTCAATTAAGGATAAATAATTGCAATTGAACGTTGAAATAATTCAACAATATTTGTGTCGACTATTTATCGTAAATCGTCAACCGTGGTAGACCAAATATACGAACATTCACCCCACATCTTTAAGTTTGCCACAGCGGGGGATTGCATGAAATAAATATTAAATATTAATATTTACTAGAGCTATGATTTCTGTGACATTTTCAGTAGAACTGAGGCAGATAATATCAAAATAAATAATACTATACGATTGTTCAACATATTTCTTGTTTCGAGTGCTTTCAATCAAAGTTATTATTCAGTGCGTGACTCTCGCATTTGACACCCACCTCACCCACAATCAACAGATAGAATTTATGACATCTATTGCTACTCTTATGTTTTATTTTCTATAAAGCGGAAATTTCATGCTAAGACGATATAGCGATCGCTAGTTCGACTGCACTTTAAACAAAAGCCCGTTTAGTTACTTACGCCAAAATCCCATGCTCGATGAAAAACAACTTAGCATACTATCGGGTATCGGCACATTTAAGCATCGATCAATGTGTCCCTGAGATGAAATTTCTTGAACAAAATAGTGCAGCACTGGAAAATACCTGCACGAGGTAACTCTCACTATTTGGCTTCGTGTGGACATTGAAATTCACTTTGAAAACCTGACCGGTATATGAGATATTACCGAATGTGTTGAACGCATCTTTAATAGATCCAATCTTGATGCACTTTGCAAAAAAAAAATTAAATACAGGTAGCAAGTATGAACATAATTTATAGTATCAAAACAAGAAACAGTTTAAGTGGAAATTATTATAAAGCTAATAATGTATAATTAAATTAATTTACACTATTATTACAATAATTACACTATACATTAACGGGTCTAGATGAAATCAGTAGGGTATCAAAGTTATTTGAATTCAGATATATGTAACGAACTTTCCATCTGCTTATTTTTCCACATGTCTATCCACATGAAAACTCGAAAACGGGTGGTACCCTATAACTTAAATTCGGTGTGATTAATTTTAGGTGAAAAGACCTCCACGACTACCGTCTGATTCTTTGTGTTACAAAGGCCTTATAGTCAATATTGTTATTTATTGCACGATAACTTGCGATTGCGTTAATTAACCATCTTGCATTTTATGATCTTATTACTTCAGCTTAAAATCGTCCAAGGTTCACAGATAGCTTCGTATATAATAAAATGTAAACACGAATATTGAGTACGCAATTTTAGACGTCTTCTAAGACAACCCCAGTTTGGCATTAACAATTCTTTTTTTGATGATCCCATAACCAGGCATATTCAAGAAACAGGCGATAAATAAATTTACCGAAGAAGCATCAGGGTACAAAAAAGGAAACGACATAACAAATTATCTCTAGAACTCAAGCGCTCATATTTTTATAATCACAATCCTAAAAAGTTGAAAATTAAGCATACATCTATATGTACAGGGTGAATTGGTATAACCTTAGTAACGAAACGTACGTTGTCCAAAACAAGAAAACCGTTTACTGTTTCTCTACCGCTTTTAAGACATGTTCTATTTAAGTAATTTGGTCATATCTTCTCTAGGTTAGGTTAGGTTAGGTGGGTAGCTATTGACAGAGATATCTAACACATAGACCGCTAGATGGGTCCGTTGTGATCCCACTGCACCACGGCACGGCGCCTACGGCTGATGGCTGTTTTTGGCTAATTTTCAAGAACAAACTGAGCCCAATTGGCCGCGGTATTGTTCTATCAAATATTTTTCAGTGTTTCTTGGTGCGAAGGAGAGGAGAGTTGGAAGGAATTGTGGAGAAGGAAGGGGATACCGAACTTAATCAGTTTTAGGAATGGGAAGGAAGATCAGGAATCGGGCCGGGTATGTACTAGCAGGTGTTAATGATCATAATTTTTCAGTACTATTGGCTGTGATACGATCTACCAGAACAGCAAAGTTGCCTATAGCAAATCAACTAGTGTCTGCCAGCTCTGATGGTAATTGTGAATTTGATAAGAATGTAAACACAACTCATTTGCTCAGGTTTAAATCACAAGTGACCCTATTAAACATTCTGCACTGTTCACGATTTATATTAATATTCTGAAACGAATAGCAACTGAAAAAATCATATAAATAAATTATGCATTGAGTGGGAATTGAACCCCGGTTGCAATGTTTTCAAGACCTAGTTCACTACCACTGGACTACACCCGGCTTATCTTCTCTACTTACATCAATAATTTTCGAACCGTTAATTCTTTAAAATATTTATTTTTAAATATTGTTTTTTTAATTTGTGGAGTAAAAACAGTTTTTATCAATTGTCTAAAAAAATTGGAGACCTTTGACATAATTTCTTTTCTTGGTATTATAAAATTTTGTTTTATCACCTTTCGTAACAGATGAAATTTATTGCTCCAGTTTATCATCACTTAAATAATTCTTTTCTTTTAATAAAGTTAAGTAAAACTAAGAAGTACTCTTCGCTGAATGCTCCTAATACTGCAGAAATTGCAGAATTGTGTTGTTAATTGCATTACTCAACGTTAACATTACATTGAAAGCATATGCCTAATGAATGGTGAATAGGATCGAGCACTACCTCCCAAATTACCGAATGTATAAATGAATAAAAATTCTATAATAGTTTTCGACTTTATAGAACTTCGATTAAATAAGTTTGTCTGTCCGAAAACACGATGATTCTACAAGAAGTTCAGCAACAAGACAACAACAAGTTGAAATTTGGAAAATAACAAATATGAAGAAAATCGAGTTAATTTTTCGAGCATCCCCATATAAGAGTCATCGAAAAATTTGTATATTCTCCTTCCAGAGCTACCTGTAATCTAGAGAATATTTACCAAAAAAATGAAAAATTTTATAAGAATTTGTTTTCAATTAAAACCAATGTTTACATAGAAAAGACATTAAACACAAACAGAGAGTCCGTAAAGATAGAAAATTAAGACTCTTTTCAAAATAATGTTTCACTATATATCAAGTATCTACCGTACAAAGGTCATTCAAAAATTTACCTAACTTGGAATTATTCGAGAATAAACCTAAAACGTTACATGATTCAGTTTGAGGGAAAAGTGGCATCGTAATTAATAAAATCGCTCAACTCCTTGTCATAGCTTCCACGCAAAAGTCGTTAAAATATATTGTCAATCTCTTACATAATAACTTCAGAACATTATAAGAAATTCCAGATTTGAAAATAGAAACAATTGTATTTCGCCTTTGGTAGGTATTTATTTAAGATTTAACTTTTTTGAGAATATTCTTTTAACCTCTATTGAATAAAACACTTTTATAAATGTATTGAACGAATGGCTTATCTTAGAAAGTTGAAATTTTGTACATAGACACATTGAAAATACCAATACTATTAAAAAAATCATATCTTAAACCCAGACTTTAACTTTAAAAGTATAACAAACTGGTACCCAAACTGTTGGAAAATTTTTGAATAAATTTATCGGGCGGATAATTGGATCAACAAAATCTTACAACTAATTTGTTAGTTGCATATTTTTTTATATATTAATATTTTGGAGTCAATGAAACAAATCGGTCATACCTCTTTTTAGAAATCAACAATATAACTATGTCAGCCATTCATATTTTACATAATATTGAAGAAATGAACTTATTATTCATCTGACACCCACTTGGTGATAATGAAATGAAATAATTCACCAAAAAATATTTAATAAATTCCTTTTAGTTACCTGTCTCGATTCCGAGTTAGATATTATAATGTCGTCTAAAACAAAACAAAAAAAATATAGTAGTGTCATTCACGTGTTAAACTTTGTCGCAAAAATTTTAAAAAAAAAATCCGGTTTCAGATAAAGCACGCCGTCAAATGTTAAGGAAGACGGCTCTTAAAGTGTTGTTGCAAAAAAACAAATAGTATGTTTTTAGATTAAGTGAAAGTTTACGCGAGTGATATACTTAATTTACACTTATGCGAAATATTATAGCATGCATGTCTGAATGCATTGATTTTTTAAAAACAAATATCTAATATTCAAGGTTGGATTAATATTAATTATGTCTTATACCGTCGTCTATTCGAGAAGATGGCAACGTTTTAAAAAAAAAACCGCACTTCTCAGTCTTAAATTACTTCACCCATTCCTAAAGCAATTCTTATTGCAAAAAAATTTCATAACTTTTGCAATTATCGTGTAGTTTGCATGCCACCACCTCCTTAGATATTATATCAATAAAAACATGCACCTTAATTAACTTCTAGTTCATATCATGAGTTACATGAATTCCGACACAAACATTCATAATAAGTAGATAGGTATGCGTAAAAATTTTCGATTGAAAACAGCTTGCAGCATTAATCAACAAGGTGGAAAATACTTCAGAAAATCAGGTCATTGCTTAGAACCTCAACCTGTTCAATCATCCTAGGTGGTTAGGTCGGGTTTCCTCTTCTGCGCATACTGAAAAAAAATAAATATAATATTGCTGCGAACTAGTTTCCAATTAACAAGAAGTCATCATTTAACTTGATCAGCATCTTGAAATAATGAACTAAGAGAAACGAACTACTTGCATTATCTTCCAAACGAAGACTTCCTGCAAAAGACAGGCTCCTAAACAGATCGCAACGAAAGCTGCACTATCTAAGCGAACTGACTACCTCATTTGTGGAACTCTCTATTTCCTGAACAAAATTTTTGACCAGACAATAATAAAGTGCAAATCCAAGCATAAAGGAGTCGTCGGCTCTACCCCCCGATATTACAATTCAAATTTTTTTATCTCAATCTTATCGTATCCACTGGACAACTCCCATTGATGTTGTTAGCTAAATTCGCTATTATAGCTATTAGTAGCTGTGACGATAATTTTACAGGTGAGACGACAACCAATCGTTTTTTACCTCACCACCCAAAAGAAAATTGGCCAAGAAAATAGTTTGCTGCGTGATGGGATTCGAAAAGCAAAAGTACATAGACAGTGGGGAGTTAATAAAAACAGCAAACAAATCGGATTTCTTAGCAGTCCATCGAGATATTAGAGTCCTGCAATAGGGTTTCGTAGATAGAAAGATTGGCAGTCGTTAATATCTTCAAGTGCTCCAGTAAAAAAGAAGATACCCTACGTACGAAGATGAAAGTTAAAATCGAAAGTACTCAACTGAGTACTGTTCTTATGGTGCTTATTATTTCCGGAACGACTATAGTGGAAAGTGCCTATAAACTTCAGGAACGTTTCAGTTGGACACAGCTAGATTTTGCGTTTCCGAATCAACGTCTTAAGGAGCAGGCTATCGCATCCGGCGATTACATACCGCAAAATGCTCTTCCAGTCGGAATCGAACATTGGGGCAATAAGCTTTTTGTGACCGTACCGCGATGGCGAAACGGTAAGTGTTTCGGAAAATTTAATATTAATGTTGGTGTTAATTTGTGAGACTATGTACCTACATAGCGTACAACGTAAGATGTTTGAAAATGTATTGAAACGAAGTGTATCTGGTGAAAAGTTATGCTGCGGTCAGGAGAAATAATTATCGAGGCCTATAATTCCGTTTTTGTTTGTGGTTTTTCTTGTATGCATGATACAGTGATTATTGAAGACACAGATCTATAATCGAATCGAATAATTTCAATTTTTACTTCATAGATTTGTTGCAATTTGCAATTTTCGCAATTTTGTAATGAATCTTAGAAAGTCTTGAAAAGTATTTTTCAATAGTTGTTTTATTATTTATTAATAAATTGCACTAACTCTTATTGTGATATCTATAACACTAAAAAATCTGTTATATTCCAAAAATTAATTATTTTTTTATCAATCTATATAAACAAAAATTACCTTTGGCAAGTTTGATGTATAATAAGTTTTTAAAATGAAGAATGAAAATATTAATCGAGATAAAGTGGTTTATTATTGACATCTGAAAAAACAGCAGTGTGAAGTCTTATATATCAAGGTGGGGAGTTTGTGCAGATATCTAAATCCAGGGAGGGAAACAATTTATACGGAGTCCCAAAGAAAATTCGAAAATAAATTTCGAAGCACCTACGAGTATTTTATGTACTTTCCCTGCCTGTATGTTTAAATGAATGATGAATTTGCATAGATTAATTATTACAGATCTTTTATTCATTAACATAGTAGTGATTCAGGTGATATTGGTGTCAGAAGTGGGATTATACACAAACAGAACAGTGCGAGAAATTTTTTTTTAATCACAATTTATTCTTTTTTTTTTAATATTAAATACATACCTACATACTAAAAAAAAGATCGCTGCTACAAAATATTGATCTAGAGGATGTCGAGGTTTAAAGTTGACTTCTATGAAAATTATAAATCTCGAATTGCTGACAAGAGAACGATAAAATTTTTAACAGTGAGACCTGCCAATTGGGATACCATGTAATTGGACAACCTGCCAATTCGTCCCAACGTTGTGCTCTCCTTCGTGGTTTCAATACATTTGTTCTTTAATAATTGGACCACCTTCCCTTATAAACCAAATCTGGATAATTAGACCAAATGCCTGGTCTGACATTAATTAGCGAAAAATAATCGGTCGTAAGTAGACCACGTCCAGTATACAGATTATCCCCGATTTATGCAGTGTGAAAAATATTAAATTAAATTCTATATTAGTTTTGTATATTTTTGAAATTGATCCAAGGCACTCTTCACCTTTGTAGGGAATAGGAACCGGACTGGTTAAAGGCCCCTAGATATCTGGACCAAATTCCTATCATAATTTTTTCCGGTCCCATTAAACAGGTTTCGCTGCATATAAAATTTTCAAAAGTGTGGACAACTGCGGTGGTAGGATGTTGGAAACTTCCAATTTTCATTTCTTACTGACCGCGTATCGCAGAAAAATAAAAATTTTTACTTTCCTTACCAAGTACGTAATTATTTTTAGTATTTTCACTACAGCAGGAGTGGGGAATAAAACAATATATCTCAAGAACAAGATCTGAGTTTTTACTGTAGACTAAACTTTATTAGGCTCTTTTTGAATAAAGATTTTTCGTACTGTTTGTGTGAGTGACAGAGGCTGGCAAAGAATGGATGAGCTTAAAAAAAATACAGAAGCTAGAGAATTGAAATTTGATGGTTAGATATATAAAAAGTTAGTAGTAAGCTCACACTATAATAAAAGAGTTAACAAAAATTTACTTATATAAAAAGGTAGTAGTGACGATCCAGCAACTGAGTAAAATACGAAAGAAATATGTCCATTTTCGCCGTATTCTGAAACTCTTATTAAAAAATAGCAAGAATTTGCGATAATTTTACAAGTCGTATTCTACATGTTTGAAAATTGTTCATAACATTTTCACCGAAGATATTCTGATTTTTAGCTTCCTTCATAAAAATGGCTCTGAACGACAAAAAAATAAAGTTAGAAGAATAGAATAGAACACAAAATATCAGGCTTTTAATTGAAATCAGTATTCTATACATTTTTATACATAAACAAAATTTAATATATGTCTAACAGAAGTCATTGTGCGAAAAATTCGACCTGATTTTTTAAAGACTATGGTATGGGAGCAACCGGAAATATTGGCGATATTTTGCGTATAAAAAAACTTCGTGTTTCTTTTTACGCCCAAACTTATTAATGTAATATTAAGGCGTTCTCCAGTTATTGTACGTACAAACAATGATATAGATGGCTATCACTGAAATTAAAAAAAATATTTGGTCTGAACCTTTGGTTTATGACTAAGAAACTATTCAATTTGAGATTCCACAGATTTTATTTAGAGTATAAAAACCACTTCACTTAATTGTGCAACCGAAATCAATTGGATTTTATCTTCCTCTTCATTTTCATATACTTGAATGTTGACGATGACGACAAATTAACTAGTTTTCATTACCTTGAGGTTTTTCATTCGAATTTTCAAATTACCCAAAGCGTTTTGATTCTGATTTTATTTTTGGATAATCAGTGCGTAATACAAGCGTCATCGTATCAAATTCCCGCCAATAATCTGAAGGCTTTTAAGAAGCGAATCCCCCTATGACTCATTGATACGAGTACTAAGCTCGGTGGATATTTTCGATAAGCGAAAGATGTGGTTAAACATGTCTTTTTTAATTGGTAAAGTAAGAAGAAGAACTATACTCCAAAGTACCAAAGTACATATAGCTTATGTAGGTAGTGAATCAGTCCGGAAACCGGAACGTTAGGTTGTTAATCACGTTGAATTGCAGATACAGTGAAATTCCTTTAATTTAAAATCACTTAATTCAAATTAACGAGATTTTATTTATAACATTCACTGGTACATTTACTGTAAGAAAAATTAACCGAATAAACCTTTCTATTAGAAAATGATTTAATAGTAAATCACATAAGTGATTCACCTGCAACTCTAAATTGGCTTTGATATGGAGTAAAATGTTAAAATGTAAAAATGTAAAAAATTATTCACCTAAGTGTATACTCGCGTAGATGAATGTTAGACGAATCGTTTCTAAATCATGTAAAAGATTTGAGAATGCATCTACAATACGTACAGCGAGAGAATTAATTTTGAGACTCAGGTGAATTCGATTTCGAAGAATTTAATGCATTATTAGTAATTCTGAATTCTGCAGTTGTAAAACTTTTCTTCCATTTGTTTTCAGAAAAGTCACAAGTCGACGAGATTTTCACTTTTCTGTTACCTGTGTGTGTACAATACTTTTCTTTCGAGACCATGAAAAAGTAGCAAAGGTTTTTTTATGATTCGATGTTTCTTCACCTGTGGTGAATCGAAACTAAACAGCTACCACAGTTTTTGCAGTAACATTCGATTTTTCTTCAGCATTGGTGAACGTTCGATTGGAAGTCAGTTGAAGAAAATGATTTGAAAGATCTCGATCCTCATTAAAATATGAAAAATGGTGTGACTAATCCATCCTTCACCCAGATGGATTGCTCTAGGATACCTATTAGCTTTACTGCAAAATTAATGCGAACGAAATCAACCAAAACACCTCCTACATAATGCAGGTGTAGCCTCTAGCAGAAAACAGCGAATAATCGCTGATTAGTAGAAGTTGTTTATTTACATAAATCTTAAAATATTAAAGTACACGTTATACTTCATAAGCACCAACTATATTATGCGTATGATAAAACTTGAGGTATTAATAAAAAATAAAATTTCCTCCGCGAAAATAAAAAATTACGTCTGAATGTGATCTTGTTCTTGTTGCGCATTGTTTCGATTTTCACGATTTCGGAAGCTAATAAGCGATCATTTTAATTGCCTAAGTACGAGATATTGCACTTATTTTTTTCACCAGTCACACATGCAATGTTGAGTAATAACAGGTAGGATATAGTATGCACTTTTATAAATCGACAGTAAACAGAGTACAGCGATTACGAAATAAATCATTACAGTGTCAAATTACATTAGATTTAGATGTGAGTATAAGGCGGCGTGTCTATGGGGCGTTCGAGCCTCATAAATCGCTCCACTGTCAATGAAAATGTTTGTATGAAGGCACACACGATTTTGTGAAATATGAGCGATTCGTTGTGCGCCTTTAGAAATACCCCAGCTTTAGAATAGGCATGTATTTTTTGTAAGCTTTTTAATGTATTTTGTCGGAAACAATTTATCATTTTTGAAAGATTCGCGGAAAAGTAATTATGCACCGCAAACAAGAAAATTTTCGACAAAGTTGAAAATTCCCACTAGATTATGGCTTGTCATACAATTTAGGTTTTAAATGAGAATTTAGAAATTTTATTTTACTAGAAAAGGAATGATTTTGGAAAACATGTTCAAACTTATGGTCAAACTATCGCATGTTCAAATTTTTGTTTGCCAACCAACGTGTAATAAGTCACACATAGTTCTAAAAATATTAATGTAAAACTTATTCCTCCTTTTTTTAATCCGCCAACATGTTGAATTGTAACACGTTACACGTACTTTTAAAAGTACGTACGACTTGTTGTACGCCAAAATTATTTATATTTTTATTTTTATAAAATTTGTAGTTGCAATTGTTTAACTAGTCCTACAATAGAAGAAGTAGTTACTTCAGCGTAAATATTAAGAAGAATATAGAATGCCTATTATAGCAACTAATAATTTAAATTCGTGCGTACGATAGAGTCTGTAAGAAAAAGCCCTAGAAGGTTCCTGTTTTGTTCTAGTTTTCTTCTATTGTAAACAAAATTGGCTACTTCGGTGAATTATCTATAGGCGATTTGGCGAAGCTATCTGGGCTAGTTTGGTCGAGCTGATTGAATTTCGCATACTGAAGGATTGTACTACACATGTAGAATAGGTTTAAATAGTTGTCCTTGTATCACCTTTTGACGAATGGTACATGAGATACGATTCTCCATTAATTAATGGCCTATCTTCCTTCCATGCATCAGACTACGACCCCAGTATCAATTACAAGAAATGCAATTTACCCACATTAATCAAATTTAACAGTTTTGCTGTCCACACTGATCCACATTTCCACTTCAAACAGGACTGACCACTCTTTACATTAATCACAATTATCATTAATCAATTTAACTACCAGAATTCGTTTACTAGCACACGCGGAAAAAAGCAATAAACGTAAAGCGAACTCACACAGCACATAACCCACTCTTCGGAATTGCTCAATAAAATTCGAAAACATTTATCAGATTCATTTCGTGAAAATTACATTTTCCGAATGTAAAACCAGTTAAAAGATCGATGACATCGGTTATGAAATTTAGACCGGAAAATTTTTTTAAGTAACTACTCCCAACATGTGACAAGCAGTTCTGGTAAACACATTCGACCTACTAAGGCCATTCCAAGACTAATCGTATGGATATGTAGGATATTATCGAAGAGCTCGTATGTAAAGAAAATAAGGTTTGTGGATTTAAATCAATAAAATGAAAAATAAATGCAATGCAGATTTTATCAGGCCTGTAGTTGGTTTTCCAGTTTCGAAAGAAAATCAACCCGAATGCGAATTCTTTTTCATATTTTCCTATAATCGATTGATCAAAATGCAGGAAAAAATTTATGTAAATATATACCTCTAAATTGAATACTGTTGCGAAATATTATTCTGTACTAGTTATCTAGAAAATGTTAATTAGTCGATGTTGCTGTCCGATGAAGTGTATAAGTCAATTTGTCGTTATTATGTAAACATATTTTGGGATTAGTTGAAGGTAATTGCAATCTCGTACTTCAAACCTATTGCAAAATTATCGTCTGGCTTTTCTACGAATAAATTTAGTTCAAAAAAAAATCTACCAATTTAATGGAAATGTAGTACCGAGCCTTTGATAAATTTATTTACTCTGTAGGAAAGTCAGTGGATTTATCAAAAGCAGGTAAGGTACCTACTTGCAATCTATCTTTCTTTTGAGTAGGTAGACATATTTTCAGATAGCTACCTTAGAATAAAAGTCTTGGATTAGAAAGTAGAAATATTAGCTAAACTACGAGTGCAAAATGAAAATAGAAGTCGATTTAAGAGGTATAAATAAATAGTTAGGGCACAACTTTACTATTCTATCTCATGCTCAATTAATTTAAATGTGTAACATTCATTTACAATTTTTTTTTATTTCATCAACAGTTTTATAATCCCTCTTATATTACAAATCCATACCGCTATTACCTTGCAATATGTAGAGTTAGTGATCATCTATTAGGTGGCGATATTTCGAGGGTAGGGTATCAGAACGGTGGTGGTGGAGTATTGATTTTGATTAATTTATCGCAAGAACTGTTTGTGGTAGGAAATTGAAATTTGAATTTGAAGCTTTTTCAGTAGTAGTTCAACCATTTTCAATAAAATATTGAAATTAACAAAACTAATTTTCATATCTCTCATACGCTTGAAGTTTTAAGTTTTAAAATATTTGTTTTATTATTCATTTATTTTTTATACTTTTCATGTATTTAATAAATGAAATAAAAATATAGAACAGAAATAAAAATATAAGGAAATTAGAAAAAAATAATAAAAAGAACGATATATTATAGTATTAATTAAAATAAAACATGTAAAATTATTGAAAAACAAAAATGAAAAATATGAACACATTAAAAAATTTAAAACTGAAGGAAATTAGAAAAATAGAATACAACGAAAGATAGGAAACATAGCAAAATTTATAATAAAAATAGAAACACAATGAAATGAAAAATGTAAAAACATTACATTAGGTTTTCAATTATTTTATATGTTCTTAACTATTTTATTTATTATTATTTTCTATTCCATTTTTTTCCAATTTTCTTACTTTTCATATGCTTAAATTCAAAATATAAGAAAAAGATAACAGAACATTAAAAAAAACGGCCAACAGTCTGGGTGCAACTTTATTATTTTATGGGTAGAAGTCCGAAACGTGTTTAATGCTGATATGCGGTGCAGGTTATTATGCGACTGACTGACAACCTAAAAAATTACGTTCCTATTAGCCTCCTGGTTATTCCTTAGGTTGTCCATAGTCACCTACACCGCATCTCAGCATTAAACACGTTTCGGACTATATCTAGAAGTCTGCAGAACAAGTGAGCATTTTGGCTAAAGCAAATATGTAAAAGAAGCTATCAGCTCTTCCATTGTAGAAAGGTTACACGTTATAACCTGCGATTATTCAAGGAAGTTATTCAAGAAAAAAATAATAAAAAATAATCTATTAATTATATTTTTTGTAGACAAGCATCCAAACCTATAAGAGATCAGAACAGTAGCGTACCTTTGAATCAAGGGTTCGGTTTTATTACTTCTCTAAAACTTGTGTTCTTCAGAAAATAAAAGTAATTTGTAATTTATTCCAGCCACCATATGTGTATATCTATTGCAACACCACCTGAAAATCACTTTTATGTTTTTATCCTTTCATGATATTTTTAGTCCTAAGTTTTATATTTAGTGCCATGTACCTAGCCGGTTTGGCCGTAAGATGTGATGTTTCATTTATGTTTCAACAGCAATCCTATAAATAAATAAATAAATACCACCTGAAAACTAAATTCTTACACTTGTTCCCCATTATTCAATCAACTATGCTGTGCAAATCTAGTTATATTCGTAGAACACGATTATTGTAAAGAAATTAAAACGCTAATGCCTTTCACCCTAGTATTGGATGGATTTTCTGTAACTGGCTTTATTAAATGATATTTTCATCTTTTTATATGGCTCTAACCCTAGCCATAAATAAAACTGAAGAGAGATATTACTGCTACGTGGTGTCTCCTTAAAAACAGGATTTTAATGAATAAATAGCAAAGATTCAAATTGCTGTGCACTCGATTATAAATTTATATCATAAATTTTACTCGACAAGTTCAGCTTAATCGTATAAGTTAAAGACTACAATTATATTTCTCGTGTCAACACACTCATTATAAGCGTAATTCCATAAAAGCATGGCAAAATATCGAAAAAGGTTGATAAATTTTCGCACTCTGATTAGTGTTTCGAATCACGTCCCGTAATCACCGCTAATAGTTCGATCTCTCCATAAATAGCTACGTAGGTAATTTAATATACGCTGAAATTATTACATAAAGTCGTCACATACCTTACTCAAATGTTGTTTAAGAAACCTCAAACGACCAGTTAATTAATAGCTCTCAATCGTTCTTCTTACAGGTATTCCGGCAACGCTTACTTACATCGATTTGCAGCGATCTTCGTCCGGATCGCCCGAACTGATTCCCTATCCAGACTGGCGCAGTAATACCGCTGGAGATTGCGCCAATGGATTGAATACAGCCTATCGTATCAAGGCTGACGATTGTGGAAGACTTTGGGTTTTGGATACCGGTACCATTGGAATTGGAAATACCACCCAGAATCCTTGTCCATATGCACTAAATGTATTCGATCTTCAAACTAATACAAGAATCCGACGGTATGAGCTACGTGCCGAGGACACCAATCCCAATACTTTCATTGCAAACATCGCCATCGACATTGGGAAGACTTGTGACGACGTCTTCGCCTACATGTCCGACGAGCTGGGCTACGGCCTGATCTCATACTCCTGGGAGCAGAACAAGTCCTGGCGATTCGCCCACAGCTACTTCTTCCCGGATCCACTACGCGGTGACTTCAACATTGCTGGCTTAAATTTCCAATGGGGCGAAGAAGGAATTTTCGGGATGGCTTTGAGCACTATTAAATCGGACGGATTCAGGACCATGTACTTCAGTCCTTTGGCTAGTCATCGCGAATTTACTGTATCCACTCGAATTTTACGTGACGAATCCCGCGTTGAGGACAGCTACCACGACTTCCAAGTTTTGGAGGAGCGTGGCAGCAATGGACACACTACGTCACGAGTTTTAAGCGATGATGGTGTTATGCTGTTCAATTTGATTGATCAGAATTCGGTAGGTTGTTGGCATACATCGATGCCGCATACTCCAGAATATCATGGAGTTGTTGATCGCGATGATGTCGGATTAGTGTTCCCAGCTGATGTCAAGATCGACGAGAACAAAGACGTTTGGGTCATTTCGGATCGCATGCCGGTCTTCCTCATCGCCGAGTTAGACTACAAGGATGTAAATTTCCGCATCTATACAGCTCCACTGAGCAGTCTCATCGAGAATACTGTGTGTGATTTGCGAAATAGCTTGTACGGCAGTTACGAGCCAGTCCAATCGAAGACGGTTCGTCCCCTAATCAACCAACAACAGCATGTCATCAGCCAACAACAACCAGTTATCAACTATCACACGCAACCAACTTATAGCTACGAACCAGCTACTTCCATAACGTATACTACGCAAAAGATTCCCATCACTAATGTTCCGAAGGCCTATGTTTTCAATCAGAACAACGGAATTAGCTTCGAAACAACTAGCCCACATCAGTACACAACAAACGGACTTGGTCAAATTGGTTACACGCCGAAACGTTGGTGGTGAATCAGTCATGAACCAGTCAACTATACTTCACTATTTTAAGTAGCCTTTTTATGTAAACAAAATTAATTTTATTTATAGCAAAATACACAATAAAGATTATTGTTTTTGTCTTTTATATTAACATTTTTTTCAATTATTAGACAAACTCCTATATTTTTTCTCGGAAATGGAAACTAATTATACGTAAGGAGATTAACATAATGGTGTGGAAAAGTTACAATTACTGGCTACCAGGGTAACTATTATTCATACAAATAATAAGGGTCACCACGTGATTTGAGTCCTTTTGCATGGAAACTAGCCACAATACTTTGTTTTTACTACGAATTAATTCGTGTAGAATTTTACCTCCCTGGCTGAGCAATTTCTTTAATTATTGAAGATTCCGGGAACCGAGACACAATTATTTCAAGGACTTTCGTATGGATGCTATAAAAAGATTCACCCAATTTTCTTTCCATAAATTATCCTGACCTTTTTTTAGTTATTAGTAAATTAACGCATACCAAATTATAAATTCCAGGAACGTGACAACAAACAATCGTAGACATTACCCTTATACCCTAAAACAAAGCAAAAATTTTAAGTATGTCTACCAAGTCTAATGTTTTACTTGAAGAAATTTCGGCGAACACAAGAATATTTATTCATTCAAAAATAATACCAATTCAAATACACAAACAATAAATTAATGGTAATAAAATAAAAATTATACAACTCGTAATATGCATCAACTCTCTTTCCTCTTTCTTTTCTGTCGTAGTTTAGCTTTCAACCTTTTAATTTTATTGTTTAATTAGTTATATATTAGGTTTAAGCACTTTTCTAGTACAAGGTTTTTTTTACCCATTTTTCATTGAAATGATTCAGATCACCATGCATATTAAAAAATAAAAAACATGTTTTTACCATTTAAATATTTACTATACCGTAGCTGTAAAGATAAACTCTGTCAGAACACTCAATCCTTCATATCTTGCTTAAGCTTAAAATTATAGAAAAATTTTGGCAAATAAGCGAATTATTATTATTAATATGCATCAAGTATTTTAGTTGAGTTCGTGGAAAACAGTTAAATTTTGGCTGCTGTCTTGACATAGTTTCACTAGTTTTACGACAGCTAACGAAGTCAACGAGAGAGTGAAGTCATGCATTTTTATTTCGGAAGAAAAAAAATTTAAATTTTTCGAATATTGCATCCTTTATCGCGGTGATTTTGACTGAACCTAACCTTGTCATGATATACATGTGATTTTAGAATGCGGTATTTTCGACAGGCTTTGGCGTGCTAGATTTTGGGAATCGAGATATTGGAATGCGGGATTTTTCACCCTTACTTATGTACATTTGGTTGACACACCCGTCTAGTTCATTGTCATCATACTTTCAAATGGTAATCCGCCCGGATACGTCTTCGCATATACATACAAAATATCTTATGCTGCAGTCCCAATAGTGCAATATTCGCCGTATGATGTCTTTAAAAGAAACCGAAAGGTGCTTAAATTTAATGGACCAGTCTTTAACGCTTCCAAGCTTAGATCTACGGGCGAGCGGCGTTCAACTTCACTCCATAGTCCAATGCTTCCTCGGCGTTTGGGACGGATTTGTATAAATCATCTTAAATCGGCCGGTAATTACCGTCCATTAGAAAGACGACCGACATTGGTGCTGGCTGACCTTAGGGGGTGCCATACCATATCCCAAACTAGACTCATCCATCCAGCGTTCTTACGTAGCTCTTTACCAATTTGAATATGGGAACCTTCTGGGTGCCCAGGAGTCTCCATGTCGGCACAGTCCTAATTGAAGAGTTCGACGTGTGTTTGAGGATGGGCGTTATCAATTAAAAGAATGAATTATGGAACGATTGAACGGTGAGACGGGTGCCTCTAAATAGGACCGCTTAAGTCGGCTCTAAGTAACATGAACCCTTTAAGCAATTGTTGCTTATATTTAATTGCTTTTATCGTACAGGAGACGGTATCGCTGTCGAAGATGATGCGACGGTTCGATAGTGCGGCAATGAATTTCGTATGTAATTAAGGCGAGAGGTGCGAAAATTATCATTAGATGGTCCTGCAGAAAAACGAAATTTTTTAACAACACGATCGATATCGCTCAGTGATAAACTGGAAGAGTATGGTGATATCTGGAATCAACGCTCTAATAATTACTGGCCAAGGAGCAGCATAGCTTCCCCCAAGGATATGCCGTTTTGCATAAACTAAAGAAATAACTTATTATGCGAATACATTAAAGAGTCTGATCGCGACTTCTTTTACTAAAGGCTGTAGCCACCGTCGGTTTCATGCCGTTTTATTCAATTAGCAGTAATTATTTTTACAGTAGTATCGAAAGTGCATAAACAAATGGAATGTAATAACTTTTTTGAATTTATCACCGACGCAAAGAGAATGTTGCCATGTGCGAATTAAAGGTTAATGGGTAATGACAATGACCCTGCTTTATATTTATGCGAAATCAAACAAATCAATTTAATAACGCATAAAAAATTAATTAAGACGATTAAAAAAATAAAAAAATATTTTATATAACAACATAAATAACATAAATGTATTTTCACTATTCGCAAAAAAACGGATCATAGTGTCCCAACTGTCGGCGCTAATGCCCGCTCGATAAATCATTTTGTTTTGCAACTTGCATAGCTGAAAAAGCCAAAGACAAGAAAATCTACATAGCCCCTTTTGTGCAAATTAAATTGTAAAATTCCATAAATTAAAATGCTTAAAAGGTGAGAAATGAATTTAAATTGGAACGCACATTTACTGTAAAGTGTGTATTTGTTTGGGCGTCGTGTAACTCCTTATTGAGATTTATCAATAGTTTTGAATGGGAGGTAATAAATTGAGAATTAGATTTGACGTCGGTGATTGTAACACCGGTGTGTGCACTTAGTTTGACCTTATGCTGAGTTCCGTAATGAAGACTCATCCGTTTCAAGTTTTCAACTGAAAATTATCTACTCTTATAAATAAATCAGAAAATATGTTGATAATTTTCTATTTGTCTCGATGTGTGTTCCACCATATCTTGAAAAATGCTTTAAAAAAACACTTACAGGAAAGTATATAAATATGCCAATGGTCTGGGCGAAACTTTATTATTTTTTGAGTCAAAGTTCAGGAACGGTCACAGTCGGAGTATATCATCAGTTGTTTCGAGATTATGCCGTTTTTTGGAAAGTTAATTTTGTTCTTAAAATAAAAATATTTAAAATAGAGATTTTTAGCCGATTAAACATTGGAAAAGCCCGTGTAGACTATTCGAATTTCGGTATATTATGTACACTAAAAGCCCATAAAAGTAAACACGAATTTGTTACCTTATCGGACTTAAGAGATATGACGAATTGTTAAAACGTATACAAACCCATTACTTCCACTTGGGGTTTGAATTTCGAAAAAAATTGTGAAACAGGTTTTTAGACGTTTTCATAAGAAGCAACTCATGAGACACGAGGGATTTTGAAAAATTTGTGAAAACATAAGCAAACCCTTTACACCCTCTTTGTTCTTGAAATTCGAAAAATCGTGAAATTGGTTCTTAGGTCATTACATCAAATACCGTAATAACCAATTTTATATCTCATCAGAACTAAGGGATGGCAAAAAATGTGAAAACATATGCAAATCCTTGGGGGTTGAATATCCAAAAATTAAGAAATGGGTTTGTAGGTGATTATATAAAAAGTCTGTGGAGTGAAGAGCGATCTAATATTTCATCAAACCTAAGAAATATGTCGAAGCTTTGAAAAGCATACAGCCCCTTAGACCACTTAGGATTAAATATCTAAAATTACTGAAATAAACTTTTCGGCGCTTATATAGGAAACCTTAGGAAGTAAAAATGAATTCGATATATTATCATCAGATTTAAGCAATATGTAGGAATCTGTGAAAACATATGCAACCTCCTTACACCCACTTGGGGGTTGAATATCTAAAAATCCTGAAAGGAGTTAATTTATAAATATGAAGACAGCACGAGCAAGTAGAAACCAATTCAATTTCTTATCACTTCTAAAAGAAATGACGGAATTCGTGAAAACGTGTTCAACCCTTTTATACCCTCTTAAGGGCTGAAAAAGGAAAAAGCTTGAAAACAATTTTTAGGCGATTATTACGCAAGCCCGTGAAAGTGAAAAGATATTCGATATCTGATAAGACCTGGGGGATATAGCAGGATTCGTGAAAAAGTATACAACTCCTTTACACCCCTTAGGGATCGAATTTCAAAAAGTCCTGAAAACGCTTTCTAGGTATATGGAGAATCCGTAGAATAAAAATGAATTCAATATTTGGGGAGACCTATGAGATATGATGAAAATCCATTCCATTTTCACAATGGATATTTGAAATTTTTTTTTATCTAAATTATTTTTCTAGTTAATTTACATATATATACCGAGTTTCAACTTTCTAGCATAAGCCGTTCTATTGATAGGAAAAACATCTCCCACCCTCGTAGCATGCAACTCCTATAAAAAATTATATTTTTCCAACAATCAACTACTATAATTCTATCTAAGTATAAAAATTCAGCTTTATATCATTATAGGTTCTCGAGATTTAAAAATCGCAACCTTCTCCTTTTCAACAACCACCACAGGGTTGTCATTTGTGGGGGTCAGGGGGGGGAGCATTACCCGTGATTTTTAAGAAAAATTGTTATCCCCTCCACTTTTATGTTCCACAGCCCCCTTAAAAAATTTTACTTTCAGCAAACTTTATTTGTCCACGTTTATAAACAAACCGAATTTTATTTCTCTAGTGCAATTGGTTCGTCAGATATCGCAAATGGGTCCAGTATTGAAGCTCTATATAAATTCTAAGTTTCACTCTCCTAGCGTAAGCAGTTGCTGAGATCTGAGATTGCACTTCCCCCCTCACACCCCCACCCTTCAAAATGTGGTCACTTTAAGGGGCTTACCCAGTCTATTCATAAACAAAATTTATATTTAATAGCTCAAAGGGTTTCGGAGCTACGAGTCTTCAAACGATTTTGCGACCAGCGGTCAACGTACGGCGTATTGTGTTTCATATCTTGAACTAGGTGAGTCACCGAAAAAAATTTTCCTTTTTAAATGAATTTTACATGGGAGGTGCAGAAAGGACTCACTCGATTTTTTACATATTTATCCTTTTCCTTGGAACCATTTAAAAATTGATGTGTACAAAATTTCAAATTCGTAGGTTGAAGCGTTCAAAAGTTATCGGAAAATATTGTTGGAAACGTGTCTTAAGGATTTTTTGTATGGAAGGTACCAGAAGGAGTAAAAGGAATTCGCTGACTAGTAAACTCGAACTTCGTTTTTGTTCAAAACCAATTTGTACAAAATTCCCAATTCGTGGCTAAACGATTACTTGAGTTGTAATGATTTCCGTAAATTAAGTGAAGACATTTTGACAGGATATTTGTATGGCAGCTACACGAAGGACTAAGAGGATTTATTTCATAATCATACATTTAGCTTCAACTATTGGAAAATTAACACATACAAAATTTCAAAGTCGTAGCTTAAACCCTTCTGAAGTTATCGGCCAATATTCTTGAACACGTGTTTTAAGGATATTTTGTATGGCAGCTACCCGAAGGAGTGGGACGATTTTGCCTTTCAACGAACTTAGCCTTACAAATTCAACGAAACATCCAGATTCAAAATTTCAAGATCCTAGAACGAACAGACAGACGGACGGACGGACGGGCGGACGTCAAGCGGATTTGGAATTTTTGGCCACAAATAAACAAAAAATAATATATCATTTTTTTCGTCCGAGGCTTTGTTCTATGCACTACAAACTTTTGGACTGGATTAAACTTATAATATACTCTATATGATTTCATCTAGAGTATAAAAAATATAGATTAATTTCCCCACCCGTAAATCAGTAAAGCAAAAAATTAGTGATCTCCTTAACCAATTCCTGCATATGCCATTGGATTTCGACAATATTTGGCTTGAGCACATCATGATGAAAAATGGTGTTGCTTGTGCTGAAAAGAAAGACTTGCAACGCCATGGGTGCTCATGGGTGTTTCCTCACACTCATGATAGTATACCCGTATTTATGAGTGTTACTCATAGTAGTACATCATATTTATGGTTGTTGGGAAATAAATTTGGTTGCTTATCCACAATAAACACCCAGGGTGTACTGTACAGTGTACAGCCATGGCAGTTGCATAACTTCTGTGGAATAATCCTAAAAATTACAAATGAAAGACTTGAATATATTATACTACCATCTTACCCGAGATGTATTCTAGAATACTAGAATTACGCACGGTCGACGGGAACTGAGGGGTAGTTCAAAGTAGAATTTTGTCCACTGCGGAAGAGGCATTAATACCCAACCGCAGTAAACCTCTTTAGGAATAATCCCGAGATAGAGAGCAGAAACCGTTAAAGATATCCAGTAAATGGTCGAAAAAATAACAAATTATATATAGAACTAACTTCTTCAAGTAAACATTAATATTCTGCCGAATGAAAAGAGGACGTCATTGTTATGATCTCAAGAAAGGCAAACGTGAGGATTTCAATAATTACTACCACACTGAGTCTATCTAACATAGCTATCAAATTATCCAATTTTTTTTAAATTCTTCGAAATTTCTAGAATGGGATACCGCCCTTTAGATTGCAGACTTCTAATTCCATAACACAAGTCGTTTGTATTTTTCCCAGACACTTCTCTTCATTTATGACCCATGTGTGTACAACAACCTACCGAAACGTTTTATATTTAAATATGGTTCATATTATCAAACGGCCTTTTCCTTAGTGGAACATTTCTTTAGTTTTAAGTAAGCGTACCCTTGTTTTAATATTTCGCTCCATTGAAAACGTAATGAGCTGTCTAAACACGGCAAACTGTATTAAATTAGCAATTGAAATCCACTTGCGCATCGATAGCTATTAATTGTGTGCTACGTAGGTTAAAATTTGTATGCAGTTACTTTGGCGAAATACCTGTAACATGGGTTGTGAAGATAGTAAATATTATAAAAAGACGTAGATTAAGAAATATTGCCCAACTATATCTAATGTTGATATCATTATGCATACTCTGTTTCCGGAATGGGGTTTCGGGAAACCACAGGGTTCCGTTCCAGTACCCGAGGTTCCTAAAATTTCAGAAAATATTTGACTATAAACCAATATCTTAGCTAAAATACTTATTTTATACTAAAATAATTTATACGTGGAAAACGAAGACCGTTAAACCTTCTCACTGTATCTTCCGTAAATACCTACATTCCAGAATACGAGTTCTTCAGCCATTATCGAGGGAAATAGTGAAATTAAGGCAATCTTTTCTTAAACTTCCTGCTAATATTTGCAATATTGATACTAAATCACACTATATCATGTATTACCTAATGTGTTTTCTTCCTATTTTCACAACATTTTATCAATTTTCATTACTAAACAAAGTAACACGTAAAATTGAAATGCACTCGTAATGTAGCAATTTAGCCCTGACCCCTAGCTCAATCATAAGCGCGTACTTTTAATTGCTGTGAAATGGTTCACGTATTAGAAACTTACCTTCCAGATGATGCTAGTTCCAGTGTAGAAAATGGTTCATGTTTGAGGTGAAATGTGTACACAATTATCGGAATTGTATACATCTTTTGTTTAACCCTGCTATGAAAGTAGACAATTCACTAGCGTAATACATATTTGACTAGGTTTGCTGTACTCCTTACTGCCTCGAATAAGATAAAAAAAAATCCTCTGATATTAGAAACACAAAATGTACACAAAATTGCAAAATATAATAGATTTAATAGATTTTTTTTAAAAAAAATCGATCACAATACATTAAAACAAAAAAAAAATGATAAGTAGTTGATGTTTTTAAAATTAAAGTCTTAGCTTAAATAGTAGAAGGAAGATAAAATAATTTAAAAGGACTAAATCTCAAAAATATGTAGGTGAAGATCACAGTTTCTCCAGAGGCTTTAAATTTACGTTTGGTGGCCGGCGCATGGCTTTCAGACCGATTTTTTCTGGGTCTATTAGCCCTGAAGCGTGTAAGTTCAAGATTTTGGAGAAACAAGTTTTTTTTTTAATTTTTGAAATTAAAAAATAATGAAGTAAAAGTCATTAGATACGCGCCTACAAACGCATTTGCGTTCGCCGGACGGCGTACAGCGGTTTTTACACTTTCTGGAGTCTACTCTAAGCAAAATTTCTTTTTGTAATTTTAGAAATTTAAAAAATATTGAAGAAAAATTGTAGTTTAACAGTTTTAATAATCAATTAAAAAAAATATCCCACCTAAAATCAAACACCATTCATAAATATCTCTTAAAACTTTTTATTTTATTTCTTTAATATTGTTATAATTTTTCATCTTTTTGTTTTTGTTCTTTTAAATATATTTCTATTATATTTCTTTTCCGTAACATATACATTCAGATATAGTTTGATTGGAGGTGTATATGTGTGTGTAAGTGTTTTCATGGCTGAGTGTTTATAAAATAATAAGTAAAATTGGAAAAAAATGTTAATAATCATTTTTTGTTGTATTAATTCTACTTTTCTTTTAAATTTTCAATATTATGTATGCCGATTGTAAATACCGGTAATTTGATGTTCATTTTTTCGTTTATTATTTAAATATAGTCATAAATGTTGGTTGTATATTATTTACGTTTAATTTGTCGTATTTTGGTTACCATTTTTTTGGTTAATTTTTTTTCTGTTTGTGTTTTTTTATAATAATGTTTGTAAGTCTAATCGGCAGTGTGTGTATATATTTCGAGATGCATTAAAATGAATAGAAAAACAGGACATAAAACATATCAAACAAAGTCAATTAATTTCGTACTTTACACAATAAATTCTCGGTAAGTTGCTTATAAAAATGATTTCGGTTTTTTTAGATTTTAAGATTTTAGTTTTAAAATGAATTATTTGTTTTTGGTTTTCCATTGTTTACTTAATTAATTGCGTACAATTTTGGAGTGTGTTGTTTGGTACATTGATTTTTTTAATTATAAATGCTTGATGAAATTACGAATAAAATATTGAAATTGAAATGTTTGTTTGGGTAAATATTAAAAATATATTGTTACTCATTATTAATATTAATTCTTTAATTTTTTTTGTTATATCTTGGAATTTATAATGATTTAATCTTAAAATAATCACTAAAAATTATTTAATTGAATTGAATTTTACTATATTACAATAAAATTTAAAAGTATGTAGGTATGTGTTTTTCTTTTTTTAATATTTACAACGGAATTTCGGGGGGAGGTGAGGAATTTTCGAGCACTGAAGATAAAAAAAACGATTCTATTACTTTCTTCTTTAATATTATTTTCTTCTAATTTTTAAACTTCCTTGTCCACGAACCATTTTTCGAACATCTTCTCTGCTACTAAATCGAATAAGAAGCTCAATTAAATCGAATCAATAAATTAAAAACTCAGTTTTGTTTTTTGTGTCATTTCGTTTGGTTTTTATATTATTTTTAATATTAGATATTCTTTTTATATTTATTTAATCATTTATTTTTTTTTTCTCGTATCTTTATAATTTTCGTAACGTTAATGGATTTGATTTTGTTAAATTTTGCTTTACATTAATACATCTTTTATAAGTAAAAAAATGAAATAGATTTTGTTGTCGAAAATAATTCATAAACTGAGGTGGGACGTTTTTAGTTTGTTAATTTTTTTTGTCATTTTGTTTCTTCTTAAGAAAAACAACTTATTTTTTTTTTGGAATATAAAAATTCATATTTTCAACAGTAAAATATTTGATTAGTAAAATGCACTTAAAAAAACATTTTAAAAAGAGTTACATTTTGATCCATTTTGTTTTATTGTAATTTCTAATTTAGTATATGTATATATTTTTATTTATACTTTTAATGTTTTCGTAAGATGAAAACTTCTCGAAATAAAATAAGTGAAATCATTTTAGGAATTTATAATGTATAATAAATTTGTTATAAAACGTGGTTGAACGATTTTGGTATATTTTTTTTCATTCTCGTTATATTCAACTTTTCAAATGTAAAAAAGTTAGATAAGTACAAAAAACGACAGTCGCTTATTAGTTTTTAAGCCTTTTTATGTATATATTAATATTTTATCGGTTGTTTTACCGTATTTCTTCATCTACTGGTGAATGGACAAAAATTTTGAATTTATTTTAATTTATTTAATGTAATTTACTTCCACTACAAAGTACATTGTTTTTTTTTAGTTCGAATTTAAAAATGGTTGTCCTTAAATTACTGATAGAGAGAAAAGAGAGGGGGTTGGGGCTGCGATGAATTTATAAGAATGAATTGCATGAATAAATTTGTTTGTTTTTTTTTCAATTATTGAAAAGCATGAAAATCAAATGTGATGATGGTATAAAGGTGGTGATGGCACAAATTATAATGTGGATACAACAGTTAATATCCCCCTCCATAAACAATGACGCACAGTTATATATAGAGAAATATTTTCTATAATAAATGTATTATTAAGTTTCACCGACTTTCCATGTCCTACTGTTCTAACCTGTACTTTGTTTCCTATTCTTTTAATTTTCAGTAAATCGGGCTTCGTTCTAACACCTACATATATAGCAGTTATAATTTTATAGTACATTCCATACATAGATGTGAGCAAATTGTTCATGAAATCTTTTATCTTAGTTTTACATTATTTTCATTAAATTTTTGTATCCATTTTTTCTTTAATTTTATATTTTGCAAATGACAACATTTTAATATTATTAAATATTTCGACCACTTTTTGCATATAATTAACGACGTTACACAATATTCAACCTTAAATTCTGCTTCTGATTCGTTTCTTTTTCTTTATTTAAAAAATAAATGTTTGTATTCGCAACTGAAACAATGATTTATGAGTGTTACATATAATTGCTATTTCATTAAGTGTATTATGACTTGGCTGACTATGTCAGAAAAATCTGATCATATAGCTTTAAATATTGTTAAATTTAATCTGTTTTCTCTAAATTGTTTTCTCGCTGAATGATCGTCTTAAGTGAACCATGCGGCACACTTCAAAACGATTCGATTTCAGTTTTCTTTTTACTATTGGTCACGTTGTTATCGTTTCGCTAGAATAGCATTACTGGCAGATATTTTCTAGATTTACTCAAGACGCGCCTTGTAAGTTGTTTTCCAGATTTCTGCTAGTGTTACGGCGCTATGGAATCGATGGAAAATGCATAGTGGTAGTGTGACACGTTGAATTATCGACCATGGAACAAATCCGTAGAAGTCCAATTGGACCTGGAAAAAAAAGAAAAAAAACCGATAATGAAAACAGAACAAAAAAATTCTTATAATCTCCGGCCTAACTTCCTTTAAGGACATTAACAACATCTTTGAGGTCTAAAAATTAACATATGTACTCGAGCATTTCCGAGTATTGCATTGCTCCGTTGAAGCATAACTCAACCCTTTTCAAAGGCCGTTCAGTGCGCAAGAAATCAAAATATCGAACCTTTCGGTTCACATACCATTCTCGAGCATAGAAAAATGCATAACCGCATCAATTGAGGTTAGTATCACCCTTGGTTCGTCTTCTTAGCCGGAGCAGTGCACACGTTCGATCGACTTATCACATAGATAGTGGAATCAGACAAAGAACATCGTTCTTAGTAGTGACGACGTGATTGATTCAGGCTAGTTCCATCAGCATAGGTTCGACTCCTACTGAGCTATCGAGTTATAAGCGAGAATTTATACCTTAACTTGGTTTGGCTTTTAATGATGTCTGCCTGGTGCCGCACCAGAAACTTGTTCATGACGAATGTTTTCATTATTTCCCCATCACCCATTCAAAAATGCATCTGAAGCATATTACTGACTATTCCACAACCTACTGATCTGTCGAATTATAGGAGAAAATTTCCGCCATTGACCGTTCATGTTTAAATGTCTAAAAGCCTCGTTCTAATGAAAAAAGGAATAATACTTACAGGATTCGCGAAAACTTTCTGTGCTTCAAATGTGTATATGGCAAACATCGAAACATTACAAATCAGCAGGAATGTTACAATTTGACGTCCAGGTTTGCTGCGATCGTGTTCGGGTAGGTGAACGCGTCGTCGCGATACATCAGCAATGAACAATAGTTGGAATACGACTTGGAAAACAGCTAAAATACCGGTGGTTGTGACTAGAAGATTCGGCTCACTCTCTAAAGCCTTGAGCGATCCGGCAATAACACTGAATACGGAATAGACGAAGAGTCCGAAAGCTGAAATACGCAGCAAGATGTCGTTCAAGTTGCTCTGCTCCTCGCATCTGAATTTCAGCGATTTCACTCTGAAATTCAGAAAGTGGTCAATTAGTTCGACATTGTTTCGATGATTCAAAATTAAACCTACCGTAAGAAGCCAATTATAATGGCAAACACTGCAAATGCCATAAGAACGCAATGGCTTACATCAGCCAGGTAAATTGCCAACAATGAGAATTGAGGATGACGCACGAGTACAAAGAACAGGATCAAGCAAATCAACGATCCGACTAACAACAACAGGCCAAAGAAGAGACCCTTGGAGGAACCGACGCAATCGACTCGTCCAGATCGGGCTTGTTGGGCCATTGCTACAGCTCGTCGAGATAGCATCACTTCAAGCCTGTGTTCGAGGTCCTCCTCGTTCATGTAACGCGGATTGCGTCCAATGTGCTTCCACATGACGTAGATAACCACTGCTCCGACCAATGAGTACTCGATGATAAACGGATACAAATATGGCGCTGAATCATAAACGATCGTCCCCATAATATCGACGCGACCGCAAACCGTCGAGTTCAACGTTCCGATTGCGGAAGTTAGTGCGGCCGGGTAGATATTGTCGAAATTCTCGAATGATTCCGCCGAACCAGTTTCGCCATGCGACAACTCCGAATACGTTTGGTAAGAGTTCTCCATTCCGCTGAATAGGTTGTTCATGATGAAGGTGTCCTGAGTTGTGGTTGATACTGGTGATGACGAGAAGCCGGAAAATAGCGAGGAAAAGCTACTGAATGGTCCCAAAGTTGAAGCCACTGGTTCCTCCTCGGTAGGATGATGATAGAAGGCAGTTGGGAATGGAGTAGTTGTGGTCGTTGCTGTACTCGAGGAAGTTGTGATTGAACCCGGTGTTGTTGAGCTAATGAACTTCTTCAGCTTCTTCATCATCGTTGTACTGCCCAAATAGAATGGAGTCGTAGAAGGTCCTTCAGTTGTTGTACTGAATGTCGTCGAAGGAGTTGTCGTAGATGTTGTCGAAGTTCCAATAGTTCGTGGATCGAAGAAATTATCGGCAGCAGTGAATCGATTGGAGATTCCCTGAACTGTAGATCGAACCATTTTCGATAGGACATTGTCATCGTGACCCAATCGCGGAGGATCGAAAATCTCAACGTCCGAATCACCAATGTTGGTCTTCATCACTCTGCCAGCATGGCGTAAAGTATGACGACGAAGCGATTCCAAGATAACCGAGTCCTCTGGATCGGGTCCACGTTTCTGATGATATATGGTAATCTCATGCAATGATTCCTTGACCAGGGTTCGAATCCAAACGCAAATGTTCGTCGCAACAACATGCATCAGTCCGAAGCGAGCGAGAACTTTAAAACGATGAATATTGAGCTGTAAACGAGTTCAAATGATTCGACATCATGAAAATATTCGAATTCAGTTCGAAAGTGTCTCTTATAAAATCGAAAACTACGGATTTCAACAAAATTCAACGCTATACCATACCTGAAGGGGATTCAATGCAATCCGGGAAGTCTGTGCAAGGACGTATTTCAATGTTTTGTTTTGACATTATCACGAATTTCTTTACAAAATTTTGATGGGATTTTTTACAGGTTTTTAGGGAGGACCGGGATTGCCAATTTTTGCAGGATTTTAAGGTTTGAGGTTGTTATTTTTTATTTATAGGACGGAACATAATGACAATAAATGTTCTACTCACCCTTGAATTCATGAAGATAAAGTACATTTGCATAAAGGTGAAAATCATCTGAAGCATCGGATTAACTCCGCTCAGGATGTGATGGCATGGTGATGTAAAGGGAATTTCGAAAAATGAACCGAACTCCAGTCCAACGTAAATCATTGCACCTAATCCGAAAGCTGGAATAAAGATTTAGCTATGGTTGTTAAATGAACTTAGTGAGATGACACAGAGGTAAGGATGGCCTGACGAAATTTTAATTAATAGAAGCAATAGATTCTCTCTGATATTTTTGATAACACAATAACAGCGCGAGAACGCTGTTTCTGCCCAACGTCCCAGAAGGAAAATATGAATTGAAGTAGATGCATTGTAATCAATTTTCAATATAGTATAATATAATCAATTATCAAAAATCTAAAACTCATTACCAAGTAGCCGAGGCTCAAACCGAACGAATGTTACTTCCAATAAGCTTTTGATTTGAATGGAATTCATTCACATCAAAAGCTTAATCGCCTCTATTGGATAGAAAATTGTTTTCAATGCAATGATTGGCAGTGGCGTGCGAAGAATGAAATAAGTAGTTGACAGAGGGTTGGTGGTTTTAAATATTCGGTACCGATTATGATTTCATAAACGAATGGCGATTATTGCGCAACCAAAATGGTTTTTTGTTGACTGTAGTAGTCGGGTCAACGATTGCCTTACAACTAATTAAAGCACAAATATAACACTATGTAGATAAAAGGGTACTTTGTCGTCTTTGTTTTGGTAGTACTGAGGTTAAGTCGTAGAAAATAGCTTACCAATTGCTCCCACGCGTAAGAAGAAGCTTCCATGGCTCTGCTCGTTCAGTGTAGTCTTCCGTTTGCGAACATTTTTCGGAGTTACAGCAGTTTCAGCCTCCACAGTTGTGTCCTGAAATTCAAATATAATAACCGATACTTAAAAAATTGCGAATTTTATCGATATAGGTACCTGAATATTATACCAAGCAATAAAACGAAAATCATACAAAATGTATTTATGAAGTTTTAAACAATAAACGGAAGTCGAAGGTAGAAAGGTCGACAAAACGTAAAAGTGAGTAAAAATAATATATTCTAAGACCGCACAGAGTCCTCCTGTTGCTGTTGCGATAATTACGCGTTTAGTTCCTTGAAACATTCGTACTACAAGGCTCTTTACTATCGCTACCCGAAACCACTTTAGTTTCAACTTCGAAGTCACTTTTCATTTCACCGTGTCAAGTGTGCACTTATTCTATCCGGATTTTCACCACTGACCCACTTTACTCGGATGGGTTTTTCAGCTTTTCATTGCAACTTCTTGACTAGGCCATTTTCTTCGCTAAATTATTATGATATGAAAAATTGCAGGTCGTGAATAGATTTTTTTTTCGTGATGAAAAATAAGATGAAAAGTTTTCCATTCTGATTTTTTATGAGCTAAGAACGAATGATAATTTTGAGACAACTATGAAATTCGGACGTATATTGACCTAAAAATTTTTTAAATCAGAATTTTAGTGAGTCAAACAAAATTTCTGGTTTATAAATTCATGGCGGTAGTTCCACTATTTTTAGAGGTCTATGGAGCCAAATTGACGAATGACAAACTAACGTACTTTGCTGAAGTGTGAAAGAAGTTAAGTTGTTAGACTTACAATAGATAGACACTTAATTTTTTTTAAGTATTATAGTTTATCCAAGTGTTAACCACATTTTCAGGTTTTTAAAGAACAGTATGCTACAGAAGCAAAACAGGCCCAAAGAGTAACATGATCTTCAACTTGCTCATACCAGAATTCAGTCAGTACCCAAAATGTGCCGATTGAGCTCTTCATATTTCAGAATTGGAAAGGGAACACAATTCAGCTTGAATTCCGCTAGAGTACCGATGTACGGCAATATGCTACTGATAGATGGAATTGCACTTCCTTAAATAATATTCGGGACAGCGGTTCGAATATCTTAAGTTGTAAAATTTTAACTGTTTTTCGAATTTATGGTAAAGATGAAAAACTCCTTTCAAATTTCTCTGATGGTCATACATCAAAAATGAAATTAATAAAGAATCGAAATTGATGACTATCTTACATGTGTTCTGGAGATGGGTGAATTTAATCATCAAATTACAATGTTTGTAAATTTAATTTTTTTTGTTTTTGATTCTATCTACCTAAAATTTTTCCGTTCATTTTTTAAACTCATAATAATTCCGATAATTTTAAATGCAATTCAAAAATGATACAAATTAAAATTAAAACAAGAAGTACTCGAAAAGAATAAAATAAATGTTTTAAAAACAGAAAAAGAAATTGTGTCAACATGTCCACGATGGATTAGTGTATTGTATCAACTGTTTCATTCTTAGATGCATGACAATAAACTCTAGCAAACCTTCCACCACTCATTTAATCATTAAATGTTAATCAACACATTGTTAATAATAATAGTTTTTTTTACTTCAGGCAAGTCGCACTTCAGCACTGCAATTTCAAAACAACAGATTGTAGTTATAAAGGCAAAACAAAATTTTTTTTATTAGTTAGTTGAAAGTTAGTAAGTTTTTTGGGAAATTCTTATCAGGATCGGATTTCATAACGGATTTGGACAACTACTAAAGCTTAAAGAGATTATTTTTTTTTTGTAATCTCTTCATAGGTTTTGTACAGAGTTTTCAAATAAGTCCTACCTGGCTCAGTAATTTTTCTCGTACCAAGTCACGTTTCTTTTTCGGAAATCTCTCCTGTATATGAGTTTTATTAGACAGTATTTTTTTTTTTGCTTTAGTTTTGTTACTGTGATTTGAGTACATGAAGTTGAGGGGGATTGCTTAAAAATATTTCATTTTTATTATTATATTTAATCATTTAAGCAATCCTCCGCAAAATATAAATAAAAACAACTGAAAATAATCAGAAAGGTGTTAAAAATATGAAGTTATGTAATGAACATGATCAACATATCAAACCGTTAATAAAATAAAGAAAATTATCTGAATTTAAGCGAAGCTTTTTAAAAAAAAATTAAGTAACTACTTAGCGGGAAAACTATATGAAAATTATAACAAAAAAATTAATAATTATACAATTGATACGCGTAACTAGAAGAACAATTAAAAAGCTTCGACATCTCGAAATTTTATTCTCACCTGAAAAGGACTTGGTTTACCGCCCTTTCCTGAATCCTTCGTACCCTTTCCATCCTTAGAATCGGTCGGATCCGGTTTCTTTTGCTTCTGTTTCTTTGGTTTCTTTTCTTTCGGTGGTGGTTTCGGTTTATTTCCACTGCAACAAGTACTCTCTGTAATTATACAAAAAATTGCGGTTTATTTTTTCAAATAAAATACCGAAAACACCTTGCGACAAAAACTTGCGCAATTTTCAGCAACATTACCTTGAAGCAAGAAACAAAAAACGTATAGTAAAAATAGGATGCTGGCTCCGTACAGGTATGTAAAGAATCCCTCGTAGTACAGGACAGGTAATCGATGTGTTGTTACATCACTAATAACATATGCGATGCATACGACAATTAAAAGCATTGCATATACCAAACTGGTAACGATGAATAACGATGTCCTGTGAAATGGAAATGAGTCGGGTATGAGAACGATTTCAATGACACACTTTTCAAAGTATAGATCAGAAAATAAAACAAGAAAAAGCTAAAGTTGTTATAAACGGCTCTACATCGTACTACGGTGAACTGATTTCTTATGAATGTAACAATGAACAGTGAGTGCATTTTCCTTCTATAGGTCTATGGTATGTTGTGCGGCCTTCATGATTTTAGATAGAAAATTTATTTATGTACATATTTGTTAGAAGATTTTTTTTATGCAATTTAGTTGGCATTTTGATGAGCACTCTGAAACTTCAATGTAAATTTTATAAATAAATTTGGAGAGTTCAGTTTGTCTGAATGTTCATTCCACGATTGTTTGAAAACTGCTCAACCAATTTTTGTTCAACATGTAGACGTAATGTACACCAATCAAAAACCATCATTTGTGTTAAAGCAAAGTTTCCGTCGGTCCCTAGTGCAACAAAGAAAAAGAAACAAATTACTGAAGATTTAACAGCCATTCTTTTCGATTTATTCATGTCAGTGTTGCAAGCTATGAAGTACTACAGTCGACATGATTGCGTTACCTATAGCTCAAATGGCATGAACTGAAGACACTCGATACTTTTTAAAGGACATTGCAAACTACATTATTTAAATTAAAATTTAAACCTTTTCAATTTTTTATATCTGAGCATTTTTTTCATCATAAAGTTAATTATATTTTTTTTTAATTGAAAATGGATATAATTTTAATAAAAACTCTCCACGTTTTCAATATCAATTCCATGAGCTTTAAGTTTTATTTTTCCCTTCTACTACATTTTTAAAATTGAATAATTTGTTTTTAAAACATGTCATGTCCAAATTTTTCTAATGGTTTATTAGCAAAAAATTAATTATTTGCGATACATGAGTATATTTAAATATTGGACGTAATACCATTTGTCATATATTTCAAAGATACATAGAAAAGAATACAAATAAAAAAAAACTTAATGGAAATGCACCTTTTACCGTGAATGGACCTGTTACCTTTTTGAAATAAATGTTTACTTGGAAGCACAGGACGTAATATGTTAAAATATGATAAAAAAAACGGATTTCGGCCTACATTTTTTATGTCTAATTATTTTCTTCATTCATTTTTTTTTCTGGAAAAAAATTTAATTGGTAAACACATAAAAAATTAGACTAACAAAAATTAATGAATTAAATCAAATGAGTGGCGCTTAAAAAAGTATCCGTACACTTTGAAAACATAATTATCTCAAAAAAATTTTGATTTTGCAGAAACATGTAGTCGACTCGTGAGAGAAATGAGAAGAACTCCGTACAGCGTTTTTTTTTCCTAAAAGTTTTGTTGGTTGTACTGACATAGGAACTATATTTGAATACAGCGCAAAAGGAAGTTCCAAAAATTATATATATTTAAAAAAAAAACATTTATTTTGGTTGTATGAAATGTACGAAATTAGTGTTTCAATCATCGAATAGTTAGCCTTTTATGTCAAAAGATGGACTGAACTTTGCTAAATTATCCCATCAAATAATTAGGTACTCTAAATACTAAAAATTTGTAAAAAAAGATGTTAATATTGCTAATTCTAAGCACATTTTAGTTATTTAATTTCTAACTATAAAATATTATTATTTATTTGTTGAGTTATTTATTTATTGAGTACTAAAAGGTTATAGTGAAATACTTTACATAAAATTATTTTAAATTTTTAACTCTTTGGTTGACACGTAACCGACCAGTGGGATGCCTTTTTTATATTAACTCGGGGAATCTATAGTTAATTAACACTTTTTGAACAAAGTCACAGCAGCATGGATTTTGCAGCAGCGATATCACAACATAGGCATTGTTTGAGTCAGGAAAGTAACAGATAGAACTCATAGCCATTATGGAATCGATTCTGTAATCATTACATTTTGAAATGAGGGGACTATATAAGGCTATGAGAGCAAAAGTGGACATAAAAGCAATTTTGTTTTCCATAATATTTTATACAAATGTTTCTCACTAATAAGATTTGCTGCCATCTGTCCGCAGTATATAAAACTATTTATATTAATCTAATAACAGAATTCACTATAGATACTAGAAATATCATTTTTCAGTTTTCATGGTTTTGTGGGTTAGGCCACTGTTGGCCTCATAGCCTCATATAATCGCCTCGATTATATGAGGCTATGAGGCCAACAGTGGCCTAACCCACAAAACCATGAAAACTGAAAAAATGCGCCTCGCTATATGCCTCTGACTCAAATCGGAATCATTTTTATGAATTTTACCCATTAGCATCAGGTTGCTGGGTATCAGCAAAGGCTAGAATTCCAACTAGATTAGACGTTCCAGAACTCCAATCATAGAACAGAATAAAATTATTGGTACATTTACTGGAATACTTTCTTGAATGGTCGTGATTATGGGTTGGATTAAGGTAAAGTGGACCTAATGTTCTGTAGTATTTCACACAGAATTATTACGACTAATAATAGGACGTCATAGAAGGAGTTATTTTTCCTTAACCTTTATCCACGAGCGACTATAGCCTCAAGACATTTTAGAAAAAAGATTAGTAACCTTCTCAGCCATTTCTTGACTACCTTATTAAAGGAACCGTCGTTACCAGCACTAGAAATTTTTTTTGACTTTTTTAAACTACAAAAATTGGGATTCAGATTTCATATTTACCGGATTTTGACAACGGGAATGATTAAAATTAGGAACTTTTAGGTTGACGCGTCTGAAGTTATTAGAGAATCAGTCGAAAAGGATAACAGCATTTGTATGGTAGAAACACAAAGAAATAGTAACTTATGTTTTCCAATTTATATTCATATTCCTTCCTGTCCGACTGTACAAATGTTAACTACATAAAACATTTCCGCGATCTACCTTAAGGTATTTTCTACTATCATCGCTTATTTCAAAGATTATCTAGGCAACATATAACACAGTCTTATTGTATTGAAATATGAATATAAAATTTTATGATTATAAGCTTAACGTGTTCTCAAGTTTTCGTGCGTTTTATTCAATAAATGCTCAACTCATAGCATTCTCGGTTATAATGCGTTCGACCACAAATACAGATGGTTGATTATTCAACAAATTTAGGACTCTTTCTATCACTGCGCAAAAATAATTTATAAATAAAACACAATTTTATAAAAACAATGTTTTATATTCTTACGAGTATCTCTTATATTATTTTTGTTCAATAAATGGATTTTATTTCGTATGTCCGGACCTTGTTATATTCTGGACGAAATATAATACTTTTCAGAATTCGTCTAGTGAATAAATCCAGAAAATAATTTTGGATATGATAATATTTCACTCGTGTGCATTATGCTATAAATTTAGTGCAAAGTTATTAAAATCGAAAACACAAATAAGTTTCCGTGGCCCTTTGGGATTGATTTTAATGTGGGTTCTATAATTCAATTATACACTTTACTTTATATTAGTAGAATATATAAAAAAAAAAAGTTATATTGATGATGGGAACAAATTTTCGTTCCGTAAATTAAAGAGGTGCCATCAAAATACCATTCACTTTTAGTTTTTACCTGTATTTTACAGCAGTTTTTTTAACAAAAAAATATATATATATAATGATATATTGCAATCGCTCTGAAATTTAAAAAATATTTTCTAGGAAGGAGTAGAGACAAACAAAGTAAAAAAAAAATATCTGTCTGTCCGCCGTATATATAAGCTAACAATTCTAACTGCTCAGACGTCCCTTATCACGAGAATCCTTGGATAAATTCTTCCAATTTTCAATAAACCTGGAGTTTTGTGGGGTGGTAACAGAAGGATTTTAAACGAAAAAATCTCTTTCTATACCTCAGAAACCGATTATGCTATGAAGTTGAAACTTGGAACTAATGTAAGGAAATATTAAATTAAAAAAATTTAAAAGAGGGTCGATATCTTATGAATCCCTTATTGCAAAGTACTGAAATTTAGAATATTCTTATATTTTTGAGGTTTTTACCTTCATTAAAAAAAAGAGTAACATTATTGATATTTATATTTTTCAAGTTGTCAGCCACAAAGTAGCCTGTATCGCAACTAAACTTTAAAGGCGTTACGACCTTCCACCCAAAAAATAATAGAGTTGTGCTCCGACTGTTTGCATATTTTTATATTTCAAAACTGAATTATCTGCACGTTAAGAAAATAAAGAAAACAATTTTTTCTAGAACTTTACTTTGAATTTAAATAACTACCATTCTGCCAAGAATTTCCATTCGAAGAGTTGTACGATGTACTCGTACGTGCTCACGAGTATGATATTGTTAAAATTGCCTCTGGGTACACTTAGAAATGTTTTTCATCTTTTAAGTGTCCTACCATAAACATGAGGATTGTTTCGTGGTATCTTTCAAACCTAGTATAAATTACAACAATTTAATCTTTGTCCCATGTTGGTAAATCACTTGACATTAATTACCCTTTTAATTATTTGTAAGCTTTCATTTTGGTTAACAGAAGAACACGTAAATATAAATACAGAGTTATTAAATTAAATGAAAATAAAATGTTGGCGAAATATCGCCATTAATAATCGCCTGTTCGTTACTTATCGCATTAATCAAAATACTTTCTCTTTTAGAGACTTTGGCTGAACTGTTTAATATCTAAGTCCTTTAGTTACAATCCAGTAGCACTTTTGGCATCTATTCTATTGGAAGTGCATGATTTCATTGATGCGATTGCACCAAAAAGCAATCGTGAACAATGTAATGTACTGGTAATGCAAAAAGTAATCAGTAGTGAAAATCTGTTTGGGCTTCGCATGGAAAATGGAGCGCGTACGACTATCGCCTAAATATATCGCAAGGTTGCACTTACGCCTTCCAGTAATGACTAAATAATTGATCATGTAAGCATTATTGGTCCTTCTTGAAAAAATTTCGAATTTATATTTTCTATTACTTTTGATCGCATTCCCATATTTAATTGCAGCAAGAAGTATATATGTCACGATTTTTAGAAGTTCCCGCACTGGCTGCCAGCGAGCTACACCGTAGCTATTCGAAGATTTTTTTTCCGAATCAAATTACTTGACCAATGTGGTATTTTTAAACTACGAGTATTTTCAAAATATCTCAAAGTTTGATTCATTCCACGTCTTTTGCAAATAACTTGCTATGCGAAATTTCCAATTATTGTCAATAGTTTGCTAAATTCAATAATGCTCTACATATTTTATCTGAAGTATAAACAAATTCTTATGAATATTTGTTCAGTCGAGCTCCATTAAGTTTTTCATGGTTAAGTTTCTCTACAAGATATTAAAAAAAAATATCGGTCGATACCTCTTAAGTTTCTGAATCTTCTGGTAGATATGATACGATACGTAATATTCAAATCGTATATACCCCTACTCCGACCAAATTCTTCACCACACAGAAGAAGATTCGCTCCATTTCCCCTAAAGATTAATTATTTACAATGCTTATCTTCTCTTATGCTTTTTTCCAAAGACGCAATGACTATAATCCGCTAAGGGAGGATACCGACTTATTGAAATCTTAGACATTCTGTCTACATACGAGTACAGCATCTACTTACACACGCTCTGTCCGTTTTTCTCAACTGAATCTTATCATAAAATCTTCAAATCCAATTTAATTTCTGGAACTAAGGACCAAAAAAAATTAGACGTAGCTGCGTATCACATTTCTAGTCGACAAACTCCTTGAATAACGAAGAACACTAATCAAAAGGTAGTTCACCTTACAGCTGACAAAGTACCACTATGATACTACGATAGTCCTGAGAAGACGATTAAAAAAAAATAGTGCTGATGCCATGAATGGCGATAACAATAAGTGCCCCCCAGGTATTCAATCCTTCGACGATAAAAGAAGGGTTCACGAATCAACGGCATCAAGGACTGCATACCATAGCAGTTTACAGCACTGCATACAGGAAGAATGGGGATCGGATTCATATATCAACTTTTCTTTTCACGTGCCCTTTCAATAAAGAGTTTCCTTCTTCCACTTTTACTATGCACATTTCCGCCATTTTTACATTTTGTATATTGCGCACCTGGCACGCATGCCAAAATACGAATAAGTTTTCAATAAAAAAAAACAATCCACAAATGGCGGATTATTACCCGAAATAATAAATTTAATTAAATTTAAAGAAAATTTTCCAAAAAAAACGGAAAAACATATCGAACCTTTGTAACGGTTGCGGCATAACATTTTTCAACTCCATCTCTTTGTTGGCTGCATTATTTTTTTCGGCACTATCGCTGGAACCACCCGTATGGGCTCTCGATACAGGTAATGTTGCCATATTATCGCCACTCTCTACATCAACGGTGGCAACTTTTACTTCACCACCACCCATTGCGAAAACTTGCCCCGAAAAAATCCGTTAATTTTTATTGCACAAATTCCCGAAAAACCCCGCCACACTCGTTCCCACTGCACTACGCTTCAATCAATTGAGCAAATCGTTTTCACAGAAATTTTCAATTTATTTTAATCACATTTTTTTTATTCAACTTTAAAATAATTATCACAAAAAAAATTGTTTTTTTTTTCGTTAAGTTTTTTTTTTACAAAAGGACGATTGAAATTCGTTGTGACTGAAAAGTTAATAGAAACATTTAAGACTGATTACTGAAAATAATAATTACGGTATTCTCCAAGGTCGTTGAGATTTTCCAAATCGCACAAGAACTCGAGGAGCTCATGTTTCGTTAAGAAGATCTCGTCTTTCGTTAAGATATTTTTTGGCGCACACACATGACCGAACGAATTGAAAAGTAGCAAAAATCGGTTTCTTGTTAGTTTTGCTATTCAAAAAAGTATTTGGTACGAATATGGGATATGCGTACTATGGGGTGGGGCCCGAGCTAAACGATTGGCCGCCCGGACGACCTAGTGACCTCCGTTAAGTAGTACAAACAAAAATTTGTACCGAATAAAAATAATTATTATTTTTTTGTTAGTAAGGTGGAAGTGATCAACATTTTACTGAATGAAAAAAATAATTTTCAAAAGACGGCATAATCACTATTTTCAGTTGCTTGAAACGTAATCAAATCTTTCGTTTCAGACCCACTCAATTAAACAACCCCAAAGGACACTACTATCAAAAATCAAATTCACCATTTCTAGGGAAAAAAATTGAAAAATAAAATCGCGTATGCACAACACACAGAGAAATGCGCCCTAAGTATAGCGCCCGACAATCACAAATGAGATTCGAAGTAAAACGCTCGAGATTCGGAGCAGAGATCCCTTCGTTCGAATTCAGGAGGCAAAGAATCCCTCGAATCGACTGGAACGACTCTAGCAACAACAAACCAAGAAAAACGATAACGTACTCATCTCATCATGAAACAAGGACCAAAACAGCAGCATCCCAAATGTAGGGGTAGTTCTCCTAGTCCGTGCCACATAGAGTCAGTCACTTCAGGCATTCCTTTGAACTGTGGGTGGAAAACAGAGAAACCATCAGGAAAATTATCCGGTTTGTAGATGTCGCGTCTGGGCTCCCTATGTGCTGTACGATTCTAGGGGCTGCGCTGTAAACGAACTTTTCACACACGAGAATCCTCTCGAAAATTTTACCATTTTCCCCTGTATCAACGAGCCGAGCTCCCTCGTAAAACCGTACGAATTATTTTATTGATCCGAAATCCCTGCAAGTCGCTCGGCTCTGTACTTTTCGTTCAGTTTTCACCAGTTTTCAGGAATACCTACCACCATAGAATACCATCGGAAATGTTGAGAAAACAAGTTCCTAGTATGTACCAACTCTGGATAATATCCACCCTCCCGCAGAGTATTGTCTTCGGTTCAGTATAAAGAAGCCCTTAGATTTCATCCCCTCGTGCAGAGCTACGGTACATAGAGGCTATTGGGACGTATCGCAAAACGTCTGTATTGAATTTTATATTGGGGTATGCTGCTGCAGCGTTTTGAGTTTAATGTCTGATGTCTAGTTGATGTTAATTGAAACGCATTCACCAGAGATTAGATTGGATTTGTGTGTGATACGTACAAATCGCATACGCAATTCACAAAAGACAATTTTCGATGGCTTTAGTCACGCTCTGGAACACGCAGTTGTGGTTTTTTTCTGCGTAGTTTTTACCTGTCCTTTTATTCCGCTGATTATAAAGAATTCTACAGGTATTCTTGCGTCGCACTAGCTTATTCATATTTAGATTTGTATTGTATCCACTTTATTACGAAGCAGGATTGAATTTTTAAAAATTGTATTATGTCCGGATTAGCGAGTATTTCTCAAATATGGACGAGCTCTATTCGTTATTTCGCAGGATTCGATTCAAATAAGTTCTTTCCCATTGGAAGTTTGTGGTGAATAATTTTAAATTACACCTCGCATGAGAGTTTTGAGTACCGACGGATACTAGGAAATCTACGAAAGCTTTTATTCGACAGTATAAAGTTTTTAGACAAGAGAGTTATCTTTAAATACTTAGCGCTCGCCTGTAAGGCTACATATCAAAGTTCAAATCGACGTGGGAACGAGAAAAATAAGAAAGCGATTGCTCTAAAAAACCTAAGAACTCTGTATAAAATACTGAATTTTTATTAATCAAAGGTGTACTCGTATATACTTGTACATATGCAATGATTCCTTTCTTAACGTATTTTCACGTTACTGTATAAGAGTTGTGAAAAAAAAATTTTTAATGGTTAGGAAAGAATA
The DNA here is from genome assembly GCA_951812415.1 of Beris morrisii. Classification (NCBI taxonomy): domain Eukaryota; kingdom Metazoa; phylum Arthropoda; class Insecta; order Diptera; family Stratiomyidae; genus Beris; species Beris morrisii. The sequence continues at coordinate 165,474,617 of OX638310.1, read as the reverse complement.
GAAAACCATTTTTCTTACTCCCGTGCACAATAACGCATAAAAATATATATATTTTTTGTACTTCAAATTTCATATAAAACAAGCACCCGTAGATTCAAATATTGGGCTCTATTTATTTGAAACCCTGTCCATTTCTGCTACCAATTGTGCAAATATAAATTATTATTAAAATATTAATTAAAAAATAAATCCTTAAAAGTGGTTGACGTTAACTGACCTTGTGATTTATTTGGTTTTGCAGTTTTTTTTCAACCGTTTTGTTCGGAACAAAACTTTTAAATTTCCTTTTTAATAACTAACTTTCGATTTTTTTTTTAATAAATTTTTCGGAAATATTTTTAACAAAAATTAAAAAACATCAAATTAATCAATTTCTAGATTTTGTAATTAACAACCCCTAAGGGTTAAAAAGGGTTGTATACAGAATTGGTTTTTACTTTCATCTGCTCTTACATTATACCTACACTTATTTCATTTCAATTTTCATATGGAGAACCCCTAATGAAATCAAATCAATTTGAAAAAACACCAATTAAAAATAAACCGTATTTAAAGAATATTAATTTATAAATTATATTTTTACGAATTTATTTAGAAAAAAAAGAAAAAATTCTTTCAACAAATTTTAAACGAAAATTTGTTTCACATTTTAGCATTTTAAAAGAGAGAGAATAAAATAAAAAAAATTTCACTATAGTCTGTGTGCACCGCTTTTTTCTTGATTCGAAGTCCGGGAATTCGAGATTTTTAATAGAAGTTTTTATGTAACTGGAACCCGTTAAACTCTAATTATTTATTTTAGGTTATTCCCAGTTAACAGCAAAAGGAAACATAAATTTGTTACCCTCCGTGGATGTTGGTTTTCGGGGTCACACCCCCTTCAAGATTGCCGATAAAATTGATGTGAATATACAGTGAAAACGTAACAATCCAAAATGAATACTGGTCCGATAAAACAATCTCACTCCCCGATTTTTTTTTCACTTAAACTTAAAAAAAATACAATTAGAAGAGTACATTTTTCTACAGTTTATTTTTTAGGCCTGGTAGCCTCACCCCATAAATCTTTGCTCTCAAAAGTGTTCATTACTGAGATATCCATTTTACATACTGACAAATTTGGAAGGCTATATCTTATTTTTTGTAGACTATCAGTAAAACGGTATTTGCCAGACACCACTACAAAATTCTTGAAAATTTACAAACAATTTACAAATTTCAACTTTCTAGCATAAGCCGTAGGTACCCTACATTAAACAAAATAATTAAATTTGTTCCAACAAAAAAAAATATATTATAAATTATTAACTTTCTACCATCAGTGGTGTTTGAAGTATCAGTATACCTCATTCTTACCCCTCCTTTCAACACCAGAAAAATCTTACTGCAGATAAGGTGGACAAAATCTCACTTCTGAAGAATTCTATTAAATAAAAAATTTTCAATGTATTTACATAAGTAAATTATTTAGTCACAAAGAAAATAAAAAATTTTTAAAATAATTATTTTTTTTCCTCATGATTTTTTAAATTTCTAAGTCTCGGCTCTATAATTTTTATACCTAACTCGAATTCGTTTTCAAATCAGCACCTAATTTTAAATAAAAATCCGTGATAAAAATTTTCATCTGCAGCCCAAGTACTGCTTCAGCCTTAAAAGCGAGAGGAACAAATTAGAAAACCTATGCATACACTTTTCTCTACTTGTGCTCATTTTTGAATTTTTTTCTAATAAATCCCTGGGCACTTGACTTGAAAGACTAAGAAGTACTGAAAATATGTTTAAAGATACTCCGCATAATAATGAGTTAAGTATTGTCTGAAACTGTTGTGGAATCTGCTGCAGGATGGCAATTAGTTGCACATTTATACAAACAGCACGATAATTACAATTTCATCTACTCGCACAACCACTCCATTTCCCATTTCACCCCCATTCCTATGACATTTTCCAGTCGTCGTGTTTTCATTGATTTTAGCATCCATCAAGGGTCTGCACTATTTCAACTAACCTAGTGACAAGATAGTGCAACTCTATAGAAAATATCCTGGAAAGTGAAGCTTCGACGAAACGAGAACTTTTACTCCTTCTCGTAGTTAGTAAAGACTATCCACCCACTTTATTCATTGTGCAGCTCCACAACCTACCACCCACAAAATACTCGAAATGTGAATGACCGAACAGATTACTTCTTTCTTCTAACAATAGAAAGCTTATGATTGCATCCTACAACGAATAGTGTACATCTGCTGCTTCCATACAAAAGCCTTTCTGTTTTATGATACAAATAGCGAAGTGTGTTACGGTGTAATGCTCAGTGTTCAAGACTGTTCCCGGAGCAAGAATACATTGTTTTTTACATCAATTTACGAGTTCACATCTTTCTTTCGAGGTGGAATGCACTCATTATCCCATTGTTTTTCTGTTTGTTTTGCTATCGTATTAAGTGGAATTAGTAAGGAAGCGATCATACCAATCGCTTAACAGAATCTTCGTAAACACAATCTACAAGATCGGTATCAAGATGAAAATGTTATCTAAAGTGCTCACATATGTGCTTCCGTACTCAAATTTAAGTTCAATCTATCGCCAATCGTTTAAATTTCCGCGACACTTGACCCAGTTGCTAAATCCGCAAATAGATTAGCTTGTGGCTGGATCAGCTCCGCACTCTGTTTTAGCATAGAACTATTAAATCAACTCCCACAATTTTTGAGTGTTACGAAAAGCAAAAATAAATAAGTAGTATGAAATCATAGCCACAAATTTCGATCATAATTTCATCGAAGCGAATTTTTTTTAGATAAATTTATGTGGTACAGTTGGTGCCAGTTTAAAATATACAGTAAAAATGAATTGCGAAATTACAGATCCTTCATTTACTTTGTAACATTTTTAATGGAAAATTAATTACAGACCGTATGTTGTAAAATTACAGATTACTGTAAAATTAATTATTTCATGGAAAATTGCACTTGAAATGTTTAATATGGCATACCTAAAAAAATTTACTACAAAATGAATGTAAGGTTTTACGGAGAGACGAGTATACGAGTATTTCCATTTATCTGAAGAGTACTGAATAATTTTTTACTATGTCCTTTCAAGTCTACACAAATCCCTCAATAACTCCAAAGCCGGACGAGTTATACTTTATTATATAATTTATTTTTCCTTTAACAGGATTTTGTATAACAACGCCTAAAATGAATGAGATATTGAGATAGAACTTTATTCTCTCCGCAACAGTCTCAATATGCAAACGCTTAAAATACTCCGGCATTTTTGGATATTCAACTGACAATACGGTGAAAAATGGTTTAGTGTGTTTTACGAATTACTTAATATCTCTTTGGCCCGTGTGGTATCAAATTGGGTTTGTTTTCCTCAGGCTACTTGTACTAAAGCCTAAAAAATAATTTCGTGATATTCAACCAACCATTGAAGGAGTGAAATAGTAATCAGTTCATATTTTATGAATTCCTCAATATCTTAAAGATCCAACGGGATATTGATAATTGCTTCTAAAAGCTATTTATACAAATGCCTAGAAACTGATTTGGAGGAATAATGACTAACTGAGAGAGCAACTACGGAGTTGAATAATAACATTTTGTTTGATGCGTGAGCAGAATACTACTTCTTGTAAAGCTATTTTTTAGGTATTATTCATAATTTTCTAAGTGTGCTAGATAGCCTGAATTATATATGAACATTTTCTTTAATTTCTTGTAATATTAAACAAGTTTAACTCTATTAAAAATATTTTTTATTATATAATTAACTTAAAACCACCTAAACAGAATAAGAATTATAAAAAGCAAAGTAATTATTTGTATTGCGTGGGGGTTCTAACCACATGATTATGTTGAAAAATTAAAAAAAAAAAAAAATTATTATATGTATTTTACATAATAATACTACACATATTTTTTGCAATTTTAAACGAGTTGAACAACAATTTTTTTTTATTTCCTCATTTCTCGAGTCCGTTTATCCAAATATTACAGACTTGAATCGCGCATCCACATCGAACGAAACGTACAGTGTAGTGTATGGAAACCGGTACAATAAATATTTAATAAAAAAAATAATCTCGAACAATTGTATTAATTCTATACTTTTGTGTAATTTCACACATGTCTGTAGATCAATTTCAGATGATGATTCTAGTATTACATAATAAGGTAATAACGCATAAATGTGTAAATTTACAGTAACCGTAGTGTCACGAAATTGTCACAAAACTAATTAATTTCTTGTTTCCGTGAAGTGAAGATGATAGCGAATATCGAAAATTTATTTTAAGTGAACTGGTGCATGCTACTACTAATTCGGTGAGAGCTAGAAATCTACAAAATTCGTGAGCTAATCAGATTTGAAGATCGCTTATTATGTTTGCTTCTAATAAGCGTCCTGGAAATCGAACCCAACAACTTAAATACAAAATCAAAATCAAAACCAAAATAATAATGTGAAAAACTGAAAATTCTTTTTCTTGAGAAAAATAAAATTTTTTTTATATATTTTCTAACCTTTTCGGTTGTGGCACTTGTGTGTCCAGTTCATTGCTGGAGTGGATTTGACGAGCGTTTGTAGTTAAACGAAATGAAGAGTGAAAAAAATAATGTAATAATTGAATATTATTAGTTTTTTTTTAACAAAAGTATTGATGCAATGTTCCAAGATTTAGTTATTTTATTTTTGATCGCAACACTGCATCAGTCTTTTCAGTTGTCTTAATAGTTAAGAAGCTAAAGTGATAGCCATCGAAGAAAATCGCAGATTATATTCAAAACACTTTGCCAAGAGCGATTTAAATGAAATGCGTTCAAATAAACAAAACATTAAACTAACTACCGACGATTTACTTACTTGGCATTTTTTGGTCGTCTATAGTCGATAGGCTGATCATCGTCGAAGTCTAAATTGAAATCCTCTCCTAGATCTCGAGGCACTAGTGGTGTCCTTTGATGAGCAGGACTCGTGTGATATCCGTCTGCATGAAGCTGTTTATTGATGATTCAGGAAAAATGAAAAAAAAAATTTATGAAATTAGTTTTAATGAAGTTACAGGATATACGAAGAAAGTCGATAGCGTTCCGAGACGCTATATCGAAATAAAAACGGAAATTCATTTAAAAAGCTTCACGATAAGAAACTACCGAACAAGTGGGACGCCTAGAAGATTTATTGCCGAAGCGAAGATGTTTGATCGTCGTAATTAGAAATCAATGAGAGACTCTCGATAGGCGTAGTTAGGAGTCATGTCTGAACAACAGAGGTAGAAGCGCTTAGAAGTGGAAATTAGAGAAAAAAAGGGCAAATAAAATTAATCAAAGTCAATAAAAAGGACCTTCCTCCAATGCAAGTCCCGATAAGTAGCTAACCTCAAGATTCTTCCTCGCAGATCAAAAGTTTTTTAAATTTTTAAAAGGGGTAAGCCTATTATCTTTTAAAATGCTCTCCTAGTAGACGACATACATAATTTAGAGAGTATTTGAAAATTTAACATAAGAAAATTACAGTGAAAAATATTGCGGCACATTATTTTTATTTCGTTTATCCAACTTAACCTTCATTAGCTTGGGCATTCAACCAAATTTTATTTTTACCTAACTTGAAAAAAAATTCCACAAGACTTTATTATTGAGAATAAGGCCTCAAACATTAATACAGATCACCCTTTCTGTCTTTTGTTATTATATCAATGTAATTTACTTTTAAATTATTAAGGAAAACATAAATTTTTCCATTTTAAAATTGTCTTCATAAATACCTATAAATAAATTGTAAATATTAATATTAAATTGATTAGAAAATCTTCTATATTATGATCGCCAATTTGAATACTTGAGCTTTAGCGTTATGGTGTTTATATCGGAAGTATCTTAATTACTGTGAAATTGGTAAATTGCTAACAATAACTAGCTGAATTTGTCCTACTGAAATATTAAACAATCTCAACTTACTAGCGCAAGTTACAAATTTAGTATAGTAATTAAAACTTCTTTTTAGTAATATGGCACTCAAATTGATTAATATTTTTCTGCTAATGTTTAGATAATAAAAGAAAATTTAAATAATTTGTAACAAGTTACTGGCAATAATTTAACGCCCTGGTATTTTTTTAACACATCGGGTGCACGTCCTTTTTATCTTTCGGGCTCATTTTGAGAATACATTAATGTAGAACCGGGCAAGTGAAAACTCATACCCATGTTTTATATTTTCCATTTATTTTTCTTCCGTGTTTTTTAAATATTTTATTATCTTTTAAAATATGTTCTTGTTAATTTGTTCGTCATAAGAAAATGCAAAATGCATAGTACTATAAATGTATTTGGCTATAGTTAATCAACATTTGTTTTCTACTTTGCTAATCTGAGTATGTAACGAACTTTAAAATATACTAACAAGAAGTAGCTTTAGAAAATCTCAAATAAATTGTTTTAAAGATGGCATAAAAGAGAAATGAAAGCTTACAGGTATGTTCTCTAGATGCCACCTTAAAGGACGACACGAAAATACTTTCATTGTTGACACAAATCTTGATTAATTATTTCAGAATGAGATACTTGGTACATAAGATTGACATGGGAAACTAGAAAAATTCAATAAACCTACAGAATTCTACCACCAGATTTTTTGACAAATTGATGAAGTCAAATATTGGTGATAAAAGTAATTTAATAAATTTAAAGGAATCATTATTTTGTCCTATCCTCTAGAAAGATTTTAAGAAATGGGAGAGGACTGCTCAAGAAAGTATTGTGCTTTAAACAATATTAAGCAAAATTCAACACGTAATATTACAATGGAAATAAGTTTTGGAAAAAGGTGTTATGTTATTCTTCAACTCCTTACTAACAACAGCAGAAGGTTGCACTGAAACTAATCACTTCTAGAGGATCAATTAGCTGCTATGCAATTGAAAAAGTATTCAATACCTGAAAACATTTTTTCAAATAAAATCGTTTATTTTTAATTTTCTTAAGAGCAATAACTGTAAAAACAACAATCAATAACTTATGTATCGACCCCAATTTTTTTTATTTATTATGATGCGGTTTATCATGGTAAGTATTCTACCTTCCAAAACAACGTCGTTGCTGAAAATTGAACACGGAAAATTAGCCACAAACATTTGCAGAGTGATCCTAAACAAATTAAGGTAATTATTGCTGAGTGGTTTATTCCGCGTGATAACGCTAATACGCTATAAAAAAAATATGTCAACAGTACTGCCCACTTTCTTTGCCATTTACGAATAGATCCAAGAGATGTGTTGTTAAAAATACTAATATTAAAAAACGGTATGTTTTATAACAAAAAAGAGTTGAGATAATACCATCAGAACAGTTCAAGCAAAAGTATAAATTTAAAAAATAACTGCCGTAATTTTATAAAAAAACAACACACATCATTATTACTTTAATCAAACAAATTGGTGACCACGATATTTTCTTGAATTTTAGCCTAAAGTAGATAGCGATGAAAAATTTAAAACGGCGACAGTGTTTCAAATACAAGAGAGTTAATAAAAAGGCAATCATAAAAAGTGTCGTGATTAGTAGAACTCAACAAATTGGTGACCCCGATGGCATTTTTCAGTAAAAAATTATGTGCGACGGAAAAACCCCTTGCAAAAATTTATTAGAAAAACATCCGGAAATTCTCCATATCGGAAGTTATTCTCTTTATGATGAATAGTATTAGTTTGTACACATATAGCACGAATTTTCTGATACCCCACCCAACCCTCTAAAATAGGCACTGAGAATCTCTTATAAAAATTCTTGCGTATCTATGAGAATGAAAAAAGAACTAATTTGTTTAACATATCTAAAAATGCTTCCCTGAAAAAGCACACACTAGAATTTGGAACATATCCATTTCTAAACAATGTTGTTGAATGAAAACATAGATACTTTGTTTCACACTACACTTTTCAATATCACATAAGATGGTAGGTACAAGACCAAATTAACCTACCTAAAAATTGCTTGAAATCGTACGAGTATTGCACAAATAAAAATGTTAAACTCATACAAGTGGCGACGTACAAAAGATTTTTCACACCACTCGTATAATACAACACATCGAAACTCATACTGAGTTTCAACAGAATTCATCTTTTAAATAGGATTCATCCACTCCCGATACAGTACCGCAAAAATTTCAGTATTTCAGTCTGAATCGATTCCGAGTTGTGTTAATATTTACCATAATAGGAATTCAAAAGTGGAAAATGGAAAGTAAAAAAAGGCAAAATGACAATTAAGATATGCCGAATTGATTAAGTGGTACTAGCAAAGAACTGAAACATCTGCTTTTAAAATTGAAATTCATCCAATACTGGCACAGATGTGAAATTTATAATTCCGCGTTGCTAGTCCTTGTAACAATAAATTCTGAAAATCTGAACTCTTTTGAACAAAATTGTAAATACAGATTTCACATTAAAATCATATTCTGACTTCCTGTACTCTATCTGACAACTTTCGCAGCTTGCAAGTCTAGCCAAGTTCCGATTTGCAGTACTGCCTTTCAGTATCGGTTTATGTTGTACAGTTAGTAAGAAAAAACCTGCACCCCCATTTTTTAAATTATAAAATTAACAATTGCATATAATATAGGTGTAAAGGAGTGAAAAATCACATAAGCCCCCTTTCTTTTTAAGAATAAATAAAAAAAAAACTGGCAACCAAGTATCTGAAGTATCTTTTTAGTTTTAATTGTATAACGATTCAAAGGGAATCGCTGTGAATTTTTCTAAAATAGGGGCACTATTAAAATCTATTCTATTTATAAATTACAGAAGTATACCCCTAAATATATAAAATTTACACTAGGATAAAGACAGAAAAACATGAACAGAAACAGTACAAGCAAAATATTTAGAAAGGATACCTTGTAACTAGCATTAATTAAAAATAAAGAAGATATTTAACAAAAGAGTTCTCAAGCGAATGAGATTAAAAGAATTAGTTAGAAAATGGATACAGAGAAGTAAGTTTCACATCTAAGGAGAAGAAGTCATGCAGAAGCCTATTTTTGGTGTTTATTTTGTATGGATAGGGTATGTTTAATTAGAAATTACCATGTTAAGTATGTGTAAATGCTCTGGGCCCAGTGTTCGTGTCTTTTTTTGTTTTCGATGAAGTAGTGTGAAAATATACATATGTACGATAGAATATTTTTAGTCTCTTTAAATTAATTTCCAATTTCATTCCAATACAAATACGAAAACAAAACGAAATTTAAATCGAAATAATTTTACCAAAACGAACGATTATTTTAAAACAATAATACTATATAAAATGTTTTCTGTATTTAACATGTATTCTTTTAGCTGTAGACTGGGTACAAGGGCGGTAATACTCGTGCAAAGAACAAATTTCTGTTGTCCAACGGATTCTAAAAGTAATTTTAAAAATCATATGTAATTTCTTCATAAATGTACTTGACTAGATATAAAAGCTTAAATAATGATTAAATATTTTTACCAAAATAAAAATATATACAACAATTACGATTATTATTATTTTTTATTGTAATATGCATGGATGGATTTTGATTGAACAGTTTTATCTTTTTCAGTTTTTACTGAATTTTCATTGAACGAGCATTTCCCTCCTACCTTGACCACTGTTCCGACCTGATTTGTTTCAGCTGATTGTCTATTATCAATTAATCCGTCACGTTCCATTGTATCCATAGCCAAGGTCTCTTGGGGCTGACCAAGTAAGCGTTCTCGCATTTCATGTATGTAGGGACAACGCTGCATTCCTTATCGCCTGCGAACAATTTGACCAGCTCCACATGTACTTTGTTTAAAAAAGGGAACAGATCGGGATTTTCGGCTGAAATAAAAGAAAAAAAAAGAATTTAGTTTGGAAATATTAAATTTTACACTTAATAAGTATTCCATGATTTGAGATGTCCCTTTTCTTTCTCTTTCCAGGGACAGATAAGTATCCAATTGCGCAACCCCCAATGTTTGACTTATTATCAGATACATGCACCAGTTTTGTTGGCGTCTAAGATAGAGGATTGAAAATTAATATTAATATTCCCGTCAATTACTAGTCCCACTGAAGTTTTCTAATTTTTAATAATATAATAATATGACGTAATTTTTTTTATAATCGACCTGAAATACCTTATGTGAAACAACTCTCAAATAGGCAAGATAATTAAATACAGCAAATAGCTGAGGTCAAATAAGGGAAGAAAACAATCTAGAGAGCTGTCCAAAAATGTCTTGTTAGTTTTAATATTGCAAGTCAAAATTTTCTTCGGTTTCAGAGAATGATAGATTGATTACTGAAATTTTCTACAATAACCAACCAAAAATTACTAGTTTCAAAGATATTTAACCCTCCTTTTTTCATATATATACATAGGCACCATACTTGTACCACGTTTTTTAGAAATCAACTGCAAAAAACATGTTATGCTATTACATTTATGTGATACTTTTTAGCCTATAATTTTTTTAAACGTAAAGTAAAAGTAAGTTCTTTATCCAACAACATTTTTACATTTTTTACCTTTCCTCTAAAGAACACTTCTAAATTATTTCGTTTACAGTAATTTTGAATTAAAGTCATTTAGCTAAAATTAAAGTCACACTGAATATTATTTGAAAATAATGATTTTACTATATTTCAAATAATTTTTAATAAAATTTTCAAATTTTGTAAATATTTTCCTTTTTAATGAAATAACAAAATAATTTAAAAATAATCCGAAAATTTTTCATCAAACAGAAAAGGTTATTAATACGCTTTTTATGTGATAGCACTGGACGCGATATTTTTAACAAATATTTAAAATTATTAGCGAAAAAATCTGAGAAAAATAAAAATGATATGCTATTAAAAAAAATGTTTTCAATATTTTATAAAAAAACCTATAGTCAACTGTTGAGCATTGTGAATAATTTAATTCTTTAATTTTACACCTCCTTAGAATCGCGAGAGTACCTCTCTGGAACAATTGTTTTTTCTTATATAACCTCCAGCTGATTATGAATAACCGTGTATATAATATGTAGATATGTTGTCTTTCGATAGGTTGATGCAAAAACTCACAAAATCCAAGAAAGAATTTACACTTCTTTATACTTGTAGCTTGGTTAAAAAAATATCATGCCATAAACTATCAAAGGTAAAAAGTAAAATATCAAGTTAAAAATCAGAACAGCTATTCAGTTAATTGTGTTAATCTTAATCTGATCGATATCGTATATAGTAGTACCGCCAAAAGAGTCAAAAGCGGCAAATTTATTCAAATTATTATAAATATACAAAGGGAAACTACGGAGAGATGCCCCACTTTTCGTTTTAGTACTATATTCACAAAACTATTAAGACCAATGTCATAAGCTTTATACAGCAGCTGGTTTAGTTCATAATAAAGAGTAATAACCGTTTTCTTATAATTAATATAAATAATCCTAAATATTATAACAGATTTTGCAAGCGCCTCATAAGAAGGATAGATGCCTAAAGCCTGGGATAGATGCCCCGATGCGTAATCGAGCATATGGGATAGATGCCCTATAGGAAAAGGGCGGTACATTTCTAAATTGTTTAATCTTTAGACTTTTAGACTTTTATCACTTTTGAGTTATTGGTATGACACAATGAACCAATTTTTCATCAATTTAACTGAAGATAAAAAATATCAAGAAACCTAATCAGACATTCATGTTAAATGCCCAGGTAATCATACATATATTAAATAAACAAACATAAAAATTTGTACTTCAATAAAAAATTAAAAGTAAGAAAAATTTGTAATACCGTAGGCACAACATTATTTTTTCGACTTAGAACTAATGTACGTATGTAATGTTGCCCTCAAAGGGCAACTATCCTCTCGGAAAACGAGTCAACTATCCTTTTCACGGGGAAAGATGCCTCCGCAATTTTAAAAGTATAAAACAACATATTCAGCATAAAACTCGCTTTAACGTGCACTTAACTTAACAAAATTAAATACATAAAAATTTTACCTGTAAAAAGAAATTAACTGCACTTATTCAGAACAGCAAATTAATTATTTGATGAATTTTTAGACGCAAGAATATTCATGTCCTGAAAACAATTATACATTCGCTTCGCATGAACGCCGTCGTCAGACAGAATGGGCATAAAGTTGATGTGATTTTGTTTATGGAAATTGAATCTTTTAGAACTGGGGCATCTATCCCAGTGGGGCATCTATCCTGAGTTTACCCTAAGTGGCAAACATAGTTCCTTTTCCAAACTTTTACGTTCGTCATGGTAGCAAACCACTGATTTTCATAAATTTTAAAATATATCTCTTTGTAAATTCTTCAAGCCTTTCCGACCTGCACGTGACATGGTGCATTTGTACGAATGCAGAAGAATTAAAGTGACGAATGACATGACATTTTTCACCTACCGAACTATCGGAAGCACAAAAGCATAAAAATGTAATAGTGTAATGTCACGTAATTTAAAATCATATCAAATGTAGGTATTATTTAATACGTTGCTGGTTATATTTTCGGCAGCGAATTGCATATTTCATTGCTACGTGGTAATAATATCCGATTTAATACCCCCATCGCTATATGGGTACCTAACTACACATGCATATGATGTAGCCCTTTTATGCCTTGAAGGGCATTCATTCATAAGTTAAATGGAAACGACTGCCGGCTCCGGATGCAATGATTCTGCATGATTTATGAATAACAAAGCGCTCTATATGATAGTCTCACTGATGATGAAAGTTTCCATACAAAAAAATAAAGAAAAAATTTTTAAACAGGTAACTCGTATCACTAACATTGACTATTCGAGTTCAAATCGTGGCTTTTACTTTATGCCGACTATTCTTAGACATTGTGGAAAAATATCAATTTACTAAAAAAAAATCAACTAGGCTTAACTATGGCTGATATGTCTAACTCTGCTGTACTCATACATACGCATACGACATACCTGTAATAGGAAAATAGAGACGATAGCTTCAGGGAAAATGTTTCTTTTTCTTCGTTTATGGCAATGTCTCATACAGACAACTTGTGAGGTTTCACTAAACTACTACCGGCTAAGTTATCACGTGTCGACTTCTTATAAATCATAACAATATCATAATGCTATAACCATCAATAAGCTTGACGTAGATGTATCTCATTATTAGCTCATCGCATGCACCTTTTCAAATGGCATATGACTCGAGGAATAGAATTCTTTTTTTTTTCTTTTAGTTCTGTAGTTTCATAATGTCAGCAATTCTGAATTAAATTTTCAAAGAATGAAATAATAAATGTATCTACATAAATATAAAAATACAGATCTTAATAGTTCTAAAATTATAATGTAAATAATTATATTATTTTTTGTCAATTGTCAATTCTCCGAAATTTTAAAAATTATAATATTATATATATATTTTTCGATTTGAATTTTCAATTTTTATTTTCGATTCTTAAACACGACTTTTTCTATAAAATAATATATTTTAAACAATGCATGGAAGTAAAGTTGTAAAACCATCGACTTATGGGTTTCGAACTTTTCAAAAAATAATGAAGTTGCGGTCAAACCGTTGGCAGATTTTTACTTCTTTTTTAATGGTAAAGATTTGAAATCGATCGGTTACCGTCATATATAGTATGTATTATCACATTTGACGGTAGTATAAACATAAACGAATAAAGAACTGAAATTCTTTTTTTCTTGGATTGCGAAAAATAATTTTTTTCAATCATTGTAAATCATATCCAGTGTAACTTTTCCCAATTTTGAAAAATTTTCGTAATTTCTAGAAATTTCAAAATCTATCCATTTGCTACAAAATTCAGCGATATTCAAAATAAAAAAATAATTTGATGTAATTAAATACCAATTTAGCAAAAGTTTTAATGTAATTGTTCTCTGAACCATTATACGCGACAGAATGACCTTGACAAAATTTGAAAAAAATACTGTCTTTAAGCCCCATCAAACAGTTTTACTTATTTTTGTTTAATTTAAGTTTTTGCGTTAAATCTGCCAATCACGATCAATTATAAAGGTTGCTGTGTTGGTATTCCAAGTCGGATAAACCACACAATTAAGAACTCTTACTAAGGATTACATAAACAGAACAACCACTTTCGTACGTCGTTCGTTCGTCGTTCATAGAAGCGCGATGTTATTGGCCTGTACACCTGTACTATCGCATTAGGTTTCACACCATTTAAGAAACATGCACTTAAGTCAATCGCCTTATAATCACAACCTCGATATATGGAACCGGTTGCCAATTAACAGTGTACCAAAATGATGTAATTCCAGCATCCGATTGTTAATTCTTTAATTCTCTTCGATATACTAATTACGTGTCGTACATTGAATGTATCGAGCCAAGCCATTGGTGCACCCAAAAGTAGCAGAAATGCCAACGGAATTGCCTAACAATTCGCTTTAAAGAGGACAAGCTTGGAATAGTTAAATCGGTTTCAAGTTTAGACGCTCCAATTAAAACTGATTATCACATATGATCTTCGTGGCTACGCTTAGCTTACCATCTAAATGTTACTGGCCAGTGGGTCACCAATTCTAAAATACATCCGGATGTAAACCTAGAGCTTCCACTGGGTATCATTTCAATAATTATTCTAGCTTTTATCGGTCTCTTTTACTTGCACCTGGTTTCAGACACAATAATATCATTTGCATGCCATTGCACGATAAATTGGCTTAAGTTATTGCAAATGTGAAAAATAAGCGATAATCGGATTGCAATTCGATACTCGAAGAGGAAAATTTAGTTAGTGTTAACGCTCTTTAAGTAGCAGAGTTAAAATGTTTTCGAGAAAACATCATCTGGTCATAAGGCCTTCATCCCCTGGAAAAGGGATATAATATGGAAGGGCATTCATACATGTTTCGTCCACGCATTATCCATACAGGTAATAGTGTATGCCACTACGTCAAATATTTGACTATTCTGGCTGAGAAATGCTGTCATATACTGTAATTGTCAAATTTTTGTTTGCCATATTTTTTTTCCTCTATTTTGACAGACAAAATTTTACTGAACTTTTCGTCAAATTTTTTTTAGTCAAATATTTGACAGCATGGCATACAAATGTAATACTAGCTTAAGCAACGTCTAAAATAAATTTAGTAAAATAATGTTAGAATTAAAAAGAAACTAATTACTCCATGTAACTTCCTTCTAAATATAATAACTATTATTAGATTAATTTGTAAATGGATGATGTCAATAAGAAGATTATGTCATAGCTTCACAATAGTCATTAATTCAAAATGCATCGGCGGATAAAGTTTCTTCTTTTTGTAACGAACTTGTTCTGTAATTAAAATGTGGTGAATACCGGTCACCATGAAAATTATTAAAACTTAATTCACGTAATAATATGACCTCTAATTTAATATTTGTGTCATAATTTATATTTGCCAATATAGGAAAAAAAATTATGGAAAGAAAAACGAAAGTGTTAAATCAGTAATTTTACGGACGCGGTTTTTGACTTTGTGACCAAAATTAAAAGCATGTGGGCAACATTGAAATTTGCAAACAATTACGAGATATATAATTAGAAATCGCATATTAGCATATTGATAGATATCGATAACTTTCTGTATTAGGATGAGCACAAAATAAGAAAAAAAATAAATACAACATCAATATCCGCATAAAGATGCAACTAAATCAGTTTTCAAGCGCAATATTTACTGTCACCTCTTCCATTAATTCTCTTATTTCTAAGGTGAAATTCACGATTGTAACAATTTACGCAAGAAAATATCGATCACTTTTGGAAAGAAAAATATTTAGAGGCGGGCAGTAACGTGGTATTGAAAAACTACCTACTATTCGCAAATGAATCACAGACGATGCAGCCGGACGAAATAAATGGTCACATGATGTTAATTCACTTCTGAATTTTAAGTGAATCAATGTGCTTTCTATTTTTATACTCGTAGGAGATAATCACCAAGTGAATTATCAAGAGCAACCGCAGAACTTAAAATAAAATAATAATTATGTATAGTTAATACAAAACATTCTGTTTGACGCAAACATATAATCGTATAAACTAAAACTAAAAATACATTTTTCCCTCTTTTCCAAAACTTAAATAATTTTTCGAATAGATCTACTGCCTCGATATACCGAAAAAGAAATTCTTTGTTTTATTACAATTTCCATAATTTCAAATCATTCATTTCTTCACGGTCAAACCATTACCCACTCTCCTCCAGTCCAATTAAAAAAGACGAAAATAAATAGTGAAAATTACGATAAATACATCATGTTGCTGGGTAAATAACGAAAACTCGGGAAAGACATGTAACATTACGCTAGAAAAGTCTATTTCACTCTCAGCCATCAAACTCCACCCCCACCGTGTGCTAAAATTTCACAACATACTTTGCGATCGAGAACAAATAAATTCGTCCAAAGCATTGAAAACGTGTGGAAACGCACAAAAACACTTTTCACACATTCTTCGCGAAATCATAAATTTTCTTCAAATTATACTTTAATTCTGAAGAGGAGCCGAATGTTGGCAAAGCCTCGGCGAAAGACTCGCCCAACGAATAACCTAAAAATACTCGCAATGAGTCAGTCTAATACGAAAAATTTTTTTCTCGATTCCTTTGGCTGACCGCAAAACTTTTCCGTCCCGGAAAATTTGCAATATTTTATTGATCTCGGAGACGGGGAAGTTAAGCGGATGTGATGGGTTTGGCCGTGGAATTATTCTCTACAAGACAAAATAATGGAAAAATGTTTACCTGGTTGGAATTGTTTAAAAAAAATACAAATTTTCATGAATTTTAAGTTTAAAAGTGGGAAAGCTGTCTTTTTAGGAAAATGGTTAAGATCCAACTTCATTTTCGAATTACTACCATATAAATGTTCTTGAATAATATATTATGATCTGCGATTCACAATGTTTTCGAGTGCGTTAGTAAGCAATCTCCTCGCTTCACATTTTGAATGCATGCAAATTCTTCCATTATCTGTCATACAAATGAAAAACTTAAACCTGTATACCATGCTGTCAAATATTTGATTAAAAAAATTTGACAAAAAGTTCAGTCAATTTTTTCCGACAATGTGTGCAATATTTAACATAGTGGCGTAATATCGGCTTAAGAAATTGTGGTACCACCTTAATATATATTATAATTCTTTTTACAAACTATATTTTTGTCTATTTACATTGAAACAATTGTTGAACACAATTTAAATGAAATGAAAAAATTAAATAGGAAATATTTAATAGAAAAACTTCAACTTATATTACAAATTATTTTATCAATAAAATTTTATTGTTTAAATAATAAAGTCAAATTGGAATGAATATATAAAATATAAAACATATATAAAAGAGCAATAATAAACCAAACTATATTATATTAATAATACAAATAAAATAAAAAAAATTATAATGAAGTAAATGAACTAATCAAATTATGTGAAGTGAAAAAATCAGTGGATAACGAAAATTAATTAATAAAGTAAATTAGGAAGGGTAAAAAAGTATTAATCAGCTGCTCTTAAAAAATTTAAATAACATTTCTTCAATAAGTTTTATAAGTTTAATCCAGCCCAAAAGTTTGTAGCGCATAGAACCAAGCCTCAGACGAAAAAAATTATATATTCTTTTTTGTTTATTTGTGGCCAAAAACCTCAAATTCGCCTGACGTCGGTCCGTTCGTCTGTCCGTGAACACGATAACTCAAGAACGCCTTCACCTCGGATCTTGAAATTTTGAATCTGGATGTTTGGTTGAATTTTTAAGGCTAAGTTCGTTAACGGGCAAAATTGTCCTACTCCTTAGGGTAGCTGCCATACAAAATGTCCTTAAAACACGTGCTCAAGAATATTGGTCGATAACTTCAGAAGGGTTTAAGCTACATCTTTGAAATTTTGAATGTGTTATTTTTTCAATAGTGGACGCTAAATGTATGATTATGAATAAAATCCTATTAGTCCTTCGTGTAGCTGCCATACAAATATCCTGTCAAAATGTCTTCACTTAATTTACGTAACTCAAGTAATCGTTTAGCTATGAATTCGGAATTTTGTACAAATTAGTTTTCAGTGAAAACGAAGTTCGAGTTTACTAGTCAGAGAAATCCTTACTTCTTCTGGTATCTTCTATACAAAAAATCCTTAAGACACGTGTTCAACAATATTTTCCGATAGCTTTTAAACGCTACGAATTTGAAATTTTGTACACGTTTATTTTTAAATGGTTCCAAGCAAAAGGATAAATATGTAAGAAATCGAGTGAGTCCTTCCTACACCTTCCATGTGAAAGTCCTTCAAAAAGAAAATTATTTTTCAGTGACTCACCCAGTTCAAGATATGAAATTAAACACTGAATATTGTCTTTTAGGTTTAAGTAGCAATCAAATGGGAGTCCTTAATAAAGGACATACAACATGCACACACGTAATTCTACTTTATCCACAACTACAATATAAATCGGAGTTCAGTATTTCATCTAGAGTTTCATACGATTGGCTTGCAGCCGATCGTGACTGCTGTATGTTTTTTACTACGGCAAATACGACATCAAGAAAAGGGAAGTCGCTATAAAAAAATTGCAATGAAAATTTCGACAAAATGTAGATGTTACATAAAAGTTTTTTTTTGTCTATGTAGAAAGATTCTCAAATAGCTACTCTGAGATTTAAAAGGCTTGAAAATTTGCTTGGTTTTTTTTTAAATTTCTTTTGCATTTACCTCATATCACAAATTAAGTGACGTCTACTTCTTCAAGTTTGTGTCGTGTAGCGGCAAGCATCACTCACTCTTATTTCGGACATTTTGGTTCGATTTCCCGCCCGAATTTATTTTTTTCTGTACATAATTCTGATGTCTAAATACAGCTTTGTTTTCTGCAAGTAACAACACTTGGGCTTATCAGTATCAAGTTTTTTTTTCTTGAGTAAAAAACTGAGTCAATTATTATATTTAATTTGTAACTCTACTTACTCTGTTTGAATCCTAATATGTACCTATTTTGTTAAAATGCACTGAACCATCTGAAACTGCTGATGAACAAGTTGTATAATTCATTTTTTTCTTCAACTATATGTCGGTAACTTCTCCCTATTCATAAAAGGCCTCAATCCTACTTCAAATAGAAAATACTGAAAAATTGCATCGTACATCCTCGTTCATGAATTTCGGAAATATCATTAGAGTTTCTGATTGAATCCGTCATTTCCCAGCTTATGCAGTCTACAAACGATAGCATGCAGAATTTAGATGCATATCTCGATCTCATATATCCTTCATAACCAGCGAAAAAAAAGTTGATACAAAAGAAACTTTTGGCTATATTGAAGTATAGAAATGTTCAGAACAGCTATTGTTCTCGTTTTCCTTTGCTTGCACAGACTACAGTCATTATACCTACTCTTGAGGATATTCTAACAAAAGTCCACCCCAATAATCCCACCCGGAGTGTATGTCAGTTCCGACTTCAAGTCGCTTTAATATCACCAAAATTCCTCTCCTTACGATACACTCATTTACTCGTAAGTGCCATAAAATACAATGTCCTGGTGGCGTTTTTAGTCTTAAAACTCCCACAGTCTCCCACAAACCAGAAAAGGCTCATTCGCAGCGACTCGTTCAACCGTACTATCGGCATAAAGTTATTTCCGTTTTTCTCTATACGCTTTATATCGCAAACCCTTTGCTTGTTCATTGAGGTTTGCAAATCTAAAGTACCTCAGGCCAATACTCTTCAGCCCTTCGGTTCGAATCAACCCCCTGCCAAAATAAAAACCATGTCTAAAGCCCGACTAAAAATAGAGAAGCCTACCACCCTCTATCCACAATCTACCAAAAATTTATGAAATCTATTTGTACCGATTATTGTTGAACTTGTGTAGACAATAACAAGACAAAAGGAAAGGAAAATTCAGGAGGAAAATTCAGGAGGAAAATTCATTTCGCGGTTTCGGAAAAGTAAAAGAAAACAAACCGAAACACTCATTTGGGAGTTGAGTAAAAAAAACAAGTATGATATGAAAACGTAGTCATTTCTCGAGCTAAAAATAATTTCCGCATTTCGTCACTTGAGAATTGTGCAGGAATTAAAATTAATGGAGTGAACGACAAGTAATCCGTACTGATTTTCTTCCGAGTTGAAATAAGATGGATATGCTGTATTTGATGTTCAGTATTTTTTTCATATATCCTTAGGCCGTTTCCAACAACTTCCCGAATGAAGGGAGCTGTTGACTGTTGGATGCTGTAAGTAACATACAGAACATAACCATAAAAAATAAGGGATACACTTTAGCAACACATTTGAAAAAATAAAGCAAATAGTAACCACGCATTTTTTAAGGACTTTTGTATGCATCTAGAAGGAGACGCGGAAATCTCAACGTACCCCGAACTATTTATTTAACTCTAATTCTTAATGGAATTTCAATTGTAGCTACTCAATTTTTTCAACTTTTTTCGGATTTTGTGAAATACGTCTATTTTTGTATGGGAGCTACCCGAAAAAACATTTGGATTTTACTCACTAATGATCTTGACCTTGCTTTTAACTCGAAAGTAATTCGTATAAAAGATCTCTTTTTAAATGAAAGTTTTCTTGAATTATACTGTGTTTCCAGAAATTACTGTACAAAATTTTCAAAGAATTTTATATGGAGGCTATGAGAAGTAAAGTAACGAGTTCTACCATCCACGAATTTACTCTTAAAAAATGCTTTTAGTTTTATTCTTTGTTTTGCACACTTTGAGACATGATCTTGCACACCAAGGTTCTGCAAACATTTTTCTGAACGTTCACTAAAGGTGAAGAAAAAGCGAATGTTGTAAAAAAACAAAGAGTATTTTAGTGCGGCTACAAAGGTGAAGATAAATCGAACTATGCATAAAACTACTGATATTTTTTTCGTGAAATCCGGAGAAAAGGGATAGAATTATTAATTAGTCCGTCTGTGACTTTTGGTCAAATAAGTGTTGGTGGCAAGTTGAAGCGAATGTTGATGTTCTTGGTAGGCTTTGTTTTGCATACTTCAAGTCTTGCTTTTGTTCACCTAAGTGCTAGTTCTGCAAACATTTTTTCTGAACCTTCACTAAAAGTGAAGAAATACTAATGTTGTGACAAAAAACACTGGGAGCACATTAATGCCGAAAAATTAAACAAAGCAAAAAATAGGGTACTGACATTTTTCCATGAAATCCAAAAAAAAACCGAAGAATTATTAATTTAATCGGCCTGTGACTTTTTTTTTAAAGCAAATACAAGTGAAGCTTAAAAACTGCGTTATATTCTTCTTTTCGAAATAGGTCCACTATTATTCGTTTTTGTTCACCTAAGTGAGTCGAAGAGTCAATAACTTTAGTGATTTATTTTCGAATCATTTTCGAACAAAAATCTAAGAAGGAACTTTATTTTTTCGCAAGTGCAAATAAGTTGCGAAGCACTTGAATAAGACTGTAAACGTGTGAAAGGAATAACGTCATGGAGAAAGCAATTTTCATTTCCTAATACACTTTCTAAAAATATGCCGGTTTAACAAAATCGCATTCAAGGCCACAATTCAAATCGGTAGCTCTTAAGAAGATTGAATGCCCTAAGATCAAAACACGACGACATTACACATTAAAATCTTGTTCGTTTGCCAAGACATAGCATGACACTGACAACAGAAACGAAAAGAAAATTCCGGAAAAATCAAACAAACATTTTGCTAATGTTCGAAAATTTTAAATCTTCTTCGGACAGTCGAAAGGCATAGCGCCGAGACCGACCTAATTTATCGTATTTCAGTCAGCCAATTATTAAAATCGCTTTCCCTACACGACTTAAAGCGTTCACAACTTCGGCGATTTGTTTGACAGACTTAAAATGAATTTTCCAAACAGTAGTTTTTATTTTTAAGTTTTCCAGAAGACTGGCCACCAAAAACATACGGGCGAAAAAAGAAACAAACGGCCAACATCCGCACTGTAGTACGAGTAGTTTCAAACGTTATGAAAATAAATACTCAAACCATTCAACAATAAAAAAAAACACATTTTTTCCGGATGGTGGAGATCCACACAACACACACGCTGGACAAAGAAAAGCCAGAATTTCGGAAAATGGAAATTAATTGCCAACGTATGACCAGAATCGGAGGAAACTTTGGGTGTCAAGAGATGAAAAGAATGGCCTTGAGGAGAAATGAATGACGTGCGCAACAGGTTCTTTTTTCATAGAGGAGTCAAGAACCAGAACACCCAAAACACTTTCCCTATTTTCCGCTAGTGCACACTTTTCCGATCTTCTAGCGATGTGACAACTTTTGTACATCAAAGTGCTGATCTTCATAGCGGTGACGGTAGTCATGCGTCTAAAACGAGAACAGACACACCGGATTCGGATTTGAAATTAGGACTGTCCTGACGTGTTAATTTCTTTTAAGATTAATTGACATTTTTATAGAAATTATCGGCCTCAAATCGGAACAGTAATATAATAACATTTTATAAATAAATCGAACACAAGCACACGTTTTACCAAATGATTTTATTACTTCAACTGTTGTTAATAAAAAATAATTTTTTACCGAATACTGCACAGCGCCCAGACAAATGTCCTGAAAAATAGGGTTTTGCCGTGAACTCAATATTAAACTACTGTTTCACAAAAAATGTTTATATAACCGACATAACGAGAATTTAATTTAGTTAATTATTTTACTTTATTATTTTTTAATAATAAAGTATTGTGATCGACCTAAAATTTCCAAAAAATGTGCTACCCTGAAATTTTGTATTTACACGTTTTAGGACTAGTAAACACCAAAAAAGCAAAAAAAAAAATGTCCGTCTGTCCGCCGTATACGCCTTAAGCAAAATCGCGTGAAGGCGCGTAGCTCCCAAACCCGTTGAGGTATTAAGTTGAAATTTTTATGGTGGGGAGATTGGGTAAACACCTACAACTGGTTTCGACTGACAA
Source organism: Beris morrisii (assembly GCA_951812415.1). NCBI lineage: Eukaryota > Metazoa > Arthropoda > Insecta > Diptera > Stratiomyidae > Beris > Beris morrisii. The sequence goes on along the minus strand of OX638310.1, from coordinate 165,451,618 downwards.
CCTAAAAAATAACCAGGAGGCTATTTGGAACGTTTTTTTTTAGGTTGTCAGTCGCATAGTACCCAACACCGTATCTCATCATTAAACACGTTTCGGACTTCTACCCATAAAATAATAAAGTTGCGCCCAGACTGTTGGGAGATAACTGAAAAATTGAAACTGAAAAATTCAATTAAATTGGGTTGTTATGTGTCATAACATTCCCTAAAGTTTCTTTATAAATCATGTTTGACTACATGAAATATGATTGATTCCAGAGTTTTATAGTGGTAGCATGCTACGAGGGTGGGGGGTGTTTTTCCTATCTATAGAACGGCTTATGCTACAAAGTTGAAACTCGGTATATATATGTAAATTAACTAGAAAAATAATTTAGATAAAAAAAATTTTCAAATATCCATTGGCGTTTGGAAGGAGAGCGAAAAAAATTATCAGTGAAAATGGAATGGATTTTCATCATATCTCTTAGGTCTTTCCAAATATTGAATTCATTTTTATTCTACGGATTCTCCATATACCTAGAAAGCGTTTTCAGGATTTTTTGAAATTCGATCCCTAAGGGGGTGTAAAGGAGTTGTATACTTTTTCACGGGCTTGCGTAATAATCGCCTAAAAATTGTTTTCAAGCTTTTTCCTTTTTCAGCCTTTAAAAGGGTATAAAAGGGTTGAACACGTTTTCACGAATTCCGTCATTTCTTTTAGAAGTGATAAGAAATTGAATTGGTTTCTACTTTCTCGTGCTGTCATCATATTTATTAATTAACTCCTTTCAGAATTTTTAGATATTCAACCCCCAAGTGGGTGTAAGGAGGTTGCATATGTTTTCACAGATTCCTACATATTGCTTAAATCTGATGATATATCGAATTCATTTTTACTTCCTAAGGTTTCCTATATAAGCGCCAAAAAGTTTATTTCATTAATTTTAGATATTTAATCCTAAGTGGTCTAAGTGGGCTGTATGCTTTTCAAAGCTTCGACATATTTCTTAGGTTTGATGAGATATTAGATCGCAACTTCACTCCACAGACTTTTTATATAATCACCTACAAATCCGTTTCTTAATTTTTGGATATTCAACCCCCAAGGATTTGCATATGTTTTTGCCATCCCTTAGTTCTGATGAGATATAAAATTGGTTATTACGGTATTTGATGTAATGACCTAAAAACCAATTTCACGATTTTTCGAATTTCAAGAACAAAGAGGGTGTAAAGGGTTTGCTTATGTTTTCACAAATTTTTCAAAATCCCTCGCGTCTCATGAGTTGCTTCTTATGGTGCAATTACACTCAGCGTTTGAGGCGAGCCTCTATCCCCACCAAAAAATCACCCAATCAGATGGCTTGTGGAGTCGCAAGAGTCTAACATTCTTCAACTTTCCTCCGACGCACGCTTCCATATGTGTACACACATACAATGAACTGTGGCAGCACACAATTCACAGCTCATCGTATTTCTGCCGTTTCGCACTCATAGCCATGTTGCGGCGCAGAGGCATTTTGAGTGTAAATTGCTTTCAACACAGCAAAGAACACAGCCGACGAAAACCGGTTTGCAATGGCCTGATGGGGGTAGAGACTCGCCTCGAGGCGAGCCTCAAGGGTGAGTGTAAACGCACCATTATGAAATCGTCTAAAAACCTGTTTCACAATTTTTTCGAAATTCAAACCCCAAGTGCAAGTAATGGGTTTTTTGTATACGTTTTAACAATTCGTCATATCTCTTAAGTCCGATAAGGTAACAAATTCGTGTTTACTTTTATGGGCTTTTAGTGTACATAATATACCGAAATTCGAATAGTCTACACGGGCTTTTCCAATGTTTAATCGGCTAAAAATCTCTATTTTAAATATTTTTATTTTAAGAACAAAATTAACTTTCCAAGAAACTGCATAATCTCGAAACAACTGATGATATACTCCGACTTTGACCGTTCCTGAACTTTGATCCAAAAATAATAAAGTTTCGCCCAGACCATTGGCAGATTTTTATATTCTAGATGGAATCTGAGAGTATTATAAGTTTAATCCAGCCCAAAAGTTTGTAACGCACAGAACCGAGCCTCGGACGAATAAAAGTTATATATTATTTTTTGTTTATTTGTGGCCAAAAACTCCAAATCCGCCTGACGTCCGTCAGTCCGTCCGTCTGTCTGTCCGTTAGCACGATAACTCAAGAACGCATTCACCTAGGATATTGAAAGAAATTTTGAATCTGGATGTTTGGCCGAATTTATAAGGCTAAGTTTGTTAACGGGAAAAATCGTCCTACTCCTTCGGGTAGCTGCCATACAAACACGTGCTCAAGAATATTGGCCGATAACTTCGGAACGGTTTAAGATACGACTTTGAAATTTTGTACATGTTGATTTTCCAACAGTTGCAGCTAAATGTATGATTATAAAAAAAATCCCATTAGCCCTTCGTGTAGCTGCCATACAAATATCCTGTCAAAATGTCTTCACTAAATTTACGGAACTCACTATAACACAAGTAATCGCTTAGCCACGAATTCGGAATTTTATACAAATTAGTTTTGAGTGAAAACAAAGTTCGAGTTTACTAGTCAGCGAAATCCTTTTACTCCTTCTGGTATCTTCCATACAAAATATCCTTAAGACACGTGTTCAACAATATTTTCCGATAACTTTTGAGCCCTTCAAGCTGAGAATTTGAAATTATGTACATATTAATTTTTAAATGGTTCCAAGTAAAAGGATAAATATATAAGAAATCGAGTGAGTTCTACCTGCAGCTCCCATCTAAAAGTCCTTAAAAAAGGAAAATTTTTTTCGGTGACTCACCCAGTTCAAGATATGAAAATAAGCACTGACGATATTATCTTTTAGTTTCGAGTAGCAACTAAATGGTAGTCCTTAATAAAGGACATACTACATGCACACACCTATTTCTACTTTAACTCCAACTACAATATAAATCGGAGTTCAGTATTTCATCTAGAGTATAATACGATTGGCTTGCAGCCGATCGTGACTGCTGTATGATTTTTTCTATCTTTTTTTTATTATTATTTTTTTGTTACGATAACCTAAAGAATAACCAGGAGGCTGCTTGGAACATTATTTTTTATGTTGTCAGTCGCAAACAGCACTGCATCTCCGTCGAACCGGAATAAATCACATAAAATTAAATAAAAAAATAAATAATATATGTAATAAACAATTATAACATAAATAATAATTACATTATAAAAAAAATATTGAAATAACAAGGCGGTTTTCTCTTAACACCGCTGCATCATTCAACTCTATCCTCCCAGTAACAAGGCATCACAAATAATTATCATAGCTCCGCTTATGCCTAACTCTTAAAAACCAATTAGAAATGCCATAAATTTGCAAATTATATCTTAATTATGTTTTTTCCCCCGAATCGACATATTATCATCCCCTACTCCGCTTCGAGTTATTTGAACGTCAACAAAATAATCCCCTTGGGCGCTCTTGTTAAGTAATGCAACGCTATCAGTACTCCTACAGGCTGCGGTTTAAGCCCTAAGTATCCTTTGGCATACACTCCACAAACAATAGTAAAAAAAGGAGGAAGTACTGCTGCACCGTACACCGCTGCCGCACCTTTTTAACGGGGTGTTTTTTTCGGGGGCGCACAATGCCAAGCCCCTGGTTTATCAGCACGCACTGAACTTCCTTCATGCAAAGCAGGTTTTATGTGCATTTTCTACTTGTAAACAAATAGAACGCTTCTGTACGAACACGGTTGCCATTAGTAACCACCTGTAGACAAGTTTCCTAGTAGACAAGCCCCATAACAAAAGCCAATGACCCTCGTCCCTGTTCACAATAAGATCCTTTGGACTTTCGGGGGTGGCTTCGAAGGAACATATACAAAACACATACAAACATCAATCGAAATCCTATGGCTGGGATTTGTCCCCCATTTTTTCCTGTTTTCACTGTCTGCTGACATGCATATTACGAAATACACTTAATGCCCAAAAGGACTCCCTTTGCGTTCCTCGAATGTCGACGATTGTTGCATAAATAATTCGTCTCGTTCCCTTTCAACCCCCGAATGATATCCTTTGAGTTCGAACCAACGATGATGACAAGACGTATAGCAACTGTCAGTAGTTTGTTTTTGTGTGTGTCAAAAACATAAAAATGACGACGTATGTGGAGCAAAATAAGCCATAGAGAAAATTTTGATAGTTGGGGTGGTGGCGCCACCCTGTTTATTGTTTTCATTATGGCGCCCCACAACGTTAAGAATTGGGTGCGCTCTTGTTTGTTTTGATTCTTTTCCTAAATGGGCATTACTTACTTTGGTTTAATGTTTCCTTTTGTTTAAAGACTCTTTGCTATGAAATATCCTTGCATATGGTAGGATCCTAGTTGTATCCTAAAAAATGATTTGTTTTCGCACTATTTTTATTATATCACTTAAAATCTCACTCAATATTCTTTATGACACTTATTCAAAAAAAAAATTATTGTTACAATTATTTTCTTATATTTAAATAGTAGCATAAAAGTTGCTTTACAAGAAAAACACGCTGTGAAAAAAACAACGAGCACGGACAAACCACACTAAAATAAAATCACATCAAAGTACTAAAGCACTGTATTACAGAAAAAAAAATATTTTTTATTATTAAAAATAGAAAAGTCGTCTCAGTTAGTTGTCCACCTTGCGATTTAAGTTCTCGTCGCACACAAATCTCACGAATTTTCTTCTTGTTTTCGTCTCGAAATCGAAACAAAAAGAACCGAACAAATTGGCCCCCAGCTTCCGCTCGTACCGTGAAAATGCTTCACTTCACCAGACCCACCAAAGAACTTCCCAACGATGTCTTAACTCACCATCGCAGTCGAGACTGTCTGAACGTAAAGTTTCCCGGTCACATCGAGGCAATCTCATAAAACGCGGTACGCGAAGCTTCTTACCCCGAATAGCGACGACATCAACATCACCATCAACTTCACCAGCCCACCAGCAACACCCCAACTCTCCAAAACACCAAAGCACAAATCTAATGGAAAATCAACGAACAAACCGACCAACAGCGCAACAAACACACAGAATACGAGGTGTGGTGAAAATACGCCATCGCATAGTCGGGAAAATCATTTTCCATCCGACCATCGCACCCGTATATGTGCGAAAGTAACGTGGAGTTTGGAAAATTCATTGGAAAAACGAAAACCAAGCTCGCTTTTGTGAACGCTGTGGTGAACTAATAAACTTTCGATGGTACTGTTGGGATTTCGCCCAGGAATCAGTAGGGGTTCCGATTGCTGGAAAAAATCTACTAGGGGATGGGCTTGAAAGTAGCTTTCGAATATTAAAAAGAAGAAAAAAAAGGGGACAATAAATTCAACGGTTTATTGCCACGAATATTCATCATCCGAGGGTTGCCATTATTAGGGAAGAGGCCTTCTTCTATCCTAAGGGTCCTCAGAACCCGCTAGAAACTCCCTCTCTTCATTCATATGATCAATTTTCATGGTCTCCATGATCCTCTTCGATCCTGCTTAAATCCTTGCTAGATTTGCGGTACTATCACGTTTGACGAAAGACTTGATATCACTATCGCGAATTTACGATACTATCGCGCCAACTATCATGGTGTATACTGAGCTATCGAGATTTTTAAAGTTTCGCGATACCTTTTGTTGACATCGACTTGTCAAATGAATATCGAGTTTATATTAGACTACTATCGTATCGCCGAACTATCACGCCGTGTATACAACAGACAGTGACTCGCACGCTACCGTTATGTGCTCTCATGATAGTACTATAATTAAAAACAATCATCGTGCAAACGGAGCTTAAGGGTCACTTGAAATGGAAATTCGAACCCAGCTTAGTACAAGAGCAGTACTACACCGAAAATTGTATCGCAAACTATAGTCGAAGTATTGACATGCAAACTTCAAGGAATAAGTTTCCTTATTTCTTTCAGATTTTTCACATTTCATTAATGACGCCTGGAAGTAGCAGCAGTTTCTTTTTTCCAGAACTTTATAATTTAATTAGATAGAATAATGTAATGATTATATGACAAAATGAATACATGCTATGAAATTGTTGGAATTACAGAAAACAAGGGGTGGAGAAAAGATCCGAAAGCACGACTTGATTCTACAAGTATCTCTTGTTCTATGAGAGTTGTATGCACTTGTGCTTAGTTCGATGTTATTACTACTTCAGACTAAAGGAGTTTTAGTCTGAAGAAGAAGTACAACAACATTTTCCCTCGTTATTATACTTTTTATGTTTGCTTCTGTATAAGATCTTTTATTGTAGGTAGTTGTTTGATGGAAATATCGCAAAAAAATTTTTTTTCTTTTACTATTTTGAAATATGAATCAACAAAAAATAACGATGTTTTGTGATGTTGCGTATACTTTATGATACAACAAACTATTAAATAAAATTTATTTTTTAATTTAAGATTAAAAGAATTAAAATTATTTCAAATTAAAACGAAATTCAGAACTAAATAAAACTTAAAACTAATTTAAAAAAAAATAAAACTAAAAAATTGAAATAATTTAAAATCAGAACCAAAGAACTAAATAAAAATTTTATAACAGTCTGGGTGCAACTTTATAATTTTTCGGAGCAAAGTTTGGAAACCACCTCCCGGCCTTACTCCGAGACTTTTGGCAAATTTTTTATTTATTTACTTATTTTTGCTATTTCAGTAAGGACATAGGATGTAAAATATCAACATAACCACTTAAGGGTTATTATATCAAAAAAGTTCTGAAACTGATTTTTAGACGATTATATTTTAAGCACGTTAATGTAATAAATGAATTTGATATCACCTTCGGTAAAATCCAACCTCTCCTACCCTCACCTCTACACGACTATCCACAAGACGTACACGACGCACAGATCTACTAGTCTTAAAACGTAAATTTTTTTAAATTGCAAGTCGATCATTATACAATTATTATTAAAAATAATAAATTAACTTACAACCAAAAAACTTTTTTTAATTTTTAAACCCCAGTTAAATAAAATTAAGATTATTAAAATTTGATACTGAAATTGAATAAATTTGAACATTACTTAAAAATAAAATTTCAATAAAAATTAAAGCGTTGAAGATAAGCGCAAACCTAAAAAAAATTATAATTAAATAACTCTAACATGAAAAAAATTAAGTTACCGAAAATTAACTAAAAATTTAATTAAATTAAATAATACTTTATTTTAAAACCAATTGCAAACAGAACCGAAAAATAAATGAAACATTCAAAAATTTTAAACAAAAAGAAAATAATTAAAACTAGACCCTGAATTAATCTTACAACTAAAAAAAAATTTAACCTTCAAAAATACAATCCTCTAATAAAAGAACCCAAAAACTAAATTAATTTTAGATCTACTCGTAAATTAAACCAACCCCCAAAAAATGAAATTAATTAAAAACAATAACCCAAACAAAAATAAAATGTTTAAAGAAAATTAAAACAAATCCAAAAAATTAAACTAATTAAAATTAGAACGGAACTTACAACTTAAAGCACTTAAACATTGGACACCAATAGAAACTAAAAACTGAATAAAATTTTACAATGGAATAAAGCTTCAAATTCAGTAAAGCTTTAAAAAATTCATTGAAGCTAAATAAAAATTCAAAATAATTCAAAATTAAATCAAACTGATTTCAAGAAAAAATTTAACCTGAAAACTAAGTTTTTTTGATAACTACAATAAGTAAGACTTGGAGTTAAATAAAACTTAACTCTTAACACACTAACTAAAAATAAATTAATTTGAATTTTTGAAAACTAAGTAAAAATCAAATTATATAAGTAAATTATAGTATTAAATAAATGAATATAGGAACCTAAATAAAACTTACAATTAAATATTATTTTAGCTTTTGGTATGCTAACTAGTTTTAATATAGTTGTTAAGATATTAAGTTATATGTCCTTTACAACTTATTAATATTGATTGATTGTTAAATAGTATTTTCAATTAATAGCAAACTTCACAAAAAAATAACAAATGAGAACCTAAAAGATAAATAAATAATGGAATTACATTGAAACCTCTGTCAAATAAAATTAATAAAAATTGAAACTCAAAAACTAAACAGAAAATATTTAAGGAAATTTAAAATTATAAAAAATATCTCGAAAAAAATAAATTTTTTATTTTTTCTTATTAATTTAAACCAAAAAAAAAATATAATAAAATTTACAAAGAACATAAAATAAAATTGAATCTGCGAAAATATAAATTTTTTAATATTGGAACTTTAAAATTAAAGCTGAAACTGATTATAATTTGAACCCGAAAGATTAATATTTAAAAAATAAGACATCTATCTTAAAAATAATTAAATTCAATGAAGATTAGAAGTAAAGTAAAAACAAAAAAAACTTGAGCCCAACCAAAATTTTAAATAATAAAATTTGAAACAAAGGACGTATTTGTATAGTTTGCTTTCTCTTTCTTGACGTCACGATTGCTGTTTTACTGATTTAGCTTTTATTTCATGATTCAGACGTCAAAGTTAAAGTTTTAACGTAATAATTCCCATTTCCTTACAACAATTTTACTAAAAAAAAACTTTGATAAAAAATTCAATAACATTTTCATAAATGATTGATCTGCCAACAGTCTGGGCGCAACTTTATTATTTTTTGGGTAGAAGTTCGGAACGAGTTTAATTCTGAGATGGGGTGTAGGTTACTATGTGACTAAAAACCTAAAACAAGTTCGGGAAGCGGTTAGAATGGGGTCGCGCTAGAATACTTACGCCGCTGCCACATATAACATATGAATTACATAATTGGGCCATACTCCGGGACGAGGTCTAGTCCTAGTATAATATCAGTTGTTACGCCACTAGAAGGTTTTTCGTGATTTGGTTTTGGGCCATTACATGAAATCGGAAATGCGCTTCTAGGCGATTAAATAAAAAGTCTGTGGAAGTGGAAACCAATCTAATATCTCATCAAGCCTGAGAAATATGTCGAAAGCCTTACGTCCTATTGGAGTTGAATAACAAACATCCCGAAATCAACTTTTTGACGATTATGTAGGAAGCCTTAGGAAGTAAAAATAAATTCTATATCTCATTAGAACTAAGAAATATGTAAGAATTTGTGAAAACATATACAACCCCCTTGCACCCACTTTAGGGTTGAATATCCAAAAATCCTGAAATGAGTTTTTAGATATATATAAAGAAAGCCAGAGGAAGTAAAAACCAATCCGATGTCTTATCACTCCTAAGAGATATGACGGGATTCGTGAAAACGTGTTTAACCCGTTTTTACACTCTTAGGGGTTGAAAACGGAAAAAAGTTGAAAATGGGTTTTAGGTGATTATTAAATAAGCCCGTGGAAGTAAAAAGTTATTCGATATCTAATCAGACCTGAGGGATACGGCTGAATTCATGAAAATGTATACATCCCCTTTACACCACCTTGGGGGTCGAATTTTAAAAAATCCTGAAAACACTTTCTATATATTTCTATGAAGAACCCGTACAAAAATGAATTCAATATTTAGAAAGACCTAATAGATATGACGAAAATCGTGAAAATATATGCATTCCATTTTCGCTGATCACTTTTTTAACCCCCCTTCCGAACGCCAATGGATATTTGAATTTTTTTTTATCTGAATTACTTTTCTAGTTGATTTACATATACGTACCGAATTTCAACTTTCTAGCATAAGCCGTTCTATAGTTAGAAAAAATACCCCCCATCCCCGTACCATGCTACCCCTATAAAAAATTATATTTTTCCAACATGCTACTACTATAGCTATACTATCTAAATACTAAGTTTTAGCTTTATATCATTATAGGTTCTCGAGATATAAACATCGGAAGCTTTTACTTATCACCCTCTGGTAGATATGGATTTTAGAATGTGTCGATCTCGGCTTTCGAGCGTTTCGGACGCATTATTTTTCCCTACACCCCTTCACCCATATCAACAATATTTTTGCAAATGGGTCCACTATCAAAACTCTATATAAATTCCAAGTCTCAGCTTCCTAATATTAGCTGTTGCTGAGATCTAGAAACCAAAATTTTTCGTCTAAAACGCTTCCCCCACCTCCCCCCTCACACTCACACCCCCTAAAAAGTGGTTACTTCAAGGGTCCTACCCAGTCTATTAAAAAAAATTGCAATTCAATAGCTCATAGGATTGGGGGCTATAAGCCCTCAAACGTTTTGCGTACTCAAACACAGACGGACTGAAATTTTTTTTTGCTTTTTTGGTGCTTAATAGTCATTAAACGATTAAAAAAATTTTTTCAGGGTAGCAATTTTTTTTTTTTTTTAAATCTATAACAATACCTACTTTATTATTAAAATAATAAAGTAAAAGTTAGTCAAAATCTTACAAGGCGCCATACAGTTAAAAAAAACGAGACTCTCAACATTAATGAATCTAAAGTATTAAAATTTGAAATTGAAAACTAAACAAAATTTACCGTGGCCCAACTATTTTTTAATTCAATATAAAACTTTTTCTCACTTTATCCATCTTTCACAAATCGCTGCTTCAAATTCGGCTCGACGGACCAAAAATGTTCGATTATTTTTTAAAAAAAAAAAGAGACAATTAGTTGGGTAGATAAATTTCTAGCTTGCTAGAGATTCCAATTATCAGGTCAGGTGTATTTTGTTCAAACTCTTCCAATTCCAATCACCTAAATTTTACTAAAACACCATCCCTTGACCCGTATTATGTTCGAGTTCTTTAAGATTCACCGCATCCTTGACTTAAATACATCCCATCTTTTTTGTTGTATTTTACACCAGTAAATTGTTTTTGTTCTGATAAATAATTGATTCCCTATCAATTCCCAAGTCATTTTCGCGAACCCTCATGGATAATGCGAATTCAGTTATAGATAGTAATTCCCATCCTTCCTGATACGGTATTAACCCTTCTTTCCCAAGAGTGCTGAATTTTATTCAGGTCAGCGGTCCTTTGTTTCTGACAGGATGTTTCATGGAAACATGCCGTAAGTTGAATGGAATTGTTATGTCATTGATGTCGTCCCATGAAAAAATTACGGAACAATAGAGAAAAGTTCACCAGTGAAGACAGCAGCAGAAGCGCAACACCCCCCACAAGCAAGAAGAACCGCACAAACATTGTTGAACTTGTAAACAAAGTTTCGTAATACTCGCATGTTTGGCACTCCTCCACGAAATAAAAACATCCTGAAAATTCCAATTGGAAAACCCATAAGCTACCCCTTCGATGCCACTTCCACCCACCCAAGCCCAGTTCCATATACTTGTTCCTAAAGTACAATCACCTTTTCGTACAAGTACGCTGTCTATATACCAAAGGCTCTTTGTATGTCCTTTTTGCATGTGCACTATCCATCGCGAGTTCCATCCCTTAAGGTCGCGGGGGTCGGTGCATTCGTGTTTTGACGGCACAGACGTTCAATGGGGAGGCGGACGACTTTGCTTGCGATCGATATTCACCCGTTTACCGAAACTCATAAAAACGATGCCGAAGGTGTACGCATGCCGCACGAATTACATGCATGCGCAATTGCATCCCTCCTGGAATTCTCTTAATAGGCCACCAATCTTGAACACATGAAACGACAATAGGGAGTTTCACGACAAAATGCACGGTACGGTGGTCGGTTTTATTAAAGGAAAGTGTCGATAGCCGCCCCGTTTTCTTCACAGATCCCACAGCGATAAGACCACTGATTTATGGTGTTCTTTGTTCGTGAAATCGCCACCCCTCTAGTGAAGAATTCATCCAAGTTACCTCATTGTACACTGTACACTATACGCTAATTAACAGCAGCTTACCCTCCACACGAGAAGCGGAGTCGACTAGCTGACCCTATTGGAAAATTACACCTGAGTGACGGTTTTTAAATAATTGTGCAACTTACGTTGCCTCTGAGGTTTCTGAACTAGTGCACAACGTAATCTGAGAACTGGGGTATCACTAGCAATCAATCGTCTTGTATTCAATCGAGAATCGAACGAGCACCTGCCCGCAGTACATACAACCACTGAAGGTAGATACCAAGGTGCAGTCATTAAGAGCATTAAATCAATCTAAAGTAACTTTGATCCGAGATCTGCTTGTAAAAAGATTTCAATTGCAGATTATTTGCACAGTACCTACAAGATCAAGGTCGCACTGTTTAGCTGGACATTTTCCAAACCCACTCAGCTTTTATGCCTACAGTAAAAAAGCTAATATTTGACGGAATACCTGGAATGGATGTTGTCTTCAAGTCAATAAAATATTATTGAAGTGCCCACGGTGAATGAAAACGAATTTGGGCATTTAAAGCACTTGCTTCAGATACAAGTATTTGTGAATAGAACAACTTAAGATTTAATCAAGTCTCCGTTGAACAGGTAAAGATGCTGATTGGCATGAGGTACACAGATATGCAACACTTACGTTACGCACTTAAACTTTTATTTACTCGTTAGAATTATAAGGTAAAGTCCAGGGTCTGAAGAGAACTTAACAGTTTTTATTTCAAATTTATTTATTTTAATAGGATGAGAGGATGAGACAGAGCTAGTAGAAATATAACGATGAATATTTCTCCTAGAATTTTGTAGATTGGATCTCCCAACTAATAGAACTGATTGAAGTTGAATTCTCAATACACACTGAAAAGGGTTTTCAGGAGTACAGACTGCACCCTGAAAATATTATATAAATTCATACCGTGAAATCAAACTGATGAGTTATTTGTAGCAGTTACCATGAAAGTATAAAGCTGTTATAGAGAGTAGCAGTAATCGAGCAGAAAATTTACAGAAACCCGTACGGAACTCATACGGAGTTTTAGCAGAATTCAACCTCCGCTGAGTTCCGGAAACATTCGCATTCCTTTCGGAATATTTTGGTTCCTCATAAGTTAATTGAATAGTAATTCATTCGGAACTCCATGAATGACTGTGTTCTTCGATTTCAATCCCGATACAGTACTGTATACACCACCCCTGACTCGGTGTAAAATTATTGCGCGCATTTTGACGAATTCTGGCATATATCTGAGGTCTGATAAGATGTTGAATTGAATTTTACTTCCACGTGATTTTTATATAATCGCCTAAAAACCGAATACAGCCTTTTTTTGTAGACAAGGGGTGTAAAGAATTTGTATACGTTTTCACGAATTCCACCATATCTCGTAAGTCTGATAAGATATCGAACTGATTCCAGGGGTTCATATAATCGTTATAAAATCAAATTTCGGGGTTTGAAAATTCATCTACTAAGGAGAAGAAATAGGGGTTGTATAAGTTTTCACGAATTTCGTCACATGCTTTAGTTCTGATTAGATGTTAAATTAATTTTTCTTCAACGTGCTTTTTATTTATTTCAATTTTTGTATAAAGTAGAACTGATGAATTTTTGAAAGTTATATCTTACAAGGAGCCATTCTATTAACAAATAACCTCGTTGTCTCGAAAAAACCAATGCTATATTACGTCTTTGAGCTCGTCCGGGACTATCACCCAAAATCGTAATTGTGTTTTAAGGGTGTCAATAACGTTTCCACTTCTGTCGCACCTAGACTTTAACCGCTTCCCGGACTTTATCCCGCCCAGAGTATTGGTCGATTTTTTAAATCCATTTTTTTTTTATTATTTCTTTCTTATTTTACCAATCTTACATTCGATTTGTGTCACGTTACAAACCAAACTTTATCGGAGACACTTATTTTTATGTAGTCGAGTATCACACCTGAAGTTAATCAAAATACCTTATTCGACTTTTTGTTCGTGATCTAGCGTAGCGCATTCGAGAACCTCAATCATTAATATATTCAAATGTAAGAAATAGGGTTGAACAAGTGAACAATTTCTAGATTCATAACACGTAAAACGTAGAATGAAAGGGTAGAATAAATATAATTTCCCTCATTTTCCTAGAATATTATCCTTTAATTTGGTTTGAAATTGATTTTAGTAAATGTCGACGCTCCAAACAATATTAATCTCCTTTCAAATCATATTTTACATAAAGCAACTTATTGTTTAATTCTAAATTATTTATTTATACGCATGCATAGCAACTGCTGTTAGTGCTTAGGTCTGTTTTAAATTAGAGGCGCAATTGTTAAGTAACTGATAATGCAAAAAAAAAAAATTAAAAAAAATATATACCACATCTAAAAAACAATGGGGCCTTACAATAATTAATTAATGTTATTTAAAACTATTTTTAAGAATTTTTCTTATTCTTTTCAAAATTTAAACATTTTAAATAATTTGATAGTATCTCTACATGTTAACTTTTAATTGAGCCGAAAAAAAAGGCCATCATAGAGAAATTTGAAAGTTTACGGATCGGTATTTAATCGTTGTCGGATACAGAGAGTAGGGAGTCGCACTAAGACTGCAATTATGAGGGTTTGGGGAAATTCTCCCGCATTTTGAAAACTTTCAAGTATGTCAGAAAATATTTCTTTCAAATTTACACACAATAAATAAAAGTTTATACCACAATATGCTGAAAATTTATTGATCAGTCGAGCCGGATTTGAACTCTAGAAGCTAGAAGCCAGAAAACGAGAGCAATAAACTTATAATGAAGGGCGCCCCACAGCAAAATTTTACAACAATTTAACTAAAAAAATCGATTGAATTTCCATCTCTTCAAAAGAAATATCTGTATCCGCCACTGTATTAATTAAGGTATTTTTCCTAAAAATTTTCCTAAAACACTGATGTAGAATTTTTCTTATGGGTAAGTAATGAATTGTACTGCACAGACCTCATCTTCATTATTTAGTTTTGTATGTAAAATATTGTCTTCGGTCTGTATAGGGTATTCAACGGGCAATTGAACAATTTGATTTACCTATTTACAACATAAAAATTAAAATTACAAGACTTGATTATGCTTTTGAAATTTCAGCTTTAATACTAGAATAAAATTCTTAAAACAAAACTTAAGTTTTAATTAAACTATAGTCATGACCTTTTTTCCGATGTCATGAATTAATTTCTAGGCAACTATATTATTGCAATTAAAATTAGGTACGTATTGCACCAATTATGTATTCAATTTATAACAATTGAGGAATATATTCTAAATCATTACCAAATAATTCATTACTCTCTTCACTATCCTCATAATCTTCATCCCATTCGCACAATCCGGGATATCTTTTGCTAACCTTCAAGCACTTGGAAGCCGATGGTCCTGATTTGTAAATCGGTTCTGTAAAAACTGGAGTAAAATCATAGTTACAAGTCAAGAGGAAGGCCAATCCTTGTTCGCCCTTCCAAAAACGTATTGCTGCACATCCAACACGTTTTGCTCGATCAGCTACCATCATTGCAAAATGTCCGATCATTTTGCTGAAATATTAAAAAAACAGCAATTATTACACTGAGGCTTATAGCCTTATTTACGTATATCGAAACATACCCCTCCGGATGATTGTCGTATTCGTCAATAAAAGTCTGATTTGCATCTGGATATTCGTAAAACCATCGACCCACTGTTAGCTTGATTCGTTTCGAATTCGAGTGAAATGGTGGATTTTGTGTACTAATTCCGATATTCTGTCCGGAATATTTGTATCTATCTGAAATTTAGATAAATTTGAAAATGTTCGGAAAACGATCTTAACAAAAACTATAATACATGTGTTTCGGCAGCGGTCGTGAGCAAACTTGCACGTCTTAACATTCAAACTGGCCGTATACTCCAGCTCGCGATCCCATTTCAAAATGGGCATTTCTTCGGCCGGCGAATATCCTTCGATCTTTCCCATGGCAATACGATTTCGAGCAGCATTATGCAGATCCAATAGTAGATTCATCCTTCGCGAATTCAAATCCACCATATAAGCTCCATACGGGCAATCATCTGATAGCGATCCATTATTTCCGCAAGCAACGTGATCGTGGAAATTAAAATCGGTTCCGTTCCAGATTTTACAGATTTCCGGATCACAGTAGTACGTATTGGCCAAAACACTTCGTTCACTCACTACTAGCCCCAAAACTACACAAGTCACCAACAACACTTTTTCTCTAAGTTCCATTTTTTTCGAACATGAACTGTCAACTTGGCTCAACAACTTCTTTTAAACTGATCGCAACGATCGTTTCACATCTCTATTTAAAATATTTTCACACTTGATTCATATGTGACTAGAATTATTGTTTGTTCGTTCCTCCAATACAATTAGCCCCAGTTTTTCGTCCGATGTACCTGACTTCTAACCGATCTTCATAATTCTAGTTTTCTACAACGTTGTAGAAAAAAAAACTCCACTTAATTACCAGTTATCCAAGTGATCGTGCAACATAAGTCTACCGCGTATTTTGTTGGCAATCATCAGAAACTAATTGTTTTGTTCTATGGTCTATGGGGTTCTGGTGCGGTTAAATTTATTACTTGCAATTTGGATTAGCTTGGGTTAATCCGTTTGATCAGATTTAATGTACGGAAACCGTCTTGAATTCAATCAACGAAATATTCATCAGACGTGTTAAGGTCATTTAATAGTGAGACTAAATCAAATTAAAATTATGAATTAAATTTTCAAAATGGCAAATTCATAAAAAAAATATTACGATCAATAAAAAAATGTTTGTAAACAATAGAATCGAAGTTCGTTTATCGCAAACATCTTGAGTTTCAATACGCACGTCTTCAAACTCAAGATTTTATTTAAGTACATAACACAAATTTAAGGCCATTTTAAAATTTCCGTTTTTAATAAAAAAAAAGAGTTTTTTTATATTCTAATTCTTTAGTTTAAACTGGTTTTGTTCGAAATAAGCTTTGTAGAGAAAATTGTTTGATGATTTTTTACAAATCATTGCTCTATGATTGAAGGCATACATTTTTTTTGTAGATAGTAGGGTTTTTCTCTTCATGAAATTTATTTATTAATTTTGCGATTCTAAAACCCATTTAAACGAAGCATTGTTCAACGAATCTTAGAAACAGAAAGGAGTACAACCCGAAGGGCGCACCAGATGAATCTACAAAATCCAATTTAAAAAAATTAATTGCTTAGAAAAAATCTCCAGATCCTTTGAAATACTGCAAAAAAAGGGTCTGAAAGTTATCCCGAAACAAGCTGTAAGAATAACCTTTAAAAAGACTATATAACAAATATAAACTTTATTATTTTTTGATATAAGTTAAGTAAAACCAGCCTCCCTCACTTACGTTTTTTTGGTCATAGATCAACCGAGGAAGAATTTAACAGTTTCTTTCTTATACAGTTCTAATAGATTTGATGTTAGTATAAAAAAGCTTGTAGTAGACACATAAAGCGACAGTCTGTCCATGTCGTCACTGCATTGTGCTGCGTAGTTTTGCACCGCAGTGATCATGCACAAATAAACAGGGCGATTATATACTTCACTCGAATGAAAACATTATGGCTTAATGATGAAGCATGAAAAAACGTAAATTATAAAACCGTAATTTACTTGTATTAAATTACGTATATTTAATTTAAATTATAAATAAAGAAATTAATACATATAAATTATAATCTAAGCAAAAAGTAAATCGTCAAAAATATAAGGACCAGTTCCGTCTAGCATATCATTCGTAGGGCCTGTACTAAAACACGATCATAAAATTTAACGAATACAATCACACAAGAAATCACAGTTCTCACGCAGAATTAAGATTTTGTATAAATTCCAGGGAGTAATCAAATTATTTCGTGCAATTTTACGTTACGATCGTATTATGGTACAAACCCTACGAACGACTTCCGCGATGGGCATGCTAAGGGCAGTCTTAAAAATTTGTTGTTGCGACTTCGTCCCAAAATCTCAGAAAATGCAATTTCCCACATTGTTTTTCCCCACACCTCTCAACCACTATCCACCATTTTTTGCAAATAGGTCCACATGACATAGCACATCAGCGAGATCATCTTCAAGTAAAATCATAAATTGTATACAAAACTGTGAGAAAAGTATCAAATAAGTAATTTAGCATAAAAACTGTAGAAACGATAATCTCTTGTTATTTTGTTTACATCTTGTCTATTTCTTGACCACTTTGTCCAACTGCAATAATTTAAATAAGTAATTGAAATAAAATGCAAATATGTTGACGGTCGGATTTATTTTATAATTAAGTAAAGAAAACCACATAGATCGCCTATAAACTTTAAAGAAGAAAAGGTTGAAAATTAATAAATATATAGTTTTATGCAATTTGCGTAATCATAAGAAATAATTTACAATGCAAATTATCTTCATTAATATAGCACTTGTTGTTAGACAAATTGCGATGATAAACTGATTGACAAATCTGCACACTAACGAAGATAGAAAAAACAAAGTGAACAAACATCCAATTCAATTGTCGATCCTGGTGCTATCGATCTTATTGATAGCTACGAATATCTGGATAATATCAGAATATAATTGCATCTATTAAATACCCCACCAACCACCAAGAAATAACTAATAAAATTACCAGTTTTGGAAGGTTGCGATAGTTAACGGCATCATTAGTTCAAATTAAGGAATTCCTAATTCTATTTAATTACGTTCTAACAACTACTTTACAAAATGTTCTGAAATAAATGCGAAAATAATTGTTTGCAAGTGTCTGACGACGAAAAAAGCCATAATTTTTGTGATTTTCGGGTAATTGTATTCGGACAGAAAGATACTGACTGAAACACCTTTAGTATTTTCTGGCTATTTGAACGTGACTTTGATTTTCTTAAGATATAGTAAGCCGACGTTAAGATCTTTTCCAGTTTGTTTGCAAGATACTCCTAGCAGTCGGTTGTCGGCAAGCTGGAGAAAAAAATTTCTGTTTTTTTTTATAGAATCGACCAGGGTATTGGTGGTTCTACTAAGCATTTAATTATGGATTAAAATATTTGATGTGTGCAATGCTCTTTTCAATAATTTACGTAGAATTCACACACGTGTCGTTTAAGTTGATGAAAAAAATGTAATTGTTCGTATTTCCTTTAGGCGGTATTAACTCCAAGCACGCAATGATTGGATCACTAATCTCAATGAATTGACCTCCTAATCCCAATAAGATGGAAAAATCTTGACCTAACTACGATTTTACAAATTGAATTCCATATAAAAAAAATTCAGACTCTTCTGCTCGTCTGTGACCCCACGTATTAACTCTCTTAGAAAGCGTGACGAATAATGTAGGCATCCCGAAAAAGAAAAGGAAATGACCAGTCGCAGTACTGACCTCTGATTCAAAATAATTTAATAAACAGTACACAGAACTCCACAACGGATCCGATAATAGTATTAAATGTGAAGTTTGATCACCACTAAAACCGACGTAATTGATCCCTTCAAAATGTTCTTGGAACTTTGAAAATATTTCTCTAAAATTATTCGTACCTTCATCCGGCCTGTTCACAACTGTCAATAAAAAAACATTTTAAGAACAAAGAAATCAAAGTAAAACTACACAATTTCAATATAATTTTCGATTTATTTACAGATTGTTCTCGGATTACCGACACATAAATTACCACTGTAAATCTTAATAACTAAATAAAAAGGTTTCTACTTCATCACGATAAAGTACGGTCTATATAAAAATATTTTTTTTTCATTTTTTTACCATTATTGGATAAATGAATTTTCTCGTTCTCATTAACATATTTCAGAATTTCTATCTATAAAAAAAAGAATGAATAATATATCAACATTTCTCTGTTTTGTTTGTAATTAATAAACTACTCTCATGATTTCATCTTTTTTATGATTTTATTAATTTTTCTTTCATTATTAAGACAAAACAAAAATAAACAAAAAGCACAAATTAAAAGGCACTTTCAATAAATTACTAAAATTCTGTTATTGTTATACTTTTATGTTATGTAAAAAATATGCATTTCGCACTGTATAATAGCCTAAGGGAATGTCGAACAAAATAATTATTACAAACAAAAAGCAACCAGATCTCTCTCTTTCGGAAATTATCAAAAAAATATTAAAAAACAAAAGAAATTTATTGACTGTTCAGTAAATGGTCCAACTGAAATAAATTAAAAATGTATAATTAATTAACGAAATACTTGAATTGGAATATCAGTTTATTGGAATTTAGTTGAAAGTCTGAATCAATCTTTTTTTCTAGTTATCAAACTAGCTTACAAAGTAATCGATATAAATTTATACAAAACTCGTCAATTTGAAATACTCCTATATCTTATATTTTTTTTTAATTTATTATCTATCTAGTGGTGAAAAATTTGAAATTATTGTAGTCATATCGAGCACTACAATTTCACAAATACACTATTATATACACTATACCTAGTTGTAGGTGTCAATTTAAATTTGTTTCGTGTAAAATGGCTCATTTGAATTTTTTGTGGTAAATTAAGCAAGCGAGGATTGGAATTCTGTATTCAAATAATTTTTTTTTTATTATTAAGATTTCATTACGGAACACAAAATATGGTGATGCATTTCTAAGTAGTTCCTTATTGGATCGGATCGAATCAAACATTTGTCGTTTATTGTGAATGTACTTAATTTAAAGCTGGAAATGTATGACCACTAGCCGTGTATTAAATTTTCTATTAATAGTTTATAGCCAAATTTAGCTCAAATAACATAAACATTAAGAGCTAGTAACTACTCGACTACATCCTGCCTACAAATTAAAGACAGAATCCACTTTAGTGATATTTAAAAATAGAAAAATCAGGTTTTTCGGAAAAAAAAATACTGTTAATTTTTTTTTATTGTGAACGTTACGGACTAAACGGTATTCTTTACCAAACTCAGTTGAATTAACAATTCAAAATTAAACAGTATTTTTTGCAAAAAATTTTTTTTTTCCATTTGAATTTGTAATAAAATATTAATATATATTTTCGGGAAAAGAAATAGTTGAACTATGTAAAATTGTCATCCAAGGAGGAAAATCATCAAATCCGTCCGAGAATTATTTGTTACATTATTTCTTTAATCATTAATTTTAACAAGCAAATCACAATTTCATTCAATTGTGCCATTTTCACCAGACCTACGAAATGCAAAATTCAAGTTTAATATTTAATATTCTTTTTAAAAATATAATTCGAATTGAACACCTCTAATTAATGATATAAAATACTATTACGTAAATTTCTAAATGCCATTTTATATGTGAATAATAATTTTCTTTATATATATTCTAATTTTGATTATGTTTTCTTTTTTTCTTTTTTCATTTTTTCTTGTATTATGATCCGTTTGATTCTCATAATGTAAATATAAGGCCCAAAGAGTTATTTAAATTCTAATAAAATCCAAAAAATGGACAAAATATTTTTAATTTTATTATTGCTGTTTTATATCAAGTGTAGGCAAATTTTTTAGTTTAGTTTTAATGTAGAAAAAATGAACTCGATTATTTCTCGGTGAGTTGAGTATGCAATGTTTGTTGTTGCTTGAAATTTCTAAATATCAGTCTAGTATTATTGGTGTATTTTTTACATTAAAGTCATTTGTAAGCTAAAGAGGAAGCATCATTTTAACAATTTATAATGAAAAATGGTGTTGGAAAAATGATAGTTGATTTGCGATTTCGATGGTGAGGAATGAAGGGTGAAGCGAAATGTTTTGTTTTTTCGGTTTTACCTCACATTTAAAACAAACACTTACTAAACTAGACAAGATGAATGGTCCCTCTTGCCTAGGGTTAAATTAGTTTTTAGCAAAGAAGTTTTTATCCAGATTTTCATTTATCAACCAGGAAAGACAGCTTAATTATTATAATACGACGTGGACGGATGGGCAACTTCTTAAGTCTCGATTGGTGTTAAAAAAAAGGGTTCGGGTAGGACAACAGGTGAGCTGATGTTCTATCGGAAATGTCCATTACATAATTGCGATATAATTGTCTTTCACTCCCTTACTGAGCATTGGAATATAAAAATAATGAAAAAATTAATACAACTGAATACACGTAGATATTTTATTGGAAGTGAATCCGAAACCTATCTAGTTATGGGCATCGTGATCTTAAGGAAAACCTTGAGGTGTCAAAAGATACTGAAAGAATCTGAAAAATCATATTCTGGACTTGTTGAGAACAACCTACCACCACATCCTAATCAAATTTTCCAATTACGGTCCTGGTTTGAATTATCGATCCGAGGGGATGTGCAGCACCGCGGCATTAAAAATTTCTATACAGAAATTATGCAAAAAGCTATAGACTTAAATTTAGCCGCTGAGGAACTTTTGTTTTAAATAATAAAAAAAAAATTTAATTTTTTTTTTTATTTTATTGTGATTTTTTATAGTTTTTTTAATTACCATAATTATTTTTTTGTATTATATTTGTTATATTTTTATATTACATTTTTCTCATTTTTTATTATATTTCTGAGTCAATTTGCTGCATTTACAATTGTTTGACAAAGGCAGATGTTTGATTATCTTAAAAATATTTTCCATAGCACAGAAACTTGAAAAAAATGTCTTAAATAATTTCGATTCATTTTTTTTTTAAATAATTCTGTTTCAAAATAAAACAAATCAAATCTTCGTTACGACAATAACAAGAGTTCGTCTTTATTCTCTCGTGATTTGTTCAGATTTATTTTTAAATTATTGTAAAATTTAAAAAAAATATAATTAAAACGAAATGTGCAATTTTTTATTGTGCGGAAAAGAGTTCAGAGTACTCACGACTTTTTTTAATTGTGTATAGTATATACAATAAAAAATGCTTTACCTCAAAAATAATAGAAAATTACAAAAATAGAAAAATGGTAAGGAAAATATTATTACGATTACCAGATTTTTGAATTGAAAATAACTAACCGAAAAAATAATTAGGTGGGTATCAACAATTATTTTAAAAATTAATCTCATTCCTCATCGAAAAATGTAAATTAAAAAAAAATCTGAACTTCACCTGCACATTCGTTTCGCTTCATGTCGCTTGTGATTATTGTTCAATTGTTAACGTGGTGAATATGTCCAGTACTTTGTCTACATCACTATTAATTATTTTCAAAATAGACGAAATTTTTAAAAGTTTTTAGGCAATAATAAAATATTGGTTGGGTGGAATAGACGTGACTGTTTTTTAGAGCCAAAGACCTGGGAACACCTACTGATCGAATTACATACTGTCTCAGGCCCCTTGCAGAATCAACTAGTTCTGAACTTAAAAGACGTTGGAATCACACGAAAGGAAAGAAGAAAGGAACTGGGAATCTAGAATCAGAGCAGACCAAGTGATCTCGGCTTAATTATACCTAAATAGTAATCCCAATAGAAACATCAAAATCGCATACTACTTATCAAATTTTCCGACACCATCGAATATGATATGTTATTAATATGTATGTACTTTAATTTCGCATCAAAGACATATAATATATTATTGTTTTTTTTTTCTTCTAATAAACCTACCTCTCATTCTATGTACTCTCAACGTACAACACAGCAGCAAAAATGAATTAAGTAAATCCTCAAGTCTATGTATTTTCAATATTCGGTTTTCTTTACCTGTTTTTTAGCATCAATAAAAAAGAAGAAAATAATAAAATAGTAAAAATAAAATAATAAAAATAAGAGTTTTGAATGTATAATAAAACATATGTATATATTTTTATAAAATAAAATCTTTGTATTGTTTTTTTTACTTGTGTTTTTTCGTTTGCTTTTTTCGGCTTAAAATAAATTATTGATTAAATAATATTACAAAATGTTAACACATATTAATTAAAGAAATAAAAATGAAGAGAAAAAAATTGTTTTAAAAAGACTAAAAGGAAAAGAATCGAAATCAAATTAATTGTACGGAAGTAAAAGTTATTTAAGGTCTAATAAAATATATATAAAAAATAATAATAATGTAGTGGTATAGAATAAATTTAATATGCCAACAATAAAAATTATTTAATTCTTCTTTGTTTCGCATTAAGTAAACATTATTATTATTGATAGTATTTTGTTTGTTTGTTTGTTATTAACACGTTTCTTTTCTCTGGATTTTCATAATAGCATATTTTCTATCGAGAACAAAATTAAATTATAGTTTAGAATTTTTCTTTTTTTTAATGTTATTTGTTTCTAATTTATTTAATCAAAATTAA
Source organism: Beris morrisii (assembly GCA_951812415.1). Lineage (NCBI taxonomy): Eukaryota > Metazoa > Arthropoda > Insecta > Diptera > Stratiomyidae > Beris > Beris morrisii. The sequence goes on along the minus strand of OX638310.1, from coordinate 165,427,535 downwards.
AAAAAATAAATCACTGTTTTAATGATGAATTAGCTGGAAGTGTGGCTGATCTTTGTACATTTACTGCAAATGGCTTAAAGTTGGAACGAGTCGATTGACTGTACACAGTTTATTTTTTGGTTTTTGTTTGTTTGCAATTAGTTTCGATGATGTTAAGCACAATTCAATTTTTTTTGGTTTGTGAAGGAAATAAAAGTATAAAATAAAAAAAAAATTATTATATTATTCTGTGTCAGTGGGCTGCATGCAATAAAATTTATTATTTATTTTTTAATAGTTTGATATTCTATTGCTGTGAAAGTTGAAGAAAAAAAATCATTTGGATGATATTTTATTTAATTGGGTACCAGAAAAAGGCTACACGATATCGATGTCGAGGAAAGTTAGGAACGATAAGATTATTTAAAATGCAAATTATATTGTTTTATTGGCGAAGAGAAGCTGCACGATTTTTAAACTAAAATAAATGAGCACCAGATATTGGTATGACGACGATATCATCCTATCACTACCGCCGGCGCCGTATTATTGCACAAAAATCATAAAGTAAACCAGGCAGTACAAAAGTACCTATGCTGTAATATGCACCATACCAGCTATATTGTTGCATTTGGTTGTGTCTCATCTGTAACATACTCACAAGAATGGCTCAATTCTGCGAAATAAACGATTTTTTAGTAGCTGGTTGTGCGAATGGCCAAAAGTTGATGTATATATAGAGCTTTCGCCCGAGGGTTGGGCAACTGATTTGATCGAAAGGGAATTGTCTTGCATATGCAACTCTTTAGTTTTGGTTTGAAAATACTGCTGACCAATTACCGCTACCGAAATTTGTTTTTACTTTAAAAAAAATATATTTTAAACATTTTTTCACAGTAAAGGCCGGTTTACATGTCGGTTGCAAATAATTTTTACTGAGATTGTGAGGGAGCTAGCTTATCGAATTTTCAATGGAGTAGAAGCAACCACTACAAAAAAATTTTGGCACGCACACATTCACAGAAATATCGTCAATATTTTTTACTGGATATATCTCTGTTCGTTTCACTCTTGATCAGTTTCGCATTAGAGATTTCCTTCTCCCTCACAATCTCAGTAAAAATTACTTGCAACCGACATGTAAACCGGCCTTAAGTCAAATTTTTGAACAGTACAGTAACATTTCTACGGTTTTTGGAGTTTTTTGCGGCGTCATAGTTTAGACAAGGAACAAGCTATAATATGTAGTAGCACCTGACTCTGTAATTGAATGATTTGACAAAATAAACTGGAAATTTCATAACGCTCAGAGATTGGATATCGAGAGGCTGCTTCAGAAAACCAATGAAACATACAAAAGGCGTCAATGGTTTCGATCGCAAAATCAAATTGATTTTGTACTTTACAAATAAATTCGGTAAAGGAAAATTGTGAAAAGTCAAAAATGATTCTTCTCTTTGAGAGTAGCAGGAATTTGGTAGCGAACTAGAATTAATCGTGTTACCTACATACAAATGTGCCAAATTACATTACACCGAAGTTCAGCGTTCAAGATTTATTGCAGATTCAAACAAAAAAATACTTGCTTTTCTGCTTTTACTATAAGTGTGAATGAAGCTTGGGAATGTATTAAATTATTAAATAGGATAGTTTGGACTTGTTGTAAAAAACATACTGCAGTCACGATCGGCTGTAAGCCAATCGTATAATACTCTAGATGAATACTGAACTCCGATTTATATTGTAGTTGGGGATAAAGTAGAATTACGTGTGAGGATGTTGTATGTCCTTTATTAAGGACTGCTATTAGAATGCTACTCAAAACTAAAAGACAATATTCAGTGTTTAATTTCATACCTTGAACTGGGTAAGTCATCGAAAAAAAATGTCCTTTTTGAAGGACTTTCACATGGGAAGTGCAGAAAGGACTCATTCGATTCGAAATGTTGCAGTTAAAATTTCTTTCATTTTACTACAAAACAATACTCATTCAATCTTACGAATTAAATTCATTTTTATCACATCCTTTTCCTTGGAACCATTCAATAATTAATGTGTACAAAATTTGAAATTTGTAGCTTGAAGCGTTCAAAAGTTATCGGAAAATATTGTTGAACACGTGTCTTAAGGACATTTTGTATGGGAGCTACCAGAAGGAGTAAAAGGATTTCGCTGATTAGTAAACTCGAACTTCGTTTTTACTCAAAACTAATTTGTACAAAATTTCCAATTCATAGCTAAAAGATTACTTGAGTTATAGTAAGTTCTGTAAATTAAGTCAATACATTGTGACAGGATATTTGTATGGCAGCTACACGAAGGACTAATAGGATTTTCTTCATAATCATACATTTAGCTCCAACTATTGGAAAAATAACACATACAAAATTTCAAAGACGTCGCTTAAACCCTTCTGAAGTTATCGACCAATATTCTTGAACACGTGTTTTAAAGACATATTGTATGGCAGCTACCAGAAGGAGTAAAAGGATTTCGCTGACTAGTAAACTCGAACTTTCTTTTCACTCAAAACTAATTTGTACAAAATTCTGAGTTCATAGCTAAAAGATTACTTGAGTTATAGTGAGTTTCGTAAATTAAGTGAATACATTTTGACAGGATATTTGTATGGCAGCTACACGAAGGACTAATAGGATTTTCTTCATAATCATACATTTAGCTCTAACTATTGGAAAAATAACACATACAAAATTTCAAAGCCGTAGCTTAAACCCTTCTGAAGTTATCGACCAATATTCTTGAACACGTGTTTTAAGGACATTTTGTATGGCAGCTACCCGAAGGAGTAGGACGATTTTGCCCGTTCACGAACTTAGCCTTACAAATTCAACCAAACATCCAGATTCAAAATTTCAAGATCCTAGGTGAAGGCGTTCTTGAGTTATCGTGCTAACGGACAGACGGACGGACGGACGGACGGACGTCAGGCGGATTTGACGTTTTTGGCCACAAATAAACAAAAAAAAATATATAACTTTTTTTCGTCCGAGGCTTGGTTCTATGCGTTACAAACTTTTGGGCTGGATTAAACTTATAATACTCTATATGATTTCATCTAGAGTATAAAAATGTTTCATAGTTATGTTGTGGACTTTAAGAGGATTATTGCGGGCTCTATTCTGGTTGGAAACGGAAGGTTTGTCGACTGTCGTAGCACAAATACTTGCTCATCACAATCAGATGATTCTGGGACAATGAAGTATCTTTCATTGTCGTCTCGACTACAAAAAAGTTTTTCGTTAGTTCTGGACTAAAACGTTTGATTCATTCTGCTCATAATAAAGACTCATCGTAAAGACAAAATTTCCCGCATCACACATACCGATGATTAATCCTCTTCAAACAGCTGCCGCATATTTACAGATTGGCTTTGATATTGTGTAGTCTTTATGACTCATTATTTTGAAAAACACACTGTCAAACTATAAACAATGCCATTCAGATACATTATACGATAACATGATATAAAAGACAGCAATTCCAAGAAAATGAGAGAAATATCCAAGGATTTGCTTTAAAGTATAAATATGTGTGCCACTGAACGAATAAGCGCCACATAGTCTACAGTCCCTAGCTTACAAATAGAATTGGGGGCCGAGATAAACTTACTACCAACTTTCTTATCTGTTTATTGCCGAAAAATTTCAATTAGAAAAAATTGCGTATTACGTAAATTAGTTAAAAGCGCTAAGTCCAAGATCATGCAACACAAATTAATTAATAACCTCATCCAAATAATTTTTTATCTTGTTTTTGTTTTTTATAGTATGAAAATAATACTCTTAACGAGATTTCATTGAGAGTATAAAATGTATCATAATAAAATGCGCAAGAATCTAATTAATGAAATACTAACCTTGGAGAAATTTTGCTGCCATCCCCACTACTGTTATTATTCGATGACGAATTAGCCTTATATCCACACTTTTGGATACGTTTCGATAATCGATTTACCCAAAGATTTTGATCATCTTTTGTAGACGCCAACATAAGCATTTCTCGTGCGCTATGAGGATCATGATGGAGTTTACATGGTGTCAGAGGATCATTATTGTCAACATGCTCCTTGTGAATTTTGTTGCGGCATCTGGAAGGCACGTTATACACACATAGAAAATATTCAAAACTCAAAAACAAAAAACTTACCGTTTACATTCATAGGCCGCCGGCGGCTTAAACATGTGCCACAATGGTTTAGTACAAACTTCACAAGCAGTTGGCATATGATAACTAATTTGGGTAAATTCGTGTCCTAAAGAAAAAACGTGTAAATGATTAGAGCAAACAAAATAAAGAAAGACAACCATCGCCGTACCTTTATAGATAATATTAGCTGGCCGTTCATCACCTGTTCCCCGCAAAGAACTTATGTCTAATTGATTTTGTTGTTCGTCGGGTCGTCTAGCCTCACCTTCTCCGGCATACAATAGCTGGAATATTCTGGGTATTTCTTTGGCATCTGCGCGTATAACATCGCCTTGTGTAACAGATCGTACATGAAACACTTTGCTGTAAATTTTTTTCCCAATTATTTTCCTTTCTTTCCATTTAAAAAAAATAGAGGCACGTTACCTTAAATCTAAAATAAGCACAGGGTCGATTGTGTTCTGCTTGTCTATCTCGGAATTATAAAAAATTATTTTTCGCGATGACACAACGACAAATTGTCGCTTCCAACCATGCCGACGAATATTCTGTTTATTTGGCACACTTAACCAACCCTCGAAAACAGTGTCCTGTGTAGGGTGCAGAAATTTAATGAACGAATCAATTACCAAGGAATAAAATTATGTCTTACCTGTGTATCTTCGGGATCATTGTCTGCTGACGATAGTGACGCTGTCTCATTCAATTTCGACTGCAGTTGTTCGATTTCGGTAGCCTTGCAATCGACTTCCATTTGCAACTTCGTCTTCGACTGTAAGATACCCAAATTTGTTTTTTTTTAATTCAATCATAAACTAGATCAAACGATTCACTTACAATACTCTCTTCGGCCAATTGACTTTGAAGATCTTGTAATTTCAATAAAAGCTGCCTATATTTCTCCCTTTCTTGTGTAAGCTCTTGCTGTAATCTTCTACTCTCCTTCTCTTTTTTTCTAAGATCAGCAGCTGAACTAATTTTGGTTTTATTTTGTTTACCTGAAAACAACAACGAAACTTAACTACATTCTAAACAATTAGAAATAATAACTTTATTAACCTTTACCTTGCATATTCGTATCCTTACGGTTCATAATTTCCGTCAATTTATTGACTGCCACTTGTTTCAACAAATTCTCAGTCTTTAGTTTTTCCTGTAGTTTACTGATTTCACTCTTGTCGGCCTTATTCTGTAACAATTCTTCCTGTAACTTTTTATTTTGCTGCAAAAGATCGTCGTATTCGGAAATCTTTTGTTTCAATTCCTTGATTACTTCGGCCTCGGCTTCCTTAACGGCGGCCAATGCGGCTTCTTTAGCGGCAATTTCGTTACGATGTTTCGTCATGAAATCTTTAAGTTCGAGCTCTTTGATAGTTTTCTCCTTTTCTAAATCGGCAACCGTTTCTTCGGCTATCGTACGTGCAAGAGCTTCAGCGTCGGCTCGTGCAACGGCCACTTGAACTTGATGTTTAAGTGACGATCGTTCCTCTTCCATTTCTTGCATAGAACGCATTTTTTCAGCGTTTTCTTCGCGCAGTTCGCTACTCTGAGTCTTATACAGTCGCGAGAAATATTGTTCGGCTTCGAGTTGATCCTGGAGCTCTTTCATCTGAAGAATATCAACGTTATGAGCATTTTTGATTTTCAAAATATCATCTTCGAAGCGTCGCTTCGTCTCGCGTAATTGATTAACTTCTTTGAGAATTTGACTTTCACGGGCTTTTAAATGGGCTACTTCCGAGCTCTGTAAGCTCAATTCGGATAACAATGTATTCTTCTTGCTATTCTCTTGATCGAGTTGACTTTGCAGGACTACAACCTTTTCGCCTTCTTGTCGACATTCACCTTCGAGTTTTTGCAGTCGCTGACGAATTTGCCGATAGTCGACCGACAGCATTGAAATTTGTCGTTCTTTTTCTTGCGAATTTTGATCGGCTTTAATACGTGCCGACTTCTCTTCGTTCAATTTCGACTGAAGTGCTTTAACTTCTTGCATGTTAGCCTCTTCACGACTTACCAGACGTGATTTTTCCGTTTCCTGATGTGCTTTTACTTCCTGCTGATAGCGATTTTGTGCGGACTTCAGTTCTAAATCGAGACCCGCATTGATCTTTTCTAGATCGGATACTTTTTCGTTCAATGACCGATTGTCTTCAAGCGCTTGATGTTCGCGATTTGAAACCCGCTCCAAGTCAATGTTGACAGTTTGAAGTTTGTTTTCGAGCTCTTTGTGATGTTCTTTCTCTCGAGCACGCCCATTTTTCTCCTGAACAAGCCGGCTCTGCAATTCGGCGACCTCTTGCTGTAACGCGTCACGTTGTGCTTGCAGTCCAGCTAACACATTTTGCAACTGCACCGCTTTCTGTTCAGCATCGGTTTTTGCCAGCCGGATTTCAGCCGTTTGTTTCTTCATCTTTTGACTACTTTCTGTTTCACTTTTGAGCTTTTCCTGCATATCGGACAACTGTTTCTCTAACATGTTGATTTTGTCGTTATGTTGCTGATTGTTGTTCATCTCGCGCGTCCGTTGACTCTGCTCGTCGTCAAGACTTCTTTTCGTATCGGCCAAAAGACATTCGGTCTTGCGACGCAAATCGATTTCATGGTCGGCTTTCCGTTGAGCTTCCTTGTAATTGTGCTTCAACAGTGCCAGGTCCTTTTCGTATTTATTCGAAAGCAGTTGTATTTCAGCCTCGCGCTTTGTTATCGTTTCGATTTGAAGACGTAGCACATGCTCCTGTTTCTCTAAATTTTCCACATTTAATCGTTCGCGTTCGTATAACGCTTCCAATCGTTTAAGTTCGGCCGTATTAGACGGCCGATGGCCATGGTTGTGCAAACGGTTCGTATCCACAGCATCATTGGACAAAAGCTGATAGTCACCGGTATATGTGAAACCAATAAATGGCAAATGATTACCGGCAAATGTTTTTGGCACGGGAAAAACTTCTTCGGGACTTTCGTCGCGTTCGATTTCTTCAAAATTTCGGGTATCATCATCACTGCTTAGTTCAGGTACGACCGGTGGTACGGATTCTCTTAAATTATCAAACGTCCAGGTGTCATTTTGGAAAAATTTATGGCACTGAATCTCCTCGATACCGTGCCTTCCTAATCTATGAATGCGATCAGTTAAGAAGCCCCGAATAAGAGACTTGGCATTCTCACTTATTTCTATATCAGTTGGAAAATTCAGCGAATTTTTATGATCCATGATTTTTCCGTAAGTACCAACTAAACTGTCTGCATAGAACGGTGTATCGCCAATGAGCATTTCGTACAGAAATATTCCCACCGACCACCAATCACATTCGCGCCCGTATTCGTTTTCACCGCCTTGCGATTGCAACACTTCGGGACTAATATAATCGGGAGTTCCGACGGCATTACTTGATTTAACCAGACCGTCCGAACCCATTCGCATACAAGTTCCGAAATCGGCTAATTTTAAATGTCCATACTTATCCAGTAGCATATTATCTGGCTTCACGTCTCTGTGCACGAAGCCCATATTGTGGATTGTGTCCAAAGCCAACACAACCTCCATCGTATAGAATATTGCCCATTTTTCCGGTATTTCGTACATCGACATCAAACTTACAATGTCCCCACCTAAAAAAAAATACAACAATTCTCAAACTGTATCGTAACACCGACAAACAATACTCTACCTGGCATATAGTCCATCACCATGTACAAATATTTGTTATCCTGAAACGCAAAATGCAATTGTACGATCCATTCCGAATTGGCATGTGCCATGATATGTCGTTCTTCCCAGAAAAATGCCGAGTCTGGTCTTTTAATCATTTCAAATTTCGACAAACGTTTCATGGCATAAACTTGCTGCGTCGATTTATGCCGAACGAGTTGTACTTCTCCGAATGCTCCACGTCCGATTACTTTGATCACATTGAAATCATCTGGTTTCATACGCAGCTCGATTATCTCCTTAGCCAGGCACTCATCTAATCAAAATAGAAATGAAAGTGTGACGAAGGCGAAGTTGAGACAATGTTGATCATACTTACATCGATTCGTATAGGCTTCTATATTTTTAAGCCTTTTAATGGATTCATGATCGCAATCGGCTACTAAGGCCGTTACTGTGTCCAATAAACAGTCCACATTTACTATATTCGACGGATCACGCATTTTCTCCTCGAGCCTTTGCATCCTGGAATAATTTAATCACGTTTAAATTTTACTTAAATTCATTTCTCATTCGAGAAGAAAGACAAAATTTTATACCGTTATTTTTAATTTCAATGGATTAGTTTTTTATTTTAAGGGACGCAAGCAACTAGATTAAATTGAACCGAAGGCTTATTATTAAATATTAAAAATATTCGCTCCACTCTCATCACCGTCAGCGAAACGAAACCAACGTTCGGATGAATAGTACCATGGTATCAACTAACTTTTATTTATGAGGTCTGACTATTAGCAAGTGTTAAAACAACTAAAATTTTTTCTAAAAAGTAAGTTCTGACATGGGGTAGAAGGACTAGGTATCACTATATTTCGTTTCATCATTTTTTTCACATAACCTGTCCAGTGTCGGCAAAGATACTTTCAGTTCTGGCCAGAAGTTTTCGATCAGATTAAGATCAGAACTCAGAAGATCGATTTTGTCAGGACAAAAATAATAATTTTGGTTCATTGAGTCACGGCCTGATTTGCTTAAATCACTCGTAAGAAAAGGAGCCTCATATCCAGATAGTGCGCCACCAGGTAGCTTTGTTATCTTTGGGTGCCAGGTCATTAGCAGTGGGACGTCCAACATTGCTGCCAGAAACCGGTCTAATTAAGATTTATTTTATTTTCATTGCTCCAAAGAAAATGTCTCTAGTTTAATTTTTGTGTACCCTTATGCACTATTGCACTCGAATGTCTTGCTTGAAGTAGCGCAGCTTCCTAGCAACTTTATCAATCGATTGGAGGATGTCTCTAACTTTCTTCGCATTGTTCTTGGGCTCAAATCATTTTTGAAGACAAAAAGGAATAGCTTTTGGCTAACTCGGCAAGGTGGTCCATTGAATTTAAGTTTATTTTGGGTCTATCTCTTGTTTCCATTACCGTTTCGCCTTTAAATCATTAACAAATTTTTAGATCGTCGAAGAGCATCCGCGGTTTGCAACATGACACTCTTTCTTATCGCAAGGCTATAAGTTTCTACCCATCTACGAAACAAAGAGTACCATTACAATCTTGGACTTGTTTCAAATATTAAGAAGACACTTAGCCCTAAAGAACGTTATCAACGCAAAAATGGGAAACTGCATCATTAATGATATCCGCGAATTGCGTACCACTCGATACAGTCAATGGCGTGACAGCCCAAATCTGTCATTGGCCTCCAGAATACAGTCTCCAGTTCTTTCAACCCAGCGACCGCATTCCCCAGGTTCAGAACCTTAGTAGCGACTTACTGTCCGTCCATCGTACGAGGCTTTTCTGGTGGCCTATTGCTGTGTGCTTTGCCTTTTAAAATGCGGGAACTCTTCTGTCATCCATACGCTAGATGTGGCCTGCCCATTTCGCAGTTTTACCAGGTCCTACCGGTTTATCCTAGAGGTAGCTCGCGGTTGTTCCAAATTTGTTGAAAGAGCCCTCGCCGTGGGATTTTTCGCTCAAATGCGACTATTGATCTTTACGGGATTATGTCGAAGCGCTCGGGACTGGTCTCATATATTTTTCTTCAAAGCAAACGAGATAACAGAAATTAATGTTGGTTGCCAATTTTTTAAGGAGGCCATGACCCCTATTCAACTCCTCTATGACCACCACAGTGCTTGAGTAGCTTCCTTTCTCGTCAAAAACGAGCCGTAGGTATTTCAGCTCGTCTGGCAACGATATCCCACCAAATTTTAACTTGATGTTATGTTTTATAGCTTGTGGCTTTTAGGACGTGGCTCCTGAAAACAGATTACTGACTGATGAACCCGATTGTTTTGTCTTAACCACGAACAACTTCTACCGCGACTTGGAAAGCTGTGCGACACTCCGGAGATAAACGCAATATAGCGGGTGTGCAATCAACAATCATTTTGTCGGGAGTGTCAAGGCCGGAACCTTTGCAACCAACCAAGGCTTGAGATTGATTCAGGTTATTTCGGTCGAACTCAAGAACTCAATTCATTCGACTCGACCTTTTCACCTGCAATTCTCCGATCGATTGCAATCTCATTATGCCACACGCACGTACCTTCTAATTGTTCATTCCGCAGTAGCATCGTGCGCGAAGCAAATAAATCAAAGCTTCCCTGTAGGCCGCATTTGCTCGCCTATCGAAAAATTTGTCATAGCGATGAAGTCATAACACGGAAGCGCCAAGACTGCAGAAATACAAAGCGCTCGCTCCATCGTACTTTAGTATGCCGATTGCGAACATATTCGAAAGGGAAACTAGCGCGAGAAATGCGACCACGGCCGTCGCGCCGTCCTCTACCAGGCACCAGTGCAACGTACAGATAAATCGGGACATTTGTGATAAGAGGCTGCGCCGCGAGTTCGGCAAAACGTAAACGACATCAAATAGAAAACAAAGAGATTCTTGTTGTCGACGGAAAAAAAATTAAGAAAAAAAAAATCCGAAATGATTCCACAAACAAACGACGAGCGATGACACGTTTTTCGCCGGATTTGTAGAAAACAGAAAGACAGGGGGCTCTTTCTCGAGCGGCCACCTGAGAAATTTCAACGAAAGAAACAAAAAAAAAACACCACGGGACTGACACTTGCGGGCTGTTGCTCCGACTCGGCGATGAGAAATGTGTGCGGAAAACCCACCGCAGGCCACAGGTAACAGCTGCCCGTGCGGTCTCTTACCTTTTCCGTCGTTCCTTGTCCATCGCTCCCGACATTTTTCACGTCATAAATTTCACCGGGACGGGCTGCAAAAATCCGTGCAAAAATCTCAACAAATTCCTTCCCGTATGAGATCACACACCGACGACAACGACACGACTTCCTTCTGTCAGAACGTTATCATAATTTTTGGTGGCGATTTCACGTCGTTGTTTTCGCGTGAAGAGCGGCTGCGGCTGCGGTACGATGATCGCCGTTACCGATTTAACTTCATAAAGTAGCGCGGAAAAATTTTGGCAGCATTTTGTCCGTGAAGAACAGATGGAAAATCCGTGCAATTGCCCGGCGATGAAGCGTTTCTGTTTCTCAATACGTTCGTTGTGCGTCCTCGCGACGTTTTTATTTTATTTCACTTTTTTTTGGCAGAAAGGTGGATCGTTTTCAGAACGAAAAACAACGACGAAGACGGTGGTGATGATGATGATGAGCGCTCGCGAGGGGTCACAAAGGCAGGAAGAAGGAAACGTACACGACAAACACACAAAACTTTTTACAGCGAATTCGGCGTTTTACCGTCTGTCATTGAGCATATCTCGACGGAATTCGGAACCGTCGTGATCGAATGTCAATGTTTCGCGATAACAGCGGGCGCCAATTAAACGGAAAAACTGAGAAAAATCACGGAAAAAGTATTCACGATTTTTCGCGCATCCGAAAAAAAGACATAACACGCACACACACGCACACACGAAACGGATATGTGTAGATGGCGGGCGATCGCGCGCTGCCGCTTTTCTATACGGATGTGTGCGGTCTTTTCGGTTGCGAACATGGTGGCCAACTGTTGCGATTTGTGACGCGAAAGTTTCGGGCAGTTTTTTTTGGCATAAAGTAATTTCAAATTATTCGAAGTTATTTGTGCAATTGGGACGTAAGTTGAGCGCTGAGAAAAATGTCGTAAATTACAAGAATGTTATAATAATGCACAGGTGCTACGAAATTTAAAATATTGTGAAATAAAAAATGCATTGAAGAACTAGGAAAAAAGCAATCCGAAGGCAAGAAAATTGACAAATATACCGCGTGCTCTGGGGGCTGCAATATTTCGAGATTTTTAAAAAGCATTCGGTACAGTAAACCATAAAATATTGATTTCAGAATTGAAGGAAAATGGAAGTCGAAGGATTTTTGGTAAGGCGACAAAATGTTACTAATGCTGTTATGACACTGGCTATTTTTGCGGCTTTAAAGCGGCTAGACAATCCAAATGGAGAGGGATAGAGACTTTAACATACAATTTAGACATTGGTGTGAGAGAGACAGTCCGAACAGCAAACTATGGGTAACTGTCAAAAAACAATCCATAATGCTGTTATGACACTGGCTATTTTTGCGGCTTTAAAGCGGCTAGACAATCCAAATGGAGAGGGATAGAGACTTTAACATACAATTTCGGCATTGGTGTGAGAGAGACAGTCCGAACAGCAAACTATGGGTAACTGTCAAAAAACAATCCATAACTGTCAAAAAAAAAGCGGCAACAAAGCGCATTCGAGCAGTGTTTCGCAACATTCTAGCAGTTAATCCAAGAAAAATCCGCTGGCGGCTAGATTTTCTAGCCGCTACCGACTAGTTTTTGACAGTTCGGTACGTATAAATTATGGAAAGTGCCATGTTCTGTTATGAAACGCGCCAGAAGCGGTATTTTTCTTAACATACCAGTTGTTAATTTCGTTTACTAGATGCCGCTAGCGTCGGAAAGAGCGGTATCTCTGTCTTTTTATTGTTGTTCGCCTTGTCGCACGATTGGCTATTATTGTACTTTTTTCTAGCGAGGAAATAGCCAGTGTCATAACAGCATAACTGTCAAAAAAAAGCGGCAACAAAGCGCATTCGAGCAGTGTTTCGCATCATTCTAGCAGTTAATCCAAGAAGAATCCGCTGGCGGCTAGATTTTCCAGCCGCTACCGACTAGTTTTTGACAGTTCGGTACGTATAAATTATGGAAAGTGCCATGTTCTGTTATGAAACGCGCCAGAACCGGTATTTTTCTTAACATACCAGTTGTTAATTTCGTATACTAGATGCCGCTAGCGTCGGAAAGAGCGGTATCTCTGTCTTTTTATGGTTGCTCGCCTTGTCGCACGATTGGCTATTATTGTACTTTTGTCTAGCGAGAAAATAGCCAGTGTCATAACAGCATAACTGTCAAAAAAAAAGCTGCAACAAAGCGCATTCGAGCAGTGTTTCGCAACATTTTAGCAGTTAATCCAAGAAAAATCCTCTGGAGGCTAGATTTTCCAGCCGCTAAAGAGTTGTTTTTGACAGTTCGGTACGTATAAATTATGGAAAGTGCCATGTGATGCTATGGAACGCGCCAGAACCGGTATTTTTCTTAACAAACCAGTTGTTAATTTCGTTTACTAGATGCCGCTTGTGTCGGAAAGAGCGGTATCTCTTTCTTTTAATGTTGTTCGCCTTGTCGCACAATTGGCTATTATTGTACTTTTTTCTAGCGAGAAAAGAGCCAGTGTCATAACAGCATAACTGTCAAAAACAATCCATAACTGTCAAAAAAAAGGTGCAACAAAGCGCATTCGAGTAGTGTTTCGCAACATTCTAGCAGTTAATCCAAGAAAAATCCACTGGCGACTAGATTTTCCAGCCGCTACAGACTAGTTTTTGACAGTTCGTTATGTATAAATTATGGAAAGTGTCATGTTATGTTATGAAACGCGCTAAGATCAGTATTTTTTTATAACAAATCAGTTGTTAATTTCATCTACTAGATGCCGGTAGCATCAGCAACGGTATTTTTTATCGGTAATCTCTTTCTCTCTATATTGGTCGCCTTGTCGCACGATTAACTTTTATTGCACTTGAGAACTAGCCAGTGTCATAACAGCATAAGAATTTCGACTAACTAAAGTCTTCAAAATAACTTCGTTTCCAAAGTGTGACCACAGATTCCGTTGCTTCAGTCATCATCCACTCGTTCATTGAGGATATGTTTCCTTTACTTTTAATGGGTAGCACGTTTTCTCAGATAGCACACATAAATTCCTTTAGTTTCAGTGAATAGATTCCCTGCAGTCAGCAATCTGTTTTTTTTTTATTCTTGTTTTTATTGCTTAAGCATTGTTTACGCTGCCTGAGAAGTACGGAGCTATCTTGTAAAACAACTCATTAAATTGTTTTAATAGAATGAATTGTTGATAATTAATTTATTTTAACAATTCAAGAAATATGTCGCGATAAGAGAAAGAATAAATGAGGGAATATTGCGATAGGTCATTTCCGCGACTCTAGTAGACCTTAAGTATTTCGCGCAGTTATATTAGCATTGCCGATACTGCAGTTCGTCTCGTCTTATCTGACAGCTGACATTTCGTTGGTGCAACAGTTGTGTGCGGTGACAATTGGCGAACACACAGTTTTTTTCGTGCTAATATTGCGATTTTGGTAAATTTCCATTCATCGGTCCAGTCGTGGTGGTTTTAGAATCGCGAAAATTAACTTTGTATTGCTGTGCGATTTTTTTGATTCGGTTTGAAACCGCTGTGTTGATATCAAATTAAACCAGTAACCGGATAAACACCGAAAAAGGAGTGACAGTCGCCGTGAAGGACAGGTGAGTGAGTGGCTGTCCTGTGACCAAGGAGGACACAATGAACTCGTCTTTTAAATAATTAATAAACGTGTTGTGCTGCATTATTTGAAATGAAGTAATTTTGGAAGGAAGAGTGTTTATCGCACTTCGCTGCTCATTTCAATTCACTTGTTGCATTCGATTCAACACGCTAATTCGTGGCGAGCCGCTAGCGGTTGGTTGTTTTTTTGCACCAACATGTTATCAGTTGTTTTTTTGTTGTGAGGGTGATACGGGGATGGGGTGTTCGAATATTATTCACCTTTGGGTCCAACTTTAGACGGCCGCAATTTATGGCACTGACGAGATGAGAAATTCTGAAATTTTTATGTGAAATTGTCCGATACTGCTCTATTCATTTATATAATTCCCGTTTATTTTCCATGCTCCCCGGTTGTCCGATTAAATGGCAAGATACCGGCGTGTAAGGCCGTCGGCATAGTTAACTTGAGCCAGCCGGCTGCCAATTCTGTGCTGCGGACTGACCGAAGATTCACTAATTCAGGTCTTAATCACGGGCTGATCGATTACCAAGTCATTTAGCACTTGAGGTCTAATTACTATCGTTTAACATGAAAACGATGACGTCAACATTACACTTTGCCCCCAAGAGAACTGACCAAGTGGCCGTGCTCATGCTCGAAAGAAATCTGTCATAATTTTATTTACCCTGCCCCCCACAAATCTTTCGTCACGCAAAAAAATCAGCAGTCAGCACTGCGAAAATTGCATTATGTGTACTTGCAAAAAGCTGGTAAAATAATTTAAACCGCTTTGCAATCACGAGATCGCTGTCACGACGCACGAGATTGTGGCAGTCTCGGAACTCGGAAAAGATTACAAAGCGCGATCGATTTTTATTTATGTTCGAGCGGAGGTAGAAGAGTTCTCGGACCGCGGCGAAGGGACAAAATTAAAACGCGAATATTTTTTCTATATTTTAATATAATCTTCATCTTGCTCAATCCTGAGTAAAATTAGGTTTTTTCTTAATTCTTGTTTACGGCCGCTTTCATTATCATTAAACTTTTTCCCTCCTGGGGTCATTCATTAAATTTCTAAACTAAAAAAAACACGGGGAGGGGTACGGGCAAGATCTGTAGTAGGTGGTGAATTTTTCCGAACGCAGTTCATTAGACGAGATGAAAATCTGCAAACTAGTGCATTTTGTTAAAAAAAAAACTAAACACAGTTTATTTCCCTCTCGTTATCTGAAAAAACACTTGTCGGACTTCTTTTTTAAAAAAGGCCAGCACTGTATTCTCTGTTTTTCGTAGAGCTTTTAATGAATTAATCAATTAACCTTTCGAGGTTCTTCGGGTCTATTTGACCCAAAATGACTTTCAAATACTTGGTAGCTTGTTATTCATTTGAAATTTTTTTGAGGAATTTTGTATTTACGATATACACAAAATTGAAAAGAAAATAATAAATCTGATACATAAGTTCATATAATGGGGTATTGCTCCCAGGTCGTTGATCATGAAACAGTTTTCACTTCCACTGGCAAAACCGGACCGGCATTGGCACCGGATTTAATTAACACAAGCGAGAGCAAAACATATCGAAACAGGCTCTGGCTCAGGCACAAAGATAGCAGGCGGTGGGTCGTCCTAGAACGACATGAAGACGAGCATTCGAGAAGGGAATCCGAGGAGTAAAACGTCCTGGCGACAAGTAAAGGCTATGACACAGGATCGTCTTTTGTGGAGGATCTCTGTTGGTGCCCTATGTCCCGATTGATGGTCACAAAAGATCTGAATGAAGAGAAAGTTTTGTACACCGAAGAAAACAACAGATATCAGGTGGATTTAGCGTGAAGCCGATGCGTGCAACTTGCACGATGGGACAATCGCGATCGAAGCGATGCGAATTCTGAAAACTCCATAAATTTCAACAATTCTTGATGACAATGGTCACGCCTGAAGCAGATTATCTGAAGGTACAACATTTAAAAAAAATAAAACGGATTATTTCGAAGCAAAATTATATTACGTTTGGTGTGAAGGATTTCGAAGGCCATACTCAATATTACAGTCTTTTTCGGACAATATCCGCTTCTTCCAAACATTGATTAGACAGTGTGATCATCTTAAGTTGAGAGAAATGAAACATAGTGCCACAGCACATCACGATCAATTTATGGGATCCATTGTGATCCCAAGTTCACCTTATCGTGTCTTTTCAAACTACTAAGCATTTCATTTAATTATGTTCAAAAGCTGAAAAATTGTCAATCAATGCCATAATCAGAAAGTTGATCAAATGAAGCACTGTACATGCCGACAGTAGCAAATCAAATCGATATCGCTGATATTTTCGATAATATTAACTGAATTAAAATGGGAGAGACCCCCCGAATTTTCTACCCCACAAAAATTATGCTTTCTCAATTTTGTAACTGATAATAAAGATCAAAATAAAAATATCTGATCTGATGATTGTACTACTCGTCGTCTACGATTTCCTGTTTTTCAACAAATATTTTGAATGATTTTTTATCACAAGCTGGTGACAAACTGTTTTTAACCAAAATTTTAACATTAGTAATTTTTTTATATCAAGATAATTGTCTGAAAATGACCAGTCAAAACTGAATAGCCACAACAATTATTTATTACATTTTCGCAATTATTATGACCAATAAAATTGTGTTATTAAAATAAAGAATTTCCAGATCGTTATAACCGCGATATAAAATCTTATCCGCGGTTGATAAATTTACTTCCTAATCACTACAAATGGCGTTAAAATTTATTTTCGATAGTGCATTAATTTGACTGAAATGTAATAAACAATGATTAAAGATTGTAAAAAAGTCAACAATTAGGATGATGAATCGAACTTAAATAACTCAATTCATTCCGAGCGTAATATTTTCTATATCTTAAATTAATTTCGAAGAGAACAATCGGACACCATCTGAATATTTCACTGCATTTAATTGTAGTTTATGCAACTGATTTCGCACGAAGCGATTTAATCTTATGTTAAAATTGGAAAACACTTATTGTTTTAAAGGATATTTTTAGACAATGCGATTATTTTATCGATGGAAAGTAATACGCAATTGATTTAAGATTAAGTTTTAAGAAAAACCAGAAGACAATGTGATAAGAGACAATTGTTAAGTCATAAAAAATATATATAAAGACATTGAGCTGTTTAATGAATTCACAAATATTTAAAGAACTGTATATCAACTGTCTGAAGAAGGTGTGTTATACAAACTGTAGAAGTTCATAAAAATGAGTTACTGCCTGTCAATGATAATTGATAAGTGAAATGTGCAAAGTTTATCAATTCCTTTTTTTTATGATCAATTCGACGTGATAGTTGTGGCTGATTTGTGAAATACTTTTTCAAAAGAGATCATAAATAAAATTCCTCGATCGTAGCCCAAAGTCCTTATTCATTTTTTATCAGTACTGAAATGTAAAGTCCTAGAATATTGCTTCTATTCCTGAATTACATCCTCTTTAAGGGATAATTATTAATAAGAGGGATGGTTAAAAAATGCTGTCACTCAACTGGAATACAAAAATAATTTTTTTGGTTAGGACTCAAAATTACGAACTGTAATTCTGATCATTGAATCAAATCCCTTCCCTTTTGAGATTTGGGAACATCTAAAGCCTACTCCAGAATAGGTTTGGACCGAATGGTGCGTCATTTTGTTTGAAAGTTGAAAAGGTGAATGGTTTTATGCAAGGGTCATCGCAATGTTACTCTTCTGAACAGGTTAATTGTTCTACAAACACCATTGATCCTTTCCACTCCTGTTTGGACCCTTTTATTTGTAACCAATGAACTGAATACCCTCAGATGGGTCTTTGTAGATTCGCGCAATAGTTTTGACCATTCACCTAATGATATTTTTTGTCATTCTAAATTGCCAAAATACATTAAAAACACATTGTCAATCTAATTCTACTAACAATTTACAATACAAAGTTTTAATAATAAATAAAAATAAATCAAAAATAAAATTAATTACATATGTGTTGGGGGCCGATGAAACGCCATGTAACACTTTTTAAAATTATTTATTTAGTTTTTTTTTTGTTTAAATTATAGTCTCTTCTCGAGGTTGACGAACTTCTCTATTTTAAGAGCATATTGCTTGAGCTTGTTCATCAGCTTCAGTTGTCGCTTCGGACAATCGCGAAAATTGATCGTATCGATTATAGCAGACGATCCTCGAATTCAAACTTTGTACTGGTCGAGAGTTTTTCAAAATTTTCGTGGTACGATCTTTTGATAGCAATAATCGAAATTCGGCCAGCTAAATTGCATTGAGTTTTAATAAATTTGAATAGATCAGTTGAAGTGGAAATAATCTTACCTGTTTTTCGCTAATAGACATCGGTTCTGGCTGCACAAACCACGTTACTCCTTCACTACATGGTGGTTCAGTCAATGATCCTCCGTAACTATAGAAGCCCGACTTAAAAGGATAGCATAGCCATGAAATTGGAAACGACGAAAGTTCGACACGTTTAAAAGGTTCACGGATCAAGTGCAAGTTAAGAATAATGGGGTCTAGAAAAGGATTATCGTATTTTGTAGTCTGTAAATGAAAAAAAATTAATTTTGTTGTTATGGACGAGAAACTAACGACCACAAAATTTAAAAATACTTACAGTAAAGAAATAACTAAGCACTAAAATTCCTAAGTCACCAATGAAACTGGGATTAAACTCGGTATTCTCCTTGGATATGTGAGTTGCCTTGGGGCGAAAGTTTTGTTTTAGAAAAAAATTAAAATCTGGTTGTCAAACTATCTACTTACTTGCATTTCTAATGGATACTTTCGATCGTTGATTGAATGCTCGGATCCTTCGTCGTCAAAAACGCTCCAGCGGAAACACAGTGACACAAACGAATAACTCTCTAGTAAATCAGCTCCACTCAAAATCGGTTGATTCGAAATATAATGAGCTTTCAAATCAACTGTTTTCCGAATTAAGAACATTACACAAAATCCGCTGGTAATTTTTCATCATTTTATACTCACTCGTATGTCCTGTATTCTCAATAACAACCTTTACCGGTAAGTCGTCATAATTTTTCCAAACGAGCGGTTCACTTATCTTTAAAATTTCCGTAGTTTCCGTTCTGATATTAATTGGAGATTGATAACATCCTCGCGCAGCCGGAAATAGTTCCTTCCATTTGTGCGGACCGCGACAAATACCGTAGTCGAAATCGAAATTCAAACGACTTTTACCATTGCACAATAACAATTCACATAGCTGTTTTGCATAATGAAAATTAGCCAATAGGAGCCCAGCACAAAACACTGATAATAAAAATAAAATATATGGTTGTACATAAATGTAGGACGTTAACACTGAGTAAATTCCATTCATTATGTTACATAAACCGATCATAGTAATTTAAGAATTTTCTGTTCGGATATTATTTCAAGCTTCTAATATCAAAGATTTGTTTTTTCAATTAAATATTTTTATTTTAGAAGTTGTATTGAATTTTATCCAGCGAATTTTTTTTTAAATATAATATTTATATTTTTTTCCTGCTTCCTATTTTAAGTACATAAAACTGCAAGCCAACAACCCACTAAAACATTTGAATTAAATTTGATTAAGATTCCACGGTTCACTAGGCTAGCCGAAATGATTCGATTCGAAAATAATTTGTTTTACTTTTTCGGGACTACTTTGAAAATGATCGCTATGCCAAGTGGAATGAGGGACAAATTATCAAATTACCGTACGAGCGATGCGCGCGTTGCGCTCGATGATACAATCGCATCGCGCGCGCCATATCGCGAGACCAGTAATAGTGAGGGCACTGAATTGCATTCCGCAACTGCTAATTATTATTAAATACTAAAATATTTTGTTCGCATCCTGCAAATGTATTGCCTGTTCACTAAGTATTATTGGTATAATTTTTCTTATACCTCACCGGTGTCGTATTCAGTACGGTGCGAATATTTCATCCCATCGTTGATTTTACGGTATGGCTAATTAAAAATAGATAAAACTTGGGAATGTAAATTTTCAGGTGGACATTTATTTTCATTATAACACCTACATTATTTCTAGAATAATAAAGTAGTAGCAGATTCCGTATTTTACTGGAACTTGCCTGTTTAACTGCCTCAGTAGTAGTTGAGCACAACATTTTATTGACAATGGAACACTCAATTATAGCCGAGCATGTCTGGTTTTTTTATGCCTATGTACTTAACAATTTTCGTTTCTTATCTAACGTGTGAAGGAACAAATGAGATAATAATTCAATGTGCTAAATGGTTATCAATGTTCATAATCAGCCAGCCAGCCATACGTGTGGAAAACAAATGAAAAATAGCTCGATTCATCTATTAATAAACCCCGGGATAATTATTTTTTACATTATCAGAAATTAAGTCTATCATCCAGTCTGGGTTAAAGGTCATGGGTTAGGCTACAAAATAATTTTAAAAATAGAAAAAAAATTGCACAATTCTCGATTCGAAATCACGTGAAGTATTTATTCAACGCTTTCACGACTGTTCTCGTTGTTATTTTTCTTCGCGGTTGTTTGACTAGTCCGTACATGATGAGCTCGGAGACAACTGGAAGTGTCTGAAAAAATACACTTCCAATGTATCTGCAGTGAAAGGATTCTAGTTTAGATAACCTCATCTTACCCCAGAAAATTCGATGCCTACCTTATTTGTCATATTTTTAGAGGACAATCTGCCACCCATACTTCTCGTAAAAGATACTATTGAATAAAGGTCGTCAAGGAGACAAATGGCAGACTTGTACTCTAGCGGGTTTCAATCTCTCTTTAAAAGGTTAACCACCCAAAGAACTTTATCACCAATAACATCGACCTGTTAAATAAATATTTCAAAACGCAAGGTCAATATCAAGAAATAATGATTCGATCGATTATAATTTTGCAAAGGTAACCATTTGTTAATGAAATTTTAATTCAGCTTGTTAAAGTCTCTTTAGTTTTTCTCCAGTTGTTCGCTTCATAATGCATATTTATTGATCGATGCGATGCCATTGGTATTTTCCTCACATTATATTTTCACGCTACTGAGACACGCCATTTAACTTCCGTTTTGTTTTTATTAAGGGTGAAGTGTCGTTAAACGCTATTAGTGTTTAATTTTTAATTGTTTCAAGCTCATTGAGAAGTTGGTGTAGTCAAATTAAGGGTACTTCTGCTGGTTTAATTTGACTGAATACTGTTGTTCTCGAGTTGTAGAAGAGACTATAGTCTATCGATGTAATTTAGTTCGAATAAAAGTAATTAACCAATAATTTTTATCCTTTTCGCAGTATATTAAAACGACATCAAAATGCCGGTACAATCACCAATCGGAATTAGCAATCGCGAAATCGAGCACAAAGACGACGTCGAACCGCTCGAATATCACGGCCATTGGGAACCGATTGGCGTAGCTCGAGTACAAAATACCGGCACTTCGGCCATGGTTACATTTTCGAAACGTGTCGAACAACCCTTCATAGTCGGCGGACCGCTAAAAGAAAAATACATTTTCGAACAATTACATTTTCATTGGTCCGAATCGGATGAATCGGGCTGCGAGCATACTCTCGAAGGCATCACATACTCAATGGAAGCACACGCTGTTCATTACAATTCGAAATATTCTAGTTTTTCGCAAGCGAAAAATAAAGCCGATGGTCTGGCCGTTGTTGCGTTCTTTATTCAAGCTTGTGGCGAAAAAGATTGTCCGGAATTTCAGAAAATCACCGAAGGTATTCATATTGTCGAGAAACCGAATACGTCGGCATCGCTTGACTCCGGTAATCATTTAATACGTTAAGAATTGTTTTTTCATTTAATACTTTAGATTGATTTCATTATTCAAGATTGTCTGTCATGGATTGGCCTTCAGGAGCTAAGCAAGCATTATTATACATATAAGGGATCGTTAACAACGGCGCCATATTTTGAGAGTGTTACGTGGATTCTGTATAGGACGCCGATTTACGTTTCGAAACGACAGGTAATAATTTACAACTTAAATAATTTTTTTTTCGTACTTCAGGAAAGCATTTCTCGATTATTATTTTGCAGGTTGCACAATTTCGTAATCTCCAATCGTGTCCGAAAGATTCGAATAAAAAAATTGTGAATAATTATCGGGAGATACAAATACCGCCGACAAATCCTGAAGTGATATTTGCACGGAATATTGCAAAACCAAAGTCAAAACTTTAGCTGATAATGAAATTATATGATAAATAATATTAAGTTTCTTGTTTATGTTTTGTGGCGTGTACGTTTCTCTTATAAAATATATCGCGGGGGTAAAATGGTTTCTATATCCATAATATAAAAAAAAAAATATGCAATAAGTTCTGAACAAAAAACATAATTTTTTATATGTTTTACAATTTAATATGAATGCCTATATCCACTTTTTGTTTTGTTATAAACATAGTCAATACATTTAATTTTTGGTTTGCTTAACAATCAATGAGTTTTACGATGTATCTTCGGTGAATATTTCTGTCACGGTTTATGAGTATAATTTATTTATTTTTGATGAGAGAAAATACAGTTTTATTATTTTTTACGTGTATGGTATTTCAGTTTAGCGTAACATCTTAAATACTGGACAGTAGGACACACCCCCCATAGACACACCCACACTATTTTATTTTTTTACTTAAGAAATCGACTATTTATCAAAGTTTGGGACGCTTTTCTATTTTGAAATTTGTTTCCCAATCGGCAGTAAAAATTGTATAGTGCACGATACACTACTCATGTACTTGATTCGCGAATTAAATCAAAATTATGATTATATAAAAAAATTACATTTACAATGTTTTGTAAAATATTTTTATATATTTACGCATTCTAGAAATTGTGATAATAAAATTACACAATATTATGCAGGTAAAGTTTTTCTAATCCAAGGTTTGAGTTTAATTCAACAGAATATGAGAGGAGGCGGTCTCGGTAGACTACAATCGAATCATCGTAAATCACTGCTTTCGAAGTAATCCGTCTAAAGAGCAAAGTAAGCTCATTCACTGCTTTCTAACTTTACAATCAAACTCAGTCCCATATTAATCAACGATTCATAGATACTCGCGTCATACTGTTCGATAACATATCCGTGAGTTTCTGTTTTTCACAATTATGTTAGGCCATTCTACTAAACAACTCGATATATCATCAGGCTCGGATAATTTACTTACCGATGTTCCCGATACTGAAAATATACAAAGCAAAAAAGAAGGCGACTTTTCCATAAGTGTTGAATACAATTCCGATTCATATATAAATAGATTTACACCAAGTTACACCAGTATAGAATCCAATTTGGGAAAGGACGTTGTCCATGACCTAGTGGACCTCGTATTGTGGGTTGAAGGTGGCGAATTCGATGGTTCAAAAACAGAATGTTCTACAGTTAGTGCGCTGGATGGAGCTTCCACAGACTATACATTTGACAATCGTCTGAAATATTGGCAAGAATACTTAAAGGATCAGAGAAAGATTAGTAAAAAGATCATGAAAGCAACTGGTAAAGAACGTTGTGATTTGTTACTGAACAGAAATGAAGAATATCGAAAAATCCAACAATGCAAAAGGATTATCGATATCGCAGAGAGACTAAGTCCATCACGTTTGATTAATAGACAGCCACTTAAACTTAAAGAGATACCATGTCGACCGGACGTCTATGAAACGCTTCCATATACGGAACAGCACGGGAAATCGAATATCACATTTGTCGATATTCCAACGATTTGCCTACAAGAACAGGAACTCGAAGGGTGTGGCTGGAGGAAAAACAGTTGGCTCAATTCCGAATATCTGGGAACGCGAGTGACAAACACCCGACATCAATTGCAACATGCTATTAAAGATCACTATCCAAACACAAGTCAGTTGGCAGTGACGGGCAAACAGATTAATCCGCATATGGCTAAAGAACATCTGACCACTGAAGAAAACGATCAAAAGGATTTCAAATTTCAAGTGAATGGCGTTTGGTACAAGACCAAGGAGAAAACACACGAATTTGTTATATCGATTGACGACGAAGTCTTCGATGCTGAAGATAATCACAGTTCGAATCTCAATTATTATTTCTGTTTCGAAAACGATCCATTTGTAAAAGCGACAAAATTAATGACTATACGAATTCGCGGTTGGCAGTCTGTTGATCTCGAATGGTATCAGCAAAAACAGAGACGACCAAAGTGCATTCGAAATACGAAGCCAATCTATCCGGCTTTTTATTTCAATAAGAATCATAAAAGGATGCTGCCAGACACCATAAATATCATCGAATTTACGTTTTGTTGCAAAGAGTCCGGAATCTACGAAGAGATGTGGGAAATGAAATTAATACCGGACTTTTTGGATAAAAAATCGAAAATTACGATTCATTTATTTGGACATTGTCAAGTGGATCCGGTTGTACAAAAGGAATTCATCGATATTGAAAACGACCTTAGCGAACGTGCAGCACGACAAGTAGTTAACGAAGTAATCTACGAGATGGCAACCTTTTTTACTCCCGATCCGATTCGAATGCAGCCGTACTCGACAAATTTTACTCAGGGTGAGCTATTCGCTGTCGTCAATCCAACTATTAACTACAGCGAACATTGCATTGAAGAACTGCAAAATATTTACAACGAACTAAAGTTGGAAATCGATCCGCAATTCAAGGAATGGAATTTCGATATAAAACAAATCAAAAATCTTATCATGAAAATTGCTGATGAACAGAAACGTAAGAAATACTATGCTAAATATACGGGGATTGTAAATTCGATGAAGGTGAAACCGATAATATTCAATCCGAACTACAAAGATCAGATGTTTTTACTAGTTAGAGGCGTTTTAATCGCAATGGCTGAAAAAATGGATGAAACTATTCAACGCTTAGAGCAGAACATGAAACCGACTCAATACGATTTAAGTTTTGACGAGGTTTTAGTTACGAACAGTATTTTAAGAAAAGGGCGTCCAGATGAACAGGGAGACGAAACTGCTTTTGATAGAGAAGACACAAAGTCGTTTTGTGTACTAAAATCCGAGTTTGTCAAGTCCCGAAAAGATCAAGCGTTCCAAGAGTCTTTGTATATTCAAATGTATGGACTCCTGAGCCTTGCTGTCGAGGAAGTAGCAAGCGTTATAGATGGCATGAAAAATTTATTATAATTAAATAAACTATCTTATTAAAAAACCAATATGTAAAAATCGTGATTAGTAATTTTAGTTAGAAAGCCAGGCGATCAGAATATGGCCAAAAAACCCCGTAACCCATGCCGCTTAAAATCTAAGAAAAGAAGTCCAGGCAATTTTCACAACTGGCATAAAAAACTGTTCCATAACGGAATTCCCCACCGTCAAATCTTACCGAATGTTTGGACTGTGATTTTCCTCTCTGTAGGACAGTTTAGGCTAGTGCATGTCGTTGAAATTTAAAGATGAATGTCACTTGGTATCGCACTAGTGAAACCAAAGTGAAATAACTGCCAGTAAGCTTTAGATTAGAACCAACAAAACAAAAACGGAACTTCAAGGAGGGAATAGATTCTAAATTCTAGGTAATAAAACCCTGTGAGGACGCAGATACAGTCTTTGAGACTATTTTCCAACTGTAATACCGCAAAGAAAGTTCCTTCTACTTCAAGAGGAGCTCTACCTACTTTCTATCAGATTGAATTAGTATTAAAGGGGGCAAGAGCTAATTAGTGCAAGTAGTGATAACACAGTTTCTCAGCTCATCGAGCTGGAAAAATTTAGCCGTACTCGTAAAAAATGGAGTTTTGAAGTTACAGCAGTGAATGAAGACATTAATTTTTTTTAAATTCTACCCAGAGAATTTTTTTCGTATTAAGCTTCAAGTTATTTCTGGAATCAAAATGATTTTAATAAATACGCAGAATTGATATCTAGCTTGAGTCTTTTCTCTTATTCTAAGTCTTCAGTTGTTGCTCTATTTTTAATTGATGGTGACGTCAATTAAAAAGCTGGAGAAATTCAGTTTAATTGAACCAATCGCTTCGTCGATTCTTGCCTTCTCAAGCTGTCGATGATCAAGTTCCGCGTATTCGTATAGCAAGAACACAAGTAGCCATCGTACTTACTGTAAACACTTGTCAACAAAAAAAAAAAAAAAATCTGGGTGATGGAAAAGGAAATTATCTCTGATGGCGTTCATCCACTTGTTCAAGAACAGAATCCCGAAACAGAAGAACAGGAATTCGAACATAATTTCGATCTCATACTTAAGGCTAAAGAACAAGACCGTCTCCGTCCGTCGCCGATAAATATCAACTTGGCGTTTGCTACTCGTATTAAATTACCGACTTTAGAATGGCAGCATTACGCAACGATTCCGCGAAAAATGAAAGTAACAAATTCAGGAAAGACTGGTTAGTTTTAAAACGAAATCCTTTATCGAGTTTTTCTTTTATATTTCCAATGCTATTTTCGTAGTTATACTTAGCGCGAAATGGACCGACGAGACACCATTTCTCGTAGGCGGTCCACTAAGCGATGAATATGTCCTGTCCGATATTCACTTTCACTGGGGCAAAACAGCACTCGAAGGAAGTGAACATTTGGTTGATGGCGGCCAACAAGCACTCGAAATGCATGCAATTCACGTGAAACGAACATACGGAACGAACGAGAAAGCTCTAAAACGTGACGATGGCATTGTCATTTTGGTTTATCTATACGAAGTTCGTTTTCATCACAATCCAATCATACAACGAGTACTCGTAGCGCTTGAAAATGTTCGCCAAGCAAATACCGACTTTCATATTCAGCCTTTTAACTTAGCGCAGCTTGTACGACCATTTGAAATCGATTACTACGGTTACTGGGGTTGTCTTAATTCCAAAGAGGATCAGCATCCGGTTCTATGGTTGATCAATCGTCAATTCAATTCGATTTCAATGCAACAATTGCAACTATTCCATCAGTTACTCGATCCGAATCTTCGATCGATTTTACGTAATTGGCGACCGGTTCGGAGTAGCGAACGAACTTTATTCTACATAAATCCCGTGTCGCTGCAGACAAATTACACTATGAATTCGAAACCGGTTCTCTATCAAGAAACCGTACAGCGGCAATTGTGTCCGTTATTCGAGAGGGCTCAAAAAAATCAATTTCGTAAGTGACGCTTAAATTTAGAGTTTGGAGATTTTTTTCCCCTGGACACATGAAAATTTCCATCAAAAATATATTTTTCTACTGAATTGTATTCAAACTGCGAATACTATGATATTTTCATTTTTCTTAAGCCTGTGGTCATTTTTAAAGGTTCGTCCATTTAAGTTTGAAATTGCAATTCAAAGAAATTTCACAAGATCTAACAAAAAAAGCTCGATAAGTCAAGTTTTACAAAACACTGTGATATATTTTCTCGCTGGCATTTATTTTCATAATATCTTAAATATATAAAAAAAAAGAAAACTAAAAATTAAAAATAATTTCGATCAATTCTAAACATCACGCTTTAAAGTGCCATTCTCCGGCCTTCGATTGAAATTTCTACGGCACGTTTGCTGGACTTTAATCGTTTCGCGTCTATGAAACGTTTCAGATATTTTTCATAGCGATTAGGCTTCTTTTTCGTGACCTGTAAGAATAAACCGTAATATGAACGGAACATTTAAAAAAAACCTCAGTAATAAACAGCTCTTACCCTCATATCGACATCGGTGTTCGATTTCGGTCGAACAACATAATCTTTATTCGATGGTAAAGGCACGCGTGCACGTGACACCCATCCCTTATCACCGGGTCGTAGCGCTTTCTCTTCGCCTGTATTCATCGCATGATTCAGCTCTTTCTGTGCGGTCGCCGACGATCCCGGTTCCGGGCTAGCTCGTCGTTTTCTCGGCATTTGTTCAAGATCACGTTGTTGACGTTCTTCACGCGACATTGCCTTAAAATCGGCACTTAAATTGAAAATAGGTCGTGCCCATTCCGATATTAAGCGACCGGCTCGATCACGATTCTGCTTTGTTTCGCGCGGGTGTTTATATAAGTACATGACTGCTTTACCTATACCCGATTGTTTCAGATAGCTTTTATCTATTGTTGGAAACTGCAAAACAAAAAACAAACGTTAAATCTAATTCGGAAACTTACAAAACGATCAAGTACTTACATCCGACAATAATTTCAGAATACTATCTCTAATTTGAAGGCATGGCAAACTTTTATTGGGCAACGGTGCCAGCCAATCGGTCAGCACATTTAGAATATTGTGTTCGAGAAAAGCTAGTTGTAAATCTTTTTTAATTAATTGCGACATGACTTGTTTCAGCATGGAAATCTTTTTTGTTGCCGGCGCATTCTCGACGTTCAAACTTCGATCTTCTTCAGCTGCTGCTTTCATATTCTGAATTAGTTGATCGATAATGTCGTCGTTGTCGTTAATCAGATCGATATCGCGACGTTTACGTCGTTTCGTTTTTTCTTCGCGTTTCTTTAGTAGCATGGCATCGAAGTCGGATATGAAGTTATCGCTGTAAATTGTAAAAGATTGGAATAGAAAACGCAATAGCATTACGTAATAATAAACTTACGCTTCGTTACTGTTAGAAATGATTTGCTCATCATCCGAGCTATCAACAACGCCTTCTTTTTTGAGATGCTGTTCTCCTGTTTCTTCAGGTTTGTCAGTGGTACCGTTTTCAATTTCGTCTTCATTATCCGTATCCGTAATTTTTGCACGTTTCTTTGCCACGACGCCATCTATTTCGCAGAATACAAAACCAATTTATAAGCTTAACATTTTTATCCAAACTTTCGAGGTTTAAGAACCCATTTGAGATTTGAGAAAATTTTTTTTCCTGAGGTATTTGCAACAAAAAACCTTATGAGTTTTTGCGTAGAACGAACACAGATTGTATTTTTACGGCCAAAAAAAAGAAAAAGCGAGGGAAGTGCTTTATGCACAATAAATATAACATGCTCGGTGAAAAGAAGACAATTGATCAACGAATGTCCTTTGGAACGATGAATCCAAATTTTAGGTCTTTGGTTCGGGCGCCGATTACGTTGGAGAATGGATTTCCAATAAATGAGCCCCAAAAAGGATAAATGCCAGCCAGGCCATTCGGGATTGGAAACGATAGACCGTGGCTTTTTTTTACCGGATCATCATGAACTAACCGTTCGGTTCCAAGAAAAGTGATCACACCTACAACCAACATCCCAGCGATTTTCCAATTTTTTTTCTTCTTCTCTCACAGTTGTTCGGTGTGTACTCCTTTTTTTGCTACTTGGCATTTTGTTACCTTCTTCTTTTGTTGTTTTAATTTTTCGTCATTCTTTCTTCTAACGAAATTCAATTTTATTAGGCACTTGGGATTTATTTGTTTTATCCGGAGAGTTGACAAGACAAGCCGGAAACCGCTTATATGAATAAGCAATTAAAATCGAGTAGTGCATTTATCGGCCATTTATAAGAACAAATTCATAGCAGTACTTTCCAAATTTAAAAAAATCTCCTAGGATATCTTTTTTTTTTTAATGGCTGAATTAGTCTTATGTCAAGGTCAGACTTTCTCAGTCCGAAGAACTGGAAAAATTTCACCATATCAACATACTCATGCTGTATGCTGACATTGGGCTCAACTTGATGTGTCATAAATGCTCCTCAGTCAGTACAGTGAACTGGTATTAGAGGTAACACAAAACGACACATCCACCTAAATTAATATAATAAATTTAAAGATAAAAAAAAAAATAATAATAATAACAAAATTAAAAAAAAAAGAATTAAAGGAATAATCCAGGATAATAATAAATTTGAAAAACATAATGAAAAGAAAAAAAAGAAACAAAAATCCAACATTAGAACACTGGAGATTAACGGGGTTAAAGAAAAAAGGAAACAACAACAGTAGTCAACCAAGAACCACGCACAATGACAAAACAAACCTTCACCATTCTTTTTCTTTTTTTTTTTTTGCTCTATTATTTTTTACGGCATATTGTTAATATGTAGCTTTTTTCAGATGGCCGATATTTTTTGCAAGCTGAATATTGCTAGGCAACGCATTAAATTCTATGCTAGCTTTAAAAATAGTATCATTCCTTATTCGAGCTGTTCTTGGACAATACTGCTGTCTAATCGAATTTGCGCTTCGTGTATTGAAGTTGTGTACATCTTGGCCATATGTTATTTTGATCGAGATTTTAATAAGATCGTTTTTGACGCTGTAAATTATCTTTATTCTCTCTAACCTTACAAGTTGATGGATGCTCAGTTTCTTATAGGTTAGGTAAAGTTCCTCCGATGGCGTAAGCTTAGGTAGATTATATACTGCTTTAATGGCTTTGTTCATTATCCTATAAATTTTATCCAGATTATTTTTCGATGTTTGACTCCAAATTATTAGACCGTAAGTTATGTTAGATAAGATAAATCTCATTCCTTCCTCTTAATTTTTCAAATCTTCCCTTCCAAAGGCTACTCATTTTTCTTTTTTTCT
The DNA here is from genome assembly GCA_951812415.1 of Beris morrisii. Lineage (NCBI taxonomy): Eukaryota > Metazoa > Arthropoda > Insecta > Diptera > Stratiomyidae > Beris > Beris morrisii. Next base: position 165,396,434 of record OX638310.1, on the reverse strand, counting down.
TCTTCCTCAAACTTTTAAAAGTATTTTTCATCTCAATATACCACGCAAACCAGAAAACTGAACAAATATTGGACAAGACCTAAACCACCAACGTAACTCCCGATTACGATTTTAGTAATAAAAAAAAATGCCACTCACCTTCATTTTCCGAATCGCTAAAAACAGCTCGTTTTTTCTTCGGTCCCGGTGATCCGGAACCACTACGCGAACGTGCTGACGATTTCGATCCGCTTCTCGAACGAGATCGTGATTTTGAACGTGATCTTGAACGCGAGCGGCTTGATTTCGATCGGCTTCTACGTGATCCACTTCGACTTCGTCTTGATCCACTGCGGCTACGTCTCGATCTGCTTCGGCTACGTCTAGATCCGCTTCGGCTACGTCTCGATCCGCTACGACTACGTCTTGATCTACTGCGACTTCGTCTCGATCCACTGCGACTTCGTCTCGATCCACTGCGACTTCGTCTCGATCCACTGCGACTTCGCCTCGATCCACTGCGGCTTCTTCGCGAACCGCTGCGACTGCGCCGTGATCCACTGCGACTTCTTCGCGAGCCACTACGACTTCTTCTGGAGCCGCTTCGGCTGCGTCTCGAACCGCTACGACTTCGCCTTGATCCACTTCGCGATCGTCTGGAGCCACTGCGACTTCTACGTGAACCACTACGAGATCTTCTCGATCCACTACGACTGCGTCGAGAACCACTGCGGCTTTTTCGAGAGCCACTACGGCTTCTTCGCGAGCCGCTACGACTCTTTCTAGAACCACTTCGGCTCTTCCTCGAAACACTTCGACTCTTCCTCGAACCACTTCGACTCTTTCTTGAGCCACTTCGGCTCTTTCTCGAGCCACTTCGGCTTTTCCTCGAGCCACTTCGGCTTTTTCTCGAACCACTACGACTTTTCCTCGAGCCACTTCGGCTCTTCCTCGAGCCACTTCTGCTTTTTTTCGAACCACTACGACTTTTCCTCGAGCCACTTCGGCTCTTCCTCGAACCACTTCGGCTCTTCCTGGACCCACTTCGGCTCTTCCTCGAACCACTCCGTCGTTTTCTCGAACCACTTCGGCTCTTCCTCGAACCACTCCGACTTTTTCTCGATCCACTTCGACTCTTCCTCGAACCACTTCGGCTCTTCCTCGAGCCACTTCGGCTCTTCCTCGAGCCACTTCGGCTACGACTTTTCCGCGATCCACTTCGACTCTTCCGCGAACCGCTTCGACTTCTCGATCGGCTCCTACTCGAGCGCGTCGATTTCACTTCTTTCGATCCATCGTGATCGCTTCCAGACTTTTGCGAGACTCGCGAATTCGATCGCGACCGTGTCGTCGGACTGCGAGATTTAGATCGCGTAATTTTCCGTTCGGCGGATTTCCGTGAGCCTAAAGATTCCACTGATGGTGACCGTGACTTTCGGGCAATCGCTGGCGAGCAAGGCGCTGAAAACAAAAAGTTTGTTTGTGTTTCGTAAAATGAATCAGTCGCTTTAGTGTCGTATAACCTCAAAAACCTAAGCGGTTTTATCAATTTACTCACCGTTTTCCACTTCCATAGCCGAGCACTTTAGTAAAACGGAAATAACTCGCTACACTATCCCAGCTCCGTGCACTTTTAATGCAAATTTCGACACTAGAAAAATACAAATTGCGATTTTCCCCGTTTGATCAAATGAAAGACGACGATGTCCCTTTGAAGTCGACATGGGAAATTCTATTATTGGCTTTTTCCAGTGTCGGAAACCTTCCGGAACAAAATGTCCAATGTCAAATCGAACCTGAACACTGTAAATGTTTCTTTTCCCTTTCTTATAAATAAATTCGACACCTTAAATTTAGATTAATTATAATAAAAACTACTACAACTTAAATAATAAATAAATATATGAAAAACTATGAAATCTACTTAAAAAAATCATTTGAACATGTGACGAAAGTTTCCAATCGGGTAAGCCCATCGAATTTTTCGCAAAATTTCCCTGCACGCCATATGTTTTTGTTTGACAGTTTTTCTGGCAGCCATCGACCAAGGAAAAAATACCAAACAAAAAACACGATTTGCATGGACGAATTTTCTTTAGTTTTTCTTATATCAGTTTAATGAGCAAAAGTAGAAGCTTTAAAATGAGTATACGCTTCGGAATTCCGGGCGGCATGGAAGACGACGATGTAATACACCCGTGCACCACACGACCGATCAATAATAATCGCTAACAAAAAACTTATTCACGTTGTCTTTCAGCTTGAAGACGACTTTCATCATTCGATACAGAAAACCTGCGAAAATATGAAAATTACAATCGTTCCCGATATCACAATCCGTGCTGGACTGAACGGCGAAAATTTCGATGCAAAACTGTCTGCCGAAATCGAGAGCTGGTTCGCAAATTACAAACAAATGTGGAACGTTTGTAAGTTGCATTTAAAAGAATGTCCGCGTGTCACTTTATTTCCGATTTTTTTCTTCCGTTTCAGATAAAAACACCCCGTCGATGCTTGAAACGCTCGGCGCGCTATACGCGAACACAATCGATCCCTTGATGACCGCTCTAAAGCTTTTTGCAAACTGCCCGGATTGCATTAATGTGAAAAATAAAAGTCTGCCGTACACCAGTAAGTCGGAATAAAATCAATTTTCTTTAAATTCGTCCGCGTAATATTCTCGGCTTAATTTCAGTAATGGAAAAAATCGCAGCCTATCGAACTGCTCGACCGGAAATCGCCGAACTTTGCACGGACAGCCTACGAATGGTCGCATTTAATTTCGTGAAGAAGCAACAATTACCGTCGCTGTATAAACTGGTTGCCGTTGCCTACGATCTTGCATCGAGTCGGCATTTATTTGAGCAGCAAATTAACGAACTGGTCCAGCAGCATTGCTACAAAGACGTACGGATGCCCGGCGGAATGATGAAAATTGTATTTTTGTAATTTTGTTTTAACTTACAGGCTGCAAACTGGGCGATTTTGCTGGGCCTTACACACAAATTTGGTGTATTTGAAATTGTTTTGCCGCTCGTCCTACAGGATAAAATCTCCGTGGCCGAGGAGTATTTAGATGCCGTACCGCTGATACAAACGCCCACTATTGAGTTACTCGACTCGCTGCTAGACAAGCATTCGTCTGTTTACAATAACTGTGATTATTACATAGGGTGAGTTCTTTAGTTCCTAGATGACCTCGTTTTAGAACCGTGGTAAGTGTATTAAACTTGCTGGGCCACAGTTTCGATTTCTTGTGCCAATAAAATAGATATAGGCGAGATTCCTATACTATTGAATCGCTGGCATCTGGTAATTCGGTTGCTAAATCTGAAGAATCGAACGGGAAAGAAGCAATTTTTCATGGATTATAAAAAATTCAGCTACTTAAAGCTAAATATTAAAAATAAATCGACTAAGCTGATATCAAGCGGTAACAAACCAAATATTTAAGTAACTCATTTAAAAAGTGTCAGACAAAATTATTATGGAATCTGTAGGGAAGGGGGCCGCTGAATCTGGTGAACAAAGGGAATAACTGAAAATATTGCTACCGAATTAAATAGACAATTTACAACGATAAGAGAAAAGTTAGCGAAAATAAAGGGTCGAATCGCTAGACCAATCGTACAAATAGTAAGCAATATTCCCACAACTAGTGTGTTTTTTTTACTATAGCTTATGAAGGTGAAACGATCGATTGATTGATTGGTTGATGATTAATTGAATTGAATACGCCTTCTTTATTAGACCTAAGCCACTTTCTATAAAAGTTTATCTTGTAGACTGAATAGCCCTGCAGATGTGTGCTTCAAAAATAGCACCGTCATATTTTTTCAAAAATGAAGGTGGTCAATAATGAACTTGCCCTTATGAATATGAAAGCGATAATATCCTAATCCTCTTCTTATTTATTCTTTTCTTCCAGAAAGTACAACTATACCGAAATAAAAAATGAAAAACTCCACGCCAAGCCTCTAACGAAGCTAATAACACGTTTATCGCAAAAATACAAAATACCGACAGAGGCCACACCGCATATGAATCGAGCAAAAAGCTACGGCTACCTACAATATCTCATTCATAAAAAGTACGTGGAGAAAAGCCTTAATACTGAATCATGGCGTGAATTAGTTAAGGACACGTTGAAAATGGACTCGCAAGATATGCATATCGACCTGATTTGCTCGATTTCGTATCACAGTGATTTTACCGAAGGTGTCTATTGGGTCAACTATTTCAATCCACCCATCGATTCATTACCTCAACTGTTACAAGATTTCTTAAATTCGGAAGCAATAACGAAACAAAACGTCGAAACCTGTAGAAGTAACGACAATAGTGCAGTAGAAAAGCAACAAAATCAACGTTGTCAACTGCAAACGGATAGAAGCAAATACTATACGTTAATTCTAAACGACAGTGATATAGTTTTAGTAGATAATGCGAATTTATTCAACGAAATGTTAGAGATCTTAAAAGTACAAAATCTAGTTGCGTTCGATTCGGAATGGAAACCGTCGTGTAATGCTGGTAATATTATTAGTTTGATACAGATCGCAACGCGTAATACTGTTTACTTGATCGACGCACTCGAGCCTCGAATAACCGAACAAATGTGGTCCGAGTTGGGCCGTTCTGTTTTTAATAATGGCGAAATTATAAAAATCGGCTTCTCGTTGACCGGCGATATTACCATGTTTCAGAAAACACTGCCCGCACTTGGAATTTCGTTACAAGTGCAATCATCGTATATCGATTTACAAATTGTTTGGCGCAAAGTAAACGTAATGGATGGCTTTTATTTTCCGTATCGTGGTACGAATTATATTTGTTTTTTACGGAACTGAGTGCCAATATATTTTTTTGTTTATTTTGTATTATAGCAAGCTACTCGACGAACTCTTCAATCGGCTTGAGTACTTTAGTCGAACTATGTTTGGGCAAGCAACTAGATAAATCGAATCAACTTTCCAATTGGGGCAATCGGCCGCTACGGAAAGATCAAATTATTTATGCAGGTTTGTCTAAACGAATAAAATAGAAAACAAACGAAATTTATAAACACTTCTCGCAGCCTTGGATGCATACTGCCTTTTGGAACTTTACGATATTATACAGACGAAACTAAATAGCTTAGGTATCGATATTACCGATTTCACGGATAACACACTTTTCGATAGTATTTTAAAGAAGTCCAAGAAGAAACCGCCGGCTAATAAACAAAAAGTGGAAATTGTTGAAAACGAATTAGTTGTTACTAGGTAGGTTTATTTTGAAAATCTTTACAGAAACTTTTTTATGATGTTCATTATTTCTACCGTTCGTTTCAGTAATCGCGCAACAAATGTTAAATTTCTCTGTGATGAAATGATTGAAGGACTTGCAAAATCGTTACGTAAGTGCGGAATCGATTCGGTTTGTATGTCGAGTAAATTCGATAGAACGGAATTTACGAACAGGGCATTGAATGAGAATAGAATTGCTCTGACCAAGGGTCTTCCGTTTATCGAGGTAATTTGAATTGATCATTTAAATACTAAAAAATTTCCTACTAAAAGGCCGCATTTTATATTTATTATTTCTTAATTTTTTTGCATGTGACATTTTTCAGATTGCTCGTAATTTACCACCACAACATTGTTATCAAATCGACAAAACTCTTGTCGACGATCAACTGTTCGAAGTATTGACACATTTCAATATAATCGTAACGGAAGAGGATATTTTTAGTCGATGCATGAAATGCAACAGCAATAATTTTCTCCTGGCTACACAAGCTCACATTAAAAACATTAAGTACGGAAAACGTAATTCGGATAATAAACAAGACGTTAGTAGTATCAAGCCGCCAAATCGATCGTTTGTGCTAAGTGAGTTTAGTAAATATTTCATGTTCTTTCTATGCATTTGTTTTATGAAAGAAAAAAAAATAAAATTTATTTTTCCCATCAATTTTTAGATCAAATTACATCTCATATATGTGCGAGTGGTGTCACACCGACCGGAGCTCGTATCCAAGTTGATAATATCCATAGACAAATTATAAATAGTGTTGTTCAATTTTACATTTGCGAAGTAAGCAATCATTGATTACAAAAAAGAATACTTTTTAACGTTTCATTTCCACGTTTTTTAGGGCTGTGGTAAATGTTACTGGGAAGGCGATCACTTTCAACGTGCCATGTCCGGCAAACTTAAGGATATTATAAGTAAATAATGTTATATATTTTTCGATAATCAAAATATGAGATTGTGTTTCATCCATACATTCTCCGTAAATAATTATGTTGTTTTTATTTTCATTTTCGCGTACAAAATATTATAAAAAGTAACATACAGTAAATGATTATAATTATTATTAATTGTCGAGTATTAGAAAATTATTCATTCTTATATTTTACATATTTACATTATAAATATTCTTCTTTAAGTTTGGCGAATTATATTTTTACTAACGGTTCATGACAAATTGATAATAAATGTATATTTGTGGTAAAGACTTGAGCACTTTTGATTTTGTATATTAGAGATGAGAGGTTGGAAGAAAAAGCGGCTATCGCTTTATTTTTCTTATCCAGCTTTAAGCTTAACCACTTAACTGGACTAAAAACAATTAACCAATTATTTTAGAAGTTTGCTGAAAAGAAATGTTTCTTATCTATTCAAAACTTAAAGCTGGTTTTATTTAACAACTTTGCCAATAATCTATAAGACTTGCGCCCATTGCATAGATGCAATACTTCTTCATTTTTCTGTTTAAATTCGGACAACAAAGAACAGGTAGAAAATTATAGTGAATTCGATCGATCCACGAAACACGCGCATGTTACATACTTTGGAATCTATCTGCATTGCGATTTTCGTTATTCTTTTGCGACATGCAGAATTGGTGATTCCCCGACGAGCTGCGTAAGGTTCAAGAACGAGGCGTGCATATTGTGTACATACTGAAATACTCCGGGGATGTTCAATTCTACAAACTCGAAAGAAAGATTCTCAAAGCCTGTGTATAGAAGTTTTGTTCTGTCTTCCTCAAGGTATGACCGATCCTTTGCCACTTTCGTTTTTTGAATACCAACGTCTATCTGTGGACTTTCTACTGTCCCTTCGTCTTCAAAAAACATAAGTTATTCATCGTTTTAACATTTCAATTTTTACAATTCTACGTAGCAAACTTTGAAATTTTTGGCAGCACTCTTAAACCGTTGCAAGTTAAAATCCTCCGTATTTTCCGAATGAAGACTATAAAAATGATTTGAGTAGATACCAAAGAATTTAGTTAATTTTGGTTTGTATTTTGGCGCTTCGTAAAAGTCATTTCGTTAAGTTAAGATAAAAATGGCGAGAAAACTCGTCAGAAGTTTGTTATCAAAAGTGTCCAATACAAACACCGTTCTCTGCGGTCACAGTAATCATTCCAAATCAAAATCGAAACTTCGAGAGTGCTTGGCTTATACAATGGAGCTATTAGTTAAAGAACCGAAACGTAACGTTGAAATAAAAGCATTGATCGGAAGTGACGAAGATTTTCAAAAAGTAATTGATATCGCACGTGAATTAACCTCAACCGAGGGTGAAGTGCTCCTACAACGCGATGTATTTTTCAATACACGGGAAGGTCGCTTGAAGCTTCGCTACTTACATAAAGGTCCACACCAGTTGGTTTACTATAAGCGGCCGGACAGTGCTGGTCCGAAACTTTCCAGCTATCATACAATGGAGCTTGACAATCCCGAAGATCTGGAAAAAATTCTAACAATTTGCAATGGAACGAGAGGAATCGTAGAGAAGAAACGCCTTCTGTTTATCTATCAAAATACACGTATTCATTTGGATAAGGTCGAAGGATTGGGAAACTACTTGGAGTTCGAAGTAATGCTTAAGCACGATGACAAAGTCGAACATGGGCAGGAATTTGCCGAAATGTTAATGAAAAAGTTTGGGATAAAAGACGAGAATCTTATTAATTGTGCGTACTTAGATTTACTGGCCAAAGAGGAGTAGGCGAAGGAATAAAGTTCGTTACTATTAAATTAAGTAGTAGCTAGTTTTTATAAACATTTTGAATTTATGTAAATAAACTAAAGGGCTTAAAATCGATTTCCTTCTTATTGCAGACATGTATGTACAACGTTTAATCTGAATAGTGTATTTTGGAAACTTCCGAACAATGGTTCTACTAACTTATCGTATCTTCTGTACTCGCTATTTCTAAGCTCCTTTGTACAAAACATCTACATTCTTTAAGCTTTCATTTCTGCGATACTAATTAAGTATCGGCCTTCGACTCTTAATGAACAAGTATTGGATAAATTTTTCGGTATAAATTTAATTGTTAAAATAGAAATCCCTGATGGTCGCAACTAGGCCAACATCAGAGGTCTACGATGAGTAAACTGTGGTTCTGACTATTGGCTTACCAGGAAAATACTCGTAGCCCGATGAGATAGCCTCATACTAAAATGCTGGATATGATCTAACTTCGAAATTGTATGTAGGGACACGCTTATAGTTAAATGTTCCATAGCGAAGAAAAGTACTTTTGGAAACACATACTACAGGTCAAGCTGACTCTGTAGTAAAATGCACAACGAGAAGTGAATCGGCCGCGAAACATGGACGAAAAATCGAAAAGGAAATTATGGAATGAGTTCTTGCGATTCGTAAGGACTAAACAATTTGACGTAGAGTTGTGTATCAACCGTATGCCAAAAATGTAGACAGGTTTCGCTTCCACTGATAGAGTTTGAAGTTTGTACTCAGTATCGATTGTATGAAAAAGGGCATTGATTATCGACCGTCTGACCGTCGTCTCAAGTGCTGTAGGCGGCTGTCTACATTAAACTCCCGGTAATGTATTAGAAGCCCACAAATTGAGCTGTTATATGACTGTGAAAAGGAAGACCAAGACACGGATGCTAGGATTAAAGCTAGGATGCGGGGTCACAGCGGGTTTATCAATAAAATCTTACCTCCTACTGGACAATGCCGACCATACATACACTGGTCTCCACCTGTAAAAGGACAATACTGGGAATTCAGAACATTCGTACATTAAAGCATGATTTAACGCAAAGGGAAGGATCATCCTCCTCCATGCCGCAATATAGGTCTTCGATTCGACCATAGAGATATATGTACTGGAGATGACGAGCAGCGACTGTTTTGAAGCCCGACGATTCCACGCAAAAGATCGGCAATTAACACTATGCTACTATTAGCATCTTACTCACATTTATATTATATTCCGGTCTTGAACACGAAAAAAACCAAACATTTGAATACTAGGCCACTATTTGAATTTCACTGCCACCTGGCATCAAACGCTCCATACAAAAACGTTCAATTTGACTTAAAAATGCTTCCTACGAAAACGGCATCTTGTCGTCTCCAGTATTTAAATATCTATGGAATATCACTTTCTCTAAACTCGTGGAAAAGTGCCGAGCGGGAACAATAATTCTATGCACCGAAAATTGCAATGGAATGACCATTTTGACGAGCAGATCACAGGGCTATTGATTAGAAGAAAAACTACGCCAATCGATGCAGGCAGCAACTGATCGAAATGGCTGAATGCCCTAGTCTGATATTGATTGTACATTTTTGTTAGCTGTATCTTGTCAGAATATATTCACAGATCTCAGATCGCCTAAATCTAATTGGATTGCTTTTGCAGATCGTTCAGTATGCCGTTTTTTCTAGGACTTCACAGGTTGGCGGCGTATGTGTTCAAGTTAAATTTCTCTCGAAATCTGATTGCCTAGTTTTCTTTTATCGCCAACTCAAAACCAAAAAGGAAACACTGAGATTATTAAATTGCATAAAGTTTATTATAATTTGCTTATTCCTTATTTTATATTTCTTTTTAAAATAAATTTCTTTTGATGATTTCCTCTACATCTTCATAATATTTAATTGTTTGTTTCCGTCCTCGTAATTTCTTGAGTTCAAAAATTTTGTGTTTCTCTATCAATGAAAAACTTATAACAATTTTTTTTAAGAAACAACACGTAGGATAAACTAGAAAAGCTAAATACTTTTGAGATAATTTGTTTATTGTTCCTTAACAATTAGAAAATGAAGAGTGAGATTACATAGAGATCGAAAATAAAGAGTGAGATTACGTAGATTGAAGGCAATAAAGTAAAACAAGCCGCCGACATTTCTAGTAGGAATATTGCAATAGCACACATGCATAAAAAAGAAACAAATACAATGTTCCGAGATAATAGTAAACAGTAACAATTTGTTGTACAAGTGAGAATTATCGAGTTTACGTTAAATATAATAATAATCAAAAATAAATTAAATTAACCACTAAATGTTGTATAAATCATATAAAAAAATTACTTATAAAATAGCTACTTGTAGTTAAGTAAATAAATGCAAAATAGCAGACCGTGGGTGAAGAAAATTAGAGAGACATTTTGTCGTGTCGAATTGCAAGTCTGTAGATAAAGTCTATATCAATTCCAATCACAATGCGTACATTTTTCGTTTTGTATTGTTTTTTTTTTAACTCAAAATGGAATGGAACATTTTTTTATATAAAAATAGCAAAAACTTATAGAATCATAATGTGTAATTTGTTGGAGAACTATCGGAATAATGTTAATTACACACACTATTCCTATAATAAGGCGCAATCGTTTTCAAGACGATGATGATTCTCCTTTTACGTTGATTTTCCAATTCATGATTTCAATTTCTTTTATTCGGATGGCGTTAGATCCTTTTCCGGTTCGTTTTCGTTGAGTATTTGTGACAATAGATCGTAAACTGGTTCGAAAATTTTCTTTGATCCGCTATTTGTTAAATTTAAGTAATCGAACATGTCATGATGGCTTATTGTACCGTCCGATTGTACAAGACCCTTCTCTATCGACACGATTTGTACACGATTCAGGCCGATGCATTTCTCTCGCATCAAATTATTCGTTTCGGTATTTTTGTCACGTAAACTATTTGGTAGGTGTCCTCGAGGGAGGATTGTCTTGAAAAAAATTTAGAGATTATTTATTTTTAATATTTGAATATTTTGAGAATTTTTGAGTTGTTTTCAATGGTCAGAAAGTCTACCAAGATCCGTACACGGACTTCCCAACTGGGAACGATCGTTGCCTTGGCTACTTCCAATTAAGGCATGACAGCGGAAAATCCTTCACAGAAAAGTCCGACTCATTCCTATTTTTTCACACCTGAAGATTACAAATTTTCAGGATTTTTGATGGGTTAAGTTAGGGCTTGTCAAGATTAAACATACACTTTGATTGAAAACTTCGGCTTAAAATCGACATAATTGCAAATAACAAGGCTAAACCCAGAAATCAATGATGGACTATGCACCATACCTTGTCCAATATGGAAAAAAATTAGGGTTCAATGCTAGAAAACAACCTGATTCACAACCGGCATACAGAGCTCAATGCCAAAAAACAATTCTGGCCCATGGTTTGCACCGCCCTAGAATGCCATGGATGAAACATGGACAGATGTATATTATCCTTTACTAAGTTTCTTGAAGTGCAAAACTAAATTTTCAATGTTCAGATTGGATGCAACATCGTCAAAAGACATTTGTAAATTCATCAAAATAGCTCTTACAATACGAAGATGTGTATGCAAATTACCGATTTGTTTTGAAGGACGTTTGGGGTCAATTAGAGGCAGTCAACGAGTGTAGACTGTGAGATTGGAAGAAAAACATGACTAAGCCATAAACTCTTGTAAAAAGACCCTGAAAACTGAAGGAAAACTGTCCCCAACATAAAATTCTACTCACCGGAAGCACGATATAAGCGTCTGGTAGTTTTTCGCGTATCCTCTGTACAATCCGTTGAATGCCCTCTGCCACTTCTTCGGCCGAATTTTCTACATTATTCGTGCCAACGTGCAGCACAACAATCTGAAATTCCCAAACAGCTCCAATTAATCTCAACCGAAATAAAGAACAGAAAAACAATCGAAATTTCCTCATACCTTGGGCCGTACATTGTCCAGTTCACCATTTTCCACACGCCACAAAACATTTTCATTCCTATCGTTGCGTATGCTGAAATTTAGGCAATGCAACGGTGCGAAGTACTGATTCCACGTGTCCGTGTGCTCCAGCGACTCGAGGACACAGTCACCGAGAAATATCACGTCCGGATCCTTTTCCCGACACTCGGAAAGGAAACGTTTATGAATGCTAAGCCATCGATCATCACCATCGGTGTTTTTTACGGGCGTTGGAATCGTGCAGGGATTCATTGCTAGCGGATTTTAGCGTGTCGGAAAGGAAATGAAATCGGTTCTTCTGCAGACTCTACGACAGAATTGTAATGAAAGAATTCGTTCGGGGAAAAGGAGAAGAAATTCTGTCCACAAAATAAAAAGTTTCGTGTCGTCTACTTCAGGTTCGCGGTCACCGTCAACAAAATTTTCATGTGTCACAAATGTCACTGTCCGGTGTTGTTGAAAAAAGAAGAAATGTCAAACCGTGAGAAGGTTCGAGTATTCGATGGAAAGGTCGAAATATGGGGTTTGTGTGTGGTTTTTTTTTAAATTTGTGACTTGCGATTTGTAACTTGATTTCCGCTTCTGCATAAGAAATTTAGAAAACGATTTTTTGATTTTTGCTAGTAGTTCTTACTTTATGAAAAATGGCAATTTCTGGGTCTCATGACGTTGGTGTTCCCATCCCGTCACTGCAGGGTTTACAAGTCCGGTACTTATGCCACAGCAGTACTCCTTCATGAGGTACGATTCTGGAACTAGGATTTGCCTATCGCCAAGACTTATTCACCACTCGAATTTCCATCTCGATTCTTCGTCTCCATGTGGTTCTTGGTCGACCCACCACACGCCTTCTTTACGGATTCCAATCCAAAATCTGTTTGGAGATGTTTTGCTTTGGCTTCCTCCATTGCCACTTTCGTCTCTGAATATTAATGTCAATCTTAGTGTGTTCACACATCCTCTAAAGATCGTCGTTGGAGATAATGTCTGACCAGAATATCTCCAAGATTTGTCGAAAGTCTGCACCTCATATTCAATGCCTTCATTCTATCCAATATGTCTATGATCCAATATCAACCACGAACAACTCGCAACAAAGATTTGTTGGTTGGTTTTATGTGGTGGCTCATCAAACATTTCTCAATTAGCGCCGTTTTGTTGATACAACTCCCTTATCCCGGTCGTTGAAGGCTGGTGAAATGAAAACGTGGAACAGAATTGGATCATCACATCCATCCAGTACTATTTAAAAAGTAAACTCACCAATCTTATTTTTTTTTAGATCCTGTTAAGGTTGTCACAGGGATTGGCCAGTGTGCGCACTAAAGCTAGACATCAACAAAAAATAGCCTTCCTCTCATTATTTTCCCCATTGTGGAGAATTGTTTGGTGGCTAGTCACTCAGGTCGCAAACACTCAACCAAAATTAAGTTTTGATCCAAGGACTCTGGTTTTCAGTCACTTTCGATTCATATAAAAGGACGAGAAATAGAAGTAGAAGCCAGCCGTTCCTCGGCCAGTCCGGGACAAAAGTCTCGACTCAGCTGGAATGACTCTAGGAAAATAGTGGCAGTAACAGTGGTAGCAACCAGCCGTAGCCAATACGGTTGCGGCATCGCTATTAAAACTACGGCTTTGATAGACACAGCAGCATCTCGTATCAAATGTGCGAGTGCCGACTGCAGCGTACAAGGAAACAAGGGTGAAAGTAAACACCAGTTTTATAAGGAACATATGAACTCGAATGCTATTAACTAAAAAAATAAAATTACCCCCAAAATCAATTTTGAGGTTTCTCCGCAGCTCATTAATATGCTGGCTATTTAAACACCAGATTGTAAGGTGATACTTCAAAAAATAAAGGATGAGGAAAAGCTTTAGTATCACGCACAAGCGAAAAAGTAATGTAAGAGATTTTTCATATTTTACATTTACGTTTCAAATGAAACTTTGGTATGTTTTAGAATGTGGTCAATAAAAATTTTTGACATTCGGGACGTAAAACAATGAATAAAAACGGTTTAAAATTTTTGATTTCATCCAGCCAGTGCAGTTCGAGACGCCATTATGGCATGTTTGGCTGACGCGCGCTACGCTCCAACTACCTTCCGTGCAGCACTGCGGGGCTAAAGGAATTTAAACTCCCTTTTTCGCGTCCATGTGTGGCGAGAAACGTCAAACGGAACCGTCATGGTGGTTCGAATAAAATGTACTGGGTGAGCAAAATAAAAATATCGGTTTTTTATATAGTTTTACGTCCCGAATGTCAAAAATTTTTATTGACCACATCCTAAAACATACCAAAGTTTCATTTGGAACGTAAATGTAAAATGTGAAAAATCTTACATTACTTTTTCGCTTGTGCGTGATACTAAAACTTCCGCGCTGATTATGCAGAACTGAGTGAAAATTCAATCAACTGGGAAAGAATAGAATCGAGCTAATAAAGAAAAAGGTTCGTTTTATTGTGATTCAGTTTATTGCAAAAAAACAGAAATCCTAGTTGGTAGTCAAGAAGGTCAACTTCTCGTTTAATTGCAACTGTGTCTTGATTAGCTGCGACAACGTGACGACCATCAGAAGGTCCTTTATGTTCGAATTGAACATTTGTGTGAATTGTTCTTGCGACATATTCGGCACGGAATGAACCAGATCGAGAATGGCCCGGCCAACCGCATTGTCCGGCTGTTGTTTCTCGGCCAGCACATCTTCGACGTAGCTCAGCATCTGATCAAGAAGTCCTTGTAGTTTGACCGAAGCCTCGGCAATCTGAGATAAGTCCAACATAGGCGAGACGGTTTTCGGTCGGTTCGGATTTGTGACGCCAATCGTTTTCTGGCAAAGTTGCAGACCGACAACTTCTGGCTCGTAGCACGTAACGTCGACGTTGATCGGCGTAAACATGCATCCGCTCTTGCCGCCCGGAACACCAAGCGTAACGCAAACGTACGCCTTGAGACCCATACGAGCGCCCTGAAGCGATGTATCGACTGTTAAATGCACGGGATTGTTACATTCGCGGGCGTAGTACTCGTGAATGACGGAGCTGTGATTGGTCACTTCGTTTCCGGTTGCCCACCAGCCGACGATACTCTCGTTTGCGTTCACCTTCTTGTTTAAATCGTACAGGTCGAGCGCGTAGCTGAGTTCGGCCTCGACTTGGTCGTCGTGTTCCTTGTGCGGCACGCAGAAACAATTTGTAACCTCAACAACGCCTTTGTCGACGGAGCCGAGTAAAGTTCCGATTACACGGTGCGAATCGGCATTTCGGCGTTCGTAAGCATCGACGATCTGAAACAAGACGACTGGATGAACGCGAACTGTTAAATTTAAGTGCGACATTTTGTTTATGGCGATTAAAACTTTTTCCACACGAAGTGCACGCCGCGAGAGTCTACTTGTGAAATGACAGAAACAAAATCGTCGAAAAGTCAATGCCAGTTCGACAAAACGTGCTTCACCTAGCGAGCAGTAGGTGCGCCACTTGTCCTCTCTAGTACATTTTTCGCACAGACCGAAATAAATTCGTTTCGATTGGTCGAGTGTCAAGCCGAGCCAAGCTGGAAAAAGTTTTTTTGATTTGACAATTCTGTTGTCATTCGATTTTCTTGTTTTTGCGACTAAAGTCGAATCTTTTTTGGTGTTTTGCCGACGCCTGTACCTATTGCAGTTCGTAATGCAATCCAACGAGCACTAGTGAAATCGGGGGCGGACGATCAACTGAATCAGCAGCAGCGGAATCAGAAATCCGACAAAAGAAAAATGGACAGTGCGGTGGACATGAATTACACGGATCTGACGCGGCCTCAAGTTATCGCCAAATATCTTGCTAATTTACGAACTTTAAAGCGTATTGCCGAACAAAATTGCCATATCAATGCCCGTCAATTCGATAATTTCGTATTTTCGCAATATTTCGGACCGACACGCAGTATTGGTGCGTTCGCCCACTATCAGTGGGCTGGGCTGGGCGGCAATGGAGCCGAGCTTGTTAAGCAGATTATGGATCGGAAGCAAAAGATTCTCTTTTGGCTGGTGTACTTTCTAATTGCGTTCCTGTTCATCTCGTACAAGAATGAGGCGTCGACACTTGTTCTGCGCAATATTCAAACGTTCATTTATCCGGGCATGAAGCTCTGGAGGAAGATGACACTGCCAGTGATCAGCAAATTTCCGGGACTTACGGAACTCTACGACGAGTCGTGTCTCATGATGAATCCATTCTTTCAGGTCGACGATCTGAGCTGTGAACCGTGTGCCGGTGTTGTTAATGTGCTGGACTTGACGCACATGCAACACACGACTGAGTTTGTGCCTTTTGTATTTAAGGTGAGTTCCTTTTTTCATTTTTTTTCCCTGTAGTAAAACATCATGAGCAACTTACTTTTGCTCAGAAGAAGTTTTAGGATGAGGTTCTGGTATTTTTCTTATTAATTTTAAAGATTTCAATCATTGCAAATTATATTACGACTTTTACTTCCTCTGAATAGCCAAGTTCCTTCGACTTTTGCGAAACAATCTTAACACATGAGGCGTCTGATATTCGGACACGTAAAAAATTAGTCGGTATGAAGCTTTGCACAATTTTTAATAGTGTTTCATTTCAAATCGAGCCTCAAACTTTATCTGATTGGCTGATAAGTTAACGATAAAAATCGTCTCGATCATTTCCGTATTGTGTTCAAAAGCAAAAAATTGACGCGGCCTTAATTCAACATGCACAAAAAAATTCGAAGACTAATTTCCCCGATAATACCAAATAGACGTGCCGAGATCGCCGATCCACAGGACTTTATTACTCGGCCGAAACAACAACCGCATTGCATAAAAATAAATTTTAAAAACATCATTCCGTTCGCAGCATGTTAATTTTGCTCGTAAACTACTGCACACAATATCAAACGGACCGGAATCTTTAGAAATATTAACTCTTTCCTCTGTTCTGTTTAGTTTACAGCTCGATTCGAGTGTAATGCCTCGTTGGCGATTTCAAAATCAGACAAAGGAATCCTCTTCTGTAATTTTGAAATCGCCAACATTTTAAGATGCATTAAACACGAAAAGTACAAACTATTAGTTTTTTTTTTAAGTGGACAAGATGAGTTGTTCATGTTTGCTCCTCATTTTATCAGCTATTTAAAAAAAACGTATTTAAACTGTATTGCAAGTCTAGAATTCTACAAGTACCAATCAAGCAACATTATGTGGAGAGAAACAATGTTCATACCTCTGTACTCAGTAATAATCACTTTACCCAGCAATTAAATACAATTCTTTTGCATTTTCAATGAATCTGTGTCAATATTGCGACATTTAATTGTATCTGAGTGCCTATTGCGACATTTAATTGGAGCCGTAATTATTTCCAGAAAAAATTAAAATTTTTATTCGTATGGTGTTTAGTAGTTTGCTGAATATTTTCAACTCGCCAACATGTTGTTTATTCAAATCTGCGCGGTTTTCTTCGGAACAGCTCAAGTTGCCGATGGGTTCAATCTGGAACTAATTCAGCCGTATTTGTCAAGTCTTCAAACTCTTGTTGTATTTACTGATCAAAATACTCCCCATCACGACGAAAGCAACCTATTAATCAGAACTGTTCAGCAAAATTTAGAAATTCCCATCTTAATAGTATCAACCGCAAATATAACACTCATAAAAATTGTCTCAAACCCGCATTTAATTGTGGTGTATCTCAGAGAAGAGGATTTCAAAATCGTAGCAGTAGTAAAAACTTGGACGAATGAATTGCAAGATTTGAAAATCATTTTCATCTTGACGGAGACGTATTCAAACGAAATAAGAACTCCAACCAAATTTCTTGAGCTATGTTGGAATCAGAAACTTTTAAATGTTCTAGTAACTTTTAAGCACCGCATATTTACGTACCGACCATATCCCACTATGGAAATTGTCGACATTTCAAATTCAATAAATTGGACCAGACCGTTTGCTGACAATAAGAAACTTCTACACGGTATTGTTTTGCGTACTATATATAAATATGATTATCCACGTTTTTTCAAATACACTCGTCGAAACGATGGCCAGAAGATACTTGCCGGTTACTGCGCTAAAATATTTTTTACGTTCATCGAGAAATTTAATGGCAGCTTGGAGAATGCGGCTCGAATGGACGATACCGACGAAATGGACAAAACTAAGGTTGACTGGTATTTTAAAAATGAATCTGTCGACATACTGGCGCACATTAATTTAGATATTTCTGCAAAGATTTCGAGCTCCTGGCCCATTATAAATACGAAAATGTGCATAGTGACGCCAATTCATGTTCGCCGCCATAAATACTTTATAAAACCTTATTCGGAAAACGTGTGGTTATTTATTGTCCTTATGCTGTTTTACATGGTAATCGCTGAGACTTTTTATGGTGTAATTTTTAAAAGAAAGTTGGATTTTGGAGAAGCATTTGGTAATGTTATTCGCGGAATAATTTATCAACCGATCGGTTCCAGATTGTTTCGACATAAACGTTTTTCTCTTATTCACGGTCAAATTATGATAATGGGATTCATTTTAAGCAACATCTATCTAGCGCATCTGGCAAGCTTTCTGACCGCAATTCTTCCTGAACGAAGATTTAAAACAATGGCACAACTTCGAGAAGCTAACTTAAAAGTTCTGATTGAAAACTCCACTTTACAATCAAGTCTTGCGAGGCGATTATTTCCAGAAGATTGGATGGATATGCTAGTTGGAGTTGATTCGACCATGTTTTTACAAAATTTTCTTGATTTCAATAGCAACTATGCGTATATGGTAGAAGACGATCGTATCAAATTAATGGAAATTCAGCAGAGTAGTTTCCGTCGCAACCTTTTCTATAGAACCGAAATGTGCACACCATACAGCCGGGTGGGCTTTCAATTGAGAAAATTATCACCAATATCTGAGGCGTTCGATAAGTTTATCGTTGATAGTTTGTCGACTGGAATTTATCGAAAGTGGAAAGCGGATGTTTACGCGGAAAGTATAAATGCAGATATCTTACGTCGAAAAACTATTCCTGAAAGTTTCCGTCCAGTTTCGGTGGAAATTTTGGATTTATTGTTTATAGGTTTCACTGTTGGACTTATAATCTCTTGCGTTTGTTTTATTTTGGAAATTTCCAAATTTCATTTGAGTTTTGGAAATTTCCGCTGTGTGAATTGGATTCGTGCGTTATTCAAAATTGATAAATAGTAAGAGAACATACTTTGTAATAACTAAGTTTTATTTAAAATAAGGTTCTTATAAACTCTTTTAACTATGCATTCGAATGAGGAAGTATTAAAAGATAGAATAGCGATAATGATACTTTGGAAAATGATTTGTTGTAACTGAAAATGTTTCTTGTGCAATGAAATTCAGCGGGCAAATAGCTTCCACAAATTAATGAAAATATGCACGTGTGGTTTTTTGTAAGTAATTCTTAATGATAATAAATAAATCTACAAATTGTATGGTGTGCCCATTGCTTTGTTATTTCTTGTATTTGTACAATAGTCTTGTCAAATGTCACCTTGAATACTGCTCAGTTGTGTGGAACCCATACTATATGTATCTCATAACCGCATTGGAAACGGTGCAGAGACGTTTCACTAGATCTCTCTATCGTAGACTCAATTTTGTAGATGCCCCGTATGACATGATGTTGCACCTGCTTGGTCTTTCACCTCTTAAGGACAGAAGATCTTATTTAGACATGTTGTTTTTGTATAAAGTCATATTTGTTTTCAACTCCAATCTCTATGCTGAGCTTAGATTTAGAGATAATAATCTCCGTTCCAGATCTCAAAATACCTTCATTGTACCATACGCGTCACTAAATTCATATTTTAATTCCCCGTTTCTTCGTTTGCCTCGTGCGTATAACCATGATTGGCTTAGTTTTCATACTCATTCTTTGCGTTCCTTTAAAATTTACTTAAAATCTATATTTTTAATTTATTAAATTTTTGCTATCCACTATTACTTTGTATTTGTATATTCATTTCATCTTTCATTAGTTACATTCATGTTCATTCTCATTTTGTTTGTTCTCGGCTAAATGTGTTATTGGAGTATTTCTATTCTGTACATTTTCGTTTTCAAATAAATAAATTTGTTAATTGGTAATATTAAGGTTATAATCTGAAAAGATCTCGTATTATTTTTTAAGTCAGTGTTCGAACATACAGTTTTGTCCAGAAATCTAAATGTTTGTGGGAAGACAAAGAAAGGCTAGAACGAAGATAGGACGATGGAAAATATGTCTTCATACGTGAAAACTGTTTACACCTCAGGCTATCGGGTATCATGCCACTTACCGCGCACACAGTTACTGAAATTGCTTGGTATAAAAAAAGTCTCGGTCTCTGATTGGATGAAACAGTCCTTCACATTCTCTGTACCTGTCCCAGAGGAAAACTCATCTAGGAGCCTACTTCTTCAACAGTCTCTGTGACCTTGTCGTAACTGAAGTTTAGGTTGAGCTAGTAGGATCGTATTCTTTGGTCCTGTGGTAATACAACATTCCTTTCAGGTCTAAGTATGTATTTTTCTTGCAGGCATCTAGGTGTAAAAATTGTGATGATTTGATTACGGGATAATCGGTCATCCTTAAGCAGCTTTTTGAGAAGTTACTGACCCCTTAATGTGTCTTAACCGAATGTTGTTCAGTCAATTTGCATATACACCTTTAATTAATGGTGAGATCAGAGCCATAAATGTATCAATCACATTTTTTAAGTGTAACAACAGCGATTTATTGAAAAAATGTACAAGCGTTCTTCTACAAGGGGTGGTCAGAAAGTTCTAGGAATCGGGTAACTACGTGTCCCAATACTATACATACTAATTTTGGTTATAATAGAATCTATCATTGTCCTTTGATCTAGACATGGGAGGAAGTCAAACCCAAAATAGGCAAAAGAGTCTCAAAGATTATCCGCGGAAGACCGATATGCGCAACTTCTGCAGAAACAGTCGCGAAACACAAAAATTCAATATTGGAGGATAGATCTGAACATCACTATTTAATTATATCTCCTCGATTTTACGTAAAATTATCCCCCTATATAAAAAACTAACTCTTCAACAATATGCAAAAACGACAGTTTGTCATTGCAGTTAGTATGGATTCCAGTCCTCAAAATCTCGAAATTGTTTGTGACCTACTCACTCAGGATTTATATCACTTTCAGATTAAACAAGATCCAGTATATGTTGCGGATATCTACGAGCTCTATAAATCAAACAAGGACATCTTTCGTAGCGACGCATATCGTGTTAAGTCAACAAATCGCGACGTAACCAATCTCGACGAACTATTTCACGATTTCAATCGAACGCACCAAATCCAAAGTCATAATTTGTGGCGATGCAATCGAATGCCACCAGCACGCCTACTCCGGCAATTATTTGTGCGTCCAACGCGTCTTCCGACAACCGGTATTGCCCTCGAACGTCATTTAGCCATCGATACCAGTGAATCAGCATCGTATTCCATTCCGGACGCCGAATGTTCAAACATGTACATACAACAGGCGCTCGGTACTCGAACGATAATACTACGACCAACAGTCGAATGTCGACACAAGTGTCGAACTATTTCGATTAGATTGCCGCAATCATTTGTTCGTAAGTACAACTGCCTTCTGTTTATTAAAATTAATCGAGCAAAATCAACTAATTCTAATCTCATTTTATAGTCAGCTATAATTGGTGGTACTGGAAGCCGATATCCGTGCCCGATCAAATAACCAAATCAACGTCAATAAGTTTAATTGGGTCCTACTGTTAGTTTGTAAAATTTTATTTTTAACGGTTCTAGTCATAAAAGAAATCTTTGAAAGGAAAAAAAATTACTTCATATCGCTCTAAAATTAAACCCGAAGAGAAAATAATTAAAACCGGAAATAACAATCACAAATTAAGTGCGTTGTGTTCGAATGCGAGAGAAGTTCATTGCGACAGGAGTTAAACCAAAAACAAACAAAAAACCAGATAATTATTTGCCATTTCAAACTAAAACAAAACTAAAGGAAACCTTTAGGATTTTTTTTTTACATTTATCTTTTATTATTATTTTTTTTAGTTCAAGTGGAAACTTTCATTGATATAATGACTATGTGGTACGTCTATAAAGTTAACACAAAACAGTTTTCTAATGTTATTATGATTTCTTCGTGCGTTTTATTATATTTTATCGTAACGATGCTTTACGGCAGTAAAGTTTTTAACTTATATTCCAAAGTATAAAACGCTCAAATCAAATATATATATAACTTAATAGGACGTTAAAAAAATGTTCTGTGTAAAGGAAATAAATATAAAAACAAAACTAAACAAACGATTTTTTACCTTATTTATCGATTTTATATTTGGACCTAATTTGCGACTAGTATTTTCCTACTTTTGAAGCACAGGACGGTTCTTTTGCTCAAGTCATAAAACATGTTGCAGGGCTGAACGCATTCATTGTGAGTGACCGCGTTTCATTTCTTCGTGCTATTTGCAGCTGACGTTAATATGCTACAATGGGAGATATCTTTCGGACTCTATGGTCGACACTTTGTGCATCGTACGATAGAGTTAGACAAAAAAAAGGAAAACTACGAGTCCGTCAAGGAACCGGCCGGACGTGGACTGATGAAACTCTAAACAATATTAAAGTCTTAGAACTTATTTCCGCGAAAACTGATAAGAAAGCAGAAAATACTACCACAAGAGATGCAAATCTCGTAGAAATCCCCGTCTCACGTTATAAAAGATTTAAGACAAGCCCCACACCGATCACGTACTTGCTTGAGGTGTCATTGAAACAGAAAAGCGAAGCAGTAGCGAATGTCCTACTCCGCTGGTTCGCCAAAAACGTTTACCAAAGAAGACGACCTCGTTCAGTTTTTGGTTTAATAAATCCAATAAATTTCTTATATAAATAAAAAATCTCTTGTCGTTTTAATTTTATCACCAAAAACTGTGTAACAGTCAGAACGCTTTCAGATAGAAATTTGAAATTTCGCCCAATTTAATATTTCAATGGTTGCATCTAGGGTTGGCTCTTGCGTAAGTCTTGTGTATACAGTAACCCTAGTTGCATCGAGTGAGTCCTTTGTGTAGCTGCCATACAAGGATCCCACTGAAACCTATCATCTTATCTCTCGGTTACTTTGACCTTTTCAAGTCCTTGACCTCCATTCACAAAACATAAGGATTCATAGTTCAAACGAACTAGGTGTATCAAGAAGTAATCAGGTTGCTACAGTTGGTTAGGGTGGTTCAAGTAAGTTGATATCGGTTTTGTGATCGTTATATTTCAAATGTGGGAGCTCAATAGACTCTTTCGTGGGCTGTGCTTTTGACTTCCTAAAACAACGGCCACCACTATTCCTAAGCTACATCAGATCAACAGGCTGTATTTGAACTCATTTTTTTTGAAAATTAGAAACTCCAAAAAAACTACGATTTACTTACTAATTTTATTTCAGAAATTTTACTTAACACAAGCACCCATTCGATCGGCAGTTAGATTAGAACCCCCGTTGTTGATTCCTCTGAGCATGATGGATGGCAATCGTCGCTAGTCAGTGATAATTGCAGATCAGCAATGTGACGGTTTTGCGTGTCACGAATATCGATCGACCTTTGATAACAAGTCTGCAATATCGCTGGCTCGTACCCTTAGTTTATTCGCTCGCTTATGTTGATCGGAGCTATTTACTTGTATATTGCCGATGAATTATATTATCATTTCAGCGTTGGTCGGCAGTATAACAGGAAAGTAGGTCGATCCGATTTCCTGACCATCGGTCGAATTTTGTATGATGGGTGAAATCGGGCCTCGACATCATTACCTATGATTTTTAGCTATAAAACTACTACTAAAAAAACTTTAGACTTTAAATTTGTACACCTGTGTAATTTACCTGAAACTTCTTATCTGATTTAATCGATTGAAAATGCTATAGATTTGTCACAATATGTATTCCATGTATTTACAAACATTCAAAATTATGTTATTTAACTATAATTATTATTTTCACTTCACATTATTCAATTCGCGTGGGTACAATAATACCAAATAATAGTAATGCTAGTCATTCAAATATAAACAAAACAAAGAGGAGATAAATTTGTAAAAATAATTTATGCGTAAATAAATAGTACAGAATTTAATCAAGTATCTAAGTGTGTGCACGACACCGAAGAAGACGAACGACGACGATTATCATTACGACGAGAGAAATTCCTCTAAACGCAAACAAACAGAAAACATTGTAAACAGCAGCAACGCTTTCTCAAAAACTCAGTCCCGTTTGGGACCTACACTAAATACTTACTTACTTACCCATCGGCTTATTCTAATTTACTTTTAAATTTACTCTTAAAAATACCGGGCAAGAGTGCCAGAACGGCACACAGACTCAAAATCATTATCGACGTCCATGAGAATGCATCGGACGAACTAGTCATCGAATGCAACGTTTTGCCGGCCTGAATTGCAATTACCGATGGCGGTGCAACACCTAGGAAAGTTCCGAACGCGAACGGAAAGAGCGGTACGCCTATCACAGGTGCGACCAGATTTATGAACCAATTTGGCAAGAACGGCGTCATCCGCAGGAATAGCATGTAGCCGAGCAAGTTATCACGATGCTTTTCGACCTGCTTCGACCACGTATCGGCCCGTTTCGGAAAGAAGTGTCGCACGACACGTCGTCCGACCAGCTGCGACAATAGATAGCAGAGTGTTGCTCCCAGTGCAGAACAGAAGCAGACTAGCGTTATGGCCACCGGAAAATTGTACAGGAATCCACTTAGGATCGAGAGAAACAACGATCCGGGAATGGCAAATGTTTGCAAGCTGAGAGAGAATAGAAAAAAGCTGTTAAGGAAAAAAAATGGCGAAATCAGTTACATAACGCGACAGTATCTATGCGAAAATAAACAAACGCCAGTAACTAACAAATAACTACAAAGGTCGATAAGTATAAGCGCGACCTCCAAAAATAGAACGTGCAGCCAAGCGTCACTATCACGCCAGATTCGGCTAACAATGAAACGTGCTTGGAATCGAGTGACGAATCGCTCCGTAGCGAAAACCGACTCGAAACGATTTTTTTTTAAAGGATACAAAATATACGCCAGCACGACACCGAACATCACCTCAAAATAATACATGTCCTTGTATCGATCAAGGACTTTGGCTAGCATTTTGGCATCTTCAATGTCCCACGGAATTTTCAAGTGTTCCTTTTCCGACCTGCAAACGGAAAAAAAACCACGCCGATTAATTGATTTTCTCGCTTTGTTCTTGGCAAAGTGTTTACGTACTCCTCCAAGTACGGGAACATCATGTAAACGTAAAACATTGCGAGAAGACTTATTATGAAAATCACAACCAGAATAACAAGCGACTTCCTGGTGGCCGACTTGTCGCCCTCCGACATCGGTTCCTTCGGTCCAGTGCTGATATCTGTAATCGGATGAAAACGAATTACGCACTAGCTGATCGTTGGCACATCGCTTAATTCACAAAACGACTTACTGTTGTTGATTAAGTTTTCCGTTTCCATTATTTTTGGGTGGTAGTTTAAAAAATAATAAAAAAAAAGTTTTTTTTGGTCTGTTCTGTCTGGCACGTTTTTTGTGCGGCAAGCAGTCTATTCTTTCGGTTCACGAGCAGAAAGTGATTTTTAAAAGTTTTCTAGTTAGGTAAAAATACATCGAAGTAAAAAATCACTAGACTTTTAATTAACTAAATTCGACTTTTTGTTTAAGAAACTCCGACGACCTTCCCACAGCCATGGCAGATAGAAAACAATGAAAATCACGAGGAACGGGGAGAAATGTCAAAAACGCAGAGTTTTTGTAGGGCTGTCCATGCGTCACGAATTTTAAAATTCCCTCGTATGATTTCTGTAATGCTATGTTCCAATTAGAGTGGTTTGGAATGATACCGGCGGGCTATTTTCTAGCGTCGATCTCAACCAAGTAAATTGACAGATGGCACAATGAACGTTGAAAAAATTAGCGAGAAGATTAAGCGGGCAGCAGGATACTGATATGCCTGTTAGCATCTGTATAACGCTTAACGTTTTTTACTAAATAGCTTAGGGGTCAACCTTTAATGCAGATGCATAGCTGAGACGAAACAGATAGGGGATAAAATGTTGTGGTAGGGAGTTTAGAGTGGTTGAGCGTGAAGGAAGCATCTGAAGTGGCGGTGGACATTGTTTTTGAATTGTTAAAGATTATATTTCTCAGGAAAGAGATTACCTTGCAACGTCTTTCATATAACTGGAATTCGGGTAATGAAAGACTGTCTACATTTCACTGTTCTCTTCGAAAGGGGATGTGTTATTTGTGCGCGAGAAGCTTGGCGAGTGTTTCGAGGAGTGACTAGAGGACCCGGTATAAGTCTTGTTAGTTTTTTGCTACATTTACCATTGAAATATAGACAAAATTAGTAAAAATAACAACACTTTATCAAATCGCTTTCAAATATCACTCTATTGACAACTCTTCCCGATTTAATGTACTACTCGATCGCTGAACTTGTTTATTCTTTTGTCTAACGAGATAGTCGATTTACAGGCGTTTTTATAACATTTTCAGAGAAAATTTTTCTTTCGGAGTACGTTTACTTTTAATCTAAACCATTTTCGTAATTGAACAATTTTTCAACACGGACACATTTAGACCTAAAAAGATCCGTTGTGATACCACAGGATCATCGAATCCGGTCCTACTCGTCAAACCATTAAGAGCTTGCAATGAAGCGTTGGATTCTCGCGACTTCCGTTGCGGCAAGGCAATAATACGTCCAAAATATAGTTTTGGCAGATGGCCACTTACTCTCAAGGCCTTAGCCTTCGCTTGTTTCCTATCTGCTCCACAAGTTGTGAGAAACTCAGTGCATTTCTCTGAAGAAAAGAAGTAGTTCAATAAATTATGAGAACAATTGAAGAGTCTTAATTACACTTCATGAAAAAAAAAATAATTACTCACGTGACAAATTAGTTAAATGGAGATAACTTCTGAAGTAGTTTAGCTTGCGCAACAAAGTTTGTTTCAATTAAGAAGAAATACTAATAATAATAATACGACGAAAAACCTAAAACAAAAAAAATGGATTCGAGTCAAAAACGGGTAATTTTCCTTTATGAATTTAAACTTGGCCACAGTGCAACGGAGGCAACCGAAACATCAACAGGGCATTTGGAACTCATACGGTAAACAAACGAACCACACAGCCAGCAATGGTTCGAAAAATTCCGATCAGGAGATTTGACCCTTGAAAGTGAGCCACGTGGTCAGCCAGGACCTTCGATCAACAAGGACGAGCTGAATTTTTTAGTGGAATCTGACTCACGCCAAACCGTAAGGGACATTACAAGAAATTGGGCGAACACCATTCGACAGTTTGCCGGTACCTGCAACAGCTTGGAAAATCAAAAAGCTTGATAAGTGGGTTCCGCATGAACTTACTGTGCAAAACATAACGCGTCGACTGGAAATTTGCAGTTCCCTGCTCTCCTGGAAGAGAAACGATCCGTTTTTGAACAGAATAGTGATATGTGATGATAAGTGGATACTGTACGACAATCGTTGCCGATCGGGACAATGGCTGGATGCTCATGAGACCCCAAAACACATGCCGAAATCAGGCCTTCATCCGAAGAAGATAATGGTGACTGTTTGGTGGTCTGCAGCTGGAGTTATTCACTATTCCTTTTTGCAGCGTGGTGAAACCATTAATGCAGAGAAGTATTGTGCCCAACTCGATGAAATGCATCGAAAATTGCGTGTTCAACAGGCTAGATTGGTCAACAGAGATGGAGTTATACTGCTTCATGACAACGCACGGCCTCATGTTTCAAGAACAACGGTCCAAAAATTAAACGAGCTGCAGTATGAGACTCTTACTCATCCACCATACTTACCAGACCTTTCGCCAACCGACTACCACTTTTTTAAACAGTTGGATCATTTTTTTGGCGAAGAAACAATTCGATAAAGAAGCAGCCATGAAAAGTGCCTTCGAGGACTTTCTTCGCTGTAGAAAGTCAGACTTCTACTAATCTGGCATAAATGCACTTGTATCTCGTTGAGAGAAGTGTATTGCATGTGCTGGTGCCTATTTTGATTAATAAAATTAAGTTTTATAAAAGTTACAGTTGTTTGAAATTGCACTACCAAAAACGACATTTCATCTGCAGCAACCTAATACAAATCCAATATCCTCTGAATTGAGAAGCCTTTTCTTTAAATACCTAGCCACTTCTAAACTAAAAAATTTCGATGCTTGTTTTACTGACCTCATTTTTAGAGGACATTAAATCGGTAATTTCGCAAATACAAATTAAAAAAAGGTACAGATCCTACGTCCTCTGAATTGAGGGTTATGTACCATACTTAGAAAAGGTTTATTGGTGCTAATGCGGCTTTCCTGAAAGACAATTGTCTTTTCTATTTGGATTATTCATAACATTATTGTTTATGATAAAATGTAAAATTTGTGAGTCTGAATAAGAAATAAATTTGCTAAGGAGTTAAGAGCTTAATGTAAACCGAAATGTTCAACAGTTATAAATTTTATCAGTAGTGAATCATTAATAAAATCAAACGAAATGATAAGAATACGATAGTGCTTCTGACCTTTTTATTCTATTTTCAGTTATAATGTTCCAAAGTCACGAAAGCCAGCTCATCTTTCGACCGACTTATCTGAAACTAGATAAGAGCTAGAACTCTGTCCGTATTTCTGAAACAAGTTAACAAACCACGAAAATTAAATTAATTAAAAAACCTAACTGCTGAACCTCAACTTATCAAAATCATTCAACCAAAGAAATTTCTTACTGGTGTAAATAATCTTTTCTCCTTCTCGTTGGCCAGAGCTCCTAATGAAAATGAATCAACAAGGATTTTGCTTTCTAGCACGCAAAGAAGCCCTAAATACCTCTGTGATCACA
Source organism: Beris morrisii (assembly GCA_951812415.1). Classification (NCBI taxonomy): domain Eukaryota; kingdom Metazoa; phylum Arthropoda; class Insecta; order Diptera; family Stratiomyidae; genus Beris; species Beris morrisii. The sequence goes on along the minus strand of OX638310.1, from coordinate 165,367,488 downwards.
TGTTTCGAACGCATGGCATCTTTTCACCGCCAAACCCGCTTTGCCACCAAGAAAAATCCTCTTTCCAGCCAATACATACACAAAATACCAACTACATCGCTCAAAGTATCCCTGAATAGAAGTTTTGTGTGCGAGGATTCACAGTGTTTATTTACGTCAGACAGTCTCATGGGGCCATGGATTTTCGGAAAAGCTATCAAACTATGAATATATCGACCTTTGAAGTGCGCATGCGCTTCCATACAGAACTACCCCACAAATTTATTCGATGTTTTTCTTAACGAAAACTTCTGTGGGGTTGTGGTAAGGTTGTGGTGGTGTTCGGGATGTGCGCTTTGTTTACCTCCTCGCCTTATGGAGAATTGGAAAATTGACAGGAAAATCGGAAAAACCATGCAAACATTTTGTCAAGTTAAATGTTGAGTGATGGATGGGAGAAATTAAGGAAAAGTGATAGGGGTTCGGTGGATGTTGCCAGGTGGTATGGAAAATAGAACTATGGTAGAGCTTGGATGAATCAGAGACCAGACATTTTAAGGACATTTGCATGGACGCTACTTAAGGCGGTCGGTGCAATAAAGTTAAAAAAAAATTGATTTTTTTTTTATTTCATATTATTATTCTACACTCATTTCTGAACATCACACAAAAATCGTACCTTTCTCAGGTAACGGCAAGTACCTCAAATTTTGCTTTGAAATGGGGGAAGTTGAATAAGTCACTGCAAGAAATTTTTGTTTTTTGGCTCGCCTGAAAAGTAGTGCTTTTTCAACTTTCGGTACATGTTTCTCAGTAACCACACACAGTATCGTCTTAATTTTTTTTTAATATTTTTGTGGTAACATTGACTATCTTCATACATGAGCAAATGAACATATCTCATGAAAAACTGTCATTTTTTCAAATATGAAAGAAGAAAAACAGTAAAAAATTTAATACATTCCATTTTTCTTAAATATCTCAACTTTTAGTGAATATTTTTTAATTTACTCATGTACTGCTTTTAAGTACCCTAAACAATAAGTGTGTAAAATCTGACTGTCGTAAGTTAAGTGGAAGCTGAGATTCAGGTACCGAAACGGAACGCGTTTTGCCATACAAAATACATGGGAGCCAGAAATTTGCACCGACCCCCTTAAAAGAATAACCAGATTTTATTTTCAGAATTTGGTAGCTTTCTATTTTACTTTATTTATTTCAGTAAAACAATATTGTGATCGATTTAAACAAAAAATTTGCTACTATGAAACCAAAAAAGAAAAAAAAATTTCAGTCCGTCTGTACGTCGTACGCCAAAACGTTTGAAGGCTAGTAGCACCCAAGCTCTTTGAGCTATAAAGTAGAACTTTTTTCTATGAGTAGACTGCGTGGACCCCTTTAAGTGGTCACCGTTTGAGGGGTGGAATTGTGAGTGGAATGTGGGGGGAGTGTTTAAGATAACAGATTTTGGTTTCTAGATCTCAGGAACCGCATGTGCTAGGAGACTGAAACTTAGAATTTATATAGAACTGGACAACTGGATAGAGGAGCCATTTGCGCATGGTCGACATGGATCGATGGGTTTGGGAGTGGGGGAACAACAATGATTTCGAAATGCTCGAATGCTAAAGTACAACTACTACAAACTAATACTGTGGGTGGCATATACATCGTCATGTTCTTCTTGCGAAGTTCGCCGATCTTATCCTCTCGTTTCGTACCCGGTTTTGAAGATTCTTTGAAAAGTGGCTTCCAAAGGACCGCAATTCATACCTGCGAATTATAAACTTTACTAATTTTGCCACAGCAATAGCACTGAACGCTAGGGTATATTAAATCACGCACTAATTGCGCGAAATCGAATCCCGCCCACAGGAATTTTTTTTTTCCTAATATATTAATGAGAATGGAAATTTTTCATGGTATTTTCACAAATGTATCGATATCCCTCAGATCTGACTAGATTTCGAATAGTTTTTTACTTCCACGAGCTTTTTATATGTTAGTCATTTACAGAATTTTTTACTTTTCAAACCCTAAGTGAATCCCTTCTACATACTTGACTTGAAGATTGGTCAATTTGTTCTATTGATTGCTCGGTAGCTCGACAACCATATTGATGAATCTTGAAATTTTTGATTCTTCTCGTATATAATTTGAAATTGTGGGTTCGTTTCTCATCGAAAATTGTGCAAACATATCCTTTTAGTGGCCACCATATACAAGTCCTTGCATAATTAGCAATCTGATCTGTTCGCATACAAAATATCTCATTCAGACAATACTTATATCGACGGTTGCTTAATTCTGACCTCTTTTTTGCCAAAAAAAAATATTTGAAAAGTTTTTTTTCCGACTGGTAACATCGGTGAACATCAACTTAACGAATATAAGGAGCGTCTAAGAACTTTCCTACCCTTATTTTCTATGTTCTATGGCTTTTATATGATAAGCCCCTCAGTGTTTGTATTCGATTTTGTACGATGCGTTGGCAACAAGAGGAAAACTCATCGGAAAAGTTGAAATTCGATTCGATTTAGTTTTAAGGTTGTTCTGGATTTTTTTCCCGTCGCGGTGAACGAAAAACGCATTCGAAAAACTGAAAAAGAAAAAACGGAATCTACCGACTTTGGAATAAAAACAGGAGACAATGCAAACATTGCATTGTTGTTCGGGACATCAGAAACGTAGTAAAACATGCAGTTACAACAGTCTGCAGGATACCTGATTACATCTTTTCTCTCCGCTTTTCCAATTCTAGTGAGTGTGTAATGTCGGTGTAATAATTTTCCTTTTTTGTTTGATACCGAGACAGTGGGGTGCTCTTGAGGTTCCGGATACGTCATTTTCGCCCTAAAAGGATACGTGATTCGGATGTTTTTGCCAATTGGCGATTGCATTGTGTTCGGAACGGTGCATCAGTGGCATGACATAATTTTTATTTTAAATCCGCGATTGAACAAAGTGGGTCCTGAATAAAAAACCTTTGTGTGATTTGGTGTGAAGTTTGGTGATTCTATGAAAGATGTTAAGGTGTTACGAAATTTTATTTTATTTATAAGGCTTTGTCGATCCGCGATCTATTAGTATCGAGCACACTCGTCTTTTATCCTGGCGTCTCCTTTTGTTACAAGAAAGTCGTCAATATTTAATTACTAACACCACTTCTTCTTCATCGCCATCGTCTCCATTGAAAATTTCATATTTTATGTACATATGCACTTCACTAATTACCTGTACAAAGTCTTATCAAGCCCTTTTATAAGTACACCTTTGTATGTTCTTCATATAGGCGCATATCGTATATAAACAATAGCGGGCATAAGAAGTGAAAACATAATTGGGAGAAAAGAAGAGGCGGCGTTCCAGGTGAAATACATGCCACCCATTCAATCGACAAAGTCGCAATGAATAGAACACGCCACATGTGAGAAACGGGGTGGTAAATTTTTATTTTTGTTCCTTTTACTTTATATTTTCACTTTTTATTTTTTTTTTTAATTGTACAAACAAGCATGGAGAATTTTTTAAGCGATTAACAACATGCTATGTCCTCTTTATAACAACCCACCCGTCCGTATGTTTCGTACTACCGTGCGACGACCATCAGCCCCATTTTTACCTGACTTACCTACAGCTTATAATTTTGTACGGTTGTTTTATTCTTTCTGATGTTCTTTCAAAGGTTGCTGCCCGCTATTGTGAAGGAGGTCACCGATGTTCGCCGCCCAAAGAATGTTGTCCGCAAGGTTGTTGCTATCTCTATGCGCCGCCCAGTGCACCAAGATCACTTCCACCAGCTACGGATCACGTGCTCAATCTGTTCTTCATCAATCATTGGTACTTTTGGTGAGTACTGCTATAGTTTTAATATAAAATTCCGTTAATTATGAACTGATTAGATTTTACCCATTCGGTCAAAGAAAGCGGCTGTTTTTATACAAAAAATTACTGAACAATTTAAAAAATATATATTTAATACCTACATTCTTTTTGGGTTGGGAGGAAGTCCGTGACGTTACATTACTAACGTTAAATAGAAGAAATTCAGTCAATCCATAAAATTCCAATCAAGCCTTGTTACTGCCCTATGCCACAGAAGAAATCATATTGGAACTGAATAAAATTCACACTAACCACTGTTGTTATATTCTCCTGTGAATCCGTTGAAGAATTCGTTACCGATATAAGAATGTAGGAACGTTTTGATGATGAATCGTATCGTTTGGTTCGAACTACATTGAATCTCTTAATCAAGACTTAGAAAACAGCAGTTTAACCAAATCTGTGTTCAAATTGATGCTATTTCGCCTCTACTCTGACAAATGGTCATGAATAAATAAGATTCTTTTAATATCCGACAGCAACGCTGTATCCTTCACAGAAAAAAAGGTCTGCGATATAGGCTCAGTAAAAATTTGGTGTACGACAATGTTGAACTCCAAATTTTATTATTGTATTTTGTTCAAAGTTGTTTTTCATTATTTCCAATATTTTTTAATGTTTTTGCTAGATCTTTGGTATTTTATAAAGCGCTCATTATTCGAAAAGATGGTACTGCTGTGATGGTTTGAAAATATCTTAATATATTATAGTTTTGTGAAATACTTTACCTTAAATGTTGGCACTAAAAAGAAGCATATGCACAGTTCTTCTACTCTATTAGTTTGAGTTGAATTGCATAAGGATGTGTCTATAAGTAGGTATCCTTCGTTTCAACACATCGACAAACCAATAATAATTTATGGTGAATATCCTCTCCGATATGTGGCCATTATGTTCTCGTATCTTTCGTTTCGATCTGGACAAGAATCCTTGACGACTCTTCAAATATTTTCGCCTTTCATGGTCGAACAATAATAATTCGGTTTTTCCGTTTTATTGATTGACCCTTCTTTATTTAATCTATAGCTACAATTTTCTTTGATCCAATTGAATTCTTCCCTTCTTTTTAAATCGATAGTCACGTCTCTAAGTTTGGCGGTGCCTTTGTTCTTTAATTACACGTCTTCGTGTGTTAATTAATTATAATGTTTTGACTGATTAGATTCGAAAATGTAAAAAAAATTCCGTCGTTTAAAAAATTTAACCAAATTTTGTTTTATTTCTAGGGTTTTTTGGCAAGGGAATATCTAATGTATCCACATACCAACCGTAAAATTTTGCCTCGCAATGAATTTTTGCGTGGAAATTACTAATTTGATGAAAAATTAAATTTAATATTTTTTTCCTTTGTCAATTGAATAAAGCGAGAAAATCTCTAGGACCGGAGCTGCTTTATCTATCTACACATCAAATTTTCTTAAAGAAAAAGAAAGACAGACTTAACGATTTTAGTCGGTGGAAAATTAGTGTGACCCAATTTTTAATGTGATTCTGAATGTCTGTTTAAAAGCACAATATCATGCATGAAAATTACCTAGACAAAAACATTTGTAATATTTACCGCAGAAGTATTTTATCCTTTTTTATAAATGTTTAAGTCTACTCTCTCGTTAACTTCATCAGCTGCCTTAATATAGGGCAAGCTAAGCGAAAACACTAACCAAAATTTAATTTAGACAGGAATTGCCTATGCTTGACGTCATAAACTGTTGTAACTAGACGTAGACATGGACGAATCTGATTATTGGAGTAGTTCCTCTTTTCTGGACCTAAAAATAATAAAGTTTCTCCCAGAAAGTTGAAATTGTTTAGTTCTTTAAACTGTACCATTATGTCATATCGAGTCCTTGTTTATCGGTTCCTTTCAATTTCAGGTGCTTAGTTGTTGCGATTATCTTGGCGATTCTATGCGCTTGTTCACTTTGGAAAAAACGGCGACAGCTTTGCGGATGGGGCTCATCAGATCGTCATGCTCAATCCGAAGGAGATTCAGCCGGTTCGTGTTATGCTCCACCGCAGTACAGTCGGTGCAGTTCATTCCATCATCCTCCGCCGCCATATACAGAGGTCACGTCCAAGCCGGACTTATACCCTCTCGTCTTCACATGTAACGGCGATAATGGAAAAAATGGTGCCAGCTACCTTATGGTCCAATACTTTAGAAACTACATTGTTCGGCCGGCTGGATCGCTCTCGGCAACCAGTACCGTCGATTCGCTTAGCTCAAGTTTTATATGTAATGCAAATGAGGCGAATACCTTGGTTCCGCCACCATATTCCCGGGCAGCAAGTCCCGAAGCCGGCATCAATTCACATTTTCAGCAACATTTCATGATGCCACGATCGGCATCACAGCTTGTCTGCCCGCAGGATCCATCGCAACAACAACTATCCAATATGAGGAATACTCCATCGAATGTGACAAATAATAGGATCCTAAATCATAGTAGTAGCCTTTACAATCATCACCAGCACACCACCAATACGCAGCTAAGGACCTCGGAGAGTGTTAACTTTCAGAACATACGCTTTGCCAATGGCGGTGGCAGCAGCGATCGGGCAAATACCGTTATAGGGTCACAAAGTGATCAGCAATTTAGATACATTGCAGACAGTACTAGTAACCTAAGTGATATATTTGTTAATAACAATAGCTGTAGTAATAACGCCGGTATCAGTACTGAGTCGGTTGGCAACCAGGCTCAGGCACAAATCAACAATAATTTAATTTACAATAATAAAAATAGCACAAATCAGTTTACGACAACAAAATCAACTAACAATAACAGTAATAGTAGCAACAATCCCATGTACAATTCGTGCGGATCAATTGGTGGAATTTCAATTACAGTTCCTGTTGCCACCGATGGCGGGAGCGACTATCGCGATCTGGACGTCCTTCGGCGCAGCTTGGAAACCTGCTGCCAAATCTTGCAGCAACAACAAATGCCTTCAGTGAGCTTCAACAGTGAAGATTCGCCGATCAATGCCGATATGGCGAAGAAGTACGACGGGATCCGAAGCTACGTAACGTCGACAACCTGTTCGGCCGTTAGCAGTTTAGCGAACATTGGTTCACCGTCTTCGCCGCCACAAGCTACAAGTCCGACCGGCGAAGTTAAAGAGCTCCTCGAACAGATTCGCCAATTGAAAACAGACAATAGTATAGAGTCGACGTCAGGATCGTCGGCGCCTGTAGAAACGCAACAAGTTCCGGCGTCGGAACAACCCTCGCGAAATCCACTAGCGTTGGCGCTTTCGAGAAGACCATCAACGCTGCAGAGCAAAAAGAAGTTCTTCTCGTCGTCGTCGTCGAAACCAAACAAAGCCATGTACATTCCTATAAATAATTCTAGCATTAAATCGATTCGGAGTCCGGTAGGAGCAACAAGCTTTCTGGGACGTGGCCGAGGTCGTCGCGGCTGGATATCAAGATCGGCACCGACCACACCCGGAACAACGTTGCCGCCGAGTCGACTCGGCGACGATAGTCCTCTTCTGAACGAACACGACGAGGATGCCGAACAAAATCAGTGATTTATTTTTCGAATCACGCATTTAGAGGTATTTAGGTGCCTATTACGTTTGTCGCTCAATCAAGTCACCAAAAAACCGAGGTTTGTCGAGATTTGGTATCAGGGAAAGCGCTTGAATTTCGTGACTTTAGGCTAAAACAGAACACCGACTTTGACGGTAGACTTTGCCGCACAGTCATTGGAATACACACGATTGTATGCCGATCCCCACAAAGCCAACTTCAACTGTGCTTCAATGGAACTGCAAAGTCGTGTTTTCACTCTAATTTCTGAGGTGTAACAAAACATTTCGAGACTAGACGAGAGCCCGAACTACATTCTTGCACTTGAGCTCGTTCGCCTAGCCTTGGTGTGAGTATAATTATACCGTCATACTGCAACGAATTTGGAAAAGTCGCGCGCCATTCGTAATACCAACTACTAATGCGTCAACTTGGCATGGACGTTGACTCGCGAGGCGCCGTGACTATGCAGCGAGAGCCGTAATAGGGCCCTTATACCAGTGGAACAATATGAATTTGAAAATTCGCGTACTAGATATTATTTACGAAAAAAAAAATAAAATAAATTTACTATACTCTAAGGTCGAATACGAATTTTAGTAGGATATATCGAGCCTTTAATTTGGTGAACCAACAGTTTGAATTCTACCAATTTATAGCGATCATGTCGGGCTTACGGTTTTCTAGAGCTCCTTAGTCTTGTTCGCATCCCGTTGAACACTCGAAGTAAACAAATTAAAAATGCAGTTTGAAAAAAAAATTACAATAACGTTATTCTCCTAAAATTCAAATGAAATTAAAAAAAACGGATATCACTGACTTATAAAACAAAAATCATGTAACTCTCATAGATCACCTAAGACACCTACCCTCTGTAAAAAAAACAATTTTGCTTTAAGATCAGAGTAAATAAGAACAGATTCTGATAAGAAAGTGCCGCGGTTTTTTTTGTAAATATACATTTTCGGATCAAAGTATTAATGTACTTAAATATTTATTTAATTTCTAATTGTTACTTTAATATTAGATAAAATCTGTCTGTCGCCTATGTTTTTTCAAGTTTTCTCCCAGATTTCTGGAGACTGTTAAAAAACCGGTCTTAATAAGAAATACGATAAGAATTGCTTAAATTTTATGTTATAAATATTTTATTTTGTTTGTTAAAATAGTATGTAAAAAGCACCGCACGTTATTCCCGGCTAGAGAAGACACTACACGGGTAGTACCATTTTCAAAGCGAACCTCTATCGTTTCTGAGGACAATGTTTCCCTCATTATTGGGAAAGTATTCAGAACGGTGTATTTGTGGCACAATTCAGTGTATACCTACACCCTTTTGAGGGAAGAATAGAGCGGCTTCGGTGTGTTGCCAAAGGATTGATATAAACCTGCAAAATATCTTTCATTACTCGAGTAATTTTTGTATACCAATATTTTGATATTGCTTTTTAAGGACTCTGTCGAGTCTGTTGTATTAGAAAAAACCAATCAGTAATAACTTAATTGTCCTAGTATACATATGTAACGCAGTTTTCGACTGGCTATTTTTTGTGATTTTAAACCGTCAAATGTAATTTTGGTGAGGTAACTAGTAAGGAAAGAGAAAAAGTGAGTTAGCTTCATCTACAGCCAAATCTTCAATCCTTTTGGTACATCGACAATCTTTAATCCGATTCGAATTTTTTCTGTCGATGTTATTTTTTCCGGGACAGGTTGTTAGACTATTGTCGAACCCATTTTTTGTAAATAGGAGTCTCAGCTAGGTATCCATTGCCATTCAACAACAGCAGTAAAATTAAACAGAATTATTTTAGTAGCCCATTTTTAAAATAAAATGTGAAAGGTTTAAGTCCTTGGAATCATAGATACGTATATTACTAATAATTTCATTTTCATTAATAAGAAATATTCACACGATTGTCGACAGATTTCATTGATTTCAGAAGTTTTCCTTTGATTTTGTGTTTTTTGGTCGAGTCGAGTCGAGTTTCATAATAGGCCCGAAAATAAAAAAATATTTTTGATTCACAGTTTATGTAGTAAAATATCATTAAAATAATAATCTATGAACAAAACACATTTCAAACCCGTTTAAATAAAATAATAATAAAACTACAAATCAACAGATAATTGAATTACAAAAATAAAACTTTTTAATTCAAAAGGACTAGCCTAATCAGACAACGAAATTTATGAAGATGAAAAATCCAATCAATCCAAATATAAAACAAGAAAAAAAACTGAATTCAATAAAATGTAATATAAAAAACGTATAAAATGATAACGAACAAATAAAATTAATTGAAAAAAAACAAAACATATTTTTGTAAAATGCATGAATATTGTACTATCTAAAAAAAACACATTCGACCATTTTATTTTAATAGTATAATACGTGAAAAAAAATTAGATTAATGAAAGTTACAACAAAAGGGTTGGTAATAACAATAATTTCTTTTTTTTCAATCATAATTTACTACCAAAAATTTATCCTACGATGCAACCATCACATCACAATAATATCGTTTTTAGAATTAAGCGATTATTAAGCTCAGAAATTAAATTATTGTGTATAAATTAATTTTATGTTTGATTAAGAAATTTTTAAAAAATCTGTATGTAATAGTAATTTAATTGATTATGATATTATTGTATGATTATAAATAAATTATTATTATGATGTCACAAATATGGAGAAATTGAAAATAATAATGAATAAAAATAAAAAAACTAACTTATTATAATGCAATTCTGTAAATTATTTCTTGTTTAGTGTTGAAAAAACCATTACTAAATAATCAAAATCCGAACCCGAGAAGTTTTCCGTTTCGTCCGGAATTTCCTTCACATCAAAAGCTTTATCGACCATGTTGTATGTATTCTGCTGGTATCCCCCATTCAAAAGTCATACAAATTATATTCACGAATAAATAAATTCTGAACCGTTCAAGCTAGGAGGTGGGAACAATAGTTGCACATAAAGAAATTAATACGAAAAGTAAGGACTTCGTGTAACCACCGTACGAAAATCCTGTGAAAATCTCTTCACTTAAAATACGTAACTTATTTAAAAATCAAGTAATAATTGAGCCGGAAACGTGCAGTTTGTTAGTGAGCGAAATTTTCGAACTAGTTCGTGTAACTCTTATACAAAAATCTTTAAAATATGTTTTCACGAAAATTGCCAATAACTTCAGATCGTTTCAAGCTAATAATTTTTAAATTTTGGCATAAATTCCAACAAGAATCGACAACAGGTGTGACCTTACCTTCTCCGGTTCCTTTGAAACTTTGTGTACTCGAAGTATAAGTAAAAACAAATTCTTTTTTCTACTTAAAATTTTTTGTTAATTACTCGTATAGTATGTTAAGATTTCGTGAAAATGGTGTCAGAGTCCAATTTGAAAACTCACTCCGTTAATTTTTATCACAAAGTAATAATTTAGGGCTTATTTTAAAGGAGAAGGTTTCAGCAATATAAAAAAATACAAATAAACATTATTCTTTAATTGTTTTTTTTTAAATAATCAACATGATTTTAGTTCTTTTGGTATTTATCGATTTTTTGAGATCACAACTTCTCACTAGGAACATAAGATAAATTAATATTTGGTAATGCGTCTTCCGTTTATTACAGAATATACCATAATTCATCACTGTAAAAAGAATAACTGGAGGACAAAAACCTCGAAATCGATAACTTTGCAGTTACCAATACAGGTGTATATTTAACTTTTAAAAATATAACATGATATCATATGGTGCCTTAACGCAATCAGTTATTAATTCAACATTTTCTACAGCTGAACTCCAATACGTTTCCCATCCAAAAGTAGCTTTACAATAGAAGTATAAAATTATTTATTTTTTCTGAATAATTTCCAGATAATTACTTCAGCGCATGGCATTTTTTCCAGCACTTTCAAAAGTAACTAACTAACAATATAAGAAAAAAATGTTAATAACAAGTTAAAATTCAGCGGTTTGTATTATTAATTTTGATCCAAAACAACTTTTCTATAGCTTGTGTGTGTTCTTTTTTATTCACACCTATAGCTGGAACAACAACAAATCTATTAATAGATAAATATTTTTGCATTTCAGCCTCACCTGACTTGTTTTTTATTAGATTCTTTATTTGCGTATTTAATGTGGTTGCTTAAACTTCTATTTCACATACACGCCATACAAACTCTTAGTACATTACTTTTACGTATTTCTGAGTACTTCGCTTAAGCAGTTGTGCTAACATTAATTTTTGTTAAAAGAAAATTCAATCAACGCGAATTTCGGTGAAATTTCGCATTATTTTCTTATCTTATCGTGACATTGAAAAGTATACTGCAAGTGTAACGATTAAAACTTTAAAGCAATAGAAAATCTTTTCGTAAATAAAAAAAAATGAAATAATGTTTTATATATTTTTTAGAGATAATATCTGATTTGGGCACCTAGCAAAAATATTAAAAACAAAAAATTTAAATACTTTTTATATGTATATAGTCAGAAGAAGTTTCGGGGGCGACATGAGATGAGGCAAACTGAATTTATTTTTGTTTACAAACATTTCAGTTTGCAACAACAATCTGGCAGCGTGATGGAGTGTTCACGAACTACAGGAGGGCCGGCTCGCTCCACGCTTAAGCCATTGGGCCATGTCGGGCAGGTAACCTGATGGTTGTACTCGTACAATAACTGCCTTGGCTATGGCGTCATGATTTTCACCTGTGTTCAAGAAGAATAGTTCCTCTTCGATGGCCAGCAAGGCGACTTGAGTTTACCTCATCGCACAAGATTATGCGTTTCTGGAACATTGATGAACTTTAAAAGTGTTGGTTCGGCTTATGGGTGTGAATGCTCAACGGACATTATCACTATCAACAAAGTACATATACTTAGCGTCTTAAGCTTTGTCGACAATAACAACAATTTGAATTGCTGATTAGAGAACCGGTCGGGTGTTTGGCGATTGGTGGCGCGTTTGGCTTGCCTTGACGTGGGTCTTGTTTACGTTTTTTTTCCTTCTGTATATATTTTTCGAAATGTGGGCTTCAATTCCATGCATGTCGCACATCACGTTCAGTTTAGTTCCAGAGGTGCTCCGGCATTCAACTTACACGCTCGAGAAGGATAGAGTGGAACTGAGCTAGTCGTACAGCGGTTTTCTGAGACGTTACTTTGATTTTCTCGTCTAGTTGAAAAGTTTACATATTTGAAAAATAAAAATTTAAGTGTCGTTAATATGACGCAACCCGTGAAATTTTATTTCGATCTTTTGTCGCAACCATGTCGTGCGCTGTACATGTTCATGGAAGCCGCTAAAATTCCATTCGAGGCAGTACCTGTTTCGTTAATGAAAGGTTTGTTAATTATTTTAATTTGTGTCTAGTTACCGTATGATCTGCATGTTAATTATAGAGCCTCATGTTAATTCCATGCAACAAATGCCCTCAGTACTAATCCAATAGGAAAATCACCACTAAGGTCAGTCCGTGGAAAATTTTCGATTAATGTAGCAATCAATTTCGTATCTGTGTTTTTCGGTTTCGATTGTTAATTGAACCATCAAAAATGTGGTTTCACTATCTGTAAAGTAAAATCAAACATTAAGTCGGTGCGTGCGATGTGTATTTGAAAAAAATATTTTGATTGCGCAAATAGAGCTGGTCAATCGTGTCGCAACAAACAAGAAAAAAAAAATATTTCTCGGCGTTCCATAGCATAATCCTTATGAGTTATTTAACTATTTTGCAAAAAGAAAAAAAAATCTTGTTGTTCTTTTCTTGCTCATGATATTTTACTATTAGGTTGAAGCAAAAGTTGCCGGAGTATTCTGCCAAGTACATTTTGATTGTTTTTTAATTGTGCAAAATACTGTGTTAGTTGTTTTCAGTTTATTATTTTTTAGGTAGCAGCTCTGAGCGCGGAAAAAAAATGTTCGATTATATACTGAAGTTTTATAATTTTGTAACCATAAAAGTCTATAGTTTCTAAGACTGTATTCCACATCGTCCAATATTTGACATAATTTTCCAGAAAAATATTTGAAATATAAGCATAAAAATTCCGTTATTACACACTTCCACTGCATTGTGACATTATACCAAATATTTGATTATTTTTGCTGGCAAATGCAGTCTGATATATATGTAATTGTCTAATTTCTGTTTGCCAAATTATTTTATTTGCTCTACACAACGTCTATTTGGATGAAAAAAAATTTGACTGAATATGCAGAAAATCTCGTGAGTCTATCGTGTGGCTACCATACACAAATTCTGTAAAAATGTCTTCACTCAATTTACGGAACTCACTCCAACTCAAGAAATCGTTTAGTCACGAAGAAGAAATTTTTTACATGTGAGGTTCGAGTTTATTAGTCAGCGAAATTCTTCTAATCCTGCGGAAAGCTGTAAAGTAATGACAATCTAGCTCAAAGTATAACTGCAATACTTTGCACTTAATAGAGTTTAGTTCAATACCCGACCATCAAGTCATAAAAAATGTTATTGCTAAGTAATTTTAATCTTATCTATTGAGACTACTCGTATTCATCAATAATCTTATTACTATTAAGTATTGAATTGATCTTTGCAGTAAAAAAAATCGAAATAAAAATAGAGTATCAAATGAAAAATTTTATTTCGTTTTTTAAATAGTGCACTGTAAATTTATTTCAGTCTTTAGTCGCTATTACTTAAATACATAAATTTGTTATTTTGCACAATGAAATGATTAAATTATAGTCAAGGCATGATTTTCGAGCCAGAAACAGACAACATTGTAAAATGATAATAAATTGTGTTTTACATATTGGAGTGTGTGTTTAGAAACGGATTTAGAAATCATAGTGAGAAATTTTAAATCAAAACTTTGCGACATATTGCAAAAAAAGAAGAATATACTATTTTTTTTAGTTTGAAGCAACAAAAATTCCCATAAACTAAGCTCTAGAAGACAATTGATAACAAAGTTAGAGCAATTAATCGTAGCCGCTATTACTTTGTCTGATAGTCTAAAGTTAGAATTTAAAAAGTTCTTTGTTTATTTATTTATAAAGATACATGTTTAATAATTAAATAGATATATTTAAAAAAAGAATAATAAGAATAATAAATTGATAAAAAATTGAAATGTATCAAAAATTTAATAAATAAAAAGAAATAATTGTTTATAAAAAAATATCAGAAAAAGGAAACGAGAAAAACTAGATTTATATTAAATAAATTTTCATTTCTCATCTGCGACTGAGTATAAAGATGAGAAATTAAAATTTCATTCCACATTTCTTTAACTCCAAAGAAAACTCTTCAGTAATTTCTACCAATAAATCGCTCATAAAATTGCTTTAAATAATCCAATAACCTAAACAAAGCTCTGAATACATACTAGAAGTTGTTTTTTGATCGTTAATTGGTAAAACATTGGAAGCCTTAAAAGATGTGATGAAAGAACATAAAGTAAGAAATTAATTAATTCGTTACGGAACAAAAATGTTTAATTATATTTTTTTTTTAAGAGATGGGAAACGTTTGCTAGAGAAATAAAATAAAAATTTATCTCCTCCGATTTGTGAGGCTTTGCTTTGAGTGAAGAGTGACTCTATGCTACTAACAAATTTCGATGCTTCTGTTATTGGTCATTCTTTTAGACGACATTCAGGCGGTAATTTCACTAGTAGATCATGGAGGTATCTGAAAAAATATCCTCTAAATTGGAATGTCTGCACTTTGAATGGGCATGGCCTGGGTCCTACTCCATAAATTTCGATGACTATACTTTTGATCACACTTTTAAGGAACAATCTGATGGTTATTGCTAGTACCTCGATGGAGCCGGAATCGATTGAATTATATACTCTGCGCCTCATACTTTGCCGCAATAATCTTAATTACATTTCGCACTTGTGCCTTAAAAAAATCATTTTTGACATTACACATTTTAAGTACCTGTTCAATACGATCATTTATTTTGTGTCTAAATCCATAAAATCTAAATCATTTTCATAAATTTACAATCATGAATTTATTTCGTGACTAAACACTTTAACAATGTCTAAACGTTTAGTGATTCAAATCAGACATTTTGTTAAAAAAATCATCAAGATTTATTATATAATTATCAAGCCATCGGTTGATAACAAGCTAAAATTATCGCTGGACGATATAACGAAAAAAAATGTTTTTGGAAATAAAAAAATTGTTTTTTTTAAACAAACCAACAATGACAAATCAGATTTAAATCCTTAACGATGAAAATCTTATTTATATTAATATGACTTAATATTTAGCTGTTCTTTTTTTCACTTATCGCATACGGGGGTCTAACAAGATTGAAAGTGAAATTAATCATATTTCTAATCGTATAATTTCCGTTGAATGATTCGACAGGTTCGTTTATATCCAAATTTATAACAAATACGAAGTATTTTTTATTATTATCTAGGAGATAAGAGCAACTCGTAACGTATGTGATTCAAAATTTGTAACATAATATTAAACCGATTGGAAATAATTGCGGTTTATGTCGAAAGAATAATAAAATTGTGGTTTTTAATCGATAGAATGTTTTGCGCACTGCTTCATTTGATTTAACTAGTTGCGATCGTTATTTTCTGTTCTAAAATCCATTATATGGCTGAAGCTTCTGTATATATACGTTCGTAAGCAGATGTTGGTATAATACCGATCCGGTTATAAATGAAAGGTATTTTGCCGATTTTTATTCCAGCGTTTTGTAAGGCAGGGGCTATGAATAGCTTGGTTTGTTTTGAATAGCGATCTTTTTGTAGTTCAAGGCTGATCGTGTTATATGCTCACCGATGTGATCGAAAGCACTTGAATTAACGTAAAAAAACGTTTCTCTGTTTTGTCTGAACGTAGACAAAAATAAACCGTCAAAAAATACAATAAACTTTGAATATAAGTTGAGGGGCTTGGCATTTTTGCTTATGTTTGGTGTTGAGATCGCATTGGACTTTGTGTCTTAAATTGAATAGCTTTTAATGCGCACTTACAAAATGAAAATTAGAGAAAATTATGGTAAATTTTGTGAGTTCTCTTTGGCTGCCACTAATTGGATCCATTGTGCAACTGAGAATATAAACCAGTAGCATGAGAGTCAGTTATATAAAAATAATTCCCACAGAAAGTGCGACCCAATCGATCCTGGAGAGGATTTTTTTTAAAGACACCAGAACTGTGCACTACAATACCATAATAAGGCTTATAATGTTATACGGTTCTGAGACACGGAATCATCGATAAACCGAATTTGAGAAAAAATCATACTCGCGCTTTCAAAAAGTTTACTATTCCGGATATTTTTAATGTTCGGTTGCTGCAGCATTCTTTTTGTTACGAGAATGTTTTCGAAATAGATATTGAATTTTTTCCACTAACGAGATTGCGACATTCAAAACCTACAAATTAATTTATGTTTGCAAATTCCCATAAAAAAATCCAAAAGAGACTTACCTATGATATAGAGGTCCTTCCTCTCCAGTACATGCGCATGCATAATTCCATTGTTTTCCATCACGATGCATTTGTCGAGAATTAAAAAAAAAATACTGATCCTGGTGATGGCGATTTTGGTGTATTCTCATCTAAATTTTATAATCGGTTAATCTTTTAAAAACTAACAGATTAAATTTATAAAATAAATTAATCAAAAATTTTTACCTTATTCGTTTACAGGTGAACATTTAACGGACGACTTCAAGAACAATATAAATCGATTCCAAAAAGTGCCAGCTATTCAAGATATGGGCTTCAAGCTATCCGAAAGTGTTGCGATATTTCGATATTTGGTGCGTGAAAAACTAGTTCCGGATCATTGGTATCCACGACACGGGGGACTACGAGCTCGTGTCGATGAATATCTCGAGTGGCAACATGGTAATATGCGACATTGTTCCACTGATTACTTCCAAAAGAAATGGTTGGAACCAAAAATTAATAAGACAGTTCCGAACTTATCTTCGGTAAATTCAATTAAATACACTTTTTTGCATTATATTTATACTGATGAATTCTAGATTGCCGAAAGTGAAGCTCGATTGAATAAATGCTTGACCGATTTTGAAAACCTTTGGCTAAAAGGTGATAAGTATATGTTCAGTTCGAAGATTACGATAGCCGATTTGTTGGCTATTTGTGAAATCGATCAACCGAGTACGTATTTAGTTGTGAGTTAAAATTACGAAATTATTTTCAACGGAGTTCATTTCAGAATCTCTTGGCTTTGATCCATTTAAAAATCATCATAAGTTAATCGATTGGTACGATCTAGTTCGCGAAACTATGGATCCGTACTATCAGGAGGCAACTCAAGACCTTGATAAAATTGGAGGCAAGCAAAAAGAAAAAGTATTAACAATGAAAAACTGACTGAGATTTTAATTAATAAGGAAATTATTTGTAGTGTATAATAACGCTTTTTATTATTATTAATTTTTATGTTTACATTGTTATAAAGTTTTGTAATTTTAAATTATAAAGAAGATTCCGTTTTAGATGGTGTAATATTGCATACTAAAGTAAAGAATTTGAAAATGGGTGTTTTTTTGGCGATTCGTATTATATTGCATGTATAGACTACGTTGCATATTACAATAAAATAATAGAACATATGTTGTCATTTTCATTTATACATCAGGACATTAATCGATTCAAGAGTTTTCACTTCGAAGAAATTCAAATTATCAAGACCTTCAGGATGATTTTTTTCAGATTATAATAATGCGTTACTATCGAGTATTATAAGCAAAAAACCTGCTGTAGTGTTGTTAGTTTTTCAATAAATGCAAGTGCTAAATACAAGAAGCATGATGCTCGTCGACCTGTATTACGGAGGAGCTGAGAAATCCGCTAATTCTAGATAAAAATCTGTTCCAGTTGTTATCAACCTTCAATCAATTCTGAATTTTCTAAACAAACGATGGAATCGTGATGTAAATTGTTAAAAAAATATTCATTATATAATATTCACTAATCTTTGAAAGGGAGCAAACTTAATTTGACTGCCACCTCATGACAATTAATTTGTGATCGTCTAATCTATAACTTTTTAAAAGATTTTCATTTGTATTAAACAAACCATTGTTAAATAGTCTTTAATTTTCAGGGATTAATTGGGGTATATCGACCTCAGATCGCTATGTCCTCTGCACTCTTTTCAATTAACGTTTTTAAAGTCGAATCGTTAAACATAAGATCACAAACCAACCTTAATTCAACTGTAACTCCCCATCTATTATTAAATATTTTGTTGTGGGTTGCAAACTTCTTTAATAAAAACAAATATATATCATATATATATAAAACGCGATTTTAATCTTTTTATTACAAGTGACATTAAAACTTATTTTGCATATAAAAAATGTATAATTTTACTTAATATAACTGCTATACGTTCAATTAATTCATTTTCACGCAATACTATTTGCCTACAAAAAAGAAAGTATCATGTAAAAATTAATTGACGCCTAATACTAGACTTGAAAAGAAACTAACCACTTTGAATCTTTCCCATGCTTTACCACGCCACACTGGTAACTTCGAAACTTGAGTAAAATTTTTAAACTTTCCGTTCAATGTTCTGTAAAAAAGAATAATTTAATTAATAAAATCAAGTGAGCGAAAAAAAATTCTCACCTTTGCGTGATTATTTGATAAGCTGTTTTTAATCCGATTAGAGGTAAAATCTGCAATTCCCTTATGCTCCCGGTATTTAGCAAATCAAGAACTGCTTTTTCGTGTATCTGGTGGACATCCTTTACTTGTTTTTGTTTTGACTTAGATGGGTTTTTGATTTCATTAAAATAGTCAGCAATAACTTTATTGCTAATTAGTACTAAAAAAAAGAAAAATTAATTGGAACTAATAGCAAGTACTTTATCTGAAAATTTTTACTACATTTTCTCGATGTCGTTGCTCCTTTAGTTGCGACTTCTTGTGGAATAGCTATACTAGCATTTTGTTCAATTCGCATTGAGCGGCGAACAGATTCTCTTCGTTCCTTTGGAAGATTTGTAGTTATCATTCGGGTCGTTCTATTCAATTCGTCATCAGTTTTAATAGTTGAATTTCTGCGTTCAATTCGCAGCGATCTTCGAACCGAAATTGAGTTTTGATCTTTGGTAGATACGCGATAGCTACGTCTTCTCGCAGGAACAACTGTTTCATTTGCCGCTGTCGTGTTTACTTGATTCGTTTGAAAGAGGATTGTCTCGTCTATTTGTTCACCAAATATGTTATTTAATTTTAAGGTATCGTTCGTTAGAAGCTGTGTTTTATTGCCTTGTATTGTTATTGTGTTTGGTGGTACTTCTGGTACTTTAAATATTGGACTGCTTTGTGCAAACTATAAAAAAAAATTGAATTTCGATTTTGTCGAGATATTCAATTTCTGCTTACCAGTTGACATCTTACGTTATTGATACTGGTATCACAATCAATATCTCGATTCATATTTACCTCATGGTTGTCTTCAGTACCACCGACTGTTAACGATAGTATTTCCTCCCTCACTATGCTTTGAAATTCCTTTTTAATCGAAGCCCATGCCAAACTGGAGACAAGTAATTGCAAAGCTTAATTATATATTTTTTTGCATAATTTATATATAAAAATTTTATTAAATTGCAGATCATTTGATTAAGAGCTTATTCTCGGTATTTAATTTATTTTCGTCTTTTGTCATACCAATTTTTGGACGACGAAGAGACAATTAAGAGTCTTTATTTGAACTTAACTGCAGAGGATATTCGGCGCTTTTGAGTACTTTGAAACGTATGATAGTAATCGATCTTTTTTAGTCGCTACGACTTTCCTAATTTGTGGACTTTTAACATTTGTTTCAACATTTTGTCATTGTGTTCTCCAAATTTTTTTTCGTTTCCATTAGCTGCCTAAAGTTTTAATTAGAGTGCGTTATTTAACTTACTTATTCAAAACAAATCCATTTTCTTGTTTTGGGGTTTCTGGTTTTTTAACTGGCGGCTCTTCTTTATTTGTCGCATGTAATTCCTTCATGTAATCGAACATCTTCTCAATTTTATCTTCCAAATTGTTTTCAATTTCCATAACACAACGTCGAACAATTGGGCTATAGCTATCCAATATGAAAAAACTATCACATTTTTAATCAATACAAAATTACAAAAAAACAACTTACGAATTAATATTGGATGTAAAAGGAACATCAAGTGCAGTCGATGTAGAAACATTCATACTTATAATTGACGACCGCGAATCAATTGTGTCGTTATGAACATTCAAATCTGCAGTTTCAATTGGTAAAAGTATTGCGTCGGATGGAAAATTCGATTTCACAGCTCCTACGGTTTGCCTGCAAGAGCCATGGCCAGGCCAAAAATTAAAAATCATCCAAATACGAGAAATTTTAAATTTCTTACTTTAATTTCTCACGTGGTGTTAGACCAAAATCCGTTTGATTAAATTTTTTTCCTTCCACCCGTTTTATTTTGTTAGGCGTACAGAAAGTATTCCTGTGAAATGATGGTTTTTTAATGGTCGAAATTGATCCATTATTAAAACTACGTTTAAGAGGCGTTGGAGTCTTCGATAAACTATTATTCGGACGCAGAGGTTGTGGATAATTCTTTAGTGGAGTACTCGCGTTCTTTTTCTGTAATTAAAATAATTATGCGATGATAAACGATTTACCTATTGCGGCTTAATTGATTCTAATCCGAGCAAATAATTGAAAATATGTAAGATTGCAACTTCTCTTTGATGAATTGACTCTAATGAGTAAGTTCAAGTGCAGTCGTGCACTGTTCTAATTTATACTCTATTTGATTGGTGGAAATGAATTTCATATTACATAATTTGTGTTTTTTTTGTTTAGTCGTAAAAAAGGAAAAGATGAACTAGAGTAAAAAAAATTTGGAGGAAAAAAGTAAAAAGTGAAGCTGCGAATTTGAGGACATACCTACGTAAAGGATGGTTCACCCCTCCATTAAGACAATGTTGTACCGGGGAACATAGAATAAGTAGATTCGAAGCACACTTGTTTGGAGATAAGTCTTTGATTTATGCACTATGCTCCTTATATGTAAAGTTATAGCGGCAGTAATGATTAAGGAATAAAATTGGTTTTTAAGGTTACACATGTTGCAAACATAGAAAAATAAATAAAGCATCACTTTTTCAAGTTAATTTTTATTATTTATTTTTGAGTTGATGCACGAATTGCAGGAATCCGTAATTGACGGCGTTATCCTAAAAACGAATAATTATTTAATCTAAACTTTAAAAGCAATCAACGATTGTGAATCGCATTGCGCTCTTTGATACATAACATTGGTGACGTGCCTTATATGGTAATTGAGATTTTCGCTAATTAAACATGATTGCGGTTTCTTGAAATAAAATCCGCTTTAAAAATTATTCTGAAATTAAAGACATCTCTCTGGTATTTAGCGCTTCAGAGATTTGCCATTTTATATGTCGACAAAAGCTCGATTATTATAGGCTCTATCGAGTACGAACGTTCAAGTTAACAACGAAAGTAGATTGAAGCAACCAAATTAGTTTACATATGTACGTTAAGCAGCATCGATCGAAATAGGATACTCTCTCTACCAAAGTGCTTAGACTTGTATTGTTTTAAAAAGTAAATAAAGAAAAGTGTTTCAAAAAGTAAATGAAGAAAAATGTTTTTGAAGTGATATTTAACAGAAAAGGCATTAAACATTTCTTGACAAATTTTCGCGAAGTTTTTTTCTTGATTTAGGCATGTGTTCCGAAAATTAATTAGGAACTCTCTCACAAGCGCATCAAACCAGAATAGCTGGCATTGGAAGCAGCAATAAAATCCGTTTGGCAGACGGATGCAATCCAGGTAACTAGAAAATTTGAAAGAGATTGTGTGAGCATCTTTACATTTGATACTTTCATGGTTTACAAAAATATAATCTGTAATTTGAACGAAATATTTCATTGAGCACACAACTTCATTATATAGTGGACATTTGTGACACATTTCCTCCCATTTTAAATATAAATGAATGAATGTACTATTTAATAAATATTCTTTCAAAGGAATGACTTCTTTGCGGTTAGTGTAGAAGAGGTGTAGTATTTTGTTGCATACTATAGCGAAAACAGAGTTTTTCGTAACTTCTGTGATACGGTTGCAAACAGGATCTGAAATTCCTTAATAACCATAAATCAATTGCCAAACTTCGTTGTACCAAGCCTTATAAACCGCTGCGGAAAAATCTAATTTTAACGTGATAGTAAACTATCGACACCATAGACTTATTAATAATATTTTCTTACTTATAGTTCGAAATGGATTTACTACCCAATGGCATTGTCAGACGACGCACATTAGAAATTGTGGAAAATAATCTTCGTACAAAAAATTTTTCAATTCATATTGCTGACGGATCGGAAAGGGGTGACAATTACATTGGGATTTTATATAGAGCGACATTTAACGTAGACCGTAAAGAAAAGGACGATAAGAAAAATGAGAATTGCACCGAATTAAGTTTAATAATTAAAGTTCCGCCCGAAAATAAGGACCGAAGGAAGAATTTCTACGCGGGACCATGTTTCAATCGCGAGGCTTTGGCTTATAACGAAGTGATTACTGAATATTTTATTGTTTTTTCTTGATCATTTTCGATTTTTTCATTATAGGTCCTTCCAATGTTCATGCGATTTCAAGAGAGCAAAGGAATCATACCAACCGAAAATGGATTTCATGAAATCGCACATTGTTTTGGAACGATAACCGACGAGTTTTTCGAGGCGGTCTTCTTGAACGATCTTAGAGATGATGATTTTGAAATGTATAACAGGCACGAATATATAACATGTGATCATGTTAATCTTATTATGACAGTTTTGGCGAAATTTCATGCCATCTCGTATGCAATGAAGGTACAGTATTAAACGCTTAAGAATTCCACAGAGCACGTATTTAATAATAATATTTACATCGATTACATTTCAAGTATCGTAGAAATTTTTTTGAGAACATGTGCAAAACTTACGTTATTAAATACGATTGTGTGACAAAGTTTAAGCGTGCCCAGTATTTTAAATTTGAGCGCTGTCTACGTAGGTTTGTTATGGATAAATTTAATTATCATACAGATAGAAATTTAAATATAGAAGTTAATCATTTATTAGTAGGAGTGTTTCAGAATTAAATTTAAATATTTTTTTATCTGTCTGTGTAGCGAAAAATAGGGGCAATTTGTTAGTTTGGCCGCAAATCTCGATAATGCGTTCGTCATCCGCGCACGTATTGTACATTGTTGACTGAATAATCGCTTGCGGATTTCTTGAGATATCAAGGCCATTCCTTCCACTTTCAAAAGCATCATCGTTCCCTAAATCAAGCAGTTCCTACTTAAATAGCATAGGGAAATATTTTCAGTACGAATTTCAGGTTGAAATTGTATTTCACCTCCGATGCTCACTTTCAAAGAACATTGAATTAAAAAAATTAAATTCATTAATGAGTTTAAGTAGTAGTTAGAAGCGGTGTAGATCGATGAAGCAATCTTAATTAATCAAAACAACGAAATAGAAGCAAACTTCTGGACGACTTCCTGCAAGTCATTCAATCTCTTAGTTTTTAAAGAATTAACAGATTAATGGAATCAACCGTTTAACTTCTTGATTAAGACTCCAGTGATTCATCGGGAAAGAGTGTGGAGATTGAGTAGATATATTTAATTAACAGATGACAATTATTTGTACCCTTATATTGGCCGATCTGAATATTCAAAAGTGATGTCCAATGTTAAATATAAATAATATGAATTTATTAATCACAAGCTAATAGACTTTACAACCTTGCAGGATCAATGCCCAGAAAAATTTGCCAAATACAGGGACATAGAAGAAATATTTGAAGGATCTGATCAACGACCAAATATGTCTCACTATATGTCCATGATGACCGACCGAGCTATTGCAACACTCTGTCCAGAAACGCAACAAACTACCATTAATCAAATGAGTAAAATGTTGGAAAAGACCTGTTTCATTGAGCTATTCTTGCAAATCGTAAACGGTGAAGCAGCTGAACCATATGCAGTACTCACGCATGGAGATTGTTGGAATAACAATATCCTATTTAAATACAAGGTCAATGAGAAAAAAAACAAAACGATCTAATATCTATTATATGTTAATTTTAAATACTTTTTCAGAACGGTTATCCCGTTGAAGCGCGCCTAATCGATTGGCAGCTTATGCGATATGCTTCGCCGATTTGTGACATTATGTACTTCATTTTCTTATCAACGTCAAAAGAACAACGAGATAAACATTATTTCGAATTTCTCGACACTTATTACAACAATTTAACATCATTTATAACACGGTACGGTAATCAAAACAACAATTGTAAGAAAAACGTCTAAACTAACTAAAAGAAAATAATGTTGCAGATTGGGGTCGGATCCGTCCGAAATTATGTCACGCAAATCATTCGATGAACAATTGAAACGATTTGGAAAATTTGGATTTTTAGCAGCTTGTTTCATTATGCCCGCTATTACAACATGTGCCGAGGACATACCCGATTTAGATAAAACTGCAGAGAGCAGTTCAAACGGTGAAATAAATTCAAACATATTCCAATCGGAAAGATCAGAGGTTGCGTATAAGGAACGAATGAGAGGAATTATTGTCGATATGGTTCGGTTAGGTTATTTGTGAAATTCAATCGAACTTTAACGTGTAATATAATTTTCTTTTTGCTTTAATTATAATATAATAAAAAATATTAATTCCCAGTAACAAAAACACAACTGCATTTTAATTGTTTTCTTAGTACATGTGTTCGCACCTATTCCGCCTAAAGTTCTTTTAGATCGTATCGCCAATCAGCGATGGATTTGATATCTACATCGCCAAATAGGCACAGGGACTGTAATTTTTATGCTTCCCCAATTTTTTTTCAGTACTTTAAACTAAAAACATTCAACTTACCTGTATATCTAACGAACTGGAAATAATTTGTGGTGTATGTTTCAAAACTGTTGCATATTCGGCAAAACGTAAAGTAGACACAGTTTCACTTAAATCTTCACGAAACGGACTTATGCAAGCCAATAACGTAAGATAGGAAGTAGGTTTCAAAGAATCTAAAATGTAAGAAGAAATAACTTTTTCGTACTCAAGAAGTAATAATTAAAAAATGTTAAACCAATTTTTGTAATAAAAATTTAATTAGCCTACTTTTAATTGGCCTAAAAAAATTTACCTTGTAACACTGAACTCAGTACACTATCCCGATAGGGAATAACTTTTCGTTTGTTAGCCAACGCTTGAAGAACTTTCCCAATCGAAAGTAGCCCTTGATTGATGTGTACTCCTTCGGTAAGGGCTACACCTTGGTGTCCCGTTCGTCGAACTCCTTCGGAACCAGCCAAATCAACTAGGTGCAATAGCGAACTTTGAATTTGATTATTTTCGGTCTTTTTCTGCATATGAATTGTAAATATTGCATGAGATCTTGAACTTTCTGGATTCATTTTAGTCGGTCGAATATGGCGACATTTATTGCCTTGCATTAAGACGGCTAGTCCTTCGTGCGCATTTTCAATAATTTTCTTTTTTCCACCGCCGAATTTGAAGCCTGTTGGAAAAAATTTGAGTGGATAATTCGATTGAGCAAATAAATGAAATTAATGATATTGAAAAAGATTTGATCGGTATCAGTAATGATTTTTTGTTATTAGAGAAATTGTAAGTGGGTACGAGGGGCGAAATTGTAATTGACTCCAATCGTTAGTACACAAGGAAGCGCAGGTTTACATGGAGCTAGTTTTAAAAATGCTTAATATCAGTTCCATTAATAATCGTAGCTTGAACTTGCCGACTTACTACGCAGCAATATCATTGGCTAAATTATTGACTATTCAAATTGATTTCAATAATTTAACGGAAATAAAACCTCGAAGTGGTTTGTATAATTACTTTTTATGCCTTGGTTTTTTAAGCGTTTTAAACTTATACAATGTTTTGTGAATCTCGATTGTTGTATTATTTTTATCGCTTTTAACGCTTTTTGGTCAACTCAATATCGCGAGTTCGTCTGCTAGATTCGTAATTGCAATGACGTCAAGGTTGTCGAGCTGAAACTTGAAACTCACAACTAAATAAATTAATTGTTGCATTCAAAAACATTCGTAAGGTTTAATACAAGGCGCTCCAGCTGAAGCTGTTATGCCCGGAATACGAAGAACACAACAGCTGCGGTGTCCGAGTGGTTAAGGAGATGGACTTGAAATCCATTGGGTTCTACCCGCACAGGTTCGAATCCTGTCCGCAGCGGAATTATTTTTTATTTATAAATTTCACTAAGAAATCTTCTCAAATTTTTTTTTATATCTAAAAGATGCGGATCCAAATCTTTGGCCCTTTTTGAAAGAACAGTGCTTCATTTATTCATGCCAAGAACATGAGCGCGATATGATAGCATCGATTAGTCACAAAAACAGAGTACTTCTCGTACTACCGTGGATTATCACTGCCCTGTATTACGGTGTGATATTCCGACGAAGGTAAGTGAATGAGGACAGTAAAACTTATATGTACAAAGAAATTTCTTTAATTTACAGACTACATCTGGCTTGGTTTGAAACAGTTGTACGATCCATGGTCTACACTACACAGCTTCATGCTTTTTCTGGCGTTACACAGACTAGCCGACATTTAACTGATAGGTACGTTGTCGATACGTCGCTTGTAACCGATACAAAACACCGCCTCTTTTAGATTAGTTTTGGCGGGACTTCTCATCTACATTTTATTCGGTTCGACGCTATTCCAGAGTCACATGGTCACGACAAATATGGTCTTTGCGACAAAACCCATTTGGGACGAATCGTGTCAAATCTCAGATGTAAGCTATCTATTTTCCGAAATGGGATATGGCATAGGAACGAAATGCATGAATGAAATCAGGGATGGAACATTTACGATTCGAATTTGTTTGATAGAATGCGAAATGGCAGTGTACTTACTTCATTTTACCTCAAGCGCTATTCGTTTTACTTACGAACTTATTCTAGGTCACTGGTGGATAAATTCCCAACAAGATACGGCTTACTCTTCGATCGACTATCACTGCTAGACATTTGGCAAATATTTACAAACAATTCATCGAATAAAAATTTGATCGAGTTTGGAATGATTAGTAAATTTCTACAGCATATCCAAGGTAGGAGCTATAGGTAATCAACGTGTGATCGGCAATTATTCGTCCAATTTATAATCCTCAGTGTTTCTTTTTATTCGAAGGAACGTTGTGTACGATGATCACACCGTACGAATGGACTGGTATTTTCTGTACTCGTTCTTTTTTCGACTTATTGCTTGCGGATCTTCAGTGGCTTTTTTTGTATTTTTGTGTGAACATTTTGTTTATAGGAAAAATAATAATATAATAAAATTTGATTTTATAATGTAGCCAGTGGTCGGGTTTTCTCAACTCCAACAACATGGTTGGCACAGCAGTAATAAGTAATAGCATTCGAATGAACAACTTGATTTTCACTTAAAAATATATAAAAACTAAAAATTACCCACAGATTCAAATATCAATGTTTTCTGTATGTATTAATTGCAAAAATTAATAGAGGTGATCGAAATATATTGCCGTTTCGTGATCCGATATTTTTTAAATTCATTGATTTTACTTTGTTGTTGTAATAAAAAATATTGTGATCGCTTTAAAATAAAATTGCTACCCTGAACAGCTTATTATTTACGTTTCAGACTAGTACTCGTAGGCTCCAAAAAGGGAAAAAAACTGCCAACCTCACAGACATGATAGCGAAGCCATTTGCAAAAAAAAGCTCAATGTGGATGGAGCGGTGTGGGAGAAATGTGTTTTGGGAGTTCGAAGTTGGGATCGAGACATTTTAAAATCCATATCTCCTGAATCGTTTACGTCACAAGGTTCAAGCAAGGTTAATGTTTGTACGTATATCAAGGGAGTATGTTGCAAATAAAATTTTCAGCAGGGCAGTGCGCGGCTGAAAAACATTGAATTATGATATCTCGCGTACACATTACGCAGGAAAGATGTTACTTTGTATATGATTAAGGTTATAGTGGTGTAAGTCAGTTAAACCTCATTTTAAGAAATGCTTTAGTTGGCGATGAATGGATTAAAATAAGAATGCAACTCACCTTTTACGTTGATCTGCTCATTGCTATCCTCGCCGAGTAAGTCGTAAACCTTTTCGTTGTAAATTTCTACAAAAGATGCCGATATTACGGGCCTATTTTCAAGCTCGCCGCGAAGTTCAAAGATATCGGACAGAGCTCGGGGCACAACTCCAACGGATTCTCCACTGAAATACTTTTGGAAACTGTTGCAAAATACAGGCTAGATAAAAAAAAAACATGAAATACTGCACCTCCGTATGAAGGCCCATTGTAAACGTTTTCCCGGTCCCCGTCTGGCCGTAAGCCAACGTCGTACAGTAGTAACCGTCCAGAGTCTTCCGGACTAGCGGCTTGACCAAATCATCGTACAATTCGCGCTGACTAACATCCGGCCCCAGGGCATAGTCAAATGGGTACGACCGTCCATTCACTACGATAATCTGTAAAATGATTGCAGATGTTTTGCTTTTAGCGATAATTTGCACAAAACTTTCAAAATTAGCGCTCACATTTTTAAGGGACGGATGGTAGCTGACTACAGTCGGCAAAGTTTGGTTGCCGTTTTTGTGAATAAACGGACGTTCACGAACAGCTATTTTTACAGCCCCTTCATCTTCTGATATCATGTTTTCTATATTAGTTTAATAATGTATTAATTGAGGAAGAAATAAATACAGTTTCATGGGACAAGAAAACAAACACAAAACTTCAAACTTTAACTGACAACATGAATTTGATTAGTGGTGCGATTCTTGTATTCGCCCATCCACTCAGCAGAGCAGTTCGTTTAATAGGATTGACAGCAGTCTGTACTAAATTTTGAAAAATTATCAACGTTTCATTTTAAATGTATATTTTTTAATTGAGATGAAGAAAAGAACAAGTAAAATTCTTTGCAGCTGCTTTATAAAAAATCTACAGTTATGGTAAAGAATGCAAGTACCGGGAGAATTGAATAATCACCCTTATTTTGGAACCCGTTGGTGGGAAAGTGAACTGCTAGTGGACGATTTACTTTCTAGAAAATTTGAAGCTTAAAATCTTGAATGAAATAATCGCGTTTTAAAAGTTTTTTGTTAGAAAGCAATTGGCATTAAAAAAAGAAAAATTCTCACATTTACTGTATTTCAATTTTGGAGATTATTCTGCTCATAAATAGGATTTCAAACACCTGGAAAACACATATCCTTAAAGTATGTAGATAAAGCAGTTTCCGTACGTTTTCAATGCTCGCATGTGCCGTGAATAGGAACCGAATGTGAACCGCATAGTTGGTGGCAATGGAAAATCCGGTGTTTTCCAGAATAAGCGTGAATATATATAACTTCCAAGACATTAAAACATAATCCGTTGTCCGGTATTAGGTTGGCAACTTTTTAAGGGACAATTCCTTGATATTTTATTTTTTTTAAGGATACCGAACTGAACTTAGGAGGTTAGCATTTAATACACAGTAGTGTTCAGTTCAGTCAGCTTAGAAATGAGAGGTCAGAAATCGCCGAAGCAATGTTTTCAAGACCTAGTACACTACCAATAGACTACACCCGGCCCTAAATCGAGAAAAATAAAAGTTTTACAGGGTGCGTCAATGTTCAATATCCGCAGAGATACAGGGTGCTAAAGAAAAAAATTAAATTTAAAATATATTGTTATTTTTTCGGTTGACTTTAGGTAATTTTCACACATCTTTGTGAGCGACAGAGCAGCACTTTTCCATTTTCCCTGATTGATTGTCGCGTTCACATGGGAAAATCTTGTGTAACCACAGAACGATTTACTTCTGGTATTCCTGAAGCTGCGCTAAAATCCAATTCGATTTTACTGGCACGATAGCCTAAATAGCCACAGATATTTATTGGATTGCATTAGTTTATTTAAAGTACAGCCCTCTCAATTCAGGGGACAATGGATTTATGTTTTTTTAGTAACCCTTTTTTCCAATTTCCACTCTATCGTAAACCGACCATGAAACAATGTTTGCCCACAATTAGAAATAAAAAGCACATTTTTTTATTATTGTACTTTTTTATGTTATATTTATTATATTAATTCAATACAGTAGTTCTACAATTTAATTAAATTTTTTCCATAATTATTTTATATAGATTATAATGACACATTTAATAATAATAATTTATTTATTTGTTATGAAATGGTTTAACTATTTCCAGTTTTATATTTTGTTTTCATTTTTTTCTCATTTTATTTCCTTCCTGAAGGAATACTTTTTTAACGAAATTATGGTTGGATTCATTTTTACCGGAATAAATAATTTCTTATACCAATTATTCCAATGA
Organism: Beris morrisii; assembly: GCA_951812415.1. Lineage (NCBI taxonomy): Eukaryota > Metazoa > Arthropoda > Insecta > Diptera > Stratiomyidae > Beris > Beris morrisii. Next base: position 165,336,613 of record OX638310.1, on the reverse strand, counting down.
TTTTGTGTTTTGTATCGGTATTTTTTTCGAATTAAACTTTTTCAAATTTCCCTTTTTTTGCAATTTTCATTGCGGAAAAAAGATTATTTCAATTATTTTGTTTTGGTAATACGTTTATATAAGTTGCGATATTATAAAATCGATGACGATGCAAGCACGTCATTTGAAAGTTTGCATTTTTATATCGAACAAAACACCAATTTAATTTTTATTTATAATAAATATTTCTTTATCGAATAAAATAAAAATGAATATAAATACATGGTAGGTTGGGATAATTTATTGAATTTTCTTATACATTATTTTTTTTCTTATAACACAAATATTGTAATATAATTTAATTTGTTTGATGTTTTATCGTATTTTTGAACGTTTTGTTTACTTTTCATTTAAAACATAAATAAAATTGTATAATAATGCCAATTAGATTTCGGTTTCAAACGTATTATATACACTTATGACACTTAATATTATATATTTATTATATAATTTAACTATAATTTTTTTGGTTTCATTAATTTTTGTTTGAATTTCTGCTTGCTTGATGATTTTCTTATAGTGGTACTAAACGGTATTTTGTTAACTACTATAATACACATTGATTTAAATTTACGCTGTATATATTTGGATTGTTATTTAGCGATTAATTGCTTGTTGTTTTTGTTTCTGCTTTAATTAAAAATTTTGAATTTATATCGCTCTATTTTGATTCTAAATCGCACTAAATTGTCCTAAAAAATATAAAAATGGTATAGAAATTATATTCAAAATTGTTACGTTTCTTAATTAAGTTTAAACTTAAATGTAAATAGTTTATAACATAACTATATAAATGAAATTTTATTTCTTTTAAGTTTCATGTTATTTTGTTTGGAATACATACTTAAATAATAGCAGTAAATAATTTCAGATTGATTTTATTTCACTCAATAAAAACGCAGACACTAAAAATACATTGATTATATTTTGTGTTATTTCGATTTTACGGTGGTTTATTTGATTTGTTCCTGTTACCATTTTGAATAATTATATGTTTGTTTCTAATATGAATTTTGTGCTGGTTTTGTAGCATGTCTACTTTGAACGTTACTTTATTGAATTTAATATTTTGAATCTAGGCCATTTATCTGCATTTTCTTTGTTTTTAAAATGTTTCTTAATATTTGCTTACGATGTTTGTTTCTTTTTTTCGTTAATTTTTAATTTTATTCATTGTTAAATTAAGCAACGCAATTATTCATATGAAATATGTATTTAAAATGGCGATCGACTATGTCCCAAAAACGAAATTTCTTTAGACATAAAGCAGTCTTGCTGAAATTTTTTGCTAAACGTCTAAGAAGGTTTTTGTTAGCCTTATTTGCAACCTGGCCTTTGTTGCCGACAATATTTGTAAGCAAAGTTATACTTGTCTATACATTTTCAATTTTTTTTTCTTGTATGTTTACACCTAGCCGGCATAAACTAGACATGTAACTTGAAATAGACATTATTTTTATGGTTACATTTTTTTTAAATTACGAATTTATGGATACTTTATTTTATTAGAGTTCAGTTAATTTTTGTAACTTTTGTAGTAAAGCTGTAACTAATTAGAATTTTTGATTTTTGCCTATATGAATCGAAAATTCTGTAAGTTTTATAGTAAAATACTTCATTATTAGAATAATAAAGTAAAATGGATAGTATAGAAGAAATTTATGAATTTATTTCCTCAATAATTTGTACTTGAATTTTACATTTATCCAGATTAGAGTAGTGATTAAAATTTATATACAAAATAACAACAACATTGCTGTTTTTACGATTCTTTATAGCTTTTTTCAATAGATAGTAGGCTAGATTAGAGAATTTATCGCGAGTGGGTGAACTACTGAGCTTACTGGGTTAACTATTCCGGTTAAAATCTATATTCTAGCCTACTATCTACAGGGAAAAGGAATAAAAAATAACAAAAACAGCAATATTGTTGGTGTTTTCAATGTAAATTTTAATCACTACTCCAATGTGGATAAATGCGCAAAAAAACACACCTATTATATCGGCTTTCTAAGTGGCATGAGATTTGTTGAACAAAAAATGTACAAGTTCAAAATCGTTGTTTTAGAGGCATTGAAAAGTACCACTGAGCATTTTTTGGTTAATAAATACACAAAAATATGTAGCACTCAGTGGTGCTCAATCGAAGTTTTCAGACATTTTTACACCGAAATCGAGCCTTAATTAAGAATGGTTAGTAAAATGGCTCGAAATTTCACTAACTTTAGTTGTAATGAACATAAGTCCACCGTTTAGTCGAGTTTTACATGTAGGAACTGCGATGTTTAGACATTGCTGAATATATTGCCATATATTTATATCTTCCAACCTGTTCAATGCTCAGTATTTCAAAGTTACAGCTACTTCCAATTACTGTGACATTGTTCCAACCAGATCCAAGTACCCTACAGATATTTTTCCTCTTTGTGGAAAAGATTAAACCCGACTGGTCTTTTCGCACAGAATCAACGATCAACTCCTTCTCATCTGTACTTCGAAAGGTAAAAATCTCATAATATTCCACCGCTGGGATAAAGAGGACCAAATTTGTGTGCTCCTCGATAAGCAGTTCGGCTCCATATCCGATCATTTTGCAGATGTTAAGAATGCCTATAAGAACTGGCACATCTTTCTTGTGACCAATAGTTGTAGTGCGGTACGGTAGCTCCTTTGTAAAGAAAATTTAAATAGAATTTTATAGAAAGCCATCGTATGGAGTGTTCCGCTCATCCTTGCTTTTATCTGTGTACAAAAAATGGAGTTTCATTCGAATTTCACATCAATAATGGAGTAATTCAGGGCGCGCAAAGTTTATTTAGTTAAAATTAACATCTTTACTACTGATTTTCATTCTCTTGAGTTACAAAATTAATTTACTAACAGCCAGTTTCTATGCTATTCCCGCTTAATTAATTATTCATAGATATGAAATACAGCGCAATTTCGATACCTTTCACAACTTACTATTTTGATTGGTAATTGTAAAGTTCTTTTTTTTTTTTTTTAATATTGTTCTATTTCTTTTCCAACAATATAATATACAGAGAACGATTATTATTAATCTGATTGAATGAATTTACGTCCGCTCATTTTTTTTTCAATTTAACTTTACATATCAAAAATTTAGTTTTTTTTGCAAAAACCGACATGGACTAAGTTATTTAAGTAAATTTTAATGTTGACGATTAAAATTATATTAGAAAGTATGAAAAAAAGTCCAATTTTCACAACTACTTTGCAATGTTGAAATTTCGTTACTATTTTTGCCATATTTTGTAATACAATTTCATCGTTTCAAACGTAACAAAATCTATCACTATTTTATGCATGCAATGTTTTTCTAAAACAAAGTGGTTAAATTTTTGCATATTTTTGAAGGTCCCTTTAACATTTTTTATACATTTACTTAAGTTATTTTTATATTCATATAAAAAGTTTAATTTATTTATAATTTTTGTTGGGGTGCAGATTATTTTATGTAATATTCAGTTTTATATCTAATGTTGGTATGTAAATTATTTTATGTAATATTGAGATTTATGTTTAATGTTGGTATGTAGATTATGTAATATACGTTTAATGTTGGTTATTTTTATACGATGTGAAACTTACATTCTAAATTCTGGATTAATAATATTTTTATGGTTATGCTTTTACGATTGATAGTAATTGAATAATGGAAACACACAATACTAAGTTCATTACGACATTTAATTGTTTAGATTTATAATATTATTATCTCATGTGAATTTAATATTGTGTTATTTTGGGTGTATTTGTATGTGGTTTCTGTCAATCGTGTATTTTGTGTGTGTTTGCTTGAATGCTGTTTTGTGATAATCGTGACTTATATTTAATAAATATTTTGACAATGTTAAATGAGTAAATTTGTTGTTTTTATGACATTTATAAGATTTTTAATAGGTTAATATTACACAAATATATGATGATAGATTACTTGAAAATATTATAATGTAGTCGTCTTGAAATTTGATCATGTTTCTTTAAATTAAAGCTTATTCTTTAGAACCTATTAACTATAATTGTTCCGTTCTATATGAATAAAGAATTCGTAAAATATGGCAGCGCGGAATAACCTATGCCCCTATTTCGAGCATGGCCAACATCAGAGAATTGCTCCTCTTTCAAGGGAATAATTTAATATAATGAAGTATTAAAGGAATCATATCCCCAAAAAGTACACTCACTACTATCAAAATGTTTTAAATAAATTCAATTGATCGTGCTTGGTGTTACCAGTTAAGCTGTATATTTTTTTTACCGTTAAGTCTTACAAAGATGGCCGAAAAATGTAAAAAATTAAAATGACATTATTTTATCAATGGTGCAATTGAATAAATGCGTAATGCTTTTATATTAGACTGGATACAGCTTGCTAATATTTTACTATTTTCGCTAACCAATGGAAGTAATTCTCAAATGTTTGTATGTTGACATATTTTTCTTTTAATATTTGACAACACATTGTATACATACAAAATTGTAAATATGTCGATAATTTGGACAGCATATTTCTTAGTCGGTCATTTTGAACATATATTTGAATATAAACTAATATATAATGAATATGGTCAAAAGACCATTTTTTCTGTATGTATCATTGATGATTGAATCGAGAAGAGATAAAAGTATTATTTTTATTTGAATTTAATTTGGAATTGGTTTGAATTTTGCCTTGATATAAAAATTGTACGTTAGGAACAAAGTCCTTTGTTACTAAGAATTTTGAACAAATAATTACTTAGGTTTCTTTTAACCTTTCCAAAAATCTGTTGCTTAAATCTGATGTATGTTTTTAAAAGTTTTGGTTCTATTGTAAAATGTTCAACTGTCTCACTTCATGAATTTATTCCATAACTTCAAAACTGCACATTTGAATGCATTAGTTTGATATCAAGAACTCGTCGAAATTTAAAAATAGCCTTAAAATGCGTTAAATAATAAATATGAAAAAATAAATATTAATAATGAAAAAAAACATTTGACGGAGCTCAAAGCTCAGCTACTAAAGTTTGTATTAGACTACATGTCATTTTATCATATTTTTTTTCTTTGTTGACAAATGCAGTCAAACAAATCATTAAATTTTTGTTTCCTAAATTGTTTTATTTGAAACAAGATCTATTTTGCGTGATAAAGTTTATTTAACTTTTTGTAAGTTTTTTTTTTGATGTTATGACATGCAGTATAAATAAGCTTAATTAATTTCATTATTATAGGCTTTCCGGAAATGAAATTACTAGCTTTTCAGTCAAATTTGGGCGAGAAAAATAAAAATTTAAAAGTAAATAAAAACTAAATTTTAAATATAAAAATTATTTGATCGAGTTTTGATTACTCACTAAATGACGGTCGAGTGTTAGCTGCTCAATGCTCCTAGAAAGCCTCTAATAGTGGAGCGTCATCTTTTCTAGTGAGCATAAACTAATTAAATCAGATTTGACAAAATGTTGTAAATCTGATTTAATCAAAATATAAAATATAAATACAAATGAACGAATTTTATTTCCAATTATTGTCGATAAAGTTTAATACATTTTGATGTCGATAGTGCTACTGTTATTAACTTTAACGAATTTCAAAATTTCATCAAAAATGTAGCACCAAAACCAGCTAGTCAAATTCTCTGCTATTTTTCTTAGATATATTATTATTGTTCATTATTACAAAGGATCTTGCTGATTTCGTTAGGCTTTCTTTTGTCCGAAATTCATTTCTTCTACTTAATCTCTTATCGCAATTTTCATAATCATCAAAACACTTGCATTAATTTAGTTATTTTCAAATATTATCATATTGCCAAAATTGACCGATATAATATAATGCCAAAATTGACCGACATTTGAATATTGGCAAAATTTTGATATTTGTCTCGAAAGAAAGCAAACATTTCTTGAGAGTTCTTTCTTAATCTGAACGTGTTCAGGAATTTTTTGTCCATAAAAGGAATTAGATTGCAAGTTCAATTGTTTCTACACCACCCAAGAGGAGAGAAACTAATTTTTGCTGATATACATTATAACTAAGGATTATTTTTTTTTGTAATACCTTCCGGTTTGATGTTTTGATGTTAAAAACCGGTATGTCTTACTTTTGTCTACTTTTGTTTTGTGTTGTTGTATTGTTATAATCAAAACTTAATTATATTGTCTAAATGATTAAAAATTTGTTAATTTCAGTCTTTTCGAATGAGGTAGTCTCCATCAAACTTCAATCTTCGTGCGACTTAAAGGTCCGAAAAGGGTGTTGAACGAATTGTTCTTGAATTGTATGTACAGTAGTTCTTGTGATTTTCTTGAATAATTTTATTATTACAGAAGTTGTTACCAAGTAACCCCTAATACTTCTTCTGTCTCCAGCTATTTGGGTTGAGACTGTGTGCCCAATTCACGGGATTAAATAAGAGTTTCAGTTTTTCTTCTAATAAGCCAATATCATAAAAATTCTCAAAATTGTAAAAATTTTTCAGAAGTACTGGAGTTCTCTATTGAAAATTGTCAAAGCAAATATGCAGAAATTTCGTACCATTATATTATAGTATATAATTGCCAAAATTTACACTTTTCGGTATTGTCAAATTGTTGGTATTGAGATAAGAAGTTCTTCTTTCATTGCGTCGTTTCATTATCAAAATCAGGAACTATTGTAACAATTTTGTTAGTATGTTCGACTGTTTCTACACCCCCAAGAGGAGATAAACAAATTTTCGCTGACAGACAATGTAACTAGGGACTATTTTTTCGGTAGCTAAAGTTCCATCCGGTTTGATTGGTAAAGTCCGGTAAGTCTTAGCTTCGTAATCTTATTGCCTTCGAATTTAAAAAAAAAGTTAAAATATTCAAAACATAATTACATTGTCTAAATGATTGGAAAATTTGTTTATTTCAGTCTATGCGAATGAGGTAGTCTCCACCAAACTTCAATCTCCTTGGGACTTAAAGTATGTTGGACGAATAGTTCTTGAATTGTATATACGTTGTGAATTAATTCAATATTTTTATTATTATAAATGTTGTTACCGAGATTTTTGTAACCCCTAATACCTCTTTTGTCTCTAGTATGCATCATTCTATTATCCGAATCAGAAACCACTGTGACCATTTCGTTGGTATGTTCGACAGTTTCCACGTCACCCAAGAGGAGACAAACAAATTTTCGCTGCCGGACATTTTAACCAGGGATTATTTTGCCTTTTGCCTTTAAAAAAAATAGTTAAAATAATCAAAACATAATTAAATGGTCCAAATGCTTGGAAAATTTGTTTATTTCAGTCTTTGCGCGAACGGAAAATAGTAAGAGTAGTGTAATTTTGTATAGTGTAATTTTGAAATTTTTTTATGTTTGAACTCTGAAAAGAATCGAGTTCAATGTACATATTTCAACTCTACAAAATTAACGACTTTAATTTCAGTTGTTGCAAGGTAGTTCACAAAAAACTTTTTAGAAAACAAAAATATTCCAAAAGGTTTTCCGAAAGACCATTATCACAGCTAAAAATGTACGTAGGGTCAGTTTGTTATCATGGTTTTGATTTTCGATGACAAGTGGTCCTTAACTGAGGATTTTCATTGAATTTTGCTGATTGATTTTTCAGGAATTTCAAAATTTTGAAACCATTGTTTTTCGAGTTTCAAAGCAATAAAATGAAATTTGAGCGTACTGAAGCAATCCCTAATGTGCTAGCAGGAGTTAGATAAGCCACTCAGCTTACTCGATATTTATTTCAAGGGCAATGGGTAAAGTCAAAATTAGGTTTTTGAATCGAGCTAAAGAGCCAATATTTTACGAATTTATCGTAACACCAATTACCATTCATTACGGATACGTTGTTGTTCTTTCTTGCGTCTCTTATTTCTTAGTAATATTTAAGATTATTCCTGTAATTTATATGAATATAATATATGCAATTATTAATTTAACACTCGAAATTAAAATAATTCTCGCGTTTTTCTCTCCAATTATTTTATGTGCGAATTATCGCTAAAATATTATATAATATTATATATGAATATTTAATGTAATAGTTATGATTATAAATATGTAGATAATAATTTACTATGACACTTACCATTCATTGTTCTTTTTTGTGCTTGACGCTTTTTTTTTTGATGTGATTTTTGAATTTTTTTGTGCTCGAAGCATTTTTTGTGTTTTTGATTTTTATTAGTACACATTTCCATGACACTTATATTTGATTAGAATTACATTTATGTATTTGAATATGATGATAATTTATATAATAGTATATTTTTCTTATTATGTTTAATATTTTTTATTCTATAATTCATGTTAAAAATGTTAAAGGCCAAATTTGTTCCGATCATCTTCAGTTTCATATTTGAATTTAATAATTTATTCCTCAAATCATGCGAAATCTTAAACACCACACCATGAAATTTCTATTCCGAATTTTAAATATGAAAAACATAAAAATATAAAACCAAGCACTTCACAAATTATTTAAACTTTGATAAAATTATTTCGAACAAGTTTAAATATTTCGCCGCATCCATATGGGGCTCAATATTTTTTTTTATGGCTTGGCATAAACATTTTTCTAAATTATTCCAAATAATTTTACGGATAGGTATTTTGAAATGTTTAAAGTAACATAATTAATTTAAAAAAAAATTAAAAATCGTGGATGGATATCAAAAATTCCAATAGTTAGTTTAAAATTTCGCGTGCAACCATCACTTTGTTTCTAGAATACAATGTAATTTGTTGTTAATATTACGCACAAAATTGTAAAAAAAAGATAAAATCCAATAAGAAATTAAAAAGACATACAAAACTTATTGTAAACTTTAACCGCGAATCCCCATCAAATGGTTTAGGAATTCATGTCGAATCTCTGCTGGATTTTAATTTTAAATATTTTGTATACCATACATTGTTTAGAATTTTTTTTTATATATGTTTTTGAGCTGTTTTACGTAGTGCCAATGTTTGTTTTTTTTTTTTAATAATCGTGAGGGTGATAATAACATTTGTTTTTATAATAAACGCTTAAATACGTTGAATAATAGTTACACAGTATATAAGAGAATAATTTTCATGTCTAGTTCTGCCGTAATTTCAATTTAATCTGGATTTTAATTGTTTGATTCACTATTGCCTTTCATTATGCAAAATTTCTAAAGTTATGCTTATTGTTAAATATTACGTTTAATTTTAATGGCTAAATTCATCAATTATTTTTTGTTTTTCATTTCTTTTTTTTAATTAAATAACAGTCCTTTGTCACACATAGGAGAGACTATTTATTATTATTATAATTTTTGTTTATTAGTATCACTTTTATAAATAACCAAGAGTTGCATACGTTTTAACGAACGTTCCATCCGATGATGTAGTTAAGTTTCTGTTGGTAAATTTAAAATTAATAATTAATATTTTTCAAAAATAGAAATTATACAAGATGTTCGATTGGAATTCAAGGAAGTTCTGCTGAAACTAGATGAACAACTGGATTTTTGGACCGAGGAAATGTTGTAGCGTTACTTGTATTGAAAAATATAAACTCTTGTGTTTTTTTTAAACAATTTTCAACCACATTTAAAACCCTTTCTCTATAACCATAAAATTTTAACGGAATCATGAATTAAATTTTTTCGGCTTGTGAAAGAAGACATCAACATCATTGTTTTCATATTATTCCTTCTCATAAGTAAAAGTCCAATCGCTGAACGAAACAGCTTACCTACTTGCAAACAAGGTCTTACTTGTAGAACTAGTCTCAGCATCGGATTTCAAATTAAAACCTATAGTAACTTGTAAAACTATCTAGAGAATCAACCCAGATAACTAAGAGGTGTTAACACGATTATTTTAGCGCTGAAATTTGACCGACTTAGCAAGGACGAGATTAAAAAGAGAAAGAAAATTAATCGAATATGTAATCAAGGAGTAATAGGTACGACTTACATGTAACCATTACAGAATCGATTCTGTAAGCATTACTGTTCCTACTGGGAGTCAAAGTTTACCAAGAGGCGATATCACCAGGCGAAGTAGTAGTGTAGTCTTCATAGACTGATCTGATATCGAACACATCTTTGAACTTTATATTTTCTGTATAAACTTAAACTAATTAATGTAAAGAAATGTTTTTTTTCAATCGAGCATCTTACATAAATTATTATTGTGTTCTGTTTAATGAAATGTTCGAAAATTCAATTAAAATAACGGTGCACTAAAAAAGTAAAATGAACTAAATTTAATTAAAAAAACCTCGTTAAAATTATTTAACTAGGTAACAAATACAACAACAATCTCGATTAAACAGTAGCCTTTAATGAAATGATGAATTTCTATTTATATTTTACTTAGAGATACAATAATTAGAATTTATGCGTACAGAGGAGAAGGGAGATGAATCCGTGAATGGATTAGTTCAAGGATTAAGTAGAAATTTTCAAAATAAGCCCATAATTCGTGAGCAGAAAATTATATGCCCATCCAATTTTAGATTTTTACTTTTCTCGAAAAACTGAAAGATTTTAGTCATATTTTATCTTACTATTGTAGATGCCTTCCACGTTACCTATTACAATAGTTAAAACCAGGTTTTATTTTAAAAATAAAATACTACAAGATAAAAACACGATTTTTTAAAGGACATTTGTAAGGTCATGCACTCAAAAATGAATAGGGCGATTCTTGTCACATAGAACATTTTATTGGCAAATTATCTATCTAGGTTGCGAGGTATTCCGCTTGTAATGAATTTCGTCTTACGAATTTATATGAAAAATGTTGATATTGTTGCTCGGCACGCTCTCAAGTTACCGTGTGTTCGAGTGAATAGAGAAAAGGATTGCAACCATATTTGCCGATTTATTTTTTCGCGAATATAATAATATATATATATAATATAATATGTAGAAATTTCTTTTAAACTCTTGGCTTCTTGTCGTGGAATTTTTTATCCCTTAAAGGACTATTAAATTAGTTCCATCTTTTGACTTCTCAAGAATTAGATATCATCAATATTGGAACTTGTGAGTCCTGATGAGATGATCGCTTTATGATGTGAAATTTGCTTAGCGAATATAAGGAATGATTTAGGACCACAACTCTAAATAATTGCGGCTTTTCCTTGTTTTATGCAGTTAACTCTTATATAGAGCCTGTGTGTACAACCAATTATATATGTATGTAAAATTTTTGTCAAAATGTCAGTAAAATTTTTATTAAGGACAAGAAGCACCAAGAGTTATACTCTCTACTGAATCACCGTTGTTTCTTGGAATTCCGTGCCTCCAAAATGACGGTTAAAGGCTTGTAACTTGAACCTGCTTTCATTCTTCGGCATTGAACATATTATTATAGGAAATTTTGGTTTGTTACATTAATTGCTTAAGGTGGATGGAGTGATAGCAGTTTGTAAATGTGTTAATTAAATCTTCACCATTTAAATATTAAGTGAAATGGTATGGGTTTGTTATTTGATTCTGATTATGTAATTTGAATATGATTCTTGAAATATTCTACAAAATAATTGATCTAATATAGGCAAACAATTTCGATAACAAAAAAACTATTAACGAACATACGCTAAAGTAAACTGTTCCTAAAATCGTACCTTTTAAGAATAATTTCATTATTAAAAAATAAACAAAGTCAAACTAGAAAAATAAAAAGTGCTATGAATTTATATCATAAATAAAAAAAATTTCAAATGTCCACTGAAATAAGAATGTTTAGACGCACCACACGGGCTTGAACGATTAAAACCACAAAGTTTAAACTAAAGCGCAGCAGTGGGGTTTAGGGTTTGAATCAGAAGAAGATTAGATTTCGTTCAAATAATAAGGTAGAAAATTAAACTTGGTTTTCTTATCTATAAAATAATAATTTATCTTGAAGATCGCTATTATTACAGTATTATTAACTCCGGTAGAGAACAAATTAAGATAGATTTATTTTGTAGTGAATGTAGTGTTTTGGGTTTTCTCTAATTTCAGTGGACTAAAAAAATTAAAATTTGGTTTATGTCTTGAAACAGTTTTTAAAAACTCTTAGATAAGAAAAGAGAAATGTTTAACTTCACATGACATTTACTTCCTTATACCTTTGAAAAACTTACTCGTCTTCCCATGGACAAACGGTATTACGGTCGGTCTCACCTTCCTTTGCTGATTGTGGGGGTAGTGCAGAGGCACCACCACCCGCCGCTCCATCGTCCTTCGCATCCGTTTTTTTCGCGTCCGAATCGCGCTTTTTCCTCCGCTTTTTCGGTTCTTCGGTTTCCGGTTTGATATTTTCGCTGCAATCGGGTTCTTCGTCAACTTGATCCGGTTCGATTTCGGCTAAGGGTGCCAGGGATGGGGCTGGAGTTGGAGCAGGTGCAACACAACCGGGCGCTAAATTCGCTTCGACATCCTCGATGGTGTAGGTGTAGTCGTCGATTTGTTCGCCGAATTGTGCACCTTCTTGATACTCTTCGGTCGTTGGTGAGAGCTCTTCCTGCGGAACGATATCGTCAAGCGATTCATCGAGACCAAGCATTAGTTGCGATTGCGGCTTCTTCGAATCGGTTTCTATTTCGACTGTTATGGTTTTCGCTTCGGCTTGCGTCTCTGGCACGATTATTTCGGGTAACGGATCGGGCGTTATTTCTTCAGACGATTCACCCACTGGACAGACAACATTGATGGTGGGCGTTGGTCCTTGCGAGGGAAACTTTTCACACAGTAAAACGACGGTTGGATTTAAATTTGAAATTTCACTTTCGTTAATTTTACTTGAGTTCATAGAGTTTTCGTTTGGTGCTTCTTTGAATTTCACAGCACTTGTGCACTTTTCCACTGGTTCCTGCGCAGCTAAATGTTCGTCCTGAGTTTGAATGGACGCCGAAGATTCTTCAGTCGCCATCATGCTGGACTCGTCCTGAACGTCAAAGTTGGGCTTTTCTGGCAGAGGATAGGATGCTTGATCCTCAGTGTGGCAGAATGCAGTTGGCGATGGTGTAGTTGAGGTTCGCGTCACGGATTGACGGGCAGCGGCAAACTGGAATTCGGAAATTCTGTCGAAGAGTCTGTTAGTAGCTTCAATTTTCAAGGACTTTTAGACTACAATACCTGGGAGCCATGGTCATCGAAGCCCGCCTTTGCTCGGTAATGAGCGGCATCAGGCGTTTCGTACTGTAATCACTGTCGACAGTGTTTTGCCGTAGTCCACAGGAACGACGCATCCGTTCAGATACTTCCGTAATTTCAGATGCGGTACTACAAATTAGGGATCTACGTGAGGAATTTCTTCAAACTTTTGGTAAAGTGCAAAATAACTTACCTTTCAGGCTTTTCTTCGCTGATTTTTTGCGGAGATTGGCTTTCATCCCAAGGACATACCGAAAGAATTATAGTACTCTCCATTGTTGTCTCGGGCGCATCCCATGGACACACTGCACACGCTCCAACCTCTGCTGTCGATTCCAAGCGTTCCGGACGTGGTTTTGGTGTTTCCCTGTTGTTAATTTTCCTTTTTATTTGAAAAATTATTATTGCATTTAGTTCCTACAGGGTTTCAGAAATCAAGTGCAGCACATACAGACATTGAGCATAACACGAAAACCAGTTTCGCATTGAGTAACAAATACCCACGAAATTAGCATGTTGCTGTTAATGCAAATATAATCGAATGATGCAAAATATGGGCAACAAAAATACCATCACTACATTCTTTTACGCGACACATGAAAGACAATAAAAGGAAACAAGCACGTCCTTCTTACAATAAAAACAATTTTAGGAGAAACTGAAGCCTGTGTTTGATAGGTTGGCTTAAAGAAAAATTGAAATTACGGGAAAGGTGAGTCTTTATTGGGTTTAGTACTAAATCCAGTAAGGGAAAACCGAAATTGACATAATCTCAAAGTTTAAAAGTTCCGAAAGGCAAAAAAAAAAGAATTACATAATCCGCAAAGATAAAATCAAAATGGACAAAAAGCCACTGAAGACCCTTCTCCCAGAAAGACGGAATTAAAAATTTTTCTAGAGTTTCGAATTTTTATAATTTGACAACAGACCAAGTCCAGAAATCCGGCCACTGGTCAAATGGACATTATGTAGCCAAATTGGGCATGTATGGATGGATATACCTGCCCAATATCTTTCCATATCTTCAAGAAATACCCAGCTAATGGAATCACAACAATCTCGTACAACCGGGTCAAGCAAATTGTGGGATCAAGACGATGAATTTTGAAAGAGAAAAGAAAATCAGTTGGGTTTTAAATCCATAAAGACTAAATCTAGATGAAAAAACATACTGCAGTCACGATCGGCTGCAAGCCAATCGTATAATACTCTAGATGAATACTGAACTCCGATTTATATTGTAGTTGGGGATAAAGTAGAATTACGTGTGTGCATGTTGTATGTCCTTTATTAAGGACTCCCATTAGATTGCTACTCAAAACTAAAAGACAATATTCAGTGTTTAATTTCATATCTTGAACTGGGTAAGTCACCAAAAAAAATGTCCTTTTTGAAGGACTTTCACATGAGAGGTGCAGGAAGGACTCACTCGATTTCTTACATATTTGTCCTTTTCCTTGGAACCATTTAAAAATGAACTTGTACAACATTTGAAATTCGTAGCTTGAAGCGTTCAAAAGTTATCAAAAAATATTATTGAACACGTGTCTTAAGGACATTTTGTATGGCAGCTACCAGAAAGAGTAAAAGGATTTCGCTGATTAGTAAACTCAAACTTGGTTTTTACTCAAAACTAATTTGTACAAAATTTCCAATTTATAGCTAAAAGATTACTTGAGTTGTAGTAAGTTCCATAAATTAAAAGAAGACGTTTTGACAGGATATTTGTATGGCAGCTACACGAAGGACTAATAGGATTTTCTTCATAATCATACATTAAGCTTGAACTATTGGAAAAATACTATGTACAAAATTCCAAAGACGTAGCTTAAACCCTTCTGAAGTTATCAACCAATATTCTTGAACACGTATTTTAAGGACATTTTGTATGGCAGCTACCAGAAGGAGTAAAAGGATTTCGCTGACAAGTAAACTCAAGCTTTGTTTTTACTCGAAACTAATTTGCAAAAAATTCCGAATTCGTAGCTAAAAGATTACTTGAGTTATAGTGAGTTTTGTAAATTAAGTGCATACATTTTGACAGGATTTTTGTATGGCAGCTACACGAAGGACTAATAGGATTTTCTTCATAATCATATATTTAGCTCCAACTGTTGGAAAAATAACACATTCAAAATTTCAATGCCGTAGCTTAAGCCCTTCTGAAGTTATCGACCAATATTCTTGAACACCTGTTTTAAGGATATTTTGTATGGCAGCTACCCGAAGGAGTAAAAGAATTTCGCTGACTAGTAAACTCGAACTTTGTTTTCACTCAAAACTAATTTGTACAAAATTCCGAATTCGTAGCTAAAAGATTACTTGAGTTATAGTGAGTTTCGTAAATTAAGTGAATACATTTTGACAGGATATTTGTATGGCAGCTACACCAAGGACTAACAGGATTTTCTTCATAATCATACATTTATCTCCAACTATTGGAAAAATAACACATACAAAATTTCAATGTCGTAGCTTAAACTCTTCTGAAGTTATCGACCAATATTCTTGAACACGTGTTTTAAGGACATTTTGTATGGCAGCTAGCCGAAGGAGTAGGACGATTTTGCCCGTTAACGAACTTAGCCTTACAAATTCAACCAAACATCCAGATTCAAAATTTCAAGATTCTAGGTGAAGGCGTTCTTGAGTTATTGTGCTAACGGACAGACGGACGGACGGACGGACGGACGGACGGACGGACGGACGGACGGACGGACGGACGGACGGACGGACGGACGGACGGACGGACGGACGTCAGGCGGATTTGAGGTTTTTGGGCACAAATAAACAAAAAATAATATATAACTTTTTTTCGTCCGAGGCTTGGTTCTATGCGTTACAAACTTTTGGGCTGGATTAAACTTATAATACTCTATATGATTTCATCTAGAGTATAAAAATCAGAACGAAACGCAGAAAGGCAAAATCCAGAAATCATAAAACCTAGAGTGACGAAATCCAGAAATTAAAAAATCTAAAAAGACAATATTCAGAACAAAATCAGAGCACCAGACACAAGTTTTTAAAAACAGCAGCTCATAAATAAATTTTGAAAGCTATTAAATTCTGAAAATAGTCACAAGTGTAAAAATAATTTGAACCTAACAAAAATATTTGAATACTGTAATTTTAAATTCAGAAAGCAACAGTTGAAAATTTTATGAAAAATTTTTCGAAATAAGTTGATAGCTAAATTCTCAAAAAACAGTAAAGTTTTAAGGAAAGAAATTATGAATTCTTATATAAAATGAAATTAGAATAATTAGTTTGATCATTTCTGTTTTTCAAAGTTTTTGATACTACGATAAAACCCCGAAAGTAATTTAATATCTAAATTTTCATAATTTTATTCTCTGGATTTTTGAGTTATTTAATTTTGTCTTAGTTATTGAATTTTTACATGAATTTAAAAATTAGCTTCTATGGTAGCTTCAACATGAAAAATTCCATTCTCATGGAATTCAAATAAAATTGGATTTCCAAAAATTTTGATAATTTTCCGGAATTTGTCATTCTGGATTTCGATTCCTTCTAATATGCAAACCCGGAATTTTATTATTTTTTGATAATATCTTCTGGATTTTTATCAAATTTTAAATTTATGATTTTCAAAATTGTCTGGATTTTAATCTTTCAGGTTTTGCCGTGATCCCATCTCTGGTTCTTCCAGTTTTTTCTTAGTCATGATAAAAAAGCGAAAGCTATTGACATTAAAACAATTTCTGAATTTGAACGTTTATGGATTTTGGTGGACTTGCTTTAAAATTTTAAAGTTTTCAACGATTTGCGCACTCCGAAATTTGTTAATTCATGATCTCCAGGAATTTAATAATTTGTTCTTGAATTTTTGGTTAATGGCTATCTTTAATTTGAAATTTTAGGATTTTCAAAATTTTCTGGATATTGTACACTCTGGGTTTTGTCTTTCAGGGTATCGGCCTGATCGCGTTTTTAATCATAGACCATAACAAATCAAGATGGACTTTAAAACTGAACCCCAGCGGGAATGTCGATTAAATCTTCTTCGAAGCTTCGCAACATATTGAGGAAAATTCTCGTGGTATTGGAAAATTCTATTGAAAAAAATTGAAATCACATAAAGAAATTGATTGTTGCAAAAAATCTTAGAAAATTCCAAGTAGCAAAGAAAATCTATAGCGTACCCATTATCATAGAGTGGCTGCCCACTCGAAGTCACTCGGATGTATTCAACACGTTTTATTTCCACTTGTTCGTTATCCTTGAACCGTTCCCATCCGCTCTTTTATTCATAACGAGGAAATAAAATTTATCTTTTCAAATATCAAAGAATTTAAAGTTACGTAAAATTATATGATGAAACCTCACACCTACATACGAACTAGTTATCCTTAGAAAGTTTTATGTACCTGTATACGACTCGGTTTGGTATACCAAAAGAATAAGAAATGAACAAAGCTTTAGAAGGATTTTTCTTAACGTGGTAAATTTCATTTATAAAGTATCACGTTGCCAACATCACGTAACTCTATTTCAGTTAATTGCAGAATTACGAAAGTTTTCGTCCTGAAAATGCTCCCTCCGTACTAGAATGCATGCAAGGATATCTAGCATAAATTATTTGTTTAGGTTGACGTAATTTAGTTTAATTTTCGGTTACATATGAGCATGTTTGAGTTATTTATTATGATAGCATGTGTACTTGGAACGTGATGTTTTAATTTGATGGTATTTTTTTCGTTAATTAAAATCTGTAGAATAGTTGAACGTTGAGCATGTCCTGTAGAAATTCAGTGAAATCTCGAAAAAAGACTGAACTGTAGTTCTCTTACAGTCAATCCCGACATTTATATGAAATACTTTTTAAGTTGCAGATAACAAAGAAAAAATGGGTGGTTTAGAATAGACAGTACAGTGTTGTTGCTACCCTAGGAACTCAAAAGTGGTCAAAAAGGAACTGAAATGATGTTATCTTAGCCAGAAAAAATCATAAACCTATCAATACTCTGATCCAACAAATCCCATGGCTATGCTAAAAAGGTGTACAACCATGGTTGTCTTTGGTTGTCATTCGGGTTTCCCAACTGCCATGGGTGTTTGATTTGCATAGGCAATAAACGTTATTTCCATTAATGAAAAACACAAATAAATTGTTAATTTTAAATAAAATATATTTATTAATTTTTAGAACCCATGGGTGCGTCACTAACACTCATGGGTGCGGCACTAAAACACCCATGGGTGCGATGCTAACACCCATAAGTGCACCGTTTATACCCATGAGTGTTCCACGCAATTACTGATGAATATTCTTACAACAACTATGGGTGTTACTCGTGACACCCATAAATATGGGCGTACTGCCATTGGTGTTTTTCGAAACATGGGCAAGCAAAACGGTTGTAGGGTAAGTTTTGAAGAATTATCATTGATGTCGTGCCATAAAAGAGTAAACTGTTAGTCAAAATAACATCGGATATTTTTAAGATTTAAACATTCTCGTGAAATTAGTAGCGTCCTTTTGTTTACGAGCGACGTTATAGGGTTTAGCAGATCTTAAAATACTGTGCATTTTATAGCAATGCGTGAATTTTAAGCAAAGCATTTAAATTTAATTACGAGCTAATCTTGCACTTTCTAAGCATAAGCCTAGCTCGTAAAAAAATTTTATTTTATTCTGTTATTGTTTTAAAGTTTAACAATACAATTAGTTTATATAGCATGGACGATATACACACAAGAGAGATGGAGAGAGAGAAATAGTGAGACAGAAGGAGCGAGTGAATATTAAAATGAGTCATAGAAGTAATATCTAAGGAAAAACAAAGCTGCTAGAAAGTAGTTCATATTTTTACGAAAATAAAACAAAACATTGTTAAACAATTTGATTGTACATATTAGGTGCGTTCTTTTCAGTAGTAGGTTTCATATTTTCACATCTAGATGGCGGCGATGATATATATTTGAAAGTGACTATTATGCTATGACGAGCTCCAATGAAACAAATCGCGTCCGGGCAACTGAAATAATTCGACTATACAATGAATTATCGGAGAGAAAAAAAATCAGGGAGAAATGTCTGCCAGTAGATTATATGTGTTAAACACTGAATTTTATCGGGAGCAGAGTAGCCACACCTATGGAATCAGTGGTTTTTATTTTCACATGACGCTAGCCTGCTCTGCACTGGATAAGGGCGCAGAAGAACACATCTATTAACAAAATTCAAATCAATATGCTCGCTAAGGGGCGTGGGAGTTAGTAAGCATATCGATCTCTTTCCAATAGAGCACCCCATTACTTCTAACTAATCAAATACTAATATTCATATAAATAATTTTTTAGACAACCAGATACCAGATCTGGTTGTCCTGCGCATATTCCAATAGATAAAAAAGCCGAACTATTACAATTCCTTAGACTACGCCACGGCACTAATAACATCATTTTAAAAAGTAAAACTAAAGCTAAAAAGTTAGATGAAATATCGAAAATTTAGGCACCTTTTGGATGAAGTTAAGAACAAGAACATTCTGGGTATATTTTGATGAATTTCAGGTTGGAGGAGGCAATATCGTGCGTAAAGGATTAACAGATTACTCTTCCTTAGATATTACTTCTTTGAGTTTAGAACAAATCCAATGTCACAAATATTTAGATACCACAACATTACTATATTACGAAAAATATACAACAGCATTATATATACAATGGCAAAATATAAATCTCATATATCTCTCATATACTTAGAAATATAATTTAATAGAACTTTTATATGCGAAGAACAATTTAATATAATTTACGATAATAAATAATTAGATTATATAATTTACTGAAAGGATGATCATCGCATTCATTTATATAAAGAGTGTCAATGAAAAATAGGTTTTATACGAAAAGTGAAAGCACAATTTCCATTTAGAAAGACACAGAATAATATTTAGAGTTGTTCATATTGAAAAAAAATACTTCTTCAAGAAATGCGACCTTAAAACCCCAAACACAAGTTAAGACAATTAACGACTTTACAAAGGCGTTCTTACTGAATGTCTCTCTTTGGACATGCTTCATATCTTCCAGATGCAGATGATTCTTTGATGTTGACATCCATTACCAACACTTCCGTTGGCATATCACCTCTGTAAACGGTTACACTAGGAAAACATAAAAATCTTAAAGCTCTATGAAAAAATCGAATTGAAAAATGTTCAAAACTATGGGGGAGTTGGGTATTTTGTGGGGTGAAAAATAATTGTTTTTTTTTAAATATATATAATGCAACGAATAAAGTCTACATGAAGCAACGATAGTTTAGTAGCAAGACGCTTTCGGCCTGTAATCAAGTAAAAGACAAGAAAAGCCAAAAACTATCACACGCAACATTCACGAAGTCCTTACCTGTATGGCGTTTCGTTCAAATTGTTCTGACTATGCGAGTGCGGTACTTTATTGGAAACGTCCTTCACGCTCGTGATCGCTAGTTCATGAGCGGATCCGGTCAAACTGCGGTCGCTGCCGCGTCGTCGTGATAGCGTACCGGGATGTGGTACGCCACTGATTCCCGATGTTTGCGATAATAGGCCTTGTGTTGGGGGCGCAGCTGTTGAACTTTTCTTCTTTGTGACGCCGCCGAAACCGAAAAAACGTTTCTTATGCGACGGCTGAATTCCTCGCTCGAGAAGCGATTTGTAGTGGTCGGAACGAATAAAACGCGGATAGCAGTCCTTCTTTAGCAGCAGCGTGTAAATGTGCTCGGCAGCTGCGTCGAATGTAAAACGCGATGGATTTTTAAGACCCTTCTGTACCACTTCCATGGTCTTGCCGTCGATGTTGATTTCGCAGGGTGCACCCGGTTTGAGGAATTCTCTGTGAGTGAGAAGAAAATGTAATTAAAAAGGGTTTGGAAAAAAATGGGATGAAGCAAAGCAAATAAGAAACCCGTCAGTGGTCACCCGAGACCCGAACCAAACTAGAGCATGGTATTGCATTATGTACTTAAAAACTCAGATGGCTGCTCGGAAGCCAAGAACAACAAATTACAATTGATTATTACATAGAAGAGAGACAGGCTAAAAACTTATCGCCTGTTGTGAAACTGATTTCAGCTGTAGCGAGATAGAATAAGTAGAAATCAAATAAGGCTAGAATTTTGATAGAGTTTCCAAAATAAACACTGGCACAAGTGGATCTACTTCAAAAATAAATCAATTAACCCATAAATATCAACTTACTCGTAGATATCCGTGACTTTTTTCGCAACTTGTGAGTGCGCACTACGTCTTAATTTATTCACAGCTATCCAAAATCGGATGTTCTCATGCGAGTATTCCTTCTCTAAAAACATCGTAAATTCTTGTATTCCTGTTGGATCGGAAACCAATTCCTCGATCGTAATTGCCCACCGTTTGATCCGTTTCTCGGTGGGAAGTTCAACGATGGCGCTATTCAATTGCCAGAATGTTGTATCCTCAGATACCCAAGGATTCGATGGTAGAACAGCTTGCAGGAAGAAATCGTATTCGGAGAAAGTTTCCCAATAGTTACAAAGACTTTCACAGGCCTGAGACATTTTCATTCGAGTACGAGCCAGCGATTTCATCAAGTAGTCAACTTCACGTTGCCAATCGTCGACTGTGCGTTTTTTCGGTTTGCCACCTTGACGATCACGTGACGGTACCGGGCATGGTTCTAATGGGGTAAATAAATTTGGAGGTGGACGGTGAACACGCCAGTAAGCTCGTTCCTGGAAGAAATTAAAAATTCTTTTTTATATCAAGATCGCGAACTTCCTAAACTTATTCTATTACTTGAGAATCACCAACAATCTTGTCGCCTTTCTTTCGTTCCTTGGCCAGCCGAACTTGTTCTTCGGCTTGCATGGATATAAAATCCCATTTGCCTTTAAGATTTTTATGCAGGCTGGCCAAGGCATCGCTTTCGTAGTCTTCCAAGCCGTGCCGTTGCTTATTTCGAAGTGACCGTTTTGCCAAATAAATTGCATATTCTACGTTATCGGGAGCCTTATGTTGCCAGGGCCAATAGTAGGGCGTTTGAAATCGATAGAGAGAGGAATCGTCCTTAACGGTTAAAGTTTTAGTGTCGTTTACAGGAAAAAAGTAGCCATGCGAACAGAGTTGATTTGCTATGTTAAGACCTTCAGACTCTTCAATAGACAAATGATCCATTAGCCATTCAACTAAATCGTAACCTGGACCAAAAAAAAAAAGATTTAGAATCCGTTAGTCAAGGACAGAGTTACAAGAAGGACTTACCCATAAAGGCGTATGGTATTGATGTCAAAAACATTTTTTGTTGTCGCACCGGGACACCATTTTCTGGATCCTGCATTTCTCGAACCAGGGCTTCCATCTGGAAAAAAAAGAGTTGGAGGAATCAATATCTTGTATCACCTTTACCGTATACAGGTGATAACACAAATTTTAAAAAATGCTGAATACGATCGATTTAAAGTGCTACTCAAAAAACATATGAGGGAGATGAGAAGTACAAGTTTAAGTTAAACCTAAATGGACTTCGAAACAATCACCTTGCCATACACACTTCTATTTTCCGAACTCCTATTTCTTATTTACGCTACAATAATAATTATTTTTACTTTTGCTATCTTTATTTTGTATACTGCTTGCTTACTTTCTTCTTCTTCTTCTTTACGATTTACGATTTATTTATTTTTATCGCTTTTTTCCTATTTTTATTTTTATTTATTTATTTATTTATTTATTTTTTTTTTTTTTTTCTATCTTCACTTTTATTAACTTTTTAATTTTTTATTTTAGTACTATTTTTTAATCTAATTTTTTACTTATCTTTATTTACTATTTTTATTACTTTTGCATGCCTTTTTTGGTTTGCTTCATTTGTGTTCCCCTAATACCAGTACTCGGTACTGTTTGGGGAGCACATCGGACACACCAGAATAATCTGAGCCCAATGTCAACATACAGCATGAGTATGTTGATATGGTGAATTTTTTCCAGTTCATTGAGCTGAGAGAGTATTTAGTCTCCAGTACTTTGGGCTGCGGAAGTGTACCCATGGAGGGATAAAGTCAATTATTATTAAAAAAAAAAAACATTACTGATCTATACGTATTTTTCTCAACAATATAATACAACTTCTTTCCCTAACCAGATCAAAGAATCGATAGAATTAGTGTATGCAACAAATATGAACTATTTCAATTCTTTACATTTAAACATTTGTACATTTTTTTTTTTATAGTATGAAACAAGATGTGTGTTTATTAATTTAGTTTTAAGTTGTCTTTAGTTGTTAGAACTATACATAACAATTGGATTTATGGTTTGAAAATTTTTATGGAGGGCAATTTCTTTTTAATTTTAAGGTTAAAGATTGTATTAAAGTGAACACGACGCTCGCTATGTGTCGCAATAACAGCGAACTAAAAGGCATGTTGTTGACTATATACAATTAAAGTAATCTCGCTTCCCACGCCTCGCTTCGTAAGCATCACTTCGCTTCGCATGCATTGCTTTGATAGACTCTTTCCCAATTTCATCGAACGCGTACAGCTTTTTCGACACTTGCGTAGGTGCAATTTTATAAATATTTATATTAGTAGTATATATTATTTCTATATTTTTTGAGTTTATTTTTATTCAGGAGTATGTTTTAGTTACTTTTTATATCCCAATATTAATTTTAATTAGTTTCAATTTTAGATTTTTTTATTTGATTTTTAAGTTTCAATTTTATACAGTTTTTATATTTAATTTCAAGTTTATTTTCAACTTTCTTATATTTCACTTTAATCTTTTAAAATATATTAATGACTTAATATTAAGTTATTCTTAATTTAATTAAACTAATAATTTTTATTTTATAATTTACTTTAAGTTCATTTTCGTAATAATTTTCTTCATTAATACGTTTTGTTAAATTGTTAGGTTATAATTTAATTTAATTTTTATTGTTAAAGTTTTAAGTTTAATTAAATTTTTAAATTGTTTGAAATGTTTATTGATCAAATTTTAAATTTAAGGGCTTGTCTCAAATTGATTACAAATACAACTAACTTACAAAATTTGTTTTTATTTAGAATGCTTAGGTTTATTTATAATTTTTTTTAATTTTATTAGTTTTTGTGTTGTTTTAATAATTTTTTTGAGATTTAATTACAGTGGATGCCGCTTATTGTAATCGCGGATAATGTTATAAGCCGCATTTTGTTATCAAAACAGTTGGGTTCCATTTTCCACAAACAGAATTCATCGCCTATTTTTTTCTTCGTTTATTGTTATCATCCGGTCAATGTTATTGTTTTTGGCTGGTCCCAAAGTGATTACAATAAGCGGCATCCACTGTATTATTAAATTATTGTGTTCAAATTCTTTTTTGATTTTTTTTTTTTTTGTTTTCGGTATCTTTAAATTTTGGTTTTAGTTTTATTTTATTTGAAATAAGAATATTATATTATATTTTATTTTTGTATTTAATTTTAAGTGTTGTTTAATTTTTATTTCTTTAGCTCTAACAGTTCTTGCATTTAGATTTTATTTAGTTATAAGAAACCGTTTTTAGTATGTACATGATTTTTTATTTTTAAATTTTAGGAGTTCCTAGTAGAAGCCAAAAATACAACTTTCCGTGTGTCTGCAAAGGTTTATGACGCTTCTTATCCAGAAAATCCGTGGAGATATAATATTTCCAGTACGTAGACTGTGTGGACTGGACCCTTGTTAGTAGCGAATTTTGTGAGGGTGGTTATATGAATTTTAATTAAAAGAAAAAAATATATAATACATATATCCTCATGTTATATTCTCTAAAATTCAAAATTGTTGAGAAGGCGTTCAATACAAAGTATCTAGACAGCTCGAAGACTGAAATTAAATACTTTTCAATTTCATATAATTTTACATCTGACTGATACTATGAAGACTTGAGGATCCTACTAAATAAAAAAAAAATTGTTAAGGACGTACGGGTTTTGCAATTTGAGAGATCTTCAATCCTATTTTCTTGGTGTATCATATATTTTTATTTTAATAAAATTAATTAATAAAAGGAAGAAATTACAGAAATTTTTTGAAAAAAATAATATTTCGATGAAACTATGAAAAGTAAAATAGAGAGAATCAGTAAAACAGCAATTTTGTGCAGGAGTTCTATTTTATAATGTCCTTTGAAGAGACACAAATTAATTTCCACGATTTCAAATAAGACAACTATTAATTGCAATTGGAGCAACTAATAATGTTTCCAAAAATAATTGAAAATAATATCCATCTTGAAAAAAAACAAGCGATTATTTAATTTCAAAACAATGTAAATCGTCGACTTTCCCATTAAATTTTATGCCATCATAGACACTAAATGATCCGTATTATGGCTATTATCTTACAACTGGTGGACTCAATAAAAACATTTTAGCTGAGGCGTTAATGAGCAGCTTATTACCGGGCCAGATGCCTTCCAAAGTTTCGCGTCATATAAAAATATACAACAATTCGAATATAACTTGTGGGTGACGTAGAAAATCGCTTATACAAAACATAATTTCAATTTCGTTGATTTTCCAACCGAGGCAGCTGCAAAATGAAACCAATTTTTTGGTTTTATATATTTTTGGTGCGATAATAAATGAAAATAAATATTCCGAAGTTGGTTTGACGATGACTGCGTAGACGTGCTCCGATCGTAAAAGATTAATGCCAATAAAAATCATAAGAACATGACCGAAAATAATTTTACTATTTTCGTGGCCCCAAAAAAGTTATGAGGATTTCGTGTGATGATACAAACAATTTTTAATAGACCAGAGCTTTTTTTTCGGGTTAATAATTTGGGATTTGTTTCGGATTAAATTGAATAGCTATGGGTTTGTTGATCCATTTCACAATTTAAGAACACTACTTCTTAAAAAAACTCTCCAGGAGCAAAAAGAGTAATAAGTTTATAAGTTTGGATATGTTTACAATTTAATAATGATTCCTTAAAATCATTTATAGAGCGTTTCACTCAATGGATCTTTTTACTGAACATAAAATTCAATCTGATTTGTGAATGGTGAAATTGGATGAATTTGCCAAACGAATAACATAAGTTTTTAATGAAAATTTACTATACAGAAAATTGTACCTTGAAAATTACCAATTTAAAAAAAATCAACGAGGCTATGGAAATTAAAAAAATAAGGAAATACTGAAAAGTCTTCATTTCATATCGAAATAATTAAAAGAAAATATACTAACAAGACGATGTATAAAAATATATTTATTTATTTAGCTTTAGGTAAGCATTTAATTTATTTTAGAAATTATTCAAAATGTGGTAACAATTTAACAAAAATTAAAGCTACCGCCATAGATGGATGCCGAGGAGGAATAAGGACGAAACGCATTTCCGATCCCATAAAAAGCGATGAAGCAAAACACGTTTTTGAGGCTTCCAAGTCACTTGCCAGCGACTCTGAAATCTCAGCAGCGTTGAAACAACAAAACAAACGTGCTCTCGAAAAAATAACTATGGATACTTTTGCAGGTGAACTACAGCAGCAGCACCAATTAAGAGCATCTCGCGAACTGGCTAATGTATGAAGGACCCATAAAAATCTAATAAATAAATTCCTGGCACACCTTAACACACAATAAAAATTGGCAAATTTCCAGATCGAAACGGATCACGTTCATCAGCCCGCCGACGGTGAAAGCATTAAAATGAATAAAGGAATGAAGGAAAATCTCATCGAGGATAAGGGCAAGCAAGCTACAAAGCGAGAAACCATAAAAAGCAGTGTGAAGGACGCAAAAATTGGCAGTAAAATTTACGAGCAGGATGAACACGTCCGTTTCGAGCGAACTGTTGGAGTGGGATCGGGCATAGGAAATGATCACGATAATAATCAGGAGCAGTCGGGACTAAAGCATCTGAGAAAGTTTAACAAGCGTAATGGAATGATCTCAGACAGCAAAATGACCTCATCATCAACAGGTAGGACTAGTTTTTCATTGCGATATTAATCACTTTTTCTTGCTTCGCCGTTGCGTGTCTCATTCATACGATAAGCGCGATTAAATTTAATAATGTGGGTTACTTTGATATCTTAATTATGAAGGATAAATTTCTCAATGAGATTCATTTTATGTTTTTTTTATTCATGAGGTACTTTGGAGCAGAGTCCTTGTTAAAATTGAAGGAATATTGCTCGGCACTGGTAGCGTATTGTGTTTCTTGCAATTTCCGAGAGGGACATACAAAATTTAGACGAAATAGATAAATCCAGAAATTTGGATGCAGTACAAAAATTTTGCTGGTTTCAAAAGTGTATGTTGTTGGAGGACAAAACTTTAGTTGGAGGACAAAACTTTAGTTGGAGGACAAACATTTAGTTGGAGGACAAACATTTAGTTGGAGGACAAACATTTAGTTGGAGGACAAACATTTAATTGGAGGACAAACATTTAGTTAGAGGACAAACATTTATATGGAGGACTAAAATTTAGATGGAGGACAAAAATTTTGGTGGAGGATAAAAATTTAGATGGAGGGCTAAAATTTAGATGGAAGACAACAATTTAGGTGGAGGTCGAAAATTTATTAAGTAGACGAAAAATTTAGTTGGAGGATGATTAAAGCGATCCAAGGTTCGAAAGTAATAAAGGTGAAAAACTCTCACTGGTGAAACCCAGTTGAAGTTTTCTTGGACTGGGTACTTAAGCAATCTGTGTCACGGAATAGTTGAACGTTTCACTAATCATTGACTGCTTCCCCGACTTCTACCCAAATATTGATAAAGTTGCGCCCAGTTTCTTGGCAATTTTTTTTGATATGTTTAACTGAAAACCCTTTTTTTTATTGCTTCTCTAGAAGCCAAGTAAAAGTTTTACTTTTTATGTTTTTCGGTATCGAGAGTAAGACCTTTCAATATTTTCCATTACAGTTTCGTCTGTTCCTACTACTGAACCACTAGTCTTCTGTGCTGGCGAAAGACTTGCTCTCCTATTTTTTTTAAAAATCGATAGCTTCAAACGAACGCCCTGGAATTTCTTTTAAATTCCTTATTTCATCGTCGATTTCTACCTCATTTCCGCAATTCTTGCACATTCCTCATTGGTAATGACGGGCACGTTCGCATCTTTTCGAAATTCTTCGATAAGAAAATGGCAGCAACCATTAATTCTGTCGATAATAGTTCTGAATTGACAATGAATGCATAAATTGGAAAATTCGTAGTTCACTTAACGTCCCTACCCCCTAGTTAAATTATCACGTAACGAGAACGACTGTCTTATCTTTTGAATGGCAAAGACGGAACTAACTTCTGAGGGTTAGGAAAAGATTTGTGGGAATTGTGTCACAATCTAATCGAAATTATTTTTGGAATTACTTCATTTGAAACCATGCCTTTTCCAGAAGATCATCTTGGATCACCGAAGAAAATTGTTGAAGAATCAAAATTAGAAGGGCAGAAAAGAGATAACAAGCCTGATATGGACATCTACCTCTACAGCAACATGCCGTCATTCTACAAAACTCCTCCTATGCTCCTTGAAATGTACAACACAAAAGAAGGACTCGCTCCCACGTCATATGATCGTTACTACCCGCCATACAAATGGATCCAACGAAGATCGCCGGTCCAAAGTGCTTTCGAAATAGCCAATATGATGGTCAAGGTTGGACTTGGTATGTCAACAATGTTCTGCCCATTTTCTTATATTATGAAACTATAGACTTCATTGTGTTCAGATGAATTAGATTCTGAGGACTACAGTGAACATGTTCCGTTCATGTTCGATAGCAATCAAGCGAATAAAGGACCCAATCATAAATTCGATAGAGCACTTAATGCCGAAGCAAGTTTCTGCCCAATCCATACTTCGAGAAAAGCACCTTTAAACGGTGAACTGGGCGATTTGGAAGGAAGTCCCCGGTTCGGAGAATGCTTATGTAGTTATACACGGCGAAGTATCAAGGATGGATCTAGGTAACTTTTTGTAAAATTTCTTGTTTTCCATTTTTTGTTTATTTTGAAGATAAATTTAGTAAGAGTGCCGAAGAACCTGATAAAATTAGACGAGGACATGAACTAATCTCGGAAGAACATCCCGATATCAAAAGGAGTATGACCAAGCTTAAGCCATTTTAAAAAGGAAATATTTCAATTTCCTTTTCCTTTATTCGAATTTATTTTTATTGTTTTTATTTGTATTTTATTTAGATATTTACTGAATAAAATATAGAATTATGTTTGAAAACTGATGAAAGGCTTATAAATATTGGAATATATTCGAAAAACGATAGGTGGTTCTATGGTTCTATGGTTCTATTTATACTTTCGGGAAAATCGTCAACAAAGACAAAAAACTGAATGGCTATTTTTCGAAAGGTCACAAAAAAGGGACAATTTCGATTGAAGCTCTTCAAATTTGAACACAAAACGAGATATTTACAAAAACTTGATTTTGTCGCTATTCTTGAAGATGGTGACGCGGCCGCTTTTCGTGGTCACAAACTAAATATGAATAAGTTTCCAAATACAAGCTTTCCGTATCCTTTTACAACACAGCAAACATAATTGGCGATAATTTTAAAAGCGATATCCTCGTGATGTCTCAGTTATAGCCATCTATCGTTTTATTTTACATTACTTTATTTGAAAGTTATTATTGATATCTGATGTAGCTTTATGGTGGGAGGGGTGGAAAGTTGAGGGTATCATTTAATCTGGACGTCTTACACAAAAATTATATCGCAAGCAACAGTATTAATATATCGCGTGCGATAGTTTTCTTGATAAATATATCGATGATAAATTTACCACGATATCTCTATCGGCCGCTTGCGTTAAAATTTTTCAGTGAAATCTCAAAATATCTTTGCAATTTTTGAAATAAAATTAGAGTGATTATGTTTTTTTAACTTGCGAAAGATGGCTATAACTGGGATATTATGTTAAGGATGTCACTTTAAAGTTTACCACCAATTATGTTTGCTGTGAAGCCAAAAAGTTCCGTGTTTCTCTAATTAAATTTGAGTGCCACCGAAGTTCGAAACGATTTTGACAACAATTTTTGCAGCATTAACTCTATTGTTAGCTATGAGTCTAAAAAAGGTTAGCATCATGACTGCCCTACACAAAATTAAGCGGAATTCCTCCTAATTATTCGTCAATTCACTGGGTATCGGTGTTGAATGAGTGTTGGCCGGAATAACGTTAGCAAAAAGTTTTTAGTAAAATTTCAAAGGGTTTATCTTTAATTAAATCTGAAATCTGCATAATGCTATTCGTCGAACTTAATTCTATAAAAAGAGGACATGCACTGACCAGTATTTAATTAAAAAAGGATACGGTTGAGGATACAGACAAATTCCGGTCATGCCTAAAAATAACATACTTATACTTTTGTCCTTCAACCCACGCACTAAAAACCCTTCGATTTTAGCATTATTCCGTGCAGAGCCACGAGATGTGAGAGAAGAACGCAAAAAAGTAGTGCACATTTTCGGATTGTGGGAGGACTTAATGTTACTGTGAGCAGATATTGCTGCAGTGTCACGTTGATACGAATGCGGGCGGATCGATAAAAGGATGTCACGATAGCTTCGTATAAATTTTTAGTCAATTTCATTGGTACCTTGTTAAAATTGCCCATTCATTCATGGATGAGTAGTTTTTATGCTTGTCGTTGTGAGGTTTATTGTATTTTTTTTTTGAAATTTTTTTTTTCAGAATCATCACAGTTGAATGGTCTTCAAAGAATCACTCTCTAAATTTTACCACGTTTAACATGGGTACTTTCATAAATCATTAAAATTTTTTTCTCGGTTTTATTTTCTTCTTGAATCAATATCTCGAAAAATGCACAATTAACAAAATTATTCTTTAATTTACTCTCTATTCCTACAACGGTAAAAAATCAGATTTTCAAGATATCGGCGAAAGCTCTATCGATGTCAAGGTCGAAACTCAAGTCAAGATTTCTTAGAGTCCATTTCAATTTTCGCACGTTACAATATTGAATCGGTGATCGAGTTCAATAGATGGCAATGCCAGTCAGCTGGTGGCGAAAGTTTTTTGATAGCTGGGCTAGTAAGGAAAAGGTTTTTTTTTACGGGTGGAAGAAAAGAAATTCAAACGCGCGTCAAGCATAAATCTAGATCGGGTTAAGAAATATAATAAGGAGAGTATTGTGTTCTCAACTATATTCGTGAGTTGTTTTGAAACCAGCAAAGAGAGTCTTTGCAACTTTGGACATTAGAAATGTTCCAGAACCACAATTCATTTGAAACTGACATATGTAAAATATAAGGAAACAAAATCGTGCATAGTTGAATAAAAAAGTTTTAATGCAAAAAAAGTAAATGAAAATTAAGTAAACTACAAACTAAGATGTATCAAATGGAAAAATTAACAAGAAAGAAAAAAATGAAAGAAGATGACAGACAAAAATAGGACAGAAACATGTATAAGCACCAGGGACGTCATTTCAGTTTTTTCTAGGGGGGGGGGGGGCAAGATGTTATGTTTGTATATATTTTTATATATAAATATACATATGTTATATAATATAACATAATATGTTATAAAAATACATAATTCAGAGGGAGGCAAATGCCCCCCCTGCCCCCCCACAAATGACGTCCCTGATAAGCACGTCGCTCAAGTTGGATTTGACCCACTGTTTTTTGATCTCTGCATTAACCATTGGTTATTCCAAATTTATTAAGTCGAAATAACCACTCCAAGGCTCAACTTTCTTTTAACCTTGAACCATTCTTTCAACCTTAAACCATTATTGAAGCTTAAATTGCACGTCTGTTTGTACTACATCCCCAGCCGGAGTTAGCTAGAAAACAATTTCATAACAGTGTCCATGAATTAATTAATAATAATTAAATATATTTAATATTATAAGTTTTACTTGTTAACTACGACTAGGCTAAGTTTTAGATATAAGAAAAAATTGTAATGTATAGAGGTTTTTTCGCCATTTTTCCTTTACCTAGTTTTCGATTTATTACTTAAGTTTTCTCGTACTGAAATTATTATCAAAAGCTGTATAGTCAATTGAAAAGACTGATCTCTTAAATATAATATATTAGCGTTAAGTCAAAAATTGAATCAAGGCAAATAAAGATAATAATAATCATAATAATTACAGTGTCCATCAAGACGATAATAAACCATAAAGAATACAATATATCTACGTAGAGCATCTATAAGAAATCCACATCAAAGTAAGATCGATGTAAACAAAGACATTGTTTAAATACGACCCCTCTCAAACATAAGTCAAACAAAATTATGGTTTGGAAAAGAGCTTCCATCTGCTCGTTAAGACTATCACTATTTAGTACCAAATCTTGGGTGGAGATGTCGGGTTGGTTGGTTAAAAAAAACCACCCTAAGAAAATCAAGGATATCCTTAATGTCCTTATTCTTACCTTGTCAAAGGCCGATGGCCTAGAGAGTCTCTCAAGTGCTTGTTGACCAGCTGTTGATACGCCAATTAATGATGAATTCTGTTGTTGTTGCAGCGGCTGCTGCTGCAGAGACGGTTGTTGTTGCTGTTGTTGATGCTGCTGCTGCGCCTGCTGTTGCTGCTGAGTTGTTGATGTTGCTGTATTTGGCTGCTGTTGGACTACCGGAAATTTATCTCTGTCTGGCGGAACTCCGCCAGGCGGCTCCATGGCCACCGGACAGAAAAGTATGTGTACCTGAATAGGCACGAACAATTTTTTAAAATAACCTAGCCGAACTCCATTATTATGTTTTTGGTTGTATAAATATTCGCTGAAAAGAATAATAGGAAAAATGAATTAGCTATTAAAATTGTTGTTATTACTGTGGTTTAGATATTATCTATCAGTGGACCCGATTAGATAAATGCTCATTTATCACCCAAGAGGTCGTGGATTCGAGTCCCATGGTTTTTCTCGCTTTTGAACAAAGAAAGAGATGTGGTAAGCGATATGTATGACTTACAAATAACCCTTACGGTATCGATTCTGTAATCATTACACTTACCATGTGACCTTTTATTTTTCATACAATAAGTTTTTCCAAAAGAAAACATTGCTACTGTCCATTCCAGGTGTTGAATTGTGAACTAACCGTAGAGTGAAGGATAGCTGCATGTGTTTACTAATAATATGCTCCACACTGTATGAGTGCGCATGATTGAACTCTTTACATACTACAGCAGCTCTCTAATTTGCTTTTCACTTAAAGTTTCATCACCTGTAAAAGTTTCGCAATTGTAATTGTCCAGATTTAGTGCCTCACACCATTTCGAATAATTACAAGGAATATAATCACGTTTATTAAAAGACTTCAAAGCTCCCATAATACCATAATAAATTTGCTTGCAATAAATAGCGATTCAGGTAGGGGTAGATTGATTTATTCGCTAGCACTTAGTGCCGCAAAAAGAATTTGCTAATTGAACTGGCCTTTGCCAAAAATTTAAATAATTACGAACAATCTTTGTAACGACGTCCTTCATTATGTTGCTAAATTCGAACAAGCAATTTTTGGGAGTGATAAGAACGTGAGGAATAATAAATTGACCATTAATTTTAATATCCTTGTTTTAATAGAGCATTTTTTAAATGGTTGTTCTAATTTTGGTAGGTAGGAGGACTAATTCCGCCGATATGAATGAATTTCAGTACATTAATTAAAAGGTTTATACTTACTATTTTCCATTTTTAGAAATTGTTGTCTCGTTGTATAGTACCAACTCAAAGGTCTTTCTCTCTTCGATTGATCGAAGATAGAGAAATGAGACGGTAGCTGGGGCTGCGACCGGTACAGAAAAATATCTGTTTGCGGCGGATCGAGCCCCTGGCCCATCTCGACGTCACTCCCACATACGATTCTGTAAAGAAATTGAAGAAATAAAATCATTATTATTAATAATTAGATTAAAACATTTCAAAATTAATCAAATGTTTTATTATGTTATTTAAGAGATGAGAAGTTCTGACTACATGTACTATAGGTATAAATCACCGTAAAAATACCATCAACTAATTGGGATATAGATGGTATTGTTCGAACGAGTAGTTCGCCGGGATTTCAAGTAAAACACGATTTCGACATACTGCATGGGTTGAGTCGAGAGCTTTCTCGCATATTCGGTGGTGTATGTGGAATGTTCGGGAAAAATTAAAAAATTGAGGAGTTAGGCATAAACTATCGAATGTCTGCTATTTCTAAATTCAGTCACCAAAACATGACATTTGATTACTAACAGAACGACTTTCAGAAGGATCTCTCTCTTTAAATTCGAAATTTTCGATTTTATTTAATACCTTCCTCAGATTACTGCCAGTTTTAAATACTAAAACTTCCATCTTAACTGCACTCTGTGTAAGGATCGTTTCGTTGTCGTACCGTGTAAATTACAAATCTTCAAATATACGACGATAT
The DNA here is from genome assembly GCA_951812415.1 of Beris morrisii. NCBI lineage: Eukaryota > Metazoa > Arthropoda > Insecta > Diptera > Stratiomyidae > Beris > Beris morrisii. The sequence goes on along the minus strand of OX638310.1, from coordinate 165,302,047 downwards.
ATCGCAGAATAATGTCCGGGAAAAAACCCCAGCTGCGTAGAATTTCTACTTTTTCAAATCCTTTACTTTATAGCGAGCAATAATCCAGGAAACTTCCCTTATACTCTTGACAATTTGATAGCTGGTACAATGGTTATCGTCGCATACTTTGCTGTACTAAACAACAACTGAAAACCATGTTAACTTGAATGGCAAGAAAGAAGGAAATATTTTTCCATTCGAAACGAATATACATAGAGTACACATAGGTTTTCATCGAATGACGTCAGAGTGAAATTTGTAAGACTCCAGCCAGCAACAAATTTGCACGACGACGTCAACAACAACAAGAACTTCTATTCGAAGTCATATTAAAGTTTTTGGCTCCGATAGAAGAAAATCAATGGAGCTACTGCTCCGCACAGAGAAAATTTTCTTTCGAAGCTTAACTGAATAGGGAACATACTTTAAGTGCACCAAGCCTCCTACGGGGTTTCTTCAATTTCCGTTGCCAAGACGTCGTGCATGAAATTCCTCTTCACCTTCTGTGACGCAATGATCGCAATCGCTGCTAGTTTAAAAGGAGCTGAACTTCACGTTTTGGCATGGAAACAGGATTGCTTCTACGTTCCATAGACTAAGTTGGGACGTAATGAATAAAATACTCCCTTGGGTACTGGGGAGTCAGTTGCCTTTTTATGCAGTGGTCAGTGGAGAAGTTTATAGGATGGGTATCACCGCGAGTTAATCAGGGCCCCACTTCTATCATGAAATTTAAAAAAAAGAAATAATGGGTAAATTCTTGGTAGTGAGTCGATAGATCTTGAACTAGGATAAGCCTACGTGCACTTTGTTACCAAACTACCAAGGAAAAATTTTCCACTTCGCCGAATAATACGCCAAGGAAGTTCCAAGGAGCGAGGTAGTAGCGCAATAAAACAGCCCGGGATTTTATCGTCACATTCCCAACCCACATTTCAAATTGGGGTTTCCGCACTTTCGTTTGCTCCGAGAATACGAAGGAGTCGCCGGCACCGCTGATATCGACGTCTATTCCCAAGAGCGCCTTTTTCTTACCCCCGGAAACTAATTCAGGATATTACAGAGACTTTGTTATTTCGGAACGAGGGTTCCTTTTCTGGATGCGTCATTTTTGATGTATTTTTGCTTCGTATCGTTTCGACTTCAAGGATACGAATATGTGAGCGCTGTTCAGAATACACTCGAATATTCAATGTGATTCGTTTTGTTTACACCTTTGTTATTTTCCGTGAAGAAACAGAATAATCATGTATTTATTTATTGCTCGTAGATGGAAACCCTTAAGCCAGAACATGACTTTTACAACAAGTGAAATATGTTACACTCTGTGTGTTCAGGAAGAAGAAAGGCTGGTTATTGTGTCACGTGAGCGGTTCGGATAGTGCCCTTTCATAAAACACCTTGACAAGAAACATTAATGCAACAAATTCACACGAGTACTGGAGAGTTATTGGAGGACATGAAAGGACTTCATGTGAAGTGCTAGTTTTTCTAAGAAACTTTATTAATCCATTCTTCTGCAGGTCGTTGAATGAGTTTCTGCGCAAATTTTGTATTGTAATATTACGGAAAAGACTTCAAGGATAGCAATCATTTTATACTTTTAAGGGGCAATAAACAATAAAAAAATCCGAAATAAATGAATGGTTTTCATAAGAAACCAAATTCATGTTTAAATAAAAAAGTATTTAGTCTCAAACCAGAGTTTAAAGTTATCCTTGCCAACATCCGTCATCATACTCAAAATACATTTAAGATGAACTAATTTAAAAATCATTAGGAGTTTCTGAAAATAATTCCAAGGGAACGAAATTCCACAGTTATTTTCAAATTTATGCTAAATCAACGATAAATTGGCATTACTCGTGGCAATGGAGTGAAATAAATTTCAAAGCTGCCATTCAACGCGAGACGTAGAGTTTCAGCTAAAATTTTCGAAATAACATGTCTGCGTTGACATGAATTTTATTTACCTCTCAGATTTTTAGCGACAAATGAAATGTTTATTTTTTCGATTTCCTTGAAAATTCGCAATGCGTAATATCAATATTATTGCGAAGAGTTCGCGGATAATTTTCTCTACCTTCTTGTTTTCACTCTACACCACAATAGCTTCATCGGCATTGCGAATAAAAAGAATCTGCCACCTGCGACATCTATTAGTGAAAACCTATAAAAGTATCGAATTCTGAAATTACCATCGAAATTCGTAGCACTTCGATCACATTGTCGCGGATCTCTTTCTATTCACTAATTTTAGCTTCATTTCTGTCGATAAAAATAAAAAGGAAAATTCTGTTTGCCCTGTTCTCCATTTGCAAATTAAAATCTCTAGTATGCCGCCAGTACTCGTACATTTTGTGGGATCTATAGCAAGGCTATTTTCAGTCCTGCTAGAAGTAGACGTAGAGATTCTGTGTAGGTTCTTAGTGTACTCTAACCTTCTCAAACTTTGTATCTGGAAAATTTTTGGGGAAAAACCATCGCATTTGAAAATTTACATAAACAAACAATGAGAGCAGATTTTTTCGTCACTTCCACTCGATTTAAGTGAACAAATATCCAGAACGGAAATAGGTACTTGCAGTGTCCAAAGTGGCAATACGAGTGGAGTATATCGTTCGAGATTTGCGAAATGTTTATGCAACAATTACATTGGTGAAGTAGTTTATATAACAATGGATCCTAGATGTTGCGTCGCAGTTCACTAGACGCTCCACTAGAAATACAATTCGAGCTTGGCGCCGAAATTTAATGGTAATAGGATTGTCGAAACGTCTTGGAATATTTCTTCATTTCCAAGATGCTTCGTTACAAACAATAATACTATTAATTCAGTCCATTATAAAGCTACTATTACACCGTATGCCACACTGTCAAATATTTGGCTATTTTCCTTATTGTCAGATAATGTAATCGTAAAATTTTTGATTCACACATTATTTTATTTCCTCTCTACAAGGTTTATTTTGATAGAAAAAATTTTACTGAATATCAAACTTTTTTAGTCAAATATTTGACACCATGGCATACAGTGAAATAGTAGCTTAAGAAATTTAAAACTCCGATTCGGAACTGGTGAATAAATTTTAGAAGAATCAGTTCAAAGACGAGAAGAGAAAATTATGAAAAGGTTTCATCATAAATCTAATATCAAATAAAAGAAAAATATGAGTTGTTTTCATCTTCTATTTGCTCACGAAAATTAAATTAAAGTAAATTGTACGATTTTTGAAATTGTCCCAGGTACTCAATGGATCCCTAAGTAGATACAAAATTATTTGCTAAGCGAATTACAAAATAATCGAGTTAGAAAATCATAAATTCATATTTTTGTTAAAATACGATTAATAATAAATCACACATTTCTCATATGAACCTGCTTAAAGTAAAAGTGAAAATATCGGAAGTCAAACAACCTTTTAAAGTAGCGTTCTGTTCCAGTCAAGAATTGAATACATTGCAGTGGTCCTTAAAGAGTGACCAACAATAGAAAAACACCAAATCCAAATACCCTTCTTCCGCATTTGTGTGTGCTCTACACATGGGAATCATGCAGCAGCTAAAGTACACGAAATTTCCATAATAAAAATAAATAATAAACGAGATAATTAAGTAATTAACCATTATCTTCTTTAGTTATGCGATTGTACGTATCAAAACGTCTTTTAATTGGGTGTATCCTCAGGGTACCTATAATTACGATTCCAAGAAATGTTTATATCTCGGTTTTTGAAGCTTACCAAAAATTGCTTAGGTGCAGGAGATAAATTTCATTTGATTAATAAAATACTTTGTTTGTTCATTTACCTCATAATCTTTAATTTATGAGTTTACTTCTTCTGAATGGTTAATTACCGATTTCTAGGCCCTTAACATATTTTTTTAAGTTTTCCTTTAATAATTGGTTTTGATAACAATGTATTTTACGCTAGTTGATGATATTTTAGCCAGATATTATCTCTAGAGACGATATTTGCAGAGCGACTGGACCAATCCAGAAAAAGCATCACCCAATCTAGAGAAAAGCATCATCCAAACACGGCTCTATATTAAATATTTATCGCAAAGACGTGTGGTAAGCCGATCACGAAAAACATCAAACCTGAACAACTAAAGCGAAAACTTCAAGACGTTGACTATTAATTCAAAATTTCACCAAAAAAATCTGCCAATGGTCTGGGCGAAACTTTATTATTTTTCTGGTCAAAGTTCGGGAGCGGTCAAAGTCGGAGTGTATCATTAGTTGCTTCGAGATTATTAGATTTCTTGGAAAATTATTTTTGTTCTTAATATAAAAATATTTAAAATAGAGATTCTTAGCCGATTGAACATTGAAAAAGTCCGTGTATACTATTCGAATTTCAGTATATTATGTACACTAAAAGCCCATAGAAGCAAAAATAAATTTGTTGCCTTATCAGAATTAAGAGATATGACGAATTGTTAAAACGTATACAAACCCATTACTTCCACTTGGAGTTTGAATTTCGAAAAAATTGTGAAACAGCTTTTTAGACGATTTCATAAGAAGCAACTTGATATATCATGGAAAATTTGTGAAAACGTAAGCAAACCCTTCACACCTCCTTGGTTCTGGAAATTCGAAAAATCGTGAATTGGTTGGCCGTAATAATCAATTTTATATCTCATCAGAACTAAGGAATGGCAAAAATTGTGAAACCATGTACAATCCCTTGGGGGTTGAATATAAAAAAATTGAGAAATGGGTTTGTAGGCGATTATATAAAAAGTCTGTGGAAATGAAAAGCGATCTAATATCTCATTGAACCTAAGAAATATGTCGAAACTTTGAAAAGCATACAACCCCCTTACACCCATTAGGATTGAATATCTAAAATACTGAAATTGACTTTTTGGCTTTTTTATATAGGAAACCTTAGGAAGTAAAAATGAATTCGATATATCAACAGATATGCAACCTCCTTACACCCACTTGGGGGTTGAATATCCAAAAATCCTGAAAGGAGTTAATAAATAAATATGAAGACAGCACGAGAAAGTAGGAACCAATTTCATTTCTTATCACTTCTAAAAGAAATGACGGAACTCGTGAAAACGTGTTCAACCCGTTTATTCCCTCTTAGGGGCTGAAAAAGGAAAAAACTTAAAAACAAGTTTTAGGTTATTATTACACAAGCACGTGAAAGTGAAAAGATATTCGATATCTGATAAAACGTGGGGATATAGTAGAATTCGTGAAAAAGTTTACAACCCCCTTTACACCCTCTTAGGGGTCGAGTTTTAAAAAATCCTGAAAACGCTTTCTAGGTATTTACATGAAGAAGCCGTAGAATAAAAATGAATTCAATATTTGGGAAGACCTAATAGATATGACGAAAACCATGAAAGTATATGCATTCCATTTTCACTGATAATTTTTTTTGCCCCCCCTCCGAACGCCAATGGATATTTAAAATTTTTTTTTATCTAAATTAGTTTTCTAGTTGATTTACATAAACGTACCGAGTTTCAACTTTGTTGCATAAGCCGTTCTATAGATAGGAAAAACACCCCCCACCCCCGTACCCCCGTATATTTTTCCAAGATGCTACTAATATAGCTCTATCTAAATACCAAGTTTCAGCTTCATGTCATTATAGGTTGTCGGGATATTTATATCGGAAATTTTTCCTTTTCACCCTCCCCCACCCTCATCCTCTACACCCTCACTTCCAAAATTTTGTTTTCTGCTAGGGGTCTATTAGGCCTACTTCTGGTAAAAATTTTAAGCACCGTTCTTGAGATATGAGACGTGATTTTTTTGAAAAATTCTTATCCCCTCCACTTTCATGCTCCACCGCTCCCTTAAAAAATTTTGCTTTTATCAAATTTCATTTGTCAACCTTTACACACAAACCAAATTTTATTTGTCTAGTGCAATTGGTTCGTGAGATATCGTGATCTAAAGTTTTTCACCCCCCACCCCCGTACGCCACTGCTCCTACTCAAATTTTTGTTTCCGATCTATTCTCCTAGTATACCTACAGATATTCATTAAGTTTCAATTTTGTGACATTGACCGTTTAAGAGATATGGATTTTAGAATGTGTCGATCTCACCTTTTTTGCGTTTCGGACGAATTATTTTTCCCCCCACTCCCAAACCCCTTCACCTATATCGGCAATTTTTTTGCAAATGGCTCCACTACTGAAGCTCTATATAAATTCCAAATTTCTCCTAGCATAAGCGGTTGCTGAGATCTAGAAACCAAAATTTTCAGTCTAAAACACTTCCCCCTCCTACCCCCTCACACCCCCACCCCTTAAAATTTGGTCACTTCAAGAGGGCTACCCAGTCTATTCATAAAAAAAATTGTAATTTAATAGCTTAAAGGGAGCTACGAGCCTTCAAACGATTTTGCGTACAGCGGTCAACGTACGGCGTACGGCGGACAGACGGACTGAAATTTTTTTTTGCTTTTTACGTGTCTACTCATCATGAAACGTGAAAAAAAAAATTTTGAGGGTAGCAAATTTTTTTTTTTTAAAAATCGATAACAATACTGTATTATTGAAATAATAAAGTAAAAACAGAAAGCTCAGAGATCCAACTTAGATGAATCGTTAACGATTCAATTGTTCTCACACTTTTCTAGTATGATACCAATGTGCTACGAGTAGTTTAACTAGCTGTGAATTTTCTTTAAGTTTAAATTTTGTAGATTTTATTGGGTGTTTTTTATTATATCTTTATATTAGTCTTTTCATCATTTCTTTGAAGAGTCTTTAATTATATTTTTTTAATTGCATTTTTTACCTCGAAATGTTATTTAGTTTAAGTCTTATTCTTAACTTTAACTTCGATTGTCCAAATAAGAAGCGCTATAAGGTCATTCCATCAAGAATCGTCAAAAATGACAAAATTTGTGACCTTACCATCTCCGATTCTTTTTTATTATTCTAGGATAAAAATACCAAAGATATGAATTTTCAAAGAGGACTCGGACACCTTTTTTGCGAAATCTTTAACATACTATAACTAACAAAAAAAAATGAGATAGAAACAAAAAATTGAATCTCAATTATTTTTTTCACTAGTTCTTCAAGTATAAACATTTTCAAAAGAATTGGAGATGGTAAGCTCACAACTTTGGCGATTCTTGATGGAATGACCCTATAGCCTTAAGTGGTTAAAAACTTCAAATTGCTCAATCTTGTACCAATGTACGCCTGAAGAGGAACTTGTCGATTGCATTTAAACGAAATGATAAATTCTATCGTAATATTGCCGATCGCCTTCAATAATTTAATTATAAATCTAAACACTCTAAATTTTTCCTAATATAAGATCCCCTTAAAACAATTTCAATATACTACCAAAAACTTTATTACAAAAAATTTCGTCCTGTCTTTCCAATGAAATTAAATTTCCCATAATTTTCCTTAGAGCAATTCGACCCAATATTTCACAGGCTGTTTCCGCCAAGTCATCATTTTTTTCGTCTGTTTTCAATCTCAATTTCGTGCAAATTAAATGAGATGATTCCTGAAATAAGTCTCACTCTTTTTCCTTTTCTTTTTCTTTTCTAAGGGTGCTTTAGGTTAAATCCATTTTATTCTAACAAAAAGGAACTTTAGAGTATCTTTTTTTTGGGCGAGTTAAATACCTGCAAGGGATGTCTTGTTGAAATTCGGTGTCGAAGAAAGGCACAATTTCTCGCTTGTTTCTTGCTGACAAAGAAACTTTTTTGTCAACTAATTTTAATTAGACGATTTTTAACAAATTAAAAAAAATGAAAGAAAGAACCCTCATAAAGTTATTAGTTTAATACATGAATCTGTTACTTCTTAGAATATGAAAAAAATTGAATTTAAAAAGAAATTTTGCAGGAGTTATAATTGGGAACATTCCCGTAACTGTTGTTGTGGCAGACGACATACCAGTCCTTTCTAGTTACCCCCCAAAAGAGAAAAAGCCAAGTCAGGTGCAATATAAATAGGTGATTCTATTTACTACGCATAACTTGTTTCTAGAAAACAAAAATCTCCGCAAATAAAAGATAGTACGATATGATTTCTAGTATTATAGAAGCCAATTTTGACACCTTTTATACGAGATTAAATTAATTACGATAGATTAAATCCTTTCGAAATTATCCACATTTGATTAAAAATATTTCAACACTTAAGTATTGCTTTTTTTTAATAAATTGAAGCTATGAAGATGGGTAGTTCTTTCAATTCATATTGATATATGTGATATAACAAGCAAATGTTAGTTTTACTTCATTAAAATAAAAGAATGACTCAAGCGATGAAATGGTTTTTTCAAGTACAGAACCTTGCGCAATAAACTTATCCTAGTATGACAGTTGAAAACAGCCTTTTATAATGCAAAGCCAAATGCAATCAACTACATTATATCGTTTTTTAGATAAATTATTATTAAGAGTATTTTTCTGTTCGCTCACTCACTAGTTTGCCAGCTATTTAGTTTGTGGTAAAGAGATCCATATCCAGCACATCTCCTTCCTACCATCCATACATTACAGAATATTCTATTCACACTTTCTTCTACGAATCCCTGTAAGTCCTTTACTTAATTGCATAAGTCCCTTCCGCTTTCTGTTGTTTATTTAATAGCCCTATTCAACCCTATCTAACATAAGTGTATACCTATAAATCATAAAAGAGGAAAATGGCTTTGTATTCTCTGAGACCGCACTTCACGAGCTCGACATTTAAGACCCAAAGTCTAATATGTGTTTGATGTTCATTTGATAGCATCCTATAAGGAATAAAACATGGTCTCCGAGCTTGCGACTATAAAGGCAAATAACAGCGAATGTGGCAGGAATATCCTTTTACAATATAGTCGCACATTCATGAGAACTGAGAGTTGTTTTCCACAGGATGTCCACCATACGACAAAATGGCACACCATTCTTACCATACTGCGGAATTCAGTGTAATAAAAATACTTAAATGAAATGTGCAATTTACTCCTTTCGACAACATTGTTTGTACACAAGGGCGGGTTTATTAAATTAAATGATTTTGTAATTTGTTTTTGAACACTGTAGCGATTTCGGTGCGAGTTGGGAAAAGTCAAGCAGTTAGCGAGGAGTCTAATGTTTCCGGTTAGTTGTTTTCATGAAGCTAATTTCAAGAAAGAATTCCCTTCGTTGTCTGTACCATTGGTCTGGCTATTACACATCAAAAAAATTGAATTATTTTCATTTATTAAAGCATGCTTTTAATTAGATTTTATAACAGTGGTCAACATTATACGCTGTACTTTAACAGTGAATTTAAGCGATAATTTCAGTGGTACATTCATGGGGTAGCAGATGAGTGTTCTATCCCGAAAATATCAATGTTAATATTGTTGCGAGCTAGGGGTTCGCCGGGATTTCAAGTAAAACACAATTCGGTTAAAATAAAAATAAGTGATTATTTATTAATCGCACTTTAAATTCACAGAATTATAATCGCACAATAATTCGCACTGTATGGCAGTACCGCCCGCTTATACCATATATCGCTTGACTCGTTCACTTTCGTTCTCTCTCAACACGGTCGCGTGTACCCGCTGTCTGTCACAGTCGCCGTAATCAAAATTACTGTGTCTTTGCTGAGGGCTTCACCTGCTTATATACTAGCCGGTTGCAGTCTAGGATGTTCTTGGATCTTCGATGCTTGTGGAATCTTCTCGAAAGCTTTAGAGCTTTCGATTTCGATCTTCGTTCAGTGTAGAACCTTCTCGAAAGCTTTAGAGCCTTCGATTTCAATTTTCGTTCAGTGGTGTGTGTAGAAGATTCAAGTGAGCTTGAGATCTTTCGACTTTGATTCTAATTGGATTCTAGTACATTGGAGAGCATTCGATAAGAAGAGAGATTGTTTCGCCTTATCTTTAGCTAGGTTTCTGATTGGGTTATTTTGCAACTAGGTATTCGGTTGTTGTTGTTTTCATTATGTGTAACGATCGAGTGCACGGTTGCGCGGTTGCCGGGCTTACACGTAACATTACTCCCTCCTTAGTTTCTGTTCGTCCCGAACAGAGTAGCTCCCTCGTCAGTGACGTCATTTTTCATTTTGGTCCGTGGTACTCCCTCCTTTAGTTGCGTGCTGACTCGATGCCATCCTTTACCGTTGCACTGATGTTTTGACGATGTTCCCCTCTGTCTTCCAGTGCTGTGCAACAATACTAGATCGCCATTTCTGTAGCTGGACGATTTCGCTCGTTGACAATGCTCTCCATTCTGGTGATTAGTTGTTGAACAGATTTTGTCCCGAGTTTGGTAATGTTTTGCCTGCTGTCGATCACAAACTTTTAATCGTCGCAAGTTCCCCACGACCTCTTTGTCTTGTTGACTATTCTGCATCACAATATGCTGATGTTGATTTCGCCAGCCAATTTGCGTCTCTTCTAATTGGCTCTGTAGCTTTGCGCCTCTGGTACTCCTTTGTTCGGCAGTACAATCCGAACAATAATTCGGCGTTCTCTTCGGCTTCCGACAATCAAACCTTAAGTGTCCTTCTAGTCCACAGTTCCAACATCGCATCGCTCCGCGACGTTTGCCTTGTTTTTCGGTTCCTTTCCACCAGCAATCGGTGTCAACAGTTCTTTCCCGCTCATTACAGCTATTGCATAGTGGTTGTTTCGAAGTGTGCCCATCGTAATTATTCCTGTTTCTTCTTAGATGCCAACAATCACGCCGTAAATGCCCGTCCTGTCCACAATGCCAACATCGGAGAACGCTGAGCCTAGCGTGTTCCAATCTCCGACTCACGTAAGATTGACTTGTGTTTTCATCGCGGCAATGGTGGGGTATCGCTCTTCCAGTGTAATCCGCTGATCTGCAATCCCGACTTAAGTGTCCCGCCTTTCCGCAATTCCAGCATCGGGGGCCACCAGATCCTACGCTCCGCTTGGTGTACTCTGCTCTCTCGCATACACACTTTTCTGTTATTTTTCGGACTCGGTAGTTACTCCACGAGCTTTGCTTGGCAGCTTCGAACGTAAGTCCATATACTAAGGCTTCGCCAATCGTTTTCTTTCCTGCCAATTTTAATGACAACTGTAGTTCTTCATCCTGTACGGCATTATTAAATGTGAAGACAGCCAAATCACTGCGTTGTTCGCCTTGCACATTAGGGAATGCAAGCAACGTAAGTCGTTCTATATCGAGCGCTAGCTCTTGCAATGTCTCGCCATCCTTTTGTCTTCGGTTGTGGAATTGCATCTTGTAGATCTCTCGCATGTGGTCACTGCCGTAATAAAGATCCAATGTCTGCACTAACGTCGAAAAATCTTGTTGTTGCTCCTGCGGAATTGTTTGGAGAACTTCTGCTGGTGGACCTCTTAGCGCCAATATCAAAGCCGTTCCTCGTTCCAAATCATTCCAATGATTATTTCTCGCGGCAGCCTCAAATTGGGTCTTGTAGACAGCCCACGGTGTTTGTCCATTAAAGATTGGAGCTTTGAGATCTTTGTGCGTAACGTGTTCTGTCTTAATGACTCCAGTTGCTTTCACGTTATCAAAGTTCCTTTTTAAGCGTTCAACTTCTTCTACAATCGCTGATGTCTTCTCCGTTATTTGATCTTCAAAAGTTCGAAGTTTCTTTTCTACATTTTCTTCTATTGTTTTACCCATGGTGTCCATCGTCTGATTTAGATCTTCGATTTTGTTGTTCTGCTGTTCCAACTTTTGGTTGAGGTCGTTAAGGTCTGTTGATGTTTGATCCAACTTCTTGTTAAGATCCGTTGAAGTTTGGTTTATTTTCTGACTGAGATCTGCTGATAGTTGACTTTGGTGGTCCATTTTCTGGCTGAGGTCCGTTGACTGTTGATCTAATTTGTTCATCATTTGCTGCATTAACTGCGACAGAGAATCTGGTGTACCAAAACCCTCCTCGCCACTTCCTGCACGAGCCTCTTCGATTGGGAACTCGAAACTGTTTGCGTCCTTACCCTCAGCCTCAAGTATCTCGATCATACGGTTGACAAGCTCAGACTTGTTCCCTGTTGTAGATAATTCCCGTCTACCGAGCTCTTCCTTCAGCTCCGTTAATTTTAAATCTTTTAAGTAACGCGGCATTTTCACTATCGATTTATTTGTCCGTTAAAGATTTTCCGCGATATAAATTCACTCAAGTTCTCTTTTTATCCGTACGAGAACTTTCCACTTCACTAATTAAAGTTACCGCTCACTAGAGCACTCGAGAATATTCGATTTCACAAAATTCTCACTGTCCGTTCGAGAATTTTCGCTTCACTTCACAGTTTGAAAACTTTATTCGCGCACAAAATTCTCACTTTGTCCGTTCGAGAATTTTAACCCGAATTAATTCTTGAAATCCCACTTCTGACACCAATTGTCGCGAGCTAGGGGTTCGCCGGGATTTCAAGTAAAACACAATTCGGTTAAAATAAAAATAAGTGATTATTTATTAATCGCACTTTAAATTCACAGAATTATAATCGCACAATAATTCGCACTGTATGGCAGTACCGCCCGCTTATACCATATATCGCTTGACTCGTTCACTTTCGTTCTCTCTCCACACGGTCGCGTGTACCCGCTGTCTGTCACAGTCGCCGTAATCAAAATTACTGTGTCTTTGCTGAGGGCTTCACCTGCTTATATACTAGCCGGTTGCAGTCTAGGATGTTCTTGGATCTTCGATGCTTGTGGAATCTTCTCGAAAGCTTTAGAGCTTTCGATTTCGATCTTCGTTCAGTGTAGAACCTTCTCGAAAGCTTTAGAGCCTTCGATTTCGATTTTCGTTCAGTGGTGTGTGTAGAAGATTCAAGTGAGCTTGAGATCTTTCGACTTTGATTCTAATTGGATTCTAGTACATTGGAGAGCATTCGATAAGAAGAGAGATTGTTTCGCCTTATCTTTAGCTAGGTTTCTGATTGGGTTATTTTGCAAACTAGGTATTCGGTTGTTGTTGTTTTCATTATGTGTAACGATCGAGTGCACGGTTGCGCGGTTGCCGGGCTTACACGTAACAATATTTTTCACGGTACTTTTAGAAAAAATTTAGTCAACTTCCCAATGTGAATGTACCACATTCACATAAAGATTAGCAGAAGTTCTGGGAAATCAGAGCATCGAAGCCTACGTATGCAAGTTTACACTACCATTAAATATTCCAATGTAAATGGGCCTTAATTGTTTAGAAAATTGTACTTAAAATCGACAATAGAAAATCTTGCAAATATCAACTTATAGGAGAAATGTGAAGCCCCCCGTCACGTGTTTGACACACAGTCAACAATCTTAAGATTTCACATTCACATTCTGCACACAAACCATGTAAATTACATTCATACTTAATGCTGTACCTATATCTACATAAATATACATAAGTGTATACATAATACATTCTTTTTTTCAAGAATTACGTCATGAAACGAACAGATTTTTATATGTTTATATTCTGGCAATCGAGCGACGAATGGCTTTCATCACTTTCCTTGTTTATTCACTCTGTGTACCTATGCGCTTGTGGTTGGAGCTAGGCTGAAACTTAAAAAGAATTTATGTGTATCCTTGTTCGGAGTGTGTGATAACAATAGTAATAAATATTTTATCCAATTCCAAAAAAAGGAATTAAGACTAGAAACATATAAGGTTGCCCGGTTTTTTTTTTGGAAACAAACAAACAAGCTAAAAGTGCTGTTGTTTTGGATTAAAATGTGATGAAAAGGATCATGTGTTGGTAGTGGTTTACTAAATATATTGTGAAACGAAACGTATTTCTATTTGGGTTAAGGAAATTTCGTTCGAAACGTAGTTCTGCTGAGTTGTTTATTCCGTTTTCTTGAATAAGTCTTCAATTCTTACAAAGTTGATTCATAGCTGGAAAGTTGCACTAAGTTTAATTTTTCTGACATACGCTTTCTCAAATCCCTTTTATCTAACAAGTTGAAATGATGACACGGATCACTCACTCCATATATTCCTTGGCACCATATTACAACTTAATTGTTCTCTATGCAGTTTAAGTATGAATTTCGTGGCATGTTGAAGTAATTTTAGGGAAAGGAAAAGGACTCTCTAAAAATGTTTACGGTTACTTCACGAAAAGTAAAGGCTTCGCAGGCTTGAACTTAGGCAAGTGCAAGAATATCGTCAAGAGGTTGAACAGGTCTATTTCTGCTCGTAGGTAGCTCGATTTACCCTAGATGTGAATTTCCTAGGAAGTCGGACTGACTAAGAATGGGCAGGGCATGTCAATACCTTGGAGAGTTAAGCAATGAATTAGCTTGGACCTATTTTATACTGTCGCCCAAATAGTATTTTCTTTTTGTCTTTGGCTTATCTACAGTCCTTGAGAAATAAAAAATAATGCCTCTCATCACAACCCCTAGCAGGTCCTTGGATTCTACTCACTGTGATGAACCCGTATTTTTAACTTAACATATCTACTGTTTAACTTATATACGAGTACCTTTTCTCGCCGAAGTGAAAAGCACAATTTGAAGAGCTCTCTATATGATGCCTGCTAAAATCCTTCCTCAATCTTTTCACGAGGTTACTTACTAAAAAACTTTCTCTACGTCCTTTAAATTTTATATAGCTTTTTATAGAGACTGGACAAAAATAGAACACCCGACCTCCAAAAAAAGAAATCCTCGACACACAAGTACATACGAGTATAATCAGATTATATCGACACTAAACAGCGGAACATCCCGACTTGCAAAACAATTTTTCAGGATAAGGCGGCATCGAAGGCACTGCCTCCGGCCTGAATAATGTAAAAGTAAAAAATTCGTAAGCCAATGTATGCTCCATGATTTCCACGTTTATTTTTTCACCACCCCATTTTTGGGGGTTGGAAAATCATTGGAGGATTACAGCACTGTAACATCACCAGTCCCTCGATAAACCGAATCAATTCAATACACTGGCGACAAGCTGTTTATGGGTATTTGGAGTGAGTGCAAAGTGCAGAGTCTGTAAAACACTTTTATTCTCTACAGCTAAAACAGAAAGATGTAGAGCACCGTAGAACAAAATACTGCCTAGCCCCGGTATCCACAGCAGCAGACGAGATTGCATTGTAGAGCTTAAATGAAATTACTGGTAACCTGCTATTTTTGTGCTCCTTCCACCTCTAAGAGATGGGCTCGACGGAGCAGTGCGGAAGCCAATTACCTGTTATTGATTGCTGTACACAATTGTAGTCCGTGTACACAGACATATTGTTCCTTCGTCGTTAACTTGGACACATGACAATACGTGGTAACAATCGAATTAGATGTTTCTTTACAGAGACGTACCTGGCACATCCTGACGGTGAAGATGAAAATTATCTTGCCCGATTGGATGTTGACTGATTGGGCAGGAGTTTAATCATCTCTATTATTTACAATTGCAAGCAATCAAGCGAAAGCAGAATTGAATTGCATCTCGAAATTGCGTAAAGTGATAGCTCGTTTCAAGGATTATCGCTAAAGCCTTCAATAATAGAAACTAAACTTTTATTGAAAAGATTAGCATACATAAATAAAATAATATATTTCAGTGCCAAATGCACGTCTATGTTATACTATGAACGCGAACAAGGCAAGGCAGCTGGAACCTTAGCTTGAGCCAGCTCCCCACCTTTAGGTGTACACATTTAATTCTCCTAAGTCACGCTCCATTTATGCTAGAAAGTTGAAATTCGGAGTCTATATATAGTGGCATACAACAGTACTCTAAATATCTATAACTAGTTTCAGTGTAGTCAACAGAAAGGATTTAATGCTTAGGCTTTTATTCGCAACATAGAGTTTTTTTTAAAAAAATATTTAGTATTAACATATTCAAAAAGATAATATCTCATACGGTCATTCAATGCAAAGAACGCGATGCAGTACACAATCCAAAGTTCTTCTTCTTCCAGTTCAAAATATTCCCGCAAAAGTTTCGGAAAAAGTGTTTGCTTTGGTTCCATCTATCGAATTTCTGTAATAGAATTTTTTTCTTATACTTCCCGGAACAGGTATCAGTGCTTACAGGCAGCAGAGAGCGTCTATGATGTTATTCCGTGCTGCTATTCCACATTGCGTGAATATCTTTTAATTGCTGTATTCATTAGCAGGATGGCGTTTGGATAGCTTGGAGTTTTATTTTGCATTTTACTATTTCTAACAAAAGTGCCCATAATAAAAATCCAGAGCATGAACGGAACATGAACAGTTCATATTTCGCTTCAACCCTTCAACTGAATAATCCCTGCTCCAAGTTACACACTCTACAACTAATTCGGGAAAGAATCCTCTACTAACCACAAGATCTAGAACTATCTTCCTTTTATCTTGGATCTACTCGTCCCAAAAAGTCCTTTGACCGGAAATGTTCGTCCACATATTTGGAAACATTACATAGCTTCCGAGGATACGTCTAATAAAAAATAAATAAATAAGCTTTGTTGATTTGAACCCCCTTAAGCGATTACACATACACATGGATCAATATACATGTATTTGGAAAATCGATGTGTGAGTGTACTCCTGTAGTCCCCGATTATAGATAGTCCTTTTTGTTTCGTCAGGCAATATTTTATGGCTTTCATGCGTGTGAATTTTAATTTTTTGTTCTTTTAGGTAAAACATAAAAAGTGCCTCTCGAGCGTGCAGCTATGTTTGATATGGGAACTACACGCACACATCTCTATAAATGGATGTGTACACATTTAAATATGTATGGATTTATTTATTGGGATCCTGTTGCTAGCCTTGTGTTATTTGAAATAGATAAATGTTGACAATGCCATAAAATATTGTTTTATAATAGGGGGAACAAGGAAACATAAGTGCATTGCATTTTCTAAATTTGTATTATGTGAGGATGTGTGTGTGTATTTTTTGTTTAGTTACTTCAAATTTCTAGTTTGAACTGACGCACAAACGAGGGCCATTTTACGACTATCAGGATTCAAATTTAACTTATTCATATTGCAGCTTAGTCAGAAAAACAACGATTTTATAGCTTTCTTTATAGTTTTCGAGAAAAAAGATATAAACAGGAGTGAAGTTTATTTTTTATAGGATTTATTCGTTCAGAGTTCAGTACACTTTTTGTTATTTTTAGGACGTTGCGTTCATTCAGTTTTATGGTTGATTCGCTTATTTTTTATAACTCGTAGGAGAACAGAAATCGTTTGCAGGTTTGGCCAGTGATGAAAGGTGGATGGCTTTGAGAAAACCTAACTGTTGCTGATCACAGAGGGTAGTAATCACTAGTAACTTCATAGTTAGTGAAGATTATGGACCCATCAAGGTTGGATGTGTGGAAGGGCTTTTTTGTTAGTAACCAAGATATGACGTGTGTAAAATACCAAACAGAATTCCTGTACCGAAGTCCCACGGTGTCGCTCAAGGGAGATAGAGTTGCGACTACGACTTTACCAACTGAGAATATGATGAACCGGTTTGCAATATTGTATGTGTATCACGACAGTTAGAACACGATATTTTCATCGTGCTCCATGGTCACCGAAGTCAAAATTATATTTACCATCTTAGCGTGTACTAACGATCTCAATATTGCAGAAGTGTACGGCATTGAGAACTATACAATTCCATCGAAAATCAGTTTATAGTTCAAACCCTGAAAGTTTGTTGTTGCGTCAACATCATCCTTAAGTAAAAGAAGAAAAATTCTTAAGCTCCTATCGAATCTGCGAAAATCGAAGTTAATGCGCATTCAGAGCTAGGGAAATATCGTGAAGTAGAAGCACTAAATAAATAAATAGTGTATCATAGTATCATGGAAGTTTTAGTCAATAATGTTTATGGCTATCACTGTTAGTCCTTCAAAGTTTTCAATCAACGATACAAACTTTCTGTGATAACTAAACCAAAAACATTAAAATTTGTGTCAGAAGTAGGACAAATAGAATAGAGCAAGAAGGAGCGGTGGGCTAAAACCAATCGCTTAGACCTTAAGGAATATTTGAAATGGAAGTCGCGAAGATGGCCAGAATCGCGTCTTGTTGAGGAGCTATTTCTGCGCGAAGTGGTGCTCTTACCGGAACTGAAGTACAAACCCATAATTGACTTCAGTTTCTGAGTGGCACTTGATGCTAATGGTCTTTAAATTACCAAAACCATTTATGGCCGCTTTTGAACTACGAATTCTTCGAAGAATTTTGGGACCAGTAAGAAAAGGCTCTGAATGGCGTATCCGGTACAACAATGGTCGCGTTTACGTGCAGACCAAACCAGTCCACATAGACCGGTTTGGTATTTTTTTTTCTTGCATTTATGTGCGCATTTTCACAGTACGAGACTGGTTTGGTTTCATATGGTCCGTGCCAAAATAAAGACCAAAATCAGTCCAAATGGACTGGTTTGGTCTTCGTTTATGCGTACGACCAAACTGGACCAAATTGGTCAGTCCATTTGGACTGATTTTGGTACGGACCAAATGAAACCAAACCAGTCTCGTACTGTGAAAATGCGCACATAAATGCAAGACCGAAAAATAACAAACCGGTCTATGTGGACTGGTCTGGTCTGCACGTAAACGCGACCAATGAGTTGTATAACATTTAAGACGACCCAGCTGCATCGACCCTTATAAAATTTCGTAAGCTACAATCCGCAGGTCATGTTGAGCGAATGGACGACGGACGAATTCCCAAGCGCACACTGAAAGATAGAGCCCAGGGCAAACGACCGGTGGGAAAACCGCGGAAAAGATACGCGGACTCAGTTGACACAGATCGCAGATAGCTTCTTAGATGCACAAATTGGAGGACGGGGACGCTGAACCGAAGTGACTTCAGACAATGTATCCTGCAGGCCCTGGTCCGATTTGTGCTGTCGCACCATTGATGATGATGAATTATTGCCGTTGTTGGTGAAAAGTTTTGTTGCTACCAGACCAGACCAGTCTACATGATAGCAGACAACAGAACAATTGTTCTGCTCTCAATATACTAATTCGACAAATTATAACGAAATTATACGCAAATTTAAAAACTGGACACGCAAGGGTGGAAATTGATGTTTCTGTGTGTGTAGAATGGTGTATATCTGTATATTCTGGAATTATATAATCACTATACCGTGTAGCAAATTAATAATTTTTATCTGGAATTATTTTTAAAATAAATTTTAAACATTATCACAATTTTTCCTTGAACATATTACTGTAACAGATTAACGTAAGTTTCTGCAAATTGAATGCAAATTTATCAATTACAGCTGTAAAGATTAAGATCTAATCACTGAACAAATTTTAACTTGTTATTATACATACAGCTTAATGAATTTCAATAAATTTATCTATCTAAAAAAAAAAGAAACATTATCACGTAAAAGTAAATTGGTATGAAACCATTAGATTTTAAATTCGCTGGATATTTTCAGTTCAGATTTTCCTGTAGTGAAAAACTCTAGGGATCTTCATGCACTTAAATTCAAATCGACTCTTTCGCACATTTTGTCATCAAAATTAAATTATGTATCGGGATGTAAAACCGAAAACGGAATTTTTTTATTGAAAATTTGGTCTACAGTGTACCCACATCTACACGTGATGCAAAAAGGTTAATTTGAGTGGTGCCGAGCAGTGTATCGGTTAATAATTTCGTTATGGAGCGGTGTAAATGAGCTACTTCATTAGGTAGATTCAAGAAAAATTCAATTTTGTTTTACATAGTGATAAAAATGGGAAACAAATCATAATATATGGATGGTAAGAAGTAAACTTGTTGGTTTAAATTTAAAATAAAATAAAAAAATCTGCTAACAGTCTGGGCGCAACTTTATTATTTTTTCGGTAGAAGTTTGGAATGCGTTCAATTCGCGGTGTAGGTTACTATGTGACTGAAAACCCAAAAAACGAAAGCTGTTGGAATGGGGTCGCGCTAGAATACTTACGCCGCTGCCACATGTAACATATGAATTACATAATTGGGTCATACTCCGGGACGAGGTCTAAGTCGTAGTATAATATCAGCTGTTACGTGATTAGGAGATTTTTCGTGATTTGGTTTTGGGCCATTAAATGAAATCGGAAATGTATTTGTAGGCGATAATATAAAATGTCTGTGAAAGTGAAAACCAATCTGATATCTTATCAATCGTAAGAAATTTGTCCAAAGCCTTACGTCCTCGTGGAGTTGAATATCTAAAAATACTGAAATCAACTTTTGACAATTATATAGGAAGCCTTAGGAAGTTAAACTGAATTCGATATCTCATCAGAACCAAAAAAATATATAGAATTTGTGCAAACATATGCAACCCTCTTGCACACTCTTTGGGGTTGAATATCAAAAAATCCTGAAATGAGTTTTTAGATATATATAAAGAAAGAAAGAAGAAGTAAAAACCAATCCGATGTCTTATCACTCCTAAGAGATATGACGGAATTCGTGAAAACGTGTTCAACCCGTTTATACCCTCTTAGGGGTTGAATAAGGAAAAAATTTGAAAAAGAGTTTTAGGTGATTATTAAACAAGCCCGTGGAAGTAAAAACATATTCGATATCTAATCAGACCGGATGGATATGGCTGAATTCGTGAAAATGTATACAACCCCTTTACACCATCGTGGGGGTCGAATTTCAAAAAATCCTGAAAACACTTTCTAGGTATTTATTTGAAAAATCCGTGGAATAAACACGAATTCAATATTTGAAAAGACCTAATAGATATGACGAAAATCGTGAAAATATATGCATTCCATTTTCACTGATATTTTTTTTTGCCCCCCTTTTGTACGCCAATGAATATTTAATTTTTTTTTAAATCAAAATTACTTTTCTAGTTGACCTACATATACTTACTGAGTTTCAACTTTCTAGCATAAGCCGTTCTATAGTTAGGAAAAACACCCCCACCCCCGTTCCATACTGTTCCTATAAAAAATTATATTTTTTTAACATGCTACTACTATAGTTCTATCTACATACTAAGTTTCAGCTTGATGTCCTTATAGGTTCTCGAGATATAAAAATCGGAACTTTTCCCTTTTCACCCTCCCCCAGCCTCACCCTCTACACCCACACCCTCAAACACCCGGTTCTATTAGGCTTATTTCTGGTAAAAATTCTAAGCATCTATCGTACATCGTTCTTGAGATATGAGACGTGATTTTTTAGAAAAATTCTTATCCCCTCCACTTCCATACTCAACCGCCCCCTTAAAAAATTTTACTTTCAGCAAACTTTATTTGTCAACTTTAATACATGAACCGAATTTTATTTGTCTAGTGCAATTGGTTCGTGAGATATCGTAATCTAAAGTTTTTCACCCCCCACCTCCGTACGCCACTGCCCCCACTCAAAAATTTGTTTTCGATCTATTCTCCTAGTAAACCCACAGATGTTCATTAAGTTTTAATTTCGTGACATTAACCGATTATGTGATATGGATTTTAGAATGTCTCTAACTCGGCTTTCGAGCGTTTCGGACGCATTATTATTCCCCCACTCCCACACCCCTTTACCTATATCATCACTGTTTTTAGCAAATAGGTCCACTATTGATGTTCTATATAAATTCCAAGTTTCAGCCTCCTAGCCTAAGCGGTTACTGAGATCTAGAAACCAAAATTTTTCGTCTTAAACCCTTCCTCCACCTCCCCCCTCACACCCCCACCACTCACAAGGTTGCCACTTGAAGGGGTCTGCTCAGTCTATCAACAAAAAAAAATTCAACTTAATAGCTCAAAGAGTTTGAGAGCTATAAGCTTTCAAACGTTTTGCGTACGGCGGACGACGTACGGCGCACGGCGCACAGACGGACTGACATTTTTTTTTGCTTTTTTGGTGTCTATTAGTCATGAAACGTGGAAAAAAAAATTTTCAGGGTAGCAAATTTTTTTTTTTTCAAAATCGATAACAATACTTTATTATTAAAATAATAAAGTAAAATGATCAAGAATTTTTGAATTTCGCGGGCTGCATAACTACCTGTTGTCGGATGCCAATGGTAGCCATCTTGGATGCTAACTTTATTGTTGGCTACCGAAAAGAATACACGTGTTGCTTGTGTAACAAAGAATGTGCATTAAATTTTGCTTTAAGAATGGAATAAATTGCGGCACCATATTGGAAATGTTAAATGTTGCTTTTAGCGAGTTTTCTATGAATAAAACAATCTTTTACAAGTGGTATAAAGTTTGAATGTGAAGAAGGTTCTGCTTACTGGTTTTCTTCAATTTCGACGGCATAGAAATTTTTGTTACAAGTCGAAAGATAAGCGTTCAACGTCACAGTACCTCCTTCGAAATCCTAATTTGTATAGACATTTTTCGGTGTTAATATCGATGAATACAGTCTAATTACTTTGTCAAAAAATACCTTTTCCATCCTCACAATCCACCCTTTTATCGCGATTCACATGCCGGATACATGTAAGCTTATTTTCGAGATAAAGCTTCCCACCTTCCAACATGTACTCGTAATGAAATTGTTAGCAATTCCAATAAGCACGGATAATATTTATTTTGGAAAACAGAAATAATCGTACGTATGAGTCTCCCATATGCCACCATATGTTTATTTCAAATCAGCAGACTGATAGTAGTACAGAACAAGACTATAACAATAACAACTATAGCTAGTTAGCCACTACTGTCCGCCATACACAATACACTGCACTATCTACTAAAGTATTATTCTCTTCCACCGCCAAATAATCGATTTCCCAAAAAATAATCGATTCCGGATTGATATAGAAGTAGATAAAGAAAAAATAGAACGGAATTAGAACACAGGTTCTATTACTCGGTTTTGTTAATTACGACCGAAGGGGGTGGGTACACCAAAACAGGCTTTTACTTAGTCCGTGTTTTTATTCGTCCTCCTCGGATTTAAGTACGGTAGAAGTACAGGTAACAATGTCATGTCAACGTACCTTAACTACTTTTTGGATTTTGTCCCAAAAGAAAGCTGTGTAAATGACATCATGCTTTTTGTTGTTATGCCATGCAACAATTTCGAGGGTGTGCTCAAATTGCCCCGGGAAATTATCGAATGTAATAATCGCTAATATCGTTTCATACAAATTATCGACAAGAATCCTATTTTCTCGTCTCTGAAATGGCAAAAATTTCGTTTTTTATGTTGCCAATTATGTAGTTAATATTACGTGTAACCGAGTAATTGAAGTGGAAATTTTGTATGATTTTCGTGGTGTTGTTCGTGTCAGGGTCATCTATTATATAAAGACCACTTCAGGCTTTACTTCGACTGAACATTTTCCTGTAAAAAAATCACTGACTAATTGTAACAGCTGAAATTTGGAAAGTCTCTAAGTTCTAAAATAAACAAATTTCTAAATAAACAAATTGCCATGCTATCAAATATTTGACGAAAAGTTCTAAGAAATTTTTAAAGCAAAAAATGTGAAAAAAAATTTGACGATTACACTGTCTGTCTACATTTGCCAGCGATAACAGTCAAATATTTGATATAGTGGCCTACAAAATAGCGGAGTCCAAATTTACAATTATCTGGCGCTTGACGAATTTTCTAGATATTGTGCGTATCGGATTTGGTGTTTTAAAATATTATTAAACAAAAAATAATGCACATTACTTTCTTAGCCTGAATGCCCGTTCTATGTTACAAACTTTGAATTTTCTCTTGATTTAAGGTATAAATATAAAATGGAAAACAAGTTGTTTATCTAATTTACTATTCAGGATTTCACTATTCTTAGACGTTTCAATTTAGAACATGTAATTAATCTTGACGCTGTAATTCTGCCAAGCAGAATCCGGAAGACGAAAATAGAACCTTTTCCAACGCAAATTAATATGCAGTACGGCATGCATTTTAATGAAATATGTCATAAGGATCTTCTGATTTTTTTTTCATAAATTTCTTGCTCTTTTCCGTGATTTTCCCTTGTTATTTTCCTCCCCAATCAAATAGCTTGGGCTGGTTTGATGAAAAAACCGTCAGCTCGCTCGAATCTCGTTAAAATTCAATTTCGAACTTAGAACGCAAATTTTGCTGCCGACTTCATTAAACATTTACACGTAAAAGTAAGACGACGAGGACGTCGTACCGCTTCGACATAAGGACGAAATGTCTCCTAAATATTCTCTAGTTTCCCTAAGGAGCGTTCGCCACACGAACGTGTTACAAGAATAGCTAATGTACCTTATCGCTGTCTTAGGTTATTCATTATCCGGTTTAGTGTTTAGGGAAAATCATTCAAGGTGAAAACGCTCCCCAGCTAGTGTGTACCGAAAGATTTTTCATGTGTCATGTACGACGATAATTTTCCAAGTGGCTGATAACTAACGCGACAGGATAGATTTAACCCATCATCGCGTAGTAGATTGGATTAGGGACGGACCGGATAATTTATAAATAGGTCATGCTGCGATTAGTAATTATGACGCGAGGAGCTATGATTATAAAGACATAGGATTCCCGAATAGATCGTTCATGAAACCCTCGCGGATTTGTTTGTTATTTTGACTTCAGCTCGGAGAGTTCTTAATGTTCGCCATACCTACGCCTACGATAGGTGTGGGAGTTAAGGGTAGCTTGTGCCAAAAAAGATCAGTTTACTGAACAAAAAGGTTCACCACGCACTTCAATACAAATTACACTTTAATTATCGAATTAAGAATTTTTTATTTGTTGCTTTTGAGATGGGCCTGTAATGAAGCAAATTACATTTTGCTATTGTAAAATTTTATGAATTAATGCGGAGCAGTGTTTCTGTAGACCGCACTGGATGGCATCTATAGATAAATTTCAGTGTGAATAATTAGACGTCTGCGTTCGTCTATTGCGTTCCCCAGGTTTATGAATGAATTCATAAGGTTTATTTGTTGTATGTTTGCTTGATTTTTTTTGCTTACAGTGTGATTGCAGATAGAGTTTTGCATTCAAACCTCATCATCCGGTTTTGACCAATTCGGTCTCCACCACTATTTGAAATAATTCTACTTGTTACTGTAGAACAATCCCGATTACTGTTATTTAATTAATTTTTTATCTATCACAATTCACAGTAGCCAGATTTTTGTTTCACAGTAGGTATGAAGTAGTATGTTGTAGTATTACTCCCGTTTCATTTATCCTCGTAGCGTAAAAAGGGATCAAGTTGAAAATGGTTGTGATTATCTGTAGTAATTTCATGGAAAATATGTTGAGCAGAATTTCAGTTCTTTTATTGCATTGGAAAAGGAATCGGACAAATACTTGTTTTTTTCTCATTGTATCAAATAATTAGAACCATGATTTACATGTCAAGATTGATTGTCCAAAATCTTGAGATTTCGATGAAACTCTATCAAAATCTACTTGGCTCTCCATACGTTTGAGAGATTTTAAAATCTATTTTATGAAAACACTGTTCTCCGAATCGTGAGATTTCAAGGCAGTTAAAACAATCTAGGTCAAAACCAACTAAAACTGGTGTGGACAGCTCTGAAATTTGTGTTTCACCGCTATATTATTTATATTCACTGGCACATATTTTCAATAAAATTTTCAAACAAGTACATTAAACAATATAAGTCCATTTAGTTCGAACTCCAGATTATAATGGGTTAGCGTCGTACAAATTCGGTCCCAGTTATTTATTAAAGGCAGCAATCCTAATCTCGATTAATAGAACGTGTTTTTATTCCGATCCCTTGGTCCCCTGCCCCTTCCACTGAGGTGTGTGACTTTGTGTCGCTGTACTAAATAGCAGATTTCCCGAAATATTACTAGGTATTTTTCCACGATAGGTTCCAGCGCTAGGTTGAAGAAAATAAGAGTGAGACCCTATTTCAAACCCTTATGATTTCGAACACTTTGAGTCAATTCAATTTGTATTATGACTTCGGATTCTTCTTGTTACTCTTGCTTTATGGACAAAAATCTAGTGCACGTCGATTTTAAACTCCCATCACTATTTCAAAGCCGGTTTTATGGTTTATTTTTGTCACTTCTTGATGTACATTTAATACATTTTTTTAAATTCCCTTGAAAAAGACGAATTCAGGCGCTTGCCGCAAATGATGTATATGCTAAATATGCATCAAAAATTAATAGGCATTTGGAGTGCGTCGTCGTCGTTAACAATGGGGGAAAAAACGTTAATAAATTAAATTACCGGCCTATTTGTCGCTGAAATATATTCCACCCTTAGCGATAAAGAAACCCTGAATAAAAATTTCCTGGCGAAGTATCACCATAAACAATAAATTTACTAGACTAGACAGAAGTTAGAAGGTAACGTAATCAGGACTCCGATCACAGAGCTAGGAAATTAAATTTCCGATTGTTTTGAGCAATTTTCTTGTTCTATATTTTTCGTGTAGATAAAAGAAACTCAATAATATAAAATTTGCACAATGTCCCGAAAGCAAAGTTCTAAAAGCATTTAAGATTTAAGCGGTATCTTTGCTACTCTAGTTCGTGTCCATGTTTTTTTTGTTACTCTGACCCACAGAAACAGGGTTAATTTCATCCCTTCGAGCCTAAACAGAAGGAGGCATTCAAAAAAGTTTACTGATTCTCACGATGTCATACTTACACAAGAAGCGTAAAATATGTTAGCCTGGGGTGTGGTTGGGCACGAAGTGCGGAGGTGGACACTGTATAGTTTTTCCTATAGAAGACCAAAACCAACCCATCACTAAAGCTAAGGAAAGAAAGTGCCTATGAATTATTCAGTCCTTTTTGAAATATAAGTAACCTTTTCTTTATCCTTGGTTCGTTGGAAGGACCGAAAGTTTTTCTTTTTTGCACAGAAACTGAGTGAAAAAGTTTCTCGCACAATGTCTGATAGAATCTGTAGAAAATTTGAGGTCCTTTTACGGAGCAGTTGAAATAATAAATGTAAAGAGATGACGATACATAAACAAGCCTTATAATTTTTTTTCAGTTCCGTTTGTATTAAAAAATGTCAAAAATTTATACGAAAGGAGATAGGCATCGCGTGGTACCATTTGTAAAAAGGAGCGTTTTATAATGGACCTAATTTTCGAAGTTCTTCACATTGTTGTACGATTAGCCTACCT
The DNA here is from genome assembly GCA_951812415.1 of Beris morrisii. Taxonomy (NCBI): domain Eukaryota; kingdom Metazoa; phylum Arthropoda; class Insecta; order Diptera; family Stratiomyidae; genus Beris; species Beris morrisii. The sequence continues at coordinate 165,275,064 of OX638310.1, read as the reverse complement.
CTGGATGAATCTTTCCACGCTTCAAGATGGTGTTGACGATTGCTAGACCCTGACTTTAAAGGATTTCATGTACCTATCTGTAACTTGTAAGGATTTTTGTACAGTCAAATGTAACACACTTCAATTATCAGCCATATTACAAAAACAACACACTTATTCAATTTAATGAAGGATCGCTAATTGGTGACAAAAGTAATGTGTGGTTATGTAAAAGAAAGTAGCCAAGCACTTTAGTGTGTCAAGGAATATTTCTGATAATCAATTTATTGATGTAGGCAAGCAACTTGAAGTTCTTGTTTCGATTCAATTAATAATTTTCCCGAAGAATTTAGTCTTTTTTGGATAGATTTAATCTTGTTCGGATTCTTGTTCTTAATCTCAAATAGTATAACAATTTTAATCGTCCAGTAGAGCTATGAATCTCTTATTATCTTGTTTATATTAAAAGAGCATTACTTTGTAGATTTTTAGTGTCCGAAGGAACTGAAGCTGTAGCTTCTCTAGGACGGACATCAATTAGATCAGGATATTTCCTGAAGACAACAATTTGGTACTTCATAAAGCTATCAAATCTTTGGGATTTGATTTTTTTTTTGACCAACAATTTCATATTTATTCTGATTATTGCTATTAAGGGGATTATGTATTTCAGTTTATTTTTGTCATTTAAATGAATTAGATAAATTTATTTCTAAAAAGCATAAAACATAGAGATGGCAACGATTAATCAAATGATTGAAATAATCGATTATTATCCTTCGATTTTTCGATTGATCATTTGATACTCTTGGTGAGGTTAATCATTTAATTTATCGAATAATTTGTTGTGATTGTGCCCAGCTGTTAAGTTAAAGTTTAAAAGTCCACACGTCCGAACTCTAAAGTGCGTTATAATAAATAATTTGAGACTCTCTACACCCTCATAGGCAAAAGAAATACCGACTCTCTACACCGCAACAGTGATAGCGAATCTCTATACCTCATCTGCAACAGTACCCAGCAGACAAAGTTACATATACTATACGAAAATAAAGACCGTATAAAAGCCGGATAAACAAAACAAAAGCCAGGAGGAGCCCGGACCCCCCCAGCACCCGGCTTGGACCCTCCCAGAAAAATAATTCTGGCCCCTTCCAGAAAAGTAATTCCTTCCTATCCGCAAACTTTTTGTTGCCAATTGTTTTTTGTCAAATGTTTTTTAACAATACAAACAATATAAAAGATCGGAAAACAACTAACATTTAATCAAATTTGCTTCTATGGTAGCTTACCATGAAAAAATTCTATTCTTAAAATTAGGGAAAAAATAAAATTGCTGTTGGCGGGTTTCGATGTCGCGCTCTTACCGTTTAGCTCTATATATTCTGGCGTACAACCAAAAATTCCACCAAATTGGTTGAAATATTAGGTGATCTTCAGCGCCACCTTCCTTTAGTATAAGGTTGCGATGGCAAGCATTTAGCTAAGTTGAAACGTCGCGGATTGTAAATTTGATTTCGAGTTCGCTATATAGAAATTATGCTCAGCAATTCCACCAGCTATAAGGGTGTGTCGGATAGTAGGCATGATACACCCTCTGACGAGTCTATGCCCTCCGATGACGAAACAGCTCCTTCGGACCTAGTCCAACACAATCTTATAAAACGCCGGAAAACAACTAACATTTAATCAAATTTGCTTCTATGGTAGCTTACCATGAAAAAAATTCCATTCTTAATATAAAAGAATCTTTTAAATTAAACAAAGCAAATCTCAACTGACTTTTGAAAATAACAAGACATTTTTGAATTTTACAATCATTGTTCTTTCGATCTGACGAGAGCTTTACAAGATTTTTTCAATTTAGTAAAATAAATTGGAAATTGTTTTTGAAATCAACAAGATTCTCAAGAAAAATTTTGGAGTTTTCCGAAATTTAACCAGCTTTTTTTGAGAATATCATTGAATTTTACAAGAACTTTAGAAGATGTTTTCAATTTAACAAAGTAGAAATTGGTTTTAAACATAACGACATTTGCATCAAATATTTTTTTATGTTGTGAGATCCTAGAATAAATAAATTATTTTTAAGTAGAATTGGTTTTTGAATATATCGATTTTTTTATGAACTACATACCTTACGATATTGGATTCGTATTTCTGGATTTCGGAACAATTTTTTGTAACTGAAGTCTTACCAGTCTATTATTCACTTTGAATTATTACTTTGATGGTATTGAAAACAGAAAACTTTTGGTTATACGCTTCAATATGTATATACAATATAACTTCTCTATAGCGGACACCTTTGGGGAATTCAAAATTGTCCGCTATAAAGAGTTGTCCGCTTTTCGGGGGTATTGAGTTTAATACCTAATTCATTGGGGAATAAAGAACTGTCCTCTATAGGGAGGTGTCCGGTTTTCGGAGGTGTCCGGTAATAGAAGTTTCACTGTATATAATATTATAAATATAATAGTTTCCATAAATAATAACGTTAAGTGAGAATTGCGGAAACAGCAAAAACAATAGAAAATAAGCTAGGAATGTAAATATTATATAAATAAAAATTTTTTTTATCGAAATTGAAGAAAATATATTACGAATACAAAAAAAGCTTCTACATCCATCAAAATCTTTAAATCTGGCATCGCTGCTACTACTCAAGATATATTCTCGAATCTCTCAATCACATTGAATTCAATTTTAAGGACTCTCTTTTGGTTGGTACTCGAAACTAAAAGACAGTGACTTCACTAAATTGAGTGAACACATTTTTACAGCGTTTTTCTATGGCAGCTCATAAGAATGGGGCCACCATAGATGAGATGAGGGGTTGTTAAATGAGTTCAACTCACTGGAAACTGCTATTATGGCAGCATTTTGGAGCGAAATATTAGAAATCATAGATAAAACTAATATATCACTTTTAAAAGTTGATACTACAATTGAAAACATTATTTGATTATACGCTTCTTTAGAAATGAAACGAAAAGAAACGAAATACAGAATCATTTAACCTTTACAAATCCGAAGGTATAAAATTGTCTAATTCTGAAACTTTTATATTTTGTATTTGCCGCTTCCACTAGCCATCAAAATTGTATTTTCTTATGACGAGGGGCGCACTATTTTTAGTAGGCCACGGGCGCCGAATATCTTAGGACGGCACTGCATAGGAACTATTTCAAATTTTTTCCTTCAACTGCTGCTAGTGGAAAAGCAATGTATAAAACGTTTTAAAGTCACAACTAATCATTCGTTGTTTATAAAAACATCTAATTTGTAAGCACAAAACGGACGAACTTGTATGAAAAGCATGTGTGCCTTTCGGAAGAAGTCGTATGTTCTGAGCCATTCGGCCACTGGCCCCTGCCATATTTTAGGCCACGGCACGCCTATGTTCTACGTATAATATTCTACGTTCTTTGTACGTACAAAATTCACTTCAATTCTTCGAGTGTGCAACGTATTTACTCGCACATTTTTTTCATTTTCGCCTTTTACATAGAGAAATGAAGAATTCGAAATTTGACTTATAAAGTCCTGACGCTGAACCAGCTGCTAAATTTCCAATCCTTCTATTCTAAATGTAAGACAGAAGTAAAAAAATGTGAATGAATAATTTGCCTGAAGTTACATCCAAAATACGATCCTAACTCAAAACCTTTGTCGCATTATTGGCTCGTGTCCTGAAGCTGAAATGGGTAGAATTTCGATTAGTTTTCTACAGGTATGATCTGCTTGCTGGGTAATAGCGACTCTCTACACCTCATCGGCAACAGTAATGGCGATCTAGTTTACTCACGCGTAGACCGACGTCAAAAACAAAAGTTTTTGTTCATATTAATCAGTCCCATTTATTATTAGCTTTATTATTGTTTTTGAAGTAATTCTTATTTACATTTATTATCACATAAAATATATACAAGATCAAGATTTTGTTCTCTTCGATTTCTTCCAATATTACATGGCACCTTCATAATGAAATAGAATACCTACCTACTACTTGTTAGTTATAAAGGCAAAACTAATCGATTAATAGATTATTTTCTACATATTTAATCGTAAATCGACTATTACATGTCGATTAATCAAATGATCGATTAATCGATTAGTTCATTTTAATTGCTATCTCTAATTAAACATGTATGCCAATAAAAATATTATTAATTCGGAAAAGATTAATTTAATTGAAACAAGGATTAAAATATTTCGAACAGGAATTAACTTATCAGGAAAAGCTATCAAATAATTTAAACAAAAGACGGACAAAGACTAATTTAGTTCAGAAGCGAAAGAAATTTAATTTAGCCTCAATTTTAAAGGAAGGGACGTAATCTCAGTTTTTTCGTATTGTTTCAACAAAAACGTAAAGGATGAGAAGGCCTTCAAGCACGACACTCCAGCTTTAGTTTATTTGTGAAGTGATAAAATTTATATCTTCCCTAAGCAAAAGTCCTGAAGATGAACCTGCGGCTGATACACATGTTACTTCTCTGCTAAAGAGGCCTTGGACCTCGGACTTATTCAAAAATATCCTTTATCTGATTTTTTTTCGAAACCTCCATTGAGGTAACTGAGTCATGAATAGGAGTGCGAGTCATCTACATGTCGAATCCATCACAAGTTCACTTTCATGTCAAAAGTCTTATTATTATTCATCGGATCAGGCTCTTGATTATGTTAAAATTATAATCCGGATAGCATATCGCGATGTTCCTGAGCTAATCCGTTCAGGTGTTTGAACTATCAATTCACCGGCATAAAAATGAGTTCAGCTTGAAGTGAAATTTTGACAAGTCTCCATTTTCCGGTCGTTCTTTAGTGTCAACCATTTTGACAAGAAGAGAAAAGAAGATTTTTTTGTTACATTTGCCAAAATCATTGTTAATAAATTATCTCAAAATTAATACGGGAAACACAAGCGACCGCTCTTTTATCTAGTAACTAGTGGATTGAAAAAGAAGTCAAAACAGGAGGGAAAAGGGTCAGTTCTCCAAGGAGGTGTTAGTTAAAATTATGTCATCTGTTTATCTTGTAACCTTATGTAAAAATCAGGAATATCCTGATAAGTTTAAGGGCAATTTTCGAATAGTGAGGAATATATTTGACTTACTCTGTTTGTAATTGAACTGCATTTATCACTCAAAAAGAAATTTAAACCGTATGACGAAATTGTTCCAAAAGAAAGATTAGCTATTGTTTTAATTTAAAGATTTATGGATTTATTACTTCTATTGGATTTATTATCCTTATTCACTTATTTTGCATCAAAGTAATGATCTAGACTGAAAACATTGAAGTGAAATGTATGCAGATGTGCTACAAGTATCCTCTCTACCAACCGCATAATTCAAAATCTTCTGAGATGATCTCAAACATTTTGTTTCAATCTGAGATAATCATGAGCAATAGAAGGCGAAAAAACACGTAACAAACAATATAACAAAAATCACATTTCGAGAAATAAGGATACACTGAGAGAAATAATTTGTTGGCAAGAGATTGCTTCAATAAAATTTTTATTGCAGCAATCGAAGTTCATTTACGCTAATAAGAATTAGTTTGGAGCAATAGATATTCGGTTGTACAAAAAATATTCGTTTAAGGGAATAAACACGTAGGTAATACGTGCAATAGAACCATTCTGCCAAGACAATCAACTTATGTTGTTTGCGCGATTTTTTTGAAAGAACCGAACAGAAAAATGTCTAGCAACTTAATTTTATTGCCGCTATATAATGTTGGTTGTTGCAATAGAATATTGTTCATTACAAACGATTTTCGGCATCATTCTGCTGTGGTAACCGAATGTGTGTTCCGCCAACCGAATGTACGTGTGGTAACTTAGTTAATCCATACTAACTTAAGTTGCACATAGGGAAATGAAAATGAAAGGTCTTTGGTGGCGCAGTGGTTAGGCGCGCCAATCCGAAAACTTTCAACACGGGTTCGATTCCTACCTACATCCATAGGTTTTATTAAGTCAGTAAGTAGGAAATAATATTTGAAGTAGGAAAATAGTGTCTTAGAAGAGTTCTCTACCTCCTCCTAGGTAACAAAAAAGAATTCATTGTGGGATTTAACACAAAAAACTCAATTTTTTTCGAAGTCACCAACAACCCGCGCATTTGTGGTAATCAAAATTTTAAGAGATTCTGGTTGGTTAGACAAATAATTCAGTTGTCGGAAAATATATTGGATACCAATAAACGAAAATTCGGTTCGACCAATCCAAAATTTCGGTTCCAACAATGTGATTGGAACTTCTCCTTCAACCGTTGTAATTCGTTTGGCATATATTTCTTTTGCAGCAATAAATCTGTTCTCTCAGTGTAGAACCAACCTTATACATTGACTACAAGTTGAAATGTAATTTTCTTCGAAGAGTGGTTTTTGAGTTCGAGGTATTTATCTCCAGGGTTGTCACTTTCTTTAAAAAACGATCAACACCCTTAATATCTTAATATCTATACTCTTAAAAAATGTTACTCTTTTCCATTCTGTCTCTAGTTATAGCTATACTTCTACATGACCTATGCTATAGCCTTTACTATTGATTTTATTTTCGACTGAAAAGAAAAGGACGAAAGTTTCTGAACGCTGAATAATTCAATTTCAGGACTAATTTTCCCGCTATTGAACCGACTCTTGTCCCTATCTATTCGGAGTCTATTTAAAGTTTTCCATGCATTCTTGTCATTGACCTGAACGTTATCAATATTGCATTGTAATGAATTGATATGGTGCGGACTTCAAGGGGGCCGAGCCAATCATTCAATTCAGTTTCGCATATACGTTTAGTTCGGTGAGCGACTAATGATAAAATTTTTTATTAATGTATTCTAGATAGATGATCCATTTTCGCTCCTATGTTTGGATAGATCAATTAATTAACTTTATTTTTGATAGAAGGCTGTAGGGTTTTCTTAGTGAATACTGTAAAGAATGAAGGAAAAAATAGTTAAGTCAACAGAAAATTTACTTCAATCAATTGTTCTGAATGGATGCCTTGAAGAGGTTATTTTGACTTAAAAAAAAGTTCAAATCACCGATGGATTTTTTGAGGATCGGGGAACAGTGTGGCAATTCCGCCCACGTCCGAATTAGGGGCTGAAATGGAAACTAGAGCGACGCGCGACCTGGCTTCCGATCAAGCTACGACAGTGGAAGAAGGGGGTATGTTTTGCACATTCCAGAGACCATAAACCCAAAAAACAAAAAAATGGGGTCCAACATGGGGCCAGCGTGCAGTTCACATTGCGTGATGTAACATTAAGCTTTATCAAAAAAACTTATCATACGTCTTGTCTTTTGACTAAAGTGCTGATTTTCGCGAGACTAATGTAGTTTGCCCTTAGTCCTGCATTCATCTTTTACTCACATACGAAAGAAACTTTCATCATAATCTAATTTAATGTCCTGAGTGGTTGTAAACAAAGCCTAAAAACGACCAATCTTCAACAGAATCAGCTAACTTTCTTCTATCAAAAAATATTAATTACCTGGGATAAGAAAACAATCAACACCCTAATCATATTACGCTGAATATATTTGAGTTTCGCTACCCTCCCAACTGTCTGGTAAAAACAGATAAAATCAAATTCCAACCGCCACCAACCTTGTCCTCTATCAACGCACAAATATTCGGCAACGAACAATATCCAACAAATCCCACTTCTGATTTATTATTTTTGTCCATATTGGCATAGTAGCTTCTGGCAGAAAATGGCAACATTGCGGAGTTCGGATTTTACGCATCCGCTCGTCCTTATGTTACGATAGATGCTTCCATCTCATAAATGTAGTGAATAGAGATACAGAAATTCCTTTTAACCCTTGGCCTAGTTGGGCAGTGATCAAAGAATACGAAAATTTAGACAAATCCGAGCACACGAAGCAACTGTGAAAACGCATACTCAAAGATGCAATTCAGGTCACGGAGTACTCCCAACGTCCCAACTAATTACAAAATGACAACGTGAGATTTACGAAGGTACACACCCACGCCGCACAGTATGGTATGGACCTGATGAACGTTAGCACGCGCTTCTACCCTCGTGCACCGTAAAAAAGTGAACAGCACAAATGTAAATACTGACAAGACGTCATTAAGCTAAGTCAAGTGGATTAAGTTCAACAAAATACAACAACAAGTCTAGTGAAAAATGCACTACTGAATATGAAGAGAGAATAACAACCCTTCAGCGAGCAAGAGGGAAAAGGGGTGCGGAGAGGTTGTACGCAGAGCAAGAGGTGCGCTATGGTGTATACCACGCGCTCCATCCGGATGAAAAGGAGCGAAAAATCGATTACGCCTCCTTTTTTCTCCTCCTTCTGAGCCGTTTGTATTATCCCTGTGGGTATGTTAGGGAAGAAGTGGGAATGAGGGTGCGAATCAGGCAGATTTCACTACGAAATGATGCTGCAATAAAAGCAGCTGTATGTAAACTGACCTTTTTTTCGAGTAACAACCGAAGGTTTCCGAAAACTAGAACTACCCTCTGCCTCCAGACTCCAACGCAAGGACCTAAAAGGGAAGAAGGAAAAAAAAAGGATACATATGTCACAACATACCAGTCAATCCTGTGGCTGTAGTATCCGAGGCCTTTTATTTTCACACCATCCACCGCAACTAGCTTTTAGAACGGACGGGCCGTAAATGTGTCACCTCTTGTCCAATACAAGGAACACGTTCCGACTAAATTTTGTCCAATGCACACAGGACGTCTAAACCGGGTCAAAAGAACGATCGAAAGTCAAAAAATCGTGTGAACGTCGTCCATCAAGACGATCAGTTCAAGCACCGCGCGGAAAACGCACAAGCAACGCACGAAAACCACGTCACGTCCGAGTATTTTACACGCGCGAAATAATCGCACGGTTCCGTTCGCTACGGATCCTTTGATTGATTCACATTGGCAGCGTGTCTAACTTTTGGCCGCTCCCCAAAATAAATTCGGGGTGCTGCTCGAATGTTGTTTTACAAGCTTTTTTTTGTAATCGGAAAAGAAAATTAGGAAAACATCCGCTTTAGATTTTCAGGCAACGCTGTCGTAACCGTTCGCGTGTTGCATCGTCGAAGCAACAAAATTTTATCGATACGCCACGCATGAATAATCGGAGGTTTAGAAAATCCACTGTACAGCAGACACAGTCGACCCCATGTTCTCTGCGGTCTCCACACGCTCAACACTTTTTTAATAAACAATTTTTTACCGAACACTGCAAAAACGCCCGGTCAAGTTTTCGGATCGCTTGTAAAATGGCCGAAAATTAATTTCGAATCAAGAGAAATTTTTAATATTTTTCCCAAAAATTTCACCCCTAAACGAAAAACGTTGCTCGCGAACGAACCAAACCCCCCGAAGTAACTCGGACGAGCGACTCCTTTTAACTGGGTCTTGCCTGGAAAATTTGCCAGTGGCCCGAAAGGCGCTTGTCCATTAGCTGGAGTATTCGAGTATTGGAGATACATGAACGGGCGCCTTCATATTACCCGGTCTATCAGGGCGCATACTCATCGCAAACAACTCGCACATACGACATGCATATGGCATCCACACGGGACACACGGGCGTCATAATCGACGAGTACGCGCACTAAACGTACACGGCACTTCATCACCAGAAGCAGACAAAAAGTCCAGAATGTTTAGCAAATGTCTAGCAGAGTTGCGGCGCCTTTCAAGCTCCGTATGTATTCTTCGCGATTATGAAGAGAAATAGTTTCCATGCCATCACATTGGTTCTACAGTCGTCACCAAATAAGAAGGCAATCGTTTGTCTTATCGCAAAATTTTAAGAAGTTATTTGCCTCGTCAATCTCGCTCCAACCGGATTCAACAAATCATACATACAAAATCATAGGTTAGAAAATACCGGGCTTCAAAATCCTTGTACTGGAGATAACACAACTTGCAATAGTCAGAAAAATGCCTACCTAACTACTGAGCAGAATAGAGTAAAATCGAAGTAAAAAGCTTACTTATGCACCAAGTTGGATTATAAATCTGACCGTTCACTCAATTTTTCATAGCTAACTTTTTCCATAGACAGCTACATAAAACCTTTGCATACATTGAGTCAAAGCTTCCATCACAACCATCCTATATCCAATTATAATAGCGTAGAAAGGTCTATTATATGTTATCAGTCTTTTACACACTCCATCAAATGCACTCGAGATGTCTCAAGTACACAAATTGAGTGTAAAAGCTCAGACGTGCCGTCACACTGGATCGGTTTTACTGTAAAGTACAAAACAGAACACGGATCTCGACTGCGTCTGCGACTACGATTTGCCTATCTTTCGGTGTGATGTTCGACTGCGCAGTTGGTTTAGAACAGAACACCGACTACGACTTCAATTCTATGCAAGCAAGAAGAAGAACGAGTGTCAATGTCAAGTGGCACTTCTGTTTTGTTTAATATCTTTGAAAATGGACGTGTTTCTGGTAGCGCGTATAATTATATATAGTGTTTTTAATCACTTTGGAGTGTTTGCGTTAATAACGAGGAAGTGAATAGGAATCGGGTCGAATTTGAAGAATAGAAACCCAGCAGGCAGAGCGTAATCCCGCAAAATGTCATCAAAATTCTACATGTCTATATGTAACATAAAGACAGCATGTATGTACTAAGCTATTGCAGTCTCCTCTTAAATGTAAACTGAATTCAATTCATTTTGAGGAGGTCATGTAAATATTCTAAATATAGTGCTCGTACAAACTATAATAGTAAATATACACAGTAACCAGCGACATCGTTCCCAAAAAGTCTAATCAGTTATACGACTGGCATACGGTTTCGTTTCGACGTATAGTATACGAAACTTTTCCTGCTGGAAAATAATTCAACCCCAAAATCAATTTTTAGCCGTTAAAAATAAAAGCCCGTTATAAAATTTTTTTTTAATATCTCAAATGATTTGAAAGATATATCGGAATTGAATATCACATAATCCTGAAATTAATTTTTAGTCGATTATATAAAAAGTTCGCAGAATTAAAAACGATATCTAATCAGAGATTTGTTTGAATTCGTGAAAGCGTACACAACTCTCCCTCCTCCCCTACACCTTCACCGTAAAATGTTTGTTCCGATATACTCCACTAGTGCATACAAAAAATTACTAAAGTTATTTTTTGCGGTGAAATGAATTTAATTTAGCTTTCGAGGTCTCCAGCCAAGTAAACAGTTTCATTTAGAAAATTAGTCCACTATCGTAGCAATATCTGAATTCCCAGTTTCAAATTGAAACCATAAGCGGTTGTCAGCATACTACCCCCTCAACTCCATAACTCCTACCACAGTAAAAAAATCTGCCAACAGTCTGGGCGCAACTTTATTATTTTATGGGTAGAAGTCCGAGACGTGTGTAATGATGAGATGCGTTGTTGGGTACTATGCGACTGACAACCTAAAAAATAACGTTCCAAATAGCCTCCTGGTTATTTCTTAGGTTGTCAGTCGCATAGTACCCAAGGATTTTGCGTACGTCGTACGGCAAATACGGCGGACAGACGGACATTTTTTTTTTTTTGCTTTTTTGGGGTTTACTAGTCCTAAAACGTGTAAATACAAAATTTCAGGGTAGCAAATTTTTTTGAAATTTCAGGTCGATAACAATACTTTATTATTAAAAAATAATAAAGTAAAATTACTAAATATATATAAATATATCAACGGTATTTTGAGCAACTAGCTACTCAAAAGCATTTACGTCGGACAGACTTTTTTTTGCTTTATCAAAAATACAAAATTTGTGGGTTGCAAATTTTTTGAGAATTTAGGTCGATCGCAATACTTAATTTTACAAAATCATAGAGTAAATTAGTTCCTGTAATTTAATAAGACAAAAACTGCAGTGTTCTTCGGCATCAAAACTTTACTTTCACAAAGTTTCAGGTGTTTATCAAAACTTTACATTTTCCACTATTCTATAAAGTAGCATTTCACAAAATGCACCACTTAAATAATGCACTGTAACGCATAGCTCCACAAAGTATCCTTTTACAGCTACAACATCACCACCCCCAAACTCGAATATTTACTTAATTCCTTTCAATGACAGAATGATGGACCTGAGGATAGGAAGCGACTCAAAACATCATCAAAATATGGCAGTGAAAAGGCCTTCCGTTTGCCGTTTTTATGCTGAAAGCACGTCTGAATAGTCACTTATTAGGGAGCACCTGTATAACACGTCCTGACAGTTGCGTCTATAGAAGATGTGGTTCCGGTGATGGCACCCTTCTACCTATTCAGGAGTAATAGTAAACGTAACGTACGAGTACCTGTGTAGTACGCAGCCCGGTATCGCCATTTTTTCGGCATAGGTACGAGTATAGTATTAACCTACACGCTAAAAAAAATTCCAAATGCTCGATAAATCAGAGGTTCCGAAAAGGATATGTGGTGTATATGGGGACGGAGAATATTAACCATAGGAACTCCCTAGAATACCCGTACAGAGTTATTCATGATTATAATGATGAGGAACATTACGATTATGGCAGAACGCGGCACTGGTGTAGATTGAACAAATGATGAAAGGTGGCTCGTATAAAATGATATACGATACAATTCTTTGTGTTAGTACGCAGGAACTCAGGTTTATGATGAATTTTATAGCTTAACAAACAATTGTTTGGTGGACTTTGTTCAAGGAATCTAAGAAAATATTCGGAAAAAAATAAGTGGCAGAATTCAATAAGAGATAGGTTCTAAGTAGCGTAATTGGATGGAATCTTTATCCTTTTCCAAGAATTCTCTAGCCAATTTTGCATGTTTTTCTTGTAATATCATTTAATGGTTTGGTGTAGTCGTTCGGTCGCCACGACGGGAATCTTCTCAACATCAAAGTATTATTTCTGATTGGGTTTATTAAGCGGGAATAGTATATTTAAGGAAAAAAACTTTGTTATCTTTTCTTTTATCTACAAAAAATGAGGTAAAAAAAACAATACCGAAAGTTATCTATCCGTATCAGAATTGAGTGTGATAACCAGCTGTGTACACTAATACCGATTGCGTTCAGTCATACATCTTTTTGGCATTAATTTGTCAACATGATTGTTCTACGTATATCAAATGCTCTTCAAAATTCTTCTATTCGTCGATTTATCAATTTTTCTGCGCTTTTCATTTCTCTGTTTCGGCTATTGGGTTCCAACACTTCGTGCACAGCATCTAAAAAAGGTTCAGCCTTATTATGGAAGGAAGCTACTTTCCAAAGAGTTCTAAATACATTTTTTTTAAATACCTACTTTTTTAATAACTATCAGAAAATTATTAATTTTTGTCTATGATCTTTTGTCTAACGATCTGTGTGGTATAAATTTCGAAATCCTTAAAAAATTATTAGCAAATACTTTATGTAAAAAAAGTTCGAAAAAATTATTAAATTATTTAAGACAGACATCCACCATTTACACATAATTTTTTTCCTTGATTTTGGTATTTGTAAATGGTGTTTTAGAAAAACAAGTTTATGTTTCTTGCTTTTATTTAACTGTTAAATTAATTCAAATTCAATTTAACCAGCGACCAAATTTCCATATTGACAAATTTGAACTTGAAATTGATCAGTGAAGTTCGATAGTATCTACAAGTAGTTGGTAGTAGTAGTACATATTATATACTACAATAAAAGAAAAAAAAAGATTCATGTTAGTATAGGAAAAAAATTTGTAATATAATGGACACTACAATACCAATTTCCTACTGTGTAAAAATTAACACCACCCTCTCTGTAACATAATGCCCCTTTTAAAAGTCTTATTTTTAGAACGTGCCACACCAAGGATGTCATTTGTGGAGAGGCAGGGGGGGGGGCATTTGCCCCCCCCCCCCTGAATTATGTACTTTTATAGATTATATATAACTTATGTATATTTATATATAAAAATATATACAAACATAACATCTTGGCCCCCCCCCTAGAAAAAACTGAAATGACGTCCCTGCCGCTACTATAACTCCACCTAAATACCAAGTTTCAGCTATACATCATTAGTTGTTCTCGAGATATAAAAGTCGGAATTTTTCATTCTTCTCTATCCCACCCCTACAATTTTTCCCGTATAAATTCTAAGCTTCTATCTTAAATAGTTCTTGAGATATGAGACGTGATTCTTTAGAAAAATTCTCCCACTTCCTTGCTTACTGTCGACATAAACCATTTACGAGATGGACTTTAGAATATCTCGATCTCAGCGTTCGAGCGTTTCGGAGGTAATGTTTTTTTTCCACTCCCACACCCTCCACCAATATTGAAAACTTTTTGCGAACTATCCAAGTTTTATATAAATTTCAAGTTTCAGTTTTCTAGCATAAACGGTTGGTGATATCTAAAAAAAAAATGTTCATCTAAAACGCTCTCCCAAAATCTCCCCTTACAATTGACCACACAAGAAGCAGCCACTTAAAGAGGAGCCACCCGGTCTATCCACTGAAAAAAGTTCAACTTTCGACCGGAATGTGGTTTAAAGCAGGGAGATGGTCTAGCCCCCATGCTTTTCAACTTGGCACTAGAGTATGTCATCCGTAAAACCCCAGCCGACACCAATGGGACACTACTATTCAAGTCCACACAACTAATACCATACGATGACGATATAAACATCCTCGCAAGATCCTTCCCTTGTGCTAAGGAGGTATTTGTCAATCTTGACTCCGCCGCAAAAGAAGTCGGATTACGCATAAACGAAAGTAAAAAAAAGTAATGACGCAAACAAGAAATAGAACGGCAATCAGACAGAATATAATAATTGCGGAGTATAATTTGGAGAGTGTGTACAACTTCATATATCTTGGGGTTAATCTAGCAAAAGACGGCAACGAAACGAACGAAATCAATCGACTGATCATGCTAGCAAATAAAACGTATTATTCGGTGCTTTCAATAATGAAATCCAAGTGCACAGGAATAATAAGCTGCGGATATATAAAACTAATATACGACCTGTGCTCTATTATGGCAGACGTGGACATTAACGTGAACTTCCGGAAACCAGTTAACGCATTCGAAAGAAAGGTCCTTCGAAGAATTTTGGGCCCTGTGAAGAATGGAACGGAATGGCAAATAAGATACAACCATGAGTTGTATCAACTCTACGATGGGCCACAAGCGTCAACGTTCATTACACTGTGGAAACTGCATGTAAAGCAAATGAAGTTGGAGATTGGAGACCAACACTAATCAAGCAGTATGAAAAGGCCTTCACAGACTTTCGTTCAACGCTACTACATTCTAGCTTTTTCGTGCTGATGAATAGACGCGTTAAGATGAATTGGAACTTCTAACTTCCGACTGCAGTGACAGTCTCAGACCAGTGAAAAATCAAAACGTTAAGAGATTGCCTGAAAATCTGCGATACTTTTCTAGAAATTATTCGGTATTTGGATAGACTTCTAATGCTTTTATAATACTTCGTCTTAAACAAAGAAAACGTCCTATTATGTGTCATTATAACTTATTAGGTGAGCTAATCATTTCGGTGGGTGGAGGAGGGGGGCGCCTTTATCACCAACTCCCCCCCCCCCCTGGCTGGAGGGATGCTGATTGTCGTTGCTTCTGCTAATCTAATTCGTATCCGAAGAAGACCGTGTGATCAGATACACACGTTGATCTCTTCTCTGTGAGACATTAAATGTTACTTTGTTAGCAAAGCTAATAAATCCGTAGGCTTTTTGGTGGGAACCTTAAAACTTCTTATTTTCTTATTAAGTCATTTCTCCAACTAGAACCACGTTTCATCATCATCAATGGCGCGACAGCCCAAATCGGGCCAGGGCCTGCAGGATACATTGTCTGAAGTCATCTCGGTTCAGCGTCCGCGTCCTCCAATTTGTGCATCTAAGAAGCGATCTGCAATCTGCGTCAACTGAGTCCTCGCATCTTTTCCGCGCTTTTCCCACCGGTCGTTTGCCATGAGCTCTACCTTTCAGTGTGCGTTTGAGAACCACGTTTAGTTAAGGTTATTTTTACTGTCGCCAACTATTTTCAATAACATTCCGAGCGATAAATTGGGGACTTTGAAACAACTCCAAAAACAATTTATACGACGAAGTACACAAGCTGCAAATGTGATAATTAAAGCTATAAATGCTACAGAAGCATGTTTAATAAAAACCGAAAAAATTCAATCAACTACAGTGGTATCCTAATAGCTTCATTTGAAATTAACAAAATGGCGGAACGAATTTTACTTTATTATTTTTTAATAATAAAGTATTGTTATCGACCTGAAATTTCAAAAAAGTTTGCTACCCTGAAATTTTGTATTTACAGGTTTTAGGACTAGTAAACCCCAAAAAAGCAAAAAAAAAAAAAATGTCCGTCTGTCCGCCGTAGACGCCGTACGCCGTACGCCGTCCGCCGTACGCCGTACGCCGTACGCCGTACGCAAAATTGTTTGAAGGCGCGTAGCTCCCAAACCCGTTGAGATATTAAATTGAAATTTTTATGGTGGGTAGATTGGGTGAACCCCTATGACTGGTATATTTTTGAGGGGTGGGGGTACAAGGGGAGAGGAGAGGGGAGCGTTTTAGACGAAAAATTTTGGTTTCTAGATCTCAGGAACCACTTACGCTAGGAGGCTGAAACTTGGAACTTATATAGTACTATAATAATGGACTCAATTGTAAAAAAATGGTCGATATTGGTTAAGGGGTGTGGAAGTGGGGGGGAAAACAATGAGTCTTTAATGCATGAAAGTCGGGATTGAAACATTCTAAAATCGATATCTCCTGAACAATTGATGTCAGAAGATTGGAACTTTGTTGTTGTCCTTAGGGATACTTCCAGATTAGACAAGAGCTAAAATTTTTAAGAGGGGTGGTGGGGTGTGGGGGTGGGGGGTGAAAAACTTTGGGTTACAATATCTTCCGAACTAATTACACCAGGAAGATAAAATTTAGTTTCTGTATATGGACTCACAAGAGGAGTCTAACAAAACTAAATTTTTTGAGGGGGGAGGTGGAGCACGAAAGTGGGGGGATAGCAATTTCTCAAAAAATTTAATTTTTATATCTCAAAAACCGTATCAGATATGATCTTGAAAATTTTACAGGAGTTGGGGTCGATAAACTTCTAGTAGGGAAAAAAATTTTGGTGGTGTGGGTGTAGGGGGTGGTGGTGAAAGGGGGTAGAAAGGAAAACATTCTGATTTTTATTTCTCAAAAACCATAATGAATAGAAAGCTAAAAATTTAGGATTATATAGAACCACTATGGAGACATCCTAGAAAAATAAAATTTTTGATAGGGGTATCAAGGTACGGGGGAGAGGAGTGGTTTTTTATATCTCAGAAACGGCTTATGCTAGAAAATTGAAACTTAGTACGTATATGTAGATGTGCTATTAGAGTAATTAAAGCAAAAAAAAGTTCAGATTTTTATTGGCGTTCAGAGGTTGAGTCAAAAAAATGTCCGTGAATCCACATTTTCACGAATTTCGTTAAAACTTTTAGACATGTCAAACTATCAAAGCAATTTTACTTCTGCGGGCTATTTATATAAGCGCCTAGTAACGGTAACGGTAACGGAATTTTTCGATATCCAACCCCTAAGGGGGAGTAAATTGGTTGTGTACATATTCACGAATTCTGATATATTCCTAAGGTATATTGAGATTTGGAGTTCACTTGTACTTCTATAAGCTTTAAACGTAGTCGGGAAAAAACCGATTTAAGTATTTTTCTTAATTAAACCCCCTGGGGTATTGTTTAAGATTTCACTGATTCCGAAAATCTCTTAGGTTTAATGTGATCGAATTCGCTTTTACTGCTATGAATTATTCTATTGATAAAAAAAATACGTAAATAAAAAAAAAAATCTGCCAACAGTCTGGGCGCAACTTTATTATTTTATGGGTAGAAGTCCGAAACGTGTTTAATGATGAGATACGGTGTTGGGTACTATGCGACTGACAACCAAAAAATAACCAGGAGGCTATTTGGAACGTTATTTTTTAGGTTGTCAGTCGCATAGTACCCAACACCGTATCTCATCATTAAACACGTTTCGGACTTCTACCCATAAAATAATAAAGTTGCGCCCAGACTGTTGGCAGATTTTTAATCTGAGACTGAATAAAAATGCGGCAATAAAAATTAATAACAATATGAATTTAACTTACTCGTAGCATACTAACAAAAATCCACATATAATTCATGATTCTAATATTTGATGAATTGAATCACATATTCAAACCACTTTTCATCCAAACTTGTTCAAATTCAGGGCCAGCCAATTATTTTCTACAGTGAACACTATACTTTACGTGATAAAAACATCGGAGCTTTATCAGTTTTGATTTATCTACTTAATTAACAACTTGCTTATTTCTCAATAAATTTAACAATTTTAAGCTTAAACTAGTTTGGTAAATTTTAATGATCTGGCAGAGTTTATCTTTACAACTACGGACTACCTTAAGATTTTACTTATTTTGTAAATGCTTATTTTGTAAATGCTATGGACTCAATCATACAAACGTATGCAGCTTTTATGAGTACTAGTAATTTACATAAAAAAATAAAAAGGTGGTCTCTTAATTAATCACAATAGAAGAAGTTGTAAAAACTTGTCTGGGAAGTAAATATAACGAGAAAGGCTACACCGATAGTTTCAACTGTTATATCCAATTAAAGGGAATTCGATTTACTAAAAAACGATTTATGTTTTGTTAAAGTACGAAAATTATTATTAGAGATTTAGTATTTCCTTTACCACCTTGTATTTCACCGGATAGTGGCAATAGGTACGTCCTCGTCCGCGTACAACGGCGTATGCAGGAATTGGTTAAGGAGGGTTTCGATGTTGAAGAGTAATAGTAATTACTTTTCATTAAAAGTTTGGTTTTGAGCGGTTATATTTTGGGAAATTTTGTGTCACAGCCAAATTTTAAGGCAATGTTCTCTCAGTAGAGAAGAATAGTCATAAAATTTGATAAAGAAATAAATTGGTAAGCTTTTTATGAGGTTCTTGATGAAATCTTACAATACCTACGTAATGAATGGTGGAGACAAGTTACTTATTTACGAATGGGGACGGTTGTGACTACTCCCTGTGCACTATGCTTCCATGTATAACAATTTTCGGCACAAAAGGTGGTAGGTGAAAAGGGAATCCACATATTTTCACGAATTTCGTTATATCTCTTAGATCTTCTGATACATTTTCACGAATTCTGACATATCTTTATCTCGAAACAACCAGTCTTATTGGCAGATTTTTAAGAAAGTGCTCTTTAAGTCCTTGAGCTCTTCAGATGGTACATTATTTTACACACCGCCCTTCCTATTCAACACCTCGCTACGCCATGAAGATTTTAAAAAAAATATTTTAAAAAATCTAGCCTATTGTTTTAGGAAATGTCTTCTCTAATAAATTTTTTTTTTCTTAATCATATTTTATCTTAACAGATTTACCACCATTGTTTTTTAAAGTCATATTTTGTTAGGATTCTGTGAAGACACTAAGTATTATCGTATTCAAAAATATTTCAATTTGCAAAGAATGAGCAAAACTAATATGTATCAAAAAAATTAATTTCTTATTTTAGCGCATTGTTGAGATATCAACCAAATTTTTCAAATTTTTCTAGGAACTTCTATGGTAGCAATTACTTTATTATTTTAATAATAAAGTATTGTTATCGATTTTAAAACAAAAAAAATTTGCTAACCTGAAAATTTTTTTTTATATGTTTTATGACTAATAAGCACCAAAAAAGCAAAAGCAGTCCGTCTGTGCGCCGTCCGCCGTTCGCAAAATCGTTTGAGGGCTTATAGCTCCCAAACCCTGCGAGCTATTAAATTGAAATGTTTTTTAATAGTCTGGGTAGGCCCCTTGAAGTGACTACTATTTGGGGGGTGGGGGTATGAGGGGGGAGGTGGGGGAAGCGTTTTAGACGAAAAACTTTGGTTTCTAGATCTCAGCAACCGCTTATGTTAGGAGACTGAAACTTGGAATTTATATAGATCTTCGATAGTGGAGCCATTTACAAAAATATTGTTGATATGGGTGAAGGGGTGTGGGAGTGGGGGGGGGGAGAGGAAATGCGCTCAAAACGTTCGAAAGGCGAGATCGGGTAATGCCACGAAATTAAAACTTAATGATCATCTGTAGGTATACTAGGAGAATAGATCAGCACAAATTTTTGAGAGGGGGCAGTGACGTTCGGAGGTGGGGGGTAAACAATTTTAGATTACGATATCCAATTGCACTAGAGAAATATAATTCGATTTCTGTATAAAGGTTGACAAATAAAGTTTGCTGAAAGTACAAATTTTTAAGGGAGCGGTGGAGCATGGGAGTGGAGGGGTAAGAATTTTTTTAAAAAATCACGTCTCATACCTCAAGAACAGTGTAAGATAGATGCTTAAAATTTTTACCAGAAGTATGACTAATAGACCCCTAGCAGAAAATAAAAATTTCAGGGATGAGGGTGCAGTGGGTGAGGGTGGGGCAGGGTGAAAAGTAAAAAGTTCCGATTTTTATATCTCGAGAACCTATGTTGATATAAAGCTCAAACTTAGTATTTAGATAGAGCTATAGTAGTAGCACGGGGGTAAGGGGTGTTTTTCCTAACTATAGAACGGCTTACTCTAGAAAGTTGAAATTCAGTACGTATATGTAAATCAACTAGAAAAGTAATATTAATTAAAAAAAAATTCAAATATCCATAGCGTTCGGAAGGGGGGCAAAAAAATGATCAGTGAAAATGGAATGCATATATTTTCACGATTTTCGTCATATCTATTAGGTCTTTCCAAATATTGAATTAATTTTTTTTTTGTACGGATTCTTCATATAAATACCTAGAAAATGTTTTCAGGATTTTTTGAAATTCGAACCCCAAGGTTGTGTAAAGGCGATGTATACATTTTCACGAATTCAGCCGTATCCCTCAGGTCTGATTAGATATCGAAAAACTTATCACTTGGCTTGATTAATAATCACCTAGAACTCATTTTCAAGTTTTTTCCTTTTTCAACCGCTAAGAGTGTAAGAACGGGTTGAGCACGTTTTCACGAATTCCGTCATATCTCTTAGGAGTGATAAGACATCGAATTGGTTTTTACTTTCTCGGGCTTTCTTTATATATATCTAAAAACTCATTTCAGGATTTTTGGATATTCAACCCCAAAGTAGATGCAAGAGGGTTGCATATGTTTTCACAAATTCTTACATATTTCTTAGTTCTAATGATATATCGAATTCATTTTTACTTCCTAAGGCATCCTACATAATCGTCAAAAAGTTGATTTCAGGATGTTTGTTATTCAACTCCAATAGGACGTAAGGCTTTCGACATATTCCTTAGGATTGATGAGATATTAGATTGGTTTGCACTTCCACAGATTTCTTATATAATCCATACAAACGCATTTCCGATTTCATGTTATGCCCCAAAACCAAATCACGAAAAACCTCCTAATCGCGTAACAACTGATATTATACTACGACTTAGACTGCGTCCCGGAGTATGACCCAATTATGTAATTCATATGTTATGTGTGGCAGCGGAGTAAGTATTCTAGCGCGAACCCATTCTAACAGCTTCCTGAACTGTTTTTAGGCTTTCAGTCACATAATAACCTACACCGCCTTTCAGAATTAAACTCATTCCGAACTTCTACCGAAAAAATAATAAAGTTGCGCCCAGACTGTTGGGAAATTTTTTTATATTGTACCGAACTGACTGAATTTTTTTTACTACTTATACGAAAATTTGATTTCTAGTTTGAAACGTTCTGAGGATATGTGAACATAATGTTTCAATGACTTCTGTTTGGGAAATATTAAAGAAAAACGTGCGAATAATAAATTCCTAGATCAATGAGTCCTGGAGTCATCGTACATTCGGACAGCTTCCCGGTTTGTTCATTACGGCCTAATGGAAAAACTGTGGATGAATTGATTAAATTATTTAACTTACTACCAGCTCTCTAACTAAATTAAAACTATAAAAAAACAGATAAAATAAATTCTCAAGGAAATAAAATTACATACAAACGTACCTGTTGACAAAAACAGCTATTTAACATACATACTCCAATCTCATCTAAGTTGAATCATTTCTCCGTATAGTAAGGTACCAGTGCCGCTAGTCGGGGTCGCAATGACTGACCATGTCCGCAATGTGGATGGCATGCAAAGCATCGGTAGCTCCTCATACCTTCACAAACTTTATAGCCTCGATGAGACGTGCAAAGCCCATCAAATAAAGTGGGATTACAGCAGTTAACTCCCCAGGTGTTTTGTGAGGTACACTCTAGAAGAAGCGACCAATTTCCCCGGCGATGTCTTCAAATTGTCGAGTGTGGAGTAGACGATTTGTGGTCAAGTCTCCATATGCATCTCAATCGAGAGTTCCAAGGTGTACCGAGGAGCACATCTAGTGTCTTTTGAAATGATGTCGAAGCTTCCAAGCTTTCCAGCAGTAACAGCAGCCTTCTTCGATTACCATAATCTCGGTTGGTACTTTATGGTATACGCTGCACGCTATACCAACTAGGTGCTATGCTAAAATTCATTCAGAGTTTGATTACACTCGAAACATACGATCCATGCAGAGTGTAGGTACCATACCTTCGAAGTATAAGGAAAGCTGGACATGTCTCAATGGTACACTGGTGAATCTCAATAGATACGAATACCTTACCTGTACACGTACCGTGCCATCATCGACTTGGTGAATCGGAATAGTGGCGGCGGTCTGTAAATATTTTCATAAGCTACGGCGCGGCTTTGGTAAACCCAGCACCCAGCTCTTTGGCTCGCGCGCATTTTAACATTTTCAAATTATTATTAAAGGTGGTATCTGGTATGTGGTGTGGAGGTGAGCGAGTAAATTCGATGGTGAGGTGGAAACCATTGGAAGTTGGAGGAGATTTCGAGTGAATGTTGACTACATCATCAGATCGTACCGCAGTAAAAGTGACTTCGTTTCAATCGAATCAGTGCATCGATGGCTCTTGTATGAAATAGTTGGTCTTCTGGGATAACAACAATATTAAAAAAAGTTAACATAATACGGTTGTGGATTTTTGAAAAAAAAACCGCTCTCGATTTAACACGTCTTGAGAAAAAATTTTCGCCGCCGTGTGTGGAGGAAGTAGATCTTACGAGTTCCGTGTCGTGATACTTGAAGGCAACACTGTGGTTGGAATACGATATAAGAAAAATAATAAATAAAAATTCATAAAAATTTGCCACTATTGCAATTTTTAAAAAAAGGGTGCTAGTGAGAAATTAAAGTAATAAAAAGTGTAGCAAAAAAATTATTCGCAAGGAATTGCCCAACCCGGATCAGATGGCACATTATTATTTTTTAAGAATTTTTAACTAAAAGTGATATTTTTTTATAATAATTTTTTACTAATTAAGTGAACAAGTTTCAAACCGTATTTTGGGATTATCATTTTTTTTTTTAAATACATTTATTTTACATAAACAACTTGGAGGACAACCACTGAAAGTAGCAACTTTAAAAATGCTTCCGGTAAGTGCATATAGGCTCGTATGCAGAGCGTTTAAGTTCAGTATAGAAATTATATTTTAAGCTTGTTGCTTATAGCGTGGTGGCGTTGCCGATTGGTCAGGTAACAAGTTACCTACCTTTTCGTATGTTCGTTGGTACCGCCGACATACGCTACTCGAGACACGCTCACTATTCGCTATAAACTGCTCGCGTATGGCTACTTCCAGCTAAAAAACTACTTTCATTTGGAAAATGAATATCCATATTTTTAATATAATTTTTTTTTTATTATTTATAATCTCGTTTATAATATTCGAATGCTCAAGCTAAGAGTAAGACAAAAAAAACTGCTTGTAGCGGCTTGTGAATTGTTTTTTCGGCAATTTGACATTTTAGCCAATAAGTTCAAGGATCAACATTGCAATTCGACCTTTCGTATAATTTTTTTTAACTCCTTGATTCAGTCAAAAACGATTTTTTTTTAATGCTGATAATAATTAAGCATTTTTTATGATTGATTAAAACAGGGTGATCGGATAATTGAAGGTCGAATGTGGTACCTACTGGATTTTTCAAAATACATTCTGTACATGTCGCGTTGCATACGGTGACAATGCAGCATGTGTAACAATTTCGAAGTGAATTCAGGTTTGAAATGCAACTGAATGACCTTCAGTACCTGTACCGGTGCGAGGTTGTGTTAAGACCTGGCCTCAAGAAGTAAATTGTTGGTTAATATTAATAATTCCAGCAGTTACACACTGTACTTCATGCGTTAAATCTTCAATCTAAGAAATATATTGACAGTGAATGAAACGGATCAGGTACAGCTTTATTAAAATGGTTCTTGGCCCAAGGAATTATTGAAAAATATTTTCAGAGAAAAAGTAATAAATTGTAATATTGGTGCGTACGAGTACTTGGCCTTCATTTTTCAGTTTGACATACATACCGCAAAGTTCCATTCTAGTCCCCTTGCTTTTCTGTAGGTATACCTATATTTCTTGATATTATTCAAATGTAGACTTGGAGAAGTGAGCCGACATTTGCTGGATCTTTGAAAATATTGGGACCGTCTGCGCCAAATACTACAAATTTTGAACTATCTTCTTTACGTTGTTTTCATATGTTGCAGAATATCATTTTTTAGCTTCTGTGTAGAACCGGAGTACGCAGAATTCTACATAACTCTATTAACGAGTTTTTATTGTTTCAATTCAATGTAATATAAATAATGATGTCCGCAGTATTGGCGGAGAATTCTCAATATTAAAAAAAAACAGTTTAAAATACTAAAATAAACATACTGCAGTCACGATCGGCTGCAAGCCAATCGTATAATACTCTAGATGAATACTGAACTCCGATTTATATTGTAGTTGGGGATAAAGTAGAATTACGTGTGTGCATGTTGTATGTCCTTTATTAAGGACTGCCATTAGATTGCTACTCAAAACTAAAAGACAATATTCAGTGTTTAATTTCATACCTTGACCTGGGTAAGTCATCGAAAAAAAATGTCCTTTTTGGAGGACTTTCACATGGGAGGTGCAGGAAGGACTCACTCGATTTCTTACATATTTATCCTTTTCCTTGGAACCATTCAAAAATTAATGTGTACAAAATTTCAAATTCGTAGCTTGAAGCGTTCAAAAGTTATCGAAAAATATTGTTGAACACGTGTCTTAAGGACATTTTGTATGGCAGCTACCAGAAGGAGTAAAAGGATTTTGCTGACTAGTAAACTCGAACTTCGTTTTCACTCAAAACTAATTTGTACAAAATTCCGAGTTCATAGCTAAAAGATTACTTGAGTTATAGTGAGTTCCGTAAATTAAGTGAAGACTTTTTGACAGGATATTTGTATGGCAGATACACGAAGGACTAATAGGATTTTCTTGATAATCATACATTTAGCTCCAACTATTGGAAAAATAACACATACAAAATTTCAATGCCGTAGCTTAAACCCTTCTGAAGTTATCGACCAATATTCATGAACACGTGCTTTAAGGACATTTTGTATGGCAGCTACCAGAAGGAGTAAAAGGATTTCGCTGATTAGTAAACTCAAACTTCCTTTTCACTCAAAACTAACTTGTACAAAATTCCGAATTCGTAGCTAAAAGATTACTTGAGTTATAGTGAGTTTCGTAAATTAAGTGAATACATTTTGACAGGATATTTGTATGGCAGCTACACGAAGGACTAACAGGATTTTCTTCATAATCATATATTTAGTTGCCACTATTGGGAAAATAACACATACAAAATTTCAAAGTCGTAGCTTAAACCCTTCTTAATTTATCGACCAATATTCTTGAACAAGTGTTTTAAGGACATTTTGTATGGCAGCTACCCGAAGGAGTAGGACGATTTTGCCCGTTAACGAACTTAGCCTTACAAATTCAACCAAACATCCAGATTCAAAATTTCAAGATCCTAGGTGAAGGCGTTCTTGAGTTATCGTGTTCACGGACGGACGGACGGACGGACGGACGGACAGACGTCAGGCGGATTTGAGGTTTTTGGCCACAAATAAACAAAAAATAATATATAACTTTTTTTCGTCCGAGGCTTGGTTCTATGCGTTACAAATTTTTGGGCTGGATTAAACTTATAATACTCTATATGATTTCATCTAGAGTATAAAAATAACGAAATAATAGGTATCGAATTCAAAAACTTTTAATTAGAGAAAAAAACCTAAATGACTATTCTCGCCTCGTTCATACGCAATTTGATATCTCATCCAACCTTGGAGATATTTGGACATTTGTGAAAACATATTCAACCCCTTATCACCGCCTGGGAGTTTAAAAAAACATTTGAAATATCACAAGGAGAAGTATACAATACAATATAGCGATCAATCCGATAGAATTACCTTTTACGTCCTTCAATAAGTGGCCTGTAGAAACAGCAATTTGATATTTCATCCGGTCAGACAGATATGGAAGTATTCGCGGAAAAATATTAAAATATTTATTTTGAAAAATAACTTTTCAGGCGTTTTTATTTTTAATGTGGAGAAGTAAAAATCTGTTTGAACCTCCTCTGGGTTGAAAGATATTAAACATACTAAACCTCTTTTCATCACTTTCGAAGCTGAATATCGAAAAACACTCAAATAACTTTTTAGGCTTATGTAAGTATCCTACTGAAGGGATAAATTCAATATTTTATTCGACCTGAGGTGTTGTAAAAACATATTGAACCCATTTTCACCATTTCTGGGTTGAATATCGAAAAATCCTGAAATTAGTTGTAGGTGTTTTTAAAGGTTAGTGCATAGAAGTGAAAATGAACTCAATATATCAACAATCTTGGTTGGTACGTTCTCCAGTTGAGGAATTCCCGAAAACATATTCAACTTCTTCTTACCACTTGAGTGCTGAACAGCGAAAAATCATGAAAACTCTTATTAGGCATTTGTTTAACTAGTCAGTGGGAATGATATTTAAAGCGATATTTTATAGGATCTTAGAGATAC
Organism: Beris morrisii; assembly: GCA_951812415.1. NCBI lineage: Eukaryota > Metazoa > Arthropoda > Insecta > Diptera > Stratiomyidae > Beris > Beris morrisii. Next base: position 165,248,093 of record OX638310.1, on the reverse strand, counting down.
TGAAATATTCGGGAAAATATATTTAATCCCCTTTGGGATTGAACATTTAAAAAATCCAGCAAACACATTGTAAGCGTTTTTATACTTCTACTAGATAGCAAATTAACACCTCTAGGGATGTAAATAAAATAAATGACAAAAAAATTCTTGGGACACCCGTTTCTCCTCATAATTTTCAAATATTAAGCAAACAAAAACTTATCCATTTTTACATGTAGATGGCGCTAAAGTCGTTAACGCCATCTAGAAGTAAATCGTAAAATCTACTGTTCTGTTGGGTGTCGTTGTTATACACTATATCGCCGTGTCGGAAGAACAGTGACGCAACTGCAATTTTGAAAATTGTTTGTTTTCACATTTCAATATTTTGTGGTTTTGCTATTCTTGCATAAAATCGTTCCCCGTTGTTTTAAACGGACGTGCTCTTGATCTAAGCTGTCTATAGTAACTATTACTAAGCTCGTATGGCTTGTGGGCAATTGTCAAAAATGATATTGTTTCTCCGAAAAAAATTAGAATTTTTTGCAGTTGCGTCACTGTTCTTCCGACACGGCGATATTTGCTCTACTCTGCACTGGAACGAAAAAACAATGGACCGAAATAGCGAAATCCTTCGTCATCTTGAACAAATTTTTTTAAACCGTTATGAAATAAATTTATGCTATAAAATTCACACTTAACGACAAATATACAATTCAACTACTGACTAATCAAAAAGCGTTAAAATGCTAAAGTTTAACTTTCATAAAATGAAGTATTACCGGTATTTTATTCGTCATGCAAGAATGTAGCCATCGAGTGCGTGATATTTAAAACTGGTATATAATGAAATTTTAGTATTTTATTTTATAATGTTGCGATGCATGCATAGAAATGGATTCACCCCCGTACATATTTAGATATTACTCATAAGTAAATCTTGTGGATTATAAGATTTTCTTTGCTATAGATGTTTTACTAAAGATTGAATTGTAATATTAATAGAAAAGTACGTTTCAAAGTCAAGATCAAGAATACTCAAAGACGATATAAGCTTATAATTAATTATAATATTTACAGTTATCGTAAATTGAATTTATTACCTATAGAATTATTAAATGTGTTCTTAAGCGATTGTTCAGCATCTGCCCACACATTTATATTCCTAATATACTCGTTTCCCGATCTTTTCTATTTTTTTATTTTTTAGAATCTTAAATATGACTAAGATCATAAATGCCGACTGGATTTGTACAAGGTTAGTTAGAAATTAATGTGGAAATATTATAATAGATTAGATTAGGTATTTCACGGAGATAGCAATGTGTCGCCTCTATTAAAGAGACATAGGATTTTTTTTAAGAATTTCTGTTTTATGAAGAGAGAAAAATCCTTTAAAGGTGCTACTGCGAATTCAGACTTCTTAGCATGCAAAGTCTAGGATAGATCAAGCCATCTTTTTATCTCTAGTCTACTAGAAGTCGACATACCATACATGCCATAACTGCCACAAATGTGAACTTAAGGATTTATTATCAGTCCACGACTGAAGAATACGCTACTCTGTTAGTTTCTAAGCAAATACTGAGTACAAGTGAAAAACTGCACCGGACAAACCAGTTCAATGAGCTAGACTTGCTAAGAAGTAAGTTGTTTTGTGTTACTGGCTTAGATAATTCTGTGATCAGTTTGTGATTCAATTATTTTTAGAGTACCTAACTCCTTTCAAAAACAAGGCAGGATAAATAAATACCTGTGTTACATTTTAAAAGTAGGATAGTAGAATATAAGGAAATACGATGAATAAATGTTGCATCGCTCCCTACTACTACTCTTCTTTTATGAAATTCAAGTTTTTGATCACAGATCCATACGTAACCCGTTGGACCACATTTATTATTGATAAAATTTTCATAAAATACTATATCCAACTGAAACGAAATCAATAAAACACTAATGCTAATTCCATATTATGCAATTTTTTATGAATGTATCATAACGTTGGGCCCGTTCAATCATTCAAATGTCGCTAAATAACTTTCTCCTGATGCGTCTGTGATTTTTTTTAATTATCTAACAAATATGAACAAATCGCATGTGTTTCGTTTGAATATTTTTGTTATTTCTTTCTCAATGTTGTTATATTAACTCCGGATTATATTCGAAAAGTATTTTAATATAATAATTACATTGGTATTTTCAAGCCGTTTTTAACGACATGAAATCCCTGATCTTTTTTTAAGCTGTTGATTTCCGGGAATAGTTTGTTAGTCGGTCTCCCAACCCACTAAGGGATATGAGTACGAGATGATAATAGGAAATAGGATTTTTGGATTGAATTTTATTGAATGGCAAGAAGAACTGGATTTTAAATAAAAAAAAGGCAGAGTGACGTATTATAAGTGGAATTGAAACTCACGATCTCTCGGTAGATGCATGTTCTTATAATCTTCACAAAGGATGGTTTATGGAATGGTTAAATTTTGGAGAAATAGGAATTACCGCCAAAAGTTGTTCAGTTTATACTCGTTTGTGGCCCAAAGATAAAACAAGGTTTATTTTATAACAATAGATTGGTACTTTGAGCATCTTTAAAATAGTTTTTAAGTAGGTTAAATAAGATTTATGATAAGTATCGCACAATAAAAAAAATACTGTAGATATCTTCACCAGTATTAAATAATACTTTATAAGCTTTTTATATTATAGAGTATATAATAGTATGTTATGTAACGTAATATCAAAAATAAATTCATTCGATTTTGTGACACCGAAAAGAACAGATTGTTATATAAAGTAAAATAATTTCAAGTGGCGCAGCCGGTAGACACTATTAGTAATTCTCGAGTAGCATATGAATATTTGTAAAAAACGAAAATTCATTTTTCAACTGATTATTATTTTATGTAATTCCATCGTACATCATTTTCAATTCGATTGATTATGTTGTACACAGGTGTTTGGTGTGAGTAGACAAATAGTCAAATATTGGAATTTTCATAAAAGTAAACTAATGAAAATTGTAAAGATAAGCACATTACCGAAGATGTGTTAAAGTCTATTGATACTAGAAGTAATCAATATTATGATCCTAACCATTGACTTAAATTCAGTTCAGACAACAAAACCGACCTTTTTTAAAGGCAGGGTTGGCCAGCAAACAAAATTACCTACTACTGGAATTTATTTTTCAGCACTTTCACTGCGATTGCAGCATTCGAATTTAAATTTATTTTGTCGTCATGTTTGTCTGGATGGATGTGCTTCGATTTTATTTTTTTTCTCTATGGTCAACATTTTCGTATTAAGAAAATGAAAGTGCTTTAAATAAATGTTAATTTTTATGTGAGTGATAAAAATTGTCGTAATCGTATAGCACAATTGACCGAAAGTTTTCATTATGCGTTATAATAGATTTGAATAGTCACGATTAGGATGATATTGTACCTACCTTTTTTTGAAGTGTGGCTATGTGCGGCTCTTAATATGTACTTTAATGTTATCTACATACTTAAATATTTCTTTATTTTAATTGCATACTCGTAGTTTATATGCTCGAGTTGTATTTGTCACAGAGAGCATGTTGTGTTTTTTTCTTCAAGAAGCAAGTTTAAAATATATGTACATACTCGCATATTAAGTACCTTTCTTCAACCATGAACAAGGTGTACAGCAAAAATATTAGGTAAAAGCTCGGAATATGAAAATATGAAAATATGAAAATTTTGATCTTGGAATTGAGGAAGTCGTTTCACTTATCCCCTTCTGCCTTATTAACAAAATTAACTTTTTACCCAGTTCTTTTACGTGATTCGTCTCTTATTCTTCTTGTCAGCCTTAATTATCTTTCGTTCTTCATGTCCAATATGTTCTTCCTGTTCTTCTTTTTCTTATTCCCATTCATGATGTTATTATTTTCAATTCACGGCTCTTTTATTGGCTCTCCTGTTCGCAATTTTAGGATTTTTTTTAATCTGTTTGCGGATTTGGGTTATGAGCTTCAGCACCTTTAATTTAAGCCATCACTCGTCAAAATCGGATTTTTTTTTTAAAAAATAAATGACCAAAAACGTGCCAAGAAAAAAAATAGATTTTTTTCGATTTTCGAAAGTGGTGGCGCAAACGAAAGAGGAGCTCAATAGCTGCTTAAAAATTCAAACAAAATTAAAATCCGATCAAAAATGAGTGAATGGTGACCAAATCGTGCAGAGAAAGAGAGCAAAAAACGTCAGCATTCACGGCTATATGCTCACTTTGGTGGACGTTATGTGAATCGTTACTTAATCATGTTGAAGATTCGTGAATGAATGTTTACATTTTTTCTGTTGCATTATTAAATATTTCTTCACCTTTAGTGTAGCCACAGTAAAATGCACACACAGTTTTTTTCACATCATTCGATTTTCTATACTACCTCATCGATATCTTGTACGGTCTAGAATATAACTTCTACTACATTTCTAATTATTTAACCTGTGAACCGTTGTCTATTCAAATTCTTACTGTACTATTGTCTGTTTATTATTCGATAGCAAAGATTTTATTATATTCGTCAATTTTCAGTCAATGCTAGCGAATTTAACTCATCATTTTCTTAAAATCTTTTCATATTCATAGATTGGAATAAAAATAATTTTATTTGTTCAGAAAATATAAGTATATCGGGACAGGAAGAAAAAATTATGTAGAAATTTGAATACCATCAAGGACGGGTTTGTCAACCGGATTTGCAATAGCTTAAAAGTTTGACCATTTTTTCTTCGTTGAGTTCTTAATTGGTGCAACGTTTGATATGCTAAAAGACGTAAAATTTTTATGTAGACTAAAAAATTATTATATAGGAGCGTCGTGAAATTTTTCCTTTGGATATTTCAAATAAGTCTGTTTTTAAGTTGTTTTCCTTGAATTTAACAATTTTTTTCTGTCGCCATATAGTGTTTCTGACTTTTTGCTATAAAGAAAAAAAGACTTATTTTTTTGTAGTTTTGTAGAGTAAGAACCAGAATTTCAACTCAACAGCGAAATATAATTTTAGAATCTTTTGAAACGCAGAGAGATGGAGTAACGTCCAAAATTACCAAATTATCACCACACATATTAATATGAAGTAATTCTACAATTTCCTACAATTTAACCACCCCCGGCACCCACAACATTATTATGCATAATTTTTTCCTTTTTGTTAACACATGAATGCAAATCTCCCTGAATATTAATATTTCGTAATTAAATTAAAAGTTCAATTAAGCGCACTTAATTGCTGCGGTAGTAGATAGGTAGATGAATGAGATCTGTATGTCCGTGTCCGGCATGAAAATAAATTCATTATGCACTGGGAAAGAGTGAAGTTAAAATCCGTTTTTATTCGTGTAATCAGTTTATGTCTGTGTGGTCGGGTAGAAGCAATCACCGTGTCCAACAACTTTACTAATCGGATGTTAACCACGGGGGAAAACTACGGAAAAAATATAAGAATTGTGGAAAATTGTGCCAATTGTGAAAATGAGGATTTTCCTTTCGATAGCGTGCCTTTTTTCTCTCGTCTCTCGGCATTTCTTACTATGGATACCATAAGATAAAGCCGCGATAGTTAAGAAAGCCGCACGCTATTTTGATCCGTTTCTAGTAACCTGCTAAGCAAGTTGCACACTATCGTTTCTTTCGTTTAGTTGTTATACGAACTTCCGATCCGATGTGCATTTAATTTAAGAGAAATTATGTTGCATTTAGGAATCAACTATTAAAAAAAAAAATAATGCGCAATGAAAACTATCGAAAGAAATTAGAAAATTCGTTCATAAGGTGTCGATCTTAGGCAATGGCAATGTGTGCATCGAATTTATAATTGAAAATAGGAGAGGCCCCCTTTGTATATCAGTCCGTACATTCAATCGGTGAAAATATGTAAAAGGTGCTAAATATTCAAACAGTGCGTTTATTTTGATTATTTAATTTGCGACTACAGAAGACTCTTTTCATGGTGCCTGCTCTCACTGTTTCGAATGTCACTTTACATTATTATTTTTTTATAAATAAATATTGTGACTGACTTAAAATTTTGAAAAAAAATCTTGTTCACTTTTAAGGCGTATTATTTTTTCTTGAATTTAAAAAAAATATAAAAAATACTTTTTTTTAAAGATTTTACAGTTTTCGAGTTCGAAATCGAAAGTGGAGAACGGAAAAAAAATATTTTGAAAGGGAGAAAAACATGTACATATTGTAGGAAGTCGCTAATCCGCCATCCTGGAGAAGAGACAGATTATAGTACATTTGTGTGATAATATAAATAGTGGCATTATATAAAAAATACTTAATTTATAATAGATACAATTGATGGCTAGACACTTTTATCAAACTCGAGATACAGAGAACCGGCGAATTGCTGAGACTTGCACTGTTCCTGTAGTTAGCCAAAAAAACGGCTGATTTTAGTGCAGTTTACATTATCGAGCTGCAGATTATCGAGCTTTTACTGTTGGTATATCTCACAAAGTACGCAAACAGGTTTAAAAAATTCTTAAATTTGTGCCAGGATAATACATACATACCCCTTGACAAATTTTGGGGCTATTTTTCCAAATTCTCTCACAATTCTCCGATTTTGACAAGTGACCCCTTAAATTGCTGGCGCCCCCTTTTCAAATCCGCAAACAGATTTGAAAAATTCTTAAATTTGCGCCAAGAGTGGTTTTTGTCCACGTTTTTGGCCACCATTCCTCATTTCTGACCTGATTTTAATTTTGTTTGGATTTTAGGGCAGATATTGCGCCCCCCTTTTAAATTAACTGTTCGATTCTTGATTAATGAAGGATCACATTTCTGATTAGCAATAAATTTTTATTAATAAATACTGATTTTTGGAACAAAAACAGAAATTGATCAAATTCTTGAAATCCATCTTAATAATTAAAATCACCCCAAAACTTCTCATTCTTCACGCATGAATCACTGCTACTAAAATTCTTTTATTTTATTTTCATACGATCAAGGCTACAACTAAAGGCCATTTTCCAACAAACTACATTACCAATTTACATAATACGAAAAAATACAAAAATAGAAAAATACGTGATTCAATTAAAATGGGGAAATTGTGATGTCTCCTATTTCAAACTGATTTGTGTAATAGTTGTGTGGTTTTAGCGGTTTTTCGATGGTCACCCAAAGTCCGGTTTCGGCTCATCGATTTATTTTTTTTTAGCAAAATTCGATAATAGTATAATAATACTCGTATTAATAAAAAAAAGCAAACAAATTGATGACAATATGTTGTTCAGCTATGCGTTTAGGAAGCTGCCTGGCAAGGTCGAAACTATATAATAAGTGAAAAATCAACAATAACAATAAATCAGAGAAAAAGAAGAAAGGGCGGATTAAAGACTATACACGGCGGCAGTTAAAATTTATGCGCAGAATATGTAAAAATTAGCGATAGTCTGGCCATTACTCAATTTAACTTCAGTGTCATTACGAGTTAATTTCATGAGGAAAGTAGGGAGTCATTACCGATAATGAAACATTGAAGAAATTGAAGAAGCGTCGATCGTGCAGATCTTAACCAGGTAATCGAAGATTAACCTAACCAAGTGAAGATGGTCCATTATACCGCTTGTATTGAATCTTTTTTACAATTACGTTGTTGGTTCTGAATGTTAGGCACGATTTTCATGTAACTAGGAGCTTCTTGCAATTGAACTTTCCGGAATTTCAAAGTCTAGGCCAGAGAACACGATTGAAGATCAATTGGATATGGGGTTGCTCCCTTTCAATTATGGTTCTATATTTTTGTGAAATCAAGAGTTTACCAATTCAGAGGTCGTGGATTCTACAATGCTACAAGGTAGATTTTTAAAAATTTTCTTTACCAATTTTAGACCCTTTTTCTGGTGAGTCTAGACACCGCAAGGAAAATATTTGCGTAGGAATAGTTTTGTAACAATTTCTTCCAAATGCAGCCGGATTTCTACATATCTCCACTCTTCTAAAACATCCTTACAACAACATCGTCCTAAATTTGAACCAAAAGTGTCACTAGACGATATTATGGTTGATGGCGCCGCAGGAAATCATGTTGCAATACGTAGGCATTTGTTGAATACTATTGTACCAACTATTGTTACTGCACGAATTGAACAAATCGCTTTCGAGACAATACACAGCACGAACCTCTATGGTAATTTTAAGCAGAGTTTTAGCGCACCACATGATCTCAAGATCACCCAATCTAACAACACCACATTTTTATTTGCGTCGATATCTCGAAAGTGTAGTGTTTTTAAGCAAGACAAAACCAATTCAAGTCGAATATTCGTTTTGCTGTGCTAAACCCATAGAAAAGTAGTGATCAAAAGTGTTAACAGTCAGAGAAGAGATCTTGAAATTTCCAAAAAGAAATTAATTGCCTTCTTTCAGATTAGGCTGTATTATGCAAATTTTTATTGAACTTCACATATGTAAATGCTCTCCTTCAAAGAAAATGCGCAGCAAGATATTACTGTCGAAAGTATTGAACGGTGCAATATCTTTATAACATAGGTAGCTCAATATTTAGATAAACCACTCTTTTGAATAAATTTGTAGATCTTAGACACCGCTCAATTTTTATTAAATTTCATACATTCATTGGCTAAAAGACTTGCATAAAACTCATGATATTTTACGCGATTAAAAGATTAAAAATTAATTAATTAAGCTTAATGTATGTAATACTTTAAGTTTACTTAATATTCGTTCACATTTTAATCACATTTTTGTTAAAAAAAAAAATTGAGGACTACGAGCCTTAGTTTGCGTACGTTTCAAACAAACCATGTACCGAAAGGATCCTAATTAAATTACCAAAATTTACAATTATATTCTCATATTATTCCCAATTTGACATTCTCTTCTCCACAATGTCATGGTTCCTTGCAATATACAATAAGTTCATCAAACCGTAAGATATCCAAATCCAAATAACGTGAGTCTGTAGGTAATATTTTATGACTTGGCCTTTTCTTATTGTTATTAATTTTTGACTGTATCTTATTTCAACTAATGAGATTTGTATTTTTTTCGTACAGAAGTGGATGTTTCCATAAATTTAAACAGCTTAACCCCCTGGGCCACTTTTGCCATTTCACTAATAACTTCAACAATTTTTTTTATTTTTTCGGGTATCATTAATACGATATAATTACGAGTAGGTGGATTTGTTGCTTGGAATTTTGTGAAGGGGATTTATGGACTCCAAAAAAGTGAAGTTGAAGGAATGAAAGAATGGGATAAATTATTTCACTCTTATTTAAAAAAACGCATCTATGATTATTCTGCTACCAACTTAATTTTTAAGATCGTCCAAAACTTTTTTTTAAAACCGGATGTTTGTTATAGATTATACTAAATATGTGTTATGTTATTTTTCTTAATAATCTAAACTTTGCAAAAAACCAGCACCTTAAAAAGTATGTCTTTAAAAGGCTAACTGTCTATTAAAATTAATAATTATTTCTATTACTGAAATTCTGCAGTTAATTGCACAATTGACCAACAAAACAGTGTTGTGAAAGTAAATGATGAATTAGACACGAAGCGGAATCTTGTGATTTACAATTGCTAATTTTGCTCTTAAAGTGCAGCCAGTTGATAGTTTCTGTTCATACTTGACATTAGACTATTGCAGTACATTCTAACATACGAGTAGTTACACTGTTTAAACATCGTTTTAAGGTCAACGGGTTTTCAGAAAAAGAAATTAATTTAAAAGGACTGGTAATGCCAGTTTAAAAGAAAATTGAATTTGAATAAAAACTGTTTACTTTCCTGCATGTCGAAGTCATGTTAGATGTGACTAATTTCAATCAATTTGTTTTAGTTATTCGAATTTCATTTCAATTAAAAGACGACGCTTTGAAATATAACAGAAATGTTGCAAAATTTAGAGGCTATATAAATATTTTATTTACGTAGAATTTATAATTAAGTTTTTGGTTCCGCTCGAATTTAATTATGTTTTTATATATGGAAGTCTTTTATTTTAGTAACTAACTTAATGTGTAGGTCCTGAAGTGCCAGCCTTGACGTGACAAAAAAACACGAATTGCAAATAATATATTTGTTTTTCATTCGTGACATCAAAAGCTTGAAATAATTAGACACCTACCTACATTTGAAAATGCAAGAAATATTTTAATATTCATTAGATTTGCTTCTTCGCATGCAAAACTTTGTATAAGTAGTTCAAGATTGGAATATGAAATTTGAATTTCCTTATTTAATTGTCATCATCGAAACTGTTTCGGTTTCAGTGAATAGTTTACTTAGAATATGAAATATGTACAATTGCACCTCTACAAGTCGAATTGTCACAATTCACCATCAAAACCGGAAATGCTAGTTAAATATTTTTTATTGAAGGAAAAATTCCGACTTTATAAAATCCTATTTTGTTACCTTTCATACAAGAGTAAATTTATTGCTCTAACCCAAGAAGGTATTCATTTTAACCAAAACCACTTTCATAATTGAGCAATTCTTTTTTGTTTTAATTAAAGTGCAACAAAGAATGAAAATCTTCGACCAGCGAAACGTTCCGTATCCATATTACTAATTTCTTTCTGGTCCTACATCTCAAATCCTTAATATTATCCGTCTCTGGAAACACTATTTTCACTAACATGATGGAAGGATGTGTTAAAAAATTTGAGCGAGCAGAGTTGGCCACTTCTTACTAGGAAAAGATGGGAGTATGGGTCTTTTTTCCTTGCGTTTCTAGCAATTTGGTCAAACTCAGTGCATTTCTTTGCAAGAAAATTCTGAGTGTGAAATTTAGTTACATATTTTTTTAGCCCGGTTTCGATTATCAAATTTAATTTTATTTGTGTGTTTAAAATTTGAATTAAGTTTCAAAAAAAACCTTAATTCTTTAAAATGCAGATGCAATTAAAAAGATATTTTGGATATTATTTTCAATTGAAAATGACGGTGTCGATTTAGTAACTATTTCTTGCTAGTTTAACAAGAATAAGCAAAGGGTTTAATTACACTTTTTAAAAAAAGAGTTACTGAAGTGACAAAATCATTTTAGTTAAATGTAAATAACTTCATGATAACATGATAAACTTACGTTCAAATTAAAGGTGACAACATAAGCTTTAATAAAACCAGGAAGAAAATGTAGTCAATGATCCCGTTTTTCAGGTAAATGACAAAAACGGTACATAAACGGACATATCATATCTTTCTTCTTTTTAATCACTTATTCGGGTCGTGCAGCATATATCGCGCTTCTAACTTTATAACGATGAAACCTGTGTAGAATATTCGACATATAGAGGTTTGCCTGCTCAATGTGTCTTTATCGTAATATCCACTCAAAAGGTTCATTCAACCGCTCCGTAACAATGTGTCGAAAATAAAACATTTCAAACAAAGTACAAACAAATTCAAAATCACAAACAAAACTCTTGTGAGAAATATTCAGTCACAATGAAATATTTAAATGTGACTTCTATACACTATTACTGTTTCTGTTTCTGTTTCCCACACAAGAAACTATAAACCTTTAAAATCTGCACACTAAAGAAACTGCTCACATGAATTGAATAGTCGCTTCTTTTAGAAGATAATAGTATTTTTTAAAAAAAGTAAGCACCCTTCCTTGAATCAGTAAAAAGAACAATTCATTTTAAATTATTCTAGTCACCTGCAATAATTATTTGTCTGCATTTTCTTAACTTTTGTTAAGTTCGACTGCAGTTAGTTGACACCAGTGCAAACACCATGCACATGCATTCCAAGAGTGCGTAGACCCATGCGTAAATAATTGTAAAGACACATTGAAAGTACCTTACAAGATTTAATAATTTTATTCGTCTGTTGTCGCGTACTTAAAATACTGAAAATGGCAATTTTAATGTCATGGGTGTTGTCTGCTAAGGAATTTTAAGTATATGTCGCCTTTTTTTGATGCATTGTCACGCAATCGGAAAATTGTCGGTGTTGCCTTAAACAGGTTCTTTTCTTCATTGAAGGTATTCAGTTCTTTTTTTAGGTACCATTAAGTGCCACATACATTGAAATAAAAAATTAAAAAAAAAACGATAATAGCATGGCAAATTTACATTATGGTATTATGTAGGTACCTATAATAAAATTATTTTTCAAGCCCAATATAGCATAATTTTTGCAGTCAGTGCTTAGAGCATCAAGAAATGAGCAAACACATTGAACAAATTGAATTCACTACTTGTACGATGAAGTCATTTCGGAGCGCTACATTCATCGAAACGAGTGGAGCTCGACGTGCCTGTGACCGGTTGAGCAGTGATTAGAATTTCGGTCGATTTGGTACGTGTTTACTGCTGCGACTATTTATACAACTCGAAATGAGGATACCAATTTTTTCGTTATGTGGCTTGATTTCGAATTGAATCTATATGCAATGCTGTACTATTCTCGAGAATGTTAGGCTAGGTTAGGTTAGGTTTTTATTTTATTTTTTTATACTCCATTCTACAATACATATATTATACCACGCTCATTTTCATTTTTCATAGATACAAAATTATTTTCCTTAAATCAATACTTTTATTTTATAAGTGTAAAAAACGTATAAAAGAGGAAAAGTAAAATCTAGGTGACGGAAATATGCCAGTTTAAGTGGGTTATCGACACCAAAGCACTATAATTTTTGTGTACAACATGTGTGATCTTCTATTTGTTATATGTAGCAAGCAAAATTAAAAAAACCTAACCTACAATCATGGTGAATATTAAAAAAAAAATATTGCAATTATATGTTTGTCGTTCATTTCTCCGAACTCTACTTCCAGCCTGAAATCAAAATGCTTCCGCCTCGAAACTAGTTAAGGCCTTCTTCTCTTATATAAAAGGGGAAATCGTTCGAAGATCTTCCATTCGATTTCCGATACGATCGATGCGATCAAAACAAATAAGACAAGATCTTATCTCAAGTCCTAATATCTTAAGCTCGTCCGAAGAACATGACTTTGCTAAATCACATACCCATAGAGCCACTTTGATAAGAAAGTCAACTTAATTTCATTAAATATGTTCAAGTATTGACCGAATTTTTACTTTCTTTATCCTCATGTTGCGACAACGCTAGTTGCATATTTATTTATCCCCGATTCGCATATGTTTCAAATACAAGATGCTATCACGTATCGATACGCGTATCTATCGCAATATCTTTAATACTGGCTATTGAATATCGCAATTTCGCAGATCTTGATGATGTTGTTGGACGCGATCAGGAAGGCTAGTAATTATAATCAATGTAAGTAAATGCTATTTAGTACGGTCGCTGGACAGCAATGTGACCATTGTAGAAAATTAAGAAAAAAAGTTGACACAGTTGTACTACAACTTTCGCACTACACTTCATCGCGTCCCATCAATCAAATGAATTTATTTTATTGACCGTTACACTTAGTAAAGTTATACGACAAGAAAATTTAACCAATAAAAAAGTCCAATTGAAAATAAGAAACTCATCTCACTTTCCGTCTATCTTCCTATCGATTCTATTTAATGGTCAATTTTGAGCGTCTTTTTTCTTCATCCGATAAAATATATGAGAAGAATTATAATTTGTTAGGAGTAAGTGAAGATTTAATTTCACTTTTCTTTGTATGGTTAACAATTAATTGTATCCGTATGTTTGTTAAGCATTTCTAATTATATGCTATGATAGTTCCACAGTAGGAGTTTTTCTATTCGAGTAACTTTTCGGAATTTTATTATATTGCATTAATTAGGTTTTTTTTTCCCGAGAGTATTAATTTACTATTGTAGCGCTATTTGACGTTGTTGAGTTGTTTTATTTGCTTCCAAAATGTGTTGAAATAAAATTAAAAACTTTACTAATGTTTGGATGCGGTCTTTTAAGCTTTTGAAAAAGAAGAGAAATCTCATTTTACAAACTGTTAATTGCTGCTGCGAGCATTATGAACATGAGATTAATGTTGATATTAGAATGAGTAATTTAACACCCGTCAATGAGAAATAAAATTAGAATTAAATCTTTAACTATTTCCATACCTCTGAAAAAGAGACTCCTCAGACATCTATCCAATCTTAGAAGTAGGAAACAAATTTAAAAATCTCATAAGGTTCTCATAATACACTATAATATCTCATTCCTCTAATACTGCGATCTACACTACACTCATAGTACCATTGTTACGATGTAATAAGCCTACTAGAGGTACTAAGAATTTAGCTCGTAAACTAAAACCTTATTGAGTCTGTTTTAGGAGAAGTTAACTCTCAAAAAGTAATGCTCTTACATAAATGCTGTTGTGATTATGATTATGTGCCTGAAAATTATCGTATGAGTGTAAAAATAAAATATTATGAGAAATAAAAAGTTAAAATACTTATAACTACAGAGGGATTCTTATGTTTAGTTCGAGAAGTCGAAAAAATTAGAAGGTCTAAACTTTAAAGACATATTTCATTGTCAGTACCATACCCTAAACAGGAAAAAGAGTTGAATCATAAAAAAATCAACCGCACCAATCTTCAAAATTTATTCATTTCGATTTTATTAAATAATTAAATTTAATTTTCAGTAAGTGTAATTTAACCCGAATCCGCCCAGAAATATTATTCTGTGTTTTACGAAAATATTATTATCGTAGCCTATTCCATGGATGTTAAATGTTGGTAGTTGGTGTATTGGATTTAAAAAGACAAAACTTTAAATGTTTGTGCTGTAAATTTGACGAATAATTTTTTCTAGGGGATTTGTATGAAAATTTAAATTCGCAAAAAAAAACCTAGCGAAGACTTACACTCCACTTGGAGGTCTGAATCTTAAAATAAGAAGAGGTCTTTTTGAACGAGTTTTCTCAGAATTTTTTCAAACTATTATTATATAAATGCTATACTGTGTGATGTCAACATAGACGCAGACGAAGCTGACTATTGGAAAAGGTTTTGAATTTAGTCTTCTTTAAAAATAAAACCCAATCAATTTCTATTAAAGTTAATTTGTCATCTAGAAACCTGTTTAAAAAAAAAATTAATAATATTGTATGGACTTAAAATCTGGTACGTACCTGCTTGGTTTTTACCTCTCTTATTGCATTTATCTTCACTGACCATTTCTGAATCCCATAAAAATCGAATGTGGACTTCAGGCAGAAGGGAAAAACCTGTAGTCATATATCAAGCTTAAATTGCATTTGAATAAAAACCACAAAAATGATCACAAACTTGATAATTTCACTTTCTTTAGGGCTATGGTCATGAAATTAACGAAAAAACAATTTCTTCTCGTTTATTATCAGTATCATATATGATACTTACAACATTTTTTTATGTTGTAGGTACAAGCGGCAAAGTCTTACTAATAATTAAAAAACATTTCTCATATGTAAATCTTGCTTTTACTTTGTTTTCTTTATTTTTATATCGTTCCTACGGGACGGGAGGGAGTCAACAATGCCATACATTCACATTTATTTATTGGTGGGTCATGCCCATGGTAGAAAAGTATCTAATATAACATAATGCATCAAATAAAAATTGATTATAAGAATCGAGGACAAATACCAAAATAGAACTATCAAGAAATTAATAATATGAGAAATGAGAAAATATTTTAAAAATTTACAGAATTAAATAATTAAATTCACGTTTAATTGAAAGGTATTGTACTAAAAACATCGATTTACTCAGAATGTTTGTTAACAGTTCTCATTATTCTCTACAAGGACTATTGATTCCATAAGATGTACCTACTGTGACGAAAATACGTAAAAATTCCTTGACCTTGATGAATGCTTCAAAGTAAAACAAGATTTTTTTTGATACCACCTCCAAATCTGCAATCAATTTAAAGTATCATGTTTTTATTTATTTTTTATTACCTTCATCGCTTCAATTTCCCACGCAATATTTGTGCAAACTTATATAATTTTGGGTAAAACATCTAATAAAGCTTTATTTCATAAATTATGAGCGGAACTAATAGTCTTTTGCTATGGTTGTTTTTTTTTATTAATTTTGTTGATCAAATCGTTTTTCTTACGATGCTATGATTTATTTTATTTTGATGTTACTCCATGCTGTTATTCCATCCTGGCATTGATTGTTCGATTGCAAAATTAAGGGCGATATAGGAGGATAGGTAGATTTTCAAGAATTGATTATATAAAAAAAATTAGCAATAAGAAAATAAAATTGAAAAGTTTTAAGACTATACTATGACATGATTCAGTAGCAAGAATTAAAAAGCTTACACTCCAGACGACAATCGAGATCATATGGTTTTATCGATGGGAATTCCCTGTAAGAAGTCATTGAATTGATTTTAGAATTTTATCACAGTGATTAACAAGAGTCAGAAATGACGAATATCGAAAACCCAACTAAAACCACATCCATTGAACTACTAATAAAAAAATATATAATCCAGTACTTGTAACAATCTACAGCCCATTCATTAAAAAAAACTAACAAGTACAAATTTGTTAAGACAAATAAGCCTTCAGAGTGTATCTTAGAATTAAAAATGTAATAGAAAAACGTTGTGGAAAATTGAAATCCCCTACTTTAATATAAATAAAAAATTACCTAAAAATGCTATTAAATATAAAGCATAAGAAACTAGTTTGCTTTATCATTCTAAATATCTGTTTTTAATCTTAATAAAATTAAAAAACAATAACAAAGACCATTATAATATGTTAAATATATTAATTAAATTTAATAATTTCTATGAATCCATTTCTATGAATCCATAGTATTATTAGTTAATTACAGTAACTAGAAAACTCAAGAAACTTTAAAATTACTCAAAGTCAAAATGACAAAAATTTTAAATTAAAAGAAAATTAGATAAGTAAAAATTATATAAAAAAAATTCTTTGTTAAGATTTATTTCAAATTTGTTATTTAAATTTTTTATAATTTTTATAAAATAAACTAAATTTTCGGAACACCCATATGTAGGAGTATGTGTCCGGATAATAGCACAGATGAGAAAGATGAGCCAAAAACGATGCTGTATTTATTCCGTGCTGCTATTTCATCCTGCACTCTACTACAAAACAACTGAAAACGAATTTTTTTTAAAGTGTGGGACCATTTCCTTATTTGGATTCGATAGTACGTGATACAAGTTAGGTATTAGGTATTAATAGTATCCTGTATCATACCATCCAACTGGGAAATTACATAATGCGACAAGTGAATTGTTCATACCATTCCTCACCATACCCACGCTAGAAAAATCTTTCGAATCACTGGGCAAAAATCATACCGCGTCAGAAAAGCATTGTCTGATTATTAGCCGGCTATTGGCTTGAAAATTCACACGACCTTATAAATCTTTCTGTGTATAATAACTACAACATTTTTCGCGACATAATTCCTCCGAAAAAAACATGGCTCTAAAGGTAAATCGACCGCGATCTGCAGAAAAGACCAGAAAATTGTGCACTACTTTGGAATGCAATATAAAATAGAAATCTAGTTTTACAACAAGATCACTATTCAAAACCATACTACATACTTTATTTGAACTTAAGCACATTACGTTACTATGAATATAATCGTAACTAGTGCAAAAGTATCTATATATATATAATGCCAGTGGGCATACTCTACGCTACTGGAACTTTACACCTTTGCGCAATAAAATTTCCACTAAAAAGTAGTTGGCCATCGATTTTCAATATGATAGGCAAAAAGAAACAGCGCCATCTTTGTTTAAATTTAGTAAGTCTCAAGTGTACAAGCATCGCCTAATCTCCAAACGAAAACGAGAGTAGTTAGCGTGTATCGTTAAGGAATTACTTAAGAAAATAGCACGGTCTGATTTGCATACCTGTGCGCTACATTTACCTCTAAGCCGTGACGTGACTCATTGTAAAAGTAAGTCATTTTTGCAAAGCTACGCTCGTACACTCCCATATAAAATGGGAACACATGCCGTAAAATTGAGGGAAATTCCCAAGACTGTTCGACTAGCAAATAAAAAAATAAAATTCTAAACTACCAGAAAATTTAAATAATTTTAGCCGGTAGCAATGATCGTGAGTTCGAATATATCACTTTCGACCTAATAGATTAAAACAGAAGCAGTTCCTCGAACTTGCTGATGGCCTTCTAGGAACAGAAGAATATGAGTTTCATTGGATTTCACTGGGTTCACATATACTGTTCACAACAATATGAGACAGTACTTGATTTGTTATAATTATTAAATCAAATCGACAATATTTCTGGTTCCTATTAATACAAATTCATACGATCAAGTCATAAAAAGAAAATAATAGTGGTCAGAGTCAAAATGGGTTGAAGTTACTTACCTTTTTTACTACCATAGTAGATCTAAGGGGGATCAACACGATTTCCATATATCGAAAACCTGTAGGACCTGAGCGAAAAATCACTTCTGATTTTGATCGCACAACTCATGTCCCATACTGGAGTGGGTTATCTGTTCTGTTAATAATTTTGGGTCAATGCAACTATATTCGGCTTTCTACTTCGTTTTCTTTTCTCGAATGGCTAAATAAAGATTAGTTGATCTTCTGCTCGACAAAATGTCCTTAAAAAACTGTCTACTATTCACTATTAAATTCCCAATTCTTTTCGGAAGAGTGCAGCAATTTTCCGTGGTAGTGTATAATAACTAAAAAGATGGGTATGCAGCCGTAATTTGAACTGACGAGACAAGACACTCGGCTTAAGTCATCGACTCAGGTGAAAGAGAAAGTTGCCAGCCAGTTACCTTCAGGCGTAAAAATGCGTAAGATGTAATAGCGGGCTAACTATAGCTGGAATTTGATGATAGGTGATGGTAATAAAATAACAGGCAGGTTCCCTCGATAGCGTAATAAGAAGTGTGGACATTTATTTTAATCAGATGCATCCAGCCATCAAAATTATCAAATATATTTCAAAACCTATTCAAACAACTAAATCGGACATAACTTTGATTCGTTTTGTTTTATTATTGTCTTATTAAATTTTTTGGAAAGCAAAATTACCAGCCGATTTTTACGATCATCAACACAAATCCATGTCGTCTTTTAATTGATTTTGATGATCTTTGGTTCCACTTTTTTTCTGGTGATGTTATGAAATTTAAATCGGCGAAAAAAATCCGAAATTATTTAATAGAATAGTGGGCAATAAATTCGATGCGGAATGTTTTGTTAGATCATAGGAAACATTAATAATATATTTTTTTAATATTATCGATAAATTTGTGCGATATTGATTTTTAGTGGTAATGGCTAAATTCACCATAACTGGGTCACATAAAATCGTGCAGATTTTTTTTTCGAACAATGCAATTTGCTGTTGCATGAAAAGGTCAGTGTTTCTGTTATGGTAGCGGATTACTTGCATTTTTAAGCGAATGTAAGTTTCTATATTTGTTCGAAATTTATTCGACTTACATTTTTTAAAGCAACCACCAAACTTGAAAAACTTTGCGATGTGACCACTAATTTTCGGTCCCATAGATAAGATCATTATCAAAACTATTTACCCACTGCCTTCCATACTGCCACAAATTACATCAAAAATAATTTTTGTTACTACCTACCTACCTTTTGCACAAAAGATTTCAGCTACTGTGATTTTTTTCACTACGAAAAATAATTGTTTTGTCCCAAAACTCGCAGTAGTCTTTCAAACTGAATCGAACAAAATTCTGTCACTGCTTAGGAATTTAGTTACTACTAGAGGTGATTGAAATGGGTAGGTGGCTCAATAGGCATTACATTGTTGGATTTACCTACCGTTCTACCATACTATCAACATTCATTGATTTGCGATAAAAAAAATGACTAATTCGCAGTGGAGTAGCAAAAGCTTATTTTTAGTTGAATTAAATCGTATCTTAAGTTCGGAAGGAAATCATGCCAGCAAAGTTGTTCAAATTTCATAACGACAGAGCTCAGTGTTCGGAAATTTTTGCTGATTCTTCTTCCGATCGGGATATCTTAATATGCTCTTACATCCTGCCAATTTAAACTGAAAGAGGAAATGACCTTAAAAATGCAAGATATTAACTGGATAGCCTCCACGCTTCATGACTTAGGACTAAGAACTTTAAAAGAATGCTGTAGATCTGCTCTTCATCGAAAGCATTCAAGGTAAAACTCAATGTTTATGTCATTACAATGTAAATTCACATAAAAACTGATATAAACTTTCCTCGCAGCACCCAATTAAATCACAATTACCAACAAGAATACTATTCATTCATAAAATTCAAAATATATGTAGCACTATACTTGAAATCAAGGTGCATTTATACTCCGAACCGCGAAGGTTTTAACGTGTGTAAAAGTGCACTTCAAATTGTCCATTGCAAGTGTACACATTATCCATGCGTAAGGTCACTTCCATGGTGAATCTTCTAGTAAAATTTTCTTATTCGAAGGGCAATAAATGACTTATGGAGGAAGTAAGGAAGTAGCTGGAAGGTGCTAATTAAGTACCAGGTATCACCTCAACCAAAACAACGAGGTACTTCCATCCGGTAAAAAAAAATTTTTTGGCGGTTGCTTTACAGAGTGTAAATTATTTCAAAACTTCCGCTTTTTCAGTAAGAAATCCACTTTAAGAAGGTGCATTTAAAATTATGCAGAATGAAAAATTCCTCAAAAAGTAGAATTCTGTTTGTGTATAAATTTAAGCTAGCCAGATCGACTTAATCGGTTTTACTATGTGCATCGGCTAGCTATTACTTACTAAATCCTATTCGATATTTCCACGAGGCTGCTTTTTACGAGTATGTATTAATTACTGTAAGACGTTCGAGGAATGAGACTGCGAACTCAATGCAAAATTACACATTACTTCGATTACATACCAACGTTCCTTCTTATAGGCTACTTACCTTTTTAAGACGATTTTCTTTCGTCGTGTAATAATTCGAGTCTTTCAGACTCTTTTTTTTAATGTGCGTATTATGCAATCGAACCTGCATTACTCCGATATGGACAAGTAAAAGGAAATTGAATTTCACTTTGTACACATAGTTATACTATCTTTTGCTTGGACAACATTCCGCGAAATGATGGCTCGTTTATGCAATAATATTGAACTAAAGAGGTTGCTTTTTTTCAGCTTCATACAATTCAAATTGATTTGAATCGTTGACTAATTTGATTATTTATATGATTTGTTATTCAGTTTATGTGCCAAGATGGCAATTTGTGACATAATTGCGCGATCTTTTTCATTTGTTGCTTCTTTTGAATAGATAAATAAATAAGTTATATTTAAAACCGCGGAGCTGCTCTCTTCATCATCAAATTTGTAATTTCATTGAAACATTGTTCCCTTTAATCTCTAGCGGGAGAAAGGGCATGTCGAAAGTGTTCTTGGAGTCCTAGAGACGACCTAAATTTATCTCAAGTGTTTAGGTGCAATATCTTTCAGTTTTAATTTATCTACTACAACATCGTGCTATTCAATGTGGAAACTTTATGCAATTTTACTTAACTTAACTACTGTTCAATGGATCAGTTTACAAACAAAATTTGTTTTCAAAACTGAATAAGTGTGAAGAATTCTGAAGCTTAATTCACTTCAAAACTCAATTAAATCCTGAGTAGTAATCTTGGAAACCTTTTATGGGTGAAGTTCATCTCTATGACAAACTTCTGCAGTACCTATATAATTCCGTTTAATCTGCAGCATACCTGTGATGTTTATTACCCATCCTACACCATACATGACCTTAAGAGACAATAACTAAAATTGACTGCATACAGTACAGGTATATACCGATCGGAGCTATTGAGAAAGTCCCATCACTTCTAATGACTTTTGAGATTAAGATGTCTTGAAGAAAGTGTCAATCGATCAAAAAGTGAATGCAAAATCATTTCGATTTTTTTTTTCTTAGCTATGATTGTACTCAGGAATTCACTAACGATACGCTCTACAATACGAGATACAATTTAGATATGTCGGAAATGTATTTGGGTCATGGGCACTATGCCTTATAAATTAATAACACTACGAGTATGTGTTGAAGACTTGTCGAAATCTTATTACAAATGACGTACTTTATATTAAATTTATCTGTAATCATAATAATATTGCCACTTGGAATATTAGCAGACGATCATGTAGTAAGCTTAAATGGCCGAAATGTTCGGACAACGCAAGAGGTTGAATAGGACAAGGTCAAGAGCGCGAAGACTTGTATTAATAAGTGGCAATTTTAACATTAAAAAAACCATCAACAGCTTTTGAAATTGATAAGTTTCAATCATTAATCCTAATCAAAACAAAATTTAGGAAGGTATTTTTTTCTAAATAAGAAACTGAAATATCTAGAAAAATACTAATAAATCATACTCATCTTACTTTCTGGTTTACACGATTTATTCTAATCAACCAAGACTTTTACCCCTCGTTTTTATTCCTTTCATTCTTTTTTTTTCGTTTTATCGTCTTCATTTTTCTTCATTTTATTTCTGTCCCTTTCCCTTCTTCCTTTCTGTGTTCTTATCTTCTTAAACTATTGCTTTTTTCTGTTCTTTTCTTTCTTCTTGGTTCCTTTTCTATCTTTTGTTGCTGTAGAAAAAGTATTCTATTCTTTTCTTTCCCCTGGTTCCTCTTTACATTATCTTTCTTCTTAGTTACCTTTCTTCTTCTTCTCTACTTTCGTCCGTTTTTTCTCATCCTTTTCTTAATTTTGTCCTTATACTTCTGGTTCTTATTCTCCTTCACTTTCCTCTTTCTTGTTCTTGTGTTCCTATCACATCACCAATTCATCTGAAAAGAAGCGAAAAAAAAGTGATAGGTTAATAGACATTACCAGGAGATTAATTCTCGAAATTTTAAACAATATTATTACCAGACTTCAATTATGGCCTGCTCATTTAAACAGCAACATAAAACTCTGTTCTGAGTCCCAATTTTAATCGCAGTATCAAACTGGACTTTGGCTACAAACTTTAAGTCCTAATCGCTATTTCTCCTCTCGTATTTGATACTAACCCACAAAAGATAGTTGTTCTGTGAGAGTTAAATTCTTTATTCTTTGAAATATAAAAGTCCCCTTCACTCTAGTGAGTCGTTTTTGTTGTTCAATCACGGACACTGTGGTTCAAAATCAAAACATCCAGCAAAAGAATGGTATGGGTATATATCACCAGCGTTTATTGAAACAAATTAGGTTTTTACTTTCTTCTAATTCTTTTATTTTTTTGTTAGTAAAATCCTAAGTTTTCAGACTGTATAACATTGACATTAATTTTTCAAATTACACGTCATTAACATTAAGAAGTTTAACTTCAGGTGGGTATTTCGCAGTCGGTAATTTTCATTTTATTGTGGGAGTTTGTGTAAAATAGGCATCTGATGAAGATCTTAAGCTCTAAACTTTTTCGCATAACCATTGCTAATGGAGGTAAACAAAACAAAAAAAATACATTATTACTAACTATCGTCCAATGTTAGGCAGATGGATGATGCAAATGAAAATAAATTATACCTAGTGTTTGCATTCAATTTTTAGTCGGTTCAAACGGCAAAAATATAAAAGTTACATTATACAGTTGACACAATTATACAAAAATGGATGCCAAATATACTGTCTGCGCAATATTTGCAACCGAAATTAGTGCCGCTGTTATAAGATATCGAATATGGTCCCTGTTCTTCCGTTCTTTGTTCTACTCCTCAACAATCCCAAAAATTATTAAGTTTGGTGAAAAATGCAGCGGAAATTAGTGTCTAGAGTCCAGCAAGCTTAAGAATATTCTTACCAACCCACCTAACGTTTTATGAATACAAAATTAACGGTCACAATTGAACATTGTCAACAAGACAATTATTAATGCGAGGTCTACTAGAGGCGTTACTATGAATACGAAATTAAGCGAGTAACACTACACATGACTAACGGTTAGTTACTACTAGAGGTGATTGAAATGGGTAGGTGGCTCAATAGGCATTACATTGTTGGATTTACCTACCGTTCTACCATACTATCAACATTCATTGATTTGCGATAACATTTTTACAAATTTACTCATGGTATGAATGTGAAACGCACGGATCTACTCCGCCAGCTAAATAGACCTATCATTTAAAAACAAACAGTTGCATGTTTTTGAGATTGAAACTAAAACATTTCTACAGTTGATCAATGATCATAAACGTATTATTCAGCTCACCTCATAAACACACTATCGGTTAGCTACCTGGTATCATTCACGGTTATTCATCCAGATAAACATAATACTCACTTATATAACTAAGCTTTGTATCGGTTTATATTATGTGCGATCATTTTTCTATCATTACTATTAATTTGACGAATATAACGTCGTTTAATTTTTTCATCAGTCGAATATAATTTCACTAAAAAGAATTTTCGACCGCAATTGCAACTTAATGATACCTCATAGTTTACTATTCTATTAACTACAATAAATGAATTTAAATTGTTCGTGTGTTAAATATGATTTAACCGCCATTACTTAACAAGCAAGAGTTTAGATTGAAATATACAAAAGCTCAAACCTTCCTTAAAAAAGCAAAATATAAGCAAGCATTTAATATACACACGTTGCGATACAATGCAATGCGATGACACCTGATTAGAATACATGTTAGTGAGTGCTGGTGATATCGCATCGTTTTAATCGCGTCGCTTTGATAATCTATTTCCAAATTTCGTCGCGCGTTTAACACGATTTTTCCATTTGTATTTCGAATTTTTTACAACAAAAGACGATAAACGGATAATAGATATTGGGAAAATGCCTATACAATAAAAGAAACAGGCAATACGCATCCCGAATTTATGGATTATTCGATGGAATTTCTTAAAATTCGGAACTGTTGAGTTCTTGTTGGATTTTTGTAGATCTATTTTATTTCTATGATTTGTTCAGCGGTTTTGTGTTGGCGGAACAAGAAGATGTTTCTATCAATATTTTTAAACAAAGCCCGTAATATTCTTTAATCGACCTTTAACGCGAATTTTGTATTTCCGCCATAACCTTAAAACTGTGTTAAAACAACTTGCTCTTACACATTTTTCATTGTCTTGCACCATTAAACAATGGTTCAAAATTTCTTGTACTCATCTTTCAACAGCTTCCTGATGAAAATCGCCTACAAATAGTCTAATTACAAGCTCCAAGCGAAAGCATTCATTAAAAATGATTTCGAATGAACTGAGAAACCATTGACGACGTCATTGTCATTAGTGTGCTTCATCAGGGTAACAACAATTTGAAGTCAACGCAATAAGCGCATAGATAAATTTAAACAAAAAAAAATTATATCTTGTACATCTCAACTGCATTGTACTCGTTTTTAACTCGCTTTTAAAAATTGTTAGCTCCAAGATTAGACAATGGACGATCCAGTCCCCCTTCTCTACCAGCTTTATTATAAAATGATATGGCGGCCAACTTCTATCCATAAGATGAGTATCTTTATCTGTATCTTTGGTGAAACAATAAAGTCGTAGGTACATGGTATCTTTTAACTTGAGGAAGGCCATAACCGCATTGAGTAGACCGATGATGGCGTTTCTTCCGAAATGTTTCTTAGCGGCGGATATGCAAATTTTTTCTCGTATTACGATAATATTACACTCAAATGGTAGCTTATAGGAGTTATGCAATTAACGATTTAGCAAGCGTAATAGTTGGTTAATTATGCTTATGTTGAAGCCAGAATGAAAGATGGATGCTTGACTGGTCAATAAGTGCTTGATGCATTTTAAAAGGTATCCAAGAAGAGCGACGAACGACTAACATGATTTTGCTTTTCTCGACAGTACCGGATGCGCCAGTTAAATACAAATTATTCTATTCGCCATGACCTTAAACTATGATATTAATATTTTTGAATATAAAATACCACAGATTTAATTGAAAAACAGTTAGTATAAATTTATTGGCATGTAGATAGTATTACTGTAAAACATAACCTTGAACGATTTCATTTCAACTTTTATCGTATTCATAGGTGAACCACCGGCAATTTTTAGAGCATAATATATCATATTTGTGAATCTTGGTCTTATGACCTTGCGAATAAGTTCGCTATACAACACCCACTGAGTTAATAGAGGACGGACCACTGACGGTGATTTGATTTTGGCTTTATGTTGGAATTAATGGATATAAGATTGCTTTAAGATTAACTTCAGCGATAATTTTCGGTGATTTGTCATCGGAAATTTTACTTCATCATATAATACATCGCTTATAAACATCATACAAGCTTCATATTATTTTAATTATAATGTGGGTTTGATCCGGGACTGAAAAAATATAATGATGTGAGATGTTGTAGGGAATATAGCAACAATCAAGTTTATGGGGCACTTCTATGAGATATATCCTACCATATACTAACCCTCGGCTTAACTGAAAAAAATTAAAACTCGCGGATCTTTCAAGATCACATACCGCAGTTGCATTTTAAAATTATGTTCGAAGAATCTGAAATTAATAGATAATTGAATCCTTGAAATCCAATCAAATCTATCTGAAAGTCAACTCAGAACTAAGTTATTTCGGTAAATATTATGTAGAACTATTATATTGTTACATACTTACCCTAGCAACCCGAACTACTTATTAATGACATTGAAGTTTGCAAAGGAAGATACAATCTTCCAATTTCCAATATAGCGTAGAAAGCTCTATACATTTCTCTCATGTTCCACATACACCAACGAATATGTTGGAACAATCTAGGCTCAACATGCAGTATATTTAAGTACAGCAGGGTTTGTAGACGGGATCAGTTTTTCTACTCTGATAGTGAGACGGCGGTCAATTTTATTGGAAGTGGATGTGTAAAGGGATTTTCATTGATAACAGCGGACCGTGAAGTAAATGAATTCGGAAAGATTTATTAATAGTGTGATAATTGAATGCGATTCAATAAACCATCGTTATTTTATTAATTTAATATATTATTGATTATTGATTGATGGTAGATAAATGACATTAGTTCAATTCTGGAACATGGATGAGGTTCGTGTGGTTTTTATTTCTAAGGATCCAAAGATCTCAATTGGAATTCGGTTGCATATAATACTTAAATCTGTTAAAACTTTTTAGAAAATATAATAAGGTCAAATTAGTGAGAAATTTATTTAACTTCTCTTTTTTCTCGCGAATTTCAGCTTCCCAAAGGAGCGGTATGGCAAGCATTACTCGCACTTTGTCTGATGCTTCTCGTCCGAGGTAAGTCCAAATAATTTAAAATACTTGAAACTTGATGTGAAATATTTATTTTGGGTCATTTAGAAGCTCATTCCGAAGGACGAGTCGTTTGCTACTACACAAATTGGAGTGTCTATCGACCCGGTACAGCCAAATTCAATCCACAAAATATTAATCCCTATCTCTGCACCCATCTTATCTATGCGTTCGGAGGATTCACCAAAGATAACACGTTAAAGCCATTCGATAAGTACCAGGATATTGAGCAAGGTACAAGTCCCTTTTAGATGATCATAGAAATTTCGCTTCATTTTAGCTGTTTATTGCAGGTGGCTATGCAAAATTCACCGGGCTCAAGTCGTATAATAAGCAACTGAAGACAATGTTGGCTATTGGTGGATGGAACGAAGCATCATCACGATTCTCACCTTTGGTTGCTAATGCAGACAGGCGACAACAATTCATCCGAAATATTTTGAAATTCTTGCGACAGAATCATTTCGATGGTCTGGATCTGGATTGGGAATACCCGGCATATCGGGATGGCGGAAAACCACGTGATCGCGACAACTATGCACAATTCGTAGAAGAGCTTCGATCAGAATTCGATCGAGAATCGTCGAAAACAGGACGACCACGGTTCGATACTACCGTACAATACAATTCTTCCGCATCTAATCGTTAAATTTATTGTTTTCACAGACTTCTACTTACCATGGCTGTTCCAGCTGGTATTGAGTATATCGAAAAGGGCTATGATATTCCGAAATTAAATCGATATTTGGATTGGTTCAACATTCTCAGCTATGATTATCATAGCGCCTTTGAACCATCGGTAAACCATCATTCGCCTCTCTACTCATTGGAAGAGGATTCCGAATACAACTACGATGTTGAATTGAATATTGTACGTCTCTTTACCGGCAACCAGTTGGAACCCCATGCTTAAATTTGTTTTCTATTTTCTAGGATTTCACAGTGAAGTTCTATCTTCAAGCTGGAGCAGATCGCGACAAGCTTGTTCTTGGAATACCAACTTATGGACGCTCCTACACTCTTATCAATGAAGATGATACAGCAATAGGTGCAGCTGCTGACGGTCCCGGTGCGCAAGGTGATGCCACTCGTGAAAAAGGATATTTGGCATACTATGAAGTAGGTCTTTTTAATTTGGACACATTGAATTCAAACTTACTTTAATTTTCGAACGAAGATTTGCCAGGGCATTCGTGATGATGAAGGCTGGACTGTTGTTCAACCAAATCCTAAAGTCATGGGACCATACGCGCATCGGGGAGATCAGTGGGTTGGATATGATGATGAAGCTATCGTCCGAAAGAAGGCTATCTACGTAGCTGAAAATGGCCTCGGTGGTATTATGTTCTGGTCAATTGACAACGACGATTTCCGAGGAACTTGTACGGGAAAACCATATCCATTAATCGAAGCTGCTAAGGAGGCTCTTCTAGAACAATTAGGGTATATTAATCATTCAGTTTGAAACGATTAATATGACTACATTTAAATCTTTCTTATAGAATTGGTGATAATGAAGTCGCTGCTCCAAGCCGACCAAAGAAACCATCCCGATCCCGAAGCAGACTTGGCTCTTCCACTCGTAATAAGATAACTGAAGAATCCTCTACTTCTACGAAGCAAACTACAACAAGAAGGAAGAGTACCAAGAAACGGCCAACAGCTGCTACTACAGCTAGGACAACTTCCGCTCCCAGATCAACAACGACTACGTCCTCTTTGTATATTGGTGGAAGAACTACAACGCCAGCCCCACCGACCACACCTGATCCAGGAGCTGGTGAATTCTTGAATATAAGTTCTTGCTTTTGAATGAAATAATGACTTTCATATTGCAGATTTCAAGTGCGAAGAGGAAGGGTTCTTTGCGCATCCTAGAGACTGTAAGAAATACTTTTGGTGTTTGGACAGCGGTCCGTCAAACTTGGGTATTGTTGCTCATCAATTCACCTGCCCTTCTGGACTTTATTTCAATACGGCTGCTGATTCCTGTGATTTTACGCGGAACGTGTTGTGCAAGAAAACTGCCGTAACTGTTCCTGAAGTCAGGTAAGTTTTTAACTTCGAAATCTTTTCATAATACGTAATCCTTGTCCTTGTGTATATTTAGAACAACAACACCAATTCCAACCACAACATCGACAACAACACAAAGCTCGAAGCGAATTACAGCAGCTACAAGCCGGAACTCATTCCTTCGAGCCTCGTCAACTACAGCTGCTTCAATAATCGATGACGATGAGGATGAATATGAAGATGACGAAGAAGATGATGAAGCATTACCAGCTGTGCATGATAAGGAAGCTGAAGAGGATCCACGTGTGATCAAAGAACTTATCGACCTCATTAAACGTGTTGGAGGACTTGAAGAACTGGAAAAACAACTACAATTCCAAGAAGATGGTAGTGTAGTCATGAAAGACTCAAAAACAGATACGGTGTCGACGACTCCTTCTTCAATCAGTAAATCACTTTATGCCAAGGTTCTAAGCAGACCGAATAACTTGAACGCTCTCCGAGGAAAATTGGATATATCCAAACTAGTCAAATTCAATGCAAAAAAGGAAGAGACAGTTTTCAGCACCGATGAGAATGAAGAGATAGTCTTTGATAAGAAATACTCTACAGTTAATAGAAACAGCAGGCCAGGTCCACAAAATGCTGGAATCGAGAAACTCGCCGAAACCGAAGGATTTTTAAGAGAAAAACCAAAATACGTTACAATTAATCGAATTCGCCCAACTAAAAGTGTCAACGATGAAGAAGCTGATGAAGATATTGACGAAATTGAAGATTCTGATACCGAAGAAGAGGCTACCGAACAAGCACAAGAAAAAACTACGTCTGCTTATGTGAACATTCGACGAACACGCCCAACTAAGACTGCGGACGAAACTGAAGACAAAGAAGAAAGTGAAGATCATCAAAATGAAGAGATAACCAAAGAGAGTCGAACAAACACAGGCTACCAATCGATTATCAGAAATCGTGGAACAATCCTTTCTGTTTCGGAAAAGAAAGAAGACAATGCTGAAACTTCTGATGTTAAAGAACAATCTTCGCAAGGTACTACCACTGCTACGAGTGCTAAAGATTTAGAAAACGGCGCCGAAGAAGAGGATCCCAAATTATCAAAACCTAAAAGTTCTTACCTGTCGTTGACTAGAAATCGTTTAAGTAGTACTGCTGAAACTCCGACTGAAGCTGAAGCTGAAGACGAAGCTCAAACCCGCGTAAAACCTACTTACCAATCATTTACAAGAAACCGAAGTACCGCCCTACCCAGTTTAGATACTGCCGACGAGAATAATGATGAAGCTTCGATTCAGTTGAAAACAAAATCTACATATCAATCATTTACCAGAAATAGAGGAACAGTCACTCCAAGCCTGTCGAAAACCGAAGAAGCAGATAATGCAGAAAAACAAGATGGCAATCAAAACACGATTAAGTCAACATATCAGTCCTTCACGAGAAATAGAAGCACATCCGCACCAAATCTTACTGAAAGTGATGAAAAAGAAGATGAAGCTGCGATTCAGTTGCGAACAAAATCCACGTACCAGTCGTTCACGCGAAATAGAAGTACATCAGCTCCAATAGTCGAAGAAACTAATGAAGATCAATCTCAAAATCGGACAAAGTCCACATATCAGTCATTTACAAGGAATAGAGGCACAGTTACTTCTAGTATAGTTGAAACCGAAGAAAAGGAAGAGGATTCTGGATCGACGGCTCAACGCAAATCGACCTTTCAGTTCTTAAGTCGAAGGTCATCGACGCCAGCTGTTGCTGAAGCTGAGGAAGAAGAACAAGCGGATGAAACTCTACGATCGAAGTCAAGCTATCAAACGCTTAGTCGGACAAGAGGAAGCACTGCGTCTTCAATTCTCGATGAAACAACTCTGGGTTCCATCAGTACTACCAATAGGTAATAGTTTTCCAATAAATTTAATTTGTATAGATTTTCAATGCATTTTACCCACTCAGATATAAAATCTATGATCGAACCCGACCTACGACTGTAGGAAGTGCACAAGACTCAGAATCACCTTTAGGCGAAGAAACAGCAAAGGATCAAGACGATGTGATTCCATCGATTACGGTACAATATTCGGATTCCACTCAATACACGACAACCCCAAGTTCAATACTACAAGAACATGAACATGAAACAACGGCTCGTGTCTATGAAAATATAGCGCGTCGATCCACGACACCTTCAGATCCAACCATCACAACAACACCATCAATACTATCTATTCCATCAGATACTGTAGTTCCAGAGCTAGAAGAAGCCGAAACGACTGTCACTAGCTTGTACACATTATCTAGTCCTAGTTCCATAACTCCCATTCCCGAAGCTCTTCCCAGCTTGGCTTCAGAAGTTACGCTTAGTTTGACCCAAACACCGATCCCAGTGCAAAACGAAATCCTATCCGAAAGTACACTTACAGCAACCACGACTCCATCTGGTCTAGATACAGAAGGACACGTAACCACACTGAAGACGGACTTAAAGCCGGACTTGAACCAGGACGATAAGGTAATACTGACCGAAGCTAAAACTGAGATCGACAAGGACGAAAAGGTGGCCGTTATTGGCACCGGAAAACTAACTAATTCTAAATCTGAATCTAGTCTGATTAAATCTAATGAATCTAGTTTAAGTAAAGTAGATAGAGTGAGTGACTTAACCCTAACAAAAACAACGACCTTCAATACGGACAAATTAACAACCAATAGATTTAATACAAGGCGAAAAACAATTTCAACCACAACGACAACTACCACAGAGCTTCCCGAAAAGGAGTATCCTGGTACTGTATCTAGTCCTAGACCATTTGGTTTCCCACGACGACGAACACGTCCCCAATCCCAAACCTCAACAACCACTAACGAAGCAACGAGTACGAGTTCAACGCCGACTACTACCAAGGTGAGTCCCTTTAAGTCTTTCAATGTTGCATCCAAAAGTAAAACTTTTAGTCGGATACCTAATAATAATAGTGGTCCTGATTTAGTAGAATCTAACAGCACTTTTGTAGATAACACAATCAATGTTGGTAAGGTAACACAAACACAAGTGGTGGTAGATACATATGTTGATGGTAATAATAGTGAACGTAGTCCCTTGAGACCAAATTTAAGTGTAGCGGCAACGCAACAGCAGAAACAACCGAAACCAATCCGAACAGAAGGCGAGCAATCCAGGCCCCCAACCCAACAAACCAACTCCTGGCGTACAGTAAGTCGTGGCTCATATCGGCCCTGGCTCACTACGATGCCGACTCCCAAACCCCAATTGCCTTTTCAAGATCGACCCTACAGACCCCAATATAGTGATGATGAGCAAAACAATATACCCGCTGAGAATTTCGAATCAGATTCCGTCCAAAGTTTCAGCGAACACAGGCGTAGACCACAACCCTCTGTAGTGCTTCAAAATTTTGACGATAACAATCAAAGTGGTTATCGAAATTCGCAATCAAATCGTGTTCGACCATACCCTTCCTTAGCTCCTAGAAACTTTGATATGAGACATTTAAGTCCGGAGAATGCCTACGATTCCCATGAAGGTGAGGTGGACTACACCAACGATGGATTCGGTGAAGATAGTGAAGGCAACGTCGCGCAAAATCAAGCAAAACTCCAGAACCAGGTCGATCACACTGGAGGCTCTGCACAGTTTGGAAGCAGCAAAGACATTGGAAAGGAACAACAAAGCTTAAGTCGAAATCAGTCAAAAAGTTCTTCAACTAGCACCAAATATCAAGAAAACAAAGAAGATTCGACTCAAAATCATGAGAAAAGTCGAAATGAAGAAAACAATACTCGTACAGTAGGCGGCGCTCATTTTGGTAGTAGTTTAAACTTTGGCAACAACAATCAAGGTCTAACCCATGATCAACACAAATTGAAAATAAACCAAAAAATCGATGACGATATCGAAGAACACTCGCTACAAAATCCAACGGTGGCCGAAATCGTCCACACTGAAAGTGATAGGGACTATATGAATAAGCAGGATTTAAGTAAGAGTCAATATAATGTGAAAAATTCTGTGAAGGATGCTTCTTCTTTGAATAACGACCAACAAATCCACGATTCTCAGAGTCAGCAAAATAATGCCTACAGCATTGGATCCGTCCATTTCGGAATTGACACAGGTGCCGCAAACAAGAAACCTACCTTCAGCCCAAACTCGATCCAACTGAAAAGTTTTGGAAACGCTGCTTCATCTTTTGATCAGAAAGAAGATACCGTAGTACCAACAGCGCAAAAAAAATTCAGAACTGGAACAACGTACCGGAATCGAGGATACGATGTAACACAGAATAGTTTTGCGACCACAAAGCCGAGCGTGACAAAGTCGGACTTTCTTCAGAAAAGCCGAGGCTCTTCACTCCACCGAATTGATGACCGAGCGGAACTCAACGCACGTACTCAAATTGAAACTATGACCACAACACGTAAGCCAGTTAATCGCAACCGCGGTAGTCGCACTACGACATTCGAACCACGTACCACTACAGAGACTATTAATCGTCCAGTCCGTCCAAAATATTTGACCGACTTAAGTTCTCTGCTGGCAGTAGATTTAGACAGGTGGCGTTCAAATCATGACGATTCCAAACTACGCAAGATGGTGGTTCGAAGGTGGCCTGCAAAACCTTCGGCCGCTATGACAGAAGAAGACGAAGAGGACTCTTCGGAAGAAGATGACAACGACGATATAATTCCAAGCTCGTCGACATACACCCAAAGCCGATTTGGTAGCACTGCGAGAGAAGGTTCTGTTATTAGTGGCCGACGCCCGCTCAGTGTTGAACCGAAGAAGCACACCCGAACAGGTTCGCGAAATAACAATCGGAATAATATTATGATGGAAGAGGTTGTCTACGATCGCCAATCTGCTAATGGTGACTTTATTTACACTGCTATCAGTGAAGCGGATCACGAGAAAATGGTTGCATCAGGACGGAGTGGAAGTGGCCAAACTAGAACTGTTCCACACGCTCAGAATATTGAAGGGTCCCAAATCAAGGAGCGAAGAAGGAATCAATTCAAGAAACCTAAACTAGAGAGTAACAGCTCAAGATCAACACTACGTCGCAATGGAAGCAGTCAAGAATCCAGCAAATCTTTAATCTCGACAGTAGTTGAAGAGGCGAATACGAATGTAATTTCAAATCAAGGTCGTTCTTCCAAGATCTCAAATAGTGTTAAGTATGTGTCAAGGTATACAACTGAAGAAAGTAATGAATCCCAGAATGCAATGGATGAAATAGAAAGTACTTTACAAAAAGAGCATTTTGAAAAAGTCCAAAAATTTGAAGAAACCCAGCAGAAGCAACAACAGACCAGCACCACCGAGATTAGTAATCTACCGAGAAAGGATCCTGAACCAGTTTATCAAGAATCGCTATTTGTTAATCACGATCGCACGTATGGAATCGATCGCGCTGATGTAGTGTACTCGGAACGTGAAGTAACCACTCAGTCGCCAATGTTCTTCCAAGAATCACTACCTACTTACGAACGTGAAATATTTTCCGAATCGAATGAAACTAGTCTTGAAGGTTTGTCCATAGAAAAACCCAAGCTTAACAATACAGAACAAATATCGATTGAAGAAGTAAACCAGTTCTCCAATGATCTTCCAGATATACAAACTATTCGAACTGATATAACCAATGATTCCCAAAGAGACAGTGAATCTAAGTCAAGAGCACAACCATCGCGTTA
The DNA here is from genome assembly GCA_951812415.1 of Beris morrisii. Classification (NCBI taxonomy): domain Eukaryota; kingdom Metazoa; phylum Arthropoda; class Insecta; order Diptera; family Stratiomyidae; genus Beris; species Beris morrisii. The sequence continues at coordinate 165,213,135 of OX638310.1, read as the reverse complement.
TTGGAATGTACAAATACCTCAGAGTGCTTCATTTAATAAAGAAACACAAAGGCAAATAACAAGCAGTGTAGATTCTTCGTTTGATGATGGATGGCAGCATTCAACTGAAACTAATTTTCCGCATAATACAGAATTCTCGATAATTAATGAACAAAGTTTTCAGTTTTCCGAAAATGTAGGAAATGGAGATACCATTAAGAGTGAAGATCACAAATACCAATCAAATAGTACAGAACATGTTCTAGAAAGGAACCACACCGACAGGAAAGAACAATCTGGAAGTATTTTCTATTTTGAAAACGATTCTGAAACACATTTAAGGACAAATAATTTCGGAAGTAACCAAACTTATAACCACATTGGGAGTCCAGCTGAAGACGATTCTAATAGCTCCTCAACGGTTAGCACTGAAACAATTTTGCCAAATAATAGGACCCAACATAAAGACTCCGTAAACAGTCAAGACTTGAGTGGAACAGTTGGATACGATAAAGCAGAAGAACCAAATATGAGTCTCGAGTCAGGGAATACCGATTTTCAAGGAGAAAATCATAGCGGTAATAAATTTACCGGAAAAGGTAGTTTATCTGTTCGCGAGGAATCACAAATCAATAAAACTGACTCTAACAGCGCTTTCAACGCCGCAACTGTAGGTGCTACTGTTGAATCTGAAAAAGCAAGTAGCTACAAAAATGAAGATAACGAGAAAGCTTCAAACAATCCAATAAATGCTGATCGCTTGAACACATCGAGCACTTCTAGTCGCGACTCCATATCTTCCGGAAAAGTTACTTTTGTTAACACCAATAACTCTGAAGAACTGATAACCTCTAAAACGAATCCGCATCGTGGTTTTTCGACCAAAGAACTTTCATTTACTGGAGAAGAAGAAGCAGTGCTCAGTCGTAATGAAGAATTTTCCTTGGAATCAACTACACCTGAAGACTCATTTATCACTGTAAAACCCACACGTCGTACACCGCCACCACTTATTCACATTGTTCACGATTATAAACGCGCACCAACAACTCCTTTTACATCTGATCTAACACCAAAAGGAAGAACTCAACTTCCACTTATTCATGTTGTTCAAGGAAATCGGCAAAAGATTGTTGATTCTATGAGTTCAGAAGTGGAACAGTCAAAATCGAGAATTGTGAAAGGTGACGCAAATAATGATGCAGTAGTTAAGAATACCAGAAATCTAGAAGATATTGCAATCACATATCCAAACTTAAAGAATACAATTTCAGTAATCGGCAGCCCTGTTGAAAACAATCAGAACGTATCTGAGAATAACGTTAGCAAATTGTCTCAGAGTGCTATAAATTCTGGTTCAGAATCGTCAAATATTGAAAACAGTGCTTCAATAATTTCAACTGTGGAAATCAGCGATTCTCAAAAGATACACTTTGAGGATGAAGATAACATAGCTACAGTGGAACAATCAAAGTCCCACATTGCAAAAGGTGACGCAAACAGTGATGCAGTAGTTAAGAATACTGGTAACCTAGAATATAATGCAAATAATTATCCAAACTTAAAGAACACAATTGCCGTAATTGACAGCATTGTTGAAAATAATCAGAGCAATGTATCCGAGTATGACGCTAGCATATTATATCCGAATGAATTGAATTCTGGTTCAGAATCAGCAAATATTGGAAACAGCGCTTCAATAATTTCAACTGCGGAAATCAACGATTCTCACAAAATACACTTTGAGAATGAGGATAACATAGCTGAAGTGAAACAGTCAGAATTGCAAATTGCGAAAGGTGACGCAATCAATTATGCAGTAGTTAAGGATACTGGGAATCTAAAAGATGATAACGGTAAGATCACAATCGATAAAAACATTTTTAAAAATGATCAGAAGAACGTTTTCGAGAATAATGCTAGTACATCGTCCCAGAATAATGTAAATTCTATTTCGGAATCAACAAATATTGGAAACGGCGCCTCAATAGTTTCAACAGAGAAAATTAGCGATTCTGAATTGATACACTTTGAGGATGAAGATAACATAGATTCCAAAATTCATATCAGTATATTGACAAGAAATAATAATGAGCACGGACAAAAAGAGTCTAATATAATTTTTGAAAATGCTCCCTTGGATGAAGGGTTGCCAGTAGGACGTGTTCAAAACAGTGACACCACAAGAAAATTTGAAAACACACGCACAACTTCCAAAACTAGTCAAAACATCTACTCGAATTCAAACGTTGAAGACAATAATTCCGGATCTGTGAACATAGACACAATATCACAATCTGCTGCACACGAAAATGGTGACTCCAACACTTCCAACTTCGAGCAATCATCTTTAATAAACCCGGATAGTGGAATTACAGCTGCGAAAACTAGTGAAAGTACTGCAACATCATCAAACTTAGAGGAAACGTCAGCTCGAAGCCAGATCGAAACCGTCCAATCAGAAACTATTGAAAACGTCTCAGAATTTAATCGCGAAAGCAGCAACGACTTTACTGAAACTGATGAACCAACAGTAACTGAGAGCCATGGAAGCTCAGCAACCCCAAACCCTATAAGGGATTTGACCCTTGACTATGTCGATGATAGCTACGAAGCGGTTTCTCAAGGCGAATATGTACCCCAACCGGAAGATCTTACAAGAACAACTGGAACTAAAGGAAGCCGAAATTACATATCCAAACAATCTGATGCCGCTTTAAGCGATGAAGAACGCCTTAATTACAACGCCCAATCCAATTCCGACCATCGATTTTCTTCAAGTTTTATCGAATCAGAATCATACTTAAAAAATTTGAACAAAAATCGCCATGCTACAACCACGAAAAAACGTGGTAGAATATCGTCGACACTACCTTCCGATACAAATCTAAATGAAGACGATATCCCAATCTATTATCGAAAGGGTAACCGGATGAAGATAATTGGTGACACGAGAACAATGAATTATCCCGATTCGACGATAATTTACATTACCAAAATTGAAAGTATTCAAACGGCTACCCCACTACTGCGTTCTAGTTCAGAACAAACAACCCAAAGTGGAACACTTGTTGGGGGGTTCACATCTTCGCAAATTTTGAAGGGACACCGAGGTCTGAATCAAATTGGATCTGATGAAAGACTTGAAGATATTGAAGATCTTGCCAGGCTGACAAATGCTCATACGTTGAGCACAGTTCCTATAGTTGCAGAAATCGGTCAAAACGCTCCTGAACAGGATGTCACCGATTCGTTGGAGATGCCTGTTAATGAGCATACTATGAGTACACAGAAATTATTCGACGGGACAAAGAAGAGTGTAATTAAAGTTGTGCAGGATGAAACTACTACCGTTTTGACAAAGGACGGCAAAGAAAATGGACGAAGAGGATTAAAAACCAACAGTGCTTATCTTGATTTTAATTTACGCAAGTCTGAAGATTCTGCTTCATCAGGTGCTTCATCACTTCTAGCAAAAACTAACAGTGTCCTCTTACAGACTACAAACGAACCAGACGAAGAATCCCCCCAGGAAGCCGCACCATTGGAATCTCTAAGTATCGTAGTGAACTCCACCCTTAATAACGAAGATAGTCTTGAATCTGGTCAGCTTGTTGAGGTCTTGCAAGATTCTCTTGCATCTACTGAATCCAACTCCGAAGGACAGTTTATTACCACTGAACTTCCCCAACTATTCCAGGAATCTGTGACCCAATCTGAAGAGACCACACCACTGAACTCTGAATTCGTAAATTTCAATGATGAGCTCGTTGGTTCTAGTGAAGATACCAAATTCGGAACAAACACTGAAACCGTTGAATCTGCAGGTGTAGTCTTTACGGAATCCTTAGCTCCCACCATGGAAGACTCTTTCGACGCATCAATACTAGCAAAGATGGAAGAACTACGAGCACATTACGCAGACTATCAGACTTCAGGTGAAATAATCGACAATATCACCACAACTAAGTCGTCAAGCGGCAGCCAAGAATCAACTAATTCATCGGAACAATCACATGCCCTGGAATTCATGGATATCATTCAAAGTTTAAGAAAAATTAAAGATTTGATAATTGAAGGAATGGAAGAATCGCGTGCAGAACTTATTGCGCCATCAACGCAAGATGTCGGTCCATTTAAAGAACTGGAAGCAGACATTTCTCAAGAGAATGTCCCGGAAACTACAGAGACTGCTGATGTTTCTACCACTCCTGCTGCTGTTGATGCTGCTGAAGTGACTTCTGCTGTATTTTCAGTTGAAACTACTACCCTGCCAAATTCAGAAGAAGGCTACTTCAAGAATGGAGTTATTGAGGAAAATGAAAGGTTGACCACAACGACATCAAAATCAATACGCAAAGAAGAAATTGAAATACATGACGAAAGCACAATCTCGGTAGAAGCAGCATCACAAGGAACTGTTGATATAGATATTTTGGTAGAAACTCCTTCACCTGAAGTTCTTCCAGCTACGATTAGTTGGGATTCAAAAGAAAGTGACGCAACTTCATATGTTGGTACCACCAATCAACCAGATAGAGAGCAAGAAATAGTTACACTTAGTACCAGCTCAGAAAAAAATATTCAGAAGGTGGTTGACGAAAATTTATTTTTGGAAGAGGTGGTTGAATCCACTACAGGGTATGTAATTAAAAACGAAGAATTGGAATCAGCTTACTATACAACGGAGTATTCAAATTCCATCGAAGCTCAAAAAAGTATTGCCGCTAGTGATGAGGAATCATCATCTACTGTAAGATCCGATAATTCACTTTCCCGATCCGGCAACAAACAGAGAAAGTACTCAAGAAAAGAAGAATCAGTCTCTTCCGGAAAATTGAGCGAATCAAACCAAACTCGAAACCGGAATTCCCAACGAAAGTATACAAGAAAAGAAGAAACGTCCACGGAAAAAGCATCAACTAGATCGAATTCGAAAAGTAGGACGCGCACATATGGAAGTAATAAATCTCGTAAATCTTTAAGCCAAGATGTAGGTACAGAGGATGTTCAAAATCTACATATATCCGCTAAAAATGGTCCCTCTTCCGCCGACTTGAAGCAGCGTCATCAAACATCTTCTATTTACCGCAAATCTTCATTAGAACGTTCAAATGCATTCCGGGACCGACAAAATCGTTTTAAGACTTCATCATTGAGCACCGAAGATGAATCTACCTATTCTTCATTCGATGGTGAAGTGTTCTCCAACGAAGACGTGCTTCAAATCAAATCCCAGATAAGGGAATCGGGAGCAGAAGTGAGCAGTTCAATCGATATGAAGGAAACTGAAGAGATTTCATCTGTACAGCCGGTCAGTAGCGAGCAGGAACTTACCACTTTTCAGCCAGCTACCGAAACTGCTGGTGTTCCATCTGGTGAATTCATTGAAAGCTCCATTGAAAATCACGATTTTACTACCATTTCTAATATACCCACTGGAACTTCGGTTGAACCTGAACTTATAATCGATGCCAATCCCGCTTATGATACTACAACTGTTGAACCATCTGATTTTATTTCTGAAAATATTGAGTCTACTGAAATATCTGGATTTGGAACTACCATCGAACCGTCCAATAGAGAGCCTGCTGAGTTTACTACTTTAAGCCCAACGTTTGATATTTCTGGCAGCTCCATGGAAAATTTGGAAAGTGGCAGCAAGGATATACTAGGCTACACAACAATTTCAAACAAAGCGAGTGATGAAGTTGAACTACCAAGAACCACCACTGAGGAATCTACAATTAATAAGGCTGAAAAAGCTTCTATTGAACCTTCAAGCATAGAACAAGTTGAATATGTCACCTCTTCCAATATCCACAGTGATACTTCCGATACCACAATTGAATACGTAAAAAGTGATAGTATAGAAGAAAGCAACAATCTCTCAATCGAGAATAATTCAAGTACACCGGAATCTACTTCTGAAACTGAACATGCCTCTGACACAACTACCACTGAATCAGTTAGAAGCGAAACAGACAGTAGTTCAAGTTATTCTGGAAACATTGCAGAGATCCCTATATCTGATACCACAATAGAAACAGAGAGCAAAGACAACCATGAAACAACAACTGTAATTTCTGTACGAACAAATGTTGAAGACCAGTCATATACCACTACGACAGATTATTTTACAAATGAACTGGAATGGAATCAGTATATAGATTCAAATCAAGAATATCCAACCCCAGGCACCACTATCCTTCCACATGAAATTGTTTCCACTCTTGACTCTTCTGAAGCGGAAATTCAGGACAAGTCTTCAAAAATCTCAAGAGGAAAACATCGATATTACCACCCCTCTGTAGACCAACTTACAACCGAATATCCTAGTTCGAAAGAAGCAACAGAAGAACTGAATCAAGCGCAGATATACCAGAGAACTCGAATCCATTTGTCTGAAAATGTAGACACCCGCTATTATACAACCACTGACTTGGTATCTCCATCTCCTACCACCGATTCTCCAACTCTGGCTACCGATGATCCTAATTTCGTTGGATCTTTCGGTGGGGTCCGGTACAGCGAGGAAGTACAATCTAATGAGACACCCTCCACAGAAAGCTATGCTCTTGCAGATAAAGCAGAGAATTCTACGATTGCGGTCGTTGAAAATCCCACAACAGCTTCTCCTGAAAATTCATTTGAATCCATCGATCTGAGCTTCCGCAATTTTACATTTGAAGCAACTGAAGCTACCCACTCTAATGATCTGCAATCAGATGAAGAAATATTTCCATCGACTACTACTACTCAAAATTCAGATTTAACTACAGGTCTTCCAAGAACAAGCGAAGTCTTAACTGAAGAAAATGGCACAACTGAAACTGAAGGATTCTATGCAAATGCTGAAGGAAAATATAATGATAAGAAAAAAGATAAGCATAGCAATGAAGACGATGTTTATGAAATCGTAAATGACGAAAGACGTCTTTCTTTAAAAAAGCAAAATCGATTCAAGGAAGAATTTTCCAAAATATCCGACGAAGCTTTCGAGATTGAAGAAATAGGAAAAATTACTACCAGCCTTACCATTGTAGAGGAAGTAACTGAACCAGCTTACACAGAAACTCAGCAAGAAATGCTCCAAGACTTAACAACAGAAAGTGTTCCTGTAACTGAAAACCTATCGGGTCCAGTCGAAGCTACCACGACTCAATCAGAATTTAGCTATCAAACTGAAATATTTGAATATCAAGGACACAGTGATTCATTTACAGACAAAGGACAATCTGTGGAAGCGACGACTGTTCTTGGAGATATTAGTTACTATACAGAAATCCCTGGATTTGAGGAGCAAACACAACACCCTGTAATGGACATAGAAGACCAAGAAGCATTGCATTACTTCGAAGAAACGACTCCCAAAGCAAGCACGGAACTTCCAACGGAAACCAATCAGTTTGTAGAAATTGGAACTGAAAGTAGTTCAAGATCTGTGGAGCAAAGTACTTTACAAACCTTTGAAGAAGTTACCACAGAGCTCCCTACAATGAACAGCCTTTCATCCTACGATAAGATCATAAAAGCCGAAGAACAAACCTTTGGAAATGCTTCAAATGAAACAACTGTATCACCAATAGATCAAGAAGTTCTCCAATACTTCGAAGAAAAGTATAGCAAGATTCAGCCTCAAGTACCATCAATTTTTGAAAAGCAACCTTCAATTGAAAACGCTGATGAATACAACAACGAAATTGATTCTCACAACGTGGAGGATTTGACGATTGAGCAATTAAGAGAGACAGTAGGAACAACTACGGTTGAAACTCACTCCGAAATCGAAGAAGTAGAAGCTACAACACCACAAGTCTTGCAGCTAGAAGTTATGGAGAAATTGAGCAAAGTTTTGGAAGAAAATGTCTTACAAAAGGGACTTTCAAAAGAGGAGTTTAGTGTGGTTGTAACGGAGGATACACTCCCCCACATTAGTGAAGAAGAAATCAGTACAACTCAACTGGCTGAAAGAGATATGGAGGAGAAGTCCATCGAAATATTTGAAGTAGAAAAGGAGCAAGTTGTTTTCCGTGAATCATCGGGAATAGAAATAATGAAGAATTCCAACGATTCATTGGAAGAACATGTATTAGTTGTTCCAACAGTGGAATTGGTATTGGAAAAAAATTATTCAGGTATTGGTGAAGAAGAGACGAGCACTATAAGATCTTCTGCATTGAAAATAAAAGAAGAGAGAACTAGTCAAATATTGAAGGAAGAGATTCTTCCTATGACGGAACTGAAAACATCATCCGTAGCTGAAACTTCCTATGGAAATAACTCTGTGGAAGCATCGGAATCAAAAGAAGAGAAGAAATTAGACCAAGAAGTGAAAGTTCTTGAAACAATAGAATTTGAAACAAGTACCACAAAACAAAATCACTCCGAAATTACTGAAACCGCTTACAAAACCGCTTCAGTAGAAAAATCTGTTCATGAGGTAGAAGTTAACATTCCAGTCAAAGTGCTTCCGTCAATAGAATTCGAAAAGAATACCACCGAAGAAAAGAGCTCCGAACCTGATTCAAAAGTTTCCAGCATTACTGAAGCTGTACCGAGAGAAGAGATCAAGGAAGTGCTGAACGTAGATCAGTTGAATGCTATATCAAAAACACAAAAGGAAAGAAATCCATCGGAAACTACTGAGGCAACTGTTCTCCAACATGTGGAAAATGTAACTGTAGAGGAAAATCGTTCAATTATCAGCGAGCCTGAAGTTAGCAGCACTACGCCAGAAACACAAATCAGCAACATCCGCAATACCCTAAATCGGTTACAAAATCGTCGCCCTATTTTCCGACAACAAAAATTCGCGGCCAAAACTACAAAGCCTTCTTCCAAACCGACCCTAACAGACAATGAATCTGTGAAAGAAGCTCCAAAACGAGGAGGCTACACTAGAGGGCAACAAAGATTCACAAGTCCATCTTCGGCTCGTAAATATTCACCCAATCTGTCTCGATCCCGTCTGAATTTCGGTAAGCTTCGAACAACTTCGACGACTACAGAGAATCCTGAAATCCCAAACGTTGAAGACGAAGTAGTTGAAGTAAAAGAAGTCAATGAACAAGAACAACCAAAAGAGGAGGTGAGTCTTCCAACTCCAACTTCCACCGCTAGACCTAGAAGAATCTTCCGGAAACCCATAACAAGCCGAAATCTCTCGAGTAGTAGACAACCTACTTCGCCATCCGTCCTTTCAGAAGGTAACTCGAAAAATACTTCAATAAATCGAAAACGAGTATTCGCTAGACGAAAGAAGGTCGAAACTGAACAGATTGAAACAGTAGGTACACCCAACTCTTCTACGTCCACGACGCTTCCAGAAGATGTTGCCGAAGAAAAAACCACGGTCACCAAAAAAATAACCACCAACAATGTTAAGTTCAGGTCTCGCGGCAGATCTGGCTACAGAACTAATCTGGCAAGAACTCAGGAAAATGCTCCAGAAGAAGTCAAGGAAGAAGTTAAATCAGTGAAAGTAGAACAAGCCCGCACCAGGCTGCAACAAGGACCTCGATTCAGAGTTCGCAAATTAGGTCGTACAACTACACCAGCAACGCCACCAAAACAAGAAGCTAGTGGCGAAGAAACTCCGAATCAAGAAGAGAAACCTCAAGAAGTGCGCACGCCAGTTAACTCCAACCGTCAATTTTCCACACCCAGGCGAAGATATCAAGCAAGAACAGCTTCGTCTCGTTTCCGCACCCAATCCAGTGTAAACCAAACTACATCTGAGTCCACAACCGCGCAAAACATTGACGAATCTTCAACCCAAAACGAAAACACTCCCAAAGTCAATCGGAAGAAAGTTGTCGTAAGACGCTTCAGACCACGATCCGAAGAAAATGAAGAAGTTCCCATACAATCTTCAAACAATATCCAAACTAATAATAAACCCATAACCAAGCTAAGACCAGTTTCAAAAAACAACGAGAAACCCATTGAAAAGAAGCCCGGACTGCAACGTAGGAAAGTTCTTCGCCTCCGTCAGAAGCAAAATTTTCGGCTAGCAGCCTCGCATCCCAAAGGAGGGACACTAGATGATTATTCCATTTCTAATTATCCTAACCAGCTTTTTCTTAAACAATCCAATGTAGTTGAGCCTGCACTAATATCTGAGGGTAGCTCGCAAGAGATCATAACCGCTAGCTATGTTGAAAGTCAGACCTTACCAACCTACGATTTAGATCTTAACTATATTGATGAAGATTATGAAGATAACCTGCCTAATTCCGATGAACACGATCTCTTGGATGTAACTAGCTTTCATGAATCTTCTATTGAGTCTTCTCCTACATCTGCTTCCTCCTCTTCTTCTTCTTCTTCCTCTTCAACTTCTGCTGCTTCTTCTCCATTAACGGTTTTTTCCTCGCAGACGGAAGTTATTAACGGGAGTGAAGAAGACTTTGTACAGCGCAGAAGTCGCCTAGGTTCGAGAAAATCAACGGCATCTAGAAAGACTACATCTAGAACAACGGAGAGTGTATCGTCGCGAGAGCTTGATGTTGATTCGATAGATGAAGCTGAGGGAGAGAAGCGTTTTGATTCAAGAGAAGTAACAGGAATCTTCTCTTCTGATGGACATGTTACTCGAGTCCTCAGAAAAGAGCTATTCATTTCAACAGAGCCTACCAATAAAAACAATAGTAGAACTGATTCTTCAGATAGTAAAATAACATACATTCGTAAATTAGCAACGCCCGATAAAACACGCACTCTGCAGACTGCCTCAAATCGCAATCTTCGCCAGCAAGGCAACTCAACAGAAAGCAGAGTCAGACAGGTACTAATCAGAAAAGTTAAAGCTAGACAGGGAGCTATCGATTTGGATGCGTCTGGATCAGATCCTCGCGAGGGAATAAGTGATTCGTATGAAACCACTGTACGAAACACACTCATTTTCCTTAAAGGACCTGTTCCATCCCCGAATGTAACTCATGCAAACAGTACAGGAGTCAAGCTGATCAAAACGTCCCGTGTGACTTACGAAGATACGGAAGAATTAGGTGAATCATATCCCACTGCCCGCGCACAAGGTAACAACACAACGAAACGCAAATATATCGAACTTCAAAGAAGTAGACCGTCCAATGTACCTATCGTAAATAAGTTTGCTGATGAAAATGAAGACGAAAATTACGACTATTTGGATGATGAAGACCCTAGCGACGAAATAGAAGGCGTCGACGAAGAAGCGCCTGAGCTTTTCGACAAAACTACTCGGAAATATATCACTGTAACCCGCTCTAAAGTAGCCACTGAAGGTGAAGCAGATAAAAAACCGTCAACAGAACTTGACTCTTCAGTGAAGCATTCCTACGTAACACTTAATCGCTCAAAATCAACTGTTGAAAACGGTGTAGTTCGAGACTCCGAAGCAACAACTGCTTCAAAATCTTCTTTTAAGCCCAGCTATGTGACTCTGAATCGTGTCCATTCTATCACAAAGGATAATGAAGATGATGAAGATAATACAAGTGCCGAAGAAATTGATAGCGAGGAAGATGTAGCGAATAATACAGAAAATGAGAAAGTTGTTAAAATTGAAAAAACCTATACTTCTATAGAACGAATCCGCGCATCAACCGTTTCATCAACAGCGGTAGAGTCCAATGATGAAAATGACGATGGGCGGTACAGTGCTTCTTCTTCATCTATCAAGAGAAACGAATCAAGAACAGAAGCATCGAATCTTGATGACTCTGAAGAAAACAATACACTTCTTCCAATCGTCAGTAGCAAGACAACAAAATATATTGTACTGAATCGCACCAATTTCATCAACGCTAGTGATAGTGGTACAACTGAGAAGAACTTTGTATTTCTTTCCACTTCCATTCCATCGAACAAAAGTGTGACTACATCAATAAGGAATTATCAAACAGTAAACAGGAAACAGAGTACAGAGAAACAGAGTACGACAGATGGGAAGATTGACGAAACCGATGATGATTCAGATAGTGAAGATTATGAAAACGATGAACCATTTCATCTAAGTTCACCAACAGTGGAAATAAATTCTAAAGAGGCAGTTACTTCAAATGCATCGGTGATCGTAACAGCGAAACGGGTCTACTCGATAACTAATCGATCTAGAGCTTCAACAACCACAGAGTCGAACAGTGGTGAGAATTTTTCCGAAGAAGCTGGAACTGATCTCAATCAAAATGAGCCTAAGGAAACAATCTCATTCCGAAATCGGAGTCGACCAAGCTCTATATCAACAACAACACCTGAACTTCCTGAACAGGAACATAGAAAAAGAACCTTCACATCAAGTACTCGTGGAAAACTTTCATCGAATAGTCGAGAAAATTCCGGAGAACTTGAAGATGGTAGCATTTCACCAACGACTAATCCAAACAAAAAGTATTCTTTTCTGAATAGAGTGAAACAAACAACTACAGCAGCACCTGATTCAGCTGAAGAAAATGAAAGTATTGAACAAGTTGAGAGTACTAGCAAACGAGCTTACGGAATAATAAACCGTAAGAGGCCGACAACACCAACTACAACTAAAGTTCCAGTTGAAGAAGAATCATCTAAAATCGTTGATGTTAAACAAACTTCCCCCATAGCGACCACAAAGCGAACTTATTCGACAGTAAATCGTGCTAGATTCCCGACAAGATCTACAACAACTAAACAAACATCACAAGAGGATTTAGAAGAAGACGAAGCGGAAAATGAAGCACCGGTTTCATCAACAACTTCGAAAAGAAATATTCTATTCAGCAATCGGAAAAGATTCGGTCAAACTTCTACCACGCTTTCGTCAAAAGAAGTTGATGACGAAGAATACGAAGAATACGAAGAAATTGAAGATGTTTTAGATACGGTGAGCACATCAACAAGACGAAGCATATACCGTCCAACATTTAAAGTTCCCTTGACTTCAACAACTGTTAGTGTCGATAAAGAAGATGATTTAGCAACATTAGTTACAAGAAACGAGACCATATCGGAGAATACTGAAGAGAGTGCTGCCATTGATGTTGCTAAAGTTGAAACGCACACCAGGAAGTCGATTGTTGAAGAAGATAGTGAACAGGACTCCACTACACCAGCTATAAATAGTGAGGATCTCAATGCAATTAACTTTTCACTCTTAGAAGAAAACGCAACGGATAGATCGAATGCGGCTACTCAACCATCAGAAGTTGATAATGATGAAATGGAACTTACTACTTTTACACCTGATCTTAGCTCAGGAGATGCAAATGATAAAGCTGTGACTGGCAATTTGTCTACAACTGATTCTCTCAATACTACAACAACAATATTGTCCATTCAATCGCAAGCGGATACTCTACTAATTAATGAAACATCAGTAATTTCAGATACAGGAAATACAAGTGTCAATATAATAACACCAATATCTACAACAATTGCTCCTTTGAGTGATGACCATGTATCATCAGCTGCAACCACTAAGCAACCATCAACCTTAAAAATCGTCACATCATACACAACTACAACTTCACCAATAACTGATGCCGTCGAAATTGAAAAAAGTTCACCAGCAGCTACTACCAAAAGAACATATTCATTGCTTAATCGCAACAAATTCACAGTTCAAACAGCTGAAAAACAACTAACTGGAACAGATGATAGCGCAGAAAATGTACCAACTACCAGGCGCACATTCACACCAACAAGAAGGTTTTCCACAATTTCCACGACTCCTTCCTCTGATTATGAAGAGCAGGATGAAGTCGAAGAAGAAGACATACCAGAAGTATCAACTAGGCGTTCTTTCAGTTTTCTAAATCGATCAAGACCTCCGGTCACTTCAACAACTGCACGGAATGAAATTATTGGTGATATTATTAAAGAGACTGCGATAAAAACAACAAGAAGACAGTTTTCATCAATAAAGCGCTTTTCAACTACCGCTATCACTCCTTTAACTGATTACGAAGATGACAATGAACAAGAAGAAGAAGAAACATTGCCAGACGTTTCAACCAAACGAACTTTTAGTTTGATAAATCGATCGAGACCTTCTTTCACTTCAACAACACGAAATGAAGCTGATGGTGAAATTGAAATTGTTAAAGAAAATGTGGCAAGAGTCGAAACAACCAAGCGAACTTTTTCACCAATAAGACGATTTTCAACAACTTCAGTCACTCCCTTATCTGATTATGAAGATGGCGATGAAATTGAACAGTCACCAGAAGTATCAACAAAACGAACTTACAGCTTTTTAAATCGTCCGAAACCGTCATTTAGTGTAACCACACATCGAAATGAAGTTGATGGTGAAATTCATGAAAATGAGGATGAAGAGGAAATAATGCCAATTGTACCGATTACTCGGCGTACTTTTGTTTTCAAAAGACCACCATCAACAACACGTTCACCAATTCTGAAAAATGAAAATGGCAACGAAGAAGAAGAGAACTCATCGCGCAAAGAAGTCGAAACAAATACACCACCAAAGAGAACGTTTGGCACATTTAACCGACCACAGAATACCTTTGGAAAGACAAAAGATACACATGTCGCTGAACATGATGAATACGACGATGACGAAGACGAAGAGGAAGACGATGTAGTAGCGGGACAGGAGTACAGTAGACCTAACGCTCCGATTGGTATTCAGAATATAAAGAATTTACAAGATGGAAGTTCACCAATCAAACCAGCCCCTAAAAGGACATTTGGGTTATTAAATCGTGGTCAAACCACGCTTAAGCAAAGTGAAGCAACTAAAATTGAAGACGACGAGGAGAACGATTCTGCACCGAAGTTATCTTTTGCGAATCGTCCTAGACCCAATTTCGCTATTAAAACTCAAACTGTAAAAGAAGAAATCAATAGGGAAGAGGTAGACTCTGAAGAAACAACAACAAAGCGAATATTTGGCTTACCAACTCGCAAGTTTTCACCATCGAATCAACCACAAGCTAATTCTCACGATAACACCAGCGACGAAGACTACGAAGAAAACAATGAGCAACGAACTCGTTTTACGCTTCTCGATCGAAATAGACCTTTCACCAACGAAGATGATTACGATGACAGCGTCGATAACTCTAATAGAGAGGCTATCGTTTCACAATCACCTATTCGAAATAAATTTAGACCTTTAAGTATACTTAGTAAACAAGCAGGGTCTTCCTCAATTCCAAATCCTTCCAATTTTGATTCACCAACACTAACCACAACAACTATCAACAACACGAACACACTAACTAATAATGTCGGTCTTAACGGGGAAACAATAATCAAACATGTAGTAGGTGTTGACAATGATGTTAGTAACAACAAAAATGATAACGATGATATTGATGATAATGATGATGATAGTAGACCTTCATTGCTAAATTTTAACCGACGTTTTCAGAAAATTTCATCAAGACGCGGGGGGAATTACAAGGTAAATTCAACAACATCAACCAATACGTTTACTGATGTACGAAATGCAACGACCACAACGGTAAATGGTCGACGTGTAACGGTCTTTAAAATTCGTAGACCACCAAACAAAACGCCACTGTTTCGAACAGACGGTGGTGCCGTTGGTGAGCGAACTGAAACACAAGTTGAAAAAGATGACGGTAAAAGGAACTACGAGACTGAGACAGAACAGACAGCAAATACGACTGAAAGCTCGATAGCACAACGTAAGTACACAATTAAAAGATTGGTGAGAAGGCGTCCAGTTAGTTCTACAACACCAATACCGATTAGAACTCGAAGTAGTACGGCATCGACCTCGACGACGGTGGAAGTTGGAGCGATAAATAGTTCTAGCAGTACGGACTCAACAGTCGGGCGGACAGTCCCAACTAGACGATTCCGTAAGGTTATTAAGAAGTTGAGGGCAGTTATTAACACCACGACAACAGCGAATACAACTACTTCCAGACCAACGTTTAAACCAATTCCAATAAGCGGAGGACGGATACATCTTCCCAAAATAGGGGACAAGAAAATCAATGTCACCAGCAAAGAGCAAGCAACATTGAGCTTAAATGACTCAAATTTAGATGCTCGAACCGCGAAGTCATTGGAAACTGAAGATACATTCAACTCTACATTAGACGAGGTCGAGGTATCAAACTCTACATTAACAGTTGATTCTACTCTTAACTCTACAATATTGAATGTGAATAATTCAGACTCAGAGTCCACTTCAGGATCCACCTTGACGGCTAAAGATGTTTCAAATTCAACACTGTACGTGCAAGATATTGATAACTCTACGCTATCAATTGAATATGGCTCAAATTCGACTATACCGACGCACGAGTTTTCTAACTCCACATTGCTGATACTGGATGCTTCAAACTCTACACTCACGACTGATGAATCTTCGAATTCCACACTCTTAACCATAGAAACCACTTTTGGAAATAGCACAGACAGTTTGTCATCGTTATCAGAAGGTAGCGGTACATCCAATGAAACAGCAACTGAAGAACCATTAGTAGCCACAACGAAGAGTAAGCTATTTGCATCGCGACGACCGTATAAACCCACCAAGCCCTCCGTTTCTGCAATTACTTCAACCGAATCGACCAGCTCAACATCAAGGAGCTACGTCCGAAAATACAGCAGCAATTTCACATCTCCAAAACTACCGTCCGAAATTGAAAATCCTGTTGGAATAATCGCCGCGAAGATTCCTTCTGTTTCATCGAAGGTCGGCACTAGATTCAAAAATACATTCAAATCCAGCACCGCTAGAACAACATCACGTCTCCAAGATGAGGAAGAAAATGAAGAAGAGGAGTATGAAGACGATCAGGGAGAAGATGAAGAACCTGAGAAGATAGCCCTGATCAAACCCAATTATGTACTGACGAATAGGGCACCACCTGTACGACCAAAGATACAATCCAATGAAGATTCAGATGAAGAATCTGACGAAGATTACGATGATGATGAAGAACCACAGGCACCAAGGCCACAAGTTGTTATCGCTCCAACTATCCAAAACTTAGGAGTATCCGGAGGAATACAACCTGTCCTTCTTCCAACGGCCAACAATCAACTAGATCTCCTTCAGATGGTAGGCCTACTTCCGAGCCAACTACAACCTCAACTTCCAACACAGAGCTTACAAACAGATACCGAATCCGGATCCATAGTTCGGCTGAATAACGGATTCGTTGGTGTTCTTCAAAAATCCGAATCGATAGAAAGTGAAGACGATGCCGTGGAATCAACAACTGCAGCCACAACTCGACGTCTTCCCACCAACTATAGAATAACGCGGCCGTCCAATAAACCCCGTGTTGTAAATCGTCCAATTGTCACTACCATTCATCCTGCATCCTTACGGCTGGGCGCCAATAGTCCTCCAAAACCAACCAAGCCAGCCGTATTCCGTGTGAATGGTACTCGTAACTATGAACGTAAATATTCCCCAACCTCGACAGAAGGTACAATCCAAGATAATTCACTTCTCGAAGAACTTAATGTTGATGCACTTAGCGCTAGAAATAAGAAAATCTTTGAGAAGACAAGTCGCAAACACACCACAGTGAAACCAAAAACAACACAAAAAGATCAATTTGGCGTAGAATACAATATCACCAACACGAATGATACGGAAACAACATATTACACCACCACACTATTGCACGATTCGAATGGTGACGAAACAGATCTAAATAACTTTAATCAATTCCAGGAGAACGTCCTGGAGAATTCGCTCTATCCTCCGGCAACGCCGATTCCAACAACTTCAACAACAGCAAAGATTACAACCTTGCACCATGTTTTTGAAATCAATGATCAAGGACAGGCTACGACTGAGCACCAAGATCGCGATGAATACGTACAATTCGTGTCCAATTCCGATCCTCGAACTTTAGTTGAGATCAATCGTATAGTCGAGATCTCCTCCAAGGAGAACAAGTACAAAATAAACGTGAAGGATCACAAGGCTCAAAATATCTCGAGTAGCGAACTTAAGTTGGAACAGCTTCCAAAAATCGATCGACTCGGCACGATCAGCCGGATAACTTCCGTCAATTTGGTCGATTCAGATCAATCGAGAAGTGACGAAGCTAGAGCAAGATCCTTGGAGCATAATGGTGATATTGTGATTGAGGGACGTAGTACGGTAGTTGATTATACACCTACTGAACCAGTTCCAATTACCGAATTCACACCATTCCGAAACTCTATTCCAGACAGCTCTGAATCCCACAATAGTAGGGAGAATTCTGGACGTGCGATCTTCATTCCAGCTGTAATATCAGGAGTTGAGACCTCGACAATATCCTTACAGGCACTTTTCCATTCTCCAAGACAGGCAAAGTCTAGCCGAGTTGTTAATAGTCCGGTCTTTGCTACATCGCTGGGCGAAATACAAACAAAATCCAGATCGGAAGTGATCAGTGAAGGACAGCACCGGTCGAACCTAATCGATGAAAGAACCACAACAACTCCTTCTCCAACAACTACAACTACCACTGCTACTTCTACTACCACTACTACTACTACTACTACTACTTCTAATCCTCCAACGACTTCAACTGACCAACCAAAAGCGACTGAATTGCCAAAATCCGTCAACTATGTACGACCACTAGTACCATTGCTCCGACCAGAGTCGAACGAGTCGTCACCGCTGGTCATATCGATAGCCAATCTGGACAAAGTAATCCTGAGCAAGGTGCCCAAGGACGGTAGTGTAGCGTCGTCAGGTCGTGTCAGTACCTATGTCGAAGCACCGAAATCCCTTCTAAACCAATCTGACGGAACTACACTATACAGTCCTGTTTCGGCGAACAGTTTTACACATACAGAACACCATACTGAACCGATTGTCGAAACACAGACTAGCTACAGTAGCGAAATTCGGATTGTGAAAAAAACGATACCGCGAAAACATAAACGTAGAACACATAAGAAGCCTCGTACTAGCCAGAACGAGTAGTTGATAGGTTTAGATCCATGGTTCTTCACCGAAGAACCATTACAGGCTCTTTTCTCTTTTACCAAAATTTCTTAAGAAATAGATAACTTGAACTAAGTCACTAGGTACACTATATAGTATGGCTAACATTAATAATTTTAATTAATAATAGCCGTTTTACACGTTTCTTTGACCGGGTTTCTCTAGGAAATTTAGGAAATTGAATCAGCACGCAAACATGAAATTTTATCATGGATCACTTCCGTTCGATTCTACTAGATCCATTAGTCGTCCTTATTAAAAATTCCCTGCTCCTTCCATTATTCGGCAATCTACTATGCAAAATTTCAAAAGTCCTGATACTTTTATAATAGACCAGGTCCAGGTCTTGCAAGTTCAAAGCCTTAGCGGATCATTTTAACGAAACTGATCGATCACATAGATGGCGTTAGCCATGATTCTCAGGTTTTAGTACAAAATTCATAAATAAAATTGTATGAGCTACAAATTTGGTTTTCTGACAAAGGAATCGTTCTCTAATGCAACTTTTAACAAAAATCGTTCCCAAATAAATTATGCACAAAATAATTTAATAATAAAGTAATTTATTTTATTAATAATCCATAGCCATACTTTTTCAAGCTTTTATTTTTTAACGCATTGCATTAATATTACTCTCAATATTTCATTAAAAAAAACTACTAAAATCAATGCTTATATTTTGTATAAATATATTTAAAAAAAATCTGCCAAGAATAATGCTAGGACCACATTTTTAAACAAAATTTGCGTGCTGCTTTACGTTAATGAAACAACAAAAACATAACAACCTGCCTCATTATTGCTTTTCGTCAAAAAATCAATCAAAATTTGGGGTTCCGACAAAAAAAAATACAGCCAATAAAAATCTGTTTGCCATAACAAAGGTCTAATAGACTAGTAAATAGAATAGTAAATTTTACTATCACAATGCCGGTAACGTTTGACAGCAAAATAAACACCAATTTAGGATAAATCAAAAATTTTTGAATTAAAAATTGCCGTCTTCTTAGACAACAATACAACGTAGTTAGTTCCACTACACAATTCGAATCAAAATTTTAATATACTGAACAAATTAGACAAACAGTAAAATATATTATTAATATTTATCCTTATATGCCAAAATATTATATTATTAAGTTACACATAAAGCTACACAAACACACACACGCACACACAGACAATTTGCTTATGTAATGAATTTCATTTTAATATTTTATCTATATTTTAAGTTATTATTATTTTACTAATTATTTAAAGAAAATATTACTTTTGAATAAGTCAATATCGAGTTGTTGGTTCAATTATTTGTATGTTTTAAAATTTTTTTTAATTTTACAAAATAATATCTAATAACATTGCAGAAAAAATACGATAATATATCGAGTTGCAAAAAAAATAGTTTTTCGGTTTTAAATAACGAAATGAATGAAACAATGTGCCAGCCTAATTATAATACTCTTAAATATTTAAATTGTATTCAAAATAGAAATGATATTATTGAAAATGTATTAGTTTTAGTTTATCTTTAAGTATAATTGTAATTAGGTATATTATGTATATTAATTTTAATTTTTTGTAAAAAGTGAAATTAATGGTTTCGAAGATTTTTTTTACATTACATAATACAAACACATTTATAATGTTACAACATATTTTTTTTAATTTTTTACACAATATTTAGAATAATTTAATTTTTTTGTGCAATATTTTACACTAATTAATTTGTTTACCAGGTCGCACAAATTAACGGAAATCAGGTAAAGTACAAAAGAAAATTATTATTTTTAATTTTTTGTTTTCATATTTATTTTGAGTATTATTTTTATTAAAACATTACATTATATAATATATAACAGCTTCTTGCCTTGCTAGTATTATTTAGAGCATGGCATTTAATAATGGCTTTAAATTTTACGTACTTATTTTTTTAATTTAATTTAAAACTATTTTCTTTAAAAACAATTCTGATTATTACAATCTACGTTACAAATGATTTTATACTAACGAACATTCTTGTAAGCAAAGCAGAATGAATAGTGTCTGTTTGTTTGTTTGAAGCTGAAGAAGCTTTTGAATACTCACCTTTGGTACACGTTTGGAGGTTGATCCCCACGTTGGGCGCCATTTTATGCATAATGCATGGGTCAGCAACTCTCGCTCTGAATAGCATAATTCATCACGTCGTACTTTTGAATTGAAAAAAATAGCCAGCAGTCTGGGCGAAACTTTATTCTTTTTCGAGTCAAAGATCGGGAAGCAGTAAGTAAGGGTGCAACAGAGAGGCTTGCGCTACTGGCGCCCTTAATGATCCAAATTTATCGGTCATAGTCCTCCGCCAAATCTACCAAACAAAAAATTTCATTTTAATACCGCAAATGGTTTGGGAAACACGAGCCTTCAAACGCGTTTGCATACGGTGGATAGACGGACTAAAAAATATTTTTGCAGTTTAGTTCGAAAACATGAAAAAAAATGTTTTTCCTGAAGTCGATCACAATACTGTATTATTGAATATAATTATTGGGGCTCCATATGAGGTTAGCACACTTGTTATATTGAGCGGTTCGTGCCCTACGTTGGGCGCCTTTTCGTGCATAACATATGCATAAATTAAAAAATTTATCAAGTAGTTCATTTTCGCACCCGCGTCGAGCAAAATTCGTAAAATGAATATTATCAATACATAATATGAATACAACTAAAAATACTTTATTATTTAAATAATAAAGTATTTTACAATTACATGTGCAAATACTGGAATATATCTCACCTCCTTCCAATTACCACAAAATAAGAAAAATGTCCAACTTCATTCCGAAAACATTTTAAAACTATCAAGCGGAATAGTTTATCAGAGTAAATCCATTAAAGTACATTTGTCTAACTTTGTAATGGTAATCTAAAAGATAAATTCATAAAGTATTAAAAATCTGCATCATTTACAATAATTTCAAGCTAACTATTCCGCTATTCACTAAACTTGTTCTTCATATTATTTTCAAAATTTGGTCACTCATTTATTTAAAAACTGACCTCGACCTTGTATCAATATCAGCACACAAGTTAGAATTTCGATAAATAAATTTAGCAAAGGTGTATAAGGCGATCTATAAAGATCTTTAATTTATGGATTTATTCTTAATTTATTCAATCTATGACATTTTTGTTGATAATTTCAATGTTCAACATTTATTTCTTTACTTTATGATGCACTAAAAAATGATCTCATGGACCTTCTGATTGACGACTATATAAACATTATAAAAGAATATTGTCTGAATTTAAAATTGAATTTTCAAACTGGATTTTAACATCTGATGAAAGATCTTGAGAATTTTCTCCCGAAACTGTACTTAATCAAACAATGGGTAGTTTTTGGATCTTTCAAAAGATGAAGTGTTATATAAATAAGTAAATTGTATCATGACGGAATATTTTGGCAAAGTTTGAGCCATCATTGACTAATAGTTGCTATCGAAACGAGAGCAAATTTTAATGTCCCACTGATATATGCTCGGATTACAATGCAAAATTTTAAATTCATTATTTCGAAACAGCTTTTTTATGAATGACGTATAGGAAGTATTCGTTTATGGGCGACAATCGTAACAATCAAGTGAGAGGTAAAGGTGATATTGACTTTCAAGTCGATTGTTTATTTGGCCTTTCATGTAACCGAAAATAGATCAATTTTAATCTGGCTTAGTCGTATTTCGATTGTCAGCTTGTGGAACTAGAAGTTTTGTAATAAAAAAATTTTAATTCATATTATAAGCATTGTAACAAAAAAACCAATGAAATATTCTTCATAATAATCCGCTAGCATCGACAGACGACAAGATTTATTGAAGATTAAAATTAAACCTATATAACAAAAGAACCAAAATTTGTTTCTTTTCACACAATGCAAATTATTATTCTTTTATTACATATGCGCAGTTGATGAAATTGTTGGATATTTTATTTTAGTTTTCGAGATCGATTTTATATTTAAAAACAAAAATTTGTACTTCAAAAAATTGAACTTAGGAAATAAATTCTGTCAAATTTAACAAATTTATTCTATTGCATATGACTTCAAGCATAAAAATATTTTACTTTATTATTTTTTAATAATAACTCGTTCTCGTTAAACTATTATATAAAACTACAACTTTATTTGATTAAGCTTAGGGAAAAGTTTAGACTGTCATCCGATTGGCTGCTCAAAACTATCTAATTTTATACTAATCTGCGATAAATACAAATTCAATAACGTGCATCATGCAAAATCTAATCTGATGATTTGCTGTATCAAATTCCTTATTACCTTCGAACTAACAGAGTTTCGATTCAATTCCAAACTAAAATACTCACCGCATAGTGCATTATGAATAATAAATTATTTGCGAACTCTCTATGATGCATCTACCATCGATAGAAAAGGAACACCACATCTTAAGGGAGTCGTCAAATTCATCACCTTTACTTACCATAATCGATTTTATGCAAATGTGTATGCAGTTAATGCTTGTACTATCGGGAGATTGGATCTAAATTCCATGTTAACGCTGTTCGAAATTTCACACATGTGACGAGGACATGCCAAGACGAAATATGTACATACCTGTATTGTGTGTTTGTAGCTTCACCTTCCAACATGTTTGCATATTACTCAGTAATTGCACAGGTAGATATTAAAAATCGTACAACGATCAGAACTTGAGGAGTGTACCGAGTCAACAATTTTCTTGTATCGTATTAAAATCAATAGTCCACCGTTTATTGAATACTTAATATTAAAGTGCACGTCCTCTTTCACCTGTTGCATAGTCCGGATAGGTATGTCAAATTAATGATGCCAACAAATTGTGAAGAAAAAAAAACTTGATGATTTTGGCACCTTTCTTGGCTTAATCATAGCTTCTCTACTTTCCGAAATGATGATGATGGTGGCTTATATGAAAACGAAAGTACGCTATTATCGGGCCAATAAAATTACTTAACCACGCGACAACATACCTGCGATATATTTGTAGAAGCATTAGCGAACTGAAGAAAGCATTACACGAACAGAGATTACTTTCTCTGCACCATACGACAAAAACGATCCTCTGCCGGAACCATCCCTAAATAAACTTTTTATTCGAGCTATCTGATCTCGCACGCCCAACATTTAGTATTACAAGCTTGTCTTCAAAATAACTATTAAGTGAAATATTTTTCATTTTTCTAACATCGAAGCTTTGTGATGATCAAATGAGTATGTGCCTTGTACCTGTACTTATCCGATCATCGAGACTTAGAGGTATCTATCACCTTGTGACGTATCTCAATGTACCTGAGTCGTTTTATCGTGACTTTTTCTCGATTTTTATGTGAAGCTAGCTTTGCGGCTTGTTTACAATTCTATCGACCTTCTAAATGAAGCATCACGATCAATTCATGACTTTATACATCGCATCGATACAAAAGAAAGTTGTAATCAGCTGTTCTAGCACGAGGTGGCCATTGTTGTTTTAAAAAAAAAATACTATCCAATCGTAAAGATCAATCTTTGTTAGATTTATGATTGAGGATCAGTTCTTCAAAATTGTTGTTTATTTTTATAACTCGTATTTTTTTATAAAAGCTGTGACCTTCTCACAACTTTGAACGATGGATAAATGACCGCTTGGTTCACTAAAAGATCATCCTCATATGCAATTATGTGTGCTTCTTTATTAAAGACCCAAGAAGTAGTTATTTTATTTTTTTTCTTCTTCACCGATTATAAGACTGAATAGTTGCTTATATAATTGCGAAGCAAAAACTTGTTCGCTCGGCCGTAATGAATTTGTAATAGAAATGACATAGCCGGTCTTAGGTCTTGCATTGGTCAGGTTGATGTGGAGATGATACCGAAAATGTAGTTAATTTTTATATTTTTAATTAGATACGATCGCAGTTGTCTGAACCAACAGCTTTCCCATTCAACGATTAAGAAATTCCGTAATATCTTCTTGAACCTGTTTTTCAGAGTAAATGATAGGAAAAATGTTGCAAAATATTGAAGACATGATTGTAAAACATTAACACATTTTCGGATATTAGATAAAATATTTTTTGCATGTAATGACACAATAATTACAATTTTTTTTTCAAAATTAGTTTTTCCCGTGAAAATACACCTTAGTGACCTTAGTTTTTTGTTGAGCCCACAACAATTTTTCTGATCTAGAAAATTTGCAACAATTGTATTTGTATCACTTTCAACTTACCATAAAACTAAAATGAATTCCGAATCGGAAATGTTTGCTGAAATGAGCTTCCGAATCACGTTTTTGAATTAACATCAATAAAAATAACCTTCCCGGATTTAAAGTGGTAACCTTCGAAAATTTGCGCGTTGATAAAATCGTTTAAGTGTGCACACTTTTGTTAAGTAAATCTTATGAACTATTCAGAGCAGATGATGATTTCTTCTAAGTAGGTTTTTCACTTAATTGGTGTTGAACACTACTTCAAGCCTTGTGAGCATTGTTTGTTTGTTTTTATTTAAGTTCCGATTTTGACTGTTTTTACGAGTAGTTTAGGCTTATTACTTTCAATTATTTAGTAAGCTCACACCTTGGCTTCAATTAGTTGGCGAATTTCACGATCGCTGTACAGGTATTTTTTTAAAATTTGAATGACGCCCAATACAAGCGATCTCCACATTAACTGCTTCTTGGTTAGGAATCGTAAAAATTTTTGATTGGAAGAAGTACCACATTTTCTTCATTACGATACACATTATAATAATTAAACCTATCGCTTTGTGTCGGTCTCACTCGTCTTATTTCGCGAGTTTTTCCCTTTTGTTGAGTTGAAGTTAAAATCTACCCTATTTTCTTTAGAATTTTTAATATTTCCATTGAATTGGCATTTATGAAGCCATGGGAATTGCCCGTTCCCATCTGAATTTGAGAATTGAAGGACATCGTCGCATTTGATATTTATCTAGAAAGGAAATCATAAAAATATAGCTACTTCCTAATCTATATGTCCAGTCTTCTCAAAGGGAGGCTTCTCTGGGGGCACTCCATAAACTTCTACTTATGCATTTGAGTTCAGAAAAATTCATTCATTTCTTAACAGTGTCTTCCAATTTTTACGAAATTATTAATTGACGTAATCAGGAGTGTTCAAAAAATACGTGATTTATTTCCAGCAGAAATAAATATTTGCCATAGTTATAAAGAATTCCGTTAACAAGAACTATCAAAAATAATTAATTATTATTTGGATCGACGGCCCACATTTCTTTCAAATAAATTACTTTTAAAAAAAATACTGTATTATTGAAATAATAAAGAAACATTTTGGATTCAAATCAAAATTTCGCAAACTGAATCCAAATAAAAAATTCTAAACAATTAGAGTACAAAAATGATCATTTTAATATTACGAAGATAAAAACCTAATGCATGATATCCTTTGAAATAATTTTAATTTATATTTCAAAGATTTTCTAAAGTATAAAGACGAATAAATAATAATAGCACCATAAAAATTAAAACAATAAATAGAGAAAAATATTGAGAATGATTTCCAAAAAAATGTTTTTCTTTATTAATTTACGGTCTTTTATAAAACAATTTCTAGAAAAGGAAAAATTTCTGAAATTTCATTAGTTTTTGCTTTTTTTGTTCAAAATTATACAAATTATCAAAACATTGATCGAGACTTTAATGCTTATCCTATTTTTCTAAAATTCCTTAAAAATGTTTAAGTAGTAAAGGTTTAAATTTTTTACAATTAAAAACTATAGTGATATTGGTCTGTATCTCTATATTTCGTGAACTGCTCGAGCAATAAAGTTGAAACTTGGCACTTATATAGATCCTCGAAAGTGAAACCATTTGCAAAAACTGATTTAAGTGGGCAGTTAGTTTCAAAAATGGGGTCAATACAATATATCCGAACAGCTCTGAAGGTTGTCCTGGTTATCGTACACAGTCAAAACTCGGTTATCGTTTTTAAGCAAATTGGGATAATGCTAGGAAAAAACAATTTTTAGAGGGTGTATGAAGCGAATTGTTTAAAAAGTGAATTCGAATTCTTGTCCGAAATGTATTCTAAGAATTTATTATTTGAAACTGCAACAGTGTTTTAAAGAGAGCGATATTATAACTCCAGGTGCGGAAGGGGTCATATCCTCAGGCAAATAAAAATTATTTCACATGTGCAATCAAACATTTCCTGTATGCATTCATTTATAATTTTTTTAGAAATATATTCGCAAGCTCTTTCCTTGTTTAGTTTGTCTGATTTTATTGTAATTAAGTCAAGTAAAACATTTATATTAATTAGAAGAAAAAAAAATTAAACAAAAAAAATACGTAGTATTCTCCAACATTCATTCATTTGAGAAACAGTTAATTTTACACCTTCGGGCAACTGAAACCGTTAATAATATCGATTATATTAAAAAAATACTGTCTGTTTCATCAGCTACAACAATTTGCTGTATAAACAAATTGCATAAATCATAAAAGATGTGTGCTACAATATAGTGGACCTTATATTTATCTACTTTTCTGTAAAAGAGCGCTGTCCCATTACTTGAATGACCTTTACATGGCAGTTTTGCTTAGAATTATTCATAATAAAGATATTTCCATAGAAAATATCTGAATATTCATCAGATTGCGGTTTCTTAGTTGGTCAGTCTGCCTACAAATGAGATACAATTCAACAATGTGATTGATGATATGATAGCGAATACCTTGCCATTTCGAATCAAAATATCTTCTTCTTTCAAGCAAGAGGTTACTGTTTCTGTGAAATGGTAGGAAAATTAATACATTTTATTTAAAGTGAGTATTAAAATTCAAGCCGAATGCGACTTAAATTGTAGCATGAAGCAGCCTTGAATACTTGAACTGTAACGTAGAATAATAAATGGTCGTCTATCCATTAAAGTTGTTATTCTGAAAATATGGTATTGGGCGCCATATTGACATCTATATTTCATTTAATAACCTGTCTATATTTTTTTTAAATTCACTTTATCTCC
Organism: Beris morrisii; assembly: GCA_951812415.1. Lineage (NCBI taxonomy): Eukaryota > Metazoa > Arthropoda > Insecta > Diptera > Stratiomyidae > Beris > Beris morrisii. Next base: position 165,185,206 of record OX638310.1, on the reverse strand, counting down.
GTTTGCGTTCATTGTTCCACATTAACATAGTATTTAGTAGTAATGGGTGAACGAGTTCATGAAAAGAGTAGTGAAATAGGAGTCTCACTATTTGAGTGAGGGCTCCAGAAAGGGCCTTCTGAACCTCTTTCCTTAGGCAAAAATAAATTCGGCTTACAATTCAGACAAGGCACAATTTTAATACGGTACAGTTCAGTTCTTGGACAGGGACCAACTGAAAATATTTTCTTCAACCCATGGTCAGAAACAGAGTTTACAAGTGAAGGCCTCTGACCATGTACTGTCCCTACCTAAATAATTTTTTTTCTGTTCGGGTTCACCCACACCGCGGAGTCTCCCTGCTTTGAATAAGCTGTGCCATTTTCATAATATCAGAGGTCAGCATTGTAGAGTTTTGCTGCTTCAGATAAATCTACCTAAACATACAGATATTTTTTGCTGTTGTATATAATAGCCTATTATAATCGTAGTTCGTATTCTTATTCTCACAGAAATAACCCACACCTAAATAATTTATTTAAGCCAATAGACACAAATCTTTAATCTCTTTTCCATGTACTCCGTAGTTGTATTGAATCTTAAAAAATACATACCGAATATTACAAGATTTTTGTTAATGAAAAATTAGCTAAAATTAATTTTAGCCAACTTGTTATAAAAAAACTACCACTTTTTTAACCTACACTTGCAATTTCATAGATCATTTTTTTCTTGTGTTACCGCTAGTTGAAAATTGCAGTGGCCGATGTTTTGGAACATATAGGTATGGTAGCTTCTCGAATGAGGACTTTTCCTATTATTAAATACTATAATTAAAAAAAATTCGTTCACATAGTTTACACTTAATACGCACGTATTTAAATGACTTTTGTATGGTATATGTACTAGCAACATGAAACGGCAATGGTAAAATGCATTGCTAGATTCTTAACATTAATTCGTGCTCTTGAGATATTCATTCATAGGACAACTTCTCAAAGAAGTTTGTATGAAAACTAGTTGAAAAACTATGTGAATATTAAAAACTAATTTGTGAAATATTTTCAATTTTGATATCTGAATGCGATTATCGAGTAATAAGTCTTACTACTTGTTTTAAAGACTTTGGTTTGGTAGTTACCCAGAGTACTAGCCCATAAAGCCGGATTTTCAATTTATTAGCCAAGCATGTTCTCCAGTTATCGTTTTGATTTTTTTTAACAAACGGACATTAAGTGATTTTGAGATTTTCCTCCTCACATAATTCAAATTTTTAAACCTTTTTCTCGTTCGAGACTTTATTTTCCAAATTTTTCCCAAAATTCTAATTGTTGCTGGTGCTGGCTGCTGGGTTAAAATACGTAAGAATACTCAACAAATTTCATTTCCAATATAAATAAAGTATTCCTCTTAATAAAACCACCCTAACCTGGTTTTGAATTTTTCCCTAAAATCATATTTCCGGGCTGGGTACCAAGGGCGCCCTTAAAGGCAGCAAAAAGGGATCACTTGCTCTCACCTTCAATATGCTTTTCTGAAAATTTTTATAATAAAATGAGGAAAACTACATTTTTTCCTTTACAATTTACAACACAGTTTACTGTACATTTCTTGTTCGCTTCTAGAAACTACAGTAGTTTTCGTCAGTAAAGTTAAAACTTTCATCTAAAATAAACGCTTTTAAGTTTAGTAACTAAATTTTTTCAAGATAGTGAAGGTACTGCACGACTTTTGTAAAATTGATGTGATCTCAAAAAATATGTCAGATTAAACAAAATCGTCATATTGTTTCATAATTCACATGCTATTTTCCAAAATCTCAATCTCTTCTCCCTAAGCCATAATTTGCCCCTTCCTAGAATATTATGTATGGGCGACCTTGATAGGCACATTCAACATAATTTCACCACTTTATTATTTTACAATGCACTCAGTAACATCTAAAAATGATCAAAATCGTCGGTACAACTTTAATTACTATATCAAGGGTCATATTATGATTGTCGTTATTTAGTCAAGGCAACTCTCAAGTGATGGTGACCCCAAGTCCTCCGCCGCACTATTTTGATATTACGAACAGCGCGCGACTCCATCGCACCCGTTACATTTCAACGTTTTTTTTGTAATATTTGACACTGATAGTACTTTTGTTAAGATTTTTTTTAAATATTTCTGGTTTTTTGGTAATTGTTATTAATCTCAATGACCGTAAGATCCAATCTCCTTACGGCGACTTTAATTTCATTAAGTGACCATCATAATATGCACCTAAGTCAATGTTGAACACACTTGTTTTCATAGTTTACAAATGGACGAAACGAGCTCATTAAGAGCACATTCCATTTTTGAAGGATTGCGGCATCCACTTACTAAACTTATCATAAAAAATGAGTTACAACGTATTACAGACGTTTGGCAATGAAAAATTATTTTTATTAAAATGTAAAACCAGTCATAAACAAGATCAGATATCCGTATAAAATAGTCAGAAACCCGTTCGGAAATAATCTGGTCTCATTTCTCTCGTTTATTATTACATTAGTCACGCTAAAAGGCCCACATATTACTCATATATCCGATAACAGCCATATCAATTACATCAGAGCCAATGATATTAATAGTAAACGACTTATATTTAAATACCGTTATGTTGGTTTTATAGTCACTCGGCACATAAAGGTAGGTCGTAGGAGCAAGTTCATAGAAACAAGTCCTAAAATTGGTACCAAGGTAAAGTTATTTATAATTTTCACATAAAAAACTTGTTCTAATCGAAATTCACATAGGTAGGTACATAATAAGATTTTAGATGTAAGCAAAAAAAACAAACAGTCACAACCGGATTAACAGGTGGTGTACCACACTAAGTGTACCTACACTCTAGTAACTAAACTACCTATTCAAACCGTCTAAGTATGGTCTAGACTAAGTTTACTTTTATACTAATAGCATAATGTTATCTATCGGATAAATATCTTTTAAGCACACAATAATCACTAATTTTATATCTAAAATATATTTAAGAATAACTTCATACGAGATTATATGTTAAATTCACTGAACAATAATTAAACCAACAACTCCTTATGAATTTTATTAAGAATTACAAAAAAAAAACAATTTAGTAATAAAACAACAGCAACCAAACCAAAAAAATGGCTCACAAGCTTTATTCACACTTAAACTTAAGCGAATCAACAATATTAAAACATCAGCAAAAACAACCACTAAAACCTATAAACTTAATAAAAATCCGATTTTAATTTTAATTCGATTCAGATTCGATCACAATTGCGCGCGAATGCACGTCGACCAGTCTTGAGCGTTCGTCGAAGATTAACAACAACGCCATCGGCTCCAGAAGAGTCGGCCACCACAAGACTGGACACTGGTTCACCTACTCTTCAAGCCAACAGCGTTGTCACCACCTCCTCCAACACCAACAATAACAACAACTACAGCAAGAAATTCATTCGCAGCCGCACTAGACCGACCTTTAGTAGCGCGACTCCCCAAGCTGGTGGAACTAGTCAAATCTCGAATACAGAAAAACCATCGATCCTGAATGAAGCTAATTTCGCTACAACACGAGTTGTTGTTCGACGAAAGTTTAGCCGGCCAATTAGCAGACGAACTTCAACGACACCTTCGCTTTCCGACGATAATGAAGCTGATGACGGTAAGTCGAAGATCTTTTTACTTACCCTCATCTTTTTTTCCACCTTCCATCGAAATCATCTCACCTATGCGATCACCGATCGTAATAAATATATGGTTGAAGTCATCAGACCAACAACAACAAAAACACACAAAAATAACATTTCAAATCTTACCTTTGCGAGATGAATAAGAAATGCAAATTACTAAATTCCGCGGCAGGAGGGAGCTCGCCAGAGGCTCCAGCCTACAGGTAACATACCTGTGGCATGACGATCATACGTTCAGATCACCGATCATGTAGCGATCTTCAAGGCAATCTGCTACCCATCTTTCGTCAGAATCAACAGACTGTAATAAAACATTGTCAATCTGTCGCAGTATCTTCGATATGTTAACTAACATTGTTGTATTACGTCTGTTGTGATCTTGTATTTAAATTTTAAATGTTATCGAAAACTACTAATTAAAGTGTTTAAGCAATCGCTTCCCGATGTCCATATTCGGCGTTCATCTTGAAACAATCTACAAACGACTAACTATGCAATAGTCTAACCTAGGCCTAGAAACCCCATATGTAGGTACAATCCAATTATCACAGCTCGTCATCTCGTAAGATGAATTTAAAATCAACGGCACGTTGCCTTTACGAAATGATTTAATGAGTTTCGAAAAGAAAATGCTCCCGTAAATGAAAGTATTTAATCGACACATAAAACTTAATGGATGTATTTGCAAAAAATATTTTTTTAAAAAAAAGTCGCACTATTTCATTCAAACAAAATTTATACCAATTCGTTCTGAATTAAACACAAATTATATTCAACATTAAGTCATCACCAGATGTAACTGGCCATCAGCTATTGCAATACAATGCTGAAAAAAATTGGAACACGGTGGAATAAGTTTAAATTAAATTAACCTAATAAAGCAAATAATTGTAGCCGCGGTTGTATTGCGAATGATATCAAAACTATGCTTAAAGATATTTGGAAACTGTTCGACTAATTAATTGATTCTGCTGGCTTGATTTTAGGAACTTATTCTTTCAAAACTATTTTAGTTTATTAACTTACGTGGGAAGTTTCATTAAAATTACAATTTCTTTTAGTTTAGGTTGAGGTAGGCGACTAAAAAATTTAATTTAATTTAAAAATTTAAGCACCAGATTGCGCTCGATAACAACATAGTACTTCATTAAATATTGATATCATACATTCCTGCATGTTGACATCATTGTTTAAAAACTTCAAGTTTTATTATCTTTCGATCAAAGTTTGTAATACGCGATTAAATCCGAGGAGCAAAGAATTTGTAGCATAATTTTCATTAACAAGAATTTGAAAATAGATCAACAAATCAAAGTAGATCAACCAGAGGAGATTCTTTCAAAAAACGCCGATTTTGACAAGTGATGGTTTAAATTAAAGGTGCTGAAGTCCATATTCCAAATCCGCAAACAGATTAACAAAATTCCTAAAATTGCGACTAGGAGAGCCAAAATAAGAGTCATAAATTCTGAAATTTTTTGCTTTTTTTCTCTGCACGATTTTGGCCACCATTCCCTCATTTTTGATCAGATTTTAATTTTGTTTGAATTTTTAAGGCAGCTGTTGAGCTCCCCTTTCGTTTGCACCACCACTTGCGAAAGTCGAAAAAAAATTATTTTTTTCTTTTCTTGAAAAAAGCATAAGGATCCTTTTGGCAAGTTTTTGGTCAGTTTTTTTTTAAAAAAAAAAACGATTTTGATGAGTGATGGCTTAATTAAAGGTGCTGGAGTACATAACTCTTTGAGGCACACGATTTTAAAGAAAATAAAGACCCTAGTTGCTCAAAATTTTTTTTATTATAAAAAAATGGAAATAAATATTCATTTCGATTCTTTAAGATAAATCATTACTCAAAACAAGAAAAAAAAATAATAACATTTCAATAAGTCCTTTTTTACAGGGTGGGACATATAATATGTGTTTGACACTCCGTCCACTTTGAAATATTTAAGTTTTATGCGATATGTATTTTTACCTATTATTTCCAAAATGTTAATCGTAGCTCATACATATGTATGCAGTTTTTGTAGGTAATAATACGGTTCATAAAAAAAGGAAATTAAGATGACATTTTTATAATGGGGTGTTCTGAGAAAAACTACATTGATCACTGAATTTTTAGGGTTGACGTAACAAAAATTTGTGTTTTCGAGTAAATATCTCAAGACTGGATGCAGTTACAATTTAGACTGTTATATCAAATGAAAGGTAATTCGATTCCCTAAAAAACGAGTTATAACAGTTTGCCTTGTGATTATTCGTTTTCAAGATATAACGTTTTAAGTGAGTGAGGGTACCGGTCAAAAACACTTTTCTTAACCACCCTGTCTCTCCACTGTTATTAAAATTGACCCACCCTGTGGAACAATTTTTTTCTCCTAATATATCAAGGAATAACCCCTTACAAGGTGGCGGACGGAGTGCCAAACACCCTGTATATTAATTTGTATAAATTTTTTTTTCACTGTTTTACGCATTTACCGTTGGTGCGTATCATTGAAAACATAATGAAAAACTTTAAATAAAATATTAAACTGTATGACTATGAGTAAGTACAACTTTTCGATGTGGGTTAAAATATATCCCACCATGCATAAAAAGCTAAGCAAAAGGTGGGACAGTTTTTAACCCACCTAGCCCCAAAGAGTTCCCAAATCCGCAAACAGATCAAAAAAATTTCTAAAATTGCGACCAGGAGAGTGAAAATAAGAGTCGTGAATTCTGACGTTTTTTGCCCTTTTTCTCTGCACGATTTTGGCCACCATTCCCTCATTTTTGATCGAATTTTAATTTTGTTTGTTGTTGTTGAGCTCCCCTTTCGTTTGCGCCACCACTTTCGAAAAAAATTTAGTCGTGCGATTTTGATTAACGATTTTTGGAGGGGTTTCAGGATATATGGACGAAAACTTGAAAAAAAATTATAGGTCAATTTTTTACTTTATTATTTTAATAATAAAGTATTTAAATTATTTTAAGGTTGTATTAACGTACGGGTGAGGAGTTCAAAAAATAGTAGTTATATGTCTCAAAAGCCGCATTTGATAGGTAGTTTATAACAATTTAATTTCCTTCAAAATATAATAATGAAAATAATAAGCACAAATCAAATCTTACATTATTGTTTTAAGACTTGTTCACAAATCTTAACTAACAAAACCATATAACTTTCCAGAAGAAATCTCAACCACCGTAGAACCCGTCCGGACAACAAACCCCCTATTTAAACGGCGTCCTACCTCTACTACACCATTTCCAACCTCCTCTTTAATCCCATCAACAATTCTGTCAGGATCGATCGACGCCCAAACAGATGATGACATTGATCAAGAAGCCGGCTCCAGTATCCTTGTAGATTCAAAATTTACAAATAGCCGTTTCAATCAAATTGGTGAAAATTTAGAAGAGGAAGAAGAAAAAGTGGTGGACGCTCTGAAGGCAATGTCGAATGCTCCACCACCAGTACTCGCTGGTGTTACCGAAAAGGTTGGGAACGATGTTCTGAAAGAAGGACCAACACGACGAATAGGATTGGTGAAATTCAGCACAGCTTCACCAACCACACCAACTACACCAATTACAACAAGTAAGTTAAAAGTAAATTTATTTTGCAAATACTTTACTTTACTATTTTTCCACACAGGACGAACAATAGCTCGACGTCCGCAACGTACCACAACAACTGAATCACCGTCACCCACTCCAAATAGCACACCTACCTTACGACGACGTAAGCCTCACAACCCGGAACCCTTTGAAAAAGTTAATAGTCGACAATTTGCAGGACGAACATATCGTCCTGTAATCGATTACGATTACTACGATGATGAGGATGTCCGATTCGTTAGCAAATCAAATTCTCAGGTAAATATATTTGGGAAACGCACCTGCACACTATTCACGTTAATTCATCAACTCCTCCTTCTTCCTTTTCATCAAATAGGTAAAAGTAGTCCTGCATGGACCTGGAATCATCGAATGTTTGGATCAGGGCAACTTTCCTCATCCGTTGTCCTGTAAAAAGTTCATTTCCTGTGCGAAAATGGAAACGGGAGGCGTTGTAGGCTGGGAGTATACATGTCCAAAGGGGCTGAGCTACGATCCGGTGGGTGGAATTTGTAATTGGGCAGCCGGTCTAGGATGTAAGGAATAATTAGAATATTGGAGCCAACATCCATGAAAAAAGTTATTATACAATATTTACATTGCAAACAAATTTATTCGACGACTGATTTTTGTACAGCGAATCACCAATTTTTGTTTTGTGTTTTTTATTTTTTATAATTTGCTTTTAGGACATTCGTATAAAACATATATTTATAAGTGATTAGTTGTTAATTTTTGTTTAAATTTCCCTTTATAATTATTCTCCTTTCGCTTCCTTATTTTTATATGATTTTGTTATTTAATATTGGCTGTAATGTGTTCCATGAGCATTGTGGCATTTTCGAACTTAAACAAAATAAAGAATATCTTGTATCTCTTATAAGAATATTTGAATGAAAACTAACTAGGTAGCTTATTATTTTTCGGTTAAAGTTTCAGATGTCGTTGAAGTGGATGGAAGAACAACACATGCGCCATCTCCTTACCATCCTAAGAATTATCAATAGTAAAATTGCTCCTAACAAGTTTCAACTTTCAAGCATTATATGTTCCTAAAATCCCCTCTATCTTACTCTACACCACATAAAAAAATTATTTTGGAAATGAACGGTTTGCTTGTGGTTGGTTTTCGAGATAAATTTGTATCCCATAGCCTTTCTTCACCATCAAAACTCCGTGAAATTGAAAAGTACACATTACAGAAACGGCATAGATAGAATTAGAATTGCACCCTAAATATATAATAAATTTTAATCATTCCAGATTTTCCTCTATATACTGCTAGGAAAAAAGATGCATAATCAAAAAAATTAAAACATGTTTGATTTTCTATTTATTAGAGTTTGTTTGAACACAACTACAGAATGCATTTGATTTCATGATTGTAATTAACATTCCTTCCATATGGAGCCTCGGTGTTCGTTTCTAAGAAGTAAGATCCTTGTGCTGTTATTGGAACTGCATATCCCATGGAAACTATCTCACTATTTGCATCTTGGTTCCTTACACTCTCTAATGAACTACCCTTAACTGCTAAGTAACTATCTTCCATTCCGGGAGTAACAGTTTCAATGTAATAGTCCACAGCACTATAGTGAGAACACATAACATCCGAACATCCTGGTGGTATTGCAACAACCCTTGAATTGAAGGGAAAATCTATTAAAATCCCACTTAAATCAGTAAACAGGAATACACTTACCCATTTGGATAGAAATCAGCATCACCGACAGGATCACTTTGTCCCAAAATTCCATTATTCGAATGAATAACATCTACGAAATTTGCATCGCCTTTTTGCAGACCAGCTTTCGGATTCCCGCAACGATTGGCCGGATCCAGTCCAGTAACTCGGGGAATCGGGGATCCAGTTAAATCCTGGAATCGTCGAGCTACAGCACCAGCAACATGAGCTCCCACTCCATGTCCAATAAGATGATACCGACGAGCTGGAACCAGGTTGACCTGTTCGGCTAGCGATTCTCCAATCAAATCCCCAATTGCTTCTGCATCCAACGTATACCATTCTTCGACTGTATTCACATATTGGCCAACATCAACCACCTGTGTAAGAAAGTATTAGTTACCTCGACTTTAAGTGCTATAATCTCAATAATCTTACCAAGAAGTTGTGTTTATTACGACATCTGTAGGCCCTGGCCATAGTATGGGCAACATCTTCGTTACCTTGAGCTGGGAAAGACCAGCCTGTTAAAAATACTGTCACGTTCCAATCCCGCTTGAATTCTGGCCGCGCGATCAGCTTATCAAAAGATTCAATTGATACTGAGATGTTACTGAATTTGTGGATGAAATTATAATGGAGAATTTGATCTGGTTCGTAGTTGGGCTTCAAAAAGCGGCGAGCAGATTCTGCATTACCTGAAAATGAAATTAAAATCTATAGACGAGTTCGCATCCTTGTACTGCATGACAACACTTACATATCTTAGTCAAGAAATCGGAAACACGATTTGGCGGTATCCTCTCTAGAGAGCTCTGCTGAAGATGAAGAATCTCCCGGACACTAGGAACTTCTTCAATTATAATAGGCGTTAAGCGATCAATAGAATTAAGTCTACCGCTCTCAGGTATGTAAGATCGTTTCCGGTGAGTAAAATCAAAAATAGTATTACTTGGTTGAGTTCCATTGCTTCAAGTTCTAGGTGATAACATTGAGAAATGCACTATGAAATTTTGGTTATTGGCATTTTATGCAGTTCTACGCACTCAAGCTTTTGCACGAAGTAGCAAAAAATACGATCAGTAATCTAAATAATTGTTGACTGCTTTAATATAAAGTAGAAGGTATGTTAATTTTGCCTTCCAATTTGTAGAGACGAGTAGTATGATATTTAACACCATCATTTCTTTTATGAACCTAAGAGTTCAAGGTATTCGCTTTCAACAACATTTTGCACAAATTGCAGAAGAAGCAGTTTTCAATGTTTCTGGCGAGTTTTTCTTTTCCCATATATTTTTGTACCTATTTTATGACTTTCTTACTCTGTAATTTAAAATAAATTGAATTGGTAGAAGGGGCAACATTTACAATATTAAAATAATGATCTGAATGACGAATAAAAATAAAAATAATGAAAAAAAGTTCCAGTTTTACGAATCTGTTTTATGATTTTCACGAAAAACTTAATTCAATTTAACAGAGGAAAATACTCTCGTTCAGGCGATCACCTTGCTAGTACACACTTGGAGACGCAGACGACTAGAAGCGAATGGAAAAAATACAAATCTAGATATTTGCACTGCAACTAGCCATATCCTACTCCTGCAACTAGCCATATTCTTTTGATGCCTCTGTTGTTTTCCGCTTGTAGAATTCAGACTATAATTTCATTGGTACATACATGGAGTCTCAGGTAAACTGAAGTTTCTGAAAAAAAATCTACCAACAGTACGGGCGAAACTTTATTATTTTTCGGGTATAGTTTGGGATGTGGTTAAAGTCGCCCGTCCCATAAAATTTGTCCTTCTGTGATGTGCCTAGAATAATAAAATCAGTACGGACCCTATCGACTTAAAGTATAAAACTAGTTATAAGAAACAACTTTAAACATTGAATGCTGGTGCTATATGCAAACATTTAAGGTAAAAAAGGGTAAAAAATAGCACATAAAACCAATTCGATATCTGATCTGACTTAAGACATATTACGGAATTCGTGAAACCCTTAAACCCTCTTAGAGGTTAAATATCAAAACAATCCGAAATAATCCTAGAACGATATCTACATAGATGTTTATCTGAACATCTCGTGGATGTGAAAATATATGCTCCCCATTTTCACTGACCATCCTTTAATCTTACGTCCGTAAGCCAATGGAAAACTGAATTTTATTTGCTTCAATTAATTTTCTATGATATCTTTATGAACATAACAGAGTTTTCTTATAGTATAACCCGGGTGGCTCCGTTGCCATATCAAAAATTATATTTACAGAACGTTCTATGTAAACATCAAGTTTCAGCTTGCTATATTTAGCAGTTTTGAAGATACAAAAATCAAAATATTTTACTTACTCCTCCTTCCATCACACCCATTTTCTCGCGGTCTATTGGGCGTACCATGCATTATAGCTCAATATAAACTTCAAGTTTTAACTTCCTGGCATAGACGGTTCCTGAGAAAAATTGCCAAAAAATTTTCATCTAAAACAAATTCAAATATGTAGTAGAATGGAACCTATACTTTGGGTAGGAGTATATATAGCATATACGAGTAATGAATAAAATTCGTTATGATCTTAAAAGAATTTTATGCCCAACTGCAGTTGCCTAAAACAATTGTATTCAAGTTTTTAATAATTTATTTTTCATAATTAAATATTTGAAGCATATTAAGCATTAATTAGGCCGAATAATTTGACTATTCCTCTCGGATTAAGTTACATTTTTATGAAATTAAGCACCAAAGTTGGAACATAATCTTTCCGATGAACACAGGTTCGATTGGATAAGACATTCAAGTAAATATGAAAAAAAATTTATACAAACCTTGAACTCATAGCAGTTCAAAGAACTGATGATGATGCATTTTATATTTTAATTGAATGACTGCAAAATACATACCTAGTACATTTGCACTGCATAACATTGCACTCAGCAATTCAACGCATTTTTGATTCTTGTTGCTTGGAAAATTGGCCATTCGGCAATTCGATTGTATATAAATTGCTATCAATAACCGAAATTTTATAGTGCATTTTCCTACATTAGCGCACAGAACTCTAGCCGCGATGCAACCGACCCAAGTAATTTTCTTCTTGATTTTGCTCATCGAGCTCAGCTTTGCGAATCATATACGCCAGAAACGTTTTTACAAACACGAGGATAGTGGACATAATACGATTCATCGTTTACCATCGGACCTGATTGAAGACATTCCCAATGCCGAGGAGATCTTAAACTTGCAGCGGGAAATACTCGAAAGGATACCACCAAAATATGTTTCGGATTTCGTCAACAAGATCTGTAAGTACACCCAAGGAATATTATAAGTTACCCAATGACCTGACCTTATCTATAAAATCCAATTCCCAGGTAATTCAGACGCTGCACGCAACTATTTGAGGCCAAACGATAAACTGCATAAAGATCTTCATTTCGATTTGATCCACAAGTCCATAAATATCTCAGCTCCTTATTATTCTTATGGTAAGATAATTGCACAACCAGAATTCAACCAGAATTGGAATGTGACGGTATTTTTAACGGGTTGGTCGTCTCCAACTTATGGGGATGTTCCTACTATGGCGAACGCTTACAGGTGTCGCGGTAAACACAACTTCTTGGTAAGAACTTTGAGAAATTAGCAAATCCTTTAAGTCAAGCGTCCAAATAATTTCTCAAACAGTTGATTGATGTTGGCCAATACGTGAATACAGTAAAAGAATGGTATACGCTGGATACTGAAGCAGTCGGGAATTTGATTGGAGAATCGCTAGCTGAACAGGACAACCTGGTTCCAGCTCGTCGGTATCATCTTATTGGACATGGAGTGGGAGCTCATGTTGCTGGTGCTGCTGCTCGACGTTTCAAGGAGCTGACTGGATCCCCGATTCCCCGAGTTACTGGATTGGATCCTGCTAATCGTTGCGGGCATCCAAAAGCTGGCCTGCAAAGTGGCGATGCCAGTTTCGTAGATGTTATTCATTCGAATAATGGAATTTTCGGACAAAGTAAAGCTGTGGGTGATGTTGATTTCTATCCAAATGGGTAAGTGTATTCATGCTTTCTGCTTTAAGGCTGATTTTGATAGATTCTTTTCCTTCAATTCTAGAATTGTAGCAATACCACCAGGATGTTCGGATGTTATGTGTGCTCACTACAGTGCAGTAAATTACTATGCCGAAACTATTACTCCCGGAATGGAAGATAGTTACGTAGCGGTTCAGGGTACCTCATTGGAGAGTGTGCAAAATCAAGACGAAAATACTGAGAAGATTTCTATGGGGTACGCTGTTCCAGTATCGGCGCGAGGAACTTACGTTTTGGAGACGAACGCCGGGGCTCCTTATGGCAAAAACGTTAATTATGATAACGAAATTAAATGCAATTTGTAATTATGTTCGAATAATTTGAAATAAATATTAAACTTCATTCATAAGTTTTTCCTTTATTCTAAACCTTTGAGCAACATACAATATATTTGTGTGCTTGGAAATTGAATCCATCACGTTTATGTGTGCACTGAATGAAGTCTCTATTGATGATTTTTGTATTCACTCTTGAGTTCCAATCACTCCCTGTGAAGGCCTTGTTACTAGTTCCTGTACCATTTTTTATATAATAATCGGAATCTCTGCACCAGCATATGGCTATTCAATATACACGACTCTCAATTAAGAGAACATTGATTTAATTTTTTTTCTTTGCCTTGATGGTTTTGTTCACGATTCTTTCAACTTTTTTGTGACTTTGTGACCTTTGACTCCACATTCACACTTATTCTATAAAACGGCGGATTTTTTATTTCCGCCGACCATGCGATTCACATTCGATTCCCTTTCACTTCACATGCGATCATTGAAAACGTTCGGAAACTGCTTTATCGATATCCTTTGTAAAGACGTTATGGACCATTAATTTTTTTCAAAGAAAGTAATATCGAATGTAGTTTCACATACAGGCCTTGTCCATCAACAATTCAGGAAATTATCAAAAAGTTTAAGCTTCCGGATTGAAACGGTCTTATTTTGGATTTATGAAACGAAGAACATTTTTCACACTACGGTTGGTATGCGTGTCAACTTTGGTACTGTCAAAAGTCATCTTGACGTCAGACTACACGTGCGTCTTGCAGCTTGCACGAAGTAAACAAGTCACAAAATGCCTGTCTTTGCTAAAGAAAATAATTTACTTGTCTACAAAGGCAGTAATTGTTTAAAACAGCGTCTGCTGCTATCAACGTTGAGCGGAAAACCGGTAAAAATCATCGACATCCGGAGCTCTGACATTGAGCCCGGCCTAAAAGAGTACGAGATCAGTCTAGTTCGACTCTTCGATAAAATCACGAATGGAACAAACATTGAGCTAAACGAATCGGGCACAAGTTTACTGTACAGTCCGGGCCTATTACACGGCGGAATGTTCCATCACGAATGCTGCGTACAACGCGGAATTGGTAGGTCGTAACTTCTCACAAAACACACCCTTATGTGACAGATTACTTTAATTTCAGGCTACTACCTCGACGCCCTAATCGCTCTGGGTCCGTTCTGTAAAACTCCGTTGAATGTTACGCTGCGCGGAGTTACGAACAGCAAAGAAAGTCCATCGGTCGATCACATCAAAGGCTCGGCCTTTCCGGTCCTGAAGAGGTTTCTCGTCGTCGACGATGGCCTCGATTTCAGAGTTACCAAGCGTGGACTTATGCCAGACGGTGGCGGAGAAATTAATTTTCGGTGTCCGGTACGGCAAAAACTGCGACCGGCACAAGTTTTACAAGCGGGCATGGTGAAACGAATTCGCGGTACAGTGTATGCTGCTAAAGTTTCGCCGGCCATGGCCAATAGGACTGGTAGGTGAAAAAAAGCCGCGTCTCCGAAATTTCTAAAGCAAACTTCTTTTATTCCAGTTGAATCGGCTAAAGGAGTCATGCTAAAATTCTTGCCCGACGTTTATATTTACACCGATCAAAATCGCGGCAAATTATCGGGTAATAGTCCAGGGTTCGGTGTCAATTTAGTTGCCGAAACCACCGATGGTGTGTTTTACAGCGCCGAAGCAATTTCCAACACAAAAGAAGAGGTCCTTTACTTGATGTCAATATTGGAAAATTTTTGTATATCAGTTTCCATTTTCTAGGCCGAAGATCCTTCCGTTCCCGAAGATTTAGGTCGTGAAGCAGCCTTAAAACTTCTAGAAGAAATCTATCGCGGCGGATGCGTAGACTCGACGTTCCAATGGCTCGCGATTTTATTTATGGCGCTAGGACAAAAAGACGTGTCGAAATATCTAACCGGGCCTTTGTCCGATTATAGTGTGCATTTCCTACAGCATCTGCGAGACTTTTTCGCAATTACGTTCAAATTGGAAAATCCCAACCAGGAAGACGAAAAGGACGCAATTCCGGGCGCTCCGAAAGTTTTAATGACATGCGTGGGAATCGGTTACACGAATATTAATAAACGAATAATTTAATGCTATAAATTTATTTTGGCTTTTGTTTCTAAAACGGATGTGCCGATCGACCTTAAAATTATGTGGAAAAATTAAACTATATGACAATTTTGTCTTACTTTCGAATAATGTGATAAACCAATGTCAAAGTACAACCATTCAATCTACTCTGAATCCTCTTCCGGATCGTCCAAATCATGCCGTCTAGCTTTCTTCGATGTACTTCCATTGCCAAATCGGTCACCCGCTTTTGATTTTATAATTGGCGCTTTCTTCACATATTCCTGCGGATTGTACGTCCCACTGTTGACATCATCCCAGTCGTCGTTGCATTCGACTTCCGCCTGTTTTGAGACCTCATTTTTTTCGGATTTTACCGTATTCGATACGTTGTAGCGGTACTGGTCGATTGAAGCCTTGTCAGGACAAATTGACTTGTGGTGCTGAAATAAAAATAGAATTAGAAGAATCAGCAAAAAAAAAACCTTAATAAAACCCTAGTTACATTTAATTCTGGCTCGGGAACTTGATGAGTGGAATTGAACGGACAACGAACCACTTCGACGTCAGGATGGCTTTCACGGCAGCGAACAAGATGCGGTATTAAACGTTTACGTAGCACCCGATGTGCTTCGTTGTACGGGCATTTGACTATTTCGTCGGCGGCTTCAATATATGATGCCATTTTATTAAATCTGGAAAGTATTGCGATTTATTTTTGTATTCACGGGAAAACTAATGTAAGTTTTATAAGGAAAGCATAAATATAAGGCCATGAGAAAATTAGCCCTGTGAAGTGAATCGGTACGAAGATCTATGGAAAACCTGGGCCAACAGGACTCAATCCCCATAACGCTCCTGTACTGCTTAATAGGAGGAACAACTCTCCAACGTTATTTTTTGAGATCTAACACGACACAGTGAGCGGTAACAGCAGTTGAAAAGAACCGCTCGTTTTCGAACATTATATAATTATAAGGAAAATATATTAACCACTTACCTATAGACAAAAACTTTATAATTTATTGTTTATTATTTAGAACGGTTATGTTTTAAAAAATTTTGACCACAAAATTAACAGCAGTCAGAAAAAAACTTATGTCAGCTGTGACAGACAGTTGCACTCAAACTGTCGACCCTACACTGCTATTTCTGGTTTCTATTCGACCTTCATGAAAAGTAGTTTGCTTATTTTAAAATTTAACTAATTTATTCATTTCATTTTCACTATACAATTTTTCTGATGCCGGGTGATAGATTAGATTAGATCCGCAAAGCATCCAGCCCGAAGTATTCCATTTCTCCTCGCTCGAGCTCGATAAAACTCTTTTTTTTATTAAATCGAAATTATTTCGATTTTTACGTCTTTTTCTTATAAACTGCATTTAAGTAATTCTATTTGATTTTGACTTGGCTTACTTATTCAATTCTTTTTAATATTTTTCGAACGAGAAATATTAAAATTTACATTCAATTAAAAAAAAAATTGTCTCATCATTCAATCCCGCTTTATAGTTTGAGAGACACTACTATGGTTCCGAAGACACATTTTGAGGTTATTCAGTTGTTGATTTCAGGGTACGGAAATCGGTATTGGGGACGTTGCTTGTTACTTTAGTTTTAAAAGTAGCGCAACACTTGTTACACTTCGTTCCGAAACTTGTTTAAGTTGCGTTCTTATCGGATTTTCGCTGTGATACGCAATAATCGCATTCTGACCAACAAAATTGTAGCATCATCAAAATTTGCGTTATCGTGTCCGGAAGCTTCTTGGTATATTTACGTGAACAGTTTTTTCTGCTGTTTTTCTCGTAACGTTAGTCAATTCCGGTAAGTTTTGAACCGCAATCAGAATGCTTCAATCATCCTGCGATCGTGAACCTGGCACCGATTTTCTGGTCGAGTGTCCGTACAATCGCTCGCATCAGATTCTCAACAGTCGATTTCCCAAGCACTTGATCAAGTGTCGCGAAACGAGCGATAACACCAACATGAAGCAGTGCCGCTTCAATAGCTCGCATATGGTGCGCGAAATGGAAATTAATGTAAGTACGAAAACACTTTGTCTTTGGTTTGGTAGCGGCGTTTTGTTTTCCAGGTTTTTGTAACGGAGTGAAAGGATGTGGTTGGTTGGAAGAGCACAACCAATTTTTTGCTTACTTTCTATCAAATTGTCGTAAATACTGAAGCCGTTCCATCTTCCATCTTTTTGGTGCAACGGTTAATTTTTGTAGTCCGACAACAACCAACAACCCAAAAAAAGAAAACTAGTCCGCACGTGTTCCGTATTATGTCGTTCGCAAACACCTTGAACGAAGATGTGAACTTGAAATTAGGTTTGTTCTTTTTGGCTGCACTTTTCTGCACTAACTCTTGAGCGAGTGTAGAAAGTGAATGAAAAAAGAACAAACCTATTAGCTTTGTTCTTTTTTCATTCACTTTCTACACTTTTCTGCACTCACTCAAGAGTTAGTGCAGAAAAGTGTAGCCAAAAAGAACAAACCTATTGTCTCAATTGGTGGTCCTCCATTAGGGATGATCACAATTAAAATAACAAAATATTTCAAGAACGACTTATGCTTCAGTAATGTGCTAAAGGAAAAGGAGCTGGAAATAAGTTCATTCAAAGGGTAATAGCATTTGGTAATTAGCGGGTGGCCTAAAAAAATTACTAGAGCGCACATGGGTTAAAGAATCACATGTTGAAAATTTTACCTCCGGGACACTAACACTGAAATTGATAACACTTCCCAGCCAACGAAAACATGCTAAATCTGTCCAAATTCGACTATAAGAAAGCTCTATTGCCGGAATTCCGAATAATTTCGGGTAATTTTCCAGACGGTCTGTAGTCGGTCACAATTTCATTCAGCGAAATTGCTGAGAAATATCATCCAAAGAGTTTCACTAAAAAATTGCAAAATCTGACTGAACTCCAAGAGAAGATAGATAGATTGAAAATAGGGGTTGGTATGGTTAACCTCTGTCACTGCATTCACAGTTGGGCCTTTTGTGACGTCCCCCCGGTTTGACTATGATTCCTCTTCAATCCCTGCGCTTTCAATGAAGCCTAGTATTTTGCGAAGATTAATGGTCAGGAATTCCGATGGGTCCATGAAAACCTGACCGAAGTGACGAAGTCTTTTGTGAGCTAAACCCTCACATTCACAGAGGATATGCTCTGGTGTTTCGTCTTCGTCATTGCATATTCTGCAAATTTTAGTCTCAGAGAGACCAATCCTATTAAGATACTTCCTCATGTGACAATGTCCAGTCAGAGCTCCCACTAGGGTTCGGGTCTGAATATCTGCTTAATTTTAGATAATCAGACGTTCTTTTTTCCGAATGTTTTGGCATAACAAGCTTTGAGTGCCTGTTGCCCGATGCCAAGTCCTAGTGAATGGCACTTTGCGATTTTTGCCACATTCGGATGTTCATTCTGTCTGTACTTAATGGTATCCCACAGAATGGATATGGTCTCACGAAGTCAGCTTCTGAACCTTTCCTAGCCATTAAGTCGGCCATTTCATTACCTTCATAGCCGCTGTGTCCCGGAATCCAAATGAGGTTAACTCTGTTCTTATTTCCGAATTCAATCAGGCATTGGAGGCAATTCCAAACAAGTTTAGAGTAGATTTGAACGGACTGAAGTGCCATTATTGCAGCCTTGCTGTCCGAGAGAATATATATTTGTTGGTTTTTGTAGCCCCGTCTGATATTTTCTTTAATGCATAGTTCAATAGCATGAGTCGCCGCCTGAAAAACAGTGGATGTTATGTGCTTATTCGAAGAGAAAAAGGTTTTTCAATTTTTAAAATAATTTGAAAATTTTTCCCTAATTCAACATTTATTTATTTTTATTTTTTTATCATCGTGGTGAAAAAAATCATTCAAAAACTTCTTCCTACATCAAAAATTACTCAGATCTTTGAATATTTGGTGTGCTGTGTATGTACTTTAGGGATAATTAAAAAAATATTTTTTTTGCGGAAGTGGGAGGATGGAAACTTCATCTTTTCGTTATATCAGTATACTATCTATCTTTTGGTCAAATTTGAATTCAACACCTTTTTTACCCTCCTTAACAGAATCAGCGCCTCGGACACGACTCATCAGTATGTCAACTGAGCCCTTTGGGTTCGGGTTGAGTATTTCGCTGGTCAAATTTGGGAAACAGTTAAAGTCTGGTTTCAGTTGGGAAACTATTAAAGTCGGGCAGCTTTATTAATCCTTCAACAATTTGGACTCAAGTTATTGATTGAGG
Source organism: Beris morrisii (assembly GCA_951812415.1). NCBI lineage: Eukaryota > Metazoa > Arthropoda > Insecta > Diptera > Stratiomyidae > Beris > Beris morrisii. Next base: position 165,165,514 of record OX638310.1, on the reverse strand, counting down.
GCTGTTGCTGCCAAACTAATTTAGGCAGAGGATGCTGATTTTTGCAAACTCTAATTATTTGTATTTTTACATTTTACTCTAAAATAAGGACAAAAGAAATCGGTCCGCCTTATGCAAACTCAGATTATTATATATATAAAAAACTGAAAATATTCTGAAGTGAATTTTTACAATGGGTAGACACCTTCAAGGAAGTAGGCCTGAATCTCCTTATCATGTTCCTTATTGCTTATAGAATCCGCTGCCAGTTCACGGCACAACCTAAACTTGAATCTAAAGAAAAATGAATTTGTGCCTTTATAAATTTTATTGTATTTAATTTTCCTGAAAAGCTCCAATTTTATTCTCCAAAAAAGTTAAATTTTATGAACTAAATAATAAAAACCGAATCTAAATTTTTTTCAGTATCACGAAATTGTATGTTTGGATCGCAAGAGTTTTGATACCTACAAATACACGGTAGCCACGAGTTCGTATCAACCAAACGATTCTACCGATGAACCGGCCAGTACTTATCAACCGGTTACAAGCTCCGAAGACTGGGATGATTGTAACGTGCCCTCATACGATCCCGAGAAATATGTAGCTTCAGCACCTGTGGTACGATTGAAAGTTGGCGGACCACCGTCTACAAAAAAGGAATTCCGTCGTGCCGAACGGAAACGCCTCGGAGAATTAGAATAAAAAAATGTTGTTAGGTTGGTGTTACAAAAAAATTTAGCAAAAGAAAAATAGTAAACCATGTGTCTCGCTTATGTTTAACAAGTAATTGTTACGTAAAGCACTTCAATATTCCAATATTTCCGAAAATATCCCAGTATGATATTTTTTATACTAACTGTTAATTGTTAATGTCAAATTGCAGTAATAATCAATGCGAAATAGCGAATTCGAATTAATCTCACAGTATCCGGTCGGTCATATTCGCTATTTCGCATTGCTTATTACTGTAATTTGATAGCGTGGTCAAACAGTAATACTAGCTTTAATGACAACATAAGTTGTATGAATTATTATTATTTTGTTCTTCTGGAATGGTGGTATATTTTTCTTTATATGTTAAGATAAACAATTAAAAAAATAATTTCTTTTATTCAATGACAAAAACTTTTTATTAAAATGTTGTAAATTAAACAGCTAAGAAAATACGGGAAATACATGTTAATAACTTGGTAAACAATATTCGAGTCTGTTTCATTTTCTTCTAGAAAATAGGTGAAATATGTTAACAGGTCCAGTGATCCTTCGTAAAATCATCATCTCTGAAACGGCATCAAGAGATTGTCTACAGCTTGAGTGGTCCTATTGCTTTGTAGAAAAGGATTAGGGTTTTCCTGTTGACATCTCTTTACTTTACTACGAGTATAAAATAAGTCTTATGAGACGTCCATTTGGATGTAGGTTGCAGTAAATTTAATACAACTATCGTGAGTTTATTCCTTAAAAAGAGTTTTCAGCAAATCAGAATTATCAGTTGCTCGAAACGATCGTTTTCAGTCGTAAGTATTTTTTCATTAGAAGTTGGTTAGATCGAATCCTGCCTACTTAGAATCTTAGAAAGCTAGTTCTTTGTCAAAGTAAAACCTTGTAGTGTTGTGATAAAATTCTACTGCTGCATTTCTCGAAGGAAAGTGGAAAAAAATTTCTGTCAGATTTCGGAGAGCAAAGAACTCGTTTTGGATACTAAAAGCAGAACAACTCTCTCCGGTACTCTCCTTTTTTTAAATTTTATCTGCGTGTTCCTGGTCTCGATACTTTCCCTATGTCAAGTTTAGGATGAAATAGTTCATGACCTTTCGGAACTAAAATAAACTACCAACACTGGAAAATGTGTGATGAAAGAATTTGTCCAACATTCAAACTGGTGCATGTCTTGCTTGCCTGTTGACAGTAATGGAAGAGGAAGCCTGCGCGGTTTTTGTGATGTGTTCAAAATTCATATCCCAACAACTCAGAACTGAAGTCCTCGATACGGGCTTACGAATACAGAGCGCTCCGACGCGTCTAACAGGCGAGTTCATTTCAAGCTTAAATACTGACCGGTTCGGTTAAAGAAGTGTATGAACACTAAATAATATATGGAAATGTCCAGGATCTTGATGTAGTTAGACTCGGCTTAGAATTTAATTTGTAATTATTTTGCAGGTTGATCTAGTACTAAGGTGCTGAGTGTTTACACTTCTGATTAAGATCTTTTAAGCTTGCAGTGTGGAAAAGGAATTGGCGTCGTTTGAACAACACAATAATTAATAAGCACCAAGTACACAAAAGAGCTATTTTCATTAGCTTAAATATTTATATTGTTTTTATAATACTACTAAATCAAACATGATACGTTTTACACATTTACAATGACTCGAGTTTTTGAGTGATTGAGTCATGAGTAGGTATTAATTACAATCCCCAATAAAAATCGTTTTGGGGTATGCACCACACAAATTTGAAATCACACTTAAGCTAATATTACACTGTTTGACCAAGTGGTCAAATTGCAATAATAAGCAATGCGAAATAGCGAATTTGACCGAGCGGATATTGCGGGAATAGTTGGAATTCGCTATTTCACATTGCTTATTGCTATTTGACCACTTGGTCAAACAATGTAATACTAGCTTTAGGCTTGATTTACACAAAAACGATAAATGCACTAGAATCTTATGAACAAGAAACTAAACTAAAAAAACACATTTCATTATCTAGTTTAATAATCGCAAAATACAACCACAAACAAAAGTCATCAGTGCTGCTGATAATTCTAATCGATTCGATGCATTGCAAAGATCTCCTTGACAAAAACACATGTAGACTTTTTTATAATTATAAATTGTAGAAGCGCAACGATCTTCATTATCATCAGGTCCTCGCTGCACGCACATACGCTGCACAGCAGCATCGTAATCTGAAATAAAACAATATATGTGAATTGCTGGATGGCCACTGCTACAATAGCGCTTCTTTCGAGGCATCGATGCAGTTGGTGAATTTCGAACCAACAACCTCCGGATGTAGACTAAGGCCTCGTTCGCTTAGTGGCTAAGACTTAGTGTTAGTTCGGATCGCACCAAATTTAGGCTACCGCGATCACTAGGTTTTTTTATTATTATTTTGATCTTACCATCTTCTCGGAATGTTCCGCCACCTTCAATCACTTTACCACACCATCCCGATGCACACGGTAGCACTTGAATACCATTTTCATTTTCGGCTAGTGTTGCGTTGAACTTATACGGATCCTTACAGCTTCCTAATTCACCACGTGATCGACATTGATAACACCGACGAAGGAGTCCTGAAATAAAATTGATAAAATATGATCAACGATCTGCGAGAAATGGATGACTTTTTATTGTTTTGCAATCGGGTCACTTAATATAAAATATTACTGATGATCGCATATTGCCAAAACTAGTTATGGAAATTTGTTAATTTGTTTTTAACTAAAAAGTGGATTATGTGACTGAAAAATTTTATAATGCAGGATATCCGGGTATTTTTTACAGCTTCATAGAAAAAATTAAAAAGATTTAATTTCACAGAAATAAAACATCACAGTAACACAACACATTGAACAATTTAATAAACACAATTATACCAGGCTACCAACTACAATAAGTGACTCATACAGTCAGTAAGACTTAAGAAAGTTGCAATAACACACGAAAACGAAAGATTTCAATGCGCAGCGAAATAAGTAACCTGATCTGGTACGGTACAAAGTCGATTTTCTCTATTCGAATTCTTTCTAATTACCTTCTGCCGAATTTAATAACAAGAAAATACTAAGTATTGTTACAAAAATATAACGTGACATTTTATTTGGATCAAAGACAACTATAGCTGGAGTAAAAACTCCGTCACTCTTAACCAAATGGCAACTTAAAGATCACTAGCCGCATTCTTTGAACGCCAGAAGTGAACAACCCAAACCGAAAAGCAATGATCGTGTTAATTTCTCTTCTTACGCTGCATATATTTTCAGTGTGGTCTATTGCTCTATTGGTTTGTAGAACATTTAAAATATCGCTTAAAAATATAATTAAAATCTGATAGCATTTTTCTTTTTCTTTTAGATGCAATGCAAGATGAAAAATCGAAAAGGTTGTCTAGCTGAGAAGTTGATCGTGTCGAAGTTGTCGCTGTTGCTCAACTTTCTCTCAATTGTAAATATTAAATGTGAAGGTTGACCGGATCGGCGCTCCGAGTTGGTGTTAAGCTCTGTGACGGTATTACCAGCTTTCGTTTATGGGTTGTACTGTTGGCTTTAACTGCGATCGACTCGTTATGAAGATCAGTAAAGATCACTGTGAACACAGGAAACGAAAAGTTGAAATTATTTTTGGTAGCAAGATGTTAGTGAAATAAAACCCGTAGTAATTAATTATAATATTTATTTTTCTATGGCGTTACTACCTAATTCAGGCCTTGGTCTTGCCCGATAATTTTCATCCAATCGTATTTTTTCACCACCACCGTCTAAAAGCAGCAGAATGGGTTGTAATCTATATTTGCAGCGATAGCCAAACCGCTTTACAGTCACTAGATAAGTTTATTCATCTGTTCGACGATGGTACGTTCCTTTAGTTATACTAAGTGAATATTTGTTGGCCTGTATTTTCTATCCTTTTCACAGTAATGAGACATACGGGTTTTAGCAGAAATAATTCCGTAAGCCTCGGTAGCCCAAAATTTCATTCTAATTTATCATTTCATCCCTTCTACTATCACCGACAAAGCACAACACCAGTTACGTATACTGGATCTTGGAGGAAAAAACTTAAATCGGACTAAGAGATGACCGTAACGTCTCCAATTCGATTGAAGAAATATCGTAGAGACCAAGGACCGATTTCGGCTTCCGAGCCATAGAAAAATTCCGAAAGTATCTGATAAATTAATTCGTTTTACACAGAACTTTAGATGAGAGTGGACAGATCTTATCATTTTGTACTTACGAAATTTGGTTTCTCTGTACTCCATTTTTGGGCCTTCAAGCACTGGAAAGACTGAATAATATATTTTATTTATTTCGTGGCTAACTTTTGTCTTTTCACCGCCATCATCTGTACCATGCTGTACCTATCTCCCATCGTCATATTTTGTCTGATAAAACTATCAACGTATGTTACGGTAGTTCTTACAAATCCTCCAACCATTTTTTAAATCACGATTGGAGTAACACTAGCCCATGTGTCGTCGAGAGTATTCTTTTATATTAATAGAATTGTCGGTCGATAATTTGTTTTTATTCGCTGCAGAACAGAAAGTAAATTAAACAAATTTTTTGTGTATAATATTGTAATTATTCTAAAAAAATGTAACAAGCTACCACTTAATATATAGGAAGTTACGAATAATGCATTATAATTATCAGCTTGCTTACTTAACATATACAAGATCGACTCCGATAACTCAGAGAAATATTTACAAATAATTATTTTTTTTCTATCAATTTTATCTTCTGCATTCTCCTTTTAATAAATCGATCTAAACCATTTATAGGTAATTCATTTTTAAGTTTATGTACTAATACGCTCATTCGAAATAATGCGTAATCTTCAGTTCGTGATATTCAACATCTGCAAAAAAAAGATAATTAAAATGCGGATGAATTATACTTGAGCATTTTCGATCATACCTTTGAAGAACTTATTTTTTTGTTAAATTATCATCGCTGGTTGATGGATTCGCCTCGTCATCCTTGCTATCTTCAATTTCAATCACCTCTTTAATTTCCTTTATCTCTTCCGTTTCCTTCGCCTCTTTCGGTTCAGTTGTCTCTTTCACATGCTTTGATTCCTTAGACTTGGTATAACAGCCAGGGCACATTTTCTCACGTTGTTTTATCGATTGCTTACTCATTGGCGGTTTATGGCATTTGAGGTGGAACCAAGCGCAGCACGTTTCACATCTACACAAATTATCTGAAATTATGCAACATTTTTATTATAGTTTGGCGATATTTTTCACTAGTTCAGAGTTCTAGCTTACCGCTTTTAAGGCAATCGATACACACGACTTTTTGATCGGGCGACGACGATGATGATCGATCGATCGAGCTTGATTTCGATGTACTCTCAGTGTCCTTATCAGTTCTTTTCTTTTTTAATGCACGAGTAGCCGGTGGCGAATATAAAAATGTCTTCTTTCGCTTATTGATTTTATTCATTTTCTGTTGATTTAAAATGAAAACGTTATGTCGAAAAAAAATACAACAATTGCAAAACTCACCTCAAAGAGAGCCAATTTTCCATAATGATAATCGCTTTTCTCGTTACTATGGACATTACGGCGTTTTCTTTTCGATCGTCTTTGCTTCAAGTAGTGACTGTATTCGAGCGTGTACAATCCGAACTTTCGAAGAAACGTTTCCTGACTGACTTCGGCTTCTTCTTCACTGTACGTCGGCGACACAAGCGGTACATCCAAAGAATCGTCGGATGATGTCGACGATCGAGACGAAGGCACATTCAAGTTCGCTTTATTATCGGTTGGTCCTGGCGGCGATAATTGCGGTTTTGTTACACTTAAACTTTGACTACGTGCTTTATTCAATGCTTCCAAAAGATTCAACCGACTACTATTTATACTTCGTGTTACAGTCGGTGTGCCGTCACGTTCGGCCTTTTGTGCTTGCTTTCGTGCATAAGCGTACGGATTAATATGGGTTTTTTGCAAGGCAAAACGTTCCGATTTTGGTTTAAGTAGGGACACCTGTTTTGGATTTATTCCAATACTTATCGATGGCGAAATTTTTAACAATTCGGTTTTATCGGATCTTCGATATAAATCGTCTAATCCGAACTTGGAGAGCAGTTGCGATTCCGAATATCGTCTCTTCACTGTAGTCGGATTCATTAACACGTTATTGCTTTCAATGTGATGCGAGAGGAGACGTGAAACGTGTGCATTTCCGACTTCACGATCAATTTCAACCGATGCCTTCCTGAGAACTGCTGAATAATGAAGTTCTAGCAACGATCGTAAATTTATGAGCAAGGTTTTTTGTTCATGTCCGATTTCGATTATATCACGTTCAATGTCTTCGATTGTCTTAGCCTAGAAAAAAGGTTTTAGATGTGAAAAATTTAATTAAGGAATTCAGGTCGGGATACGCAATTAATTAACTTATCTAACAAGCTAGGAAAGAACATATTGGAAATAATGGTAATGGAAAAAGCGCTGTAGAACAAAAATTTCTAAAACTACACTTCACAGCAGGCTACATGAAAAACTGCACCCGAGCTCAAAAATTCTAGTCTAGCTATGAAAATTAGAAAAAGTATCAGAACAAAACTTAGAATGGCGGCAACATTAGCATTCATGATCAAAAGAACTCGGAGAATGATCACCGCAAGTGTTGTATCAAACAGAAGTAACAGAAAGAACTTTCGCTAATTTGGCCTAGTCGTCAATCTCGTACTTCATACACTTCAAAACTTTCAAAATTGAAAGTTAATTCCGCAGCCAACTGGCCGTTCTCGAAAATAAAAGGATAGAGCGAAAGAATGACATAACCGAGCGATAAAAGCAGAAATAGAGGACAACTGCACCGATCCCGACGAGGAGGATTATGCAGAGCAAGATGTTCGAAGCACCAGTGCAAAAGTAAAATTCTAGTGTGAAAAAAATTCAATCCATTCAGTAACAGATGAATTTGAACAATAAGGTGACTTCTTTTAACAAGCCGTATTGTTCTCAAAAATTCTCACTAGGGGTGCAATTCGAGGAGTCTTACCGAAGTGCAGTGGATCTCGACAAGAATGACTAGTATTTATCGCGCAGCACATATCAACGACAGAAAGTTGTGCTTTTACCGCAATCGAAAATGTCAGTCGATTTATCTAATCTCTGGGGAAGAGCCATTTGGAAGAAGGGAATCAATTGCATCGGAAATTATAAAACAAGCTACACAAATAAACATTTCTTTTTAAATTTCTATAACTAACTATTTTTAATATTTCAGGACGAAAAACAACTGAAGCAGCATGAATTCTAGAAATGTTGAAAATGAAAAGAAACACGAAATTCCACGATTAATGCCCTTTTACTCTACTCCCCATTACCCAATTGTATTTTAGTGTTATTAACTTTAATAAATAATAAGATCCAATGCGCCTATAGAATACAGAACAAAACAACCAAGAACAAAACAAAGAAAAAACAATAAAGTAAAACTGATAATACACGCCGCTATTCATATCAAGTATGCGTTTCGTGCAGTTACTAAACGCTTGGTTGTGTACTTTTGCCGATAATCTGTTTAGCATTCTGTTATTTATATCTAGAACTCCCATCAGAACAGAGCCGCAGATCTAATTATAAATCGGAAAAATGCAATCTATACAACAAACTTTTTTTTACTTTTAATCGCTTTGTTGACAACAAAACGAACTGAAAATCCCGAACGCAGCTAAGATTATCGTCGAGACATCTTCATCAAAAAGATAAAAACCTCCGATAGAACCGTTCCATTTAGCGACTTTGCCGTCTCAATACCCGAAAAAAAATAGGAAGTACTCTCCAGTTCGCTACAATCAACTCATTTTTAATGCGGCTTCCGCCGAAAAATAGAAAACCCACTTGATCGCATCGTTCGATTCGCGTAACAAAAACTTTCGTTACTAAAGTAAAAGTAAGCATGTGTCATTTTGCGAACTGCAAATTTTCTGGGCCTTGAATTACGAGCAAAAGCCTGAAAACTACTTGAGGATGTCCGTACTGAAATGCACGAATCTCGAGCTGGGACTTACCTTGATCGTGTATCCAATACGGCTGGTAAGAATCTGTAAAAGAAGACGAAATTTAAGTTTTTTTTCCACGGACGACGGTACAAAATAGCGACGAAAAAAAACAAGGCATTTTTGCCAGACCGATCTTTTTCGTACAGATGGAAATCGAATGAAATTATGAATAACGATATTTACCTGATGAACACGCATATATTGTCGCATCGACTTCTGACAATAAATTATATCGTAAAGAAGTTCTGTTGGAATTGAAAAATCCGCAATCAGTTCCTTGAAGCTACTTCGCGCTTCGGGCATTTGTAAGGCCATCGTTTTTGTCGGGTCTTTCTGCTGTTTATTGTCGCAAAATTGAAGCCCGTCGAATACGTTAAGTCGTCCTGGAGCCTGATACGACTGTTTCTTAACACTTTTCAAATAGAAATAAACGAGAAAATTATAAAAATGCTGGCGACGACGTTACTGCAGTACTACTCACCCGAATCGAACTGAAAATGCACGTTTGACACTTTGTTCAAAGCGCGGATTCCAGCAGTTTGTCAGAGGCAAAGTTTTACGGAGCCTGTGTGTCGGTCAAAAATCCATTCGACCGTTTTAATGCAATTTCGAATTTTCAACGAGCGAAACGAGTTCGTGGATTAATCGGTTTATAGAAAAATATCTACTTTAACTTCGGACGTGAAAAAAAACGGCAATTAATGTCCGGTTCAGACTTTATAGCGACCTTTTATAACCCTTAAAATCTTGGTTTTATTCAAGTCATCTTTTTAATTGGATTAAGTTAGTAACAGCCGGTTTAGAGACTTTAACTATTAAAATATACTACAATTATCGAAATGAACCGTGTTTCACGCTAAATTTGTAAATATTTTCGATTTAATTGAGAATTTAGTACCGCGGCATTATACCTACAGGTTCGCTCATCTGAACTTATTTTCAAAACTAATTTTCATATAAATAGTTAGGTAATACTTACCGCAAGATATTTACACCAAAAACTATTAGAATAACTAGCCAAAAACATCTAAAAACTGATTTGTAGATAATACAAAGTTTTCCAAATGGGTTGATTCATAACTAGCGCACCTGGTGTGCACTTTCCTAAGAAAAACTACTAGAAAACATGTGAGCGCTAAACTGCTGGGTAATTCAAAAATATGGCGAAACGGAAGTGAAATTCCAGCGAAGTTTACTGCAATTTAATAGAGTTTAAGAATTTATTTATGATTGAATAAGCGTTGATATAGGAATTTGTTGATAATGTGTAGGGGAAAAAATTATTTTACTGAACTTGGTGGGGCGAGAAGCTGGGAAGGGACCAATGATAGAATGGATTGGGCTGCAGTAAAGAAGAAAAAATAAAACTTCATATTATAATAATTTCTCTTAAACTTAAAGTTTTATGGTGCGAGCTATAACATTATTAATTGCAGGGATGATCCGAGTAAGTAATTAAAACTCATCACTTCCCAGCAGGCAAAGTCAAAAAAAAAAACCACACAAAAGCCACATAACCCACGTATAATAAGAGCACTGTATGTATAATATTTACGGGGATTCTACGAATAACATTTTAGGTGATTATACGTAACATACGTACGTTCTTTGTGCGTACAAAATTCTCTTCACTTCTACGAGTGGTGCAACGTATTTGCTCGTACGTTTTTTTTAGTTTTTGCATTTTACATAGAGAAATGAAGAATATGAAATTTTACTTATAAAGTCCTGACGCTGTACCAGCTGCCAAATTTCGAATCCTTCTGTTCTAAATGTAAGGCAGAAGTGAAAACATACTGCAGTCACGATGGGCTGCAAGCCAATCGTATGATACTCTAGATAGAATACTGAACTACGATTTATGAATTAGAATCTAGAATATAAAAAAAATCTTTGATTAAGATATTGCACCGACAAATCAAATAACGGTGTAAATAACTGACATCATCGAAATATTTCCTTCATACAATCTCAAGCAAAATTAATTTCCCCTGAACTGTCTGTCACATATGACTTTTTCATGTCATCTAATCGACTGTAGCGCCACTTCTGTCTTTTTATAAGCACCGAGTTGTGTGTATCCACGGTAAAAAAACGTCAATTGTAAGTAAAAAATTAAGGAAAAGTGCCGATAATACCAACAAGTTTGTTAGAAATCTTTAGCCGCTATCAAAACGACTAACTCCAAGCCGCTGAAGGTTGCTTAATGGTTTTAATTTGTGCACAACCACATAACCTCCTTTCACGTTACATAATTTTTGACGGCAGATTTCTGGTCCGATTTCCCATTAGATCCTGCCTAATTGAATTTTTCACTCTTCCAGCCTAGAACAATGTCGATCACACTTAGGAGCGCCCGTCTGTTGGCCACCCGTGGAGCACGCCTTGTCCAATCGCGAGGCTACGCCGACGAAATGAAACTTACACTGGCCGCGGCCAACAAAGTCTTCTACGACAACGCCGAAGTACGACAAGTCGATGTGCCATCGTTCAGCGGCAGTTTCGGTATTTTAAGCAAACACGTTCCAACCTTGGGTAAGTGAAGGAGTTACTAGAAGCGTTTTTCGCACAAACTAATCGATTGATTGCAAACAGCTGTCTTGAAGCCAGGAGTCGTTCAGGTCTTCGAATCGGACGGCAACTCAAAGAAGGTTTTCGTATCGAGCGGTACCATCACCGTTAATGACGATTCATCCGTTCAGGTTTTGGCCGAAGAAGCTCACCCCGTTGAAGACTTAGACTTGTCTGAGTGCCGACAACTTCTATCCCAATACCAGCAACAACTTAGTCAGGCTTCGACAGACGAGGTAAGAGCAGACTGACTCTTGGAATTTCGCCGATTCTAATTAAAAAAATTTGCAGGCTCGTGCTGAAGCCGCGATCGCTGTTGAAGTTGCCGAGGCTCTTGTAAAAGCTGCCGAATAAATCGATTTAAGTAGATAAGAAAGCGAAATTGGTTAAAACAGACAAAAATGAATCATAAGAAGTGCAGAGATTCGCAACTAATCGTGTAATGAAATCAAAAAGGATTCAATAAAAGCGTATAATAATTGAATTGTTTGGTGAAACCATTGAGCACTAAAAATTCGCGTGTCTTGCATTTACAGCACCTAATTTGAACAACTCGTTTCCCGAGAATTGCGTAGAATAAATTATCCCTTCTGTTCCGATTTATATTTCAGCCTTTTCAAAATTTAGTTATATTCTGCGGCGTTATTCTCAATCAGGGGTGTGTACGAATTCCTATACGACCACTTCTGGTAGAAGGCAAATCTGAGCTACACTCAGTGTAAAAAAAACAAACGCGTTTGGTCTTTACAGTACCGAGATCTTTTCTTTATGCTGGACTATTCGTAACTGATTTAATCTCGTCATACGCGCACGTAGGAGGAGCGGCGATTCATCGCAGCGCCATGAAGAAAATGAAACAAGTCTGAAAATCCCGCCAGATTTCGAACCATTCTGTTTTCGATGATCTTCCGCCTCGGTTTCTGCCCATGAGACAACACCCACACATTTGTTTTGACTGTGACACTATGAAAATACTGTTTGAATCGCCAGCTCTTGCAATATTGGATCTGATCGTTTTCAGCAAAACGGCTTAACTGCGAAAGTATTCTGCTCCCTCTCCGCGAATTCTGATTTTATCGACAGAAAAATGTGATTCTCAAAAGTGACGTCTCGTACGTTTATGCAATCCGAAGATTCAGAAGGAAAAAAATGAGGGCGTGGTTCTAATCAACCGATCACTTGTACACTTCCCTTATAGTTAAATGGCAGTACAGTCAAAATTGGAGCTAGCTCCGTCATCCTTCGTCCCCAACCTTGATTCATTGACCAGCAGACCTTAAAATTTATAAATCTTTGAAGTGATTTGCTACAGTCATACATTCGCTCTACATGTTCAGTCCCCTCTGCGCCACTTACGCGTTCCTTCTCCAATGCTACGAAGGTTTAAATCAGGTCTTGGATGATATTTCTCCGGTCGGATTTGGGTTGGTAGCCCGTTGTCCAACGCCGAAAGGAAGAGGATAATTGAGAGTCGAGTTCTTGAGGACGGATATTGTTGAAAAATAATGAAAATTGGGTATATGGAAGAAATGATAGACTTGCACGCACACAGTAGGCTACCGAGGCCCCTTTCCTCAATTCCCAACCCTTCACCAGAAAGCAGAAATCGATTAGTTTTCGAAAATAAAACACGGATTTAATCTCAAGTCTGCATTTACGCAAATCGTTTGGCCTACAAAACTGTAGGACACTTTTATATACAATTAACTAAGTTACATTCGCATAGTTCCTCTCGCAAATAAATTAATACGTTTGTGTGTAAAGCGCTACAAATAGTCGGTACAATTTAAATTTACTTATTTTGTATATGATCATTTGTGCAATTTGCCCTGATAAGTTTTTTTTCGATTATCACAAGGTTTTTTCGATATTTTCTTCGTTATAATTAAAAATTGACTACCTAAACAATACAAAGGCATGCAGTCTACTGAAAAGGTTTCTTTTATATTCGTAAAAATGTGATATCGACCTTTTTGTTTATATTTTACATTATTTTTGTAAAGTGTTTTGCTACGTGCAAACTTTGTTACCTCGAATTTTTTGGCGCCGTTCGCAATTCTCGTCTCCGTCCGGTTTTCTTTGTACGATCTCACGATCAGGGTTTCTGGTATTTAACTTTCGACGTGAACACGTCGTAGCCCAAGGAAATCATGTTATCGTAGAGCACTCGGTATCTGTTCGGAAGCAAGTAGAAATTTATGATTTGTGCTGGTGGCCAAATAGCCCACTCGGCCGCGTACAATTTCCACGCTTTGTTCTTAATTTCGGCGAGTATTTCGTCGGACGTCTGATTCTCCAGATAGCCAAGGGTCAGGAAGAACATTGTGATGTAGAGCGGCGAGCATATCAGTTGATCGAGGACGACTTTCTGCAGGACGATCTTGACAGTGCGACCAGGCAGCCGACGATCCAGGACCTTGTACCAATAGTGGCAAATAATACCGACTGTAACGCCCGAAATTGCCATGTGTACCGTTCGCTTCTTGTCCCACTTGTCGATTTCGCCGATGTAGCGTTCGTATTGCTGCTCGAGGACGTCGCCAACCGAGGATAGCGACAGAGAAATTCCAATGTTGGTACAGAGCAGGTACTTTTCGCTAAACGCGGTCTTACGGATTTGTCGGAGTCTCTGGACGGCAGCGCTTCGGCCGAGTCGTTTGAACGCTTCCCGAACCAACGACATCGTCACGGCCGGACGGAATCACTGCAATTAGAGTCAAGGTTAAAAAGGATTTTATGAAATTGCGACATAATTTCTGAGCTTTTGATGATTACCGAACATAACGCAAGTGTCAAAGAAATGTTGAGGTGGTCGTTGAAGGACGCACGTGCTCGGTTGATGTTCTGTCAAAAATTCGCGCGGTCTATTCACAATGGTCTTCGTAATCATTTGATTATTCACAATTTGCCACTTGAGTCGAGTTCCGTGGAAGAATTTCGAAAAATGAAAAATCGTATCGTATGATGCACACTAATTCCGTTTTTTTATTATTATTAAAGTTTCATTACATAATGATTATTTATAAAAAATAAATCCACTACAAAATAAAAAATATTCATAATCTGAGGTTCTTCCGATTTAAAAAAATCTAAACTCAGAGGGTTAATTCCGCCTATGTCCGACTTGGTGGCTGAAATGTGAACTGGAGCTACACGCCTGCTGGCTTCCGCCAGCTGTTGCTTCCTGAGACTTATAAATATATCAGTGTCTTCACAAGTCCGCGACTCCGTTCCTTCGTGTACTGCCGCGTTTCCACTTACGCCTTCATGGGCATTGGATGATGCGTGAAAAAAAGAGTTCTGAAGAATGCATTTCGTAAATATTCCTATTCAATGGATGGAAGACTACATTACTACTACTATATTTTTTCTGGAATGTTGAAGGAATGATTCTCTATACATTTTTCAGAACGCGAAAAAGACACATTCTAATAATCTTGCATAAACTATAATATTACATACAGTACATAATACATTACTCGTATTCCCGCTGGGACTGAACTGAACACCTGCTAGCCCTCACCAGTGCCAAAAACATTCGCGTTAGACATTCGCTTCGATGACGGTTTTTGACGCACATTACAGGAATGTGCTTACAGCACGTATGTGCCGTTTCCACTTACGCCTAGACATTTGCGCTCATCGCACATGCCCTACGTACATGAAGGCGTTAGTGGAAACGCGGCATAAGACTTGTAAAGAAACAAGTCTCCCGAATCGTACGTGTACTGCAACAAGTAAAGAAGGATGTGAAGGGAAAGTGAACCGAAGGTGTGTTTCAGTCAGTAAACCCACCCCACCCCCGAGAATATTTTGACCTCCTTCACAAGCAATCAAAAATATTTTTCCTGGATAAATTTTTTCAAACCAAAAAGGATTATTTTCAATTGATTGCTTACCTGGCATTTATTAAACATAACATTACAAATAAAATATGTAAACAATTAATTTCTTCCGTACCCTCCGCCTTCCTCACTCCCTAGCCGTTCCTAAAGTGTATCGGTAAACTTTAGTCCAATTTTCTTCTTATAGAACGGATTTATCGGGCTCGGTATTAAATTGGGTTTGAGAAGACTTTTCGTTGGCTTTTTTTCCGAATCGTACGGCAATTGAGGCGAACTCATCACCTGCTGAATGTATTCGCTTGGCTTTTGTGCAATATTTCGCTTCAAGACGATCTTTACACGTTTCGGTCCGCTCGAAGTAGACGGAGTCGAAGACGACTGGGCGATATTCTTTAAACTTTGTGCCTTCTTTAGACCTTTACCGAGGAGAATTTTTTTGTTGTTCTTTTTCGGTGTTTTGTCCTTAGCGAACGGATTGAGGACAAGACTCGATGGATTTGATTTATCGTCGGTTAGTTTTTTATTGGCCTTTTTCACTTGAGACTTTCGTGACGGAACGAAATATTCGATTTCACCGTTCTCCAGTGGCTTTTCCCAATCGGATTTCGTTTCGGCAGCAGTTTCAGTGAAACCGTTGGACAAGTTTAGTTTGTTTTCATTTGATTTCGGTGATTTCGGTTTTTTTGATTTCGTGGCGGGAGTAGTTACGGTGGTGTCGTTCTGATTGCCTTCTTGCGACTTATTCTTTTTCAATTTTTCTTTCTTCAGTTTTTTGCTTTTTTTCTGTGGCTTCGACTTCAGAAACATCCCGACGTCTTCTTCGGTCCAGTCCGGAGTGCTGCTTGTGCTCAGTTTCGGCTTCTTACTAGGCAATGCCCTCTCAATCATTTGCTCGAAATTGTGTTCATCGATTCCATCTTCATTTAAATTGATG
This sequence comes from Beris morrisii, assembly GCA_951812415.1. Lineage (NCBI taxonomy): Eukaryota > Metazoa > Arthropoda > Insecta > Diptera > Stratiomyidae > Beris > Beris morrisii. The sequence goes on along the minus strand of OX638310.1, from coordinate 165,149,423 downwards.
CTATTTAGAATTCTCCTTCGTTTCTTTTTATTTAATTGCTTCAGTTTTCTGGTAGTCGCGTGTAGTTCATCCTCAAATTTGTCGAGAGCTTCGATTTTTTCGTCGACTAACGGCCCCAAGGAATGCAAATTTATACGTGGCATTTTCTTAACGCCAAGCGGAAATTCACCGGTGTTATAGACTTTTAATCTGAGATAAATAAATACAAGAAGTAAATAAATATTTCCAAGTAACTTAAGAAATTTACTTTTCCAAAATTTCTCGTATGACTTTTCTGCTTTTTGTGTTTGTAATATCGTTGAGCTGCAACTCATCCAATTCTTTAATTAGAGGCTCAACATCCACGGGAATTTCGGGCATTACAACATCAACACATCCAGCTCGCGGATCTAGAATCTTTTCTTGCGCATTTTCAGTCTCTGGCTCGTCCACTTCTACAATTGAAACATATTTAAAAAAAAAACTTCTTCACGAACTAAACCCAACACTTACCCATTTTATTATCATCGTCCAATTCGCCCTCTTCGTCTTCAACCTTTTCTAAGTCATTAATACTTTCCGTTGGAAACCCCAGTTCCTTCCAAGCATTAAACTTTTCGGAATACTCTCGGCCCTTATCGCTTTGCCACATCAAATGATAAAATATATTGCGACGCACATGTGATAATAATTTATAGTCCTTTTGTGTAGCCAAGAATTGCACGAACGGTTTGACTAAAATCACTACAGCACTTTTCGATATATTTCCATCAGAAACTTTTGCCAATTCTTCGAGGTAAATATCGATGACGTGCATAGTTACACCGATAGCTTCACGATATGATAAAATAGTTGCTGTAAGTTGCCTATTGAAAATTCTCAGGATTTTCGATTTCCATTTTACATCTTTCAGTACTTGGAACATGTGACGAAGCATTCGACGGATCAGCTAGAAGAGAAAATTGAATTTTGAGCAAACGTTTTTCATGTTATGGACTTTAAAGTTACCATTAAAAATTTATCAATTCTCCATTGATCGATTCCAAACCATTCCAAGCGCATGGTCGTCAAGAATGCTCCGAAGAATTGAGCACTGATTTCTGCATTTCCAAAGCAATCAAGAAGTGAACCGAGATCTTCGGCCAAACTTTCTTGGATTAAGGGCTTATCCGACATCCACATGCAGTAGAATAGACCCTTCCATATACGAAGGAAATCGTCATCTGTACAGGCTGCAAGGAAATATTAAACTCAAAAATTACATAGGGAATTTAATGGAAAGAATAATTACTTAATATTTATATGGAGCTCAGTAACTAACATACGATAGGAGGCTAAATATCTCCTGAATTGAGCCGTAAGGAATTAAAAGGAAATTCGATAGGAGATGAAAGTGAACGAAAAATTATTGACTGGTTTGATATCGAATGTGGCGATGCATTAAACAAGAAAACAATCGTCTGAGGTCATTATAGGCTTTAAAAAAAATGTTTTGAAAATATTGAAAGTTAGGAGAACATTTCATAGATCAATTTTATTTTTCGAAACCTTGGGAACTTTTCAAATCTGGTTTTCAAGCTCACTGGGTAATGCCTTCAGGAACAGAAGTGAGAAGGCAAGTTCAATCGCTGTAAGATATAGAATGAAGCATCAGTAAGAAAGCAAGTAGCTTGTTGTTATGGTCGGAGTGAACAAGACGACAAGTTGAAAACCAGAAAAAAATTATACGCAACCTATACTTACAGTAAGAGAGAATCGGAAAAAAGAACTCTACTTAAGGACCAAGTTTTTATAGGAATCAGAATTGTGAGCATAGTCCTAAATTAGCTACTTGAATGCCGGCAAAACCGCAAGACAGTCAGATTCAGATTCTTACGCCAGAGTTACGAAACCTCGTTTAATCGAGAAAAGTATTTGTGACGGAACGGATTTTTACAAAAGGCACAAATTGGCCCGACCTAAAAAACATTGAAAATCTATAGGCACATTTAAAACTGGCTTCAAGGAACTGTTGTGTTTATTGGTGGGCATGAGGGGTACTGTTGCTTGCTCGTGGTCTTGTCCAGCGAGCAGTACCTGTTTCCTGAGTGTTGGATCAACTCTTTCTTCGTGGACTTCCTGAAGTTGATCCACCGCGTAGAGAAATTTTCTAAGTGTCCAAATAGCTCAAGGATGCAATTAAGCCCGTCTCAGAGACCATTTGGGATCACTTTGAATTAGTTGCTGAAAATAATAAGAAGGTTTTAGTTACCTTAAAAAACAAAAAAGAACTCTTTCAATAAGTTGATTAATGTGTTGTTTAGTGGTTGAAAAATACTAAGATACTAAGAGTTTACTGCTAGTTACAACTAAACTTATATATTAAAAAAGTGCCGAATGATACGGAATTGAGTATTGTGTTCCACTTTGGGAAACTACTCAATTCTATGTCACTCGGCCAATATTGTCGAGATCCGGATCTAGGTCTTGGCCTCGATCACACATTGCATAACTATGCATGAAGTTCCAAACAATCGTATTTTGTTTTTAACTTCGACCTCGAAATCCAAGCATTTGAATAAGATAAGGGAATAGGGATGCTGCTACAGTGCTAGGCACAACAGAACCAAGATCAATGAATCGAAAGTCGCTGATCGAACGTGTAACGGAAGAAGGGCATCGTACAGACAGCGATGACCTTAGGCATGTTCCCTCAGGTTGGGGGTTGAGCGAAGAGCTAGCACGCATCCATTGAAAACATAGAAATTTATATAACCTAGAATCGGACGGAGTTAACGCCAACGACTTTCACAACGAAATATAACGAGTTGTATAACCTCTCTGCCAAACCGGCAGCATCAATTCTCGTAAAACTCCGAAAATCGCTAGTTGGACACGTCGAAAATATGCGTGACAATTAAAACTAAACTCATGACACAAATAAGAAAAAATGAACCAAACCTCTTCATTTCATTTGCTCTAAATTTTTATGTTTGGTGTTGGATTCAAATTGTGTTCATTTCTAAATTCTGGGACAATCTTTAAAAGATTTACGAGTTTCCCTGATTATTCCAGGTTCAACAAGTTCCCAGATTTTTCCATGTTTTGTTGACACCTTGTGAGTAGGCAGAAGTGTTTGGTTTGTTGCTTTTAATGGCATTTTAGACGATCACTTCGAAGGTACATGCATGAGACCACGAGCAGAAGTTCTAACAAAAGTACATTAGTCTCGTAAGTAGGTCCAAAAAATTACTAAACATATTGTAAATGTTTTAAAAACGGAGAAGAATTGAAAAAACGATGTGAGATGAAAAAAATAAGAAATATTCTTTTAGCCAAGTGCTCCAAAAATTTGCTTTCTACTTTTTGTTTTCATCAGAGCAAAAGTACCGAAGGATTTGGTATCATTGAAAGCCTCCAATTCGGCTTATCGCGGGCCTTTAATACTAATCTAAAAACAAAAATCATTTGAATTTCTACTCCAGAAACATATCAAATTTTACTGGAGCCGGTTTCGATCCGAACCAAAATGCAAAAACTTACGTGACGAACTGTTCGCCCGAATGTTCAGCCATTTTCTCAACTTCTTCAGCTGCTTGGTGCGCTGTCGTAAATCGTTACTGGCTAGGGATTTTACCATTTTTATTTCCTGCGCGATCAGATACACTTCCCGTGGCACTTTCTTAACATTTTCACCGTCATCGTCACTCACGTCCGTATTATTCACGAAGGTTTTCGAAACCATATTTACGTAGCGATCGATCGAATCAAAACGCACGTGTCAAAGAGAATCGGTGCTCGGTGGACGCGAACCGTCAAAAAATTTATGTCTTCTTCTTATTCTTAGTTGAAAGAAAGGAGATTTGTGGGGAGAAAAGTTGATGCTGCAGATTTTGTCAATGAAACAGCTGGTCACTGTTTGAAAAGCTCTGTTTGCTTTTTAAACGTCAAGAATGCTGCTAAAATCTTTTGCAAATCTCCTCCAAGGTAAATTTATTATTTTCTTATTTTTAGAATTGATTAATAAAATTCACTTTCAGGAGCAAGTGTAAAACCTCTAGTAAGTATACAGTGTGCCGGTCTAAAGTACTTTGCACCGCCCATCAACTATGATCGTGAGTTTCTATCGTCCGGGAATGTTAAAATTTTTATCAAAACCGCTTTAATTTCAGACGTTGAATTCACCGACCGACCGAAACTTCGAATGTTGGAAAAGGTTCCGCAGCATCCGCCAAATCTCCGACCGCCCAAGATGCAGAAGAAGCTGCGTTTCATGCGAGGACCGGAACTCGTGCACAACACTCTTCTGCACCGACAGTACGGCATCGTAGCGACTTGTGGCGGTCGCATGCGCTGGGGTCACATGGAAATGTTGCGTTTAACCATCGGACGAAAAATGGACGTTAGTCGAATGTTTACAATTTGGCGTATTCAGGCACCGTGGCAACCAATCACGAAAAAAGGTCAAGGACAGCGAATGGGCGGCGGTAAAGGTGCCATCGATCATTACGTGACACCCGTAAAAGCGGGTCGAATTATTCTTGAGATTGCCGGTCGCTGCGAATTTGCAGAAGTCAAGCCGTTCCTCGATGATGTTGCGGCCAAGCTGCCGTTTAAAGCGATGTCCATCTCACAGGATATGATGGACGCGATGAAAGCGGACGAGGAGCGAAAGGAACGGGAGAATTTGAACCCGTATACGATGAAGTATGTTATACAGAATAATTTAAGCGGTTGCCATAAATGGTTGTCGCCAGTCGATTACAAATGGTTTGGCAAATACAATTAGAATCGGATGTAGGTAATAAATAAATGTTTTGTTGTATTACATATTTGTTTGGAAGTTGCCGTGCCCTCGTGTTTCCAACAATCGGCATTTCAATCGAGACCGATAAAATTTTTAGCGGACTGTAGTCATGGCTGTGGTAGGGTGGGCTAGGCGGGACACCCATCGAATTGCGAAGTCTCACAGCATAACTAACTCTAACATATCCAAGATTTTCAATCTCTAAGTCAGCGTGAATTTACCGTGCATATTTAGTACTAAATCAAATCGAAACAGTTCACTTTCAAAAATTTAAATTATAACTTTATCGTAAATTGGAAAGACACAAAACTTTGCATCGCATACGTGAACGATATAAAAAATAAATAAATCGCAAAAATTAGTTTACTGGAACGAACTGAATAAGTCGTTTAACACGCCGAAGCAATGCTTCCGTGAATCCTTTATCAGTAGCGGCTTGTGATTGTGTCGTAGCAACAAGTTGCTTACAAAACGTCTCGTTAAAAATCAATACTAATGTCTTCTTCAAAGCGCTTACATCTTCAGTTGTTATTTTCCATCCAGCTTCAGTCGGCGACGAAATAAAAGCTATAAATAAAAAAAAAATTTATTTTAGTCAATCCAATGAAAGATGTAAGGATTTTCTTAGATTGATGCTCACTTTCGTTATTAAATGTGCTGATCGTGCTGGTGAATTGCAACGTATTGACCGGTATGGCGCGTAACATGTAAAAATCTAAATGCGACCATAACAAGTAGAGACACTGTTCGGTTACGAAGGTGCAATGTTTCAGTTCGTTGTTTTTATTGGTTAAGCGTTCTGTTAAACTCATGTACTGGATATGGGCTGCGTTTTTTTAAACAACATTAAATCAATCAATTGAATTAAAATTAAATTCGATGCTGTACCTGTCGTATCTAGGGTTGTGCTCGGCAATGACGACCGTTGATTGATTAGTCCATCGTAGGCTGCCTTCTCTCGACTGTAATATTCAACGCTATTTTTTAATTGTGAAACAATTATCCCGAGGCTTGGCGACATTTCCAAGGTGCTGCCCTTTAAATCAGAACTAAGAAAACAAAAATAAAACTCTCAGTTGAAAAATATGTTGGCAAACAATGGGTTAAAATACCGTTGAACGGAATCGTTAATACTTGGCGAGAAGAGAACACCATTGGTGCGATGATCGGCGGAATGATTTGCAACTGAGTTTCGGCAGTAAAGTGAGATATTTGATGCAATTTCTAAAAAGTATTTTATATGGAGAGCCTTGTTTTTGTCCGTGGGATCATATCTGAAAAATAACACAATTTCACACTGTATGCAAAAATAGCATAAAGGACTCGCTTACGTTATATTCTCGGGTTTGAACATTTCTTTCAAAGTAGCCACACTTATAATGAATCGCGGCAGAAGCGACAACATCAGTTTTTGTAAACGATACAAATGAACGCCCAAATCTTGATTTGTATTTGGCTCTAGCAGATTAGAAAATTCCTTTGGAGAAAAAAAAATTAAAACCCGCCGAACCAATTTCATTTAATGTCTAGACTTACTTGATTCGAACTTCTTGCAATCAAGCCGGTTATGGCGGATAGTTCCTGCAACAATCCTAAATGCAGAAACGGTGTACCAGCACGCAATACTATCTCAATCATATCACCGTGTGATAATAAAAAGTGCATTACTTGTGTTATGGCCGAATGATTTTCCGGACCAAATGTCGAGAGGACAACATCGCATAGATTCAGGGCCGGGAATAGAATCTGCTGATATCGGGCATCGATTGGCGGCACAAATGAATCGAAGTTAGAATGACGTGTATAGCTATTAACTTGAAAGTCTGGATGTAAGTCGAATACTCGCATTCCCGATAATACGCCCAATGCTCGCTGCTCCAACAAAAGCTCCGCACCGATATACGAACTCGAGACACGACTTAACATTGCCATTTTCGATTCGTAAACGTAAAGTGCTCGAAGATTGTCCGGAACGCTTTTCAGAACACGACACAAACTATCGTCCGATTTCATAAGGCTATCGATTAAATGCGAGAGATAGCCGCGTTTTGCAATGAAATTAATGAAGCCAGTCATCGAGTCCATGTCGAGAAGCATATCGACACAAGATAATGCTAACATTTTACAAATGTCGTGACCGCCTGTGCAATCGTGACATAAAATATCAATCAATTTATCGCCGTACGATGTGAAGACTTCGATTGCCATTTGCGTTTGATTGATTTCGCTGTCGCCGTCACTGAAAGTTCGCATCATTGATCGATCGAGACGAGAAACATAGCTGTGAAATCAAGTCGTAAATTTTACTCGTCTTCAAAATATGCCACAATAGACTTACTGTTCATCCTCGATGTGCAAATCTTTGTCAACTGAATTTCCTTTAACAATGTTCATGAAATTAAGCAACGAAGCGTACAAGTTTATTCTCAATTTTTGCGATGCTGCACCGCTTACAATGATCCAATCGACTATACTTTTAAGGATATACTTCAGACTGAGGGTATTCGACTTTGGTGAGCTGCCGAACGGTTTTCCATTCATCGAAGCTAAGGCTGTTGATATTTGATTTCCACCGCTTAGATTATTATCTGTAGACATGGAGGTAGCAATAATACAAAACTACAGAACCGTTTCTAATCAAATCTTACCTGAACTAATTTGTTGCGATGTATTCTTAGCATAGCAGTACCTCAAGTTAACCAAAAGTAAAAGAATCGAAGACGAGGCTAAATTCGCCAGCTCCATCATAACTTGAACGGGAACTACCTAGACACCGTGAAAATCGAAATATAAAAACATGCACAAGATAAAAAACAAATGTTACAACTCCTTACCTTGCTCAAAAGACCCTGTAATATTTCCAACAACAATTCCTGTTTTGTCTCGAACGACATGGCAAACGGAGGCGAAACGCTGAATAGAACTTCGGTTAATTGTCCCCAAGCGTCCATAAATTTCACGGTGGCCGCACATTTATTCTTCTGCGAATTGACTTTTAATGCAAATACCAAAACTGATTCGATTTCTTGCAAAATAAGTTGCCGTTGTCCACTTGCAATTGTGCTCTGGACTGTGTTAAGTTCATCTCGCAAGATATCATGAAGTTTTTTAATGTTAATCAAACGTGGTCCGTTTCCTTCTCGAATTTCGCAATCCTGGCCAAATTTAAGTGTAGACGAGAGATTCATTTTAGTACCAGTTGCCCATGACTAGACAACATTAAAAAAAAATAAAAATCTGTACCTGCAAGAGTTGTCCGGTCAAACTGTTGTCAAAGAAATCCCATTTCGGTTGAGGTAGAGATTTAATTTCAAACTCTAAACAATCCAAGAGGTGACATATTAGCAAACGAGTCCCTTGATCGGCGCTTTTCTTTCCAATTGTCGTGTCTCCGATTGTAATATTCGTTGCATGCGAATAGTAATGACTAAGTTCTAGCGGTATGTTCTCCTGCGTAGTGTTCTGAAGGACGCCTTTAAGTATTCAAAAAAAAAAACAATCAATTTCAAAAGTAGTAAATCGTACTATGTTCCGACGTACCCAATAAAATCTTACACAAATGCGCAAATTGACTGACTTGATTATTAGCTGCCGTGATTTTCAACTCAATCGCAATACATTTCAACAGCGAACTCATTTGATTCAAAATTTGCGCACTGTCGTAGTTTGTGAACGGAAGTGCCGAGATATGACGACACAAAAAATCACTGCAAGCTCGCAGAAACCGAAGAACTACTTCTGACGTTCGAGGATTGAAACAAAGCGAATATAACAGACCGTAGGCTCGATCAATTAGGCGTTCATGTGCTGCATCTCTATCAGCTTCTAATTTAACCAACTGAAAAAAACGTTCGAAATTGTTTTGTAAGCATTACATCAAGGGTTTAATATTTCATACTTCCAAATTGTTGTCGAGCAGCGAAACTAATGATTTAGTACACGTGCTTGGGAAATCCAAAATTCCCGGATGTTGAAGTTGAGTGGCACGAATGTCTTTTGTAATGTCAAAGCCAAGCAAATAATGTGCCAAGTTCGGAGCGGGCTGTTGTAGATTTTCTTGTAAAAGATCAATGATTGCTTCCTGGGGACGAAAAACTCGAATTAGCCGAAATTACGCTCCCTATCCCGGGACATACCTTTATGCTCAGCTCAACTTCATCGTCGAACAGTTCTTCGGTATTTTCACTTGTCTGCGTTGCCAGTTCGCCCTCAAGACATTCAACAAAGCCGTGACGAATTTCATTTTGAATTCGATCGGTTAAAGTAAATATTCCCAAAAGTTGCGTACTAACATTCGGTTGTCGCGCGACAATATTCAAAATCTTAACGCCAAGCAATGCATGCGATGGCAGCCAACTATTGTACGTAACAAATTTCGTCGTATTCAAAACATGATCAGGCTTACCACTGCGCGGATTCAAATCCAATATGAGCTTATTCAAGCCGGACAAGAGAGTTGCAGAATTCGCAACAGATTTCGCATTAAAGTACAAATCCTGTGCACTCAAACACTTCTCGATAATGTTCAGACAATGCAGGGCGCATTCTTCCATTTTAACTTTCCCCGCAAACGGTGCATAGATATCCAAATGGCTGCAAGCTTCGTCGATTATGTGCAGAATAAGCCGTAAGGTCTCGGATTTTGTATTCATTTGAAGCATGATGTGAAAGCCGGGTGGTGAGTTTTCATCTTTGTTTTGAATAAAATCGAGTGGATTTACTTCGTAGGTTTTAACGTAAAAATAGAGCAATTTAAGGCATTTCTCTCCGACTTCCCACTTTTCGGCGGGGTTTTTGTAGTTTCTACAAAAGGCGAAATTCCATAAGATTGTGACTGATAAACGAATTACTTTAATACGCTTGGTACCTGTTGTAAAATCGTAAGAAGATATTATCGATTACAAACGTCAAGTATGGATCGAGTCCAGGCTTTCTAGGCCCGCCCCCTAAATTCTTAGGGACTGCAGTCGACGACAGCGTGTATAAAAAGTCTAATATTGCCTGGGTTAGTGGGTACATTTCATTCCGGCTTTCGTTCTGTTCAATTTCCGACTCCAAGCCACGAACAGCTGAAAGAAAAATAAAAAATATGCTACAAATTCACGCTTAGCAACTGGGAAAAAATTACTTACTATATGCACTAGTTGTTGGCACCGTCATTATAATTTGCGACGCCTCAATATTATTCCACAATTGAATAGCAGTGTCCTTTGACTTTCCCAAAGCGGACAACGTTAAAAGCAAGTCCGCCTTCAGCGATATTGGAACGGAGCAACCAAGCAGACCGAGCAACGTATGCAAAGGTGCCCAGCTGGGATGTTCGCATAGAGCGATTCGTGCTACTTCATCGTGTGATGCAACAGCTCTTATAATACTCAAAACTGAATGTAACCCCGCAATTTCTTGAGGATTTATGCTCCGGTTTAGAACGCGGCTCTTGTAAATTGTATCACTGACAGGATGCTGTTCTTGTCGCAAATTTCTAAAAAATTCAACCGTTATTTCAGCTAGAAAAATATGTTCGTAAAGCAGAAAACTTACGCATAATATCTAGCCAACGATCCAAAGAAATGATCCCAAGACAATGTAGTGCTGCCCGATACACCCGAGCCCTGTTTCAATAAATTGAATGTATTCCGGGCCGATTGTTCGCAACTAGACAATCCGCCGAGCATTTTCAAGTACGGAATCAGAAGCATTGGAGGCAGAAGCTCGCCGGCCAATCTGATAAATTTAAACAATGAAACCGATCGAGTTGTAGTTTTTGCATAATTTGACGGGATATCCATTGGTCCCCAATACTCCAAACACAAACATAAATTCAATTTATCACCACCGTACAGTTTACCGACGGCCAACATTAAGGCTTCGAAATTTCGGCATAAGTTTGATGGCGAGTCTAAGCCTTGTTGTGCGAAACATTGAACTGTCCGTGCAGTTTCATCGGCTCGTGCTCGAAGTTCTGTTACCTAACAAAATAAAAAATACTTCTGTGAAATATTACACGACTAGGGCGTAAAATTTACAATACCTTTGAATGCATCAAATCAATGAAATCGGTAAACAAAATATGAATTCGCCGATAGAAAAATTCAGTCTTGAAAATAATCTCGCTTTCCAGTAGGACGTAGTGCATAAAATCGAAAACTTGCAACTGAATAGCTTCGTCAACCAACTGTTCGTCCTGATCGATAATACGCGACGAGTTCAACTGAAGATTTTGTGGTGCCTGTCTTAAAGTTGCCATCGATAGTCCGAATGCAAACAAGACAATCGATTTCAATTCATCACATTCCCATGGCACATGAATAGCTTCGAAGATGCTTTGCGCGTAACTTTGTTCTTTTATAATCGGCAAACATTGCACTATATCTTCACCGTCTTCGTGGCGCTGTAAAACACTGGTATCGAATCCGTAGAGTAGCGCCATTAACAGTGTCATTGTTATATCATCGATACCGCCACGTGATTCCGTTGGTTTGTATTTCGCCAGGTGCTCAGTCAATTTTATGGTTGTTTCTTTTGTTAGACCACATTGTGCGGACCAGTTGAAAAGCGCAGTAGCCAAAGCTAACTTGATGTCTTCGAATAGGTCTAGGACTTGACGATGGTGTTTCGGAGGTCCGAGTCCTCTGTTCGATGTGAGAATTTCGACCTGGAAATTTTTAATTAGTAAAGATTTGCTTCATTTTGGAAAATCACCTCTTTCGATATGTCGAGCTCTTCCAACAGGTCGATTATTTTATTTAAAATGTTCGAGTCTTCGACAAGATTCTCCATGTACGCCGAAATGAATTGTGTGATCTGTAAATCATTTTTTATAATTAAATATTTGTTTGCAAGACGAATTAAATTGTAGGTTTTTGCTCTCTTAAGAAACATAGGAACTAGAGAAATAAGCTTTTCGTTTAAATACGATTTCAGTGGAAGCGGGTTGGGCGATAGGCCAAGACCCGATTTGACCTCTACTACCATAACGATGAATAATGGCGGAAAAGGGGGATGCACTAAGGCTAAGACTGATGGACGAAGAATACTTCCAGAAGAGTAGGAAACAGAAAATGCATTTTGTTCTCGTAAGAGGTCCGTTCTTCACTCTAGTTCACTTAACCTAAATTGTTCTACTGTGGTCCCCAACAGCCTAATTAAGTGACTGCGATCCAGGAGTGATCAAAATACATTTTCATTTTTTAGGGCAAATAGTACACCCTGTAGGTGTGTTCGTCACAGAGGGACGTTAAATAGACCCAGTGCATTTTTTTGATGAGATTTGAGAATGAGTTATTTGTAGAACAAAACATTGTTGCTTTTAGATGGCCCCAGCCATAACTAATCGTGGTTTGAATCATAAAAAAACAACTAACTTACCTCAGCATGGGCATCAGTACACCAGGAAATACCACTTCGAGCTTGAAAAAGATCTCTCAAGGAGCAGGCCAAAGCTTTCCGCCCGTCATAGTACAACAGCACGGCCACCAAACCTCTGGGTATTCCTAAAACACAGAGTAAAAATCATTAGCACAAACCCCAGCAACATTACCACATATGTATATTCAAACACCAACCCGGATAATGGGGCATCTGTTGTTGGGCGGTACACAACAATTCCAACGCCGTGTACTCGTTCAAGTCGTACATGTCCGACAGGATGATGCTTTCGTCGACCAAATCTTTGGAAAGGACCGTGTGACCGAGACCAGGCAGATTAATTCCTTCGGTAATACCTTGCCGGATTTGTGCTCGACTTTTTGCATTTTTTGGCTGAAATCGAAATGTAATTACCACATAATTCGTCTCGTTTTCAAAGTGACACGATTTTGCCTACCGGATTTCGTAAAATCGTCGAGAAGTTCTGCTTGTGCTTTCGAAGAGCGGCTTCCAGTTGCGACAGTGACGATTTGTTCGAGTGGATCAAGGATTTTTCGATTACACTGTGCAAGTGCTTGTATGGCGTCCACATGTCTTCGGGCGATCCTGAAAAACGGAAACTATTTTAAGGACGAGATTTTCTTAGATTTCCGAGGAAACAAATAAATTGGCGCGATGTAATAGACATAACCTGAAATTAATTCAGGTTAGTGATTAACATTTTTTCTTCCTAAATTTCGAAACGCAATCGGTTTCTTACCTTCACACATGATTGTTGTATTATTTGCTAATTGCGTAAACAAATTAAAAAGACCGCACAATTTCACTGGTTCCGGATATTTCAAAAACCGCGGCTCAACCGGTGATGTCCTTGTTTGTTGTAAAATACCTCAAAAATCGGTCCAACAACGGTTCTATAGCACTGCACAAACTATCTACACGGATTAGACCCTATTTCCGGTATTTTCGACACGCGAATCCCTTATATTTCAGTGCTTTTCAAAAAAAGTTACGAACTTCACGAGAGCCGGTGTTTACCATTTGCATTGCATGGACCATGGAGTGGAATGTGGAATGTGTCGAATTCGAGACGAAAAAACAGTTTTGATTGAAATGAATTGCTGAATTGAAAGACAATTCGAATCAATTCAGCCAACAGTCAAATGTGGTTTGAGGCTAAGCTAGAGAGCGTTATTATATGTTGCACAGTGAAATTTTTTAAATGAAGGTAATTTTTCAGATTTTTACCAAAATTATAAGATTTTATTGATTGCTTTATTGATGTTGAATATAAACCATCTCAATCCAGCAGGGCGGTCGTTAAAAAATTATAAGGGCGTCATTTGAGTCCTTCCAACGTTTACATTTCTAGGCAGTTGCCTGCGGGGATTGCCTGGTGCGGGTACTTCGGAGGAAGATACACCCAGGAAGTCTTTTATCGTCCGTTCACTCGAAATGAGCAGCTTGTTACAACTTTTGGGGTTTTATCTGGTTGGATGATGCCGGATCGGTGACAGTCGGCACAACTCAGTATTGTATCGAATTTGTCAGTCTGATTCTTCCTTTATCAGTCCCATGATTCGCTGTGGTATTCTTCGTTCAAATCCATCTTCAAATTTTTGAGACGCCGGTGATAGTGTCCTAAGAGGCGCAGTTACTAAGCACGGTAGCCATGGCAGCGTTGCCACATTGCTACTTTTGTATCAAAAATGTTACTTTTGCATCCACATTTCTTGATTTGCTACTTATGCTCCTGAAAATTTCAAACTCTCTAATTTTGCTACTATTCAACTTTTTCACTATTTCCACAAGGAAATTAATTTCTCTCTTCGATATTGAAAAATGTTGGGGATATATTTCAACATTAAAAAATGTAAATAACAAACAAATGCTGACCTTTTTGATTTTGTTTCTTTAATTATTTGCCTACCTCATAGTTCTGCTGCAGCAGAAAGTTTTCTCAGAGCTCAAACTCATAAAAAATTAACAGATACAATATCGATACTTTTGAAGCAATTACGTTTGAAAAACAAATTAAAACTTATTATTATTTATTATTTATTTTACGTATAAAATTAATTGCGTTTTTTTATATTTTGTGCTATGAAATGTATTTATTTTTTTCAAATAAAAAATTTTGCTACTCTATGCTACCCTTTTAAAATTTTATTTGCTACTTTTTCACGACCCCGCGGCAACACTGAGCCATGGGCTCATCGCTCGTAGACTAAATAAATTATATTTGAAGCGGTAACAGTAGCAGTAACTAAAGAATTTTGCTAGTTGTTAAAATTTGTGTATAATTAAGTTTTAAAATTTAGTATATAAAAAATTTAGTGTATAAAAAAACTTGTATAATATGAATGCTGAGCACCTTAATAAAAAAAGGCTCACTCCTTAAATAAATAATCCGTCACATCTAAAATTGTATTCCTTTTATCACAGTCCAATATCCAACTATACGATAAAACCTTCAATCTGCTTCCGTACTTGTTGCTGAAATTTAAATGCATCCAATCACTGAACACGATCGAATCGATATTTGCCCGATCGATAAAAACATATCCCATTTTTTGGACATTTTTCAACTCGTCGCTGGTCATATTGCATCCGCCTTTCGATTGAAATATAAGCCTTGCAATAATTAAAATATTCGGTAGGTTTTCGATGTTGGGTGCATAAAAGCAACCGTTCATCATCCGAAAAATATTTTTTATTTCACTCTCGTCGAAAAGTAGATTTTCCAGATCAATTAGTTCGCGATCGAGAAGTTTCGGTAGATTCTGGAAAGAAATGCGAAAATTTATTTCAGAGCGAGAAGGGAAATTCATTTATGTTTTATAACTCACATCAGCATTTAGAGACTTCATTATCATTTCCAATTCGTTGGCATCAACTGCGTCCGTATACGAATCGCCGTATTTATCGTAACAAATTTTAAATTCTTCCTCCATATCGGGCGTCATGCACAGCATATCACGCGGCTTAGGCTGAGCTAAACTAGTCGAATACTGTTCGTTGCCAAACGATCGTATCATCCAATCGATCGATACAATATTATAGAGTCCAGTCGTAATCAAACGTTGTACGCGTCCCGTTCGATCGCCGGCAATGCAAATACACTTCTCCGAATCTAGAGATGGATTTTCAACAATTTTTCCGCCATATCTTACTGCCATTGCTTTCAGCTGACCGATAGTTGGTTTACCGTGTGATGTGCTCAGTATGCAAAATTGTAGGCCATCACAGATATCACATATTTTAGTCACCTACAATCAAAAATTCGGTTATAAGAACAATTCGAAATTCTATCGTTCAGCTTCCACACATCACTCGCCCTAAAAACCGACGCATAGGGATTGTTGTTTGAGATGAGTTTCTTTACTGGCGATAGTTTCAATCTTTTCGCTAATAAAAGATCAGCGGCTTCTAAACTTCTTTTATTAATTTTAGCGACACCAGAGACATTCTAGAAAATTAAAAAAAAAACCTTAACAAAAAATCAAACCAAATTAAAATTTACATACCTTATACAATGATTCGAATTCTCCAAAAGTCATAGAATCATACCACGGCTTATCATATCGAATGGCTTCGATGCGAGGAAATCTTAACGTATACGGTGTCCGAAATGATGAACTTTCCGTTAGTTCGGTAGCTTTTATTTGAAGTACCGTCGACTTGGTTGGATCGATCCAGAAGTCAGGCACATCAGAACCCCACTCGATACAACTAGGCGCTTCAATGTTGTTTTTATTCCGCTTGTTTACGTCAATGCAATGCGGTTTTAAACTTTCATTTAATTTCTGTCGCTCTGCATTCGAGAGTCCCTGACCAACCTTCGCAACAGAATAAAATAACGGACTGTCTGTAAAATGCAATGAAATTATAAAACACTGTTAAGTCGACCATAGCACACTCACTGTCATCTTCGGTAGTTTTCTTATAGACACCCAGTTCGTAGCTATCAATGTACGAACGTGTTCGGTTGAAATAGCCGCCAATAATTAATAGGTCAAACTCTTTTGTTAATCCCCTAATGTACTGAAATTAAAGCAACAATTATCTGTTTCCGATCAGTATTCGATCTACTTACGTCCGGCTTAATTTTATACCATCCCCCTTTTCGAACGCCAGGCTTGTACACAGAATTCTGTACTTTAATAACGACACCCTCTTCTTTAGTGTCTAATGCCTCTTTGAAGTGCTTAATAAATTCCTCCTTATTTCGGATTTTCGTCCGTTTACACAGCATCAAGACGCCCGGCTGCTCCTTTAAAATTTTCTCCAGCAGTGTAACTCTCTCAACGTACGGCTTATCAACATGACTAATACCGTTCAAATAGAGAATATCATAAGCCACGAAGCAAGGTCTTACAGGATCGCCGCTATGCAGTGATTTCACATCGATATTTTCACCCTTAACACGAAAGCCGGCACAAATTTTATCCCACACCATCATTTCACCATCCAAAATCATATTTTGTACATTGATCGTAAACAATTTTGCAATCAACGGCGTTAGATTTCCTTCCGTTACGTTCGAACCGAAATACGATGTGTAATCCTTTCCATTTCGCGAAATAAACTTATACTTTTCGTCGAGAACGTGAATTTGAAATCGTTCACCGTCCATTTTTGTTTCCATGAAGAAAGCGCTTTCGTTTATCATTTCTTCGAATTTTGATAAGTCGAGCTTCTCGCACAACATCGGTCGAATAAACTGATGCGGTTGTACCGCATCGGAAATGTCGATCGATTGACCACTATCGACGCATTCGCAGACTCGTTTAAGATCCGTCGTTCGAGCGTAGCAATCTTTTGCCAACGGATGGTAAAGCGAGAAGATTTTTTGTTCGCCCAGTTCGAGGCGCATTTTTTTCAATATGATTCGAATGAGCCATTTTTGTTCGATTGGTGATGCAACTTCGATAAATTTCGTGAGTTCGACTTCAGTTTCTAAAATTGGTTTTAAGGGGTATCAGAAATAATTGAAAAGAATAAAAGGCATGTACATACTGCGGCGATCATTCTTGGCAATAATATCGAGAAGTTGGTGAATATCAAAGAGGGACAATGTACTGTACTCTTTACGCGACCGGTTTTGCATAACGACATAAACGACATCAGCGTAGTCGCTACAGCCTTTAATGACGGTGGTATGATTGAGTTTCTTGGCATCTTCACCTGGAATAATATCGAATGTGATTGAATGAACCCATTTTTTCAGTTAAGAGCCGTACAGAATGAACGCAATCGCAGTCGGATTGGAATGTCAAAATGTCGCAACGAGATGCAATAAAACGCTGTAAACCGCAAGTAAACGCTGCATGAACACAATGACCGGATTGAGTTCGCAGTTCTACCAGTGTCAATAATCAAAGCAAAATTGATATGGACGCAAGAATCGGTGAATTATTTTTAATGCTCATCGAAATCTGTTTCACGCAATCGCAGTCGGATTGAAGTGTCAAAAAAACGGAGGGGAAAAAACGAGATTCAAATGCATGTGATCGTATGTAGCTAAACAGAATGAACGCTATGGGTCGCAAGTAAGTTCGTAATATTTAGAATGATCGCAAGTGAACGCATCAAAATGTCAAATGTGACATTATCATAACCTAAAATGCACTGTATTATTTAAAGAAGAAAATAATAAAATTGAAAATGAAAGAGATTTCGATGAGCATTAAGAATAATTCATCGATTTTTGAGTCCATATCAATTTCGCTTTGATTATTGACACTGATAGAACGGCGAACTCAATCCGTTCATTGTGTTCATGCAGCGTTTACTTGCGGTTTACAGCGTTTCATTGCACCTCGTTGCGACATTTTGACATTCCAATCCGACTGCGAATGCGTTCATTCTGTACGGCTCTTAACTCAACAAGATGCGGTAGAAAGAAGTATGTAAATAGATCTGTCTGGTATCATGCATAATACAGCATTAATACTCTGCCAGCGGTAGTGGTAGGTTGATACTAGTACCTATTGACTGTAACTATGGGCGAGGTTTTTTATTTGTAACGAGAAGGAAAAGCATCGAAAGCCTAACCCCTAAGTCACAACGGCAACGCAGTCCGAGGCAAACTAGCTGTCAAAAAGTTGAGCGCGGTGTATTTCCATTGTGGTAGTCACAACGAATGTAGACGAAGGCAGCCTTACGAAGCCATCCAAAAATGTTCGTCAACTCTGAACTTTTCCGTAGCCTGTAGTTAACCTCGAAATCGACAAGTGACTTTTTATCTTTAAAACATTGAATCGTTACTTGATATGACCGGACTGAATTAAAATTAGCTTAAAAATCGTTTTTAATTGTTCGCTGCTTCGTATGCACGAATGCGAACGCTTTTTGGAAAATTTGAAATTTATTCAAAACTCAAACTGACGCAGACAGTGAATAGTTATCTGACTTGCTTATTTATTGGCGGCGTCAAGCTGCGTCGCGCTGCCTAATTCTACTTTGTATGTGACTCAAGTATAAGTCAGTGCGGGTCTTTAACCCGCTAAACATCTTCTCAGTCGTACGGATGGATCCTCCCGGAATCGCCGCTAGGTATTTTGTCGGAAGGCCGTCAGAGCATTACTGCTAAAACCATTAGTTATTGTCTGTCTAGTAAATCGTCACATGTACTGCGTCGCGTTGCATGCTTCTCATGCGCTCAAATCTGCGAAGTGCAGTCTGGAAAGCTTGCCATTTGAAAACTGTGTCACAATGTATGACAAGGTCGGAGCTTCTCCGAAAAACTCCGCAACCTCTGTTCGATCAACGCGAACAGTCTTTCTCATACTTGAACGCGAACAGTCTTTCTCATACTTGAAGTGGTGAAGATACTAATTAAAACAGGCATATCGGCAAAATCTTAAATTACCATTTGGCGATAAATTCAATACTTTAATGTACAACTTTGCCATTGTCGTCAACTGGATTCCATAGCTCCCGCGCGCGTTATCTGCACCAGGCAGTAAACACCTCAATACAGGATAAAAGCTGTACTCGCACCCCTAAAATTTATCAGTGAGTAATTTTACCATTTTGTCATCCTATTGAACTTTTCTTACCTTTTCACCACCGTTCTTCGTTTTGAATTCCTGGCTGAACTGTTTAAACGATTCCAAGTATTTTTCGAGGGTGATTTCTTTTTGGCGCGAACCTTTTGCTTTTTGTATTTTCTCCAGCATCCGACAAACTTCACTGAACTTTATTTCAGTAGCAATATCACCCTGTGAACTTATTGCTTATTAGTCAATTGTAGAATAGTTACATTGAATTAAACTCACTTTAGTTTCAGACATTTTACCGCATAAAATGTTTCTGTCTACCCCGTCTTTATGGTGTTGTGAAATTTTTAGTTCATGTCAAAAATCAGCTGTGCTGTGACTCCTGTACTACACCTAGTCGCCACTACACTAACGGCTTCTAATTTTTATTTAGCGCCATCTGTACAGCAATGTATATATAAATTTTTGTGCACGTTTCAATTTAAAGATATTATAAGGTCTGTTCTTTTTGTCGGTGTAGTGTACTCAGTGTACACTTTCTGCCCTAATGCTGTTCTTTTTGTCGGTGTGACGTCAGAGGTTGCTGTTCTTTTTGCTAGTGTAGTGTACTCAGTGTACACTATCTTACACTGGATCTGGAGCCGGTGTAAGATCTTCTTCTTTGCCATCCGTCAGAATTGATGGCTCTATGCAGATAAAATTGACTTTGTGCATTTATGAAAATATTGTTTTGAATGAATAAATGCAAGAATATTGAATGGCAATAAATTTGCATTGATAGAAGTGAAAGAATAAAACAAATAAAAAAGTTCGGAATTTTAGCTGTCATTTTTCTACACTAACCCGTTCTTTTTGCGCGATCTAAACCCTACACTTTCAGTGTAAGTTGTATCCCATTTTCAGTGTAAGTTACACTAAAATGTGAACTTCACCTGGCAAAAAGAACAAACCTATTGCCTTTAAAAAAGAGCACCGAAAACAACAATTAGAGTAATTCATATATCGACCCTTCAAACAATGAGCAGTTCACGCAATATTCACATCACCTGAAAAGAGGGAAAGCAAATAAAATATGCAAAGATAGGCGAAAAATTATAACAAAACTTTCCGCAGTTGTCCGTACTGCCATCTGTATTTTTCAGAATCAATTCTGAAGGTGTCTCGGATACGTGTGGTGATTGTAGTTGAGTAGCGGCCATAGAGTAACCTGGGAGTATTAAATTTGCCACCAATAGAGCGCGCAGTTGAAGTATACAATTTTTTTTCACAGTTGACACTATTGACAGCCAAGAAAGGCAGGCATTCACGTTCTTTCCTTTTTGGCATTTGGGTTTGGAACGAGTGTAAAATATAAACAGAGCGGCTAATTTGTAAAAATAAAAACACCATGAAGTGCGCTGTTAAAGGTTGTACCAACGACCGGGATTGCCGGAAAGGAAAATCGTTTTTCAGGTAAGTACACTACGTAAATAAAATCAAATCAATTTAAGAAAACATTTTAAATTTAACTCAGTCGCTGCTTGTCATCTCCAGTACTTATTTCTCTACGGTTTCAAAGCAGTGAGAATTTATGTAATTGGTCTGACCACAGTGTCGGCGGTAAAAAAAAATTCTTTGGCGCGGACCATGAAATGTACGGAATACAAGAAACTAGAATTAATTAAATAGTCGAAAAAAAATCTTTTTCCAGATTTCCTAAGAATGAAGAAATGAAAAAGATGTGGCTGGATGCAATAAAAGAAACTAACTTGTCCATAAAGACCTCAAGCGTAATTTGTGAGGACCACTTTTTGAAAACGGATATCCTCTTATTTCCCGAAAAACGTTATAAAAAGTTGATAAGCGTAGCAGTTCCTTCTCTTCACATTGATATGGTGAGTAACAATTATATACATTAGGGCTTCTAAGCAATAGCAAACATATTTAAGGATTGTGTAAGAAAGCAGGATGGAATGTACAAAATAAATTAAATCCATGCATTGAAGGGCCAGAAGGAGCGATCTATAAACTATAGAGTTTGTCATTGTCTTTGCAAGGCCATACGTTGCTGAACATAAGGAGTAGGGCAACTGTTTAATTCAAAGGAAATCGAAGAGCATATAAACAACTAAGTTGGGACGATTTCTGATTGGTTGATGTAGGCGGTGCGCGCTTTCATATAACTGCATAGTCGTGGCATTAACTACACAATTCAAATGTCGGCCGACTTAAAGTCCATAGTCTGGGGATGCATTAAGAGCCAAAACTCAGTAACGTGTGGTGAAAAACATAATTGCGACATCATCGACACGTTATTACGACGACGAAGTCCTGTTCTCACTCAATTTCTGAATGTTTCGTCGACCATAAACATTGAAGACCGGTTCTTCATATTCTCAATAGGTAAAGTCCCAGTTGCAATTCCATTTCTCTTGAGCGGCATGGTAAGAATGGTCGTCGCAGTTAAAATTATAGTTTGGCCACGAGATCTCGAATCTCCATTTGCCAAAAAGTCGTTGGAGTTATCAAATTAAATGACGTTGTAATCTAATCGCTTGTTGCCTGTACGACATAATTTGGTTCCAGTTATTAAAACTTCGAGTTATCAACGCTCGAGCTATCGAAGTTGACTTTAAACTAAAATATAATTTACCGTTGGAGGATAGGAAAAAAGTGGTCAAGAACAGATCTTAACAGAAATGAATATTCAGAAGCTTTGCATGAAGTTGTATACGCACTAACACAAGCATCATTAAATGTTAATAATTAACTTAATATTGTTTCAAAGGCTGACACTAAGACCTCGAAGGACATACAATTTGTTAGAGTACAGAGCCTTAGCGAATTTGAACTTATACCTATGCCTATGAAGGTTGGAGAAATTAAAGAAGAACCAGATCCTTTACTTGAACTAGTGACCGAGAATTCTGAAGCCGGTGTAAACAAACAAGTAGGTTTGAAAGGACAATTGCCGTCTGTTAAGTGTTAGCAATAACTTTATAATTTTGTTTACAGATACCGACGATATCATTAATAGAAAGTGATTCCGAAGATATTGTTGAAAGTAAAAGTAATAGCGTGAGTGGACAAAGAGAATAGATCATGCTGTTCAATTATTTAAAATTGTCTTATAATTTTCGACAGAATCAACCGCTGATAATAACATTACTGGACAGTGATTCCGAAGATGATGTAAACACAGACGACAGTAAAATCAATAGCGTAAGGGCACAGAGAGAATAGTTCATGTTCAAATATTTAAAATATTTTTTATTGTCAACAGAATACGTTGTCTGAATCGTTACTGTACGAACCCTGTGATTTCCCACAGAATTCAGTATCAAACATAAAACATATTTTGCCTGGACAAAATGTAAGTATCAATAAAATCAATTATCGAATTTAACGTAACGTTTTTTTTTCAGGTTTCAATATTGAAAGTACCTACGGCCGTGGAGGTACCACCACTATTTTTTACTGAAAATAATCCAAGTCTGAATCAAACAACAAATGCCGAAAATTATACATCAATTACAAAAAAAATACGAACCATTAAGCAAGTTTTCGAAAGCAATGAACCCGATAAAAACGAGGCAGAAGTACTAGCAAAAATTCGTATTCTCCTTAAAGAAAACATAAAGCGGGACAAACTTATTCAAAGTTTAGAACAAAAAGTTGAAAGAAATAAAGAGCAAATGAATCGACTCAATGCAATTTTGAGTAATTTTAAAGACCGGCTTGACTTACCAGAAGTACACGCACGATTAACTCCGGAAAATATTTCAGAATTAACATTTTTACGTCAGTGTCATCTAGTGCAAAATAAAAGTAGAAAGCGGAGTAGAAGAAAAGGAAAGAGTGAGCCCTTAGTTTCTGATAATATCGATAAAAGTACGGAATGTAGTAATAATGCGATAGCAACTGTTGCATCTCAGCCAACAACTATTCCTGATACAAATAATGTTGGTACCGATTTATATGAGGAGGCATTATTTAATGAAATAATTGAAGTTTGTTCGCCAGCGGATGATATTGAATAGCTGCACAACAACTGCAGTTTGATAAGAGTTTTTTCTTTTTAATTTTACTTCTAATAAATTGTTTTAATTTACGTTAAACACATTTTGTAATCTCACGTTTTAGTAGTAGACAGTAATGTTAAGCGATAGACTATAAATTAAATTAGATAATGGCTAACTAACAATCTATTCACGGAAAAATCAACCGGATTGCGTACCATCAACAGAAAACTTAGAATGGATAAACAAATCAAAAACCCGAGTTGGTCCGTGTGCTTTTTTAAGCTGTTGTCGGTTTTTAAGCCGCAAACTCAAGATTTTACGGATTTTATTGGTCGTTCAGTTTTCTTGCTAACACGGTCCTGCTAGCAGAAAAACTAAACGACTGTGTCACGAGTAAGATTCAAAACCAAGAGAAGATAATTGCAATAACTGCATTTTCATGAATAAATCTTCCTATTTCTTGATTGATTTCGAGGGTTTTGCATTATAAAAAATTAAGTAGTTGAGGTACAGGGCAGTGAGTAGGAACTCAAAATACGATCCTGTAAACTACGTTCTCTACATTTTTCGCTCCGTCATCGACATTATCTTTAATATTTAGAGAATTGTTGCTTTGGCCGAACTTACACTTAATTCGTTTTATATCATTAACAATGAAATTGTAAAAGCAAAATATTTTTATTATTTAAGTAAAAAAGAAAACAAATCACAGTATGTACGTATTAACTTCATGGCTGCGTACTGGGAATCGTAACGTACGTCGTTTTTCTATAATGACCAGTTTCCGCCTCAAATAGTACCTGCTGTATTTTGAATTTGGCCAACGATCTCGAATACGAGTCGGGAATCGAGCGCAATTGTGCTTCAACACTTCGACAAAACAACGAGTATTCATCGTCCTCTTGTGCTCGATTCATGTTTCCGCTGTCCTGATATTGTTGTCGATTATGTCCGCTTGTTTCATACGTTTCGGGTCGGTATGGTGCTAGTGTTATTGTTTCTTCTGTTATAGTTGCTGCATCATTACCGCCCGCACCGCTCTCAGCTTGTTGATTATGATTGTCGTCTTGTTGTACAGGGATAGTAAGTTCTTCGGTCGTTAGTATTTCGGTATCGTGCTCGTCATCATCGTCTAATGCCATTGTGATTTCGTGTAGAGTTTCTTGCTTGTACTTTTGTAATGATGTCGATGAATTATTTTCATTTTGATTGAGTTTTGTTGTATCGGCATATTGAACACCGGATTCATCGTAATCTGCTTTAGTTGGCTGGAATCGTATTGTTATTAGTTAAACAAGTACAGTGAAAAAACTGTGGTAACTAGACAAGAATCAACTATACTTTTTATAAATAATAAAAACAAAACAAAAAATATTAGCTAATTTTTTAAATGTAGTAAATTTGTAAAAAGCCAGAGTTGAGAGAATAAAATTGTTGAATTGTTTTTACAAGCGAATGTTACAGTGATTGAATATTGGCAAATCGCAAGATATGAACAAAAATCGATTTGCAAGATTTGATTACATTTCTATAAACTTTATATTAAAATTACAGTCGTAATTATTTTCATAATTTGTGGAAATCTTTTAGATTTTCAACTCTTTCAATTGCTGTACAAACGAAAAAATTTCCGGCAAATACTACAGCTATAAGGACGAACAAGAGCACTCAAAATTTATCTAGCATTGCTCGACCGAATTTAGAGGCTTGCAAAATATAGAATCTCTTGAAGATTGTCGAAATGACGTACTTCTCAGCATCCATAAATCAGTTGTCTTAGCCTGCTATTTCAATTCACTTGTTGTACTCGCTAAGCTGAAGGCGAAAATTTCGTATAACGGAATTTAGTTTCTCTTAATCCCTACACTAAATAAATTGTGCGTTACTGTAATTAAAGGCTGGCCACCAAGTTCAGATCGGTGTCCTTACAAAAACAAAAATTTCACTAAACTTTGTTTCGTTTATTTATTAAAAATTTGTGCCCATTAAATTATCTTTCTTCCTTTTTAACGACGCGAAACCTCAAATTGAGTATGGATTTTTTTTCCGAAGTTATAGAACTTAGTTTTGCTGGGGATAGGTTATTCCCCAGGTATAGGTATAGCCCTGCCACCGAGTAGTGTTCTTAGGAATAACCTAAGGGTGACGAAAACGATCGAAACAAAAATCAGAGCGGTGTTCCCTTTTATCATTAATGATTTTCACAATTCAATTTTGCAAAATTATAAAGTTACACGCCTACGATATAACAACTAAATAGAATTTAACTGAAAAAGTGATCGTTTTATAGAAAACCATAAATAGCCAACTGAAACAGATAGATACCTTTTTAGTCAGCTTCCTGATATTTCCCAACTTTGATTTTTGAAAAGTTCGTTTCTGCAAGACGTGCAAATGAAAACAGGATACGAATTCAGCCACGCCAACTCTCAATTCAAAGAACATAATAAAAGAATACATTTTAATCTCACACTTACCAGGGAACTGCAGCAAACTCGATTTGTTGAAATATCACGTAGAAAACTATCGGCTCGATGAAACCAAAATAATTTCGGTACATAGGCAGGTACATCCTTCGATCTGGAAGCATTAGCACACAAGACGGCCGACAGTTCCCGCTTGTAGGTAGTTCGAATACTTTTGATTTTTAATTTGATATCGTTTGCTGTGAGTGCGGGAATATTCAGTTCGTTTAGCATTTCATCGAAGGCGGCATTTCGTGCTGATTTGTTTTTGTACGCTTCAATGCGTGGATTCCAGAGACATTCGTGTTTTTCGTACATATCGAGAAATTGTAGTGCTCGTATATCGCTCCATTTCGGCATTATATAATTTGTGCGATGCGGACGAGACAGGAACGACTAGTAATGAAAATTTTCATTAAGATTAATTGCACATTTAATTGTAATCGAAACAAGAAATGTAAAATTTGTACAATTTGGAAACTGTTACTACTATTTTACGCGCTTATGTTACCCTTCGCAGGGTGTTGCGAACAGTTTCTGGAGATTACCCCATTGCAGAATACCTCGTTGGTTTTCTCCCCAAACGATTTTTACCAGTCCTCAACTACTGTGTGACCCGCCCGATGTGACATTGGGCAGAAACTCTTCAATTCGCGATTCTAGACACCAGCGCCTTTTTACTTCACGAATTCTGTTCTCTATTGCTAATCATCCTTGCTGGTTCCGATCCAGAGGCTGCTTGAATATGATTTGCTCTTGGTTCTCCAGATATGCCCAATAGCACAAACTGAATTTCGTCTCTGAATCTCAATGCCTATCTTAGAACAGGGCAAAGTGATGATCCTATCAGTTGTACTGAACAGACCTTCCGTTCAATATTCAGTTTTTTTTTTATTTTTCCAGAATGGAAACCATTTTTATGGTGCGAAACTCTAGCACAACCCCAGTAACGCCCCTGCCAACAATGCTTCCAGCGTAGCAACATTTTTGCGCCTTTCACAGTTTGACTATTTAGGATTATCGGTATGCTACTGTACATGTATCGGGTAGTACCAGTCACATAAAGGCGGAATTACTTCTACAGTGGTGATCTTTTAGTAATTAAATGTAGGGACTTCATATCGTGAACGAAGACTACAGGCAAGTCAAAGCCTTCTCGGCAAGGCCAGAAAAACGACTCAGTTGTGTCTAAGACCTTGAAGGGAACAATCCGAGAGTGTAATTACAAAACAAGCAATTATTTAAATTTTTTTCGACGCGTCATCCCATCTGACAAAAACAGTTCGTGCACCATTCGTAAATTTAATTTTTTCTTTTAATGTAGTACCCGCGGGAACCTAAAGATGGGTTTGAATTTGAAAACTTACCGTTGAAATTGAAATGTCCTTTATCGTTTCGATAATTTGCAATAAACAAATTCTTTGCCACCGATTGATCAATTCGTTGAATTCAAGTTGAGACGGTAAACACACGGAAAGTGAAATGTCAATCAATTTGCTGTCTGGCGTGCGTATCGCTTATCTTTCAATGCACAGCCAGTGAATAGGCGATGATGTTCATTCGCTTGTTCATCGTGCTTATTCCGATTTCTGGTCGACAAAAGTAGACAACTGCTTTGCATTTGGCTCATTATTAACAAATTAGGCACATAAAGTAAACACGTACGGATATTGAACAAAGTAAATTTTGTAAATTATTTTAAGAGAATTCTAAAAAATTGAAAACAACTTTGGAAAATTTGACATTTGGTTTTATCATAGACTCAACCCACAATTGTTCATTTTTGAATGAAATGATTTTGAAAAGCATCATTAATATTCAACCGTTTAAATAAAGTACACACATTACTCGATTTCCGCGGTATTTTTTTTTAAAAACGTTTTAAAAATTTGTTTGAATAGAAACAAGTTGGGTCTAATTCTGTGGTAAAAAGCGATAACAGCTTATGTCGAGATAAGAAAAAATCATTTTGAAAGTTTTCAATTGGATTTTTTTAAAAAAATTGCCATTGTTTGATAGATTTGTATCTCATATAACATATTATTATTGTTGTATTATTAAATTCAATAAAATAAGATCTCTTAATATATTTTTTATTTCTTTATTTATCAATTTTGATACACGTAACTGCCTAATTATTTTCTCGACTTAAGCTGTTATCGCTTTTTAACAAGAATTTATATTCGTATGACTTATCGATATACCTTAGTCTGTCTAAAAACATATTCCATAGAAATGCGGCAGTGTACAATTTAAATGTGATCACTAGATAGGACTTTAATTTGAATTTCATGCACCCTTTTCTCGGGAACTATACAACCGATTAACCAGAAACCTTAAAGGTTTCTTCAGGTGACTATTCTTAATAGCTGCTGAAAATAATAATAACGAAAGGGAGACAACTCATTATTTTTTATCCTCTTGCCTCCCTCGCAATCCCCTGACATTTACATAAAATATGGGCAATGTCTTCCTTGGCATACAGATCATGGCAGTCCTTGTACACGACCGAGTCAGCTATTACCATACGCATCGCATAGCGAGCTTCCCTGGCATGCAGTATTCCGACAAGTAATCGCAGACTTCCCCTATTCCAAGCATTTTCCCAGGCTTCCTTTTATCCCGCCTTGAACACAATCCCCTAAGATCCTACAGCTTGTCAACCCCTCCCACCATGAGTTTGCTGCATCCGTAGCACGATCCCTCATCATGAGCGCTTCGATGCCGCTTAACAATGGGTTTTGTATCATCCTCATCGTGAACATTCTTTCGGCGTGTGCAATATGATAGCATTATTATGTGGAACAATCGCAATCGCAATCTATAGTATACATAAAACTAGCAACCTTTTATTCCTCCAACGAAAAGAAATCACCTTTAAAATCGAAAACGCCACACCTTAAATACCTTTTCATTGCACACGGAACAAGTCTCGCACAGAATCCGACACAATTACAAACAAACTTTTTGTTTTCTCTCTTTTATTATTGATTTCAGGTATAATGACAAATGTATCGGTGGTAACTTCTTAGCTTAATATGAACCGAAAACAAATTGCTAAGCTTTTGTGCAAAAGAAAATAAAAAAATTCATAAAAACACCTAAAACTTAAAAAATTTTTTCTTTACAATTGTTCCTTCGGTCTCTTGTTTTCTTCTCTTTCCCATGAATTCTTGTACTTGTAGTAATTCGGAACAAAAGAAAAAACGAGCAAGAGCAACATAAAAAAAGTAGAAATCACGAAAAAATAAATCGTTGAAATTAATAAGTGAGTGCAGTTTTCTGTTGTTTTGTTTTATTATTATTATTATTTTTCTTGCCATACACTTTTATCTTTATTTAGTATTTACACAAAATGCCATAATTTTTAAATAAACCTAAGACTATACATGTTCATGTTATATATATTTTTATTTTTTATTGATTTTCTTTTCTTCATAGTTTTTTTTTCTTTATCGGTTAACGGCTTTTAAAACAAAGCTTAAAATTTGGAAAATTAACTTTTCATATATTTTTATTGTTGTAGAGTTTTTTTTCTTGTATTTTGTTTTAAATGTTATTGTTGTCGACTCTTTCAAACTCTACATTAGAATTTTTGGTGAAGAATATAATTCATAATAAATTTATTGTAGAAAATATAAAAAAACGAAAAGGGAATGTCTGTTTTTTTTACTTCGTATTTGTGTGCTATTTTTTATAAAAGCGAAAAAAGCGATATTTTGTAATGCAGTTTGTGTTTTTGGTTTGTTTATTATGCGAAAAGTTGAAAACAAAAAATCGAATTAAGCATTTACGACGATTGTGGTACACCTTTCTGTTGTTTTGTACAAGTAACACGCTTTATTAAATTATTTTTTTTAGTTTGAATTAGTCGGTTG
The DNA here is from genome assembly GCA_951812415.1 of Beris morrisii. Taxonomy (NCBI): domain Eukaryota; kingdom Metazoa; phylum Arthropoda; class Insecta; order Diptera; family Stratiomyidae; genus Beris; species Beris morrisii. Next base: position 165,119,942 of record OX638310.1, on the reverse strand, counting down.
GTGATGTTTTATTTTCATTTGGAAGCTCACTGTTTTATGGGATCGAGTTGATGCTGGAGATTGGTTACTGTTTAGTTAGTAGCGTAGAAAGGTGTACGGAAATTATTAAGGTAATTTATAGACACATATTTTTTTTTAAAGAACAAGAGAAGAAGAATGAAGAGCATATTAAAAGATACATTCACCATGATATCATGTCATTTCTGTCTTTATAATATATTTGGAATTAGATTGATTGGTTTTCCATTGTTTCATCTCACTTTAGTTTTTTCTTTTTATTATTTTTTAGTTTAATAAATGAAGGTACATAAGCATCGTTATAATTAGCTTTAAATTGTTTTGTTTTTCTTGTAATATATAATTATTTTGTATATATAATATCTTTTGTGTATATTTAAACCAAATTGTTATCTCGAATTTCATACTTTTTTTAATAATTATAATAATTTTCATATATATATATATAATCCATAATTTTGCATTGTTTTTTGTTTAATTTATTAATCATTAAGCATAGCAGTTTTATTTTCTTTGTTTAATTGTTTTTAAACCTTCTAATTTTCACATTGCTTGCGAGCGCAGTCATTTCGTAAGTTGTCAGCGTATTTCATTTTATTTATAGTTTACGTTTACATTATTTTTAGTTTGAAGCCTTCAAATAGTAGTGTAGAGTATTTTTTGTGTTGTTTCTTTTTTTTTTCATTGTCGCTAAATATACAAATCTTAGGGGAGCCTTAACGTTTAATTTATGATCAATTATTTTTTTTATTTATCTTCTTATCGAATAATTGTAATATCAATTGTTTAATTTAATTTGCCTCTTTAATCATTCGTCTCTTTATTTTAAAGATATAAATTTATTTATATTTTATTTTCATTTCTTTTATAATATATTGTACATATACATTTTACTAGTTAATTATTCATTAGCTACAACTATTTTCTATTGAGTTTTTTTTTCGTTTGCTTAATGCTTTTGGTTTATAAGACAGTGCAGTGTTTTGTATGTGTTTTTGTTTAGTGATTTGATGTGAGTGTGTGAATTTGTTTTGCTTTGTATCGAAATTGTTTTATTTTTCATTAATTAAAATTTTTTTTTGTATAAAATAATTGCTCATTATGTAGGTGTGTGTATGTGTGATTTACTTTATTTTTAACATTTGGTATCAAAGCTTTTTTCTAAGTATTACGCTATGTATCTTTTTGTAGCTATTCGGTGAAGTAAAGTCTGTATGCTGAAGCCATTGAGTGTGGAATGATCTCAGCAATAGCCCTCTAAAAATATTAGCCATGCTGATCTGATAGCTCGCCGTCAGCAATGACTGATGCTGATGTGTTTGGTCCGTAACGTCCCAAAAAGAGAAAAAATCCATTTTATTAGACAGCCCTTTCTGGACTTGTAACCATATTTTAAAATCAAATATCCGTTTTAGTACAAACTTTTGGGATGAACGAATTTTCTAGGGTCTTGAAAATTCTGAATCATAGCATGTGTTTCGTAAAACAAAAATTATCTTTAAAAAAATAAATAGCGGAATTCCGGCATTGCTGAAACTGCGATATTACTTTCACCCTCATTTTATCTATGAAAACTCAATTCCAGATGAGAAAACTGTTTATAAACTACTTCACTTAGCGTTACCTAACAAAATCGTGCACTTTACCAGAAAATTTGGTTTTTAAGATCCATATCATGCCTCCTCCATACAAAACTGTTACAATCTGTATGGAGCTATCATGTTTATATGCCTCCTATGCACAGATGCTTTATTCATCTGCACCGCCTATTACGGTCAAACCCTCCGACAAATCTTTGGACTACTAAAGGATCAATGCAACGAATATGGTATGGTGGTTCGAAAATGGGCTAACAATTTATTTCCAGAAAAAGAGACGGGAATCGAGAGATTCCTTAGATCGGCGGAAGGAACGACCGAAATGTTCGATTTTTGATCGGAAAAATATATTCGAAGAACCCAAGGTTTGATTAAGGACTAGAATCTTCGCAAATTGCACTGGCGTGGACATTAATATCAGCTAGACATATTTTGAAGAGCATAGGGCAGTCGACCAGTAAATTTACGTAGAAATAGAACGGCGCAAATTGCACATTAATTTTTTATGGCACAAAAGTGCTAAAACAATAATCAAAATTTTTCTGGCGCTATGACAGTTAGAATATGTTGTATTTATTAGAAAGTTCTGAAATCAAGCTCGGTGGCAGGCTTTTTTCTTAAGGAGCGATATTTTCTTAAATGAGCGTAGCTCGGGGTGTTACACCTAAGAACCGCAGGGAATGTGATTTTCTTAAATTGTGTACAACAGTAAATTGCAGCCGAGAGCTCATAGATTTAAATTCTACCAAGGACTTAAGATCTAGAAAATATGATTCTTCAGGATTTTTATATTCTGTCCTTTGTAGGTATCCGTTAAGCAAGTGTAGAGCACTCACAAAAATCTCGTTTGCAATGTATGTAAAATAATTTCAAGAAAATCGCGAAGTTGAAGTTGAAGTCACGCTCAAAGGTTTGAGAGATTTATTTGGTTCCATCTCTCAATCTCTGATTCTGGGACTTGCAAAATTCTAGGGTACTCGTAGTGTACTTACGCCAATTAGATCTTCTCACAGAGATTGTCCGATGATCTTTTCCACACTTCGAATCGGTGGAAGGAACGTGACACAGACCGGTACTATTTCGCACACTCAGAGCACCAATGCAAGTAAAGCGTGGTAATTTTTGGACCCCCATTAAAAAATTCAGATTTTTTTCCGCCTCATTTATCAGATTTTACGGCAACTGATTGCCAAACCATTCAGCTACTCCTCCAGAAATAGGAAATTTGCAGTTCATTTTGTAATAGAAATTGCTCTGCATTTATCAGAAAAATTGATTTTCTATTTCAGACAATATTGTACAAAATCTCCATGATTTAAGTTTCATTTAATTTTATTCACAAAAGTTACTTACGTTTTGCAACCTTCAGTTGCGTTTAGGAAGACGTCTGTAGTTCACACACAACTTACTTGTAACTTAATGCCCACTGTTCACCAAGAATTTCGATCGAGCTTGTTGCATAAACTTGGCCGATCGAATAAAATTTAAGGTAAGACTTTGTCAATGATCTTTAAGAATTGCTTCTAAAATTGCCAAAATTTAAAAATTTATCCAGACAATAACTAACCGAATAGCTAAAATAATTTCATAGCGTGAATACGGTGCGTTTACTTATAACATAGAACTTAAAAATGATTAGAAGTCTATCAAAGTCATAACAAAAATCTACATAATTACTTGGTTTTGTGTGTTTACAAGTGTTTTCGTTTCATCCCATTTTTTTTTTGTTTTTTAATTAAGAGAGATTTTATGAACAATTTTTTTCTTGTTTAGAATAAACGCATTATTCGGCTTATAATAATAAATACTGAAGTACAAACCTGAATTAATTTTGTTTTTTTTGTGAAGCTCTCTTATATAGTTAACTTGTTTTATTTTCTTTTTGTTGTAATAAATATTTGCTTATATAATTTATAGAGGTTTCTTTTTCAATAATAATAATAAGTCTTCTATGGAATAAAAATAATAATGCAAAAATAAATTAAAAGTAATAATAGTTATTAAATAATTAAATAATTGCCTATGAGACATTTGACTAGACAATGACATGTGTTTTGGAAGTAATAGTAATCAGTTTCGACACTCGTCTGCAATCAAATGTCTCACAAAAACAAAATGAAGAAAATAATAAGTTAGCTGGTTTCAGCTAATATCAATCTCTACCAAAAAAAGGCTTGTGCTTAAACTAATCAACAATAAATAAAATAATATAATAATAATAAAGAGATGTATAAAAACGAATTTCTTTCCTATTGATGTACAACATAATTATACGTGTTTGTTTTTCTTCTTTTGACTAGAATAACTATACAATTTGATTTTCATATATTATTATTATTATCAATGGCAACAGAATGATTCAGCCAACATTAAAATCATCACCAGTCTACTGAATAATACCGTGAGGATGTGGGTCATACACACGACGAGAATCTAGATTAAGGTGGAAGAATAGCAATTGAAAGAAACCGAGTGTTTCAATAGAATAAATTAAAATTAAACAAAGAATTTAGTTTACTCTAGAATGAGGTACGGATTTGATTTGTCTTAACATTCTATGATTTTTTTTGTTTTAGTAAATATCAGTACCCCATAATTTCACGACGATTTTTAATGTTGGCTGATGCAATTCTTCGTTTTTTATAAGTCTATGAACGATTTTCTTTTGAATAAGAAGTTATTTTTATGAGTTAAGTTTTTTTTTCATAAATGATAAAAAAAATGATTATTATGATATGAGATTTATTTTGGTTTTAGTCCTTTACTGAACACGATCACTGCAAAGTCGCGAAGCTAGGCTGCTTGATATACAGATTTTATTGTAGTTGCGCTGTTTTTAGTTTGATTTTTTTTCTTTATCGATTTACTGTTTGGTTTTTTTAGTTGACATGATAATTAATTGTATATATACGTTTGTATCAATTTCAATAACTCACATTGATGAGTTTTGGTTCTTTCTCTCAACACAGTTTTTTTTGTTTTTATTTTATCCAAATATTTAGCTTTCTTGGGTAGTTTTTTCGATTAGTAGTTTAGCTTATAAATTTTTTGATTATTGTAAAATTTAATTGCATTGTTACCTCCAAAAATTGACCATTGTACCGGTACCGCGTTTTAATTGGTTTCCACGTATTAACAAGCTTAAGCATACGATTCGCTCAGTTGTTCGAGAAAATACTCAAAACTCGGGTCCGAAATATTTGATGGATCGGGGCTTGTTGGTCTTAGAGCCACGTTACGATATTGTTGTTGAAAAGTCGATAAAATTTCGCGTATCTTTGCAATGATCTCTTGCACTCAGGCATTTGATTCCTTAGGATGAAAAGAAAACCAAATTTCAGAAGAGTTGTTTAATTTCTGAGAATCATTTTACCTTTAAGTTGTCAAAGTAGTGCATAATTTGTTCGTAGTCCATGTCCAAATCGTCGAGACCCAAACTTTCACCGGGACCTATATCGCCATCAGCGGTGCTGGAAAACATAGGGTTACCTACTACAGTTGCTCTTTTCACTTGATGTTTTCGTGACATTTTATCCTCACCGGGAGGAGTTACAAACCCACCATTGTCGTCTGAACTGGAATTAGTTGTTGCAGTATTTGCTGCTGGTGTATATTGTTTCTTGTGTCTTCTTTTCACTTCTCGACATTCATCTGAAAATATGAAAGATCAGAAATTAAGGTAGGGTGGGGGTTAAGCAAAACAGCACAAATATCCCGCATTTCTGGTTCTTCGGAACCCCCCTAAGTTTGAGCAACCAGTTCGAAAGTAGAAGTAAAAGAAATATAACTTTTCTGTATCAATAAAAACTTCCCGTCGTCGGTAGGACCTTTACTCCATTTCGTACAAAACACGGTCAGCACGTTTATTTGGTTCAGAGCTTGGACACATTGAGTATCGAAACTACACGCTTTGCTCGCGAAGAATTTATGGTAACTTAAATTTTTAGTGACACCCTCAGGACTGAACAATTGCGCTCCCGTTACCTAAAAAATATGCCTTAGGAAAAGAAATACAGTAGTCGTCGTCTAGGACACAGATCAATGTACTCAACGAGACAATTAAATCTCTCTGTCCTTGTGTCAGCATGTCTGCGATTATGGACATATGATTAGTTATCCTGCAACCGTTGAAAGTTCTCTTTCACTTTCCCTTTTTTCTATTTGTTTTCTTCTTTCTGACTTCAAGTTGATGAACAATATTTGTTTGTCTTTTTATGGGAATAATCTTCCAGGTAGCATATTCTAAAAGTCCTCTTTCATTTTCTATCAACGACCATAAAAGAACACTTACGTTGTGTACTCTACTCATGGATTCAATCATAACTGAGAAACAGTATCAAGTCTAGACGACTGAATGAAAACACCCACGACAACGACGAGGGTAACGATAAGAAAATTATTTGTTAGTCGTGCCATAGGTTTAATTTTAATCTTTATCGCTTTTCATTAAAAGGAATAAATATTTGTAGGAAAATTCCTGAAATTGTTTTCAGAATCTACAATATTTGCCTCAATCAAATTCATATTGCACTTAATTTTAGCTTTTGGATTCCGAATACATTTACAAGGGCCGAAAAGCTTATCAGAACGAAAAAAATTTACAAAACTTACCCATTTTCAAAGCACTCAACTGAATGTCTTCTTGAGATTGTTTATCGCCGTTAATCATATTCGGTTCTCGTTTCGGTGTTAATGAATCGAATTGGAATGCACTTTTCTGCTGTTGTGCAGCACTTTCGACTAGCCGTTCGGCCATATGTAACTCGTTCGATTCGCTGATAGCATCGTCACTTTGTATCGGGCTGATTTCATGCGGTGAAAATGTCTGTTCGGGCGAATTCTGATTGAAGAGGGCAATATTCAATTGTTGTTGCGTTAAGTTCAAGTGCTGATCGGGTGGACGATCATACGATCGTATCAAATCCACGCTGCCATGAACTTGAGATCGACGATGATTCGCATGATTTGAGTTCCGATGTTTGTGGTGGTGTCGTTTCGGTACGATGTGTCCTTCCTGTAATGCAAATATTAAATAATCGAACGATTAATGAAGAGATATTTTTTTCACGTACTTTTTCAATGTTTGGATTATTATTAACGTTTGCTGTTACGCCGATATTACGATGTGGCGGCACTGGGGGCTTGTACTCGCCGTCATTATCATTTCCGTTCTGTCGGCCATGTGGTGGCAGTGGCGGAGGAATATCGTTATCACTGAGGAATGAAATCGTGTTATTTCATACTTTTTTTCACAAGATTTTTAATGTACTCACTTTACGGTATTACGTCTGTCATTTTTACTATAAGTCGCTGAGTCAATAGCACCGGATGTTGAATTCATGTACGGGACCGGCATAAGATTGCCATTATCAAAACTTGTGACATGTGTTATTGCATCGTCAGGATCGGCATAATTCAAATTCATCGGATTGCTTGTGATTCGGATTTTTGAGTCTGCCAAAAACAGAACGGATGGAATTGTGCCAAAATAAATCAAAAACAAATAAGTTACCTCTTTGGTTATCAAATACGTTTCCGTTTGCAGAATCCTGAACAATCGAGGACCGGTCGAGAGTCGATCGGCCCAACCATACCCAATCGTGTGCATTTGTAGTCGACTCTCGCGGTTGTCTCGGCTCACGCAATAAGCCAGCAGTTGTAAACGCGTCCTTATTACCATTCTCTAATATCGAGTCGGCCGATGTTGGACGGAATTTCGACGCGTATACAACGCACGATATAACAAAAACGATAATTGCAAAACAGAATGCTGTTAGTAGAACATACATGCCGATTTCCATTGATGTCATATCACCGTGCGGTGGAGGTTTGTGACGCATTCCATCGAGCGGGGTGATTCCACCGCGATGTTGTCGAGCCTGTACGGTTGGTTCATGATTGCTATCGTCTTTCAATGGGATTCCGATAATATCGGAAAGATCGCCAGAATCACGGGCACCTTTTCGTTCGCGTCCACTTATTCCGTCGTTTTGAACTGTGTCCGGTTTGTGTGGATTATCGACCGTATTGAAATCGACTTGAACGGAAGCTAGTGCGCTTGCCAGCGGTCCAGGATTTGGTTTCGACTAGCCAATTCAAAAATACATATTGTTTTTTTATTCGAGTAATTAGTATAAATTGCATACCTTTGAAATGGGCATGCTACGTCGCAGCCGACATTGTTCTGATAGTAATAAATTTACTCGCAGTAAATCGCCATTGCCCTCGCCAACTGCAATCACGCGCGGATGATGTGATGCCAGCATTGGAGCAAACGCCACTACTTCCGTATCCAAACTTTCCACCAAGAGGAAATAATCATCGACCGAAACATCCCTAAAATACAATTAATTAATTAAGTAAAATCATCAAATCTATTCAGATTTAGTTCTCGCCCGATAAATATTATGAGGCGTTCCAAGAAACAAAAATAGTTACAACCCTTTTACCTCAATGGCGTTCTCGCTCCATCGGAAAATTCCAAATCTATATCCAACAATCCTTCCTGATATTGAGCGGTCAATCGTCTCGTAACCGATGTTTCCGCTACATAACCATTCTCTATGGCACTATCTGGCGTAATTTGTAGTTGCAATCCCGAAACGACACGTACAATCAGCCGCGTAAGACTAACTTTATCGCTTCCCACTCGTATTTCTTTCGCGCCAATAACTCTTCCTGTTATTGGTGATAGAACCTAGAAAATATGCCGCATAAGGTAATTTAAAATTTTGCTTTTTTTCTTTATTGCTTTCGTTCGGAATCGTTACCTGAACATCTGTTCTTCCCATCGATCGTCCTTGTAAAATCCCCTTGCTCAAGCTGGCAATTTTCGGGTCGGCGACTCTCAGCAACGATTGCACTAGATCCGTAACACGTAGTCCCGTTCTTCTTGAAATCAAATAACTCGTTCGTCCCGAATCCTGAAAATAGTTTTCGTTATCGTCGAGTTTTTGGAATTTAGGCCAAGAACTATTTTATGTACTTGATCTTTTGCCAGAAATTTCGCATAAATTTCAACCGGACTCTGTTGATAGCGAGCCCGACAAATTGTCTTCTCCGAGCCCAGATTATTCATAAAATCATCGCCATGATGGGGCCAGCCGTACGCTCGTTTACGTCTATTCACCTTTCCGTGCGGACTGGAACAGCTTTATATTAATTCAAAAAAATTATTGCCTAAGCATATTCTAACGTACTTAAAATGATGCTCATCGGGAATTTTCCATCCTTTGATTTGTGAGAGACGAAAATCGGTAACAAACACCTCCAACGGCAATTCAGGCATCCAAACAATAAATTTTGCCAGTCCTACGTAAGTCCCGTACTTGACAACAATCGAAGCGTTCGACGAGCCTCGAATTTCCGAACCATCGACATAGACTGAACTGCACGATGATGAAACCTAAAATCGAATTGTCCCGTTTTAGATAAAGAAATTCCAGCTATACCAGCACTAGAGATTTTAATGCGATTAAATCAACCGACCTTAATTACGCTTTCATCTTCAGCATGACATGAACTTTGTAAAGTTACATCAGCAACTTTACCCGCTTGTGAAACGATAAAAACTTTCATTGCTTGCGACACTTGTCGTCCAGTGAGAACGGCAGTGTTCATTAATTCCCAATTCTAATTTAAAAAAGAAATGCACAAAACGAAAAACAATTTAAAGTTTACAGAAAAAAACAGATAATAATGTTCGCAGCTTGCACTCGGATTTCCCTTACTTTAGCTATGGGCAGAACGGCTTGAATATCGTCCTTGTTTATTTCCAGTTTGGCAATCAGTTTTTTACGTGTCTCTTCTGGTGTAGAGCCCGTACTTTCTGGCGATGAATCTTTTAGCTTAGGTGCATCATACACGTAACTTACGGACCAAATAATTTTACCGCCATCCCAATTTTCTTTCGTGTCGTTGGCTACTTCGAGGAGCCACGAGAAAACTTCCACCATCCTGAAAGGAAATAAAAAATTTAAGTTTAGTGGTTATCCGTGTGGAATGGCAAAGGGTTTTTTTCGGTTTTTATTTTACTAAATGTGAAAAGTTTTTGTTTTCAGAGTTACGATACAACGAAATATTTCTTTTAACTATTTAGAAAGCCAGATGACTGGAGTTAATGCATATTAAAATAAAAGGTGTACTACAGTAACGTCAGGAAAGTTGAATCCATTTTATGACCGAGCTTTTAGATAAATAAAATTGGTTGTCTCTCTAAGTTTTAGATTATAAAAAAATTCTTGATTAGTTTAGTTTACAAGAGCAGCGAGGCATGGGAACTTTCAAACTATTTTGAACTTTAAGGTTTGCCAGATGGTATCAGCTAACTTAATGGCTGTTCAATGTCTGGAACGTGTAAGCATGAAACATTGAATGTTATTGTCGGTTGAATCCTTTCGAGTTGCCAAATATAGCCGCAGCATTAGATACGTACTTATCGGCCGAAATTAATTTCAACGCTGAACCGGTTAACATAGAGCTTGGACTCGACGTTCGATGACGGATATTTTCAAAGCACGAGCGAATCGAACAATGTTTTTTTACGATTTTTCGAGATCGGGTCGTTTCGAGAAAAGGTTACCGTGCACACCAACGGTCTGAGAAGAGAGCTTGATTTAAACTGGGAGTGGTGAATAATTTAGTATCGATAAAACAACGAAATTTGATTTTTAGAATTGAATCCGATACATACTGCAAAAGTGCAGTGAGAAAACTCGCCAGTTTTAGACACAGTGTGCCATCAATTCTTTTTCGAGAAATCGATTTCATGTTTTATCTGTCGGCCCTCTAGACGACTTCTTTCTTGATATACTGCTCTACTTTAAGTCTCAGCCTGTCCAGTCGTCCTCTAAAATTCTTCCTTGCAAAAAACATCCAGTGCTAGTGATGAAATGGATTAGCGCTAGCTACAGAATACAGACACTTTAGAATTTTAAAGAGGAATGAAAGAACACTTCGGCATTAGAGATAACTCGACGACAGAAATTGATTCAGTCGACCTTCAATAAAATACATAATTTCCATGGCGACTGCTCTTATGAACTCGATTTCAAATTTTAGATCTAGAGCGCCAGCCTATCAGCCTTGTGGAAAATATTAAAAGCAATCTAAAGAATTCCGCGACTTCTATTGCTTACTACTCCATGTCACTCTATGTCGTTTTTGGATGCTGTAACTACCCTGTCCGATCTACGTGACAGCAATTGATATTACCGCAATGAAATTAGATACGAGTGGACGAACCTATCGGTACGATATGTCCTGCATCCTTCATCCACAATTCAAAATGTCCAGATGAGAAATAAGATAAATAAGCTATTAAGAGCGTAGCATGTTCCATTAAAGCTTGAAATTGAAATAGAAAAATTGTATAAGGAAAAAGAAGTCGTTTTTCTTAACAATAACAAAGGCCTTAATAGCGACAGTCTGGCTGTTATCATAATAGCGATGCAGTTGGAATTGGATAGCGACATCTGGACATATAGTTAGTTAGAGAAAGATACAAGGGATGTTTTCTTACTTTGACTATAGAGCACAGCATCACTTTATGTTGGATACCTGGTTGCAATCTTATACGTTTAAACGACGCAACGAATTGTCTAGACTGAGAATTTACAAAAGCAAAAGAAGAAAACACGCCGTTTCGGTTGGGTCTATGAAACTAAATCTCTACGTGCAAACTTACAATTGTGGAGCAATTAATTATTTCTTAAATTCGAGATGAAACCTATCTAAGTTTTATCAAAGCACTACAATTTGGTTTCTTTTTTTTTGCTCAAATTCGGTAGTATTCGTCCAACTATTTTATGAAAAAGGATATAATCGGGTATAAGGAAAAGCCCACGACCAGAAGACAGCTTGAGCTATGGAAACATTAAATTCGGCTCTATTAAACATAAAAAGATTGGTGACAGCGAATAAATAATTCCCTCGCTTTTAAGATAATATCTTGGACATTCAAGATTAAATTTAATTTAATTTAAAAATCAAATTAGTTTTGAAATAGGTGATCACTGGCCAAACGAAGACCATTTGCACCAACAGTTAATCGAGCTATCTACTCCCTGTACTAATTCCTACATGTGATAAACAACTTTCTCCCCATAAAAATCAAAATATTTGAGACAAACTTCTTATCATCCGTTACCAGCTGCTATTCAGATTTTACCCATTGCCCTTCATATTAACAAAAAAAAATGCATTTTATCGGTTATGGCTATTAACAATTTAAGACTCATTAACGACTAAAATTTCATTAAATCATGTGAAAAAAATAACCATTTAATTATGCAAATTCGACCTATCAAGACTCTTAATCTGCTAATTTATTTAATTTGAACAAGATTAATTCATCTTCAAAGTAATTACCATATTTCTTGTTTGCTTAATAATTTTTGAATAACAATTTCGAATATTTATTTATTGCATAAGAAATATTTCTTGTGAAAAATAACGACAGCCATGAACTTGATGTTGATGCGGCGATATTCTTAAGTTTATCTGGTTTACAGTTCGAGTGTGGCATTCTCTGGCCTAGACTGATTAAAAAGTGGATTAAAGTAAACTTACTTGTTGGCGTTACTCATGTCGGCTTCCTTGACAGCTGCACTATCGGGATCTTGATCTTTCCGAAAAGCTGTAACACGTGCCACTGTATGTTTAGGATTTTCCTTTTCTATCGAAATATTCCACTGATCGGAAGATGCTGATGCGCCTAAAATCTTCATACCAGCTTTAACACGTGCCCTGTTCCCGGCATGAAAATACGAAAATTATTTAATAAATTATTTGCAATAAATAAATTCAATGATAGAAAATCTCACCTTACTATGAAGACTGCAATATTCTGATCACCTTGCTGTTGTTGCAAGAAAACAGGAACATGAATCTTGGACATTGGATACAGTGGGTGATGGGGTACGAGAATTGTCAAGGACTCGTCCGCTCTAAGCTCCTTGTATGTGGATTGTGCTGCAACTAGTGGAACCTGTGCGAACGATGTTAGTGGCTGTATTTGTACTTTGGGTTCGCATTGTTCGGGATTTCGAGTCGGCGGTTCGAAAACGCTATATGAAACTTGAACTTGTCGCGGTGGTACTTTCGGTGGCGGCAAGCCACGATTGTCCTTTTCTGGTGGCGGAAGTTGTGGCCACCAATTGGATGGTATAACAACTTCTGCAACACATACTCCATCTTCACCTTCAGGCATACAACGACCCTTTAATGGCTGTCGCGTTCCCATCGAAACATGCAGTAGAACGCAGATTTTTTGCCGTTGTAGATGACCGCCAGGATCTGCTCCGGCATGGAATAGAACTCGTAGCACTGGTGAATCACGAGGTACTGTTGGTCGTACTAAATGTGCTGAGATGTCTAAATGTAAATTCGACTGCTGTAATTCCATAAGAGCGGCGGTTGTATTCTGTAAAAAAAGATTCAAATAGTAACTACCACTCTAATGATGCAATTATACAATCCAACTTACATTTAAGATGTCTCCTTGGGTCTCGATGGCATCGGGTACTATGTAACGTGCAGGCACTGTTTGCTTAGTTGAGAAAGGTCCATAGCTCGCTCGTATCGATACGGGTTGAGTCGTTTGAACTACTGTAAATCGATCCACGGATAATACCGAATCTTGTGCAAGTTTTGATCGGGACTGACTGCTGCTTGTTTCGGGACTAATTGGTTGTCGGGGGGAATGCTTTAGAAAAAATCCACTATCCGGTGTTTCAAAATGTACTTCAACGGATTGACTCCAGCCTGTAAGTAAAAAAAAGCCATCAATTAATATTTAATGAATATCATAAGCTTTAATATATTGGGATGTTTGTGCACAAACATAAAAAAACTGGTTTTAAATAAAGGAATGTTGACATCAGAACTTAAAATCAATTGATTGAAACAGCAGGTGTGTCGTTGCTATACAAATTAGCATGTGCAAATATGCCTTCATAATGAATAGCCATTTTTGTTGATAATCTATAAATGGATCAACATTTTTATTTATTTTTTGATTATAATCTATTTGCATTAATTTTTGAGCCATGCCCTAAGGATACCGAATAGAAATTTTTGACATTTATAAAGATTATTAATTTTGACCTCCAGAAATTCTTAAGAGGATTTTCGTGTCGAGGACCGAAATCAAGGTTGAAGGATAATGAAAGTAATGAATACGTCGGTGCTTTATATGTGTTTTGAACTGTACACAAGACGAGAATGAAAATATGAAATAATAACGTAATTCGAAATTATAAATCAAATTAAACTTGAGAGTTGTCAAGAGATGGGCTGGAAGGGAAATGTTTACGGATGTAAGGTGAGTTAGGGTCGTTTCCAAGTAATTACAAACAAAATTATGACTAAATTCGCTTCGTTTTGAATTACCGCTTGTTACGAAGAGGAGGAATTACTTGGCGGCCTTTTATTTAAAGTTTTTGGTTTCACCGCAAAACCAAATTAAAAAATCAAGTTTTAGCAATTACGTTGTAATGATCAAAATAAGAACAAACCATGGCAATTTTGAATTTGCACATTCTTGGTCAATCTGAAGCAGATGTGGACTTGGCTTCGGATTTTGAACAGTTGAGTCTTGGTTTTGAGCTCGGTCTGACACAAGTTTCCATGCACAATTCTTGAAGTCATATTTCAGCTTCAGCTAATTCAACTGAATCTTTAAAAAAATTAGAAAAGGCTTAGACGATAAATCGAATGGCACTGCAATGCAGAAGAGATATTTTGCTCCAGCCTAAAAGGAAACGAATACACGAATACGAATTTTAGATAGGCGAACTTTAACAAATGATGGCTGCAACCTATATGGCAAACATGTTTATCAATTCGAGTCAAGTGTGAACTTTGAGCGACGAATAGACATCTTTGGGGATCTATTTCTGTAGTCGTGAAGAAGTTTCATATTAGTTTTCGAGTATTAGTTATAGCGAAATTACTCAAGAACTCAACATTTGCTGGCTGGATACCAAATTGGATTTTAAAAAATTGTATCAGTGGTATTTAATTGGAAATAAAAAAAAGTTAATAGGACACAACTGAGGGAATTTTACAACGTGTTGGCTAAAATGGTGTTTTCTCTATGTTGGGACGACAGGGAAGTTTGGACTGTGAGATATATTTCCGACACTGGAAATTATCGTTGACCTAATATTCGTGGTCTACAACGGGATAGGTCGGAAAAAGTCAAAGGAGATAGACAGCTTTTCTCGAGGTAGTTTACATCATACGACCTAAATAAACTTTTGGAGTATTCCCGGACATCGAATATGCCTCTAACAACATTGTGTGTCGAGTATATGGTGTGGTCACGCGCAAAATACAAGATGAAGCCAATCATCAGCTGGGGTCTACTTATGCTTAACAACTTAATAATATCGAAGAAGTATCGCAAGGCCGAATATCTCAACATTGATATGGAACCTTAATGATTATCGACGAACTGGTAAAGGACTCAGAAGAAGGACGTTACATATCTACAGCGTGTACCTGGCGATCCTCGTTTCGAGAAGTTTTATCTTAGTTCTGCAAAGTTACGGGCGGATAGACGTAGCCTTAATTTTAATCCAACCAAGACTGAGTTGGTTTTCTTTAAAAGAAGACTAGATTACTCCAACCTCGTAGAGGACGGCTCATACTCAACCTATCAAATCGACCTTAATACTTGACACTCATTTTATGTAGATAGTCTATCTGCTGGATATATGGGAGAGCATTTGGGAAGAATCGTATTTAACGATAATCATAAATTCCGTAGATAGCAAAGTTACAGAGTGCCATGTCACTCATCTAAATCACACAGATCTTCGCCACTAGATTAACTTTCTTAAGATTATTGCAGTCGATTCGGTACTGGCTAGCTTAGTTAGCACTATACGGCCATATTCCTATCAAATTTATAACATAATAAATACGCAGATGTAATTACTCTGATGTCTGCCTAAGTGCTCTTGTCCTATTAATCGGATTTAGTCATTTCGTGTAATGCGCAATTTACAATGCAATTTATGAAAAATCCTCAGTTCAAAAAGTAGCAGTGACTGTCGCACACACAATACCGAGATTTCTCAAGGAGTTCGCTCAACGGGAGGCGGCGAAAAATTTAAACGAAATAAAATACAAGATACAAAAACATTTGGCGCCTGTACTTAAAGAATCTGCAGCAACATGCCAACTTCCATTAGCTCACTTAAGTGAAGTGTCTGGGGCATTTTTAGCACATCGTTGCAATCGATCTCAGCAAATATAATATCAAGTGGTTGTTGGGCACCGGTATTGTGCGCAACACCACTTGAAGTTTGGGCGAATATTCGCGGCCAAAACATCCAAACACACATTGTAGCGCACAACACATGCCAGAGTTCGTTCTAGTGTGTTGTTGTTACAAAAGTACCCTCTTTAAAGTATTGAATGGTTGTAAAACTCTTTAGAATATTCCATGCTAGCACCTACCTAATTTGGCTTTATGTGAAGTTCTCTAGCTTCTTCATGTACCGGGCGTAAGTATCAGAAATACCCATTACATTACCCACTCCACTACTGACTCTATTCTCGGTACAGCAGGCCAATTAATCAGCGTCGAAACATTTCAAACCCAACCGACTTTTCAATATGTCACTGGCTAGAGGTTTCGAGGCCTTCGAACTTTAAGTGCGCCCGGTTAAGGGGTTAAATTTAAAGTATGTATAGAATTTTTGTTTTCATAGTATTTTTGTTTTTTATTTATAAAGTAAAACAGAAACATTTCATGTTCGTCATGCTCTTGTAATAATTTGTCATTGTTGACTTGCTCGTTGGTGACATTTTATAGAGGCAATTCTTTGAAAAGTTTTCTTGCTTATTAAGATGTTTGTCTTATTTTTAAACCACAGAGGACTGAGCAGATATTGTGGCAGTTTTCTTTCGGCCGAAAGCAATAAACTCTGTGAAAGACAGATACATTAAATGAACATTTTTATGCAGATTTTTTTTAACAATCAAAATAAAATATATTTTTGAAACTTTGGTTGACATTTAAAATTTTAGTCAGTCTTATTGTGAATGAAGTGGCTACAAATTTCATTTTTAAAGTTTACTTGGTACAATTTTAATCGCAAACTAAAGCTGGTATTAAATTCGATTTTAGTGAACAAAAACAAAGTATGGAAGACGCCTCTTCTGATCGTGATTTTGAGAATTTTTTAAGATCCTTTAATTTAAGCTACGATTATTCAACATTGGATAAAATCGATAAATTTATCTAAAAATGGTAATTATTCTTTTGCATAAAAAAAATAACTAGTTTTTTCGATTTCCATATATCGCATAACTCTGCCGAAAAAACTAAACTGAATCGAAATCAAATCTCAAATAAGGAAATAATGCCAAAAAATGTATGGAAAAAAAATAAAAAATCTTGGGTCTAATATTGAACTTTTTTTAAATTCTGTTGGCGGATTATTAACGGATTTTAATTTAATTTAATTTAAACTATGATTTGTGAAATTTTTTCAAAAACGTTTTTTTTTTGAAATTTTCAATTAAAATATTTTTTTTGCAAAAATTGCGAATTGAATAAATTTTACAAATATCTCATTTCCACGATACTTTTTAATTTTTAAATTATCTATTGAATAATTTGCGTTTTTGTTGAACCTTGAGTTCTTGAGATAAATTTTTGTATGCATTTTTGTATTTTTTACATTTTTCGAAAACGAACTATTTTATTGTCTTGGATTTTTTTTTAAATTTATATATATATATATTTATAATAAAATTAATAGATAATTTATTTGCTTTTTTGAAGACTAGCTGCATGGCTTTTCTTAAAATTTGTGAATGCATATTTCATATCACATCCTCTTTACTTAGAAAGGTTTTTATATTTTTTCTGCCAGTCGTCCACTGCGTGTTTTCCATTCAATCGATCCATATTTTTTCAGATTTTTGCTAGAACATGTCGTACACAATTAATTCACTTCAGAAACGTGGGCAAAAGATATTTTGCCCAACATATCGAGCAATACAATAACGCCAGTACTTGCATAAATTTAAAGTTGTTGCATTTGAAAGCTATGAAACATCAAAAATACCAGCCGATTAAAACAGAATCCTTAATCACTTACCACCTACATGTGAATACATGAACTATTTATCCAGAGCACTGTAAATCGCACTTGTGGAGATGAATGCTGCGAAAAGAGTTGTTGTTGCTTTCAATGCAAATTGCTCCACTCTAGTCTGCTCTGGATAAAGTCGCCAATAAGTAGCTACAGGCCAATCGCGACTTTAGTTTGTTTTTATTTACGGATAAATTGGCGAATATCGAAACGAGAGAAAAACAGATTTGGGATGAAAAAAATTGTGTTTTTTTATTCAATATTCGAGATACAAAATTTACATATTTGTAAAGGCTAAGAATGAAACGTAAATATATTTGAAATAAAATTTCGAAGGTAAAATTGCATGTCACGCTACGCAAAATTAAAAACTATACAGAAGTGCAACACCCACTCTACACTCCCATTTACGTTTTGAGTAGATAGTGAAAAAAATTTCAGCATCATTGAGCGAATGTTTATGAATGAACATTGTGCAAATTCGTAACAACAGTGATAAAGTTTTTTTTTCATTCTATTCAGCATCGCATTCATTTGCATAATGTGCTTTAGTATTGTTTCTACATAAAAATTTCGTCCTTCAGAATTCATCATGCTTAATTTCTGCGCTACTATTATTCATAGCTTCCCATAAAAATAAAATTGCGCCGAGTCCACATTAAAAAAAAAAGAAAAATGTTATAAATTGAAAAGAAGTAACCTCAAAATATTGTATGTCATCATCGTTGTAGTCATCATCATCATCACCATATCATCATCATTATGCTGCAATCTATGAATGGGGAGTGCTAAACAAAATGCGTACATACTCGTACTCGTTGCTTTGAATACAACGAGCAAAAATAAATAAAAATTCAAGTGAGGTTTTGAGGGGTTGTTGTACGTATGTGATGGACAGTGCATGCCTGCAATACCGCGCGAATTATATGAAATATGCGATGAATGTGATTCGATGTCGGATCTAAACCAGCAGGAAATGAAGGACAACATTCATAAAAGGGCACTATCTTTTCTTTTACAGTTCACCCATTTCTATACGTTAATGTCCTAGTCTAGAAAGATTCGTAATAGAGAAATTTTACGCTTTCAGTGGTTACTCGTCCATTACCAGTAAGGTGTACGGATGCATTTCAAGAATACTAACAAAAATGTCAGGGAAAATCATTACCGGTAAGGACTTTACAGGTTCAAAGCTGCAAACTTATGTTTTAATGTTGAAGGAATCATCATTTCTGTAAAGAATGGATTTACTTTGCACCTTGGTAAGTGGCAAGAAAAGAGTTTGCATTCTAAACTATTCATAATATCATTTATATATTACGTTCTAATTTCAACTAGTTCTTTGCTGTTCTCAATTTGATAGCATATAAATTTGTACAATACCTAAATATGAAATTCATGCATTACCTCTGCCTTCTCCAGTTCATTCCAAGGAAGTATATTCCATACATGCTTGGACTCAGAACTTTCAATTCCTCTAGCCTTCCTAAATATTTACATGTACTTAAAATAGATTACTAAAACGTTTCGAGTAAGGCTTCTGAAAGACAATCCCCTCGTCATTACCAAGAACGCTAGAAGAATTGAAAGTCGGAGTCCAAGCATTACTCGTATTCCCGCTGGGAATGAAAAGCGTGTGTGAAAAACGAGGTCACCCTTCGCAAGTCCCAGTAACCATAGTTAAATGTACACACGAGTACACGAACCGAGAAGCTAGCTGTAAGCGATTCCTCGTCAAGAGTACTTGTGCTCATATGCCGTATATCCTCTCTAGGGATTACAAAAGGAAAATGAAAAAAAAATTAAAATTTTGTGACAAGTTGTTTGTTGTTCTCAATAGAAAATTCACGCGACGCATTGATGTATGACCTCTGACGTGAGTACTCGTACTCATATGTGATGTGACTCGCGATAATCGTTTTGCTCCTGGTTCTTATAAATATGGCCACTTAGCCCCTTATGAGTGCGCCTATAGTTAGCTCCTCATACTTATCACATGTTTTTTCGTTTGTTTGAAAGGACCCTCTTGAACCATGTCTAGGACCGTTAAACGATTTCTGCAAGAGTTTTCATTAACCTTTGAAATGTGAAATTAACTCCTTTTGTCTAAAGGGGATTTTTCGTACAGATGCAGCAGCTCATGCAGCTCTAATTGTTTCGGCAGATTTTCTAGAGCGTGCGATACCTTTTCAGGAAAAATTCAAGAATTCCATTATAATTGCGAATTGAAAGTGCCAGCAACTTCAAAAGAATTATCTGAAACGAAGCGAGATGCTTAGCCACTTAAGGTCCTTTTTGGCACAGATATCGGAAATTGCTCGATTTTCCACTTGTGCAAGCATTAGCATAGCACGTCTTTACAACATCACGGAAAATGCTGCTATCGACCGTTCACTAAAGGAAATGTCTTTCTAAGCTAAACAATCTTCTACAATTGCTCATTATTTAGTAATAGGATGCCATCGTGTGCCTCCTTTCCTTTTCCTTATTATGGTTAGTCATATCATCAAGTGTAGCGTAATAATGACACACATATGGTACATTTTACTTCGATGTAGACATGTAGAATTCGTGTGGCACAAAACATGTGTAGTTTCTCGATATAGAACGTATCCACTAGGAGTAATACGAGCTGCAATAAAAAAAAACACATACCGCAGTAGCGATAGGCAGCAGCCAAACGTATCATGCCCTAGATGACGAACTCCTAGTAAAATGGTAGTTCAACATAAAAAAAGAGGAGGGCACATCCATAGGTAGTGCACCCCTTTTTTGTAAGAATATTGTATGGTGCTCTCATTTTAAATTCCAGAACTTCAGGAAAATTTTTCGATATCCCTTAATCTTAACACCTTCTGAAGTCACAAAATAGTTTTGACCACGGGAGTTAAGGATATTTGTATAGCCTCTATCCCCAAGAGTCGACTTATTTTTCTCATTAAAACACTCAACAAAATTGGAGCAATTTTGCAACTACCAATTTTTTTAATGACTTTTACATGGTAGCGTAGCGTACACGTAGTTGTACCGGTCTATCTTCCCGTTCTTTGAAACGGAGAAAAATTAAAGTTTTTTAATTATGTAATACTGAAGTGAAATCACAAACTTTTATACGGAAGCTACCTGAAGAAATTCCTCGTAAGTATTTAATATAAAATTTAGACTTTTTGTCCAAAAAAACTTCTTCAATTATATTGCGTTTTGGTAGATAAAAGCAGAATTTTTTCATATTCGTTTTCTTTCATCTGAAACTAGCTACTGAAAAATTATCGTGTGCCGAATTTCAACTTTACAGATAAAACAATTCTGAAGTTTCGTCATACTGTGATCGCAAACAACTTCTTTCATTCGAGTGACCCCTAAAAGCGTTTTAGCCATGCAGATGAGTTGAAATTGATTCCACACACCTTTCAGGCGCTCCGACGTGTAATGTCCTTGCTCGATCTATACGAACATACAAATACAAACTGCGAACAAAATGGATTTTTAACTCGACTTTTTTTTATGAAAATTGCGAGAATTATTTTTTATTATTGGTATTCAAAATTTGTTAAACATAAATAAATCCCTTAAGAGTATTTTAAAAATTTAATATACGAGTAAATCTCTCTTTTGGTTATCCATGGGAACGTTTCTCTTCAAAAAACAGATAACCGTTTTTGTAGGATATCCCAACTCATAACAATTTTAGTTAAGAAAAAAAAATATTTGTTTGAATTTGATCTGTTAATAAAAAGTTATTGTATAATATTTCACTTCTTGGGATTACTCAAAAACATACAATAATATCGCGACGGGACAGCTTACTTTTAAGTAGGTACCGTACAGTTTAGATAGACCTTTCCAGACAAATTAATATCGAAATGACGAAGGCAAGTTTTGAAAAGTGTAACTATTTTCGAAAATTGACTGACAAACATTTGCTAGCTATTGAGTCTTGGGTAAATATGACAGTCTGAAACTATAATAAAGCCTTCACGCTTTGACTGTAATCGGATCGAAATTTTAAAAAAAAACTACATTAATAGAGCATTAGAAATATGCGGGCATGCTCTCAATTGTTCAGATTCGTTTTAACACTGGTCGAATGGCGTCTTCGTCAGTTGGGGATGACGTGCAGTAGTATTCGATCTTCACAAATCGGTCTGTCATGAGATCAAAAAGCACAAATCCTTTGAAATCCTTTAGTGTGCGACAAATTATTGAAATAAAAGAAATAACAGAGGTAATTTGCGCTGTAACAAAGGCAATGGGTGCTATCTAAATGGCATCGGTTCTAACGTAACATAAATCTTTTTTTAATCTGCTATTGAGGTAAGAAAAGTTCATGCAAAAGTCTCAAAGTGTCTATTCTAATTACAATGTTAGACGTTCTCTCAGCAGCTGTTAGTCCAATACAGCAACATTTCGATTTTGTTATCTTAAAAAATTTTTCTTCACCGATTCATCAATCTGTTATCGTAACTACCGTAGAACCGTAATGCCATAATGGTGTAATCATTGGAACTCTTATCGATTCTCACTAAATGTGAAATCATTTATTTCAGTTGATTTCAATGACCACTTTTTGAACGTAAGGCATTGCTGTTTTTGGGCATTATTTTTTTTATATTACCAGTGATTTAACACATGAGTAGGTGGGTTTCGAACCTTATGATCTCTGTGTTAATAGTCTACCGAATTTTACCGGGTCGAGGTAAATATCTTTTTTTTTCACACGAACTTTACAACTGACTTTGGCCCTTCTTTCTATTGTTTGATTTCCATACAATTCGTGTAAGATTTAGCCTTTCACGTTTTCTAGGATTTTCTGCCAATTCCTGCTTTATGTTCAAAATAAAGTCGGGGAAACGGTTTGCTTTAAGAATTCAGCATATTTATTGAATTGTGAAGGGATGACACATGGTTCTTTCACTTAAGTTTCTGTGTGACTCCGGCAGTGCTCCTCCATAAGACACGCTTCTTGACGATAGCTTTTACTTCTCATCAGGACTTTAGTTACTCCCTGAATTTGCTTCTCGTCTCCATGTGTTTCTTGGACGACTAACTTCACGTCTTCCTTGATGTTATCAACTGAGCAAAAAAAAATATTATTTTTGGCTAACAAAAGTATTTAAATTTTTGTACGAAATGGTCACTGATGGGTTCAACTTTCCTTTCGAATTTTTTTCCTAATTAAAAAAAATTATGTTTTACCACATCTTTATCTATGATAAATGAACTTTTTTTATCTTGTTCTCTCAAATTTTATATGTCACCACCAAAACAACTTATGTACTACGTTGGTATCGCAGTGCCAAAAAAATATCGCAATCATTGTCAAAAAACAAAAAGAAAATATCGAGTATGGGTCCAATTTTAAAAAAGAAAGAAGAAAAAAATAATTCAAAAAGTTATCCGTAACATCATTCGAAAATTATTACAAATTCGTCGTTTGCATGATTACTTGGCTCTTTTAGATTATATTGTTTTTATTTTCTTTACTCAAATTACATATTTGCACGATATTCCATTATTTTTTTTAATGATAATAAAATGTATCGCGCCTCAAAAACACCAAAAATTCTTATCTAACGCAACAAGGACATAAAACATAATGAGCCCAAAAAGTGAAATTCTAAACATGCAATTGTATAGAGGTGTTTGGTCTCGAAAAAAAAATCGTACAAAAAATGCTTATCCAATTTCTGTATAATTTAATAAAAACGAAACATTCTTGACTTTCTTCAGTTTGACTACCGGCTCAAGCTAACAATTATACACAGCGTTTTTCACCCTTGGCGATGACCTACATTAAGGACGAACTCCCATTCAATTAAATATTTACATAATATTTTAGCGTATTCGTTTTAAGGTGGTTCCAGTCAAAGTCCTTATCCAAGAGCCTCAATCGCAATTAGTCCAATTTGATTTTGTGATTTTATTTCAATTTCAACTTTCAAATGTGTATTTTTCCACTAAAATTCGATTCCGACAGTAAGAGCAATTAGCAGCTTTCTTATCGGCATTTAGAGATAATTAGAGTAGGGGGGAAATGGAATAGACTGGCCCTTTTCAAACGTCTATAAATTTTATTCATTCGGGCTTTCTGTCTATGGGTATTTTCTCTATCGATTATTGTTTCTTTTAAAAAGCATTACTTAATTAAAAGCGCTAAGCTTGGCTGATTAGCAACAATCGTTCGATTTAGAGATAGACTTGAAAAAAATTGACTATTAAGTGAAGAAAGATTTTTGTATTATTGCTATATTTGCTCGCAATTCAGTTAGACTCATGTTAGTCTTATTATTAGTGGTACTTTGTAACGTCTGAAAAGATGACAAAGGGTCATCCACGTGGAGCATTCCATAGATTTTTTAAAATGAATCTGAAGAGGTTTGCGTAAAAGTAAGATTTTTTTGTTAGTGCAATTTTCAGGCATATATTTTGAATACATTGTACAGAAGTGTGTTATTGAGCGGATCAGTTGGAAAATTGTATTATGCAGTCTTCTAAAAAAACGCGAAAACTGATGAAGACAGATTAAAAACAAGTATCCATTGTATATTTCAATATCGGTCTAATGCTTTCCAGCATTATTATGGTAATCAAATTTAAATTTTGTCTTTTTTTTGTGCAATAAAAATTCTTTAACTCTACTCTCTCGTTGACTTTGCTAACTGTCGTGAAGCCAGGACTTCGGAATACAATATATTACTAACAAATTTCAGCCAAAGTATAGGTTGTTTTTTTAAGAACGGCTTACACAAGAACATTAGAAATATGTGTGATATGCTTATTACAATTGTGGCGAAAAAGGATTGAATATATTTTCACGAATTCTGCCACATCTCTTAGGTCTGCAGATGAGATATCGAATTGGGTTTCATTTCTACAGACTCTTCAAACAAATGCCTAAGAATCTGTTTCGAGTTTCTTCAAAATTTTACTTTGTCAAAAATGAATTTTTATATATAAAATATTTTTTTTTTCGATTTAATTATTTATTTTATTACCTATTATAAGATAAGGAAGATTTGCTGTTTTCGGTTGAGATAACAATTGCAACACAATTCATTTAATTGATAGTAGAAAAATCACACATAATTTATGAAACATTTTTGTGTATTTTTATAAAAGCGGTCGAAATTTATTACTCGCACAATGTGTAAATTTTAAACAGCGCGAACAAATTATCAAGACTTGAAGGAAAATTAATGTTTTTATAGGGTATGCAATAAAATGACAAGAGCCTAGATTTAACTATACGCCACTCTTGAAAAAATGTTACTATTTTAGGTGCCAAATTAACGTATTACATTTTATGACATGCTGTCAATAGTTTGCTAAAAAATAGTTAAAAAAAAATTAATTCAAAATCTTTAGGCAAATTTGACAAACAATAATTTGACGATTACACTGACATCGGCGAAAATTGTCAAATATTTGCCATAGCGGCGTGAATTAGACTGTCTGCTCCTATGGCAAATAATTGATGGTTTTCACTGGTATATGTTATCAAATAGTGAATTCGTAAAATTTATGTTCGTCAAATTAGTTTATTTGTCATACAGGGCTTGTATTGTCCAAAAAATTTTAATAAATTTTTTTTAAAATTTTTTTTTTACACCATGCAAGATAGACTATTTTTTCATTCATTTGGTGAATGTTTTCACAGTACATTTTTTAACTGAAAATACAAGTTTTCAGTGTAAAATACTGTTTATTTTAATTAAATTAAAAAATTAAATTAAACAGTATTTTACCCGGAAAACTTGTATTTTAAGTTAATATTTTCATTATTTTATTCTTCTTTTTTTTTGTTCAGGTATTTGTGGTGTTTCGTGATCGAAGCTACTGTTGACAACATTCATCAGAGCTCCACCAACCGATCACGACACGATTTGGAAGATGCTCTTTATATCATTAATATGAACCGTAACTTTGAATTGAGTTTTTCTTTCTGGAAATTTTGCAAAAGATTTAGCCATGAATTGAGCCAGCCTTGGTTTTTCCGTGTATTAAGACAACGAGACCTGGTTTCTGTGAATTTCGATGGCATTGATTATGGTTTGTGGTCCGAACTTAGTTTCTGCTATTGTTCTATCCATGGCTTAGGTATATCAGAAAGCCTTAACATGCGCAATTGGACCAGCTTTAGGTTCTAATTTGACGCTTATGCCAACAGATTATCAGCTCACTAGTTCTCGGAATAAATGGAAAAAAAATTGTGTGCAGCAGTTTTTGATTCATTTAATTTTTAATTTAACATTTAGTCGATCGCCTTCATCACATAACCCATTTTTCACGAATCATAAATTTTTCTGTTTTGTATTGCAAATAGCAAATTATATTTTTTAACAATAAAATTGTGCACTCTTTGGCAAGGAATTTCATTTCAATTTATACTTCCTATTTATGTTTCTACTGTGTAGATTTTCAACACGAGCCATGCACATGTGAAGTGCAATAACGAATCAATTTCCACATAACCTCGAGCTCTAAACATTTCAATTGGTCAAATAATTTGATCAAAGAAATCGATGCTGACCACTAAGCATTGTGAATTTCTCAATTAAATGAAAGCAGCATACCGACTGTCCAGGCACGATTCAAAGAGTTAGGCAGCTTCTTTAAGAATTCCTTTAAGCATGGCAATGTACAAAGTACCTGTGATGAGGTTTTATCTTATGTTTTACCTGAATGTCTCAGTAGAGAAAACAAGTTGAGAAATATACAATAACAACAAAAAAACGGACGAACTTAATTAAATCAAAAGTTATACGAAATTTGCTCGTAAACCAATCGACCACATTACAGGAGCCACGAAAAATTATATTATTCATGAACTCCATGAAATGCTTATTTAAAGGACCTTTAGCCTTAATCGCCTTGAACGAAAATAACAAGAAGTAGTGACTACTAATCTCAATACACTTACTTTATGTAGAACGTGAAAAACATATTAATTATGTATTAAAAGTATCCAAACATGACTAAGGATCAATCCATCAAAATGACAAAGTCATGTTCAACTAAAGTTCCTTACTATGAGCTGAACGGAAAACGACGAAAAGACAAAAAAAAACAGAACTTTGTCAGAGTCCTTTAGTCTGGTCCTTGGGGAGCTTTAATTCCAAATCTCATCCTTAAGATCCTTTTCTTTGAGATAAGGAGCTCCAGTATTCTGGAAATGAATTCTATGTAATTTTATCCTTTTATAGAAATGCGAATTTTGAATGTTATACTAATGCTGAATCCTTTTGATGATACTTTAATGGATTTTATGAAATTAAACGAACAATGAAAGCAAATTTTCAGATAAAAGCCGTGCAATAATTGCACTTCAACGTTTTCGAGCGAATGGTACTTTTTAATTTATTAAAATTTAATCAGCAGGTGTTTCTTCCCCTTATTTATATCCAAATATTTTTTGAAATAGTTTTCTTAGAAAGACAACATTTCATTGCTTTCGATTTGCAATAGGTGCAATCCTTCAACGTTGAAAAAATTCTACTCTCAGTACTGAAACATGGAGATCTCCAGCAAAACATTACTTAGAACTTAATTCATTCAGTACTGAACAGAGATACCGCTTCAGTATTACGAATTCAGTACTAAATGGATACATTATTAATAGTGAAAAATACCAGAATTTGAACGCATTATTGTGCAGACTTACCGTATGCAGTACTAAAAATTTATATTGACTTTATATTTCAGTACAGTAAGGACAGTACTGGCGTATCAAGGAGTTTCTGTACTGCTGTTAGCCGATCAACTTAAGGTTTCTGCCGGAGAAGGAGCTACTCTAGCTTTAAAGTGATAGTACGGCATCGAGAGTGAAACTTTCAGTGGGAAGACAGATTTAAGAATTTGACTTTGTCCGCGTACAATAGAAGCACATTGTATAAGAAGGCACATTACTTTACTACCGTCCGGGACAAAAAGAAGCACTTAATTTGTCGCCAAATCTTCTCATTATCTGACTAAATAATGCGAAACTGATCGTCAATCTTCTTGACACCTGTCTACTTTTACCTACATCTTTTGCAGAGTCTTACCTCTAGCAACTCATTCCAATGGCACAATTATTTCCATGTCGGGGGGTAGAAAATGTTAACATATGAAGAAAATATCCTCGAGTGAGAGCAAAAAAAAATAATGGCTATAAAAAAACTGCGGTGCTTCCATGCAGTACGTTTCTGAATCATTCAAGGACTATATACAGTCCGTAGACTGTTCCTATATTAAAAAAAAATACAAAAGAGAAAACATTTCACCCATATTTTCCGAAATAATTGGAAATTGGCTTCGAGCGGTCAAAGATGGGGACGACTTGATAGCAAACAAAACTAGAAAAATATTCATAACGTGCACCGTTTTCATTTGAACCGTTTTGGCATAAATATATGAAGGGAATCGCTTTTTGCGTTTTTTTCCATTTTTTTCCGTTCGAGTCCCTCTGTCCCAACGTGTCCATAAACTTAGATCTATGAAAATGGCTTAACCCTCGACAAATTTCACAGACCCGTTTTACGTTTAACCCTCGTTCAACGAATCAGTTTTATTGTGTGGAAGCATACAACTATTTTTTGTCCTCGTGTCCACCTCATATCCTGTATATATATAGATGCCACCCACAACCCCTAACAAGAACCCTTACGAAAAAAACTCCAAACGAAGGTTTTTATTTTTTTGATATCGTAGCGAAAAGAGCGCGTAATTCGAAAGATTTTATTCGGGACGGTGTGTTGAAAACGACATCATACAGTGACTGACATTGGAATTTGGAAAACAGTTAAATGAGGTTGTTTGTGATATTTATTTGAACAAAATAAAGGACATCCACCTTTCTACTAAGAATTGGGACTTGGGTTTACTTTCCAATTCAATCATTGAAGAAAAACGTCTATCAATTGATTAGTGTTTCTGAAACTTTGAAAGATCGGACCCATTTCAGCTATCGCGCCATTGATTACGACAATTCTATTAATAAGTGGACCTTCTTGACTACTATAAATATATCAAAATACGTTTCCCTAAGCTTTTCCATCACCTTTTACCTCAAATCTATGAATTGCACAGAGCTACATTTTTTAAGCCAAAATCAAAACTGTAAGTGTCAAAAAATCAAAACTTTAGTAAAAGTCAGGGACACGGTTAAAGTCGGAATATGGCAGAAGTTCTTACACTTTAAAGTTTCTAGCGTGAGCCGTTCGTGAGATATGAAATTTTGAACCTACCTATTACAGAACTTACATTATGAGTTTTTATGGGTTCACGAGATAACACAAAAACGCGTTTGTGTACGTAAAAACGGACAATTATTTTTCCTTTTCAGCTCTGTCATTAATGTCAAAAGAAACTTTAACAGAAGATGAAGACTGGCGTTTTATTTGGCAAATTTGATCAATTTTCTCGGGCTTGTGAAAAGTGGCCGAATAAAGATGCTCGAAGAAAGATGTTAAACTTTTAATTTGGATGAAAAAAAAAATGTTTAGACAAATTTGACATCATTTCTTTTAGAACTTATTATAATTGAAATTAGCTTCCTTCTGGTTAGCTGTTCATATTTTTAGGATGGATAGTATTCGAGATAAACCATAAGGAGTAATCATGTTTCAAAAATTCCCAGTTCCTTACGAGTTAAAAACTAAAATGACGGAAATTTATTTCGGTACTATTCGATTTCAATCATTTTTTATGTAGGAGTCTGTGAATTTTGTAAAGTCTGACGATGAATTTTGCTTCAAAAAATTCTTGTCTAAAACCTGCCTGATGGTGGCCCCTCTCTTCTTCCCCCTGATGACACACACCAAGAGAAGTGTGACTTTTGTCGTCATTTCATATTTATTCTTATTTTCTTACTGCTTTGTCAAATTTCTTCTACGCATCACTCTTGAAACGCTAAACATTGTTGAGATGTTCAAGTACTTTTGATGTTACTTTCAATCGCTACACGTACACTTCGTCATATCGAAAGTTAAATTAAATTTATATTTTCGTATTACTAAGGGCGTCTATCAAAGATTTCCATTTTTCTGATAAATTTGATGTGTTCAAAAGGACAAAAATTGAAGTGAAATAAATCGAGAAAGGAACCATTCGTTCCACCTTTCTTTGCCGCCGTTCGTCACCTATAAGGAAAGTCTCGGAAAATCCACCCCCGAAACTCAGTCCCACGCTCTCCTACGCAGCACAACATTTTATTGGCTTTCCACACACAGTCGCACGCACACCCTTC
This sequence comes from Beris morrisii, assembly GCA_951812415.1. Taxonomy (NCBI): domain Eukaryota; kingdom Metazoa; phylum Arthropoda; class Insecta; order Diptera; family Stratiomyidae; genus Beris; species Beris morrisii. Next base: position 165,089,988 of record OX638310.1, on the reverse strand, counting down.
GCACAAAAAAAAAATGGAAATATCCCTCAACATCATAGCAGGGTGAACAGAAATTCTCCGGATCGATATCCTTATTGCTTGCTTACGTTGACGTTCTGGAAAGGATACGCAAACATTGGTTACATAATGCCGAAGTAAGGACGAAATAAATGTTGCTTTCAAGGGATTTTCCCTTTTTTTGGTTTTTGTACTTTTTTTCTTGTTTTTCCCTTTTTTTCGGGGGTAGGGGCGCATTATATCCGATAGTACGCTTACGACAAGAGTGGAGATATAAACGGGGAATTAATGGAAAACTAATCTCACTAATTGGCAACAGTATTAATGATATTTCTATCTGGAAAATGGAAAAGTGTATGGCAAACTTTCGCGCTACTATCATCAGCGCTATAATTTAGCGGAGGGTAATTATGGTAGAATATATATAAAGTAGAAAAGGTGTAGGTCGAAGGGTTGTATCCTTGCGTTTATCTTTGATACGAGAGAAAGAGTTGAGTAAATAAGAGTTTATCACTTGATTGGTTTTTGGCGGTTTACTTTAGATGGGATCGACATACCCACAAAGGGACAACAATTACAGGCTATAATACCAAAAAGGTAACAGAATTAAAGATATCGAAGCAATTCGAAAATTTGAGATATCTGGGAAACATACAGCCAGGCTACCAGGATGGACATGTGTTTTTTTTTTAAAAGTTGGTTATACACAGGAAACCCCATAAAGAAATTTACATTTTTGCACACTATATATTTTCACCATTTTAAACAGGCATAGTTCTGGCACGTCCTCCTGTAGCTACCATACAAATATCATTAAAAAAAGAGGTTCTTGATCTAGCGAAAGCTCGACAATGCGTTGAGCCATGGAGTCAAAATTACGATAAATGCTAGAATAAATTATAGTTCAGTATTTCATTTAGAATGAAATGATTGGCTATTGACAATCGTGAGATAAAAAAAAAGTTAATTCCGACGAATGTCTCGGCGAGGATATGGAGCGGGCATAAGATAGTTTTCGATCAGCTTATGAAAATATAATAACACGTCACAGAAGTAAATGATATTTGTGCAGTTTAAACCTGCTCCAATCTAGCTTATTTCCAAGAAATATAAAATTGATAAGAATAATTAAACAAAATTGGAAATGTATTTATTCTGTAATACGATCAATTGCCGGGCTGCAAGTAATCAACATTTTGTTATGGTCTGTTTTCATATCTCATATTGTGCCCAAGAAAAAAACGGAAATGCCACTTGCAGTGGTGGTCTTAGTTGCACATATCTAGCCGAACTCATAAAATCTAATTAATCAAAATACACATGATTGGCGCCATAATTGTCGGAATAATGAACTCGAAATCGAATGAATGTGTATTCAGAATAAGGCCGAGTGTCGTAATCTTAAAGAAATGCAATTTAATAGGCAGATAAGAACTTATTGGATTTTTTTTGGAACTTGTAATTTCTGAATTTCTGTTGTCGTCGGTTTTTCAAAAAAGATCTGTTTGCTTTATGGAAGAATTGATAAAAGTCGATCAATTTCAAAACACAGTTTCTTATGAACCGTCTGATAAACGTTACTGGGTTTCAGGATTTAATTCCCTGTCTAAAATGATTTGATTCACATTTGTTGAATATTGCGGAAAGATTTTATTAAAAATTCCAACAGAACTTTAATCAAAAATTTCATGACAAATTCATTAGGAATTTCATGAGAAAATTCATTGGTAAATTCATCAATAAATTTCAGAAGGGTATTCATCAGGACTTTCAATAGGGAATTGAACAGGTAATTCATCAATTGTTTATTATAAGGAAATTTATTAGGAATCTTAACAGAGAATTTATCAAGAATTTCACAAGGATTTTTATCATCTTAGAGGAAACTTATCAGGAAAAAATGGGGAATTCATCAAGAATCTCAGGAAAAAATTCATAAGGAATTCTATAAAGACTTTCATTGAAAAATTTGTCGGTACTTTCATGAGTAATTAATTCGATGAGAAAATTCAGAAATATTTTTATAAATAAATCGGAAATTCCAAGAGGAAATTCAACAATAATTTCATAATGAAATTCATTAGGAATTACATGAGCATTTTTTTCATCAGGAATTCCAAGAGGATTTTTATCACAAAATTCATTAATAGCAACATAAGGATTCCCACCAGGAAATTTAAGAGGAAGTTTATCAGGACGAAATTTATTATAAACTTAACAACGAAATTTATTAGGAATTTCATGAGAAAATTCATCAATAATTTCATACGGATTTTCATTAGGAATTTCAAGAAATACATGTGGACATTTAATGACAAACTTCATCAGAAATCTCAGCAGAAAATTCAAGAGGAATTGTATGAGGATTATCATGAGTAATTAATTTAATAAAAAAATTAATATATATTTTTATAAAGAAATCGGGAATTCTAAGAACAAATTTATCAGGAAATTCAACAATAATTTCTAACGAAATTTATTATTAATTTCATGAGAAAGTTCATCAAAACTTTTATGAGAATTTTCTTCAGGAATACCAAAAGGCCTTTTTTTAAGAAAATTCAGAAGGAAAGCCATCAATAAAACTTATCAGGAACTTCATGGGAAAATTCTTCAGGAACTTCAAAAGGTATCAGGAAACAAATATTTTTAAAAATTTAATAACGAAAAACTTTTCATTTCATTAATAATTTTATGAAGAAATTTATTAGTGATATCATGAGAAATTTCATGTGGTAATTTACCAAGAATTTTATGAGCAAATTTATCAGTAATTTCATTAAGAAATTCATAGAGAAAGAAATTTATTTCAATCATTGCATGAGAATTTCATGAGGAAATTTATCCCGAGTTTCATGAGGAAATTTATCGGGAGTTTCATTAGGAAATTTATCGGCAGTATCACAAGGAAATACATTATTAAATTCATGAGTTCAGGAATTTTATGATGAACTTACTAAGAGCATAGTATAGAAAATTAAGTTAAATTTTTACAACAATAATACAATATTTTTAATCATAATTTTCAAACCTTCGAAATTACGAGTCGAATTTTTGATTTTCAATTCTGAACACGAACCGAAACACTAAAAACAAAAAGTCGAAAGACAGAAAATAGAATTGAAAATCTAAAAATGTTTATCGACCTCAATCACAAAATTCCTGTTTCAACCAGAATTCCATGATGAATTTCAACCCAATATTTTAATTTAACAACTTCAGATTGAATTTCAACAGTAATATGTTTTCATTAGCTACGAAATTTTAAAATATATGAAAGGGCATCTTCTAAGACACTCATCGAACATAGTTGAAAAAAAATCGTAAGGAGCTAGACGCGCTTATTATGAGGGCACGAACAAAATAAGAATGGGGGCAATAGAGTGAAAGGACAATATGTCACTGATATGGAATACAAAACTACAAAAATTAAACGAAATAAATGATCAGTTGTGAATGTTGATTGATAATTTCATTTGATGGTAGAACTGCATAACCTTGTCCACCAGAATTGTAATTCATAAAGTCTTATGGTTAAAACTTTCATATTTTCCCTTCCATAAGGAGAACGCTTCCTGCTGTTGCGCCATTTAAAAAAAATTACCGTATCTTTTTTAGTAATAATGCAACCCGACTGTTTGAAAAACAAACACAGTGCATACTTAATGAAAACATGCATCGTCCCTCTGTGCATTTTATTTGGACAAACATATAAAAGTCTGGTCTAGAGAGGAAGAACTCCATGCCGAACCCATATGGAAAGGTGGTGCTATAGTATGGTAGATTGATACTAGTTAGCTATACTAACGTATAAAGCACATCTCCCGAGGAAAATGCCATGGGGAAAATATGTTTACCACAGTTTGTCCTTTTTTCCCGCCGTCTCCTTTTTCTAGCTCGAGTGTCATTTTGATGGCTAAAGAGCACCACACGGAAACGTGTATACAGGTAGTATCCTCTACATTTATGTACCGATATTGTTCCATATTGTGATATTATGGAAAATGTTTTCCTAGACAACTGCGGGAAGAAAACCTCTGCAAGGTTGACAGCGGCCCTTATCATGGATTGCCACCGCAAAACAACAAGAAAACATTTCAGGAAGTACAAGAGATGCGAACTTCCTTGTTTCTACGGCAGGCTTCTTATTCAGGCCACTAGAGAGACTTATGGGGTGGGATTTTTTCGAAACAGGGAAACTGGCATTTTCTTTCAATTTTTATACAATGTACACCTAGCTAAATACAAACACGGGAAAAACACAAATACTTAAAAGTAATAATAAAACCGGTACAAATAAGAAAGAGATGCTTATTATTTTGCAGTTCTTCATTTTCATTTAGGTTGCTCTTAAATTCAATTCCGCCCGTTCAATGCGGCGAAAACGTGTCTTATTGTTTTCCGCAATGAATAGGGTCCTTTGTTTTTGGGAATACACAGCATGTTAGATACAGCAGTGGGACTAGAATTATAATTGGACCATTACACAGAACACATCCTTAAATTAATGTTTTACTGGGAAATTCTGTAAGAGCTTCTGCATTTATGAATATTATATTCATAATTAATTTATTGGATCGAATTGTATGGGAATTATAATTCTGAAGTAGAAGGATGAGTATCAGCATGCTGATTCGATAAGATAGAACAAGGATGTGGGGAGTCATACTGTCACATACTTTTTACTCCTCAAGGAACAAAGTGTTCATATATCTTGATAACATTGAGAATTACTTATCCAGAAGACACTATAACTACAATAATTTACCTACTCTACCCCATTGAAATGTGATACAGGTATGCACACTGATCTCAATTGAAATACTAAACCCCTTTGTTGGAATTGGATGGAGGAAACTAAGAACTAGTTCTATCGTCGGCTTATTCCTAGAATAGGATGAACTCAGAAAATGATTATCTGAATACTTAACCTTACGAGATACCTCTTTATCCTTTATTAAATCCACCGAGATAAACATTTAACTGATGAGTAGTGATGCAGAATGCGTCCTTGTGGTCGGAATAATTTCGCTATACCTGGATAATCATATCATTCTCTGTTTCTGGGATTAACGGAAAAGCCATTCACCAAGACACTGAGAACCATTCATCAACAACCGAAGGATACTTCGCATGAAATTCAAGAATATGGTTTCACTAATAATGGCTAAGTATATGCATATCCTTGTACAAATATTCTTTTGTATTCTGAGACATTTTGGAGGATAACCTTCAGAACGCACATCAGGTCAGGTGGTTTAAACATCACGTAAGCATTTGACTTTGCGAGAATCGTTGGAAAAAATATTTTTTTTTGTCTAGAAGTGCCACAAGAGCATACTTTCCTACATTTATTTTTAGAATAAGCAACTTCTTAGCAACAATCCTGTAAATTTCTTGAGTACCTTTTGGGCGCTAGTCTATAACAATATAAAAGGAATTCCAACTTTGGAGGCAAACTGCCCACACCGTCTGTTACGAAATAGCTATACGAAAAAAAAAGGTGCACATCATTCTGAAAATTTTTAAATTTCAATCGTGGGCATCTCGAAACACATCCAATTTGTGCAAAAGAATACTGTTTTTCGTATTAACAATAGACGAAGTTGCCGTCGTAATCTTACTTTATTCAAGTGGCGCAGCCGGTATTCGGCAGAAATGGTACTTAGATTTTCAATATTCCAAGATGGCAAGTAAAGATATTTCACTAAAAGTAAGATTGACAAGGACTTTACTCTAGAGATTTCAGTTGTTGAGGAATTTCCCGGAATACGTAGCGTATCTGTATTTTTAGAAATTCAAACTTTTGAGGAATTAAAAAAAATTGTGTCAAAAATATTCAAGTTAAAACGTCTTTGTTTTCTATGTCCCTTAGGGCCGGTTTCACAGTCAAAGGTTAAACCAAAAATTTTGTTTAAACTTAGGAACAAACGAATAAGTTCCTAAGTTTAAACCAAATTTTTGGTTTAAACTTCGACTGTGAAACCGGCCCTTAGACTTTGTGCAAATTTTTGTTTATCTAATTCTTTTCTTTTGACAAGAATTTTACTTGAAACATTTGATTGAATTTCTTTTTTTGCCAAACTTCCAATGATTGGATATTTGACACAATACAAGCTTCTTTCGCTCAATTTCAAAATTAACATTTTCGGCAGTATTTTCAAATTCGAAGGTGTAGTAAAAAGCGAAATTATGGAAATTTTTTTGGTTTAGTACAGCACGAAAGTGGGCGATATTGTTCTATATCAGGAACGGCTAACTCTGAAAAGTTGAAACATGACGTATATATATGAGATTATATTAGTAAGGTAATTTTGTCAAATAAAATTTTAGATTTTCGACAACTCTATGTCGCGTTAAGATCTTCGCAATAAAAACTCTGGGTATAACTTTTTTGTTAGTGCAATTTTAATGTAATACGATGCTGATTTTAGTGAAAAGAGTGGAACAATTTCGAAGGAAAGAAGACACATGCCGAAGTAACAATGATAGTTTGTAGTGGGTAAGTGTCACATTATAATTTCTAGAATTGATCAATGGTTAACTAATTTTTTAAAATTTTTCTTTTAGTAGCATTTCACATAATACCTTTTCCTAACAAATTTAACGCCGATCCGTCTAATCAAACTTTCTGGTCTCGTGCTACACAATCGTGACCATGTCTGATTCTATTATACGATCTTCGATCAAAGAACTGACCGCTATTTTATCCAGTGTATCGCGTATTGCTGTCATAAATTCCTCAAAACTTTTAAGGTACATAGTTTTCACTTTGCGTATCTTATTCGAAATCTTTATACCTTTTCGATTTGATTTTATGACTATTTTCGAACAGGACAAAAAGACAACTTTCCTTATTAGTATGCGATCACGTTTATAAATATGTTTTTAAAGCCGTATGAAATATTTACTTTGTTCATGTCCAGTCAATCATTTAATTCAACATTTTGATGAATTTATTTGACCGGTTTTTGATATGACTCTTTTTTTGGTATATTTTTAGATCGACAGCACTATGACTGTATTGCGTTTTGAATGTGGTCTGCATAATAAAATATTAGCCAATAAATATCGAGGATAGCCGTCAATCTACAAACATCGATATAAAAAAAATCAGAATAAATGTATAAGGATGTGAAAGAATGAGCTGCATCACAGCTAAAGCTTGAAGAGTAGAACATAGAAAATAAATAATATATTTTCAATTGTGCTGTAGAGCTCTTTTACCGCCTCGAGTTCTTGTACGCACACAGTCCCGCGTTAGCTTTGCATACATATATGTTCTAAGTTTTAACTTTTTAGGATAAATTATTCATAAGACGATAGTATAATTTATTATAAGCAAATGATATCAATCCATCCCTTTTCGCAGGATTACGGGTCTCTCCTCGTAGTGCAGTCTATGGTTAAAAATTCTTGGCTGTTGTATCCGGCATAAGAACTATTAAGCTATTTAGGCAATGACACAATTCTCCATCTACCAAAGTGAAGTCCACCTACTATGCTTCATGTAAAGCTAGATTATGTGAATGTCAGGGCTAAGAAGAAGCTTCGCCAACGGAACATCTACCACAGGCAGCGTTCCCAGAACATAGCTCGTCCACCGTTCATTCCACGATTGTTTGGGAGTCCCTATCGTCCCTAAAGCAATCGACGAACTACAATAAATCTGTCCTTTATTTGGTTATCGGGCATGATGACAATTGAGTGACAGGCATCTGTTCATAAGATTCGGAATTCCTTTTATCCATCCGAAGTCCTTCTGTGACTTGTCAGAATACCACAACTCGGAGAAAATAAGGACAAATCCTGACATTGAGAAGATATTTTTGGCCTTCAAAATCCCTATGCAGAGATTGACGTGACCGTTATCACGTTTTTACCTAGCCCCAATAGCTTAGATTCACTGATAACAAAACAATCGAATAGATGTGAGTTCCCAGGCGATTAACAAATCGATGACAATGAAACGTCTGACTATAACTTCGCAAACACTTTTATAACTCCGCAAAAGCTCACTGAAGGGTAGAAATTCAGGCAATGAGAAGATTATGTTTAATCCTTGAATTGTACTAAAATCCCCAAGATAAAGAAGATTCAAAAAGTTTCTAGACTTTACTCGAGCAATGAGCTAAGGTAATCATAGGTTTCAGCTAATATGAAATACGGCTTCATCTTTCTCTTGAATTTCAGACACAAAAAGATGGGCATTACACCATCAGATGAAGGTCGCAAAGGATTTCAATTATGCGTCATGAAAATGGAATAAGTCGGTTGAATGATTGATTGCTCTTGAAGTAGGAAAGAAAAATTAACACGCAAATGCGACACAAGTTGTTGCGCATCTGACACTCAAAAAAATAATTAAAATTAAATTTTTATACCGGAGGACGCGGTTGTTGAAACAAGGTCACTGGATCTCTTTATGATACTAAAGGCAAGGCACAATTTTTAAAAAGATAATTTTTCTTAACCGGAATTGGCCGGAATTTTAAGAGATCCAGATTTCTGCAATGAGAATTACACCCAAATATTGTTGATTCAGTGGTAGCCAAAAACACTAAATCCTCTTGCTTTCCGTATTAGCCGTTAGCTTCAGAACGCTTGCTAGTACTTGGAAATTAGAAATTGCTCATACACGAGCAATTTTTCAAGCAATTGAACTAGTGAACACAGGACAATATCATGCTAGTTACGGCAATATTTCGGCAATGTGGCCATGTTTTCGCAGATTGCTGGTATTGCTCGCCCTACAGATGCTGTATTTCCACTGACTTAGAAAATTGTCCTCGCTCGGTGATTCAATTGTCAAGTTTTGTTTTGAATTTTACATTTATTTGTCAAGTTTCGCGTTATAACGGCTTGGAATTCAAATATTTCCAAGTTTTATTTTAAGTTTTAGATTTGTTTGTCAAGTTTGCTTTCGTCTTGATCATAGACTAATTGCTCGTGTAAACCCTTATTGCCGAATTTCTAGATATTAGTCAATATCGCTCAGCACAATTCAGCAACGAGTTGATAAAAAAGTTGATCTACATCGCCTGTTGCTATTGTTGCTGTGTGTTGCTTCATATTTTCGTGACGTTGAAATTGACAAATATTGCTGCAAATTGAGCAATTTTAATCGCTCGTGTAAAAGCACCTTTAGAAACGATATTACTGTGAACTTTGACCGTTTTGGAAAAAACATTGCTATGGGCTGAGCATTCCTCGGAACTAATACCCATTTAGAACTTAATTTTAAAATTGATTTACTCATGCTACCATAAGAAATGATTTATGATCGAATAGGAAAAAAATAATCCGAACAGTATGTCATCCATAGCTCATTTTGATCTCAAAAAATGACTGGATGTGACATATATTCGATTGGGAATAAAACTTTCTCGCGTCGGACTTTCTTTTAGAGACCCACTTTCAAGCTGACGCCCTTTTAGCTTGTTTGCTCCAATTCAGTTTGTTCTTGCCTCACATTCAACTTATTTTATGATTGGGTTAAGTTGTGAGATCTTAATTACCCGATAAAGTAGCATACAGTTTGGAGAAGCTTGTGTTGCCATATTATGTCTGGTATATGGTAGTGCAATCAATAAACACAATTTATTCAAAATATTAAGTAAACATGAAGGCAGCTTGCTGGACATTTCCATTATTCTATCATAGGCCCATATTGACATCGTAAAAGGATTCAATTTGTTGTTAATTTTATGCAACCCTGCTCCTATCTCGGCTCGAGATATCAAAAGTGAAGTACCGATTCCCATTCGATTAGTTCCGAAGCTATACTATCAGCACAATTGCTGTGAACACTATTGAAGGCATTGGGGCTTCTGGTTCTGGATATCGATTACCCTGGACAAACTTCCGGTGGGTTGTCGTGTCGATTAGTAGTTATGACCGGTATTTACCCACACCAAACACATCTCCTTATTCGTGTTGTTTTTGTCATAATATATCAACTGTAAAAAGCCATTAATCAAATTAGAGATATGCGTAATTCAGTGTGACCCCAAGTCCAACCGCCACATATTTCACATATTTTTATTGTTCGAAAAAAGCAACGATAAAAAGATTAAAGAAAAGCATAAAAGACTTCTCGCCCGACTTGGCAGATTGTATTTCAAAATAACGACCTGTCCACGATTTCATTCAAACTCAAAGACAGCGCGATCCGATGGTGACGGGGCGGCATGAAACAATATTTACTTAGCAGTATGTCAGCCCAGGCGTTGATGAAAAGAAGAAATGAAATTATGCCGTAAGATGCGCTAGAGTAATCTAAAGATCTCGTTAAGAAACTGCCACTATATATTCATAAATTGCGGCTTTGAAGTTTTCAAAGGTAAGAAGCGATGGTTGCTCATCGTTAACAAACAACTATATACACTTTCGTCGTTTTTTTGCACTATTCACGGCTCTTTTTCACCGGCGATAAGCTGCCGAGTGAAAATTAACAAGATTTCAAAGAATTTAAGATATATTTTATAAAAATGGCTGTGTGAAATTCGGTTCCTTGAAAGGGACAAACAAAAAATTTAGACAAAGATACCAAGAGCCCGTCGAAATTCTCAAAAGTTGGTCCTTAAATATATCGCTGCCGTGGACTATGCTATCGTAAATGCTAAATGCTCGTGAAGATAAATAAAATTTATCGCTTATTTCGAAGAGATGATGTCAAGGAGTGGATACAACCGCTTCCTTTTATAGGCGGTTGTAAAAAGCAACAGCCAAGTTATATCCGGGGGTATTAGTCCTTAACTTTTCTTTTCGTTTTTCTTATCGCTTTCTATAAGTGTACGTACATAATAATTCGTGGACCGGGTTACAACTTTCAACTTTCGTACCTTCAAGATTTCAACCACCCTCCCAGGCGCAACCCAACCCCCAAACTCCAGGTAATTGCAAGTACAGACTTAAGATACCGTGAAGAAGTTTTCTAATTTCTCTCTTTCTTTTCTCCTGAAATTACCATTATGAATATTTTACTGGTCATATTTTAGGCAGTTTAACGTGTCGCGCAATTTCAGAAAGGATCAAATTGCGGAATTAAGTGAAGATTTCATGGATGATTTCATGGCAAACAGAATTTTGGCTAAAGAAAATTTGATGGAACACAACCTTAGGTCTTATCGTAATATTTAAGTATGTGATTATCTATGGTAATGTGGAGCGACTTATCGGACCCATTCAAAGTAAATATCAGAAATGACGATGAATTCTATGCATCGGTTGGTATAAAAGAAGCCTTTATCGCCTGAAATTCAACAGCTAGCTAATAGCCAATTAATTTTTAGCAGCAGACAACAAGATAAGACTTATGATGTCGTATTTGTCGGTACACGATAAATTTTTGCAGTACATCAGAAGTCACTAGAGATTGATGTCGATTAGACGTTATCAATTTTATGGTATTTGTTCACACAGCAATCATGTAAATAGAACAAATTTACAGGTAGGTAATTGATGATCTCAATCTATCAAAATAATAATGGAATTGATGATGATGGAAATTTGGCGGTATTTTTCGATGAATAAGAACGAATTATTTTACAGAAAATTGGAAATTTTCAAACATTTATGTCAGTTTGTACGTCACTTGTTGAAAAGTTTTTAAAGAAATATGCCTACTTTTAGCAGGCCTCAAGCTCAATTTCCACGCTCTCAATGCCATAAGAAAGAACACATTTCTGGCCGAGTCAAAATTTCAGGAGTGAAATAGTTCAAGTCGCACCAAAGGTACGTTAAGTTGAATAAAATTTTACTTTTTTCCATCGGAAATTTTTTTGTTCAACCGCAGCAATTTAAAAAGATTTCCATATCAACCACAAAACCAAAAAAAAATTTAATCGTGTTGATATTAAGAAATTTTAGCCACCCGAGAACAATGTTCAGAAATTGCTGTGCAATAAAACCTGTCGTCGTTCTAGTTTAAAATTATCCTCAACAGACCGTAATATCGTAGAATAAAACGAATAGACTCAGTACTGCCAGACGTATTTTAATTTGCAACCCATACCCAAACCTGAACTTTGGCAATTTGTATTTTTATTACGTTGCAGATGAAAAACTTTTATTCCCGATCATTTAACTGAAAAACGGGATCGCTGATCTATTTTTTTTTTTAATTTTAAAAACCCCTATTCTGTCATATTTCATTTATTACTCTACCTTTAGCACTTACGAAATTAACTTCCTTTGATACAAACCATTTCATCAATTTGAGCAATTCCCATGAAGGAAACATCACTTCCCCGAAGATGTATCATGCCGATGCAACTGATATCGTTATGGTTGTGATATTTTGAGAGCTGAATCTTAAAATTTGGCGTCTCTGACAAAACCTTTTTTCCTAACGCGGCGTTGAAAGGTTACGTTCAAAGAATAGTATGAGTAGACGGCACGTTCTCCAGAAATCCATTAGAATACGATCATCTAGCAAGCATCACTTGTTTTCATTAGAACCGCGAAATTAACGAATTTACAAAATAAACTGAAAACACCAACAAGATTAATACTAAAAATTTGTAAATTTTTAATAAATGACATATGAAAAAGGGTTCGTTTGATCACTTCTGTTGATTATTTTAGAAATCTGAAGAATTTTTTTTTAAACAGTTTTAATATTTACTTAGACCCTTTACAGTCCAATTTTTCGAAAAATTAGGCAAGGAAGAATATGGTATGAATCTGTCTCGGAAGGTGGGGCCAATTCTTTCCGTATCGTATATTGTCTGACAAGTAAATAAACTTGTCTAGTACAAAAAGCCATATACGAGTATAATAACTCGGTCTGAAATAACCTGAATACAGTGTACAAGTTGATAAAATTCCTTTCAAAACGCAGATTAATTACAATATGGAAACTGTTCAAAATTCACTCCCTTCCGATCTGGCACATCCTTTTATCTAAGTTTTACATTCAATAAATGACTTGAACCATTCCTGGGTAAAAACTTCCCTAAACGATAAATTTTGTTTGCGAACATTTGCCGAAAAATCTCTTTCATTGAAAAACTTCGCACCATCCATCGTGATTTTCATAAAGCTTTCAGTTATTTTTTTATTTTTCTTCTTTCATCCCTTAACTTGTAAACTCATCATAAATAATATAAAGTAAAAAACGAACGAAACGAATTTCAGAAAGCCAATTATGTTTCAAAATGGCAAGTGGTTGTGGGGGTGGGCTACAGACGAGGCCGGCTCCTTAACACTTGCAGCGCGTAAAGATATACAGGACCCCTTTTGCGTCAGACCAGGCAACAAGGACCCAACACATTGGCCAAAAGGAAAAATTCCGGAAAAAATATTTTAATTGAAATAGCCAAGGCACTTACCGAAATACAATGGGGGGAAAAATTTCGAGTTCGTGAATTAAAAGGTACTTTTCGTCGAGAGGCAAAGCACTTCAGAAAACTCGTCGTTTCATTCGTTTTATGAGGATGAGGTCAACAAGAACTATACACGTACTTTTGTGGGAAGTGCAGGGGGTGTACAGACTCGTGTAGTGTTGTATTCAATGTGAAGGGCTCTTTTGTGCATCTTGTCAGATATGTAAGGTCTTTAGAAAATGCATTTCATGTATGAAATTGAGGAAAATGAGAAAACTGCGGCGCCAACAATGTACAGAATTTTTGTGAAACTGTCTAAAGTAAAAGCACCTTTTGTTCTCGTTCGTACACCAACTCATTTAGTTTTCCCGTACATTGAATTCACAAAAGTATGTTCTTGTTCGTCATACAGTTTTTTTTTTTTTTAAATATTTAATGAATTTTCTTTTGGAGTGGTAAAAGTTTTCTTTACACATGTCGTGCGCCCGACGGGAATTTCGCAGGGAAAATGAAAAGTTTGGCTTAAAGCAAAACCAGAAGTAGCTACAATCCTGGTTACAACTTACATAAGGATAAATCTACGAAGCTGGTTTTCACGTAAAGAAAACATGGCCACAGAGGGATTCATACTTTCATATTATATTTTCTTTATCTCCATTTGTGCCCACAAGCAGGCAAAAAAGAGTTACAAGCGTAAGAAGCATTTATTCCCGAAATTTATAAGAATTTCAAACGTATGCTGCTGTGGGGGGTTGAAGTATGTAGCTTTTCGGGGAACGTGTTTCAGGTGAATTTCGTATAAAGAAAGGATTTTCTATTGTATATTTTATGATGTTTTCATTTTATTATCGTACCGGTGGGACGAAAGATTCCCGGTATTTATGTTTGACGAGTTTGATTTGATGAGATTACTGAATAAATAGGCGTTTCGGATTGGAAAGTCATATCTTCCTGAAGCAGCAGAAAATTTGAAAAATTGTTTTTGCGTTCAGTTCCTTGATAAATACCTCCTTATTCTTTTGAAAAAAAAACTTCGCGATTATGAGAAAATTTATAACTTTCGTTTGGAAAAGTAAACGTCACTTAATTAGTATCAAAGCGATTTCAGCCCATTAAGTATAGCAAAGTGAAAAACTTTCACCACCGAGGCGTTGGTGCTTGTGTGAATATTCTGGCAAGACGTTAGCTCCGAATAGTTCTTTCAAAGACTTTGTCATAACTTCAGAAAGCGGAAGAAAAATAATAATGAACAAGGATCACAACTTGTGGGTCTGTACTCTATTATCCCTTATGTGGTTTACACCAGGAACTTACACCAATAAAGTATTGGAATCGACCTGAAATACAAAAAAAAATTTCGAAATTTTGATTTTTTTTTAATTCTGTTTTACGCTATTTTTTTAAATTTTCGGAACTTTGATTTTTATTTTCTTCTTCAAGATTATTATAGACATTTTATATTTATGTTATTATAGACATTTTTGGAATGTCAAAATTTTTAGATTTTTACGAAATTTCTTTTTTTCTGAAATTTTCATATTTCCAAGCAAACTCATTTCAAATAGGTGAATATGCGTTAAATTGATCTAAGATGCGAAAAGCTGACAATCCGATTAAGAATCCCACAATTTTAAAGAAAAATAAGTATTTTCAGACTTGTTTTGCTTCCCAGTCTCTTTCATGACTTTAGAGAAATAAAAAAATATCAAAAGGTTTTATGTTTAGTTACGCACCCAAAACGGGACTCTCTTTAATCTTATTCGATTCTTCTTAATGTTACACGCTACGTTATGCAAAAAAAATATATATATCGCTTTTGTATGGTAGTAAATCAGAAGCTTTAGATCGAAATCCTCGAGGGCAAAAAACCTACACAAAAAAATTCGAAACGGAGCCTAAATCGCCGTTCTTCAAAAATATCATTAGGTGGGTCGGAATAATACTAGAAAAATTTTTATGTTTGTATTAGATCCATCCAAATAAGCCAAATAGATAAATAGAATACTTATTGCAAAAATGTTTGACACTTACTTCCGTACCGGAAGGCATATGTAAATAATAGAAATATTCAAACTACATGTTTTGTAGCTTAGTGAAATTATGCTGCAGATTATTCTTATTGATTGTTTTTTTTAAAGAAATAACCCAAGTTACTTAATCGGATTATACATCTGTCTGGAATTATAATATGATCGTGATATCTAGATCACATACACCTTGGGTGATCTCGTGTTGGTTTTGTTACCTGCCATAAGTTTGAATTTATTTTCACGGTAAAGTAGTAGAAGTGGTCATTGTTCTCACTATTTAAGCGTCACTTAGTTTCAGCAATACAAATGTTTTTTTTAAAGAAAAAAATTCCTTACGTAGGAGACATGTAGTTTATATAATTTTGTGGTAATGAGGGAAGTACGAATAAAACGATGGACATTCCGTTTAAAACAGCGTTTCAAAATACAACTTTAGGGAGTTGATTCTACATAGGTACATTCGGTGCTGCTAATATATAAAAGGATAAAAGAAAACTTTAGAACAAACTCTGAGAGATAAAAAACAGTTTTGTGTTTTTGATGCATTGAATTCGATTCTATTCGCATTGTTCCCAAAAAGTATGTATTTTAAGGAAAACAATAAGATAAAAATACTAATATTGTCGTTACGGAGACTGAGGAAGTACAGTCCTATTATAATTTCGCAGTTTAATTAGTAGTTTTACTCTTGAAGCAGATATGCTCCTCGATTTATTAATTCCCATTTCTAATTTTATCCCAAGGCACTTCGGGATAGGAATAGTGGAAGAAAACTGGAAGGCGGTTGCATCGATGTAGTTCCCTTCAAATTTCGATCAAAGAACGCCTGTTGTGGCAAAACAATTTATAATTTGAAATGATGCTGTTATCCTGTTCGACGATTATATGAGGGTTCAGTTGTAGATTCAGCAGCTTCATTATCTTATTCGCTCTTGTTTGAAACAGAGTTTCTCATTATAAACAGAAATGTCAGTAACGATATGACTTAGTGAAACTCGTCTAACGAACTCTACGAACTGAGAAAAAGCTAAGAAACTGTTCAACAGAGCTAAAGTTACCATCTTACATGGTCTTGCACATTTAGTCTTAGGCTTGGTTTTGCACATTAAATCTTGCTCGTGATAGGTTTGCTTTCAGATAGTTTTTTGAAGGGCCTTGGACTCTCACCTCCAGGTGAGATATTGTATAGAAAACACAACAGTTACGAAAGGAAGCAGCTAATAATATGATTCTCTTGGGTAAAATACTGAAATACTGATTTATATTTTAGTAAATGGAAATAAGAAAAAGAATCAAGAGTGCACATACTGAGTGACTTTTTTATAAGAGGTATGATGACCACTTGAAGCAAAAGGACAAAGGCTTCCATTTTGAATTCTGTAGCTGAAAATCATAGTTTCCAAAACCCTGAAGTTATGACTTATATATGGAAGCTACCTCAAGGAAGTAGTGTGACTTTGTTCATTAATACATCCAACTTGTTTTTACCCTAAATTGAATCGTAGAAAACCTTAGCTTTAAAGCTCAATAACTTTCCGTGTAATAGTCGATTTGGGTGTATCCATGTGCGCAACAAGGACTTCCGTATGGTAGCTACTCGAAAGTGGATCTTGATTTTAATTGTTCACATTCTCGCACTTTCAAATAATGACAAACTATAGTATGCAAAAATTTCAATTGAATATATCGGCCAAAAATCGTGGAAAGATGTTTTAAGGACTTTCAAATGCAATCTACACGAAGGAGTAGGAACTTTAAACTTATAATACTCTCTCGTTTTCAATCTTCGAAGCCACATATACCGATCATTAATAATTTAATTATATTTTGTGAGTTGCGACACTTGAAGAAGGGCTTTTGAGAATTTATAAAAGATGACGAAGTACCCGAGCGCCAACAAAGTTATACGCGTGCGTTCATTTAATATTTCCAGCAGACGTCACACATGAATGCTCTAGTGCGTACGCAGCTATGGGATTCTTGAAGAAGGTCAAATGATAGATTCAATAACTGATAAATCATACAAATAATAAAGAAGTGTGTAGAAAGAATTATGAATAACATTTCCGTAATTTTTATTTAATTTTTGCAACGTTAAGCTATCATTGCTGCACTGCATGCTTTACTGCATTCATCATTGCAGTACGCTGCATATAAGATCAAATCTAATCGATTTAAAAAATAACTCGACCGAATTTTTTATTTAAATTAATTTTATTGATAATAGAAAGTTTTATTCATTTATTAAATATGATTTTAAGTAGTTGTGTAATAGAGCTGATTGAATTTTTGAATTTATTAACAATTTAGTTTATTTATTAATTTACAATTTTTTCATTTTTCATGTCGTTTCGTTTGGCTGTCCTTACGTAGGCAATTTATGCTGCATGTATATAAATTCGGACTTTACTGCTGCATGCATTTATTAGAGCACTATTTGCGTTGCGTGTTGAGGAATAAATTAAACTATCAAATTTCTTACAACAAATAAACACTATAAAAAAACAATTTCAATTCTCTGCGCTAAATCACAAAAAAAAGCTAACAACTTATCTTTTAAATTGAGTTGAAATTAATGTTGAAGTTCTTATCGCACTACACTCAAGTAATTCCTCTTGAGTTTTTCTGCTTAAAGCCAGTCGTCTCGTAAACGTAATGTCCATTAACAACAAATCGAAGATCTTATTAAGAAGTTGTGCATGGACACTGAATGAAGTGAACTGTTGGGAGTCCAGATCATCCATTAATTCATCTTGTTTGTGCAGTTCAATTTTTTTAATGTAGTCGTTGATTTAAAAAGAAGTTTCACATCTTTCCCCGCCACCCACCCTACAACTCTTATACGTTTTCTTTTCAGTTGGAAGAATGCAATCGAAACGAACGTCATCACCTGCTGCTTCTAAGTGGATTTTAACATTGCAAAGAAAAAAGGGTCTTTGATCTTAAAGAAGGCCAGCGCTTTAATGTACTTGGGTAAAAAGGGTGCATACACAGTACATGATATCCGAGTTACTAGCCCGATATGTTGGACTTAAGTGGGTAAATACGGTCCGACGAAATTCATATTTCATCGAAGATTTATGATATGCACTTGAATGGATTGGGCATACGAGAAACAGACCACATTTCGTATCTCAAGTTATTGGCTGTTATGTAAAACAAGATAGAAGGGTCGGCCAATATGATTTTATATTAGCGTGATCGAAGACTTTCATTCAGAGTTTTTTTTTTAAATGGGTTAATGGGTCATTTAAAGGGCACTGGATAGTCAAGTAATGGTGTTGATAATTTAATTTGTTGGAGATTTATTGCAATTTTGAAACATAAAACAAAAAATAGCCGCAGCAGCACACACTTATCGACCGAAATTTCGTTTACCGCTTAATCGGTTTGCGTCATAAACTTCAAAATATGTATGTGTCATCAAATACTCAGAGCTGTTGAAGTCTTTAGTTTCAGACAATAATGTTCAAAATTAATAGAAGTCTTGTTTTCATCCATTTCTGATCTTAAAGGTATCTACATTTCCAACCGTTAGATGTTATCAAAGGTCTACCAAGGAAAGATGACAAATATTTTTTTTTTAAATTCAAGTTACTTATGTTTACTTATATCTTGAAAATATTTCATTTTTTTGCATATTCAGAAATTTTTAAATTTCTAATTATTTCAACGTATTGTTGTTGTCTTGGGTGTGCGTTCTTAAAAATTTTTCTTAATTTCAGAAATGAAAGGTGGCAAAATTTTACGGGTCTTAATCTCAATATGAACTATAAAATTTCATTCAATTCCCTAGAGGGTGTTTCTCTACGGAATCGTATGCGATCAAAACTTCTTCAAACTCACGTCAACTTTCGCAAGTGGCCAACTTACTTCAGTGGTCCGCACTTGACAAGTTTGTTTCAAGGTAAGTACCGAAAGCATAAGTAGTACGAGTAACGATTCTTTCAGTGCAAAAATCATTACATTTTCTAAATTTTGTTCGCAATTAACTACTGTGTGTGTCGAGTGCGTCTTAGGTGGTACAAAACATGTCCTTCATGTATATGACACTTTGATTATGATAGCAAAGGTTATACTACGATAAATTAAGCTAAGTCACCTATTTTCTGATAAAAGGACTGTTAATTGCCCAAGAAAATAATTGACCCCGCAATCATATGAGCCTAAGCTTTACAAGCTTGGAATACCTGTGGGGAGATGTTTTGCGGCCAAACAACTCAGGCCGAAAACACTCCTCACAAAAAGGATCACAGATCCAAGGACTCTGGCTGACGATTGCCCTTAACATACCGATCTAACTTCTAACTTCTAAAATGTCGGACTTTGGATGGCATGTGAAACATTCTTTCATAAATTATACATTTTTGAATGTAGCAATGTCGAAAGGCGGTTGCCGACGAGCTGAGCCGTTGTAGGTAGGAAGCAAGTGGCGCCAGCGACGCTTTAATTACATACGAAGGAATTTTATCTGCTCGTTTTTTTCATAAAGGTTAGTGAAAGCGATGCACGCAACGCCCGCGATGATTCAATCGCATCGCGCGTGCCATACCGCGACACCAGTTATAGTGAGCACGCTGAATTGTTTACTGCAACTGCCAAATAATGTTGTCAAATACTAAAATATTTTGTTCGCAGCCTGATATTTATTACTATTTATTTATTTATTAAAAATTCGAAATATAACGGTCGCAAGTGTAAAAAACGTGTTACACGCGCGGGGAAATTAGAAAATAGACTAACAAAGCGACGTGATTAGAGCGAAACAATATCGTCGCATCGCGTATGTCGTGCGTGAGTCGCGTTCATTACAATTCTACCTTAACCAAAAAGCATAAAAGTCGCAGGGACGTGTGATTAATAATAATAAGAAAATCTTTCTGACAAGTGGAACGAAATTACTAAATATTTACAGAAAGAAATATTTTCACTTTTTGCCGACCTTTAGGGATCAACAGTCCCGAGACATATTTTTACTTGTTTTCTCCGTCTTCCTATTAATATCTAAATTCCATCTCAATTTCCCTCTAAAAACCACAAGCTTTAGATATTCGAATCTACGTTTGAAACTTTTCCGAAAACTTTAAACAAATACAGAATATGTTCTCTAATTGAAGAATTTGTTGCGCGTGTATCCAGTTTTTGTGAAATATTTGGACTCCCATCTCTTTGGACTATTTTGATTTTAACTTCTTTGATGCCAATAATTGAAGCAAAAATTAAAAAAAAAAAAAAAAAAATTGAAAACACATATGGAAACAAAACCTTGTACTCTCAGTTTTGCATTGCTAATGGGCCTAATTGGTAACTAGAACTTTAAATGTTTTTTTTTTCAAACTAAGCTTTAACTCTGAGATAGAAAAAAAATTCTTGGACTGAGTAAGCAAAAAATTTCGAACTCTAAAGTCTGGAGTGATTCAATACATATTCAGTCTGCATTTTCTGTGCGACTGAAACTATTTTGAGCTCGCTTCGTCTTTCCTTGCGAGTAATCGATAACAAATCAAACCGAAGAACTACTTCTGCGGTACTGTATACAAAAAGTTCCGGCTACTGCGAAAAACTATTTTTTCCAATCAAAACAAATCTCATTAAAAAAATAAAATTAATTTTCTCTGCCATTGAACAAGGGACAGTATAACCACTCAGTTATTAAAGAAAATACCTGTGCAGCACAGATTACTATTTTGATTTCCAATCTCTGATCCCAATTAAAAACTCTGGCGAAATTTGACTTCCCTTCACTAAAATCTCCTTGAAAACTAAATCAATTACAGATTATCCCGCACGGATATAGAACAAAGTCACCAATATGGAAATTCAGCAATGTCCTCGTGTAGTTTTAATAAACAGAGAGAGCTCCTTGATGTGTCTAGATATGAGGACGTATAGTATTCGGATCGGGTCGACAATATTCCATTAACTCCTTTTCCATGTCTCGATTCCAATTAAAATACCCAAGAGCTACAAACATCCATCCACACTTTGTGTATTTTGCTCTTGTGTGTTCCCTATGTCGTCCTTGTTTTCCCATATCCTTTCTGAAATGCGCTCTTCACGATGTTCATGCTCAAGTAAATTTTGTTACCAGGGATTATTTTACTCATGTGGCATAATCTTATATCCTCTTGTAATAAAAAAAATGTTACGAAACGTTGAATACAAAGACGGATATTATTTTTATGAAAGAGGATTTGTGTGACGAAGTATTAGATTATATGCGACAAAACCTTCGGTAGAGTCACATTTGCTACGTATCTGCCTGTTTTTATAGTGGATATATTCTTTAGGACTTCATTTATTTTTTATCATTTTCCTGGTATGATATTTTCATGAATTTTTTTTATGTCAAACATTTTTTTCTAGTCACGGCTCGCGTAATTCGGCGCTAAGTATTGTTAACATAAATAAACGTGAATTAGATTTTATTTTAATTATTGCTGATTGCATGAACAGTCGAGTGACTCCTGTCCACCTTTAAGTTTCCCGTTGCTCACATATCGCACTAACTTAGCACTTTAAAAATGTTGAGCAATTTCTCTTCACCGAAGAGGAAGCTGCAATTTTTGGCTACGCTCTGTTCAACTGACAAACTCTTATTAAAACACCAAACCAAAACTCGGCGAATCTTGGATTTCATTTTCGGCTCAAATATTTCTCTAATTAATGGGTGGGCAATCTACGATTAAAATAAACATCCTAGCGAACAACCCAAATTGGTTTAAGTATGAGGTGAACTTCAGTGTATGTTTGTAAAAACAATGCTCTAACAAAAACTTTAGCTTGTTATAATTCGTGGAAATGAATTTCAGTTCAAGAACGTACTTATGAAAAAATCCTCCGCTTAGGATGTTTATCGAAATTGCATAATATACACTTTGATGTTCAAATGCAACCCATTGTTAAAACAGCCTCTAGTCGAGCAGATTTCAAGCTAGCCCTTCCCTGTCACAAAATGGGTGAAGAATTTTGTCTCAGAAGTTTGATGAAGACTATTCCACTCTGCAGATATAATTAACTACAACCAAAATGATTGGAACTATCGTCAAGGATACCGAGGACCCAAACTGTAGAAGACAATGCTTACTCTTGATTTCCGACTGCGAATCCTTTATGGGTGAAATAAAAACTACAGACATACTACGATATAGTTCCCTTCATCAATATGCTTAACGCTCATTGCTCACATTAACTCATTGAATACGAAACTAGCTCAAGAATAAACAAAGATATCATAGCAAAGTGATTGTGCATTTCGTTTGTTCTTTCGGAAATTTCATCACGACAAAGCCGACAACGACGACGACGACGACACAATTTCATTATCCGGACGTGGATATTGTGACGAATATAAATTTTCTTTACGAGTTTTGACCACCGGGCAAAGTTTCCCGGGCTCTGTATAAATACAACAATGTATCAATTTACAATTATTTTCCTGGCACGTACGATTTTCACACTGCAAGTAAATCATAAATTTCATAGACAAACTGATGCATTGGAACACATTAGCAATAAATTCATCAAATCAATTTCAAACTGTATAAATACATATGTTGGACGTAACTTCATTTTCCAATAATTTTAGTATTGACGACACGATGTGGTCGTGATACATCATAAAATTTTATTGTCTAAGACGACGTCAAAACGACAATTCAGTTTGAATAGAATTCGAAAAAGTTAAACAACATTTTTGTTTCCAGTCGATTTTTATCTTAATAATTGAATTCAAGCTGCGATATTTAAATTTTAAAATTCCGAAAAGGTGTAAGAACGAGCGTATCGTGTAATCGATTCCACAATAATTCACTGTCCGACTTTTTGTTTTTTGATTATTATTCGAATCATATGACACGTTATACTGGGTTTCCTTCCACCCCGCCCTCTCCTCAGAAATAGAGAAGTAATCGTATAAATTTTTGGTCGGCGGATATACGGGTAAATATCGGACCGGCCAACGAAATCGCGTTCTGAAATATTTTGAAAAATAGTTTCGAGAAAATGTTCAGAATGTAAAAATGTTTTTGGCATAATTGAATTTAAAAAAAATCTCAAAGGAATCACCCGGTTAGTAGCATTTTATCGTCAATATTTTTGAACCGTAAAATTTTGGTGCTAATTTTGTTTTTTTCCACGTATTTGGGTGTTTTTTTAATGTGTCGTTTAATAAAGGCTTTACTGTAAAATTGAATTTTCGTCTTATTTTGAACTTAAGCTTGTATTGAACAAATATTTGACATCAAAAATTTGACAAAAAATTAATGGACATTTTTCATAAAAACATTCATTACAGTTCCAACTGGGAACCTGTAAACGAGACGATCAGAGCAAGATCACAGAGGCCATCAGGGAAAAAAGCAGTTGTTGTTTTTAAATTATAATTTTGGCACTAGCTTTATTTGTTTGAGTTAAGTGAAATTTATTAATTTGACGTTATTTTTTTAGCTTGGCCTTATTGCCTCGTTCATTCTGTACAGACAATCTGGAAAAAACAGTGTTTTTTTTTATCTACAATACCCTCCTTCTCGTATATCCGTATGTTAATTTAAACGTCTTAGGTATCCTCGAAAATCTGACTTAATTAGATGAAAACGCCATCCACCAACTAAACTATAAAGTTTTATAGTCTTCAATATTTTACCTATTTTTGTTCTTGGATTTCTTCTTCGTAAAATTATATCCTAAGTGTTTTCCACTTTTCGACGCTTTTAAATTGCACGAATTCGTTCTTATCATCAACAAAAAAACACACACATGAAAAG
This sequence comes from Beris morrisii, assembly GCA_951812415.1. Taxonomy (NCBI): domain Eukaryota; kingdom Metazoa; phylum Arthropoda; class Insecta; order Diptera; family Stratiomyidae; genus Beris; species Beris morrisii. The sequence goes on along the minus strand of OX638310.1, from coordinate 165,065,868 downwards.
AAAAACACGAAAGAAAACTCATGGCGTTTGCCGGTACTCGTAAATTTTGGAAGCAGCAACGTGTTAAAGTGTAGAACTAATGAGTTCGTTAAGAAAATGGATTGTATCTTGTAGAATCCCACCGTATGGGATAATAAAGTGTGGAGTGTCAAACAGGTTCACTATTATGTAGATTATTATGTGCTATAAGAAAAGCTAGAATAATTTTCGTTGCTTGTTCTAAAAATAATAACAAAAAAAACACATAAGAACCTAGGTGGGTCTTGGCATGTGTCTTTAGATTAAAGACGCAATTATCTCGGGTATACTCCAACGACAAGCGTTTCGAATTAAAACTAATATTGAAATATGAGTTTTAACTAGAGCAATTTATCAATCATCGATAACCATGTGAGACACATCAATCTTATTTTTGCACCAGCTCACCTGTGGTGCCCACAAGATCCCTGAACGGAAAAGTTTCCGAAAGATAAATTTAATCCGTTCCGAGTATTACGTCTTCGTTCGAACTTGATTCGTCTTCTTCGCCGAAGTTTTAGCTTTCCAACTCCGGATGTTATTCCAATTATGAAATGGTTCTATTTCTTAATTAAGATCAATTGCAGGTTCAATTTCACAATTGAATTATGAGTAAGACAGTAGTGGGTGATGTCGGCTTTTTTTTAAATAAAAAATTTAAGAAAAAAATGACAAATGAGTCACCGCTTAGTACCATTTTACCGTCACTATTTTGAACCGTCAAAATTAGACTGCATGCCTCGAGTTTTCCAAAAATTTTATTATGTTCAGTGCCAAATGTAATCAGATAGAGTAATTTTTTTTTGTCAAATTGTTTAATTTTCCCTTTAAAAAAAACCTGTTGTACCTGTACAAATATTTGCCTAAAAAATTACAGTACCTGACAGCATTTACCAGCGAAAATAGTCGAAGTTGACAGTCTATTAGAAGCTCATTTCAAAAATTCTTGTACGTAATACTATCTACTAAAGTATCAAAATTTAAGAAATTTTTTAATCATACTGAAATTAAAAAAAATAAGTTCCCATTTTCGCAGTTTTTGGTGTTGTGCGGATGAAATTCCATAAAAATTTAAAATGAAAAATAGTCAAAAAAAAATGTTCGTTATGAAAAATTGTCATAAAAGAGTAGGAGATTTCGCATTTATTTTAGGATGATTGATTTTGAAGTTTGGCATATGATCAAAAAATGCGTGGTACCAAAAAAGAGTTTTAGTACCTTGACCCAGAGGGCTGCGCAATACTTAGTTCCTAGTGAGGCTGTAGCTTAAATGCAAGAAAAGAGGTTGCATTTTTTTAGGTCTAGACGCAAAAAAGATTGTCTTAATCACGAAAAAGCAAAAAAATTCCACATAAATTTTTTAATTTTTTGGGTAAAAAACTGGTAGAATTTGAGATGGATGGTGGTTGGTTCTGACCGTAAATCGTATACCCTTTGGTGAGGATGTTCAAATTTGGAATTTATTAAGACATTTGGTAGTGCTACGGGCGAATAGAGAGGTGACGGTATAAAGTGTCGGAAGAATTTAAAGTCTTGAATCAAGGCGTTCTGATTTCATATCTCCTTAAGACTAATATAATGTTGAAACTTAAGGTACTAAAATATAAAGGATTGGGATTCGATGGTTTTTGGGAGAGAACCAGATTTATAACTGATCTGTTCGTAAGATTCTGATTCAAGGTTTTTTAGTTATCTCCAAGTCTAGATCTTGATGTGGTGAGCATTTTCCATAACTGTTTCGATTTTGCAACCACTAAAACATAACATAATTTAACTCTAATGGCTCTATTAAAAGTGTGTAATGTTCAATTTTTTCATGCACAAATAACCGAGTTGTAGCTATTCCCACATTCTACTAACTTCCAGTTTCAAAACATTTCTATCTTTCTAAAATGTCATTAATCATTTCTCTGAGTGTTACGAGTAACTTTGCACACTTTTTTTCACACATAAAATCTCGTGTTCTTGTGAATATGCTGCTCTTAACTTTTCAACAGTAGTTGATGATAGATGGCACTAGATGAAATTTTCCAAATTTATGATTGTCCAGATTCGAACGCTACTCTACGAAGCCATACGGTAACCTTAAAAAACAAATCAAATTTCCAACGTTTCAATCAAAACTAGAAGGAGATTTGATTTTCGTATTGCACCACATGCTGTTTATACCTTTAGTCATTTGATCAAATCTGAGAAATCAGAGGAAATTAATGGCTGATGTCCATCGGTTTTAAAAATCAATTGCCTCTTCTAAATCTGAGAGGAATCAGAGGAAATTAATGGCTGATGTCCATCGGTTTTAAAAATCAATTGCCTCTTCTATTCAGAGTTCGAAAATGTCACCATTGTTAGTAGTTTTAAAGTCCTTGAGCTCACGACGTGTGGAAAATGGAACGAAAGAGAAGTGTCTGAAGAAGCGGTGGACGTTGTTCTTGAATTGTTGGAGATTATACTTTGCAAGGAGCTTGGTGGCGTTTCATGAGTGGAATAAGAAATTATATAAGAAACACTATCCGAAAAACATAAACAGATATAGAAATGCAATACTGCAAACCGAAACTTAACATGGATTCCGAAACTTGAAATTGTTCGGAGAGAGTTCGGATTCTGGAATCCATGGTTAAGAGGATTAGCAACACGGAATTACAAATTCCAGTTCTGTACCAGTACTAAACCAATTCCAATTTTAGAAACTGATGTTTAAATTCTGTAGCAGTACCCAAACAATTCTGCTTTTCTTAATTGTCATTTATTGTCCGGTATAAAGTTGCAATAGTTTTTATGATTGGTTTATGGTTTCAAATGACATTTGTGGTTTCTGCCTCCGTACCAGTACCGTATCAGTTCGGAGTTTTAGTTAAAGTAACGAGTAGTAGACACGAGACTGATTGTGATTCTGAGTTGAGAAGTTCGGAGTTCAAATCTGACGAAAATTTGGCACTGGAATTGTTCAGGACATGAAAGAAAATAAGAATAATAGAAATACAATATTTTTAGTTCAGTCAGTATGAATGAGAAAATATATAAGAAAAATTTAGAAATACTGACTATGAACTAAATTTAGATCACATTTAATATTTAAATTTCAGGTTTTTCACTTCAGGATATAGTACCTGAAAGGTATTCCACATAAGTACTGAACTCCTAAGCAATACTGGAATCGAGTACTTAAAAGGAATTCATTCAGATTAAGAAGAATGAACTTAGAGCCCTAACCCAGATTCAAACGGTACTCAAGACGTTGTCGAAGCCTTGAAGTTTTCCATTATGAAAAGTTTTCGCTACTTCTGCGACCATTAACAAGTTTTCGCTACTTCTGCGACCATTAACATACCATTTGAGCATTTCCTAGCCAGACACACCGCGTCCTTACTTAACTCATTAAGTACATACTGTTGACGTAAAAACTTTCATGATTAATTCTGGTGAATGCTATGTTTGATGCTCAGGTTGGCGTCGTCATCTCCAGAGACACACTCGAAGAACAAAAGCATAAGAACCAAACAGCTTTTTCACACTTTGTGACAATATTTTACACAGTGTGCCAAGTGAAACATCAACAAACACTAAGCATTTCGTCTAGAAGGGCCTTCAACTCGGCGGTTTATTTGTCGTATAGTAGTTTAATGTTTGGTTTAAACTTTTATACGCTAAACGCTCCTCCATCTTGCCCAGGTAGGCAGCGTCTCTAGTGTGTAAACTCCTACTCATCATAATCAGCAGCACCGTGACATGTTTTTTTTGTTGAGTTTTTTTTTAATGAAAATAGTACACCAGCGACTTAAGCTGGAATCCGTTTAGAACGCCCGCGCTAGTAGAGCGTACTGAAATAGTGCACACGTGTGTACAGTACAGGTACGGTGCACATACGATCATTAAAGAAGGTCACGAAAGTACACGGTCTGCAAAGTTTTTAAAATACCTACGATTATGAAATGCAGCGAGTTTTACGACACTGCAACGGTCCGCTGTGAAAGATGATAAAGTGAAATCTTAATCTTAATAAAGAAGAGACGAACTATTTTCATTTTCATTTTTCACCTTTTGAATTTCTTATCTGTAGGATGCGCATTGACGACGCCATACGGTATCAAATTAATGAGGCCTCTACATTAAGCCGTGTTAGCTTTAGGATTTGGAAATTGATAAAATTTATCAAATGAGATTTTCATAAACTTCCTGGAGTTGAATTTTCGAGCCGGCTACTAATGAGAAGCTATCAGCTTGGAGGTTCGATTTCTCGACAAAATTCACACTTTGGATCGGTACACTTTTATTGCTAGACTTTTTGCCAAAAAATTTTGACAATGCTTTCGAAGCAGATCCGATAAAAGTTCAACAAAAGAACTACTATAGAAAAGTTAACTAGGAGGCCAAGAGGTTGAGAACGCAATCGCGTATTCCAACCCGAAATTCTGCAACTCAAGATCGCAAAATGGCAAATCCAGTAACTTAAAATCGCAAGTTTAAAAAATATGTTTACGATATGTCGAAGGAATTCTGATTTTAACAATTCTCACAATGAAATAATTGAAACAAAAAAGAAACAATATTCAGAAATTGAAAAAATTTTAACTATAATTTATTTTTTAATAATTATTTTTTATTTGTTTTATTGCGATTTTCGAATGAAAAAAAATAAAAATTCGATTTCAAAAATATATTTTATATTCGTAGAATCAACTGGATTTCAAGGTAACATCACGAGATATTGTGTTTTCGGGATTTAAAAATTGTACATTCATTTACGCGTTTTCGAGCTACTCCCAAATCCAACGTCTGACTTCTTCAGACTTTTTAAATAATTTTTTAAATTCAATTATTAATTGATTTTTATTTGTTTTAACGTGATTTTCGAATGATTAATATTATTTAAATGGATTTCAAAATTGTTAATTTTTCTTTAACAGTTTATTTTATAGAAGAAGATACATTTTAATATTTACGGGATTTTCGTCCCATGCGATTTTATTATGGGATTTTGGCTGTTAGAGATTTTTGAAAAATCTACTTTCATTTTCACAGGATTTCGGGCCACTCGCAAGGTCAATGCCTGAGTTTAACTATTGCGCTATCGAAAGATACATTTACCTGAAATAGCAAAATACTATTTTAATTACGTACTTCAATTGTCGTTGTAGTAAACAAACACTCGAATTTACTTGATTTTAAGTCGAAAAAGAAAATTTATCGTTATTTATTTTATCGAAATTGAGTAATTCAGTAGTAACAAGTCAATATAAAAAAATATATGAGGTCTATTTGTAGATGTATCTTTTATTCGTATCGTTTGTTTAAGATAAGAAAATTCAAAGCGATTACTTTTCCCATCAAATCCATCGGCATGCGATGTGTCGCTGTATAAATGGAAAATTTTGTTTTAAAAAGACTTTATCGGAAGGCTAAGTGCTTTTTATTAATGCTATTTGAATAAAGAAAGCTTGTGTGCATAAATCGTAAACATTATTTATCATATTTTTTATCTGCGGTCGCATCAAGTGCACAAAAGGTAGATAGTACGGAAAGTTATACACATACACCGACTTGCAAGTCGAGATAACCGCACAACGACGAAGTTGTAAAGACTTGAGGTTTGTACAACCAATGAACAACATTAAACTATGCGCTTGACTACTACCCCGGGCAGAATGTTGGCGTATCGTTTAAAGTCCGAGGCACTATAAATAAAATCGAAGTTTTAAAGTTTTTCTTTGAAGTTGTTGTAGTGTTTCTTGTTGGGATTTTTTTATGAGCAGCTGGAATCATGTTCTTGAGATTGTCAACAATAGAATCTTATTTTCCGATAACGAGCTATTTTACCCACTGATTTTTATATGAACCGAAGCGCATACATTTCGATATATTGATAGCTGGAATTCCGATGCTGATGACGACGCCTACATTCGACTTGATTTGACGCTTAGAAGGTGGCATAGAAGTGAATATATTCGGTTCGTTTTATGGTGTCCCCGCATCCCATAAAAATCTCGACGACAAATCTGAACAACTGAGTTAATGTTGATCAATCGTTTGGACCATCTTTTCAACACCCACTTAAACGAGTGTGAAGCAACTTGACCTGATATCGTCTTGCAAGAATTTGTTATTTTTGGAAGTAGTTTTGTGTTTTTTTCCTTGATGTCCATTCTAAGAACCCAGCAGCAGAATCAGATGTGATTTAAGGAGATTTTTATCACGGCTCTAACACTTCTGGATCACGTTGCTAGCGTGAAGATGAGCAACGCTAAATCCAAGAGTAAAACATTGGGTTAAATGAACTTCGTGTTTGACCCACACTCAATGAAATCACCACACTTCAACTTCGACTCGACCACAAGTCGTTGGGTTTAAAGTTACTCCATCGTCTTAGGTTTCAGCATACCCAACGCGTACATATGGGCTAGGGCAGTCGGGTGTTTGTCGAATAATGTGACTTTCAAGTCAATTTCCTTCCTGTTTCACTGAGCTTACGTCTGCACATTACACGTATGTTGTACATGCCGAACGATGGGATATGGTGATTGAGGACGCCAACCTTTGGCAAACGAGGAACTGCACTTAAACACAGAAAACGAGCCAAAGTACGGTCGACTGAATGCTTTACATCATTTGCGGCATTTAGTTGGATTCAAAATATTTACATAGCAGACATTTTCAAGTGTTTTCAGAAGTCTTTAATCAAAAAGTTGCAGTGAAAACGAAATAAATCAATTCTTTTTCGTCAAAGAAGTGAAGGGCTAAAGAAAGCTACGGATTAAGCTTCTTCCAAGGTACATCCCAGTGAAGACATAAACGCTGCGAGTCCTCTTTGTGAAGTAGTAGTTCTTATCTGCAGCCACATCCTGGTACCTGGTGGTAGGTGACTTGCTAAGCCATCTCAATAGTAGCAGCCTTACAGTTGAAGGATGGGCGGACGACTTACTAATTATGATTAATGGCAAAGTTGAGGAAATCCTGTGCCGAATGCAGCAAGCAATCCACAACAAAACTGCGGTGCCGGAAGAAGGACCTACAAATCAACTAGGTCATACCACAATTATTTCAAGGAAATTGAGACTAATTGCGACGTACGAGATGAAAATCAAATTCTCGACAAAAGTAAAATACTAAGAGAGTAGGTCTGAATCAGAAACTTGGAAAAAGTATCGGAGAAACCTAGTAGATAAAAACTGAGTCGTGAATTCCAAAAAAGATTTAGCTACAATAAGATCTATGATAGCATATAGAGTATCGGTATGGTATGTCGAAACAACTAGTAGGCATAAGAACAAACTGAACAAACTTCAAAGGCTCTGGATAGGAATACGCAAGAAAGATCTGCTGTGGGTTATCAAAAAAAAAGCAATAGGACAGTCCAAGAGATCTGATTCTGAGATTCTGAAAGCAAGCACTATTTTAGGAATAGATAATAGTACCTTGTGTACAATACCCGTGCTGTTTAAAATGCACAAAAATTTGATGCACGTCGAGATTAAGTTCCCAGAATTTTTCTAGTATAGCGATTTTAAACAGAACTAAATGAAAAATAACTAAGTTGACGTAATCTGGAAGCTGAATTTCGTATGCCAGCCAAATTTGGTAGTATACTTCACTGAATAATGTAGCTCCTTATAAAGAAGCCGCATAATCAGAATCAAGTGATGTAAATAAATATCTCTCTAATATTTTCTATTAACTCCAGGCCAATCATTCTAAGATCGTTTGATGTCTGCCAACAGTTTTCAATAGAAGGAAGCCATCACACTCGCTTGGCAGCGATTAGCTTCACATCATTCACGGGACTTTGATAAGCACTTACATAATTTTCATCAGTTAAATCGTGATGTGTAAATACAAAAACCCACATCTCAAACGGAAACTTTTCGTATGGTACGTTCTGTTTTTGGTAAGTTGTCTGTTTATCGAGCCCGTCATGAACTTTATTTTGAAATTTCTTGACCACAATTTTCTTTCGATGATGCATAACTTGATGGAGTTTGATGTGTTTATTTTGTGGATGTTGAACGATAATTTACAAGTTACGTGCTTTTTCGAGTTCGAAACTCTGAGGGATTTCGATTTAATTAACTCGGCCAGAGAAATGAGGTCTTTGTAGTAGCAGAAGTTGTTCCAAAACTCTCTTTATGAGAGTTATTGCCTATACTCATAGCTCGTCACGTCGCTATGAGAGTTATTGTCTAAAATGAGAACTGGTCGAAAGAAGGCCTGGAAAGGATTAATGACATCAAATATTACGTAATGTTTCAAGTTTGCTTTTCTGGATTAGGTTGTGAAGTCTGTTCGAAATCCCATGGGCATATTACTCCGAAAAAAGTGGATTATCATTCCATCAAGGATTTTTCGGAGTGTGTTGATGTGTTTTTTTCTCCTCAACTATTTACTCTGCCCTAATTAATCTTCCGAGGAATCATTTTTCAGCAGTCATCTTTCGGTAATTATTTTATTAAGCTTACGCTTCTATCGTCTCATAAAGGCTTTTTTTGGTACACATAATAAATGCCTTTTCTCTTGGAAGTAACTGCAAATTAAAGGGATCAAGAGAGCAAAGTAGATTTCATGGTGCGTTGTTGTTGTACAGTTTTTCCAACTTTTCCGGAGCAATCCTTCAAAAAGCATCAGGATTGCAAATTACGTTTTTATGGTTAGTGAATTAATTTTATTAGTTAGACGGTATGCTAACCAGAAATTATTATCATGAAAAAAAACAGTGTTGCGGAGTTTTGATGAAAAAAAACTATTGGAGAAAAATTATGGAGGTGGTCCAGGCTCGAATTGAGCTGTAGAAAGAAGTTGTGATAATTTCTGCAAAAATGGTTTTCTGGAAACCAATTGATGTTACACTAAACAGGCTGCATAGTAGGGTAGAGTGAAATTTAGAAAATTTCTGTTCTTTCGCCACCGCCACAAATTTTAAGACTTTGACAGAAAATATTCGTCCAATTTCCAAATGTATTCAACAAATTTTGCTGAAACCTTCTTTCGTTGGCAGCCAGAATATTCTCAATATCATTTGGTCAATGCTAACCAAAATCCAGCCATCCGTAAGAATAATTTGGACGCAGCTTGCACAAATTATTTGCCAATTTTCGTCTATTTTCCCAATAGAATTTGTCAGCTTTACCTTGTCTTTTTCTTAGGGCAACAAAGAGTACCACCCTGTTTCGTTAATAAACTTAACGGTGCTCATGCACATCTCCCAAGCCTAGCCGGTTTGATTTCTTGAGAAATTCGTACCCTGAGTGGGTCGTTCTTCATCAGAATTAAGCATACATCAGGTTCCTTGACTTTCCCCAAGCCGGTTTAACCACGTAGCGAAGTATACAACGTGGCTTGGTCCAGGATCCAGAATCCTTATCATGAAGTAAGCACGAAATACCTGCAAAGAAGTCTTCCCAAGCCGGTTCGATAATAATTGCTACGCGGCTGCTTCCTCTTCTTCAAGCCGGTTCTTTATTTAAGGAGTCTTTTCAGTTTTTCCAAGCCGATTCGACTTATTGATGAAGTTCAACACCTTGGCAAGGTCAAGATGTATGACCAATGTGCCAGTCGTGTTCGAGCAAGAGATGGGCATTCAGACAAGAAGTGTTTTAAGGACTCCTCCTCTTCACAGCATTGGTCACATATGGGAGAACTTAGGATTTTCATCCTCCATATATGCTCGATCAGCCTGCAGTGGCCTTTTATAATAGCAACTATGTTAGCAAGATACCTTCGTTTAAGTTTTAGAAGAAACTGCGCTGCGATTTTTCAGAGGGGACTAGACGTTGGAATGTTTGCATGAAGTACGAGCTCAAGAGCAGCTTATGCTAAAAAGTTTAGACTTGTAACAGACATATATGAAACCAGTTTCCGGCGAGCTGAGTCGAGCTTTTCATATACAGTTGCTTCTACTACATATACATTCTACAATCCACTGGGGCACAAATATTTCAAAGCCTAGGTGAGCAATCTCGTCACCTATTTCTGTGGATAAATGCAACTAATTATTTAATGCGTACAGTATACTACAATCAAGATGTTATAGCCCAGGCTATTTATCCGAATCGCTTTATGTTCATCAATTATGCAAGCTATCGTAATGAATGTATTCTGCATCAATTCGAAATAATTACGTTAAAATCAATAGGAACTAAATTGAAATTTGCTCAAACAAGATGTCAACGAATTGGTTTAATCTTGCTTTGCGACTAGATGGCTTCATAAGCTCGATGGTGTATTGATTTGTCGACAAATTTGACTAATTCCATCTAATGGATATTTAACTTGTGTGGTTTAATTCATATCCAGGGCCAGAAGTCGATAACAGATTGCTTGGGAATCATGTGAAATATCTTCGCAATGGAAGATTTGAATTATGTTTTCAAGGGAAACACAAGTGGGATATAAGTTGTAATTTACCCTCATCCAACTGAACATAAAATGTAAAACAACTGTCTACCGGTTACTGATGATTCTTTCATCATTTCATGTTTATTTAATCCCCAGATCTCGTTACAGTCCTTGTTTCATTCGGTTTCATTCATCATTAATAATAATGTTACAAATTTCCTAACATAATTCTGCGTTATACCACAACTTTTATTTGAACAGAGAAAAGAGCTACGGGTACAACTACACTATCGCACGATGATAACACATCCAGTACAGGAACGAATTATATGCGACGATAAATAACACCGCTTGCCTCTCAACATTAAGTTATATTACAGCGGGAGGTTTACAGCGGTGGTTTACAGCGGTGTTACACTATGATGTGAGCTAAACAGAAAGTTTCGCAGCAGAATCTGTGGGGATGGGGTTGTTGAAGGAGACGAATCTTGTTCGACTGGTTACAGCAGCGAAACAAAGTTTCAAGTTTCAAGATTGTAACCCCAACGAAGAGTTCGGGGGTTCATAATAAACCATTCAACCCCGGAAATAATTACCAAAGTGCCCTTTACATATGCTAGTAGGACGAGTTTGCTCCCACCATAGACATCGGGAGTGATTTCGAAAAGTTTTCCAAAGCCGGGGTGGTGGGAAATGCTGAAGGTTTGTAGGAAGAAAACAAGAAGATTTTTCGAAGCGAATCCCGGCAACATAACAGCTTGTGCGAAGTTTAGAAGCGGCAAGTATTCATGAGAGAGAACAAGGAGCAACCGAGAAGGATATGTCCCATGTGACAAACTTGATGCTTAAGTTTTGCTTGCCTTCTAGCTGTCGTACTATGGCCCATAAGTTCATGCAAGATTTCCTTGCAATTTTCCGGCACAACTGTCGTCATAAGTTTAAGTAGACTTTCCTGTTGGTCCTCACTTTTTTTTATCCAGTTTTCTTCGTATTGTCGTGTCATCCGCCAGCATCCCCATGCAAACTATCGCACTCAAAAACTTTTCTTCCACAAAACTTATACATGAAGTAGGTAGACAGGTACCTATAGCGAACCATAAAGACAGAAGAGAAGTATCCAGTTTTTTTTAGTGTCGAGGAAGAAATAGGTCGGGAATAAAAATTGCGAACATAGAACAAGCTTAGTGCCTGGGATAAGAACTATGTATACACCTTCTTCTTAGTAGTATGCGCAGCCTCAGCCCACCTCTTGACGAGGTGAAGGACTTGAATTTCCAATTTTCTTCTTGTCGGAATCAAGCTCTCACTCCAGCATTGTGTATAGCGTCAGCAGTGTCCTAGTTCTCTGGCTTTTAACGTTCGCTTGTTACGCTAGGTGGATGGCTGAATGTTTGGGTCCTTGTTCGATTTTCATAGAATAATTTTCAATTCGGAGGAGTCCAGGCGCCGTTCCGTTCCCGAACCAAGTCAAAGCCAACCATCTTTCTACCGGCAGCTAGGAAAGCAATGTCGCATTTTATCCTTACAGTCGTCACAATGGAAGCCATGTATATGCATGCAGATTATACGATTCTTAAGCACTTCACTTAACTGGAAATGGACTGTTATGTTCGAATCTATACGTCTTTCTAAAGCTAGCTGTATACCAGCTAGTATATATAGAAGCTAGCCAGACATTCAAGATAACCCCAGGATAACGACATTCGAAGCTATAAGATAAAAATTCCAGCAGTGATTCTTCGGTTCTGTGTAGGGAATGAAGCGATGGTATGTTGGCAAGAAATCCATGAGGCAAATTGGCGCCGCTTGGATTTTTCAGTTCTCTGGATTGTTGTGCAGAGAAAGAAGCTATGAACCCGTCCGACATCTATACAACTGGGAGTATAGATGCTCCTTGTGTTCTGGTTTTTCGAATTATAAGTACAATGCGAAAAAAAATCACCGAAGACGAAGCAGAAGCAGTCCAAGGAATCCATTCGGAACGAATGTAGTTCTCTGTGACTTTATGTGTGCGGTGGTTGTTGGATCGAAAAGTTGGAACAAAAAAAAAGACAAGCATTGCAGACTTTACGAGGTCGTTGAAAATTTCTCCCCACAAACAACTAAATGATATACTAGTATAGTGCACTGAGAAATAGAAGGCGACATACCATCAGAGACGACATTTAATTATTCGAGAGTAATCAGGGCTGAATTAATTCCTTATTGCTGAATAATTAGCGTTTTTATGGTTCAATTTGTGGGCGGTCTGCATAAATGGAGTGATAATAATCGATTAAGAAAATTACTGTTTGGACAGAAAGGAGTTTTTTCATAAGGTCTTCAGTTCTTGCGTGCACCCTGCTTGGGCAACAGTGTACGATCCTCGACGAAGCCTTATGAACTTCTTGAATTTCTGTCCCCATAGTTCTTCTTGTATTTCATTCAACATCTTCAGAGAAACAACATTCAGACTATACTAATTCAGACTATACTACAGACTAAACTTGCTTGTATAGTAAGCAAGGACGAAAGGAATCTGACACACCAGCTGATTGTCTGACGTTTGCTTCAACCCAATCGTTTCGAGTAAAAGTGAAAAAAAATGAATAAAATGGAATTCGTGGTCTGATTCAAGTTGTTTGCTCAGAAGATTAGAGCATACGTGCGATAAAGTAAAAAAGTGGCATAACATTTTATTGAGTGTAGATAAAGTTGTCTTTAGGCGTGTTCTTTTGCTCCCTTATCCAGTACAGAGCAGGTTAGCGAAATTCGAAAACAACAACGAAGCGCAAAGCAGGAAGAGAAACCACACCACTATAAGAAGTGGTGTAGCTATTTTGGCCCATGAAAAATTCAAAGTTCTGCTCCAGGTAAAGTTGCAAAAAAACAAGTCTTTTATCAATGATGCGACAGCCTAAATTGTGCCTTTACTCGAATCTGAATTTTTTCCACGAATCTCCCCAACATTTTTTCATCGCTCATTCGATGCACTCCGAAGAATTGACATGTAAGCAAAGCTGGATCATTGTTTCCTGAGATATGGATTACGGATAAATTAAGGTAATCCCACTGATAAGCGTAAGTACAATGCAAGCTTAATAATTGCTTGATCCAATCAAAATCAGTTTACATATGTACAGTTGCTTTTATTTTCTCATATCCAGAAGAACGAATTACATAAAGTGGTTTCCAGTTAAATTTTATGTTTTTTAGCGATAATCCAATGAAGAACAATTTGTGCTCAACTTATTCTTATAGGATTATAGACGTATGCAACGGAAATCCTATAAAATACAAAATCTCTTCCGCGAATGGACAGGTGGAGAACTGAACATAATTATGAAATATTGCACACAAAGGTTTTTTTTTAAAGAAGGCCATAGCTACTAGTTGGATGTGCATGTCAAAAGAGAAATCGGGTGAATAAAAAGATACATCGTTAAGCGTATGGTTGCAGTGATTTCTTTAGGAAATTTCAATGTCCTTTCGCCACACTACATTCAATACCCACTTCGGTTGGCGACCCCGATTTCTGTCCATCAGTCTGCATGAAAATATCCTTAACCTAATAACCTCACACAAACTCTTCGAGACTACAAACATCAAAATTATATTTAATTTTGAATTAGAGCTTCTCTAGAGAGAACACTCAAGCGCCACAAATCTTCCATTTACCCTTGATCTCATAAAAATATAATTTAAGGGAAACCACAACATTAGATACAAAAAATTACAGGGTTTCTCATAAATAACTTGAAAAAAGACCACAAATCCGGAACTGAATTCCCGTTGTCGGGTAATTTATGAGGGAGATCCTTCCCGACAGTCGGCCACTTGAGAGTAGCAGAAGCCCAGCGCCAGCAATGACGTCGACAACACGCACAATTGCCCTTCGACACCATCACCACCACCGTCATCATCATCATCCTTCGTAAGGATACCAACCAGGTCATTCATCCACCCACTTTCGACTATATGCGGCGCCAGGCCAGGTGAACGAATGCCCAGGAGCCATTCCAAAACAGACGGACCGCCATGCAGAATTGCCCGTTACCGAAAATCCCGAAATGTGATTTCTCGCACGACTTGATTCTGATGCATCGATAACAACACGACACGGCAGCAAATTAATGGAGCACACATAGTCAGAGACGGGGCAGCAGCAGCCGCCGCAGCCTCCAAGTGGCATCCAAAAATCGGATTCGAGCAAAAACGAAGAAGAAAACGAAGAATTTAAGCGCCTCCATCATTAACCCAAAGAGGGAAAAGTTCAAAAAGGCAGAACCGAACCATCAGAACCAGACCAGAAAACAAGCAGCAGGGGGCCCCAAGTAGTGGCCGTCCGTTCAGGGAATTGGGATATCGATTTGTTCTGTCGCCCCGACATTGGAAACGAATTTGAAAGGACGGCTGAAGACTCCCGACAGTTTTAAAGGCGCTGTGTCTCTCCGTGAACGACCAAAGGAAAAGTGAGAATTCGAATTGGCTCTTGGCTGCTGGTAGTTGCGTTTTGCTGGCTAGGATTCTTGCTGGTGTGCTGGCTGGTCTTCGACGTTGTTGTCGTCAATATGGAGCTCGGCAGAAAAAAAAGGGGGCACAAACTGTGGCACAAGAGCTCCACGCGACTCATTCCCGCGTTTATCCGCACCCACAACGTGAACACCAGCGCCAGTCCGACAATGCCAACGTCCGTTCCTTTTCGGTGGAAATACAGTTGGTGCTGCGAGTTATCGAATGGCTGGAAACTTGAGTTGAGTGTTATGCTAAGTTTCACAATAAGACGATCACTGTACGCAGATACTGAAATGGCACGAAATTTAAAATAAGTTGTCATATTTTTTTAAAGATATTTTTCAGCGGTTACCTGCACAACTGTACTGAAGTTTTCAATCCTTTTTCAACAATTGAGTCTTGACCTACAGGATACAATGCCTTTAGTTTTTCCGATCCAGTGACCGCATCCACAAATTGGGATTGTTTTTCCCTTCAAAATACGTCTGGATTTTAATCTGTAATCCAACCCCTGGACATCGTCAGCCCACTGCAATTCCCGACGCTAGATTAGTAGACGCTGTAGAACTCAATGCTGTACCAATTCACCAGTTTGATCCTGTTTTTAGTTACTGCGCAGGATTCTCCGCTCAAATCCATCACACATAGTAACACAAATTGCTAAGTCAATCGTAGAATAAAATAGGACTAGTATGTAACACCACCAATTTAAATTTATTCTTACAACTGCTTTTAAGGGATCAAGTTGTTTCCAAGAAAAGACTGTAGTTTTGTCGGTCAAGCAAAGATTTCTGCTCTTGTGAGACACCTTGGATAAGAGCGTCGTTATGGCAATAGAGTCGCTTGGATCTTCTTTCCATGCACTAGGAACAGCTCCTATAATAAAGCAGAGATGAAAGGGTTTATGAAGAAGATTGGCCAAAGAAGACGCGTATCTTACAAAGATTGGAGCCGGCATACCTTCAGGGAGTCTTTATGATTTTATATACTGCAAGTATTTTGATGGAAAGCCTGTGCAAGTCTCGGTAGGTTCAAGAGGTGTTACAAGATGATTGGAATTGCCAGTAAGCAGAGTACCAAATGGTTTAGCCTTCTAAGGGATCGGAAATGACCATTTTATTGTGGACGAGAGGTGGGGCAAACATTTTCTCAATTCAACCGACAAGCAACTAAAAATTTTCATTTAAATTTTTCGCCTCAAATTTGGGTCAAAAACGATTTTTGCTTGCCGACGTTTCTCACTTGCCTATAGATAGTTCAACATTTTTTAGTAAGGGGCAAAGTTTTTATACTACTTACAGGATAAAAAAGGAGGTAGCTTAAGGCTCGAGCATATCAGATCGAATCGTTGCTGATAGTAACATATCTTTTCTAAAAATTATTACAACTAGTCTCCTGCACTGCAAATCAACGTTAACGAACCTTTCTTTGCAAATCTTTCTACAAGGTGATTTATTCCTCTTCGATCTTTACGTGCTCTTCGTATAGGAAGCAACGTAATCGAGTGGATTAATGACACCAGGTAACAAATTTCAACTTTTTGCGAAATTCCTTGATGTAAGGAATGTTTTTATATCAATTTTGGGGTGTTGATT
This sequence comes from Beris morrisii, assembly GCA_951812415.1. Lineage (NCBI taxonomy): Eukaryota > Metazoa > Arthropoda > Insecta > Diptera > Stratiomyidae > Beris > Beris morrisii. The sequence goes on along the minus strand of OX638310.1, from coordinate 165,049,432 downwards.
ACGATGGTATCAGTAAAATGTTTGTTACCTTCTCGCTTATACTGGAGTATCTTTGATAAGAGTCCAACAAAAATACGCTAGCATCGTAGTATTCCATTTTCCTGGTATCGCTCCTCCATGGCTGAAATGTCTTGATGATAACGTTCATCGGTTCTCCACTAACAAAGCTGCAATACTCTAGAAAGAATTCTAGATGTTAGTGAAGGAAGTGTTTTGAATCCATTTCTCATATGATGGCAACATGTTTTCCACAAGTTGGGCGTAGTTAGTTATAAGCTCTTTTGTTTCCCAAAAGGTGGATGGTTCAAGGCGGAAATCATTTCTCTCATCGCCTGTTAAAATCCTTTCAAAGCACCCGTCTCCAAACAAATTTCTGATCTGTAGCACGATAAAAATACCTTCCTTGATTTTTGTTTCGCTCAACCTCGGAAACTTTTCTCAATGATACTGAAATGCTGGACCATCATCTCAATATTCCTTTGTCCTGGTTCCAGAGATTGTCGAATGGCATGGCAATCCCATTGGTAGCTGCAACCCAAGCAATAGGGCAACCACTTTTAGATCTCCACAAATCTGCCATTGATGTACTTTAATTTTTCACATGATTCCTTCAAATGGACTGTATGACCAATGCGGATTGAAGGTAAGGTGTTAACAATTTATGCTTTCTATTGAGAGCATCCATCAAGCCATTTACATCCTTACAGAATACCAAGCTGCTGTCCATTTCAAATGTTTGTGGTGTGTACGAAAAGTAGTTATAGCCATCATTCAAAAGGTTCCACTGCTACAACCTCGATTCAAGAAATTCTGTTTTACAGTTTGGTAGCTCTAGGTCCCACTCCAGATCATTCATTTCTTTTTGGCTTATCAAATGTGTTTGACGTTGTGGATCACTGGCTGGCAAGTCAGGATCTGTTGATGCCACTCTCCGTATCATCTGCTGTGGAGGTCAACGTTGTCGGAGATTCGTCACTGTACGGAATAGGACTCGTAGAGCCCAGGTTTTTTTTCCCCACACGTGCTATTCAAAAATTGTACTCTTCTTGTATCATTCCAATGATACATCGTCTTATCCTAACCTCACCGCAAATATAACAGAATTGATCTGAATTATTTACACTTGATCTTTATCGATAATTAAATTTGTGACCTTAAATAGTATAAAACAATTCAATCGCAGAACGACGGCGTAATTCTACAAGCCAATCTCGACGCATTCCAAATAACATTTGCGGTTGAGCCGTCTTTCATTCTCGAGTAAAAATTATTTAAGTCTTTTTTGTTGGAAAAGAATCAAACTTTTGTTGACCCGTCGATCCGGATTTCAACCAGCGATATATGGAAACCAGAAGAAGTGAGCAATAAACTTATAGTGAAAATTAATTGTAAAAGAGTTGAACACTACTTTATTGGAATTTTTTCGGATTAGTGTTACAGGTGGGGCAAGGGCCCCTTCTTGTAGATAATACGAAGTTGTTCACAGTGATCATAGAGATATATATACTGGAGATGACAAGCAGCGATTAAGTTCAAGGCGGACGTCGTCGCATTCACTTGCACGCAAAACAACAACAAATTGACTTAACGCTCCTGTTTTGTCTCACTCACTCACATGCTAAAACAACAACAATTTGATATAACGACCCTGTTTTGTCTCACTTCTCACCGTGTTTTTGGCTGCAAAGCGCTTTATACAAAACCGGTGGCTTGTCGTCTCCATTAGCTCTATGCCAGTAATGGACCTTATATGCTCAAAAGATTGCTTTTTTATTACTGATTGAGGCGTAACACTTCGCATTAAATCAGGAGTTGGTTCGAAGCATAGAGATATAAATACTGGAGACGACAAGATGCCGTTTTTGTATGAAGCATTTTGAAGCAAAATTCAACGTTTTTGTATGGAGCGTTTGATGCCAGGGGGCAGTGAAATACAAATAGTAGCCTAGTATTCAAATGTTTGGCGTTTTTTGTGTTCAAGACCGGAGTACCTATAACATAAATGTGAGTAAGATGCTAATAGTAGCATAGTGTTTATTACCGGTCCTTTGCGAGGAATCGTTCGGCTTCAAAACAGTCGCTGCTTGTCATCTCCAGTATATATATCTCTATGGTTCGAAGCGTAACGGGTGGTGCTTATAAGGGATGGATATGAACCCAATAAAATTGTGTCAGTCAAAGCACTGGGGCAGAGGTGTATTCAATGGGACCAGGCGAAATTTCTTAAAAATAAATCTGACCAAGTGGCCTTCGCGTAGGGTCATAACTAGCCAATGGAGCGGTTACAGATACTTATTGGAATGGGAGGACATGAAAGGGTAAAATAAGTTGGGATTTTCTTCAAAAAATAATATAATGATTGTGTTTAAAAAATTTATGTAATTGTTTTATTTATTGTTCGCTTTTATTTGTTATAAAAACTGTAATGCTTAATGTAAAGTAATCAGCACTTGATGAAATTGAAAAAAATAAAATAAAACGTCTAGCACAAGTCGGCTAAGAATATGCGATGGAGCAGAGATCAAGATGTTCAGGACTCCAAAACAAGAAGTTCCTTAAGCAAAGTTCGAAAAAAATACCTTTCGATAGAACGCTACAATTGCGTACTCATCGGATATCAAAATGAAAAAAAACAAACTGAGGGTGTGATAAATTAACTCCGTCCAATTACTTCCGCCATCAAGTGTAGCTACGTTACGTACGTACACCGTAAGCCCCGAGGACTGGATTTCGGTTTTTGTGTGCAAGACGTCGTTTTGGGCAACTTGGGCTCTTCTGGATGGAGGATGGATGGCAGCGGCAGGGCAAAGCAAACACACAGGCAGAGGCAACCAGGGGAACACGCCGCCTGCGCCGCTATCGATTGTTTACCTCCGATCGTTTCATTTCTCGGAACTCCCGTCCGCACTTTGTGCAAAAGGAAAACGACCGACTTCGACGACGTAAAGAAGGAAACAGGAAAACTCACAACGGGCTGACGGCACGGCAGGCCGCAGGGCTGCTGCCATAAGTCGCTGTCGACGTTGGACAAGACGACGACCCAAAAAAAACAAGGGCGAGTACTCCGATGAAGGGAAAATAATCTCAAAAGAACAAGCAACTTACCGCACAAGGACAAGAGGACGAGGAGGAGTATCCAAAGATTCATTTTAAAGTCCTTTTGCTTCATCGTCTCGCCGAAATTTCCGCTTCTAGGTTCCATCGCGGACCCTTTGGCCTCCTGTTTTCCACTTCAGAAAAAAAAATCACAAATTTTATTCGCGGGGCAGCACCCCGACTTTCGTCGTCGTTTCGACCACCGCGGATTGGGCAAAATTGCTCCGCACTATCCGTACACGCACTAAGCGGGCTCTGTGTCAAACAGCAGCGCCGCTGCCCTTCGTCGTCGTAAAGGACCCCGAGCGGGCGGGCGGGCGAGTTGTGGATGGGGTTGGACCACAAAAAAAAACCTTAAATTACAAACGACCGCCTTATCCTGAATGCGATTTTCCCGAAACGTCCGCTTTCAATTCGAACCGGGCCGCGCCACACGAAGCCATGGCGTTCACAAAACCGAACGCCCTCGTAAAAAAGGAGCACTACGACGAGCCCGTTGCTGTCCCGTCCCGTCCCGGACTCTGTGACAGACGACTACGGCAGCGACGGCACCAAGAAAAGGCACAGCGGCCCGCTCCGAAGACGTCGTCGACCGCAAGAAAAACACTCTAAAAATCGCGGAAAACACTTGAAATCGGAAATTCGCGATTGGATTTCCGCGTCCGACACAAGGACCACTCGACACCACACCAATTGACCGTTTCACTTTGTTTTCGGGTGCCTTTTTTCTGTGATAATTTCTTTCATGAAATTCGTTTTTGCTTCTTTTTTTCTATTTGCTCTTCACTGGGAAAAAATCGACCAAAAATTCGTCACACGAAAAACCTCACGTTACACGCGATTTACGCTCGACCGAAGAACAATTTCAACTGCACCGTCTCCGTTTTTTGCTCGACGACGAGCTGCTCTCTTTTGTTGCTGCTTTTGGTTCGGCAGTTCGGCTGCACAATGTCTGAGTGGGACGGTACGATGCGGAAGACGCGACTGAAATGTTCGTCTCTCTTGAACGAATGCGGCACTGCGTGCTTTGGGAATTGCTTTCTGCACGAGTGAGTGAGAGAGCGCACGAAAACAATGTCGACCCTTTGCAGTTTGCAGATTGCAGATGCTGTGCTGAGCGGAGAGCGAGAGATGGAAAGGAAATTTTCGGTCTTCTTCTTCTTACAGCGAAAATCGGATACAAGAGAAATTACGATGGCAGGCAGGTCAGTGGCGTAGTGCATTTCCTGGTGGGATTTGGTTATGAAATTTTCTTGGGAATTTTTTTGGAAAAAGTGAAAAATTTTTTGTTTTAATTTCTTTTGATATTTTTCAATAAAAGTTTTGTAATCGAGCAGAAATTAAAAAAAAATGATATTTTTACATTGCTTGGTGGGATTTTGTTTTGTTCAAATTTGAATTTTGGGAACGGTTAAACATTTTTTTTATTATTTTTTTAATAACAATTTTGCAATCGAAATGAAATTAAAAAAAAGAAAATTTAGAGAATATTAAAATAAAAAAAAATAGAGTTCAATTTAATGGTCGGCTGTGAATTGTGGTCAAAGTCTTAATGGAATATTTGTAAAGTGAAAGCTTAAGCTAAGCTAAGTTTAAAGCTACGAAAATAAATTCTAAGTTGGAATAAAATTGAATAAAATAAGTAAAATAGGAATAGGAACCCCGATTTTTTAAAAATCCTGAAAGCGAATAAATAAAATTATTTTGGTGAAAATCTTACCAGACAAGCCTTCTTTGGACAATGTTAGGGCATCCATACCACAATTTTCCGTAAAACAATTTTCTTCTTCTACCGCACCTTAGGGCCTACGTAGCTTCAAAGTGCTAAAATTATGGATCGAATTTCGGTCGTTCATTTTCAGTAGATACCATTTTATTTTAAAGAAGTGGGCAATATTTTTTTCTGACAAATTTCTGGGAAATAGTTCGTTATATTAGGGGCACTCCAAAATGATAATTATTATTTTTCTTCAATGGATTTAGCTCTTTAAAACCAATATCAGTTGTTTTCAATCCCGGGTCGACCTGAAATTAAAAGATATACGCTGCGCAAAAGGTAGTTGGAGCGAAAAGGGAGTTTTAATCTCCCAAAAACAATAATGTTTGTAAATTTTTTCAAACTTTTCGCGCCTTTTCCCGCCATGTTCCAATTCTGATGTAGAACAAATACCACAAAAGTTTAATATGCCAATGCTGACGCCATGCGAAATGTCATAGTGAAGTCCAGCTGACATCAAAAAGATAAGTAAATTCGCAATTTTTAAATACGTCTATATATCTTTTAATTTCAGGTCGACCCGGGATTGAAAACAACTAATATTGGTTTGAAAGTGCAAAATCCATTGAAGAAAAATAAAAAAAAATGCTGGAGTGCCCCTTATACTATAACGAACCTTTACCAAAAAATTTATTGAAGGCGATGTACCCTTTTGATTTTTAATATCGTGGAGAATACGCTTGAGCTTTTTTAGTTGGGCATTTCACAACGATCGACTTGTAATATTTACCTTTTACTTTAGCTAGATTTTTCTGGAATATTTAGCATTACAAAGAAAGAATGGTGAAGCGAAAATCAAGTTATTTGCGAATAACAAAATTTTGGAAAAATTTTACTTTATTTTATTTAATTTTATTTAATTTTATTTAGTTTTATTTAATTTAATTAAATTTAATTTAAATTAATTTAATTTAATTTAGTGTAATTTAAAATTTCATTTAATTTTATTTAAGTTTATTTAATTTTATTTAATTTAATTAAATTTAATTTAATTTAATTTAATTTTTTTTTATTTTGATTTTTTTTATTTATTTTATTTTATTTTTTTTTTATTTTATTTTATTTTATTTCATTTCATTTTATTTTATTTTTTTTATTTCATTTTATTTTATTTTAAACATTTTGGAAAAAATCTGGTAAACCGCAACAGATTTTGAATGAACGCCGATGAATTTATCTGTCACTGAAACCATTCCATAAATAATTATCAAATACTCAAACCACGTCAAAAACCTCCAATGTTAAGCAGCAGATGTCTATTCAGTCTGTAGATAAAGGTGACATTTAATCAGCTGTGCAGCGAAAATGAGGTTAGGTTTAAGTGTAATTCGTAACAGCCTGAACAGATATGTTTTGGGGAATCCCCGGTTGGTAAGTCCTTAAATAATTCTCAACTACCGCTTTGATCATTAACCGCCTTATCAGTACTCACAGAAACCGCCAGTTCAGCACGGCACCGAAACAAAACCGGACCCACAAACTGCCCAGCACGACTACATCGGGGCGCCCGACAAGGAATCGAACTTGAGGCCAATTGTACGGCACATTCTGCCCGATGAGACACCGTTGGGACAGCGACTGCGTGAGAAACGTCTTGAGGTCGAGGCATGGAATCAGGACTTCTGGGCGCGACACAACAAGCGGTACTACGAGGTGAGAGCTAATTTTCCGGGCTTTGTGTTATATAAGAACGGAGTTTGTTGTTCTTCCAGGAGCGTGAAGACTTTGTCCAGGCTCACAAGAATCAGGGTATAGATAACATTTCGGCCGATAAGATGAGCGTCTTTTACAAAAAATTCCTGGATAAGAATAAGAAGTTGCACCTGTACTACAACGTTTCTTGGTACATGAAAAATGTCGACTTGTTGCTGCTGTCTGGGCAGTTCAATTTGCAGACGTTGTGGCGGAAGATTCGGAACTAATTGGCTTTTGTTCAGCGAAGGCTTTTAGAAAAATAAAGGAAAGAAAATGGTAACTACCCGGTAACGTCTTTGATAATTTTATTTGTAAGTCCCAGACATTCTGTAGGATTGGTTCCTTCCGAAGAAATCGTGCAGAGGTGGAATGGAAAATCATACCTCCACTCTGCGCTGTGGAATCCGGAGATGGAGGTCGGTTTTCTTACTAACGGTGTTCTGTCCCAGCAAATTCGACGCTTATGTTCATCATATTTTTACATGAAATTCAGCTGACTATTTTGGTAGTACACGCAAGAAGTCACGGATGATCCATCAGAAGAAAAAGTACAAAGGCCCTAAGGAATCAGAGCTTCCACTCCGATTGGCCGTATCTTTCACATGGAAATCGATCAGATACGAATAAATAGAAAATAAAACCTCTTCGAAGATATAAAAGGTAGGCGATTTATTTATAATTTACATATTTTGATTTTCGACACGTCACGGTGCGATGCGAAATGTTGGGCTTTACTTAAAAAAACGGTTTGATAGTGACCCAACAATTTTCGGCCCGTTCGGTGTGTAATTCGCACCGTCGTACATAAGATTATCGTGCGTTTATCCGATTTATCACACTTTCACTGACTGAAATGATCGGGAGCATAAGTCGATGGCACCACGTTCACTAAAGATGGGCAATATTAAGAGCTGGTTTTTTTTGTGTCTCGACTTCACATTTCTAGGCTCGAACGGTCTTCATTGCTATTCTGTAGCAGTAGCCCACGCTTAGACGAGACACAAGCCGTCCCTCCGAAAAAGTGGACCCTCTTTTATACCGTCCATTGGCCAGACGCGTCGGGCCTTGGGCGCTGCGCTGTGCAACTGTTTAGTGAGCGAACAATGTGCTCGCCAAAAGCCGTTATTCATACGTTATGTAACCTATTACATTTTTCATATATAGGTAGGTACCTAAATTGCCGACACGAAGGTATTTAAAATGAATTATGCGATTTTGGGCGGATTATTTATGTGTGTTGGAAGATGGTCTCAAAGTCAGTATCTTGGGGTTTTCCTGACCGTTTCATTTGCGCAATTTTAAAATATGTACATATTTTATTTATTTTTAGAATAATAAAGTAAATTAATAATGAGAATATTTTATTAATTTCTCTATTACTAATCTTCATGTTTTTTAATTAAAATTTCTCTACTGCTAATCTGTTGATTGAAACAGATTTGCAATAAATCGTCATGAGGTAGCACTCCAATTTTCATTAAGTCTATTGTTCACGAATTAGACCACAACTTTGTTCACGAATTAGACTTGGATAACAAAATTTATATCACGTCGACTTATCCAAATGTAAAATTGCGGTAAGATTTCCAGTTTGGTCACGAAAGATCGAGAAATATTGAACCCCCAATTCGATAGATGCTCGATATTATGTGCCATTTAAAATCTACCACCTTTTCTTTGCTGTCCTCGTCCTTCTAGACATTTGTTTTGTGTGTTCAATCGGAATTATATTCCCATACAAAAATACATATTAAAGAAAATAACGGAATTTCACACACCAGATTATTCCGCTTACTGGTTTCTTTTACTAGAACGCTGTTCACACGGAATAGAAATGGTAATAAAGAGTTTCTATTGCCCAACAGGTGTCTCTTAATAGATGTGGAGATATATTCCGGCCGTGACAGACGCAAAACAATTGTTGAATATTGTGCTAAGTGGACAATTGCAAAAAAAAATCACGCTGTCCCCAATTCTGTTAGTAATCAATGACCTGCGTAATTAGACCGACTTTACTCTAACTCTACAAATAATATTCTGTGTAGACATAAATTGCATAATTGCAAAGCAGAATTACGGTCGAACACCGTGCTATGCTTAGGGCCTTGTTATTTTATTTAAATTTTCACTTATTTATTTTTTCTTATAAGCTTATGTGAATGTTGATATTTTAATATCCAGCATTCACTCATAATTCCTTTCTTTATGGTAGTGTTATCTTTCCCAAATTCGATTCCAACTGCCAACGAAAGCTAGACATCGCCTTCAATGATTGCGTACGTTTTGTATTCCGCTTGAGACATTACGATCATATTTCTCCTTACAGGAATGAATTGCTGGGTTGCTCCCTCTCAATTTATTTGAAACGGAAAATCCTGTTGGTCTTGCATAACATTCTTGTTACAGGTGAACCATCTTATTTAAGAGATAGCTTAATACCGTTAAACTCGAAGCGACCACGATATTCGAGGTCAGTTGGTGAGAGCTCCTTTCTTGTTCAGTCGATTAGGATTTGGAATAATTTACCTGTCAATGTTCATCGCGCGGGCAGCTCTAGTGCTTTCAAGCATCTATTATGCAGTTCTATTTTATTTGAAATAATTAATTATATTTATTTCGACTCTGTAGTATCTCATTCAGTTCATCAATTTCTTTTTTTTATTTTTATTTTTTCTCATTTATACAATATTATTTTTCATTACTGTTATTTCTTGCTTTTTAACTATCTTTTATTTTCTTTTCTTCTTATTTTGTTTGTTCTTATAATATTATTATTCCTTTTTTTTGAATTTATTGGGTTCTATATTGATTTTATTGTACTTTTATATAAGATATACAATCTTGTAGTACTATATATATATAAATAAACATAAACATAAACATTATGGCATCAATGGATTAGGGTGTGTTCCGTAATAGCAAAAGAAGACACTACAGCTTTGAAACATTTAACAACTATTTTGTTTTGTTTTGTTATTAATTTATTTTTCAGTTATATTCTCATTATTTATAGTAATTTATGCTTTTAAAAAAGGATTGCTCAAATTTAAAATTTTTATTTTAAATTTTATTCTTTATATTTATTTATTAATGCAGTGAGGTAGTTCGTTAGTCTATAAAAATTCTGAGGTACCTTTTACAATAAGGTCTATTAATAAATCAATCACATCAAGCAAAAAACATATCAACAGTTAGGGTGCACATTTAATTCGATATTTCAGAAGACCCAGGAGATATGACGAAGTTCGTGAAAATATATACACCGGTTGTTTTCGTTGCTCTACCTCCATAGGTATTTCAATGCAAATTTGAAATACTTGTATCAAGTTCCATTTTTCTAGCATAACCATTAATTATTTGATTTTTAAAACGTGGCAGTACAATAGCCCTATACAAATACCAACTTTCTGCTTTGCATTTGTTGCTGGTTTGGAGATATAAAAATCAGAATGTTCTGTTTTCTATCCTGTCCTTTAAAGGGGTCTATTGGCTGTGTAAGTGTTTCTAGACGTATCAGTTTTGGGTTAAAAAATGTTTCAATTTGCTACTCCAAGTAGTACTGTTTTTAAGCAAGGGGGGTGGGAGTTGGGTCACTAACGGAATCTGCCTTAGTTTTTATTTGAAACTTATTAGCGTACAAATTCCTGGCTGAACGATTTCTTGAGCTACAGTGCATGCCGGAAAATGAAATATTTTTTGCTCACTATTTTTGTATGAAGGCAACGGGAAAGACTTGTCCGATTTTCTTCATATTTCACTTTTACTTCACTTGAAGAAATTAGTGAAAATCAAATTTCAAATCTAAAGTTTAGAAGTTCTCTTGACTCCAATTTTGTTTGTTTACTGTCAGCAAAAATTATATTTATCGCTTTTGAGATATGAAGCTAATTTCGTCATTTTCACTTCTTTACTCATAAATTATCTATTAATAATGCGTTTGAGTGTAAACTTACTGGGCCAGCTGATTTTATCTACGGAAAAAACCACCAACTGAACCACTCTCGAATATTTCAAGTTCACATCTCTAAGTGTTGTTGATTTCTAGGGTCTTCTACCACTCAAATGTGAAAATAATTTCATTTTTAAATTTTATGAATACTCAATTATTAAAAAATAATTGACTAAAATCTATGTGTCGCGTGCAAGGGCAACGATATGTTCAATATTTTGCATAGATCTTTAACTAAATTATAAAAAGTATAGGAGCTCGACGTGAACCTTGTGGTACTCCATCCACACTTGTCACTTAAAGATGGGGTGTATCATTTGGAATATAATTTGTACATTTAATTAATTAATTTATTTATTTCGGACACACTGTACAGATTTAAAAACAAACCCAATTACACTTTATGTTTAATAGAGCGAGCGAAAAAAGAAAATTTATAAAAAAGAAGAAAGAAAATAATAAAAAACACAAGTAGAAAATTAATGTAAGAATAGTTAACGCTAAGAGAAATTGAGTTAATTTGAACAGTAGCCTGTAAAAATTAAAGACTGGACTAAGGTTTTGAATGCGAAAAAAGATGTGGACAGAGAACCAACCTGGAGCCTATTATGATTCCTTTGTAGTCGAACCAGTGGTGAATAAAACTAAACATTAGTTGAAGCCTATTCCCTATAGTTAAGATTACCTTTTCCACGAAGATATAAACATAATTAACTAGTACCTGCCCTAAGTTAACGATAATCTTTCCTGATCGAAACCAACGAAGACGTGCTGTTAAATCCGCATATCGATAAAAAAAATACTCGCGAAAAATTCGGATCATGGTCAGTTTCGCAAGTCCGGCGGCGCGCGGCAATCAATAAACCGAAACTCCCACTGCGCAAAATTGATAAATTTCGAATGATGCGTACGTTTTTCATTGTATTTAAATAATTTCGTAGATATTGCAAAATTATTTTTTTTCGGTTGGCACTACTTGTCGCGACTAAATACGCGATATATAACCGAAATTATGTAGGTATTATGCGGTGAAAAAAACCAGTCAAAGACCAGCAAATATCTTGGCATATATAGTTTCGTGCAGTGTGTGAGTTTTTGTTTTTTTTCGCCAAATTTAAAGCATAAAGGTATATTCTTCGTAGGTATTCCTCAAATCCAACGTAACATATGCAAAAATCCAGAATGAATGGGAACTGGTTCTGGTCCATTACGGTTTCTTGAGTACGAATAAATACAGCGAACATAATGGACAAACTATAGGCTTGACCCGGAGGAACACGCACACTCGGTTGACCATTTCAACTGTCCGGCCCAACCTGAGCCCAATTTTTTCCGACTTTTTTTACTTTATTTTATTACCGGTGGAGCAGGTGTAAATACATATAATCAGACCCACTAACCCACCTGATGGTTTTTTTTTCTTCAGCTTTTAAGGTAGGCCTGCGAGGCGTTACATTTTTTTTATTATTATTAATTTTTAACATTGCCGAAAATGATGTGTTTGAAAGCGATACTAGTAAGATTCAGTATGCGATCCCCAAGGACTTCCAGATGCAAAATCACCGAATTAATCGATCGCTTCGAAAATAAAGTGAAGCGCCATTTAGATCCAACTTAAAAAAAAAATTAAATTTGTTAAGTCATTAAGTCGGTTGCTAAGGTCACTTGTTGAATAATCGGCTTTTTTCAGCGTCTACAACTGCAGCACGTGTTTGACCTTGTGCAGTATGCAGCGTCGCATTAGGATCAAATAAACTAACAGATCGTTGACACCGGACCCGATCGTGGTGCAACTTTCGATGCTGAGAAAAAACCAGCTTTTGCGCATGACCGACAGACTCGATGAATCATAAAAAAGCAATAGCATCAGGCATTTAGCCGCGCGCGCCCGTCTAATGCATTCAGGTAAATCTTCCGCTTCTGACGTGAAAAAAATTTGAATTTAAAAAAAGAAAAACAAGATCATCATTTGGCGCCAACCGATTGATCATTGTGTAGATTTGAAATTCGATAAATTTTTTTTTTTGGGTCTGTGCCACAAAAACATTTACTGGAGGCTTGCATATGAATTGCATATCAATTCGGAACTACTAATCGCCTGCAGGTAGATAACGCGTCGTCGTAGTGTCCACCTAAATAAGAAATTTAAATTTTATTCTGCTAAAAAACTATGTCAATTTCTTATTGAAATGGTCGTCCTTGACACCTATCTGCCACGCGACTTGAAAAAAAAAATTATTTTCACTCGCATATAGCGCAGAATCGCAACGATCACATAACATCGGCTTTAAGTTGATGTTATTATTGTCGTATCTTTTTTTTTAAACACTTAAAATACCTGACTAAATTTAGTGATGTCCTCATAAGAAATCTACCCGTCTGCCTCCCACCGAAAATTAGCTTCTGCAGTAAAATGAGTTTTTTGTGTACCTGGATTCTTTTTATTCTATGCATTTCTTATTTCCATCTCTAGTTCGTTTTTTGTGGTATCTTTTTTTTTTGCCTTTATTTTAACAAAATAAGTGCCTGATGTTGCGAAAAGCTACCAAAAAATTATCGAAAAACTCATTACACATATCAATGAGCTGCAGTGGACTGCACTGAATGTGTCTCAAGTGTTGCTTCCACTCGCAACTCACGAGTAACTAAGCATACAAATGTTGAAATAATGAATTTTGAAATTTGAAATTTCAATGACTGAATTAATTAGTGTACGACGCCGTTGTATTTTTTTTGTTAACTTTAGTTTAGAATCACTTTAGAACGTGATTAGACTTCATTTTGGAATTGGTAAAGTATTTAAGTTTAATATTTGTATAACTTTGAAGAATCTGCTTCGGCTATTCATTTTATAAATTAATATAAAAAACGACATTGTAATAGGACACGAGTACTCTACGTGATCACTGTGTAGTATACGACTCATCCCGTCATCAACCACTGCTGCCACATCCACCTATAGTCAAGCTTCAAATAAAGTTATTCCATTTGCCAAATAATTAAAATATTTTTTCACATTGATCGAATTTCGTCTAAACTATCTTCGACTAAGTATTTTGAGTAGAAGTTTGAAAACAAACTAGAGATATGTCCTTTATTCTTAAAGAAGTGTGCACTGAAGTGAATGTCTGAACTAACTCACTCCTGACCTGACGAATAATGTAAAACAGAACCAGAATACTGAACTAATAATTTATTTTCCCGTTTCCGTCGGCAACACAACTCAATCTACTCAAATGTGTACAACTCGAACACAGCAAAAGCATGCAAAAAACCAACCTTGAAATAACCCACGCAAATTGAGAGCATTTTGAAGAAATAGTTTTGAGATAGCAGTTCAATTTAACTAGTTCAGTTAACCATTTTTTTATACTAAATGAACGGTTCTGATGTTGAATTATTTTGCACATCTCATAACAATTTGTAACATCAAACTGATGTAATTTATCACTCCTAAAGTAAACAATTTGGTAATAGACCGCATCGGCAAAAGAAATATCAGAAATCTCGCTTTTTTATTTGATATTCCATCAGACTATATAAACAACACCTTCAACTAGAAACGAATTCGATATTTCATCAGACCTAAGAGATATGTCGGAATTCGTGAAAACGTATACAACCACTCCTTAGGAGTCGAATATTTAAAAAATTGTAAAAACCATTAGTGAAGAGGCATAAGAGAAACGACGAAATTCGTGAAAATATATGCATCCAACGTCGCCCATACAACATTTTGTAGGGAGGAGCAAAGCTTCGAAGGTGAACACCATCATCAATGGCGCGACAGCTCAAGTCGGGCCCTGGCCTCCTGAAGTCGTCGCCTCCAATCGTCTCGATCCAAAGACCGCGTCCTCCAGCTGCTAATTTTTAAGATGGCTTTGCTGTCTATATCAACCGAGTCCTGGTTTGCCTACTGGCCTTTTACCACTCGCTTTGCCTTTAAGATCACGCTTGGGGATTCTTCTGTCCTCCATCCGCTCTACATGGCCAGCCCACTGCAGTTTACGTAGTTTAATGAACGTTGAGGCTTCTGGCTCCCCGAAGAGTTGATACAGCTCATGGTTGTATCTTATTCGAAGGTGAACACATGTGACTAATATTTATACAACAGGATGAAAGAAGGTAACTAAGGACTCAGACGAAAATAAATAAAGTCAATCATCCAAAAATTATTTGATGAAACAGCGAAACCTTATTTTAATACGATAACACAAAAAAAATATGAAAATTATTTTAAATTTAGGGTCTAATTTGACTACAAAAATTAGTTGTTAATGGACGATTTTTGTAATTAAACTTGTTCGACTTTATCTCCTATAAGCCACTACCTAAAATACTAACCCACTTTTATTCCAGAAAATCTTATCAAAAAATACCATCTTCTAAAATCTTTTGTAAATTCTTCTGTATGTAAATTTTTATCCAGTTCTCTACTTCATACTCATTCAAGTTCTTTGTGTTAAAAGCGGCTCATTTAGTACCAATAAAATAATATTCGACATAAATAATATAATGCACTCCTCAAGGCCTTCCACTTTTTTTATGGTCCATCCAAACCCGAAATAAAATTCCAATTTGAATATATGTTCAATTCCAATTTTCTTAGCAACAAAATAAACCATGCAGAAAAAAATTTGCCTAATTTTGAAGTCTTCAGAGCCAAGAAGTTGAAAATAAATTAAGATTTATTCTTTAGGATTGTTCGTGCGGTCAAAAGATTTCGAGAATTCTGAATTTATTTTTTATTGCCTTCTAAGATCCTGATAGACTGGATGTGGACAATTAAAGTTTTTTTTATTAGTTGATATGTTAAAGAATAACAGGAATTTTGATCTTCAACAATTTTACCATTTAGTAGAAAAACATTTAGGTGTAGAATTTTGGTTACTACAAATATATGTATGTCATGAGCCGCTTATGTTAGGAAGTTGAAACTTGAAATTTAATATTGAATCCAAATATTACTGGCGTGTGCAGTGTATACTTCGAATATTGAAATTAAGATTTTCTGATTTTAATATCTTTCGAATCTAAAAAGTGGAAAGTATACAATAAAAAAAATTTTTTAGACATGAAGTGGTGTAGTTACGGAGTGAGGTGGATACAAAACTGTTGTGATATCTCATGAGCAATTCATGTTAAACTAAAGAAAAACTTTCCGGTATTTTTTGAAAAAATATATTGTGGATCTCAAAAATATTTCATGAGATGAAGCTGCAATTTATAGCATAGATTGACTTAGTGAAAAAACCCATTATGATGCTTATATTTCAAGAACCGCTAAGGAAGGCAAGTTAAAATATAGTACAAAATAATATAAAGCTATATATTATACTGATTTCTTACCCCTTCTAGGACTAGTACACCCTCAAAAACGTTTTTAGACTAAAATCACATCTCAAAATTTTATCAATATACTCGTATGTATATATGTATACTAAAATTGCGCCCATACTGTTTACAGCTTTTAGCTATTAAACGCGTTAAGCCTGTATTACACTATGCCAAATATTTGACTGTCCCGCTGACAAATACAGCAATTTAGGTCGTTTTCGAATACTTTGCTTCGTCTATGCCTACGTCTATTTATAACAGTTAATGACGTCAGACATAGCAAAGCTGTGTCTCAATTCCTTTTCGGTTCGTGTATTGACTACTTTTACAAACAGCTGAGCTATCAGTCAATCTTAGCAAACGTAAAAAAATTCCAATTTTTCTATAGAATTTAATTTAATTTTTGATTTACGAAATGTCAAATAAGCATCAGCTGAGCCATTTTGACGGTTTAGCTAAGCTTTTTCTAAACTGTTATAATAGCAATGCTATGCTGTGACGTCAACATAGACGTAGACGTAGACGAAGCAAGGTATTCGGAAACGACCTTAGTGTAATCGTCAAGTTCTTGCTTAAAACATTATTTTTTTTGCTCTACATAAGGTCTATTTTGAAAGAAACATTTTAACTGAACTTTTTCTCACACTTTTTTAAACAAATATTTGACAGCATGGCAAACAGTGTAACATAAACTTTAGAATCAGAAAAAAGATAAGTCAACGCCTCTACAGAAATAAAAACACAATGTACTAAATTAATATGTACATTAAAATTCCCATACTATAAAATATAAATGCTTCCTGTTTTAAATATAAATAATGCAACCTTCAAATACTACAAAATAAACTATTTGAAATTCCTCACAGTTGAATAACCTTTCACTTTTACGCCACCAAAAATAATAAATATTCTATGAAATCGCCGAGAATTACGAATTTTACTATCACCATCAAAATAGTAGAGGTATTACGAGTTTAATAGTAACCTTGTATTGCCAGTATTAAAGTTCGAGTAGTTTCTATTGTATAAATTCCATTCAGTGGAGTTCTTATGGTTTTACTTTATTATTTCAATAATACAGTATTGTAATCGATTTTTTAAAAAAAAAAAATTTGCTACCCTGAAAAATTTTTTTTTCACGTTTCATGACTAGTAGACACGAAAAAAGCAAAAAAAATGTCAGTCCGTTTGTCCGCCGTACGCCGTACGTCTACCGGTGTACGCAAAATTGTTTAAAGGCTCGTAGCACCTAAACCCTATGAGCTATTTAGTTGATTTTTTTTCGTGGGTAGAGTGGGTCGGCCCCCTGAAGTGACAAAATTCTGAGGGGTGGGGTGTGAGGTGGGGAGGTGGGGGAAGCATTTTAGACGGAAAATTTAGGTTTCTAGATCTCAGCAACCGCTTATGCTACGAAGCTGAAACTTGGAATTTATATAGAGCTTCAATAGTGGACCCATTTGCAAAAAAATTTCCGATATGGGTGAAGGGGTGAAGGCGTGGGGGGAAAATAATGCGTCGGAGACGCTCGAAAGCCGAGATTGAGACATTCTAAAAGCCATATCTCCTAAACTGTTAATGTCTCGAAATTAAAACTTAATGAAAATATGTAGGTATACTAGGAGAATAGATCTCAAACAAATTTTTGAGTAGGGGCATTGTCGTGCGGGGGTGGGGGTGAAAAACTTTAGATTACGATATCACACGAACCAATTGCACTAGTAAAATAAAATTCGGTTTCTGTATTAAGGTTGACAAATAAAGTTTGATGAAAGTAAAATTTTTTAAGACGGAGGTGGAGCATGGAATTGGAAGGGGATAAGAATTTTTCTAAAAAATCACGTCTTACATCTCGAGAACAGTGTAAGATCGATACTTAGAATTTTTACCAGAAGTAGACCTAATAGACCCCTATCAGAAAAAAAAGTTTGTGGGTGAGGGTGTGGGTGGGGGAGGGTGAAAAAGAAAAAGTTCCGATTTTTATATCTCGAGAACCTATAATGATATAAAATTGAAACTTGGTATTTGGATAGACATGTAGTAGTAGCATGTTGGAAAAATATAATTTAGTAATTTTAGTATGGTACGGGTGTGGGGGGGTATTTTTCCTAACTATAAAACGGCTTATGCTAGAAAGTTAAAACTCGATATGTATATGTAAATCAAATAGAAAAGAAATTTAGAAAAAAAAAATTCAAATATCCATTGGCGTTCGGAAGGGGGGCAAAAAAAATGATAAGTGAAAAGGGAATGCATATATTTTCACGATTTTCGTCATATATAGTAGGTCTTCCCAAATATTGAATTCATTTTTATTCTACGGCTTCTTCATATAAATACCTAAAAAGTCTTTTCAGGATTTTTTGAAATTCGACCCCTAAGAAGGTGTAAAGGGGTTGTATACTTTTTCATGGATTATGCCTTATCCCCCAGGTCTGATAGATATCGAATATCTTTTCACTTCCATGGGCTTGCGTAATAATCGCCTAAAACTTGTTTTTAAGTTTTCTCCTTTTTCAGCCCCTAAGAGGGTATAAAAGAGTTGAACACGTTTTCACGAATTTCGTCATATCTTCTAGAAGTGATAAGAAATTGAATTGGTTTTTACTTTCTCGTGGCTATCTTCATATTTTTTTATTAAGTCCCTTCAGGATTTTTGAATATTCAACCCCAAGTGGGTGTAAGGAAGTTGCACATGTTTTCACAGATTCTTATAGATTGCTTAGATCTGATGATATATCGAATTTATTTTTACTTCCTAAGGTTTCCTATATAACCGCCAAAAAGTCAATTTCAGTATTTTTTGATATTCAATCCTAAGGGGTGTAAGGGGGTTGTATGCTTTTCAAAGCTTCGACATATTTCTTTGGTTTGATGAGATATTAGATCGCTTTTCACTTCCACAGACTTTTTATACAATCGCCTACAAACCCATTTATCAATTTTTCGATATTCAACCCCCAAAGGCTCGCATATGTTTTCACAATTTTGGCCATCCCTTAGTTCTGATGAGATATCTAATTGGTTATTACGGCATTTGATGCAATCACCTAAAAACCAATTTCACGATTTTTTGAATTTCAAGAACCAAGGGGGTGTGAAGGGTTTGCTTACGTTTTCACAAATTTTTCAAAATCCCTCGTGTCTCATGAGATATCAAGTTGCTTCTTATGAAATCGTCTAAAAACCCGTTTCACAATTTTTTCGAAATTCAAACCCCAAGTGGTAGTAATGGGTTTGTATATGTTTTAACAATTCGTCATATCTCTCAAGTCCGATAAGGCAACAAATTCGTTTTTACTTCTATGGGCTTTTAGTGTACATAATATACCGAAATTCGAATAGTCTACACGGTCTTTTTCAATGTTTAATCGGCTAAAAATCTCTATTTTAAATATTTTTATTTTAAGAACAAAATTAACTTTCCAAGAAACGTCATAATCTCGAAACAACTGATGATATACTCCGACTTTAACCGCTCCCGAACTTTGACCCGAAAAATAATAAAGTTTCGCCCAGACCATTGGCAAATTTTTTTTATTAATATTAGATTTGTTTTTGGTTCGAATTAAAAAAAAGTTTTGCTTGATTTTTATAGATCAATAACTTGTCTCGTTGTCGCTGGCTAATTCCATCGGCGAACCGGTTAAAAATAATTTTCATTAAAAAACAAAATTATAATAAATAAAGTTTTATTCACTTACATACAAGAACTATTTAGTTCCCATGCTTCCGGAAATCTACTCCAAGCAGGTAAATACATCTTGGCACTCACTTTCAAATACTCGTATGTGGAAAACACCTAGCCAACAAGTTTTTTTGTGCGCCAAGGAACGCCTCTAAGAATAAGGTGGCGCGAAAGCGCTGTCTAATTTAAAATTCTTATCGGAACGAAGCGGGTGGGTGAGGATGTGCGGGCAAGACAGTCCAGGTAGTCCGCGCGGGCTGGTATAAAAAACAACAAGAAAACTGCCCCGTGTAAATACCTTTGAACTGCCATGATCCGAAATTTTGCATTTTATACTATACACCGATTGTGTCTCCACCGGCAGTTTTAGTTCTCTTACATTATACACACATTTTCTATATTGATATGTCACAGGTCGGTAACCGGCCTTCTACTTTGTATTTTATAAAAAAAAATTAACAAAAAAAAACAAAATTAAAATATTTATTCAGAATTTCAACCGCAACTTTTTCTATCATTAATTCAACTGCATCTGATCCAATTCTACTAGTCGGGGAGTTTTAGAAAATACGCAATTACATTTTACAGCCGATTTGCGTCTTACCACGACACCACGGCTTTATGCAACCGCCAAAGTTTAGACTAAGCTTAAGCCGAGATTAGCTTAACTCGTTCTAACAACATCCGACCAAGACTTAATACTGTGGCACTATGAAATATTCGTACATCCCCAAATTCCGGAATATAGTTTTGACTTTATAGGTACCTCTGTAAAAAGTGATTTTTTTTAATCTATTCTAATCTTATCTTATTTAATCATAAAGTCAGAAATATGTAGTTCTTCCTTGATTTTATAATATTTACCCGAATAGTACCTTTTTTAACATTTCTTTGTGAGCAAACTAGCTGTTTTTATTTTTCTAATTTTTGAATTGTCCTACATTTGGATGATTATTAATATCACTACCACAAGACACCATAAATACTGCGTGTATTTAGGTATGCATTTTCGTGCGTTTACGCCCCAGGTGGTCATTTTATAATTTTTTAAATTTAAATAAATAAAAACCGTCAATTCTGTATAAGTATAAAATAAATATAATTACCTATTATTATCAGAACCTAAAACTACATAACACAACTTAAAATTAGTATGAACTAAGCAAATTTTTATTTAAAAAATTTATAAAACTAAATAACTGTTTAAATTACATAACTTACAAAAACGTTCAACCAAACTAAAATAGAGAATTAAAATTAGAATATAAAACTTAAATTTAAAAAAAAAAATTAAATGCGGAAAAAATAAATAAAAAGTTAGGGAAAGTTATTTATAATTTAACTAAAATGGAAATTCAAATTATCGTTTTAATTACAAATCAAGAATATTATATTATTAAATTTTACACAAAACTTTTCAACTTTTAACAACAATTATAGTACCTTAATAATAAGTTATAAAGTTATAATTATTACGACTTAGTCTGAGATTAACTTAGTAGGACAGCGAACGCTTATAATGAGTAATAACAAATCATTTGTTTCAAATGAGCTACAAACTTCCAAATATCAACTATTTTCTGTACAAATCAGTTAAAAATTCTTAAATTCAAAATTCCTGAAAGAAAAAGTCAAAAAATGAAAAATTATAAAAAATCAGAGAAGGAATAAGAAAGACCGAATTACCGATAGTGAAAATGCAGAAATTAAAAAATTTTGACAGACAAAATTCAGACATTTAAAAATCTATTAAAGCAAAATCAAAAAAATTAAAACATTAAGCAGAAAGTCACACTAGCCTACCGAGGCACTTTTAAGTATATTCCAGCCTTTCTTTCTTAGAAACTCATCTAGGATCAAACAAAAACCAAAAAAATTAGACGTTATCTAAAAATATGAACAATATTGGGGTTTTCAATCGCTGTACAAAAACTTTATTGAGTCACAGTAATTCTCCAACGAAAAAACGCCTGCTGCGGCTATTCGACCATTTATTTGATGGGCGATAAATTTTCCAATTTTATTGCAGAAAAATCGATTATTCACGTTTTCGATTTGCGTAAATGCTAATGAAGAGGTAATGCATTGATTTTGGTCAAACTTAATTTCAATAGAAGATTTGTGAGCTACAGCTTATGGTTGACAGTTTTTCAGATTTAAAACGGATTAAAGGAGAAATTACGAAAATTTGATTTATTAAAAGAATTACGCAAAAAAAATCAAATCGCATTGATAGTAGAGCTATTTGCAAAAGAATTATCGATATGGAGTGGCGTGGAAGTGCGGGAAAACCAATGCGTCCAAAACGCTCGACAGCTGAGATCGAGACATTCTGAAATCCATAGACGGTTAATATCACAACGTTGAAACTTGTTGATTCATAAAACTCTAGTGGGAAGTGGTGAAGTATGGAAGTGGGGAGAAAAGAATTTAAAAAAAAATTACGTCTTATATCTCCAGATCTGTGTAAGATAGAAGCTAAAAATTTATACGTACGGAAGGTAGACTACTAGACCACTAGCAGAGAAATTTGTGGGGTGGGTGTGAAGGTGAAGGGTTAAAAAGAAAAAATCCGATTTTCATACATCGAGAACCGCTTACGATGGATAGCTGAAACTTGTTGGTTAGTAGTGGCATGTTCTAAAAATATAATTTTGAAGTAGTAGTATGGTATGGGGGTGCAGGGCGTTTCTCGTATCTCTCAAACGGCCTATGCTTGAAACTTGAAACTTGAAACTTATAACTAGATTTATGTAGAAGACTTAGAAAAGTATAATTTAGATAAAAAATATTGAAATATCCATTGGGGTACGAAAAGGAAGGAGGCTAAAAAGATGATCAACAAAAATGGAGTGCACATTTTTACGAATTTCGTCATATCTCTAAGGCCTCCGAAAATATTGAATAAATTTTTCTTATATTGGTTTTTTAGATAAATGCGTAGAAAACGATTTCAGGATTTTTTCAAATTCGACCACTAAGGGGATGTAAAGTGGTGGTATACATTTTTACGAATTCAGCCATATCCCTCATCGAATAACTTTTTATTTCCACGGCCTTGTTATATAATCGCCTAAAAACAGTTTTCATGGTTTTATATTTCTTAACCCCTAATGTAAAAGGGTTGTAACGTTTTCACGGATTCCGTCACATCTCTATGGAGTGACAGCACATCGAATTGAATTTTATTTCCTCGGGCTTTCTTTAAAATCATCTAAAAATTAATTTCAGGATGGGTTGCTAACATTTTCACAAATCTTGCAAGATCTGTAGTGTCTGATGAGATATCACATTGGTTTTACCGGTTTTCATAAAATCGCCTAACGCCTTTTTCGAAATTCAACCCCAAAGTGATGTATTGGGTTTGTATGCGTTTTCACTAATTTCGTCATATCTCTTAGGTCTGATGATGCAGCAAATTGGTTCTTAGTTCTATGGGCCTTTAGTGGCATATACGCATTCTTTCGGACCACCACTTTAACCGCTTCCCGAACTTTCGCCCAAAACTGTTGGCAGATTTTTTTACATAGTTTTTAGATAGTAACAAAGATTCCTTAACTCTAGCATACCGGCATTTAAAAGGAAAAGTTTGTGTTGATATTCGTATCTTCCCAAGAAATCTTCAAAGAATTCAGTTCTGTTCCTGCAAAAATTACATCATCACGAGTGCAATAAAACCTACACCTGCTTCATACACGCTCAACCCATTTGATTGCATTGAACTTTAATGCGGGTTAATGGCTTCATCCAGTCACTAAACTAATAAATTAGAATTTTCGAATTCCGTTGAAACGCGAACAAGCCTAGATGTACGTATTCTTCCAGGTATTCGCGCGCGGTCTACCTCACAGCATTTAAATCAGCGAAACGAAACTGAAAACAATTTTTTTTCCGCTCGATTTCTTATTTCCACAAAAGGATTAAATCAGCGTGATACACGAGCTAAAACCACATTACAATCGAAGAAATCTTGGCCGTGGCCGAGACGCCCAAGAACAACCGTCCGATTCTTCGAAAAGCTTTTGATCGAAGAAACTGAGAAGGCCCCGGTGCAAAAGTACCTTGTCAGCTTCTTCTATGAATTCTTAAAGACGCGTTTATACTCCTGTTCACACGTCTTATGGGTTTTTATGCGAAAAGATAATTTTCTTGATTGTGTAGAAGAATCGCCTCGCATCTGCCTTCGCCCGAGTCGACTCACATTCCGTGGTTATAAAATTCGTAAGATGGGGCAGATGTTGCTAAGCCAAGACACAATAATTTTTTGATATTTTTGAGCGGATGATGTAATACGCGCCGTAACCAAAATGATTCATTTTTTGGACTAGGGACGGCAAAGGTGGATTGAAGATGCGATCTTCACCTCTTGCTATCACCAGTACTAGAATCATCCCTCAGTCACGTGTTTCTTTAATTTTATCAACAATAACCGCACTAACACAAAATAAAGGAGTAATGGCCGACCGGTTTAATATCGCGATAGATACCGGCTCCAAGGTGTGTTGATCCAAATACCAGGTACTACGCAGTGAAATTGTAAGGTTCAGATTAGATACGCCGTGCGTTTCTTTATAATTTTTTTCGGCATTTAATGCTAGGATCAAAATTCTTGGAAACATCATCTCTGGCTCCTTTCAAACTATCACGTGATCTCGAAGGGTAGAAAGGTCCCTTTTTTCTGTGGAACCTCTGAAAACGAAAACAGCAAAAGGCTCTTTGGCCACTTCCTGATCACGCTCAATTTCGGTTTTTTTTCCTACAAACTATCGAAGAATCCGATCGTCAGAAACGAAAGACCGCACGGATTTCCAAGAATTTCTATTGACACTGATCTGGATGATAACCTCGAGGCCCCGGGGTTAGTAGACTTTGGCCTGAAGTGTGGTAGACATGACGTGTTCGGGCATTGACCTGGGGACAACGCTACGTGGCGGGACAAGTGAACATACGCAACGTCTTACACATGTAACTGAGCAGGTCCTCGGCATTGATTCGAACTCGAGTTTCCTCTGGATGTTCAATGCCCTCACAGTGGCCTAAGTGGACTCGATGCCTTGGCATTTCAGTTCAGAGAGTTTGTTGATCCCGACGCGATCAGTCAGACATCAGACACAGGGGTAGCTCGGGCGTTAGGAATGTTCGAGAATCTATACGTTCAGTGAACCCGTGGGAAGTCGATAATCTTCTAATACATTTTTTTTCTCCCTGGAACGTATCATAAATTACAAAATTTGAGCGTTCAACCCGAAAAAACGTTCGACGAATTCTTCAATGCCTCAAAAAAAAGGAGAAAGAAAAATGTAAATTGTGCTTCGGGTATGCATAAAGTCAGAGCCAGGTACTTTTCCATAGAGTCGAACTATTTTATTTACATCAAGGATTTTTTGTTTAGGTCTGCCAGTTGAATTATACTTATTGGAAGTTTTAACAGTTTTTGGGATTTTCGAAAAAAATGCGTTTATATTTTTAGAGTAATGAAACTTTCTCGAAATCTTTGTCGGAATTGATAGATCTCTTCTGCATCTCGTGCCTCTTATGACGCCCATACATTTGTTTAACCCAACGAAGAAAACAAGGTAAAATAAATTAGCCGTTTATTTTGAAAGTGGCATAAGTCACTTTGTTATTAAATCGAGATATTTAAGGGTTTGCGTTTTAACATGTTTAAAAATATCGATGCCAACTTTCGAGAAGATTTAGTTGTATTTGTTAAAAGTGAGATGAAACAATTGCATCAAGAGGTTCTCAGGAAGTTGCTTCGTGTTGTATAAAACATCTTCAGAATGTCACAACTAATTTTTTTTGAAAAAGTGACGTATACCACTTTCAAAATCAACGGTTCAAATATTTGTTTATATAACCATACGAGGTATATATATTTTATAATGATTAGCTTTGCATTGCGATAGCTCATGAACCAATTACACCACAAAAATTAAATTTGGTTTATGTTGAAAGATGGAGAAGAGGAGTTGCGGTGGATCATGGAAGTTGGTTGATAAGAATTTTTCTAAAAAATCACGTCTTATATCTCAACAACTCTGCAAAGGAAGTCAATTGGAGAGTGGAGAGTGTGAACAGCTTCATATATCTTGTTGCTAATCTAGCAAAGGACGGCAAGGAAACGGACGAAATCAATCGACGGATCATGCTACCAAATAAAACGTATTATTCGGTACTTCCAATAATCAAATCCAAGGAAGTGTACAGGGACGTGTGCTCCTTTGTGGCTGCGACGAGAACTTCCGAAAAAGGAGTTAATGCATTCGAAAGAAAGGTCCTCCGAAGAATTTTGGGACTTGTGAAGGAAGGAACGGAATGGTGAATTAGATACAGTCATGGGTTCTATTAACTCTGCGATGAGCCAGAAGCTTCAACGTTCATCAAGCTACGTACATCAGTGGTCTGGCCAAGTAGAGCGAATGGAAGATAGGAAGAATCCCCAAAGGCAAAGCGAGTGGTAACGGGACAGTAGGCAAACCACGCAAGCGATGGGAAGACTCGGTTGAGGAAGATAGCAAAGTAATTTTAAAAATCGATCCTCCTTGAACTTAGGTCATATCTCAACTATGTTTGCTTCAGCAATGCTCGTTTTTTAATTGAATCTCCATTGGTTTCAATGCTATGTCCCTAGTGCCTTGTAGCGTATTTGTTACAAGGTGGAAGAAATTAATAGAGAAGCCACGACCTTTATTCCGCAACCAAGCCACTTTGCTGCAGCAATCATAATAAAGCATTGCTAACTTGGTGTTATTAAATGAAATCGGGTTCAAGTATGTTCACAATTCTTTTGGCTCCAGTCATCTAGCCAAATAATTCTCAATGTCGAAATAGTCAAGATACGTTTATGCAGCAACTTCCTTAAAGTCTATGTCGTTCTCTAATCATTGCGCCAAGGTCGAAATGTACAGATCGCTAGAAACGTTCTTTTTGGTCGGGTTCATCAGACAGCCTTCGCATTGCTCGATACAATTTTGGCGGCTATGGGGTAGAGTTGTTTTTGTATAGATTCGAGAGATTGTGAACTAGAGATATGAACACTGAAGGGGGTAATAGACAAAAAAAAATACTTTGATAATAATGACTGTAACTGCACTGATTAGGATTATCCATTTTTTCATTAAGTTGACGTTATGGTTGAAGTTACATTGCTGATTGCGGTCGCACATCACACCACTCAAATTTGTTTTGGCGCCATCATAAATTTGGCGCATATACGAGCATATTGTAGTGTAGCGAAGTTAGTTGATGTCATCGTACTATGTGTACTTGACAAAAATGTTGACATTGAAAAGTCAATCTCGTTTCCAAACCACTTCAACCTTCAAATGCGTCCCGAAAATTCGCTCCGATGATTGGCTATTATTTGACTTGACCGGCGTGACCGTACAGCATTTGAACGCGGCCACGATCCAAGATTACTGCGTTGCCGGCGGCAAAGAAAAAGAGTCATCAAAATCGCATTATCAATTATATTGAATGACGCGGTAGTAGCACGCGCGAGTTGCAGTTTACTTGCAGCGAGCGTGATCGCAGTTTTTTCAGCTGTTTTGCCGCCTTACCGATCGCGTCAGAAGATCATTTATTGGCGCCGCGGACCGGTCACGCGTGTTTCTCTTGGAATTTCAGGATCATGGATGGATGCAGCGTGTGCAGCGCGTCGATCGGTCGAAACGAAAACCGAACAGTCACAAGAAAACGAAAAGAGAGCAGTGTAACGTGCAGTCCCGTCGAAGAGTGGACTTTGGGCAGCACGATGACGTAATTATTCTTCGTAGGCCGAAGGCTTGTCCGGTCGTTCGTCTGGTCTGATGATTGCCTCGTGTTTGCCTGTCCGCTGTAAAAGATGGCTGTTCAAAGTGACGCACGCTTTGTTTTTCTTCGCTCCTTCGCATTTTTTTGCTGCATATGCACTATGCAGTAAAAGTTTTGCGTTAGCTTCGCGTGAAGATGATCGCGTCTGTGACGCAATTGAAGACTCCCAGGGCTCGTACTTGTGCGAATCAGAAGCAGACGTGTGATTGACCCGTTGCGCATGCACGTTGCACTTAGAAACGACGGCAATCCGGCATCACAATCTTCCAGCAAGCATGCGAACGATGAGTGTCACCAACCACCGAAGAGTGGGTATCAAAATTCAAGGTTACCATACGTAAATCACTTGTGTGGAATTTCTTCTTCCCCGTGGCCAGGTGAATTGTTAATGGCTTGGCTTGACGCGATACTATACCACGCTAAAAGCAAACAAAAAGAACTACTGAACCATCCACGAATGACATAAATTTTATTTTGTTGTCTATACTATTCCTCGAATCCGATGTAGAAAAAGACGAAGGAAAATAAGAAAACAGGTCAATGGCATATATAGCTCGGAGGTGGAAGAAAATGAATGTAGCTATGTGAGTAGTAAGTTAGCGCGAATCGATCGAAAATCGAAGGGTCTAGTGGATCTAGCTCAGGGGCATGTTTACAAGAGTGACGCGACGCCACTCGCGATCGCAGTATCGCATGGCTTCAGGCGAATTCGGCATGAATGAAAACAAGATCGGTGGCGTCTTCTTTGGAAGATGGCCATAATACGATCGATCGATTTTTTTTGGAACTAATGCCGCCCGCCCAACCAATAAAAAACGGCATGGAAGAAAAACAATATTAAATATTCAACAGGTAAACACGATCATTATAATATACCTTATGCTGCTTCTTGGCGTTATACACAATTCCCAGAATTTCTTCAGACGGATGTGATTAGAATACTTGCACTTTCTTTCTGGATTCGGGTTTGGAATTATGTCATCAGCAACACGATCGAAGAATTGCGATCACGAAGAATAAGGGTGTCCCAAGTCCGATTTCTTGTTTACCATGTGGTTCGATAACTTTAGAACTGAATTGTTTTTTTCCGAAGCTAAGAAGCAGGATTTCATCATGTTCTTGTAAACAGATCGTTTTGGTAAACAACAATAAAAGATGGGCTCCATTTAAGGTGAACAAAATTTTAAAGAGTTCAGAAAAATACAGTGAGAGTGAAGGATGAAGGTCAGTTATGTCACGAAATACGCAAAAGAAGTTATACCTATGATAAATGGACCGTGAACTCATGGAAAGTTTTGGGATAAACAAAAATAGTTTATAGTCGAACATGAGATCCATAGCTAGTTTGTCCATTTCTTCCGACAGTCCTGAGGATAGGTGAGTGAGGGAAACTTGATGTTTTCTAACTTGTTTGACTATTTTTTCCGACATTCCTGTGAAGAGCAAGGGGGTTACGGATTGGGGCGTTTAGAGCTAATGATACATGCTATTGATATGGAAAATTCCCAAGTTGCATATGCGCGTTAGGAAGATTTTTACTGATTCGCTGTTGAGTAGACGGAAGAAATTTTAATTAATTCGTGTAAATTTTTGATATTTATTCATTGAATTGCCTCAAGTCAAGCGGCAAACGTGCGCGAGAAAGTCTCTGCTAATTTTGTCCAGACTATAAATATATATTCCGTTGGAAAAGGGACAGTATTGCCAATGCGGAAAATTTTCAGGATTTTCCCTGATGCATTAGCCATGGAAACACTCGATCCAACTGTACAGATTGTGTACGAACTTCAGTACAGGACATTGGTTTATCAAGACATACAATAAATGGAACAACAGAGATTTGGATTGGCCATAAGGAAGGCTATTACCCGCTAAGGTCTTGACTTTAATTTTTTAAGGACTCCGATTGCATAATTGCGGAGTCTGCTGTGCTAGGCTAATTGAGAAATGTCTTAATATCAAATTTAAATTTTTATTGAACCGCAACGATAATTTGACTTTTTGCAATCTGTTAAAAATTTCAGTGACCCCACAGTTTATTGAAAAAATCGATTATTAATTTTTAATTGCAATAATTATTGGGCTAATGGCCAACTTCATATCTTAAAATGTTACATTGACACTGAGTCCTTATCAGTTCGTACCGAACAATTTATAGCTTGAGGTAAATCAAAGTCGGGAGCAAAAATCGTATAAGTTTGGAGTTTTTGTCACACTTATGCCAATTTAAATTTAAATTTCACGTTGAAAAAAAACGTGTTCGAAACAATTCTGAAATAAATTGGCAACCGCACTTTGACACGGGCACAATATCAATCTGAATTTTGTGTTACATTAATACTTCGTGCGTATATTTTCTTTAAAATTATTCTAGTCGAATATGTTTGTACGAGTACCTATTTTTATTTTTAGATCGAATCAAGGCAAATGCAACTATACAATTTATTTAAATATTCTAATCGCATTCAATTGAAAGAATAAGATCAAGGCGTAGTACGAAGGAAAATATATTGAGAAAATTTACAATTTCCGATAATAGTGATGCAGTTCGGTATTACGCATAAAATATCAACAATAATATTGTAGTGTAATGATCTGTACTAGTTGATTTCATTATTATTTTCGCAAATTCATTGAGCGACAAAATATGTTTTTAAATAGTAAATAGTTTTTTTAAACCTCAAACATTTTTCTTTTCATCTTTTAGATAATTGGTAAATACAAAAAAAGAACACAATTCGCCTAGTTTTAGAAGATTATGGAAATTAATATTAATTTCATTATTATAGCCTTAAAATATGTACGAGTTGTTGAAATGTTGAAATAACTCGCGCACGACCAATTGTAAAATGATTTTGTTAACGCAGAAACCTTCGCGGGCGTGCGCTCAACATATCAACAAAGTTTCATCGCAATCGGATGAATGGTTTAGGAAGGCATACGGGACAAACAAACAAACAATTGGATCTAAAATCGCCAAAAAATTGGAAAAATGTCCAACAAATAATTGTTTTTGATTCGATCGGTACCAAACTTCACAGGAACCATCGCGGGACTATTCTACATGTTCCCTGAAAATTTGATAAAAATCGGTTGAGCGGTTTAGGAGTTCATAGGGAACATACGCACATACTCGTACATGCACACATCCTTTTTTATATACTACTAGCCGCGTACCGCGGCTACGCTCGCTTCGCTTACGTTGTTCCATCGCTCCTGTTACTCCCGTTGCTCCCGTTTCTCCCGTTGATCCATTGCTCCTGTTTCTCCCGTTGATCCATTGCTCCTATTTCTCCGTTGCTCCCATTTCTCCCGTTGATCCGTTGCTCCTGTTTCTCACGATGCTCCTTTTACTCCCGTTGCTACCATTTCTCCCGTTACTCCCATTTCTTGCTCCCGTTACTCCATCCTCCATCCCCCATCTCCAATCCACCATCCTCTATCCTACATCCTCTATCCACCATCCACCATTTTCCATCCACCATCTACCATCCCCATCCACCATCCTTTATCCACCGTCCTCCATCTTTCATCCGCCATCCTCCATCATCCATCATCCATCCTCTATCCACCATCCACCATCCTCCATCCTCTACCCACCATCCTCTATCCACCATCCACCATCCTCCATCTATCATCCCCCATTCTCTATCCTCCATCCTCTATCCACCATTCTTCGCCCACCATCCACCATCCTCCATCTTCTATCCTCCATCCTCTATCCACCATCCTTCACCCACCATCTCCCATCCTCCATCCACCATCCTCTATCCACCATCCTCCATCTACCATCCCCCAAATTCCATCATCCATCCTCCATTCTCTATCCACCATCCTCCATCTTCCATCCTCCATATTCCATCTTCCATCCACTATCCTCTTATACCATTTAGTAATAGGAATAGGCATAACTAATACTCCGAAAACGAACTGCCGCTAAATCATATGAAAAACACTCAAATGTTAAAATAGCTCTTTCATCCATCCTCCATCCTCTATCCGCCATCCTCCATCTTTCATCATCCATCCTCCATCCACCATTCACCATCCTCCATCCTCTATCCACCATCCTCTATCCACCATCCACCATCCTCCATCTATCATCCCCCATTCTCTATCCTCCATCCTCCATCCACCATTCTCCGCCCACCATCCACCATCCTCCATCTTCTATCCTCCATCCTCTATCCACCATCCTTCACCCACCATTTCCCATCCTCCATCCACCATCCTCTATCCACCATCCTCCATCTACCATCCTCCAAGCTCTATCATCCATCCTCCATTCTCTATCCACCATCCTCCATCTTCCATCCTCCATATTCCATCTTCCATCCACTATCCTCTTATACCATTTAGTAATAGGAATAGGCATAACTAATACACCAAAAACGAACTGCCGCTAAATCATATGAAAAACACTCAAATGTTGAAATAACTCGCGAACCACCAACTGTTAAATAATTTTGTTAACGCAGAAACCATCGAGGGCGTACCCTCAACAAATCACCAAAGTTTCATCGCAATTGGATGAGTGGTTTAGGAGCCTATACAGGACAAACAGACAAACAACAAACAGACAGACAAACATTCATTTTTATATATAGAGACTAGCTTATTACGTTATAGCAAAAACCTTTAAAGTTAAATTTTTTTACGGCTGATCACTAATTGGTAAATTGATTGTAGACCAAAATCGAAGTTTTTTCGTATGTTGCAGGATTCCGATTTTCTTCGCAAAATAGTGTAGATTGATAGCGTAGACTGTTGTATTCATTCATTTAAGTTTTTTATTTATTCATTTATTTATTTATTTGAAATAACTAAGTAAATAACATGTTAACTTAAGCAAGCAATATTAAATAAAATAATCTGAGAAAAAATAAATGAAAAGGAATAAAGGAGGAAAAATTAAAGAAAAAGAAAACAATTTTCATTGTTCCTGGTAATCAATAAAATATACGACATACTTTTAAAAAACGTTCTAACTTTTATATCTTTCAATTTTAATTGATTCCAGAACTGAAAAATAATGAAATTGCGGTTTATAAAAAGAAGCTAAATATTTTTAAAAAAAGGGAAAGTTTTGATAATATGCAAAATAATGAAATGGACAGAAACGAAAATTTTTGAGGATATTCTTTATTTTAAAAACAAAAACAAAACACTCTTAATTTAAAAAAGTGGTTTCTTTTACTCTAATTTCGAGACAGGTGTACGATACGCGTTGTAAAGTGCCTTTAGTAAATGTAAAAATCTTGAAAATGTTAGAAATAACGAGTTTTAAAACATTTTAAAAACTAGGCAAACATGAGAAAGCTAAATACGTATTTAAGTGTTGCAGAAAATAATGGAAATATTGAACGAAACCCGAAAAATTATGCTTCTTTATACAACTTGATAAATACTTTTAGTCTTTCGAAATTGTTGTAAAAATTGATTCCTGTAATTAAATCAATGAATGTGTCTCGTTTTACAATCCTGTTATGAATTTGCATTAAACTAATAACGGAAAAATGAAGCCCGCGGCCGTACATCTAAATCTAGCGTTTTGTAAAAACAAAGTATTTTGTTTTTAAAATCTCACTATTTTTAAATTTTGCGTTTTAAATTTTGAATTTAAAAAAAGAAAAAAATTGCTAATACATTGCGAAAACCTCGCAAAATTTGAAACACAATTGCATTTATTTCAATTGGAACGACAAAAAAGGGTAAAGATCCGATTTGCGACCCTTAGGCGAATGGCTTGGAAATATCTATAAATTATACATTAAAAACGTATGACACCAGGAAAACCCTTGTAACCTGATAAATTTAAATTTTCTGGTGGTTTTCTTTCAATACTATTGTTCATTTTAAAAATAGTTAATCTCAAAAGGCATAAAATCGGCGTAATTTTATGCAGTTTCATCCACTTACTTTGAACTGAAATTTATATATTCAATGTAAGATTAAATTTTTCATTTGACTAGAGCTTCACTTT
This sequence comes from Beris morrisii, assembly GCA_951812415.1. Taxonomy (NCBI): domain Eukaryota; kingdom Metazoa; phylum Arthropoda; class Insecta; order Diptera; family Stratiomyidae; genus Beris; species Beris morrisii. The sequence continues at coordinate 165,016,095 of OX638310.1, read as the reverse complement.
TAGAATGATTGTAAAAGTCGATGGTCTAAGTCACTAGTACTTAAGCAGTAATATTGTATATTTATATACTTATTAATGAAATATAATAATAATAATAGTAATGTAAAAAAAAGTTTTACTTGCATTTGTAGATAATTAAATTCTCGGAGAAAATTTAATAAATTCTTTGTTTACAAAATAATTGCATATATTCCGGTCCGTCGAGCTGGATTTAAACCGGCAACTTATGGAAACCAGAAGTAATGAGCAATAATTTTACAGTGAACTTAAACTGTAAAATTGCTGGGTGTCAACATTTGGTTGAAAAAGTGTACTTTTTCTGATTTTATAAAATTTATTATTTTTTGGATTGATGAAATACAGGTTAGGGCAAGTTCCACTACTAGCATCCCTATCCTCCTTTGCATCTATCCAATAAGGCGAATCGTGGGAACCACGTCGGAATAAGTAACGTAATCTTAAGATTCAAAAGCCGACAAAAGATACCGTATAATAAAGTATTTAATCTGAATAATAAATTGCATTTTCCCATGGAGAATTCAAGTCATTATATAATGCATTACGCATTAAAAAACAACTCGAATTAAAAAAAATATCACGAATTTATTGCAATTATCATAACCACATAGAAGTTCACTGAACAGATAATAAAATCGAAAAATGCAAAACTACTACGCATTAATAACATCATCATCATTATAAACTAGCTTATAAAAATTATTGTGGTTATTATTGCTAAGTGCATATCATTTTCTGAAAATAATTTATGTGTCAGTTTTCAAAATAAATAATTAAAAGTAAAATAAACTACTGCTCTCTTAGAATATTTCAAACCAGTTGAATATAGTTGAAACCAGAACGTGTAATTCTGTTTAATAACATGATTTTTAGGTGTGTGTAGTTAAATAAGTACGTTTCGATTCGTCATTTATACACCCCTTTTATGAACGATTAATGAACTTACTTGGAACTATTTTTAAATTTCCATTAATTTTTCGTTATTGTTTTAGTTTTCTTGTTTTGTTACGATCAAGTGTCTCTATCTGGGCAATGCATTGACGTCTTAGTTGGTCTCGAAATTAGGTTGTTGTAATAATTGAAATCTCTAGCGTCAGATTCCTAAGCAATATATTTTTAAATTAAATTTTTCTTCAATTATTATTTGTTGATTTTTTCTATTTTGTAAGAACATGTGTTTAGTAGTACTACTGTGGTCAACTAGGGCATGACCTATGATTTTTAGTATCTACGTATAGACAAGTGCGATCTTACGTTGTAGCTGCTGATAAGTGAACATAGACAAGATTATGTTATTAATTTAAAAATTGTGGTTTTTGTCAGTTATTATTATTAAATAATGCATTTTGTTATTACTTTTGGGCTATTGCGTTTTACGCGACAAGATAGGTATTTCTTTGTAAATGTCGCGACATAAAGTATGATCTTGTCTGCAACTTTGCGCTTTAGATGACTTTGAAAATGACTTTGAAAAATGTATGTAATTATGAATAAACACATTTTGAGCGTTTTGCAGATAATGCGAGTAGTATCTGTGCAAAAAAAATAAAATTTCTCCCTAATGAAATTTTATTGTAAACATTATAAACTTGAGATATAGGTTCTGTACTGCACTAATATTTTTAAATTGTTGATAATTAACGAGAATGGAACTATGTTCATTGTAAAGCTATCATAGACGCTAAATTTCAGGAATTTTTTGGTTATTTTATTTTCGGAGTCAGAGGAGGCTCTTGTACATCACTAAGTACAGCTAAAGATTCAATTTTGAGTGTCAGGTGAATTCGTAAAAATTAGATGAATTATTTCTGAATGTAATTATTAAAAATAGAAAAACTTTCACCACTATGTGATTTTATTTTTTAAACTTACACTTGGTACCGACTTTTGCATTATACAATATAATGTTTGCTGGGATGTAACGCTTGATGTGTATGTGGTAGAGTTACCAGGTCATGTGGCTAGTAAATGCAGAATTTCCTTGTCAATTTTTATGTACCCTGATATTTACGTCCCAAATTCCAAATTTTTCAAATATCCGTATCTAAGATAATACAATCTTTTCCCTTTTGTACACTCTCAGACCCTAACATCAAAACTAGTTATTCAAAAACGTTCGAAAATTTGAAAGATTTTTATTTGATTTTGCTCTAGATTCCTTGGTTCACACAAATTCATAAATTCTAGTTAAACAAGAAAAAACAGATATCAAATGAAAAAAAAATAATCAGAAAAATGTTTACGCTCTCCACTTGAAATTGAAGCAAAATATATTCTAATTTTCACGGGAATTTGTTTTTCATTGATTTTTTTTTTCAATAAAAGTTTATAATTATGTAAAACAACGCAATAAATTTGGCGCCATACTCGTAAGATTTTTGTTGACTGATTAAAGGAATTAAATAAGAAAATGATCAACAATATTTTTTGGAATTTTAGAATATTCTTCGAGCTTTATCACCTTCACTTTTCGGTAGTTCTACTACAAATTTGACATTGGCTTTATCGTCTTCCTTATAAAAGGACGTGAGAAGGCAATTTTCTATCTTAGAATCTTCTGGAGGAATTTATCTATTTTAAATTTCAATATCAGATTTAACTGCATTCTAATTTCTCGGGAGTCCAATCAGTATAATTGTTTATTACCAAAAAGTTATTTGCGAATATTTGATTATTTGGAAAAAAGGAAAACAAATAATAATAAAAAGAAAAAGAAAAATTAGTGGCTATTCCGCATAAGAAGTGATGGCAAGGAATATGGTTGATAATTTATTTAAAACACACTTAAATCCACACTTGCCTAATCACTAAATTTATAATCTTCCACACAATTACGTAGTGCAAAAAAGTGAAGAATAAATGAGACATCTAATTCTTAAATCACGTTTTAATCGAATTAGAACTCGGTCTTCACGAGACTTCATATCAAAACCATTAGATTCATTCGTTAGTTGTCCGTACATACGAATTAAAACTTTTTTTTGTTATTTTAAAATATTTGGCGGATGCGATAATCGTATTCATAGATGTGTGACAGAATAATAATTATGTTTGGCCTTGAAGTTATTTAGTGCGTAAACAAAATTAGGAAAAAAAATTCTTTCAGACTGTATTAATTTGAATTGTGTTTTTTCTAGATCGTTTGGTAGCTTAACGATGTTATTACATTTATGATTAATGCTATGATTAGAATTAATATCTGATGTTGTTGGGTTCATATTTTAATAATAGAACGCTATATGCAATATATTGATGTTATTTTTCTTGTACAGCCACAACAACAGTCTGTAGTTTAAGCTTGCAATCTTTGTAGATTTTTTTCTCGACGTGGAAGCTTTTCTCTCAATTAAAAAATGCTCTTAATTTACAAACACTTCTTATAAGAATGTCAAACACTAAAACACTTCGCTACTCTCATAACGTAACTATTGTAGTAAGACTTAAAATAAGTTTCATTATTAAATCCTCTATTGTGGCTAAGCGAGTTAGTTTACTTCACTTCGGTCGTGAGGACTGCTCATGTTCTGGTAAGATAATATCGTGCGAGAGGAAAATTTTAAGTTTGGCGGGTTTTCTTCTTTTTTCTTCTTCATTGATTCATTTCACACGAAGACAATATTTTATTATAAGCTAAATTATACTTAAGGGCTTAGCTAATGTAAAATCATAATTTCGTTAAGTATCATTTTTGTTGCATCCTCAAAAATTAACTTTTGAACTACGTTCCTCCATAGGTTTTTCAAGATGGTATTAGCGTAATAAAGCTTGAAACTTTTTTCAAAATACTCTACGAAGAATAGATAGAATAGCTATGTATTTTTGTATGTCTACGAAGATTCAACTCTCTAGCGTAAATCATTTCCGAAATAAGGTCTGCAATATTTATTGAAATAAAAGCGTAATTGAATTACAAAATTTTAATTTTAGATTTTTTTTTACACCTTTGTGTAATTTTGAACTAGAAGTTTAAACTGATCCCAGTGATTAAAGAAACTAAATACAGTTCTTGCGCAATATTGAATTATTATTTTACCGAAAATTTCATATGTCGAATTTTTGATCACCACGTCCGATTGCAAACCGATTTCGGTACATTACTGTGCGTATGTAATAATGAGCGTCATTAGTACGCAAGCCGTTATCTGCCTCTTGGCGCTTTCTAATTTTTGGTTATATCTATAGACTCCACAAAATACCGCGTCTTGTACTTATATTCTCTTTCCATAGGGTGATAATAATTGCCAAATTGGGACAGTCGTCGTATAATCTGGCTCAATTCATGAAAAAACCCAAAAAAAAGTTGCTTCATTAATGTCCCAATTTTTACAAACGCTTAGGGCAAATCGGGGTGAGATGACGCGTAAGCTTTAGTAATTTTCGCTATCAGACAACTGTTGGCGCTGCCTCCCAAACTCTTGATTAGTGTTTAGAACACAATCGCCCGATGATACTTACTGATATGCAGCGTATTATCCTTAAGTGTTGGTACAGACGCCGTATTTTTTAATTTCATCAATTACTGAGGAATAATATTTATATTTAAATGACAGGAATACGATGCCTTCTAATTATGAACAGAAGTGAATCCACAATGTATTAAAAACGAATCCTGTTATGCGTACAACGGAAAATATAAAGATTGCGGCCGATTAATATGAACGAAAAGAAATCGCACCACAACGAATAAAAATCGCTGAATTTTTTCTGTTATATAATATGAAGCTATTATAATTTTATAACCAATACAAAAAAAAATTAATTATTCAAATTGTTAGCTTTATTTAAATTCAATTGAATCCGCGCATATCTTCCTGACAAAGTGAGGTCCGCTATAACCGACATCTCTCACCGACTTACTCTACGCAGAATTATATTTTTTATGCCTATTAGAAGACCAATAAATATAACGCCACTGTTATTATAAAACATAATATTATTAATATTCAACATAGAAAAAAATCGTGTGTAATTGTATGCCTTGGTGACAAAAACTCATTAATTTCACTTGACCTAGAGGGCAACAATAGCATGGCGATCGTTTTCTTATCGATCGGTCTGAATATTTCACTTGCATTGGCAGCAGATAAAAATGTTGACAGGATGTCGAGATCAATCAAAATCAATATGAAAAAATATTCAATGTGCCGAAAAAAATAACATCTCAAACATAGTACACACCTGTATCACTTTTTTTCTATTCATTTTCTTTTTTTTTGTTATGTCGATTTTGCAGCAAGGTGTCTTCGGTTCGGACTGCAGCAGGTTAGTTCCATTGGGTTCAACGTAAATCTGCGGTTTTACGAGAGAGTTCAAAGCGTGGGCCTTGAACCGATTAGCGCTGAATTGTATTCATTCAACCGCTAAAGAATGCAACAAAAAAGTGCGAACCAGGTATCTAAAAAGTTTTCATTCATTCGATTAAAAGTGATTATGAGGTTTAGTTGTAGAGTTGCAATCAAAATGGTTGCGATCATTTTATCGATCGTATGCACACTTTTCACAAAACCACACCTTTGTTTTGGTTTTTTGATTTTCTATCCCTTTCGGAATGTTTATATGTTTTATAATATTTAGTGTATAGTATGTCTTGTTTGCTTAATTTGTATTACATCCCTTTATATTTTTAATATGAGTAACCAATTATTTTCACCTAATAGACCTGAACAGACGAGACCTCGCCCCAATCTCCCATCTTCTTCTCTACAGCTGCAAATGCATGCAGATCAAAAGGGTTCAGTCTACGAGAACTACAGCACTGGAGAAGACGCTTCTCAGTTTTCTATCAACCTGAATTGAAATCTCGACAAACTTCACCAAGCTGTCAGAGGAGTTTTTCTCCTCATTTCACGCAAATGCTTAATTCTAGCCGATTAGCGAGTGTATTTTCTAGGCGGAGATTAGGTACCTATATGCAGGGATTTTCATAGACTGTTTTAATACCAAAAAAAATATTTTTATTATGCAGTGATTATTTCTTCTTTAAAAATATTATTAGCTTTTCGTCCGGGCTAAAATCTTCGGTTATTGAATCCTTTAATTATAATGTAATTTATCCGCAGTAACAATCCTTTTGAACAATTCTTGGTTCCATTTCCAGATTTTCAAAAAAAAAAATTCATAGAATCTAAAAAAATTTAAATTTCAAAAAAGTATAATAAATTTCGGAAAAAAAATTATATATAAAAAAATTTCGAAAAATGTAATGCTGAAAATATTTAATACGATAAAAAAAATGTTCTTTCTTTTTTACGATCGAATTAAAAAATTTTTTTTGTATCAATTCATAATAAAAACATAACGCAGTCACGATCGGCTGCAAGCCAATCGTATGATACTCTAGATGAAATACTGAACTCCGATTTATATTTTAGTTGGGAATATATCAAAAGAATGAGGAGTGCACATACAATTATTTACAGGTAGAAACTTTTGTATAGTGGTTACTCGATGGATGGTTAAACGATTTCTTGAGTTATAGTGAGTTCCATAAATTAAATTGGGACATTTTTACAGAATTTTTGTATGGCAACTACATGAAGGACTTACGGGATATTTTTCATATTAATACCTTCAGCTGTGACTATTATAAAATCAACGTATACAAAATTTCAAAGTCGTAACTTAAAGCGTTCTAAAGTTATCGTTCAATATTGGTGAACACGTGTGTTAAGAACTTTTGTATGACAGCTACCCGAAGGAGTCGATGGATTGCGCTAATTAATGAACTCGGTCTTGCTTTTGATATAAAACTAATTCCTGTAAAATTTTGATTCCCTGCTTTAACTCGTACTAGAGTTGTAGTGGATTCTGTAACTTGTATACATTTTTGAAGGACTTTTGTAGGCTGCTACACGAAGGACTCATTCGATTTGCATCATATTCGGAACTTTCGTTTCAAACATTGCAAACTTTAAGTATTCAAAATTTCAAGCTCCTAACTTGAAGCATTTGAGCAATAATTATGAATACGTGTTTCAAGGACTCTTGTATGGGAGGTCCCCGAAGGAGTTGAAGGATTTCGCCCATTAACGAACTTAGCCTTACTTTTTCCATTTTACAGGTGGTGACTAAATTTCAAATTCCTAGGCCAACGCGGTCTTGAGTTATCGTGCAAACGGACGGACGGACAGACGGACGGACGGACGGACAGCAAACGGATTTGGGGTTTTTGGCCACAACTAAACACAAAATAATATATAACTTTTTTTCGTCCGAGGCTCGGTTCTATGCGTTACAAACTTTTCGGGCTGGATTAAACTTATAATACTCTATATGATTTCATCTAGAGTATAAAAATCTGCCAATGGTCTGGGCGAAAGTTTATTATTTTTCGGGTCAAAGTTCGGGAGCGGTCAAAGTCGGAGCATATCATCAGTTGTTTCGAGATTATGAAGTTTCTTGGAAAACACACCCGCACCTTTAATTTAAGTGGTCACTTGTAAAAATCTCAGCCTATTTGCTCATGGTACGTTGGGGGGGGGGGGGGGAATAAATCTGTTTGCGGATTTGAAAAGGAGACACCCGCACCTTTAATTTAAGTGGTCACTTGCAAAAATCTCAGCTGGGGGGTACGCGTAAAAGAAAATCGCGCCCAAGAGAGCGGAAGTCTGAATGGGTACGTTGGGGGGTACGTGGGGGTACACCCATGAGCAAATAGGCTGAAGTTTGGACAAGTGACCACTTAAATTAAAATTAAATTCAAATCCGCAAACAGATTTAAAAAAAAAAATGTGCGCCCAGGCGAGCGGAAGTCTGGAGGGGTACGTTGGGGGGGTACGTTGGGGGGTACGTTGGGGGGTACGTTGGGGGTATGTGTACCCCCCACGTACCCCCCAACGTACCCATGAGCAAATAGGCCGAGATTTTGACAAGTGACCACTTAAATTTAAATTAAATTCAAATCCCAAAACAGATTTTAAAAAAAAATGTGCGCCCAGGAGAGCGGAAGTCTGGATGGGTACGTTGGAGGGTACGTCGTGGGGGGGAGTACGCGTACCTCCCCACGTACCACGCGACGTACCTATGAGAAAATAGGCCGAGATTTTGACAACTGACCACTTAAATTAAATTTGTTCTTAAAATCAAAATATTTAAAATAGAGATTTTTAGCCGATTAAACATTGAAAAAGCCCGTGTAGACTATTCGAATGTTGGTATATTATGTACACTAAAAGCCTATTTGTTGCCTTATCAGACTTTAGAGATATGACAAATTGTTAAAACGTATACAAACCCATTACTTCCACTTGGGGTTTGAATTTTGAAAAAATTGTCAAACAGGTTTTTAGACGATTTCATAAGAGCAGCTTGATATCTCATGAGACACGAGGGATTTTGAAAAATTTGTGAAAACGTAAGCAAACTCTTCACACCCCCTTTGGTTCTTGAAATTCGAAAAATTGTGAAATTGGTTTTAGGTCATTACATGAAATGCTGTAATAACCAATTTTATATCTCATCAGAACTAAGGGATGGCAGAATTTGTGAAAACATATGCAAACCCTTGGGGGTTGAATATCCAAAAATTGAGAAATGGGTTTGTAGGCGATTGTATAAAAAAGTCTGTGGAAGTGAAAGGCGATCTAATATCTCATCAAACCTAAGAAATATGTCGAAGCTTTGAAAAGCATACAACCCCCTTATACCCCTTAGGATTGAATATATGAAAGTACTGAAATGAACTTTTTGGGTCTTATATGTGAAACCTTAGGAAGTAAAAATGAATTCGATATATCATTAGATCTAAGCAATATGTAGGTATCTGTGAAAACATATGCAACCTCCTTGCACCCACTTCGGGGTTGAATATCCCAAAATCCTGAAAGGAGTTAATAGATAAATATGAAGACAGCACGAGAAAGTAAAAACCAATTCAATTACTTATCACTTCTAAAAGATATGACGGAATTCGTGAAAAATTGTTCAACTCTTTTATACCCTCTTAGGGGCTGAAAAAAGAAAAACCTTAAAAACAAGTTTTAGGCGATTATTAGGCAAGCACATGAAAGTGAAAAGATATTCGATATTTGATCAGGCCTGGGGGATAAGGCAGAATTCGTGAAAATGTATACAACCCCTTTACACCCTCTTAAGGGTCGAATTTCAAAAAATTCTGAAAACACTTTCTAGGTACTTATATAAAGAAGCCGTAGAATAAAAATGAATTAAATATTTGTGAAGACCTAATAGATATGGCGAAAATCGTGAAATATATACATTCCATTTTCACTGATAAATTTTTTCGCCCCCCCTTTCCGAATGCTAATGTATATTTAAAATTTTTTTTATCTAAATTACTTTTCTAGTTGATTTACATATACATACCAAGTTTCAACTTTGTAGTATAAGCCGTTCTATAGATAGGAAAAACATCCCCCACCCCCGTACAATACTACCCCTATAAAAAATTATATTTTTTCAATATGCTACTACTATAGCTCTATCTAAATACCATGTTTCAGCTTTATATCATTATAGGTTTTCGAGATATAAAAATCGGAACTTTTTCCTTTTTACCCTCCCTCACCCTCTACACGTATTTGTGGACAGACGGACTGAAAATTTGTTTTGCTTTTTTCGTGTCTACCAGCCATGAAACGCGAAAAAAAATTTCAGGGTAGCAAATTTTTTTTTTTTTTAAATCGAGCAGAATACTTATTAGAAAATAATAAAGTAAAACGGAAGGTTAAGTAAATTTTGAAAATAGTATGTAATTTAATTAAAATAAAATAAAACAAAATCTCACGATCACAACAAAATCTTGAAAACCGCATAAAGACAGAATTAAAATGCAAATTTAAAAAATTTTTTTTGATAAAGCAAATATCGGAAAATAAAGTGCTGAAAAAATTTAATGCGACGATAGGAAAAAAAAAGAAACTAATTTTTTTAAATGGATCTACCCATTTATCATTCAAAAAATTAAACATATAGATTTAATTAAAATTAAAATATAATTTAGTTTGTGAAGTGATAAATGAAAAAGGGAATCGGAATCAATACAACACAACACAAAATCTCGAGAAAAATAAAAATCTAGAAAGGCATTGCCAAAAAACTAAATATCGAACTGTTAAATGTTGAAAAAATTCAATACAACGATAAGAAAACTTTTAAATTAATTATTTTAATTTAAAAATTAAATAGTTAAAAAAATAACCTTATGGCAAATATTTTTTAAATAATTTCGGAAATTTTTTTCCTTTCGAGATTTAAATTTTAGAGGTTACACACATTGGGTCGGAGATGTGTGAAAATGTTTGAAAATATACGAAATTCCTTCAAAATTGAGAAACTTAATCATGATCTAAGTTTGGAGGTAAGTTGGATGTGATTTTTTTAATGCTTCAAAAACTGGGACGATGGACTAGCGTGGTCCCACTAGGCTACTAAGGCGACACAAAATTAATATTAGAAAATAGTAAATTGGGTTTCTTTTTTTTCTTTTTCGATTTATGTATTTGTCATCGAAAGTCTTTTTGTTTAATTTTTAGATGATTTCCTTCGAATGGTTATATTTTTGGTATTCAGCGTTATAGTTCGACTGCCAGATTTTATTTACAACTTGTTTATTAGTCAGGTTTATAATTGAAGGGCTGTATTTTATTTAGCAAAAACAAATTTCCACGTTTTGAAATCATGCTGTAAACATTGTTCTCAGTTTTTCTTGATTTCGATAAAACCGAAAACAAATATATTTTGATTGAAGTTTTCGCAACACGCGCATGACGACGAATTGCTATTTTCCACTGAATTATTATTTTTTTCATGCCATGATTTTCGATATAATAAAAATTAATAAGAAATATAATCACAAGCAAACAATCTGGGCGTTTAAAAAAAATTTTTTTTTGTCTTTTATTAATGTCTGATTCTCAGGGGAAAATAATAACAATAATATCATTTAAGACCGAAGATTTTTTAAACAAAAAACGAAATTTTAAAAGAGTATTGGAAATTATTTTGAGTTCTATACTATTATCAATTTGCGGCTAATTTCACAAATATTAATTGCGCCATTTATATGTGTTTTTTCCCCCTTTCTTCTTAGTGGCGATAATTAAATTATAACAATCGGATGAAGGCTCTTAATTGGGATCATTGTTCAATATTGTTATTGAAAAATTGATGTGAATTGGGGTAAATACCATGTTCGTAGAATTATTTATAAATATGAGAATATTAATAATTCGGAATTGTCAATAGCGGGTGGTGGAATAAGGGACTTTAGACGATGGGTCTGATGGGAGCACCGTTCAAGGTTGTTTTTCAAATATAAAGTAAAGAAATTTTGGAGTTGAGGGTTTCCCACCGACTTCAGGATTTTTTCTTCCAATGAATTCGTATTTTGATAATTAATGAATTCGTTGAAATTATTCAAATGCAATTTTAACCGGGTGTTAATAAGAAAGTGATTCAATTCGAAAAATGCATAATACTGAGAATTCCGAATAAGATTTAAGCCAATATACAAAGTAAATATCAGGTCGAAACTGCTTCTTATTTAACAGCATGAAGCTGAGGAAAATGCAAACTTGAATGGCATTTTAGTATGTTAATTTCTTTTCATGACGTAGTTGATGCAGAAAATGCTGGTCCATGTACGTCAGAATAGTGGAAATTTGCTTCGACTATGTGGGTTTTAAAACCATAATTCAGAAAATTTTATTTGTAATGCAATTGTAATTGCAGACATGATATAAAGTCTTGAACGTTCTTTTTTTGGCATCAGAGCTTTTGTAGATGTAATAATTAAATATATCGGCCGAAACTGAGAACCTTATGGATACTTACATAGAATTTGGACAATCAAATCACAGTATGTACTGGTTTTAAATCAATCACAAATTTACTTTTTTAGAACATAAAATTCCCCATAAATTTTGTATTTTGACGATTTAGGGTTAGTAGTTTTTTTAGTGTATCCCCCGTACCTCAATATCTTTGATGACTCAAAGGTCATGAACAGTTTGAGATTTTAAATTGAAATTTTTATAGTATCTATATAAACTCCTTTATGGAATAAATTTTGTTGTCAGTTGGGATATGAAGGAACATTACAAAAATGCAATAGAAGCAATTTTGTCTATCTGGAATCTATACAACAATTAGGCTCAGTTGACTCCTAATAAGGAAAAAATAAAATCTTTTGATATCTATATCTCAAGCACCGCTAAAGATTGCAAGCTAAAACCTTGTATTTGTATAAGCTACTATAGCGTCTCATTTTAAAAATTAAATTTTGGTAGTGATACGTTCTTTTTTCTATATGCTTATGCCATAAAAATTAAACTTAGTATGTGTTTGTAGATTTTTTAGAAAGAAATTTAAGGAAAAAGTTCCGATATAAAGAAATGATTGGTGGAAAAAAGGTCCATATATTTTCACGAATTTTTTATATCTCTTAGACCTTCTGAGACATCAAGTTAATCTTACTTGTACAGAATCTTCAGATAAATGCATTGAAATCCGTTTTTTGATATTCAAACCCTAAGGAGGTGTATAGGTGTTGTATGTTTTCACGAATTCTGGTATATCTCTTACGTGTGATGAGATATCGAATTGAATTTTATAAAAATTAATTCAGCCTTTTTTTATATTCAACCCATAAGGCGGTGTAGGGGGTTGTATAACAAATTATAGCAAATTTCGCTATATCTCTTAGGTCTGATGAGATTCGAACTACTTTTTACTTCCACGGGCTTTTTATATAATGACATAAAAATCAATTTCTGGATTTTTTATGTTGTATCTCGTAGGTCTGATTAGATATCGAAATGATTTTTCCTTTCTCGTGTGCTTTATGTAATTAAAGACAATTTAAAAAATTTTTCCAAGCCTTATGAATGTGAAAATGGATTTTACATGTTTTCACGAATCTTAGCATATCTCTGGGGTCTGATGAGATTTCAAATTTTTACTTCTACGAGGTTTTTATTAATTTAAATTTTTGTACGAAAAATCACTGATTAATGTTGAAAGTTGTACCTTACAAGTGATGTTCAATTTAATTTTTTTTTTAAATAACCTTATCCCGCGTTTCGAGCTATACGCAAAATCATCATTGCTGTTTTAATGTGTTTAACCTTAACCAATTTCCGGACTTTGTCACGAAAAATAATAAAATTGTGCCCAGACTGTATGCAGATTTTTTCACAGTGTTCAAACCCTTCCGTATATTCTTCAAGTTAACAATTAATTAAAGTCATTAACGATATAATACTGGTGACACCTTTCCTCACTAAAACTTACGAGTAGGTTTGAATACGCGATTCTAGTTGTACGGCAGGTAAATACATTTATTGCATGTAAGGTGTTAAGGTGTAAATTGACATTTTTATCATACCGAAGGCGTATGGTAATGGGTTCAGTTCGGCCCTTTTTTGTACTCGAAATTTTGCCGAAATTTTATTTCAACTGCCGTAAAACAAAATGAAATTTGTTTCAGACTATTAACCGACATGTTGGAGTAGTCCTTACGGCGATAGCATAATTTAAATGATGTTGAGAAAATAATTGAGGTTGGTTTCTTCGAAACTGGACTGAGTAGCGGAGACATGACTAAAGACACGTAGGCCAATTATTTTAGTAAAAGAATAAGGTACTAGTAACCATGGCTCATGGTTTGGTTATGCAATTTTAATGACTTATTAATAATATTTTATAATTAAATCACCCATGCACGAAAATACTTTGATAAAAAATAGCAGTCACATCCAAACTATTTACGATTTTCAGATTCGATTACCAGGACTTATAGCTGGATTAGATTTTTGTAGTGCTGTGCCTACCAGATTGGGTGCACCTTTATTTGCGATGCAATTAAGTTGCTAGCTAGTACAAAATCGATCTTCAATATGAAATATGAGTTGATAAAAAAATATTTTACAATTTTTCATCGCCCTGGTAACTGAATATCACAAAAATTATTAAATGCTTTTTAGTCATTTGTATAAGCGTGTTCAAGCAACAGCCAATTTGATATCACATCAGGGCGGAGAAATATTGAGAAATTTGTGAAAACACACTTTTCTCCTATTCAGCTCTTTTGGGGGTTGAATATCGAAAAATCATGACAACAATTAAAAAATAATTCGATATCTCATTGGTTAATAAATTCCTGAAAATATGTTTAATCCCTTGGGGGTTTAATTGGGTAAAATTCCTTCCTTTCTTCTTGGACCTATCCTTTCATGGGGTATTCTTATGAGTTAAGAATGTATTTCGTTAATGAGTGTGAATTTGATACATGAATTTAAAGTTAAATGTTAAAGTATCTAATTTGCCATAATAACCAGGAAAGGGAACGACGTAGAGAGCTAAAATTTCAATCAAACAAATCGAGATTTCTCAGGCAATCTACTGTACATGCATCTGAAAAGCACCCAAAGATACACACAACAGAAATTCCATTAAAACACTTAATACCAATAATTACGAATGGCCTGTACTCCGAAGTGCAAATAATCGCAAGATCAAGAAATCAAATTACGAGTATCTTCTGAAGATGCAACCTCACAAACCCAGCTTGAGCCTAACACCTTAGCGCTACGTACTCCAATGTTATTATACAGGTATGCTACAGCCACTCGTATAATGCAGCTATTAATCATTTTGCCTATTGGGTTCAAAAGAGGCTTCCACGATTACGACGACGATGCTTCGAATTCGAATTGAAGATCTCGACCGGTTAAGCGATCTTGAAGACGTGATGCTGGCCACTTCTACGTACAGCCGCCGGTCACTTAAAGACCCAATCTGTGAGTATCGGATTGAGATAAAGTCGCGCTACGAATGATTTCGAGTGTGGAAAGCATAAAAGTAGCGTGTGTGTACAGAGTCGTACAGACTCTCCCACTCCGTGGATTTTCATTAAGCCGGGCTTTAGGTTGGGGTCTCGGAATAATTTTCCAATATCTGGCGGGACTGGAATAAGACATCGGCGTCTTCGCTCACGAGATTTTATTTTTCTGGTTCCGCGCCGAGTCGATATTGGCGGTCTTTGGAGGAGATCTCCAAAGCCGAGCTGAGCTTAAGACCTCTGAATCAATCACAACTCAAAGCGCCGTAACTCGC
The DNA here is from genome assembly GCA_951812415.1 of Beris morrisii. NCBI lineage: Eukaryota > Metazoa > Arthropoda > Insecta > Diptera > Stratiomyidae > Beris > Beris morrisii. The sequence continues at coordinate 165,001,002 of OX638310.1, read as the reverse complement.
TCAATTTCTCCTCAAAATTGTACGAAGATTCCGCCGTTTTATTATGATTTTATTGTACCCCTCCTCTGGTTGGCCGTTTTGTATCGCGAGCCGGCTGTTATAAAAGTAGCAAGGACATGTAAACTCTGCATAGTCGGAATCTTCAAATCGAAATAAGAGTCGGCGCTAGATCTTACGCTGAAGTCAAAGTAGCACGTCGGACTCAGTTTATAAAAATAAAAAAATAATATTTAAAAATAATTTTGCGTTGTTTTAGATTTTCCGAACTTTGAAGAAATTTTGGAAAAAAAAAAAAATAAAATACTTATGATAACTTTTTTCTAAAATTTTTGAACTTAGAGTAAATTTTATTTGAATCAAAAAAAAAAAATAAAAGAAGTTTAGTTTGTGTAAACAATTCAAATTTTGAATTAAAATTTGTGACTTTAAATTTTGAACGAAAAAGAAACAATTCGTCTTCAAGATGTTCGCCGGTTCGTATCTGGTGAACTACCTGTACAAGGAGATGAGAACGAGCAATTTACAGAATAATTTCGTGGTGTTTATCAGTGTTCTAACTTTGATCAGTTTTATTCAGTGGCTAGTGAAAATGTACAAAGAAGTGCGATCATTGCCGCCTGGTCCATGGGGATTCCCCATTGTCGGCTATCTTACTTTTATGGGCCACGAGAAACATACGCGCTTCATGGAATTAGCAAAGGAGTACGGTTCGTTATTTTCGGCCCGTTTGGGCAGTCAATTAACCGTCGTGATGAGTGACTATAAAATGATTCGGGAATGTTTTCGACGTGAGGAGTTCACCGGTCGACCGGACACCCCGTTCATGCAGACTTTAAATGGTTTTGGTAAGTTTTATTTGAAAATTAATCTAAGGTTCCAAAAAAAATTTTTACTCCACTTTTTTTATTTGATTACGTCCTCGACTTGTTCATAAATCTTAAATAATCTTAATTAAATGTTGATCAATACGTGATGGGTTCATATTGCAAATTTTTTTTACGTACCATTTTTGGGAGTGGGTGCGAAAAATTTAAATTAAAACTTATCGTGGCCTTTTCACTTATACCTTTTATGGGATTTTGGAAATTTTTATGCGATCTTTTTTGTGTTGTTGTTATGAAGTTTTAAGAGATCGGAGTAAAAGGTACGATTTCTAGACGTACACTGCGGTTAAGTTAAATTATTGATATCGGCTTGAAAACTGTTGCGATCCGGTCAAGGAGGGTTTTTTTCATAAGTTTTTTTCGAATTTGATTTATCTTCGTGTCTGGGGAAAATTAGAAATTTGATCACAATTTTGGTGAAATTTATCAAAATTTGATATTTTGACAAGGAATCAATTTTCATAGCCAAATGCAAAGAGCTTGAACGGAGCAAAATTTAGTTCGTAATTTTTGAGGTTTCTTAAAGATTTTGAAAATTTTGAAAGTGGCAAGTCAAAATCTTAACTAAATGTTAAACTAGAATTTAAAAGCTATTCTAAAAATTTTTGTCGAAGTGCTTCTTTTAAAATTATTTTTTTTTTTTTTGGTCTACAGGAATCATCAACAGTGAAGGCAAGCTATGGAAAGATCAGAGAAAATTCCTTCACGAGAAACTTCGCCACTTTGGCATGACGTACATGGGAAACGGAAAACATTTAATGGAAAAACGGATAATGGTAGGTGTTTTTTTTTGCGAAAATTAAATCAAAAAACTGGTAAAAAAAATAATTTATAACATTAATTTATTTTTATTTTTATCACAGACTGAAGTAAACGAATTCGTTCACACGCTTCAATTATCGAATGGTCAACCGATAGATATGGGTCCAGCAATTTCCGTAGCTGTTAGCAATGTGATCTGTAATATAATGATGTCGGTTCGATTTTCGATCGATGATCCCCGTTTCCGTCGCTTTATTTACCTGATCGAAGAAGGTATGCGTCTTTTCGGTGAAATCACAACGGTCGATTATATACCGACCGTACAATACTTACCGGGAAAATTGACCGCTAAAAATAAGATTGCAAAAAATCGCGAAGAAATGCTCGAATTCTATCAGGAAGTGATCGATGAACATAAACGTACGTTCGATTCGAATAATATTCGGGATTTGATCGATATGTATTTGGCTGAAATTGAAAAGGCCAAGGATGAGGGACGTGAGGAGGAATTGTTCGAGGGAAAGGATCAAGGTGAGTTGATCATTTACTTGTCTATCTATTACTTTTTTTTAACACTAACAAGACCATATCAAAACTCTCAACCATTTCTCTTTTTCTTTGCGCGCGATCATTGATCTTCGCGATCTTCGTTACATCATCGATCATTAACTCACAACTATAGTACTTAAACGCTTCTTTACGTAATCTCTCGCACTCATAACACGCCTTTATCACTTTGTTTATTTTTTACAGAATTGCAAATAATGCAAGTGATCGCTGATCTATTTTCTGCTGGTATGGAAACAATCAAAACCACATTGCTATGGATCAACGTATTCATGCTACGTAACCCTGAAGCTATGCGTCGAGTTCAAGAAGAGTTGGATCAGGTTGTTGGCCGCCACAGATTACCATCGATTGAAGATTTACATTTTTTGCCCGTGACTGAGACGACAATTTTGGAGTCAATGCGACGGTCGAGTATAGTACCATTGGCTACGACACACTCACCTACCAGGTATGTACCATTGGATAGCGTCTAACATCTAGCGTAGCTTACTGCATCACGTCCATGCCATCATGCAATTTTATCACCCAGTCTTATTTTCTGTAATGAATCAAAACCGCATTGGCTTTGATTTTTTTTTCCCACATAGTTTAGACTGTAGTCTTGAATTTCATAAACACACTCCCACCTGCAAACGGAATGATAGTAAAAATAAAACAAGAATATAGTGAGCACTTTCAAGCATACTTACCTTTACCTGGCGCAATACTTCCATATCCAGTACTACTGGAAAATCAGGGGTATTCCCCGTTTGTTCTCTTTACAATGTAATAGCCGATGGGTTAGTGCTGAACTCGGAGAAAACTCTGGTAGATCGATTGTAAGCCGAGCTTAGGAGGATCGAATTGGGAGTTTTCGGGTGGGAATGACAGTCTTACAGGTGTGTGCTGGAGCGCAAAATAAAAGCACATAGGTAAAAATGAATGTCACGAGACTTGTTGGATCCACTCCGATAATCGCGTTGATCGTGATGATCACACTTTTAGGCGGTACTCCAACGTACGTTACATTTTTTCCTTCTTCTTCGTTTCGAAGTTGATTTTTTAGGTGAATGTACAAAGATTGGTGTAGGCGATCGTAACGGTGTCTCGCGTGAAAATCTCAACACCGGCTCAATTAACGTGTGTAGAAATATACAAGCTCAGGTATATCAGAGTGATACGTTGTCTTACCTGAGATGTTGCAAGTCGCGATCATTACCGTGCGTTCTGTGTACTTTTGTAGATCGTGACATCGTTTTAAAGAAGGAGAAAGACAAAAAAAACATCTGTGAAAAAGTAATGAGATTGTTCTAGTGTTCTGTTGTTGAAAGTGAAATTTCTTAGTTGGTATGCTTTGTAGGTCTTAACTAATTTAAATTGGACTAAGAAATGATCTAGGGAAACCAGCTTGAAGCGTTCCAAAGACTTTAAATTTTCTCTAGTTTAATTGATCCTTTGAAATATTTTCAACCGAAGTCCGGAGAAAAAAAAATTGAAATGAAGTTAACTTTATAGGGTAAATGCGATCTTCCAATTCTTCAATAAGCATACACAAATCCTTCTAACAGTGTTTAATCTTATTACACTTATTAATCGATTGCCAGAAAATTCGAAAAGCTAATAGTTTAAAATTTTTGCAGACTATAGTTTGCTTCTTTTTTGAATTAGAAAAAGGTTTAAAAGAATACCATACAATTGTCCTTTAAAAATTAGACCTTGTAATTTGAAATTACGTTGAATTATTAAGCTGAAATTTGGTTGATATAATTATTTGTTTTGCTAAAATAAAAGTTCGGTGTGCTAATGAAGAAAAAATGAAATAAATATCTTGAAAGCATCGAGTTCAGACTACAGGCTTCTTGGTTAGCAATATAAAAATTCAGTATATTCAAATTCGCGTTGATATCCTTTTGAAACATTATCTTTAAGGCCAGTGTCAAATTTTTAAAACTAAGATTTTATTTGTTCAATATTTTAACTGCAATAAAAATTAAAACCTATAAATTCGACACATTTATACAATTAATCTATTATTCCCAACAAGAATCAATCACACACGAAAATCTTTCTACTAATGACACAAAAGAATCGTCAAAATTTGTCAAAATCTAGCTTAACTTGCCAAAATCCATCATTCGGTTTTCTTCTTTTTTTTTGTTAACTCCACCATAAATCAAACAACTTACTACACTTCTTTCTTTCAATGATAGGTAGACAAATTTAGAATGTCGAATAAATGTCCAAGATCATTATACATAATTCAACGGTTTTTGTTTTCATAATACGGAAAAAAATGCATAAAAACGATGGTCTTAAATCCACAACGACAGAGAGAAAAAAGTCAGTCAGTGTGTCAAAATTTTACCTCATTTTTTGACTATTGTTCAAAAACCGGTTTTATCTTCAAGAACATAATCTCAAGAAATCCATTATCTTCTTTTATGCTTTCTTTATATTTCTCTGGTTATTACATACGAAACATTTGTACAAAACCAATTGTTTTTGTTTATTTTAAACCAAAAAATTCTCGAGAATAAAGTCACATAGATATCTACTTTAAATTTGAATATAATGCCTTAAAAAAATCTTTTTATCTATCTATAAATAATTTTGTTAATATACATAAAATATTTTGGCAGAGTTCTTTTTATCTAATTTTCGATTGATTTGCTACTTTGTAATTTTCCTTAATACTTTATAGTTTCTGTTTATTAAATAAATTCAAATCTAAGATGAAAAAAATTGTTGGCGCCTATTTAAATATGTAGCGCACAAATTGATTATATTTAAAAAAAATAGAATTTTCGAACGGTTTTCGAAGGTAAAATGAGGTAACGTTGTATGATTTTTAATTTTATTTCAATTTAATTTCAAATTTATTGATGACGCAAATCAAAAAATTAGAATTCAAACATACAGACATTGGGTTATTTAGAATACAGTAGCTTGTGTTTCAGTAACGGTGGCTTATTTTTGAAAATTGATAGATTCGTTAATTACGGATTATTTATGAGCAGATAGGGTAAGAATAGATAAATCTTAGTTATCATTGCTCTTTTGGGATTTAGCCGATGAACTGCGGTAATGGGATCAGTTAAGCTTTGAATATTTTCAAATTTGAAGATTTCAAACAAAAAAAGACTAACCATACTTCTTTTTTTTCTTTACAGAGACGTCCTTGTAAATGGGTACACAATTCCAGCCGGAGCTCATGTTATTCCTTTGATCAACAGCGTCCATATGGATCCAACCCTCTGGGATAAACCCGAAGAATTCAATCCTCGACGATTCTTGGACAACGAAGGCAAAGTCCGCAAGCCCGAATACTTCATTCCATTCGGAGTTGGGCGCCGAATGTGTCTGGGCGATGTCCTTGCTCGTATGGAACTTTTTCTTTTCTTCGCTTCATTCATGCATTCGTTCAACATGACTTTGCCCGAAGGACAACCCCTGCCCAGTCTAAAAGGAAATGTTGGCGTTACTATCACCCCCGAATCTTTCAAGGTTTGTCTAACTCCCCGACCGTTTTTCACCACTCCCGAACAGACCCCAATACGCAATGTCGGTTCGAATTAAAAACATAAAAACAAATAATTAAATTTTCGACATCGATACAATGTAGCGGTGTCGGAAGAGCACGGTTTTGTTCCTAAAGACGTTGTTGCTGAGACCGATGTTTTATAATTATCATTAGATTTTTTTAGATTAAAGATAAAAAAGTGTTCATAATTTATAGACGAAAAACAACCTACAAAATAATTAACTCAATTAGTATTATTATTTAAAAACTACACACACACATGCAAAAAACAATTAAAAGACAAACAAATAAAAATCTGGTGATTTAATTAAAAACTAAAATTAAATGATATTAGTCATTGTGAAAAAAAATGTTATCGAAAAAAAACAACATCCAACAAAATTAAAGTTGTGATTCTTCAATTCCACCCAGAGCTGTGTTCAATTATTTAAAAAAGCAACTGTGGTTCTAGCTTCTAACAAAGTACTTGTAAATAATCTGAAAAAGGTTCATTATAAAAAAAAATTTATTTTAAGTAATAAACAAAACAACCGGTATTATGTTATTTTATTATTAAACATCAAAATTATTAGATACTTTTCGAAATTAATTACGTATAATTTAAATTTAGAATTTTTTTGCTTCAATTGTGTTCAATTTTGATCTTTATGAAATTTGGTGTATTTTGTAGGAAATTTAAATTAGGGAAAAAAAATTAAATTGTTTGTTTGAATATAATTTCCATTAATAATACAATAAGATTTTGCTCAAGTTTTGTTTGTTTTTGAGTGCCAATAGAGAAACTTTTTTGTACAATTCCGATAGAAAAGTAAACAAAAATCATTATACATACATATATATATTTTTATGTAATATATTCGTTTTGTTTTATTGTTCATGAAAAATGTATTCAATTAAATAATATTTAAGGATTTTTTCTAGTAGTAGTTAGTTTTAGAAATACAACAGAAAAATGTTATTATTATTTGAAAAATACAAAATATGAGTTTTCATTCTGAAAAATGTTTTAATTTTTGAAAATTGAGTTTATAGTTCGGCGGAGTTAGAGTTATTCCACATTCGCCTTCCATATTTAGATCAGGATTCGGATCGATTGTGAATTCGTAGTGATATACTATGGAGCCGCAGAACAGATAGAGCATCATTCGTGCCATTTCTTCGCCAAGACAAATTCTTTTACCTGAAAAGAATTTTTTTTTTTATTATGAAATTTAGAGTACATAGAAAGAAATTGAAGAAAACATTGTTTGGCGATAAATTACGGAAGAGATATTGGATATGGTTGGCACATTTGTAGAAGACAATCAAACAGTTCAGGCTATAGGTCAATAAACAACCTGAAAAACTCGGACGAACTTCGATAGAAGAAATGTATTGGACATAAGAATCAAGATGTTCCGAAACGATAGAAAGAATATCATCAAATAATATTCTGGATTTGAAAAAAGTAGCATCCATGCAGCCTGCCAAAAACCTATAAAAAAACATATAATAAATTTTTTTGTCGAAATGTCGTTAAAATCGGGAGTAAGATGCTGATTTGAATGCGTCGTGTGCTCCTTAATCGATGCGACGCGATAACAGCTGATTAGAATGTATGTTCGTGAGTGCAACCAGCTACATTGATCGCATCGCTTCAATCGCATCGCTCCAATTGCATCGCTCCAATCGCATCGCTTCAATCGCATCACTTTGAAAGTTGTGTCGGTTGTACTTCGAATTTTTTAGAACAATAGACTGAAAACGTCTTATAAATATCGTAAAATGAACGCCTATACGGAATCAAACTTTTTCCTAAAAATTTAAAAATATAGAAGTTCGAGCTAGGTTTGTTGTCGGAGTTTCAACTTTCTAGAACAAGCTGTTCTTCGGATAAAAAACGGCTTAAGTTCGAAATGCGCTTCTGATACTTTAAAAAATACAACATTTTTTCCTTCTACCTTCTCTTACATTTGTACTATACCTCCGTAATTACGTGGGGTATACACATTTTTTGTTATCAGACAAAACAGGATAGAGAGGAATCGGATACAAAATCGCGAGAGAAAGAGAGAGAGAGAGAGGGAATCTATTTCACGATGTCAAAAATTTAAAAATTACATTTTAAAGACATGCAGCTTAAACTGATTTGCCAACAGCGTTTATGATGGAAGAACGACAAAACCAATTGGTTTCTGTAACTAATGAAAGGTGAAAATGTAAAATTCAGGACCGTTAAAACAATAATGTTACAAAACCTATATAAATCACAATATCAAAAGGACTATACCCACTGTGAAAATCGAATGGGTATAATTTTCGAAATGCAATCAATTTTCTTACCCCATCCTTCCAACAATACTAAACATCTTTTCTTTTTATTTATTTAATTTATTTTATTTATTTTATTTTTTTTATTTATTTTATTTAATTGTATTCATAGTATGGTATAGTGACCATAAGTCTGTTTAGTCCATCAATCTGACACTCAATTGTCAAAACGGATTCTCCCTCAAATTCAATCGTAGTGCGATGTTTACCCCTTAAAACCAATCTAGAACCGCCGAGGGTTCTAAATAAAGTCAGGAAGATTATCAGAAATTGTTTATAAGGCTTCAAGTAATAATTATACAACATTTTATATCAGTCGCAAGTTCGTTTCCCAGAATTCATAAGTTTAATTCCAATTCTGCTGCTGGTGGGAGTCCTTAATATTAGAAAACGGTTGGGAGATTGGCCAACAATTTGTTCCCGGAAAGAGTAATGTTTCGAAATTCGACGAGAGTATTCTAATTTAATGGAAGGATATGACAATGTTTCGATGCCAGCTTAAATAAGAAGACAATATCTTCTTGCTATCTATACAATAATAAAGAAAAAAACCTACCTGTTTGGAACGGTATGAAATTCGGTGGAGTAAAATATTTTCCTTCGTCATTCAAAAATCGGTACGGATCAAATTTCTCTGGATCGTTCCATTTTTTGGGATCCATATGAACTGCCCATTGCAGCGGTATCACCATACTATTTTTCGGAATCTCAAACCCGCATAATTTGGTTCTCTGAAAAAATTTAAAAACTAAAAAACAACTTCAAAAAATTAAAAAAAATAATTGAAAAGTAGAAGCTTAAAATTCCATCCAGCAGTTAAGAAAAAAATATTTAATAAGATAATAAGACGATTATTACTTCTGTGGTGCCATGAGGTATGCCGAGCGGTACAACTGGCCGTATACGCTGTGTTTCAGATATGCACGCTTTTAAAAAATCGAGTTTCTCAAGGTCACTTAAGCTTGGACCGCCGTCACTCTCAACTCCTTGCCCGCCTGCAATTCGTCCGTCGACTATTGACTGTTGTACGGAAATTAAAATAGTGAAAAAAAATTAACAACGACACCATCTCGGTCGCTTATTAAAACCATTTTTTTTATCGCTAATTACCGATCTTAAGTACGCCTGTAGGCTAAGATTTGTCGCCATATAGAGCAAAAACCATCGAACTGTAGTCAGCGACGTGTCAACGCCGGCGCCAAATAAATCCGCCAGCAAATGACGCAATTGAATGTCGCTGTACAAGACGACGGTACCGTCTTCTTGCGTCCGGCGTTCTTCCTTCTCGCGGAGAAAGTACTTAAGAATGCAGTCGTCCGTGCCATCGCTTTCACTTTCGCCAGCATTAGAACGTTGCCGAATGACCGCTCGAGCTTGACCAATGATTTTGTCGTAAATCGCATGAGTTTCACGCTTGCCTTCCAACAAAAATGCGATTGTTTTTCTATTGGCCGGCGAAAACCTGTTTCCGGAATTTTTTTTTATTTAATTTTATAAGAACTTAAGAACGAAGCATAAGAACACAGAATTGATGGACTGCAATTTTAATAACCTGAAAATTGGCAAGAAATTAACAATTCCCGACACGCCGATATGCTTAACGCCCTCTTCTTGTAGCTGTTGCAAATATTTCCAGGTTGCGTCATCGCGGCCATAGGTGATACCGAAGACCATACCATTGAGTATGTTCCCCATCGAATGGAGCAGGGCATGGTGTGGATCCACCTGAAATTGTTGCGATGCTTCACCTTTATCTCGTGGCTGCACCACCTGCGGGTAGAGACGATGTCTTTCAAATCATTGATCAATTCCTGCGAAAAGCGCATGATTCAGACCTCCAAGAATTCCTGAACGCCGACCTTGATTCTCTTCTCCAGACTGGTTCGAATCGAACCGAATTTGATCATGCCCAGCTTCTTCAGCCACTCGATTGATTGACGTCGCTGATCTTTCCAAAGAAGTCCCTCGGCGCAGATTATACCTTCAAGATGGGATTTGATTTTTTTTTAATTACCGGGTTACTGGCTTAAGTCTTTCGTTTCGAAGTGCGCATATGCCTACCGTATCCTCCCATGATACCGTGCGTCAAGTATAGTGGAGCACGGCCGGTAAATTCTTCACGTTTAAGGGCGTCACGAATAATTCCGGTGTCTGAGAGTACAACCGTGTACACGGATCCCAGGTACATGCCGTAGATCGGACCGTATCTTTGTGACAATTGAAATAGACTCTTATGCGGGACTTTCGGATTCAAGAATGGCAAATAGCCAAGAACAGGTGATCCCAGTGGACCTGGCGGTAAATTCCGACGCTTATAGAAACAGTAGCTTACATACAATCCGATCGCCGAAAGTAAAAACACCTGCAAGTGAAACGGAAAGTAAAAATCGGCGTGGAAATCAGTCCGTAGCTAAGGCGATCTTGTTCTCAATGCGATCTCGTTTCTCAGAGAACGGAAACAAGCAGTTTGAGAATCGCTGACACGATCGTGTAATATAAAACCGAACGCGTCGCTACGATCGGACACTCTAAGATCGGCGGACATTCAACGCGTATAAAACTCTCGGCTTACCCACTGCAGCGCCATTGTTACAGCCTTCTTTACAGAACAGGATCTTTAAGACACTCTTCGGTGTTTATTCTCAGGTTTTTTCCACTATTTTCTGTTTTTTCACTTAAAACCAACGACTAGCTAACACAGAGCAACACAATTCACTTTTCTGGATCTGAACCTATCAACTGATGAAATAAAACTACCAAACTTAGAACCAAAAGGAGCTGATATTCTACAGAAGCACGTAGGTAAATTTGCCTTGGAAATTTCGTTACCTTTGCGCATTTTAATGAAATGAGATACGAACGTCTCGCTGGATATCAGAGATCAGATAGGCAAGTCTATAGCGCACAGAGTCGCATTTAGGGGTACGTTTGGAAGGCTTGATTTTGTTGGATTAACATTTACATCGGGGTAGTTTAGGGCAAACAACTTTTTTTCATTTTAGCAGATAAGATTACGACTTGAGACTCTTAACGCCCTTGCTAGGTAAAATTTCTTACTGAAGAGAAACTGGCATGTTAGTTTCCACTAGGAATTTAAATCGACATTAAACTGAAGTTCCAGTTTTTAATTTTCAATTTTACTTGTGTCACATTGTTATTATAAATGATTTGCCAACAGACAACACTTTACAATTTTGGATGAAATTTGTGAACAAATTCTGAGACATATTTCACTTTTACAATTGGAAAAATAAATATTTTAAACCAAAGAAAAATAGGATTTTGTAAAAAAATCAATTATATTTCTGATTATGCAGGAAATTAAACAAAAATATTGAAGGATATGAAACGGAGGTTTCAATATCTTTGAGCTAAGCTCAAATCGCAAAGTTCAGCGTCACAAAAAAAAAATTACTGTATTTATCCTATCGATTTTGAATCACCCTGTGCATATAAGTTCCAACTTTATGCCATTAAGCTAGTCAAAGTTCCAAGTTTTCAATTATATTAACTTAATTAAATTAACTTTTATTTAGCTTAATTATTACTTAGCTGTTAGTTTTAATTCAATTTAAAATTTTTCTTTTGTTTAACAATAATTTAATTTCAAGTTTTTCTTTCAGTTTGAATTTTAATAAAGTTTTATTTACGTTTGCTATGACTTTTATGGTTTATGTTTTATTTAGCTCCAATTTTTTTTCTATTTTTTTAAATTTTAGCAGTATTAGGATTTTTGTTTTAATTTCAACTTCTCCGCTGTGTGTTAATACAGTTCAAGGATTAATTTTTCAGGCTAGTTTTAAATTATTTGAATTGGATTGAGTTTTATTTAGTTGGAAGTTTAATTTAGATCTTGGGCTTGTAATTGATTTAAATGTTTAGGGTTGAGTTTTATTTAGTTTTTAGGTTATAATCTAGTAGAGTTAAATTTTATTTAATATAAAGTTTGTAGGTTGTAATTTTAAGAGTGTTAAAAATAGTTTTAAGTTTTTATGTTTTTTTATTTCGAAGTACCAATTTTATTTTTTTTTGAAATTTATTTTTTAGTATTATTTAATTTTTGATTCTAATTTTAAATACACATTTTTTACATTTAAAAGAAAAATAAAAAATTTATACAAATTGATTGTAAATTTAAATTTTTTTTAAGATCGTAATGGAAAATTGGAAAAATGGGATTCCAAGTAAAACCCATTCGAAATTTTTCATATTTTGCCTTTTTTTTGTAAAATTTTCTACTGCGTTAAGTCTGCATCCAATTCTAAGGAAGAACAAACAAATCGAATACCATTTTATGTGTCTCTTTTTGTTTCCAAAACGTGGGGACGTACTACGCATTTTGCGTTTCCTAGCTTCCAATTTTGATAGTTCGTGTTTTACTTTATTTTGTTAATTTTTTGCCATTTCCACTTTTATTTTCACTTTTTTTTTTGTAATTTTAGCATCTTTTCCATTTTTTCTTATGACTTACATATTGGAGTTTAACAGTTTGTATGTTGGTGTAATGCCAGTTAAGTGTTCCGCCTGCTGACTCACCAGTTCATTAAAAAAGGTTACCCACGTTACAGAAAACATTTTTGAACAACCCATTTCCACACTGAAATCCCTCTCTGATTTCATTAACATATGTTGAATGACTACATGATCTATGAACGTCTAGCTAAAATTCATTTATTCTGCGAAATAAAATTTAAGCAGTTGAGATGAACACTCTCGTATTCGGTGATAACGTCTTAAGCTTAAGCTTAATTCAGTACCTACTCCAGCTAACTATGCTAAGCATTGTAAGGAGAACAGAAAGCTGGCTATACTGACTGAAGAAACTGAAAAAATCTATTAACATAGTTTAAAAGGCATTATTCTTAGCCATGAGAACGTATGACTTGAATTTTAATTTTGAGCTTTTGGATATGAAACATTTATATTTTGTGCAGGAAATGAACTTATAATTCGAATTCTAATCATCATTTACAATGAACCGGAAAATTTTAAAAAAATTGAAAAAATGAAGTAGGAAGTGGTGATCAAATACAAAAAATATAATAACATAACCGAGTCTAAAGGTATATTGGCTTCTTAATAATTTTTTCTTTTTATTATTTTTACCAACACACTACTGCGCAGTACGAATTGGCGGCACATCAACTGAAAATCGCTTTGTCGAAAAGTTTTTTCAAATTTGCCACATACGTTTGCAGGTTGACTTGGGGAAAAAAATCCGAACGTTATTTTGTTCAGGTTGCTGTCGCATAGTTGCCTGCACCGCATTTCACTGTTCAAATTGCTACTCAAAAATTAATAAAGTTTTCTTCGAGATTTAACGATACCTTCGCTATAACATCCTACTTTTAAACAAGAATAGAACCAATTATCTTCATTTTCTCTTGTAAGCGATAAAAGCGGTACTTGAAATAGTCTTAAGGTTCTAATTAAAAAAAACATTTAAAGCGCATCATTTTGTTCAACCTGAGATTAAATTTCCATTTTATTCTCTCATTAAATCATTAAAATTCTAATAGCTGCCGGGTAATTTATGAAAAACTGATGGAATTTTCCAATAATTTCACACGCGACAGCCCAGTTGTACTGAAAAAGTTCTAAATCAGATAACACAAAACATTTTTGATTTTAATTGGGCTATTTCTCGCGAATTGGACCGCCTTTTTTTAAAAATGTCGCGAGCTATTGATTAGCGGGTGCGCAGGTTCTCTAAAAAGAGAGGTCATTGTAACAAAGTTGTATCGACAATTTTCTAAAAAATATATAAATCAGCTTGGGAGGGTAGTCGACTCTTCATTCCTTTGTATCTGTCAATGTTCCGCTATTTTCAAATTTAAAAGGAATAAAATTCAAATTTCTGAATAAGGGTGAACTTATTCAGGAAAACGACGGCGCAAACTCTTTGGAAATGTAAACTGAGATTCTCAAAATAGTGTTAATTCCTCGAAAAGGATTACTCCTCCAATTTTAGTGGAGAGTCACAATTTTAGACAAACTGTAACTTTTCATATTCTAGCATAATTCACAATTTTTACATTTCAATAAAAAAATCACAAATTTGTCAGGGCAAACAAATTTAACGTTTCGTGAAGTTTCAATACTTGATATTGAAAAAAATGGAACATTTGCTATATTTGCTACTGTAATTACTGGAAGAAGCTGAACAAAAGTAATTTAACGTAAGTTTAGATTACTGTTTTACATTTTGCGGAGTTTAAGGGCCACACTTCGAAAGTTGAAGAACGCAAGTGATACGTTTTCATTAATCTATGTTAACTAAGGCACAGAACTTTGCATTATACACCTGTAAAGACCCGAATTGAACGCTTACACTGAAAGCACATCATCATTTTGACATGTCTTCAAATAGTTGACGTATGTTTTTATGATTTTTTCCGTTTCCGTCCTTCTTTTCATTTGGAAAATATCTGAATTTTCACAGTTCTGTGAAAATAACGCATTGCTGCAATCATTAAAAAAAAATTTTTTAAGTTGAAAAAAGACAAATAAAATACAATATGGCGGCTAACTAAAATATGGAGGGCGATGAAAAAAACATCATATAAAACAGATTTGGATTGAGTGCAAAAACTTACGATGGAAGAGTGCGTCCACACACTCTGATGATTTTTGGAGTTAACCAGCGTAACTTAGAATATTAGTCGTAAACTTTGATTGAAAAGTTAAAACAGAATGCTGTCAGAAAAAAAAGAAAAATGGCACCCAGGATCTCCATTTTACATCCTAAGAAACCGATCATCTTCCTCTAAACAGCTCTTTGTTGCTGTAGTTGATATTTATGTGTCCATTATTATTTGAACGACCGCGCGTATAGCCTACGTCCGATAAAAAGCCGTGCAATAAAAACGAAACAGTCCAGTCTCATGTCCAACAATCTCCTTGGTGTTTCTTATAGTCTTGCAAGGCGAGTCCGAGTCGTCCGAGTCCGAGTCAATATCATCACCGCGCAATATTCCAGATCACTGACTGCATTTAAATTCATAATTCCTTTTACTTTATTTAAATGTCATTGACTTTGTAGGAGAATATCATACATTGACCTTTTCGGCTAGACTGCGGACTGTTGGTGAGCGGCAAGACCGAGTGGTGAGGTGGCCAAGGTGGTGGTGTGGTGTCTTGGCTAGTGCAGGGTGTCGTTACCGTCGCGGCACCTTAAGAATGTTCATATGAGCAATGAACTCGAGTACCATCCGAAGAATGATTACATTCTCGGATCTCGGATATAACACACAGAAGAATACCGTGGTCAGTCCCGTCCCGTGGTGCCCAGTACAGGCCGGCGGACTTTGGGGTCCGTTCGCTCTTCGGGCGGGTGCACTTGTTGTCCTTCCTTTTCTTCGTCTGCGACGATTACGAAAACTGCAATCGATGGTGAGAATACGAAAACGAGACAAAAATAAGCACACGAAGACCAGCGAGAACGGCTGCACGAAGGCCTCGGCGAGGTGTCTTGCGAGGAACGCCAATCGCACGCAAAAGGCGAGAAGCCTTTTTAACTGCCCTGTCGAATGCAGAAGTTCGCGCCTAGCAACAAACGATCGTAACTCCTCCCCGCTCACCGCGTACCCTTTTGGCTTGCTGAAAGCATTTGTCTGTTGTCCGTTTCTAAAGAGCATCCTTGCAAAGTCACTCGTTATTTATAACCTACCTGTTACGGTTTTTGTTGTTTTCGTAGCCATTTGGAGCCGCACTGGAGCCACTTTATGCAAATGTCGGTTTTATAAGCGATTCGAATGCGTCGCTTCGAGTTCGTAGAACTGCATGAAAGTTATGGGAAAGACATTTTTCCTTGATAGTTTCTTAACCTTAAGATCGGCGTGTGTGCATTACATTCGAGTAGAGCTGATCTGCGATCGCAAGCCGGCCGGCCGGCAATCCGACGCTTCCAACTGTTGTTACCGGGGCCCCACTCACGATCGCAATTTATATGCACTTCTCGCTATTATAGACTCGGAGTAGTTGAGCCTGGGTCTGAGATGTCCAGCATTTTTATGCGTAGCGACATGACAAAGAACAACAGTCAGTCCACTTTACGGATCATCGAAATCAATCACACGCTGGCGGCTAGCAGGCCGGAAGTGGCACAGGAATTCCTCGGATAAAGAAGGTGGTTGGGCCTGCCAAGAAGGTTTCCATTGACCCTCTCTCTTCTACCTAGCAGGTTGGTGCCAAGAATATTGTCTTGACGGATTCTTATCGCCTCTCTAGGTCTTAAGAAGAAGCGATCACTTCAAGTGGCTGGTTATTTTCCATATGATCTTATTGCGATATGGAAGTTTGATGCACTCCACGGCACGTATCTTCCGATTCAGATCTTATCAAGGTTTTGTCTTTCTCTATTTTGTTCAGAAATGACAGAAGCTAGTGAACTCCTTGTTAATGTTTTTATGAAACGAGTTTAGTGCAGGCCAATAACTTCCCGAAGGAAATAACTTATAATCGTAGGTCGTTGTGAGTGTCTGAAGCGTGCCTTGTAATGTTATATGTATATACGAGAAGAGATCCAAAAGTTCTTATTCTGATAATGAAGGACACATTGAACAGATAAGAGTTAATTATCTTTAGGTAGGCCTACTATCAGTATAAAAGAATTTACAATATCAGATTTTTTCAGTCAGTCGTTCTTTGTCTCTTGTTTTCTAAATACTTCAGTTGTTCATTATAGACAAAATAGAGTACAGAGCAGTGATAAAATTTTAAACAAAGAAAGGTCGGATACCTTCTGAAATTTATAATGGGTCGGTGGGAGTTTATGGGAATGCTGTTCCTCCCAGGCCACCGTCAATAATTTATAAAAACTTTTTAAATGGGGCAGAGATTCTTTGGAGGACGATCCGCGGAGTGGAACACCAATTGAAACCACTTCGCCAGAAATTGTTGAGCGGGTGGAACAGTTGGTGCTAAATATGGCTAGACTAAAGAAAAAAGAAGTAAAATTGTATATGAACATTTCGGCATGTCAAAGGTGAGCGCAAGATAGGTTCCCCGAAACCTTTCAGCAATTCGAAAAAGTGTTCAGACAGCAATGAGCACTCTGGCCGAATGTGGATTCCAGGAGATCGACCCAGACCTAGCTCCCAGTGACTACCTGTTTCCCAAAATTAAGCGGGACTTCAGAGGTTTTGAGAGAAACCTATCGCTCAAGGACGCCGTGGAGACACATTACTTTAGAAGGGGATAATTTTACTTCACGAAAGAGTCACTAAATGTATTCTCTCCGGAATAAACCTAAATTGCGAAAAACATTCTAGAGTTCAAATTTCACGGAAAGTTTTTAAGCGTATCGTAAAGAAGAAGAAGAAGTGACAATTGTTTTAAATTATGCTGTCAAAACGATATGAGCATGTAAGAAAACGAAACTCTTGAGCGGCAAACAATGAACTTCTTCTTTCGGAAATATGCCAATAAAACATTTCATAAATTTTAATTTCGAAACTGCCAAATGGCATTTATTTTTCTTGATCATTAGTAGAAGTGCCGTGTGTAAGCAGCTTTATAATTGCCCATTTGTCTAATTGGAAATTATTATATTGCCAATTTAGATGGCGGTGTGTCTTATTTTTAGGGTGGTGAAAACACCTGAAACTTTACAATTTCAGGATGAATTGAAGGTTGATCATAATACTTGAATATTCAAAAAATATAAAGTAAAAATGCGCTTAAACTGGCCTGTAATTTTAAGAAACGGGATCTCAAAAAGTGAAACTGGTTGTTTTTACGTTGGTAGTAGCGTTACAACCGCTACTATTCGATTTTGGATTTTGGTAGGTCGTTAAATATACCACCACTAAATTCTAATAAAACGCTGGTCCTTATGTGCGCTGTAGATCAACACGGTCTTTGAATAAAATATTAATTTTGATCTTAACTGTCATTGGCGGATTATTAAACCGACTTCTCGCATCAAAAAAGGTCAAAACTGTATCATAAATAAATAACTGCATTTATAGAGAATATCGTCACTTTCAAAAAATCCACTAATTAAAAGCATGATGCATAACTTATAACTCATTTTACATGTCCAACTTGCATAAATGCAGCAACAATAAAAACTGAAGGTAAACTCGACTCGAGCTCGAAAAATCCACACTATCCACTGTCCAGATTTGCGTCATTGGTTCAATTCGAGCACAAGATATTTTATGATCTTAACGAGTGCCTCGGGGATTTCTTATGATCGTTCGGAAGTAGACATCAAAGAGGTCCAATACGCGCGCTCGGCTTGTTCGTAACGTCCATTAAAAATCCAAACTGCAATAGGGTCTGAAACTGAACGTGTGAACTCGTATCGACGCCGTCTTTTCTGAACGAATGTATGCGAACGACGCGGAGTTCCGTTCATTGACCGCTTGCCAATATTTTGTTTACAAAATTCGACCGCACAACTTTCTCAAACGAATGTCGTCGATGCTGGGTACGATATTTAGGCTGTCCCCAATTGTCCGTCCATTTTCCATTAAAAGCGTATGTTACCTTTGCGAAAACCGAAACAAATACCCACGCCGAAGGTACGTTATGCTCATATACGGCACATAACCCCCTTTGATAAATTCTGAAAAAAATTTCGAATTATGCTCTTAAAATCGGACGGATTTCGCCAAATTGTTCGGTGCGCTCACATCCAGCTTACACATCACCCGATACAAACGTAGACCGTAGTGTGGTCGGTCAATTTCGGATGAAGGTAAAGCACCTCCCAGGCGTCCGAATATTTGCCTAGCATTAAACGCTTTACTTGCGCCGGTATTGAGACTTCAAATGTTGCAACGATCGTTACGGATCGTCTCTAGGGAGTGCAGGCTTAGCTACTTCTTATTATCTAATGCAAGGTACACACAAACCCGAAGAGAAGATAGACGTCTTTAAGACTAAAAGCTATTAGCATCCACTCCAAATGTATCTCATATTTGAAAATGTTCGTTAAAAACCTCTATTTAAAAAAAATATCGATCGCACAACATCTCGTAGCGAGCTGAGCGTTTTATGGGATTGTCATTGTTTTTTATATTTTTGTCTACTCACTTATTTTTGTTTGATGTGGACAAATAGCAAAATTTTTTTTTAAGTCAATAAACTCAACTCGATTTCACTGTTGTGAACTGGTGATGCGATGTTTTACCTGTCAATATTTAACTATGCGTTTCATAATAGTTAATTGAGGTTAGTCATTATGCAGGTGAAAATGTCCGTCTGATCTTCTAGCAGAAAACAGTGTAAATGTCAATTAAAATAATTTGCACGACGTCAATATTGAATAGGATATAATTTCAAAATTTTTCGAAAATAAAGCCAAATTTAATGATTGGAATTTTTAACTTTTCACACGACGTATAAAAAATAGAAACGGTATAGTTCCATGTCATAAAATTAGAATATGTATATATTTGTTTGTAATGCACCCTCAAGTTTCTTTAGCTGTGGCGGCTCAGCTCGTCCGCAACCGCTACAATTTCAGTGTAGCAATTTTTTTTTTAAGAATGAAGAATGAAGCTTACAAGAAATACATTGAAAGACCGACGAGAGCCGAAAAGGAAAGATACGACGAGCTTAGGCGATTATCAAATAAAATCTGCAGACGAAAGAAATGAAAACACAACAATGACATAATTATAAGGCTAAATACCGACATGAACTCAAATAATCTACGATTCGCATATACTGCCGTCAAATATATAAGACAAGGCTATAAGCCACGAACAAACCTCTGTAAAGACAAGGAAGGAAGTATCCTTAGTGACGCAGAACAAATTAAACAAAGATGGGTTGAGTACTTTAAAAAGCTGCTAAACCCGAACAGAGTGACTGCCGCCGACCCAAGTATTACACCAAGTGCTTCATCTGATGAGCAGGCATCAACTACGGTACCCACTGTCGGAGAAGTGGAAGCAGCTCTGAGCAACCAAAAAATACACAAATCACCTGGAGTTGATGCAATACCAGTGGAGCTCCTAAAGGGAGGTGGTCCATGCCTCGCCAATCTCATACACAAAATCATGACAAAAATTTGGATTGAAGAAAAAATACCCGACGACTGGCGCCAGAGCATTATATGTCCAATCTATAAGAAAGGAGATAAACTGCGATGTGAAAATTACAGAGGCATATCATTGTTGTGTACGTCCCACAAAATACTGACGAAAGTAATTCAGAATCGATTAAAGCCTTATACAGAAAGTATTATCGGTGAATATCAAGGTGTTTTCAGAACCGGACGATCTACTATTGACCAGATATTCTCAGTCAAACAAGTGCTAGAAAAATGCTGGGAGTATAACATTGACGTGGACTTCCAACAGGCATACGATAGTATAGATCGTAATGTACTATATAAAATAATGCTTGACTTCGGAATTCCATCAAAACTCGTCCGATTAACAAAAATTACCATGACTGACACTGAATCCCAAGTAAGGATACAAAACGAGCTTACCCAAAACTTCTGAAGCAGGAAGATGGACTCGCTCCCATACTTTTCAATCTCGCCCTGGAATATGTTATTAGAAAGGTACCCGTTGATACCAGAAGTATTCTACTAATCAAGTCCACTCAACTAGTTGTGTACGCGGATGATATAAACATCATGGCCAGATCTGTTCTAGACGCGAAGGAAGTCTTCCATTGTCTAGACTCAACGGCAAAGGATGTCGGGTTAAGGATCATAAGACCAAGTTCATGACCCAAAACAAGAAGAAACGCGCCAACTAGACAAAATATGACCGTGGGGGACTACAATTTTTAGAATGTGAAACATTTTTCATACTTGGGATCACACCTTGTAATAGACGGCAACGAACGGGACGAAATAAAACAACGGATCACACTAGCAAATAAGGCGTATTTTGCGGTTCTCTCGATCTTAAAATCAAAAAAAGTGCACAGGCTGAGCAAACTTCGTATATATAAGACCATAATAAGACCTGTGCTACTATATGCAAGCGAAGTGGACTCTCCCCTAGCGTCTGAAAAATCAATAGACGCTTTTGGACGACGAATTCTTCGAAGAATTTTGGGGCCAGTAAGAGAAGGCACTGAATGGCGTATCCGGTACAACAACGAGTTGTATAACTCTTATAAAATTTCGTAAGCTATAATGGGCAGTCCATGTGAAGCGAATGGACGACGGAAGAATTCCCAAACGCACACTGAAAGGTAGAGCTCATGGCAAACGACCGGTGGGAAAACCGTGGAAAAGATACGAGGACTCAGCTGACGCAGATTCCAGATCGCTTCTTAGATGCACAAATTGGAGGACGCAGGCGCTGAACCGAGATGACTTCAGACAATGTATCCTGCATGCCCTGGCTCGATTTGGGCTGTCGCGCCATGGATGATGATGATGCATTTTTTTTTGATTATTTATTAATAATAATAAAATAAAAAAATTCTCGTTCCATGTTCAGCTTTCCAAAACTTATCGCTAAGTATTTCAGACCTGAACCCAACAATTGTTACTACGCTCTATACCACCATATGAAACTAGCTTTCGTTTCGAGCAAATATAATTCACATCAAAAACTTTATGGGCCCTGTTCGATTCAAAAGAATTACAATTTGCACGGAAAAGCAAAGGTATTATTTAATACTCGTACGTCTGCCACGACGAAAGTTGACCAAGTCAAAGAATGAAAACTCAAATTGATAGAGGATTATGATTTCATAAATGAATGGTACCACCCCTATTTTATGGGCTGTAGGCGACGGGTTAGGGCCTTGCGAATAATAAAGCCATCTTTATAGTCCAACACAGTCTTATAAACTGGCCTATCCAGTGAAGGTTTTCCAAATTGTCATGTCCTCAAGGACAGCGATAAATCAACAGTCAGAGATTTCGTGTTGGGGTTTCACAGCAAAAACTCCACTGACGCCGGAAAAAAAAAACTTCTTAAAAATTTAAAAAATTTGCTTCTATGGTAGCTTCTCACCATGAAAACATCCTATTCTCACCATCTTTATATGTTTTTCAGTTAGAGTTACATGCCAGCATCAAATAAAAAGATATGCCATGTTTGAGTGCAAATTCTGGGTTTATGGCAGTGTTTGTTCCGCGCCTAAGACCTTACAAAATGATTAAATAAATTAGTTTTATTCTTTGTTCAGAACTATGTTCTTTAAACCCCGTGACAAGGAAAATGAAGAACATACAAAAATTAGAAGGCTTTTCTTAGTACCACTAGTCTAGTCTAGTCTTCCCTCATATCCTGACTCCGAAATTGTCACTAGGTGACACCGAATCTAACTATTAAATTTATTTTATATTTTTGATGGTATGTTCCCTCTTAAATACATTTTACCATTTGCATACTAAAGTCAAATGTGGACAAAAGCCCGAAGAAAAGAAATTGCTAAAGACACATCGCAATTTACGTCTGGTATTTTTTTAGCGATAGAAATCGATTCGATTTTACTCGCACAAAATCCATTAATCTGTAACGTGAAAGGGTGAACTTTCTGTTAGGCCTACCAGCGATTACAACACTTATCTTTACCTTTTGAAAGTTTTATCTTCAGCTGAGATATTCAAATATATTTTTTTTTAATATAAAAACTCCTTAAATCGTCTTAATGAAAAACGTGGATTAACCCTTGCCCCGAAAATTAACAATTTTTTTTAAAGCCTATTATGCATAAGACTAGGTGAAATTAAATTTATCAGTCGTAATGTGAAAAGTTATCTAAAAGCCTGTAGTAGTAATCGGACAGGAGTTCCGTGTTCAAAATGAAAATCTTCAATAAATCGGCGAGTCACACGAGTGACCTCACATATGCGCCCCGTATAGGCATGAAGCCCGAGCTTGAATTTATTATAAAAAAAAATGAATTAAACAGGCTCTGTCATCATTATGGTCATTATGGTGAGTATGGTAATGTACCCACTGGGCCACTCATTAGCATTATATGCCAAAGTAGAAACTCCCCGTCGTCGGTTGTCGAAAAGAAATCGAAAGTAAATTGGGCAAGTGTAGCTTAGTGTAGCACATATGTATGTGGAGGATGGCGTAGTCCGTCGTGTAATGATAAGAGGTCCGAAAACGTAACGAAATCGCACTGTAAACACCCGAAATTGGCTTTTATTAAAGTAAATCTGAACGAGATTAAGAAATCAATCTCAAGTGCACTAAACTCTCGGAATGATAGAGTAGCCTTCGTAGTGTCACCATCCTACTACGCCATTTGAATAATATAAACAATTTTCTTCGTCTTTTCGAAAATATATTTCCCGATCGCTTAAACGGAATAATGAATTTCTCAACACCTGTACGGGGAGCAACGCACTTAAACGAACTTGAGATCTAAAAAAACCAACACCTCTCTTGATCGACGAGTTATTTTTTAAAATTATACAAAAAAAACATAAATTTTGTATGGCTGCCTGTCTCGAAAAGTTAAGTTATCGAATTTGACCGATTTATTATTCGAAGAAAAAAAACTTAATCGAAATTAACTCGTGAACAAATCACGAGACTCTACCTTTGATCGGTTGCTCAAAAAAAGGGTCAAAAATTACACGAGATCGAAGGTCGAAGAACTTTGATATAACGAAAATTTTTGAAGAATTTAGTCGAGGCCACTAACTCTATTACGGCCTCAAGTTATGTCACATTGGACGCAGTACGACGACTTCAACGTTAGGCAATCTGATTTATTTCCGATGCATTGTACACACCTGTAGCTAAGCTGTAAGCCAGGTAAGACCTAAAATATTGCTTATGTGCTCCCTATAGCACAAGTTTAGATAGTAGACACACTTAATATTGGACTTTGGCTTCCGATTGTAATATGGAAATCAAAGCGATATGAATTTAATTTTCATTTTAGCTCTACAGGGTTGTGTGAATCTTAAGCCTTGTGTTAATTTCGAATTCAATGACCTCAAGCAATAGTTAAAACTATTTTTCGGACGAAGATAAAAATTTAAAGTTGGAATTCGATTCTTTACGATTGAATTAATGCAGGTAAAATAACTGGCCAATGCAGTTTCGAAATCGCCAGTTCGATTATCGGTAAAATAAAAGTCAAAATCACAAACCTTCGCGTCGTGAATAGAGCAATGTCAAATTTTTGTAATGGATTTAAATTTTGAAAATTTCATAATGCAATTTATCCTTGGATTCGAAACTTCACGTTGTTTACAACAGGGGATCGTGTTGGAAGTTAGTTCCTGTGTTCTTGGCACCGTTTAAAATGTTTGTCGCCTTCCAATTTGAAAGGAATATCTTTAAGATACAGTTATTGCATGTAATTAGATAAGCGATAGATACAAAAATGTCATGCCAAATTTTCAAACAACTTCCGGTTGAAATGCTAGAAAAATACCAAAAGCAATGTCATTTTTGCACATTTGATAAAATTTGACCTTTTTAAGTAACTGTTACTTTATTATTCTAATAAAAAAGTGTTGTGAATGCTTTGATAAATAAAAAGCTTTTCACTATAAAGGAGTGGTTTAAAAAACAATTTCCGTTCATACGCTGTACGGAAACACGTTTGAAGGCTCGCACTTCACAAACCCTTTGAGCAATTTGAGCAAAAAACTTTTATTTCTCATGAATCGCGTATGCTAGAAAGTTGAAATTTGGGCTCTATATATAGCAGAATGATAGTGGAGCTAGCAGTAAAAAACGAAGTTGTAATGGATGGATGGTGTGCGAGTGGGGGCAAAAAACTATATCTGCGGAGCTCGAATGCAGAAATCGAGACCTTCTAAAGTTATATAATATGTATACCGACAGCAACTAAGAGCAGAAACGTGAAACATTCTATTTGTGTAGCGCAGTAGATAAGATTAGTATGTATTGGTGGGTCGGGAGGGGGCAAATTTTTTTATAAGCCTTCCGAACACAGATTTTACATTTCACGCTCAAATATAAGCAAAATCAAGAACCTCTACATATTTATTTTGGCCAAAAAGTTTGCTATATATTTTTTATATTTTAACCTAAAAAGGTAATTTGCGTTAGTCCTATGAAAAAAAAAGTTTCATTTGTCGCAAATTTCTTCGGGAAAAAATTACATGATTCGATTTCTCTAAGCGGGTCCTCAAAAATACAAAAATTTTTCCGAAGGTAACTTCTTTTTTCAAATAAGAACCAAAATCAGAAAAGAAGGTCTACAAGATTGTAACCTAATGAAATCTGTTCTCACATGTGTTCAGATGGTGGGTGAATTTTTGCAAATTGTTCTCTTATTAAGTGGTAAACCCATTCTTTTTTTGGGGGGGAAATTGATGGTTTCGCCAGTCGTAATCAGTTAAAATAAATGTCCGGGTTAAATGTCTAATTTGAACGATCTATAAAGGATTTCAAATTAATTGAATAGGTTACATATTTTTACTTATTTTTAAGTTATAAACGCTTAAGTTTGATAATAACGGATATGTTGGTATAGACACCGTCTTACCAGCATACATTTTTAATCACTAAAAGAGAGAATCATTTCGACAATACGAAAAGAGGACAAGTTCATATTGCATAATAAAATTTTTGCTGACAATGAAATTTCATTCAAGTTCGCTCTCTTCATCGGAATGCCAATATTTTTTTTTTGCTTAAATAATTTCAGTAAGGTGAACCGAAAAGATTTTGTTATAAATTAATAAAACGTTAAAATCAAAAATTGCGGAAATAAAAAACAATAATCGGCGGAAAGAAAGTAGAAAAAAAACAAAAAATTGTACTGAATTTCTATTTAATATTAATTATAAATGATGCATGCATATAGCTGTGCGGTGCAAGTACTCGTCAACCGTGTTCTAGGTACTTTTAATGGTGTACTTGGTTTTATATGAATGTGCCTTGTAATTCATTTCTTACCGAAAAATGTTCCTTAGGACTTTTCGTAGTGTGTTTGAATGTGGATTAAGTTTAATGTCCAAAAGTAAAATTGCAAAAATACATAATAACAAATCCATGAATTCAACGGCGCAACGAGGTATCGACTTAAGGGTCTAAATTCCCTCAGTGCAGACAAAGCAATGAATAAAAGTACCATACATTTTTCTGTATCACAAAAATACTTCGAAGCATTTCACTATTCAAAAAAAGGAAACAAGCCGAAGAGAACTCCAACGCATCTTTGGAAATCTTTTATTTTCCAAAAATCGGAGTAAAAGAAGAAAATCGAGCTTGTCCTGATGATGCCTTTACAGAAATATATTTAAAAAATGTCCACACCTTCAGGAATTCGCATGTTTAATCGAATTAGTAAGGTTGATTTAATTTAAAAATATGCACACCATAAATTTTCAAATATAAAAAAGTACAAGTAAAATCAAGGTACTCCAGGTACTCAAAGATCCTTAAAAAATGAATACTGGAACGACCAAACACGCGGCAGCTAAAAAACACATTGATCAATAAACCTAAAGTTAAAGTGAATTTTACACCCAAATTATCAATTTTCACTTGACCAAAAAATTTTAATATTTTATTACAAATTTCACATTTTTATAGTAATAAAATAAACATGTCCTCCCTCCCGTAAGTCACTACCAACGACAAATATCATAGTTTTTTAATATTCGCATATAGCACTAATATTTACCTTCCAAAATTTTAAACTGTAACATCATCCATTTTTGAAATATAATAATCAGCCATTTCCTTCAGAAAATATAGTCATCCCAAAAGAACTTTAATTCTCCAAAAATATCTGTCCATACGAGTTATAAGTTTTAGTGTCCACGGATCCAGAAGACAGAAAGTTCAACTCATAGACGTTACGCTTTTGGTATGTTTTGTGAAGCCTCCTCCCTTCAACAATTTTATAATTTAGACTATTCTCTGGCATATCCCTAGTACCTACTAAACTTTTCGTTATAAACCCGCACCTCGGCGCTTATACACCGAAATAAAAATCATTGTTTGAATCGAGTATGATACATTGTTAACCAACAATTAGTCTAAAATGTTCATATCAAATGCAAGCGTTGCTAAACTGAGTAAGGTTACGTATTTAAATCAGCTAATGAAGCATTGTTAATTGCAAAATTTTTAAATATCACGAAAATTGATTAATTTTAACATACTTATATGTGATTCTTTCAAATACGATTTTGTTTTACACTAAGCATTTCATTGTCAGAATAATTATTACTGCTGTTTACTACGTTTCATCTTGATCTAACACGAAAATTATCAACTGAATACAAACATTGTAAGCATACAATAATAAAATATTTGAAAATGGCAATGTTCATTGTATGCTAAACGTCAAAAACATCATAAATCAGAAACATTTTCATTCAATTGTCTACAATTGTAGTTAAAAGAAGTGAATTTTGAATTGATAATTAAAATTTATGTAAAAAATTTGGGTTGTTAATATACATTAACTTCGAAGGTGAGTGAATTTATGTTTCAATAGTTTTTTGGTTAATGTGTACTATATTGCTGGAGTCTCATTGGTTTATCACAATTTAGTTTCAATAGGTTTTTTTTCTAGATACTCGTAAGACCTGAGTTCCATAGTTTGTACCCAAACGAGCAACATTGTCTAATCGCGATCTTGGATGAGTGTTGCTAAACAATTTTCACAGGAAACATTTCTCGAAAGGTATTGATCACGTCTTTGGTCACAATAACTGTAAAAAAAATGTTAGGATCAAAGGACGTTATTATTTGTAACTTGCTGCACGGTATAGTTCCACCTTCAGTACGACAATCGACTTCAGCTACAGATGGATCCAGCAAAAGAAAGTTCTACAAAGTTACTATAAAGGACTTACAACAGTCGTTAATTTCGTCGTAATTGAATCGATGATTTAAAATTGGACCGACTTGCTAAGAGTCTATGAGATCAAGGTTTGAGTTTACAGCCAACTATTTTGTTTCGCATGTAATGAAAATGATCGGACCATTGATTTAAATTAAAATATAAAGTTCTTAAAAGTTATTGCAAAAACCTTGATTCTTGTAAAAATTTGACTCTTCCTTATGGCATAAAATTCAGTTTAATGTTTTGAATTGAAAGAAGGATATACCATATATTCGCCAACAATTTTGAAAATGCCTTCATCTGGCAGAATACTTAATACGAATATTTCGTGTTGAGGTTGGTTTGGTTACCTCTGTCACTGATATTTGAATATTCATTGTATTCGGTTTTGACTTATGGCAAAAATTTTTACAAACACAATATTAGGTGTGTTTTTTTGCACATTTTCTGGATAGAAAGGTTAGAAAATTTATATACAAAATAACAACAACATTGTTGTTTTTATGATTCTTTATATCTTTTTTCCATAGATAGTAGGCTAGATTAGAGAATTTATCATGAATAGCTGCCCCAGTGAGCTGGTATATTATATTATATTTTATGTAATAAATTATTTATCTTTAAAATTTAGTGCAATTGATATTAATGTAAGTAACAAGACAAATTGTTGGCCTATCATGTTTAAAGGAGGAAAAATGGAACCGTTTAACGAAAAATATTTGTGCTGCATAATATTTCAGGAATCATTAACGTGTTTCACTAGCATTGATCATGATAATTGAAGCACAGAAATATTTTATTTATTTTGAATAATGACACTTGTACTCAAATATGAACAGATTCATTTAAACACAAAATTGACAACGAAATTGTTGAATCAAATAATGATAGTTATAATGTTTGGAAAACATAATTAACTATTGAATTAACAACGTTGCTTATTTGACGCAAAATCAAATAAGGTTTTTATTTGATTTTACCAATGAATTTCTTTCGGTGTATCAACATCCCCAAAACATCATCCCCAATAGGAGACCACTCACTGCAACCGAACTACAAATTTTAAGCTCCATCTTTGGGGTTCTTTAGTTATAACATGTCAAAGACGTTTGTGTACGGCGTACACGGTGGACATTTTTTTGCTTGCTTTTTAATCCTAAAACGTGAAAATACTAAATTTTAGAGAATGACTTTTTCTTTTAAATTTCAGATTGATTACAATACTTTATTATTAAAAAATAATAAAGTAAAATATTGAAAACAATTTTTTTTATTTAATTCAAACCCACATTGGGCGCCCTTTTAACTCTTGTCCTAGTGCCATTCATTGTGTTGGTATTCTAACCATTATCTTACGCATGACTTGGGAAGATTAAAAAAAAGAATTAATGCAATTTGAAAATGTGTATCTAATATCTAAAGTGTTTAATAAGATACTATGGTTTCAACTCTTCGCAACTGTTCATCACGTCATTAAGGTCAATTTCGTACTAAATGATAATTAAAATTATATCGCGAATCGATCGATCAAATCGGATCTAATTACGACCGAGCCTTCTATTCTCGATGAAGAATGCGTAGAGATTTATAGTCGTTTGTCGTGTGATAGTCGCAAAGAACGTTACTAATGATGGTCATAGCAAACCTCCGCGGCTGGAGATGTTTTAGCGCGTGCATCAGCACACCTGGGGGATTACCCACATCTCAAAGTAGAGCCGGCATATACGATACGTTCAAAGCTTCTACTTCTTTTTCTTCGTCTTCTACTACCTGGGCTTCGTGGTACTACATATTAAGCGTTAACTTAGCTCTTCTTCACTAATCGCTAAAGAAGGCCCGAGCTCTTCTTCTTTAGCGTTAGCAGTGATACTGATAACTGTATTTGTAGCCCCAGTTCGGCGGCCTATTCCAAGACCCCGTATCCACAATATCTATACTTACATAAATAATTCTGATTCGAGCTCACACTCTTTCATACATACTATATATAGATTTGTAGGTAGTGTCCGATAGTACTTTCACTTTCAAAGGTATACGAACTTTGCCAAGATGCCGCACTCGATGTCTGACTGTGTTTGTATACAGTTTTTGTTATTATTTATCACCACGATTTGATCGCTTTGAGCACGCGGCCGCTAATATATTATAAAGTTAAGTTTATGCGAAAAGCTAGGAAAGATAAATACGGAAGAAATGTGTTAGACCCGTGATGATTTCAGTGAGAACTTTTTGGCCATTTTGCGAACAGAAGAGTGAAGAGTTTGTGTGAACATTGACCGAAAATGATTTCAATGAATCTGTACTCTGGGACCTCTATGGCTTTGTAGTTAGCAAAATATTTTTTCTGGATTTTTACCCCAGACAAGGGCTTCTGAATGTAGTTCTAGGATAGCAACAGTATCAAGTTCTATTGCTGCACTTTGACTTGTGGCCTAGTGAATAATACGCTACCATAACCCAGTGTTGAGGATGGGATCGAATACTACCTATTCATAGGCCTGAAGGCTTAGTTCCGTTGGGATATCGAGCTTGTTTCCCTTCTAAAAGATATTAACATAAACGCATAAAAAGCGAGCTCCAAAAGTTTTACATATAGTACACCAGTAATATACGAGTAGTACACCTGAGTTTAAATAGACTTGAAGGGACAGACCGTTAGTATTAGTCCACTGTCCATTTTACCCGAAGTGGTTAAAGCTCTTAAGTCGGGACTTTGCAAACGTGTGTTCTTTGAAAACGAGTCCATTAAAAGTGAGTTCACCTGTATTACCTACGCTAAATCGATTTTAACAGATATTTCGAAATATCCACCACTAGCGGAAAAAAAATATATTTGCTTCTAAATACCACTTTTATAAATGCCTAAAATTTGTTTTCGAGATTTTTCGGTATTTACACACAACTGGTGAAAAGGAGTTAAATTGGTGTCTTTAACACGAACTCATCACGTATCTTAGACTCGATGAGAAATGAAATTGGGTTTGAAAAGATATTCTTATAAACGTCTAAAAAGTAACGTTACAATTTTTCGATTCACAACTCCCAAGGTTGCGAAGAAGGATTAAAAATGTTTTCGTGAATTTCTCAATTCCGCTTGTGTTCGGTGAGATATCTAATTAGTTGCCGCTTCTAAATATTATCTTTAGAAACACCTAAAAATCGTTTTCGAAATTTTTCGATATTCAACACATCAAAGTGAAAAGAGGCTAACCCGTCGCTGCTTACGTGTGGTTAATGGACGTGGGAAAGAAAGAAATTGTTTGCCGCTTAGAGGTTATTTATATAAACGTCTAAAATTATCCAACCCCTAAAGTGTGAAGGGGCTTAAAATATGTAGTAATAAATTGTTCAATTATATTGGGCCCGATGAGAGTTCCTAATGAAAAAAGAAGTTGTTCTTACTTATAAACACCTAAAACGCCTAAAAACTAATTTCAATATGATCCGAATTACTCTTGATCATTTGGAGAGTCTTGATGTTCTGAAGGACTTGTGAGGAATTTTAATGAATATGAGCTAGATGAGGAGGATCAGCTGCGATACTAACGCAATGGTGGAGGACGTGTAAATTAGTGAGGCTTTATTAACAGGACAGGCCTAAAAGCTGAAAAGGCTTCATCACGGCAAGAAGAGTATTTTTCCCTTGGTGTATAATTTAGTGCAGCCATTGGCCACACTTCGCACTCCTTCGATCCAAGTACCACCTTCATTGGCTTTTCCAAGCTACAAGGCAACGATCGTGTCGTGTATAACAAATCAAATTGACCAGAAATGTCCCGGCTCTATAATGCCATCGATTCGGCTACTACAGCGTAGTGTAGAGCGTTAAAGAGACATTATGGTTACATAACGTTGGAATCGGAATTTCAGTTAAATTACGTATGAAGTGAGTGTCACTTTATCGCATATTATGTTGCCAATGTTGATACCGAAACGAAACGAATGCTCCCGGTACGAGTGGGTATTGTCTCCATAGTGTGTCCACTATTAAGCTGCGATCGCTACGATATACCTAACTTACGCGCATAAAATACCTCTCTACTTCGATACCGTGTCTTATTCACGCGATGCTGCTGCTATTACCGCTGTATAAATGGATTTCTTCAGAGATGTGTAGAGTGACGGAGTCAATGAA
Organism: Beris morrisii; assembly: GCA_951812415.1. Classification (NCBI taxonomy): domain Eukaryota; kingdom Metazoa; phylum Arthropoda; class Insecta; order Diptera; family Stratiomyidae; genus Beris; species Beris morrisii. The sequence continues at coordinate 164,969,087 of OX638310.1, read as the reverse complement.
CTGAAGGCGAAAAACAAGAAATCCGTTCAACTTTTTCGGGAATGTAGGTAACCCAGTGCGAGAGTGCCAGAAGTAATGAATGTAAGATTTTATACTCGACGGAGTACCCACCAACATCCATTAAATAGTTCACGCCCAGAGTTTAGTACGAAGAAACAGCAGCAGTCAGCCAGCAAGCAGCCAGAAGCAAAGTTAACATTACAAGAATGCTGCTTTGAAAGCGTGCGATCGCGTTTATCGCGACCGCTCGCGTACAACCACGCTTTTGTACGGAGACGGAGAGCCTTTCTTAAGCCAAGAAGGTGTGACAATTTAGTACTCTTTATGGCAGGTCATAACTTAAACTGCCAGCTTCGCGTATAGATAAAATTTCCGAAATAGCACACAACGCGCGATCATTATTTTCCCATTATCAAACATTCGAGTGGCATAGATCGTGGCATTTTAGATATCCAATTTCCCATCTAAGGTACGATCGTATCGCAAAGAATTTACCTTTTCGTCTTCCTAACGATCAGAAAACGTGAACAAACGATAACTTTACCCGAAAAGATCGTTCTTGCACGCATAGGGGACAGATCCCGGATAGAGTGCAATGCAAAGGATCACCCAGTCTGGGAGAAAGCCTCGTCTATGGATTGTTTGCCCGAGCTGGAAGTTTAGCTAATTTCGATCGCTTAGGCCGGAGGATACGATCGATAGACCCATGGGGATCATAAAATGCCAAGGCCTTTCTTTCCTCGAACCCATCGGAAATATCTCACGATCTATTTAGAACAATTCGTGGAATTTATTAAAATGGGGTTATATCCGATCGCGTATTTCACTCCGATCAACGATAACCGCCGCGCATAACTGCTTGTTGCCGATATGTGAATTTGCATTAGGACTCCTATAGTAATTTTTACGCTATATGTGTATAACGATGCCATTCATAGACTAGTACCAGATATTCTAGTTTTATTTAGTTTTATTAACTTTATTTATCTGAGAATGTCATTCACCTCTTCCAAATGGCACAGCTCTATTAGCTTTACGCTTGCGATCTGGCTGAGTAGTTAGACTTGTAGGTAGGTAAGATCGATTCGATCATACTGCCATAAATGCAATTCACTATGCACGTTTCTTTATATTTGTGGGGGTCTCTTATACAAGATCTTTTATATTTTCGCGCTATATTTTACTTTACGACTGTAGTGGAGAGATCTTACTATAGATCGTCGCTAGAGTCGAGTAATTGCAATTTTCAGTGTCATTACCGATCTTGTTGTTGTTTATGTCTCTCAAATAGTTAGTTATACTACAAGTCAGGCATTTTAATGAAAAACTTTATCGTCGCGTTCAATCTTTCGCAGCGGCATGCCTTACCTATTACCTAGCGCTGTTCTACACAAGTTTTATTTATATTTATATTTATTTTAGCTGTGCATTTTAGTTTTGTGTCTTTTAGTTGCTTTTTATTTAATTTGTTCATTCTTCTTTAGTTTAACCGAGATTAGAGCATGATGCATAATAAATTTAGTTCCGCAATTGCACAATGTAAGATATTCGCTTACGTTGGTTGCTTTGTACGTTTTGGTTTCTTCTATGGCTGCTTCGCTCCTGTATAGTAACCGTTGAAATTACATTGTAACAACGACAATATTTAATGGCTAATCCGCTGCACTAGATGTTCAAATGTTAATGATAATTTATTGTGATCGTCATTTCAATCGCAGTAGAGTAGCACAGCGGGAACAGAGTGATTTTGCGAAAATGATTACAATTTACATTCCCATTTAAGCCATTTTATTGAAATTATTATTTTTCAATAATAAAATACCATTTTCGACAAGAAATTTAGAATCTCCGTAAAAGCTGCACACACTAGCTAAATTCGAAAGGAACTCGAGTACTGAAACATGCAGAACTCCGGCGGATATATCGAGTACTGACTGGACTCTGTTGTCAGGCAGTGATTTAATATCGAATACAGATATCACATCAGTACTGAAAATTCATTTTACATAAAATAAATTTCATAATTTTTTTTTTCTGAGAATGGAATTTTTCATGGTGAAGCTACCATAGAAGCAAATTTTTTTTAAGAATTTTTGGTTGTTTTTCTAACTAAATTCTGTTTTTTCATTATTTCTTCAATCTTAAGTCTATATAAAAAACTGTACCTGTCTACCACGGATGAAAACTTCGTAGCTTCGAACTGTTTGTGAAGACATTGGGTATATAGAGGAAAGTAACAAATTACAAGAGTCATACAGTCAATCCAGTCTTAGTCCCTACTGATTTCTCATGTAAATAGCATAACTCTTTACAGTTCATCTTCAGTACGGCGATACAGAATTGCTTCAGAATTAGCTTGTAAGTACTATATATCAATTCCGATATAGTATTGATAAAAAAAATTACCAAACAGAAAGAGATAAAAGAAATAAATTCGTGATTTTTTCCGTAAAAATAAATGTTCAGCACTGCGCTATAAATATCCAAAAATAGAAGCCTGGCTGGTGATACAATTTTCGTATAGCCTCTTGGTTAATTGACTTTCTCATCCTATATCGTTTAATAGTTATATGACGTTATGGCGATTTCTAATTTTTCCCTAAGAGGTCCTTAAAGGGTCTTTCTAATGTGGTCTTCTAGAAACATGTGTACCTAGTTTCAAAATAATTGGCGTTACTAAAGTAATAAATTTCGATATGACCCTCATATGAATATGAGGATTCTGATTTCTGGACTAATTACAGTTAATTTTTTCCAATTTTAATTATTTCTTAAGCTCCTCTTCTAGTGTATATACTCTAGATGAAATCTGAGAGTATTATAAGCTTAATGCAGCCCAACAGTTTGAAACGCATAGAACCAAGCCTCGGACGAAAAAAGTTATATATTATTTTTTGTTTATTTGTGGCTAAAAACCTCAAATCCGCCTGACGTCCGTCCGTCCGTCCGTCCGTCTGTCCGTTAGCACGATAACTCAAGAACGCCTTCACCTAGGATCTTGAAATTTTGAATCTGGATGTTCGGTTGAAATTGTAAGGCTAAGTTCGTTAACGGGCAAAATCATCCTACTACCTTCGGGTAGCTGCCAAACAAAATGTTCTTAAAACACGTCTTTAAGAATATTGATATATAACTTCAGAAGAGTTAAAGCTATGGCTTTGAAGTTTGTTATGTGTTAATTTTCCAATAGTTGGAGCTGAATGTTTGATTATGAAAAAAAATCCTATTAGTCCTTCGTGTAGCTGCCATACAAATATCCTGTCAAAATGTCTTCACTTAATTTACGGAACTCACTATAACTCAAGTAATTGAGGTGCTATGAATTCGGAATTTTGTAGAAATTAGTTTTGAGCGAAAACGAAGTTCGAGTTTACTAATCAGCGAAATCCTTTTACTCCTTCTGGTATCTTCCATACAAACAATCCTTAAGACACGTGTTCAACAATATTTTCCGATAACTTTTGAACGCTTCAAACTACGAATTTCAAATTTTGTACTCATAATTTGTAAATGGTTCCAAGGAAAACCATTTATATGTAAGAAATCGAGTGAGTCCTTTCTGCACCTCTCATGTAAAAGTCCTTCAAAAAGGAACATTTTTTTCGGTGACTCACCCAGTTCAAGATATGAAATTAAACACTGCCGATATTGTCTTTTAGTTTCAAGTAGCAACCGAATGGGGGTCTTTAATAAAGGACATACAACATGCACACATGTAATTTTTATTTATCCCCAACTACAATATAAATCGGAGTTCAGTATTCATCTACATTATCATACGATTGGCTTGCAGCCGATCGTGACTGCAGTATGTTTTAATATCAATTCAATAAATTAAAGGCAACTTCATGTATCAGGGTATCTACGAGTATTATTCCCAGTCAAAATTAGAGCACCTTTTTCTAACTAACTGTCGAAATAATAATATCGTGGCCTAGATACCTACTCATTAGTCCCTAACATCTTCTTCTAGAAGATTAATGGTAGTCGAAGGTCTGAAGCGGGAGCTCGCACAAACTTCACTTAGTGACCTCTATAGAACCTAAACTCACTAGAAATCAAAGCTCGAAGCATATCTACCGTCAATTTCTATCTTAAATAGGTATCTCGGTACTGTTAAGCATATTTCTGTAAAGTCACCTGTACAAATTACAGTTTTAAAAAAATATACCGTGATACCTGCAAGTGTGGTGATTGTGACATAAGTAAACATACATCATCATACATAACATGTTCTAATTAACTCCGTCTCATAATGGAGCCTCATAAAATTCCGATATACACAAAATAAAACATTAAAGAAAACACTACATTCACCAATAAGAACAAATACACACTTGCTAACATAAATTTTTGTAAAAACGACCTTAATAATGACTCGCAAGTCACCAGGGAAAGCTCGAAAGAAAAAAAAATTTAACCTACTCGGTATTCATTTATAAGACATCATCACGAAATCATTAAAAAAAATGTCTTTGGCTTTTACAACATATCTACATAATATACTCGGACATTCATATGTATTTAAGTCATGTATGTGTTATGCCTAAAATAATTTTGCATAAGTGATGAGGTCACAGCGAAGATGTGAAGCATAATGAGAAAAAAAGAAGATTTTCAACTGTCGGTCGATCAAACAGCCCGCGGCCTATACGATCAGGAGGAGGTCATAGTGAAGATCTCAAACATAATGAGATGAAATTACTTCATCCAAATAGTCACTGAGTGGATCATTTAAATTCGCTCAGCTGGTGACAACATCGATGACAACATGGAATCAATTTTATCGAAAGATTCAAAAAAATTGCAAGATCGAGAGCACGATCAAGGCCACCCGGAATACTCTGGTATAACGCCGATCATTATTTACGAGAACCTCTAAAAACTTTATTGGACTTACTTTCGGAGTTTGCCCGATTAAAATCTAAGCTAGATTGGAAGGTTCACACTTTCTCTTCAGCCGGAGGTTAATGCACTGCCTACCTAATTTCGGTAGAATGCAAATGCCTCAGAATCGCATATCGAGTGCATAGTACTCGCCGTCTGACTGTGTCTAAATCCCACCCAATATCCACTCGACTCGTACAAAGAAATATTGTGGGTTCCCTTCAGGCACTTTACTATGCCCGCTGCTGTTCTTTTTCCTTATACGCGAAAGAAATTCATCGCGCAATTCACCAAATCGCAAAGCATCCGTTGATCGTGTTGTTATTGTAGGTCTTGGTCTCGTTGTCGTTTGGCACACATTTCCCTGGCCGCTAAATCTTCCGGCAATCTTTTCGAAACATCGGAAACGACCTCAGGCTCAGATTTATTTTCGCGAAATGGAAAATGTAGGTATATGTATATATGGGGAAATTGGGTGCATCTAGAAGATAAATTTTCTCCAAACTTAGTTAGTAGTACGACACCGGTTGTTTAGTTGGTCGTCTATGTACAAAAGTACACGCCGGTCGTCGTAACGAACATCGAAAAATCTTCACAATTTTCATTCGAGAAAGAGATGTAGAAACGTGTATCGTTGCACAGTAGGTTTACATTTTACAACAAGTACCGAGATGTGATACGCGAAACAAAACGACAATTCGTAGAATCCATGCATATTTTATAGTTATACGAAATCCATTGGAAATGAATCTAAATAGCAATAACGAGAGGAAGATGCAAAAATCTTTAGATCGGAAAGTGGAATATTGGGCCGGAACTTAATTCATACATTTTCCAACCGCAGTGCATAGTACAATTGATACTGTATCGATGTACTAGACCTGAAACTTTTTAATTTCAAAAGGTAGGCCTCGTCACTTTTTCCTGTATCTGCTCGTGTATTACGTAGCTCTGTTCAGTGGTATTTTATCTTTGCTGTGATTCGAAATGAAATTGTCGTAGCAATCAATGAGGACGATCTAGTTCGACAATAAGTATGACTTCAAGCACTAATTTCATTATCAGATAGTTGAACAAACTCAGGTTTGTAATATGAGCAACGATGTACCTAGTCGAATCTATCTGGTTAGTAAAACACAGATTTCGCTGTTTTAATACTTGCACAAATCGCAGCCAAGAATGAACTATTTATCCAAGACTCTTCTTATTAAAAGTTCCAGGTAACTTCTTGTAATACTTCAAATATTAATAGCCAACTCGATCTTTCTTTTAACTTAAAACGAACTCCTGTATGGTAAAATTTTGACTTCCTAGCTCAATGCTTTCTCCGAGAAATGAATGCACATATTTTTCAAGGAACTTTGTATGGTAGCTTACACGAAGGGCTCACTCGGTTTTCTTCTTAACTATTCATTCGGTTATTTTGTTTTTTTTTAAGTCGAAATAACCTCTCCAAGGACCCCCTTCACAACAGATGGCATTGAGGCAAGATAGGAATAAAAGCTCAGAGGGTAATTGGTCTGTTTTACGACATTGTCTTTATGGTTTGACCCTTAGGTTAGGTAATATTGTTTATACTCCTACATCATAAAACAGAAAGAGATAGTATGTAGTAATTATGGTCATTAGATACACAACACTCTCTACCTAGGGTTTGGCAGATACGTTTAATTCGGTTGTTTCTGTACTAGAAATTGTAATTTAACCTCACAAAAATCGCCTGTTTATGTACTAGTTCGCCTGTTTATGTACTAGTTCGCCTGTTTATGTACTAGTTCGCCTGTTTTTGTACTACTGAACATTGCTATCAAATTGCGTTTTTGAAGTGTGTTAGTGCGAATATGTGAAGAGTCCCTTCCACAATTCTGGTATGTACTTCTTTTTCTTTAGTATGGAAGTGTGTGTGCGCGAAATTGTAGTTTTCAATGGAAAATTTCCGCATTTCTTTCATTTCTTTTATGGAAATTTACAATTTTGAAGCGAAAAGTCAATCATTTCGAATGTTTATAAAGCGAAATCCCATAAACATGAAAAAAATCTAAATTTACTGGTTTTTCACCTTGGTACGCATCTCCCAAACCCCACTTAGAGACAGCCTCTAAGAGGAAAGTGCGTATACAGTAACCCTTGAAGTAATAACATGTGTCTATTAAAATCAAAGTGCATATACAACATTTTTTTTTTTTTAAATTTTCAGATTTTGGTATCAATCAAAAGAAATATATGTCCTCTATTTTCTAAGCATATTAATGCTTCCAAACGACTTTTAATTCCATCAAAAATCTCTTCTTATGGAAGTTTTCTTCAAATCTCGTCAATTCTACAAAAAAATCGATATTGCTCGAATAATAAAGCCCACCACGATCTATTTGAAGTAAAAAAAATGGCCGCATTGAATCGAAAAGTTTAATTATCGTCCGCCGCTTTGATAAGATGACATCTTGTCTTTATCAATTTTCCGTCGTGTAAAGTGAAATGGAGCGTTTTTTAGAGTATTCACTTCAATTCTGGTAAGTTTGGTAGTCCCCTAGACACGGTTGCCAGATTAGCCGATATATCACCAATTGGGCTATCGTTTGTAGCAATATACGAAATTTTATTTGGGTGAGTCGCTAGCTGCCTCGGGCTATTTTTTTGGTCGCTTGATTTCATAACTGAAAAAATATATCCGCGCCCGAGTCTAAAGCGAACTCTTACCAATTTGAATTTTCCCCAACAAAATTAAACATTGATTTTAGCATACATACGTGGAAGAAACGCTATTCTTGCAAAATCTTAAGCGTCTTAAAGAGATAAAGCCAATTTTATGTTTACTCTACATTGAGCCCTTATTAAAAGATTTTCAAGGAAACAATTCAACTTTTTACCAACAACATTCAAAAAATTAAAATCTTAAATTTGATGGTGAAGCAATTATTTAAATTAAAACTATTTAGAATATTTCCGACGATTAATACTTGGGATACATAAACAAATGTTTGCAAAATAATAATATTTTGTAAGCATTTGTTTATTTGTAAGTGTAATGCTCAATATTTAGCGCTATACATAAAACAGAATAGTTAAACTGCAACTTTTCTCTACTCGAAATCAAAAACATAATAATAGTTGTTCCTTGTTTTGGAGCGTAATTTATTTTTTTCTTATTAATTTTTTAAAAAAAATATACATCTTTTGAACTAGCAATTTTTCGTAATGCCACGACAGGACACTCATTGACCAACACCACCTGATTCTAGACAATATCCATATTCATTAGTTCCAGGTGCCTTAGATAAATAAACATTAAACATAAATCGTTTTCTTTATTTTGGAAAATATGCGAGCAAAACACGTAAGATGTACACTCAGGATATACCAGATGGCGCTGAAGCTAGCAATATCTTCTATCGCGACATTTGCAGATCTATCTTCTGGACATATTTATATCAAATTGTCTGACAGATATCTGCGAGATTCTTGCAGGTTTGATCAACAGGGAGAGCATGTGGTAAGCCTTTACTTTTATTAGGAGCAGAGCAGCTACACCTGTTGTATGCTCGGGCTAGAACCATTCGCAGCAAAATCCTCGACAGGAGAAAGCGCTACTCGACAAGTTGTTCAGAGTGTGTCGAAGTGAATTGAAAATATATTTATTTTAATATTATTACGTGGGACTAGACAATACAAAAGAAGGCGGGTTTTTTCAATTTTCATCAGGAGATATCAGAAATTCGGCAATTCACAATACGAATGATATCTTGGAGGTCATCGTTCTATCTAAAAGTCTATTAAATAATTTTAAATCCATAAAGCACGATCAGCTTTCATTCAACATTTTGTACACTTGCCTACCTTTCGTCCGTTGTTTCAATCAAAATATAGTGCGAAGAAAGCTTATTACGCACAGCAAACTCTTTTCAAAGTCCATAGCCAAAAAAAGAAAATTAATTGCTAATAAAAAAAATCACCCAAGTTCAACGTCCTCGAAATAATTATGTACAATAAATGTGTCGTCAGATAAACGAATGAATGATATGCAAGAGATTACGAAATTACAAAAAAAAAAGAACATAAAATTAAAAACCAAAAATGGGAGTAACTACCACACCACCAAAAATACAACAATACGCGACGCATCAGAAACCAAGATACACCTCGAATGATTTGTTAAGTGGTAGACCCAAATCTTCAACTAAATCCCAAACTGTTGTAGAACGAGTATCTGTCCGTTCGTATCTGATGTCACTTTCTATTCTCGCCTCGCAACTCGCACGAACCACGAAATACAAAAGACAACCTTTGAAAGAACTCTATGCCCTCGAGCGCCTTCTGCGACCTTCTTTCCACAGTTACGTCGTCGTCAAGCTTCGGCGCTTAACGAGGTTAATCCAGAAACATACTAAACTATATTTAATGGAGGTGAGGAACCTTTTTAGGCGGTTTTGACTTTTAGGTGTTTGTAGGTTGTTCCTCGGCTTTTTCTCTCTCCTCATCAGTCGGATTCTTCTTTTTTACTCTTGACCAAATGAAAATTCTGCCAGTCACTTTTGATTTGACCACACCATTGCACAATTTTTACGTCGATTTACTTACGAGGCTACTGCGAGTAAATCGATTGTCCGATACCACGCAGCAGTGCGTCTTTATTTGCTTTGTCACGCCAGTTTTTATTCAGCTTCATAGTCAGCAATTTTTCAATTTTTTTTCCCTCCGGTGAGTACAAAGAAAATTTCAAAACGGTACGCAGTACGCACAGCTATAAAGCTGAGCGATATTTAACTACTTTTTTTACTTTTGTACAGAGGTACTAAAGTGGTTGCGGCTTCCAAAGTACATCGGCTTTTTAATGCAAAGAAAAAGTTATTTAATTAAAAGAAATTTTTTTGGATAAAAATTGTACCAAAAACGTAATGACTACAATTTCTTTTACTGTGTTGTATATAAAATTATTAAAGTTTTTCTACATTCATTTGCAGGCCCACAACAGAAAATTAAACTTACTTTTTTGAAATGTCGTTATTTTCGTTTTTACCCATTTTTCTTGTAAATCGAAAGGCAACGGTGATTTAAGTGGACCTACTTTAATTTTTATAGGGATACCATAACCGAACTCTTTTACATTGTTCAGTACTCTTTTTAACCGCTTTAGCTGGCCTGGATTAACAATAATTATAATTTCATTTTTTGATTCCTGCTCATGCAGGTCCGTTTTCCATTACTGAAAATCGAAAATTCATACAAAATAAATTAAAAATTTTGACAGAACAGTCAGCTGCTAAATTGTTAAATGTCAAACAAATCTGTTCAGGACGATGTTTTGAGATTTTGAAATCTAATTGTCGAAATTTGGCGTTGTAATTCAGCTATTGGGGCACAAACTCGATACCATTCTGTTAGTTAAGCCGGTCTGTTGGTTCTGATTTATCAGAAATGGCATAGTCGCGGTTTGTTAACTTTTAGTTGCGTTCTTGCGATCCCGATTTTGTGGTCGCAAATCTACTTAACAGGGTTCATAATCTCAAAAGTATCTTCAGAAGAATTGGGTTGTCTATTTGTTTTCGGCTTTGATCGACCGGGCTACATTTCTTTCGTCAAAATAGAAACACATAACAAGTTATTGACCCTATAATTTTATCTGTTTATTATCTATGAAAAAATAATACTTCTGTTAATTTTACAAACGATTAAAAAAACTTTATGAATTAAAATAAGCTTTCTCAATTGTCAAAATGAGGTGCAGATCGTCAAAACTACTATCAATTCGTTGGTCTACTGACTCGATCGTTAATTCTTAGTTCCTGACGATTAAAGCAATCCGGGGGAGCAGTCTTCTGTCTTCCCGCCTTTCCCTGTTAAACTTCAAGCCGTAACTTTGGGCAATAAAAACACTGTTCCACTTGTACCATTACTTTCCAAAAAAAAATCTATGATATCTCGTAAATGATAGATTGCCATTTTTCGCATAAAAAGAGCCAAAACAGAATCATCCAACAGTTTGCCAGTAGAAAACAACATTTTGCTAATTTCGACCTCGGTATGTGGAATCGACGGCGTATAGCATAAAGGTGTATGGGGAAATGCCAAAAAAACCTGAAAATTGTGTGAACTCTCAACACTCCATGCTAATCCTCAATTCGATATAACGATTTTTTTTTTTTCGTAATCCGAGATCAACGATCGCAAGCAAAAGTCATAAAATCGCTTACGCTAATTGCACGCGAACGGCCGAGCTGGTGGTGCTGCTGTTGATCACTGATCGTGGCCAATCTAACTAACCTCCCCCACTCCACCCCCTCAAGAAAAATAAAAAAATTATGATTGACCAGCCTCGAAGAAGAAACGTAGTTGTATTCACTATGGCAGTAAGTTAGTAGTGTCATCACGATACAAATTGGATTTCGCAGCTGACCACATTATATGGTACCTTTTTACACACATGCTCTAGCCGCACGATCGCAACGCGCTGCGGCTCGGCCAAAACAGAAAAAAAAATTCAGTTGTATTTTTTTTTTTAATTTTATTTTTGGACTTTTGGCGAACCACAGCCCAAAAGTTGAACGAACTCTTTAGGCTTGTCCAGACTTTCTCTCAGCTGAATGAAACGAGGTCCTCCATACAAAGGTAGCGCGAGTGTCACATAACAATAATGTAACATAATGCAAATATAAACACAGTCACGAAGAGAGATCAACGATCGCGACAATAACCAATTCCAACATGGAGGAGGCAACACTGCTCCAGTGCCCGTGTCCACTTAAATACTCGACCAAGAAAAAAAAATAAATCATAAAAGCAACGTCTTTGGAGTCTTTCGAATATGAAGATAAAAAGTTTCGGACTACGATCATATGGAAATTCAAATTAGGCACTTATTAAAGTATGGGAATACTCTTAATCTTGATGCCTAAAGTGAGCTTGGATGGGGCTGTGCTATGATAAAATTGGGAAAAGACGCGCATTACTGTGCCAAAGATGGGCCAGAGTCTGATGAAATGACCTGAGCCGATTGGCTAGTTTGGATGGGTACTTACTAGGCAGAGCCGCCACTTTTACACAATCGTATCATTCGATGGTCTAAGAATCAAGTTAATTGTAAATTGTGTTGAACCAGCATTGTGCTCATTTTAATAAAACAATTAAATTACTTATTGTATTAAGAAACATAAAATAAAATTATACCATGTAAATTAAAATTGGAACCATATTATAGTGTATACTACTCGTATTTATATTATCTGCTTGTTATGAATTAATATCAAATAAAATGTAAAAAAAGGATTTTAAGCAACAATATAAAAAACGAAATTAAAAGTATTAAAAAAAAAAATTAATTTTTGGCTTTCAAATTTTCGACTTGGCAAATTAACGGTAACCGGTATTCTACTTTGCCGAAGGTTTTCACCTATTTGTAGATAAAGAATGGAGAGATAGAAGGGAAAATGTACCAAAATTCTGAGCGCAAGTTTTCATTTTTTCAATCAATGTTCTATTGGTAGAAAGTTGGAATGAGACAGAACTAAACTGTTTTTGGTCAGTATCTAAGACATAGTTAACGTTTATGGTAAATGTATCACATTTGACTCTTTTTACTTTTTCGAAATCCATTACCCTTAAAACGTATTAAAATTTCAGTTCGGGAAAATTGTTTGAAATTTCAAGTCGATCGAAAGACCTTATCATTAAAAAAAATAGTGGAGGAAAAATGAGCCACTATTTTGATGAGTTACCATATAATCATTCTCAATAGTATATTTGAATTTTTTTGCTTATTAATGCTCAATCTCTATTTTTCTCCTAAACAGAATCACATTAAACTCTCGAATTGTTACGTATTTGGAGCAAGCAGTTTCATAAGGACTTTTGTACGGTACACTCATAGAAAAATCCTTAGTAACATTGACTAAAAGTATTTGTTGAATTTCAACAGTGCACCTTTGTCATATTGATAATAATATGTCAGCAAAACAAATAAAAATTATTCAGTTTCGTAAATTTTTGTCAAATTGATAAGAATTCGGCAAAATTCCAGTTCGGTTTTTTAACAAAACATGTATTATCGAAATGACAAATGACGCTCTTTCATATTGAAAAATATTTTTATCAAATAAACAATTTTTTTATTTTATTGAAAGAAGTATTAAATGTTGTCTTTGAAACAGGTTTTGATAAAAGTTTTGTCAGAGTGACCAAAAGTCAACTACAAGATTTTGTTATATATACAAAACGATTTATTAAATTGACAAAAATGTTTGTCAGAAATTCTGCGGTGCGCAGAGTTCTAGTTCGATTACAAAAACTACCAATTTTTTATTGTAAAATTTTTCTCAATTCAACAACTTCTTTTGTCATCTAGACAGTGAGTTTTTATCAAATAATAATGAAATTTGCCAATTCGATAAAGTATTTTGTTGGACGTGTATTGACCGTAGTTTTGTCGAATTGAACTGAATTTTTGTCAATGCTACCAGGCTTTTTCTCTGAGTGAGATTGTTAAAAATTAATAGTATATTCTGTAAGGGTATATTATGCGAGTTTACTCTGAAGCAATTTATAATTAAATTTATTTTTGAATTTCTTACATTATAAAAGTACAATTATATTATAAAAGTACAATTATATTATAAAAGTACAATTATATTATAAAAGTACAGTGGCCCCTATATGGTCAACACCAAACCGGCGCCATATAATTTCAGAAATTATTCTGATATTAAATGCCAAATCGCCGACAAATATTGGACGCAAAACACAGGATACATTTCAAATCATTTCAAATACATCGTTTATTTAAAAATGTAAATGTTTTTGTAAAATTTTACTCCTAAAAATTATTAAATGGTTGGATAACTTTTTAATCGAAATTTATCCTCACAAAATGGCAACATTGTCAATGTCACCTTAAAACGACTGACTATGATCCAGGCGCAACGTGTTTCTGCTAGGTTTGAAGCATTAGAGTATTGTGTGACAAATTTTTCTCTAGTCCATAAGTTAATTTTCGTGGTATATCACTAACTTTTCGGCACTCCGCTGAGGAGCTTGATTCATTGCTTAAACAACAAATTTGGTTAAATTGAAAGTACTTCACTACTTTAAAAACTATATGATATTTAGATCAAAATAATTTAAGTCTTTAGCAATTTTGTATAACATAAATTCTGCTTGTTGTGGCAATTGCTCTTAGCTGATTTATTTATTTATATAAACCGATGAATTTATTTGTTGAAGTGCATCACAACACTACGAAACAGAGAGATCTAGAAAAATGTTGGGGATATCACACGATGATTTCTTTGATGTTCCTATCTTGTTTTATTAATACGCCGAAATTTTAGGAGGTTTGAACTTTCATAGTGAACCTTTAAACTTTTTTTCCAATTTAAATTATCCAAATTTTTACTGTAATTCGATAAACTGAAAACTTCCCGATGAATATTAAAGCCTTGTTCGTGGACTCCAGATTGATAACAAAATGGCTCCCAAGACTTTGCGAGACCATTATAGTATAATGCATGGCATAAATTTCGCAAAAACCCGCAATTTTTCTAGTTGGTTATTAGAATGATAAAGTTAAACTCATTCATTTAAAGTATTATATTTACAATAATTAAACGAATATAAGTATTGCTATTAAAATTTGCATTGGACACCATGGCCATATGATATTCGATATTGTTCTCATGGTGTCGCATTTCCAAGTCGCATGATATTTACTATACTGTCGATTGCATTGTTACGTGACACCTTGGTGCTTGGAACTTAATTAAGTGGTGTTATCCCGTAAACAAGTCAATACATGGCCTTTTCTTCGACATTTAAAAATTGTTATAATTAATATGATTGTTTTTATTTAATTTGTTTAAAATTTGATATAAAACATACTGCAGTCAGGATCGGCTGCAAGCCAATCGTATAATGTTGTTGTTGTTTGAAGTGGGGGAAGATACGCAACAAAGCCGCGCATCTTGAGCACTCAGACAATTATTGCCCATTGCACTCGAGTCCCCCAGTCTCTACCCGAACTTCTTCGTCCTCCTCACGAATTTCAAGAGCTCAGGTAGGGATCGAGAACGGAGTTCGTCCATCCTCATAACATCGACGCCGTATACGTGCACTCTCGCAAAAGAGTAAGCTGGACACTCAAGAAGGAAATGTTCCGTTGTGTCGTCGCTCTCGTCGCAAGCAGTGCACATGGGGTCGTCAATGATTCTCAATCTGACCATGTGTAGGCCACACCGTATAATACTCTAGATGAATACTGAACTCCGATTTATATTGTAGTGGGGGATAAAGTAGAATTACGTGTGTGCATGTTGTATGTCCTTTATTAGGACTGCCATTAGATTGCTACTCAAAACTAAAAGACAATATTCAGTGTTTAATTTCATATCTTGAACTGGGTAAGTCATCGAAATTTCCATTTTGAAAGACTTTCACATGGGAGGTGCAGGAAGGACTCACTCGATTTCTTACATATTTATCCTTTTCCTTGGAACTATTCAAAAATTAATGTGTACAAAATATCAAATTCGTAGCTTGACGCGTTCAAAAGTTATCGGAAAATATTGTTGAACACATGTCTTAAGGATTTTTTGTGTGGAAAGTACCAGAAGGTGTAAAAGGATTTCGCTGACTAGTAAACTCGAACTTTGCTTTCACTGAAAACTAATTTGTACAAAATTCCGAATGCGTAGCTAAACGATTACTTGAGTTATAGTGAGTTCCGCAAATTAAGTGAAGACATTTTGACAGGATATTTGTATGGCAGCTATACGAAGGGATAATAGGATGTTTTTCATAATCATACATTTAGCTCCATTGAAAAACCAACGCATACAAGATTTCAAAGTCATAGCTTTATGCGTTCCGAAGTTATATATCAATATTCTTAAACACGTGTTTTAAGGACATTTTATATGGCAGGTACCAGAAGGAGTAAAAGGATTTAGCTGACTAGTAAACTCGAACTTCATTTCGACTTAAAACTAATTTGTACAAAATTCCGAATTCGTAGCAAAAAGATTACTTAAGTTATAGTGAGTTTCATAAATTAAGTGAAGCCATTTTAACAGGATATTTGTATGGCAGCTCTACTCGAAGGACTAATAGGATTATTTTCATAAACATACATTTAGCTCCAACTATGGACAAACCAACGCATACAAAATTTCAAAGTCGTAGCTTTAGGCGTTCCGAAGTTATTGGTCAATATTCTTGAACACCTGATTTAAGGACATTTTGTATGGCAGCTACCCGAAGGAGTAGGACGATTTTGCCCGTTAACGAACTTAGCCTTACAAATTCAACTAAACACCCAGATTCAAAATTTCAAGATCCTAGGTTAAGGCGTTCTTGAGTTATCGTGCTAACGGACAGACAGACGGACGGACGGACGTAAAGCGGATTTGGAGATCCTAGGTTAAGGCGTTCTTGAGTTATCGTGCTAACGGACAGACAGACGGACGGACGGACGGACGTCAAGCGGATTTGGAGTTTTTGGGCACAAATAAACAAAAAATAATATATTCAATTTTTTAGTCCGAGGCTCGGTTCTATGCGTTACAAACTTCTGGGCTGGATTAAACTTATAATACACTATATGATTTCATCTAGAGTATGAAAACACGAGGAGGAGATTATTTTGAACCAGTGACTTGATCCATGTTTTGAAGTTTAATACAAAAAAAATATATTCTAACTGGTGGCAGATTTTATTCTTCTATTTTTTTATTTTATTTCATAAGTATTTTTTTCCAAAATAATCTTTTAAGACTTTATTTGCAAATATTACAACATCTTTTTGAAACAACAATTCTTTGAAGTTAAAGGTTGATAAGTATTATAAGAACACAACAATGGATTTTTTTTGGTGATCTAAATAAGAGTATACTAAAGGGCTTATTAACTCTCGTAGGATTAATGTCTCATTAAAACCATAAGTCTTATTACAAGAAGTGTGTTATAAGAGGGTTTTGTATTCTTTAAGAGATATGCTCTACATACTTCTTAACCACAGAAACCACATAAAAATTGGGTGGTAGCTTTATAGACTGTTGTACATGAAGGAAATTACTTCTTATTATTATCCCCTGATAGGAGTGCTCATCAGAATCCGGCTGACTGTGAGAAAATATTTTCTTGTGTTAAAAATTCGGTTGAGATGTAATCCACTGTAGCAGAATAGATGATGTAGAATAAAAATCTTACGAGTATGTAAACTAATACCGGCATAATTAGGTAAGGATAGGGAAAATCCATAAATTTCACCAAGTCTAAACCAACCAAAAGACATCGATGAGAGCTTAAGCCTAACGCTTAATGTTGCTTCGACTAGCCATTTTCCTTGAAGCTAGTAAAGCCTTCCAAGAAGAGGGTAACTGTGGGATTTCATCCCATAAATAAACAAGCAACATTACTTAGAAACTATAACTTCCAGATACGGAATCATCATAAAAACCCATCTATAATTCTGTCTATCCACACTTTGTTCAACAAGATAATCCTCAAATGATTGCTCTAGCTTCTAGGCAAATAACCTTAATACATAATGGCCCATATTCCATGAACCATGAACTAAATACGGCAATAGGTCAAGCACGTCGTCACGCAACTTTAAGTTTGATTTTTTATTTTGTTCGGTCTCTTTTGTCTCCATTCTTAGAGCTCAATAATAATTCTACCGTAAGAAAGATCTATCTTCGATCTACCTGTGGAAACATCCTCGATTCCTCAATAGTCACCTTATAATGCATTAACTTCTTTTTTTTTCATCTCACGCTGTGCCTATCTCTTTTTCTCGTTCGATCTATGGCCGAAGAAAGATCGACGCAGACATAGTTTACTTAATGGAAAAAACCGTTACTGTCAAAAATTAAATAAAAAAAATTGATTGGCCAAAAAAAAACGGCAATCATTTACATTTGCTCAAGTGAAATAGAAAAAAAACCAACTAACTTCAAGCCGACGAACTATATAGACAGAGACACAGGCATACATCTTTTTTTTTATTTTAAAAAAAAAAAGCTTAAATGCCGTGGGCTGATCCCGCGTACAGTCGTCGATCGCCTTACAAAAATCTTCCTCTGGCATTTATTATTAGGAAATCCAATTAAAAAAAATCACAAAATGAAGATTAGTACCTACACGAAGGTATAGAAGAAAAAATGGTTAAGTTTCTGCCTATTCTTCGCACGATCATGATCGATCGTTACTACACACGCACACCTCTACTAAATAAAATTGATATAACCTTAAAACACCTTAAGACTCAGGCCTATCTTCATAATCCTAAAGTCCACTCATACTATCCAAAAAGTCACGCAATAAAACTCATTTTATATTGTCTTCATTTCGAATACTCGAAGCATATTTTCACTGACCTATAATTTGGGTACTTGGGATGTGAAGATCCGAAATTATTCTAAGATCTATCGAAGATCGAAACACGAATTATGTAGAACTGGAATGGCTTCTACTTACGTCTGGTCCCTACCAGTCGGGATATAAATTTTACTGTCACTTATGTTGGGTCTAGCCATTCAATGGCACCTACCTATATATAAATAAAAGACGTTCCAATTCGTCATCTCTTCATGGGTCTTCATGGCCGACTTGTTGCGCTTCAGATTGATCTAGTGAGAGTTCATTGAGTGATTCCAAATAAAAAAAATTCTCGGAGTTATTGAACTTTTTCTGTTCCATTCGAAGAATTCTAGTTCAGAAATGACGCCGAAAACTTTCACCGAGTGCGCTTTATTCATACACAAAGTTAGAATGTATATTTTGAAATCCGGTTACTTTAATAATAAAAAAAACATATTTTGATCGTGCAATGGGTCTAACAAGTACCTATAAGAAGTTTGGGATTGAAGTAATGTTGCCCAAGGACATGACACAATTACGAAAATACATTGTTGGATTTTAGCATTTATTATAAAAAAAGTAAGATTCATACATAGTAAATGTAAGAAAAGGAGGAACGATTCTAGTTCAAACGCAAGTTCTTTTCGTAGCATTTAAAATTGAGTAGGTAGGCACAGAAAAAAATCTGGCAACATTCTAGCCGCAGCTTTATTCTTTTTGAGGTCCAAAGTCTAGTTCACTTAGCTCAAGAAATCTACTTAAGCCTCAATTGGGCCTATTGAGACTTAAGTAGTCCTACTTTTGTAATATACTTCCCAAGTTTAGCATATGGAATACAATTTTTCAAATAAAATTCTAACTATTTCATTTAACTCACACTGGCACATCTGATCGCATAAATTTTACCCTTCAGTTCCCAAAATATTTTAGAATTGTTGAAAAGAACATTAGAAACAATTTTTGAGCGATCTATATATTCCCATCTTTCGGTCAAACTCCATCATACCTGAAGTATACCAATTTAAAAAAATGGTTCACTTACTTTATCGAGAGACAACGTCGCAATAGGCCCAATTGAGGCTTAAGTGATAGAGGAAACCAAACCAACCTTAATCCAAAAATGTTGGCGTGATATTAACTGGCGCCCAACGTGGGTACGAATACACACGAATTGTGTGTTTCTGCCCGCGATTGTAACAGAAGGCGCACAATTTGATAATCAGAGGAATGCTTTGTTCCCCAAATCAGAGGAAAATGCTTTGTTCCCGAAAATGTATTTGATTTTTAATTGTACAATATATTAACTGGCAACCAACGTGGAGTTGTACGTATTGCATTTTGACAAAATATTAACTGGTGGCGGGTTGTTGTTATTGAATTTTGTACCAGTATTAACTGGCGCCCAACGTGGGGCGAACGTAGGATTGTTGTTATTGAATTTTGTACCAGTATTAACTGGCGCCCAACGTGGGGCGAACGTAGGATTGTTGTTATTGAATTTTGTACCAGTATTAACTGGCGCCCAACGTGGGGTCGTAAGTAATTAATTTAATTTTATTTATTTTTTATTTTAATTTTGAAAGGAAGTGGTTATTGAAGCGAAAGTAGAAAGTGTAGGCTGAATTTTGCCAGGATATTGAATAGTATCCAACGTGGAGTCATATTTATTTAATTTTTGGAGGGTATTAATAGGCGCCCAATATGGGGTCGTTGTTATTGAATTTTGGTAGTGTGTGAGCAGGCGCCTAACATAAGTAAGAACCTACAATTTTCATTTTGATATGATATTGATTAAAAGTTCGAAAGTTCGAAATTTGTTTATACATCTTGCATAACGGGCAAGTTTTTGAATGGCAGCAAAACGTTTTTATTTTTCTATCACATCTTATACCTACGATTAAGCGTATTAGCTAAAAAGGGACTATTCTTTTCGACTATTACATTTTTTAACATAATATTCCACATAAGATCCAGCTTTCTTGAATTTCTTGTAATCATTGAAATGTTAGGGAAAATATTTATTTAAAAAAAAATAAAAAAAAATGTTTGTTCTTTTTAATTTCAAAATAGACTATATTTTCTTTCATAGGAAAAATTTAAAAATTATTTTTCTGAAAATCTGTTAGGATATCACGCAAAAACGGTTGAACAGAATTTGATGAATTTCTGTATTTGAGTAAAGGGCGATATATGCGGTAACGTAGGCTATTCCCTTTTTTTAAAGTTCTGTCCGGGTTAGGGTTTTTACGTAGAGAAAAATTATATTTTCATATAAGTATCTTTAAAACCTTTCGACCCTCTTATGTATTTTTTTCCATAAAGCGCGGTATACTAGAGCCAAAGAATTTGTTATAAATTTTAGATATGTAAACCAAAAACCAGTTCCATTTTAATATCGGTACGGACATCGGTAATTGAGTAAAAATGCAAACATTGTCATACAAAAACAATAAAATTAGTCTTTAAGCCATACACAGAAATTGAATTAAATTAAATGTATCGGTACGTTTAGAAAATTTATTTTCATTCAAACCCAAAAATCTTTTACCAAAACAATCGATGACTTGTATTATCCCCCCCGCCCCCCCCCCCCATCACTTGTAAAAAAAACACTTTGCTTTTATTCAGAAATAAAAATGTCATCCGATAAATTCCAAAAAATAATCAAATAATTCCATAAAATTTGACGATCGTATTGTTGTGAACTAGGGGTTCTCTGTGATGTCAAGTAAAAACACAATTCGATTAAAATTAAGAAAAGCACAAATTTCTTTATTAAATCGCGTTCAATAATCACACTATTAGCAACTCTTCATGATTTTATTTACTACACAATCGCTGTTATCAATGAAAATCACTTTACAAATACACTTTCAATTTGTACTGACCGCAATCTCGCTGTCGCAGTAGAAAAACTGATCCCATGTACAAGCTGTGCTGTGCCTACAAGCAGCATGTGCTGAGAAGAGAGATTTCTAGCATATTCGGTCGTGTGTGTGGAATATTCGAGAAGTGTGTAGAAGTATGTAGTGGTTTCTACGATATTATAATTTGGATATTGGCAGGTTTTCTATAGACACTTCAATGTCATAGATAAGTCCGTGGGTAGGACCGACAGGGTACGCCTGTAATTCACCTGCTGCAGGCAACACGAACATCAAAAAACTGGAAGAATGGCCAAATCTTCAGTTATGCATGTATTTATTTTTTTTTTGGGACGCATTTTCGATCCGCATTTATGTTAACAATGAGTATCAAAAGTATTTTCAAAGGCTTCTATTGAATGTTTGTTGTAATGAGACCAGGACGATGCTTATACTGTGCGCTTCATACCAATTTTTGTGTATTCAAAACTTTATTAAAAATCTCGGACAAACATTCAGACAATCCGAAAAACGTCTCCAGAAAATCACTGCCAGGAAAAAGTCAGTTGTTTTGCTCAAACACAGGATTGGGTTAATTAAATTTTCAAGCTTCTTGTACAGTACATAAAATATTTACATATATTGTAATCATACAAATATCTTTTATGGAAATTTATTAACAGCGTTGGTATTAAGAACAGATAACTTTCAAAACTTATCAAATCAATAAATTTCATCTAAAAACCTAAATTGCATCTCTCCAGCCCAACTAACTATTAAGAAATTTTAATTTATTTATTATTTGATCGTGTCATTTTCGTACATACCAAAGTTTTATGCGCCAATGAACTCTCTCAATATAATGTTTTCCCCATGGCTGAATAAATTAACAGCCGGCATACATAAACTAGAAAATTTGTGTACTATACTAAACTATACGTTATAAAGTTATAAACGTATGTATGGAAACTATACCAACATCGGTACCAACATGGTGTGCAACAAATCCGGTGTTCAGGTCAATGCTCTCAGCATGTTTCTCACTAGCAGCAACAGCAACAGCGATCTTATATTGCAGATATACATTCTTACGTAGTTATACAATGTACATAACTACACTTAATACAGCAACACACAATGGGCTCATCCATTCAGGCCCAAAGTCAAATCAACTACAGCTCGAAAAAATCGACCCGAAAAAACCCGATTGTATGATGTACACACACACACAGGTACGAGTAAATAGCAGAAGTATGTAGTCCTAATACATGATTTTGGTCTTATGAAAAGTTCGGAACTGCGACCTGTCTAATGTTACAAAATCTACCGAAAGTTAATTAATTTAATTTAGGGGGGCCTCGATAGCCTCGGGGTAAGCGCAACAGAGATCCAATCCACCCAGGTCATGGGCATCATCCAGCCATGGTTATGAAAGCTTCAAACACCAGCAGCAGTACCTCCAGTAGAACGGAAGATGCAGAGCCCATGAACCGAATATGTAAATTTATTAAAAAAAGATAATTTTTGTAATATTTTTAATGTTAGCAAGTATTTTCTCCAAGTGGTTTGACGATAGGCTAACATCGTATCCCCGAAAAAGTAATAGTTGTGCATGATGAGGAGCTCCAGATGGGATGCCTCAGGCCCGATCGGAGCAATCCTACGTTACCCATTAAAAAGACATAAAGTTCTTATACTACCGTTCCTTTCACTTCTGAACATATCAACAATAAGCACAACGGCTTGAAACCGGAAAAAAAAAACCCAAATCCCGAATTCCCCTAATTAAGTTAAAGGCTACCTACATAATAACGCGTATCCCAAATTCGTTAACCAGAAGCATCGCAAGCCCATAATTAAAAGCACGTCTTAATTGATGAACGTACACTCAGTAATAATTCATAAAAAATAATAATAACAATAAAGTAGTTAGCGATAATCTCTCATTATTCAGTCGTTGTGTATCCAAAGTCGAGCTCGAAGACGGAAACGCAGGCGCGCGCGTCAACAATAAAAAAGAACCCCAAAAGAAAAATTGCGTGCATGCGCCTAGTCGACCGCTTGTGCACGATCGCGTGCTATTACAACTTCCCGCCAAGGCGCTGTACGGGTACGACGTACGAGTGATCGACGCCATGCAGCCTCACCTTTCCAGCCTCAAGTCCCAAGTGTGGAGCAGCCGTCGAGCTTATAACTTATAAGCCCAGCTCCAAACCGCCGCGGTCCGTAAGTGCATAGCTAGCAAGCACTCATATGTTCAAACACATATATTTTCTACATACCTTCGCTTCGTCCACACGTTTATGTTTATGCTTCGACTTTATGTACATAAACAACAACGCGCCCCACGATCAATTGCCGATAAATAACTGTATGCATGCGGTCAATGAACTGAACAACATAGGCCCCACCAACTGACCTATATATCACGCGAAATGTGGAACACTAGGTGACAGCTGATCGAAAATGTCCGACCGAAAAGAAGAAGACGAAGAAAGAAAAAAGAAGCAAGCAACTGACGCGGCCAGAGTCAGGCTCCAATAGAAGACTCGGTTGAAAAGCGGTTCGATGCAATGCGGTGTGGAGCCCGCGCGGTTGATGCTTTCGCGCCAAACAGCAAATACATCCGATCAGAACCGCAGTGAAAGTACAACCGTCAGTGACAGGCCGGCATAGCTCGAGCTGCACTTGAATTCGCTCCATCTTTGCGCTGAAGTTCAAGTTGATGGGGCGGAAGATCAAAAACGCATAAATATTCTTTTTTTCCGGTAATTAGCACAATTGAAGCCCTCGGTGTAACAAGGGGCCAACTCATTTTTTTTAAAAGGATGATAGGGCTTGACTTTTCTAACTCCCTATTGCATTCGGATGAAATTCAGCTGACTCCTTATGATTTAATAATATCCTTAATAATTATAAAAAAATCAATAAAATAATTTGGGGCCAGAAAAGTCAAGTTTTCTTATGCTGTTGGAAAAATGAGTTGAACCCTTGTTGATCCAAGGGCTTTAATAGTGTGATAAGTGCGTTCGATGTATACTTGGGGCTGCTCTCTTGCCAGTTGCGTAAATTTGGAGTCGTTTCGCATATCCTTTTATCTCATAGTGGGTTGACTCTATCAAGGCCGGTGGAGTGAAACTCCAACACGAAATCCCCGACTGTTGATTAATCGCTGTCCTTGAGGACATGAAAGTTGGAAAACCTTCACTGGATAGGCCAGTTTTTATAAGATTTGGTTGGACTAGGTCCGAAGGAGCTGTTTCGTCATCGGATGGCATAGACTCGTCAGAGGGTGTATCATGCCTACTATCCGAAACACCCTTACAGCTGGTGATATTGCTGAGGATTGTTCTTAGGTGATCTTGAAACCAATTTTTATTATCACGAATTATATACTAAGTAACCTTCTTGCCTTCGCATTCTAACACTTCAGGTATTTGAATTGAATTGAGAAACACCAATACGTAAAGGTTTGTATCGCTTATAGCTCCTCCTGGATGTATCCGTTTTTCAGCTCAAGATTCATTTAAAAAAAATCGAATAGGGATAATATTTTTTCCCCGAATTATAGTTCGTAAGCTTCGTCAATCGAGCTCGAAACATCAGACAAAATAAAAACCAAATAGTATCCCCACCAGGAAAACTTATGTTTCGAGATATAAATAAGAAAATATTAAGAATTAGTAGATCCTAATTTGAAGTATGAAAAACATGTATTTGTAGTTGACTTAACTTAATACAGAGGTAAGGTGACGGTGTACTAACTTTTGCTCAAATAAAAATGATGTACCTACTACTTCGCGATTATAAATTAGCCAAATAATGTGAAATGTGATATAATCAGCGATAGCCTCCAGGATTTACATCCAGTCACCTTGATTCCGCGCTCACCTATTGAAAAAAAAACTGCGCAAATATTTTAAATACTCAAATAAATTCATCCAAAACAGAGGCTCAGCGGCACTTTTAACATTTTACCGTAGTTTACATTATTGGAAATATATATGATTTGACAAATGATTATGATATTAAATTTCTTAGCAAAAGTGAGGAGTAAAATTCACTCCCCAATACCTTGACCAGTAGAATGGCTCTGGAGATATCACAATAAAAGAAGCTGTAATCGATCGCTGTATGAAGGAAGATGTAAAGGATCAGACCAAGGAAGCTACTAAGGACAAATCATAATAAAATTGTTTAATTGATTCGAAAATTTGTTAAATTTTACTGGAAAAGGCCAGATTGAAACCCCTATGGGGCTAGAGGTCTGAAGGAGCAGTTCACCATCGGGTTCATTTGAATTATTATTAAATTCCAACAACATTTTTAAAGTTCGTGACATTGCAGATGTTTATTTTACTATATGTGCGTTACTGAAATCAAATTCATATTCGAGAATTATAACTAAGTCTAATTTATCATAGTGGATTTTTGTTTTATTTTATGAATCAATCTGGCTCGAACTGGCCTTTCCCGTTAAGGTTTTTCAACTGTCCTGACTTCAATGGAAGACGCCAAGACTGCGATCAATCCGAAGGGGAGATTCGTGTGGTGGTCTTCAAACCAGTGGCGGCTCGTGCCTTTCTTAGCAAGTGAGGCTGAATTGGAATATTAAAACACGACTTTGTCGGACTAAAACTATATGAGTAAGGGCGTCGGTTTACTGCGGAAAGTCATTAAGTAACATTTTCAAAACAAAAAATCACTAGTAACTTAATGACTTTTTCCTCTGCAAAATGGTGAGGCTCAGCCTCACTAGCCTCATGTGGCGAGCCGCCACTGCTTCAAACTAAGACTTCCTCTGACTCTAAAAACCAGCATAAAGTTATTAAAATTTAGCTTTTTGTTATTTAACTTATTTATCCGTTTTGCACTTCAACAGTACCTATAGTTCTTGCATACAGAGCAATTTAAATTTTCTAATTTTAAAAAATTTCAGATAGTTCTCGCATTTTTTTATTATTTTTCATGGAATTTTTTTCATGGTGAAGCTACCATAGAAACTAATTTTAATAATTTGTTTGTTTCGCACCAGAAACTCCTCTGACGCCAAAAAACAACCAAAAATGTTTATATTTCATTTATTAAAAAAAAAGAATATTGGGCAACTATAAAGTATGGCGAAAATTTTTTAAACTTATTCATGAAATCATTAAAATTTCCTCGATTTAAAATTAAGCATTGACAAATGGTGTAAAACATAAAAATCGAAAATATGACTTCTCACCAACAACATTAAATGATTGAGACTCCTTATTGGTCAAAAGCTATTCAAATTGTATAGAAATCTTAGAATTTTTTAATACCGAATAGGGTTCAAGAGTCAACATCTTTTCCTCATTTGTCGATCCATTGTAAGAGCTAAATTTCATTAATTCAAATTTTTTATCTGCTAGTATTGAATTTACACTTTAATAATTAAATTTGTTGAATTATTCTGTTTTTCAGTAGTTATTTTTATCAATATTTATTTTTTTTCTGGCTTTTTCCATATTTATTACAAAAAATAAATTTCCATAAATCCTCCATTTCAAAAAATTTTAAATTATGTTAAAATCTAAGCCCTCACGCATAAGCTTTTGCTTTTGTGATTGCAATGTTGGTTTAATAAAACTTATGAGATATATAAAAAAAATACTGTCACATCTTAAATCCTTTAATTCACATTAAATAGTGATAAAGAAGAAAAAGATATCTATCTAAAAAAAATCGAATGAAAAATAGGAAAAGTTTTGGAATTGAGAGCAGAATGTTCAAACAGAGGAATATTATATTATAGATGATGTAATAAATATACGCAGTTGTCACAAAACCATTAGACAAAAGGATGTAAATGAAAGTATACTGAAAAAGGCGTTTAAGAATAGTTTCTTAAACCATTTCTTTCAGATGAGAGGTTTATCCATAAGCCTGCGTAACGACCCAAAAATGATTCAAAAATTGGAAAAAAGATTTGATTCTGAAGATATGTCTATCTTCTACATAGATATCAAGTCTTCATAAAATGAAAAGTCTGAAGAAATATTTTGGAAAATTTTTTTGTTTAAAAACGTTTTTTTACTACATTTCTTTTCATTAACGTTGTTTTTATTTGGATTATGTGAAAACAATAATTGTTTAATATAAAAAAACATTTTGAAAATTTGTTTAATTGTTGTTTTAAAAAAAAAAATTTTTTTATGGTCATGTTTTTTGTAGATAATTCTGTTTAACCTTATTTTAATATGATGAGTTTAGACTTCCTACTATAATACAATTAGTTTTCTTTAAATTAAAATTGCAATATAATAAAATAATCTAAGCTTAAAACTATTCCGAAATTTTGCAGAAAAAAACCAAATAATGTCTATGAAGTCGGTAACTAATTTCCAATTAAAAAATTTTAATTTTTACCATTTGTAAACAAAATTTTATTAGAATTTAAAAATCCAACATTTGTAAGGAAGTGTAAAACGTTTTATATCGAAGTATTAGTCTCGACTAGACGAATACATTCCTTGCATTTGGTCCGTCGATCCGGATGTCGTCGGAATTCAGAGTATTTTTGTAATAATGGATGTAAATCAGATTTCCTTCACTTATCACAACTGTAATCTATACGAGCGATCGATTTGCACCTAAAGTGAAAGAATTTTATCAACTCGTTTAAATTTGAACTGAATTTCGTCTCGTTTTGCATATCTTCTGAACCGAGTTGGTTATTTTTGGTTTGAAGATCTCTTCGCGACCGTCTTTGCGATGGTTCAATAACCTCACCATAATAATGCATATAGCTTTGAGACCCCTGCGGGCGAGATACCATACAATCTGATCGCTCTGTGTTAATACTATAAACGCGATAAATCCGTGATACTATCGCGGCTATAGTCGATTTTTTTTTATTTTTCCTTTTAATTAAAATTATTTCGGTATGCACAAGCGGCGAGTACACGACTAGTACAAGATGTGGCTCTGGCGCTTGCTGATGGGGGCTGCCCCATAACTTTAAAAGTTTCTCCAGGCCAGGCATAAAGTACCCACTATACTCGTAATTGCGGTTTTCATTTTAGCCATATGCTCGTTGTTTACAAACACTCGCGCCACGAATTGCAACGATTTATGTACTTGGTGCATACGCCATTCAATCTGCTTTGCAAATGAGAGCTGCAGACTAGCTGCATCAGCAGCATCAGCAGCCATCGAATATATTGGGCCATTGTGTCTTTGTTTTGTGCCCACGACAAAACCACGACAAACAGGAAAACCGCCTCGGAAAGTGGAGCATAGGTGATATTATTGGGCTCATCGGCAATAGGCCCCGGCGTTTTGAGCGCGATACTATCGCTGAGCCGCGCGCACGAAACTCTTGCAAATGCAGAAATGCGCATCGCCTAATGACGTTGAAAAGGCAAATGATGCGCATGCACTCTGCGGCGACCGAATCTCGTCAACTTGAGGTTTTCCCAAGCAGTTTTATGCCATTTACAGCGTGTTGTGCTAATCAAATTACCGAATAATGTAGCTTAGGAAAAATAAATACGCATTGGCTATGCGATCGGTGCATACGGCAAACATAGTGGAAACTGCGCTTCACAGATGAAACCACTAGCGTACTATTGAGCGAGTGATTCTACGATGAAGCATTCGCAGCAAGCGATAGTGTGATGTGATGCAAATGCAAATAAAGAAAGGAAGTTCACTCAACTTGTACTCTCGATGAAGTGTGGTAAAACCGCTTGACACAATTTTCTAACTATCGAAACGAATTATTAATTGCGGCTGAACGGAACTAATGATCAGTTTTTATGGGAACGAGTAATTAGCTTTTATTGACATAAAGAAAACAATTTCAGAAAATTATATTAATAATGAAGTCTTGAGGGTTCATTCGCTACTGATTATTTCGGCATTTAAAAATTATGTAGGGGTGTCGGTATCCGGATCGACGGCCAAATGGTTTGTTCTACAGGAAACGTTGACCGACTTACGAATTAAGTTGTAGATTGGGATTATTCGATTTAGGGATAAGGGTGTAGGATCGAATCCGTATTTAATGACTAGTTGTAAACTTGCCGAAATTGTGACGTTTCTTTAGTTTAAAGAAAGAGACTCAGTTGGATTGGGTTCACAATTCTGGAATACCAGTTCCCGAGTGAATAATTTATATATTTTTCAAATATATAATTCTGCTATTTTCTATAAATGTTGGTTATATAATATCCAAGTTTTTTCATGTAGAACCGTTCAGAACAGAAGGGAGTTAGAGTAATGGAATACAGTCCTCGTCACTGAGGGAAAGACCAAAACGATTAATAGGGAGTTGCGCAATAGTGGCTTAGGAGGAGATAGTGGTTTTCCGCCTTTTTCATAACCCAAATGTGTTAAAATTTTTTTAATTTCCCCTGAATTATTTTACTAAACTAAATATTTATTTCCCCTTTAATTTTATCTATATTTTGGTAAAAAAAAACACATGTAAAAAAATGATTGTTTTTTTTCTGTAGAAGTGAAACGCTTTCGATTGTCTTTTAAGATATCAAAAAAAGAGAAAAAAAAATTTGTTAAAATATTTGTTATTTTTCATTTATATAAAACGTTTCTTCAGAATCGGAAAATTTAGTTAGGAAAATTTCTAGGCAGGTAATAAATAGAAATATAAAAATAAATTGCCATGTTTCGGAATACCAAATTCCAAAAATAAAAACCTCATAATATATTATATTATCCCCATTTTCGTATACATCTAGTGGAATTGAAAATTGGAGCAGTCCTCAATTTTAGATTACAAAATCATAATTTAGAAAATCCCGGCTTTAAGAATATTAAAAAACTTGAAATTACAACGGAAATACTTGAAATACCTGCCAGTAAAATAGTTGACAAAAGTTTCATTTGTTTGGGAGATGATTTTTTTTCTTATACCCAGTTGGTTTATTCACGTTTTCTAATTGTGAATTTCTAGTTAGAAAAACACCTGGACATAAAGACCTAAATAATGATAGAGCATCTTACATATCATACAAAAACAAGCAGAAAAAAAAATAAATTAAATAAAATTCACTAAAAATTGGTTTAAAATACAATCGAAATAAGGAAAGGAGTCGAATAAAATATAAAGGTTAATTGGGTACAAATTGTTAAGTCTTCATGAAGAAGTATCATTAATCAAAGTATGTTTTTGTAAAGTTTTTGGAAAAACCAAATTTTTTTTAAAAGATTTTTCCTATAAATTTATTTTCTGTGCGCTATAATATTGCAATCATATTCGCTGTACGATATTTTTACTGTTATTTTGGTATATATTTTTTAAAGTAGCCATTCAAGTGATTAAATTGCAAATTTTGGGACCACATATTCTGAAAAAAATTTTAAATTTACAGTATAACACCAAAAATTGCATTATTGTGCAATTCGGTGGTGTGGATAGTACAATAATCCGATGAACAATAACTTTAGATAAATTTACAACAGGAAAGCAGTACGTCACAGACAAAGATGTTCTTTTCTGCAGATTTTCTTAACCCAAAATTGTAGCAAATTAAAAATTTTATGGGGAATAGATTTGCAATGCAGATCATGAAGTAGGAGTACCGCTCAAATATGCTAAACGACAGAGGTATGTAGATTTTGGAGTAACTCATATCGTATGGCCAATTACCTGACCAATTTGATTTAAATAATTAGATTTTTTGGAGACCATAGTCGCTAGGTTATACTAAAGTTATAGTTGCAGCACAGTACGGAGTTTATTTTTTGTTCAACCGAACGCAAGACTACTGGAAAACGTCGAGAGCGTTTTTCTTACGTATTCGTAATTTATTACATAATATTATCCTGTCATGTTTCATCTGAATTTATTTGGTAAAAACAAATACGCACTGTGTTAACAACTTTCTCTGCTTTTTTATAAATTTTACTAATTGACGTCAGCAAGTCCGAACGTACCTGGATATTTACTTTTTCACTTACGACTCGGTACAATGATAATTTTCCGTTGCGGTTAAGATATCTCGTATTCGCTCCCTTCAATGAATTTATCATTCTTGCATACGACGAATGCTGATTGCATTGTACAATTGTAAATAATACTCGTAAATATTAGCGCGTTGCATATTCCTTTATTATGGAGCAAAGAGACAGGGAAATTTTAAAGACCAGACTTTACGAAATGTATTTTCAGGCTGTTTTTCCGGATATTTACGAATGCATTTTAAGTACGTTTATGTACACTCTATAAGAGCAAATAGCATCTTAAGATTGCAGATTGCTGCATTATCATAATTTTATTTAAAGAAATTACGTGAAGCGAGTTGAAGAAGGCTCTTGTTGTATCCGATTTTTATGAAAGTTGAAAAAAAAAAAATAATTTATCGCAACTACAATGAAAATATGTTTCGCAGTTAAGCAATTAGAAAGTATTCTCGGGCAATCAGACCTTATCTGATCTACGACTGTATGTATATTGACAGGTGGGGGTCTACTTCCCTTTATTTTTTCCAGTTTCGAAATCTTTGAACAACTTTTAAAAATGTGATTAGATCCTAGTATTCTCATGAGTCTTAGCATATCATTCTGTGGGTTATACGAACCCATACACTGATGAATAAACAGTGCTCCGTAGCATCGATAAGGAATGCATTAAGTCAAGCCAGTGAGTTATAGAGTGGTGAATGATCTAGTGAAGCGTGTAATTTTCGAAATGTAGGTCAACAAACATCGGTTTCAAGCATGATTGCAATTTTTCACGTCGCTCCACCTACTACCTACACGCGGTTCTTGGACAAGTGCATCTACCGGTACGTTCGTTAGGAACATATTTGTCTCATAATAACCAGGGCCACCCTAACCACAGGGCTAAATGGGCTATAGCCCCGGGGCGCAGGCCTTTGAGGGCAGCAATTTTTATTGATGTTACATTACTTTATTATTTTAATAATAAAGTATTTTTTAGTTATTATTAGTTATTTGTTATTTTTATTCATGACAGAAACTACCAATTAACCTGTTCTAAATTAAATAGGCGCGACGAAACAACTTATTACACGGTCCCTTAACATTTATACCATAATTTTATTTAATTATGTTTTCATTAAAATAATACACCCTGTGATCACTAAACTGATAACGTTTCCAATTTTTTGATCCCTTCCAAATAATATGATTTGTCCAACCCTTTAAAATAGGCGTTGTTTTCACTTATGACGTCAGTATTCGTAGTAAATCTCTTTCCAGCAAGCCATTTTTTCAAGTCTGGAAGTAATAAAAAGTCGCAGGGCGCCAAATCTGGAGAATACGGTGGGTAAGGGAGCAATTCGTACCGTAATTCAAACAGTTTTGTCATTGCAACAGCGGGCGTGTGAGCCGGAGCGTTGTGGTGATGAAATGAGGCCGTTTTGCCTTGATTTTAGCATCCAATCGAACCAATAACTCAGAAAAATATGCTCCCGTTATTGTTTTTCCTTTCTCCAAGTAGTCAGTGAATATTATTCCATTGGAATCCCAAAAAACTGCCGCCATAATCTTTCCAGCTGATGTAACGGTTTTTGCCTTCTTCAGTGTCATGAACCGGCTTCCTTTCATTGTGTTGACTGTTGTTTGGTTTCTGGAGTGTAGTGATGAATCCATGTTTCATCAACAGTTACGAATCAATGAAAAATTCATTTGTATTACGTTGAAACAGTTGCAAACCGTACCGTGAAGCTGTCACACGATTTTGTTTTTAGTCGATTGTGAGCAAACGCGGCAGCCATCTGGCGGTTAGCTTTCTCATGTCCAAACAATGTTTCAAAATATTCCAAATACGTTCAGATAAGATGCTTACTACGTTAGCTATCTCACGCACTTTTACTCGACGATCTTCTATCACGATATCATGCATTTTATCGATTTTTATTTCTGGCGTGACCTCATTTGGACGACCTGGACTTGGTATGGTTTGTGTGCTCGTACGACCACACTTGAATTCAGAAAACCATTTGTAAATCATTTGGATCGATGGTGCAGAGTCCCCATAATGCTTATCTAATTGTTCTTTGGTTACTTTAGCTGTTTTCCCTTTTAAAAAATTGTGTTTAATCAACACACAAAATTCACTTTTATCCATTTTCAACAATTTTTGTAAGTCGACTTGCTTAGACGGCTGCTTCTCGAAAACTAAACGAGGTATCAGGCTTAAACTTTGCTGGTAATCTATTTAAGGATGGTCCAGGTAAAAAAAAATAACGAATTCCTTACCTGCCCACTCCTTCTTGATTTTTCCACGTCATTATCAATCCGCCCTCGTATATTACTCGTATATACACCGAAAACTTTAATCCCGTTTATCTCAAAACCAGGTTTTTAAAGTCCGTGCGTAGCATAACTCAAAAACTGCGGCATCAATCTTCATGAAATTTTCCACGCATCTTTGATATGAATAATACTCGCGGATGAACGACTGTTTTTTTAATTTTTTTGTTTTTATCCTTTTTACAAGCAATAATAGACTGATTTTTTTAAGTGAAAATCGTCCTCTAATATTATATTTTTTTTATTTCAAATAATCCTGTGATGACGTACGTTACGCACCGCAAGTCATCTTTTTACCAAGCTTCGACGAACCACTGCTACCATGGGATTAATTATGAATATTTTTTAAAGAAAAAATTCTGAAATATTCTTCAAACATTACTTTTTTATGTGCAAAAACTTTAAATTAATTATATCCATTCAGAAATGAAAAAAAAATCTCAAAAACCTGTTTTTTTGACCTTGTGACTGTACTTAACCTCTTACTCAATTTGCAATAGAAAAAGCTAGAAAAATAAATATAAAAGTTACTTTTGTTTTTTGTTTTCTATAAAGTTTGTTTTTGTTCATATCGTTTTTTTTAAATTTTGTATGAATTTTATGTTTTTGTTTATTATAACTAATGGTAATAAATAGACTTTTTCTTGTCCTGCAATTTTCATATTTTGTATTTGCCGTTTCCACTAGCCATTAAAATTGTATTTTCTTATGACGAGGGGAGCATTATTTTTAGAAGCCCACGGGCGCCGAATATCTTAGGACGGCCCTGATAATAACTTAGTAATTTTGATTTTTTTACACGATGTAACGATCGATAATTACAGTATCTTTATTATTTGATTTCGAAGTTAAGGAAATATGCAATATTTAGATTTTTGCCCGTTATTTTAATAATTTAATTTAAACATTAGATACTTTTTGGAAATGTGAAGTAATTTTATTAACAATAAGAAACCATAAGAAACCGTTTTTTTAAAACATAGTCCAAGAGCAGCTAGAAGGACGAATTTTTTTTCGTGTAGTAATTTATTTTCATGATGTGTTTATAAATCAAGTAAAAAATTAAATAGAAAACCTTAAAAAAAAGTATTGGGTAGTAAAAAGGTTCAATCAGAAGAAAGATTATCGATGAATCAAATTTGATTAAAAAAATGAAATGCAAAAAAAATTTTCAATAATAAAATTAGAGATTGGAAAGATTTAAATCGAGGAAAAAAATTAATACGCTTCAATAAAATAGATTGGTGTGAAAAGAAAATAATAAATAAAAGTGTCTGCATGAGTGAGTCAGTAAGAACAAATTAAATAAAAACATTAATTAGATAATTAAAGGAAAGGGTAAACACTAAGAAAAGCGAAGAATACACTTATAGTGATGGACAAAAAACAACCGTAGTTGCCTGGAAATAAGTTTTCAGCTCTCAGAACGGAGGTGTTATTTCTTCTTAAGAAAGGGCCACTTTTCAAATACAATTCAATTGCTTGCTGCTACTGTAAAGAAATGGCCAAAATTCTTGTGGATATTTTCACCTTGGACAGTAAACCATCTAGCAAAAATATTTTCATATTACAGCATTTTTTTAATGTAATTATTGTGTCACTTGAATGAAAAAAGGAAAGAGTGTTCAAAATACCATGTGTTGCAGAGGCGATCAACCATTTTCTCCTTCTTCTGGCTTCTACTCCATAAAAAAGCTTTGTTTAAAAAGGAAAATTACAAGCAAAGTACAAAATTGTGTTTTCGTTCAGTATTCATTCTTCACCTGATCAATAAAATGAGCTTGAAACCAACATTTTGATACTGCACCGTTCCCTTTCAAGTTCGGTACTTGTGAATCTCTCGAGGTCAAACAGAAACTGAAAATCTAGTACGCGATTTTCTTATTGAGATCTATACAGGTACGAAACTTGAACGAAACTACCTTGACCTAGATACTCTCCTCTTTAATTGAAAAACGAAGAAGATGAAAGTAAATCCGGTATAGTAAATTTTCCGCGGTCGAAATTCTAAGTAGTGTTAATCCGCCTGCTCAATCGATCAATAATCTCTCCTCTCTATTGCTTCATTTAAAAATGGTTGCAATCATTTGCAAACCAAACTTGAACACTAGCAGGTACAGCGCATAAACAAGTGGCGAGTGCAGCGAAACGATCATAAGCCATTGAAAAGGTCTTTTCGCTCGGAATTTTTCACCTGTTTTTTTTTACTACACATCAATGCATGTCCGTCAATACGCCAATTAAAGTCCGATTAATTGATTCCGGAAGGAAACTATACCTCAAACCTCACTCTGCCGGTTACCGGCCGGCCGGTCAAATCAACCTGTCCGATCGATTCGATACGATCAAACGTCTTCGACTTTCCCGCGCTCATAAGCACATCGCATCCGACGAATGAACAACTCAATTTCGCATGGTGCGTTTTAATCGTTCAATGTTTACCCGGCTAACATTGAAAAACTTTCTTTGGAAATTCCATAATGTTCATCTTCGCGTCTCGTGCGCAGTAGCTTTGGTGTCCAGCCGCTCAGGTTCCTTATACGATTACTTTTTATTAAAATTACCATATTGGTCGTAGAGCCCGGGACCAGTTTTTTTCCCACCGTGACTATTGCAAATAATATGCCGGTACAAAAAATTTAGATGCAGATCGTCTATCTCAGATTGCAATACAGGCGGCTAAAAGATAAGACGTTAGTTTAATTTAATACGCTCGAGTATCAGCTATCGTCTTGGGATTTTTTATTGTTAGTACTTAAACCAATGGATGGGACCAATTCGAACGAACATTGACCTGTTTATGATCAAGTTGCAATTTCATTTTTAATAAGTTTTTCGTGTTAATTCTCCGTTTCAGGTTGTTTGAAATAAAAACGGTCTAGACCTGAGTTCGGCTTTCAAACGATCACTTAACAAAATCGGGATGAAGTATGAAACCGCTCCTATAGCAGTTTTTACATTTTAATAAGATTCACAGCCTCAATTTGCTGTGAAAATTTTCACCGAGCTATTAGCAGTTGAGAAACGGACTTGCAGTGATTTTCGAATAAATTTGCCGATGAAATACGAAGCCATTTATAATAGTGTACGCATACTTACAGCAACCAGACGCAACATCAGACTAGGCAAAGATTTAAAATTATACGCACAAAAATACTATATTTCTCTTTATATATCACTTCAGTTATAAAATGAAAACTGCTTGAGCTCGTCCAATGCGCATTCTGCTTCCTGTAAAAAATAAATACCCAAAAATTATTCAACCGCTTCGAATCCATAAATTCCCTTAGCTTACCATCCGAACTTGTTCACTCGAATCATACATCAAAGCTTCCATCGTCTCCTTAATAGCCGACGACCAAATACTTTGCAACCCTCTACAACTGAAACGACCTAACAGTCGCAATAACATACAGATCCGCGATCGTAGCAACGAATTTTTATTTTTCATGAGAAAAATGAGATTCAGTTTCTGATTGAAAACGATCCGTTCGACTAGTTCGGCGTTTTCGGGCAGTTCCCGAACTACGCAACATAATAGCGCGATAACACTGTTTGCGATTCGTACAGAGTCGGAATTTATGAAGTCTGAAAACCAATTGTCAAGTTAAAAGTGCTGAAATTAAACGTACGAGACCGGAAATTACTTACCATGCGATAGGAACGAAATGAGTAGCTCATCGGCAGCTAGAATGGCAACAGCATCGCAAAGCTGCGATAGGAAGCGTTCGTTTAAATGTACCAAATGGCAAACGAGCTCATACAGACTGGATATCGTTTTTATTTCGACGGCCGTTAGCTCGCTCATCGGTCTGTTCCGATCAAAAATTATTTAATTGCGAAAAGTTCTAGGTTTGTAAAATTCTTACCTAAACGATCGATGGGAAGAAGATAAAATCTGCGATGAGGACGAGTCAGACGATGATCCTCTTGAGGTGGTGAGCAATTTCGATGCATAAATTAAATTTGGCACAAGTTTTACCTCAATATACACCTGCAGTCGGTTAAATTTTCAATAAGATCAGTTTATTCGAGCTATTTGTATCCAACTTACATTTTGTATACACTCCAGCACGCTACTCGGACCGCCCAAAACTAGCGGCAGACTAAGCAATTGCGCCACACTTTCAATTACTTTCGAGCTAGCCTTAGAGTTGCGCAACGGCGCTACAATAATGCTCACTAAATTCTGCTGTTTGAGCGAGTCCAGCTCTCCGTCGAGGATTTCCTGCATCGATCGATGCAAGAATGCCAGCCACTCTTCATTTTCAATCGGTGGACTTTGAGATTCGTCACACGAGTCCCAACCAGGAAGTAAACACGGCGGCGTATTACTAAACAGAATTGTGTTAAAAATAAATTCATTAAGGGACGCGATTGAATTGAAAAACATACTCCTCTGCAGTCGAAGCTTTAGTCTGCTGTCGTTGCTTCTTTTCGGACACACTTTCGCCAATTTTCTTCACAATTGCTTCGCCATCGACACTCTGACCTAGACGCAACGAAAAATTGTCCAAATTCTGGCTCAACTTTCGCTTCTCTAAGTCCTTGCTGCGATTTGTTTTATCCGATTGCTGTGGCGTCGATTTCTTCAGATTCAAACTGAGTTTAGCCTTCTGTTTAACTTCGGCTGTTTCGGTGTGAAAATTATCACTTAAATGGTTCACGACTAGATTCGAGTTGCACGAAACGAAGCAGACATCGTCGTCCGTTGTATTGGTGGTGGTCGACTTTTTTCGGGCGTCGAATTTGTACGGGACATCGGCAAACGGAAGGTTCATTTCTTCGGCGTCGGTTTCGATGTTCTCAACGTCGCTTTGAAGGATTACGTTAACGCTATCCTTGGACGATGTCATGTTGCCTCTGGCTGCTGACTTGTCCGTAAGATTCAACAGACTTAGGTTAGTGCTTAGGTCGTTCGAATCGGAACTCTGAGAATCCTTAGGCTTCTTGTTGGACGATCTGCGCGACGGGTTTATAAAAGGTGATGGCTCGATTTTCTCCTTCAGAATCGTCAGATGGCCTTCCACAAACGGGTGACAGAGTATTTGAGCCCAAGTGTGACGCAGTGTTGGATCCTTTTCTAACAGGCCCTAGAAAAGCCACAAAACTTACTCTCAAAACTACTGCCTTCAACTGTTAAGTCTCCTCACCTGTATAAAAGAAATACAATCGCTTGTCAAGAAGCTCGGCCACTTGACTTCTTCGTGCTTGATCAATCGCACTAAGTGCAGTATCGATGTTGTGCAGAATGGCGTCTGGCCGCTGAGTGTCTCGTAAATTATGCAGCCCAAGGACCACAGATCGGCCAAATGATCATACGGCTTCTCAGCTAGAAGTTCCGGTGCCATATACAACGGCGTTCCTTTGATCGAAGTCAGTACGTGAGTACCGGCGGTCATGTTCCGGGCCAGACCGAAATCGCAAAGTTTCGCGTACAAATTGTCGCCGAGGAGAATATTCTGTGGCTTCAGGTCCCTGTGCAGGACGCGATGCGAGTGCAAGTAGTAGAGAGCGGAGACTAGGTGACCGGTCAACGTTTGAGCCTGCGGTTCGGTAATTGCACCGTTCCGTTTTAGAAACTTGTGCAGATCGGTCTGAGCGAATTCGGTCACGACAACAATTTCGTTCTTCGTCTCGAACGATTCGAGCATTTCGATTATGTTCGGATGTTTTAAGTGTCCCTGGATGTCGCATTCTCGCCGTAAATTCTTGAGCTCTTTGTTAGACCGCCCGCGCTGCAAAACAAAACCAACAAAAGTTTATGCAAATGAATCGGCTTTGCGTTCGGCATTTTCACTCACCTTTGTTATTATTTTGACCGCAACGTCACTGTCGTCTGTTTTCCTATTTGCTTTGTACACCCGGCCGAAGGAACCTTCACCAATTAGCGAAAGGACTTTATATTTGTCCATTTTTAGTTGAATTTTCTGATGGAAATTGAGAAGGTCACAGCACGACCGAACAAAATTCCAAAACTCAACTTCAAAACAAAAAGAACTGTCACGCGGAATTGTCAGATAATAGTTCGTGCTCAAACCACTGTGTAGCCCCTATTTTGATTATCGAAGACAATTCCTCTTCTGTGTGTACGGATAAAATGACGTGAACTGTTTTTTCAGGGGTTTCCCCGGCGGTTATAATTTGAAGTTCAAAGTACTGAAATTTGATAAACAAATTTTCAAGGGCTACCGTATGACTGTGACCTTAACATATATGATCATATTATGTCTCGGCATATCACCACAAA
The DNA here is from genome assembly GCA_951812415.1 of Beris morrisii. Classification (NCBI taxonomy): domain Eukaryota; kingdom Metazoa; phylum Arthropoda; class Insecta; order Diptera; family Stratiomyidae; genus Beris; species Beris morrisii. The sequence goes on along the minus strand of OX638310.1, from coordinate 164,929,475 downwards.
GGAGATCTTCTCACTTGCACATGAGTTTCATAGATCTTGCCCTTTTTTTAGTAAAGTGGTGATTAAAGCCGAAAAAAGGACAATTTAAAAAATATGTATGTTAACTACCCTTAGCATACCAATACAAAAATTAAAAGCATACCAAATAAAAAATTAAAGCCAGTTCTCAACGCATGCACAATTGTTACGGATACTTCTCTGCGATAGTTCTATTGTTCTAAGTCCGAAAAGGACGATTTACACATAGTTCACTTAGGTATTAATAATTACCGACAACGAAAAATGCGTTATGCAAAAAGAACACTGCATACCTTAGGTATTTTTTCGGCGTCAGAGAATTCTGTGAAGATTACCTGGCTACTGTTGTTGAGACCATGAGAGTTGAACAATTTTTACTTGAGAGGTCAGTTTAATAACTGTGTTGGATTAGAACTTCAGACTCACCCTTCTTTTCAACATGGCATCCAATTCTGGATTCGGCTTCCTATAAGAAAGAGCAGCGATCTTTGATTGTGTATACACTTGAGGTTACTTGGCTGCTTAGAGAAAAGTCCTGATTGTAGTGGTAAATTAAGTGTTAGCTTTTAAAACCAAACTAAGGCTTAGAAAATGAATTATAGTAGATTCAACTTGTGACCTACGATAATGTTCCATTTGCCAAATTGTAAACCATGATGCTTCAACCAAATAAAACAAACAATTTTTATTGCAATATATAATAATTTTTAATCAAACTTCATAATATATAAAATTTAAAGAATTTTCCGCTACGTTAAATTATCAATTAGAGGCAGTAATTCGTTACGTTTCATAATCAAGCGATTACAAACAAAAATTATAAAAAAAAAATTACAGGCAGTCTCCTTCATTCAAAGTACACCACCTTGGAGTCACAGCATCTGGTTTTACTCCGCGAGCAATTAATCGCTCGCGATATCGATTAAAGCGGGATTCCGATAGTAGGGCATTTGTACTAGGATCAGCCCATAAACGTTCCGCAGCAGCACCAGCTCGAGGCCAAATTCGACCATCTGTAGAGAATAAAAATACAAGATTTTGTATATTAAGTACAAATGTTCTTAATACTAGTAGCTGTGTCGTCCTTATCAAGTTTTTTAAAAAAAAAACTAAAACTTCAAGTATCCTTTAAGGAGAAGCACAGCTATGCATTATCGTCCTGATATGGACAAAACTTACCTATACTATTCTCATCGACATATTCAGACCACATACAAACTTCACCACCAAGGACCCCAGCATCTCGACTCAATCGATTGTCATAGACTCGCTTCCAATTGTAATACTGTGTAGATCCCCAGAAACCGTGGTCCAAATACCAGGCATCTTTGGTCGATGAAATCACCTTATAGCCTTTCGCGAGGAGGCTACCAATCAGTGGTAATGACGACTCCACCCACGTTTGAATTATGAATTTTTCTGGAGACAGGTAGTTTTCTATCTCTGCAGGATTGGTTAATTGACTGGACCAGAGAATCACTTTGGTTGATTTTTGTTTAATATCCGTCCAGATGCTGTGTTGCCGCTGGTGAAATTCCGACCATAGTGTATGGAAACTATTTATACTGGTGTCTAGGCCACGTTCTTTTAGCTTGTTTACGATTTCACTGCTAGAATTCCAGCATGGTAAGAAAACCTGGTAATTGAATTATTAATTAGAGCAATTTTAACTATTTAAATTGCCTACTACAGTGAAACTTCTATTACCGGACACCTCCGAAAACCGGACACCTCCCTATAGAGGACAGTTCTTTATTCCCCAATGAATTAGGTATTAAACTCAATACCCCCGAAAAGCGGACACCTCTTTATAGCGGACACTTTTGAATTCCCCAAAGGTGTCCGCTATAGAGAAGTTATACTGTACTTTAATTTTATTTTTAATTTTTTCAACATATTTCCACTTCTAACCTCATATGTTCACTAGTGAAATGACTGCATAAATGTCCTCAAAAAGAATGACCAATAAATTTGTTCGAAATTACTGGGATAAAATAAGACAATACAAAGTGCAGGTCTCTCAATCCAGCAGACATTCCTATTTCTTTCAAATACTTCCTATCATCTTCGACCCTATATATTGCACTAACGATATGACCGACTAAATGTCCTCTAAAAATATGACCAATTACATAGTCTTCGAAATTTGCTGGTCTCTCAATTTAGGGACATTGAATTTCAATTTCAAACACTTCAAGTCGTCTGTGGCCAACAGAAAAAGATCTGGATGAATTTGCTTTAATGTTTGATGTGATATTTCGTCAAAAAACGTTGTGCTCTATTTCACGTATTGCATTTATCTTTACATACCTCATCACCCCCCATGTGCATAGTATCTTCAGTTGGTGTTAGATCTGCAATCTCGCGGTAGATAAGTCGAAGGATGCTATACAAGTTCTCATTTACGGGATTCATCTGTCCGCAAGGCGGTTGTATGCAGAAATTCCGCCAGGGTTGCTGATTCACGCAGACTGCTAAATCACCAAGACCACCTAGTGGGCCCCATTGCCATCCATTTCCTGAATGTGAAGGACCATCGATTTCCACTAAAACCCGAATGCCCCGGTACTTCGCATAGTTGATAATCTGCCTCATGTCCTTTTTTGAATAAACTGCAGTACTATCATATGCCCCGAAGCTGGAAAAGAAATTTTAACAATTAGATCAATTATTTTCATAAAACTTTGCTAACAAGGTGGTAGCCGAACCGTTGTAGTTGCGGAACTTCAGTTATTTCCAGCGGAAAACTGTGTGAATCGGTTGCATGCCAGTGAAACACATTCATCTTGGATGTCGCCATTGCGTCCAATGTACTCAAGATTTTTTCGACAGGGATGAAATTCCGTGCGGTATCCATCAGTACACCTCTGTGCTGATAGACAGGCTTATCAACAATTCGAGCGGATGATACCATAACAAGTCCTGATCTGGAAAGTAGAGGAAAATTTACGGAATTAAAATTCAAGGTTGTCTGACAAGACAGAAGAGTCCAAATTATTTCCATTGTCCAAAAGTCCTTTCTACTCTCTATATTCTAGTATCTAGTCTAGCATCCAACACATGCTTTATTCCATACCTGAAACAAGATCTTTTTCTTATTGTTGCGTAATTTCCTCCTCGTGTATCTCTTATTAAAACATCGACATTATAATTAATCGATATCGTACTATTTACTGAAGGAATTCGGACGTTAGAAGGAGGACAAATGCTGAAATTTATGTAAGTTGAGACATCATTCTTTCCAATTTTTTTAAACTGTTCTTTATTTCTCTCCATAAAGCAAAAAGGATGTTTCTAAAAACAGTCAAAAATACGAGGCACTACACAAAAGTTGTTTTCCTCGGTAGCCTAGTAGTCTGCAGTACCTCATAAAGTCAAAATTACAGGTGATATATCGAAATGATTTTCAGCCATGTAGAAGGACTGCTCTAGAGAACAATTTTTCACACCACACCGAACGAACGAATGCATGTGCCCAAGGGGGGATCTTGGGCACATACATTCGTTATTGATCTGTATTTAACCTTTCTTCATTTTTAGATTTCGACTTTCAGAACTTTTGAATTTATGTATTTTTTTCTTTCATTATTTTGTTGGATTTTGCAGTTAACATGAAAATTCTACGCCACGTCTCAAAACATTTTTTTGTGTTGATCAAAAATATTGAGTCTTTGAACGGGCAATATCGTAACTATGAATCCTTTCTTAGTTCCTTTTTCAAATACAAATTGTGATGATAAAAATTAAAATTAAACATACAGCAGTCACGATCGGCTGCAAGCCAATCGTATGATACTCTAGATGAAATACTGAACTCCGATTTATATTGTAGTTGGGGATAAAGTAGAATTACATGTGTGCATGTTGTATGTCCTTTATTAAGGACTCTCATTTGATTGCTACTCAAATCTAAAAGATAATATTCAATGTTTAATTTCATATCTTGAACTGGGTAAATCACCGACTTTCACATGGAAGGTGCAGGAAGGACTTACTCAATTTCTTACATATTTATCCTTTTTCTTGGAACCATTAAAAAATTAATGTGTTCAAAATTTCAAATTCGTAGCTTGAAGCGTTCAAAAGTTATCGGAAAATATTGTTGAACACGTGTTTTAAGGATTTTTGTATGGAAGGCACCAGAAGGAGTAAAAGGATTTTGCTGACTAGAAAACTCGAACTTCGTTTTCACTCAAAAATAATTTGCATAAAACTCCGAATTCAAAGCTAAACGATTACTTGAGTTATAGTGAGTTCCGTAAATTAAGTGAAGACATTTTGACAGGATATTTGTATGGCAGCTAAACGAAGGACTAATAGTATTTTCTTCATAATCATAGATTTAGCTCCAACTATTGGAAAATTGACACATACAAAATTTCAAAGTCGTAGCTTAAACCCTTCTGAAGCTATCGGCCAATATTCTTGAACACGTGTTTTAAGGACATTTTGTATGGCAGCTGCCCGAAGGAGTAGGACAATTTTGCCCGTTAACGAACTTAGCCTTACAAATTCAACCAAACATCCAGATTCAAAATTTCAAGATCCTAGAGCAAGGCGTTCTTGAGTTATCCTGCTAACGGACAGACGGACGGACGGACCGACGGACGTCAAGCGGATTTGAGGTTTTTAGCCACAAATAAACAAAAAATACTGTATGACTTTTTTTCGTCCGAGGCTTGGTTCTATGCGTTACAAACTTTTGGGTTGGATTAAACTTATAATACTCTATATGATTTCATCTAGAGTATAAAAATATCTCAATATGTAATCAATTTCAATAATGGAATTCAACGAACTTTTGTGTAGCGCATCATATATATTCGTATCTATTACTGCTTGATAGTATTTCTATAGTAGATGATATTGGGAATAGAAAATTTTCCATATCCTTCAACTTCGATTCAACTTGCAAATTTATGCAGTTGCTTCTGATAAATTCAACTAAGGAAACTACTTACGAAGAATCAGCAGATGATGTAATTAGTTGAGTTAGACTTTCCAAGGCATGCCTAACCCCGAAAACTGTAGCAGCTACAATCTCGACATATGTATCAGTTCCTAGAAGAAAAATATTTAAGTTAATTAAGATTCCAGTTTCGTCACTAAACAATCCTTACCAGGTGTACTAGCAACCAGAACAGACGATTCATCCGTGTCCCAATCCAAATCCAGACTTGCAGAATTCGACCGAATCTTCACCAGAATTTGCGAATTACCCGGATAATTGCAATCCTTCTTGCACTCCTTCCACACATTCTTCAAGAATATTCCCTTAATATTATTCAGATAATCCATTGCTTCGCCATCCAGGGGATAAATATCAAAACTGAATCGAATGTAACATTGTTGTAATTAGTAAAATTTCATCGGGATATGTATAGAATTATGGAGGAAGGGTATACTTGATATTCTTGGGGTTGAAATTCACCCGTCCATGTGATAAAATAGTGGCCCCAGTTGGACGCGGCCACAATGATCCATAACGTCCGCATGATAGTCTACAGATATTTTGCGTTTCATAAATCGATGACGACTCCAAGGACTTCTGTCCCACGTAGGCTACACAACGCTCTAAATTATTGCAACTCCATTTTCTGCAATAAAATAAAATGAATAAAATGTAAATTAAATGATTATTAAGTGTTAAAATACTCACTTTGTAACACTGACGTCTGCAGCTAGAGAATAGGCAGCTATGTAAGAAACTATCAAAAGAATCCTGAGAATCATTGTTTATTCTGAAAAAAAAAATATTGGATATGAAAGGATACAATAAATCAAAACGATAACGTTGAATTTATTCAATAACAATATTTTCAACATTAAATTAAATTCACATTGCAATCTGCCATTCTAATAACTGGCCAACTACTACATTCGCTTTAAAATATGTATTTTAAATTGTCAATACCAAAGAATATATATAAATTCGATATAGTTCTAGCAAGCATCGAACCGATATCAACTCGTACAGGCATACATACTGTTCGATTTCGAACCGAAAACGATATCGAACCAAAAACAGTATCGAACCGAAAACGATCCGTCGGTCTTCGTGCTGGTCTTACCTGCATCGAATCGTGGATGTGGTTCGATATAGACTTGCCTTATAGGACTGAAATCAGATCGCCTGCTCGAACAGACAAATTTTTTCTGTTTTACAAACAAAAACACAAAACGATTTGTTCGTTTATACAGACAATTATCGAAAAGTTTTCGGTACCGGTGTACAAACAAAAAAAATATCCCAGTGCAACTTCTTGATAATTTGTATTCGAAAAATGTTCGCTCATTGCTAATCTTCGAGAAAATATTAACTGGGATTACACCATGGAAACATTATTAATTTTTACATCCACAAAAAATACATAATATCTACCTAAAGTAAACGTTCTTTACGCTTTATAAATGGAAAATCCTAGAAGATTTTATCATCCATTCCAGATTTCGGTACGTAATTAATCCTTTGAAAAATAACACCTTGCGTCATATTTAACATCTTTAGAACCAAAATGGCCGAAATTTAATAATTTTTCCGCGCGATTCTAACAATTTTTTGCGTAGGTCTAACAATTTTTTTTGTTAATCGCACATTCTTTGGGAGCACTGCCTATGCCCAACAATCGCCGGAAACTAATGAATTAAGTGATACTCTATCCGATCTTATCAAAAATTCCGGTAAAATTAAAGTACATATGTATATGATTTATTAGTTTGGGCATATCTTCACATAAAATTTCTCATTTGTTATCGTCAATATATATATTTATTGTAATCATAATAACCTATTAATTGCATTGCACTATACACAGTTAACCATTTTCACTTAATTTTATCTTTTCAACATAAAAATTGCACTGTGTTTACCCACTCAATTGCCCAGTTAACAATTTTGTTCGCTGTTAAAAATTATTGACATTGGAGTTAATAGTCACACAGTCGTAAAATTTATCACTGAGCGTGTTCACCAGTATCTAAAAAAGCGATACAATTTATAAACACGCGAATATGATAATAAAAATCACTCTGAACAATACCGACTTTCCGATTTATTTCGTAAAATATGAGCTTCTATAGCACAACTAAATTTATAATGCACGAATTTCTTCATTCTTCTGCTTTAATAACATTAACAAACGCGTAAAATCGACTAAACACTAAACTGATACGAAAGAATCCACTCAGCTTTACTGATAAACAATTTCGACGTATCTTTTGTACTCGTATCAAACCACAACAAATTTAGCTGATATTAGCGCACACCAATGTGACTTATTTCTATACAGTGAATCACAAGATAAGCGTATTATGGAAAGCACATTGAACCACTCTTGAAACAGATTAAGATTGAAGAGTACAGTTTTATCGACGACTTCATACCCCTATGCCTATGATTCCAATCACATCAATCACCAACTTTCAAAATATGAATTACACCATTTTTTTTTATGGAAATTGTTACTGCAATTTGACTAGAGATACTTTTTTTTAAAAAAAAAAAATATTCATTTTATAAGAAGGGCATGATAAGATATTTTCAGCTTTCTAACGAAATGCGTTGAGAAGTTATATTAAATAAATCACTAAATCAATCGAAGAATAAAATTGAACTTCTGGCAAGATATAGTGCAGGTGGATGTCAACAATTTTGAGTGGTTCCACACAAAACGGCACTAAATTATAGTTAAATTATCAATGAATCGCGAAAGTTGTAAAACAGTAATAGTAATTGCAAGTATAATTAAATGAATTTTTTCTTAATAAATAAATTTGAATTATTGTACTTGCAATCGCCGTAAACTCACCCTAACCGTAATAGATAGCTCTATACGCCCTAGTAAGTACTTAATATTAAACATTTTAAAATCAATGCATGCTCATGTTATTATGCTGCCGAATGAAAAAAAATTTCAGTAAGATACATATGGCAGCTACTGTTAGGATGTATTTTTACCAATAGTTTCCTTGCAAGATCATTGAATTTTTTTTCAATTAATCCTTAAAAATTGCGTACAACTTAAGTTGAACCAACTCAACTACTAAAAAAAAGTTTATAAATTTATTTCCTGAAAAAGCAATTATCATTTTAAAAAAAATCGATTTATAGGAATATTCGATGTTATAGGAGTTCGAGGTTGAAAAGTTCTCTGTTCATTGTGTTGGGCTCTTACAATCTCTTACATAAGTACGCTACTACTAATTCAGCTCGATTGCAAATAGATTTGAAACCTATTTCCTAAGCGTTACACCTTTTTAGGCGTCAATTCAACATGTTATCAGTGGCCTTATTAAAAATTTTTGCCGAAAAAAGCACCTGTAAATTCAGCAATCGTACGACAAGAATACAATTATATACCAAGCTTATTGCTGTATACAGATATTTATAATTTTGGTTTTACTATGAGTAGGTACAAAGCTTTTAATCAATTAAATAACGAGAATTATTAATGTGTTTATCAATAAATGATAAGACAAAAAAACATAAAAGGATTAATATTAAACACATTACAATAAACGTAAAGTAGAGAGTAGTGCTCGAACCACTTTTCATTTGCATGAGATTCTTTTGAAAATCAATCCAACAAATCCATTAAGAAATTTGGTTTTAAAACTTTGACTTACTAAAGTTTTAAATTTCTATCATCAACCATTCCAGACATATAAAAATCAAAATGTTATCCTTTTTATCCCTACCCCACTTTTCTTCTTTTTCATATCCTTATATCAAAAAGTAGAGAAAAGGTCGCGATTAATTGATTTTAAGACACTCTTTTAAATACACCCAGCGAGTTCTTTGCATTCATGGTTTGACTCAATGTCCGACCGGATGTATGATAGCTACTTTAGGAATGCGTTGACTTAGAAAGTTGAATTCGATACCCACTGGTCAAATTTCAGGTACAAGTTCAATATTTTTCTAAGTTTCTAATTACAAAAGTTTGATCTATTGTTGTAAATTGCGTTAACTTGAAAGAACAAAACTTTTGACCTGGTTTCTTTTAAAATTAAAAGTTTCAAAATAAATAAAATGCATTAGTGCTAACGTGAACTAATTAAAACCAGCTGTGTTTTTATTCGGAGAAGCAAAACATCTGATTAATTTTACGCCCAATCAAGAACTACACACTCCAACTATCTGTTTGTTCTAAAGAAATTCTATTTGGCTTGAGTCTTCAAGTATTTTGCTACAGAACCTAAAAAAATATTTAACGAAAATTTTAAACATGCAAAGATTTAAATTGAATTAAAAATTATTATTATTTATACATACATTATTTATACAATTGTTTCCGTGCTACAAATTGTAAAAACGTTTGGTTCTACTTCATTTTGCCCTGTACCGATTCGTAAAATACAGTAAAACGTGCTAATCGGAACACTCTATAATCGGACCATCGAATTTATCATACACATTTCACTCAATATTTGGACCACGAACCAAGACTCGTAACAGCATTTACAAACTTGGAAAATCGGATCAAAAGTCTCGTAAATTTTGCACACATTATAGACATAAATTGATCTTAAAGTATCGCTATTCTAGTTTATATCGTTCTTGATTCGGGTTATGATAGACATAAAGAATCAAATGAGCGACAATAATTAAGCAAACAAAATTATTTGTACACTTTGAAATTATCATTGTCTAAAAAACTGGTTTGCTTACATAGGAAACATATACCCCAGTATAATTTAAAGCGTCAATTTCTATAGTTTCAATAAAGTTACCGGTGGTTTTACTGAAATTGCCAAATTTAGTACTGCACTTTGAATTCTACTTAATTTTTTGATTCAGATTTACGTTTAAGATATTAAAAAGAGAAACTACGGTGATTACAGCACCTTAAATAAATTGTCACCGAATTGAGCTAAATTAATTAAATTCTGCAGGGAAATATTTTCCAGCTGTCCCCTTCTTCCCTCTCACGAAGATCACAAATTGATTGTATTTTTAAGACTGATGCATCGCATCATCGCTGAGTATTCTTATTTACAAACCCGTTTTTATTTTAGGCTATTCGCAATTTTTAACGATCAAATCAAAGCTAGTATCACAAATCCGAGAAACTGACCTACAGATCACATATCGATATCTACTTTCCGAATATCATGAATAGGTAATTTCCCTTGTTATCAATTAAGTAAAAGATAACAAAACTTAGACTATGTGGAACAGGAAATTAGGTATTAGTGTTAATCAGACATCAAAACCACTTGTCAATAAATTAATTATTGTTTTAGTAATCTTTCACATACTTTCATTGGATATTCAACTGTTACTTAAATCTGTTTGATCTACAAGTTAAAAAACGGTTTTTCCAATTTTCAAAATTATTACACACAAGTTAATAGCTGAGCTTCTTAACTACAAAAGTTGACTAAAAAGATATGCAATGCCATCGATGGTCATCAAGAAATAGATATTTGTAAGATTTACATACATAACTCGGTATTACAAAAATTTAAACATATCGATTATGGAGTATTTATTATCACAAAACTGTTATCGGGAAACGCTTTCACAAATGCATTGTTCTTGACAATTACCTGCTGATAGTTATCTACCTGTTTAAATTCTGCCGACCTTAATTGTACTCAACTCACAGGTTCTAGTTGAGTATGTAATTAAATTCCACATAAAAAGCAGTTTTTAAAAACAAAACAAAAAAAAAATCGGACGAGATAAACTCTTTTTAATTACAATATAGTTTATGTATGAAAACGTGCAAAATTCTGCAGAGCGATATCACAAACAAACAACAATCTCACTCACAGTGAGTACTTACTCGTAATAGCTGAGTCCAATTGAAATTTACACAGCTTCGCGCCAATTAATCAATTTATGATTCCGTACGGCGATCAACTTTTTATTGTAATCGAATCAAATACTCGGCAAATTAATAATAGCTTTCACTCCATAAAAATAATTGATAATTCTTTTTTTTAAATCTTAGCTTTGGAATAATAAGAATAAGCAATCAACTAACTAGTCGGAGCAGTTGTGCTATACGCCCAATCCCAAACACTATAGCGTCCAGATATAAGCAACACAAAAAAACCGGGTCTAAAACACGCTCGCACCAGATCAACTAGCTGCTAACTAGCTATCAGAGCTAGAGCTTCCATTTATCGAGAAAGAACACAATAAACTGACAAGCCAAGGCTCTAGCCCATTACAGCATAGCTCTGAAATTTTGATAGCGCGATCGAATTATGAACAAACCAAAAAAAACTGCAATTGCAACTGAAAATATTAGGTACGTGGATTATAACGAGTTTAACGGAAATACAGACGACCTTATCTGAATTGGCGAAGATGTCGTATCCCTTCCATATCCGTTCTGCTAATTCGTTTGATCACTGATCGAACAAAAATGTTCGCGGCATACCTACTCCTACTCTTAACTCCACGAACGCTGCAACCGAGTCAAGTCTTTGTACACGTTACTATACTCACTAGAAACTTTCAGGTTGACTTCAATTGAATACCAAAGGCTCGATATCATACTCATGTGGGATACTTAATAGCTGATCGATGCCACCCACTCTAGTTATTCTATAGACGTTTGTAGTACTGCCTACCACCGTCTTTTTAATCAATTCCTTTCGGTGATCGTGCTGATCTTCAATAATTCATTGTTTTATAGCATTAGCGATTAATGCTCATCAACAAGTAAGAAGTCGTTCGTCTTATATTTCATTTCGCTCAATTAATTGGCTAGGGAATCTTCGAAAATCCAATTTTGTGTGTAATAGAGAATGTGAACATGATACTATGGCTTTTTGCATCTGGAAATTTAACTTTGCCTTATAATTTGATATTGATCGTTAAGTGATCTTTACAACATAATGGCTTAAATTGAATTTAATTCGCACGCTATTTAGTTTCAAGGTGATTCGGTTATAATTTTACTCATATGGATCTTATGGATCGATCTTCTAAATACATAACTTTTAAAATTTAAACGAAACATAAGCAGATTATTTTTATGCGGATATTATCCAGTCGAGTGCAGACTGGTTTGCTCTACGTGTTTTAGTGAATAAGAGACAGCATTTTCCCACGCGTGATATTCACCTGTAGATTGTAGATGACAAAATAATTGGGAATCCCCTTGCTCAGGGTGTTAGGCGAACAACTTATAATCGAAAAAAACTATCTTGGTGAGCCTCGAGATAAAAACATAGAAATATTTAATTTTATTTTATAATTGAACAGGTCAAGTCAACGGACTATAGCATCATTGAACAAGAAAAGTCCACCGATGAATAGAAAGGATTCCTTTATCATTTCTATGATTATATCGGGGATGAGTCGCCTGTCCGAAGCATTATTGACTGTACTAAACACTAACGCGGTTCTCACCTATTATCACCTTCCTTGTCACTTTTTTTATTTCCAAAATAAAATAAAAAAACAATTGTACAAAAAAATTTTGGAAACATTATATCTGTGGCCACAGGGAATAAGTAGGTAAGTCTTAAAACGAAACTATTCAGGGCAGCACTTTTTTGCTATTTTTACTATTGTACTATTCCTGTAAATCCAGTTTTTGTGAAAAAATTAAATTTATTGACATCTCAGTGATCAAATAACATACAACAATAACTTTTTCACAGTGCGTGTAAGCCTCGGAAGATGACCACAGTACACTTATCCCATTTTACTATTTTTCGACTTACCAAGTTATTCCCTGTGACCACAGATATATTTGTTGATCTAGTAACACGTAAGGAAACCCCATAAATATAATTTCCTTTTATATTTATGGGATTTCTCTACGTGTAACAAATATAACTACTTCAAAAAAGAATTTTTTTCTTATTATTAAGTACGCAATTTCGGTATCCATGTTCAGTACTGAATGAATTACGTTTAGTAGAATTAATACCCTAGGCAGACGACGCATTCGTATGTACATTGGGGGAATGATCATTCGTATTCAATGATCGATGCGATTTAACATTGACACACGTCTATCGGATTTACATCCAATCTGTCAAAATATTATTGTTGTGGGAATGCTGAACAAAAGTTGTTATTTTTGCATTGGCACACGGCTACGTATTATCTTTTGAAATAGAAAGATAGAAAAATGCTAATATGTCAGCAATTGTGAACGAAACGTTAAAAAGATTGATCGTAATTAATGCACACATGAAATAAATAGAAAAATTTGGACGGTGTTCCACTAGTTTCATGGTAGTTTCATAGGGCTTGATGCTAGATGGCGTTGCGAGCGCTTGAACGAATTACCAATTTATCTCGGAATTACCATTTCGAAATTGTAATTGGAATGATCGAATGAATGACAAATTCGACAATTTCATTAAGACAAACGTGATGCGGAATTATCATTCGACTAGAATGATCATTCGAATACGTCGTCTGCCTAGGGTATTAGACAGTACTAGAAAACTCGAGTTCATTGAGCTATAAGGACTAAAAGAGAGATTAGCTGTATTACATTAAAGGATTTTTTTTAAAATCTTAAATGTAGGATGTTCATTAAATTATAATAAAAAAAAAATATTGCAGTGCCTTAAGTACTTCTACTGTATTCTAATTTTACCGAACTACCGAAAAATTAAATCCTTTACTTGTTGTGATGGGAGCTGTGATGTTTATTTTTCTAACACAAAATACAGTAGAGGTTAAAGAAAGGCGCAAAATTCACACAGTGAATCGGAAAGACAAAAGTTGGACAATTCCCTTTTCTGGTTTTATAATGAAAATTTTCAAATTAGTGGAATTCAGGCAAGGGCAAGTGCCTGCTCTTGTCACTCTTTAAGGGCGCTCTTGGACTGTTAGATATCGGGAATGTGACAAGTTAAATTTCAAAATTACCAGCTTAGAACTATTTTATTTTCGACATTTTGATATTCGATATTTTAATTTTATTTAAATATTTATTTATTTCGTTTTTATATTGTATAATATCTAGTTTATCTGTAACAAATCATAAAATCTACATTAAACAAGTTACGGAAATACTGATTTTTCGATACCACTACTGCTACTTATTTTTAGCGAAATAAACAAACTTTAATTAATAGAACAACTCTAAATTTAAAACTGCAAGCAATAGCTGAATCAAATTCAGTCTTAGAACAATTTATTATTTTTTGACTAGCCAGTGCATATACAAATAAAACTTTAATTAAGAAAGAGTGTAGCTTCCAAGTGCCTATAAATAAAGCAATCTAAAGTGGAACTACTTAGCAAATAGTTCTAAATAACTTCAGATGAAATTACTTTGATGTTATAATAATCTAAATTTATGAGAAAAAGATTTATATTTAACTTACCTTTCAGAGTTTCAACTTAAATTATATTACAATTGCACTTGATGATTTCATGAATAAACTATTATATTTCTATTTTCGTTTTATTATGTACTAAATTCAGCACAGAATTTTAGTTAACTTTTTGATATATTCACATACAAGCATTTTAATGAAGTGAAAGATGAGGAATACTTGATAGTCTATCCGCACGGTGTTTATTTTTAGTACCGACCATCATCAGGAACTTATTTCAGAACTCGTTTTTTTTATCAAACTAATTTTTTTTCTATGTAAGATTAAAAAGTTACCTACTATAAATAACTCTCATAATTGATTAATTGCATTAAGTACCAGTGTTTTAGGCTAGGCCCTGAGATAGATTTAATAACGTTGTGGAGAGAATTCTAGATGGTTAACAAGCTGGATTTCTAGCACAACATCGACATACAAATACTCCAAGAAATGTCGATTGAATCTTTCCATCATTTGCGTGGTTTATCGACAGGTCTCTTACCTTAGTTTCGAATTTGAGGACACAAGGCTTATTAGTTCTACTAATTTCGTGATCAAACATAAGTAACATAACATTATATCAAAATCAATGAAAATCCGGTGCACGTCACTTTCGCATTTCCAGAACTCCTGAAATATTTGCTTACTTCTGCCGTAAGCCTTTTATGGTACTTTATAAAAATATAATTAAATTGTGTACTCTATAAAGAAAACCCAAACATGAAATGTGAAATTTAAAACAAAATTCGAATCTTATTACTCAATTTTATATTACATGTTAAAATTATGACTACATTAAATTACAATAATTAGTTGTAGTCTTTAACAACATTATTTGAATGTTTCGTTTGTAGATCGCCTATTAATTTTAATTCTTTAAAATCCCAATACGGTTTTATGCCTTAAACTCGCAAAATTAAAAAAAAATCATTTTCACAAACTCGAACTGTACAGTTTTGATTTATGAAAATTCAATTTTTCTGCAACTTAACAAACAATTAATAAAGTTGTAAAATTCAGTAGTATTTTATACACGCACACACAAAATTTTAAAATTTGCAAAAATCTTGTTTGTTAATTGAAATGAATTTGTTTAAAGCTGCATCTACATCAGATAAATAAAATTGAAATAAAAGCCTTGCTGTTAGCTCGCTACTACTATTGCATATTGTTATTAGGTTTTTGAGTGCTATTTGCTGAGAAATCAATACAAGTGCCCGACGTTAGATCGATTTCTTCTGAATCCGATCCGTCCGATTCGGAATTAACGTCCAGATTATTCCGAACGTTCGTACCGCCTAAATGATTTCTTAAGGAATTCGAACATTGCAAGGTCGTTCCATCGTCCGGATTATGTTGCCTATGATCGTCCTTGTACATTTTCAATTCCGTGTAGGTTTTCTCTGTCGAATTCTGTTGAGCCAGAATTCGTTGATTTTCCGATAACATTTTATGATCATGATTTTGGAACGCTGGATGCATCATTGTGAATTGTGTAGGAGGCGGATGTGTGGAGGAATCTTCGTTCGGTGATATGCTCTTTTCCGAACCTAACATACTGTCAGGTGTTTTAGATTGTGCAGGTGATTGGTCTGATGAGTTTGAAGGTCTACCTGTTGTTGGTTTTGTAAGGTAAGTATTAAAATTTTAGTGGAAAAAATGTTCAAGACTATCTTACCTCCAACTATTATTGGTGGAGATCCTAGTCCAAGGCATCTCATTCGCCAAGCGTCTTGCAGTAATTGTAACCGAGCTTGCTTTCGCCATTTAGCACGTCGATTTTGGAACCATACCTTTAATATAAGCCAATTATGGAAAACTTTACTTGGTGTAAACAATTTAATTAACTTAATATAAACTGATCGAAGAGGAAACTCTTTCATTAGAAATATCAAACGTTTCTGTTGGTTAAACTCAGCACAAGATTAGATATATCTTAAACGCAAATTTTATCAGTTATTGTTATTAAGCTTACGCTCTATTGACGAAAGATTAAGATTTGTTCCGCTAAAATTGCACTATATTTGTTAATTCGACGATTACACTATCGATCAGGCAGTGAAAATCATCGAATATTTGACAAAGTGGCATATTTAGTGCAGTTCCAACCAGAAACTGTAACATCTTTCAGCCTCCTCGCGCTTTTTTGGATGTTTACTACTTTTCGCCACTAGTAAGACTTCAGACACATGACACTTTACAACTCGGATCTCTGTCCACCTCTTATACATCTTTTATTATTAAATTGAATTTTTTCTTTTGTTAATTTTTAATTTCTAAGCTATTGTATTAGTAAAATCATTATATTTTGTCGCAATGGCTTTTAAAAAATAAAATAAAAATAAAAAAAAAATAAAATATACGTTGTCTACTCCAAGTTTTGTTATGTCCGATTGATTATAATTTTCAAATTAGAAATAGAATAAAATTTATAAATTTATTTTCGGGTAGAAACAAGAAGGCCAATTTGCTGTTTATTTTTTTAAGGTTTTGAAAATTACCAGATTTTAAAAATAACAATTTTTTCAGGAAAATATGGAAATTCTACTTTGTTTTTTATTTTATCGAATATTATGCAACTATTGCCAAAGCGGCCCATTTTTTTTAAATAATCTACTTTTATATATACGCTCTTTAAAGCGCTTCAAAATAATTAAAAGGGGTGCCGCAATTGTTTTGGAAAGTACCTAATTTTATTTTTCAATTTGTTGTGTTAGTTATGGCAAAACATATTAAATCTCGTTGTTGGTTGCATTAATTTTCTTTTTTTTTTAACAAATCTCTTTTGTATGGGAGAAAAATTGTACTTCCTTTTGGTTATCCTTCGATAGCATTTTCACACTACTTTATTAGTGTTTTTGTTGCTTTAAAGTATAAGGTGATCCCGCTATCCGTCGCTACACGAACCTCAACTGACGTTCGCAATATCGTTTTGTTTATATTTCCGGATAGTCGCCATACAAATGTAACTCGTCACATCTTACTGACCTGTTGCCCGGTAGTGTATTTTGATGAAGAGCGGAAGAAGAAGAAGGAGTGAACTACAACTTTGTGATCAAAACTCAGTGATCTCTGTTATGACTTAAGATCAATAAGGGATTTCCCACTAGACCGAGTAGACCCTAACTAAGGGCGGCAAAATGCGGATGCGCGGCAAGCCACTTAAACTTCAAAAATATCAAACGAATAATTTTCTAAACTGTGTTCCCTTACTGAAAGTGAAGTTATAGTGAGCGCGACGCGCGCGCGTGAATCGACGCGACGCTATGACAGCTGATTCGAATGCGTGTTAGTAAGAATAACCAATTATAGTTATATCGCATCACTCCGATCGCGTCGATTCGATAGACTACTCTCTTATTTCGCAGCGCATGTAACGCGATTTTAGAGCTTGCATATGTGTTGCGTATTTCGGACTTTTTACAACAATAGACGGCTAATAAACATCGGAAAATAAATGAATAAACAAAAAAAATGGGAGGGTGAAATCGATATACATATTTTACTATTATTTGGACGTTGTGGGCGATTTATCGGGACTTGTGACGCATTATGGCGCGCGAAATTCGATTGGATCATCCAAACGGATTGTCACAAATAGTGGTATGTATGCATGCATGTATGTATATTCACGTAATTTCTCAGCAAGAACTTTGATTTGATTCTCTAATTTTTCCTTCAATATTACCGTTATTCTTCACTTCTCGTCAACGATCGACGGTAGTTGACTAGTAAATTATCTGGAAAACTACTAGTAAACATACCCGATAGCTATAACTAATAAATTAACCACGCTGTACATCTATAGAAAAATCTAAAATCTAATAATGCACAACTGCAACTAAAACTAATCCGAAGCCGCGTGATCTAAAGTGATCTTTTTTTATATAAATTAAAGCGAAATAGAGATAATTACGTTTCAAAATGGGATGAATTTGAAATTTCATTAAATTATCGAGATATTTGTAGTAAAACACGAGATCACACAAGGTTTAAACATAAGATTCACATAAGGTTCGCGGAAATATACCACAATCTTGGAAAAATAATATCCTAAAAACACCAGAGAAAATGTGATAAGTTTTCAAATGTTAATAAATAACTGAACATTGATATAATTTTATTGCAATTTACTCAGATAGGAAGTAATTTTTGCTTTGTATACATAATTTCAGGAAATGTTATCTGGAATTATGCTGACCTGATAGATTTTAACAGAGACAGACAGAAATAAATTACTTGCTGATAGAAAAGAAGTAATTATTTTCAAAATTTGGCAATATCCTGAAGAGAATCAGACTAACTAGAATTAGGTAGCTCCTTAAACATATAGTAACTTCATTGTCCCACTATTGCACTTAATCCACCTGCTCTTCGAACTACAGCATTTTTTAGAAAATCCCTAAATTAAGTCGAGGCTAATGGAAAAAGAGAAAGAGTATTAATATTAATTATGCATTGCATAATGTGCTTTTCGGTTCAAACTTCAATTACACACGTATCTTGGATATATTTTGAACCCAACAAGATGGTTTGGATCATAGTAGTTTGATTTATTGGCGACCATGAAAAGGACAAATAAATGAATGATCTGAAGAAACACAAGAAGTAGGTCAGAAGACCTTATTAAAATTATTTTAAAAAAAACTGTTCAGTAAATAAAGAGTAAAGGTTCTGATTTAAAAGTTCAACAGAGCACCAAGAATCTATGGCTGGACAAGGTTCAGTCATAGACATCACACTTTCTGTATCTGATTTACTGCTTCCGGAAGGCACAAACTGTTAAGAATGCAGTCAACAAAAAATGAATCCCAATTAGCCATGGGCCTAT
The DNA here is from genome assembly GCA_951812415.1 of Beris morrisii. Classification (NCBI taxonomy): domain Eukaryota; kingdom Metazoa; phylum Arthropoda; class Insecta; order Diptera; family Stratiomyidae; genus Beris; species Beris morrisii. The sequence goes on along the minus strand of OX638310.1, from coordinate 164,910,322 downwards.
AACACGCGATCTATATTTAAAAAAAGATATTTGAAACAATCAGTGCTTCAAAAGAGCGCTTATACAACCCTATGCACCAAAAAGGGTTCCTCAGGACGAATAGTGATTCAATATAGTGGTCAAATTTAATAAGGAACCTTATGTTTACAGCAATGTATTTTTTCATAATAAAACTGTCATACAAGCTAACTTAGCTAACTTTTTGAATATTTTTCGGAGCAGTCTGTGAAAACCACACATGTAAAACTGTTGCTACACAATAGAAGCTTCTTACGTTTTAATAGAAAATTAAGATTAAGTTTGTTAATGAGTAAAACACCATCTCCGCCTTTAGGTTCATAGATTCCACTTTAAGTATACAAGGCAGAACAAAGTTGCCTGCAACCAAACTATTTTTAAAGCTAGGGCAATGCCTCCAACTAACAGATTTTTGTTGAACAAAAAAATTTGGAATAAAAGTAGAACCGTTAAAAATTAATTGCAAAACTAAAATAAATAACTAAGTAATTAATAGTTTAACTTTTGGTACTAATTTTTAACGAAAAATACTTGTCTAACAAAAAAAAATCTATTGATTTTTTACCAGTTTCCTTGAAGTAATAATAATTACAGTCGATAAAAAAATTTTATTTTTTTTATTTTTTTTATAATTTCAATTATTAATTTTTATTTTTATAAAGTACGAATAGAAAAAACTTTAAATTTATCAATGCCGCTTATATTTCCAAATAATTCCCAACTTTTGTTCTATGCCCCACAACAATATAAAGAAGAGTTAATTTTATATTTCATCCGGAGTATCCCAGCTTAGGCTCTATCATTAAAATGCTTTATTTATACACTATCTTTAGAACTCAGCTTCATGACACGATTTCTGTGTACATATACAAATTCCGGATACTGTGATTTTTTAACAGCGCGACAAATAATTTTCGACATCTCATAATAATTAACAGTAGCCAGAATTTTTGTACAGTATACAGAAGCCGAAGTATTTTTCCGGAAGGAAAATAAAGAACTTAGCGAGCTGAAAATAATGGTATTAATTTCAACATTTCACACAAAAAAGTTAGCGTAATTGCATGACGCCAGAGTACAAGAATTTTTACTGCTTTAACCAAATAAAAATATTAAATATAATTTTACCGTACTATTACAATAATATAATATTAATGTTATAACAAAGTAATATTATTTACCTGAACTCTAGCTTCACTTAAACTAATCCGAAGAGCGACTTCTTCACGTAAAAATACATCCGGATAGTGGGTTTTTTGAAAAAGTGCTTCGAGCTCTTGCAATTGTTGCGGTGTAAACGTAGTCCTATTTCGCCGTTGTCGACGTCGACCGAACATATACTCCGTAAGAAGGTCGCCGGGTAAGGGTGATAAGAACGGTCCAGCCATTTCAAAATCAAATTTTCTTTTTATCAACTAATCCTAGTAATTAATAACAATCACAGTTTAAACTACCTTCCAAAGAAGATTAAATTTGATTTTAATAAAAACCGTTAAAAACTTATCGCGCCGAAACACCAAAGTGAACAATTTTAGACCGCATAGCTACTAATTGAGTACCGTTCGCGCTTAAACTGACGTGTGAGAATCGAAAAGGCATCCTTTTCAACTTTTTCCAAAGTCCTTACTTGATAAAAAACCCCCACTTGAAAACTTTGCTCATTTCGTTTGGAACCCGGAATTCGCACTACCGTATCGGCTCAACACCCCAACTCCCGCTATAACACTAACTAACCGCCATATATCCTTGCTCACAGATCCAATGGCCATTTCCCACCACTCAAACTTTCATTTGTCGTCGTATTGATAAATAAATAATTTTATTTAGGCACACACACACACAGAGACACTGCTCGTGCCAGGATAACAATGCACCAGAAATTCCATGAAATTATGAAACCCTTACATAATCGCATATCCTTTTGTTGAATTTACTGCACAAACTCGCAAACATATTCGCCAGATAGAGAGAGGGCAGGAGAGGATTCTCGGCGACTGCGCCTCGACGCCGTTACACTGGGGCGGGGCATTCGGAGCCAATCATAAAGGCCCTTTCACAAACTCGCTATGTATTGCGTTTATTTGATAAGTGCAATGTGCACAGGACAATGGAAAATCCACTTAGCCACGGATAAACACTGCGATAGAAACCTTCATTGCATTAACTCACGTGAGCCTGGCTCCTGGATGCTCTATTACGTCTAGTGCTACTCGCTAGATGGTGTTACATATGCAAAGCTAGAACAACTTAGTTTTTTCTGCGTGTATAACTCTAGTTGTGTGGGAAGGATATCGTGTCGATCCTAGAAGATTATGGTGGTTATGTTTAGATAGATTGTAGCTACGTATGTACATACGGATACGTACAGAAAAGGGGTACGCGATGGAGCTTAAATAGAGGCATTTAACTTGCAGCCATTGAAAACAGCAATCAAAGGAAGGTTAGATATTCATGAAAAGGACAACTCTTTGCAATCAAGTTTCAACTGGCATTATACCTCTATCTATTACCGTATTTTGAGAGGTTCTGTTCATGTAAAGAAGAAAGTAAGAAGTTAGTTCCGTTTTCGTTCTCTTTACTTTTAGTCTTTAATACCCCAAGGACTCCACGGGTGCTGTGAATTTAAATGGATTCTTTTTATACTGGTGACAATTAAGGATTTCCCTAAGGCTGGTTTTGATAATGCTGAGTGTGCCGATCATGGAGAAATATTTTTGTCGAAAACAGTACAGTGTCTGCAGCCAATCAGGTGAATGTCTAAACTCTTCTTAGTAAAAATGAATTAGGGCGCGTGATGTTGTTGTTATAAGACCACAAAAAAGTAGCAAAAAAGCCATTTGTTGGAACATCAAAACTTCGTGCTAGTAGTTATAACATTCTCGAGCATCGACAATTGTACTGCAATAGGTATAGTTGCAGTGAGAGCAACGCTACGTACTATGAACAAGACTCTCTGTTTCAAAAACTAGCGAGACAAAACTTTGTACTCTCGAACCACGAAATTTTTGATTTTGAATTGTACTTTATTATTTTTTAATAATAAAGTATTGTGATCGACCTGAAATTTCAAAAAAATTTGCTACCCTGAAATTTTGTATTTTCAAAAGCAACAAAAAAAAATGTCCGTCTGTCCGCCGTAGACGCCGTACGCCGTACGTCGTTTGAAGGCGCGTAGCTCCCAAACCCGTTAAGATATGATTAAGATGAAATTTTTATGGTGGGTAAATTGGATGAGCCCCTACGACTGGTATCTTTTAGACGGGTGGGGTTATGAGGGGGATGGAGAGCGGAGCGTTTTAGACGATCAATTTTGGTTTCTAGATCTCAGTAACCACTTATGCTAGGAGGCTGAAACTTGGAACTTATGTAGTGGACTCATTTGCAAAAATTTTCGATAGCGGTTGAGGTGTGTGGAAGTGGGGGGAAAACAATGAGTCCGAAACGCTTGAAAGCCGGGATTAAAACTTTCTAAAATGGATGTCTCCTGAGCAATTGATGTCAGAATATTGAAACTTTGTGGTTGTCCTTAGGGATACTTCAACATTAGACAAGGGCTAAAATTTTTAAAGAGGGTCATGGGGTGTGGGGATGGTGTGTTGAAAAACTTTGGATTACAATATCTTCCGAGCCAATTACACCAGGAAGATAAAATTTTGTTTCAGTATATGGGTTCACAAGATGATTCTACTGAACATAAGGGGGTGGTGAAGCACGAAAGTGGGGGGTGCAGCAATTTCTCAAAAAATGTAATTTTTATATCAGAAACCGTATCAGATATGATCTTGAAAATTTTACGGGAGTTGAGGTCGGTGGACCTCTAGTAGGGAAAAAAATTGTGGGGATGTGGGTGTTGGGGGTAATGGTGAAAGGGGGTAGAAACCAACAAAATTCAGATTTTCATTTCTCGAAAACCATAAGGAATAGAAAGCTAAAAATTTTGGATTATATAGAGCCACTTAAGAGACATCCTAAAAAATAAAATTTTTAATATGAGTAGCAAGATTCGTGGGTGAGGGGTGGTTTTTTATATCTCAGAAACGGCTTATGCTAGAAAATTGAAACTTAGTACGTATATTTATCATAGATGTGCTATTAGAGTAATTGAAGCAAAAAAAAGTTTAGATTTTTATTGGCGTTCAGAGGTTGAGTAAAAAAATGTCCGTGAATCCACATGTTCACGAATTTCGTTAAAACTTTTAGACTTGTCGAGCTATCTAAGCAATTTTTCTTCTGCGGACTATTTATACAAGCGCCAAGAAACGTTCTTCAAAATTTGTCGATATCCAACCCCTAAGGGGATGTAAAGTGGTTGTGTACATATTCACGAATTCTGATATATGTATTTCTTAGGTATATTGGGATTTGGAATTCACTTTTACTTCTAAAACTTTAAGGCCGGTTTACATGTCGGTTGCAAATAATTTTTACTGAGATTGTGAGGGAGCTAGCTTATCGAATTTTCAATGGAGTAGAGGCAACCACTACAAAAAAATGTTGGCACGCACACATTGACAGAAATATCGTCAATATTTTTTACTAGATATAGCTCTGTTCGTTTCACTCCTGATCAGTTTCTCATTAGAGATTTCCTTCTCCCTCCCAATCTCAGTAAAAATTACTTGCATTCGACATGTAAACCGGCCTTTACTCAAACAAACAATATTTATTTATAATAATTCAAAATGCATTAACAGAGCAAAAATGTTTAAGAGATTAGACTTATCATCTTAACAGCTAAGTTGTAAAAATATGAGCTTTCAACATAGTCGGGGAAAAACCCGATTTAAGTATTTTTCCCTATTAAAACACCTGAGGGTATTGTTCAAGTTTTCACTGATTCCGAAAATCTCTTAGGTTTAATGTGATCGAATTCGCTTTTACTTCTATGGAATATTCTATTGATAAAAAAAATACGTAAATAAATAAAAAAAATTTGCCAAAATTATAACACATTATTTTATGGGTAAAAGTCAGAAACGTGTTTAATGCAGAGATGCGGTGTAGATTACTATGAGACTGATAACCTAAGGAATAACTAGAATGCTTTTTGGAGCTTTATTTTTTATGTTGTCAGTCTCATAGTAACGTACACCGCATCTCAGCATTAAGCACGTTTCGGACTTCTACCCATAAAATAATAAAGTTGCGCCCCGACGGTTGGCAGATTTTTTATTTGGAGATACTCGAGAGTAAACATTTCGTGATAGGCGGGTGAAGGGTTGTTGTGGTTATATTATATTAAGTTTTATATTTGCACTGTAAACCTTTCTTGAGATATAAAAATACGTTGAGCTAGAAAACTTGTATATTTTATATGAATAACTTTAGACGAAAAAAATAATAATATATTTTCGTCTAGTTGTTTACGAGTAAAAACCACGTATGGCATATTTCTCCATGTAGTTCATATAAAAGACGCGAAATTTCGTACTTCGACATATTGCACAGAATTTGTAGGATAGGTAGGAGGTATTACATCGTTTTTTTTGCAAGGATTTTAGGTAGAAAAATAACTAAATCCACCTTCTTTTTTATAGTAACTAGCCAAATGTCGCACAGTATTTTCGGGACATTAGTTACGAGATTACACTCTTACATGTACGTATACCAATGATGGTAGCTTCCTTTAAAATATCCTCAAATATTTTGTTTAACTTCGTATAGGATAACTTTGTACTATTAAGGGCCGTTCCTACGATGTTCAGTGTTCTAACTGGAACTTTAACTGACAGATTTTCATACAAAACTTCCGGTTAAAGTTTCAGTTAAAGTTTAACTGACGATCGTAATAATGGAATACTTGAATACAAGTTAAGATTTAATTTAGAACTTACTTTGTTGAAAAACGCGTGACTTTTTCTAAATCAATGGCTACGCAAGAAACTAGCTTTTACATTATTGAATCATATCGTGCATGAATGGTTTGGTAAATGTTTTCACAGTAAATTTTTAAATTGAAAATACTAATTTTCCGGGTAAAATACTGTTTTATTTTTATGTTGTGTGACGTTTTGGACTCAGTGCACCCATGAAAAAATCCCATTCTCATTCGTATTTTCTCATTCTAATAATTTAAAATTGCGTTCAAAAAATGTAAGTGTTTTAAGGACTTCTCTGGGAGCAACACACCGAATTTTGTCTGAACTTGATCATTAAAAAATGCAATAATTTGTTCAAAAGGTTTCCGAGATATCGCTTGATCGGATAAAAGGAAGCACCCTTTTTTGAGGATCTTCGTATGGTTGCAGCTCGAAGGAATGCCTTAATTTTATCTGTTCTGTTCCTGACCTGCTATTTACTGGACATTATATTGTTGTGTCCTAGGGGTTTGGCGTGATTTCAAGTAAAACACAATTCGTTTAACTTTTTATTATTTACATTGAATAACCGCACTACTGGCAAAGCTGCCCGATTTTATTTACAACTTGATCACTAAATCGCTTTACAAATACTGTTTAGTAACTGATCGTCGTCTCGAAGTGTAGTAAAAACTATGTCGGATGCAAACTCACCCCATAAAAAGAAAGTTTTAAGTAAACGAATCTCAATCATGACTGCTCCACGGAATTTTCCAACTGACGGGCAAGAAGTTTGCAACCGTCAACATTTTAGAAGTGGATAGTATCTACGCCAACAATTTTTACATTAATATTGATTTTATTTGTAGCTATGCCGAAAAGATGTATAAGTACCTCCCGGTTTTTTATATTTGGTATTTAATTATGTTTATGTTCTCTTAAATTCATGGTAGAGGAGTCAGCGAATTTTTTCACCGGTGCCACATGAAGCTTAGTTACGCCACTAGCCATATTGGATCCGCCATTTTGTTTTTCGAAACTTTCATTTAAAATTATTATAGTTAAGTGTGAAATTTTCTTTCTAAATTGTACAATTAACACCATATTAACACTATTTGCCCTTCGCATTTTAGTGGGTAATAAAATATTAAACATACTTTAAACTCTCGTCATGGGCAAATGAGAAATGTTTGCTTTCAAAAAATTATAATTTACTAAATTGCATTGCCATAATTCATAAGCACAGCCGTTTCCCTTAACCTCATTCTTCATCCTTTATAACTAATAACAATTTTCATTCTCATTAATATACTGCTCCGTCTTAGATCCCATAATCCCAACATACATTCGCCCCAAAAAACAAAAAAGCAAAAAACAAACGTGCTCCAAGAGCAATGGCTATATGCCAACATAATTATCCCCATTGCATGTAAAACGTATGCAGAATGAGATGTCTCCCCTCGGCAACAAAATTTTCTTTCAACACCCACACTTTCGTTTCGCCCAGCCACCCCCATTCTACAGGGTGGCCATTCCATCACGCTTACAAGCAAAAAGAGGGCAGGACAATGTAAAATTAAAACATATTTCGTAATTAAACTCCCGGAGCCATTGTTGTGAGCCCGCCCATCTTAATTTCTTCATTTAATTTCACCCATGTGCTTTCAACCGGAGACATCAACCTTGCATTCACGTCAGCAGGATTATCTCGTCCTGTGCTTTGTTGCTCGCTGTATCGCGCTGCTGGTTGCTGCTGTTCCTCACTCTCCAGGACTCAGAAGCGCGGAGGAGCAGAGCTAGCGTAATTGTATGTTGTTCGCTGTTGTGTTGTTGGTGCTGCTGTTTTATTTTTTCCCTCTCATCCTTCACCGTTTTTTTTCATTTTTCATTTCCATTTTTATTTCATTTTCCTGGGAAACAAAAACTTTCGTCCTTACTTTATTATTTTCCTTTATGCAATGTTTTGATTAATTTTCCTTCATGTACACACACTCACACATTTTTGATATTTTCAGCAAGAGCGCCTAGGAACACAGACATCGCGGTTGCATCAACCATCTGCAAGCGACGGTTCCATAGCACGGAGCTATTGGATCCCGGATCCTGAGGGAACGCTCGAACACGCGGCGTGTACAGCGTGCAACATAGCATTGTCATCCTGGCGATGTTGTGTATTAGTGATGCCATTTTTTCTATAGGTACATGAGAATATGACGGGAGTTGTTTTGTTGTGCCAAGTACATAAAATATTACAAAACATACAATGGAAAATTTATTATAATATTCCACTTGCACAAATTTTCATTTCTGATTGGATAACTCCCTCATCTCATCAAAAAAAAGCACAGGACTACCCTGACGCCCCAGAGACATGTCGAGCGTCAGGATGTGCTTTCTGAGTTCTATTCAGTTGTGCTTCCCTGCTTCAGTTGCACCCTGTCTCACTCTCACCACCCTTCCGGTGTCCTGTTCCTGTGCACCTAATATTGTTGTTCGTTCTCATGTCTTGTTCTATGCTCTTTTGTGATATGACGTAATCACCTCGGAAAACAGTATTCGTTGCATTTGGTCCTTTTTGTAAATATGAAGAAGTCCTAGGTGGATGCAGGCGCAGCAAGGAGACACTGAAAGTTTCGTATTCAATATAAGATGGCCGCGAATTTCTAAAGAGGGGACCGGAGAAAATTAACGAATATTTTGTGCGGTGAACAGAGACGAAAATCCTTTTATGGAAAATTATCGTACTAGAGTACGCTTTCATTTTCCTGTAGGAATGACATTTTATTAGAAAACAAGGATTGGCGGGTTTTATCAAAAGGAAAACTCATTTGTTGTTTAACTATAATTAAAATTTTCTACGCTTTGTTCTTTACAGGGTAACAAAAGCCTGAGGTCATCGGTACTCTTTCTTCTTTTCATTATTATCAGATTTTAACAAAAAGATCTGAAATTCTCCACAAAGACTAATTAATAACTTGCTTCCATGAGAAAAGAACGGGACAGTAAACATTTACAACGCATTGTAGATACAAAGAAGAATATTTACATTATATCACATCAACAATATTATATTCAACATCAAAGAGGCATTCTACGGATAGAATCTCGGAAACAACAAAAAGGGAGGTCTCAAATGGACTGCTTTTTGATTCAACAAAACGACGTTACTTTAAAAAACTAAAACAATAATTGAATTGTTTATTGGATAGATAGACAGAGTAGATATAAGTCCAAAATCAGTCAAGTTTATTTAGCATCCAAAATTGAAATAGATCTTCACATTGAGATGAAGAACAGTGCAGTAAACGGGTATCTTCTATTTTCAGTGACCGAAATATCTTTAAATAAAATTGGTAACATTCTAGCTAGGGAATCACAACTGGACAGTCCGAGAAGCCATGAATCGTTCATACCTTGAAGAATTCACAGCAATACGTCAAGTCTGACTGACATCAGTCTCCATCGCGAAAAACATGGCAGCGAATAATCGACAAAGAATTTAAAGGAGTTAATCTTTCGTTGTCCGAACCATCTGACGGAGCCTATTGATGAAATGTGTGTCCAAAAAAGCCACATCTGCCAAAAGATCTAGAAGCTTCACACGAGGAGCTGATACCCAAACTCTTCGATAAGAATAATAGGTACGCATATAATAGACTATGGAAAGCTGAATTGATGGCAGATCGGTTCGAAGCAGCTCATCATTCGTTTACAGGAATGTGAAACATCGTTGTGAACATGATTGTAAACAATCGTGCCACATTAATTCTACAGAACACAGACGTACTACTTGCTAGTACGCTTTTTAAGCCTAGAGAGAAAACTAAAACATTTACAAGCTTCAATATATATTGCTGAAAAATTTTACAAATAAATCGATTATAATATTGCCTCAAACTCGCATTGATATCTAAGTATAACATTGTAACTCCCACTTCAAGCAGTAATTGAGGCAAACAAAGGAGGCACTCACTATGAGGTAATTACTCTAAAATAACAAATTCAATTAAAAACATTAAAATTTATACTTTCTGTTACAAGTCGGGATATTCTAGTATCGATGTTTTTTCAACGTGCAAAAATAATTATGAACAAAAAAATCTATGCACAAATAATTTTGAACAATTTTTGTGATATAATAGAATACGACGAAATAGGTCTATCTTGTTTTTTTTATTTTATTATGTTAACGAACAAAACTATCAAATAAAATCAACTTAACAGTTTTTGTCTTATACTATCATTAGTTACGATGCTTTAAATTGGTAATGATTCATATGATGTGCGGTGCAGAAATAAATTTCAACATTACTGTATGTGTGAAGATATAAAATCTTAGATTTTCACTCTAAACCCTCTTGCCTTACACCACACCCCACAAAAAGTTAATACGCATAATGGGACACCATTCATTATATCTACAGAAAAATTTTAATTAAGCCCATATCTTTGGAGGTTCTTGAGTTATCACGCGTCAAACACGTTGGAGTACGGCTTATATGGTGGATGCCCAACAACAGTAAAACTTGAAAGGACATAGTTAAAAGGGTTCATACGATCTAGTGCATAATTTGAGCATACTGCTTTTTGCAGACCATTCCCGCTCCCGATTAAAAATTTAAAATTTTTTTATTAAAATATTTTCAATTTCTTAGCTACCTATCTCGTATGTTTCAAATATAAAATGTTTGGTATAGAAAATTTGTTCAATTTGATAAAAAAATGTTTATTTTTTACTAGTTCTTCAAACACTATTCCTGTGACAACAACACCCCACAAAAATTTTATTTTTATAGAAAACTGAGCCCTCTATACATATAGTGTAGCAAATTTCAATTCTCAGTCGTAACATCTGGAGTACCGCATGGATTGCATTTGAATGGTCTGTAATGGGAACTTTTCTATACTAACTTTCAATTCTTGAAAAACTTTTTTCTTTTATTCCTGAAATTATTCATGCTTATTCTAGAAAAGGGCTGCTTTTCTATTCCCGACGACAATGCAGTTCACATTGGATTCCCTTTCACGGCACATGCGATCATTGAAAAATGTTGGAAACTGCTTTGTCGATATACTTAAAAACGTCTTTCCCGGGTGTATGAAACCATATTTCAAGGCAAAAAAATGCCCAAAATTATAATACTGTAAATGTGCCCAAAATTATGATACTGTAAATGTGAGGAATCTCAAATTTCTCTTTATTTAATTACAATTACTTTCTGAAAAAATTTTAAAAACGCGACTATTTCATTGCGGATTTCAACTGCCCAATTTTCGAGAAAGTGAGTCTTTCACGAGTTTTCAATATTATATAATTGGAGAAATCGCAGTTCACTTTCCCGCCGGCGGGTTCCAGAATAAAGGTGATTATATTTTTTATATTACAATAATATATGTTTTTCACCCTACTGCTTTAATGTTGACTATCACATGTACTATTTTCATTATTTCACCCTACCACTATTTTCTTTTTATTTTTATTAATATTCAAACTCAAACTCAAACAAGTTGTAATTATAGCACTAGGCAATGAGGAAAAACAATAGAAAATATATAATAATATGCCAAGGAAAAGTATAGAGAAAAAACCTTTTATTAATATTATTTTTATTAATGGAATTTTTTCATACTCTTTATAACATAACAGTCTTGTTCACGTTAATAAATAATAACTAGTTCCTGAGATAAGGAGCGTAATCGGTGGGTGGCACTGTGGCTAAACAGACTAGTCTACAAGCAATGTGGTCGTGGGTTCGAAATCCACCTGGCCATAGGCTTACCACCGGTGGTCTAAATACAAGAAAAATGATATTTGGAGCAGTAACAGTGCCTCAGAAGAGTGCTGTTGCTACCCTATGTCCAAGGAAGCTGAGTAATACTTCAATGAAGTTGACTTTGCATTCATAAAGTTACTAATGTCTTACACCTGCTGTTAAGCACATAAAAAACTTAAGCCTAGTCACTCGTAGGCTTCTCCAGCTGTGGTAAACCTTGTCCAGCTAAGCCAAGACCCCAACCAATATGTATTTGGGACAGGAATTTTCTATGCATGGCATCATAAACTGTTATAACTAGATGTTAACGAAGCTGACTATTGGAACAGGTCCTTAGTGGTCATCCAAAAATTTGTCCGTTATTGCAACAAATCTCTATGAACAAATTTTGATTTTAATTTTCGAGACCATTTCTGTGAATTTATAAACACCAAAATACATTGAATCGATCGAATATTATTATCAAATATTACCGTGTTTATATCTGATTTACTTCGAGAAATTTCGAACGGGATTTCGACTACTAGATTTCACAAAGTTTATCTTTCACCACGTTTACATTTCCCCACAATATTCACTGCCACAAATTTCTAGTGCTGAAAAACGTAAACTTTTACAAAATAAAATTAAAATTCAGACACCATACGCAATTGCAAAATTTTGAACTGGCAAAGAAATCTTTTCAGAGCGAAGTAACCATTTTTCGAGTTTTTGAAATCTAGTTGACTAAATCTGGCGATATAAATCAGTTATTAGCATAGTTCGTCACCTACTCATCAACTCATTGATTACGACCTGAGTTAATCCCTAAAATCCAGTTCTATTAAATAGCCAAATGTACTTACAAACTTTTCAGTTGATCGTCCGAAGTTATTTCAATCGCTGAACCGATTAGAACAAATGGAGCGAATTTTTCTGATATGCGGCAGAAAATTGAGGACGACTAGAGTGCGCTGATTAGATAACTTAACAGAGAGTGACTGGAATTGGAAGAAAAAAGATGAAATTTTATATGTATAAGTTTGGGAAGTACCAAGTTCTTTAATAAGTAAAACTCACACTCCTTCGAATATCTCAATTAAAAAAATCCTTAAAGTAGATATCGTATTTACTCGCATAACATCTTGTGGACAAGTTTTATATTTCACCGTCTTACAGAAAATATACATTTTCTTAAACTATCAATCAATTGAAGCTTCCTGTTCTGATGAGACCGTCGCTAGCGCACTTGAAATTAATTAAAAAATTTCCGGAATACTTACATAGAGGACATGCATACAATTTATTAGTGCATGATATGATATACCAACAAGAACAAATTATCTATATTTCAAACGATTCCCAGATCGATAGCATCATCATAAATTACTTTTGCCCGCAAAAGAAGAATAAAGCGAAGTTAACGATAGCTTGGATCGATTCTGATTACTACAGAGTCGTTTCCAATTCAGAAACAAAACAAACCACTGACAATGGAAACATAAAAATGGATGATGATTACCCAACGCGTTCATTCCGGTGACGACTGACGAGTCGGAAATGTGGAGGTAGCCTAGCTATGCGATGTGCCTTCATATTTTTTTAACTCCCCCGCATAACCATTACCAGCACAGAGCACACAGCTACCGCTATTAAAATCTCTAATTCGGCAAAATAACTTTTCTAATGAAAAATGCACGGACAAATGAATTTCTATTTTCTGATATGATGAATAATATTCAAGATGAGGATAGTGGCGGTGCGGGGAGGAGCTGCTATGGGGGTAACAAAAATAATGATAAATGCCTGACTGAACGACAACGTGCACTAAAACAATGCAAAACCTCGTAAGTTTTTTTTCCCCTATTCCATCACACATTTTCCTCATATTATTTAAAACTCACATATTACTTTTTTTTTCGTTCCCCATATACAGGACCATAATGTCTGGGTGCACTGATTTCCAGGATAAATCATCAGCCGTACAATGAGTGCGAGCAAACTGATGTACTTCAACAAAAGAATTATTTTCAACAGTTTTTACACTAAAAAGGTTTGGGGGCTATAAAAGCGACCGAGAGTTGATTAAATTCTGCAAAACCTCCATATCCTGAACATGCCGGGGGTAGTTGAAGTGAGTAGGTAGTTTGGATTTAGCAACCTGCTATTTTAGGGGTGGCATTTGCATTGCAATCCTGACCGATTGCGATGAATGAATCAAAAAAAAACATACCAACTGTTTTGCCCAGCTCCTTTTTCTCGGAACCATGCAAATTAAATCAAAAAGGTAAAAGCAACAGATGATAGTCGCTCCGCTTTTGCAACAAAACAGTCTCCATTGGTGGTTTCCTTTTCAACTGAGTATACGTAATTTCGAGAAGAGTTAATTACGTAATTGCCTTAAACGTACACCCATCAACGGATCCTTGTTTTGCGTATTTTCAGCTTGTTTTGTAGACGAGAATGTGCTGTGCGCCTCATTGAAGGATTCAGCAAAATAAACGGATTTTCATCAATGATGAGAATCTTTTCAAGAATTTTAGCGGCTGAATTGAGAAGACCGGTAGGGTTCGTAACATCTGTTAATCTTTGAAATTATTTAATTAGAATTTGACTATGAGTTTAATGTGAAAAGGAAGTTATAGATTCCCTCTTTCTGCTTGCAGTCAAAAATATGATGTACTGGCATACCATGTCCTTTCTCGTTACGGAAAGAATTAGCCCTCTATATCCGACTAAGATAATTTGGAAAAAATAAAATTCGGACACCAACACGGACTGGTACTATCTCTACTAGATTATTAACGAATTTTTAGTTATCGAGCGATCCAGTGAATGGATCAACGAGTTCCCGATCAGATTTGTATTACCTAGTCCAAGGAGTAACTGAGGTTTCAGGATATAATTTTTCCTACCTGCAAATGGGAAACAAACTTCTTGTCACAAAACAAAATAATTAAAAATTAAAAATTAATGTAATTACTCATTATTTTTGACTTTCGTAGATAGTTTAGGAGCGTATTAATCATTTTCTGACTCTTGTACTTGTACTTTTAAATTCTAATAATTCATTTTGTCACTTACCATTATACGTGCTCGATACACTGATCAACTTCGAAAAAGTACAGGCAAGAAATTTTTTTTCCCGAAATTCACAAAACTTTAAGGGGTAACACCACTGTAAGGGCCTAAATAAAAACTCTTTTTCGACAATTTTTTTTTAATACAAGAAAAGGAAATAGACTAATAATATTTAGGGAAGTTAATAAGCATGTATTAAAGTATACAATAAAAAAAAATCAGTGAAAAATTTTAAAAAAATGGCGGCACTATAGCCATTCTCCCGAGGCATGTTAAATTTTAGGCGCTCTGCGGCACGCAGTGTTGCTTACGTAAATTTAAACCTGGCAGAAAGAAAAAATATCACTTAATCTTCATGAGTATACGTAGCTAGAGAAACACGTAGGGAAATTTAGAAATATTGAGTTTTATGTGATTGGCGAGTATTTGAATAATGTTATTCAATTTTCGACCAAAAACAGGACAGTTATTTGCTAATAACTAATTTTTAAATCAACGTATCAAAAATTTCCTACGTGTTTCTCTTCGAAATGTTATTTTGAAGATATGGTGAAAAATTCGAATGAAAAGAATGAAAATTGTTCGAGTTATGCTGCGTGCCGATTTCAAAAATCGTGTTTTGAGAAAAACGCGTTCAAAGTTTTGAAATGTGTTATAGAAATGAAAAAATTAAGAATTTTACTTTTTAAAATTTTTTACCATTAATCTGCAACCCCAGGACCATAAAGCTGCCCTTCTACGTTGGAACATTCCTGCTTAATCTCTCTTTCCTCGACGATTTAATGCTGGAGCGCGACTCTTTTGCTGCATCTGTCAATGAACGCTCAGCGTACTGGATTCACTTGGCATTGGTTTCGACACAAAAATTGCAGCATTGGACGCCAATATCCATCTCCAGAACCTTCATAGTAGTATGTTAGTTAGTCAGGCGCGAACGCAGGGGGTTTTGGGTTTTCAACAACTTTCTAGGGATATATATTATTGTATTCGAGAAGCTAGAAACCAAGAGGTAAATCATTAGGCAGTATCTTCTCAGATGAACACCTAATCCGACACAGGTAGTCGTTTGGAAGCAGCCTGACGCGCTCGGTAAAGGACTCGAAATTCCAGGAAAAAATTATTTTTCATGTATTAAACTTTTGTCCCCATATTCTCTAAGGTTCAAACAATTTTTTAACCAAAATTTTATAGTGGTGTTACCCCTTAACTCAACTAATAGAATCTAATAGCTGACTTACAAGTATACATCACCAGATTTCGGCAACTAGATTTCAAAATTTCAAAAAGCGTTTAATTCACCCTGAATAGATTTGTTCGACATTTAAAAACTTATCAGATGATTGTTGTGTCTAAATTTTTAATTTATTTTGTAAGATTTTACTTTTTTTTGTAATAGAAATTTATTCTGAAGGAGTAGAAATCAAAATATGAAATTATTTAATTCCAAACCTTGCATTTCGAGCAAGTAATTTAAAAATATGTGACAGTAAATATTGTGGGGGAATGTAAATTTGGTGAAACATAAATTTCCGGGCTGTACAGGCCAGTTGCAGTAGAATTCGAGCTGAATTTTCCAAAAAAATTTCGTGACTCAAAGAGATTCTAAAATCGCTCAAACGTACGTGAAATCTAGTGATTCCGATAGAATATTGTCGAAATCTCCATGTTTTGCGAAATTCAGTCCGAAATCTTACGATGTAAATCAGCTATTACAACCAACATTTTTTTGAAAAAAATTTGTTTCCACAATAAATACACATTTTGTAGCCAATTGGATTATCTACACTGTTTCAAAAAATTGCACATACAGCAGCTATAATCGGGAATAAAGTCAGTGTTTGTTTTAAATGAAAAAAGATAAGTTGATTTCGTTTTAGGTTTTTTATTATTTCTAGTTAGGTCTTTTAAATGCAAGAATCAAACATTTGTGTTTACTTAATTTTCTTAGAAATATTGTCATTTGTACTTCACAAGTCATTATATGCACATCAAAAAATTGCACATACACTTAAGAAATTCACGTTATTTACTTTTTTAATAGCGAGTATGATGTCCTTTAGCTGCTACTACTGCTCGTAGACGATCCTGCATTGAAAGTGCTAATTTTCGAGTTATATTGGGTGTAATTTTGTTCCACTCTTCTAAAATAATGTCTTTCAATAGAGCAGGGATGGTTATGCGATGCGCACGCAACTTTTTTTCTAAATAATCCCAAAGATGCTCAATAGGGTTTAAGTCGGGGGATTGGGGTGGATGTGGAAGAATAGAAGCAACGTTGTAGAGCAATCACTCACGCACTAATCTAGAAGAATGTTTGGGATCATTGTCTTGGATAAGTGAAAACCCACCGTTTATGCCAATTTTGACAGCGCTTTGTTTCAAGTTATCCTTCAAAATGTTCAAATAATGTACTTTGTCCATCGTTCTCTCAACAAATACTAAATTACCTACCCCATTTGCCCCCATTGCACCCCAAACCATCATATTCCCCTTTCCTTGTTTTATGGTGGGTTTCAAGTTTTTTAATTCCAACGCAGTGTTAACTGTACGCCACACAAATCGCCGTCCATCAGATCCCAAAACATTATATTTGCTTTCATCTACGAAAACTACCTTTTCCCAGAATTTTTCAGACTTCGATACATATTCTTTGGCGTATTGGATTCGTTTTTATATATTCGTGTTAGAAATGAATGGTTTCTTTCTTGCAACACAGCCCTTGTAGCCTTTTTTATGTAGGAAATTTCGTACAGTTTGGGGGTTGACGGATATTCCACAATTATTTTCAAGGCTAGCGGCTATTTTCGGAGCACTTATTTTAGGATCGTTCTTCATTAATCGTTCAATTCGCCATCCTAAACGTTCGCTCAGTAACTTCCTACGGCCTCTCCCCGGAGCAATATCGAAACTGTTATTAGTTTTATAGTTTTTTATAACACTTTGAATGGTTGCACGTGGTCGTCCTACGATCTTTCCAATGTCTGCATAACTTTTACCTTCCTCTTTGAGCTTAACAAACAGTTTTTTCACTTCGATAGGAACCTTTTTCTTTGTTTGCGACATTTTGAAATGATCTACGCGAATAAATCTATTAAACACTTTTACGAGAACTTCGTGACTGCAACTAGCATTAAAACATAAGGGACCGTAAACCTGCATGGAAAATTTAGTACCGTTAGGTTTTCGTTATGAGAATACGAGATTAGTTTGAAGTGTATGTGCAATTTTTTGATGTGCATATAATGACTTGTGACGTACAAATGACAATATTTATAAGAAAATTAAGTAAACACAAATGTTTGATTCTTGCATTTAAAAGACCTAACTAGAAATAATAAAAAACCTAAAACGAAATCAACTTATCTTTTTTCATTTAAAACAAGCACTGACTCTATTCCCGATTAATGCTGCTGTATGTGCAATTTTTTGATACAGTGTATCAATTTCATTATACAGCGCCCTTTAATTTGAAATCACTCACTCAATTTGGAAAGCTCTTTAATTCGGAAATTATAGATTTGTCCAGTAAAAAGATTTTTTTTCGACTTAACTACATTTTTTTATGTCACTCACACGCATATTTATTCAAATAAAAGTTAATCAAGTAAACATTTTCATTCGAAAATGATTTAGTTGAATTCGACTTCGTAGAATTATAAATGAACTATTACTGAATCGTTTGTACTATTTGCGTTCAACAAAGTTATAGTCCGCTGAATTATTGACTGTCTATGAATTCCACGAACAAATATCAAACCTTTTTTATTTTTTTGCATTGTTCGATTTCTCTTCACTTTTGGGTAACGTTTACAACTTAGTTTCCTGAAGGAAGTTTCCTAGGAAGAAATTTCAAGACTATTATTCAGGTATGTGAATGATTTTGATTATCTCTTTATTTGTTCGCTTCGTATTCATATTGGTTTTTCGTTGCCTCCAGTTTTCCTGCAATGTTTCATTTCAATATTTGTGATTTTGATGTTAAAATCATTTATTAAACTTTTCGCAGAACAGTACTTTTCCCGAAAAATTGAAAAACTGAGGCATATAAAATTTCTATCTCAGCATATATTATTCGTACGAGGTTTAATAAAAACCCAAATTTATAGAAAATTGTATGGTCTTCACATTTGCTCGAAATTAGGAGCCCTTTCCTTAAAGATCAAGGCAGCGCACAGATTTCTTAAATCATTAGAATCTCGAACAAATTTGTAAAATAAAATGTTTGCATGGCTTTCGTATTTTTAGTTTCTTAGTTCACTGAATGACTTTGTTTGAATTATTACAACAGCGTTCTTTCTGAGATATGACTAGCTGGTTTAGTTACTAGTCGCCTGAGATGCCATAAATACAGAGTGAGTTGCTATTGTATAATGCTCAAGAAACTGAGTAAGATATTCGTAAAAATAATAAACATTTTCGTATCGTTTTCGAGATATGTCTTTTTAAGCATTTTTTGCCCATTTCTGCTTAAATATTAATAACTTCCGAACCGTCGATATAAATATTAGAAATGTAAAATAAGCTTGAAGACGACAAATCTCGAAAACGATACAAAACAGGCATACATATATGTGTATTTGTAAGAGTGTTTTACTTAGTTTGAGTCCTGCAACACATTTTACTTTATTATTTTCTTTTTTTTTTTTTTTTAAAAAAAAAAAATGTTCTACCCTGAAATTTTTTTTTTCGCGTTTCATGACTAGTAGACACGAAAAAAGCAAAAAAAAATTATAGTCCGTCTGTCCGCCGTACGCAAAATCGTTTGAAGGCTCGTAGCTCCCAAACGGTTTGAGATATTAAATTGAATTTTTTTTATGAATAGACTGGATGTGACCAAATTCTGAATGGGTGGAGGTGTGAGGGGGGAGGAGGGAGGTGCGTTTTAGACGGAAAATTTTGGTTTTTAGATCTCAGCAACCGCTTATGCTAGGAGGCTTTGATAGTGGACCCATTTGCATAAAAATTGTCAATATGGGTGAAAGGGTGTGGGAGTGGGGTGAAAAATAATGCGTCCGAAACGCAAAAAAGCCGAGATCGACACATTTTAAAATCCATATCTCCTAAACAATTAACGTCACAAAATTGAAACTTAATGAATATCTGTAGGTATACTAGGACAATAGACCGGAAACAAATTTTTGAAGAGAGAAATAGAGAAATAAAATTCGGTTTGTGTATAAAGGTTGATAAATGAAGTTTGATGAAAGTAAAATTTTTGAAGGGGACGGTGGATCATGAATAATATACTACTACAAAGTTGAAACTTGAAATCAACTAGAAAAGTAATTAGATAGATAGATAGATAGAAGCCCCCCTTCGAACAAATTTATCAGTGAAAATGGAATGCATACATTTTCACGATTTTCGTCATATCTATTAGGTCTTCCCAAATATTTAATTCATTTTTATTCTACTGCTTCTTCATATAAGTACCTAGAAAGTGTTTTCAGAATTTTTGAAATTCGACCCCTAAGGGGGTGTAAAGGGGTTGTATTCTTTTTCACGAATTCTGCCATATCCCCCAGGTCTGATCAAATATCGAATATCTTTTCACTTTCACGGGCTTGCGTAATAATCGCCCAAAACCTGTTTTTAAGTTTTTTCCTTTTTCAGCCCCTAAAATGGTTGAACAAGTTTTCACGAATTCCGTCAATTCCTTCAGAAGGGATAAGTAATTGAATTGGTTTTTACTTTCTCCTGCTGTCTTCATATTTATATATTAACTCCTTTCAGGATTTTTGGATATTCAACCCCCAAGTGGGTGTAAGGAGGTTGCATATGTTTTCACAGATTCCTACATATTGCTTAGATCTGATGATATATTGAATTCATTTTTACTTCCTAAGACCCAAAAAGTCAATTTCAGTATTTTCAGATATTCAATCCTAAGGGTATAAGAGGGTTGTATGCTTTTCAAAGCTTCAATTTTTAGATATTCAACCCCCAAGGGTTTGCATATGTTTTCACAAATTCTGCCATCCCTTAGTTCTGATGAGATATAAAATTGGTTATTACGGCATTTCATGTAATGACCTAAAACCTATTTCACAATTTTTCGAATTTCAAGAACCAAGGGGGTGTGAAGAGTTTGCTTACGTTTTCACAAATTTTTCAAAATCCCTCGTGTCTCATGAGATATCAAGTTGCTTCTTATGAAATCGTCTAAAAACCTCTTTCACAATTTTTTCGAAATTCAAACCCCAAGTGGAAGTAATGGGTTTGTATACGTTTTAACAATTCGTCATATCTCTTAAGTCTGATAAGGCAACAAATTCGTTTTTACTTTTATGGGCTTTTAGTGTACATAATATACCGACATTCGAGTAGTCTACACAGGCTTTTTCAATGTTCAATCGGCTAAAAATCTTTATTTTAAATATTTTGATTTTAAGAACAAATGTAATTTAAGTGGTCACTCGTCAAAATCTCTCAGCCTATTTGCTCATGGGTACGTTGGAGGGGGTGGTGTGTAGGGGTGTACGCGTACCCCACCACGTACCCCCCCCCCCCCCCCAACGTACCATGAGCAAATAGGCTGAGATTTTTACAAGTGACCACTTAAATTAAAAGTGCGGGTGTGTTTTCCAAGAAACTTCATAATCTCGAAACAACTGATGATATGCTCCGACTTTGACCGCTCCCAAACTTTGACCCGAAAAACTATAAACTTTCGCCCAGACCATTGGCAGATTTTTTACAACAATACCTCCGTAGATAACTAATAAATTATTTTCATTCCTACCAACTTATGAATATCTTTAAAAACAAATTTTCATATGAATATTAAAATTAAAATTCTCACAATTTCGATATTAATATCGAAATGATGAGAGAAATTAATATTTTATATTTTCAATCATGAAATTTATTGAAAACGATATTTTCGTCAGCAAACAATATGAACAAAAATTTGGCATTTATGAATTTAAATTCAAAAGATACACTGCCGGAGAGAATGAATCAATTTTCGGGATTGATGTTATTTCGATACGCGTGATTTATATGATGCGGAAGGCTTTATACCTGGATAAATTTCGTAGATTATGCATGCATGCATGAACAGCCGTAAAAAAAAGATTGGGGAAAGGACTCCACTCCGTCCACTATGCTTGCCAAAAACCGTTTCGAGGTTATGCTGAATGAATGGACATCGAATATAATTTCATTCAATGAGCATAAAAGCATCAAAGCATTTTCGCATTCATTCGAAATCAAATGAAATTGGCCTTCATCGTAGGTATGAGTATGAACGGCCGAGTATGTAATCCACTTAGTTTATTTACATATTAATGGTGTGCTGGCGGCATCGTATCGAGGATAGAATAGCACAGTTTATCTCGCGAAATAATTTCCCTAATGCAATAATATACTAGAAGTATTTTAATAATGGACCTCAAACCACATAATCTCTTGATCTCGTTTCAATTTTAATGTATTCCAATGAATTGCGCCGAATATTGATGGATATAATGTTCCTTTTACAATAAATACTTCGATAGCTATAACTTTTCAAGTACGTACATATTGTTGCGAGCTAATTCTTCGCCGGAATTTCTAGTGAAACACAATTCGAATAAAAGTAATAAAAATAACAGTTTTATCGCATTCAATAATCGCACTACTGGCAACTCTTCCCGATGTCATTTACTACTCTATCGCTGTTAGCACCGTAGAAAAACTGATCATGTACAAGCTCTGCGGCGCTTATATACTGCATGTATTGAGACGAGATATTTCCAGCATATTCGGTGGTGTATGTGAAATGATCGGGAATTGGAGGAACAACCGACGGTAAAAGGTGTTCGAGAAATACGTAGAGGTTTGAAGAGTTTCCTACGCTATTGTTATTGGCTATTGCAAGGTTGTTGTTTTTCTCTGGTGTCATTGATAACAAGTTCGGGTTGCCAGGGCACCATTTAACAATATATTGTTCCGGACACCTAGGTTAGGTTAGGTTACAGTGGCGGCCAAAGCCTCACATAAACCCACGAGGGTGCATAGTGATACAACTAAAAAACAGGAGACCCAATGTACCTATGATAGTTGCGCTTGCGTTTCGATCTGTACTGAGAGCTACTCGTTTAATTCAAAGGTCCCTGTTACCGTAGCAAAGTTTAGCAGACTCTCGGACACCTATGATTCGTAAAATTTTATTGAGGCTGTGCTTGGAGCCCCCAGTGCTGGGTGGCCCAAAACATAAGACCTCCTGTTTGGGAAATGTACAATTTTGGTCATATACGTATATTTACTTAAATGTGACTAATATTTGTATGCGTTCGTGTATAAAATACAGTAACTTTCCGAGAGAAACATGGGCGATAGCGAGCTTCCCACCAATTATTATTAACGAAATTACGCCAAGTCAGGTTATAAACGAGCCAATTTATCTTCATATGATCAATGATGAATAGAGATCGGTATCTTAGAGCCAAAGAATGTGCTCGAGAAATATTCCACTTATTCCCACAAGAAAAAATTACAGCAGGTGACGAAATTTTTGACGGTTATTTTTTACAATTTTTGAATAGTCTCGGTGTTTCATGTACCAAATTACAACTTATTTTAGTTTAAAAATTGATGCGATCTGTATTACTACAAAAATGTCACACTTTCTTGAAGGAATAAGTGTGTGGATACTTATTGCTTCAAGGAAAATTGACATTCAGAGAAATTTTCAAAACAGTAACATTTGTAGCTTGGCACTGAATTGCAAGTTTTACTTTGATCATTTCTGTTTTCTATCATAGCGATCAATAAATCGGCACAGAAAAAATGTTGTTGAACATTTCCTATCCTTTTTCTTACATAGTTTTTGGATAGGTACAGAAATTCCTTGTCTGCCACCCAAAAAAATAATAATTTTACGCCTGGTGAAGACTACCGCACGTATTCTCGATGAAGAAGAAGTTACTCGGCTTGCGCCGGATGTATGCTATTGCGAGTATAGCAAGGTGAAAATTGTACTAGAACGATCAGTTCAACAACGAAAAGGAATCACAGAAATTATTTTATTTTAATCATTTAACCAATATTTTAAAAACATCCAGATCCAACAAGAACGATAGCGTGCCCCATCTGTTGGAATTGTTGGTCACATGTGCTTAATTTGGTTTGCTATTAATTCAGCTCGGGAATCCATCAAATTATTTAATTCGCATTTATAACGCCCACTCATAATCAGAGTGCGGTAGAGCATAGGGTAGCGATACACTTTTCAGTATAGAAATTCGCATTTGGCATGGGGCGAATTTTGTATTCCATTCCACACTCAATGCTATTGAATTTAATTCATTAATGCACCGAAAGAGAGATGATGCCATTGAATATAAACAAAACATAACAAAAATATATATTCAAAAAAAAGTGGTAGAAAATTTTGAACAATGGCATCCATCTCTAACTTGTAATTAAAAATTTTAATTTACTTTGCTTAAAAAGAGTTGCGGGCTGTGCTCTCTTTGTTGTTATTTTTGTTCGGTTGTTGTATCCTTCAGTGCTTTGTACTGTCGTTTTATATCTTCTATTTTTTTCTTCCCCTTGGTTGTTTTTGTGTCCTTATGCTGATGGCGCTGCTGTTGCTTTTCTGTTATTTTTGTTCATTGTTGTTTTTTTTTCTATACTCTTCTCGCATTTGGAGCTGATGAAGGTGGTAATGTAGAAAGGGAGAAGTTTTTTAATTCACTATAAGAAGACAATAACGCCGTTCGTCCTGATTTGGAAAGAAACGGCATCTACAAGCCGTTGTACAACGCCATCTATACGCTATAGCGTTGGCACGAACAAGGAACTCTTCACGACGGGAATTTTGCACGAACAAAAGCTAGGCGAGAAAATTTAATATGCGTAAAATTTCGCTCTGATGCATTGCATACATGAGAAAATGAGGCTGGATGTAAGATAACATGAGCTCGTTTTATGCCTGCCCGTGTAAATTACAATCACCCAAGGTTTCATCTCGTTCTTCCTTTTTTTCTAATTTTTAAATCGTACACCTAGGATCCAGGATAGTCAGCAACATACGTAGCATGAAGTCGCATGTATTAAGCCTTAAAGATATTTTTTCCAGGAGCTTCATCAAAAGTGCACTATCTCATGCACGGCGATAGTAGATGAGATTCTACTCTTGTTCCACTTCTGTAAATGGCAATGAGATCCTTTTGAGTCGTATTTATCGTACTCAGCGACTCGGATGTAATAAAAATGTGGAGGTGTCGAACGGTAAAAGGACGACGACAGGTAATCCTTGAAATAACAAATGTTTTTATTTGTAATTTTTCTTTTATTCGGTGCATTGTTCCGAAAGAGGTATGTAATCACTTTTACATAGCTCTTTATTTTAAGTAGCATGTATTTATAAAACAAAAAAAAGATACAACCTCCTTCATTTACGTTAAAAAAACGCGTAGAAAATAAACAAAGGTACTAATTTCAAATAAATGAGAGGCTTTTACGTCAGTAATGGAAAGAAATCGGAAAAATGAACAGGATACTTTTAGAGAGAATTCAGATCACTAAAAATTAACAGGATACTTTTAGAGAGAATTCAGATCACTTAGCACATAGGATAAACTACCCGGTTTCGGGCCCCCTTAAGAGATTTTTTTAGTTCCAAGACTTACTTTTGTCTTACTGTGTACCCATTATGTACAAAAATTATTGTTTTATATTCGTCGTAATGTACTTTTTCTATTTTGATATCATAATTTTATCTAATAATAAAAAAAGATTAGGAAAAATAAATTTTAATGAAAAAAGACACCGTGCCCAGTTTCGGGCTCCTGTATAATAGCAAATAATTGCAATGTTGTTGAAATTAAACGTAGGGTATTATAATGCTATTTTACTTTATTATTTTTTAATAATAAAGTATTGTGATCGACCTGAAATTTCAAATAATTTGCTACCCTGAAATTTTGTATTTTCACGTTTTAGGACTAGTAAACCCCAAAAAAGCAAAAAAAAAATGTCCGTCTGTCCGCCGTAGACGCCGTACGCCGTACGCAAAATCGTTTGAAGACGCGTAGCTCCCAAACCCGTTGAAATATTAAATTGAAATTTTTATGGTGGGTAGATTGGGTGAACCCCTACGACTGGTATATTTTCGAGGGGTGGGGGTACAAGGGGAAAGGAGAGGGGCTTAGTATAAAGAGAAAAGCAACAGGGTGGCCCGAAATAGGCTGGAGGCCCGAAACCGGGTAGTTTACCCTACATGAGATCACAACAGAAGTATCTAAAAAAATACCAAGTTGTCACCCTCACTAGGGTTACTGTATACACACTCACACCAAAACAGCCTCTAAGAGGGGTTTGGCAGATGCGTACCAAGGTGAAAAACCAGTAAATTTAAATTTTTTCCATGTTTATGGGATTTCGAGTTATAAACATTCGAAATGATTGACTTTTCGCTAGACAATTATAAATTTCCATAAAAGAAATGAAAGAGATACGGAAATTTTCCATTGAAAACCACAATTTCGCGCACTCACACTTCCATGCCAAAGAAAAACAAGTACTAGAATTATGGAAGGGAACCGACAGCTTTTTTCCGACTCTTCACATATTTGCACTAACACACTTCAAAAACGCAATTTGATAGCAATGTTCAGTAGTACAAAAACAGGCGAACTAGTACATAAACAGGCGATTTTTGTGAGGTTAAATCACAATTTCTAGTACAGAAACGACCGAATTAGACGTATCTGCCAAACCCTAGGTAGAGAGTGTTGTGTATCTAGTGACCCTAGACGTATCTGCCAAACCCTAGGTAGAGAGTGTTGTGTATATAGTGACCCTAACCCTCACAAGTGGGCATAAAATAATCAATTCTGATTAACTGTTGAGGAAAACAATTTAAAATCGTAGCAAGATCGTGGAAGTTGAGAAACATTAAAATTAAATTGAACAATTCAATTTTAAAAATAATTATTTTCTCTCAATACTGTTATTAATTTCAAAATTTGACACATTTCGTAAGATAAAAGATAATAAAATTTCTTACACAAACCATAGTTGCGGCAAGAAGAGCGAGCAAACATTTTACAGTGATCTGACTGCACACCTCTAAGGATACTCTTGACAAAAGTTACATGTGTAATCAGTGGTCGAAAGATTTTTTTTCAGAAATTCGAAAAGAGGTAGTTCCTAAAAGTTGTCTTGTGAATTTCTCATGCCGACTAAGAACATAAAAGTAAAAATCAATTCAATATCTCATCAGGCCTAAGAGATATGTCGGAATTCGTAAAAACATACAGGTATACTACACAAAATTATTCGTACACCAAGGAAAAAAAAATTAATAAAGTCAGTAAGGCAATAGGATTTATGAAAATGAAAATTCTTTAGTAATAATTGGAAACTGTGTATTATACCCTTTACGATAATATAAAAAAATAAACATTTTCGTGATTAATATTAATATATATATTAATAAGAATTTGGATACAAAAACATATTCTTATAAAATATTACTCAACAAAATTATTCGTACACTTTAATGAATTTACATATAAGTTAGAAATACAATTATTTTCTAAATTTTAGTACTTCGTTGGATAGCCCTTAGCATCTAGCACTGCTTTTAATCGCCTTGGCATTGATTCCACGAGTCCCTGGGTCACCGATAACAATATAGTCTCCCATTCTCGAATAATATGCTCTTTGATCTCAACTTTTCCAGAAATACTTTTTTTCCTCAACTGACGTCCCAAATGTGCCCACAAATGTTCAATGGGGTTGAGGTCCGGCGACTGAGGTGGCGTACGTAATTGATTTCTTACATTATAAAGTAACCATTCTTAACAACAATCGCTGTGTGTTTGGGATCATTATCTTGCTCAAAGAAATAATCGGTTTCTATCCCAATATCTTGCGCAGTTTGTTTTAAGTTTCTTTTCAAAATATTTAAATACATAATTTTATCCATTGCCATTTCAATAAATTCCATCTTGCCTACACCAGCGACTGACATACTGCCCCAAATAATCACATTTTCATCGCATGCTTTACTGTTGGCACAAATTTACTTTTTGCATTTCCGTATTACGCCTTCTTCACACAAATTGCCTTCCATGAGGACCAAAAAACATGAAATTTACTTTTGTCTCTGAAAATAACTTTTTGCCAAAAGACAGTACCTTTATTTAAATATTTTTTGGCAAATTCAATCCTCTTTTTCCTGCGATGCAAATGGCTTATGGCGAGATACTCGACCATTTAAACCAAACCTCCTCAATGTCCTTTTTACAGTTTCAGACGAAATAGGTTTTTGAATTATTTGGGCCATATCTTCAGTAAGATTTCTAATATTTAGACTCGGATTTTCTTTCACTTTTCGTACTATAACTCGGTCATTATGGTTCAACAGTATTTTTTTTCTCCCACGACCTTCCTTATTTAGGAGTGTTCCTTTATTCCTTTTGTATGATTCCTACCTACAGTACGCTCTATTTCTTGCAAAGATGTTCCTTCACAAGTAAGCTTAATTATTATTTTTCGCTCAGGAGTTGAAGTTTCAGTTGATTTTCGACATATTCCTTAAAAAAGTAGTTTTAAAAAACGATAAGAATAATTCTTTCACTTTAAATATGGACTGCAAACGTTCACTGCACTGTAAACTGTTAGAGAAGTGAAATAATTTCATATCCCGTTATCATTGCGTCCATAGATAAATACGTGTTGCCAGATGTACGAATAATTTTGTGTTGCAGAAATTAATAGTTGGAGGACTGATAATTTATTTTAAAATATAAAATATGTCAAATATTATTTTTATTGAAAATTTTATTAAAAGACATAAGGGAAGCTTTTAAAATGTTTAATCATAATTTTTTTTTTTTTTTAAATACCACATTTACAATGTTTTGAATAAAATGTTTAATGATGTACGAATAAATTTGTGTATAGCTGTATATAGGTACAAACCGTTAAAATCGTCTTAGAAGTTAAATAACCGAAAATAGTTTTTTGGCGTTTTTCTGAAGGGCCTGGCCTGTAGGAGTAAAATTAATTCGGTATCTCAGAAGACTTAAAGTTTGCTGTGTCACTTTCGAAAATCGGAAAAATTGCCTTTTTAAAAATGCATGGTACCCCTTGAGAAATTTAATTTTTTTTTTGACAAGTGACCCTTAAATTAAAGGCGCTGACGCCCTATTTTCAAATCCGCAAACAGATTTAAAAAAGGATAGGCAAAAGAAGAGTCGCAAATTTTGCATTTCTTTTTCAACGCTTTTGGCAACCATTACCCCCATTTTTGATCCGATTTTAATTTTGTTTGGATTTTTGAGCATCTGTTGAGCTCCCTTTCGTTTGCGGTGAAAAAACCGAAAAACGAAAAAATTTACTTTTTAAAAACATGCCATTTGGCAAATTTTAGGGCCATTTTTCTAAATTCTCTCTCAATTGTCCGATTTTGACAAGTGAGCACTTAAATTAAAGGTGTTGGCGCCCCCATTTCAAATCCGTAAACAGATTTAAAAAAAATTAAAATTTGTGGCCAGGAGAGACAAAAGAAGAGTTGCAAATTTAAATTTTTTTTTCGACGTTTTCGGCCAACATTCCCTCATTTTTGATCCGATTTTAATTTTGTTTGGATTTTCGAGCAGCTTTTGAGCTCCTCTTTCGTTTGCGGTGTCACTTGCAAAAATCGAAAAAATTTACTTTTTAAAAAAATGCCATGGTACCCTGGGCAAATTTTAGGTCAATTTTTCAAAATTCTTTCAGAATTCTCCGATTTTGCCAAGTGACCCCATAAATAAATGGCGCCCCTTTTCAAATCCGCAAACAGATTTAAAAAATTTTAAAAGCTGTTGAGTTCCCCTTTTGTTTGCGGTGTCACTTGCGAAAATTTAAAAAAATTTACTTTTTAAAAAAATGCCATGGGCTGTTGAGCCCCTTTTCGTTTCGCATTCACTTGCACGCAAAACAACAAATTGACATAACACTCCTGTTTTTTCTCACTCACTCACACGCTAAAACCACAACAATTTGATATAACGACCCTGTTTTGTCTCACTTCTCACCGTGTTTTTGGCTTCAAAGCGCTTTATACAAAACCGGTGGCTTGTCGTCTCCGGTAGCTCTATGTGTAGTACATACAAGGGGTCACAGATATCAGGAATTTGAAAAATATACAAAGTCCTGAACCAGTGGCGTACCCTAACACAGTGGCTCACCTCAAAATTGTTCCTAAACTTTCCATAGCACACCAGAGGACCAAATTTTCTTTTTTTTCACAGTCCACTCATGGAACTCAATTTTTCAATATCAAAATTTAAATTTTTTTCTAGAAATTTTTTTTAAATTAACCGTCATTAAGTTATCCGCTTACATTTCCACTTGAAATTGCCTTAATCGATACTAAATTTTATCAATTGGTGCCGACATCCCCACTGCTTTGTTTATTTTTTTGACAGCCGGAATTCATCGATTTCAACGTTTACTTATCGCAATTATCAACAAAGTGCAAGGGTTATCGGTTAAGAAAGTAGTGGCGAAATTGTCATAAATTAAAATGCAGCTTAAATTCAATTTATTACTAATTTACCTAACAACTGCAGCTATAAAATGTTCGCTTGCGGCTGTTCCGGTTGTAATTTGGCATGGGATGGGTGCGTAGGGTGTTCCGTTTCACCCATTTTTTAGGTGCCCACGATAAATAAATATTGATTATAATTTCAGGTGATACCTGCTGCTTCCCGTTCAGTTTAGGAAAAATTAAAAATATCCTCGAAGAGCGAATCGAAGGAGTCTACGTAAAATCGTTGGAGATTGGTGGGAATATCATCGACGACTATCGTAGTGGCTTCTTTATTCATCCTGAAAAGCAAGTGAGTGACGATTTCAATTAATTGCGTTTCGGACTGTGTTCTCACGGCGTCCCTTTCAGATTCGCGAAGTTTGCGAACAACTTTCCATGGACGAAAAACTAACGGGAGGCTACAATGCACTGGGCTTCTCGCAAGGCGGTCAATTTTTGTAAAAAGTAAAACCAAATATTTTTTGTAATCGCTCTAATATTATGTCCAATGAACAGGCGTGCAATAGCTCAACGATGTCCGAACCCACCCATGAAGAATTTAATTTCGTTCGGTGGCCAACATCAAGGAGTCTTTGGTCTACCGGATTGTCCGTCGCTGTCGAAGAAATCCTGTGAGTACATCAGAAAACTTTTACACTATGCGGCATACGAAAGGTACGTAATTTTTTAAGGCGTCCTCAACTGGTGTTTAACTGCACTTCTTTCCAGTTGGGTTCAAAAGGAACTGGTCCAAGCCACGTACTGGCACGATCCGCTCAGGGAGGACGAATACAAGAAAAAAAGTACTTTCCTGGCCGACATCAACAACGAGAACTCAATCAATCAGACGTACATTGAAAACTTGCAGAAATTGGAGCGGTAAAACTGCACTGAAGAAAGTTAGAAAACTAATACATAATTTTTACTCGGAACAGCTTTATTTTGGTCAAATTTTTGAACGATACTATTGTAGAGCCGCGTGATACGGAATGGTTTGGATTTTATAAGCCCGGGCAAGACTCTGAAATGGTTCCGCTACAGGAAAGCGAATTATATTTGCAGGTAATTGGCGTTGTTTTTATTTCGAAGTGAATATGAGGTAAAGTGATACCTTTTAACAGGATAAACTGGGATTGCGGCAAATGGACGTCGACCAGAAGTTGATTTTTCTTGAGGTCGAGGGAAACCATTTGCAGTTTACGATGGAATGGTTTGACGAACAGATCATTCCGCATCTGAAAGAGGATTAAATTAAAAGGGTGCTTTTCGTGTCGTAGTTTTAATAAATAAAGAATCGAATTATTTTTATTGGAGGATCTTTAAATTTTCGCCCGAGTTAATCTTAAAAGGGTTTTTGATGACGCAATGGTCCCCAATCAGATATTTGAAGGACATTGCAGGAATAATTCTGTGGCCACAGGGAATAAGTAGGTAAGTCTAAAAACGAAACTATTCAGGGCAGCACTTTTTTGCTATTTTTACTATTGAACTATTCCTGTAAATCCAGTTTTTGTGAAAAAATTAAATTTGTTGACATCTCAGTGATCAAATAACATATAACAATAAATTCTTCACAGTGCGTGTAAGTCTTGGGAGATGACCACAGTACACTTACCAAGTTATTCCCTAATTATTAACGTGGTACTTCATCTTGACTTCTTTTGGAAACTTGCAGAGCTATGAACAGCAAGTCAAATGTGCACGTAGAACGGTAAAGCCTTTGCGTGGAAACGATTCAAGCTACTCGTTCCGGGTGACAGGGTTTGTTACCACTTATACTCTAAGGTTACAACGGTGTCAACACGGAAATAGGTGGTATGCGATAGCCCTAATATCGGTTCGCTACAAAGTTGCAACGGAAGAAGATATTTCATCACTACCGTCGTTGACTATGATTGACTGGCTTTCACTTCGCTTTCTCCTTATTTTACGTGAATCGAAAATAACAGTCACAGTCCTTGGATTTATGTGGCAGGGATTCAAGGCAAGGTACTAATGAGTCACCAGCACTGCGCCTTCAAATTACAACTTCTGGTAACTGAACACTTTGCCGATCTAAGAGGTTAAGCTCGGAAGTCACTCTCATTCCTGACACTCCCCAAATCAAATTCCTACTAAAAAAACACCACAAAAAATTTCTTCAAAACTTCATTTATTTTACACTTGCATTTTTTTTCACAAAGTGAACACACGGCACGTGTAACACGAAGGAAGTTGCGAAGGTCGAATCCTGAAACGAACAAAACGACTATTAAAGTTTTTCTGACCTTTTTACAAACCGCACGCACCAACTTACCTTAAATTTACAGAAAGTTTCAAATCCAATCCTTAGCGAAGTCTTCTGGCTTCGCGTTCAGATTCGAGAAGTGTCAAAATATCGCCTTCACGAACGGGTCCCTTTACGTTGCGAATGATTTGACGATTTTGTTCGCCCAAGAATTCCACTTTCACTTGGGTACATTGTCCCTGCGAGCCGGTACGGCCGAGAACTTTAATAACACGGGCCCAAACAACTGGTTTATCCATTTTCTAGTGAATATTTGTTAGTTTTCACACGGTAGAAATACGTGTTATGATGTACACGCTTTGACGGCCGGAAGTAAGAGACTCTTTTCAGGTTAGGTTTCGCACAGTTTGGAGAGAATTTGACGCGGGTAGTAGTACAACAGCAGAAGTGGAGAGAAGCCGACACAATAAGCTTTTTTGGTGCGAAAATTTAAAAATTAATGCCAGAATATTTGAAAATATGAGCACATGATTTATGATAATATAATGGATAACTAAAGAATATTGTTAGAACCATTAGAAATGTAGAGTTCATTAACAAATTAACTAATCGGAAAAATGTAAGATTCATGACAACATATTTAATGAATAATTTAATATTTTATCGTTTCATGTTTTAGCATTATCTTATTACACAATATGATGCATCTTTTCATTAAAAAAATTAAAATTTCAAAATATTTCCACATTTCAAAAATATCCACAACTCGACAGAATCAGAACGCACCCGTTCACGCAAAAAGCTTTCGTCATGGAAAATGTCTACACAAAACGCGGCTCCACGTAATGAGATTTGTCAGTGGCTGGCATTGGGCACTGGCACTGGCACTGGCACTGGCACTGGCACTGGCAGTTCGCGTTGCAGTGGAAAAGAAGTTTGTGTGAGATTTCAAAGTGAAAGTTTGGTGTGCCAACGACACAGAAATACGTACGAGTGCTGTCGGCGTTATTGTGCTGCTGCTGTGATTCCACATTCAGATTTAATTAAGTGAACGGTCCTGTAAAATTAAACGCTACGAAATGAAGAAGTTTATGTTCCTCGTCCTGTTGGTGCTGCCGACGATCATCTGCACATTTAGTAACCGTAAGTTGGTGAAAGTTTCGCACCGAAATTGGGCGAGATTTTTTTTTTTTTTGGTTATTAGAACCGTCAAATACGTGGCAAATTGTTCAATATAGAGTTGTTTGTCATTTTCGTACGGGAAATGCGATTGTTTGACGGGTTTCCGAAGAGATAAACTAAAACTTTCCATTCAACCATTTGCAGAAAATAAACTCTTCGCATACGCCGAAGAGGATGCCGAAGACGAGCTGGTTGATGTCGATTCCGAGGACGCAGCCGTAGCGGGCGAGGAAGTCGAAGTGGAAGAGGAGACCGAGACGACAACTTCGCCCGATGCGGACACTTTCCTGCTGTTTACGAAACCCCTCTACACAGCAGGAACACAATTCGAACTGCCCGCCGGACAGCCTGTCGAATTCCTTGTCGGCTTCAACAACAAGGGACTTGACGAGTTCGTCATCGAAAGCGTCGAAGCCTCGTTCCGCTATCCCATGGACTTCAATTACTTCATCCAGAACTTTTCGGCTATCGCGTACAATCGCGAAGTAAAATCTGGCCACGAAGCAACCGTCTCGTACTCATTCCTGCCGTCCGACTCGTTCGCTGGCCGTCCGTTCGGACTCAACATTGCTCTGAACTATCGCGATGCAAACGGTGCACAATTCTCCGAGGCCGTTTTCAATGAAACCATTCAAATTATCGAAGTCGACGAGGGACTCGATGGCGAGACATTCTTCTTGTACGTGTTCCTGGCCGGTATTGTAGTTTTGCTGTTGGTTCTGGGTCAGCAATTCCTCGTCGGTTCTGTCGGCAAGAGAAAGCGCACCCAGGCGCCACGCAAGACCATCGAAACCGGTACAACGAACAACAGTAACGTTGACTACGACTGGCTTCCAGCCGAAACGTTGCGACAACTTCGTAAGTTCCTTCTTCAGATATCAGCTTAATTTTTACTCATCCCTTTCTTGTCTTACAGAAAAATCTCCCAGTAACAAAACTTCACCGAAAACTTCTCCAAAGGCCGCTAAACAGAGCCAAAGTCCGAAGCAACGGAAAGTAAAACGGTCAGCGGGGTCTGATGATTAAATTAACAACTCCTTTAATTATTTAAGACTGCGTAGGGGAGCGAGAGATGAAGATTTAATTTTTTATTTAATTAAAAAAACGAGACCGAGAAAATCATTAGAAAAAAAAGAGGAGGCACCAATTGTCTTCGTTGCAAGAAGACGCGAATTATAGAGCAGACGTTTATAATAATTTTTTTTTTTGTTATCCAATCCTAGTGTTTAATGTACGTACAAAACTTATTTTGTAGAGACGATCCCGAGTTCGTTGTAACCTTCGAAACGAGTTTGTCTTCAGAATAACGGACACAAGCGAACAGAATTGTAATCATTGAGATTGTTTATAAATTGTGAGAGAAAAAAAAACAGCAAAAGGAATAAAATTTTGTGATTTTTTTAAGTTTGGGAAACTTGTTCTTATTTCTTCCTGCAGGACAAAAGTTAAGGGGTTATCAACAGAAAATCCAAGTTGCGGACGACAAAATAAAGTTGTTGGTAACCGCTTTCACAGATGACCAAAAGATTTCCCGTTTCAATATTTGGTCATGCTATTATGTTGGCTTGCTGGTGTTCCTTACCTTTTTAGCTATTCTCTATTGGTTGCCGTCAGTAGAGTGTGCAATATCGGTGAGTACAAAATGAAATATACCCGCAGGCTTAATTGTTCACAACTACATTTATATTACATCCAATTTCTACCAAATTATCCCAACAAAATTGCTTCTACTTCGGCTCTAAAAGTTGCGTAAAACAAACCATTTTCGCGAACGTCTCGTCGAAATCGTCCACCGGATTTATGAGAAAGCAATAAACCTCGGCTGTATCGGAGTATTCGGTGTTAAGCATCTTTTCGTGAACGCGCCGATTGGCAATACCCTTCTTGAAATACATCCGGAGATCGGTAACACTTTCGATGTAGTAGTGAAGCGGCTGAAAGATTTCATCGCCTGTAATAACCGCCATCCAGTCGATCCTTGCGTTCATCTCGTCCAGTTTTAGGTAGGTGGGCGTCAACAATTCAACCGATTCGGCTATTTTTTCACTATAGAAAGAAACGTGTGGAATTCCCGATTAGAAAATCAACATGGAAATAGTCCAGACTCGATAATTACTTGGAGTTGTAAATATTCTGAATGTGCGAATGCATTGCGTTCAGCATTTCGCATTCGACTCGTTCGACCACATCGTCCGGGTACAATGAGACCCCAGGTGCTCCGCTGAAATCAAACAAGAGGTTAGCACAATTTAGCGAGTGTTTGAAGGCGATAGTTTTACTTTTGAAGAATTCGATGGCGTTTTATTAGTTTGGATAGTATTTCAGTTTCGACCATTTGATAGTTCAGTTCGGTTTTTTCGAGCTCGTAATGTGTTTTGAGGTCGTTCACAATTTCGACGAGAAGACGCTTAAGCACCTCTTTCTCGACGTCACAGAATGTGTACTTTGTTACCATTGTGTGGTGGTTTAATTCACTGCGACTTTACTTACTTTGCAAAAAAATATATTCAAAATAAAACCGGTACATGAATTAACAAAATTAACGCAAAATTAAATTGGCTATCAACCGAAAGCCGAAAGGAATAAAGTTTGACAGTAATCACTCACTACACAAGGTTTTTTTTTTCTTGAATTTATTTCACTAAAATTCTCGTAGAGAATTGCTGTGCTAACTAGATTTAATTTAGCTGTTAAGATATTCAATTATCTGTTCTCTAAATTATAAATTACAAGATGGTAGACATAAGTGGAAAAACTAATAAATATCGATTGAATTGAAAAATTTGACAGTAATCAGCGAAGATTCACTCCACATCTAAGCCACGACACAAATTTTCGAAGTGTGTCCACTACATTTGACGTCGCTTTGACTTGATTCAGTCAGCTGTGCTGTGAAGGTGGAAATTGTAATTCTTCGCGGTATTTCTTTAATTTAAAATCAAATTAATTGACTATTTATTAATTTGAATTAAAAACAATCAGTTAGGTAAGAACTTTCTAGTTTTTTTTATCTCTTACCAAATTTAGTGAGCAATTAATTTCTTTCTGTTTCCTTTATGCCGGTTGCTTTTTCGAGGAGAGTTTCCATTTGTTTATTTTGAAATATTTTGCTTAACATTTAAAAATAATATTAGAAATTTGTTGCTAAAAACACTATGGACCTTATAGGTTAAATACTGAATTCATGAAATTAGTAATTTTTGTGGAAAACTCTAGTAAATGACGTGTACTAAAAATACAATTTTTTATTTTGTTTATCGTATGCGGATTAAAAATCTTTTATCTTTCATTGATATGTTTTTATTGCATCGCAGTTAAAACATTTATTGCAAATATCGTCATGCTCGTCCGGTTTATAAAGGCAATAACAGAACTTTTTCGCAAGATACGATCCTATGCATCGGCCTTAAGAAGTTTCTTTGTTTTTAGATTAATATTCAGTCTTTTGGTTCTTTCGCCTTTTACATTTTACTGGCGCACGTTATTGCCAGTGGCGTAGCTGAGACATTGTCCTCCCTAATCCCCGCATCATGCGTCGATGGGACCCCTTTAGGTGCCAATTATGCGCTATGACTTGATTTCGACTTCTGTATATAGAAAATTGGAGAAATAGTTATTGATTTATAGCAAATAATCCTGTTTAAAAGTAGGTACATTCATGGAATTCATATCATTGTCTGTACTTTCCTTGGGTTGCAGCTCACTTATTTTATCAGCAATTTAGTTTCCAAGATCATAGCCGTACTATTGCAGCGCAGATTGATGCAATGAATTAATGGAAATCTTGATGAATATGTCGCTTTGATCTTTATAGCTTAAAAAAAGCGTTTGAGGCAGTAAATATTGCTGGAAGGACTAAAGGAGTTTGGTATTCGAGGGAAGAGTTCTAGAAAGACAATATTTTTAGTATTTGGCCAACGATATACCTGCTATGTTTTCACTGCCTGCAGTATATTGGGCTTAAAGCAAAGTGTTTCGTTTATGCAGAAGACACACTTCTCTTATATTAAGGAAAGGTGCGCGAACAACTAGAGTTCGCTATTAACTTGGACCTTTCACTCTTCAAAAGCTAGCCTTTATGAACCAGTCCCACATCCACCAACCAATTATACAGAGGGCTCCTTCCACTAGCTTTTCTATCTGAACCTGCTCCTTGAATAAGAAATCAACTCTACCTCTGTTTTAGCTGCTCAAAATATGGCCGAGTTGAAAAAAATTAAAGCTTACTACTCTACGCTGAAAAAGCCTAAAAGGAAGAAATATTTGGACACAGTCCAACACAACCTAAACCTAGCTAGAAACAGCAATATTATGCCGGTTTCCATTTTAGTTTTGACGGAGAAACGACCTGCAGTTATTTTTACGGTTTTTTGTATAACTAAATCCATGATCGCGGAAGTGAATATTTCCGATGAGGTAACAGGACTTGTGGATGAATTCTATGTCTCCCGTCGCACAGAATGGCTCTTGCAAAACTCGTGTCTTATTGCGCTTAACCTTTTAGTTTTCATATGGCATACCTTTATTTTATCTTTCTGTGCTTTTTATAACTTGTTAGAGTAATTAAAGCGACCTCATCTCCTTATCTATTTTTGACCTGTGAATTTTTTGCACCAAGCACTGAAGATTCTAAATTTATTCCAGTTCTATTTTGACAAGACATGGTATTCAAGTGTCAGGAGGATAGCTACTTAAAGGAGGTAATATAAGTTTCATTTCTACTTAAATTGAAGAATTATTATTTACTTCTTTCAGTACTATGGAAAAGTCGTATCTTGTGAAAAGGCTAAAATAACACCCGAGAATGCAAAAGAGAGTATAGACGGCTTCAAAGTGATTCTGGATGAAACTATTTTATTCCCTGAAGGCGGCGGACAGGTACATATTAACTGATTTCTTAAACAAATTTATTAAAAAGAAATACTTAACAGCCCTGCGACTTTGGTACATTGAATGGAAAAGTCGTTAAAAGTGTGACACGTGTCGGGACCGACGCTGTACACTTCGTCGAATCCTCAGAACCGTTTCAAATTGGGGAAGAAATTAAACAAATGGTCGACTGGCCGCGACGTATCGATCACATGCAACAGCACTCCGGTCAGCATCTTATCACCGCATTATTCAGTCGTGAGTTCGACTACGATACGAAATCCTGGTGGTTGGGAAACGAAACATCGTACATCGAATTAGAGGCAAAGGATGTTACGAAAGAAAACTTATTTCATATCGAGAGATTAGCGAACGAATTGATTTTCGAAGGACGAAAAGTAACGGTCGAAGTCACGTCAGTAGAGGAAGGCATCAAATTTCAAGATTTGCGTGCACCACGAGGTTTACCGTCTGATCATGTTGGTCCGGTTCGAGTTATTAACATCGAAAGTATCGAAAGTAACATGTGCTGCGGTACACATGTCTCGAATCTGTCGCAACTCCAAGCTGTTAAGCTTCTGCACGTCGAGAAGGCAAAAGGAAAAATACTTGTACATTTTCTGGTTGGAAATCGAGTGACGAAAAAACTGGACGATTGTTACAGTCGTGAGATGCAAATGAACAACATTTTAAAGTAAGAAGATATGATCTTCTCTTATATTAATGGTTGATTTCAATGACTGATTTCTTTTTTTTCTAGAGGAGGACCATCATCGCATATCGATCTAATCGAGAAGCTTCAAGCGAATCAAAAATCAAAACAAAAAGCTTTCATAACATTGCTAAAGGATTTTGCAGCAGCCGAAGCATTGAAATTGAAAAATTCCGAAACTTTGCCCAAATTCTATTCGTTACATCGTCGCGATGGAATCGAACCGGATTTTATTAATACGTTTTTGCGAACTGCTCCCGAAGATGTTTTCTACTTTATGACTGTCGGCGATAGTACCGGTAAGGGTCATATGGTGATGAAAGGCGACGAAGAAATGATCAAGAAGTTAAGTCCGCTATTGTTGGAATTGTTGGATGGCAAGGGCAACGGGAAAGGAAAGTCTTTTCAAGCTAAAGTTAATAATCTAGCGAAGATTTCGGAATGTGAAGCGAAAATTAAGGAACTATTTGATTCGTAATTTTGTCGATATTTTAAATTAATAAAATGTGCGATTTTGAACGTAAATATGATGTCCGCTTTTTAATAAATGCAACTTAAAGGAAACTGATTTTGAAGTATTGTTGGATTGGTTCGTTTCTTCACGAAATTTACATCTTGTCTAGTCTGTCTAGTTCTTCGGTCTTTCTCGTGTAGTAGTGTAAACAGTTTTAAGGAGTCCTTATTTATTTATTGTTTACCTAAGTTAGTTTGACTTAAGAAATTCATAGCTTGACTGGGTCCAAATTTATGAGCTCCTGCTTTGCCATAACCAAGCACAAAGATATTAAACCTGAGATTTACACCTTGGATAGATCCTAGTCAATGAGTTCTTTGCTTCTTGGCTCCTTGTGAAGTAAACGTAAAAAGTTTGGACGGAACATCTTCCGAACCGGTACAACCTCTTTCGAAATTTATACCTTGACTTGGTCCAGACCATGGAGATATATGTACTGGAGATGACGAGCAGCGACTATTTTGAAGCCGGACGATTCCTCGAAAAGAACCGGCAATAAACACTATGCTACTATAAGCATCTTACTCACATTTATGTTATACTCCGGTCTTGAACACAAAAAACGCCAAACATTTGAATACTAGGCTACTATTTGCATTTCACTGCCACCTGGCATCAAACGCTCCATACAAAAAAATTCAATTTTGCTTCAAAAAACGTCGTCTTGTCGTCTCCAGTATTTACATCTCTATGGTCCATACCATTAGACTTATTAACTCATCTCTTCCTAATTAGGAAACGTAAATGCTACGATGCAACACGAGTATATCTTAAAGGAGTTGTTGTTGTTGTTGTTTGAAGCGGGGGAATTTACGCAGCAAGGCCGCGCATCTTGAGCACTCAGACAATCTCAGTCCCGAAGGAGTACTCAGCCTTCTGGCAATCTTCCAAGATCGTGTAGCAACTACAAGAAGTAGATCCTTCACAGTCGAAGGACTATGACTCAGAGTCGTGATCCTCACAAACGAATTCTTAGGCTGCAGTCGCAACTATTTTAATAATATTTATTCGTTTAAATTAAGAAATATTCTTAACCAAGAGTCTAATCCAATCACGAACATTCCGTTAGATTGTATTTTTTTGATAATTATTAATTTTTCTAATTATTTTAAAAAAAAATTCAATCTAATCTATCTATACATTAAAATTTTAATATACATTTTCTTACATTCATTTACTGCTAAGATGTCCAGTTGCTTTCCGAAGGTTGTTGGATACACTAAAAAACTATACCAGAAAAATTAACATGGTTGCGGACCTTCAATAGAAAAATTGTATAAAGGGGTAATAATGTCCCTTTAAAAATAATTGGAGAAAACTTCTCGAGATAGACAAGGATGTACAAAGAAATTGTCAAACTCATCGTATCGCTACAAAACGGGAAATATTCAGAATTCAGAGGCTCAACGTCAACTCATACTTGATATCGATGAAATGAGTTTTCGATTTATTGAATTTGCTCTATGTATATGTACTTCCAACTGATCGAATTGCTCTCCAAATTAAAATGATAGAAATTCGAAAATTATACATTTATGCACTTCATTTTAAGCTTTGTACTATCCAAAAACTGTTACTCTCCTCTAGATTATGTGAGTGAGACTTAATTAATAATATTTTTTGTAAATTTATTCAAACAGGAAAATTAAGTGTTTACAGTCTTACTTTTAAATCATTAAACTAAGAAACACTAACGACAAAATCTAAAAACGTCATATGAATTTCGCGCCAAAGATATCCTTTCCCGCTATACGCACGAGTACGAAATATCGATCCGTTTCTGATTGAAACTCCTTAGGCAGTCTAAGCGAGTATTAGTTTCATTCGTCGCGATTTCATTCATGATTTTTGCTGGCGCTTCTCCGATTAAAGGACCTGTTACGTAAAAAAAGACGAACAAAACTCCTTATTATCGCTTGAAACCCAGTCCTAATCGAATAGTGTAAATATTATAGTGTAGGAAATTAAGGAATCGAATAAATTTAGTGCGTATCGGGCGACAATAGAAAAAATGTTCGTCGACATAAATCAAGTTCAAAAAGTTATATAATTTGTCATCAAGTCGATCTAGATAATCTGCGTGAAGTGGTTTAAGAATATTCTACACGTACGTATATTTGGGTTTGTTTTTGATGGGCGATGTATTTCGAAAGGAAGGATTTCTTTAGTTAACGATTTTTTTTATCTTATCTCGCTCTATTTTTCATTTCCAATCGTTTATATATAGTTGAATGAAATTGAATCTATAGCATAAGTGCGATGAAGATTTTTGTGTGCCCACATTATAACCTTTAAGCCCACATTATAACCTTTAAGTGTTATGTTACGTTACATTTATTTTCATTTTACTTTTATTAAATTAGCTTTTTAGTTTGAACGTAATTTAATTAAAACAAGGACGATGTCGACGACTCGATATAAATTTGTTCTGTTACTGAAAACGCCTTCTAATAAGCAATTTGCGAGATACTCATCAGCTATTCCGTTTTCAATCTAACACTAGCTACAGTAATGTCTACCTATAGTTGCCCGCAGTTTTTATATTGATAAAACCACCTTTTTATAGTGAGAGCAGGTTGTAAGAGTGCCAAGCAAAAACACTTACTGGTTCTAAGAAAATCCATTAATTGAATTAGATTCGAAACGGGGAGGTTGGAGGCAGGCGATAGTTTCTCCTTTATCAGTTGTTTAAGGATCAACAATAAGAACCGATATGTAGAAATACTTATTGGTACTGTATAAGAATGGCTAGTATTTTAAGATATAATTTTTAAACAAGACGGACCACAAAACCAACCCACAGTAAAAGTTGGAAGAAAATACGTTGAATGGTTTTCAAGATGTTGGTATAATTTCCGAAAGTGTGCACTGTTCTCCCTAGCCCTCCCTTAAAAAATTTTTTTTGATAAAGTGAATCTCGGTTATACTGGACTTAAAGGAATCGTTAGTATTAGTCCACTCTAAGTGAGTGTCAATTTTATTTCAAGTTTGGAAGTTCTTAACATTCACATCGCGAAGATCGGTAATCCCAAATTTTCTATGTTCATTGAATCGTTAGATTCGCAATTATGTCCACCGGAATTTGATCGAGTATCTTTTAATAGACTACTCATGAAAATAAAGCACCTACAGGATTTTGAGGGCATTTGCACAACTGAACCGTCACGTTTATAACCGTCCGTCAGTTTGAGAAATCAGAATTAGTGAATCTTTCTCAGAGTCTAACGATGTATTAAGTGAAGTGCCCAAGGGTTCTGTTCTGAGGCCCCTTCTCTTTATCCAGTA
Source organism: Beris morrisii (assembly GCA_951812415.1). NCBI lineage: Eukaryota > Metazoa > Arthropoda > Insecta > Diptera > Stratiomyidae > Beris > Beris morrisii. The sequence continues at coordinate 164,867,369 of OX638310.1, read as the reverse complement.
CACGACAATCGCGGTTAACTACGTACGCAGACGGTACTAAAATTTTCGGGAATCCCTTGATAGTAAGATAAAGGTTAGTGGGTAATAGCAATCGGACTTGAAGGGAATAATAAAATGGTCAACTGGATGGTGTATCAATTTAAATTTTCCTAAATGCTTGGTGCTTCATTATATAACCCAAGTACTATCTAAACGGAATGTAAATCATAGCAGCTAATACTCGGAATAATCTCAAAATAACTATCAGCTGGTATTTAAAATGGGACGTTCCATACTTTCCAAAGTCCAATCTGTTAGAATATCACTTTTTTACGTTACGTTTTTTCGATTCTATCTTTTTATATTGGTTTCAATAATGTTTACTCTTAATATTTTGAATTTGTTATTCTTCTTTTGCAATTTTTTTTAATTTTTTTAAAGATTCTTGCTACATACACTCCAAGAAATAAATATAACCATCTCAACTTCTTTGATAGAAAAAATAATAAATATTATTTTCAATTTTTTAACTTAAATTCTTTAACTGTTGTGCCTTTATATTTATTTCGTGGAGTGTATAAATTATTTATTGAATCATTTTCGTTTTTACCTATTTTCTTCTTTTTTTTATTAAATAGCATTGATTATTTGGGATTACCATCAATCGCTTATTACAGAAAGTTGAAAAAAGATTGTGGAACCACGACAATATTCCATGTAGTTAATGGAGAATAGGCAGAGCAATTGAAGGGCCTGATGCAATAACCGGTTATATGGAAAATAGTAAATTTTCAGTATTCACGAAAAAATCGTATTAAGTACTACAATTTTGTGAGGAAATTTAATGGAACAATATTGCTACAAAATCTGTGTATGGCTAATAACTATTTTTCATATTCGTATATAAAATTTGAAATGTGAAAAAACATTTAATTAGAGTGAGTATGCTCTAAGACTATTTTTAACGTATGCAGGAGCAAAGTTGAGATACCTACTAAAACCAACGAGGAAAGATCTGTTCGCCCAAACCTTCTACCCCAACTTGTAACTCCCTCCTTGTGATGGAATTTGTCGAATCTAAACTTATTGATCATCCGCTTGATTTGCTTATTTTTATTTTTTTCGAATTGAAATAGTATTTATTGTAATTATTTCTAAATATTACGTCAGCATGTAAAATATATTTTTACTATATACGAATAACAACAGATTTTATCATATTTTTATAATAACTTGCATCCCATAGAACAATATAAAATTATCACAAATGGAAATGAGCACTTAGCAATAAAATACATTAGAAATAAAATAAAATCACATTAAAAAATAACTGCACCGATTTTCGTATTGGTATACTCTCGCACTTCCTTTTTGTTTGACTGCAACAAATCAAATTAAACGCACGTTATGGCAAACACTGCACAACTTTTTCGTCGACAAAGTTCACGGGATATTCCAATGCGAGCTCAAAGAAGCGTGGATTTGGATAATCTTGAACTTAAGGTAAGTTGGTTTAAATTTTAATATTTTACAACAAAAAAACTACGAAGAAATATACGATGGTGTAACGTACAATTGTTGTAAGGATACATACTAGGTGAAATTGAGACAGATAATCTAGTCTATTACAATATTGCATATCTTTTTCTGAAACAAATTTTAAAGCAGGTTTTATACGAATTTTTTTTTGTACTTACAATATTTGTGCGTTACAGCACCAATTATTCCTATAGAAATGAAGAAACCGTGACAATATTAAATTATGTGTTTTAAAATTTTAACTGATCTGCAACTTAATGAAAATCTCACATAATTTACAGAATTGTGTGAGTATTTTTCCAATTCGATCATTAGGAGCGCGCTCATATAATCGAATCGGAAAGAATTGCCCAATTCTCTTCATTCTTATGATGCAAAATTCTGCTGAAAGAATAAGAAATAGAATAACCACTACAATCCATCTACCGGCTAATTGAAAGTTATGTTGAAATTTGAGACTCTTCTTTCCCCCATCCTGACCGCAAACATAAGATTTTTTTATATCTGTTTGTGGATTTGAAAAGGGGGCACCAGCACCTTTAATTTAAGGCATTGCTTGTCAAAATCGAAGAATTTCGAAAAAAATGCCCTAAAAGTTGCCAATTTTTTTCGATTTTTGAAAATGGCAAATTAAACGAAAGAAGAGCGCAACAGCTGCCTGAGAATCCAAACAAAATTAAAATCAGGTCAGAAGTGTGGGAATGGTGGCCAACAACGTGGATAAATAAGCCTAAATTTTGCGACTCTTCTCTTGCCTCCCCTGGCCAAAAATTTAAGAATTTTTTAAATCTGTTTACGGATTTGAAAATGGGGCGCCAGCATTTTTAATTTAAGTTAACACTTGTCAAGATCGAAGAATTTTGAAAAAAAATGACCTAAAAGTTGTCAATTTTTTGGATTTTTGAAAATGGCACCTCAAACGAAAGAAGAGCGCAACAGCTGCCCGAAAGTCCAAACAAAATTAAAATCAGGTCAGAAATGAGGGAATGGTGGTAAAAACGTGTACTCCTGGCCGCAAATTTAAGAATTTTTTAAATCTGTTTGCGGATTTGAAAAGGGGGAGCCAGCATCTTTAATTTAAGGTATGCCTTGTCAAAATATTTTATTATCCATTCGTCTTACATTTGCCATCTGTTCGTTTAATGCGGTCATGTGAGCGAGTTGCATTACAACAAAAAATCATAACTTAAGAACGTAGTTTAATTAAAGGAAATATCGGTCCCCTCTAGGACGAATTCGTAAGTGCACTTCATGTACTATTAACTATTTTTTATTATTTTTAATTAAAAGGAGGAGTATGTAACATATAATTAAGTTTATAAAAATTACATTTTGTTAGTTGGTGTAATATTTTTGTATATTCGCCATGTCCGTTTAACATTTCTTACTCCTTAATAATTAAATATAAAGAAAGGGGATCAATGAAAACCGTAAGTGAAAAGTAATTAAAATTAATATAAATATAAAATTTCCAAAATATAATATAAAAACTTAATTAATATTTAGTTCAAATTAAGTAGAAAAAATGGCTTTTTCGAGCAGAGGATCATAGTTTAATTCATTTATGGTATTTAAAAAAGAGTAAACGCTTTAATCACATATTTCCTATGGCAAATGAAGTTAAACACACCCTATACAGCGTGTAATGTTATGGAGTCATGATTGGGATGTTTGTAGTAATGATCAAAAAACGAAATGCAATACCTACTCATACATATATATGCCCGTTATCGCACCGTTTTCAATATAAGTAATTTGAAACCATTTTTGGCATTTCTGCCATTTTCCAACTGATATTTCAAAATAATTTTTGTTGATTGGAAATATCACAATTTTTAAATAAATCTCTTGGTTGTGATTTTTTATGATGAGATATTCCATTTGAAGGTGTTTTTATGAAAATCCAGTGAATATATTTTTTTCACAATAAAAATTTAAGCTTTGACTAAAATTTTTTTTTTTGATATTAATTATTATCGCACGATCTCAGCTACTTTAACAATTATTCACATTTAACTAAATCCATTTCTTCACATGAGTAGGTAATTCTTTTTTTTAATAATGTGTAATTAAAATCATGTAATTATTCTGTCACCCAAAATAACGGGAGAATATTTTAAAAAGGCTTTGCAGTCTACCGTTTTAAATTCAAATTAAATCCAAAGTTTTCTTATTATAGGATTTGTAGTAACAAAAAGGTTACTGTTTAAAATTAAAGTTTTTTACTCATATCATAAAAATTAAATTGTAGCTTAAATTATGTTTAATTAAAATTATAATAGCCAAAAGATGTGATTCTCTAAGTAGAGGAGTACCTAACAATTATTATGTAATTTAATTTCACACCCAGGATTTTTTCCAAAGACGTAAAATTTGAAAATCGGGTGATTAAGTGGGAGTATGATATTTGGTGATATTTTTTTTAGATGAGATAACCCGGGATTTAGTGCTTAGGAACCGTAGGGTAGCTGATTGTTTACTCTTATTGTATATAGAATGTAGCAATCCATAGCTCGTGAGGACCAATGATCTAGAAAATTTTAATCTTTAAGATTGTTATATCCTGCCCAGTAAGTACCCGTTATTAGAGGTGACACAGTATATGATGAATACATTTTCGGTAATTAACCGCTGAATCCCCCCCCCCCCCCCCTCCCCGGTCTGATCTAAGGATATCAGTATGGGCATAGAAAATTGTTAATTTATGAAAAAGGTCCATGCTAAAGGTTAATAAATTCGATAGTTCTTAAGCTAGAACAATTTGTTAACTGTCCTATGAAAGGTGACAAATATGACGCCCGTGAACAAATATTTTTCTTATAGAATCTTATAAAACAGGTATAAATCGACTATTCCTTCACGCAAATCAATAAACAAGAATATTTTGAAACGCTAATTTTACTTACAATATTGAAAAAATTTGAGGAGCATTAACGGCACTGAACTTATTGATATTAAAAGAATAAACGACAAAAAATGTTCGAAATTGAAAAAACCGTTCGAAAACGGGCATATGTTAACATGACCTAGCCCAGATACTAACTGAGCAATATACATAGCATATGCATAATAGGTGTTATGTGAAATCAAAAATTAAATATTTTTGTTTTAATTTAATCCCATTACAAATTTTGTATTCTAATTAAATTAATTTTAAAGGAACTACGCGGTCGACTTGTTCGAACAGAAAATGGAGCCAGTGGACCGCCCTTGTATGGAGCGACAAATCAAGCCTTCATTTCTGATATATCGCCGGAAAGCGAGAAGGCATTCCTTACCGAACCCAAGCCCAAACCACATGGACAAATACCAGTCAGCGATATTGTGCAGGAGGATAAACCCGAAGATGAGCGAGAAAGTTGGGATAGTAAAGTAACGTTCCTGTTAGCAACAATAGGGTGAGTACTGCTGTTACCCTCACTAAATTTCTCTTGTATTCTTTTTAAATGAATGTCCTTTTGCAGCTACGCAGTAGGCTTGGGTAATGTCTGGAGATTTCCATATCTCGCCCAGAAGAATGGCGGTGGAGCCTTCTTAGTACCATATTTCATTATGCTAGCAATCCAGGGAATACCGATATTTTACTTAGAGTTAGCAATAGGTCAACGATTACGAAAAGGTGCTATTGGAGTCTGGAGTCAGGTAAAGTCGTTTTTATTGCCGTGGAGTTGTCTTACTAATTTCTTAAAATTGAAATTCTCCAAGGTTTCGCCTTATTTGGCTGGAATTGGAATTTCGTCCGCCGTCGTGAGTTATATCGTAGCGTTATACTACAATACTATAATAGCATGGTGTCTCATATACTTCTTGCATAGTTTCGAGTCGCCATTACCATGGGCTGAATGTCCTACACGATTGTATAAAAATTTTACGTATGATCACGAGCCAGAATGTTTGGTAAGTATTCATTTGTTAGATTATAAGGATAAAGGATTATTTATATTTTTTTCGATCAGGCATCTTCCCCTACTCAATACTATTGGTATCGTTCCACGTTAATGTGTTCGCCAAGTGTCGAGGAACCGGAACAATTCAATTACAGCATGGCCTTAGCGTTATTAGTGTCGTGGTTTCTAGTTTACATTTGCATGGTTCAAGGAATAACATCATCAGGGAAAATTGTATATATCACAGCCATATTTCCTTATGTAGTTTTAATCATCTTCTTCTTCAGAGGGATCACCCTAAAAGGTAAGTTTTCAGGATCACATTCATGTAAGATTCGCAACTCATAGTTTGAACCGAATTTAGGTGCATCCGATGGAATACTTCACTTACTGACGCCACGATGGGAATCGATATTCGAGCCGGTTGTCTGGCTAGAAGCGGGAACGCAGATTTTCTTTTCGTTGGGATTAGCATTTGGCGGATTGATAGCATTCAGGTAAGAATCTGTAAGAACAAAATCTTCGCCACCAGATACCGCGACATATGGTGTAAACCGTGTGATCGACTCTCAAGTGGAAGTCCCGGAGTGCTTCTAGGCAAGTTTCGGTTCACTTAACCGAAACTGGTTTAATCATTTCACATTCGCCAATATTCTAATATATTTGAGGACCTGTTCCAATAGTCAGCTTCGTCTTCTTCTACTTTTAATTATAACAGTTTTTTCATTATTTTATTTTATTAAATTCATAATTTTGCATAAAAACATCAACATATATCGGAAATTCAGAAGAAATACTCTTCCCACTTAAATTTTCGTTGGTATCTTGGCTTAGCAAAGCTAGTTTTACGACAGCTAACGAACTCAATGAGAATGTAGAGTTACCAATTTTTACTGAAAAAAATTATTTTTCTAAACTAATAGCAATATGTCTACGTGATTTCAACAAAGACGTAGACGAAGGTGACTATTAAAAAAGGTCTTTAATGAAGTTACTAAGAACTAGCTACAGGTGCGAAAAAAACTCACTAACTTTTTCATATTCTGAGGGCTATTATCAGTGTGTTCAAATAGTGAAACTAGTATTTTATTGTTAATCATAAATATCTTTTAATTTTCAGCTCTTACAACCCAGCCAACAACAATTGCTATCGAGATGCAATTCTGGTCTCCCTCACAAATTGCGGCACATCAATGTTTGCCGGTATCGTAGTATTTTCTGTGATAGGATTCAAGGCACATTCAACATTCGACAAATGTGTCGAGGAACGAGATGAAATGCTCACAGTTAATAAGACAATAGGGCTGCCAGTTTGTGATTTACAGAAGGAACTTTCGAACGTAAGTTAAATGAGTTTATATGTTCCTTGCCGGAGTTAATAGTCGATTTTCTTCACAGAGTGCATCCGGTACTGGATTGGCTTTTATTATCTTTACAGAAGCAATCAATCAATTTCCGGGCGCACAAATTTGGGCCGTACTGTTCTTCTTGATGCTGTTCACATTGGGAATAGATTCGCAATTTGGAACGCTGGAAGGTGTTGCTACGTCTTTGGTCGATATGAAGTTGTTTCCGAATCTTCCGAAGGAGTATATAATTGGGGTTAGTATAAATCCAGAAGGATTAAAGCTAGCGGCACGGTTCTTCTTCCTTGCCCCTAAACCTAGAATTTTGTATTTTGTCCTGAATATTGTGGTATTTTTTATATTTCTAGGGGCTTTGTCTCTCCTGTTGCACACTATCGATGTGTTTTGCCAATGGTGCTGGCAGCTATATATTTCAGCTGATGGACAGCTTTGCCGGAAATTTTCCTCTTCTGATTATTGCCTTGTTTGAATGTTTATCTATAAGTTACGTATACGGAGTAAGGAAGTAAGTACTAATTATATTTCACATCAAATCCTTTTTAGCACTTGTCGACACAAATACGAAAAAATATTAAAAGTTGATGATTGGTCCCTTTTCAAGTTTTTCATTTTTGTTAAAAAACAATTTTGGGGTGTGTTGCGAAAATCACTACGTATAAAACAACAAATAAAATAAATTAATTTAAAGTGTGTACAGTATAAATTTTTCGAAACAAGCGTAAATACAAAAATACGACCAATTAATCCGATTTATAGAGTACCTTCAAGATAACTTGCGGGAGCTCCCAACCAATGGGAATGGCAACATTTATTTATGAAGGAACTTTTTGGGCACCCCTTTAAAATTTTCTAAAAAGCATTTACTAGGTTATGAGATGGGACAACCGAATTCAAGAACACTATAATTAATAAAGCCCAACTTTTTGATGATTATGTTTTGGACAAGAAGAAAAGTCGAGTCCATTTATCAGTAAATAGCTGCCATACAGACGTCCTTAAAATATGTGGTCTATCTTTTTGCATGATAACTTCAGAACACGATTTGTTCTCAACAGTACAGCAAGACGTAGTTTTTGAACCATTTTGATACGCTGTATCTCGAAAACTATTAATACTAGAGATTTCAGATTTGACCCATTTTTTTCTGATTTTATATTTAACATCGAAGTTAAAGATGTTTTAACGCATCTATCATACTTTTAGTAATAAAACGGAAAAACTGAAAAAGGGATCCATACGTTACGCTCTAAATTGGCCAATTAAAAATTTTTAAGTATCTTCTGATGAATGTTTATTTTCGACACAATTTTATAGATTTGCTGACGACATCGAACTTATGACCGGTTCTCGTCCCGGCTTGTATTGGATGTTTTGCTGGAAGTATTTGTCACCGATTGCTATGATCACGATCCTTATTGCATCGATGTTTGAACTGGCATCGAACGGAAGTAACTATCCCGCTTGGAATGCAATCACAGGAATGACTAATCTTATGGAATGGCCAGACTGGTGTCTGGTGATAGCTGGTGGTCTCATAATGGTATCCGTACTATGGATACCATTTGTAGCTCTCTTCAGGTAACTCCACTTGTCCTTAATTTATAGCAGGGAATGGATTAAATAGTGTACTTAAAAACAGATTATTGGGAGTAACGATCGTGGAGGATACCGAACCAGCCTGGTTTCCATCCGCCGAATTACGCGAAGTTCATGGAATCGTACCGCACGAACCCACCAACATCGAAAGGAGATTTTTCTGTTTCAATCCGGATGGAACTGAAGGTATTTGTTGTCCGACTTATGGTCTGCCGGAAGTTGCGCTGGATGAAGAAGAGTAGGCGTAAATTTTAACATTTAGATTAATGTAAATAATATACATACCTAAAGAAATAACAAGCATAATCTGTGTAACGCCACCGATGAAATCAGTTTAATTCGAGTTCAGTTGGTAATTCGTTAGATGTACCTATAGAAAAAAAATTATGAAAACGGTATAGTAGAGATGTGGGTAATGTTATTGCAAGAAAGCATGAAACTCATGTGGATTTGTGATTATTAAATTCGGATTTGTGTTGCAACTATATTGGGCTTATATTTACGAAAAAAGCTGTATCCTAAGTTGCGATTGGTTTTTTACGAAGAAAATATCAAATCTCAAACGCTTGCTTTGCATCAAAGTCGTTCAGCACCCTTTCAGACTATTCGGAGAACATTTAAAAAAAATTTAAGAAAAGCTGCCAAATTTTCTCTTTTTGAACGCAGAATCGAATTCACTTTGTTATTGCATTGAACGAAAAACAATCGCTTTTAATAAAATTTTTTTATGCGTAAAATTAACTAAGACTGAGGTATATTGCCAACAACAATATTTGTGTTAAACTTAAACAATAAATGAAAAGCAATATGAACAGTGCATTACATCCTCACTACATCTCTACTGTGCCCCACACCGACATGCTAATGTTTTCGCTAAAGAAAAGCATTTAAGGAAGCAATTTGATCCTACCTATTGCATTATGAAATTAAGACTCTTATTGAACATAATCAAATATACCCAAATATTAATTGTTAATTCTTGATGTTGTTCGATAATCATAATTTTAATTATTTGTTTCGATAGAATTTAAGATCCCACATTTATTATTAATAAATGATATTTACATGTACACTTAACAGAAAAGAAAGAAGAACAACATATCCATATACAACATATCTACAAACAGGTAGTTACGCCGTTTTGTAAATCATGTAATAACGGCTGCCATACATATGAAATTTTTGAAAATCCGAAATAATCCTATATCTTAAAAAGAAAATTAGTAGTAAATTAAAATAAGATTGAATAAATCTAGTTGAATCGAAATGCAGATATCGAATTAGTATTAGCTAATACAATCGCGATAATAATAACTGAACGGCGTCTCAGATTAGACGCTTTTCGTAACTGAACGAATGTAATATGGATACAGTATCGTATATACAAGGTGAATTGGTATAAAGTTGGGAGCATAAGTTGTAAGGCTTGAACATGTGCCTGTTTTCGGGATATATTCGTTTTAAATTGCAATTTTTTCAATTAATATCATTAAATTCCGAACCTGAGCTAAGAAAATACTTTTTTATCCGACTGAAGTTCGCGTCCATTTAACTGAAAAATTGAATCATCGAACTTGTTTTCTCTCTCGATATTATGAAAGCGTATTTTATCACCATTTGCTGTAGTTTAAAAACTTTCGAAGTTATTCACAATTAATTTTAACCATTTTCGCAAAGAGCAATTCTTTTTTTTTAATAAAGTGAAACTAAGAATTTTTTCTCTAGAATGTTATGAAAACAACTATAAATCGGCTATCGCGCTATGAGAAGCAATATCAGAACACCTTTTTTAAAGATCCATCCATGTATTTTCTCTGCAGCGGTAAAAAAATTATTTGAAACTTGTTAACGGTTCTGAAGTTAGTGATCAAAAATACTTAAAAATTGCATGTCTTGAAAACAGTACAAAAAATGGGTGCTTTACGCATCATATCGAGCCCAACAAAATCCCTTTATACTAATGCGCTCTGTATAATACGAATGAATTTATATATTTTGTTTTTTTTTGAATTTGAATTTTTGACAAAGGATTATAATAGAATTAATATTAGAGTTATATACATATTTTTTTTTAACATAAGAGAAATATTTTCAATATTTTGCAACTTCTACTTTTCTGAATTAGTCAGGTGATTTGTTAGGTCTCTTTCTTACCTACCTTTTTGAATCCATATCTCCACGATAACTTTAATGTCGTCAACCAGGGAATCATATCATCAAAAGACGCTTATTCTGAAGCAAAATACGATAACAAATCCTTTTGTCACTGACCCTGTTGGGGTATTTCACCCTCGAATTATACAGCTTTGACTACGCTTCTCTAGTAAAACGTAACTCGAAATTGAAACTTGTTATAAATTACAAATTTATTTGGTTCTGGGATGAATCATTTTTCATAGCTCTTTTACTTTCTTATTTCAATAATTCTTTTGAATTGTGTTCAATCTCAAAGAAAAATTTCTATCCCGAAATTTTGTATTTTCCCAAAATTGTCGTTTAAAGGTGTGAAGATCATTCAATTTACGTAGTAAAGATTATGTTGATATTTATTTGAAGTTAACTTTTGATAGGTAGTAGTGTGAAGGGAGTCGGGTTGGGAATAGGTTTAAAACGAACAGTTCAAAATTCAATGTCTCAAGACTTGCATAGATATGCTGTTCATAACCGAGGTTTGCAGGATGTCTTGATCAAATAAATGTTGGATCCAACATGGTCAATAAAAAGCTTTTGATGTGAAGGAAGTTTTAATTTCGTTCAAACCGAAAGTTTTCTCTTAAGGCATGGTTCTCGGTTACATTGGGAACACTTATTCCAAGTTTCAAAATAATGGATTTTCAGGTTTGGCTTTTTCGAGACCTTATGTTCAGAAATTGTTGTACGCCCCTGCGGAGCTAACTCTCAATGTGTTACACTAAGTAACTAAGTTTTTTCTTTTTTATACTGTTTAAGTTTAAAATGATTTCTACATTCAAAAACATATCGTAGTTTTATTTTAGGAATGGCTTTGTTTTCGAAAAAAATTAAATATTTTTTCATATTTTAAGTTAATCCACGTCACGCCTAAATGCAAAAAAAAGAACACATAATATCAATCCATCCTAACTCCTATCTAGGACATGTATGATAACAATAGTAGGAGACAATAATACAAAATGGTTCTCTTAACAATAGAAATTGTATATGAACATATAGTTAAGTAATAAAGAAACATATTTACATCATATTATATACGTAATTGTAATTATATAAGAATTAAAAGTCTATTACAATTTACAAACTAACGAAACGAAAAAAAGTTCCCAAAATTATGTGTTATATGTTTAAAGAAAAGGAAAGAATTTTTACATTTCATTCATTGTGTCTACTCATATCGCTGTATACACCAATACTCAACTGACAATAATAACAATAAAAACGAAAAGTTTATTTCTTGTTTAACCGATCGTCTTGAAGCCGTTTCAATTTTTTCTTGAGTCCATCTTTAGCACGTTTATGTTTATTCGACGCTAAATGTAAGTTCCATTGAAATTCGCCAACGAAATGCCTCTTGCATACATCACAGAAGTTGGGCACCTGAAAATTAAAACGAGGACCGTGATTAGTTTTAAAATAACAATGGTGAATGAACTAAACGCAAAAGTTTTACGTTGCTCGAATTTCTTACTAACTTCTTCGTTTAGGCCAGAACCCGGATGTTGTATGTGGTCCGTTGGATTTGTTCGCGGAATTTTTTCATCAACGTACGATTCGATTATATCAATTGCAGGTAAGTAGACACTCGCATCCCATTGATTTACATCGGACGTATCCAGTGAATATAAAGACGGTACCTGCCTATCTTGGCTCCCCAGGAAGCGATTCTTTATCCATTTAATTTGCCTCTTCGAGTAACGCCTGGTCACCAGCTTCAATTCTTCTAAGCATTTCCGTAGTATGTCCAAGCCCTGAGGCTCGTTCGCAGCAGGCTCTTCTACACGTGCAAAAGAAAAATCATTGATTAGAAAAATTCGCCGAAAGATTCGTTTCTTTTACCGGGCAGTGTGAAGGATACATTTTGCAAGTAATTTTCGATAATAGTATCTTGATCTGTTCCGAATTTCTCCAGGTAGGGAACGAATTCTTTGAAGCCGATACTTTGGAGTAAGCCTTCGGTATATTTGTTGTCGCTGCGGATGTAGTGATTGAAGGTTAGTTGGAACTGAACTTGTGATGGAATCGAGTTGAACTTACTTTTTAGTTTTAACGTACTTTTCGTAGAAGTTTCGCACTTCTGGCAGAAGTCCTTGTTTTAGCATGGAGTCTACTCGTTTGTCGAGACGTTGATTCAGAACATCCTAGAAAAAAAAATTTAATTGGTAAATCACGTGATGCAATAGGAGAAAAAATCCCTTAAGAGTAAGAAAAAACCAGAAATTTTATTGAAACAAAAAAATCTTCGAAGAACAAGTTCATCTTCGTGACAAAAAATCTAAGTCCTTACTAATGATCCACAAAACTAAGTGCATTAACGAAGAGGATATGTATTTGGTTAAAGTTATAAATCTTGAACCAAAAATTAAGACATAGACACAGCACGAAGCAGCGACAATTCAGGAGCGTGGTGCACTAAGCCTGTCCTAAACGAGAGCATGGGTTTTCCCTAAATATTAATAGTGAAAAAATTCATAAAATTTATTAAGGTAGCAAAATCGCTAGGCGAATTAGTCTACTAATCCTAAGGACACAACTTCCAGTCTTACCTATTGGTCTAAGAAAAAAAATTATGAGAACCAGCAATAGTAACTCGCTAAAGAACGCTATTAACATATGCCCACGGTCATTACGTTCCGACGGTTAGGTAAAGGTGAGAGTTTCGAAGTAGAGATTGGATTAAAATCCACAAGAAAACCGAAAAATGCAAAAGTCAGTACCAAGGGTAATTATCCTAGCGACAGGTAAAGGATAGATCACATCGGAGGAAGAAGATATTTTCAATAGTAACAAAAACTTTAAAGGCGATTAGGCTTAAAAGTTTACGTTGTATAATATTTCGATTATTGAGAGCTTTAAAATGAGGATTCCAAATCGGTAACATTCTTGTTGAGATCGGATTAAGCTACAATGGGCGATATTTCAGTGTGAAAATATTTTATAAATTTTTTGTAAATTATGAAAGAAAACCGAAAATACTTACGTGGATCTGAACTACATACATAATGCTGCTTGAACAACGAAAACAAGTCATCGAATAAAATACCGACGTCTTAAATAATCCCAACACATAAACATTTAGAATTTAATAATTTGATTAGTTTCACATAAGATGTTGATTACGATTTTATTACCATATAGTTTATGATTTGTTGTAACTTGAACCAAATTTCATTCATCGTCTCAACCATTTTCTAGGATTTCGCTATTGCTTTGATATGTAAATTAATTGAATTTGCGGTTGTAAAAATTTATTGTTTCATTTCCTATTTCATTCAAAAAATTAAAAATATTCAGCTAAAACAAAAAAAAATTAGTTAATGGCTATATATCACAAAATGCGAATAAAAAATTTTATCTTCATAGCATTAAAAATATGCCATGTTGTAATTCTTGCATTTACGAGAACTGAAATAATAGTTGGCAATATTATATTATTTATTACATTTATTTACATTTAGTCCAACCCAGTTTTAAACTGACTTGTCCAGTAAAGGTTTTTCAACTGTCATGTCCTCAATGGCAGTATCCAGGACAGCAATTCATCCCAGACGAGCTTTCGTCTTGGTTTTTTACACCAGAAACTCCTCTGACGCCGAAAAACAACCAAAATTAGCTAGCACCATGAAAAAATTCCATTCTCAACCTTAAAATCATTGTAATTTTTACAAAACTTAACATCACTATCACTTTAACTAATAACTTAAGTTACCTTTGTATGTGGATTATATCGCGGTTTAAATGACTGCCCCAACCTTAAACTACTATTACTAACCAATTCTAAAACCAATTTTTAAATTAAATTCACTACTTAATACTCTTCATAGTCGAATTGTATTTCTAGAAAAAATAAAATAATTTTCTTGTAATTTACGCCTTGAATTATTCACCTGCCAGAAATATAAAAAATATTACAATTTCGGCAATTTTCGATGAATAGCAATAAATTGCGGAGTACTTCAAGGTATTAATAATCGAAAAAAATATTTTGTATAATAGGAAAAACCCTTTAATAAATGTACCCCCATGTGGTAAAATTGCGGTTAATTAGTTTTGTACAAGATTAAAGTCTAGGCCTGGTCTGAGCCATGAAATGAGTCAATCGCATCATCATCCTACGAAACTTAATTAACAATTGATTGTGGAATTGTGTACGTACGCACAATTCTCTAGTCATGAATTAAACTCAATTGTGCGAACAATGGGCACACACGGAAGCTACAAGGCCTTGAACCAAATCATAAGAAGAAATTTACAATTATTGTGTAAATCATCGGGAAGGGTCTTAAAACTACAATTTTAAATCGTCATTTTAAAATTGCAGATTTTTTTAACATATTTGCATTATTCTAATGTGTCTTCTATCTGCGCAATTCTGCAATTCTAATTATAAGGTTAAGCTTAATATAACACCTCATTACAAGCGTTGCGTACGCGAAGTTACGTTTAGGAAACAATGCAACATAAATTTTGAATTAAAATCGTATAAGAGGACAAACGAGAACAACAGAATTATTGCGAAGGAGTACTAACAACTATACGTGTACCAATGGGGATTACAGTTAGTGATTAAGGTAGACTTGACATAATATTTTATTGGTACATGGAAAGATATAATGAACCTCTTTGCTGAGTGTCACGCATGTTTTGTGTGAGTTAAAAAAGAAATCCAATTGAATTGCACGAATAGGTAAAGTGCGGTATTTTGATTTGTAACGCAACAATTCTTTTTCAGTTTTATGAAACTCATATATGTACGCGGTTTGCATCAAAGATTTTTCGCTCGTCTCACGAAGGTTCATTCTGAGACTGGGTGGGTGGTTACTTTTAAAGGTTCGGGATTCGATTAAAATTCAGGTACGATAATGCGGAACGGTTGAATGAGAATACATTGATTTCATCATTATTTAGAACAAAGAACTCATAATCCGTAATGTAAGCCGCGGATTGTGCTTCTTCTATTGTCGCGTCTAATAGGTTTTTTACAGATGCGCACGTAAAACCATCTAGAATACATTATTTTCGAATGATTTCTCAACGGTATGCCTCGAGTTCCCAAGGTTTTCTTTGTAAAATGTTGGTAAGGAGTAGCAGGCCAAGTCAACGCAAACCACTGCATACTTGCCTGTGCATGGAGTTAATTTAAATTTTGCAAAAAAAGCGGCATGCCGTGAGTATAAGGAGACTAAAAATATATTTTACATTATTTTACATCCGCGTTTGTTTCTAATAGACGCGATAACAGAAGAAGTACAATTTGCGGCTTACGAATGAGCTCTTTGTTCAAAATTATTAAACATTTGACGAATAGCCGATAACATGTTGAGAGATCAAAGCATTCTTCTGAAGGTAAGGTGACCGGCGAGGCTAACTCCAAATTGAAAACTTTCGTAAACCAATGTATTCCACTATACACTATTTTGGGATAAGCTGGATATTCAGTACATTTATTGAATATCACGAAAGTAGTGAGAGGAGTGAAAAAAGTCCTTATTAAATAGCAGTGTTACTGTCCTATGTGTGACCCTATCGCGGGTTACTCAATAACCACAAAGATACGAAAAATAAATAATAATATAAATATCTATGAATAAAAATAAAAATTCAAAATAAAAATGAAATAAAAGATTGAAATAAAAAAAGGAAAACAGAAACAGAAATAAAAATAAAATAAGAATAAATACTTTAAAAATAAAGTAAAATGAAAGTAAAAATAAAATTAAAAAATAATAATAGTAAAAATAAAAATAAAATTATTAAGTTTATACAAAATCAAAAATTCGACTTATTTAACACTTTATTATAAGTTATATATATATAAAATAATAATAAAAATACTTTTAAATAACTTTCTTTTCTTCTATACTAGCCGCGTACCGCGGCTACGCTCACGTTTGTTTGGTGCTATACTATCGTTACTCCCGTTGCTTCCATTTCTCCCGTTGCTCCCATTTCTCCCGTTGTTTTCGTTGCTCCCGTTGCTTCCATTTCTACCATTACTTTCGTTGCTCAGTTGCTTCTGTTGATCCCTTTGATCTCGTTCATCACGTTGCTCCCATTTCTCCCGTTGCTTCCATTTATCCCGTTCCTTCCGTTGCTCCCGTTGCTTCCATTTCTCCCGTTGCTCCCGTTGCTCTCATTTCTCCCGTTGCTCCCATTTCTACCGTTGCTTCCGTTGCTCCCGTTGCTTCCATTTCTACCGTTACTTCCGTTGCTCCCGTTACTCCATCCTCTATCCACCATCCTCCATCTTCTATCCATCACCCACCATCCACCATCTTCCATCCTTCGTCCTCCATCCACTATCCTCTATCCCCTATCCAACATCCATCGTCCAACTTTACCATTTAGTAATAGGAACGCATAACTAATACACCGAAAACGAACGGACTGCCGCTAAACTATATGAAATACACTCAAATGTTGAAATAACTCGCGTACCACCAATTGTAAAAAGATTTTGTTAACGCAGAAACCTTCGCGGGCATGCGCTCAACATATCAACAAAGTTTCATCGCAATCGGATGAATGGTTTAGGAAGGCATACGGGATAAACAAACAAACAATTAGAGCTAAAATCGCGAAAAAATTGGAAAAATGTCGAAAAAACAATTGTTTTTGATTTGATCGGTACTAAACTTCACAGGAACCATCCCGGTTAAGGAGTTTATAGGGAACATACATCCTTTTATGTATATATATATATATATATATATATATATATAAATAAATTATAACATAACATAAATCTATATCAATTTAAAAAGTATTGGGACAATTGTTTAGACTTTCAGAGATCAGATTTTACACCTTTGCATCTGTAGTTACGGTTTAGCTCGTTACTAAGAAAAGTTCTTTGTTTATCTATTTTAATTTAAATCCATGGAAAAATTTATAGTAAAAAACCGTGCTTGTTAAATCCTACCTAACTTAGCATATGCATTTAAATTTCTTAGTTTTATATTATATTATAATATATTTACAATAAATTCATTGTTTTTAAAATTAACATAAATAAATATTAAATTTAGTGCAAATTTGAATTATAATTTAATTTTATTGATTTTCAAATAAATATATTCGTTAGAAAAATCGCTATATTATAATTTATTATCGTAAACCTCCAAAGCACTTTGAAGAAATACAGAATTCATAAATTTTCAACGGCTAAGGAAAGGATTCAATCTGAATTCGGATAAAATTCAGCTGATGATTTAATAATATCCTTAATAATTTTAATAAAATAACAAAAGAAAATCAATAAAATCTAATTTTTTTCTTTGAGAGTAGAATTTACAAGTAAGAAATGTATATCTTCACGTTTTGTACAGGTCGAGTAAAATTTAATCTGCCTATCCGGAAACATTTGATCCGTCGATCCGGATCTTATTCGCGTTCATGTAGCTAAAACTTCCTTAATTTTGTTAAGTCCAGAAAGAAATGCTAATTTTGTGATTATATCAAGTAAAATATCTCCCAAAAAATTGTTCGCTATTACGAGTGGAACATCTCGAAAGTCGCAACATCTACTTAATACACATCTTTAAGTCGATTAACTTGTTAGGTCTGCCTTTCATTTTTTCCCTAACAACATCACTCAAATCTATCAGAACGCAAGATCTCATACGCAGAAAAAAGACTAACCGGTCAACTGTCTTATCGGATTAATAAAAATGTGTGTCGGGAAGAAAATCAAATTGAAACAAACCAAAATAAAAGCAAAAATCGACTAAGTAAATGTCCGTTTGTAGCTTGAAGCGATTCTCTCAGTTCTTTCGTTCAAGCCTTAAAAGTCTCAAGATCGCGTCTTCGTGTCACACCTCAGTCTCTACATATGAAAAATTAAGGTAGAAAGGCCCACCATCCACCACCATCATCATCATCATCATCCACCAAATTGTCAGCCGCGAGTTACTAACGCACCAAAGAGAAGCAAAAAAAAGGCTGATGGACTTGGACGCTGGTCAATAATAAAACCAAGAAACAATCTGATTATATACATCGAAATTAGCATTCCACTTGAGTTTAGGTTCAATGCAACTCGAAAAATCACACAACTCACAACACACGTCGCATACGCCATACCACAAACTCACTACCACCTGAAGATCATTGGAATGCGAAGTGAAAGGAGTTTTGTGAACTCTTGAAAACTTAAGAATGATTTCCGAGACTTCTGAAGCGAAATATTCTTTAAGAATTGCCGAAAGAACCTGTGCAGTTCTTACAAAAAAACTACAACATCGTCTTAAGGCGCTTACACAGAGTCCGAGCTGATCGATAGAACGTAATAATTTTGCGCAGTTCGATGAGACTGGAGCAGAAGATTTTAAAAAAGTAAATTGTATTGAAAGCACTAGTCATAATTGGTTTAAGAAGAAGTTTTGGTTTTTCCGAAGGGTTTTGAATTAAGTATTTTGGCGATTCCGACATGTCATGTAGTTAGTCGTTCTTCCCAAAAGATATCGAAACATAAGTTCAGCTAGATCGGAGAAGATGAAATATACTTTGAATTTGTTGGTGATTTTTGTTTTCCAAATGCTGAAGCCTACATATTTTAGGAACGACCATTGGTAGTGCGGATTCAACGCCAAATTCTTGAACCCTCATCCAGGTTATTCATATATTCCCAATTGTCTTCCCTAAACTGCCTTAGATTTCCACAATTCCTTTCAATCTTGGACATTGTTAGGTTCACAATCTTTCGTATGATCACCTTAAATCCATCACATGCAAGACGCTCGGAAATTTAAGACTATAGAAGACTGTTAACTCTTACAGTTAGCATGAAACTAAAGGGGGCGGCTAATCGCAATAAGCATCATGATTATTTTTTTGTAGCTCTGTTCGGCGTTCTGATGATTTTTTGTGCGAAATTTTTTTTTGACATTAATTTGCTACCAAACACACTCAACTGCCTACTTAACAGTCAGATAAACTTCTTAGCTGCCAAATAGGCATAAAGTTTGTTGGTCATACGAGTAAGACACAAGCAGTAGATGTGGTCCACTATCAAAACATCTTGATACGTTTGACAGGGGACAGTGTGATTACTGATCCGGTTGAATAAAAGGCAAATTTTGTCACTACATTACAATTCTTAAATTAATTTTATCGCATTCTTTGTTTTCTGACATCGTTTTTCTTCTCACTTACAAGAATTTGAAACATTTTACACAAAGTGGTGGTAACTAATTACAGATTGAACATTGAGATTATTGCCACAATTTCTTATATGTGACGCTCCTAGGTCAACTATCTCCTTTGGCTCAAATTCCAAATTTTGTTGATGCACACGTACAACAGTGGCAGCTTTGGTAGGCTAGTGTTCACAGATGAACTTAAAAGTCTAATCACCCATGGCCTAAAACAAACCAGTTTTACTAAGGGGGAGGATTCAGGGTTTGATCTCTTCCTTTCTTTTCATGATGTTACATTCTTCATTTCTTGGACACAAGTAGCCAACGTTCCGTTCCTGTTCAAGAGAGCTAAACCCTTTTCATGTTCATATGTAGGGCAGGGTTTAAGTGCAGAATGTACCCTTCGAGTTCAAAATTGTTAAGCCTCAGTTATAATGGTTCCGATCCGATCCGGCAACGTCGGAGGGGAAAAATTTCTAGGCACAATGATTCCGTTCCGACATCCATCAAAGTGAAACTATCGAGGTGTAATTCTGATTTTTAGTGAGGCGAAGGAGGTGGTGAAATTCAATAATTCACCTCTTAGCGTCGGAACGGATAGAAGTTAAAAGTTAGTTAACTTTACCCCTCCGTTTTGTGTCTTGGCTAATTTCGGAACGATTGTGACTAGGCGTTCCGAAATTCCCTTTAGATGTGTGTCGGATGGAGAAACTCAACACTCTCCGTTTTCCGAATCGGATCGGATCGGAACCATTATAACTGAGGCTTTAGTTTTACAAATCTCGGAACTCAGTGAAATGTGAAAATAATGAATTTATGGACACTCCACTGTCTTCCAAAAGAATTCTACTTCTGGTACTCTATTACTTAGTGTAGCTACGGTTCGAATTCAAAGTATCAAGGCAACTCGATAAATAATAATCTGAAAGGTTTCGTGGTACCACGGCAAAAATATTATGATACCGATTTTTTTTTGTCTTAATCCTTCTAACACCTCACTCATCTCTTAGAAGGATACAAAGCCATCCACTAAAACCGACTGTGCAAATTGGAAGGTCACATCTACAAATGTTCTTGAATTGTGAGACGCCAACAAATTTGTGTACAGCAAACAGCCTATATGACGGGCAAATGCCCACTTTTTTTACTTTTTTCGAATCTCGCTTTTTAGAAATCTCGCGATTCAAAATCTTTCTTTTAAAATCTTGCGAATCATAATCAAGTGTGTACTTTCAAATAATATATTTTTATTCAGTCGGCTTGCGTTGATTTTAAAAAAATAAATTATTTTAAAATGTAATAAAAAAATCTTTACTAAACTTTATTATTTTTAGGGTCAAAGTTCGGGAGCGGTAAAAGTCGGAGTGTATCATGAGTTGCTTCGAGATTTTTAGATTTCTTATGGAAAATTAATTTTGTTCTTAATATAAAAATATTTAAAATAGAGATTTTTAGACGATTAAACATTGAAAAAGTCCGTGTAGACTATTCGAATTTCAGTATATTATGTACACTAAAAGCCCATAGAAGCAAAAACGTATTTGTTGCCTTATCAGAATTAAGAGATATGACGAATTGTTAAAACGTATACAAACCCATTACTTCCACTTGGGGTTTGAATTTCGAAAAAATTGTGAAACAGGTTTTTAGACGATTTCATAAGAAGCAACCTGAAATCTCATGAGACAAGACGGATTTTGAAAAAATTCTGAAAACGTAAGCAAACCCTTCACATCTCCTTGGTTCTGGAAATTCGAAAAATCGTGAATTGGTTGGCCGTAATAATCAATTTTACATCTCATCAGAACTAAGGAATGGCAAAAATTGTGAAAACATATACAAACCCTTGGGGGTTGAATATCGAAAAATTGAGAAATGGGTTTGTAGGCGATTATATAAAAAGTCTGTGGAAATAAAAAGCGATCTAATATCTCATCGAACCTAAGAAATATGTCGAAACTTTGAAAAGCATACAACCTCCTTACACCTTTTTGGATTGAATATCTAAAATACTGAAATTGACTTTTTGGCTTTTTTACATAGGAAACCTTAGGAAGTAAAAATGAATTCGATATATCACCAGATATGCAACCTCCTTACACCCACTTGGGGGTTGAATGTTCAAAAATCCTGAAAGGAGTTAATAAATAAATATGAAGACAGCACGAGAAAGTAGGAACCAATTCAATTTCTTATCACTTCTAAAAGAAATGACGGAACTCGTGAAAACGTGTTCAACCCGTTTATACCCTCCTAGGTGGAAAAAGGAAAAAACTTAAAAACAAGTTTTAGGCGATTATTACACAAGCCCATGAATATGAAAAGATATTCAATATCTGATAAGACGTGGATATAGTAGAATTCGTGAAAAAGTTTACAACCCCCTTTGCACCCCCTTAGGGGTCGAATTTTAAAAAATCCTGAAAACACTATCTAGGTATTTATATGAAGAATCCATAGAATAAAAATGAATTCAATATTTGGGAAGACCTAATAGATATGACGAAAACCGTGAAAATATATGCATTCCATTTTCACTGATCATTTTTTTTGCCCCCCCTCCGAACGCCAATGTATATTTGGAATTTTTTTTTATCTAAATTAATTTTCTAGTTGATTTACATAAACGTACCGAGTTTCAGCTTTGTAGCATAAGCCGTTCTATAGATAGGAAAAACACCCCCCACCCCCGTACCATACTACCCCTATAAAAAATTATATTTTTCCAACATGCTACTAATATAGCTCTATCTAAATACGAAGTTTCAGCTTTATATCATTATAGGTTGTCGAGATATTAAAATCGAAATTTTTTCCTTTTCACCCTCCCCCACCCTCACCCTTTACACCCACACTTCCAAAATTTTGTTTTCTACTAGGGGTCTATTAGGCCTACTTCTGGTAAAAATTTGAAGCATCTATCTTACACCGTTCTTGAGATATGAGACGTGATTTTTTAGAAAAATTCTTATCCCCTCCACTTTCATGCTCCACCGCCCCCTTCAAAAATTTTGTTTCCAGCAAACTTCATTTGTCAACCTTTATACAGAAACCAAATTTTATTTATCTAGTGCAATTGGTTAGTAAGATATCGCAATCTAAAGTTTTTCACCCCCCACCCCCGTACGCCACTGCCCCACTCAAATTTTTGTTTCCGATCTATTCTCCTAGTATACCTACAGATATTCATAAAGTTTCAATTTTGTGACATTAACCGTTTAGGAGATATGGATTTTAGAAAGTGTCGATCTCACCTTTTTTGCGTTTCGGACGCATTATTTTTCCCCCCACTCCCAAACCCCTTCACCTATATCGGCAATTTTTTTGCAAATGGGTCCACTACTGAAGCTCTATATAAATTCCAAATTTCAGCCTCCTAGCATAAGCGGTTGCTGAGATCTAGAAACCAACATTTTCCGTCTAAAACACTTCCCCCTCCTCCCCCCTCACACCCCCACCCCTCCAAATTTGGCCACTTCAAGAGGCCTACCCAGTCTATTCATAAAAAAAATTTAATTTAATAGCTCAAAGGGTTTGGGAGCTACGAGCCTTCAAACGATTTTGCGTACAGCGGTCGACGTACGGCGTACGGCGGACAGACGGACTGAAATTTTTTATTGCTTTTTTCGTGTCTACTCGTCATGAAACGTGAAAAAAAAAATTTTGAGGGTAGCAAATTTTTTTTTTTTAAAAATCGAAAACAATACTGTATTATTAAAATAATAAAGTAAAATTAAACGTTCGAAGAACAAGTTTTTATTCTATTTTTCTCACGGCTTAGAATTTTAAAATTATATTCAACGTAGAACCTTTCAGTTGGAGTTCTTGCACAAAATCTTAGTTAAGCTACGAGCATTTATTTACTAGAACTAAGTGTGATTGTTATTTTTGTAAAAAAAATTAATCAATTGTGTTTCAAAAAGGGTTGAATTTTGAATTTCACAAGTTTTTCGCGATATTTGCACGATATTGTAAAAATTATTGAAATAATAAAGTAAAACGATATTTTAAAACTCACGAGATTTTGAAACGCCAGATTTTAAAAAAAAACAAATTTTGAAAAATGAACTACAAAAATACAAAAGTGAGGATGCTGCAGATGAAATGTCGTTGTTGGAAGTGCAATTTCAAACAACTGTAACTTTTATTAAACTTAATTTTATTAATCAAAATAGGCACCAGCACATACAATACACTTCTCCCAACGAGATTCAAATGCATTTATGCCAGTTTCGTAGAAGGCCCACTTTCTAGAGCGAAGAAAGTCCTCGAAGGCACTTTTTATGGCTGCTTCTTTATCGAATTGTTTGTTTGCCAAAAAATTATCCAAATGTTTAAAAAAGTGGTAGTCGGTTGGCGAAAGGTCTGGTGAGTATGGTGGATGAGGAAGAGTCTCATAGTGCAACTCGTTTACTTTTTTGACCGTTGTCGATTGCGAGCTGCAGACCACCAAACAGTCACCATTATCTTCTTCGGCTGCATGCCTGGTTTCGGCATGTGTTTTGGGGTATCATCAGCATCCAACCATTGTGTGTGCGATCGGCGACGATTGTCGTACAGTATCCACTTTTCATCACATGTCACTATTCTGTTTTAAAACGGATCGTTTCTTTTCCGGGAGAGCAGGGAACTGCAAATTTCCAGTCGACGCGTCATGTTTTGCTCAGTAAGCTCATGCGGAACCCACTTATCATGTGATTTATCATGTGATTTTTCCAAGCTGTTGCAAGTGTCGGCAAACTGTCGAATAGTGTTCGCCCAATTGCTTGCAATGTCCCTTACAGTTTGGCGTGAGTCGGATTCCACTAATAAATTCAGCTCGTCCTTGCTGATTGAAGGTCCTGGGTACCACGTGGCTCACTGTGAAGGGTCATATCTCCTGAATGGAAGTTTTCGAACCATCGGGTGTGGTTCGTTTGTTTAACGTATCAGTTCCAAACACCCTGTTGATGTTTTCGGTTGCCTCCGTTGCGCTGTGGCCAAGTTTAAATTCATAAAGGAAAATTACCCGTTTTTGGCTCGAATCCATTTTTTTTCCTGTCCGATCACAATGAAGTTCAAAACTGAAATGACTTCATGAGTAAATGTAGGGGTATTTATACTTCAATACCCAATACCACTTGTGCCACCTGGCGGCAGTTTGAGACATGAAAATCGCAACTGACTTCACTACATAGAGAAAAATGACATTTCATCTGCAGCAACCTCATATAATTTTTTTTGGCAATTTTCACCGATCACAAATTTTTTATTCACAAAAGGGTTATAAAAAAATTAATAGATTAAAATAAAATAAAATCGAATAGTGAACTCATCATCAATAGATCTAGTCATGCCACCATATTGTAACGCAAAAAAATTATTCGATAACTTGATACGAATCTTGAAAAGACATCTGCAAAAGGTCGTATTACGATTAAATGACAGCACGATGACATTTACGTAATATTATTTAGTGAAGTGTATCTAACGAATTGTAACCTTTACGAAGTAAACATGGCAAAACATGTGAAAAACATGTGCTTCTAAATGCTTCTAAGTAGAGTGGGGTTGAATCATAACAGTTAGCAAACCCCAATTGCAGAGATTTTCAAGCTTATGATCACATCCCCATTTTTCACCACGTGACAATTTATTGGCAAAAAAAATCTCCGCATTTCCAAACATAATTGTCAACAATTCCTCGAATCGCCTACATTTAGTTTTTAGCAGCTGTTTGTATAGGGTGTTTTTTTAGGTGCATGAGAACTATCGATATAGATAACTGTGGTTTGACAGCTGAGAATGTCAAACTGTGTTGATATTTCTGTTCAGTAAGGTTTGGCAAGTCATCATGAATCGTTTAACGCCAGAACAACGCTTCCAAATTGTGGAAATTTACTTTGAAAAAAATAAATCTGTTCGCGAAGTTCATAGAGCACTTCGTCCATTTTACGGTCAACATAATCCGCCTAGTGAGCAAGTAATTCGTGCAGTTATTGATCGTTTTCACACTAATTTTACTCTTCTCGATTCACGCCGTTAACGAATCACCATTACATCCATTAAAATTGACCGTTTGGTGCGGTTTACACGCTGGCGGCATCATCGGTCCTTATTTCTTTCGAAATGAGGAAGGAGCTGCCATGCTGACTGAATTTTTGTTTCCAAAAATTAATCAGCTAAACATCGCCGATATTTGGTTCCAATAAGACGGCGCAACTTGCCATACAGCGCGCTTAACAATCGATTTATTGCAAAATCAATTTGGTGACAACTTGATTTCCAGAAGTGGTTCTGTTAACTGGCCCCCTCGTTCGTGCGATTTAACGCCTCTGGATTACTTTTTATGTGGCTATATTAAGTCATGCGTTTATACCAGCAACTCTTGAAGCATTGGAAGTCAATATTCAAGCCACTATTGACGCCATACGGCCAGATTTATTGGAGAAAGTAGTCAAAAATTGGACTGATTGAATGGACCATGTAACTCGTAGCCGCGGCGGACATATGACGGAAATCATATTTAAAAAATAAATGCCATGAAATTATCTACCAGAATATAATAAAAAAATTTCATTCCAACAATATTTCTGTCTTGTATTATAATTTTAAGTTCTCATGCACCTAAAAAAACACCCTATAATATTCGAATTTGAACAAAGTCGAATTAAACATAGTTTCGAATTTCACACAACTCATAGGATGAAAGGTCATATGCAACTGCATCAATATTTTTATAAATCTTTATGAATAAATCTTTATTTATTTTTTCTTTTACTACAATTTTTTATTTTTTAAATATATATTTTTGAGGAATTTTTGATGACCTCTTTACAGTTTTCAGAAATTCAAAGTTTTGAATGAAAGAATTGTATTACATAATTTGTCCTTTTTATTATTATTACTTTATTATTTTTTAATAATAAAGTATTGTGATCGACCTGAACCCTGAAATTTTGTATTTTCACGTTTTAGGACTAGTAAATCCCAAAAAAGCAAAAAAAAAAAATAATGTCCGTCTGTCCGCCGTACGCAAAATCGTTTGAAGGCGCGTAGCTCCCAAACCCGTTGAGATATTAAATTTAAATTTTTATGGTGGGTAGATTGGGTGAACCCCTACGATTGGTATATTTTCGAGGGGTGGGGGTACAAGGGGAGAGGAGAGGGGAGCGTTTTAAACGAAAAATTTTGGTTTCTAGATCTCAGGACCACTTATGCTAGGAGGCTGAAACTTGGAACTTATGTAGTACTATGATAATGGACTCAATTGCAAAAAAGTGGTCGATATTGGTTAAGGGGTGTGGAAGTGGGGGGGGGGGGGGGGGGGGGAGAAACAATGAGTCTTTAACGCGTGAAAGACGGGATTGAAACATTCTAAAATCGATATCTCCTGAACAATTGATGTCAGAAGATTGAAACTTTGTTGTTGTCCTTAGGGATACTTCAAGATTAGACAAGGGCTAACATTTTTAAGAGGGGTGGTGGGGTGTGGGGGTGGTAGGTGAAAAACTTTGGATTACAATATCTTCCGAACCAATTACACCAGGAAGATAAAATTTAGTTTCTGTATATGAAATCACAAGAGGAGTCTACCGAAACTAAATTTTTTGAAGGGGGAGGTGGAGCACGAAAGTGGAAGGACAGCAATTTTTCAAAAAATTTAATTTTTATATCTCATAAACCGTATATGATCTTGAAAATTTTACAGGAGTTGGGGTCGGTAAACTTCTAGTAGGGACAAAAGTTTTGGTGGTGTGGGTGTTGGGGGTGATGGGTAAAGGGGGTAGAAAGGAAAACATTCTGATTTTTATTTCTCGAAAACCATAATGAAAAGAAAGCTAACAATTTAGGATTATGGTATATAGAGCCACTATGGAGACATCCTAGAAAAATAAAATTTTTGATAGGGGTATCAAGGTACGGGGAGAGGGGTGGTTTTTTATATCTCAGAAACGGCTTATGCTAGAAAGTTGAAACTTAGTACGTATATGTAGATGTTTTTAAATTTACCCATATGGTTTATTAATTTATTTTTATTTTCTTTATTATTTTTTATACTCTAGATGAAATCATATAGAGTATTATAAGATTAATCCAGCCCAAAAGTTTGTAACGCATAGAACCAAGCCTCGAACGAAGAAAAGTAATATATTATTTTTTGTTTATTTGTGGCCAAAAACCTCAAATCTGCTTGACGTCTGTCCGTCTGTCCGTGAACACGATAACTCAAGAACGCCTTCACCTAGGATCTTGAAATTTTGAATCTGGATGTTTGGTTGAATTTGTAAGGCTAAGTTCGTTAACGGGCAAAATCGTCCTACTCCTTCGGGTAGCTGCCATACAAAATGTCCTTAAAACGCGTGTTTAAGAATATTGACCAATAAGTTCGGAACGCCTAAAGCTACGACTTTGAAATTTTATA
The DNA here is from genome assembly GCA_951812415.1 of Beris morrisii. Lineage (NCBI taxonomy): Eukaryota > Metazoa > Arthropoda > Insecta > Diptera > Stratiomyidae > Beris > Beris morrisii. The sequence goes on along the minus strand of OX638310.1, from coordinate 164,839,267 downwards.
TGTGTTACTTTTTCAACAGTTGGAGCTAAATGTATGATTATGAAGAAAATCCTATTAGTCCTTCGTGTAGCTGCCATACAAATATCCTGTCAAAATGTATTCACTTAATTTACGAAACTCACTATAACTCAAGTAATCTTTTAGCTACGAATTCGGAATTTTGTACAAATTAGTTTTGAGTGAAAAGAAAGTTCAACTTTACTAGTTAGCGAAATCCTTTTACTGCTTCTGGTAGCTGCCATACAAAATGTCCTTAAAACACGTGTTTAAGAATATTGGTCGATAACTTCAGAAGGGTTTAAGCTACGGTTTTGAAATTTTGTATGTGTTATTTTTCCAATAGTTGAAGCTAAATGTATGATTATGAAGAAAATCCTTTTAGTCCTTCGTGTAGCTGCCATACAAATATCCTGTCAAAACGTCTTCACTTAATTTACGGAACTTACTATAACTCAAGTAATCTTTTAGCTATGAATTGGAAATTTTGTACAAATTATTTTTGAGTAAAAACGAAGTTTACTAATCAGCGAAATCCTTTTACTCCTTCTGGTAGCTGCCATACAAAATGTCCTTAAGACACGTGTTCAACAATATTTTTCAATAACTTTTGAACGCTTCAAGCTACGAATTTGAAATTTTGTACACGTTCATTTTGAAATTGTTCCAAGGAAAAGGATAAATATGTAAGAAATCGAGTGAGTCCTTCCTGCACCTCCCATGTGAAAGTCCTTCGGAAAGGACATTTTTTTCGATAACTTACCCAGTTCAAGATATGAAATTAAACACTGAATATTGTCTTTTAGTTTTGAGTAGCAATCTAATGGCAGTCCTTCATAAAGGACATACAACATGCACACACGTAATTCTACTTTATCCCCAACTACAATATAAATCGGAGTACAGTATTCATCTAGAGTATTATACGATTGGCTTGCAGCCGATCGTGACTGCAGTATGTTTTTCAATTTAATTTTTTAATAAATAAATAAATTAAATAATTTATTCTCATGATAGACAAAATTCATTCACTACGTGAGAAACTTTAATTAAAAAATTCTTTAAGAAATTTAATTGACGATATTTTCTTGTTTAATTCCGGTCTTCTTTACTTAAAATTCAATAAACACCGAAAACTGAATAAAAAAACAGCATAAAAAAGAAATTCGATAAAAAAAAAACATTTACAACATTTAAATTGGTACCAAATAGACTTAGTGCGAATTCAAAACTATTTTGATTATTTGCAATGATGAAAATCATCGAGAATTTATTTAAACAAATGATGATAATTAGACGGTAACATTCCCTATATGACGGTAATTTAAAACATTACAATTAATCATTTTACTTGAGCTACGTACAAGAAAATAGGTGTGCTGTGCTAGCTCTTATTTTCTTTAATTTACGGCTTGTATGATGATGAAATCTTTAAGTGACCTCCGGTCAAGCTTTGATATATGAGACTGAAAATTACGAATCGAATAAAAAGGGTCGAGATCAAAATCACTTTTGAGCTACGAGCTTTAAATGGTCCGTTGATGTTATTAATGTAACGCTTCAATTATTATTTTTCATTTTATTTCAGCAGCGTTGTGTAACTCGACTGATCAATATGAAGCTGAGAACTCGTTTAGTAGAAGTTTATCCACGTGCAATTTTAGTACCTTATAATTCGAACCCGCGACCTCTTCATTTATAGACTAAAGCCGCTTAGCTCTAGGCTACACTGAGGTTTCACGACTTGTGATGTCTAGACTCTATTAGAAAGTTCGGAACAAGAACCATGATTGGATAATTCTGATATTAACGGTTAGTGTAGATGATTCTGATATTAACGGTTAGTTACTCGATAGCACTGCAATCTACCAACAGAAATGCCGTAGATTTCAATCTATCGTTTGGAGGCTTCATACCTCAACCAAAAATACGTTTGGCTACACATACTAGTAATTGATATATACCTGGGGTTGGGAACATTTTGAATATAAATATTTTGATGGCAGTAGTAGCGACTGTATGGAAGCTATCAATTTCAGTTAGAAAATTTAAATTTTGTATATATGGCAAATTTGGGTTTTGTAAAGAATGGCAAAATTGGATAAAAAAAACCTTTCCCACCTATAAAAAAAAATCCCAGACATTATGGTGTCCTTAGCTCTGCTAAAGACATGATCATTCCAACGCATTTTGCTCGATATTGTTTCACCAAGAAATCTTATGTTGGATTTGTTTTCCCAAATTTCTGCATTGAAAGTTACCGGGAAAGTGGTATTGTCTTTTTTAATGTTAAAAGACATATTTGCGTTTTCGATGCATTGAATTCGACCCGATTGATCATACTTGCTGACATCCGAATTCAATAAGTCTACCATTGCCTATCTCTCATACATATTAAAATTTAAAAATTTTATTGAAACAGTAAAAAATCAAAATCAAAAGGAAATTAATAATGGTCGCCATGTATTTTGTAGATTCCACTACAAAGCAGTATATAAAATAATTGGTGTTTCATCTTCCTGAATTAATAAACGACATGATTCGAATGTGAAAGGTGACATTCTATCACACGTAATACGATACTTCCTGACTAAAGCTGAACATACAATTTTCCGAGCGTGTTTCCAATTTCTGCGAAATTAACGATACACCGTCAAATCAATTTTATACATAAAACGATTCGTCCATAAATGGGGCTTCATGGTCAATTTTAACATTAAACTGTCGATAAATATGTCACGGTATTTGAAACGTCGAGTAATGTATGAAGCAAATAGTTAAAGAAAAAAATCTGTATGCTTTACATGATCAAATTATGTTGATGCTTAAGTATTAAGTTTAGGATAGGACCATACATTTAGTGACAAATAAAAAGTGGCGGTACATAAAATATCGAATTTGAAAAAAAAATTTTTTCGAGTAGTTGAAATTTTTTTTGGGAACAAAAGTTCTTTAAATATGTTGTTACACTTATATCACCATTACCAAAAAAAAATGTAAACTATAACTATGTGCCATTTGAAGGGATGTAAAAAAAAGTAAGGAATTCAGAGTATGTACCAAACAAATGTCCTTTAAAATTTAGTGGATGCATTAGCCAAAACTATTGACAACGTTGAGATATAAAATAAAAGTTTTATGTAATTTTGCATAGCCTTCCACTATAAGAAAACAGTGTCCTTCCCACTCCTTTTTTAACTTCAAATGAAAATTAAATCGTAGTTCAGTATTTCATCTAGAGTAGGATCATACTATTGGTGACTGTAGAAAATTTAAAAAACAAACCGAAATGCAAGCGGTGGTATCGTTTTATATTATGCGGTGTAAGAACTTGTACAGTGAATGGAAACTTTTAATTTTTAAAAAATTTTGGGTATCAACATACTAAGATAACGATCAACATGAAGATTAAGAACTTGTTCTTGGGAATGTGTAATACTCGAGGTAAAACCGGATCGACATACATGAGACACAATAGCCGAAAATGATCCGGTTCCAAATACACCTTCGACCGTTTTTTTATTATGTAGTATCTAGGTAAGTTAACATTAAAATGGCTGGTTTCCAAACAGCACCTCAATCATACATCTTGTCGATTTACTTCAAGATCATCAATGGGCTTTATGCTTCATTCATGTCACCGCTTTATGATAATATTTGTGATCATTAAATATTTGCCAAGATATAATAATTTATCACGCGCTGTAGCAACCATTAAGATAAGGTCACACTATAAATTACTTTGTGTTATGTTGTAGTCGCAGTGAGCACATCTTATTAGATTTTTCAAATCTTTGCACAAGGATGCTGAGAATCGATGCTATGAATCTTTACATGTTTTTGTATCATTTTTATTCATTAGACACTGCAGTTTGTCCAGATTTTGGCTTCCAATATTCTCAAGACGATCAATCGAAATAGTGCAAATTTATACAACTACGCAAAAATCTTTACTACGTAGTCCAGGACATAAAGCCAACACGCAATTTAATTTCAGAATACTAGGCTAGTCTAGTCTAGACTGCGGATAATACTAATATTTATATCGATGACATTATGAAGTTCTTGCTAGACATGTCTATTAAATATACCAGATAGTCTCGATTATTAGAAAATTTTTTTCGCTGAATGAATTTGGACTAAAGACTAGAGTCCAAGGTTTGCAATTCAGATAAAGGTCATAAATGAACATATATTATTTTATTCATTTATAGGCAAAATCACCAGTTCCGTCTAGCCGTTTGAATAATGAATTTAGAACCGATGAACCAGGAAGTTTTAATTTATGAATTCAGTAGTTTAATAATGAGCAAAATCACGCCTCTCTTTCGCATAATTCCGATACAATTATATCCTAAAAAGATCGCGAATCTAGTGCATAATATTTAAGTGAGAATTGTAGTTCTATAGTTATTTAAAAACAATTCCTACTTCATGTGGTACCTTTGATTAATTTTACTTTATTATTATTTTTAGACGAAAATTATAAGATAAGATTGGTACTGGTAGATGACCCTTAAATCCAGCTAGTTCAGTTGGTCCCACTCTCTAATCTCTGGGTTATCAACTCGTGCCCCACATTGGGTGCCATTGTAGTCCGAACAGAAATGTTGAAATTGTTATTGGAGCAACGTCATCATCTTGTGAAGTTGAACAAATTTCGGGTATAAAAAGTAAATATTTCCTCACAATTTTGGAATCAGAAATTATTTCCCGAATATTGAAAACTCTTTAAGATACATCTTCCAATTGTTTCAGGAAGTACACTGGGTGGATCAATCCAGTGTCTCAAAAAATTACAAAGTTTAAAGATTTTTCGAAATTTGCTAAAGTAGTTTTTTGGATATAAAAGGAAGCATTCGAGAATAGAAAATATTAATAAAGAGGAAGAGGCTGTCGAGCCATTAAAGAAGAATATAGATTTAACTTGTGAAAAAGAATTTTCGACGTTTATTTAAAAAATGGTAGGTAGATGCATAATTAAATATTTGATGTTAATTTTATTTAATAATTTACTTATCTATCTAAATACAATTTATATATTCATAAAAATAATTTTAAAATTGTCCTTTTATTGTCTGTTGCCTACGGATCTGTTCGAACATCATGGAAAAACGGCCGAACAGAATTTGATGAGTTTATGTATTTGAGCAAGGAGTAACGCAGGATATTGATTAGTGCCAAGGGGAGGGAGCGATTACATTGAGGAAAAACGAATATTTTTGAAAAAAGTCACAGTTTCCCTTCACTTCTAAAAGTAAGGGGTGGGTTTAGATTCCCTTCTACCAATTGACGTCCCAGCCAAGATCCCTTTTCCATATTAAGAAACAAATAGTAATAACTGAACGAATTAGATCTGTACTACAGACCCAACATGTATTTAGTTCACTGTGTCTAGGACGATTTAAGGTTTTTATTCTTTGTTTAAAAAAAATTATATTTCGACCTATACGAACGATAGTCCTAAATGTCGATCGACAAGACAACGATCTAAAATTTTATGAAAAGAGGTCGAACTTGATAAACAAAGTGAAAGTCCGTTCAAATATTCGCGCTAATTTATTATTTGATATCAAATTTCGAATAACCTACCTAAAGAAAAGAAATCAATCAAACTTTGTCAACAAATTGAATTTTTAACAATCGCTAGGTAATTAGTTTTTGACGATTCATTCGATCCAAACACTTGATCGCTATAAATAAATTCTAAATAAAACCGTAGCAAATGCACTTAAAATAAAACAACTTTTTCTATGTTCCTTTCACCTAAGAAATGCCGGCAATTCGTTCAAAATTTCTATTTAGTCGGTATACAGCTTTGGTCATATAAGAAATGATCGCTAATTTTTAATTGACCGAATAATATTTCGTTTTGAATGGGAAATTTCTTGATTGCTTGGCTTGATAGTGGCATGAGAGCGATACGATTCAATTGAAATTTCCGAATCGGATAAACTTTGACCGTTTTTGGTATCTCTCTTTAGTCGCCAGTCGCAATGTCTTAAGAAATTTTTGACCAAAAGTAAATAAAAAAAATTCTCAAAGTTTGACCACCTTCCGAAAAAGTGCTTCGTAATTTTGCATCTTGTATGCTCTCCATATCAAGTGTTGAAATTCGAATACAATGAATGAAATTAAACTTGGAATTTCGAATCGAGCGATTAGTTGGATTTGATCTTAGAACAGGACGACTCCCGCTTTTGAAGAAATCCGATCACGGCGTATATTTATTTAGCGTTTGAACAAAAACGCAAAATTGCTCTAAGATGTAATTAAGAATAAGTGTTTAGGTAGTTATTTGATATCGGTTTTTTGCTTACCCTAGTAGCCTAGTAATATTTCGAAAGAATGCCCAGAAAGAAGACTTTCAAACACGAGAACAACATTTGTTCCCGGGCAAGAATTAATCTGTGATAGATAGACACAAAGCTCGTTTAGTAAGATCAAATTCAATGGATTAAAGGCGGATGACGGCTTAATTATATCACCCCTATGGCATATACTCGTAGCAAACATACATACTCGTACATATGATTATTTACAAATGGTTCTTTATTTTTTTTTTCTTATTTTTTTTTTTTTTTCAATTTTTTTGACTGTGTTACTACCTCGGAGGCCAGTTTTCGACCAGATATACACTTGTCAGCTCGAATCCGAAATTGTTGGGGGCATTAACCAGAACATTTATCACCTCGACGTATTTCTTCCTCACTTGACTCAGTTTGAAATATCGATAGAAAAAAAAGTAAACAGAATAAAGAAACGCTCATTTTTTTCATTTTTGTTCCTTTGATGTTAAGATATGTGACGAATTTGAGGGTAAATAATAGAAAAAAAAACGATATAGAATAGAAAAGTGGAATGAACTTAACAAATTTTTTAGAAGGTGTTCAATCTTATTTCATTTTTTTATGATTATGAATCGAACTACAAGTTGGTATAGATAAATTATAGATAAAGTTATGCAATCGACAATTGAACAAACATTGTTTTTTTCCTTGGAATTGATATAGGTAGGTATCTACTTTATTCAAACGCGATTTTAGGCGCTGTACACATTGCACACGACCGAACGAATTTTCCGATACGATTTTTCTTTTTTCGACCTATTGTGAAATCTTTAGTTATCGAAAAATTATGATCGTAAATTAGAACATTTTCAAGAATATCATGAAAGAAAATCTCTAGGGATTTGTAGTTTTAATTGATAATAGTCGTACGACTAAAATATTCGTACGACGTATTCGTACCGACAGACGGACTTTGTTTAATATTATCATTAAAAATCCAAATTCCTAGAAATTTTCTTTTATGATATTCTTGAAAATGTTATAATTAACGATTTCAACCAATTTTCTAATAACGGATTTGACAATAAGCAGAAAAACGAAAATTCGTATCGGAAAACTCGTTCGGTCGTGTGCAATGTGTACAGCGCCTTAATGTCGTGCAAAGGGGTTTGAAATCATAAAATTTATTCAAAATTTTCATTTTCAGAAGAAAAATTTTTGATCATTTGCATTTTTTTTTAATATTTATGAAACATTCAGAATCGAACTTAAACAAGAACTTCTCGAAGAGATTTTTTAAACCAAAATTAAATTACTGAATTTCTTCTAAGATTGACCCGAAAAATGAAGGTATCGACGTTTCTGTGGACGGATAGTAGAGTTTTGATTCTACAACAGGACGTGTTTGTTTTTTTCGGACACTTCTGAAAATCCGTTAGTCAGTTTAAGTACAAACTTTTAAAAAATAACGTTTGAAATATATAGAATCATTTTACACCCTCTTAAAGGTTGAATATCGCAAAATACCGAAATTAATTTTTAGATAATTATCTATAAAGCTCATAGAAGTAAAGGCAAATTCGATCTCATTAAGCCTAAAAGTATTATTGGAATACGTTATCAAACGTATAGTGAAATTTTATGGGCTTTCCGAAAATGTAATAAAATTTGGTGGTTAATCAGGTCCTTCTTGGAGAAAACAGGACTTTTTTGTATTTTTTTTTAATTTTTTATTTTTTTTTTGTGTCATTTAAATGAATTTTTCTCAAAAAGTATAACACTGATTGACACAGTTGATAGCAATTAGAAAGAAGAATTTGTGTCCTTTCCAACGAGCCCAGAATTATTACGTTACGCTAAGTACAGCAGAAGTTAGAGATCAAACAGTGATCACAGGTACGATGAAAATCCTTCGTCCTTAAAATCGCGCTATCTCCTTAACGGTGCAAAAACGGGAGTATGTGTAGAACGATTTTCTACTCAGGACAAGTTCCTCTATCTCCCATTTTCTTTTGAACCTCAGTACTAGTTACACCCTGTATAAAGAGCCCGCAGAAGTAAAATTTATTTGATAACTTGGTTGAAAATTTGTGAAAAATTTGTGAAATACATCTAGATATACGTACTAAGTTTCAACTTTCTAGCAAAAGCCGTTTCTGATATATACAAAATACCCTCACCTCCGCACCTTGCTAGTGCTATCAACAAGTTTTCCAGTATGCCTTTATAGTGACTCTATATAGCCGTCAATTATTAGCTTTCTATACTTTGCGGTTTTTCAGAATGTTTTCCTTTCCACCTCCTCCCACCATCATCCGCTACACCTGTACCCTCAAAGTTTCTCAGCTAGAGGTCTACTGGGCATAACACCTGTAAACTTTTTAAGATCATATTTGCTACGGTTCTTGAGATATAATTTTATTAATTAATTATATTTTTTGAAAAATTCCTATAATCCTACTTCCGTGCTTCACTTCCAGCCTAAAAAATTTGATATTGAATAAACTCCACTTGCAGTTCTATATACAGAAACCAAATTTTATCTTTCTGGTACAAGTGGTAAGCAAGATATTGTAATGCAACATTTTTTATTAAAAAAATGAAAGTTTGACGTTTACTTGAAACATGAAATCGATTGTGTTTTTGATGCATTGATTTTTTCTGAATATCCTATATTCCATTCCATAACTGTATTTCATTTGGAGTTCAAAGCTATTTTAATAAAAAAACATACTGCAGTCACGATCGATGATGAATACTGAATACTGAACTCCGATTTATATTGTAGTTTGGGATAAAGTAGAATTACGTGTATGTCCTTTATTAAGGACTGCCATTAGTTTGCTACTCAAAACTAAAAGACAATATTCAGTGTTTAATTTCATATCTTGAACTGGGTAAGTCATCGAAAAAAAAAATTTCCTCCTTGAAGGACTTTCACATGGGAGGTGCAGGAAGGACTCATTCGATTTCTTACATATTTATCCTTTTCCTTGGAACCATTTAAAAATGAACGTGTACAAAATTTCCAATTCGTAGCTTGAAGCGTTCAAAAGTTATCGAAAAATATTGTTGAACACGTGTTTTAAGGACATTTTATATGGCAGCTACCTGAAGGAGTAAAAGGATTTCACTGATTAGTAAACTCGAACTTCGTTTTTACTCAAAAATAATTTGTACAAAATTTCCAATTCATAGCTAAAACATTACTTGAGCTATAGTAAGTTCCGTAAATTAATTTTGACAGGATATTTGTATGGCAGCTACACGAAGGACTAATACGATTTTCTTCATAATCATATATTTAGCTCCAATTTATTGGAAAAATAACACATACAAAATTTCAAAGACGTAGCTTAAACCCTTCTGAAGTTATCGGCCAATATTCTTAAGCACGTGTTTTATGGACATTTTGTATGGGAGCTACTAGAAGGAGTAAAAGGATTTCGCTGACTAGTAGACTAGAACTTCCTTTCCACTCAAAACTTATTTGTACAAAATTCTGAATTCGTAGCTAAAAGATTACTTGAGTTATAGTGAATTCCGTAAATTAAGTGAATACATTTTGACAGGATATTTGTATGGCAGCTACACGAAGGACTAACAGGATTTTCTTCATATTCATATATTTATATATTATATAGCTCCAACTACTGGAAAAATAATACATACAAAATTTTAAAGTCGTAGCTTAAACCCTTCTGAAGTTATCGACTAATATTCTTGAACACGTGTTTTAAGGACATTTTGTATGGCAGCTACCCGAAGGAGTAGGACGATTTTGCCTTACAAATTCAACCAAACATCCAGATTCAAAATTTCAAGATCCTAGGTGAAGGCGTTCTTGAGTTATCGTGTTCACGGACCGACGGACGGACGGACGGACAGACGGACAGACGGACGGACAGACGGACGGACAGACGGACGGACGTCAAGCGGATTTGAGGTTTTTGGCCACAAATAAACAAAAAAATTATATATAACTTTTTTCCGTCCGAGGCTTGGTTCTATGCGTTACAAACTTTTGGGCTGGATTACTCTTATAATACTCTATATGATTTCATCTAGAGTATAATAATAGTCATCAAGAACATCATAAAATTTCCATGTAAGTACAAGTAATATTTCAAAAATAGCATTTCTGCATATGTATCACCATCGTAAGCGGAAATTATTAGAGATATGAAAAATTAAAATTTTATTCTAAGAATTAGGTCTTATGCTGGCTGATATCGCTTTACATTCTCAATTGTAAATTATAAAGTTTACTGTATCTTTAAGCTATATTTAAAAAAAATTAGATTGCTCGGATATAACATTAAGAAATTCGATAGTGGCACTAGCCAGATGCCTTTCTACGAAGAAAATACATATTCATCGAATATAGCTTAAAATCTGCTGACATAGTCCAAGAAAATTTTTAAAAATCTATCTATGATCTATACCATAAAAGAAATCGTGTCTTATTCATGTTTAATATCGGAATTAAGTAATAAATAATTACGCTCATTACGTTGAAGCGATCAAAAATAATGTTTTATGTCCAATAGTTGAATTTTATAAAATTCCACGAATTAATCGAATCACTCTGCGTCTTGACGGCTGAGTAAATGTCCAATGTTCATAATGTAAGGTTTTATAGGCATTTCTGAAAAGACGTGACCTGAACCAACCTGGATTCAATGGACACTGCACAGTTAGCATTCTTATAAGAGACTGCGGTCAAGAAAAATAAAAAAAACACAAAACCTGTATAAGATATAAACAAAACCAGCTCCTCTGCATTATTTTCTGTACAACTTTCACAGGTACGATGCGATTGTAATTTTGTCCACCTTTAGTAACAATTCTCGGGTGAGCGTATAACAACTTTCTTTGGGTGACGGTGGTTTAAACATTTCAAATCCCCGTTGATTTTTATCGAAGTTTTCTGTCGCTAATTAGGTGAAAATTAATAAATAAATATAGTGTAATTGCAACAATTCGATATATTTTAAACATCATCGATATTTGGTAAGTTTCTATATTGTCCATTTCGATATTGTGAATGTTCTACGATAATAATTAATAATTTTCAATATTCTTTATACTTGCAGATTTGGACTGTAGTACCACATGATTCAATTCCAGAAATTTTTCTTTATTTAATCTACACTGTTGATACAAATAATTAGCATAACTCAACTTTCTAGAGGAATATTTCTTATAGCTATTATGAATTTCTTCCTTCTGTATAAATTATTTATGTATTAAGTTTCAACATTTTACCGTAAGTTGTTCTTGAGGTATTATGTGAAAAAAAATCGCTTGGTCGTTGTTAATGAATAAGACAGAAAAATAAGTTAGCAAAATTGAAGGGCTTATAATAATAATTTTTTTCCCGTTTACACAGGATATAAAAACCCCTATTTTTATCAGGTAGATAAAGTAGGAAGGGTAGAATTCTGGTAGCTGCGAATTATAACTCAGTAGAGAAAATGTGAAATGACGAGTTTTTCAGTATTTTTGTATACGCCTCAAAGTTTTGTTAAGCGCATAGCCGCGAGGATGTGCAGTACTGCAGTACTACTTGAAATTCAAATTCAAATTCATATTTATTTCCAATAATGTAAATTTCTTGTTAATATTGCTTTAAGTGGTAAGTCTGTCGCCTCTTCAACTAGTTTAGCATGTGCTAGTAAAAAAAGTTCTTAGTATTATTTTTTAGGAAAATGGAAAGCAAAAACCTTATGAATTAACTAAAAGTATGTGCTGACTAAAATTAATACTAACTCGAAAATAAAACTTAATGCTAACTTAAAACTAAGTTTAATTTAAAAATATGTACATGTATACATATAAAATACGTTATTTAGTTACATGTAACTCAGGTAGAGAATCCAGTAGAGAGCAGTACCTACTACTTGTATTGTGTGTAAATTTCTATGTAAATAGGGTTATTCAATAGGGACATAGAAATTTTATATTTAAATAAGACACAGAATAATTGAGATAATTTCCAAACGTTGCTCGCTCGTAAACTTCACCATGATAAAAATGTAAACCTTGACTGCCCTTTATAAAATTAAGATCAGACTTTTTTACCAAAAATTTCTCCATCTAACGTTAGCCAGAAGGTAGTCTTCTTATTTCCAAAGTTACAAGACAACATGCTTTCGAGGCATTGGAATTCGACTGCATTCTCCCACCAATTTGATAATTCAAAAAATGTCAAAATTTAATGAATCTATCGTACTTTGTCTGTGGGTGGTTCGTAATTCATTGATAAAACAATGAATTGTCATCGGCAAGCTATTGTATTGAGAGAAGTACAGATAAGATCATTAATGGCAATTAAAAAAAATGTACGCGTTATGACACAGCCTTGAGGGACACCAGTATTTAGGTATTTCGAATTTTTGGAAAGTTACACATTCCGCTATAACCAGTTATTGAAGACTGCATGACATGCTGTCAATTCCAGAAATTGTGGACTCTTCAGTATTCAGTCTAGATTTTTAATAGATCTCCTGCTGATCTAAAACAAACTGAAATAAATCTAAGCTATTCTATTCTGCTATGTACATATTCAGTGAGACATATATTTTAATAAATTATCGTTGTCTGTGCTATCGTAAAACAAAGCAGGTTTAAAATACTTCTGAAAATGCATAGTAAAAAGTCATTTACATATTACGAACATTAACCTATCAATTAGATAAAAACATGCTTAATTATAATTTCCAATAATCAATAAATCGACAATCAACAGATAAGTATCAGTTTAATCTAACAAACATGGAGTGCGGGTAAACAATTAGTGGACAATTTTGTTTTAAAGGAAAAGTTGCATTTGTTCTAGAAGTATATCCTGACCTTGTTTCTATGTTTTTATACAACTTAAACATTTTTAAGCCTAAAATTATCAACAACAAAAACTTAGTAAATCTATATACAAATCGATCACTGCTTCTTCGCTCATTTCTTTAATTAGTGGCCCTTCAGCTGGAAGGGTTAAAGTAGTAGAGAGTGAAGAGGGATTAAAATTATATATTCAAAAACCTATAATACAGTTTTCACAGCTTAATTATCCTACAAATTTCTAGAGTCAAATACCTTTGCCATTCGCTTCCCACCTTACGACAAATCAAACTGAAATTAAAGGAATCAGCAGAAACTGCTCTCAATTATTATACAAGTAGATATTGATATACTATAAAATGCATAAAATTAACATCTCAATTAATTAAGTATGTAGATACTAAAAATAAAGTGCATAAAATTAAAATCGAAATTAATTCTCAACTAAACCAGCGCTCAGTGATCACTGATCCTCGCCCTATAATCACAATTTCGTATAATTTTCCAATTTTTCCACTAGCCTGAACAATTTTCAAAAATTTTCCACAATTTTTTTTAATAATCTCTAGTCTTGTATAGAACTTACGTTGGTATTGCACCTCAAATAGATACAAGTATAAGACAAGACAACAACAACAAAAAACTATCTTCTGGATATCTTTAGTTAAGAATTCAGAATTGTTTTTTTTCCACCTATCGTTCACCCTGGGTGGAAGTAGTAGCATCAGAAATAGATAGAAATTCCAGTTTGATGCTGGCAGGGGACAATGCCACTAAACGCGCATAAGAAAAAATATTTTGATATCTTTTTTCGATCTTAGATTTTATGTTAATTCCAGAATTCTTTAGAACGATGCAAATTCGAAAAAAACGAAAGTTATTGTGCTAAATGGATGGCATTTTTATGGGTTTTCCGATTTTTTCTCTTTTTACTAAAATATATCCAGAGGTTAATTCGACTAAGACTCTAGTAATTGATTTTTTGAATAAATATTAAATTATATATATCAGCTTTTTACTGATTTGTACGGAATAGTTACACGTTTCTTGGCATTGTGTATAAAATTTGACTTTAGTCAAATGGACGCCTCCAGCTGCAGCGCAAATGAGATCTTAAAAACTTATTTTTCAACATTTTCTCTCACAATTCGGTGTTGTTATTTCACAATTTTGGTCGAATGTCGTTAAACTTAATGTTAGCTTTGAGGAATGCATAAATGAATCTGATTATAAAAGGCTATACAGGCTCGTTCAGTTTGTTTATGGCTAAATCCTCAATGTATTTCTCTTTACTGGTAACGATTTTAAGGTAGTAGATCTTGCAAATATAATAATCAAGTCTTCTGATCGGATTGAAAAAAAAGCTGGCAACACTTAAAATTTAGAAAACTTAGAATTTAGATGGACCCTTATATTGGTGATATAAGGATGGATGCCAGGGAAGGCTTTAAATCGAAAAATCAAGCTTATATCGACGAAACGGCTCACGCTAAAAATTTAAAAGTTGAAACTTATATTACTTTATTATTTCAATAATACAGTATTGTTATCGATTTTTTAAAAAAAAAATGTGCTACCCTGACAATTTTTTTTTTCACGTTTCATGATTAGTAGACACGAAAAAAGCAAAAAAAAATGTCGATCCGTCTAGCCGCCGTACACCGTATCCCGTACGTCTACCGGTGTACGCAAAATCACAGCTCCCAAACCCTTTGAGCTATTCAAATGATTTTTTTTTTATAAATATACTGGGTAGGCCCCTTGATGTGACATTATTTTGAAGGGTGCGGGTGTGAGGGCGGAAGTAGGGGAAGCGTTTTAGACGGAAAATTTTGGTTTCTAGATCTCAGCAACCGCTTACGCTAGATAGCTGAAACTTAGAATTTATATAGAGGTTCGATAGTGGACATATTTGCAAAAAAATTTACGATATGGGTGAAGGGGTGTGGGAGTGGGGGGAAAAAGAATGCGTCCGAAACGCAAAGAAGCCGAGATCGTCACATTCTAAAATCCATACCTCCTAAACGGTTAATGTCACAAAATTCAAACTTTATGAATATCTGTAGATATACTAGGAGAATAGATCAGAAACAAATTTTTGAGAGGGAGCAATGGCGTACGGGTGAAAAACTTTAGATTACGATATCTCACGAACCAATTGCACTAGACGAATAAAATTCAGTTTCTATATAAAGGTTGACAAATGAAGTTTAATGCGAGTAAAATTTTTTAAGGGGGCGGTGGAGCATGAAAGTGGAGGGGATAAGAATTTTTCTAAAAAATCACTTCTCATATCTCAAGAACAGTGAACGGTAGATGCTTAAAATTTTTACCAGAAGTAAGCCTAATAGACCCCTAGCAGAAAAAGTGTGAGTGTGAGTGTGAGGGTGTAGAGGGTGAGTGTGGGTGAGGGTGGAAAGGAAAAGATTCCGATTTTTATATCTCGAGAACCTATTTTGATATAAAACTGAAACTCGGTATTTAGATAGAGCAATAGTAGTAGCATGTTGGAAAAATATATTTTTTTATAGGGGTAGTATGGGTGGGTTGGGGGTGTTTTTTCTAACTATAGAACGACTTATGCTAGAAAGCTGATACTCGGTATGTGTCTGTAAATCAACTAGGAAAGTAATTTGATAAAAAAAATTTCAATTATCCATTGGGGTTCGGAGTGGGGGCGTAAAAAATTATCAGTAATAATGGAATGCATATATTTTCACGGTTTTCGTCACATCTATTAGGTTTTCCCAAATATTGCATTCATTTTTATTCTACGGCTTCTTCATATAAATACCTAGAAAGTGTTTTCAGGATTTTTTAAAATTCGAGCTCTAAAGAGGGTTGTTTACTTTTTCACAAATTCTGCCATATCCCCAGGTCTGATCAGATATCGAATATCTAAAAAAAATAATTAAAAAAATAAACTTGGTTATTACATTGAGGCATTAGGAAGAAACCCAACATGACTTCCTTTTTAATAGACCACCAACTTTAGACTATGATTCATGATATTTAAATATGTATTAATGCTGTTTATCAAGCATTAATAAATACAAAAACCCTTAATTCCATTTTATAGCATAGTCGAGATTGAAAAGCACCAACCATTGAAATGAATTGGAAAAACGATCTACTCAGGTAACGTATTGAACAATTCGAATCTCGATTATTAAAACAATTAAAATACGGTTCAAAATTTTTGAGGTATCTACCGTTTTTTTCCTCCTTTTTGAACAGTACTGGAAATCTGAAAACAATTTTAGCAGTACTTTTCTTTAATTATGTATGTACAATTTTCTACTTTCTAGCATAAACCGTACTTCAGAATTCAGATTAAAAACCGCAACAATTTTCTACTTTCTTCGTTAAATAAATTCGCACTATATAGTTCGAGGTGCAAGGTTCCAACAAGCAATGATTCTGAAGATAAATCGGAATTTTTAACGCTTTGATGTTTCAGTTTCTAACCTGGGACTGCAATTCACAAAAATGTGCATTACTCTGGAGTTAAAGTCAACTTAATTAACGAAATAATGCGGCAGTTATAAAAATTACGCTTACAGTATTTAATACGACAATTTTCGAGCAGCCAACGAATTTGTAAATTCTCGATGTGAATTCCCTTGCTTTCGAATATTTTTCATAAGTTCTATTTTCCAGGTGAACAATTAAAACTGTGATCCATTGTTTCTAAAATATTTCACTTCTATTACGGTAATGAATTTTCATAGTAGGTTTACCATAAAAACTAAATTTTTAAGATTTTTTTAGTTTTATTTTCGGTAGCAGAGCAGTCTTTTGTGAGACGACCAAATGAAGTATTCCAACTAGGATTAATAACTGTCTGGGTCTTTAAGGACATGACACTTTTTTCAACCTTCACTGGAAAAGTTGGTTTGAAAACTAACTGTGTTGGACTAGGTTTTATTATCGGGTTGTACAAACTAATCAAGAGGTATATTATGCAATTATCGGAATCGGGTTATTAAAAAAGGAAATTGAAAATAATAATAAATAGATAAATAATATAACAGAAATTAAAATATTAAACATGGTTAAAAATTATTTTGAACTACATTTCTGTCGATATGATTCCAGAGTTCATTGCCATTGATTTAGTTTTTTAGTTTTAAACTACATTAAGACTTAATTTTCAAGATCAGATGCAATACTTATCCGTTAACAACTAGAGAAAGCAGCAAGATATTTTGCACGAAAATTAAGATATATGAGATGTACCTATAATGTTAATGCATATACTTTACAAAAAAGAACCACATTTGGAACAAAATTTATATCCCATGCTTACATTATGACAAGAAAATATTTAAAAAAAAATTCTGACAGCATTTCACAGGTAACAACAATGTTCAATAGCAGTTAATACTAATTAAAAACAAATTACATGTTTCAAACACCACCTGTACTTTATTTCAAAATTATTTTTTACGTCATTGTTGATCTCATTTTAAAAAAAGCATAAAATATGCTAATAAGGCAGCAATACATTTCTTTTGTAGTAGCATTAACCCAGGAACTAACTCGTTGGTATATTCACCACCCACCCACTTATACGAATCAAATAAATAAAGTCTTGTTTTTCTTTTGTTTTACTGTATAAAGTTTGCACCTAAGCTTGTCTTATTATGGAAGAGATGAACAACGATGACGAAATAGATTAGCACCACTTAAATAAAGTATGGAAACAAAATTAAGTAGGTTATTAACTTTGCTTAATTTTTTTATTGCAGAGTTGGTTTACAGATTCTTTAAAACACAAATTTTTTTTTTGTGTAGTGACTGCAATATCGGCTATCGAAAATTATTGCTATTGACGCACATTTAATGTTGGTCTTAATTAAAAAAAAATCGATGTCGTGCGTACAGTAGACATCTGTCTCATATTTTCGGACATCGAAAAGAAACTTTAATCCAAGATTGCAGTCGATTTCTTTTATGACAATTCGCATGTCAGTGTGATTGAATGATATATCTGTCAGATACGGCTGGTCCAACACGTGACGTCAGCTCCCCTAAACAGTTTCCAGCGAGCTAGTACGTGCCGCCAGCCAGCATACCTAGTGCGTAAATAGACAATAAAATTAAACTCTAAGTCCTTTAATACTGCTCCGGTTTTTTCATATTAAACATGAACGATTTTAAATAATAAACAAAAATCAATAAAATTCTACTAACTAAAAAGTATCTATTATAAGTAATGATTAAAAAGAGGCACAAATCATTACTCCTCCCGACTAATTGGCAAGTTGAGTTGGATATACTAGAGAAGCTGTCAATTTTTTCCAATCGGCAATATTCACTTGTACAAAAAAGATCAAAAATCAAGAAACATGATAGACATTAAGAAAAAAGAAATTACGCGTTTAATACCGTCGAACATTAGTCAGGGATTAATGGCATAACATGACTTTTAAGACCTTAATACCGTTGTAAGGCGTTGACATAGGCATTCCAATAAAAGAAAATAACTAAGAACAGTAGGTAGAATCTACAATCTAAATCGCCTTTTTATTCTAAAATTGATTTAGTATTTACGTTTGGGATGGAAACGAAAATGTTTTGGTATTTTATTTAACAGAGCATTCTGGATTGCATTTATGATGCAGATAAATCAAAAAATCAAGGAGGTTCCTAAGCTCTACGATTTCTTCATTGTAGATTTAAAAAAAATACTTTATTACTTAAAAAATAATAAAATAAAAACAAAATGTAGCACAATATTTACTTCTGTAATAGTTATAAATAATTAAACTGTTAAAAAGTGGGATATTTTCAGGAAGCATATTTTTAATTTTTTTTTTTATTATGTTTAAAAATAGAGTATTACTTTTTTTATTTGAAACATAAATAAATGAACATTGATTGAATATATTTTAAATTTCGTCAAAATTAACATAACATGAAAATAGCCTCTTTTGAACATACACTTCGAATACACACCAAATTAAATTTAAATTTTCCGGAAAAAATAGAGAGACTAGGCGTTAATTAATGGTAAAATTTTAAGAAGGGATGTTGATAAGTATGAGCTGACAAACGTTTGCCAGCTAAATGCATAGCCGATAATTTTAATTATATTGACTAATAATCGTTCCTTTTTAATTCAATTGTTGGCGAAAGTTCTTATTTTCACTATGTCTAGGCCATAATACTGGTGACCCCGACATGATCACAGTTTATTCATACATTTTATTTCATGCTGGACAGTTATATTAATATTTCGTTTCTCTAAAATTAAATTAAGATTAGGTATTCGTTGAACAGTTTTTATGCTCTCGTATAATTCTCCGAAATTAGCAATTCTGTATTCATGTACTTCTCCTTTTCCTTACGTGAATACACGTAAGGAGCTATAATACGAGGGAGGTTCCCTACATCTCGCCTCTGAATAATGTATGCATCGTATCATGAATGGGACTAACAAGAGTAGACTTAAATCAATTTATAGAATTTAGCCATTTACTGTCCGTGTGAGGTACGATGCAGGTGCAGGTAGTTCGGTTGTTGTTGTACGTTTTCGTTGGTTTCGGTACAACGCATACTTGCTGTCGTTAAAGTCTCAAAGAAAAAGTAGTTCAAATCCTTGTATAGAATACAAATCAGCCGTTTTTATATTTCCATATTTCCATATCATAAAGTAAAATACCTTACCCCTCTAGGTAACTAATTTGATGTAAAACGAGTCATTAATTTCACAGTAACATAACTAACATCGTCGTTAGGGAAAAAAACCAAAATTATATTCCGATGAATAATTATTTTCGTCTTAGAATAAATTTTTTTTTACATTATCCAAACTGATTTTCATTTCCTCAATTTAAGTCATAAATTATAAAAGATACTAAATTAAGAAAAAACTGATGTGTTCTTGTTCTAATCGAATGATTTGGAAGCAAGAAAGTTCTCTGAAATTTAAACTGAATCGAATGGGTTTTTGTGTTACCTCAATAAGTGAGGTCTAAAACTGAAGTATGTTGATTAAGGTGCCTACGACCGAACAATGTTTTGCTTTCAACACTTGCCATTTTCATAACATTTGAAAAACCAGAATCGAATTTTTACGTACCTGATCACAGCGTAGCCAAAGAAGAACGGTATGTGGGTATCGTAACGGCCCACCCAGTCTATTTCCTCCGGGTTTACTTCTCTGCTGGTTAAGAACTTCGCTAAGTGGAATGCCAAAGTCGTGGAAAACTTCAAGGGCCCTGAAAGTATTAACAAAAAGACAAAAAGCTCGTAAGAAAAAATGTCAAAAAGTCCCATGCGACACAGAGATATGCCTAGAATTCTTCTTGGATAGCAAAAAAAAAAATAACTAAATAAAAAATCTAATAAAATAAACATTTCGAAAAACTGAAAAAATTACGACTACAATCCACTAATGAGCATGTTCCAGATGAAAATTGAAGCTATCTAAATGTAAGGCATGACATCGACTTCTGCTATGTGAGGAGCTACCATTGACCTCCATTACTTAATTTCCTCCCCGCGTACAACCACTCAGAATAGAACGAACCGTATGGGGACGGGGTATGAACAAAACTTTGAAAAAAAACGTGTCTTGCTTAATTGCCGAAAGACCGAACGCAAAAAGCTTGTGTAGTGTTTTTGGCCGAAGTCAAGGCTAAACTTTAAAAGTCATAGCAGGTGAAACTGCGTTTCAGAATAAATCTATACGCGCTAAAAACGCTTCGCATTCGGACTTCGACCAACAAATCTCGCTTGCTATTTTGGCTTTGGCTTCCCAAACCGATCGAACAAGCCAACACATTGAACTGTACGCTTCAAAAACTGATCGCCGACCGACTGGACTGTCTGTCTGTCCGTTTGACCGGCGATCGCGCGATGCGCTGGGTGGTGCTCCTCTGCCAAGTCAAGCCAAAAACCAGCGATCCAATCCAAAATTTCGCCAAAAAAAATTAAGAAGAGGAACCATGTTAGCCCAGCTTGCTGGCTGCCAACTGCCGCCACAGATTATCCGCTTCCTATATGGAATGGGCCGATGCTTCTTCAGCTTGTTCGGATCGCGGCAACTAAGAATACGAATAATCCCTGAGATCCGAGATGAGATCGAGTCTGCCGCAGTCAATTACGAAAACGCTGAGTGATTTTGTACACACATAAGCGACATGTTAATGTCGTCGGGGGAGTCGAGGGGATGCCGAAAAACCGGTCAAAAATGACTTAAAACGCCAAGCGCATGTGCTTGTGAGTTATCAGCGCACATAAAACGCTTGCTTGGCTGGCTTGTTGCTGCCGATTAAAAATTTGGCGCCAAAATTATCGCGTAGCAATACACTGGTTAAATTTTTAGCTTTTTGATGTGGCACAGTGAGAGTGGAGCGTCTGGGGAGCAATCCCCAAGACACTAACCTCCAACTTAATCGTCTTGCGTTTGTATCTTGACATCAAAGAGAGTCTTAAGACGGCCGGCATGTAGCATATAAGCAAAAGAGAACGGCTGGATTAATCATGTGTGTGGCGGCAACTGGCAACTGGCATGTGGCTTAGTGCTTAAAGTTTAAGTCACCTCCTTAAGTGGTTTACGCATGCGATGAAATTTGCCGGTGTGGCACCGGTCGGCTACTTAATGCACGTTTACCGGATTAAAAAAATATGCGATCGGAGCGTCTATTCTATCAACTAGCAAGTAGATGGTAGATATATGTATAAGGCTATGGCTGGAGAGTCTTTTTTTTATTTAGCTTCCATATTATAAGTTACGTGAAATGTGAATGAATTATTTATACGAGTAAAACCCAGTAGGAATTGTAATGCTTGCAGAATCGATTCCGCAATGGTTATTTGTAAGCATAGCTATTCATCGAATACTTTTACATTGGGATGTCCTAGGCCTGATAATAGTTACTAATCTCGGCCTAGGTAAGTTTTTAATCTTCGCATTACCAGTAAGCACCTAATTCATGCCTAACAAAAATATTCGTTGTGATAGAATCGACAAACATCAGATTTGTAGCCTATCTTATGCGAGACATTCCAAAAATCGGCCATTACCACATGCACCACCGAAGAATCCGCTTGCAAATACATACTTCATTATTTCACCACGGTAATCTCCACTCGCTACGCTACGATCATATTTCTCCTTACAGGATTGAATTACTGGGTTGCTCCCTCTCAATTTATTTGAAACGGAAAATCCTGTTGGTCTTGCATAACATTCTTTTTACAGGTGAATCATCTTATTTAAGAGATAGCTTAATACCGTTAAACTCGAAGCGACATCAAAGGTTTCTTGCACCACGATATTCGAGGTCAGTCGGTGAGAGCTCCTTCCTTGATTTCTCATTTATACAATATTATTTTTCATTACTGTTATTTCTTGCTTTTTAACTATCTTTTCTTTTCTTTCTTCTTATAATATTATTATTCCTTTTTTTTGAATTTATTGGGTTCTATTTTGTTTTTAATGTACTTTTATATAAGATATACAATCTTGTAGTACTATAAAAAAACATAAACATAAACACTTCATAAACAATGCATTACATATCACAAATTTCAACGCTGAAAGAATCAATGCCGGTGTAAGCGCCTCATAAGGTTCCTTCTGGAAAGAAGAATGACTTTTTCCGAGAGTGTGGCTTCGAATCATTTCTTTCGTACTATCCCTCTGTCTGCTTAAAGTCTATGAAATGGCCCTAATACGCATATTTATACACGGATATCAATCCGTATCTAGTCGGACTATAAATTGCCACATTACCTACAACCTATATGTACAACGCGTAATTTTTTTTATTTTAATCTATGCTAGAAAAATGTTTATCACCGATTGATAAAAGCTACACGCAAAAAAATAACCTTCGACAACATTTTCTGTACAGGGTGCTTCTGTAAATTTTACTGTGCGGCTTAAATTGATGGGATTAAACACTAAAGATAAGAACAATACGATAATTTGTCATATTTTAGGGTATCTCTGATACTTGTTCCAATAGTCAGCTTTGTCTTCGCCTACGTCTAGTTATAACAGTTTATACCGTCAACCATAAAAAATTCCTTTCTTCGATGGTTTACATGAAAACTTCTAACTGCGAGCGATCGCTGCCTTGACTACTGCCGTTGATGGTAATCATAAATGTAATTATAAATGTCAATGCTCAATTTAGCATTACTGAAAACTAGAACTAATCCGCAATTGGAAGCTTCGATAGCTTCCAAATATAGTCCCAAAAATCAGTACTGATAATAAGAGTTTAATTAACTATTAGAACTCTGCTTTATGCCCGATCGAGTTCAGATTTTCAGAATTTTGCATTGCAGGGTAACGCAATGAGGTATTATTTTCGGTTAATCAATACTATTGAATGAGTTCTGCACCAGTACTGAATCAATTTTGTTTTAGCAACGTCCTTCATTGAAGGGAAAGAATTACTTTCATCTAGACGCCAAATATGATTTGTTTATCTTCAACAGAAGCACAGTAGAGCTAGATTTAAATTGTAACCTGATAATAGGAGGTTGCACCCTGTATAAACTTATCTAATAATTTTACTTCAAATTTATCTTTGCTATAATGATGGAAGATTCCATACCCATTTTTATCAGATTTTATAAATATAAAGCGCTCATTTACCTGAGCAGCTTCTAAGGAAAAAATTGCGCATTTTTTTTTTTAAATGCGTTGTGCCTCGCTTTTTTAAACAATTCTATCGCGCGAATGAATTAAATTTTGAAAACGAAGAGTTGTCAAGCAACAAGAGATACGATCGTTATCTTTAAGAAACACCGGAATAAAAAAGATTCTGCGTAGGAATCGTTGCGGTCCCCCCAAAAAAATAAGCTTTTCTAATGGCGCCGTGGAAACAACGCGCTTTAATATCGCGCAAAACAGGGAAATATAGACAAAGTCCACTTCAGTTTACTACTGACCCAGTTTCTTTTGCGTCTCAAGCGTTTTACATACGAAATTGTTGTTATTAGACGTATGTAGGCAGGCAGAGGTAGTCATATAATTTTCTAATATGGGAAATTGTTGTTTGAAACAAACGGACTGGGACTCGGAGCGTTTTTGCTTCCTACTCGCTCTTGAGCACAGCCAGGTGTTTGCTAGAAATCTAGAGCTAGAGCTAGAGCACGTAGTTTATGAAACAAGTAAAATTTTCCGGCGATATTTTATTAGGTGTTAGGCTACACATGTTCGAAGATTTAAATGTTCCCGCGCTCTTGTTTAGACCGGAGAATGTTACCTATTTTATTTTGGGATACAAGCTGCCGAAAATAACGAATGACGTTTTGGTAATGTAATGCCGGAACTTCTTTCAGACAAGTCGCACGAATCATAAAAGTTGGGTCATGATCGTAGGTAACCTAATCTGGTGCAGTATTTTACATTGCAGGATGTGTGACTAATTCAAAATTATGGGAAAACTGATAGCAACAATATTAAAAGCAAATTAACAAGCAACAAATCGCAACGTTTGTAGAACACGACTTAAAAAAAATTTAAATAACTACTCGTCGTTCTTATCAATAATAGTATAGAGCTTTAATCAATAAAATAAATGCGAATTGTTATCAATTTTAAGAATATGTGTGCCACGTTATAAATATTATTTTACGGCGTATCAAAAAAAAAATGCAAACAGTACTTTCGACGAAATGTTATAAATTTATCAAAATTAAAAATAAACTGGCATTGAAATGTTTCACACGTTTATTTTATCGTGGCACCAAAAATGAATCATTGAAAAAAAAACATGTCGCCGCGATAGTATCAATCAGAAAACAAATCTTAATCTTTCTCACATTTTTAGTCATAATTATCCGACTCATAAATTTTGTAATGTAAATACTATTCCGCGATATCATTTGAAAACTGTCGTTACATACAATTTAAATCATAAATTTTGGAGAGTACAATTTGAAGGCATATCTGAAACGGTTTTAAGATATTCACGGTAATCCCTTTCCATTTTTAATATTTTTGGTAAGGTAAATTTGTTTTTTGGGATATTTTCAACTCACCGCTACAATTTTGCTTCTAATATATGCCACTAGTATGTGACATATTCTATTCCCTCAAACCACCCAAAGTCACCGCTTAAATAGAATTGGTTTATACTTACTTAGGCTTTCTATATAATCGCCTAAAAATTAATTTTAGGATTTTTGGATATTATTTAGTGGTGTAAGGGAGTTGCATAGCTTTTCACAATTTACTCCATCTTATAGTTCTGATGAGATATCAAATTGGTTTTCACTTGTCTGGGCTTCTATGTAATCGCATAGAAACCGATTCAATTCTGATATATTCGAGAAATTCGAGATGTTTTTGTTGATAGCTTTTTATATATACAGTGGATGCCGCTTATTGTAATCGCGGATAATGTTATAAGCCGCATTTTGTTATCAAAACAGTTGGGTTCCATTCTCCACAAACAGAATTCATCGCTTATTTTTTTCTTCGTTTATTGTTATCACCCGGTTAATGTTATTGTTTTTGGCTGGTCCCAAAGTGATTACAATAAGCGGCATCCACTGCATAATCGGCTACTAACCGATTTCAGGATTTTTGGATATTTTAAGTTCTATGGTTGAGTTTTGGGATCTTAGGACTCTTAGTTGAAGATGGTAGGTCGTTACGCTGGCTATTGCCATTGAAAGAATATGACATTTGAAAAAACTGCACTAGAAAGGGCAGTTTAAAAGCAGTGTTCAACTAGGTCCGAAGGAGCTGTTTCATCATCGGGTTGCATTTGAATCATCAGAGGGTGTATTATGCAATTCCGATAAACATATTTACAGTTGGTGGTATTTCTGAGGATTCTTCAACACGTACGTTCTTCAAATGAAATTCATTTCCACGAATTATAGCAAGATGAAGTAAAAAAACAATTTAAGTTGTTCACAAGGATGTAAAACTCTAGCCGTATTTCAAATACAGCCAACAGTTATTTTATTTTTTCCACATTTTATAGGGAATGAAATTTTCTTGGCAGAGAAACTAAATTTTTTTAACGATTTTTAGTTTGTTTTTCAGTTTCAGAGGAGTCTTATTTGAAGACGACCATATGAAATTCCGGACAGGGTAGATTGTTGCCATTGAAAGAACATGACATTTTAAAAACCGTCACTGGAAAGGCAAGTTTGAAAACTGAGTTGATCTAGATCCCACGGAATTGTTTTAAATTCAACTTCTACGCCAGCTTTACTACGATAAATTCCATTCCTATTGTATGTTCAAATTAGATATTTAGCCCTTAATAAAGAATAATTTTCAATAATACCCTATAAATCAAAATCCGCGAAGGAAAAACAAATTCTAAAAACTCCCAAAGAAGTTCATTTAAAAATTATTCAAGTGCGGAAAGTTCTCTTTATTTCCAAAGACTTTAGAAGAATTCCTTCCGCGTTCAATTCTCTCAGAAACATCATTAATTAGACAGATTATAGAAATTGAAATCGTTTTATTTCTTTTTATTCATAAATATTAAAATTTGAATAATTGGTTTGGTAACCTTGATTAAAGTTGTTTTGATTTTTTGGGCATGTTTTCGAATATAAGATTTAGTATAATTCATTGACATCAAACCGAATTACATAAATGTAAGTCGCCAAAATTACGATTATGTCGTTTACAATAAGAAGCCGATGGCTATAGTTTTTTCTGATCTGAAACCTGAATAATCTTAAGCAATGGGACTCTACGTATGCAATCTGGATTGCACAACAAAATAATAATAAGAATAATGCTTAACTCGAAATTCCGGTTAAGCTGCACCGCTTAAACCTCTTTCATAAGCTCCTCAGAATCAGAATATTCCTGACCAGGATGAATAGCATTTAATAGATTCGCATTATTATCTAGAAAGCCACGGGGAGAATGAACTCGGCTATATATCAAATGATTCGGATCCAATCGAAAGGATTTGCATCTGTTTAAGCTCCGAATTCAACGCTCCTTTTCGGCACTTTTAAAATCAATAAACGAAATACCGATTACAGATAATATATTTCATGTCTAACTCGTATTGGGGATTTTAGGTGTTTAATTTTTTATCGGCTAAATAGAATTTTATATGCAAATAACGATAGCTACCAAACGATGGATTTTATTGTATTGTTCGTCGTGCGATTTCTTAAAGCCAAGAACAAGAAATTTAGTAAGTTCTTTAGATTCCTGCTAGTAGCTCTAGCATAGCAACTCAGCCAAGTTTGCTTAAATATTTTTACTATTTGTTTGCTTCGGTAATTTATATCTTTTTGATTAGAGCGTAGTATCTAACTCGTTTTGGAGTTGGCATTTCATATTATAGGTTATTATCTTTCGGAATCTAGTAGAATAGAACGTATCAGCATAACCGGAAGCATTTTTTGTACGATCGGACATTATTCAAATTTATGCGATTTCCAATTTTGTAGGTGTTTTCGACTTTAATCAGCCCGGATTTGTGCAGTGAACGAAATATTGCATATAATGGACAACACGCTAGAGTAGTATTAAAAACTATTAAAAAAGTTGATTAAATTTTTTTTAATAAAGTTTTTATTAAACTGTACGCCACACTGTCAAATAAAAACTTTACAAAGATACAGTGCCATACAGACCAGTACAAGCTATAGGGTAGGTAGCAAGCAGTGTGACCGTTTTGATATTTCTCAGGGTAGCAAATTTGGGTAGCAATTCTTAGCTTGGGTAGCAAAAATATTTTCTAATACTTCTTTTAATTAAATGGAACTGTATATCCACTACAAATTTAAAATGTTTAAAGAAAAAATAATTTTTTTAAGTGTGAACATTTACTTAGGAAAATCAAAATTCACGCCCTTCGCTCGAACGAATGATAGATTCGAAAAAGATGCGTAATTCGATTGCGATTATGTACGCGGTATGCGCTAGCACTATACTATATTTCTCAGTAAAATAATATTAGACAGCTATCGATGCTACGCGATTTCGAATGCAAGACCAGAGGCGTGCATGAATTTTACATTTGATATGGTTTGTGAACGGCTAATTTTACCAGGGTAGCAAATTTAGTCATGTAGTAACATAGTAGCAAAAAATTGTCAATATTAGCATTATGCTACCTTCGTAGCACTTGTGGTTACATCGATAGATAGATCCGAATGATAGGAAAATGATTTACGGTAGGGGATGACGGGGTAAAAGCAAACATTTAAGTTCACGGTGAGTTTTCGAGCCAATCATGAAAGATAGAGTTCAAATGCTTGTGAATTTGGATAAAAAGAATTTTGTTTTTCTACGCAGATTTGTAAATTAAGTAAAAATCTGTTCAATTTTGTTTAAACCGTTTATACGGACTAAATTCATATACGACTTAACCCTTTCGACCCGGCTTTTAAGTGGTAAAGCTAAGATAAACTGAATAAGTGGAATATATCATACGTATCATATTAAACATATCTGAGGTACAAAAATATGGCTGCAAGTATTGGGGAACCAGTGAGGTGGTAACACCCGCCCTGTTAACTATTAAAATAGTGTACCAGCCTTCCTGTAGAAATTAATATGAGAGATCTTGGGCTTCTATCATCACCCGAATACCGTCTGACAATTCTATCAAATAACGTGCATAATTCTATCAAATAAATAATACCTGTAGGACTAATGGTACACATATGTACCAGCAAAGATGGTACATAAAAAAACCACATATATGTACAACTATAGCTATCGAAAAACATAACAAATAAAGAAATATTATTATTCTTGTTGTGATGCTATCAATAAAATACGTTTAATTTTAGTATTTCAGTAACTCTATGTATGACACACTATCCACAAACTTAAAATTTTACTGGTACACATATGTCCCATTCGGGTCGAAAGGGTTAAACGATGTTTTCCGAACCTTACACAAGTACTGAGATTTTTTTTCAGAAAAATAATAACTCACGCTTGAGAATACAAACTAATAGTTCTCGATATAAAAATACAAATCTAAGTTGCTGAAAATTGTTTACAGAAGAGTAGCAGAAGACCAAACAATTTAAACAGAATACGCTGTGCAAATTTTGTAACGTCAGAGGTCAGTGTTACAAAATTTAAAGAAATAAATATAATAAACAAATATATAAATATGTATTTAAAAGAAGCACAAACTTTAGGGTTAAATACTGTTTGGTTTTCACTTAGTAACATTTCGTTACTTTACCAAAGAGTTTGATATAGGGCTTATTTGTAATATACATACTAACATATATAATACATACTAAGCTTATACTCAATTGAGTAATAAAATTAGGTTCCACGAGTTATCATACTCTAATGGGGAGCTCAAGGAACAAACACCTACGTCTATGTGAAGAAAGATGACAGCATCACCATCCCACATACCATACCATACCATTATTCCATTTATAATTTAGAATAATATCGATAATACTACATACAATACCATGTATATACGAGATAAACTCATTGGTATCTACCCAGTATGAACCCCGTTCTAAGCAACTAATACACCATGCATTTTACCGTGAGCAGCGCCATTCCGCCGGCCTGTGATGACTAGATATACTAAATTTTGTTCTTTAGTTATGTCCGCTCCTCGCACTCAATAAATATAATCAGCGAAATTGAATCGAAATTGCAGACTTACAAACTTACTTACTACAAATATAAATTAAAAATCTTTACCAAATTTATGCAGCATCTGATGCAGTTTTCGCATTATTTCGATTCTACACTATTATCCACTATGGGAAAAGCGTAGGTAATAGTTTAATTTTACTTTATTATTTTTTAATAATAAAGTATTGTGATCGACCTGAGATTTCAAAAAAAATTTGCTACCCTGAAATTTTGTATTTTCACGTTTTAGGACTAGTAAACCTCAAAAAAGCAAAAAAAAAAAATTTCCGTCTGTCCGCCGTAGACGCCGTACGCAAAACCGTCTGAAGGTGCGTAGCTCACAAACCCCTTGAGATATTAAGTTGAAATTATTATGGTAGGTAGAATATAGTGATAGTGGTAGCAAGGTACGGGGGTGGGAGGTGGTTTTTCATATCTCGGAAACAGCTTATGCTAGAAAGTTGAAACTTAGTACCTATATGTAGATGTGCTATTAGAGTAATTAAAACTAAAAAAAATCGGTCAACCGGTAGAAGTCCGAAACGGGTTTATTGCTGAGATGCGGTGTAGGGTTCTATGCGGTGTAGGAGGCTATTTGGAACGTTATTTCTTAGATTGTCAGTCGCATAGTAACCTACACCGCATCTCAGCATTAAACACGTTTCGGACTTCTACCGACAAAATAATAAAGTTGCGCCCAGACTGTTGTCCGATTTTTTTCTAGAGGTTAGGTGCATATGATTAGTTAATTGCGTTCCTTGAATTACCTTTATCATAGTACAACCCCATATATATCATCCCGTTTACGACTGCAAGCTTCATTATGGGATGCCTGTTAATTTGTTCAGAATCTATAAATCCAAATTTGTATTGAAATTAAGTTTTCGCAGTTTCATCCTAAACATAACGATAAGAATGGAGAAAAATAATTTGTTTCCTTTATCTCTAGCTTTTATATCAGATACGAATAATTTTCATTTCCGCATACCGTGTAAAATAAAGCGCTCATTCGGGCATAATTTCGGTTTTTATCATCTGACAACAAATGTAGCATATGTTCACTGAAACTTCCCAGCAGTGAGTAAAAACTAAGTTTTTATGCTAACATCTGACTTTACATGTGTTTGATATTACTTACAAAATAATATAATACTGTGATAATGGTACGCACGACATTCAAATTTCCTTTTGATGTCGAGTAATTGGCTTATTACTCACTAAGTTCAACATCAGGCAGATTTATTTAGCTTCTGCTTAGAAATAAAACAGATAAAAACAGCAAGTTTTTTTTATAGCGATCTTGATAAGACGCACTATTTCTTGTCAAATACATAAAATATAAATATATACATTTTTTTCACTCTTTTAACGTTTATGCGGTATCAAATTTTTATAATCGCCTTGAAAAATTGTTACGCAACTTTTTGTGGCTTTTCATGTATTTAATCAGAAAGTCTTTGTGCTGAACAAGAAAAAAAACCGAATTTAATTCAAAATTGTATAGACCCATAAACTCTACTAGTAGTGGAAGATTTGAATTTATTGTTGTACTATAAAAATTAAATTAAATTTTCATTATCGGATCATTTTTGATTGATTACACACTTTTTGGATTATCAAATTTCAAAAAGTAGCGCCAAAATATTCGCTCGATACTTTACGCAGTTTTTTATTGGTGCAAATATTTACGCTGTGTACATTGACGCCAATAGTAAATTTGCCAGCTCATTTATTCATTACGGTCTGTGTGCTTTGGCTAAATAGAAAGATCGTTGGTTCTTCGAACAGGATAGATACTCGTAGTATCTATGCATCTATATTATTATACTTTGTAACTAAATATTAACAAAAATACAAATGTTTTATTTCGTCAATGTTTCTTGCGGCTAATTGTGCTAAATATGGCTTGCGTATCTGGAACGATAATGATAAACTGTTTGATAGCAAATAATACACAATGAAGAGAAAATAGGGTGAAAAAAACTCCTGACGCCAGTTTTGACATGAAAAAAACTTCGATTTTTTACTGATAAGATCGAGCAGCTGTCACATTTGGATTAAAAAGTCTGATCCAAAAAAATTCAAAGAAATATATTCCGGAAAAATGAGTAATCTTTTTAATAGATGACGCCGTGATAACGACAATTTTAAGAACAAGACAAAACTCAAATGGTAAGTATGAAAAACTAAACGAAAATTAGCAGCAAAATTTCTTTTAATTATAGAAATCTTTTATATTAAAATTAAATATAAAATTTGTGAAATCATCTGAGAAGCTATGCAGTAATAATAATGTTTTTCTATATCAAATAAATTATGAGTGTTAGGCAACATTGCTAATTTTTGTCATTTTTTGTTCAATGCGAAAAATTTAAAAGAAACAATTTTAAAAAAAATGGTTTGTAACTAAAAAATTTAGGTATATGGAAAAATCTAGTAACGGATTTGGATTCGGTGTTAAAAAAAACTACGATAGAAAAGTAGATGAACTTCTTTTAATACTGTTGGTGTTAACCAGTTTAATTTTAAATGTACTTTCAAGTATACTAATCTTTTCTTCTTCTAAGTAAATTACAGACCTGAAGCATTGTTGATCCGAGACGACGAAACGGAAGTCATCAAAAAACGTGCCTAAAAAATAACATCAGAGCAGAATTTGAAATTTGGCATACCTACTTAAATTTTGTAATCTAGTCGTTGCCGGTATGGCAATGAATATGAAGATAATCAAACGAGTTTTAGTATAGTTTCCATTCAAAAGTCCTTAAAATTTTTAAACATTTATCTGGCGGAATACACGATAACTCAACAAGTTGTGCAACTATTCATTCAACCTGAGCACGAAATGTTACGTTGTCCATTTTTAGGAGTCCTCAACAATTTTGAGGGTTATAAGTGAAAAATTTCTTAAAATATAAATAGTGATTTTCATGAAAAATTGTACTACCTTGTACACTTAGATACAGGAAATAAATTTTATCTTTTTTGCAGGTTTTTTGATTTTTGAGCTACCTTCAAATGTGTTTGCTTAAGATGTATACAGCGGACAGACGGACATTTTTTGTTGTCTTATTGGGTTCTAGTAGTCCTAAAAAGTGAAAAAACAAATATTTTAAGAAATATTGATGGATTTCTAAAAAACTTTGGTACTCTTTTAGGTTTCTTTGTTTGAACCTTTTCAATGCACAAAAACTAATTTTTTTACAAATCCCCAATCTTGTTAATTCGAGAAGGTTTTCATTAAAAAATTATTAATAATAATTAAGACTTGATTAATTCGTGGATTTGGAATATGAGAGTTTAAAAAACAGAATTTTTGAATCCGAAATTTTGAGATTCAGAATGCGGAATTTTTAATCGCGAAATTTGCCATAGCTTGATTTTGGATTATGGGATCCCCTTCGCCGAAAAGAAAAGTGTTAAGTCCTATTTGAAGTTCAGGTAGGTTAATATTAAAATTACTTAAACCCCCCCCCCCCCTCCAAAAAAATTACTACCTACGCAACTGATAAAAAAATAAAATATTATCTATTATAGCTATTATTAATCTAAATCTAATATCTAGCATTCATTTTTAATGAAGTTCTAGATAAATGTTAAAAGGAAATATTTTCTTCTTATATTGATTTCCTGCTTCTCCCAGCAAATTTTTTTGTCATTTTCTCCGAAAAATGCAATAATTTATATAATCGTATAAATCGTTTTATTTATTTAAGGTAATAAATATTTTTAACGTAGGTACCTATAACACGCTACTCACAACGTTATTAATTTTCAAAAGTGGTATTAAATTGACCTAGCTGCATTCATGTACAAAATTTCAACTTTTTAGTATTATCTGATTTTGATATTTCTACGTGTACTCTATCAAAAAACATTTGCCAAAACTACCTTCAAAGGTCCGCCATAAAAACTTTTTAATAATTTGTTATTAATTTTTTTGTTATTTATACTATAGCTTGAGAGCATCAATTTTGCTTTACTATTTTAATATAATAATGTATTTATGTATTTCTATAATTTGTAATACAAATAAGACTGAGAGATAAATCAGTGTATTTAGGTTATAAACAATTCATAAACACCCTCAACCTTGGAATTGTTATTTTTTTTTTTAAATAAAACCGATAGAGTCTAAGCACACTCCGCGGAAAAAATTAAATCAAATCGAAAATGTGATAACAAAAATATTAGACATTTTACAAACAAGTTTTGCTCTTTCCTAAGATTTATTAATCGAATTTATAGAATTGATAGCACGTTATACTTAATATTACGTATAATATTCCGATTATAACGTTTAGATACGAACAACTTAGGGTCACTATTGGGCAGGAAATCAAAACGATTGCGTCTTTTAAATACACTAAAAACAATTTAATCGCAACGATTTCGAATTGACTTCTTAACTGTCCTTCGTCTTACTTTGTAGATTTTAATTAATTGCGGTGAGAGAAAAATGGCACGATGCATAATGCGTCAGTGACAAGCCATAGCAAATTTGATTAAAGATGAAATCTGTAGATCAAAATGGCTTACCATTTTACTTTATTATTTTCTAATAATACAGTATTTTGTGATCGATTTTAAAAAAAAAAAAATTTGGTACCCACAACAATTTTTTTTCACGTTTCATGACTAGTAGACACGAAAAAAGTAAAAAAAAATTGCAGTCCGTCTGTCCGCCGTACGCAAAATCGTTTGAAGGCTCGTAGCTCCCAAACGGTTTGATATATTAGATTTAAATTTTTTTTGTGAATGGACTGGGTAGTCCCCTTGAAGTGACCAAATTCTGATGGGTGGTGTTGTGAAATAAAATTTTTACCAGAAGTAGGTCTAATAGACCCCTAGCACCCTGGGGTGAGGGTGTAGATAGTGAGGGTGGGAGAGGGTGAAAAGGAAGAGGTTCCGATTTTTATATCTCGAAAACCTATAATGATATAAAGTTGAAACTTGGTATTTAGATAGAGCTATAGTAGTAGCATGTTGGAAAAATATAATTTTTTACAGTGGTACAATGATACGGAAGTGGGGGGGGGGTGTTTTTCCTATCTAAAGAACGGCTTATGCTACAAAGTTGAAACTTGGTATGTATATGTAAATAAACTAGAAAAAAAATTTATATAAAAAAAATTTCAAATATCTATTGGCGTTCGGAAGGGGGGAAAAATAAATTATCAGTGGAAATGGAATGCATATATTTTCACGATTTTCGTCATATCTATTAGGTCTTCCCAAATATTGAATTCATTTTTATTTTACGGCTTCTTCATATACCTACAAAGTGTTTTCAGGATTTTTAAAATTCGACCCCTAAGGTGATGGAAAGGGGGCTGTATACTTTTTCACGAATTCTGCCATATCCCTCAGGGCTGATCAGATTTCGAATAACTTTTCACTTTCAAGGGCTTACGTAATAATCGCCTAAAACTTGTTTTTAAGTTTTTTCCTTTTTCAGCCCCTAAGAGGGTATAAAAGGGTTGAACAAGTTTTCACGAATTCCGTCATATCTTTTAGAAGTGATAAGAAATTGAATTGGTTTTTACTTTCTCGTGTTGTCTTCATATTTATATATTAACTCCTTTCAGGATTTTCGGATATTAAGCCCCCAAGTGGGTGTAAGGAGGTTGCATGTGTTTTCACAGATTCCTACATATTGCTTAGATCTGATGATATATCGAATTCATTTTTACTTCCTAAGGTTTTCTATAGAAGCACCAAAAAGTCAATTTCAGTATTTTTAGATATTCAATCCTAAGTGGTGTAAGGGGGTTGTATACTTTTCAAAGATTCGACATATTTCTTAGGTTTGATGAAATATTAGATCGCTTTTCACTTCCACAGACTTTTTATATGATCGCCTACAAACCCATTTCTCAATTTTTGGATATTTAACCCCCAAGGGTTTGCATACGTTTTCACAATAGTTCTGATGAGATATAAAATTGGTTGTTACGGCATTTGATGTAATGACCTAAAAACCTGTTTCACGATTTTTCGAATTTCAAAAACCAAGGGGGTGTGAAGGGTTTGCTTACGTTTTCACAAATTTTTCAAAATTCCTCGTGTCTCATGAGATATTAAGTTGCTTCTTATGAAATAGTCTAAAAATCTGTTTCACAATTTTTTCGAAACTCAAACCCCAAGTGGAAGTAATGGCTTTGAATACGTTTTAACAATTCGTTATATCTCTTAATTCAGATAAGGCAGCAAATTCGTTTAAAAATCTCTATTTTAAATATTTTTTTTTTAAGAATAAAACTAACTTTCTAAGAAACCTTGAACCGAAAATAATAAAGTTTCGCCCAGACCATTGGCAGATTTTTTTTATTAGTGAACCACCAAATCCTCCACGCTTGAAGCAATACAAAATCCATATCCGTTGAAACTGGCCAGTGGCTAGATATTTTTCAATTTTACTACTAGATATTAATTTTTTTTCTATTTTGCAGGTTGAAGTAGTGGTATAAAAGTATTGTAACTACAAATTTTTCGCTTGAATTGTTTAAAAAATTATATTCAAATTTGTATACAAAAAAGTTTAAATGGTTGATTATTCCTCAATCACACAGTAGGACTAATAAACAAGGAATTGTATTTCAGTTAAATGGAACTATGGGGAACTAAATTTGCGATCTCATGAATGCAATCAATTCGAAAGTAGTGGTGTCTGAGTGAGCCAATACTACTAGAAATCAATTAACTTTAAACTTCTTCTTCGAATTCTATCATTGTTTCTGCCGGGATATGGGAATTGCATTCAAGGCTGGGACTAGGAAGGTACTGTAAATATTAGAGACAAATATAGAAGATTTAACTTGCCGCAGGATTTTGAGATTAATTATTAAAAAAGAGCTTTGAGGTACTCCATTTGTATTGAAATTAGCATAAACATAATAACTTAGGCTTGCATGAAATTGTAGATATGCCATGCTCTCAAATTTTGAACTAATAAAATGGCAATTTGATAAAATAAATTAGTCAAAGTTTTAGGTAAAATAGGTCTTGAGCAGGGCAAACAAAACATTTTGACAAACAAAAATTTAACAATTATACTATCTGATTGAATTTTCAAAAATTGTCAAATATTTGACATCGTTGCATAGGGTCGAAAGACAATTTAATAATATTTCAGATATTTTTTTTCCGTTTGATTCTATTTCAAACCATTAGTCATTTAATAGATACTTATGTCAATACTTTGACATGACCGAATTTTTGCATTGCATATTTAGAACAAAACTTTTTGGTCATTTCTTCAAAAACGGATAGTCTTTGAGTAGGAGTTTAGAGAAGAAAAAAACAGACAGATTATCCAAAATAGAACTACATTATAGTCCACGTGTCAGGAGAGAGAAAACACATCACCGCGATCTGTCAAAGTTAATTTCTTTTGACGACAACGAACTTCTTCAATCAAACCTGTCCAACGTAATTTTTGTCCCGCAAAGTAGAAACATCCGAGAAACGCTTAAATTGCCCTGCATAGAAAAATTAGGGCCAACGCGACCATACCCGTAGACACATCACTAAATTTTATTTTACTACATTTTGACTATTTTTAATCTTTAAGAAAAAAAACTGACATAAAGATTTAAAGTATTTCTCTTCCTGATATTTAAAATAAAATAAGTAGATAATCGAGAAAGAGAAATGGGTCGCAGCGGAACGATACCAAGCGTCGTACTACGGACCACTGACCGACTCTATTCTTAGCCCGCCCGCCAGCCTACAATAGTTCAACACTATCACCATCATTTCTTCGGTACCGCAAAATTGGACACTTAGCTCTATTTTTGATATTTGACAGAAGTCTATACATGTCAAAATTGAATGTACGCTTAAAATAAAAGTGTCATCGACATAAGTCAATTAATGGTTTGCCGCCAAGCCAACGAAAATCTTCCGTGACAGAACGAAAATTTAAATTAGTACCGAATGTCAGGCTAAGGTGGCCTTGTCCAATCATCGAGAAAACTGAAATACATTTTTTTTTTAATTTCTTTTGGCTGCGTAAAAAATAAATGTCGCGCGCAAATTTTTGACTGTCTGCTAATATTTCTGTCAATTTCACATAAAATTACGCCTTGGCATTGACCGTAAGAAAAAATGGGAAATAGTTTCCAGAAAATAGTATTTTTTTTTTCCTTTGTATTTTTACTTCTGGGACGATTTTGAGATTAGGTCGCCTTTCTTTAAGATCATAGTTGCTAGGTGCTTGACTAATTGCCGATGTCGCCACGCAAGCGGCTAAGCGGTTTGATAATAAAGTCTTTAATTTTCTTGGCACCAGAATAAATTTGATGGATAGTAGGTTTGTTTTATTGACAGGCATTTTTATTTAAACAATGGGCGGTATGATCTGCGGTATTCGTAAGTCAATGTCCTGTTCGTAACTTCCCGCTTATATTTAAAATCACCACCATCTGTGCTGTCCATAGTTCCATAGGGGTGGAGCTACAGTTGAACTACACACATCAAAAGTCAGTTCATAGCATTAATCGAATTAAAATGTAATAGTTCAATAAAAAAATAACTTGAGCCCCACGTTGGGCGCCATTTTTGATTTAAAATCTGATAAAAACTAGACTGACAGAATAAAAAAAAATCGGATATTCGGTTTTTTTTTCAAACGATATTCAGTACTGAAAATATATATCAATTCGCCAAAGGTATTCTTTGTTCCGTAAATCTTTACATTTGCGACTGGAAAGCGGTTGAAAAATTCTTAATAAAAACAGTAAAATATGAATTTATGAAAATTGTATAAAAAAAAAATAAATCAATTCTGGAGAAGGAAACCCATTATTCAGCCCATAATGAAATTTGAATTTGAATTTGTATTTATTTTTGTTTGGAAGGAGGAGCGGTGAGTGTATTCACAATAATTTATCTTTCTTTTATTTATTGCAGCTTGTATGATTTGAAATTCAAAAATATTTTACAAAATCAGAACTACCCACAAAAGAAAACCTTGTGTGTGGGAGTTGTAACACTTCAGGTCAAAAACTTTATAGTTTGAATTAATAGGGTTAATTAACTTCATATTATTATTATGTATTTTTAACCAGAAAGCAATTTGCATAAACATTATTTAAGAAATAAAACAATGCATAAGTAAAAAAAAACTAGAAGACTTCTTATACGAACATTCAAAATATTTGAATTATGCTTGAGATATATTTTTATAATAATTTTATAATTTTCCTGCAAGATTGACGGGATATGCTTTTGGCTTTGGCTTTGGGTATGATCTTTTCTTCTTTTAGATAAGAGCTAAAGGATTTGTATAACTTGTATTCTAGATGTCTTATTTGCAGATTGAACAGGCAAATTAGTTTAATGCGTTAATACAAATTCTAAAAAGCAACGCTTGAGCACTAGAATAGAATTTCGACTTTTTGAGGCATATCTTTCCAAGTCTTTTTTTATAGATTTTCTAACGGCTTAATTGTTGAGATATTAGCCCGTCCCGTGAGACAATACCGTGGTAAATAGATTAATAATAATCAATGGCACAACAGCCCAAATTGGGCCTAGGCCTTGAAGTAATGCTAGAATTACTTCATTACTAGACCAACGGAACACTAGGAGTTGAAGTGGTCAGCTACACGCTCGTCCGTGATTATTACCCCGATTTTAACTCAGGTACTCATTTACAGCTGAGTGAACTGGTAGTCGTCCGGCACCCAATCCCATTCTCGAAAATTACTTGTCGCCAAGCAGATTCGAACCTGGTACCAGGTGCACCGAAAGCAAGTGCTCTAGCCACTAAGCCACCCAGACTACTGGTAAATAGATTGCACAATGACAAAATACATTTTTGTCATTAAATGTAATTCTAAGCAATTTGTAGATAAATTTTCTCACTCTCATTATAAGAGTATACATTTTTTTACACATTATGAGTGATGACCCACAGTTTTTTTTCCTGTAACCAGCATAATATTTTTTTTTATTTCAATACTTATATTGTAAGGTATTGTTGAAGAAGGTCCGAATACCTCATGTAACCTTTTTTTTTAATAAAACTGGATCTAGTGCGGCAAAAATATTTCAATTTAATTTGAAAATTAATGAAGACATACTACAGAAATGATCCTGTGAAGTATAGGATCATAGCCCAATATTTGTTAGTTTTCCTAGTAACAACTTTTGATCAACAGTATCAAAGGCTTTTTGTACTTAGAGAAAAGCTCTGAGAACTTTATAATTTTTATCCATCATTGCGTCTGTAGAACGGACATTTTTCTGGTACTGTATGGTTGTTTTCCAATTAGATCATTCAAGTTACTCGGTTCAGATACGTTTGAAATTAGTGAAACCGGTATAGTGATGAGTTAATTTTATTGTTTTTGTCATCTCTAAACGATGCACAAAAAATGTTACAACCGATTTCCAAATTATTCACTCTTAATTCATATGCAGTTTAGATTTTCAGTACTGCAAGTTCAAAATATTTACAGATTTTTCGTTAATAGGTATACCTATACTAGAAATGTTTTTGTTCTAACACCAAGTGAGTTATCTTCACTCTATAAGGAATTGCATGACACCACTTGCCGACGAGCTGAGCCTTACCAAACCGAGTGTGCAATTTGAAACGTAAAGCCCAAATTCTTTCAGACGTCTCATGTGCTAAAACCCAACACCGTTGGCGACATGCAATTAATATCTCTTTATCATCAAAGATGCCGATTTAGACGGGCTTAATTACTAAATCGCATAGTTTAAAAAAACATAATATCGTATCGCTTAGTTAAAGCGATCTCGCTTAGCCAAAGTAAGCAAAAAAAAAACTGGATGAATCCACATTATCCAAGAAATGCGATTTATGCACGATGATTCAACGTTAAATTTACTACGAAAATTTTTATAAGTTTCGTTGGTGTTTTTTGTTTGCCGTAACAGCGGAAATATCAACGTTTCGACTGTGTTCTCAAGGAACTACCAGTCGAATATGTTGGCTGGTGGTGCTATATTATAACTGATGGCGTCTACAAGAAATTCTCATGATTTTTCTCAGAAGATTCCCGAGACGGTTCAACTAAATGAATTGGTGGATCAGACGCACACAACAATCGCATGTCGGAAAGAAGTAGGGCTACTACTATACAGTCCGTATACAACATACAACATACTGCACAATAGTGTTTATGGTCAGACCTTGAAGACCTCAGAAAATCCTACAGAAGAACAGAGTAGAGACCCCAAACCCAACAAGATCCAGAAGGGGCCACATATTGCAAATATCGTTATGGGGCCGGATATCATGCAGACAACAACAATGCCAACGCTGAGAAAAATATGAGCATTCCACACACATACCGATGTGATACGAGCGTTCAGACCCCTTAGTTCACAGTCATAAGATCGTAAAGTGTAGTATGGCTTTATCAAAGCGAATTAACCTAAAACCTTAGAATCCGGTTATGTACTGCGGCAAGCTGACTCCGTTCAGAATTAAGTAATTTTACGCTAGCGGCTAGAAGGCGACCGAGATACCAGCACCGAGGTCCACGATCCATCAGCGTCAGTTTGCGATCGCAAAACACCGCGAGACCCCTAGAAAGATCACCTCCTAGACGCTCTGTTCGCTGTACGATTTTTAATATCTTTATATCGCGCTAGCTAGCTATAGCCAGAATACCTTAAAACTTCCAATCTGCTCTGTTGCGGTTAGCAAGCTTTGGATTCCATTCGACGATCGTACAGATCGCTGCAACGGCGCGCAGCAACAGCAGCAGCGCATTTCATCGTGGAATTTCTTAGCTTCACATTTCATTCATAAAATTACGTTCGGCGAGTACTACGACCGGTCTTTTAGCTTTTGATGGCGGGCGGCATTGCACATTGCGATCATGTGCGCGCCAATCTTTGGCGGGAAATTCAACTACGAACAGCAACAACAATAGAGAACAATAAATAAATGAAAAAAAAAATTTGTTTCTATTCAGACATGGCCGCACACCATCTCTTGATCATATTTTTCGTTTTGTTTATTTTAGTTGTTGCACACGATTTGTGTATTTATCGTACGATCGCCAAGGAAAATGGTTGGTACAAAAGCAACTTGAGAACTTTGTCTTGACGGCGTGTAAGACGCTACGGAACGATCGTATTGAAAATGATCGTCGAATTTAAACCGGATATCGCACAGCGTATTGACTACGAACCGGAAAATGCTCTTTGCGGTCTTCCAGGTGACGCTGAAATGTTGAATGTTGACGGCGGCCGTTGCGGTTGTATCCTGGCTACGATCACTGAGTTTTGTGACAAGATCGCCGACTGGTATTAAGATTAGATTAAGCTGGCGAGACCGAACTGCGATGAATAGCAAAAAGCATCGAATCGTGGATTTACTTTAATCCAAGTCACCAAGTGGCGATAGTAAAGATCATTGTTGTGATCTCTCTGCGACCTACTTTACACGATCAGTTGAAGACAGACAGTATGTACAATAATCAAGAGTTATTTATATCGCCAATAGTCCGGATTGTTGGCCAGCTGCAACAATTTTAAATGAAATTAAAGTCCAAGTATGCAAGTAGCCGGAGGTCATAGTGTGAAGATTGGCGATTGCATGTGGCCTTACTTTCTGGCATCAATAGCCATGTTATTATCGTGCACACTCAACCTTCCGTAATCAAACCAAACACTGTAGCGTTTCAACAAAAAGGCGATTATGCGATAAGAACTGCAAGTTCTTAATAAATTAATACCGGAATGAGATAAGACGAGAGCAAGGTACAAAATTCCGATTGGTGCAACATACTCATAACATACGGGATATTTTTCATTGATGATCGCTTATCGAGTGCATTTTGAAGGCGCGAAAATTCCAGTAGAGGAAATATACAACTGGACAAATTTCAATGAATTTTCTATTCTGCTGATCATACGAACAACAAATTGCAAGTTGTTGTCTTCATGGTCAAGGAAATTGATTGACATTTTCCGGGATGTTTAGTGCAATTACATTTTGCGCAATCTTTTTCTATTTTCTTACATTTTATTTGTGTTGCTATGAGAACGTGATATAATGTTATCGTTGGTTATTTTTATTGAAATGCAGATATGATTTGAATATTCGCGCCAAGATTGTATGTCGGGGTCAACGATGTTTGTGTTTAATTGACCGTTAATTTAGTTTGATATGGGGCTTATTTCGAGAAGGTTTTAGATTTTTGAGTGCCGCGATTTGAATGCACATTAACGTAAACAGTCTGGCCGAGTGTGTTATCATTAAATTTTAGAGCACTCGGAAGAAAAAACTGACTGTTTTTGCAACAAAGTACGTTTCCGGTATGGTTTTTTTAAGAGAAAAAACTTTTTTCGTTTTATTTAGTACATGG
Source organism: Beris morrisii (assembly GCA_951812415.1). NCBI lineage: Eukaryota > Metazoa > Arthropoda > Insecta > Diptera > Stratiomyidae > Beris > Beris morrisii. Next base: position 164,796,200 of record OX638310.1, on the reverse strand, counting down.
CATGGTCTGGTGTACCCAGTATTGACTTGTTTTTCAATAATATCAATTCCCAACTATCATCTAATAAGCACGCAAAATCGAGTTAGAATAGGTTTCGCAAAGTATTCGTCGTTACAACATAAGCCACCCTCCACCACAATAGAGGACCACCCATTGCACCCACTGTGAAAAATTGAAAGTTCTATCTGTTGGGGTTCTCGAGTTATGACGCGTTAAACATGTTTTCTTACGGCGTATACGACGAACGGACAGACTTTTTTTTTGCTTTTCTAAAACGTGGAAATATAAAATTTTTAGGGTGGATAAATTTGTTGTTAAATTTCAGATCGATCACAAAAAACAACAATACCAAGGAGGTTCGAGATATGACTTGGACCATCCTTCTGGAGACTGTTGGGCCCGACTGGAGTGGCAAAACTTTTATTCTGTTGTGCAACTCCATCGCTTCTTGGTCTTTCACGGCCTATGGGGAAAACATTTCCAAATTTTAACAACCCCGGAGTAAGTTGGCACGCAATTTTTGTTGTACAGGCCAAGGGTTTATGGCCTGAAATCTGAGCAAGAACCCCTCCACACTGCCGTAGCTAGTCCTGGCCGCCAGCAAGTGTGTCGCTTCCGCTCGGATTTCAGCCACCAATTCAGAAGTAGGCGGAATTGGCCCTTCTTTTTCGAACCTTACACATCCTTCGAATATTTTGACTTTTTCAAGTCAAAATATTTACTCCAAGGCCTGCGTTCACAACATATTCATCTATAAATACAAGTAATTTTACTGCTCCCTGGAATTTGACCGAAAAACAATTAATTAATTTTTTTTATCAGCTTAAAAGCTAGTGTCTTGAAATCTCATGATTTCTAAAAAATAGCATCCCGTGTCTCAAAATCTTAGGTTTGAAAATCTCAAGATTTACAATGTCGTGCTTCAAACGCAACAATCAACCATTCCGCCAAAGCTGAAATAGGAAAAACAAACAAGGGAAAGGATTCTTAATAGTTTGACTGTCACCCATCTTGCCAAAAATTTTGACAATAACATTTGAAGCGGTCAAAAAATGTTTTCGCCACACTCACACTCTTGTAATCGTTTCTCCCTCCCCCCTTTCCGAAAATGTACGGAAAAAAATTTCTGAGAATGTACGGGAAATCATTTTGTGGCACCATTCAATGTTTAAAATTATTAAAAAAATTTTCAACAATGCGGAAAATAGGCTTATAAATGGACACCAGTTTCGAAATATTTACATGTCAAAAACGTCGGTTATGTGCGATGGAAAATCAGAATTTCCATCTCTATGATGTAGGCTTAGAGAATTTTTATTGCACTTTTCTTGTCTCATGACATTAGAAAATAAGCTAGGCTAGAAAGCGAATCTTTCTTCTAAATTCTACCTCTAATTTTTTTTTGCGAAAAAACCTGGAAAACATTTAATTCAAATTCATTAAAAAATATTATTAAGAAAGCATTTACGAAACTTGATTTATTAGTTAACTTTTATTTTGTCATAAGTTTTTATTACTAATGTTAATCTCTAATAAGAAAAGAAAAAACATTTGATCCGAATTTCTCTCATTAATATTATGTACGAATAGCAGCAACACTATAAGCTTATGGCAAAATCGTGAAAGTTGTATAGTTCCGCGAAACTTCGGTTTAAAACTAGCAACCTGATCTATATATTTAAAACTACCTAGGTAACTTCTTCATAAAATAGTCAAAATTCATCTTTACAGACGTTAGAACTGGTTGTCATAAAATAAACTACTTTTTGAAAAGAACTCCATTCTGGAATTCAGCCAGACCATATAAAAAAATTTTGGAACCACGAAATAAATCCCACCAAATATGATCAATCATCACGTGGATTATTGCTATGATGATTTCAATCTAAAGCCGAATTAAAAAAAAATTAACCACCGCGTTAAATCGACTGATTTAATGTCGAATCTTAGCGCGATTCTATAGAAATATTTGCAAGAATTTACGATCGCTTTTTATTAGACGTAAAATGTTCTAGCGAAGTGTAAACTTCAATTTTAAACATAGAAAATCTATGGGAAAACGTGCCGTACGGAATCGGTTTTTTCCCGGTCTGCTCCTCATAGTTTCCCGAAAATTTGAAAATCTATGCAACGAAAACTATACAAAATTAGAAACCTTGGAAAAACCGAAAATAGACTACGGACGCATTCATTTTGATTGTTGTATATTATAAAACGACGTACGCGTGTCGAACGCGCTCAAAAATTATTTAGCTGCAATATAAACATAAAAAAATTTAAAACTTGATTATAAATCGGGAATTCGGGAGAAATCCAGAAACAGTTTGTAGTAGGAAGTAAAAAGTATTTTACGAAGAAAGAGAGAAATTTACCAACAATCTCCAGGAAATAGTGCCAACCGATAAATTTTGCTAATATAAATATTTACGAATTGTGTAATAGAACTCTGAACAATTTAATTTAATTTCGGAGATTTTTCGATTCGAATGCTTAAGCACTGCTAATTTGTTACAAATTTCTCAAATATGACCTAATGATTGGGGGACATTTAAAAACATTACCAACAATTTTCAAATGGCATTTTCATTTTTTAGTACTGATTTTTCAGTACAAAAAATCTGTAGTAAATCTGGGCTCAGTTCTGAAAATGCCGTCAAACTAAATTCGGACTTTTACCAAATAATATTAATATTAAGTAAAGCGTCGAATCACTCCGAGGCCTGAGTTTCTGAACTAGTTTTTAGTTCGGTATGATTTCAAAAATTAAAACATACTGAAAACTCAGAACCGCCAGTACTGCCGCCTTTTTCCCAAGAGAATTTTGGTTTTCAGTTCCTGAGCAGAGCTGTTGATATTTTTTTCGAAAACAAGGACTGTAGCGGTATTGTCAGTAAAAAAGGACATTTTGTTTCCAATAATAGGCTTATATTATTAGATTGGATGTGTAAATGTACTATAGTTCTTCTTGCTTTGTAGCATTATTTTTTTCATGAAGTCTATTAAAGCACTGATTGTACTGTTAATCAAATCCGTTAAAATACGTCCACACATTAAACAACACATAAAACTCGACTTTGAAGAATTTTGAATTACAAATTTATCCGTCTTCTTCTTAAGAAGCTACATTACATTCGCGAAATCGCTCCAAGATGAGTTGGAATTTTAAGGTTTACCTGTGGCTTTAAATATTCCGATTGGAAAAACCCTATCTAAATTATTTACACCACCATGATCGATAAAAAATATATTGAAAATTAAATTCCCTAAAAGAATGACCACTTGAGGCAAACAAATTTTTGTATAGGTATTTGTATTGATACGAAAACTTAACTATTTCTCCACTATATCGTAATATTACCCAAAAATAAAAAAAGAAATACATACAAAAATTCTTTAACTTTCATAATTATTTTATTCATACTTTACAGTATAGTATTTGATTTATTGATCAGAAGCTGTAAAAATTTTTGCGTTTTTTGATTACTTGAATTTATTATTGCATTAAATTTTGGTATTCTTGATAGTTTTTAAATCAAGCGGATAAGTACGACTGTGGCTAAGAGTAACTAAATATAAGACGTTTGCAAAATCTTAAAATCACTATTGGATCAGTACTGCACTATTGGATTTAGCTTAATTTAGTGAGTATGTACTAGAAATTTTCCTCTGGAGATCTGCATGTTTCCATACTAGAAAAAGAAAACAGTTCCGTTTAAACACCATTTGAGTATCGACACGCTAAGCAGATCACCGCACTAACAAATTTAGTGCCAATTAGCAGTAATATTTTTGGTAGGTCGATTACCGATTGGTGCTTTTGGATATGAACTGTTCAAGTTCAAGTAGTTTTTGTGAAACATCCAGGACATATCTTGCTAACGAATTTTATAAAAAAAAAACTTTGCTTACCTAGGTCCGAACGAAGGACTTTTGAATGGAATCTACCAGAACGTGTAGGAGAAGTTTGCTTAGAAAAGAGTTTCAACTTTGTTTCTCATCCAAATAAAATCCAAGTAAATTAACAAGTAAACGGACAGAAAACCACCGGAGATAGGATTTTAGGGATATAAACACAAACTATTACAGTACTTTTTTGTTCGTCCATTCAACCGTTACTAAGTTTTAGGCATCGAACAAATGTTGTCAACTACTTGCAGTCTATGTAAATTTAATCCAAGTTCAAAAGTTTATAACGCATGAAAGGAAGCCATGAACGAAAGAAAAAAAATAACAAAGAGTTTAACGCTCAGAAGAATCTGAAACTTAGAAAAGAAAATATGATTAAGTATGCAACTTTGTTATTATTTATAATATTATGTAATTATTGTGCAGATTGACGTACATTGATAAATAAAGTGTTATTAAAAAAGTCAGGAAATGATCAACAAATTTCAAGAAAGTTTATCGCACGCTCTACTTGAGAGAAGCTCCTGGTTTGCATGACCTTTGCATTAGACTATTATCAAAATGTTGCTTTTTTTGAACATTGATAGCCTCTTAACCATGAACAAAATTTTTTATGACGCATTTATTTTTTACGTATAAAATATAGAGTGAGGTTGACAAATGTATTGAGAATCATTAGTGATCTGTTTTACAGTCCAGTGCATTGCGTACACCGCAAGGGTCCTCTGCTTTTTCTAATATTATACATGTACATTAGTAAGTCACAGTATGGAAGCTAGGATTATGCTGTACCTGACCGACTGGCAAGGATGTCGGTACTTAGACTGATAAAGAGGCCCATTACACCACTCTTTTTCATGAAGAAACTTTAAGATACCCATGCACTTTCTCCAAGCCTTACCGGTTTAATTTTTTACGAAATTCACACCGTGACTGAGTAATGAATCGTCCATCAGAACTTATAGTAGGTAAGTTAACTATCACTTTCCCCGAGCTAGTTGAAGTGAATCCTGAACCCTTCACTTCTTTTGAAGTAAACGCAAAGTAACTACAAAGAAAACTTCTTCCTTCCTCAATCCGGTTCGATTTTCTTCGAAATTTACACCTTAACTGGTTCCAATATTAAAATTTTACCTTCACAGTATTGGTACTATCAAAAAAAGTTTTTCATGTCATACTTCTAATGGCTTATACCCTAGACACACGGCGCACTCTTAGTGTCCATTTATCATAATTGCCCATTTAGGTACTGTGTGTCATGAAAAAAATTTATCATTTTGATCATTAAATGTCGAAACACTGGTCATAATGGTCTCATCAATTAAATTTTTCAGTCGAATAGCCGGTAATTGAATGGTTCAGAGACTGCTGTAATATCATCCGAGAGACCCATTCTTCCCTCATTGCCTACGTCTATCTAAAGCATTGTAGATGAAAGTCCTTTTCATGACAATGAGCTAGAGACTCTGTCATGGCTTCCTAAAAATAACGTCCCAGAGGTACCTCCGCAAAGAACTCATACTTCCTGCTTCAAAGGTGATCTCCGAGGAAAAGAAAAACTTATGGACTTTATTGCTCCTCCGAAAAGAAACGGTTGAAGAAAAGGAAACGGGGGCATGAAGACGAGGTCTAACAAGTTAAACTTTGAAGGCCTACGTGACAATTTCAGCGCTCCAATTTTTCATTTCGGCTATTCGTTACAAAACGAACCAGTTCTATTTTTACCCGAAACTAAACATCCACTAGGTATGTCGTTATTTCTGCTGGTCAAAATAAGTTTTCCGGTTCTTGTCACATCTACCAACTAATACAAGCGTTTCCCTTGAAATATTTTAATTGCATCTGTCACTGGTCGCATCATTTTCCAATAAAAAACAAAACCGGCCCCGGATTTTCTATAAATACAAGACCAAAATTAAAGGCAATTAAGCCCGCGTAAAAGTTACACGCAAACAAGAAAACGCCCGGCTACTATTAGAAAATTACTGGAAAAAAATACGATGCAGCCAAGACATTAGACGGGCAAGAGCTAAAATTAAGATGTCGTCGCAATGGTCGTTAGGCAGAGCAATCACCCACCAACGAGAAGAAAGAGTCATCATCTGACGAAATGCATTCCTAGGACGAGATCGAACACTTTGAAATCTAGCGTCTTCTATTACCGCCTCGGTGATGCTAGAACTAAGTCGTGTCTCGACTTTTCCGACACTTTCCATTTCGTTAGTTTGCGCGACAAAGTGGTGCAATCGCTTATGGATCCCAGAAGCTAACACTATACATTTTCCTCACCATCAGCCATCCCATGACGAAGCTGTACGTTGATCATCACCACAGCAACATCATCTTCATCATCATTATCATCATCATAAGGAAAAGCGTGATCACGTCGCAGGGATCGCGGCCAGAGCGATCTTAAGCCGCTCGCGTTCTCAGCGCTTTCAACTCGGTATGTTGTCTATTTTGTCGTCATCATTGGTTTTGTGTGTCTTTTGCGGCCATCAGTTGCCAAGTTTATTTTCGTCGAATAAAAATGGGCCACTGAAAATAACTGCATCGGACAGGAGATGGAGGAGGTGGTAAATAAGGAGACAGACGGTGGGCGGACAAAATTTCACCATAACGTTGTGAACAGACCTGAGGTAGACGAATCCGGTGGAGTGTTCAGTGCGATCGTCTTTCTTAAATTTCATATCTCAAGATTTGTTTGCACCTACCGCGCTCCCACGTATCGAGCATTAAAATTGAAAATTGTTCAAGACTGCGCCAAGAACCAATTTAAATAAATTCATAGCCATCTTGATGACACTTCCGACTTCGGAAAGTTCACGACGAATTGGCGCGTCGCGTCTTTTTCTTTGCGCGTAACTACAACGCAATCAGAAACATGGAAATTAGCATGTGGAGGAAGCTAGTTCCTGGTCGTACCGATGGGCTCCCACCTAGGGCCTATGCTGTTTCTTCGCTGTGGTCTCTCTAACGAACCGGCGATGTATCGTGTTCTTGGCAGGACGGAGCCCGGGAAAGCGCTGCATTTATTATTAAAATTGAATTAATAATATTAAAGTCAGCGAAGGAAAATAATTAATTTCCTGACCGAATGATACCGTCTTTGGGAAACGTGATAATGATACATAACTAGCGCTAGCGACTATAAGAGACGTGCCCCTGACGAATGATAAGCAGCCACAAGGCGGTTTCAAGGGAAGCACTGAACCAAGAAACGTCGGCACGAGAGGAAATGATGCATTATAGGGAGTTGAACTTCAATGCAGGCGAAAAGCCACTTAAATGCTAAAAAAACTATCAAAAGGTTTGCGCAAAATAAAAACGTACGTTATCGGAATTTTTCATGCAGAATGTTCGCGTACGTTGTACCTCAATCGCGGTAAGCCTTGGCACGAAATTAATATTCTTCGGGAAATTTTCAGATAAACCCTTTTTTAATTAATCAAATAAATTAACTGGTCGATTTCGCTGACGACAGAGCGCTATAATTTAACTTCTATAATTTTCTAGAAGTGTGCGCTAATTTAAAGTGCGTCCATGTCGGATCGGTCTCATGACTGACGAGTGACGAGACGACTAATCGAATAGGGGCTGTAATTAAAATTTAAATAGTCGGCACAATCGTAGGGTGCGTGCTAATGCACTTTCCAGTTCTTGACACGGGTGAACAGTTGGTTAACTAGTGGATCAATGGCTTAATTATCATTAGAGGTTTTATTTTTCTAATTTGTGTTATATGGAGTGTACAAGCATGGTTCAAACAACATCGAAATTCATAAAAATTAAATTATCTATTGCATATTAGTGTTGGTTGTACTTAAGCCGGCTCCCTATACTTGCAGCACTCATCAGTGGTTCTTCATACAAACAAATAGCCTGAGGAAATAAACACCTATTCAATATCTTATCAAACCTAAAACATACGACAGAATTCGTAATCACATTTACAGCCCCTTTACTGCTCATTAAGGTATGAATATCGAAAAGTCTTCAAAACGATTTTTAGGCGACTGCGTAATAAGCTCGTGGAAGTAAAAATTAGTTCGATATCTTATCGGACTTAAGAGATATGGTGGAATTCGTGAAAATGTTTACAACCCCCTTTACACCACCTTAAGGGTAAAACACCGTAAAATCTTAAAACAAGTTTTGTGGCTAACATATAAAAAACTCGTGGAAGTAAAAATCAATTCTATATCTCATGCTTAGGTGTAGCAATACAAATGTCAAAATTCGTGAAAATATGTACAAACTAATTACACCCACATAGGGTTGAATATTAAAAAAATTAAAAAAATTAGATCCAACGCGTACATATGAGAAAGTGTAAAATAATGAATAATTTAATATCTTAAAAGAAATTGTAGAAATATAGGCATACTCCCTCGTTTTCTTTCCCCACCTCCGTACGCCAATGCAAATCTAAAACTTCTATTTGCTTTACAAATCTTTTTCTAGTATATCTACGAGTACATGCACCTAACAAGTTTCAACTTTTTTAATTTTTACTTTTCATTCTCTTCAAACGCGTTTATTAACCGCGTACGATGGGGAGACGACTGCAATTTTTTTTAGGTTCTTGAGGTCTAAAAGGTGAAAATATCAGGACGGGATTTTTTTTATAAAGTCGATCACAATATTTTATTATTAGATAAATAAAGAAAGTAACAAGCTAAAATAGTAAAATGTTTGTTTTCTTAAAATTAAAAACTTTGGAGTTCTTGGAAATTTTAAGATTCCTCAAAGACTCTATTATATTTCTAACTTTCCGGGAATCAAATTGTTTTCTGCTACCAAAAATGATCCTAACTAGTATCATGGTTCAAATGACTTTCCTTCTACTCCCATCGGACTAGATTCTTATCAGCACTGTATGTCACTGAATGCCATCGTGTAAAATATTTGACTAAAAACATTTTTAAAAATGACTTTGTGTAGAGCAAATAAAATAATGTGGAAAACAAAAATTTGACGATTACACTATTTGACAGCATTTTCCAGGGAAAATAGTCAAATATTTGACAGCGCGGCATACAGCGTAATACTGCCTTAAGTCTATAATCTTGTTGGACTTCTTATTGTTCAAATTAACGTGGGGTTCAGTTCAACGGATTTCTTTAAAGCAACCTTCTAAGTTCTTTCCGGGTAAAAAGTATAAAAGATAATTAAATTTGAATTATTTTAAAAATTCTTAAATTTATTATTAAATCGCACATAAATTCTAATTTAACCAGTCTGAAAGAAAAAAAAAATGTTCGGAAACGAAATTTATTATCACATTTTTTCTAATATTTTTGTTATCTCAGGGCCAAGAATTAGAAATTTGTCACTAGTTTTCTTCCGCGATTATTTTCGGCAACTATGTATAAGTTCCAACATATTAATAAAAAAAAGAAGAATATTTTATTTCATATATTTTAAAAAGAAAAATAGCTAATTTATTTATCTATTAATGACATAAAAAAAGAGTAAAAGACCGTTGAACTATAAATTCCTTGATGATGGTTCTAATTTTGTTCTAAACGTGCGTTGGAAGGAAGGAAGTCCGTGATCGAATTTCTTAAGCTTAAATTAAGCGTTGTCAAAATTGTCAAGAACTCGACTATTTCTTTATGATATCATAATTGCCAAGACGTTCACCTGAAAACATATTCCACGTGCGAGCCGAACCGTTTGATTTCGAAGCGATCGTTAATAATAGTACGCGCGACATGAAGACAAACTGTAGGCTGGGCGGGAAGTTCTCGCGATAAGATGCAATGTGACTTCTTCGCCCATCTTAGAATCTACTTGATACAGATTCATACCAAATCCAAGCGTGAATCTATTTCAGCATTTCTATCTGCTTCTTAGGGCGGAGACGAGCTAGGAAAGCGCGCGGTATTTTGAAAAGCGAAAAGGACAATGAACTTCAATACGCAACAGCCGTTTGTGTCGCGACAATATATAACGAATCTCAAAAATAGATGGCGGGCCCCACCAATTTTGGTTTAAAATCCCATCGGTAGAACATTTATAGGAAAATGTCACCGGTTAGGTAATAGACGAACGGGAACGGGTAGAATTCATCAAGAGACGTCCAAAGAACCTATTGTATCTATAGATAGGCACAACTAAGTGTCGAAAGACTCCAACTTCGAATGACAACTTGTATACCACGTATCTCCGTATCTATCCGAAACAAAGTATCTTTCTGTACCAAAAAAAAAACAACCGTATGGGTACACTTGCGGTCATTTTCAAGAGTTCATCAATTTTTACTCCCATCATTGCCCGTGGATGCTAAGTATCGAAATAACGCACGCGTCACTCTTGTTGCGTCTTCAAAGGGTAATGGTCTTTGCGAGTAATTTTCTATACTAAATACTACACATGTGAGGCTCAAATCGAAATAAAGACAAAAAATAAAAATAAAAAATACGAACTATAAGTGAAAATAAAGCAACAAATTTATATGGACGGAAACTTGTCTATCAAGTGCTGTATAATTGATGCTGCCTTCATCCTTCTTTTCTCCGCACGGTTCTTCGGCGTTGTTAAGTGGACTGTTATATGTAAATTAATCTCCTACACTCATTACTTTCATTACGGAAATTAGAGTCATCCAGAGATTTGACTTGTACCGGGTATCTTAAATGTAGCGTACAGGAAAACGATGGTTTTATTACTATGGAATTCAATACGCCGTACCTGAGCTATTGGCCATCATCATAGGTGGCATACTAAGCACATGGCAAACGTGAAAGTTTATACATTATAACAGCGTCCATACCTGTCTATCGGTGCTCTATTTTCAGCGGATTATGATTGCATTGAAAGTCGTTCGAGCTTTGTTCTTGCTATAGCTTGCCTTTGCGAAAAATAACATCTATTAGGTATAGTCAGTGTTACAAATAAACCCCATTTTCTCACAAATTTCCGCAATATATTTGTTAGAGATATTATGGAATTCTTGAACAATTCTTATACAATTCATAAACATACCTAGCCCCACTTATATACGGGTGGGTCATAAAATGAAGGCGGGGTGGGTGGAGGTGTTTTCTCTGATATGCTTAACAATAGCAGCTCGTTCCGACTTCCGGAACACTGTAGTGTCTATCAGGCTGAGCATATGGCGGTCGGCATGCTAAAAGACTCGGCCTTTTTTCAAACGACTTCAGTAGAAGCTGCCTGGATGAGGAAGAAGAGGAGACAGTCCTTCACCACCTGTCCACCTATCCAGCTCAATTCGCTAGGAGGAAAGCTCACATAGCAGCCTACTTCTTTAACAGTCTCAGTGAGTTTGCCGCAACGGAGGTTACGAGAATCCAACGATTAATTGTAAGCTCTTCTTACTTTAATATTTTAATAATGTCTAAATTATTGTGAAAGATTTAAAAAAAAAAAAACTTCATACAAACGTTGCCCCCAAAAACTAAGAAAAAGGTCGACTGTCCGTCGGCCAACGTACGCAAACTTCTTGTGTGTTAAACCATTTTTATACACCTAACAACTTAAGCTAGAAAGTTAAAACTTTTAAAAATTTCACATTTACTTTTACATATGAGGATAGCAGTACAAAAAATGACGATGAAAGGAAATGCATATATTTTCACGAATTCCGTCATATTACTTAGGCCTAATGAGACATCGAATTAGATTTTCCTCAGGCACCTTGTAATCGCCTTAAAATCGATTTTTTAATACACAACCTCTAAGATGATGAAAAACGAATACACACATTTTCACGAATTCCGCGATATCTCTTAGGTCTGATGAGATAATTCTAAAATCTAATTGATTTTTACTTCTTCGTGATCTTAATATATACGCGGTATTTTTCGAAATTCAACCCCTAAGTAGGTGTAAAAGGGTTTTATATGGCTTACGTCCAACTCCAGTGCAGGAAGGAGTTATTAATGGATAGTTGGGAATGGATATTGTTTAAAAGCGAAGGACCATGCCATAGTGCGATTCAAGCCAACGACTTCTAAGTTGATAGATTAATACGCTGACATTAGGATACTGAGGTCACCATTACCAAGTATTTAGGAAGAGTATTAACTGCACGCTATTGAAAAATCCATAACTAATTTCATAGTTTACCTGTAGGTTTCGAGCTTGATTACAATATAAGACTTGATCAAGGTTGAGCAAAGGGTGCCAAACTGGACCTAAACTTTCTGTACTTAAAGCCACACAGTAAAAAATTCGGGTTTAATTTTAAAACTTGAAATAAGTTTTAGCAATTTTTTAAACTTTTTGGAATAAACTGGAGTATATGCCAAAGTTTTAATTAAGTTAAACCATTTTAGTTTAATTTTTAGTAAGCGCGAATGATTAGTTTCGCAAATTAAATTTCTTCGACTAGTTTTTAACCACAAAAGTTTTAAAACAGCATACTAGACCACAAAAGTTTAAAACTGAAACAAATGGACGTCTAATTGAATGAAGCGATGCGTATTTGCGCTTTTGTTTCGAGTTGTTGTCATGTCAAGATGAGCGTCCAATACGTTGTTCGTCCCGGTAATTTTCTGAAAGTGCATTTTGTGGCGGAATCAAAAAAGGACTACGTGTGCCTTAAAAAAGTTCTTCCTGATACGGATGAAGAAAGTGATATTGTTACATACGATGATTTAATTTTTTCCGGTGAGAGTTGTAAATGTGTTGTGCGCTTTTTAATTCAAGTGTTTGTTTCTAGTGTTGCTTCAGTCAAAATTTGACGAAAATGAATTTATTGAGTTTACCGATTTTGAAGACGTCCCTTTAAAACCGAGTTCCTGTATGAGCATTATTGGACAATTCATGTTAAACCCACAGTTTTATATAAAGTTTACTACAAAAACGATCGAAGAAAGTAACGAGGATGACAACGTAACCCAAGTTTTCCGAACGTTCGCCTCAATTGGAAATACACTTCTTATTACTTCAGAGGAAAGTTTTATATTCATTAATTTTTAATTAATTCCATAATTTTCTTACACTTTTTAGACTCTAAAAGATTTTTTAGAAACAAATGATTGTTCGCATTTATTTCGAGAACACGCACAAAATGGCATTTTAAGTGATAGCGGAAGGAGAAATTTAATAAGACATCTTGAACGATTTCTCCGAAAAAATTTCGGGGCAAACTTCAGAAAATCTGAAAAAGTTGCAGTAGCGCAAGCTGCAGTGAATTTGTTTCCATCACTTAAAGTTCTAGATAGTGCTGTCGGCGGTATTGATCTAATATATAACCCCCAAACGGGACAGGGTTACTTGGTATCCCAAATAAAAAATGCGAATTATAAGCGGAAAAAATATGAGGGTGCGGAAAATTCAACGCAAAAACCAACAAGTCCATCCAGGAATGTGAGAACCGAAAACGAAGAAATTGATGACGCTATACAGTTTCTCAAAAACGCTATTATCCCTCATCAAAGGGAAGCAATACAAGATATTTTGAAAAAAAGTGTGAACTCTCGACGGACCATCATTCAATCAAAAAGAGATCAGACACTTAATTTTCCATTTTATTTTATTGACCCTACATTGGTGAGATAAGGTTTTATATTGATAATTTATTACCTTACTTAAATATTTTACTTTAGATTTTATATGACTTTCAATTATTATACCCTGCAAATGCTGATAGTTTTATTCAAAAGTGACCACTATATAGCGCAAACGTTTTCAAAGTTGCTCAAGAAGCAAAAATAATTGTGGATGAATGTGAAGGTAATTTTAACATAAATAACATAAACTAAATACATATTTGGAAATAAAATTGTATGGCTTATATAGATTGGCCCAACAATGTGCTAAGTTTCTTCGCCCTTCTTAAGCTTTTACCCCCTGTAGCATCGGTGAACCGTACAGCATCTAGAGCATCATTCATTCAAGCGTGCAAGACACTAATCTTGTTCGGAAATGTAAAATTCGTAAATTATATGCACAAAGGGCTTTTGATAAACAATTTATTATTTTTATAGATAAACTTGCCTAAAGAAGAACACGTCAAAGCCGCAGAAGTAAACAGCCGGAAAACTTAATGAAATTGGAATAGCGAACGCAAACATTGATAAAATTTACGACGCATTAGAATTATTGTTAAAAGAAATGTTTACTATAAATGTCAATATCGCTGCATCGTCCTTTACCGAATGCAATGAGGTATCTCAAATTATTCATAATTTTAAAAATATTGTATTATCAACTTGTAAATCGCATGAATCAACATACAAACGCAATAAGCAATATTCTGTTGAAAATACATATATTGAACCCGAAACAAAACATTTAGGATTCTATTGGGATAAAAAATATGTTAGGAAGCAGAACACTTATGTAGATATACCCGTCAGCTCCAGTTTTCAGTATGTGCCAATTTTGAAAACTTTATTTTCAAATCATTCCTTTAATGAGATCTTTTTTAAACAAACGCATTACTGTTGGGAAACATATCTTGAAGATTTTTGTTGTTCTCTAAATTTTAAAAAACCGTTTTTCCATAATAATGATAATGTAATTTTAATACAATTTTTTTACGACGATTTTGAAGTAGTAAACCCTCTTGGAAGTAAAACATCAATTCATAAGATAGGAGCGATATATTTTACCATACGTAACTTACCTCTTCACCACCTTACAAAATTAGATAACATTCATTTAGTTGCACTTTTTTATTCGCACGATGTTAAAAGCTTTGAAAATTATAACAATATATTACAATTTGTTACAAATGAAACAGCTGGAGACTTCAGGAATATCGATTGGTGACAAAATTTTAAAAGGGACCCTCATTTCTGTTGTGCATGATAACTTAGGTGGCAATAGTTTATTAGGGTTTCATCAAAGTTTTAGTTCCAATCATTTTTGTCGATTTTGTAAAGTCTCACGAGCAGAAACAAAAACTCTCACAGTCGAATCTGAATCTAATAAGAGGACTTTTCAGAACTATGTAGAAGATTTTAATAATCCTGATCCTGATGCATTAAATAGCTCTGGCTTAAAGTTTTTCAGTACACTTAATTCATTAGAAAATTATAACATTCTTGATAACGGAACGGTAGATATCATGCATGATGTATTGGAAGGAGCGGCTCCTTTTGCAATAAACGTGTTTTTGGATCATATTGCAAATAATGGAATCTTAAATATCGATGCTATAAATAATAGAATAAATTCCTTCAATTATGGTTTTCTAGAAAGAACTAATTGGCCTAAAAGCGTGAAATTAGGTAAACCATTTACAAGTATTGGGTTAAATGCAAACCAAACATGGTGTCTCATAAGTCAAGTCCTTTTTATATTCGCTGATAAGAGGACTATAATTGATGAAACAGTATGGAAGCTTATAACAACGCTTTTAAAAGTAATGCACATTATTTTATCTGAGAAAATTCCTGCTTTGTTATTAAATGATCTTCCAATCATAATCTCAGAGCACTTAACAGTAATATTAGAACTCGGACACCACCTTCTTCCAAAACATCATTTTATGACTCATTACACTTTCTCATTACTGGAAGTTCACAAACAGTTGTTAGGTCACAATTATATATCTAGTATTAATAGAGCTACAGAACTTCAATGGGTATCATTAGGGTATCATTATCGCAAAGACCTTTTTATAGCAGAAATAAGCGAAAATTCGTTACCTGTATTCCTTAAAATAATAAAAATTATATCTTACAATAACAGAATATTCTTGTTGACTAAGAAGTATGAATCGATAAATTTAAATATTATATACGAGAGTTATTCTATTGAGGAAAGGGAGGAGTACTGCTTACGATTTTTAGACGAATTGAAATTCAAAAAGACATTTGATGTTAAAATTGTAGGAAAAGAGACATATGTTATTATGAAATCCTTAATTTGTTAAGACTGAACACACTGTGAATTAAGAATATATAAGAATTTTCTTAATTTCATATTATTTTTTGAAAATAAATGTTATATTTTTCAGTTGGCTGTATAATTTAAAGTCTTATTATTTATTTCACCTATTCACATAATTTTACTATTGCTATTATTACGATCATCAGTTAAACTTTAACTGAAACTTTAACCGGAAGTTTTGTATGAAAATCTGTCAGTTAAAGTTCCAGTTAGAACGTAACTGAACATCGTAGGAACGGCCCTAAGCGTTCTTAAACTTAAAACCAACGCAGTCGTTTTATTAATCTATATTCGTTTGAATTTTAGTCTTTTCTCCGTTTTGCACATAGTCATCAATAGTTTTAAAATAAAACTAGCGAGTCTCGTTCTGAATTCCAAGTAGTTTTTAATTTAAACTTTTAGTTTAATTTTTTTTAGATTTTATCTGTTTTTTTTCAAGCCTTTTGTGATTACTGTTTAGTCGACAGCATAGTTTTAAAAATAATACTAGGTAGGCTTATTTTGAATCCACTTAGCGGTTTTTATTTAAAACTTTTAGGTTCAGTTTTCTTTAAACTTTTTAGAAGACTACATCCAAGTCTAATTTGGTTTGGACCTATATACAAACCAAATTCTCTTAAATATAGTCCGTAAATTTTTACTGTGCATGAGAACGGGTGGCACTCCTGTACTTTGAGACACAATCACTCACTTCAAGTACTTGCTTGCCGTGGCATTTTCTAACACCCAAGCGGAAGTTGTGTCATTTTTAATGTACTCTAATCTTCAATCAATTTCGGTCATCGATCATTCGATCGGGCATTTTTTTCTTCTTTTCAATCGTACTAAAAGACCAGACAATCACTTGAAAACGATACGAACAGTTCGCTAAGAAAGTGTTAGGCACGACCATAAATTGCTAGCGGCGATTTTCTAGTTGATTTGTCATTTTTAATATTCTTAACTTCAAAAGTAAAGTAAAAGATATCTTTTCTGTACAGCGGTCAAGAGATTCAAAAGCCCCCGCCAGAAATTTTTATTGATTTGTACAGACTCGTCGAAGATGAATTTCTTACATTACGCGATTTCAGAACGAGTTCAACCAACTGATCGCGTGTATCTTAATGTTAAATCGAAATGTTGTTAAAAGGAGTGCTCTTTTGGCAGCAAAAAGTGATTGCTAATAATAGGTAACAATAGTTGAGATATAAATTTTTCATCTTTGTGTCAATTGGCGGAGAAGATAGTCAATTTTGAGATCAGCAACACGATCCTTTTTGAATCTATTGGGGAAAGATATTTCCGAATCATGCAACATTCAAGTGCATCATTTCTTAAAGATTTTTGTTCCGATAAATTGAAAATGTTGAGTTGATCTGGAATTTTTTTTCAATATATTATTAGCCACATCCCACAGGAAAGCTACCATGTAAAGGGGTTTACTCAATCTACCCACGTAAACAATTTAAACTTATTATCTCTACAGGTTTGTGAGTTGTGAGCCTGCAAACGCGTTTCCTGTCCTTCGTATACGGCGGTTAGACGGACTTTTTTTTTGTTTTCTTGTGGTCTACTAGTCCTGAAACGTGCAAAAAAAACAAAATTTGAGGGTAGCAAATTTTTTGGAAACTTTCGGTCGATCCCAACTTCTTTTTTTAATTATTAAAAAATTATAAAGTAAAAAGGGTCCATACCTTTGTACTTTCTAATTGCCAATTTAATCCTAATTGGATGTTAGTAAATTGTTAACTTCCTATTTATTTTTCTCTCTTGTACTGTAATTTCATTATAAGATTCCATTCACTGAAGAATGAATACCAAGGTTATTTCATTCATTATTTTTATCTGTTGGTTTGGTGGAGACATTGATTAACTTATTTTCGAAAAAAGCTAAGACAATTCCGGCTTCTTGATAATTCCTAAATAAACATAAACTCCAAATTGTCGGTCTGTTGCTAAGCTCATTAGCGTCGAATTACAAGAGTCGTAAAATTTGCTATTTAAAATTGCCTCGAAACTCTGGAGTAGGTAGGTATTCTCCAGGTACCTATCCACAAAGAGGCACCTACTTACCTTTTTCATACTTTCGCTTTCCACCTGGCCAAACCTACTCCAGCCCAACTAAACTGAAAACAAGTTCGGCCGTAAGCAATGCCCATTTTCAAAAATTTCTGTCAACAAACGATCATCAAGACGCCACCAACAACCAGCGAAAAGAAGGTTTCTAGGTTCTTCTTGGATTTGGCCAAGTCCCGCACTTACCGCAATATTTTCCTCCTGTTGTTTGGATGGATCCTACCAGCTGTTATGGGGTCAATCTGCTTGAGGCGTTCGTGTAGCTCTTCGGTTGACACGGTCTCAAGTTCAAGTTCAGAGCTCTGGAAGTAAGACGAAGAAAAAACGACATATGAAACGGTAAGCAATGCTAGTGAAGACACATGTCCATATTTACATCAGTTGAAGGCGTTGGTGAATAGGCTTGTGTCATCGTCTCAGCGCTTCCAGAAGCCTCGCCGGAAGACGAAAGTGGGCTTCTGCTGCCGTTGAAGAGCACCTCCCAAAGAAGACTTTCGATGTAGTAGTTCGTACCGCCGACCACAATTGGGCATTTAGAAGCACTTAGTAGGCCATCAATCTGGACGTTTCGGGGGTGTTTTTCGGTTAAGGTAAAATCGGCTTGTTCAACGTTCGTTCGGAAGGCGAGCGAGCGATTGTTGAAAAATTTACAAATTTCCGAATCAGCAATCGCTTGAAAAGCTTTCGAAGAAGAATTCTAGCTGGCGATTAAATTGCGACCGGCGTACATACAATAAACGAATTATTCAGCTGGCCTTGAACATAACAACCAGACATTTTCGGTTAATGCTCCTACATGATATAAGGTTAGTAATATCTAGAGAAGCTAGCAGTCGAGCTATAGGCGATTGTGTACAGTATGAGTCAATAGTATGAGTACAATTCGGTGTAAGTCGTAAGAGTGATGTGCCGAATTCGGACCCTTCCCGGAAGGTATTACAAGCTGTAGGATCTTATGGAGTCTAGATGATGACATAAACGCTAAGCATTCTAATTAACTTCTACATAATCGCATTATACATTCTTCGCGTTTATTATTCTGGCTAAGCGTATACCACCCTAACTAACTTGTTTTTTTAGTATAATAGCATTCCATAAAGATCACAACGCGCAATGTGACTGAATTCAAAACTCTTGAAGTATGACAAAGTGAAAAATTTTCACTGAAAAGACCGTCTTCTCCAGTCGAAGAATATTGACGGGTTGCAGTGTCCAACAAAATCCAATTCAAGTTCCAGTTTTTACTCTGAGACGTTGTGTCTGCAATCTCGATTTTCTTTTAAGTATTGGTACCTACCAGGCTCCAGTTAAGCTAGTGTCTCGAGTAGAAGGTACAAATAAGGTGAAAGTGAAAGTAAACTGTTGTTGGCACAGAATCAACTAACAGCCTATTGGGTAATTATTGGGTGTTTTTCTAGATTGGAGATTCACAAAGACCTCACAAAGAAGGCATTCGTCTTCAAACCTAGAGGATAAAATATCGACATAACACTTTAGGGGTTGAATAT
Organism: Beris morrisii; assembly: GCA_951812415.1. Classification (NCBI taxonomy): domain Eukaryota; kingdom Metazoa; phylum Arthropoda; class Insecta; order Diptera; family Stratiomyidae; genus Beris; species Beris morrisii. Next base: position 164,776,860 of record OX638310.1, on the reverse strand, counting down.
AAAAAATCCTAAAACCGACTATATAAAAACCACTTTAAAGAACCTAAGTGATATATCGGAATCCGTTAAAACGTACACAATCATTTTACACTCTTTTAATGGTTGAAAATTGCAAAATTCTAGAATTAATTGAAGCCCTTGGAGCAACAAGGAGTCAACTCATTTTCCCAACAACATGAGAAACGGCGCCCAACCGTAGGGCGCTTCAAGAGTTTTGTTATATGCATGTTAAATACAATTTTAGAAAATAGTTGGAAGAAAAAATGAAACCCTGCCGGACATCGTGACTATGGGCTCTCTCTTTAACATTTAAACCAGAGATTTATTCAAACTATTCAACCAGAATTTCGATCCTTACTTATTAACGAAATTTATAAGCAAATAATAAGCAAAATTAACCAAAAACGTGTACGAATTAATCGAATGAAGAATAATGACTTTTTTCGGGTGATTCAATTAAATTTACAAGTTTTCGCACGTCTTTAATGGCGATGGTATGTGGATGGAAGACGTTACATAGGTGACAAACAGGTATCGCCAATCACCAATCACCATCACCATACTGATCTGTCCGTTTAAACTTCACATGATGAATGGAAAAAAGAGTTAATCGTTGCGGATAAACCAGTCTGTCCACTGACCGTGGACCGCGGAGCTATGATTATGGTCTTTCTCTGTCATTAGGTGCTATACACCTTTTACTTCATGTACTCGTATTACTTAAATTTGTTTTGTTGTATTATACGCTTAGGCAGCTTAGCATATCGCACAGGTACTTATCCGGAGAAATACGTGCCTTTCCACATGGCACATGCCTGCTATATTGGTCTAGCCTTACGAGGTGTTCCGCTAGTAACACAATCACCTTATTTCCAATTCGAAACTTATTCAAAATGAAAACGACAGTGGCTAATTAGTGGTAGCCTGCTAGTTATTTTTCGTATGAAAGTAATTTTCAAATTCGGTTTCTTCCGATCGACTTAATTGTTTTCCCCGCAGCTACTATCTTGGCTACCGCCTCAGGTGTCGTTGTAATATTGCGATAGAACGACGATTTCAAAAGGAAGTGCTTCGACTTGAACACTTCTTTTCCGGGTGCTAACAACACTTTGAGCTGGACATTAGAATGTAGAAAATTGTTTATTCTCGCGAAAAGCTTATTGCACTTAAAACAGTTTGCAGCGATGACATTTACTGACTGATGTACATTAGTTGGAGTTACCTTACTTACCTCCAAGATAGTCACACCGGCTACACGATTTCTACGTTATAAAGCTTGGATAATGTGCGTTTAGCGCTAAAGTTAAGACCTAAGACATTGTAACGATTGAATTTATGTAGGGACATGAATTGGCAAGGTTACGATATTCTCATCTATTTAATTAATGGAATAAATTTCCGGGTGTGAATAGATCTGAAATTACAGGTTTTGCTTGAAATTCTTATCAGAGTTCGTAAGAACCATAGTAAAGGAAATGGGCATGAAACAAAACAAAACAACTAGAGTGAGAGTAGCTGGAGTAGCAGTAACTCTCGAGAGTAGTACTCTCAGGTGCTTCTTCTCTACTTAATCGAAAAAAATTGTACTTGGGCTTACTCGAATTACAAAAGTGTACAGTCTTCCCCCACTCTTTTATTAACGCCCAATAATTCATTTAGAGTATTACACGATAGGCTCCTGTTTATTGTCACTGTGATGTGATTTTGTTTTTGTAGGTTAGCCTATCTTAGACGAAAGTGGATCAATTTTTCAACTACATACTGAAATTGTCATCTCAGCCCCACGTTGGGCGCCATTTATAGCAAATGTAAAATTATTGTCACGTAACTGTTTTGCATCTACACATTGCTTTGTGAAACCCCACACTGAACACAATTTATTAAAATTATAAAATTATTGTCACGAAAGGTTGCGGAACCACACATTGCTTTGGGGAAACCCCACGTTGGGCGCTATTTCCTATAAACATAAGGTTATTTCGACTTAAAACAAAATTTTTCGAAATAAATTTTTAGGAAATCGCTGCACTAGATTCGACTACCTTCGAACTGGAGGCTTGTTGTTGTTGTTGTTTGAAGCGGGGGAAGATACGCAGCATGGCCGCGCATCTTGAGCACTCAGACAATTATTGCCCATTGCACTCGAGTCCCCCAGTCTCTACCCGAACTTTTTCGTCCTCCTCACGAATTTCAAGAGCTCAGGTAGGGAACGAGAACGGAGTTCTTCCATCCTCATCACATCGACGCCGTATACGTGCACTCTCGCAAAAGAGTAAGCTGGACACTCGAGAAGGAAATGTTCCGTTGTGTCGTCACTCTCGTCGCAAGCAGTGCACATGGGGTCGTCAATGATTCTCAATCTGACCATGTGTAGGCCACACGAGTTATGCCCTGTGAGGACACCAACCATACTACTACATTCTTTCCTGCTCAATTTGAGAAGAAAAGAAGCGGTTCGTCCACTTGGTCCGTCAACAAGGTTTCTGGTCTGCCGCATTCCCGGAAAAAGTCGCCATCTCTCAATGTGTGACTGGAGGCTTAATGTGAACTAATGCTTGTGCTTGATTTCGGGCTGGAGTGATACGTTCTCCATTTGTTAGCCCATGAGGATAATAGTTCGCTGCTCTCGACTGGGTATTTTGTTTGAATCTTTTCTGGTTTTTAATCTTCTCCAGGACGAGGGTGGTACGAAGTTTTTAACTGTTGCCACAAATGCGTAGCTGTAATATTTGTAATGTTTGAGGTCCAGTATAATTCATTGATTACAGTCCAGCACAAACCTACCTTTCTGGCTCGATGCCAAGATAATTTCTCGCAACATATGCGACTTGTTTAGTCTAAATTTTATTGTATTCTGGTTACTAATCACTTAATGAGATTATTAACTCTTCACGTCGTAAAGTGAAAGTTCAATACGCCATAGTTTAGCTCGCAAGTATATTCCACGCCGATTTTTAACGACCATCTGCCACTGATGCATCGACATGTGCACTTGCAACAATTTCGTACTTCCATTTAGGGTATAATTTCGAAATGATGCGATAATACCAGAAGGTCAGTCTTAACTACGCCGGGTCGATCAGACACGGCCGGCCGGTCTGCACGCCAGCAAAATTTGCAGCCTGCTCTATTCGTTTTGCAATGGAACTTAGCACACGACTTAACTTTGTAAGACGGCAAGTAAAAGACGGTGTCTGGGGGCTCTGGGCCGGTCAACTCCCCGGACCTCTTGTAATGAATTACCCGTAATATGACTCAACTATAATTACAGGACCTTGCGTAATCATGCAATTGTGAGTTGTTACTCTGTTTTTATTACTTATTATTTTATTATTATTTTAATGCATCCGACGAGTGCACAAGCTACAAGCAAACTACCAGTCGTAATGATCGCCGGCGTACCTGACCTGTTTTACGAATTAGTCTCATATGTGGGATTTGGGTCTCAAATCATCTCTTTAAGTTGATGTCGACTACCCGTGGATAGATACGGTCTTGCATATCAATGACTGCACCTTGCATTGCTGTGATGAATAAAAATGTTTTTGGTAAGCGATTTGGTGAATGAATTTTGGTATCTTTTGCAGACAACAGGTGTTAAGTGTTTTTCTTTAAATTTTTTTCTGCAGTACAATAGCTTGTATTGTTGGTACTTAAAAATGTTTTTGCTATTTTTAGAGCTCAAAATGCATCTTATGCATCAGTAATTTGTATGCGCGACTCATTACATTTTTCATTATCATTGTTGCGCGTGATTTTTGAATTAAATTATCGAAATTCCAAATGACGATAACTTGCACTTTGCATCATTTGATTAGCGTATTTATTCAGTTTCGTTCATTTTTTTGTGTGATATAATGTACGCAAATTAACGAGTAAAAAAATCTCACTTGGAGCGAACGATGTTGACATTTCTTTCGAAAAGAAGAGATAAGAAATTACTTGTGTACAAGTTTCTTGGTTGGTTTTGATGACCTCATGGAAAATGAATAAATAGCTAAAATTAAAAAATATTTATTGGCTAGTGTAATGGTGAACTTTAATATCTTTGTTCATCAAATCCAGAAGTTATTCCTTACTTCACACTATGCAGATAAATTCCAACGAGGTTATGGACTTTCTGTTCCTGCATTGATCTGTGACTTAAACCCTGAAACAGGTCTAACAAGTTTCTAGCGTTGGAGCATACGCAAAGAGAGACCATCTACCTATGCATTTTCACTGATAGGCTAGAAAAGTGAGATAGGTGATAATTTTTCCGGGTCGCTTTTTTTGTATGTGCAGAAAGACCTCTCCGATGAAGAAAAACAAGGCTTGGGAATGGGGCGCTTAGAGAAATCCATACTTTAATCCATACTTTAATGACTAAAATTTCCGAACTGGTACATTTTTTCGACAAGACTCCACCAGGCCGTAAGCCAGTCTCTCCAAAGACAAAGAAAGGGATATCATTAGAAACTTGGACAGCATGAGAGGAAAATGGCCACAAAATACTTAGCCCAAAATTCCAACTACTAGATCCTAAAGCAGTAAACGACAAACAAACATCGTCAAAACAGCTCGTAATTGCTTTGTGATAGTAGCTCCTTGCTGTTTTTCGCCTTTGTTAAACTTGCTAGCTTAGGACGTATTAAAATAGGTAACATCATCTATCTGCGTAAATGTTGACGACATGTAGATGCATTGATACTATGCTATTATTGAAAAAAACTAACCTATCCCGCCCAAATAGTCAGCTTTATACTCCATGATTCAACAAACATCAAAGCCAAAATGTAATAACAAGATAAGCCAAGACACCAATCAAAATTTTATTGGGACAGGAGTATCTTTTGTCATAGATGAAGTAAACTATTCGTTTGCACGATCGTTTTCCTCCAGTCGGAGTTTAAGTTCTATATTCATGAATAAGGGCATTTGTGTCAAGTGTTTTTTGTTTCAAAATAATATCGTCTTAAAACTTCTACAATACTGACACCAAAGCAACCAATCCGAGCTTTTATTTTAATATTAACTATATTATTGTTTACGAACGAACCCTAGAATTTTGAACAAAGTGTTCATCGTTCATTATTTTCTCTTCGTTATTGATACGATAATAGGGAATAAAAAAAAATTAAATAATAAATTTTCTTGTACTTAGCAAAAGGATACAATTGGTAGTGCTTGATTTTGAAAATGTTTCACCGTAAACGGTACGGACGGTCGCGTAATATCGAGAAGATGATGCGGTACCGTTTCTTGTTCGGCTTTCGTAGCTTTAGCGGTCACAACATCCAAATCTGTGTACACCTGTGAAATGAAAGAAAACCATTTACATACACCTGAGTTCTGCATAAATCACCTGCACGAAAAATCCCAAACTTATATCTAAGTGTGGAGTGCAATGTACCCGGCTCATATACCTCTAATTAAATTAGATCTTTTCTACGGTTCGTAGATCTCGACTATTTCGTGTTTTTTTTTGTGTTTGCACTTATAAAACAATTTTACACTCGTTCAAGTGCTCTTTCTTCGAGCAACAAAAATCGAAAAATTACAAATTGCAAGCTACAAATTTCGAAATAGCATGTAATTTGTATAGTAAATCTTAAGTGAAATCTTTTTTTTAGAGAGCAAGCTATCGATGATGGTATTTTTTTATAGATGCAATAAGAACCTCTTCTTCGTCTTTAAAGTGTTTTTTTTTTAATTCTTAATTTTTTATTCGCCTAATACCCAACTGACCGCCATCGACCAATCCAATTCTAATTCCATAAAATATTCGGAATAGTTTTCGGATTTCGTAATTTCGAATTTTGACCCCTTGCTGCCATAGCTGACAACATTCGATTCGGATGGAGAAAAAAAAATCATTTCTTTCTTTTTTTCATAATTACGGTCGTACGATATCCACGATAAAACCGCAATAAGAAATCAAACAAGTTATAAATCTAGTTCGAATAGTTATTTAAATTTTATGCGAAATGTTTTGGCATAATTATATTAGAAAAAAGACGCTTGGATATTAAAAATAAAAAACGTAATTTTGACATTTCGACTTCTTCTTCTGGTCAATTAAGAAAAATGGAATATTCGAATTTTTGCGCGATTTTCTATTGGGCTTGTCGTCAACCGAAAACAAGATTGGAGAAATGTACGAGTCGAGTATTGAAATGTGTAGAACTTTGTAATAAATTCACGTATATAAAAAAATCCATATATTAATTTGAATGATCGTGGTCCATGAATTAATTTGTAATCTGCTTTGAGAAATGCGCTTAAATTGGTTTTTTTCTGCGGTGGGAATCAAATTTTTAATGATGACAGCACACGTGAATGAATTTTAATAATTCTTAATTGAATTGATGCGCTATCTTTTGCTCACTTATAGGTCAAATGTGGCGTATGCAAAAGGAATTATCGCTGGAATTGCTACGGAGACCATTGGAGTGACGACAACGATTAAACGAAATTCGATAGCTGCGCATAACATGGATGACGAATATTTTCCACTTTCAAAGCGATAGTTACATCATCTTAAATGGCGTAATAAGAAAAACATCCTGTTGATCCCAATAGCCACTGATAGAAAGCCTAGAAGGGATGAAAATTTAATCACATTTCCTTCAAGGTATATCCCGATACTGATTTTTAGGCTTTTGAGTAAAAAGATCGTGAAAGGTAAAATCAAATCGATATCTCATCAGATCTAAGAGATATGACGAAATTCGTGAAAACATATTCGACCCCTTTTTTCGCCAATAATCTGATTTATTTTAACAAAATTCATTGTACAAAGTTTAATTTTTTTAGCATAAGCAGCTCCCTACCTTACAAGCTCTTAAAAAAATCTAATAAAAAATTGCAACCACAATATATCGTTCTGAAAAAACTAGAATGTTGTTTTTTCCTCTCTCGAATCTCTAGTCTCATATCCCGATGGGGCATAGGGCAGCAACAGTGCACCTCTACGAGACACGACCGCTAGTCCGCTAGACCGCACTTTTTGGTTCTATAGACCAATTGTGCTTTTCAGTACCCGAGCAGAACTGTAAAAAGAGATATTAATTTGGTTTAGTGAAAATACTAGTTTTCCGGGTAAGATACTGTTTATTTTTATTATTTGTAATGTTTCGGACCTTCCTCCAGGGTTAAATATTCAAAAATCCTGAAATCATTATACAGGGTTTTTGGCACTCCGTCCGTCACCTTGTAAGGGGTTATTCCTTGATATATTTGGAGAAAAAAATTGTTCTACATGGTGGGTCAATTTTCAGTAACAGTGGAGATACAGGGTGGTTAATAAAAGTGTTTTTGACCGGTACCCTCACTCACTTAAAACGTTATATCTTGAAAACGAATAATCACAAGGCAAAGTTTTATAACTCGTTTTTTAGGGAATCGAATTACCTTTCATTTGATGTAATAGTCTAAATTGTAACTGTACCCAATCTTGAGATATTTACTCGAAAACACAGATTTTTGCTACGTCAACCCTAAAAATTCAGTGATCAATGTAGTTTTTCTCAGAAAACCCCATTATAAAAATTTTTTTCTCCAAATATATCAAGGAATAACCCCTTACAAGGTGGCGGACGGAGTGCCAAACACCCTGTATAGAAGGCCCCAAAAAGTAAAAACTATTTCGATATGTTACTTAAGAGATATGACGGAATTTGTGAAAACATATAGTACAACCCTTTTACACTCTCTTAGGTGCTGAAAAACCAAAAGCCTGAAAATGGTTTTTAGATATAGTGGAAAGCCTGTGGAAAAAAAACTTATTTAACATCAAGTCAGACATAAAGGATATGACGCAATTCGTGAAAATATATGCAACGCCCTTAGGAGTTGAATTACCAAAAATCCTGAAGAAGGTTACTAGGGATTTATCTGAAGAAGGCGTAGAACTTAAATTACTTCAATATTTCAAAAGCCCTAAGAGATATGACGAAATTCGAAAAATATACGTTACCCATTTTCACTAACAATTTTTTTTTGTCTCCACCCCCTCTCTCCGTACCCCAATGCACACATGAGATTTTTCCCTAAAATACTTTTCTGCATATACCCACCAAGTTTCAAGTTTTTTGCATAAGCATAAGCTCAAGTTTAAGTTTAAGTTTATTGCCATAGGTACAATTTAACAAATGTATTTACATAGGAATCACTTATAAACTAGACAATTACACCGACACTTTGGTGTCATATTGATTTCGATGTGAAGAAAATTCTGCATGCCTTGCAACTCTTTTCCTCGATGATGCTGTAATTGGTTTTGGTGAAATGAAACAAAATCTGTGGTAAAAAGCGATAAAAGCTTAAGTCGAAAAAAAAATTAGGCGATTACGTGTATCAAAATTGATAATTACACTAATAAAAAATATATTAGAAGATCTTATTTTATTTAATTTAATAATACAACCTAATAATAATATATTATATGAGATAAAAATTTATCAAAGAATGGCAATTTTTTTTAAAAATGCAATTGAAAACTTGAAAAATGATTTTTTCTTATCTCGACATAAGCTGTTATCGTTTTTTACCACAGAAATATCAATTTCAATATGAAATGATATTTTCACAAGATCCGTAGTTACTTCCCGTCTCTAGCTTCTCGAGAATTCGCCATGAAACAAAATAGGTAGCACATATTAATTGTAGTAAAATTCAAATTTACCGGCCTCAGTTCCTGTATTCTGGTATTTAATGATGGGCCACTGTTTTCGTATAACAATGGCCTCGGATAGGTTTTCTTAAAACAGGCCACTTCGAAATGCAAGCTGCAGAATCGCAACTCGCACAACAAGGCTGAGATCTGGAAAAGCCTCACTCCAATTAGTTTTATTGGTTTAAACAATTTTAAAACACTCACTGAACACACGTTACTTATTCGTTTCAGTTTTTTTGGTTTAAACATTTTTAAAACACTCACCGTTTGCTGAAAAAATATTACCGAATAAATAATTTGACATTTATTGCATTTACAGTTTAATGTTTTTAGAGCGTAGTAGTCGACTGAGAATACAGATAGTGTTGCTTTTCGAACACGGTTCGCTTCCACTCTATCTCATTCTCTTTGCTTCTATCCACTATATACACAAACCAAATTTCATCTTGCTGGCGTAATTGGTTCGTTAGATAATAATAAAGAATAAATAATCTAAAATTTTTCACAGCCAACCGTGCACGCCACTGCTCCCACTAAAAATTTTATTTCCAATATATTCACCCTGTTAAACGTTTCGAATCTGGAATCCTGTACCTCTCCACCCATATACATGCACCTATTGCAGAGATACAGAAGAGTAGATTACATATAGAACGAAACTTAAAGTACTGTTCGAATAATTTTTTTCCAAAATCCAATTGCCGTGAACAAGATTCGAGTTATAAAAAAATTCGATACATAGCAGTTCGAGTTAGGGAAGTTCCATTGTAGTTTGTTTCGCAGTATCTCGAAAACCATTTTCCAAAGTTGATCTTTTGGTTTGGTGAATGTTTTCACAGTACATTTTTAAACTGAAAATACTGGTATGGTAAAATACAGTTTATTTTTATTTTGTGTGACGTTTCGGACTCGACTGAGTTCTTTATGAAACCGATCGAAAACTGTGAAATTACCAATGAAGTCATTCAGATCTTACTGTGTCGATGATAAAAACGTTTTTTTTTCCTTATTCCACAAGTATTTTCACAATATTCATCAACGTGAATTAGTATATCCGCTCATTACTTATTCCTTTTTCCTTGGCACGTTATTTCGAAATCAATTTTAATCTGTAATTTAGTATGCCCAAAAGTTGTGGTATTTGGTAGCGGTACTAAGCGCGCTAGTCTACCAACTAAGAGTTTCTGGGTTCGAATCCAACCAAGCTATGGTACACAAAATTATATTTGAAGCAGTAACAGTGCCCAGAGACATGGGAATTTACTGTAAAGTCTAACCGTCTCTATAAATATTGTCATCATCATCAATGGCACGACAGCCCAAATCGGGCCTTGGCCTCCTGTTTCTGGACAGTGTTTTTTTCCGGTGATGCGTTGTACTAAATGTTAATTCTCAAGTGAAAGTGTAAATAGGCAGAACATTACCACCTTTTTCTCTTCACGTCATAGGATCAACCACGTCGCAAGTATTCATTCAACTAATACACAATGTCGCCATTAAATTCACAAACGATAGATTAACGATGTACCTACACGTCCACCTTGTGTACGTACATAAAAGTACATACCGCGTTAACATTCGGGGAAGTACCACATCCCTACGCTATAGTCTACCCAACTCCCAGTGCATGCCACGATATGTGAGGTTATGACATTAGAATCGAAGCGCACTAACCTGCATCGAATCAGCACTAATCACTTCGCCGCCGAAACGTTGCGCTAATTCGATCGATAATTTAGTTTTTCCCGTTCCGGTCGAACCCAAGATCACAATTAATGGCACTTTTCTTAGCATATTTTACCGGCAAAATTAGCGCACACTGAAACAGAAAACAACCGCACCACACACGAAACGAAACGAAATGTCAAAAGTCCAACAAAACATATGGGCCGCGAACGAAACGAAAACAAACGCCGGTGGAATGTTGCCGCGGATGGTGACGCTAATCGCGTCGGTGCAATGGCGGCATTGCTGAATTTGGATTGAGTGGCGTTCCAAACAAAGTTTCAACTGGAGTAGTGAAGAACGCATTTACCTGGCATTTAAATTTGTTTGTTTTCCTTATTTCGCGGTAAACAAATAAACAATATGCGCGATAGTGCAATCATTTAGCGGATCTACTTTATTATTCTAATAATCTTGGATTCGCATCAAACACGTTTCAGGAGGGTATGACTTTTCAATAATTGTTACTATTTTCATATATTAACTTAGGTAAATCAAACTTGAACGGAGCATCGGTGGCTTATTGACATGGTCATTGCTTAGCCGTCACACAGAAGTAGTGCATACGAAACCTATCTAGGCTTATTTCTGGCGTGGAGAATTCATCGCAAGTAAAACGACTTCTTTTATTCTGAATTGAAACACACCTTAGACAATACTTCGTACATAGATGGAGCTGGTCAACTGAGTTTGCATCCGATTCTGACTTTTTTCAGTCGAAATAACCTATAAAAAAGGCGCCCAACGTGGGGCTCACCCTCAAAGGAGGCGCATAATTAAAATTCAAATCAAATGGAGTTGTGAATCTCTATATATCATTCTCGGATAACTCTATTTGTTCAATATCAGTGTTTAGCTCATTTGATTGAATTAAGTGAGGTCGTCAGAAGCGTTTCGTATTTCCTAACTAAAAAATAGATTTAAAATCATTAGATAGTTCGCAGGTCTATAGATATTTTTTTCGGCTTTCTAGTTTTTATTTTTTCATTTTTTATCCGATTTCCATTTTAGACAATTTTTTTTATATTTTCTATGGCGCGACAGCTCAAATCGGGACTTATTCCGAGCTCCCCTTCCAGGAGAAGAGGAACACCATTACGTTTCGTCCTTATAGAAGTATTTTGGTCATATATTGTATAAAGGAAACATGGAAAGTTCCATCTCAACTACGATATCCTAGAAGAGTAGATACTTGTAGAAAAATTATTTAACTGAATTTTACTTTATTATTTTAATAATTAAGTATTTTTTACAATTAGTAAAGTAGTATTTAAAAGTACTAAGATTCAATTTTCCTAAATTTCTATTTAAAACACAATTCTATTTGTTTTCTCACGATTTCTTCAGTTTTATTTTATTTGGATTTTGTAAAAAATATAACACCCCTGATGAGGATGGTGAAGATCAACTTATGTTAGTGGGCATAATATTGATTCCTTTTGTTTTTAATTTATTTGTTTGATGTATTTGTTTCTAGGCTATTTTCACAATATTCTCAAGACTTTCAATTATTTATTGTCGATTTTTCGTTGATGAAAATATTTTTTATTTTCGTGATTCAACCTTTAGTATTTTACTTTTCTTTCCTAAATTGGTCTAATTTTATGTCTTAGTTCTTTTAATTTAATTTAATTTTTTTCGTTTAATTATTATTATTATTTTTTTAAATCATTTATTCTCATTCGTTGATTTTTTACATTATTTTTTTACTTGTTCAATTTACACATAAATCCCGTTATGCATAAGTCTACTAAAATTTGTCGTATATTATAGACAAGTACTAGAAACTTTCCATTTTCTAAGGATTAAAATTAGACATATGAATGTCCGGTAGTTTTCGGATGCAATAAATTTCTGTATAGTTTCGGTTTTGAACCACTAACTTGAGCAACGGACGGAAATTTGATTTCATCTGACCAAACGCACAATAGCTCAAGGAAGCGCAGACCTCAAATATTTAATCTAATCAGTTAGCTCCCATACAAAAGCTTTATATTTATTGTACGATTAATCGAAATAAATTTTCACAGAATAATTTTTCACCACGGAATTACTCAAACAAATACAAATAAGGTCTTTTTGAGTTGCCCAAATACGCAACAACTTCAGAATGCGAGAATTTATAAAGTAGATTTCGTCCATGGTGTTATCAAACAGTAATTACTTCGTAAGGTAGCTTCCTGGCAAATCTACTAAAGCCTTGTGGTCAAAACCATTAGATAATGACTTCAGGTCATGATAAGATAAGTAGACATTTTTAAATTATTTCATTAATTTGACTAATCTACGGGTTAATTTGTAGACTAAACAAAATTTTATAGCTAAACTTTTATAACTAAATAAAATTTTAATTTTTAAATTCGTGTCATGGTAAAATAGAGGCAACCACAATTCCTAGTTTGCGAGATTCTGGTAGAGCTAAATTTTGGTTGCGAGAGGATCTTAAATGATGAATGATAGGAAGATCAAGAAGGTTCGGTATATTTGAAAGGGAATTTTCTTTGAAATTTCGCGTAAGAAAGATCCTTGATTTTTTTTAGAAAATTACAGGTGCAAAAACAGAAATTCGGTAAATCATTTCATCTAAATTCCAGCATAACATAACAAAATATTTATTCATTGTAATTTGTACATCAAACTGATGCTATTTTTATTTTAATCAGCAATTAGACATAAAAAGTCTTTTCATCTTTGTTTAAATCTTTATACATGTCGAGAATATATTTAAAGTTTTTATTGTTTCAAATTATTGTAGGCGAAAAGTCTTTCAAAGACCAATTTCTTTTAACTTCAACTTTACGAGACACTATTTTTTTAATGTTTAATGTGCATTTGTATTAATAAAATAATTTTTTGATTCATATATCGTTTATTTTTTAACGTTCAACCATACAATAATTTTCATTTATTTAACCATTTAAAAATAAAATCTAAATAAGTTGGAATTAGAAGCCATTAAAATATCCTTTAATGAGAGTCTACCAGAGTGTTAACAGAGTGTGAGCAAACTTAATTGATTTATAAAATCAGAAATCACGACCCCGTTGTTTCGTTATCTCCAACTGAGGTTTAGAACAGAAATAAATATTTTATTTATAGAGCAGCAGGACAATCGTATTTTGGATGAGATTCGTCCTAGAGACACACGACCACGCAAATTTCTTTATAAATAAAAGTCTAAAAATAATCTACAATTTCTTAATTTTAAGAATATAACTTTATCGACATATGCACTGAAAACGTGGAAGAGCAGCCAGTGATGACGCCGTGCTGATAAATGTTTCATTTCCCTAGGCCAAAATTACCTTTGTCCTGCAGCAACTTCTTTAAAAATAGCCGTAAGCTATTTAAGGAGTCACTGCTGTGAAATTTGCGCCCATTTTATACGCAATTCTCATCGAAAGTCTTACGAACTGGTGCTAGTTCGTACATAAGAAGTGATTCGACTCACGTAATATGCTGATATAATCGAAGGGCGTTCTCAGTTCTCAGTTCTATTAAAGAGGTAAATTTTATTTCAGTATTAAATGGTCGATTTACTATGCTGATACGAATTGACAGCTTATAGAACCATGTGAGGAATACTTCACATTCACAGCATCTGTTTGTGATGCGTGTTGCTGTATGTTAAAATGGAATACACTAGGCTAGGTGGAATATTGATATCACTTACGATGGGCCAGATGTCAATCAATAGGTACTTTTAGATGTAGTGTTGAATTTGATTTATTGGAATTATGGTAGAAGGATTTAGGCATTAGAAAACAGATTTTCCGCCAATGTTACCCAAGGCTTGGTATACCAATTTCCCAATGTATTTCGCTAATCTTTATGCAAGGCTTGGTACGTTTATTCCCCGCAATGTATTCCGCCTATAGTGATCTAATTCATGGCATACCAATCGAATGCCAAGTTTTCATCAATGCATTTTACCAATCGTCACTCCACTAAAGAGAACTTGAACATTGAGCCACTCTCTGTCTTATGTAGGGTGTAGAATGGACATAATGTTCAATTTAAAATTAAAAATTTTTTTTTGTAAGTTTGAACTAAGACCTCTCATTTTTGTGTTCGTGTCGGTCGAATTAAAACGTGAATAATCTACAATTGGACTGGACCTATTAAAAAGGTCCCTTGATATCTGGACCACCTGTTAATCGATCCATTTTTTCCGGCCTTGATTTGGCTCCGTGTCAAATACTCAGCATGTGTCAGTATTGGCTTAAATGTAGATGCCTATTTCAACAGTATTGTACTGTAAGGAATATTTAACTTCAATGTTTCCTCCGGACTGTACATATATGTTTTGTTTTAATTATGACGATAGATTTCCAACACCTTCCACATTTTGCTACCTGAGGTACAATACTCACCAATTTCACATAATCTGAAATCGTATCATATCAATCACGAAACTCCTAACAAACTCGTGGCAGTCGCTGATTGATAGCTTAACAGTAAAGCAATGTCCAAATGCTATCACAACTTTCTGATTACATTGTATCTACTTACGCTTTTGCTAAATTAAAACGGTCCTCATCACGTGGCCCTAATTACCACATTAACTAAATCCACGCAAAACGAATCATTGACTGATAATCGCTCGCCACTCGCAAATATTTGCAAACATCCAACCTATAAGTAAGTATTTAAAATATAAAATTAAAAATTAAAAAATTCCATTACTTTTCTCATTGAAGAAACTCTCGATTGTTACCAAGCAACGATATTCTTTCTTATACAGATAATGATTCGAAACACCCAAAAAAGTTTTGCAAAAAAATTTTTGCGATATCGACACATGTCGCAAAGTCCCATAGTACATGAACCTCAGAAGAGAAAAAATACGAAACCGCAGTTTTGCACAAAACTGAGATTGCCACAGAAAACAGCGCCGACAAAATCGATATCGAAAGTATTTCGCGTCATTTCAATCGTCTAACCAAATTTTGGCCATCAAAAAAGAAAAAAAATCTTATCAAATTTGACGCAAATTTGGCGCTAAAATGTTACGTTGTCAAAAATCAGAAAAAACTTGTTTTTTTCTAAAAAAAATGTTCTCTTTTTTTGTAATCCCGTGCTGATTCTTCACACGTTGCTTGTGAACCGGAAAAAAATAGATAAAGAAATTGTGGTGTTATCTTCAAGCGGTCTTACTAGCAAAGATAAGAACTAAGTCACGCTAGCTGGATGAAAAACGACCGAAACCGCTTGAAAAATGCGTGGAAAAAAAATTTAATCTTTGACAAGATATTAGACTTGGTGATTGCTACGATAGTATTTTGGTACCAAATGCAGAGATAATGCGCATGTTATCTCGACATT
Organism: Beris morrisii; assembly: GCA_951812415.1. NCBI lineage: Eukaryota > Metazoa > Arthropoda > Insecta > Diptera > Stratiomyidae > Beris > Beris morrisii. The sequence goes on along the minus strand of OX638310.1, from coordinate 164,761,154 downwards.
CCTCCAGCGTTGATCGCTGTCCTTATCAGTTTTGATCATTGTTTTATGTCGTTTGATTTAGTGTTTTTAAGATCTAGGTCAACAGGCTAATCAGTGCTACTTAAATTTCAAAAAATTGTCAATTGTCTTCAGTTTTATCATGGGCACGATCAAGATCACATAATTGGTATATTTTGATTTTTTAACTGCTTTTGACTATTTTTGGCGTCGACCGAAAAATTTCAATAGCAATTTAATACATGATTGATTGATAGACCAAACAGCTTAAACCAACTTGATACCGTTAATAAATTGCAATAAAGAAATTAGATACTGCACTAGTACTACTCCTACTATGTTCTGTATATCAGTAAATTAAGCTTAACACCTTACCTTTGTATTGTCTTAAAAAGACCCGCCACTATCTCAGTAGGAGACTTTATAAATAAACAATAATCAAAAGCATGAAAGAATCTTTATAAAATAAAGATGATGAATACAAAAATGATCAATCAAGAAAAATTTATAAAGCTCGTTGGCTATGACAATTAATAAATCAATTGAGGGTCGAATAAGAAGGAAGTGGTCGAGTAGAAATTATTTAATATATTTTTTTTTTATTCTAATTTCAAGTTGAATTTTACGACTAAGAAGAAAAATACTTTACTATTATAATATCTGCTTTACATTATTAAAAATACTGATTCAAATAACTAAAATCTGCCAACAGTTTGGGCGCAACTTTATTATTTTTTGGGTAGAAGTCCGAAACGTGTTTAATACAGAGATGCGGTGTAGGTCACTATGCGACTGGTAACCTAAAAAATAACGTTCCAAATAGCCTCCTGGTTATTCTTTAGGTTAAAATAACGAAATTCATGAAAATGTTGGAAAAACCCCTTTTCACGCACATTTGTTTTACTCCAGCTCTGTACATTAATAAAATTTTAACCTTTTTTTTACTTTAACTACTCCTGTAGTACTTCTACATATACATACTTAGTTTCAACTTTCTAGCATAAGCCGTTTCTAAAATATGAAAAACCACTCCCAACCCCCGTACCTTGCTACCCCTTTCAACAATTTTATTTTTCTGGGATGTCTCTATAGCACCTCTATACAGTGATCAATTTTTAGCTTTCTATCCGTTGCAGCTTTCGAGAAATTAAAATCATTTTTTTTTCATTTCCACCCCCTTCCACCATCACTCCCTACACCCACACCCGCTAGAGGTCTACTGGTCCTAACTCCTGTAAAAATTTCAAGATCATATCTGATACGGTTTATGAGATACAAAAATTTAATTTTTTGAAAAATGGCTGTCCCCAACCTTCAGCGGTTCACCTCCCCCCTCAACAAGTTTACATTCAGTAGACTCCACTGGTAATTATATATATAGAAACCAAATTTTATCTTCCTAGCACAATTGAGTCGGAAGATATTGTAATTCAAAGTTTTTCACCCCCCATACCTCACTACTCCCCTTAAAAATTTTAACCCCTTTCTAATCTCCTAGTATCCCTTAATATAACTACAAAATTTCGGAAATCTGACATCAATCGTTCAGGAGATATGGATTTTAGAATGTATTAACCCCAGCTTTGAAGCGTTTTGGACGCATTGTTTCCCCCCCCCCCCCCACTCGCACACCTCTCAATCCCTATCGACCATTTTTTTGCAAATGGTAGTACTTCATAAGTTCCAACTTTCAGCCTCCTAGCATAAGCGGTTCCTAAGATCTAGAAACCAAAATTTTTCATCAAAAACGCTCCCCCTCCTCCCCCCTTACACCCAACCCCTCCAAAGGGTATCACTCGTAGACGTTCACCCACTCTACCCACCATACAAATTTCAACTTAATATCTCAAGGGGCTTGTGAGTTACGCACCTTCGAACGGTTTTGCGTACGGCGGACAGACGGACATTTTTTTTTTGCTCTTTTGGTGTTTACTAGTCCTAAAACGTGTAAATACATAATTTCAGGGTAGCAAACTTTTTTGAAATTTCAGGTCGATCACAATACTTTATTATTAAAAAATAATAAAGTAAAAATTATTAAATAAAACATACTGCAGTCACGATCGGCTGCAAGCCAATCGTATAATACTCTAGATGAATACTTAACTCCGATTTATATTGTAGTTGGGGATAAAGTAGAATTACGCGTGTGTATGTTGTATGTCCTTTATTAAGGACTGCCATTAGATTACTACTGAAAACTAAAAGACAATATTCAGTGTTTAATTTCATGTCTTAAACTGGGTAAGTCATCGAACAAAAATGTCCTTTTTGAAGGACTTTTGCATGGGAGGTGCAGGAAGGACTCACTCGATTCCTTACATATTTATGCTTTTCCTTGGAACCATTTTAAAATGAACGTGTACAAAATTTCAAATTCGTAGCTTGAAGCGTTCAAAAGTTATCAAAAAATATTGTTGAACACGTGTCTTAAGGACATTTTGTATAGCAGGTTCCAGAAGGAGTAAAAGGATTTTGCTGATTAGTAAACTCGAACTTTGTTTTCACTCAAAACTAATTTGTACAAAATTTCGAGTTCATAGCTAAAATAATACTTGAGTTATAGTGAGTTCCGTAAATTAAGTGAAGACTATTTGACAGGATATTTGTATGGCAGCTACACGAAGGACTAATAGGATTTTCTTCATAATCATACATTTAGCTCCAACTATTGGAAAAATAACACATACAAAATTTCAAAGACGTAGCTTAAACCCTTCTGAAGTTATCGGCAATATTCTTGAACACGTGTTTTAAGGACATTTTGTATGGCAGCTACCAGAAGGAGTAACAGAATTTCGCTGATTAGTTAACTCGAACTTCGTTTTCACTCAAAACTAACTTGTTTAAAATTCCGAATTCGTAGCTGAAAGATTACTTGAGTTATAGTGAGTTTCGTAAATTAAGTCAATACATTTTGACAGGATATTTGTATGGCAGCTACACGAAGGACCAACAGGATTTTCTTCATAATCATATATTTAGCTCCAACTATTGGAAAAATAACACATACAAAATTTCAATGTCGTAGCTTAAACCCTTCTGAAGTTATCGACCAATATTCTTGAAGACGTGTTTTAAGGACATTTTGTATGGCAGCTACCAGAAGGAGTAAAAGGATTTCGCTGATTAGTAAACTCCGACTTTGTTTTTACTCAAAACTAACTTGTACAAAATTCCGAATTCGTAGCTAAAAGATTACTTGAGTTATTGTGAGTTTTGTAAATTAATTGAATACATTTTGACAGGATATTTGTATGGCAGCTACACGAAGGAGTAACAGGATTTTCTTCATAATCATATATTTAGCTCCAACTATTGGAAAAATAATACATGCAAAAAATCAAAGACGTAGCTTAAACCCTTCTAAAGTTATCGACCAATATTTTTGAACACGTGTTTTAAGGACATTTTGTATGGCAGCTACCCGAAGGAGTAGGACGATTTTGCCCGTTAACAAACTTAGCCTTACAAATTCAACCAAACATCCAGATTCAAAATTTCAAGATCCTAGGTGAAGGCGTTCTTGAGTTATCGTGTTCACGGACAGACGGACGGACGGACGGACGGACGGACGGACGGACGGACGGACGGACGTCAGGCGGATTTGAGGTTTTTGGGCACAAATAAACAAAAAATAATATATAACTTTTTTTCGTCCGAGGCTTGGTTCTATGCGTTACAAACTTTTGGGCTGGATTAAACTTATAATACTCTATATGATTTCATCTAGAGTATAAAAACCAGTGCTTGAAGGCATTGGAGGTTCTATATTTTATCTACTTGCGTAATTTTAATCGCCGACCTTGTAAGTAGTTCAGTAACTTGAGAGGAAATAGAAAAAAGGAGTTTCTAAGTTTTAGAACCAATTGATCAGCTCTTGTTCGACAAGTAAAAAAATTCAGTTTTGAGTTGTTTTTCATTGTATGCAATTTTTAGAGCTGTTTTCAGTTCCATTCTATGTTTTATCAAAATCTTCGAAATGTAGAGACCAAATCAGCTGCAATTCAAATTTTATTAATTATTCCGAAAGTATACTGAAATTCTGATTTTCGGAATAACAAAATTTTGACTTCTGAATTAAAAGGCTTTTATTGTTTTGGACTATACGAATTGTTGATAGGACCTTTTCTCGTTTCGCAGGAACTATGAAGTCCACTTGCTGTAGTTGTTAGACATTATTAACATGGATCTTGATTGACAATCGGCATCACCATCTGTGTATACCCATATAAGGTGCTGGATTCCACGGTTTCAATAAATTTTCACAGTCTGCACTGGATTGATCCGATTGTAGATCAATTGATTTCACTACTGATTGACTTTGATAATTTTACAGCTTCAGCTCTCAGTGGAAAACATCACAACCCCGGTGTTCAATATAAGGCATACTACCTACGTTTAGCTGTCTTATGGAGTGTTTCTGGCGTTGCTTCAGGTTTTCTTCCAATGTGAAAGACAAAGCCAATGCCTCAACAACGTTAAACTGCAATTCGTCGTCTGACCTGCAGCAACCTTCGCAAGGTAATACGATAGCGCTGCCTCGACACGATATGTGATAAATAAAAAGGTACCATACATATAACTCGGTTCGTGTTCGAAGTGTCGCCTCATTTTCGATTGTGGCAGGTTAGTTATCCTTTCTCGCTATTTCTCCATCGGCGGTAGGTTGACCGGGAAGCCTCACAACTTCAAGATGGTTTGTGGGCTCTTGTTTTACGGTTTATTGTTTGAAATTGGACTTTAAAGAAGAAAAAACAAAGAGTGGGCTGGGTGTGATGTAGGGTAATGTCCGCCGAAGAAGGTGATAATTGATTTCCACGGTTGAAGCACCCTGAACCCCGACCACATCCAATACAAAACAACGTCAGTTGTTCTGCCGGTTCTGCCCCTATCAAACCGCTGTTACTCCTGCTACTACTACGATTACTGTTCGTGTAAAAGAGGTGTTAAGCCCTTCACGTAATGCCCTCATCCCTCACGTCCTGGATCGATTTCTTTCACATACTACAGCAAAAAAAATCTGGGGTGTAAAGTGGTTTATGAGGATTCTTCCTCATGGTTTCAAGTCTAATTGTGTACACGTGAGCACGTCAGGCGCCTCCGGTGAAACTAGCCACCCCGAGTATCGAAACCCCGATATTGGGTACTTGGTAGGTCCTTTGAAGTCGAACCGTGAATTGTTTATGACAATTTTCAAGTACCCTCTGGATACAGGATCATAAATTCAAATGAAAATGAAAGAAAGTCGAAAATTGGTTCGATTGTATGGAAAATTTGTTTTATACTGGTATAAGGCGGTTGAGAAACTAACAAATTAAGTTGTGCTATGTGAGGTCAGGCATATCCTAGTCGTAGGTCCCGGCTCGTTATCAATCAATTTGAGGCTCATTTCATGGTACTGAAATGCAACCAGACTTCGACTTTCTTTTTCCAGATGTTCGAAAGCTGGGAAGAAAAACCACGAGAAAAACAATTTTTTCCCTGGTTCGTATTGAGTCTGCACTAAGAGCTGTTTGTCTGTTACTCCAGAAACTCAGTCTGTCAACTATAAATCATGAAATTCTGGACTTTTTTCCCTAATTTCTTCTTTTTTTATCGCACTTAGTTTATGATGTGAGATAGCATAATCTGCTGTCCAAGATAGCATAGAGTCTTACTACTTGAGGAGGTAGAATCGTTTTTTTGTCCGGAAAATTTTCTATTCTGATTCCATTTTCGAATTGACTTTATATAATAACTCGAGTAGGGGATATGTGAACATGCTGAGATAAATCTCAATTTAGTGCAGTGTAATTTTGTAATGTTCGTATTGATCACACATCATCATTATATTGGCCTATTCCTTTGAGCACATTCACGGGAGTATATCAAACCTTTCCAGTTTTTTTTTCAATGGAATAATACGGACTTCAGAGTAATATCAAAAACTACCTGGTGGCCTTAGGGTTATGCATTGTTCTCTATAAAAATTTGGATTACAGGATGCCTATAGGGAAGAGTTCTATCACACCTTCGTTGGCCAGTGCTCTGATTCGGTAAGCAAGAAGAAATTTTAGAAAGTTATTAGAAACTTCCGTTTGTTCTATCTTTGAATTGAAATAAATCCAGAAATAATTTAAAATAGTCTAAAATAGTATAAATCAAGAATTAGAAAATGTTGTGAACCGAGACCTTGGAGTGGTTATTTTAACTTCAAAGACTCTAAAGAACTGAGAGATGGTTCGGAGTTTGGGAAACAGTGGGCCAATTGCATTTACGTCCGAATTGGAATGCGAACTACAACGATGTTTTTGCTGGCTTCCGATTTGGCAGCGACTGGGGATGGGGCGATAGTACGTTGTTTTTATCCCAGACTATAAACCCTAGGCCTGTACAACGAAAATTTCAAGCCGACTTATCCGGGTGTAAAAATTGGCATAAGATTCCAGTCGGTCATGGGAAAGTGCTACCCCTCAATTTGGCTACCACCATTTAGCACACCCAACCTTCATACTTTATGTTTGGCCCCAAGAGCGAGAATGAGAAGTAGTATGATCTGTAAATTCTAAATTCGACCTAATTTGACCATTCACAAATTTCATTTATAACAAAAAATGTATAAAGAAAATATGTGAAGATATATGATATTATGAAGTAAAAAAACCGCCAACAGTCTGCGTGCAACTTTATTATTTTATGGGTAGAAGTCTGAAACGTGTTTAATGCTGAGATGCGGTGTAGGTTACTATGCGACTGACAACCTATGGAATAACCAGGAGGCTATTTGAAACTTTCCCACAGGAGGTTTAATAGGGAAAAATACTTAAATCGGGTTTTCCCTGACTATGTTTAAATATTATAGAAGGGAAAGTGAACTCCAAATCTCAATGTACTTAAGAAATATATCAGAATTCGTGAATATGTACACAACCACTTTACAACCCCTTTGGGGTTGGATATCGAAAAATTTTGAAGAACACTTCTAGACGCTTATATAAATAGCCCGCAGAAGTAAAATTGCTTTGATAGCACGACATGTCTAAAAGTTTTAACGAAATTCGTGAAAATGTGGATTCACGGCCATTTTTTTTACTCAACCTCTGAACGCCAAATAAAAATCTGAACTTTTTTTTGCTTTAATTACTCTAATAGTACATCTACATATACGTACTAAGTTTCAACTTTCTAGCATAAGCCGTTTTGAGATATAAAAAACCACCCCTCACCCTCGTACCTTGCTGCCCCTATCAACAATTTAATTTTTCTAGTATGTCTCTATAGTAACTCTATATAATCCTAAATTTTTAGCTTTCTATTCATTACGGTTTTCGAGAAATAAAAATCAGAATTTTTTTCCTTTCTACCCCCTTTCACCATCACCCCCAACACCCTCACCCACAACATTTTTTTCCCTACTAGAGCTCTACCGACCCCAACTCCTGTAAAATTTTCAAGACCATATCTGGTACGGTTTTTGAGATATAAAAATAAAATTTTTTTAAAAATCGCTGTCCCCCCCTTTCGTGCTCCACCTCCCCCCTCAAAAAATTTGCTTTCAGTGGACTCCTCTTGTGATCCCATATACATAAACTAAATTTTATTTTTCTGGTGTAATTGGTTCGAAAGATATTGTAATACAAAGTTTTCAATGTTTTTTTTCGTGCTAATATCTCAAATACGCGCTACGCGCCTTCAAACGATTTTGCGTACGGCGGACGGCGTCTACGGCGGACAGACGGACATTTTTTTTGTTGCTTCTTTGGGGTTTACTAGTTATAAAACGTGAAAATACAAAATTTCAGGGTAGCAAATTTTTTTGAAATTTCAGGTCGATCACAATACTTTATTATTAAAAAATAATAAAGTAAAACACTATTTAAAAATATTGTATTTCATACGCCATTTTCTTTATTTATATTTAACTTTTTTACTTAATTTTATACTCTTTTATGTGTTTCTGTCCTTTTTTTGGTTGTCCATTTTATGTCTAATTATGTTCATATTTTTTTTCAGTTTTAAATTAGTTTAAATATTTTGGTTCTTCATGGTCTCTATTTTATTAATTTATTCTTTGTTTTATTTACATTTATAACAGATTTTTGATTTTGATTCTTTTAGGTTTCACAATATTACTAGAACGCGTTACCAAGGTGATTCTTTGGCACAAAATAGCCATAGCGATTGATCCAGTGTTTTATATAAAAGGAATAACTTAAAACATTTTCACCCGAAAATATCCTATTATCTTTCTTCTTTAACTACCTTTTTTCTTTCCCGCTACTTTAAGCGCGGGCCCTATAGTTCAATTACTCTAACAATTATATTTTTGTCTGACCGACATTTTGTATTCTGCCTCCACCAAAATCACATGTCAAACTTATCTCCCAGCTGATATTTCTTCGTTGACTTTCCTTCGAAAAAAACTAAAGGATGTGCAACATACTCGAATTTTTTTTGTGCTAATTATTTTTTTATATTCGTATTTTATTTAAATTGTATTTCTAAATAATATTATATTATATACTGAATTTTATTAAATATACTATTCATATCAATTTGTGTAAAATTTTCTGTAAAGGTTATTTAAAATCGTTGTTGTTTTATTTTTATAAAATTTGGGAAATAGTTGGTATTAAAAATGTATGTCCTAATACTTTTCAGTGCACATCTTATTATTAAGCCTGTATCTTAAACAAATTTTTACGTCCATAAAAACACTTTCGTTATCGAATTTACCAAAAATATAATTCTCCTCAAAGTCGCATTGCTCCGTATATTCAACAAAGTCTTGTAACAATAATTTAATATGATTCACGTTTAATGTGAAAATATGTTCTTGTTTTAGGACCTGTCACGGTTTACGACTATTTCCACTTCTTGTTTGGATTTTAATCAATAAAAACTTATGTAAATGCTCGACAAAACTAGGTACCTAAACACAACATTAAGAAGTCAAAAACCTTAGGCGTTAGTAGTGTACCCTACATGTTTATTAGTCTTATAAAAAGCCGAGTATTTAATCATCACGATAAATCAGTCACCCTCTTAAAAACTTCTAAGCCCAATAAAAAACAACAAACAAACTTGCTAATGAGCTAAGAACTGCTTTCTTTTTCATCGTTAAATTCTTTCTTTCGTTCCGATGGAGTGAATAATTTAATTGTATCGTTGAAAAAAAGTGAGTAAGATTAAGGCATTATAAAACTAATTATAATCCGAGCACTGGAAATTTTGAAGAGTTAGAGGTTGTTGAAAGTGATTAGGCGTGAAGTCACTATGAACACTTAAATTGTGTCACATCATCATCTAGTTTCACTACTATCAGACACGGCGTCTAATCTCCCATGCAACAAGCCGTGTAATAAAGGGTTTCGGTTACTGCGGCTATCATACAAATTATACAATTAGATTGCGTCTACAACAAGATACGAACTTTCTTAGTATGTAGTTAAAGTACTTACCACAAAATGCGTTATTGATTAGATTAATCTCTGATAAGATTTTATGTAGCTATCGAAAAAACTCAGTTAATTGCGTTGATTGTAATGTTTACCAACAAATTTTATAGTAAAGGGAATATTTATGTATACAATAAATTCGAAATCTGTCAATCCCGACAAGGTAATTATTTTTCGATATAGGCTAGTGAACAGATACTCAAAAAAAACTGAAGTTTTTTTGACATAGTTTAATCAAAATAAAGCGTTTGATCATTAGTTGTGATTGTATAAAAAATATGATACCCTTTTCCAGTTTGTTCGATCTAACTCAGACAGTAGGAAGGATATTTTGAAAATATCATACAGTTACTTATTAATAAAACGCTGCGAGCCCTTGGGATATGTACACAGCTCTTCATAAAGACATTATTGCCAATTGCAACCAAAAACTACTATGTACTTTCAAGTATAATTATTTTAAGTAAACTCTACTAACCATAGATATTCTTCTCTATTCTTCATCGATGGGAAGCAAAATTATTAAATTTTTTAAAGCTTTTATGCATTTTGTACTATAAAAAACGAGTTATTTGCAGTAATTTGGGATAAATTTCGTGTTTTTTGGGTAATATCCAAGTAATTTATTTCAACACATTACATAATCTCAAATTACGAATAATTTCATTTAAACTGAAATATAATGCAAAGTTTTCATGTCCTAAATTATTATTTCTGTTATTATCATTCTAATAAGAAATTTATGTTCAATAAGTCATTACACTCAGAAAAATATTTCCCTATCTGTAAGAAAAATAGCCATGTAATCAAAGAAAATTGATAATGATTTGGCGCCAAAGAAATTTATACTCTACGAGTAGAATGGAATTACTTCAATTCAAAGAAATTTACTGCATTTGCGTAAAATTTTCGTCATTGTAGGAAAATGATTACTTATTACAAAGAAATTATTTCCAAAGATCAAAGACAAGGACGTACTTCGTTTCTACAAATAATGGAAATTTTTTTCAGTATTCCAGTGACCATTAATTTGAATAGAGTAAAATTTCTACTGAATGAAGAAATTCGTTCGTTGCATTATAGAGAGACCTTCTAACATATTAATAAAATTTTCCGTCATAATAAAGAATGTATTTTTATTTAAATTCTTCATTTCAAATAAATTAAATACAAATTTAATGTTCTTACTAAATTGCAATTAAAAAATAAAGGTTTTCATAGGGTGATAAATAAAAAAAATACTTTTTCTAGTTTACAATTTGATTTTAGTTTATTTTTAGACATATTGGGTGTACTTGTTTTTAAAAAAAGCTTTCGGTCTTAAAAATGTTTGATTATTTACTTTATACAAATGTACTGGAGGAAATTTTATGTCGTTCACATTCAATAAAACCAAATTGCCTTGCTCTTTTTCGATTACAAGACAAATGATGTTTTTTAAAGTACAAAACTTGGAGTTCTAGGCATAGTGTTAGTACTTTTTCATGATTTTTCAATATTTCTTTAATTTCAAATGTCCTGAAAGTTGGATCGTAAAAATAAATTATGTAGTCTTTTTTATACAGTGTACCACAATTTGTTTTAAGACTCAAATGGCATGAATATGATTGTAATTCCTCATCATTTATTTTTTCTTTTAATTTATTATAAAATGTTGAGCATTGTGCATTTCACTCTTTTTTACTGAAAATATAAGATGCATGTTTAAAATTTATAATGAATTCAGAAAAAACTAGAAAATACTTTAAAGATAAGGAAAGTGACATATTTTTTCTACAATTTATATTCTTTGTGTATGATTTCAATTGTCTGTGTTTAGATTCAAAAGAGAAAGTCCACAAATATTTAAGAGGAGCCGAATGTTTTATGATTCTGCAATAATGATTAAAAAACTGGTGTTTTGGTTTTTGCGTGTCAGAAACAAATGTTGTATACTCCCTGTTGTGCAGAACTATGTGCTGTTCCAAATTGATAATATCTACGTCATAATATTCAAATAAAAGTAATAAGTCTAAGAGTTCTATCAAATTAATAACGAAATGCCACAATTTATCGTTCTCTTGAATTACATCTCCAATTATTAAAGGAAAAAAATGCGCAAAAGTTAACATTTCTCTAGCAGATAGCTTCAAGTTAAATTTTTTCAAATGATGTAACTGTAAAGAAGGAGATAAATTTCCATTTTCGAATTCACCACAATTAAAAATTTGCTTTCGAATATTCAAAAATTCACAGTTTTGGTTTAAATATACAATATCACTATTGTCTAAAATTAAGAACTCACCATCCATGATTAAAAAATCAAAGATATGCACTGTCTATCAATTAATGGCGCACGAGGCACTATTATTTGAAGTAACCTAGCAACTCGATTAAAACCTCAATTTTATTCGAACCGGCCGGCAACTTAACAAATTTTTCTTAAAAATGGGGAAATTTTTCCTTTAGTCTGACATGATTATACTTGAAAAATAAAAAGTTGAACGTCGTTCATTTTTTTAGACCCAGAAGCGAAGACAGTTGTAATTAAAACAAAGAAAATTATAAGATGAACAAACCCATTACTTACTAATGAAGAAAAAATTGTATTTGAATTGAAACCAGTCGTACTTCTGATTTCTTTGAAGTTAAAAAAATTTTCGTTATTTAGAAGAAAAATATTTGAACAGAGTAAAATTTTGTTTGATCAGTGGATAATAATATGTTCTTAAAACTAAGAAATAAATAATTTGTTTTAATGACAACTATTTTTCTGAGTGTAGATAAATACATATTGAATTAAAAATAAATTAATTTATGCACGGATAAAATTAAAAGAAACTAAGAAATTTAATTTTGTGATAAATTTTTTAACACTTACTTGAATTCAAATTTTGAAAATGAACGGACTGCAATCTGAAGAAGCCTTGGTGGCTGGGCCAGTATTACACCCTACAAAAATCTGTCACATCCTGCCCTCATCCTCAATTTTGATCTAAAGAATAACAAAAAAAATTCGCACACGGATTCTTTCTAGATTTTTTTCCTAAACACTAATTGATCGGAGCTATACTTTGCGTAAGAGCCTTACTTTTACGAAAAAGGTATCCAAGTATCTGTCTTTACTTAGCACATCATGAGAGTGAACTTTTTTAGTTAAAAAGCCAAGCAAAAAAAACGGAAAAGGTAAGTATTGTACTTATAAGAATGCAAACATTCTCTATGGAAATTCATTCAGTAAATATAAAAAATAAGAGAAGCGAAAGAATAAGCCATTTATAACCAGTTTCCATACAAAGCAGTCCTTTCTTTCAATTTTTACACACAATTCTTTCATCTTTCGTGAAAGAAGTTAAACCGGAAAGACGATGGTATAGAGCCGGGTTAGCGTTGGATGCCGGTTGCCGGTTTACCCAGTTGTTCGGTTTGTTACAGTTCTACTTTCGATCGATTTTTATTTGCTCTTCCGCCTTTATAAGAACAAGTTACAATGTAAGTTTCCTACAAGGAAATGCAAAGTGGACAACTACAGACAATAAAACATAGCCGCGTAGGAGGTATGTTACCATCAATTCATCGAACGGTTACTACCGGTCATCAAGATAAATGGAATACGTATTCACCTGAAGGTGCCTCAGTCGCGTCGTCTACTCACCCATTCTGCAACTTTGTAAACGTAACGAAAACCAAAAAGAATTCCTCTCCGGTGAACGTAATGCAGGTATTTGCAAAGAACACGCCAGACTAAAAATAAGAAAAAATAAATCGATCCCTTCGCTTGAATGAAATGCTAACAATGCCTGAAAGACTGTTTCTTGTGGCTACCTTTCGCCATCACTTCATATATACGTACCTGGTCAACATTACCTTCGTATCTTCTCTGAAGCATAGACTTGGAACATGCAACGCACACCTTTAACCAACTCGGTAATTGGTCGCAACGTTTTAAGACCGGGACGCATCTTCGTGTCAGGGAACAACGCAATGTATTGCTGGCTGGTCCATTGATTCCACAACTTCGACTCACTTTGCAGCTACCTTTACGCCTTAAATGCCCTTGTGCATTCCGTTCAGTGTGCTAACCTCCTATCGCATCTTCGATTTGCAAAGGCCTGTGTAAAACTGGGCACAGCAAATGAACGTATACCGAAAACTGCAAATTGCTAACTTTCTTGGAAGGACCAGGTTAAGGTCTGCAATCAGCGCGAGAACGCGGCATTGTCACAGAGTGAAAGACCTGGAAAATGCCGTTCTTCAAATTCGCTTTGAACAACACAACATTGTCGATGTTGAAAGACGAAGCATCGGACATAATAAGCAAAAGGATCTGATGAGGTCTGCTGGACCATGTTTCGTTTTTGTGGTAAAGATGGATAAAAACCAAGAAAACATTAATTTTAGTCTTATCCGAAGTTGATGGAGTCGCAGACAGGTGATAGCCCAACCAAAACCGACGTCTTGCACGGTTTCTTCATAAGAAGTGTGCTAAACGTCCAATACAATTGCGCCTTAATGAACTAAGCACTTAAAATCTCCCAAGGACAGAACCTTTTTGGTTCGGTTTTCTTTAACAAATAATTCTTATGATGTGCCAACGGTTAATTATACGAGCTGTTTCTTTTCATCGAACCAATGTACCTGGAAGGAGACAATAAATGCACCTGTTCCCTCCATAAACGAGTGACTAGCAATGATTGTGTTAAGGACACCTCTTCGCGTCGAACAGGTGAAATCCTAGACAAGATTTCAAATCAATTTTCTTAATGAAGATTTGAGTTACGACCTGTTTTTCCGTAGGTGAAAAATTATATAGGTATGTTTTTTGCTGGCTCTCCAATCAAGGGCGCAGATCTTGTAAAAATAAGGACAGGTGTGTCACGAGACTGCTTCTGGATAATCTGACCAGCTGGCGATATCAAAATTTCTTCAGGGCTTCGTCTTAAGACTTGCTTTTCTCGAACTTGCTTTTCTCGAACAACGTCCTTTACAGGGAATTAAGTGAAGGATTGTACTACAGCAAAAAGACGCGGAGTATAAGGCCAAAATTGAATTGATTTCAGGGCGACAAGGAGGAAGTCAAATTGAAGAAGAAAGAAACTCTTTTGATAGTTAAAGTGTTTTGTTTGTACAGACGAATTACGCAGCTGTCGTGAAGACTGGACTTGTTTATCGTTTGGTAACTTCCTCGAAACGGGATTGTGTTTTGTTTTCGGACTTGAGGGATTTTGTCGCCATTGAAGTCGGACAGATATACGACAAAAAAGTATATCCACCCTATTTACTGTTGTGGGTTATCAGATAATGGTGAAACATGCGAGGGATCAATCATAAGTCCTTGCAGGATTCTAGTGAAGCAGTGTCGATATTTGACTCCTATCCATCATGGAAGAGCAGCAGATGTCCCGTCTGTGGTGGTTTTGGCAAACACTTTGAATTTTGACTTGGCAGTCGCAGTTAATAATATGGTCAGTAGATAGATAGCAATCAATCATTAGAAGAAATAGCGACTTGAGTGAGACTCAAGCTGTTATTGCATATGCTGAAACGAATTTGGTATGAGAAAATAGACAGTGCGACCATCTTGTCTACATTTCAAACCTTCCTTTGTTCGTGTTTTAGTACAAGGAACCTGAAGATCAAAATTCACAAACAAATTTCCAAAGCCATTGATAAGCTCTGGAGCTGAAAACTCGGGAAGGGCTCGGATCGTTTTTCGATGTCCGACATAAAATGATCCCACCTGAATTAGTTTGACTAATATTCACCAATTTGATATGACGGTTGAACAACTTCAGTCTTCCGAATCATATGCCTCCTGTTAGAACAACGTGGTGATTCCATCAGTCAGATATGTGTCCCAATCAGTGAAGAAGGCTCCGTTTTGTTACTCGCTTAACCTAAGGCACATCATCAGCTTGCACCCAGATTTTTTGGAGATTTTTGAAGATCCTTACCATATGCCTCCTAATGAGCGGGTGTGCATTTCGCTCGAACACCTCTTGTTGAGAACCAGTGACATAAAGTTCGTCAAGATTTCTTTCTCAATATCAGAAAAAAGGATAGATAGATAGATACGAGTATACCTACATAATACTCGTATATGAAAAAATGGGTTCATGTAATCGGAACATTTTTTTCTCATATGTTTTGGGTGGACAAACTGTGATGGATGAATTAAATTTCTATAGTTTTATGGCTTTATGAATACATAGATAAATTATTTGTGGTAGTGGTAATTCATCCGAACTTCCCTTGAAATTTTGTAACAATTTTATTTTTTCCGAAGTAGGGTAGTTAGGTTTCTTCCCAACCCCAAATATGTTCGATCCTCGAAGACTCCATAACAGGATATTTCACAAAAGTTTTTCATGTGTGGATAATGAATACGTGTAATTTCCTACCGACCTACCTGCAGCCACATATGAACATCAATTTTCAAGTATCACGGCTGCAAGATACTATAGTAGAAAATTCCCAAAATAGCAGGCTTCTCAAACGTGTCACTAAAATGTTTGCAATCGCATACCCCATTATCTTTTACAAACGATTTATATACATTTGAAAGGCTTATGAACATTATCACAATCAAAAATCTCTTCTTTTTTTTCAAAATACACACCGTACTTAGCCTTGGATTAATTATATTCAGACTTTTTTCATGATTTCTCCTTCATGAAATATCCACTTAAAAAATTCAATAAGCCTGTATCATAAAGATAACGCACTTTTAATCAAATTATATTTTTGATTTGATCTGAATTTTCTTTGAATTACTTTTGCCAAACCCAGTTCTCTTCTGATTATCAGAAATATTGGCTCCAGAGTTCTTTACCAAAATTCAGTAATAAAAAACAGATATAAATCATGTTAGTAAAAATTATTCAACATAAAATATTATGTTTAATAAATTTTCCGAACTGATAAAAAAAGAGTCTTTGAATGTGAAGAAAAATTCTTTTTTTTAAAGAAACGTGTATTTTCCGGCTACTCAGAATTTAGAGTTTTTGCTGTTAAAAAAGCCACAGAAACCAGATTTTTTTTAAAGCTTTTAAGACGAAAAATTTTGGTTTCTAGATCTCAGTAACCGCTTAGACTAGGAAGCTGAAACTTGGAATTTATATAGAGCGTCAATAGTGGACCCATTGACAAAAATATTGCTGATATGGGTGGAAGGAATAATATTGGGTTTGAAACGCTCGAAAGCCGAGATCGAGACATTCTAAAATCCATATCTCCTAAACGGTTAATGTCACGAAATTAAAACTTGATGAACAGCTGTGGGTATACTAGGAGAATAGATCGGAAACAAATTTTTAAGGGGGGCAGTGGCGATCGGGGTCGAAAAGTTTTAAATTATTATATCTCACGAACCAATTGCACTGGACAAATAAAATTCGGTTTCTGTATTAAGGTTGACAAATAAAGTTTGCTGAAAGTAAACATTTTTAAGGGGGCGGTGGAGTATGGAAGTGGAGGGGATAACAATTTTTCTAAAAAACCACGTCTCATATCTCAAGAACAGTGTATGATAGATGCTTAGAATTTTTACCAGAAGTAGGCCTAGTAGACCACTAGCTGAAAAAAAATTGTAGGGGTGTGGGTGTAGAGGGTGAGGGTGGGGAAGGGTGAAAAAGAAAAAGTTCCGATTTTTATATCTCGAGAACCTATAATGATATAAAGCTCAAACTTGGTATTTGGATAGGACTATAGCAGTAGCATATTGAAAAAATATAATTTTTTATAAGGGTAGTATGGTACGGGTGTGGGGGGTGTTTTTCCTAACTATAGAACGGCTTATGTTAGAAAGTTGAAACTCGGTATGTATATGTATAAAAAAATTTCAAATATCCATTGGTGTACGGAAGGGGGGCAAAAAAAATTATCAGTAAAAATGGAATGCATATATTTTCACGATTTTCGTCATATCTATTAGGTCTTTCCAAATATTGAATTCATTTTTATTCTACAGATTCTTAATATAAATACCTAAAAAGTGTTTTCATGATTTTTTGAAATTCGACCCCCACGGTTGTGTAAAGGGGTTGTATACATTTTCACGAATTCAGCCATATCCCTCCGGTCTGATTAGATATGGAATAACTTTTTACTTCCACGGGCTTGTTTAATAATCACTTAAAACTCGTTTTCAAATTTTCTTATTTTTCAACCCCTAAGAGGGTATAAACGGGTTGAACACGTTTTTACGACTTTCGTCATATCTCTTAGGAGTGACAAGACATGGGATTGGTTTTCACTTGCTCGGGCATTCTTTACATATATTTAAAAACTAATTTCAGGATTTTTTGATATTCAACCCCAAAGTGGGTGCCAATGGCGTTGCATATGTTTTCACAAATTCCTACATATTTCTTAGTTCTAATGAGATATCAAATTCATTTTTACTTCCTAATACCCTGTACAGACTATGCGTTTGAAACGCATTTAAGTAGGTAAATTTAACATGTTAAAAAAGTAGTGTTCAGACTATAGGCATCTCGTTTTATTTTGATACATGATAGCTTGACGTGATTTGTTTTGACAGGTAGATATTCAGCTGTGTTTCATTAGCAAATTTATGCTTTCTAAATTGTTTGAAACAAATTAGTTTGTATAGCAGTAATGAAAAGGGAATTTATTAGCATATGCAGTCGTTGCACAAGCACAAAATTGAGTTTCTGTAGCATTAAATAGTTTCTTCCAAAGTTTACTTCGATTTCCGCGAGGGTCGCAATACATGTTTTCGATTAAACGCGTAGCAGCTACATGTTTTCGTAAACGCGTCCGGGAAGTGTTTTCAGCGCAATTGACTCGATTTAAACGCGTTAATCTCGTAGTCTGAACATATTATAAGGCTTCCATAATCGTATTTTTAGATATTCAATTCCTAGAGGACGTAAGGCTTTCGATATATTTCTTAGGATTGATGAGATATCAGATTGTTTTTCACTTCCACAGACTTTTTATATAATCGCCTACAAATGCATTTCCGATTTCATGTAATGGCAAAAACCTAATCACGAAAAACCTGCTAATCGCGTATTAACTGATATTATACTATGACTTAGACCTCTTCCCGGAGTATGATATGACCCAATTAGGTAATTCATATGTTATATGTGAGAGCGGCGTTTAAGTACTCTAGCGCGACCCCATTCTAACTGCTTCCCGAACCTTTTTTAGGTTTTCAGTCACATAGTAACCTATACCGCGTCTCAGAATTAAACGCGTTCCGGACTTCTGCCCGAAAATAATAAAGTTGCGCCCAGACCGTTGGCAGATTTTTTTTATTATTGTGACGACATATGTTCGCAACATTTAATTGTTGTAATAAATTCAAAAGGAAACCTGAAAAAGTGACAAAATCGCGTTAGGCTTGCGACGATATTAGAAAATTGGCAATCGAAGCGAAGCAACATCACTGTAACTTAGTTACATTCACTAACATGCATTCCAGTCAACTCTCATCATCTCGCGTAGCTTCATACGCGCGCATCGCGTTCACTTTAATTTCACCTTTCCACCTTTTCATTCTATTTTTTGAAAATGAAGAAAAATAAACAACATTAGAAAGCAAGGACGGATAGTAAATTATAATAGCGTTCTTTTTCAGTCGAGAGGTACATACAGTAGTACTCTGAAAAACAAATCGAAATAAAAAATAATAAATTTTTTTATTTTACATTATGATTTTAGTAGAATGGTAGAGAACCCTACACTACACTTTATTAAAAAAAAGAATGGCTCAATTACGAGAATGGTTCAGATTAAAAGTGAATAACACCCAAAGTTCTTGAGTTACAGCAATAAATTTGCACTCGTATGAAAGGTGACAAAATAAACTTTATATTATTAGGAAAAAAATAGATTAAAGATACCGTTTTCCGGTTAAATGACCGTGAACAAAAATTATTACTGTGGAATGTTATAAATGGCTATAAAACGACTATCTCGTAACAAACAACAATCAAGAGCATTTCTCTAATGGTAAACGATTTATTTAAGTAGCACTACCAGTTCAAAAAATTTTAATATTAATAGATTAAATGAAAAAAATTCCGAAAAATGGAATACCTCGAAAACGGTATGAAAACGGGCATATGTTCGCATGGGTATTTTACTTAGTTTTGAAGCCCTACATGATATATTCCGCTCCGAAATTTATAACGATAAAGGATGTATTATTTAGGACGTACGGGACAAGGCATATATTTGAAAAAAAAAAAAAAAATATTTTTGAAATTAAAAAAAAAAATCTTTAATTTTAATAACATTCAAATGAAAATAAATATGAAAAACTAGTTGTGTTGTTTTTTTATAAATTATAATTCTTGCATTCTAAGTTATCGGACTTCAAGTTCAAGTTTTGTTAAACACAATTTTTGGAAGAGATATTTATATTTTCTGCGACACCACAAAGTTGAATTCGAAAAATTTAAGTCACACAAAAATTTCATATCTTCACTTTATCGAAGATGCAATTACTTCATCTTTATCTATGGTCTACCTTATATATACAAGGATTTTCTTATCTCAGAATAACATCTTAAATATATTGTTCAATTTTTAAACGCAGCAACAGATTAAATTATCGCTTACAATCACGTCCTCGCAGTTGAAAACCCAGCTTACTACCGATAAACTGCTAAAAACCTTGATCAAATACTTCATTAAGCCTTCGAATCGAGCCGTAATTTACCTTTTTCTTTTTTCGATCCCAGCTTAAAAATTCAATAAGATCACAAAATTTTTGATTAGTGTTCGTGCATCAAAAGCAAAAGAAATTTCCCGCCCGACTTAAAATTCATTAAAACCAAAACGTCTTGTTTCTATGCCGATAGTAAAGATAGAGGTGGCCTACATTTTTTCCGAATAGTACTTATTGAAATAAAATGATAAGATTCTTTTCTTTACCTGTAACTGATAGGCGCGTTTCTTGTGCGTTGATTACACACATCACCTGAAAAGCAACGAGCCTACAGACGTCGACGGCGTTACGGGTCTTTGACACCGAAAACGCGCGTTAAATTATGCTCTGACAAAATTTTCTTAATTGATTTTCAGTCTTATCGTTGAAATACCTGGTGAAAACGTAAAAAAAATTCCATACTTTGTATGACTTTACTGGTACATACAACTGTCGGCGATACGGTGGTTTAATCGCGCCAATATTTTGCAAAAAAAAATTTATCAATGTTGAAATATTTCGATAGAAATCTTTGCACAATTGAAATTTTGATAAAAAAAATTTAAGTCTGGCTAATTATTGTAATAACGGTGCCAGATGGAAGTTAATATTGCAATTAAAGTCGAACTTAATGATAAAAATTTTCCAGAGATGCGGTCTTCTTTAGATTCGAATTCGACAAGAATTGATAAAATTTTAATTAAAAATTTTGAAATATTTTGTGATAACGCGGACTTTTGAATAAATCGATAAAATTTTTGAATTCATAGTTGAAAAAAATGCTTATTGATTTTTTTTTTTACTAATATTTATTTTTTAATTTAATGTTTTACGTTTAATTTTTTTAGTTAAGTATGTTAAGTATGAGCCAGTCTATTGACGTTGAGAATGTGCTGCCCTGCTTTTGTAAGTTCAATGGTGTACCTGGGATGCATTCGATATTTAATTCAGAATTGATCAACTGAGATGCGTTTTCAGCAAAATTTTTGTTATGTCAAAAAATGACATTTTCGACGGACGGCTTCTTAAAATTAGATTTAGACTATTTTTTAAGATACAGACTAGAAAAAATTAATTGTTATTGAAATTGTTACGGTCACTGAAACCAGACTCATTTTATTTTACTAGATATACAATAATAAAGTATTTAAAAAAATTTAATTTTGTCATGACATAAATGTTACTTATTCCTTATTTTCCCTCAAAGTAGTGTCCCATTTTCATAGGATATTGAGTGAAGTTTTAAGGAGAATTTGATTGGCCCTCCTCCTCCCTCCTCAATAACTTGCGGCTGCCGCTAAAACCTTATTTTTGGAATATCAAATTTTAACTTGCTGGCAAAAGTCATACCATACAAATATATCAAGTTTCATGCTTATACCATAAGCCGTTCACGATTGGTCTCCTCTACCAAAGTTGTCATACGCGTAGTACCGCTGTGTCATATAATTCCAACGTAATACATATAAAAATAAAATTTCAAATTTTCCCTGAGAATTTCATAACTAATTAGACAATTTCAATATTTTATTGAATTATGTACAACTTACACAATTCACAAAACTACCCCTAGCTTGGGAAAATAAATTTTTCACATTCGATTTGATTTATTAGGTATTTGATCACTAAAAACACCTTAAACAAATAATGGAGCGAAACTCCCAATCTTTCCAGCAATTCACTATATTATAAAACTTAATCATTTATCGTTGAAATTTCTAACGGACTCGTGAAATAATTGATCGCTTTCTGGGTTTTTTTTTGGTCAGGTTCATTGACATACAAAAAGAATACAAACTAAATTATCGTCTTATTAAAATAGTGTAAGGTGAGAAATATCAAAGTTTTACTGATAAGAAAGTAGGAAGTATATATTTTTTTTTAATTGTTGTGATATGCCGTATCTTAAGCAAGTCTAGAGTAGATAAGTGGGAATGATTTTTAATTATTATTATTTTTTTTTCATCTTTGGTTTCAAAGATTGCTCACAGGATTCGAACCTTGGAAGCAAACGCCTCTAATGGAATTTGCACTAACTGGGTTATCTTTTGATCGTTTGATCAGCTAAATACGCAGTGGCTGCTCTCATCGTATCGAATCACCTTCTATTCGACGGTCTTAGTTATAATTCGGTTATAGGGGCCTTTGCAGACCCTCAGAAATAAATCAGTTTTTTCTTATCTTAAATCTGAAGGAAATTAGATTCTCAAACGTGTGGAAAGAAAAAATTAATCCGCTAAAAAGGAAGTACAACTTAAGATAATAATTTTTATCCACCGTACATCAAATAAACACCGAATAAATACATTCAAGCCCAAGATGTACTTAAGGGTGAACGTACTGATATTGAGTATTATTTGTCCGGATGTCTTATCATAAATAAGTCAAGAAGTTACTTTAAACCATTTTAACGGAATTGACTTAAAAGTCAAGAGTGACGAAGTAAAGTCATAACGTGAATTTTCCATTAATGAAAAAATATTTTGAACAGGATTTCGTAGTAGATTGCATGGTGTTCCGCTATAAGGCCTCAAAGATTGGATTGAAGATTGGTGTCAGTAGAGAAAATTCCAGCTTTGTATAGTGGGTCATTCTAGAAATAAACACTCATAAACATACTCCCGTTTTCGGGATATGTTTTTTCCAAGTATTTTTTGCCAGCGTAACTATATGTATAGTCGTCATAGTAGTAGATCTAGATAGTAGATAGTAGTCACTTTTTCTGTAAAGGCGTTCAATATTAAGAACTCTTCTGACTGAACACGACCAGAAGGTTCAGTAGATCATTTTAATAGCAAACTCCACCAATTCGAATATTTTTTGTACAGCGTAACTTTTTTGGACTTGAGCAGGACAGGACACTGTGAGATATCCCAGGTGACTCCGAGCCAAAAAAACATACGCGTGATAGTGTGTTTGGGGATCTTAACACCGGGATCACCATCATTTTTACCTATCTTTAAAATCATGATAATCTTGAAGATCGTGAGCCGAAAGGAATGACCGGGGTAACCAACGTCTTCCCGATTTTTGAGATGGTAATATACAGAGTGGGCCATCTAGTGGTTTCTTTTTAAATCATAGGTTATTTTGACACTGAAAGCTGTTTCCTGCTCGAAATCTTGACAGAAAGTCAGTATCATACCTCCGCGGAACAAAATGAGTCGCTTTATCATCCACAGAGAGTGACAGTTTGGTGCGGATTGTGGAGTGGTGGCATCATTGGACCATTTTTCTTCGAAAATGAGGCTGGGAACAACGTTTCGGTCAACGGTGAACGTTACAGAGCCATGTTATCAGACGTTTTTTTTACTGAAATTGAAGACATGGATTTGGACGACCTCTGGTTCATGCAGGATGGCACGCCATGCCACACAGCCCATGCCACAATCGATCTTTTACGCACCAAATTCCCAAATCGTGTTATCAGCCGTCTTGGCGATGTCAATTGGCCGCCTCGGAGCTACGATTTGACCCCTTTGGATTTTTTTGTGGGGAACCGTGAAGGACCGATGTTATGCCAACAATCCAGAAACGATTCAAGCACTTAAGGCCAATATCATCCAAGCAATCCGTGAGCTACAGCCCGAAACCATCAACAAGGTCTTGGAAAATTGGAGTGACAGAATGCGCTACTGCGAAGCCAGTCGAGGCAGCAACTTGAACGAAGTTGTGTTCCATCATTAATGGGAATGTTTACTCTTACTAATGAAGCCATAATACATGGAAAAAAATTTAATTTTGTTAATTTTATTGCATTTTTAAAAAGAAACTTGTATTTGGCCCACCCTGTATTAGACTATTGTGCGCCGAAAATAATGACCATGATCGCCAAACCGAGGGTATCACCAACATCTTCCTAATCGTTAAAATTGGGGATTATTTTAATCTGCGACAAACTCTAAGAGCCAAGATCGCGTCTACAAACCGGGGTCACCAACATCTTCCCTAATTTTAAAATGATGATAATACTATTCGAAGGTTGACCTAATGGCCAGCTGCAAATATCTATGTTGTTGCTCTGAATTCATAAGTAAGTCGATACTGCGGGATCTATGAATTCCCCGAACTTACAAATTTCGAATAAATTACAAAGGAATTTTTGCCGATTTTGATCACACTTTTTTCCAATCGGTTAGCCTTACAAATTTGCAGATTAGTATTATTCGTCGACGATGAAAACGTCTCGATTCTCCTCGCCATACCTAAAAAACCGAGAAACTTCTAGGTTTTTAGGAAAGGTGAGAATTACAGGTAAGAGGGTACGATCATTAATGATTTGAATTTACGGCCGTTACGTTCACCACATGACACCATAACAACTCCAATGGGTCGATCATTGATCGAAGGAAGACCGTCTTCTTCTTTCGGGCAAAATAAAAATGCATTCACCCGGTTAATAGGTAGCCACTAATTATTCGATACGATCGATTTTTCGACTATTACCAAAGATTTCCATCGAATCTCTGCCGATGCTGAACCGCTCTAATGGTATTTTTATTTTATTTTACTTTATCGATTCAGATTAAAGTGAATTATGTCGTCGACCTTGCACAACAAGAGATCTTGCCAACCGGTTAGAGAAATTATAGTGAAAACCGCAATACAAAAAAAAGTTACTATGGAAAGATGACGGTAAGGTTGTTAGGCAGAATCGACTATAGTCGTCGTGGCTTAGCTTAACACGACTATCAACTTAGGCTAACTGGTGATCGCAATAGCATAGGTGGAATAGTGTGGATTAATAGCATCGGATTCCATCGATCTTTCTTGATGCGAGATCAGCAAAAGATGCATAAAATTTATTGCAAAGCAGAAAAAAAATTAAGATTGCGTTTGTTGCGTCCCAAATTGGTGAGCGGTAAAAGCATAAGGAACCAAGATTCTGGTTTCGGCGAACCAGTTTTTATTTGGTGAATGTTATAACAGGGCAAGCCAACGTTTAATTGGATCAATTGGCCGTTTCGACAGTCAGATACAAAATGCACTGAAGTCGTTACAAACGAATTGGACAGATTTTTGCATAGCAACGAAGATTGATCGAACATGGTGTAAAAGGTAGGTGTGTCGACTATAACAAATTTATAAACTAACAGTTTATCGGCGTCACACTTTTCTTAAGACACGATCGGAATGTTGAAAGAGATCGTTACGAATCGATAAATGGGTTAGGAATATCGAGAATCAAGTCAGGATAGAGAAGAATCTACGATCAATGTAAGTAACCTAGAACAGTTTTTTTGTTATGTCCCCGTGAGGTTTTTAATACTGGTTCTGGTCGGCTTTCAGGCAACATAAAAATTTAAATATTCTTATCAACGCCACTTTAGAGCCAACATAAAATCGAAAACTGTCATTAATTTCCCCACACAATGATTTTAACAACGCCAAACACTAAATTTGAATTTCATTAGAGAGAAACAGGCCGACTTCTACGAATTTCTTTCAAATAAATAATTTTAATTTATGTAGGTACGTACCCGGTATGAGGTTTTGTTGTGCTGCACTGTTTACATCAACTCGAGCTTAAAATTGTTAACTCAATCGCTAATATAGTGTTAAATTCCAATCGTTTGCATCGCTAGCATTCGAAAGTAATAAAAAAAATTCCTTCCGTTGTAGGTACCCTCACTACACCTGCGATAAGATTTATGAAGACTTGAAACTTTTTTCATTACGGCAATTTAAAGAGTTCCAATTTTCGTAAATGTTGGGGTTACATTAAAAAACTAAATGGAAATCAATTTATCTTCGTATTTAGAGCAAAGTTACGGATTTATTTACGGATAACTTTTATTAATTATACGTGAACGCTTTTACCTGTATGTTGAATGATGTTGTTCCGAATGCAATAAGTTCTTGCGTTACATATTTTTTAATTATGTAATTATCACGGAATATCAAAAAATAATTGTCACTTGTACCTACATAAGTTAAATTTAACACACATTTTTTTATATTCTCATGTGCGACAGAAAATATGACTACGAAGTTATTTTGTTGACTTTCCAGTTAATTAAACTTAAAAGTTTTTTGGGAAACTTTTTTTTTATATTTAACACCTCGAATGGTCACGTGGTCCAAGAAAATACATTTGTTGTCAAAGGTCCTAAAATCCGGAAAACGTGTTAATTTTCAAACGCGTTGTGCAAGAAAGTTAAAATTTAAAATCCATTTATGTGGTAAAATATTTTCTAACATAAAAAATAATCATACAGGTCTCGTTAAATTCAAAGTTTCAACTTTCTATCATAAACGGTTCAATATCAATATTTTTCGCCTGAAAATATGTTGATTACAAAAACTCCTTCTCTATCAAATAAATTAAACTTGGTTTGGTGGTATTAATAACTTAATTAAAAAAATTAAAAAAGAAAAAATATTGGCATGTGCGAATTCGAACACGTTGAATGGATTTTTAATTTTACCAAGATATACAATAAGTTCGATAAAATCCGTCGCCATTATCTTCAAGCCGTCGTATCTTCGAGTAAGATCACAATATCTCAGACATTATTAATTTCTAATCAATGCGATTAAAAAAAAATTTATGGACTTTTTTTCAGTCTATAACTACTTAAAATCAATTTATATCTTGATTATTGTTATTTTTTTATCAGTTGTTAATACATAATTGTCCCAATTTATTTAAATTTGAAATGTGTTATGTGGTTTTAGTAGCGTTGAGTTGGATTAAAATTTTGATAGCTTTCGAAAAATGTGTATTTATTACACTACAGTAGGGTATTAGAAGAAAATATGTGAATTTTTTAATTATTAATAAGTTAAACAAAAAATCTGTAAAGAAACACAATCAAAATTTTTAAAATAAAATTAAGATTTCGTGACGTAAGGTGACAGAAAAAAATAGTTAAGAACTGTTTGAATATCGGGACAGTAATTTTTGGAATTAAGAGAAAGAAACTGCAACGATTGCGGTATTTATTTCGAGGCAATTTCTGAACAACGAAATTAAATACTTAAATAATTTTGTTTTTTTCTTTATTTTGAATTGCATTATTTTTTAAATATTTAATACTGTGTCGGTATGGCATCAGTACTTACCAGGTAGTTCTGAACCAATTATGTTTTTCAGTACCGAAGAGAAACCGTTAAAACTGATAATAATTTCTTAAGAATTCACTACTGGACAGGACAGAATGTGTCTTTGCATTCGTATCGCTTCGGAGTTCATCCCATTTTTTTTGCTGCTGATATTTTTGTAATTATTAGAAGTAAGAAAGAAATTAGAAGAAAATTGTATGAAACTTTGGAAGTTTTCTTACATCTTTCTAATTTGCAATCGCAGTTAGATCTGTTACAAAGTTTCTATTATAAATGGAAAATTAAAATAAATCCAGCTAAAACTGAAATTATATTTTTTACCAAAAAACGCGCAAAACGCACTCTACCAAATCCCTCAATAAATATTTTTGGAGTACCGATTCAGTGGTCAAAAAATATTTATAAAATATTTCGGTCTTATTCTTGATACAAAATTAACTTTCCGTGACCATACGGAACATGTTACCTGCAAAATTTCAAAGAGCATCCATGCTCTTTATCCATTTATAAATCGGAAATCAAAGCTCTCCAAAGAAAATAAACTGTTGCTCTTCAAAACTGCCATGCAGCCTATCATTCTATATGGAGCCCCAATTTGGAACCCGTGTGCTAAAACTCACAAGAAAAAGCTACAAGTATTACAAAATAAATGTTTAAAAATAATTTTAAACAAACCGATTTATTTTCCAACACGACATCTCCACGATTTAGCTAAAGTTCGTTCGATTTCATACCTATCGGAAAAGGCTATGAACAATTTTCGCGAAAGATGCCTTAACTTAGACAACCCCCTAGTTAAGGCCGGTTTACATGTCGGTTGCAAATAATTTTTACTGAGATTGTGAGGGAGCTAGCTTATCGAATGTTCAATGGAGATAGAGGCAACCACTACAAAAAAATGTTGGCACGCACACATTGACAGAAATATTGTCAATATTTTTTACTACATATATCTCTGTTCGTTCCACTCCTGATCAGTTTCTCGTTAGAGATTTTCCTTCTCCCTCACAATCTCAGTAAAAATTACTTGCAACCGCCATGTAAACCGGCCTTTACAGAACTATTAGTTTCCATTTAAAATGTACAGCGGTTTCTAAGCTGCCTAAATAAGTTAGTTGTATTGTAAGATAATTTTAAGTTGGGCATATTTCTCTTTATCATGTCTTCTTGACGTTTCAGACTTCCGATTTTACTTTATTATTTCAATAATACAGTATTGTGATCGATTTTAAAAAAAAAAAATTTGATACCCACAACAATTTTTTTTAACGTTTCATGACTAGTAGACACGAAAAAAGCAAAAAAAAATTTCAGTCCTTCTGTCCGCCGTACGCCATACGTCGACCGCTGTACTCAAAATCGTTTGAAGGTTCGTAGCCCCCAAACCCTTTGAGCTATTAAATTGAAATTTTTTTTGTGATCATATTTTGAGGCGTGGGGATGGAGGGGGAAAGTGGGGGAAGCGTTTTAGACGGAAAATTTTGGTTTCTAGATCTCAGCAACCGATTACGCTAGGAGGCTGAAACTTCAAATTTATATAGAGCTT
Organism: Beris morrisii; assembly: GCA_951812415.1. Taxonomy (NCBI): domain Eukaryota; kingdom Metazoa; phylum Arthropoda; class Insecta; order Diptera; family Stratiomyidae; genus Beris; species Beris morrisii. Next base: position 164,732,443 of record OX638310.1, on the reverse strand, counting down.
CGATAGCGGACCCATTTGCAAAAAAATTGCCGATATGGTTGAAGGGGAAAAATAATGCGTCCGAAACGCACGAAAGCCGAGATCGACACATTCTAAAATCCATATCCCTAAACGGTTAATGTCACGAAATTAAAACTTTATGAATATCTGTAGGTATACTAGGAGAATAGATTGAAAACAAATTTTTGAGAGGGGGCAGTGGCTTATGGGAGTTGGGGTGAAAAACTTTAGATTACGATATCTCACGAACCAATTGCACTAGACAAATAAAATTCGCTTTCTGTATAAAGGTTGACAAATAAAGTTTGATGAAAGTAATCTTTTTTAAGGGGGCGGGGAGCATGAAAGTGGAAAGGATACGAATTTTTCTAAAAAATCACGTCTCATATCTCAAGAACAGTATAAGATAGATACCCAAAATTTTTACCAGAAGTAGGTCTAATAGAACCCTAGCAGAATAAAAAATGTTGGGTGTGAGGGTGAGAGTGGGGGAGAGTAAAAATGAAAAGGTTCTTTTATATCTCGAGAACCAATAATGATATAAAGCTGAAATTTGGTATCGAGATAGAGCTGTACTAGTAGCATGTTGGAAAAATATATAATTAATTTTTTCTAGGGGTAGAATGGTGGGGGGTGTTTTTCCTTTCTGTAGAGCGGCTCATGCTACAAAGTTGAAACTTGGTATGTATATGTAAATCCACTAGAAAAGCAATTTAGATAAAAAAAATTTCAAATATCTATTGGCGTTTGGAAGGTGGCGAAAAAAATGATCAGTGAAAATGGAATGCATATATTTTCACGATTTTCGTTATATCTTTTAGGTCTTCTTAAATATTGAATTCATTTCTATTCTACGGCTTCTTCATATAAATACCTACAAAGTGTTTTCAGGATTTTTTGAAATTTTACCCCTAAAAAGGTGTAAAGAGGTTGTATACATTTTCACGATTTCTGCCATATCACCCAGGTCTGATTAGATATCGACTAAATTTTCACTTTCACGGGGTTGCGTAATAGTCGCCTAAAACCAGTTTTTAAGTTTTTTCCTTTTTCAGCCCCTAAAAGGGTAAAAGGGTTGAACACGTTTTCACGAATTTCGTTATTTCTTTTAGAAGTGATAAGAAATTGAATTGGTTTTTACTTTCTCGTTTTGTTTTCATATTTATCTATTAACACCTTTCAGGATTTTTGGATATTAAACCCCCAAGTAGGTGTAAGGAGGTTGCATTTTCACAGATTCCTACATATTGCTTACATAGATCTGATGATATATCGAATTCATTTTTACTTCCTAAGGTTTGTTATATAAGAGCCAAAAAACCAATTTCAGTATTTTTAGATATTCAATCTTAAGGGGGGTTGTATGATTTTCAAAGCTTCGACATATTTCTTAGGTTTGATGAGATATTAGATCGCTTTTCACTTCCACAAACTTCTTATGTAGTCGCCTACAAACCCATTTCTCAATTTTTGGATATTCAACCCCCAAGGGTTTGCATATATTTACACAATTTTTATCATCCCTTAGTTCTGATGAGATATAAAATTGGTTATTACAGTATTAGATGTAATGACCTAAAAACCAATTTGCACGATTTTTCGAATTTCAAGAACCAAGGAGGTGTAAAGGGTTTGCTTACGTTTTCACAAATTTTTCAAAATCCCTCGTGTCTCATGAAGTCAAGTTGCTTCTTATGAAATCGTCTAAAAACCTGTTTCACAATTTTTTCGAAATTCAAACCCCAAGTGGAAGTAATGGGTTTCTAGAATTCGTCATATCTCTTCAGTCTGATAAGGCAACAAATTCGTTTTTACTTCTATGGGTTTTTAGTGCACATAATATACCGAAATTCGAATAGTCTACACGGACTTTTCAATGTTTAATCGGATAAAAATGTGTATTTTAAATATTTTTTTTTTAAGAACAAAACTAACTTTTCATGAAACCTCATAATTTCGAATAAATTGATGATATACTCCGACTTTGACCGCTCCCGAACTTTGACCAGAAAAATAACAAAGTTTCGCCCAGACCATTGGCAGATTTTTAAAATTAATACTGGATCAGTACTGTATCAATACTTAATGCAGACAAAAATTGAAACTTCATTTACACTATTTCCTAATAATATTTCAAACGCTGGATAGCCTCGGTGGTGTACATTACTGTCTTCAGAATGATGCTGCTTTTGGCTTATCTAGGTACGTGTAAGTTTATTTATTAACATATGATATTACTTTATTATTTTCTAGTACGAGTAATACAGTATTGTGATCGATATAAAAAAAAAAAAAATTTGCTACCCTGAAAATTTTTTTTAACGTTTTAAAAAAAAAATTTCAGTCCGTCTGTCCGCCGTACGTCGTACGCAAAATAGTTTGAAGGCACGTAGCTCCCAAACGATTTGAGATATTAAATCGAAATTTTTTTTATTAGACTGGGTAGGCCCCTTGAAGTGTCCAAATTCTGAAATTTTGGTTTCTAGATCTCAGCAACCGCTTCTGCTACTGTACTGTACAAAAATAGTTAAGCAAAATTTAGTTGGAAAAAATAAAATTTTTCTAAATTTAAAATACCTAATATTTATCAGATTGGTAGGAATCAGGCGAGGGTGCTCATAGGAAGGATGAGCAATCTCATATTTCTACAGTCTTATTGCGAATTTTAGCATATTCCTTTGAAAATTTCGGACAGTATTCGCACGATAACAACAGTTTGACGCTCTTTCAATATTTTTTGAGGACATCTGTTTTTCACTTGTAATTATATTATAGTAGCTCTTCGAATTTTTTAGAACTAAGTTCGTATTTTCAATAGTTTTTTAGAATAAAACGAAAAAGAGTAACACTTCCTGAACTCAGTGCCTTCAATGTCCCTTTGCACTTTTGTATTATTAAAAAAAATTTTATACTTTGACTGTTCAAAGAAATTTCTTTGATGACGACTAAAGTGCCATTTTATGTTCGCGTAAAGAAAAAAAATCCATAATCCATGGCATTTACGCAGCATACAAAACATAAAATTTTTCCGCTGCAGGAACAAAACCACGAAATTGCTTATAAAAATTTGCACATCATCGACTTAAGACCATCTGCATAAAAGTTCACGATTGTTTGCTACCACAGATTTGGACCATTCATGACTGCATCATTCCCACAAGTTTCGATTTCAGTGGTTTCTTTTAATTAAAACGCATCTTGCATATCGCACAAAGTATTTCTCCATAAGTCCTTGGACGAAAAAAACTGCCAAACAAAAATTATAAAAAAAAACCAAACCAACCCATTCATTCATAAACAGCGAAAAAGAAATTTGACGATCTTCAAAGTGTTGATCATGTTTCCATCTTTTTTCTGGGAAAACATCTTCAGTAACATCTTAACTCTTCCCCTAAGTGTTTTTTCAAGTGTCTAAATATTTAAGTATGTTAAAACGTAATGTGTACCTACTGAAATTATCATTAACTGATCGTTAAAATGCAATTAAAGTGGTAAAAATTATTTTAATTGGGACCCTACAAGGTTTGATCCCGTTTTAAGGATCACACTATCCGGACAATTCCCGACTTATGCGGATTAAGAGCAAATGTTATGAAAACTTGGGACAAAGGGAAACAAGGACCCCGGGTGAAAAACTGACTTGATCAGCTTATGTATAATTTATGTCAGAATCGTCAAAGGTGTGATCCTCATTTAGTGGGACAGGATAATATTTTATATCGGGCGAAGGGGAAAATGCCTGAGAATTTATGACAATGTGCGGAACAGAATGTTATTGATATAAATAATTAATCCATGTCCTGAGGACAAGGAGCAGCGGGTCCTTTTTTCGAGTTCTGAAAGCCGACAAAGGTCCTTTCAGTGCAGTCTATCCATATTTTTTTGGTTAGATTTCATGATACAAGCATGTCATTTGATGACGAACTCCTGTAACCACCCCAAAAGAAAATATTAAAATTCCCTAACCACCATATCTCATCCTTGTTATTTCATATTTATGCCGAAACATTTTATTACCTGCGTGGAAATATCCTTGGACAATTTTCGAGCAATAGGCTTTCATTTTGACGAGGATTCTTACCTGAAAGCGATCGTCAAAACTAGCGCCCAGCAACATCTACGATCAATCGAGTATCGACCGGAAACAACTCATAGAACGCAACATAATTTCATGTCCTTTTGTCGTGCGGAAACCGTAAAAAAGGCCCATTTCTGACTGATATTTTTCGTCCTTCGGTTCGAAATCGTTCGGCTTTTGTTAATCCCCTGCATACTACATATCAACTGGTAGGAGAGCTAAAGAGGACTTTACTTTGCTGATTGTCTGTCACACATGTGTTCCTTTTCCATACATGACTTCACAATAAAACACGTAAAAAAATGTTAAGGGATGAAAAAAATCTTTACTATCCCTCGAAAGGATCGCGGCTCATCAACAAACAGGCAACAATCAGGCAACAGGCATCATAGTGACACAATAGGTTTTATCTACTTTTAATTTGCTCTCCTTTACCAGGTGTTATGGTCTCCTTCAGCTGCGTTGTTTCCTTAATTAGGAAGGACTGGGAAATCTGTACGGAACGCCATCATGGAAAATCCTGCCCTACGGGATAAGGATCTTAGAGGTGGTCCTGACGTCCATTCGTTGTCGACATCTCTTCGTCTTATTCAATTATATATTGCGAAATGCAAAAAAGGACTTTCTCTTGTAAAGAAATGGAAATTATCCTGCTTATCCGGTGCAGAGCTAATCTCTAAGATGTAATCTTATGGGATTCAGAATCTTGATGATTTGCAAATAATTGGTAGCAGGATTTCTTCCTTTTCGGTACGATATGATGAGCGATGGATTCCATGTTGTAGGTATTGGGTAGTTGAGCAGCTTAAAAATTCTATGACAATTTATTCTATTACTTCGGAGAAGGGATGCTTTTGTCCTGGCTAGTTTTTCCTTTGAATCGATCTAAGGGTGCAGCTGGTTTTTGCTTAAGAAAGAAACTATTGAGTTCTGTAGAGCCGGTGAAAGGTTTCTTTCGGGTATTCATTTTGCCTAAGGTGATGCCACAGGTCAAAGAAAATTTATGGTTTCATATTTTGTGCAGATATTTAAATAACCGACTCGATTGCATCATCCTGTTGGAAGGATCCCTTCAAAGAGTTGAACTTGAAGTTTTTTTCAAACAATGAAACTTTGTTTAGCAGGTTTTTAATCTTCTGAATTTTAGGAAGAGATTTTCGCCTTCATTCAATTTATTAAAAAAAAGGATATGTATTCCAAAATCTTCAATACTATTGTTATACCATTCTTGTTTTAGTGTCCTGGGTATTACTGTCTGGGAGAAAGTGATATTAGAATCACTATTACGGCTTATCACAGCTATATATAGCATAATTTTTTAGCAAATAGAAGAAATATTTGAGCGGGTAACTTTCGATAGTACTTTTCAAAGTGTACACGCTTTTGAGAGCAACTATTGGAGTTGCTTTTAAATGGAAAGTTATTTTTCACTTCATTCTTTTTAATAATAAAGTATTGTGACCGACCTTAAATTTGCAAAAAAAATTGCTACCCTAAAATTTTGTATTTCACGTTCTAGTGAAATGCACGGAACTTGGTACTAAAAAACTTGTAGAAATATAAACAGTTTCTATCGGTCGAAAACGATAGCAGGCAAATGAATTCTTTCTTGTAGTTGTCATACAAAAGTCATTGAATAATTTGTACAATTGTTGGATGGTTCATATGATAACTCAAGAAATAGTTCAGAGACGCAGTCGAAATTTTGATAAGAATAGGCTCAGTTTTAGAATCAGGTTCCGTGGTGATGCTGAGTTGGATATGGTTCGAAAGTGAAATGTTTCGTGACAGTGGTAATAAATTTCTGCTCATCGCAAGCCTGTTTCCTCGCAAGACATTTAAACCTAAAAATAGAACTCATTCGACTTTGATAGTTCTAATTAAATATTTTAAAGTCGAAAGTGAATGAAACTTACGCATTGAATCACTAATGAATGAACCATTGCGGTCTACGCGTAACCATCCAAAATTATAAAATTATTCATTCCTTCCAGTCGGAATATTATAATAATATGGTCAGTGCGTTCAATTACGGGCTAATTAATTTCCATAATAATTTTTGGCCAAAAACGTATTAAATTCCGGATGTTCATAAGTTGAATGTCCAACTTATGATTTGTCCGAAAAGTGTTAAGCCTTCTAGTCGTACTCGAGGTGAGTACGGAAGAAAAATGCTAAGGATTTTTTAGAACACACTCTACAGATATTCTTATGCTTAACTTAACTCAATCTCGACTAATTAACATTTTATGGATGGACACACGCGTTAGACCGCAATCGAGATTTTATTCAAATATTTTTTTTAAATAAAAAAAAATTTGTTAAAAACCGACGTTGCTTCTTTTTCACCTGTTGGCTTTGATTTACCTACCTTGAAATTTGAGATCATTTTTTTTCACGCTACTATGTAACATGATCGTTTTTTTCGGCATCGACTACAGGGAAGACAGTTTCGATTTTTTTACTTCTTCTGGGATTTATTCAAAACTGGCTCGAGTGTCAGATCTCATTCATAACTCCAGTTACTGATTTCATCTGATCCGTGTTTAAAGTATTCTCGAAAAAAAACAACTCATTAAAAATTTCGAAAACTAGGAGAAAAATTTAAGTAAATGTAAAGTATGTAAGATACAGGTATTTCGGCGCGTTTCCATTAATCAAGGGTGTATTTTGATCGCAAATGTTTGTTTGCTTAGCATTTCAAAGACAAGTTGAGTGGTATGAGCGCTAAATTGATTTGGCCTACGAAGAAACGTTCTAAGCTGGTGAATGCGAGCTGCCCACTTGATGCTTCTGGGATCTGAAGACTTGAGTCTTCTGAGGATGACCACCAACTTCGATCCACTTTAGCGATCACAGAGCGAATCTGACTTGGAATTACCCGGTAATTTATCCGGTATGTTGACGAACGAGTGAAAGTTCATCTTACACACTAGCTGACCGCTTAGGAATAAATTCGGATTATATCTTCTTGACCAAGCCGCATAAGAATCAATCTAAATTTGTTCTTTTTAGAATATTTAGTTAGACATCAAAACGCGATACAGTGGTTTTTTTTCGCAACTTTTAAATGAGTTTTATGATCTCTTTGATACTATGTCAGTTGAAGGTTAAAAGAAGATGAAAAGCTAATCAAAATTCAAACAAAAAACAAATAAAGGTGATGGGCAAAAAAACCATAATCATTTATTTAATGTAATGTATGAGGTTGAACCTCATCAACTTTAAAGCCGATAGTTTTCATAGTGGACTGTAGATAGGTGATGTTACCGCTTACCGGTTTTGTCCATAACTGAAACGATTTACGTAATTTTATTCAGGAAAAATTAGGCGATATTCGGCTAGTTTATGGTTCATGTTTTACACACCCTTTGTTTATTATTTCGATATTGTGAGATAATTTGATGATTTGAAATTTATTGTTAGTATTTCAATTTCGTAATGAAATTAGTTTATATCAAATGTCTAGATGGAATATGTTTGCTTTTTTTAGCGTAAAAGAGAGCTTTCTTTCGCGGTCACAATTTTGTCTGGATAATAACACAGGGGTCGAATTTTTTTCGGTACCTTTGTAAGGTATGTTCATGCCTTTCAATGGATTTTTTTAGTACTAAAATTACGTCTTATTTGAAATGAATTGGTGGTTGATCAGATCGTCCTATAGTGGGAGGATTTTCTAACCTTAAACATATCTTTTATGGAGTAATTCTATGTCCCACTTGTAATCTGAAGTTGAAAAAGGAAAGAATCGTTCTGGGCTTGAAATGAACCGTGATATAAACACGTTTGTTGAATAGTAGAAGTGCGTTCAAGACCGTTTCGTCACTTGTCTAAGATATTTCTTGTGAGTAATTAAAACCAGGCTCGGTTCTTGGTTCATTGAAATTTGTAGAGTTTAAGAAAATCGCCCAGGATACAAATTTCCTATAGAAGGAGATAGTCCCAATCGTCTATCAACATTGTCCTCATTCTGTTCAATTCCAGCCTTTTCCAGAACTTTATTTTTTCCGGGAATAAATGCCTAGTCTATAATTCAACCAAGTGCCTAGGGTTTGTATCTTCGTTTCGGTTGATGCGTCTTTGATTTTGAAGTTCAATGAATCTGAGTGACTGTTTTAGAAAGCAAGAAAATACTTGGCAGGAACAAAAAAAGTAGTAAAGATGCGGGAGACAGAGAGAGGGAGAAAGAGAAAGTGAACCACTGCTCAGCAAAAAAAAAAATCATATAATATTCGCGCTAGGTGAAGAAAAATTTAATGTTGAATGATGAATATACAGGGTGGGCCATCTAGTGGTTTCTTTTTAAATCATAGGTTATTTTGACACTGAAAGCTGTTTCCCGCTCGACATCTTGGCAGAAAGTCAGTATCATACCTCCGCGGAACGAAATGAGTCGCTTTACGCTTGAATAACGTTGGGAAATATTGAAAACTTATTTCCGAAGTAAGTGCTGTGTAGCCCAAGCAGTGCGTTTTTTGAAAAGAAGTTTTGGCCGAAATTAAGCACCCACCGCGCCTGCTGTACGCAAGTTTGTGCAAAAAGTTCGTGAGACTGGCATGCTAGTGGACAACACTCATGGCCCCCGTCGTCGTACGGTGCGCACAGACGAGAATGTGGCTGCTGTAGCCGAGAGTGTGAGACTCACTCCACGAACATCAACCTTCGATCCGCCGTCGATCTCAACAGCTCAACATTTCACGCACTAGCCTGAGGAGAATTCTGCACAAAGATCTCGGATTATTCGCTTACAAGGTCCAATTAACTCAGTAATTGAAGGCGCACGACCATCCGCTTCGTTATCGCTTCGCAATTTGGGCCTTAGAGCCGCTTGAATTGGAGAACGATTTTGGGCGAAAAATCATCTTTCCTGACGAGGCGCATTTTCATCTCGGAGGCTACGTTAACAATCAAAATTGCCGCATCTGGGGCTCGTAAAACTCGCACGTTATTGTCGAGAAGCCAATACATCCACAGAGAGTGACAGTTGGGTGCGGATTGTGGAGTGGTGACATTATTGGACCATTTTTCTTCGAAAATGAGGCTGGGAACAACGTTTCGGTCAACGGTGAACGTTACAGAGCCATGTTATCCGACTTTTTTTTTACTGAAATTGAAGACATGGATTTGGACGACCTCTGGTTCATGCAGGATGGCACGTCATGCCACACAGCCCATGCCACAATCGATCTTTTACGCACCAAATTCCCAAATCGTCTTGGCGATGTCAATTGGCCGCCTCGGAGCTGCGATTTGACTCCTTTGGATTTTTCTTGTGGGGAACCGTGAAGGACCGATGTTATGCCAACAATCCAGAAACGATTCAAG